>OY856409.1:954042755-956680255 GCA_963693085.1 Alisma plantago-aquatica
TTTCTATAGAAGTGAAGACATTTATGTCAAAAAATCAAAATTGGTGGATATTTCTTAGATAGATGTCAACCTTGAACTGTAGATCATTTTGCAAAACGAATGTCATGTTGACGAATGCATACATGTTGCCGTAATTTGGGGGTAGACATACTTTGGTGAACAATGCAATGACCATTGTGACCAATTATTACACACAAGTGGTAGTTTATGTCTCCAAATAGGTCACATGCTTGTCAAGGTGGCAAGGCAACGCGACGATCGGGTAGAGAGTCTTGCAACTAGTTGCGACTAGTCGCACCTAAGCGTCGCTTAGGCGGCTTTAGAAAAGTTAAATATTAGTACATTTAATTTGTAGGTATATATATATATATTTAAAGATTTCCTAAACTTGTCTCCCTTCATATACATTTATTTCACAATTTTATGTGCAAGTACATAAACTTATTGTTAATTCAATGACATACATATGTATTTTGGTAAGAGACCGTGAAAAATTGCATTTTCTATAAAAATTTACTTAGCAGTGCCAAAACAAGAAGAAGATTATTAGAATGTGTGGTATTCAACCCAAAACCAATTGGCAATGGGTGAAGGGACTGTTAGAATAGTCCCATACCGCTGAGCTCTGGGGAGGTCCTGGAGCTTATAAGGTGTGTGGTCCCTTCACCCATTGCCAATTGGTTTTGGGTTGAATACCACGCATTCTAATATGGTATCAGAGCGGGACGATCCACCTTTAAACCTAATCCCTATCTCCACCAACCCTAGCCGCCACCACACTCCGAAATCTCCTTTTTCGCTGCTACAGTACCGCTACAGTACTGTCACCGCTACCGATCGCCATCCACCCCTCCGCAGCCCTCCATCCACCTCTAATCCCATAATAAACTCCATCCTTGTGGCCTAATCCACCACAGGACCCTCCGTCTAGCTCCGTTTCTCTTTCCGAAATCTCCGAACAGCCTCCGTAACTTTCCAGTTCTGGCACGTTGACGGCGTAACGGGCTTCATCCTCTCTGTCTGCCTGCGCCTCATGGTGGAGTGATTGATCCTCCATGTTGGCGTAGATTTTTTCTCTTCATCTGCTGCCCCTACGTGGGTTTTTTTTTTTATCCATGCATGGATCTTCTACCTTCTACTACTAGTCCATGTGTTGGACTTCTACCTCTGACTGCTGACTACTCCTACATGTGCCTGCTTGCCTGTGCCTGCCTTCCTGCCTGTTCTCATGGCGTCTTCAGGAGATGACTTCTGGAGACACTCGCGCCGTCAAGTTACGACTGTTAAACTTGACGGGCGCAATTACCAGCTTTGGGTGTGCTACTTTGTGATATATGTCAAATCACAAGGGAAGTACTCTCATCTGATTCGCACTGGTCCGCCTCAGCCTGCAGCGAACGCGGATGAAAAAGACGTCAAAACTTTTGATGATTGGGTCCGTGAAGACTCGACTGTGATGACATGGATTCTCAACAGTGTCGTTGAGAAGATCAGTGTTACTTTACTTAGGCTACCTACGGTGAAGCAGATGTGGGATCAGCTCGCCAGTACCTACTCTCACAGTCAGAATCCCAAGAAGGTCTTCGACATAACCAAGCAACTGGGGGCGACTCCAATTCACGGGATCTGACATCTCTGACTACTTCTCCACCTTCACCGGCTTGTGGGGTGAGTTGGAGACTTACCACCCGCTGTCTACTGATCTGGCGACTATGCAGAAACAGTGGGCGGAACTACAGCTGATACAGTTTCTGAGTGGCTTGCCAGAATCCTATGCTGGCGTTGTGGATCAGATCTTGGCGAGTGATCCGCTCCCTACTTTGCAGAGTGCCTACCAACGTCTCCAGCGCCTTTCTTCATCGACGCCGTCTCCTGAGACTGGAGATTCTACTGCCCTGACTGCTTCGGTCGGGCGTGGCCGTGGTCGTAGCCGTAGCCGTGGCCGTTCCACTGATGGTCGTCCTCCCCTGGGTGCAGGACGGGGACGTGGATCTGGTGCTGGACGAGGAGCCCCTCCTGCTGCCTCACCTCCTGCTGATGCGCGTCCTCAGCAAGGACAGCGTGTGTACCTTCTGTGGCCGATCTAACCATATTGAAGAAAAGTACTGGGAAAAGTACGGTAAACCGGCTTGGGCCAATGCTGCTGCAGATTCATCGTCTACTACTTCTGAGGCTGTTACTCCGACGCCTGAGCCAGCGACTGCGGGAGCGACCGCAGACTACATTCGTGCTGAGGTGGAACGCCTCCTTGAGCGTGCTGGCTCTTCGACTATTGCTTCTACTAGTGGAGCCCATGCTGCATACTCTGGTTATGATACTGCATTCCTGAGTTCCTCCTCACCTTCTACTTCTGGTAATACCAAATGGGTGATAGATTCTGGTGCCTCTGTACATATATTTGGCAATAGATCTTTGTTTAAAACTCTATCTAAACCTGTCTGTAACTCTTCTGTTATTCTAGCTGATGGCTTAAAGTCTTCGGTCTTTGGAGTCGGTGATATTGTTTCTTAGTTTTGGCTCAAGTCTGCCTTATATGTGCCTAGATTTCCTCTGAACTTATTATCAGTCAGCAAAATTTTATGAAGTTTGAACTGTAGCCTGACTTTTGTTCCTGGTTCATGTGTTTTTCAAGACCTTCGCACGAGGACGAAGATTGGTGGGGGGTATGAAGGTGCTGATGGACTCTACTACTTGGACCAGTTATCGCGATCAGAGAAAGCTGCTATGGTATCTGCTTTATCGGCTTCTGTTTTTGCACTGCAGTGGCACTACAGGCTGGGACATCCATCGTCAGAGAAGCTGCGTCATTTAGTTTCTGATATTGGCAGTTGTAATTTTTAGTGTAAATCTTGTCAGCTGGGAAAACAGACTCGTAGTGTGTATCCTAGACGTAATACTGTGAGCAGTAAAAACATTTTTGATTTAGTTCACTCTGATGTATGGGGTCCATGCCATGTACCAAGTTTGTCTGGTTACAAATATTTCATTCTATTTATTGATGACTTTTCTAGGACTACTTGGTTGTTTCTATTAAAAAGTAGGTCTGAAGTGTTGTCTACTATCAAATACTTTTTTGCTGAAATAAAAACGCAGTTTGGTTTGCATGTTAAAGTTTTCCGCACCGATAATGCTTTAGAGTTTGTTAAGCAAGAAGTGGCAGTTTTCTGTAAATCTATTGGTACGCTCCACCAGACTTCATGTGCCTATACCCCACAACAAAATGGTGTCGTTGAGCGGAAAAATAGACACTTATTAGAAGTTACCAGGACTATCATGATGCATTCTCATGTGCCCCGCTCCTATTGGCCTGAGGCTATTTTGACTGCGTGTTTTCTGATTAATAGGATGCCATCGTCTGTTATTGGAAATAAGATTCCTATACAGGTTCTGCAACCTGAGACTTCTTTGTTTGTTGTGCCTCCTAGAATTTTTGGGTGTACCTGCTTTGTCAGATTACTTGGACCTGCTTCTGATAAATTGTCTCCTCGGGCTGCTAAATGCATTTTTCTGGGCTATTCTAGAACTCCGAAGGGTTACAAGTGTTATAATCCCAGTATAAGGAAATGGTTTGCTAGTAGTGATGTCTTTTTTTAAGATACACTGTATTATTCTTCAGCAGGAGATAGTTTGCAGACATACATTCTTGCCTCTCCTTTGCTTGTTATTTCTGACTGTGTGCCTGACAGTACTGACACTGTGACTACTGAAACTCAAGATCCTCCTCTTATTGTTTATCAGCGCAAGAATAGAGCACCTTCTACGCAAGTACCCCCCCAAGGCAACCAATCTTCTCCTCCAGAAGGTTCTGCTGCACCTGAGGTACACTCTGATCTTGACATACCTATTGCACTAAGAAAGGGTACTCGTTCCTGCACTTCTCATAGAATTGCTCAGTTTGTATCTACTGCTCATCTGAATACTCATTCTAGCAATTTTGTATATGCTTTATCTGTTGTGGTTGTACCTAAGAATGTTCAGGATGCATTGAAAAGTACTGCTTGGACATCTGCTATGAAATAAGAAATGATTGCTCTTACTGACAGAGACACTTGGGAGCTGGTGGATCCACCTCCTCAGTGTAAGCCTGTGGGTTGCAGGTGGGTATATGCCGTAAAATATCAACCTGATGGTACGGTTGAGAGGTTGTCTAGAAGTTGTGGCAAATAATCCTATTATTGAGATGATTAAAAAAGGAGTACAGGGTTCTCTTTTATAAGACAAGAGAAGACCACAGGATTTAGAGATAACCCATGTGGGATAAAACAAAACATAAGAATAACACAGTAAAGAGAAAAATAGACTAAGTAAAAAATACAGGAAAGTCTATATACTAATACTCCCCCTCAAGCTGGAGCGTAGATGTCTATCATGCCCAGCTTGGGTGTCATAACAGTGAACCTTGTCTTTGGTAGAATCTTTGTGAAGATGTCAGCCACCTGATCAGTCGTATGGATGTAGGGAGTAGAGACCTGGCCAGAGAGAACAGCTTCGCGGACAAAATGACAATCCACCTCAATGTGCTTGGTCCGCTCATGGAAAGTAGGGTTACTGGCAATGAATGTAGCTGCTTTGTTGTCACAATACATTGGAATAGGAAACGAGTCAGAGATCCCAAAGTCCTTCAGTAAGCTCCTAATCCAGAACAGTTCACAGGTAGTGTGCGCCATGGCACGATATTCAGCTTCAGCACTTGAGCGAGCAACTACAGACTGCTTCTTGCTTCGCCAAGTGACAAGGTTGCCACCCACAAACGGGCAGTAGCCAGAACTAGAGCGACGGTCAACCTTGCTGCCAGCGTAATCAGAATTAGAATAGCCAAGAAGTTTGCAGTGGCCATGTTTCTTGTAAAGCAGGCCTTTTCCAGGAGAACTTTTTAGATATTTCAGAATATGACAGACAGCGTCCCAATGACATTGTTGAGGCTTATCTAGGTAACGACTAACCAATCTAACAGCAGCAGTAATATCGGCCCGTGTAACAGTAAGATAGATGAGTTTACCGACCATTCTTCGATATTGATGATTGTCAGGATAGGTAGGAGAATTCTCATCATCCCAGTCGGTGTTCGGATCCAGAGGTGTGCTAGCAGGCTTAGCACCCAGAAGTCCAGTTTCAGATAGTAGATCCAGAACATACTTGCGCTGAGATAAGCAGAGGCCAGAAGAAGACCGGGACACCTCTATCCCAAGAAAATACCGAAGAGATCCAAGATCTTTAGTGACGAAATGTTTTCCCAGATAGTGCTTGGTGGACTAAATACCAGCAGGATCACTTCCTGAGAGGATAATATCATCAACATAAACAATGAGAATAATAATGCCAGCAGGAGTATTCTTGACAAAGACTGAGTGATCAGACTGGGAGCGCTTGAATGAAAAATTCTGAAGAATAGTGCTTAATTTATCGAACCAAGCTCTGGGACTCTGTTTCAAGCCATAGATCGCCTTTTTCAGTCTGCATACTTTAGAGGACTCCCCCTGAGCAACAAAACCAGGGGGTTGTGACATGTAGACTTCTTCATGAAGGTCACCATACAGGAAAGCATTCTTGACATCAAACTGATACAGAGGCCAGTCAGAATTAATAGCAACAGAAATAAGAATTCTCACAGAGTTCAACCGTGCCACCGGAGAGAAAGTCTCAAAGTAGTCGACCCCATAGGTCTGTGTATAGCCTTTAGCCACTAGTCTCGCCTTAAGTCGTTCAACAGTTCCATCTGGTTGATACTTGACCGTGAAGACCCAGCGACAACCAACAGGAGAGCAATCAGCAGGTGGATCAACAAGTTGCCATGTATTGCGCTCAGTGAGCGCCTGCATTTCGATTTCCATAGCCTGACGCCATGCAGGACTTTTAATGGCCTGAGCAGCAGTTTTAGGTACAGATATAGCAGAAAGGGCCGTAGTAAAATTAGCAAAATTAGCACCAAGATTATCAGTAGAACAAAAATTCCCAATGGGATGCTGAGTACAAGTCTGTGTCCCTTTTCTCAGGCTAATAGGGAGATCAAGGTCAGAAAATACCTGCGGAGGTGTTTGATCTGGCACAGAGGATGAAGACGATGGAGAGGCCATAGAGGGAGTTGTCGGCTTCTGTCTTCTGTGATACACTTTCAGAGGTGGCTTTTCAGGTGGGGAGGCAGTATCAGAATTATCAGTCAAATCATCCACAACCGGTAAAGGCGTATCAACCAGTAAATCTGATGTGAGTGCAGAACCAGCCGGAGAATAGAAAGGCATGTGCTCAAAGAATACTACATCCGCAGAGACAAACCACTTTTCAGAAACAGGATCGTAGCATCGATACCCTTTTTGAGTGCGAGAGTATCCCAAGAAAACACACTTAGTTGCTCTAGGATCCAATTTGGTAAGGCCAGGTCGGAGATTTTTAACAAAGCACGTGCTCCCAAAGATACGAGGCACAGAGAAAAGAGATGCATCAGGAAACAAGACCTGATATGGAATCTTATTGCCGAGCACAGTGGATGGCATACGATTAATGAGGTAGCAAGCAGTAGATATTGCCTCGGGCCAAAAAGACTGAGAAACATGGTAGTGAAAAAGAAGGGTACGCGCAACTTCAAGGAGATGACGGTTTTTGCGTTCAGCGACACCGTTTTGTTGCGGGGTATAGGCACAGGAAGTTTGGTGGATGGTGACCTGGCGACGACAAAAACTACTAACAGAGGCTTGCATAAACTCCAAAGCATTGTTAGTGCGCAAAATTTTAATGGGCTTAGCAAACTGGGTACAGATTTCAGCAAAGAAGTCAGTAATTTTCTCAAGAATGGTAGATCTATCTTTCAGTAAAAACAGCCAGGTTGCTCTAGAGAAATCATCAATGAAGCTCAGAAAATATTTAAAACCAGAGGTACTCGTCACAGCACATGGACCCCAAACATCAGCATGTATAATATTGAAGATAGCTTTAGAACTAATGCAAAATGTTGGTGAAAAAGTAGCACGAGTTTGCTTGCCAAGCTGGCATGTCTCACAATGAAAAACAGAACTAACTACATCAGGTAATAAAGCTTTTAATTTTGCAGCAGAGGGATGTCCCAATCTATAATGCCACTGAATGTCGGCTACGAATGATGTCAAATATGTAGTTGGCTTCAGATCGTCCAAGTAGTAGAGTCCATCCAGTCCCTCATGGCCTGAACCAATCGTCATCCTCGTGCGCAGATCCTGAAATAGAACACCATCCGGATCAAACTTAATTGAGCAACGAAGGCTCTTTACAGCTTTACTGACAGATAGTAAATTAAGGGGAAACTTAGGGACATAAAGGGCGGACTGCAGTGGCAGACTACCAGTAGAACTTATATTACCAATTCCAGTAACCGGCGATTTAGAGCCATCAGCTAAAGTAACAGGCGGTATAAAAGATGTCTTATGCAATTTAGAGAATAAAGTAGGATTGCCAGAAATATGAGAGGTCGCACCAGAGTCAATCACCCATGAAGATTTACCAGTCTGGGTCAGAAGGGCGGCGCTGCCATCATTTGAAGCATCAGTAGAGGAAGCCAAGCGAGCTTGAAGCAGTTTTTCAAATTCCGAGCGAATCCAGTCAGCTGTTGGTGGAGGTCAGAAGTCACTTAATTGGCCCAGTCAGGTTTGCCATATTTGATCCAGCAACGATCTTCAGTATGGTTGGTGCGCTTGCAGTGAGTGCAGTAGCGGGACTCAACAGGATCAGCTCCAGAGCCACGGCCAGGAGCAGAAGAACGTCCTTCGCGGCCACGACCGCGACCACGAAAGGAATCACCAGAGCGGACAGCGAGGGCTGTCCCATCAGAAGAGTCAGGCACGGACTGGGACACAGAAGGTAAGCGCTGGACCCTTTTGAGCACATCGTGGAGAGTGGGTAAAGGGTCTCTGGAGAGAATTTGGTCCACAACACCAGTAAAGGAAGCAGGTAGGCCCGTAAGGAACTGAACTAACATAAGTTCGTTCCGCTGTCGATTAAGTTCATCAATGTCAGTAGAAAGAGGATGATACACCTGGAACTCATCCCAGAGGGCACAGCAAGAGTTGTAGTAATCCTCGACGGAGTCAGTAGCAGAATACTCCTGTTTGGCAAGTTGTTTGAAGATCTCAAAGACCTTCTTAGGATTCTGTTGGTGTGAGTAAACATGGGAGAGTTGCTCCAACATTTCTTTGGCAGTATGAAGACGGAGTAGGGACTGGCTGATCTTGGCTTCAGCGTTGTTGACCATCCATGTCATGACCCCATAGTCCTCCTTAGACCAGAGACAGGGCGGTGGAGACGGAGGAAGAAGGGGGGAGAGGGGGGGAGGGGGGCTGCGATGGAGAAGAAGGGAGGGAAGGAGGTGGGCGGCAAGGGAGAGAGGTAGGGGAGGTGGGTGACGGCGGCTGGAGGGTTGGTCAGCGGCAGCAGGAGGGGGGGCAGGGTGGGCGGCGGCGGCTTGGGAGAAGGGAAAGGGGGTGGCGGCTGAGGTTGATGGGAAGGGATCAGGGTTAGGGAGGATCGGGAGGCTCTGATACCATCTAGAAGTTATGGCAAATAATCCTATTATTGAGATGATTAAAAAAGGAGTACAGGGTTCTCTTTTATAAGACAAGAGAAGACCACAGGATTTAGAGATAACCCATGTGGGATAAAACAAAACACAAGAATAACACAGTAAAGAGAAAAATAGACTAAGTAAAAAATACAGGAAAATCTATATACTAATAGGTTGAAAGCACGGTTAGTTGCAAAGGGCTATACTCAGACATATGGCATTGATTACTTTGAGACTTTTTCTCCTGTTGCTCGCCTTAACTCTGTCAGGATTCTCCTATCTGTTGCTGTGAATCTGAACTGGCCTCTTCTGCAGCTTGATGTGAAAAATGCTTTTCTGTATGGTGACTTGCAGGAAGAAGTGTATATGGAGCAACCTCCTGGGTTTGTTGCTCAGGGGGAGTCTCACAAAGTATGCAGGCTTAAGAAGTCTATCTATGGGCTCAAGCAGAGTCCTCGTGCCTGGTTTGATAAGTTGAGCAGGATCATGATTGATTTTGGTTTTCTGAGGTCATAGGTTGACCACTCTGTGTTCACAAAAAAGACTTCAGCAGGTATTATTGTTCTGATTGTATATGTTGATGACATTATTATTTCTGGCAGCGACTCTCTTGGTATTCAGGCTACCAAAGATCATCTGGGCAAGCACTTTGCTACAAAAGATTTGGGCAGACTTCGGTATTTTCTTGGCATAGAGGTCTCTAGAACCTCTAATGCCCTGGTGCTTTCTCAGAGAAAGTATGTTCTTGATATTTTGCAAGAGACTGGTATGCTTGGAGCAAGACCTGCGGATACTCCTCTTGATCCCAATGTGAATTGGGATGATGATTCCTCTTCTGTGTTTGCTGATCATAAAAAATTCAGGAGGTTGATTGGTAAATTGATTTATTTAACTGTTACTCGTCCTGATATTGCTACTGCAGTGGGTCTTCTTAGCAGGTACCTTGACAAACCCAAACAGTGTCATTGGGATGATGTATGTCAAGTCCTGAGATACTTAAAAAAGTCGCCTGGCAAGGGACTTCATTATAAAAAGAATGGGCACTGTGTTCTTGAAGGGTATTCTGATTCTGATTATGCAGGCAGCTAAGTTGATAGAAAATCTACCTCCAGTTATTGTACTTTTGTAGGAGGCAATCTTGTTACTTGGAGGAGCAAGAAACAGAATGTCGTTGCCAGATCTAGTGTTGAAGCTGAGTACAGGGCCATGGCCCATACTGCCTGTGAGTTACTGTGGGTACGTTCTCTCCTGAAAGAGTTTGGGATTGAGTCTTCTTCGGCCATTCCTATGCACTGTGATAACAGAGCTGCCATCTTCATTGCAAATAATCCTGTCTATCATGAGCGCACCAAACACATTGAAGTTTACTGCCACTTCATCAAAGAATCTATTCTTGCTGGCACGATATGCACTCCATTCACGAGATCAGAAGATCAAGTTGTTGATATCTTCACCAAGCTGTTGGCGAAGAAACAGTTCTGCACACTGATGGACAAGTTGGGCATGATTGACATCCATGTTCCAACTTGAGGGGGAGTGTTACATTATATATTTCCTGTTTTACATAGCCTGCTATTTGTTTTGTTATTTCTCTTTTATATATGGACCTCTCTATAATTCTTTCAGTATTATATATATATGAGGGTGCACACATTGTGCAACCCTAAGCTCTCCAAATCTCATTGTTTTTCACAGGGACCACATACCTTATAAGTTTCGGGACCTCCCCAAAGCTCAGCGGTATGAGACTATTCTAACATCCCCCCTCAAGTGCAGCCACTTTTGTGTGCTTGCACTTATTCTTTTTTTTAGGTAGGGTGTGGTCCTCACACTTGTCTCGTGGGGTCTGCTCTGATACCATATTAGAATGTATAGTATTCAACCCAAAACTAATTGGCAATGGGTGAAGGGACCACATACCTTATAAGTTCCGGGACCTCCCCAAAGCTCAGCGGTATGAGACTATTCTAACAAAGATAATTCAAATCATGTAAGAGATTGAGATTTAGTACACAAATAAAGATGAATCTATTGCTATATATGACCATCTTTCATAACATAGCCACTAAATAGAAACTAAATTTAAGGCAACAAGGCAAAATATGAAAAATATAGGAAATGCTTATTTATAGAAATAATTATAATAAAAAAGATAGGTGGCACATAACCATCACAAGAATGTACGTTTTGAACACTATGACACAATTAGACCATTAAAAATCATTAATATGCAAAAAATGTGTGAAAAATAACATAAGGCGGCAAATTAGGCGAAGCGCACCCCCTGATGAGCCTTGTTGCCTAGGTGGCCGCTTAGGCGTGCCTAGGCGATAATCTTAACAAGTGTGATGGGTCCTTATCTGAATGGAGGGTGTATGGAAAACTTTTTGTGGGAGGATAGGCAAGATAAGCCAGAGGATACATGGCTAGGGATATGAAGGTAACACAACATCTAGTAGGGGTTTATGTTGACGGTAGCTTTAGTTGCTTAAGGGGTCGTTGTGTGGCTTGTTTCTACACAAGGAAGTACAAGAAGACAGTAGGGAAGCGAGCCTCCCTCATATGGATAGGTTCAAGAGGGGTTCATATGCTTCTAGGAATTGGATATGTAATATGTTTATGGGGCTCCCTTCCTACTGTGATGTGCTTAGTAGCCTATATGTAGGTTATTGGTAGAGAGGAAGTTGCTTTTGGTATGAATGATAGCTATTGTGGAACTATTTGAAATATCATGCTCCAGACAATGTAGATCAAAATGAGTTGAACACGATAGGATATTGGAGAGGAGGACGATGAGAGGTTGGTGAATGAAGGGGGGTGTAGTACCATTAGGGGTTTGAGTGTTAGGATATAAGGTGAGAAACACTTGACAAAATAGAAAGCACAGGATCTTGGCCAATTCGATCTTCATTTAACAAGCACAATGCAGAAGGTCGGTCTTTGATTATGCCTTTCTTAGTTGGGTTTGGAAGGCACACCCCAGATGAAGGATTTTACGTAGAAAATGTTTGTAAAGGTGATATCGATGGAGAAATGCATTTGTGACTATTACATCCATTCATGTCAAAGTGTGATTGTTGTATGGTCAACCAGTAGAGGAGTTTTCAGAGCACCTCATAGAGAGGTGCTTTAAGGGTTATAACTATTGGAACGGCAGGGTGTGCTAGGAATCTACTCGACCTAGGAATGGACTCAACCATCGTCGAGGTAAACTTGGTAAAAACATTGTTGCATTATCGTTGGTGAGGCTATAAGAAGATAATTTGGGCTACTCAAGTGGCATGGTGGAAACTAATGGGTATGTAGGTATAGGAGTACTTATGGAAAGAGGTTGGTATGTGGAACCGTCAAAGAAGATCACGATCCAAATCTTAAGGTAGCAAAGCCTTTCCATGACAGATAGATGGGAGGTTCGTAGTTTAGGCAAGGAAAGGATCATTAGTAAGTGGGTTTCGTTGATTAGATGGAGAAACCCAACCTAGTCCTTTTGATTGATGTAAGGGTCGCACAATGAATGGGAGGGTCGAAGGAGCAACCTCGGGTGTGTGAGGAGAGGGAGCATTAGGGAAGAAAGGGGACGAATGTCAATGGGTTTACGTTACATTACAATCCAAGGTATGTAACAATCTTGATGTGTGGATGGAAGCGATAATCACAGGATGTGTTCCGCAAGGAGGTTTGGGATCAAGTTTGGACTGGTTAGGTGGACTCTGGGAGATTAAATCAAAGTTGTGTTTGACATTCAATTGAAGATTATGCATGGCATCAAGGAGATATAAGAGCTTCTTCTGATGGTCCGAAAATACTATATTTCAAAGAGACAAAGGCGAACAAAGTGGCCACATCACTCACAAGACTTAGTTGAGGACGTAGGGTGTTCCACAATTAGGAAAATTTTCTACGAATTAAGCTGAGGGGACATGGGATGGGATGCCCAAGGGATGTTGACCTTACACATTTTGGCAGATGTACAAGGACTATTGAGTATACACAAATATATGGATGCACAAAGGGGGTGCATTAAGCATAGCACACAAGGTTTTCTAGGGTCATTGGTTGCAAAGTCTTTTGGCATCTACTCTTTGAGCTTACTCAATTTTTTTGGTTCAAAGGACGGCAAAGTGAATATAGTCCTTTTTTGTTCAAAAAATATTGAAGTAATCAAAATCCCTCCATATTGGTTGTCCGTATGTTGTTTGGGTTCCTGCACTTCCTCCTTTTAACTCTAGTGGTCTCAACTGAATTACTCCTAACAGGTGAATTTTTCGACCTATGTTGTATAGCCCGAACATCTAGTGTGCAACCTTCTTATAATTTCTTAGCATTTCCACTCCCACTTTATTTCTAGTAAAATAATTTCTAGTAGAATACTTGCTCGTATTCGCACACATGCATCATAGAAGTTTCATGACACTCATCTTGTGAACACTTTTTTTTACATATCAACATCTATTACCATAAAAGTATTGTTGGATGTATAGACATTCTATAAAACTTTGATTTGAATTTGAATGGATGTTATGATTACGTGATACTCCAGTCAGTGTTCCTCTATTTCATCTACCTTCATTGGATCCAACAAGAACATCCTCGTGCACTTTACCTTCCGCTTTAATTATATAAACCAAGTATAAAACTTATCGCATATAGGGACATTGATGCCATCCAGCTTGATCTCACGAACTTCTAAATTTCTAGATTGACCGGCATTGGAATGCATATCCTTTCTTTTGTTTCTATTTATATAAAAAATTTAGACTCCAATCCACTTCTTTATTCTCCTGCTTTATAGTTCACCCCATCTCTGGTTTATCAACTAGCACAGAGTCATCAGCACTCAATATGCCCCAATATCATTGTAAATATATTTTTTGTTGTCTCCTCAGTAACTAAAATACATAAAAGAACTCAAAACTGATTCATGGCATACACTAACTATTACATAAAACTTTACTCTCCTCGATAATCATGATATATGTAGCACAAATACCATACATATCCTTAAATGGGTTTCTATATCATCTAAAGCACCTATTTCCGCCAAAAAAGTTCATGTCATTTCCAAACACAGGCAATGTGTACTATTTGAAGATCCCTTCTAGTTTCTCAACACGACTTCGTAAGCCTTCTAGTTAGGAAAACAATCATCATAGTCAATCTTCTCAGCATAAACCAAATTTGTTGGTTTGATATTTGAGTTGCAGATTTTTCATGTACAGTTAATATTCCTCCTTTGAAGCTTTATAGTGGAACTCATGAGCTTAATACCTATCTCTTGCATGCATGCCTTATTCTTGTAGATTGGAACTAGATTACAATTTCTCTACTCATTTGTCACATAATCAATGCCTTCTTGAAAAAAATTGAGCATTAAAGCAATTCCTTCCCCAACTGCATGTGACTCATTTGTCCCTAATAATGTGTTTTATTTGTGTATTGATCCTGAATTATTCTTTTTATGATTTTCTTATTTTATATTTTCAAAAGGCCATGCATAAAAAGAATTTGTTCCCAGCTTTTTGTGACTACCCTTTTCTGTAATATGTTTATTAGCATATTGTTTGTGAACTAATCACATTTAATGTTTTGTTCCTATTTTATACCTTTTCCCCTATTTTAACTATCTACTTGTTGACTTGTTTGGACGTATATGTATGGAACATGCTTAGTTTGGGTATATATTTTACATAATATGTGTGTGGAGTATACATCCATTGCCTGCACAGGTGTCGTTTTCAGCTACTTGGTTGCATTTTACATCTCATGGTTATATCTTTTATAATATATTACATTTATCATAATAAAGCTGTAGAAAATGTAGCCGTTGGACACGAGATGTAGTCAACTACGATAAAAACAGAGGGCAATGGTCGAAGCTTATATATGGATGTGTGTGTCTATGTAATATATAAACATGTGTGGAATATATAGAAATGTATGTATGCATGTAACTGTGTAATATGTATTTGTGTGTCTAATGTGTATATACATGTATGTATGACTGTGTGTCTATGTGTGTTTGTGTGTGGATAAAGAGAAGCGTTCTTTCCCCCTCTACCATGCCCGTGGCGGAGGCTGAACGCCCAGAAGGGTGGTAAACCAAAGCGGCAGCTGGGATTCGAACCCGGGTCCTTTTGTTAGGGGACACCGTGCTTGACCACTTGAGCCACTCCTTGCCGGCTATGTGTGTTTGTGTGTGTGTACATGTATGAGTGTGCCTTTGTGTATACACGTGGGTCGGTGGGGGGTGTATACATAACAAATATATTATATGATTTTTCCCCAAATCTTTTCCAATTAGTTAACTATACTGTTTTACCCGAATTTCCCGCATGATTGCCAAATTCTGTTTTTTTTTTCAGCAAAGCAAATAATATCCTGAACGTCAAATATAATGACTATGCTCATGAGTCATTTCCATATTCAAAGTTGCTTAATAAAAAGGAGTATTTCATTATTAACAAAAACAACCTTTGCCTCAATAGCTAGCTTTTCATAGATAGTCCACAAGTTTGATTGTAACCAGATGTAGCACAACATTTTCTACATTGAAGGTTGGGCAGTTCATGATGGAGGACCGCCGTAGGCGGTTTGGTGATGGTCTGGGAAGGGAGATGACCAACATGATGTTTTTTGTTCACCATAATCATCAATTCAAGCTCTGCATGTATAATAGGGTCCACCTATCCATTCAGCAACCCTGTAACTTGGAAACAAATCTAACTAAGTTGGAAATAGACGCCTAACCAAGTCCTTAGCAACTAAAATACAATAATTCCCATATTTCAGAAAATCATTCTGCTGTGGGTTTCCTTTTTGCGGATAGGATATATTTCTTGAGAGATTTTACATAAATTCTAATTTTGTAACTGTTATCTTATCTCTCATATGTGCAGATTGAGCATCTCTAAGTTTAAAACAAGATAAAGCATTTTTTCCATCAAGCACGGGACATTCCTCAAATATGGTCAAGCCACTTAACTTGCAATAGTTGGTCAATAACTTGCAATAGAACCTGTTGCAACGATGAGATGACATCTACATAATTTGCCTTTGCAATTTCTAGGGACTGCACATAAATTTGACGGCCAGTGCATACACTAATTGCTTTCAACTTAACTCACAAAAAGTTGTTTAAAGTCTCCCTCTACTTGTTCTTTAATTTCTTCACTAATATTTATATCATTGTTTGCCAACCTTTAGACCATACTTGCAATACAGATTTAGAAGTGAATCAACAAGATTCATTGGTTTTCTTTTACAAATTATGGAGATATTATACTTTCACAAGTTGACTCAAAGCTTAATTATAATGTTGCTAGGCATTCTTTAGCTATCACAGATTTTGGAATCTTTCACCAAAGTCTACTGTACCATAAACATATATTTGTATGTGCGCCAACAACAATAACTATTTTACATAGGAGAAAAGTAAAGCAGGCTCAGAGAATCCACAAGAAGCAGCGCTCTTTCAAACTCCGTGATAAGTTTGGCATCCATTTTCACAAATTATTATAATGAAAGTATCACAATTTTAGAGAACTCACCATAGAGAGCTGCCTTTCAAGCTTCCTGACGAGTACACCATGCCTCTCTAATTCAGCAGCTTTCACTAATTCATCCTTAGCATTCTCAGAGAGCTGCTTACCCCATCTGGCATTTGCTTCCAATGTTTCTTTCAGAGTGCCAGTAGTTCCAGCGTCCTCAAACGTACCAAGGTTCAAAGATATAGAAGAAGACGCACGTTGCTTAGCTTGTTCCTCTTCTTCTTCAAGAGTCTTAGCTAATCTTTCTCTTTCTAAAAGAGCATTAGCTACTTCTGGTGCTAAAAAATCCTTTCCTCGATAAAATACAATATACTCCTTGTTCCTACAGAGAAGTGAGCCTCCAGTCAATCTCTGTCGAGATGAAAGAAGATGCCCGTTAAAACAATAACAGTAATAGATAGATAATTCATTTCCAATTAAATGATAAATAAACAGAAGAAAAAATCACATTTTAGCATGCAGTATAAACATTATGCATTACTGGGCAATAATAAATAACAGAAGAAAATATCATGCACTGGGCAACGACCGCCTCCTTAGTTTGCAATGCAAGTCATCCACCCTTTTAGTTATATGGTTTTATTCCCAGGAGGAACGGGCACTAAATCATTATGTGACAAGCATGGTATTTTATAATATCAAACAGCATATATAGACTTAAATAATTGATTTTCCATCATGGTATCAATGGCAACTTGCTTTCATAGGTCCCACGAAATATCCTTCCATCACCCTTTCCCAACTAGCCCATAGTGAGGTTGGGAAAAAGTTAGCTCTTCTACTGCATTGTGTGATCAGATGAAGAGCAAAAAGTCCAAGCTTTCTGAGATTATTGTAGGTGGTTGGTGTTAGCATTTATGGGCCTAGCTTAACTTGGCCCATTACTAGTGGTATAACTTATCTGATTGTGATCCTCACTTGTAGCACATGTCGGTCCCCTCTTATATGTGAAACTGCTTGTACCACATTTCGGTTGACGAAAAGTGCTCTCTAAGCAACATGGCCTCATAGCATACAAAATTAAACTCGGCCAATACAAAATTAGACACTCCCTCTATCAATCTCAAAATCACAAACTTCCCCTCAAGGTCAAGAGAGTATGAAACATCGGTGTAAAAGATTGAGTGGGATCTACGAGGTTGGTTATAGTGACGGCATGTAGTGCGGCTTACGAAAAGGTAAGTGGTTAGGTTGAGCCCATTTTTGCCTTTTTTTGAATCAGAAGATCGTCCTCTCCGCGTTCAGGCTGATGCCGCACCTTGTGTGGGTGAATGGGTGTGATCTATACCTCTTCTCTTTGCTCAGCACGTGACTGTGTACCCCGATCCAAAGGGGATGCCTATCTTCACCAGCTCCCGGATCACGGCGCCAGGCCATCAAAAAGAAATAGCTGGTGGAACGGCCCAACGAAAGGATAGCGAAGTCTGAGCTCCTGTAAGGTAAGTGAGGGCAAACTTTGGATACGTGAACGTGGCGAAAGGTAATGAGCGGTTGGACATGAGCCTAAAAGATCAAGGAAATGAGTTTCAGGTTCACAGCTTGAAAAAGGAAATCCCCCGGGTGAAAAAGAATGGGAATTTCACTAGCTATAGATAGAGTTTCAGATGAAAGGTTGTGTGTTAGATAGGAGGACATGTGGGAATACGTACGAGGCAAGCGATGTAAGGGAATTCTCATCCTCAAGCAGATTTACCTGAAAAGCGTGATCAATGTGGACTTCTTTTCGAGCAAGCATTTTTTAGTTGTCCAACCTTGCCCGTGAAAAAAAGCTAGCTTCAAGCTCTATTGTAACCTTTTAGTCGTCAACAAGGAATGATTCCGGTTCCCTCTGTATATGCAGCTTTTTCTGTTCAAGATTACTTCCCAACCTGCCGCTCCGTTCTTTATTGTTTAGGGAGTTCTGTTGTGGGAGAATGGCAAGGAAAGTGACTTGATGCGAGTTTTTCAAGTGTTGATGCCAGACTCCTTTTGTTGTCATATCATCAGTTTTAAGTCAAGGTGGGGTTGCGAAGGAAGGAGAATAAGAAGTTCGTAATGCGAGTATATAGAACTTCTCCGTCTCTTTTCCTGAAAAAACACGCACCAAATTGGATATGAACCTTTTTCTAAAGCAGAATTAGGCTTATCTGACGAAAAAAATTGGAATCCATTGACACGGGTTGATCCTTCTTGTATTATGGTACAACCGAGCTCCTTGTAGGTCTTCCAACTTGAGCAATTAGAAGCAAACGCATCGCCAGCTATGAGCATTCTCTTTAAGCTTCCAATTTCATAGATATGTTTTGCAAATGACGGATACAAAACCGCAAGTACATAAGAAGAGCTCCGATCGAGTTGAAGTGTCCATTTGGAGAAGCAATGGTAGACAAGTAGGCAGACGCAAGAGACATCATTGTAATTCACAACAGTGATTTAGTCTCGAGAGTATTGATCATCTAGCAGCCACAAGCCATAGACAGTTTGTACACATGCACACAGATAGTTGACTTGTGCAAAGTCACACAAACAAACTGTGAGCATCATAACTAGACAATGCACCCTTGTGCACATATAGCATAACTCCATGATACACAAAAAACACAATAGAAGCTCCCTGTGAAAAACAGTAACACTTGCACAAGACAAATCATCTCAAAACATGTTGATGCATGTTTCATCTCTCCACTCTTCTCATCTACTCCTCTAAAAAAAACCCACCCTGACAAGGAACAAAATCATGAGAGTAGTGGGTGAACAAAGCAAATTAATAGACACAATGTGAGGACTACGTAGGGAATAGGAAACATGAGGTGGTGTCGATATTAGTTGAACTAGACACAATGAAAGACGAGTATAGCAACACAAAATTACTCATACATAGAGGGGAAATAATATGCAGGAGGGAAGAGGCAACATGGGGGTTAGAGTTGGGGTTCAACACAAACAACAAAACATGTACCAAAGAAAAATTGATGAAGGAACATGAGGGGCTAAATCCATCTTCCACTTTTGCCTCGACCACAAGCCTGCCAGCTGCATTACTGCAGCATTATGGAAGGAGAATTCGTCAATTACAAAGGAACACCCCTAAAGAAGCAGAAACATCGTTCATTAGGGAGCCTCTCAGCCCTTGAGATACGAAGGTGAAGGTGAAACAGTGAGGTTTACATAAGGGAAAAAACCCTCTTCCACGCCTAAAGTCAGAAGACAGTATAGTGGGGTCAGGCGACAACATCTCAACCGACAAGATAGTTAGAACAACTCCATTGGGCGGCATCTCTAAGTGGGGTAGCAGGTAGGACCACAGACCGGATGAATTATTGATTGAAAAAGAGCAAAGGATGGGAACCGAACCTAGTGGTGGCACCAACAACAATTTCCTTGAGGGTAATAACACTGTCATAATATACTCCAAGTTTTTGAAATCGGGTTTATAGCGTGAATTCTTCCCCATCCGTATGAAATCGACGACAAACTCCCAATTCCCAAGTATTATGCTTTATTCCCGTATTATTTGTGTTTTATGTTTTCTCCTTTTTTTTCTAGTTATTTCTCGCATTTTTCCATTTTATATTATTTAAGACACTGCCTTAGTTTTGAGTGTATGTATATGTGTTGACATATATAAATGCATATATGTATATGTATGTAGTAGATGTATATATATGTACATATATGTGTAATATATACATACATATACATATTTATATATATATATATATAGAGAGAGAGAGAGTCAAGCTAGAATACACTCGAGTGTACAGATCGCACCATCCACCCCAATGGTATTTGCCTATCTAGACTTTTTTTTTTTTGCAAAATCTAAACCGTTGATATTCATTGTCGTACTAAAAATAGGCCACACAAAATTTGAGCCCATTTAGATGAGTGTAAGTTACTCGTCCAAGGACAACAATATCGACGCACATAACTGACTTGAAATGCAACATGTTTTCTTTGTTTATATGCATGACCTACAAGTGTCCGAATGAGCTCAAATTTTATATATATACTATTCATAAGATGTTTAAGAAGATCAACAGTTTAAATCCTCAAAAAAAATGTTACATGATGGAAAACCATTACAGATCATACCGTACACCTCAATAGTTTTCCATCATGTAGCATTTTTTTGAGAATATAAACCGTTGATCTTCTTAAACAACTTATGAATAGTTTATATATAAAATTTGAGCTCATTCGGATGGGCTCAAATTTTGTGTGGCCTATTTTTATTATGATAATGAATATCAACGGTTTAGATTTTGCAAAAAAAAGGTCTAGATAGGCAAACACCATTGGGGTGTATAGTGCGATCTGTACACTCGAGTGTATTCTAGCCTCTCTCTCTCTCTCTCTCTCTCTCTCTCTCTCTCTATATATATATATATATATATATATATATATATATATATATATATTATACGTATCTAATTTTTCCCAGGCTTTTTCTCAAATCGTTGATCGCATTTGACTGCACGTTGACTGTTTTTCACCCGCATTTTCCATATAATTCCCGAATTCAGAAGTTTTCAACTCAACCGAACATATTTCAAATACCAAATTTTGACTGTGATAACACTTGTTATCCTTAGCATTAGTCAAAATACTGGTGCAAAAGCAACGGTAGGGCAGGGTGGCATCTACAGAAATAGCATATGGGAAGAGTTAAAGGAGAAGACAAAGGGATGCAAAGTACAACATAGTTGTGGGACGGTGGTGCCCAAGAAAGAAAGGGAGAGCCACCTGCTGGCCTTTGATTTTCTCTTATAGTAGGTTTAGAGTTTGGGAGTGATGCTTGCTTACCATGTAAAAATAACAAAAATTTAGTATGCTCCAAGTCCCCCAGGTTGAGCAAGCATGTTATGAGGTATATGTGTATTCTGTTCTTTCAATTTTTTACCATGAGACCTCTTTTATTCTTTTCCATGTGGTCCCTTACACTTCTAAAACAATAAATAAGATAATAACTTTTAACTAATAATGATAATATGCAACTTGAAATAACTAGTAAGTAAACATCAAATTGTGACGGCACAATATGCGCAAAAAAAATTCAAAATGTTAGTATTAAAAGAGATTTCACCTCATGATATTTTTAAAATTCAACTCAAATTCTTTGTGTAGTATAATACCACAAAAACTCCATATGTATTTGATGTGGAATACATCTTGAAGAAGAAGAACAAAGGAGATAAACCGAAATAATTTTATTTCTCAAATCATATCAACTGCCTGGACAAAGGCCCCGAGGCTGGCTTTTATAAGACTACATGACTTGACCTACAAGTATTGGAAATAAACTCCTATTTAAAAAAATTCGGAATTAAATAAAACCTAAAATAAAGAAAAGCATAAACATTTACGACTAAGTACATTAACTAGATAATTTGCACTTAGGTCCCTATATATAAAAATAAAGCAAAAACAAATAGAATAGAGCCTAATTGTCCTCATCAGTAATCTTCTGGGTTGCTTAAAGTTTAAATTCTGTTACAGGCTTACAGCTATGACATAAGGCTGTATAATTTACTGCCAAAACTGGCAAATTTTGTAGTTATACTTTTTGCTAATCTGACGTGTTATACATAATTCCATCAGTGTAATGCCAAGAAGGATATTATATTATACATAATTACATCAGTGTAATGACAAGCTAAAAAGTACTTCATGAATTCTTTTCTCTATAATGCACTATAATCCTCTGTCGGATATTTATACATCATACATCAATTGCTTTACAGAAAAAGCTGAGGCATACACATTCATCCACATCTCTTACACAGATAATAAAACAGCTTGGCATCTGTCAGGAAACTTTAAAACCCCGGTGATTACAACAAATACCACTAGCTATCTACATTTTGTGAAATAGTAAAAGCTTTCATATTTGAAAAAGAATATTGAAAATAAGTGCTGTAAGGAAGGCATCAAACAGAGAATCCCTATACGTAAAAGAAAGGAGAGCATCCAAAAAAAGTGTTTTCTATGGAGATAAGTACAGCATTTGAACCTTATGGTGTACGTAAAGATCAAAATAAAAGTATCTGCATGACGCTGCAACACAGAAACGTGCCCACCTTTATCTCCTCAGCCATTCGTTCACTGCTAGTAAGTTGGACTCCACGTTTCAAAGCAACTTTTGCAATTAAACTTTTTTCCCAAAGCTTTACAATTGCAGCAGCCAATCCTTGGTGTTGCCTACTCCTACCTTACAATACACAAGAACCCATAACAAATAAAGGACGAAACTCATTAGAAGTAAAATAAGACTAGGTGTTTTACCTAAAGCAAAATGAGGAGGCAAAACCCGTGCAAGCCTCCTTAAGGCTGTCTGATCTTTGACCCCAAGATGTGGCCGCACTCCATAGGGCAGAACTCTGAATGGTGGCTTGTAACCAGGAACAACTCCCGGAAGTAAATCAGCATCTACCGGCAGTGGATCAAATCCAGACCAATCAGTATATCTAGGGCCCAAACCATCTAATAGCTTATCCACCTCAGATTCATAATTAACTTCTTTAAGTGGTTCAATAGCGCGGGGTGTCATTTCATGTGATGCATTTCCTTTACGTGTTTCCAAACCAGCAGTTGAAATTTGAAGCAACTTATCATTATGCGTGTTATTGGAGGATCCTGCTTTGGAACGTTCAGTGTTCCAACGATGCCTCTCCATCTCAGAATTAACATATGTTACACCCCGGTACAAGGAAATAGAACTGCCTGACCGCCATATCACCAATCCTCCAGTTTTTCTCTGAACAGAAACAAGTAGATTGTTAAGTATAAGAAGCTGAAGATACTCCAAAACTGACTAGAAAGTATAATGGGAAGTCCACTTACGTGATCTCAAACTGACTAGAAAATCCTATGGCAAGTCCACTTACAAGATCAATGTCTTATGTTAGTATCATATTACCATAACTATATCCTTTAAACAAGCAACAGAAATGATAGCTTGATGGTTTGGTTTAATTCAATCCATAGTTATTTGGGGAAGCATGGGGGTCATACCCCCACTTTTGTTCTCAGAAAAAAAAAGCCAATATTAAGTGGACATCGTGCTTATATGAAAATCTTGTGCTCTATCTCTCTCACACACAGACAAGAATTTAAACTTCCATGAAAATTTCCACAAAAATTCTCGTTTCCACAGAGACGCATACGAAGTGGCTGATATTGTTCATTGTCGGGATTTTCATGCAAATATGCTGGAGTTCCATGCAAATTTCTTTTTTATGTCAATAAACCGATACAAACTTTGCCAAAATATCCTCAAAATTGGTGAGGTTTGACCTATCAATACATAACATATGGGGTTATTTGTTATCTCCTTCAATAATTGTGTGTGTTACTGATTTAGTATTCAATAATCAATGTATACCTACACCTATACACAAATTTGTGCTACATGTGATAGTATAAATTGTTGTCAATCTATTACAAATGGTTATACTTTGAATATTATGGGTTGGATGTGTTAATTTAAAATAACATTGTCCAAAATTTCATGTTAACTTTTTAAAGTTGCATAGATTTTCTGCAGATTCTGTACAGTTAAGGTTTCCATTTACTGATCGGAATTTCTCACAATGTCCACAAACTTCTCTTTCCACGGGTACAAAAATGGTATCAAAATTAACATGTGAGTCATTGCACAATAACCATGTAGGGGCTGGGAACTAAATGAGAATGGCCACGTGCTGACACTCAATTTTAAATATTAAACAAACAATTATGCATTATTTACCAATATTTGAATATCATGTCAATATTACTTACCAAGATGGAGTATCTTTTCTTTATATTCAGCATTTCAAGCTAGTATCTATTTGTGAAATAAGTATTTATACGAAAATAATATGACTTCACTATGAGATTAGTCCCATGTTAAGATAATTTATTAGGTATGAGGGTGATTCATAAGGTATTTTAGTTAGGGAAGGGTGGTAATGGCACACCGGTTCTAAGTGGCCTCTTTGCATGCTTCTTGTGCTTCCTTGTGTGTGGGATGTTGTCAAGGACTCAAGGCATCTAGTCACCCACAGCTTAGGGATATGCCATTTTGGCGACGGAGATGGTAGATTTCTTATTTGCATTTATGTTACTCACTTTTATTGAAACTATAAACTTGGGTTCATTAACTTAACGTTCAGATACTATGATGAACTATGATGCTTGCTTTATACTGTGATAATTCCAGAGCTTCAAATATTAATACACGGAAACAACGAGTCCCAGAATACGCTCGGGATAAGTTGTACATTAGGAGTAACATAAGATAAGCTAAAACAATTCCAAGTGGGCTTAACTAAAGATAGGCCCATTGACTCTAATATTACCTCTAATACCTCATCACTCCCTCTCAGGTCGGAGAATGCACATCATGTATTTCCACCTTGCTACACATAATTGAAAGCGTAAGGAGGAAGAGGTTTAGTGAAAATGTCTGCAATATGTTCTCCAGTCTTTACATAAGGAGTGATAATCTTCTTGGCAACAATCAAATCATGTACAAAATGACAATCAGCCTCACTATATTTGTGCATTCATGAAAAATAGGATTCTTCGCAATATGAATGGCAACTTTATTGTCCATTTGAGAGTAGTTGGAGTGGCAACCTAATGACCAGGTTCTTGAAGAACGGTTGTCACTCACTAAATATCACAGCAAGCATGGGCTATGGCCTGATACTCTACCCCAGTGTTTGAGTGAGCAGCGAAATTGATTCTTGCTTCTCCAACGGATAGGAGAGTCTCACAAAAAAACACAGAAACCAAAAGTAATCTCCTATCTTCATTCCCAGCCCAGTCATATAGCAAGTCAAGGTGATGTTTGAAGAATTGGGCTTCTTGTAGAGAGTGCCTCGGCTCGGTGCACTTTTAAGGTAGCGTAGATTTTATTGTCCCTGAGTCGAGTGACATGCAATGGGGTTTTTCATATGTTGACTGTCACACTCGAGGCAAAAGCGATGTCAGCACGGGTAAATGTTGGATAATTAGGCTTTCTAACTATCTATCCATATTGTTCAGGATCCTTAAAAGGACTCCTCAGAAATAGCTTAGGTGTAGTAGTCATTAGAGAATACACATGTTTGGAATAGAGCATGCTTGATTCACGTAAGAGATCTAGGACAGGTTTTTGCTGAGAAAGATTGATCACACCTTTTGACCGAAGAACTTTGATTCCCAAGAAGTAATGTAGTTGCCCGAAGTCCTTGGATGCAAATGTGATTTGAGGGAATTCTTTAACACTGAAATCCATGTTGTATCATTGTTGGTTACTGATGATATTATCGTCGACATAGACTGCCATGATGATGATACCAGAACCACTCTTGGAGAAGAATGGACTACGATTACTAGATGGACGGGAAAACTCCATAATATCAAGTAGCCCACTGAGCTTGTTGAACCACGCCCTTGGTTATTGCTTGACGCCGGAAAGAGATCATTTGACTTTGCAGCCACGGGAAGAGCCCCCCTCAGTAATGAAATATGGAGGTTGATGCATGCCTGCATGTAGACTTTTTCCTCCAAATGACCATGGAGGAACGCATTCTTGGTGTCTAGCTGGAACAGGGTCCAGTCCACACAGTTTAAAACTTCGACGAAATTTGTCGAAATTTTGGCAATTACTTCAATAACGATGGCCATCGGACATCAAAATGCACTGCCGAAATGCATTGTCCGTCGAAATTTTTCTTTCTTTTTAGTGTACTATGGACTATCTAGAACATACTTTTTTGAACAGTTTTATGTCTTTAAGGCTATATATTGCGCTTGCAAACTATAATGACTTGATTCGTTGATTTCACCATTGATAAATGACATCAAAATTCTCCATTGATATCCCCATTGAAACATGTGAAAGAATATTGTATTGAATTGATTCGATTTACAAAAGAGGTACAACCCTGTCCTATATATAGGAGCAAGGGAGAAACCCTGAGACTTGTGTCCCAACACTGCCATGGGACTCCCAAGTAATCTAAACGGGCCGAGACACTAAAGGCCCACTAACTAATTAACCTATTAACTAAATAGGCTAATATATACTCTTTAACACTCCCCCTCAAGCTAGATCATGGGTGAAACACGTCCAAGCTTGGAGTTACAAGACTCGATAAAATGATAAAATGATAAAAAAAGATAGATGTCACTCCCCATACAAAATAGATACTCCCCCTTAAACAATACTCCCCCTGAATCATACGATGATGCCTCTTTTCTTTGAAATTGTATTCTGCAGGCTGGAGATCCTCGAGCTTTGATGGTCTTTTGGAGTGCATCTGGAATGAAGAACGTCAATGGAACCTGAATATTGCAGCAATAATTCGCCACTTGGAGCAGACGATCATCAATAATACCATGATAACGTCATCTTCACTGGAATACATACTTAACGCGGCACGAACGCGGATCTCCATTGATGATGTAGCAGTAGTGGTGTCTTCAAAGCGTCTGAGAAGACGTGCATAACGTGGCACGAACACGAACAGGTGATATGCTGGTGATACGATGCAGGTACCATAACTCTGTCGCATGAACCTTGGGGGCTTGACAGGAAAGGAGATATCATCCATCAAGGAAAGTCCCAAGAAGATCAACAGAAAGCGATGCTAATATCACAGATGCAGCTCAAAGAAGACGTGATGAAGCAGCTCGGTGAAGATAAATCTGGATGAATCAACCTTGCAGATGTAGACTTGGCAGGCTAGAAATTGTTGAGCTTCTGAGTAGTCTGAAGAAGCACCTATCTGTCTCTCAAGAATGCAACAAGAGTGATAATGTTGTCTGAAAGTGGAGAACGGTGTGCTGAACGAAGCTCCATGAAGATAACCTGGAATATGTAGCCTAAATACATATATCATCTCTTCTCATTCTCTCTCTCATACATATTCTCTCACACTCTCTCTTCTCATCTCTTCCTCTCCTCTATATCCCCCCGCACACCAAATACTACGAGAGTGAGTGTTTGGTGTGGAGAAGTTGATATATGAACCCCCCCGCACTGTGGAAAGGGATACACACATGATATGGGTGGGTGGGAAAGGAATTGGTGGATTTTAGAGGTTTTTGTGATATGGAGATGTGTAATATGTGGATAATGAAACTGATAACCGGAGAGAAATGTTAAATGGGTCAATGTAAGATCCGGGTAGAAAATTAAATGGATCTAATTCCGATCCGAAAGGGGATTTGTTTGGCCCATTAGGGCAACAAATCCGGGGGTGCAAGGGCGGAACTCTTGCGAAAAATTCCGATTAGGCTTAAAACAAGGATCTGATTAATCCAAATATGTAGAGTAGGATCCAATTATCATAAGTATTAGAGGACGTCAGAAACTTGGGAGCAAGGAATGAGGTATCTGATTTCGATGTCGTTTCGACAGCATGGAAATCGAAATTTATTGAAATTTCGACAAAAATTTCGATAAATGCAACAATGCCCATTTCGACGCCAAAATCAACGAATTAAGCCATGAAATTTCATAGGGATGATCTTTACACCTAAATGCATCGTTTTATGCAATAAAATTTGATATGGGGATAGGTGGGGGGGTCCTTCATGTGGGAGGAAAGGAGACTTTCCTGTTCCCTGAGAAAATTTCAAATTTTAGGGAAAAATTTTTGATGATTTCGACATAGCGGTATGGTTGCAAGATTTCATAGCAGATGGCGTCGAAATCGAAATTTTTGACAAAATTTCGACAATTTCGTCGAAACCTCATTCCTTGCTTGGGAGAAGATAGAACAATTAGGGGTAATGGCATAGTTGAATATGGTGGAGTGATAAAAGAACAATAGTTTGCAGGATCAAGACAACAACAGTAGGACGCAGGGTGGAGCAGCAGCATGATGGAGCCTGGATGATGGCGACGACGTCTGTTTGATGTTGTTGCAGAATTCCAGCGGCGACTAGGTGATGACCGACTACCGTAGGACTTGGCCATAGCGGAGGAGATGATACGGGCTCTTGCGCGGCTCCGGAGATGTTGCAGACCATGAGGTTGCAGGGGGGAGCCAAGTGCAGAGCTTCTCCATAAGCAATGGCAAAGGCTGGATAGATGATGGCAGCGGCAGCGATGGCGGCTGATCCTAGGGGGGCACGACGGCGACAATGGTTGCTCCTGTATCTGTGGTTGGCCGCAACACTGTACTGGTCGCTGCCGACTTGCTGGCTGGATACGGCGGTGGCAGCGTAATGCGAGGGACCGACAGCGATGGCAGTGGCTACTATTTGTTGACCGGCGGTCGATGTTGCTGTTGGATGTGGATGGCGGATGGAGATATTTGTTGGGCGGTCGGCGGCTGCTATTGTTGTTGCACTGGTTGTAGGCGGCAGCGGCAAGATGATAGCAGCGGCTGCGCTAATGGAGACTAGCGGCGCTGGTGATTGTTGTTGGCGGCGATGGCGTCGCTTGTTGCCGAAACTACTATGATCGACAGCGACGGCGTCAGTTGCTATGGTGACGGATGGATGAAGATTGAAGATAGGCGGGAAGGATAATGCCAACGTACGGAAAGAAAATTAGATCAATTAAGAAAGTGGAGGATGAGCCATGGAGGCTAGGATATGCCTGGCGGGCAGCCGGCCTAAGCCATGGCAATGGCGGCGGCCACCCGCAGGCGGAGGCGCCATCTCTGTTGCTCTCTCTCTCAGAGAGACAGGCGGCAGCTAGGGTGGCGTGTGCGCCGGAGAGGAGAGGGAAGAGGGGCGGCGGCTAGGTTAGGGTTCCCTAGGAGCGAACGTGCTCTGATACCATGTGAAAGAATATTGTATTGAACTGGTTTTATTCTAGGTTATCTTCATCTTCATGGAGAGGAGAGGGAAGAGGGGCGGCGGCTAGGTTAAGGTTCCCTAAGAGCGAACGTGCTCTGATACCATGTGAAAGAATATTGTATTGAACTGATTCGATTTATGAAAGAGGTACAGCCCTGTCCTATATATGGGAGCAAGGGAGAAACCCTGAGACTTGTGTCCTAAGTAATCTAAACGGGTCGAGACACTAAAGGCCCACTAACTAATTAACCTATGAACTAAATAGGCTAATATATACTCTTTAACAAAACAGTTCAGGGTACTTCACTCACACATGAGGAGACCTCACCCCCCACATATCCAATATGAAATATTATTGCATATTTGAGTAGATCTGCACTAGTAGATAATTCTGGTAAAATTTTATAAATTAACTCGTTAATTTTGCTGTCAAAACGTTAGAAACGCATTTGTCAAAATTTCCATCAAAATTTTGGTAAAATCTATTTCTGTGGCCATCGAAACGGCATCAAATCTGACATTTTATTCCTTGAGTCCATATGTGCTAGGTATATAACAATCCAAACCAAAGTAAATCCAGGTGAAATGGTTTTAAAGAATACCACCCCAAAGGTCTCAGTGAAGCCTTTGGCAACAAGGCAGCCTTTGAGACGTTCAATAAAGCCATCAGAATTGAACTTGACAGAGAATATCAAACAATAGCCCACAATGTTCTTGCACTGGGGCATCAAGACTAGATCCCAGGTCCCATTCTCATGCAAAGTTCCCATCTCTTAAAGCATCATAGCTTTCCAGTAAAGATGTCGTAGAGCCTTACGATAGTTTTTTGGAATGTAGATGGAATCTAAGTGCTCCGCAATAGTTGTAGTATTTCTAGAAAGTCTGGAAAGACAAATGATATGAGATATGGGATGGCATATGGTGCAAGAACATGTACCTTTTTGGAGTGTCACATGGTATGTTGAATCCTTAGGGCCTGTTTGGCAATGGACTGGGATTATTGGGATTATGAAATCCGGACTGGGATTAGTCCAGTCATCCGGATCATTGGGATTGGGGTTCCCCACTTGGCCCTGTTTGGCAAACCAATTCGGCTGACCTCGTAACTTGTGTTTTTCAGTCTGCTATATAAAACAAAATACACAAAAGACAGAGCGAAATCTGGATTGGGATTCCTAATCCTGCTGCTGGTAGGACTAAGATAGTCCAGCTTTTAAGAAAATGGGGCCGTTTCACAGTTTCCAACCAAACGCGCAAGTGCAGAACCGAACTGGATCTGCTGATGTGGCGCAGACGTGGCCTAATAAGACAAGCCTAAATCCCATCCCGGTCTGTTTCCAAACAGAAGCTTAGAGTTTAATGAGGGTGTGAAATCTTGAAGTAGGGAATTCAACTTTGGACATCGGTGATGATAGAGATTAGCAAATTAAGAAATAGCATGTGATTCTGGTGGTGGCTTAGGAAAGGGTGTATATGTTGGAAAGGCACTAGGGAAAGAATCCACAAGATCGAGAAATCCAATTCGACAAACTCATTATGAGGTGAGGGAGGGGGGCAAGTAGGCGTAGCAAAAAAAATTTAATTCATGAAAAGTAACATCTGTGGAGACATACATGTGTTGATTGCTTGAACTATAGCATTTGCAACCTTTTTGGAAGGTGGAATAACCAAGAGAAACTGTCTTAATTGAGTGTGGATCAACTTTGTATGCCTTAGAATCAAAATTATATATAAAGGTACTACAACCAAAATCCGGAGAGGAAGGAGAATGATGTTGTCTTTGGGAAAGACAATGGAAAACAAGATTTCGTTCTAGAGAACGGATGACAGTTGGCAATTGATGAGGTAGCAGGTTGTGATTTCAATCCACTATGATTGGGCATTGAGCTTGAAAGATAAAGAGTTTGGGTGCTATTAAACAAATGGCAATTCATGCACTCAGCAACTTCATTTTGTTGTGGAGTGTGAGCATAAGATCTCAAATGGATCATCATCCTACTAATAGGCAAAGGTGCTAGATTCGGAGATATATTATAAGGCATTGTTAGTGTAGAAGAGTATAGTATTAAACGAAGTTTATATCATTTTATGACAAGATTGATATATACCCAACATTTCATCAAGAGATATTAATAGATATATCCACGCCATTCTAGAAAAGTCATCGACAAACGTCACAAAATACCAAGATCCATTAAAACTTGTGGCTCGAAAAGGACCGCAAAATGTCACTTTGAACAAGATCAAATACGTTTCTTTTAACATAAAATAGTCTTAGATGGAAAGGAAATCTCGCGATGCTTCCCTAGATGAATCACAAAAAAGACTTTTTAAGCTAGATAAAGGCAGCTCAAACCATTTGAGTTTTTCCAAAGATGGGAGTCGATAGCGTTGGTGAAGCTGAAGGGGTGAACACAAAAGACGAGCATGATGTTGATTGCCATCGCCTAGTAAAGATCACCTAAAACCCTAACTAATTATCTTCAAACTCTGAGTATCATGCAACACCAAACCAAGATTACCAAAGGTTACATAAATGAAACTCACCCGGGGGATTTCCTTTTTCAAGCCATGAACCTGAAACTCATTCTCTTGATCTTTTGGGCTCATCTCCAACCACACATAGCTTTTGCCATGTTCACTTTTCCAAAGTTTGCCCCCGCTTACCTTACGGGAGCTCGGACTTTGCTATCGTTTCTCTGAGTCATTCTGCTGACTATTTCTTTTTGATGGCCTGGCGCCATGATCCGGGAGCGAGCGAAGACAAGCATCCCCGTTGGATCGGGGTACACTGTCACGTGTTGAGCAAAGAGAAGAGGTATATATCACACCCATTCACACGCGCTAGGTGTGGTATCAGCCTAAACGCATAGAGGATGATCTTCCAATTCAAAAAAAGGCAAAAATGGGGTCAACCTAACCGCTTACCTTTTTCGTAAGCCGCGCACTATAGGTCGTTACAATAACCAACCTCATGCATCCCACTCAATCTTTTACACTAATGTTTCGTACTCTCTCGGGCTTTAAGGGGAAGTGTGTGATTTTGAGATTGTCTAATTTTATATTGGTTGAGTTTAATTTTCATGGAGTCCTAGATCCAGGGTTTTGAGATGCATGTAGTAGTTTCTCGTACTCGGCAGAGGAGATGGTAACTTGCAAGGAGTTGTCTAATATCATGGTAATATGAGTTGTTGCGGCTCTTCAGCCTCGCCCAATAGGATGTCCAGGTTTCTGGTAGCACTTCTCCTCTAGGTGACCAAATTTGTTGCAGAAGGTACATTTTGGTCTAGGGGCACATCCATGTCCTCGTCCACAGGCAGCAAGTCATGGCAAGTTGTTGTTCAGGTAAAGTAGCTGGGCTGAGTTGTGCTTGCACATTAGATTTATGTCAACAAGAATATGCATCTTCCAAGGTGGGGAATTGGCCTCCAGCCAAGATGACATTACAAATAGGGGCATACATCAGATGTAGACCGTTAAAGGACTTTGCAGTGATGAGGCTGACACATTCTTCTGTCTATCATCAGAGGTGTCAGGTGACATGATGCTATTGTGACAATGCAGTGATAGCATGATATTAGTCACCCATAACCAGGTGTTCATCAAATAATTTAGCCCACATTTTGTATATATGCATTGCGTTCTTTTGTAGATTTGAGTGGTGGTGGGCAGCATACCACAAGTCTTAAGCATTTTTTTGGAACATATACTTGGAAGAAATAGATCGTACCGTATTACTCCACAACTAGTTCTTGACTTGGTTGTTCCTATCCTCAGCAGGTTTCTCAATGAACTATAATTAATCTCTAAATTCAAGAATTGTATAAGATTGAATTCATTCAAAGTAAGTAATTATCTCCATGTAATTTGATGATGGAGGTCGGCAAACTATTTTTGTAAAAAATGGTTTGAGGAGCCTAATCGTCAGCCATAGCTTGAGATGTGAGTTATCATGGAAAAGCACGGTGAGCAAATGCAGAAGAGTTACAGATAAGACGTACGACGAGTAGATGAATGTGTGCTTGTAAGAAGCATGTCGTAGCACTATCACAGGTAAGATGCACAGTGACAGGTCTGGAAAAGATTCCCTAACTTAGAAACACTCACACATGGATGTAGGGATCGTGTTGCCTTATTAAATGTAGTCGATCATCACATATGGACTTGGAGCATTTAACATATGGGAATCACAGTTTCATGGGTGGAAGACAGAGGCCAGGAGCCCGTTGGCATTAATGGTGGCTACTGTCGCCTAGACGGAACGACCCAGAGGCGGCTAGTCGTTCTCCTCCTAGGTGTTGGTATGTATGCCCAGAGAGTCAGTCATACGATGATAGTAATGTGGCATCATGTACTTGATTTGATTGATAATAAAGGTAATTTTTCTTCTATATGTTTGTTCAAATGGTATAACATGATAGTTTTCTAAAAGAATGATATTACCCGATGACATATGTCTTCAGGTTGAGGACCTGAACAGTGAGATAATATGTATGATAAGAGTATATACATTCTTATTATGTCCATAGTCAAATATTATTGTGGAAGCAATAAATAGACAACAATAATACATAAGACTAGAATGTGTATTGGCTAACAACGGAATCTCATTAGACATCATATATGATATCAAGCCAAACACATTGGTACTTGTAGAGAACAGTGTACCGGACAAACCCGTCTTGAGAGTGATACATGGAAATCATTGAAGTGATAGTGGTGATTGTGGTTCTTAGACCTGAAGTCACTACACCCATCACATGTCGTTCAATGTACTTTGACACCATTCAACGTGACCTTGAATAAGGGTTACCGTAAAGGTGGTGCTCAGATACGTTGTGACACATGGGGATTGACTGTGAGTGATGTAGCTGGGATTTGTCCCTCCTGCCGGAGTCGATATCCTGGCCACTTGATAAGCGAGACTGAGAAATGTATGGCCATACTCATGTGAATCAATATATGATATGTGAGCTCACATGCATCTCCAATAGTCTTCTCTAGTTCAAGGAACATGGATTGAATATTAAGAGGATGACAATTCCATGCCTCGAGTTCAATCTGAATATCAATGACAAAGGAACTATATGATCACGATAACATTGTTCACAAATGTAGGTTGAAGTTGTTCTCCAACTTTCCATTTACTTGGGTAGCAATGATGTGTTGCTAGATAGCGCTCATTGTTTGTGATGTCATAATATAGTTATGGCCATTCACTGCCTACGTAATTTATGACCTATAGGGTCACACGCATAGGATGCACCTAGAATAAGAGTTTACTCATGGATAAGATTTGTCTTGGTTACTAAAGTGTTTGGGTAATCTCACTTAAACAACACTGGGTAATAGTTGGCTAACTGGAGTGTCCAGTCGACCGATAGGGAATGCCAGTCGATCGACTGCATTGCCCAGTCGACCAACTGAAAAGTCCAATCGACTAATTGGACGATCAGTAAGACTGGATCAAGGAACTGATGATGACGTCATGACGTGCATTAATCGTCACATTGAAAGCCCGTATGTTCGCGAATAGGAAAACATTCCAATCGATCGACTGGGCCCATTCGACCAACTGGTGATTTGTAGCAGCCGAAAATTCATGAAATTTGTCTCATCGTATCCCCGAGTTTGTGGAAACCCTAGCCCATCCACTCCTATATAAAGGGGGATGGCCAAGGCTCTCGATACAAATACTCCTCATCTCAATGTTGTTGTAATGTGAAAGCCAGAGGCTTCTTACCCGTAAAAGGGAGAGATAGCCAAAGGGGAGAAAGTCGACGCTAGCACGTTGACAACACGAAGGGACAACTAACAACTCCTTTCCGCCGATTTTAGAAGAACGACGTGAAGTTCTTGGTTGTACACGTAGACTACGTAGAGGCGTAAAGGTTGATGTCATCACGCTAGGAGGACGTCGTTAACCGTCATCTGTGGTGTTATACTAGGAGGCCGCCGCCGAGTGTTGTTTGGGTGTTGCTTGAAAAAGAAGCACAATGTTGCAAGGATTGTCTTCGGACTTGCTCGAGGATCGAGTATATGCCTTGCAACCTTCCTTCTCGTTCATAGTTTTTGACATGATCCACTGGTTTATGGGGAATATGGCAAGAAAATTTTTGCTTCCGTTATCATCAGTCGCGACTTTTCCCTACAGTAGTATCAGAGTCACGTCAATTTACTATGTTTTGCAATTTAATTGATATGAACGATTTTAGTTTTATCATTCATTTTATTACATGCGATGCAAATATTTAAATGGTTAATGTGCATATCCAATTAAATACCACATATGCTAGGGAATGTCCCTTAGATCCTATATATATATATATATATATATATATATATATATATATATATATATATATATATATATATATATACATGCAATCTATGTGTCATCCTAAAATTATTTTGATGGTGGATGTATGTGTGGTTATGGCCAATACCCCCTGGATATTTATGCATGGTTGAATGGTTTATTTCCTGCCTTTTAAATTTGGTTTGCATACCGAGCTTCTCTCTCTTTCTCCATATGTAAGTTAATGCTTTCCTCCCAATACTCCCCTCGAATGTTACGCGAGGTTTCATCTTTTATAATGTAATACATAATAGGATAGTTTTAATTTCTATCTTGGGTCAAAGAGAAGACTTTTTGCACCAGGCGAGTCGACCGACCGAAGGATCGAAGAGGCTACAGATCGAAGGAGCAAATCGATCAATTGGAGGCCCAATCGACCAACTGGACGAGTCCAGACAGCCGCTTGAGCCAGGGGCCAGTGGACCGACCGACGGAGGCCAATGGACCGACAGGCGCACGAATCAATCGACTGGAAGAGTCCAATCGACCGAATGGCTTGTTATCAGCACAACATTTTTTCCTTTACAGGTTGTAACATGTGATGTATGGCCTTAGGTGGATAGCAATTCTTTGTGGCACCTAAGAATTGCATTAGTGTGGCCATAACCATCACTCGTATTTTATGATTGCATGTTTCGTTTGTGGATATAATACGTATATGATACATATTATAAGTATGTGGTTATTGGATATGTATATGTATTTATATATAAATAAAACCCCTCAATCAAATATTAAGTCTTAGATGTTTTCCATAAGCAGCATACAAGAAAAGTTTGATCAACCATGCGTGGGCACCCCAAGCGTGGTGTGTCGTCTATTTCATGGAAGTGTGATGGTAGTTATGTGGGTCTGCCAAGCAGGGTGCATTGCTATCGTGTCGACTTTTGGGTTAGGCTTAACTAGGTGACTTTAATGAGATTAAGTGCCTAGAAGCATACAGATGCAATATGACAAGAAGTTGTGTATATCATTTATCCAAGAACTGTATAAGATTCAATTAGTAAATGTTGCCTACCTTAATAAATAATTATGGACGTTGGCGTTGGCTGGGTAATAACTTAATTATTTTGGATCTTTGCTCACTAGAAGGTTGTACATTGTAATCTTCCAAATTGCGAAGTGAGGGCTATCAATTTGAACGAAATAGTGGGAGCGATAATTAATTAAAGGTCTAATTAATATCATTAAAATTTTCTTTTAATCAAATCAAATCAAAAGGGTTTTGACAAAATGCAAATTTCTTTTGTACAAACAAATGGCAAACAACAACACGTTTTCTTTGCAATCGGTCCTTGAGAAGGAGAAGTTGAACAGGAATAACTTCTATGACTGGTTTAGAAGATTGAGAATCGTTCTCACACAAGAGCGCAAGCTCTATGTCCAGAGTTTGATGAAGGTGGTCACATTTGGAGTTGGAGATTCGCCTTAGACCTTTTTTAATAAAGTTGAGCAAACTATTCAATGGTAGTCAATGGTGGGAGACTCCTATGGAGAAAACGACGGAGGCATATGTGCCGGTGATAAAAGCAAAGACAAGCTTGACGAGAATTTAGAGATTCAATTTTAAGAACTAATTATTGAGGCGAAGGTGGAGCTAGAGTAGCGAACAAGATACAAGATTCATGAAAAGTGACATCGGCCAAGACATACATCTACTGGGACCTTTTTGAAAGGTAGAGGAAGACACCTTAATGGTGCACATATCAAGTTTGTATACTTTGCAAACAAAGGTTATACGACAAAAAACATTGAGAGGAAGATGGAAGGATTTGTCTTTGGAATAGACAATGGAGAACGGAATGTTGTGAAGAAAGGGGAAGTTTGACGATTTGTGAGGTAGCAAGCAGACCATTACGAGCATTTCGGCCTAAAAGAGAAGACTTTGGGTGATGTCCAACGGATCACGATTCTTCCGCTCAACAAAAATTCATTTTGTTGAGGAGTGTGTGTACAAGATCTAAAATGGAACATCCCATTACCGAGACATAACTTCAACATTGATCTGGAGATATACTCCAAAGCATTGCCAATGTGGAAGGCTTTGATGAGCAACATTAAATTGAATTTAAACAATGTGATGGAAATGAAAAACTTCAAGCTTTTCATAACCAAGTTATTCTTGATAAGTTATCGACAAACGTAATGAAATGTCAATTACCATTATAACTTGTGGTGCGAGGTGGTGTGAGGACCACGTCACTCTGAACGAGATTAAAAGTGTCTGTCAAATATAAAAATGTTTTGCATGGAAAGAGAGCTACATCAAATTAAGAGGAAAATCCAGATGGTAATGTACGGACTTAAGTTGAAATTTAGGTGAGAATTTCATATTGTCACATTGTTGGACGGTTTTCCATCGGCTAGGGTGAGAGAATGAGGAATATGGTTCTAAGGTGGAAAGGAGGCATCTCATACCCTTCATGTGTTGGGTGACCCCTAGTCAAGAATCCAAGGGAAATTGGAGGCTATCATGGAGAGCCACATATCACCTTGGTTAGAGACCACATGCGTTGAGGAAGTTGCATGCACTCCCCAAAAGTTTGGGAGTTTTAAGATGCCTGCACAAGTTGTATGTACTCGTGGGATGAGATGATGACTTGCGAAGAGCTTTTTGTGGTATGGGGAACATGACCAGTATCAGCTCCTCGACCTCACCCCTAAGGATGTCGCTACTTCTAGTAGTTCTTCTCGAAGTGGCCAATTTTGTTGCCTTAGATGCATTTAGGTCTAGGGTCGTGCCCATGTACACATCCACAAGCAGCAGCAACCGTGGCAATTTGTGGTTTAGGTGGATTGTCAGAATGATGTTGTGGATGTGTATTAGCATATTGTAGACATAATTGCCTCCTCTTGGAGTAGGGAATTGATATCCAGCCAAAATGAAGTTGTGAACACGAACAAACACAGGATGAAGCATGTTGAAGAACTTTATGGTGATGAGGCAAGACTGTTCTTTCATTTGTTCATGAGATTGAGGCTGAGAGAAGTCTAGCTATTGTGACAAAGTAAAACAAGAATCATAATAATCATCTAGTGATTGACCCCTATTATTCAAATCTTGTAGATATGCATGGTTTTATTCTCTTGAGTAATAATCTAAGGAATTATCCCCTATTTATTCCAAATATTGTACATATGCATGGCATTCTTATCTTGCATAAAGTGATGCCAAGCGGTGTCCCGCAGATTGCATTTTTGTAAAACATGTATTTGAAGGCAATAGAGGGGTCCATATTATTACACAACCAGTTCTTGGTTGTTTCCCCATTTCCATTCAAGGGTATCCTCAAGGCATTCTTCTCTTGGGCTAAGTTACAGGCTAAAAGAAGTCTAGTTGTTGCAACAAAGTAAGAATAGAATCATAATAATTTCTTAGGAATGCTCAATATACTATTTATCCCAGATCCTGCAGTTATGCATGGCATTCTTATCTTGGATAAAGTGACGGTGAGCGGTGTCCCAAAGATTTTTAGCATTCCTGTACAACATGTATTTGGAGGCAAGAGGGTTCATTTTACTCCACAACCAGTTCTTGACTTGGTCGTTTATCCATTTCCACACAGGGTATCATCAACAAGCTTCTCGATGAAGTTTGACTTGTCTCCAAATTCAAGAATTGTATTAGAATAAATTCATCTAGAGCAAGAATTCTGTAGATTGGATTTATCTTGGACTTGGGAGGAAGTGTTGACAGCGGTAGATTTGGGCTTCACTCGTCAATTATAAGCTGCAATAGCCTTGTTTGGGTGGTACGATGCTAGAAGGAGGAACCACCAATTTCTGTAGACAATTTTTAAGGGCGGTAGCACCTTTTATGACGGTGGTTGTTGACTTCATTTTGGGGTTGGTAGTTGTTGCTCCTCACATAGAAGGAGCTAGTGGTTGTTGTTCCATATTCCTGTAGGGGAGTCTGGCGGCACTGTTGCTCTCTTAGGGGACGGGAGGCTCTCCCTATGGACACCTGCTGTGCGGGTACTCCCTCTTGGGAGTGGGGGTAGTTGCGTCGCTCTCTAAGGAGGCCAAGAGTGTTGAGGGCCGAGTGTGGAAACAGCAGGTGATGCTCGGGAGAGGGAAGGAGAGGAAATGAGGGAGGAGTTGGTGGCGGGGTAGGGTTTTTAGATTATTTGCTCTTATACCCTATGATAATCATAGAGTTTTCATTAACTAGAATTGCTATACATGGGGGTAAGTTAGGAACAACATATGACGAAATAAACAACTAGTAATGGGGTTAGGTTAAGTTAAGCTAGGGCCATTACTCTAACAAGGAATATGTGTACCTCTGAAATCTAGGCAGTGTGTAACTGAGTTCTTTCAAAAAACGTATTACACAATTAACATTATCCAATCATGGAGAGTGGAAAGTGGACCTACACACGGGCCTAACCATGGTCTTAAATGTCGATGACATCAGGAAAAATGTAGTCGATTTCATTGGTGTAGATGGCAACTTGGCAAACGAAGTCGATTCCAGGGAAATATCCCTATTCTTAAAGATCATCGACATATCATGCCGATTTCCTCGATATAGGCCCATTTGTCGACAAAGTCGGCCCAAAGCCATTCAAAAATATTCCGACTTTCCCGACATCAGTCGAAGTCAGCGACATTTGTTGGTTGTTTTCTTAAGATTGTTGTGTGAATGGAAAAAAGTGTTGGAGCTTGACTTAATGCAATTTTGATGTTATTTTTGTTATTCTAAGATAATATTGGTAGGTCTACCCCTCTATACTAGATCTACCATAGATTTACACATTTTTGTCTGGGTATATTCATCTACCAAATTTCTCTTCTACTACCCCTCCCAAATTCGTACTTGGTGGACAGCTGCATATATGCAAGTAACTACGTGTTTTCTTAAAACGTAAACCTATACAAATGGCTGTATGTAAATGTATATTGTAATTTTGAGCTAGATTTGATGAAATCTATTGGTTTTCATCACAAATTCACCTTTTTTTTGGCTTGACTTTTGTCGGAGTTGCATGGAGGTTTGCCTAGAAAAATCCTCGATGTTTCCACAAACTTCTACCTCCACACCTGTCAAAGTCGACATCCTATTCCATGGGTCTAACAGAGCATGTGTCGGACCTCGGCTCCTAGATGAAAACTATACACTAGTTGCATTTCCCTAGCTCTTTCTCATATGTACAATTTGTGAGAATGTAACCATAAACTGTCCACTTTTTGCACTACTTTGGTTGGCTGTTTGCTATGTTATCATATACCACAACAGCAGAGCCTACCCCATCGTGCATTATGATGGTTAGACATGGAGAGATACACAACATACAACTAGTGTTTGCACATTTTAGTTCTGCAAGGTCAATATAACAATAAAGTAGGTTGTTGCTTGAATGCAAGATAACTACATGCATATATGAGAAGGATGAAAGGCTTTCACTCAAGATTGTGTATATCTATTAATAAGACATATTTAAATTTACTTCACCGTCCATTTTTGTCATCAACTAAAAGAAACAGAGTGATGGGACCATCTTTTCTTGTTTATATTATAAAGAGTACAAGTGTACAACAAATGTTCAACTTCCTTCCATTTCACCAAGTATAATCACATTATATACATTTTCATATTTAAATTAAAGAATGTATTTTCTTAGAGTCTGCATTCACACCAGTAACTTTGATTTTCTATAATTTAAAAAGGTAAACGAAAATAATAAATGGATAAGAACTGTCCCTTTTTTAAAATAACTTTTACATAAAAAGGCATCGATATATACCTATTTCTAGATATGAGATAGCAGTTTACATGAAAGTTTATTGTATAAAATGGTGACAAAGTTAAGCTCGAGCCTTTGCCTCAAAAAGGCTCCTAAGGGGCCGTTTGGCTCCAGACTTGGATTCTGGTAGTCGATTGTATAAACTGGTATTTGAGATTGGGACAGCTGAGCTGTCAGGGAAGAAAATAACTGTCCTGAGCAACTGGTGAGCACTGCACAACTTTGGCACCCAACCAAATGCATAACTCTAGGAAACCACTAATCATGGCATGCTTCTAAACTTTGTATCTATAAGTATAAATACTAGATCATATAACAAACAAATTATAAGCACTGAGCTAAGCAATCTTTATCATATGACTGCTAGGATTTTAAAAGCAAATCCAAACGGCCCCTAAGTTCATCCCTGCCAGCGATCCAGGAATCGATTTGGTATCCTTGCTTGAGTAAGCAGTGGGAAGTCACATTTCTATCATGATGTAAGCCATGTCTAGTTGTATATTATACCTTCAAGATTGGCAAGGTTTGCAGATTTGGATTTTGAACAAACTGCTTTACAAAAAATGAGTAGATACCTGATAAATAAATTAGATACAAAAGAGCAGCATACCTCTAATATTTCATGCATCCTCTTCATATTGAGAGCGGGGGGACCCTCACATTTTAGCCGGACAACCTCCTCAGTCTGCCACTTCTCATGAATCTTATCCACAATCTCCTTAGTCACCCCGGCTCCCCCAATCTTGGTTCTGGACTTCGTCCGTATAGCCAAGTGCCTCAGCCTCCTCAGCTCCGTCTCGGGCAGCGTCAGCTCCGCTAAACTCGTCTTGCTCCTCTTTTTCCTAGGTGTCGCACCGCCTCCGTCCTCATCCTCATCGCTGTCCGGAGGCTTCTCCCACGGGAACCGGACCACCTCATCTTCGCCCAACTCAGATAGCAATCCCCCTCTGGCATTCGGCAAGACACCATCCTCTGCGTAGAATATATCCTCTACAGATCCTTTCTCGGGCAAAAGCCGCGGTTTTTCAGCCGGGGCATCATCCACGTATCCGAATTTCTTTAGCTTCTCTACAATTCTGGCCATAGTGCTCGCCCCTGTGCTCCTGCTAGTGCCAACCTCGTCCTCGTCGTCGGAGACGCCGCTTCCTCGGTAATCTACCACCGCTTGGAGCCTCATGGAGGATTCCCTCGTGCGATTCTGAGACCATTTGTCAATCCAACCGGAATCTGGGGAGATAGAGCCGTAAAAACGAGAGTTGGAGCAACAGGAGCGCGAACTTTTGCGGCGTGCAGGCGTTGTATGGAGATTACCGATGCTTCTTTGAGCGATGGGATGTGCGTGGCGTAGGAAGGAGAGTCTGCGGCGATGCAGTTTAGAAAGCGAGTCGAGGATAGCAGTGGGGTGAAGAGGACAAGCGTGAGCTAGTGCCATGGCGGCAGAGGAGGTTGTGGGCATGTGAGCAGGCGAAGTCTGTTTGGAGTTCGGGCTCCTTTTCCTGATGCAACAAAGTGAACCGGCGAAGTGCAAGGCTTCGCTCTGGTTGCCTGTTTCTGGAGGAAAGGAAGTAGCAGGATATCCTTCAGACACAAACCATCAGCACATTCATAGGGATACTACCAAGATCTTGCGTATTTGCGCCTGCTCGCTAGAAAAATCATGCTCTAATAAATTCAAAATATCGTTGGGAGGAAGATTTTTTTTTGTGAAAAATAAAACATATTATGGAAAGATAGAAGCATATAACAGAATCTATAATTTTTCTTCTATTTTTCTAAATTATAAAGTAGTTTTTATATTCTAGTATACTATAATTAGCAATTTGACATGGTAAAGACAAAAATTGCACACAACTCTTTGTACGATCTTTTTTATATAGTAAGACAAATGTGAAGCGACATTTTGTATAGCTTTATTAGCATGCAGAAAGATCAACTTACCTAGCTCGGGTGGTGCGGCTCGCAAGCCCCTTACGAGGGGGCACGGGTTTGACTCCCAGTTAGGCTCCGAAGTGAATTGTCCGTCGCGTCGGCCGGCCAACGATGCGGCTAACTGGTGGGTCCCTGTAAGGGCCGGAGGTCCACCCGGGGGTTTACGTTGCCTGTGGGGGTCACAAATGTGGCGCTCGTGCGGGAGTGGTTCCCTCGTCACCAAAAAAAACTTATAATTTAAAAAATCAAAAGTTGTATCTAAACTCTTCTATTCTCTTGCACATCACATTACAGGGATTAAATATTAATTTATAACTAGAAAAGTAATAATTTCACATCAAATACTTCATGTATTCTTTTTGTATTCTAATAAGATTGTATGTAAGTCACAATCGAACTCATTTTTTTTTATTAAAGAGTTTGGAAGTGTGGCACATATGAGATCAAAGGATTTATTTATTTCAACAAGAGAAACACCTATTTTATTTTTATCCCTTGCTTCTCCTTTTATTGATACTTTTCTTCTTTGTTAATTGTGTTTTGTACAATATTTTTTTTTTGAAATTAAACAAACAAATTTCATTATGGATGAGCCATACGGCATCTACATGAGGAGAAAAGCAAACTAAAAGACCACACAAAGATCAAGAACAGATACAAACTACCACAAAAACTCATATCGGAATCTGATAAAGACAATGATGTATAGATCCCTCTTCTCCTTCACTGACTAAGACAGCTTTCTATGAGGAATACCTTCAACCTGAGTATGTATATGTGATAGAGTACCTGCACCAAATCGGTGTTCCAAAAGGATATTTTTTCCGCACTTGCTGTCATACAAACTCCACAATAAAATTGACCGAGAAAGAAAAATCTACCACGAGAAGAGAAAGCAGCGCTGATTAACAGCGAGATAGACAAAACAAGAGAACAAACTAAACACAAAGCCAGTAACAGAGAAAGGGGATAGGAAACTCGTCGCAGCCGGGCTCAACGACAGGGAGGAAGAAGACAGCTGTCTCCAAAGACACCACGCTCACACACTTCCCGAAGAAGAGATCATGCTGATGACGGGCGAGAAGAGGCTGAGGGGGAGTGGGGCACCGCTTTGTGGCGGTCAAACCCCCTCCCCCCAGCCAGCCGCCTATGGAGGAAGAACCCTAGCGGCGCTAGGGTGAGAGAATGGGGTACGTTTGGGTTGCTTATGAGGCTTGTGTTTTGTACAATATTAGTGGAAATCAGTTCAGCAAATGTGTTTTTCTTCCGATCTACTTTATGCACAACGTAATTGCTTATTATTTCTAATATAATGTGTTTACTATTAGCTAAATAAAGGACGCAACACATTCTTTTATGTTTTTCAAAAAATTTAGTTATCTAATATTCTCAAACTCAATGCAGTATTATACCTAGTGAAAAACGGTAGTGTATCCCTAATTACCATCACAATAGTACCCAAAAAAACATTTGCTAGGATGGAATAGGGTATTTCCATAGTTGGAATTTACTTATACAACATAATGCTTCTCAATATATACAAGATCTAGGTAGCCAACGGTATAATATTTGTGTTCTTCTTCCATTTTTCTCATTAATTGAGAAGAAACACATTATATGCGCCAAGCCTCGATCATATAATCTAATATCATGTTGAATGGCACATACATACACACACATATAGTGTGTGTGTGTGTGTGTGTGTGTATATATATATATATATACATGCACGCATACATACCAAGCCTCGCTCATACAATCTAACTATCATCGTCTCATCCTCTGCTTGAAAAATGGTCGTATAATCTCACGAGATTTCTCGACAACTTGGCTAGAGTATTAGCCCCAAAAAAATAATCTAAGACTTGCCATTTTAGTGCAATTTCATGATTGAGGGTAGCCTAGCTTAATTTGAGATATTTCCAGTATACCACATGTAATTGTAGTTTAATCGAAATGGTTGCTTTGACCAAATTATCATGTATGTGCATAGATCGATGTCGAATGATACAATATGTGTGTGACGTATATCGCTTATGAGCAAGAGAATGTTAATGTTGGTAGTTCTGATAAAAACCATAGACTATTCATCTTATACGATACAATATGCCTTTAAGAGTAATTCATTCTCTCCTTTCTAGCCACTCCAAGTGAGGGACATGGAACCAATAGTGTATCCATTTGCTTCCCTCGATCATCAATAGCTATGTAGAACCATTTCCTCGTTAACATACCATAAAACACGAATAATGGGCCTTTGTCCCTACTTGGATATGACAATAAATTCACCTATTGTATGCTCCACTATCGATGACAATAGATATCATTGGTTGGCTTACTAAATGGAAGTAAAAAGAGTTAGTGTTATCTTTTAAACTAGAGTGAACAAGCTACTATATTTTTAGATAACCCATAGATATCATTAGGTAGGGTTCAGTCAGAGTGGTTGAGTCGGTGTTGGTATGTATGTCCTGAGAACCAATCATGGGATGATTGGTGGGATATATTAAGATTGATTTGATAAAGTTTAAAGGCAAGCTTCCAATTCTTTCTGGTTCAGTCATATGAGATAATGATAGAATAGATTGAATATCTAGAGAATGACAGTACTCAATGACGTATGCTTTCAGGTTCAGGACCTGAACGATGAGATCATACAGATGCTAAGAGTTTGTACATTCTTATTATGTCCCTAGTCAGATGTCATTGTGGAAGGTAGATAGACAACAATGACACATAAGACTAGATTGTGGTGTTGGTTAATGACAGAATCTCATTAGTCATGATATGGAGATATCAAACCAAACACATAGGTACTTGTTAGAGAACAGGTGTACCGGACAGACCCACCGTGAGTTTGACACATGGAACCATGACATGTTAGTCACAGTCAGATCTCACAGTGATGGTGGTGAATGTGATTCTTTGACCTGAAATCACTACACTCAACACATGTCATTGGGTACACTTTGACATCATCAAATGCAGTCCTAAAATATGGGTTGTTATAAAGGTGATGATTGGGTGGCTTTGACACATGGGGCTTTTGAGGGGTGAGTGATAGATATGGGATTTGTCCCTCCTGAGAGAGTTTGATATCCATGGCCACTTGATGAGTAGGATTGAGATAGGTGTGCACACATGTGTGTGAATCAGTATGTGATATTGATGTCATACATATCTCCTCCAATCTACTCTGAGATCAAGAAAGTGAATGAATGTTGACAGGATGACTGTTCCATGCCTTGAGTTCATTCAGGATATCAGTGACAAAGGAATTATACATTCATAGTAACACCATTCACAGGTTGTAGGATTGAAAGTTGTTCTCCAACTTTCTATTTCACTTGGGTAGCGCTGTTGTGCGAGTAGGCACCGCTCTTTGCTTGTGAAGTCATAAGTGTTATGGACTTTCACTACCAACATGAAATGGACATGTAGGGTCACACACATAGGATGTAACCTGGAAGAGGAGTTTATCCACAAATGATGTTAAGATTGATTACTAAAGGAGTTTAGTAGTTCAATTAAACACTCACTTAATTGATAGCTCAAAATCATAGTGTTCAAGGTGTTGGACCGATTGATTAGAGTATCGGATTGATTGGAACTACAATTGACTGATTTTGCATAGTCTGCTGCCCCTACCGATCGGCTCAAGAGTTGAACCGATCGGCTCAGGTTGGTGAACCGATCAGCTCAACTGGTGAGACGATCGGATCATGTGTCATGAGACGATCGACTCAATTGCTGAACCGGTTGATTCATGTGACCAACCGAGATCGTTTGGAAAATTAGAAGACTATTTTGCAAATACAATTTGTTCACTTGTACAAATTCTATTTGGACAAGGATTAATATTTGATTAATCAGAAACAAATATGAAAGTCAATTTAAGTTGGACCAGGACTATGAACCGATCGGCTCAGAAGTGAACCGATCGGCTCAGGTGCCCCAACCGATCGGTTGAGGTGTGAACCGATCGGGTCAACTCCCCAACCGACCATTTCATGTATGAAACGATCGATTCAGGTGGCACAATTAGTTATTTTGTGGAAAATCTCGAACCCTTCTACTCCTACTTTAATCACGCATTACCCGGGATAGAGAACCTTGTCCCATGACCCTCCTATATATAGGGGTATTGGGGGCTTCTCAGGAACAACAACTCAAAACACCAGTTGCTCTACAAAGTTGTCATTCTCTCTGGTTTTGGTAACCGAGAGAGCCCGAACAAGTACTACCCAATAAGGGAGGCACAGTAAAGGAAAGACAACTGCAGAAAAGTGACTAATGGCAGGATAGTGTGTCAGTGACTAGTACGTCCATAGGATGGTGCGACTCCTTCTGATTCCTTATGAGAAAAAGAGATCGGAGTTCCAAGTGGTCCATGTGGACTACTTCAGAGGCGGGAGACTTCTGCCGCTCGGAGGATAGCTGTCAATCCCGACAGTCCCGGTGAGACCAGGAGCTGCACAGACAACATCCAAGACTGAAGGTGAAGACCACATAAGCCGTGAGGTAACGTCTCCGAGCAAGCCTCGGGACAAGGTATGCCTCTACAAACCATCCTTCCTACTGTATAGACGTTGACACGATTCCTTTATTTTGGGTTTGGGGGAAAATTTTTTGTTTCCGCTGCCTTCTCTGTCTCCCCTAAAACCCAACAGTCGGTTGGACCGGAAATGATGTCAGCATGACATTAAAAAAATGAACCGGAAAAACCGAACCGATCACCATGATAAAAGGCAATTAGTGGTCGGACTGGTCAAATCGGTTGAACCCGGCATATATATATATATATATATATATATATATATATATTTGAATATATAACATTGTATATATATGTATATATATATTGTTTTATAGATGTATACATTCATATATATATATATATATATATATATTATCAATATATATACATTGTATATATATCTATACATATATATATTATTATGTAGATGTACACATACATACATACATACATATATCCACATATATACAAATATACATATATTTTACATATATACATACATATATATGCATTCTACCTTATATGTATATTTTCTATGTAAATACATACATACATACATATATATGCCATATGTATATACATATATATAAATTCTTATATGTATTCTACCTTCTGTTTTCTCTTCTATTTGAACCACTGGTTCAATCCGATTTGGTCCGACCTGCTGGTGGGACCAGTTCGACCGTATTTCTGACCGGTTGGACTGGAAAAAGACACAACTAGTTTTTTAGGCTTTCGGACCGGTCAGTTATCGATTCATCAATCTGACCGGTCGGACTGGCCGGTCCTGTTTGGTTTTAAAATCACTGGGTCAGGTTACTAAATTTAGTTTTACCCTAGATGAATGTAATATTAGGATGACAAATTGATAGTCAGATCGATTAATGAAATTATAAGGGTTGTTAGATAGTTCTTGTGAGCGTTGCTCTGAGAGAATATTGGTACCATAGATTTTTGTTGTGAAAAATAACATTGGAAGATAATGGGGTGTTTTCTTATTGTTGATAGTAGAAAAACTTCCCTCCTATATACAGGAGGTGAGGCAAGTACAAGGGAAGTAAATTTACCTTAATAGGAAAGATAATTAGGCCCATATGACATAATAGACTAAATAATAATAATTATAACACTCTCCTTCAAGCTAGAGTATGGGTGAAACTCATATCCGATGTGGATTAACAAAACTCAATTAAACTACAAAAATATAAATATAAATTATCATTCCACATACAAGATTTTTCAGATCCCCTTAGAGATGATTCTCCAAAAATGATTTGATAACACAACCATTTGAGTTGTGTTCTTTAGGCTGAAAATACTCAAGCTTTGGAGAAGGTCTTTGAAGTGCATTTTAAATTAAGGACATCTGATAAATGGAATCTAAATGGCATAGAAAAACTCACCACTATAAATCTAGAGCAGATGATGAAAAATACTATGAATAAAACATCTTCACTGGATAGGAATGTGTGAGTGGTATAAGTGTAGTCAACACATCCCATGCACATAGCACGACATGAATGTAGAGGTATAATTTCAATGCAGTGATAGAGGTATCTTCAAATTGTCTGAAAAGTGTAGTCAATTAGAATTAGCGTAGAAGACCACAAACATACATAATGTGGTACGAACATGAACTGGTGAGGTGCAGATGACTGCCAAACTGGTTCCATAAATCTTGTGCATCAATCTTGGGGGCTTGATAGAAGAAGGGCACGATCAAGGATAAACCCAAGTACATTAATACAACAGCCATGTCAACAAATGCAACTCGGAGAAGTTAAAACTAAAGTAGCTCAGTGAAGATAAAAATCTAGATGAATCCCTGTAGAAATAGAATTTGCAGGCTAGAAATTGACAAGCTTTTTAGAAGTCTGATTTGAAGAAGCAACCATCTGTCTCATGAGAATGTAGCCAGAATGATCATTTGAAACATCATTAACACCAGAGGGAACAAGAGGCTAGAATAAACACATCAAACTCCATCATGAAGTACATAATGTGGTACGAATGCGAAAAGGTTGGTGCCAATTGGAATAAGTATTTATTTTTTATATAGGAATAATTACGTAAATTTGTGCCATGATATGTATATAGATTTCCTATATATATTCTTATTCCAATTGGCACCACTTCATGCAACATTGAAGGATCCATTAAAGGTTGATATGCATATAGGTTGCCTATATGTACTTATTGCATTTTCTTCTTGCAAGCTTCAATTTATATTTGACTCCTCAATGAAAGAAAATTTAAAAACTAGTTTTATTTAGAGTTAAAAAAGAATGGTTATTTCTTGGTGTGGACCTATCCTTAGTATGTGGGTTTGGGTAGTGTCGTGATAGTAGATGTTTTGTTAGTACATTTGTACACATTTTTCTCTCTCAAAAAAAGGGAATGGTCATGTATTAGTGTTGGAATCCTCCTCATTGGTTTGATATGATATCTTACTTTTGAATCTTATTCACAAACTTATACATGCACACACACACACACACAGACACACACACACAGACACACACACACACACACACACACACACACACACACACACACACATATATATATATATATATATATATATATATATATATATATATATATATATATATATATATATATATATATATATATATATATATATATATATATATATGGGCTCATCTTTAATACATGCGCGGGTAGCTACCCGCACACCCTTCTTGTCACTTTTTTTAAAATTCACAACTGTAGAGGAGCATTTTATCTAGCTCCCCAAAAAATTTCATCCAAAAATAATATCATTTACCCCACCAAAATAAAAAAAAATACGTCCATATATTTACTGACTGTATATTTTCTGCGCAGTTACTTTTTTAGTCATATTGTTAGTTTTTTATCAATATAGTTACTCTTTTGATCTTAGAGTTACTTTTGTGTCCAGAAGAGTTACTTTTTTGGCTTTCGGGTAGCGAAACTCCAGGCTACCCGCACGGGTAGGAAAAAATGGCATATATATATATATATATATATATATATATATATATATATATATTCATACCACTTGAAGATACTGCAATAAAACCTAGCTAGAGTATTAGTTGCAAATAAACAATCAAAGACTTGTTGCATTGGTGCAATTTCAAGAGTGAGGATGGCCTAGTTCACTTATAGATATCTTTGAGATAATATATATCTCTAAAGTTAACTAGAGGGGTCAATTTGACCAACTTGATCATATATGTGGGCATAATATGTCTAAGGAAACAATATGTTTGTGTGTCATATCATTTACAAACATTTAACCATCAATTTTGGTGGTACCTTATAATACGATAGACTAGTCATATTGTACAATACTCATATGCCCTCCCAAATTATTTTATTCTCTCTCCTTAATAGACAATCAAAGTGAGGGATGTGGAACCACTACTATTATATCTGTCAATCATCCTCCACAATAGAAAGATATCTTCAACCATTTCAATTGTTCACATATAGTCAAGGACAATATTAGTGAATCTTTTTCCCTACTTGGATATGAGATAAACTCATCTATTATTCTTGCCATAGCAAAAATTGGTATTATTATTCAACTTACTAAATGGAAGAATGACTAAAATACTATCTACAATGACAATTATTATTAATGAGATAATTATTATAAATATATATAGTTGGAATATACCACTAGTTATATTCCTATAATTTTTATCACAAATCTTAACATATCTAATAAACACTAATCTATTTATTATTAAGCATCAGCCTAAAATGAATAAGTAATTGGAATACATGTTTCTTGTTGATGAAATAATTGGAAATATGATAACAATTCTAGAATTTTATAGATCCTAAAAATATGAAACATGCATTTATAATTTTCAATGAATAATATAGATACTAAAAAATATGAAACATGTATTTTGTAATTGCCAATGCATAATTTATATCAAAATCACTTTTAGAATATTGTGTTTATTATAGAAATCTAACATATGACCATATAAGTGTAACAATGAATTATACATATAGAGTTAATCTACTTATCATTTCAACATGATTCTTTTTTTAGGTTTGATTAATTTGTTTGAATAATTTATATCTTAAAACCCCATTCTTTATCAATATAGTGCAAGGAAGGGCATAAACGTAGTTCCACACTAACGATGATACCATGAACCCTAAAACTAAAATTTACTCTAGTCAATCCCTATCCTAGAACATGTAAAACTTTATACAAATCGTACTGAAAACTCTTTTTGAAATACTTTTAATGTAAAACTCAAGAACCATGATTTAAATATGGAAGAAAATTATGTATATATATATAATTAGTACACATGTTAACCTAAATCTGTGTGTAATACCAAAGTAATATATTAAATGTAACAATAATAAACCTAGAAACATGACACTAAAAAAGTAAAAGACATGTAACACTAAAGGAATATGAAAAATGTAAACGCTAAAAAAAATATGAGCAATAAGTACTAAAGAAAAATTGAGATATGTAACACTAAATAAATTAAAATGATATTGATCTCATTATCAAGTTGTAACATATTGAAATCTAGGTACATTCTTAATTTGGCCCTTTTCCTAAGCTTTTCCTATATTTTCTATCCTTTTTGGCCTTGATGTTGAGTTTGTGGAATTATTAGTGATTTGGAGTATATTTGATCACTGTTCATGCCAATGTATGGGTTTATGCACAAGTACCTCAATGAATGTTTCAATCAGGGTCTAAGGTGAAAATTTACCACTTAAGTAAGATATTGATAAAATAATTTTGTTCTAGAACTTCCATTAGCCTTATGGAGCAAGAAAGAGAAAAAGGGATAAATAATAAATCTTTAAACATGATAATGTGGCATTAGATAATTTAGTGTGACAAATAGTGATAATAATAATGTGTAAAGGGAATAAAACTCATAAAAAAATAAGACACATTGGATAAAAATAACTTCAAATTCGTATTCCTTGGGTCTCAATTGACTTGAATGTCGAGTTTCACTTTATTTGCATAATAATAAACATCTTGATTCAATTTGGAAAAGAAAATGGGAATAAAGCCCAAAATATGATTTAAGTCATTTAATGACTTTAAAAGTGGAAAAGAGTCTCAGATTCATAATATACATGTTAAAACTTGCCTATGTGTGAATTTTCATCTAATTTGGATATTAGGAGAGCGACAATATGTAAAAGCCCAAAATAGTAAATAATGTGTAAAATAATCTCAAAAGAGAAAATTAATGGTAAATTCATGTTTCACAAGTTTAAGTTTGCTTGAGGGTGAAATTTCACATTAATTGATGGTTTCTAAATGTTTCTAATGCATTAGGAAATAGAAAATATGATTTACTTCAAAAGAATTAAATAAAATACTTGAGTCTCCAAGACCAAAAACTAATGCTAAAATTAGATTCTACGTGTCCTATTTAGACTAGGTATCATTTTTCATTTAGTTTGGAGTTTGTTTGAGCATTCAATTGAAGAGACGAAGAAAAAGAGAAATTGTTATCACTATAGTTGAATCAAAATAGGAATGTCATTTAATATGTGAAGCAATCATTTTTTTAGCCAATGCATGTGATTTTCTACATTTTTGGATCGTGATCGTGTAGCTGGGAGATCATCTCCTAGCTCGCGACCAAATAGGCAGCACACATCGAGTTCAGGAGATTTTTTAAATCTAATTTCTTTCACCATAGTTGGTCTTTCTTCCATATTTCGTCGTCCGAAGATTTCTTTTTGAATTCTGCACATAATGAGCCAAAATTCAAACCCAACTTTCCTTGTTTCATGATTTGCCCAATTCAGAGTTTTAGCTTCTCGAAGCCTCTACCCTCAAGACCCCTAATACTAACCCACATATATAGATAACTCTACCCTAACAAACCTTAGACACTTTGCAATAGTCCTCCCGCACCAATTCCTTCTCAACCTTTGTACATTGTCGTCGTAAGTCTAGACATCAGATTGTGATGTCGGTATGCTATTTTTCCTCCTCACTTCACGCCGACTCAATTCATCCATAGGTATGATCCCTCAGTGCCTTGTCTTCATTTCTGTAGGCTCAAATTGTCGAATGATCCATATTTGTTTATTTGCCCAAATCCACCCAAGCTACAGCCTATTGCTTTAAGCAACAATGGAGTGGGTGAGTGAGGGGTATGAATCCCTCTGGAAATTTCCCCGTTCTACCCTCTATTTTTCCTCTTTCGTTTAATTTTTCCGCTAAGGTCATAATGATTTGTTCACCTTTTTTTTGCTGCTTCGAGCGATCCACATTGGCCACTGAGCAAGCATCATGGTTGCATCTGGTTGGGCCAATTCAACTAGCCTAGGCCTCTCTCATGAGTTTTTCTTTTTTCTTAGTTGGATTTTTGATGAATTGACATTGGTTAGAACTTATAAAAATCATAACTTTTCTCTATTTGTCCAAAAATTTCATTAAAATATGTTTTGGATATGAAAAATGAGATCTTTCTAGTAAAAATAGTTCTAGAGTCTGATTCTAATGTTTTCAACAATCAATTTTTGAGAAATCAAATAAATACATGAAAAATCCTAAAAATTGTAACTAATTCCTATAAACTCCATATAAGGCAAATAAATATGTTTTCTTGATTAGGAGAAGATAATAAATCGATTAGTGAAGGTTTCATGATTAAAATATGAGATTTTCTAAAAATGTATAAATTTAGGGTTTATTTACACTTATATGAATTATAAACCCTAATATATGTGAATAACTTGAAATTAAGCAAAGGTGATCTTAGAATCCTCTTAGTTGGTGAAAAGTGAGTATTAGGACTCTAAATTGAGTGTGTATATTTTCTATTATCTAGACACTGCTATAATGACCAAACATTCTTTCCCATATGAGGCATGAGTAGTTATTCTCTTTTTCATCATTATGAAATTCTTATTTTCTTGAATAATGCTTATGGGTCCTCTGACGCCACCTGATTTATTTTGGATGTTCTCATCCTATTATTTCACATGGACTAAACTGATATTGCCTTACCCTATTTACTTACATGCTTAGAGTATCCTTATTTCTTATAGTGGTACATCTATACAACCATATTTACAGGGGCGTGCTTTTCCACCCAAGGTGTGCTTTTCCATCCATTATTTATATAGGTATGTTTTTCCACCTACGATGTGTTTTTCCACCCATATTTTTAGGTTGAGATCCTACGATGTATCAACCCTACTTGAAATAACTTTAGTCTTTGTTTATTACATGCACAATTTATTGTTGTTTTTATTAATGAAAAACTTTAAAGACAAGATTCCCTACATAACATTCTCTAGTTAGACATGCCTCATCTCTTGGCCTGATACAATTCTCTTGGCACTTATTTCTCTTGGCCATCCCTTAATTTTATTCTCTTCTTATGAACTTCCTAAAGAATTTCCTAGATGTTATTTACTGCACATACTCAATTTTTGCTGACATCCTTTCCTTTTGTTTTCCTCCTCCTGGGTGTTGTTTTTCAACCCACCCATAGGTAGCACAACCCCAAGTATAGGACTTGGTGACAAGGAACTGCTAGGTGAAGCTCTTAGGGAGATAGAGTTGACATAGTTGGATATCCCTCCACTTAGATCCTTATATATGTTGTAACTTTAATGCAAATCCTATAAGGGAGATGATGATGTAGTTTGATAAATTGAATATAGTCATGATTTTATTCCGCTGCTATACTTTGGTCACTTTTTGTATATCATCATTTGAGAAGAAAAAATTATGTCTATTCGAGTAGGCTTGAAAGTATGTTTGGATATATGAGTTTATTCTCAAATTTAAGTAGGGAGTGGATCCCTCTCAGGTCCCACTCCTTACACAAGTTGTAACACTAGAGTTTACCAAAAAATTAATAGAAAAGACAAATCTTGGAGATTGATATTCTTGATTACTCATAGAATTGAGGTCAAAAAATATTATATTCTTGTTTTATGAAAGTGATGCATCCCTACTTGTAAATCATGCATGGATAAGAATATTATGGATATCATACGTGTTGATCTTTATCCTTCTTCATGAAGAACCCTTTTTAGAATACTTGAAAGGTTTGCCACAATATTGGGATTTTTGTATATATAGAGATAAGTCTCACTCGTTATTAGTGAAATTACACTTCTATGAGTAGGGAAAACCCCCTTACATAACACACTTAAATAAATGCCTTCACAGAGGCATGTACTACAAATTGGGCTACCAAACCTTTTGAATAGAAAAATCGCAATGATCTAAAGACAAATTTTGAAGTTGTACAATATCACATCATGACATCTCCATTTATGATATGTTGGATGCACCATAAGAGGGAAACATAATGATTAGCTAAAAAACCAAAGATATCAAAGGAAAATGTAAGGAAATGATGACAGTTTGTTTCACATGTAGCACCATACTTGAGCAATTTGTGTATGGCTGCATCACAACGTGTCTAGCTTATCTAGAAGTGCTAAAAATTATTGGTCATAGGAGAGACCCCAGTAAGATCAACACAATTGTGATTTCCTTTGGTCCAATCATATAATAAGATATCACCAGGTCTATGAGTGTGCAAACCATTACAATGTGTAAAAAGAAAGGTGATCGGGGCTTCTTTCAAGGCTTTTATCCCAACATGAGAGATAATGTTAAAAAGAGTATCTCGAACAACATCATGGCAAAACTTGAATCATGGGCAAATATGACAATGTAGAACATTATCACCAAAGAAATAAAGCTCTATAGTATGACAAAGGGGGCAAAGCTCATTTCCAAAATATAAAGGGATCAATGAGTCGATAATGCGGATCGATACTCAATTGATGTCATAGATAATCCAAGACCATCAATACAAATAGTAAGTAGGACACCTTGTGCATGGTCACCATATAGAGAAGCAAGAACAACTTGTTGAGGTTGAGATAGCCCAGAGGCCTGGAAGCACTGGAAGACCATTTTGTAGTAGGTATCTACCACAAGAGACTGTGTCTTTAGGGTGGCATAAGGAGTGCATGTCATCTTGTACCAGAAAAGAAAGGAAGAAGATCACAGATGGAAGCATAGGCATTGTCAAATAGGTCACCAACATGAACATGACCAACCTCATGAAGAATATGATCTTGAAGCTTTATGGTGTGAACATACAACAACATAAGAATAGTTATTATCGTCTTAGTAGTACTAATACCCAAACCTCTGAGATGCATAAGTAGAGTGGCAAAATGCCATTGTAGATCAAATTTCCCATTGCCTAGACATTTTGAATATGTGACCTCTCGGTCATAAATTGTTACTTTTACCTACTAGGTGCCACTTCTATGACGTTGTGTGAGAATGACATAGGTGTTCCTCTAGTCGATTAACAATTTTGCTCGATGTTGTCATTTTCATTTAGAACATGATATATATATATGGCTAGCCATGAATTATTGTTAATCTTCTTGAATATGGATTTTGAATGAACTTAAAATCCAACTTCTTGCTAAATTTTACTAACTTACCTAATCGTTCCCAGTCATTACATTTTTTATAAATCATGTTAGCTAGTGCATTTCACTACATTTAACTCAACTATATTTTTATGTAAGTCTCAATGAATGACCATGCCCCTTTTGTTTATTAATGCACAATATATCCCTCATGAGAATGAATGGAAATGACTTACTAAGATATGAGGAGTGCTTGGATCGAGAATTATTGTGAAGTAAGACAATGAGACATGAAATACTAGATGCTCTTTGTGAATTAATTCATTAATTTTGAATATATTTTTCCTTTTAAACTCCCACATTTGGGACATCATGTTACGTTTGGACTTGTGATATTTATTTTATTAAGGGGAGTTTGTACGATGATACTCCATCGTAAATCTTCAGATAAGAAGAGTTTAGAAAACAAGGCACGATCACTTGAGTTCTGATGTGTATTTTTCACGCCTCTACTTCATTTGTCTCCCCACTCATGAGTATCTTGGTAAAACTTCCCATCACGTCACCCATTCTCATGCTACTTCACATCAAGCACACTTTACCATAGTGTTCCTACTGAGATGCTTTGAGAAAAGTAGGTGTACATCATTGATATGGATAGTCCAATCATATCTTTTGTGATCATTTTATCTTAGGCCTCAAATTATATGATGCTACAAGAATATATACATATACCAATTTAAAAAAATATTATCAACTTCAAGTTGATGAATTCCTAAACATTTCTGAATTCGTACATCATTGGGTATGATTTGAATGAAAATATTCCTTCCTTCAAATATTAGGTGTTGTTTTTTTAGAATTAAACAAAGATAGGTATTGGGGCTTTAATTTGAATAAGAAAAGAAGAACAATAACTAGTCAAATATGAGAATTTTAGATTCCTAATTCAATGATATTTTCTTGAATCCATTGATATCATTGCAAGGTCTAAACTTATTCACAATGAAAATGGGAAACTAACATTTCACATTAAAATGTAGACACATGTGAATGCATAATGTAAAAATAAAAGGTCAATGTTAAGGAGGAAGGTTGCATGAAAAAGGAAAGGGAAAGTAGGACAACTTACCTCCCTCCACCACAAGTATATGATAAATTATTTTCATTAAATAATTTGTAGCAAGGATGAAGTGTAGTTTCTTAATTGTCTTATGAATGATTTAATGATTCTAGAGGATGGAAATGTATAAATTATGAATCCATATCCTCCATTTGAGTGTATGGTGGGACGAGAGAGTTGTCTATATAGAGAAATATGCCATCCAAAAGTCTTATGTAATGTATTAGAGATTTTTATAGTGTGAGATAAATGATGTGTGTAAGACCCTAACCTTGATTTTTGGTTGAATATGCTTTCATAAATTAATTAAGTGTTTAAACCTTAATAAAACCCTAATATGTGCTTTTATATCATGTGACAAGGCTAAGTTTCAAGTTTGGTCCAGTTTGGACATTGTTTGAATAAGTTTTTGCAATTTATATGTTATAAGGGTTTTATGCAATTTTCCTTATCTAGGGTTTTTCTTGAAATTTGTCACATGATTTATGTGCCTCATGAGTTTCATATAATGTTTGAGATAGTTTTACCTTAGGGATCCTTGTTACACCCTTGGTTTAGTGGTGACATCTACCTAGGTCTAAGGTTAGGGTTTCCTCACCTAGATGCCCTAACTCGATCGTTTGCCCCTTTGGATGTTGGGATCCGATGGTCCACCTCTAGGTGGTGGGATCTGATGGTTCTCTTGGGTGGATTGAAGGTCGATGGTTTGTCTTTGATGCTCCTAGGTAGATGGTTCACCAAGTGAGGTGCAACAACTGATGGTGAGACTAGGGTTTGCTTTTGTGGACAAGTGAAGGCAACAATCAAAGGGACACCTGTCATTGAAGGTCGATGGCTCATATGTGGTTGACATCTGATGGTGCCCCTGGATACTACAACTGATGGTCGTCCTTGATGTGCATGGATGGGAAGTTTTGTCCATAGGACACATGGGATGCATGTCTTGACACCTTTACCTTCCTTTCTCTCTCACCCCAAGCTTTATATACCTCCCTCCTTCCATTCAAATGAGCTCTTTAGACCCTATCTTATTCTTCTTCTTTCTACTCGGAGCTCATCCCTCTTTCTTGGTGGATAAGAAGGAGCTCGAGGAAGAAGAATCTTGGCCTAACTTACTTGCATGTGCACCTAGGGTTCAGATCTACCCTCTTCTTGGTTGTTTGGAGCTTTCCTAACTTGTTTCTTGACCTAAGCAAGTAAGCTCACCTTCTTTCCTTCATTTTCTGTGCTACCTTACCTTCTTCCCTCTTCCTTATTGGTTGGATCCATGGCTTTCTTGGTGGAGCTTGAGATAATGGTTTAGAAACACCTTCCCTATTGCTTCTTTGGCCTAGGGTTTACTTATTCTAGGTGAAAGGAGTTAGCTTGCTCGTGTGGAGTGCTCAAGCTAGGGTTTTTCTTATCTCTCTTCAAGCTAACTTGCTATTTGGACCTTCTTCATCAACCTTGAGGAGAGTTATATAACCTTCTTCATGTTTAATGCTTACTCTTAACTTGCATGCACAATATCTTGCTCTAACACATAGTTCTGAGTAGAAAGATGATATTTTTGCCTAGGGTTTGAGCTTATATGATAGATATTGAGTAGATAATCTCCCTATATGTACCTCTAAATATTTTGCACTTTTCTTCCTTGGAAGTGGAAACCTAGACCTTGCATGCATGTCGAAATTGATGGTTTTGGTTCCCTCAAACGATGGTTCTTCCTTAAGGGTTTGAAATGATTTTTTCTCTTGTGTTGAGATTCGATGGTTTGTCTTTTGTGTCAACCAATGGTTTGGACTTAATGTTGTTTTAATGGGCCTTCGTGTGCTTAGTATTGTTGTATTTTTTCTGGAATCGATGGTCTTGATGCTCATATCAAGTGGTCTCCATCGATGGTTTTCCTCACTCTATCCAACTATGGTTTTTCTTAATGTTTTAGATCTATTTTTCCACATGGTGTTGACAAATGATGGTCCCACTAGTTCCATGACTTGATGGTTCTTCTTCTTGTCATCAAATCATGGGTCTTCTTCTTGTCATTAAACAATGGTCTCTCTACTTGTCAACAAATAATGGTTCCACTAGTTCCATGAATCAATGGTTCTTCTCCTCATCATCACATGATGGGTGTTCTTCTTGTTATCAAATGATGGTCTCTCTGCTTGTCAACAAATGATGGCCTTCATAGTGTCTACATATGATGGTGGTTCTGATGTCCACAAGCGATGGGTTTCTGATGTCAACAAACAATGGTGCTTCTTGTGTTGACATTTGATGGTCTTTCTAGGTCAGGAATCGATGGTCCTTCTAGGTCATGATTGGATGGTTTTCCTAGATACAAGATCCAATGGCTTTCCTATGTACATGACCCGATGGTTTTACTTACATGGAATCCAATGGTTTTATCTAAATAACATCCGATGTTTTAATCAAAGGTCCATGAATTGATGGTTAAACCTTGCGCTATGTATGTGCATGTGCTTGTGCTTGGAGCACATGATTGGATGATTATATTCGGCTTAGTAATAACCATGATTCGATGGTTTAAGTTTGTAGTCCCTGATCCGATGGTGGTGTTTTGTTTAATGTAATTCCATGATTTGATGGGAAGGTTAAGTGTGAGGGTTTGTTGTTGATTTTATGGTTTGATGGTTTGAGTTTGATGCACCTGATTTGACGGGAATGCTTTGTCTTATGCATGTCCATGATTTGATAGTCTTACCTTTTCCCTCGTACAAACACAAACTAATGGTCACAATGAAGTGTAACACTAAATCCAATCTACTTTGCTGAATTTAACCTAAAAGTGATTAAATATGATGGTTTAATTATATATGTCTCCCTTTATGTTGTCATGGTGGAATTTTTCTCTTATAATGTTAATGTAGACTCTGCTATGTTATTTGATGAACATCATACCTCTTACGATTAATGCAATGGTATACTAAACATGTGTATCACATGTGTGATAGTGATTGTTGAACCTTTTACAAAGGTGTTAAAACATAATGATGTTCTTATAAGAGATTATGTGCATGGTCTAAATGACCTTTGGGCATGAGTTGAGCCCTAGTGGAGGTGTGACCCTCCATATGTTTGACAAGGGTTGGTACCCTAGGATAATGTGATAAGGATTAATATCTTGTGATGGTGTGAGAAAGAGTATAGTCTCATGTAAGGGGAATGAACGAGTATCTTGTGATGTTGTAATGTGGACTATGTCTCATGTGTTTTATATCTTCTGAAGTTGTTATATACCAATGCTTACTAGAAATGATTTAGGGCTTGTATGCCAAACTTGTTAGATGCAACCTTAACTCACCCAATTGGCATTAACTAATCAAGTGAAACCATAATCAAGTATTGCCATGTGTCGTAGATCCATTCCAGTGTCAAGACTTGCTACACTAGTACAGAAATGGGTTATAACGTCACTACCTGTAGGGTCAGTTTTTCCAAATAACCGACCTTATATATCTAAAAAAATGCGGGCACCACTTAAGACCTCTTGGGTCAGTTTTCTTAAAACAACCGACCTTGTAGTGTAACTCTATAGGGTCGGTTTTCCAAATAACCGACCTTATATGTATATAAAAAACACGGGCACCACTTAAGACCTGTTGGGTCGGTTTTCTTAAAACAACCAACCTTGTAGTTTAACTCTATAGGGTCGGTTTTCCAAATAACCGACCTTATATGTCCATAAAAAATGCGGGCACCACTTAAGACCACTTGGGTCACTTTTCTTAAAATAATCGACCTTGTAGTGTATCTCTATAGGGTCGGTTTTCATAAAATAAGCGACCTTATAGACAATTGGATTAGAAAGGCCAATTACAATTTCCCACGGTAAAAAAATGTTCGATTTTGACTTCGTGCCTTGATCTATAGAGTCGGTTTTTCCAAATAACCGACCTTATATGTCTACAAAAAATGCGGGAGACATCTTGAATCCAAATTGCCTTCACGCATCTATAAGCACCTCTAGCGTCGGTTTGTTTACTTTCACACATGTATAAGCACCTCTAGGGTCGGGTTTTTCCTTATAACCGACCCTAGAGGGCTCCTCGGTCGACAATATTGTCAACCGAGTTGAACTTAGGATCCATTTTAGTTCACACATGTATAAGCATCTCTAGCATCAGTTTTTAACTTTTAACCGATCCTAGCGCTCCCTCGGTCGACGAATTTGTCGACCAATAACCTCTCGGTCGACAAATTCGTCGACCAAGAAGGAGCCAGATTTTGTTCGTATAAGCACCTCTAGGGTCAGTTTTTTCCTAATAACCGACCCTAGAGGTCTCCTCAATCGACAATATTGTCAACTGAGTAGAACTTAGGATACAGTTTATTTCATGCATGTATAAGCATCTCCAGAGTCAGTTTTTAACTTTTAACCGACCCTAGAGCTCCTTCGGTTGACGAATTTGTCGACCGATAACCTCTCGGTCGACAAATTCGTTGACCAAGAAGGAGCCATATTTCCTTCATATAAGCACCTCTAGGGTCGGTTTTTTCCTAATAACCGACCCTCGAGGGCTCCTCGGTCGACAATATTGTCGACTGAGATGAACTTAGGATAAGCATCTCTAGCATCAGTTTTTTACTTTTAACCGACCCTAGAGCTCCCTCGATCGATGAATTTGTCGACCGATAACCTCTTGGTCGACAAATTCGTCGACCGAGAAGGAGCCAAATTAACTTTGTGCGTATATAAGCACCTCTAGGGTCGGTTTTTTCCTTATAACCGACCCTAGAGGGCTCCTCGGTCGACAATATTGTCGACCGAGATGAATTTTGGATCCAGTTTAGTTCACACTTGTATAAGCACCTCTAGCTTCAATTTTTTAGCTTTTAACCGACCCTAGATCTCTCCTCGATCGACGAATTTGTCGACCGATTACCTCTCGGTCGAAAAATCCGTCGACCGAAAATGAGTTTGAGTGTTTTTAAATAACCCGACACGGGCACCGCTTATCTCTAGTGTCGGTTTGTTTGTTTTAACCGACGCTACAGGTCGTGTCTCTCCGTAAAGTGGCCAAAACCTAGTCTTTCTCTTCCGCGAAACAAAAATTTCGTTCTCTTTTTCTCTCCTACGGTGCCGATACCTTCTCTTTGTGTCATTCCGTCGCCGATAACTTCTCTTCCTTGTTTCCGCACCGCCAAAGCCTTTGCCAAGAAGCTCGTCGTCGTGTTCGAAGAGGATCATGGTGTCCATGAAGCCTTTGCCACCTCTCCGCGCTGCCAAAGCCCTTGCCTTCTCTCCGCGAAGAGAGCTCATCGTTGCTGCCTCTCCACACTCTCATGAAGGTCGCCGCCTCTCCGTGAAGGTCGTCTCATCCTCCACGAAGGTCGCCGCCGTTTCCAAGTAAGATCGCCGCTTCCCTCTTTCCTGAGTTCATTCTCACCGCCACGGTAGCGTCCAGGTCCACTCTCGATCGACAATATTGTCAACCGAGAGTCCACCTGCGCACAGTGTCTAGGTCCACTCTCGGTCGAGAATTCGTCGACCGAGAGTGGACCTGGACACTGCGCAAGTGGGCTCTCAGTCGACTAATTGTCGACCGAGAGTGGGCCTGTACTACTTTAACTATACCAGGTAGCACGGCCATGCTGGGCAGCACAGTCGTGTTGTTTGCACGACCGTGTTGGCTGAGTTGCAGAATCGTTAAAATTTGTAAATTTTGAATTTGTTACTGCTCCTATACATTGATATATACTGACCCCTAATTAATACATTATAACAGAATTGAATCGTGCATTTGTGTTGTTGCAGGTGCTATTGACTTGTTGTTGACTTGTATATATTTCTTCTTCAACTTACAAGTGATGTATAATATTCTCACTCTCCCAATGTGCCATTTTATTTGACTAGTAAATTAACCAATAATAATAATATGTATCCATTCATATCTACATTTTGTTATCAATCACATATGTAATCATTATATATACATTCCAGAAATATGAGGGTAGACATTGTGTAGTCTCGGATTGACACTTTAGGGTTTATATATGAGATCATCGATGCATGATGTTTAACTTAATATATAAATATGAAAATAATGCATTTATATATTAACTTAGAAACTCGTTCAAGATTTACTCATTAGGAGTAAACTTTAGATAGTCCCCAGTTTGAGACTATTTTTGGATATTTAATCTCACTTAGGATGTAACTGTATAATGTATGTTTAGTTTTGTAGAAAATTTCAGTAGGATTTCCTCATTTGTTCTCTGGGTACATATGTGAGTGGTTATTTGCCATTTACATCGGTGTACTTGGAGAACTTAGGGGAAATGCTGTTGAAATTTTCTTCAAAACTAAACATACATTATACAGTTACTAGTGAGATTAAATATTCAAAAATGGGATAGGTAGTACACTTTAGTATATAAGTAATTAACTTCCTATCAATAAAAACTTACAGATTATAGTATCAATATTAAATAGTTAGTTTTATAATTAATTTTAATGTGATATAGAAAATGGATCGAAGTTGGATGTCTATCAAGAACCGTTACAGTCCAGAGTTTGCCAAAGGTCTTGATGAATTTATCAGATTTGCTGAGGAACATAGGAAACTACCTACATATAGACTATATTGTCCATGTAGAAATTGTTGTAGCAATTTGAAAGTTGATACTGGTGAGGAAATTAAGAATCATGTCATATGCAATGGGATCATACAAGGTTATAATGAATGGTATTGGCATGGAGAGAAATTTAATTATGGATCAGAAAATGTCGATACTAATAGTTGTGGCAAAGAAGATATAGATAATGATGACAATGTTAATGATGAACCGATTCAAGATGACCAGATTCAGGATGATATGGTTGATGAGATGCTACGTAGTTGTCGGGACAATGTCATTGATCCACATTCTTTATTTGCAAACATTGTTCATGATGCTGAAAAACCATTATATAAGGGTTGTACTAAGTTCACGAGGTTGAGTGTTGTGATGCGATTATATACTCTTAAAGCTCAAAACCAGTGGAGCGATAAGAGTTTCACTTCATTGTTGTCTTTGTTAAAGGAAATTTTCCTGAAGGCAGCGAGCTTCCAATTTCAACATATCAAGCAAAGAAAATAATGTCCCCAATGGGAATGGAGGCTAAGAAGATTCATGCATGTCCAAATGATTGTGTGTTATTTCAGAAGGACTATAGTAATTTGATAAATTGTCCAAAATGTGGTGCGTCAAGGTATAAGACCACAAATTCAGCTAAGGCTAAAAATGGCTCTCCTGCCAAGGTGATGTGGTACCTACCAATAATACCACGATTTCAACGCTTATTTGCTAATATAGAAGATGCGCAAAATTTGTCTTGGCATGGGGAGTTAAAGGCCAATGATGATGGCGTCCTAAAACATGCATCTGATTCACCACAATGGAAGAAAATTGGTTTATTATACCCTCAATTTGGTAAAGAACCAAGAAACTTAAGACTTGGACTCTGTACAGATGGAATGAATCCCTATGGTACATTAAGCAGCCAACATAGCACATGGCATGTTATGATTGGCATATACAATCTTCCTCCTTGGTTGTGTATGAAAAATAAGTATGTGATGTTGTCAATATTGATATCAGGGCCCAAGCAACCTGGAAATGATATTGATGTTTACCTTCAACCTCTAATTGATGACCTAATGAAACTATGGGAAGAAGGTATTATGACATATGATGCTTCACGTAAAGAGATCTTCAATTTGTGTGCTATGTTATTTTGCATGATTAATGACTTTACAGCTTATGGAAAGTTGTCTAGATATAGCATAAAAGGATACAAAGCATGTCCTATTTTTGAGGAAAATACTGATTCAATCAGACTGAAACATGGTGGTAAAATCGTATATCTTAGTCATCATAGATTTCTCCCACCAGTGCATCCTTATCGAAGGCAACACAAAACCTTTAATGGGTCAACTGAGGAACGAAGTGCTCCTAAACCTATACCAAGAAATGTTGTATATGATAGGGTGAAACATATTGTTAATGAATTTGGAAAGAGTTCAAGTAGTCGTCCACTCGCATGTGACAAATCTCTATACAAGAAGAGGTCAATATTCTGGGATCTTCCTTATTGGAGATCTTTGACAATTAGACATTGCATTGACATCATGCATGTTGAAAAAAATATTTGTGATAGCATCATTGGTACGCTATTGAACATACCAGGAAAGACTAAAGATGGCATCAAATCTAGAAAAGATTTAGAATTAATGGGTATAAGAAAAGAATTATCAGTGGAGATCAGGGGTCGCCGCACATATTTACCACCAACTTGTTACACTTTGTCAAAGAAGGAGAAAAAGACTTTCTGTGAGTGCTTGTATAATATTAAGGTTCCACAAAGATACTCTTCTAATATTCGTAGATTGGTATCAATGAAGGATCTGAAGTTGATAGGTCTCAAATCTCACGATTGTCACACCTTAATGCAACAAATTTTACCTGTGGCTATTCGATCTATATTGCCGAAGCATGTAAGGTTTGCAATCACAAGACTCTATTTCTTCTTCAATGAAATATGCAACAAAGTGATACATCCTGATACTCTCGATAAATTACAGAAAGATGTAATTGTTACCATGTGTCAGCTTGAAATGTACTTTCCTCCATTTTTTATATCATGGTTCATCTTGTAGTACATATTACAAGGGAGGTGAAGATGTTGGGTCCAATTTTCTTACATTGGATGTATCCATTTGAACGCTACATGAGTGTTTTTAAAGGTGATGTTCGGAATCGTTATCGTCCTGAAGGGAGTATTGTTGAGGGTTACGTGGCTAGGGAGGTGATGGACTTTTGTAATGATTTTTTGAATTGCAATGAAACTTCTGGCGATCTAAAAAATTCCCATCACACTAGATCTTATTGTGGCAAAGGAACTCTGGGAGGACTTGTGAAAGGAATCGGTCATGAGTTGTGGGAACAAGCACATTTGTATATTTTACACAACATCGATGAAGTTAGTAGCTACATCACAGAACACAATGATCTTATCAAGAGAAATCATCCGCGATCCAGTTCAATGTGGCTTGCAAGAGAGCATAATCGAACATTTATTAGGTGGTTTGAAGAGAAAGTATTTAATCAACTATTTGAATCACCAAATAATGTTGCTGAGAACATAAAATGGCTCGCCTTTAAGCCAAAAATGGATGTCATGTCATATGAAGGTTATGACATAAATGGATTTTCATACTACACAAAGCGTCAAGACGAAAGTAGTGTGGTCCAAAATAGTGGGGTCATTGTTCAAGCTTGTTCGTTGTATTTTGCTAGTGCCAAAGATAAAAGACCACGCGAAGCTGAGATGTCATATTACGGCATCATTGAGGACATATGCGAATTGGACTATACAAATTTTAGAGTTCCTATCTTTAGGTGTAATTGGGTTGACAACAACAAAGGAGTTTTAGTGGATGAGTTGGGTTTCAAATTGGTGAATTTTGAAAAAACTAGTGAGAAAGATGAGCCATTCATCATGGCAGACCAAGCAAAACAAGTATTCTATATTGATGACCCTACAAATAAAAATTGGTCTGTCGTTCTTCATGAAAAAAAATAGTTTACTGTAGATCCTATAAATGAAGAAGAATACTACAAAAAGTATGATGATTCCAGTCCATTCTCAGTTGGTTTGCCAAGTGTAAATGTTGAAGATAACAACAATGAATATTATAAACATCATGACCATGCTGAAGGAATTTTACCTTGACTAAAAACTCAACCAATACTAAAGGCATGTATTCTTTGAATTATTTATTTTATTATCATTCAAGCAAGCAATCTTTTTAATATACATCATATATCATGTATACCTTATCACTTGTGCTTTTATTATCACTTATTTTTTGTATCATGTATACTTGCAGGTTCTAAAATGGCGAGTGAAGATGAACATTCTGAGCATGAGCATGAACACCATGAGGATGGTAGTGGTGATGCTAAGAAAAGTAGAGGTCCCACACTGATGCGATCAGGGCTAATGGGGACAAATTGCCAGTCCAGTTTGATATCACAGGAGCACCTGTTGGGGAACATGCTAGTGCTTTCAAGCATTACGTAGGGGCGACCGCGCGCAGTAAGGTGCCAATAGATATAGAAAATTGGCATGATGTTCCTAATGCCCAAAAAGACCTCATATGGAAGATATATGTGTGAGTGGAAGTGATATTATTTTAATATGTTTTTTATCTATTGATTCTAATTTAGTTTGCTTGGAATTAATTCCTTTTCAAAACAACATTATTAATTGCTTCTTTTGTATGTATAGGGTGTTTTTCATCTAAATGAAAAAGATCAAAAGAAAAGAGTGCTACAATGTTGTGGTGTACGATGGAGGGGTTTTAAGACATATCTCGCAAGGGAATTTATAAATAATCCTAAACAAAAGAAGAAAGCAACAAATGTATATATTTTTATAGATCATGAGGTGTGGGAAAGATTTGTTGCAGCTAGGAGATCGGAAGAGTTTCAGGTAATAAAGATTGTGATGTATTGTATGAATATTTAATTTTATACAATTAAGGAGGTGAATCTTTTTATACATGTTTGCTAAGTCTAAATTGCAATACCTCATTTTAAATGATCAGGCTATCCACCAGGATCAAAAGGAAAGACGGGCCAAAAATGTGCATGACCATCACTTGGGGCCCGGTGGTTATGCCTTCCGCCGCCAACTAAAAGAGAAGCAATCCTCTTCTGGAGAAGAATCTAGTACAACTCAAGTTGAGCGTCCACCCCGACACTTGACATGGATTGATGCTAGAAAGAATCGAGCAGGTGAAATTGTCAACCCTGCAACTAAGGAGGTGGCACAAAAGATGGTGGGTTTATCCCAACTAAGTAAAGAGTAACTCCCACAAATTTAGATTTATTTATATCTAATTGATATTGTGATTTAATATTTTTATTAACTATGAATGGATTGATCTCCATGAGCAAAGGAAGGAAGGAAAGTTCATCCCAACTGGCCACATGGATGAACTATCAGTTGCTCTTGGTACGAAGGAGCATCCTGGCCGTGTTAGGGGATTAGGAGCTGGCATAGGATTCAAGTCTTATTTTGGCCCTTCGCAATCTAAAAGAGGTTGTGCAGGAGGTCTTACACAGGAGGAGGTTGAAGCATTAGTAGCACAGAAAGTAAAAGAAATAATGTCTTCATTTCAGCCTACTCAACCTTCTCAACCTATTCATACTGTGCGTCTCTCAAGTGATGAGGTACAAGGCCATGCTCCAAATTAGAAGGTCATGGGAGCACTCCCAATGACCCACCACAACAATCTGCAGTAAGTTTTTGTTCTATATGTTGTGTTAGTAGTATGATATATATATGATAATATATACAGTTGTAACAAGTATCTGTTCTACTACTTCTTATATAACTTATATTATTTCAATCTAGGTTGGTATGAACTGTAAACTTACAGTGGAGGTTTCAGAATATAATTTTGTGGCAGCGGGCAAGGTGTACAACCTTGGTGGTACATTGCATTGCCAACAAATTACTGATGACATTTGCTGTGTGTCCATCCATCTTGTGTATGACGGAATGGGGGACAAACCACTACCCATACCTAATCCTGAATATAGTACAGTTGAAGAAGCTGAGGGTGCTATGGTGGGTTGGCCTAGACACTTGGTTATCAATGATAAGGTATACCTTATTTCTACCATATTTTTCATATTTGACTACATATATGAACTCGTGTAATATAAGTATGTAATTTAATTAACAAGTTTGTAAACCAAATAGTAAAAATTCTACTAGTCGTCCTCGTATGCCCAAGCCATCTTTCATTCCTAAAGCTACATTCGACAAATTGGGAATCAAATGTAGATGTTTGTGTCGATACTTAGCCAACCAAAGCTCGGGATCACATATGTTGGTCAATTTAACAGAAGATGCAGCTGGGAGGGACTTTGAGAATTTTATTTTTCTTGATGATATTATAGAGTTGTTCCGGTAGGATTGGCTAAATACTTCGATAATAGAAGTATGGATAAGGTAAGGATCTATCAATATATATATATATATATATATATATATATATATATATATATAATTCCAATACACATTTTTAGCTTAGTTCTATATATGGAAATAATTACAAATGTTTTACAACCATTTATATACTGATATCACAAACCTTGATATAAGGAATGTTGGATTCTTAGTTCCTTCAATCACTAGTCAAGTGGATACAAATTTTGAGGATGTGAATAAATACTTCTCTACTGCATTCAAATATTTTGCTAGTGAGGGGAAGGAAATTATCCTAATTCCTTTTAACGTCCAGTAAGTATTAGTATTCAATATAATTTTAATAATGAATAAAATTATTTATTTTAATGTTTGTTTTATTCTTACTCAGAGCTAGACATTGGCAATTAGTGGCGATTGCCCCTAAATTGATGATTCTTTATTATCTTGACCCAATGGGTAAAACAACAAGGAGTCACAAACTGAAATTGTCAGCTATGGAGTAAGCATAAATTTAGTCAATGCTTCAACATGATATTTCTATTTAGAATTTCTATTTTACCAATTATCATTTAATTGCTAGGGGTATAAAGGCTTTTCGTGATGCTGGAGGACAAATACCCACAAAATTAAAGACATTGACTTTGAAAAATGTCAAGGTAGCTACTTTGACAACTGCTTAGTCTTATATGTATTAATTTTCAATTCTAATATATGTCAACTCTTATAGTCTTATCTCAACTCCTGTTTATAGTAGTTTACTAACATTAAGTATAATTCATTATTTGTAGTGTCCTATGCAAAATAATGACTGGGCTTGTGGCTACTATGTAATGAAATATATGCAAGCTATTGTCAAACAAGCATCACATGACATTCAGACTATAAGTCAGGTAACAAAGAATAACATCATAAATTTACAAGTGATTGTAGTCATTTTATAAAATATTAGCATGTGCATTTTCTGTTACAGATCTTTACAACTCAGCCTTACACACTTGTGGACTTGAATGAATTCCGAGAAGAGTGGTCAGAGTTTTTTCTAAATGAAGTCAATATAGCATTGGATTAAATATGTCAGCTCAATTTATGTATGTGGTTTGAGTACTCTTTCATATTTACTTTTGTATCTGATTAATATCATCTCAGACTTGCAATCTATCATTTTGTAAATTTTTATGTGATTATGAATCATTTTTGTCATGAATGTGTAGTTTTGAATGGTGACGGTTGAGCATCAATGCTCCCCTCTCCCAGAATATATGAATCTTCTTGTTCTTTTGTTCTATTTCATTTTCTGCAGAAATTTTAAAAAAAAATCGTAACTTCTAGCATCGGTTTTTTAAATAACCGACCCTAAAGATTGAATAACCACTTCAGTGTAATCCTCGGTCGAGAAAATTTTCGACCGAAATATTTTCGATCGACAATTTTCTCGACCGAGAGAGTTTACAAGGTCATTTTTTTTGAATAACCGACCCTAAAGATTGAATAAACATTTCAGTGTACCCCTCAGTCGACAATTTTGTCTACCGAAATATTTTCAGTTGAAAATTTTCTCGACCGAGGATTATACTGAAGTGGTTATTCAATCTTTAGGGTCGGTTATTAAAAAAAACCGACCCTGTAAACTCTCTCGGTCGAGAAAATTGTCGACCGAAAATATTTCAGTCAAAAATTTTCTCGACCGAGGAATACACGAAAGTGGTTATTCAATCTTTAGGGTCGGTTATTCCAAGAAAACCGACCCTGTAAACTCTCTCGGTCGAGAAAATTGTCGATCGAAAATATTTTCGGTCGACAATTTTCTCGACCGAGAGAGTTTACAGGGTCGGTTTTATTGGAATAACTGACCTTACAGGCTCCTTTTTTCTCGCCTGGGTCAGATTTTTTACAACCTTTTGCGTTGGTGTTTACTCTGTAAGGTCGGTTTTGTTTGGTCAAATAAACTGACGCTATAGAGAAAATTCTATAGCGACGACCACTTTGGAGTCGGTTATAAAGTGACGCTACATGCTTAAAAAAATCGACGCTACAGACCATTCCTGTACTAGTGCTAGATGGTGAAATAAGTGTTCCAAAAGGAAGCCTAGAATCGTATACTATTGAGTATATGTGGGTGCAAGTGACTATGTGTCCTTGTCATCCTGATTACAAGGATATGGAGGATGGTTGCAGTCATACCTCAGTTTGTAGCGATTGAGGTTTTGTCTTGGTTATATGTTATGAGATGTGATTGAGGATAACTGTGGTTGTACCTAAAATGGTAGGGTTTATATACCATGGTTACTAGTATCATGACCTATATACCAAGGTTAGACTAGGTTGTTTGCAGCTTGACTATATATGTTGCTACGGTGGACTCGTATTGACCAAGGGTGGATGCGATCTTAGGATTCTGGCTCTCCTAGATCTTGTATGGAGCTAATTAATAGCACTTAGTAGTAGTCAGCTGGAGTCTGAGTGGTATACCTCAAACACCCCCAAGGCTTATAAAAGGCGTAATCCAGTGGTGTAGCATAACTATTTAGGGTTAAACACGATTCACATTGGACGATAACTCTTGTTTGCTCCTTTCATATATAGATGATTTATAATGCAATAAGAGAAAGTAGCCATGCTTATGATGTTAGATATTCTTATACTGCTAGCCATGCTTATGCCGTTAGATATGCTTATACTTCTATCCATATTTATGTTGTTAGATATGTGTATGTTGTTAGTTGTGCTTATGATGTTAGTTGTGCTTATGTCATTAGATGTGCTTATGCAGTTAGTTGTGGTTATGCTATAAGTTTTGCTTATGATGTTAGACATGCTCACCCTATTAGACATGCTATTGCTATGAGCTATGTTTATGATACTAGTTAGACTCATGATGATAGTGTACCTATAATGTTAGTTACACTAGATCTTTGGGGAATGATGGTAACATTTCAATCTTAATATAATACTATGATTAGAACTGTTCTTTAAGAAATTTTATGTCTGGTGTTTTCATTCTGATATATAATCTACTCTATTTGTTTAATTACTTAACTTGTTGTAATCAATAAAGGTTGTGGAGAGTTATATCTCTCATTGGGACATGGATCTCACCTTGTGGTTCACCACATCTTTTTAGGTGAACGGAAGCATCGACGACAGACCCATGAAAGAGAGGAGGAGATGTTTTGATGGACCTCAAATAAGGTTGTTTAGATGTCTAGTGTGTCCTAGAGTCATCCCTGTACTCTTAGGTTTGGGTTGGAAAGTTTGTATATGGTGTTGCAATCGATTTGAGCTTTTGGTAGTATTCTAATGCTTGTACATGTTATATATGTGGATAACGTCTTCTATTTATATATGTTGTGACTGAGGCCACATACATATTGTAAAAGATAGTTGGTATAATATATGAATATATCCTAAATGTTGGGTTTTACATAAATGTTCTTGATTAAGTTGGTGGAAGTAAATCGATATTTAATTATTTCCCCTTTTAAGGATGTGATTAATTAGTGGTCGGTCATGCTTTGGTTTTGAGTAATCTTGTTAGTGTGATGAGTTTTCACAAAGGTCGGTATCAAATCATAGGGTTCGTTGAGTCTACATGGACACTAGGGCTTAGGATTAGGATGGTGACTAGGTGATGTACATGACATGAACTTGGTGCACACTGCTTGAGCTCAATACTCAGATGCTCTGGCCATGTATTCATCTATTGAAGAAAAGGTAAATATGGAACTCTTAGATTGTTGTCTTTCTAATTACACAGATCAAGTATTCAGTTGGAAACAATCTAAAGAGTGTAATAAATTAGAAATCATGATGAAAAAAATCTTAATCTTACCCTAAAGAAATAAGAAAATAATGTTGATGATTAAAGAGAAAGGTACAACACAATGAAATCTAAATCTGAATACAAATAAGATAAAGAAGAGTTCCTAAAACTATGATTCTAAAAGATAATGAAGTAAAAGACAAATAAATGTGTTAATGGAATGACTCAAGGTGAAAAATTCATATAAGAAGAGAAGAACTCCAATGATAAACATGACATGAGATGATAAATAAGAACAATGACATATGAACAAGGTGAAACCTGAGTTAATCTCAGACCAATCCATATGTGTAAGAAGGGGTTGATGTAAAATTTTCATGACACGTAAAAGAAATTAAAGAGAAACAATCCTTTGTAAAATTAAGAACTTGTAAAATATGATGAACTACTCCTTGATAAGTGAAGGAGAAACAAGATAACATAAATGGAAACATACACAATAATGATAAATCATCAACAATAAAGAGAAATGGACTATGATAATCATGATAATTCCTATGTTGATGGAAAGGAACCCAAATGAGAAAGAAAATGATACATAAAAAGTGTAACTTGGATGATTATGGTAGGACCAATAACTCCCTTGCTAGTGACCCCTTGGATAGTGTCGTTGTGTTGCAGGAGATGTGTCTTCCTTTGCATGTTTCTTTATGGGACACAACTTTCAAGTGGTCCTTATGCCACTTGGTATGCGTGGATTCGATGTAATCCTAGCCGTGGATATCTTGGTGGGACACAAGAATGTTTTGGACTATAGTTCCAAGATCATGCTATTTTATGAAGGGGACACATTTTGAGTCTTCTAAGGAGTTAGGAAGATCCATCCTACCTGTTTTGAGTTGGTTATGATGATAGAGAAACTATTAAGATAAGAGTGTGAGCTCTTCTTAACACATGTAGTAGATACCAAGGTGATAAGTCCTAGTACCCATGGTGTGCCAGTGGTACATGAGTTTAGAGATGCATTCCAGTTGAGTTTCTTGACGTTCTTTACTCCTAAAGAGAGTTTGACTTTGAGATCCTCCAAGTGTTGTTTGAGAAGAAGAAGGATGATTCTATGATGGTATGTATGGATTCCCAACAAGTTGAATGAGATCACCTTGAAAGAAAGGTACCCATTGCCGAGGATAGATGGATTATTAATTAGCAGAGAGATGATATAGTGTTTCCCCAAGATAGACTTGAGGTTGGGATATCATCAGATGAGAATCAAGGTAGATGACATAAGCTTTATGATCATTAAGAGTTCATGGTTGTGTCGTTTGGACTGCCTAGTGCATCAACAATAATAATGGACTTGATGAACAAGGTGTTTAAACTGTATCATTATTAGTTGTGACAGATTTTGTTGATAGTGTCTCGATATAACTCCAAAGACAGTCAGCAACATGAACGTCATCTTCACTAGTCATTGGAGTTGTTAATGCAACACCAGTTGTATACCAACTTTAGAAGGTATGAGTTTGGACCGAACATGGTGTCTTTTTTGGGTAATGATATGTCTGTAAGAGGTGTTGATATAGATCCAATAAGGAGAAGATAGTGTTGGAGCAGGAATGACCCGAAGACACTAATTGAGATTCAAAGCTTCCTAGTTCTAAGTAACTAGGAGGGGTGTTCCTTTTGTTTGGGATGATAAGTGTCAAAAATATTTTCAGTTGCTAGAGGAGAAGTTGACAAGTGCTTCAATGTTAGTGTTGCCAAGACTAAGGATAAAATTATGTCATCTTCTGAGATGCTTCAAAGAATGACTTGGGATGCATGTGAATGCAGGACAAGGATATGATTCCTTTTGATTCATGACAATTTAAGAGAGACAAAGGAACTATCCAACCCATGACATGGAATTCACTCATTGTAGTGTTATCCTGGAAGATTGGAGAACTTTGTTCGAAGAAAGAGATAAAAAATGAGGTGAAGACAGTGTATGTAACTAATTAAAGACTATGGAAGTATGATAGATGATTGTCCAGGAAAGGAGGATGTGGAAGTTGATGCACACAATAGGAAGTCATCTTCATCAATGATTATAGACAAGGTTTTGTTATGATCTTTGACGTGTCACGAAACGGGACATGCTAACATCACTTCAATAGAGGGAGGTACAGTTGGAAGTATCTCTATTGGCAGGATTGTTGACAAAACTATGAGACAAACCAACGTTGTTACAACAGATCATGGGAGTACATGTGGATGATACCATGATGTCAGACATCAAGATCAGAGTAGGGCAATAGGAAGCATGATGGCTTCCATGGGTTAAGTAATTGGACAACATGCGTCCCCCACGATACAATGGTTCCAAACACTGATGATTTGAGTAAGATAGTATCTAGGGAGACTCATTTTTTGATACATACTATGTATCTTGTAACATACAAATGAAACATAAGTTAAAGAACATGCAATGGGATTTGAGTGTGAAATAAGAGATGGCACATGTATGTTCAAGAGTACAATTGTCAATAAGTTAATGAGAAACATTAGAAGCCTGCAAGGATAATGATACAATGGAAGTTAACACATCTTAGACAAATGGGTAGTTGGAAAGTTCTAAGAGCATCTGTCCTATAGTTCTTGGCAGATAAAGGATGTCTACCTGAGTTTGATTGAGTTTGCTAAATAATAATAATCACCAGAGGAGCATAGCACAACACCTTGTGAAGCTGCTTATGGTAGGAAACATATGACACTCATTGTTTGATAATATGCAAGTAAAATGTCAACTTTTGAATGATGTGTTAGTATAATAGACTACAATGAAGGTCATATAAATTTAGCAATAGTTGAAGGCAACTCAAGGCAGACAGAAACCATATACTAATAACCATGGCAAACAACTAGAATTCTAAGTCAGAGTTACCACCAAAGTGGCACAGGTTGCATAGTAATTTCCATGATCCATGTTGAGGAAGTGTCACCTTAATACAAGACAAGTGTTACAAATAACATGGGTGGAGTTAATGAGGATGTTCTTATATGAAGGGTTATGTGTTGATCCCATATACTATATAGGAAATAAGGGATAAGGGCATAGCCTTAGTGAAGGTGTGGTGACATCACCAGGGGATGAAAGTAACCTTGTGGAAGTTAGAGGATGAGATGCATATGAGGTGCTCATCTTGGTTTGCCTTAGATTTCGGAGGCAAAATCCCTATTAGGGGTTTATGGTTGTAAGAACCTGACCTTGCTTTCTGGATAAACATGCTTTCTTACCTTAATTCAGTGTTTAAAACCTTAATCAAACCCTAAGATGTGCTTTGATATCATGTGACAAAGCTAACTTTCAAGTTTGGTCCAGTTTGGACATTGTTTGAATAAGTTTTTACAGGGGATTCTATGCAATTTCTCCATATCTAGGGTTTTTCTTGTAATTTGTCACATGCTTGATGTGTCTCATGATTTTCATATAATGTTTGAGATAGTTGTACCTTGGGGCGCTTGTTACACCCTTGGTTTAGTGGTGACATCTATCTAGGTTTGAGGTAATTAGGGTTTCCTCACCTAGATTCTTTAACTCGATGGTTTGCCCCTTTAGATGTTGGGATTTGATGGTCCACCTTTAGGTGATGGGATCTGATGGTTCTCTTGGGTGGCTTGAAGGTCGATGGTTTGTCTTTGAGGCTCCTAGTTTGATGGTTCACCAAGTGAGGTGCAACAATTGATGGTAACAATAAGGTTTGCTTTGGTGGCCAAGTGAAGGAAACAACCGGTGGGCCACCTATTGTTTAAGGTCGATGGCTCATCTGGGGTTGACATCCGATGGTCCCCGTGGATACCACAACCAATGGTTGGCATGGATGTGCATGGATGGGAAGTTTCAGCCATAGGACACATGTCATGCATGTCTTGACACCTCTACCTTCCTTTCTCTCTCACCCCAAGCTTTATATACCATCCTCCTTCCATGCAAACTATCTCTTTAGCCCTCTCTTCTTCTTCTTGCTGCTTGGAGCTCGTCCCTTTTTCTTGGGGGAGAAGAAGGAGCTCAAGGAAGAAGAAGCTTGGCTGATCTTGCTTGCATGTGCACCTAGGGTTCAGATCTAACCACTTCTTGGTCGTTTGGAGCTTGCCTACCTTATTTCTTGACCTAAGCAAGTAAGCTCACCTTCTTTCCTTCATTTTCTCTCCTACCCTACCTTCTTCCCTCTTCCTTCATGGTCAGATCCATAGATTTCTTGGTGGAGCTTGAGCCAGTGGTTGAGAAACACCTTCCTTCTTGCTTCTTTGGCCTAGGGTTTGCTTTTCTTGGAGAAAGTAGTTAGCTTGGTCACGTGCAGTGCTCAAGCTAGGGTTTTTCTTCTCTCTATTTGAGCTACCTTGCTGTTTTGGACCTTCTTCATCAACCTTGAGTCAACTTATATAACCTTCTTCACGTTTATTGCTTACTCTTAACTTGCATGTACAAGATCTTGCTCTAAAACGTAGTTCCAAGTAGATAGATGTTAGGGTTTTTCTTCTCTCTCTTTGAGCTACCTTGCTATTTTGAACCTTCTTCATCAACCTTGAGTCAATTTATATAACCTTCTTCACGTTTATTGCTTACTCTTAACTTGCATGTACAAGATCTTTCTCTAAAACGCAGTTCCAAGTAGATAGATGTTATCTTTGAGCTTATGTTATAGATCTTGAGTAGATAATATCTCTAGATGTACCTTTAAACCGTGTGCACATTTCTTCCTTAGAAGTTGAAACCCTAGACCTTGCATGCATGTGAAAATCGATGAATTTTGTTCCCTCAAACGATGGATCTTCCTTAGGATTTTGAACTTATTTCCTCTCTTGTGTTGAGACTCGATGGTTTGGCTTTTGTGTCAACTGATTATTTGGACTTAGTGCTCTTTTTATGGGCCTTCTTATGCTTAAAATCGATGGATTTTTCCTCTAGAATGATGGTCACAATTCTCATATCAAGTGGTCTCAACCAATGGTTTTCCTCACTCTATCAAATGGTGGTTTTTCTTGATGTTTTATATCTATTTTTTCACCTATTGTTGACAAATGATGGTTCCATTGGTTCCATGACTCGATTCTTCTTCTGATTGTCATCAAACGATGGGTCTTCTTCTTGTCATCAAATGATGTTCTCTCTACTTTTCAACAAATGATGGTTCCACAGGTTCCATGACTTGATGGTTCTTCTGTTTGTCATCAAACAATGGGTCTTCTGCTTGTCATCAAATGATGGTCTCTTTACTTGTCAACAAACGATGGTCTTCATAGTGTCTACATCCGATGGTGGTTCTAATGTCCACAATCGATGGGATTTCTGATGTCAACAAATATTGGTGCTTCTTGTGTTGACAACTGATGGTCTTTCTAGATCAGGAATTGGTGTCCCTTCTAGGTCATGATTTGGTGGCTTTCCTAGATACAAGATCTGATGGATTTCCTATGTACATGATCCAATGGATTTTCTTACATGGAATTCGATGGTTTTTGTCTACATAACATCTGATGGTTTTCATTGAAGGTCCATGAATTGATGGTTCATCCTTCTGCTATGTACTTGCATGCATGTGGAAATTTATGGCTTTGGTTCCCTCAAAAGATGGATCTTCCTTAGGGTTTTGAACTGATTTCCTCTCTTATGTTGAGACTCGATGGTTTGATTTTTGTGTCAACCGATGGTTTGGACTTAGTGCTCTTTTGATGGACCCTCTTGTGCTTAAAACCAATGGCTTTGTTCCTCTAGAACTGATGGTCTTGATTCTCATATCAAGTGGTCTCAACCGATGGTTTCCTCACTATATCAAATGGTGGTTTTGCTTGATGTTTTAGATATGTTTTTCCACATGTTGTTGACAAATGATGGTTGCACTGGTTCCACGATTCGAAGGTTCTTTTGCTTTCCATCAAATGATGGGTCTTCTACTTGTCATCAAGTGACGATCTCTCTACTTGTCAACAAATGATGGTTCCATGACTCAATGGCCCTTCTATTTTTCATCAAACGACAAGTCTTCTACTTGTCATCAAAAGATGGTCTCTTTGCTTGTCAACAAACAATGGTCTTTATAGTGTCTACATCTGATGGTGGTTCTAACATCCACAATAGATGGGGTTTCTGATGTCAACAAATGATGGTGCTTCTTGTGTTGACATTTGATGGTCTTTCTAGGTCATGAATTGATGGCCCTTCTAGGTCATGATTTTGTGGCTTATCTAGATACAAGATCTGATGGATTTCCTATGTACATGATCCAATGGCTTGCTTACATTGAATCCAATGGTTTAGTCTACATAACATCTGATGGTTTTGATTGAAGGTCACGAATTGATGGTTAAGCCTTGTGCTATGTACATGCATGTGCTTGTTCTTGGAGCACATGATTCGATGGTGATGTTTGTCTTAGTAATTACAATGATTTAACATTTTAAGTTTGGAGTTTATGATATGATGACGGTGTTTTGTTTAGTGTACTTCCATGATTTGATGGGAAGGTTAAGTTTGAGGGTTTGTTCTTGATTTTACATGGTCCGATGGTTTGGGTTTGATGCACCTGATTCGATGGGAATGCTTTGTCTTATGTTTATCAATGATTAGATAGTCTTCCCTTTTCCCTCATATGAACACAAACTGATGGTCACAATAAAATTCAGATGTGTAACAATAAATTCAATCTACTTTGCTGAATTTAACCTAAAAGTGATCAGATATGATGGTTTAATTATATCTTTCTCCTTTTATTCTGTCATGGTGAATGTTTTCTCTTATAATGTTAATGTAGATTGTGCTATGTTATTTGATGAACATCATACCTCTTATGATTAATGCAATGGTATACTAAACCAGATAATGATGTTCTTGTAAGATATTATGTGCATGGTCTAAATGACCTTTGGGCATGAGTTGTTCCCTAGTGGAGTTGTGACCCTCTATATGTTTGACAAGGGCTGGTACCCTAGGATAATGTGATAAGGATTAATATCTTGTGATGGTGTGAGAAAGAGTATAGTCTCATGGAGGAAAATGAATGAGTATTCTATGATGTTGTAATGCGAAATATGTTCGTACATTTTATATCTTCTGAAGTTGTTATATACCAATGATTGCTAGAAATGAATTAGGGCTTGTATGTCAAACTTGTTTGATGCATCCTTAACTCACCCAATTGGCATTAACTAATCAAGTGAAACTGTAATCAAGTAGTGCCATGTGTCATAGATCCATTCCAGTTTCAGGACTTGCTATATGGTGAAATAAGTGTTCCTAAAGGAATCCTAGAATCATATACTATTGAGTATATAAGGGTGCAAGTGACTGTGTGTCCATATCATCTTGATTTCAAGGATATGAAGGATGGATGCGGTCATACCTCAATTTGAGAGAGGTTGAGGCCATGTCTCGGATGTATGTTATGAGATGTTATTGAGTACAATTGCAGTTGTGCCTCATATGATAGGGTTTTATATACCCCAAATATAGTGTTGTGACCTATATACCAAGAGTGGACTAGACTTGCTAAATGGTGAAATAAGTTTTTCAAAAGGAAGCCTAGAATCATATACTATTGAGTATATAAGGGTGCAAGTGACTATGTGTCCTTATCATCTTGATTCCAAGGATATGAAGGATGGCTATGGTCATACCTCAATTTGAGAGAGGTCAAGGCCATGTCTCAGATATATGTTATGAGATGTTATTGAGTACAATTGCGGTTGTACCTAATATGATAATGTTTTATATACCCCGGTTACTAGTGTTGTGACCAATAAACCAAGCGCGGACTAAGCTGTTTGCAGCTTGAATATATATGTTGCTGCGGTGGACTCATACCGATCGAGGGAGGCTGAGATCTTAGGATTCTGGCTCTCCTAGATCTTGTAAAGAATTGAATAGCACTTAGCAGTGGTAAGTTGGAGTCGGAGTGGCATACCTCAAACTACCCAGAGCTTAATAAAATATGTAATCCAGTCATGTAGCGTAACTGTTTAGGGTTAAACATGATTCACATTGGATGATAACACTTGGTTGCTCCTTTCACATATAGATGATCTATAGTGAAATAAGAGAAAGTATCCATACTTATTCTGTTAGATATGCTTATACTACTAGCCATGCTTATGCTGTTAGATATGCTTATACTTCTAGCCATGCTTATGTTCTTAGATATGTTTATATTGTTAGTTGTGCTTATGTTGTTAGCTGTGGTTATGCTATTAGATGTGCTTATGCAGTTAGCTGTGCTTATGTTGTTAGTTTTAGTTTTTCTTATGATGTTAGACATGATCATCCTATTATACATGCTATTGATGTTAGCTATGTTTATGATACTAGTTATACTCATGATGATAGCATGACTATGATGTTAGGTACACCAGATCTTTTGAGAATGATGGTAACCTTTCAATCTTAATATAAAGCTCTGATTAGAACTGCCCTTTAAGAAGTTTTATGTCTAGTATTTCCAATCCATTATATAATCTGATCTATCTATTTAATACTTAACTTGATGTAATCAATAAATGTTGTGGAGAGCTATATCTCTCACTGTGACATGGGTCTCACCTCGTGGGTCACTACATCCTTTTTAGTGAATGGTAGTAGTGGAGGCAGATCCATGGAAACAAGGAGGATCTGTGTTGATGGACCTTCGAGAAGGTTATTTAGATGTCTAGTGTGTCCCTAGAGTTGCCCTTGTACTCTCAGGTCCTGGTGGGATAGTTTTGTATATGATGTTGCAACCGACTCGAGCTTTTGGTAGTATTCTGATGCTTGTACATGTTATTTATGTGGATAACGTCTTCTATTTGTATATGTTCTGACTGAGGCCACAGAGATATTGTAAAAGATACTTGCCATAATATATGCAAGATGTTGGGTTTTTATGTAAATGTTCTTGATTAAGTTGGTGGAAATAAATGAATTTTTAATTTTTTTACCCCTTTTAGGGATGGGACTAATTAGTGGTCGATCATGCTTTGGTTTTTGAGTAATCTCATTTAGTGTGATTGGTTGTCACAATGTGTATTTTCATGAAAACATTTCAACCTTTTCTCTTCAACACAAAGATCCCATCAATCTAGGAATTAGCTTCTTTAGTAAAAATAAGGATTCCTTCATGGAATCAAATACTTTGAAATTAATATTCTTATCACCCACTTAAGAGAGTAGCAATTATGGATTCTACTTCTATCAGAGTCTTTTTTGTTTCCAAAAATGAATGTTTAAGATATCAATGAGAATCCATGGTACTAATTTACAATTTTCTTTTATAAATTAGTATGTATTCAATGATTTCCTGTTACTATTTCCATGAAGATAATTGATAATTTAATCATTTTTTGTGGGGTTTATTTTATCCAATATTGTTCTTTGATAAAGAGAAAGTGGCATAAGATTTATTCTTGCTACTACTCCTACAAGCCTCTCCTAACATGTAGAAATTGTTTTGTAGTTGGGAATGACAAAGGAACCTAGATCTCTTATTCTATTTAGAAACTTGGCCTACACTAACCCACTTAATATATATTTGAGTTTCATAATCTGATATTCACTCATCATATACCTTGTCATATATAGATCCTTTAGAAACTTGGAGTTGGTGGGAATTTCAACAAACTTTGATGAAGCAAATGTTAAGATACCATTTCGTTTGGTCCTTCATGAGCTTAGAGAAACATTTCTTGGGGTGAGGTTTTGTAAAACTTGTGGAAAAGGAAATGGTCTCTGATAAATAGGTCTATAATAAGACTTTTTCATGTAGTCATGTATCTTGATTGTGATTGTATCCATAGAATACTCCTTCTCACTATGGCACCCGATCGCATGAAAAGCACACAAGCCAACCCTAAAGTTGAGCAACCACATAATCATAAAAATGGAAAGTTCAATCAATGTTATCTTACATCATTCAACGATAAACACAATGATAAACTCAAACAAAAATTCCAACAACAATATTATACACAATCATAGATAATAATCCATAATATTCATATATCATCAAGTGATTATACTTTTTCATATCTGAGAAAAGTCACAACATGACTATACAAAAGATTATCATTATTCAATATTTGTAACAAATGCCTCAAATAAAAGGAATGTAGAAAAATTTAGTCATGACATACATCATCATGAAACTCACCCTTCTTGGTACCTGACTGTATAAGAATGACTTAAACAAACCATCAAACAAAAGATCCCTAACTTTTTGTCACTCTTGCCTAGGTAAAGGAGACTCAACACTACAAAACCCATAGGATAAGTGTTCATAACCTAAAATGTGCTAAAATCAACCACCATCTTCTTCAAGATGGATATATGTAGTGGCTACTACCATATGTGTGTGAAATATGAATACGTTCCAAATATGATGTTTTGCACATGCTACTCGCGTTATACATTCTTTGTCATGCCTTTTGGTTTGTTGAATGCCCCAACCACCTCCATGGACCTGATATATTCCACTCCTACCTTGATGGTTTTGTGGTGGTGTTCTTTGAATACATGATCATCAAACCTGAGTTGGTAGCAAAACACCAAGGATATTTGTAGATCATTCTCCAATAGCTTTGAGAACACTGATTATACATCAAGTTCTCAAAGCACAACTTTTGATTGAAACAAGTTATGTACATGCGACACCTAATCTCTGTGGAACACATTGTGGTTGATCAATCCAAGGTTGAGGTTGTGGCAGAGTGGCACGCCTTGAGGGCCAGTCCTTGATTTGGATCCAACGACTGAGAGGATGCGTGCAACTCTTCTCTGCCTTAGCCTGAACATTAAGATGGTGCCTCAAGAGTAGCATCTTCTAGACTAGCTATCACCACCTGAGCTTTCTTATGTTAGTCTTTTTATTCCTCTACAAACCAAAGCTCCTCATGATCTAGTGAGGATCCAGGTCCAGTGGAGATGCTTGTATGGCTAGAAAAAGGTACCAATATCTTCACACAACATCATCTCAGCTGGATAATGAGGTCTTGCACCGTAGCTCATGTAGCAACATGTGCGCCTTTGCAAAGGTGACCAAGGGAGGGGGGTTTATGGGGATTCAAGTGCTTCCAGGCTTGGGCGATGAGTTGGTAGTCTTCTACGAGCCACCCCAAATGCAAAGAGATTGACTAAACTTGATGCAAAGACATCATTCAAGGTTCCTGAGGTCCAAGTTTACTCTGAGAGAGTTGGGTTTGGTGGAAAAGGATAGGGCTTGCCCATGATTAGTCGAGGTGATGGAAAGACTAAATGAAGAGTGATACAACTATTGGAAATGTGATATAGACATGGGGTGAGTGGGTTTGAAAAACCCCAAAATGTCCCATGACTTGGTGGAGAGTTTTGGATTTTAGGAGGGGGTTGGTTCTCACAAATTCAATGATGATAGATCTTGCTCAAGGGGTTATTGGAGTATCTAGGATTTTAGGGAGAAGATGCCTCATCTGGAACAATGTGAGACTTGATGAGTTGGGTGTAAGCCATTTTTCTTCTACAGGGGCCATTAGCGGGGAAGTCAAGAGGAAGAAGATGAATTTCTTAGCACTAGATTAGCAATCTATGTGCAATAGAACAAAGACACAGATGTAGCCACGTCACCCCACACTTGCTTGACAAATTATCTATCACAGCTAATTAAATATCCCCCAAAATTAGGTCTACATTAATAATGAAATGAAAGAACATGAGTTATGTATTGATAAAGTTATGTTCATTGGTCATGTCATCTCTTGGGGTGGTGTATCTGTAGATCCTGCTAAATTTTCAGTTGTTCTTGACTAGAAACCTCACTGGAATCCCTCTAAAATTCAAAGTTTCTTAGGCCTAGTTGGATATTATCGCCCCAATTTATCTAAGGTTGCCCTTCCTCTCACTAAGCTTACTTAAAATGATGATCATTTTGCATGGTCATTTGCTTGAGAGTCCAATTTTTAGGAGCTGAACAAAAGTTGACATATACATCAATTTGGACATTATCCACTGGAAATGAAAGGTTAGTGATTTTCATCGACGCCTGGAGGAACCAAATAGGTTGTGTTTTAGAGTAGAATAAGAAACCATTGGATTTTGCATCTTGACAGCTAAATCCCAATGAACTTAATTATCCAACTCATGATTTATAACTGGATATAATTATTTGTGCTCTCAAAATTTGGTGGCATACCTTTAGGGTCGACCTTATATATCTTCACCAACCACAAAATATTGAAATGCTTCCTAATACAAAAGGACCAAACCTACAATAACACCAATGGATCAAATACCTATTTCACTATTGCCTACCACCCAAATAAGGAAAATGTATTTGTTGATGCCCTTAATAGGAGGACTTGGTGGATTCGAGGACACATTCATGCCTGATCATGTTCATTTCAATAATATCTCTATCATTATAGGGTTATAGTCTGAGGCACAAAATGCTAGTCCTAATATTGAAGATCTCTCCTCTCTATCTAAACCTCAAACACACCTATTTGTGGGTCTCAGCAATGGTCTCCATTATAAAAATAGAATGTGGACTCTTGAGTAGCCATCAGTGAATACTAAAATTCTCACTGTACATAGTTCATCCTAGAACAACCAAATGTATAAGGACTTGCAACAACTCTTTTGTGGAAGTATGAAGTGTGTTATTGTTGAAATTGTATCTGGATATTACATGCTAGAGTATTAAGGTAGAGCACCAAAGACCAGGTGGTATGTTACAAACCCTTGAAATCCTAGTATGGAAATGCGAACACATCGCCAAGGATTTGTTGGTGGGTTTAGCCATTACCAAAAAGGGGTTTGATGTTGCATGTGTTGTAGTAGTTCATCTAAGGAAATCAACTCACTTCCTACCCATGACGAGATAACAAAATTGTATGGGCTTTTCAACCTCTGTATATAAGAAATTGTACATCTTCATGGAGCTCTAGAGTCTATTATTTCAGATAGGAACTTGAAGTCCACGTCCATCTATGGAAGCAGGTTCAAGAGGAGTTGGGTACAAAATCAAACTCAAAATAACATATCATCTTCTCATACAATACAAATTGCAAAAAGATCTTCTAAGAGCTTGTGTGCTAGATTAAAAAGGCTCATAGGACCATTACTTTTCCTTATATGAGTTTTCATATAATAATAACTACCATGCATGTATTGGGATGTCTTCATATGAAGTCCTATATGATAGTCCTTATAGATCTCCTCTACACTAGGATGATGTCAAAGAACTCACTTGATGAAATATGAGGAAATGAACTTTACACATACAAGGTTTCATTGATAAGGAAGAGAATGAGTGGGGACATGACATGCATAAGTCTTATGCATATGCTCAATGAAAGGAGCCACAACTCAAAGAAGGTAATCATGTTTTTATGAAGATTAGGCCTATTAAAGCCTTATCATAGAATAAAAGAAGGCTCAATCCTTGCTTTGTGGTACTATTGAAACATTGGGAAGGATCAGTGAGTGTGTGCAATGGATTACTTCCACCTCAATATAGTGGAATGCATGATTTTATAATGCATCGAACCCAAAACCTTATGCGAAAGACCCTTGTCATATTCTAAACCATGAACCTCTAGAACTAAAAGATGAATTATCTCCAGTTGAGTCCTTGGTCCAAATTCTTGATACTAAAGTGAAGGATCTTCATAGTAACTAACACATATGGTAAAAGTTCTTTGAAGTTACAGTGATTAGAGTAACACTACTTGGGAGCTCAAATCATAGATTGAGCAGAAATATCCACACCTCTATCTAGCTGCTTGAATTCTGGCTATAAAATTACTAAAAGGAGGGTAAAATGTGTTAAAAGTGAGTTTTTACATAATTTCTCTCTCTTTTATATGGTGTATATCTTCAATAAATTCATAAAGTTTCAACCTTTTATTCTCAACTTTATTTTTTTAAGTATAACCCTTATTAGGCACGTTTTTGAGAGATGAGAAACCCTAATTGAGCATTTAAGGTGGTATTATATGCTTCCATAAACCAGAAATCTTATTGTTCATACAACTGAATATTGTCTCAAAATTTCTATCATAGAAATAATATATTATTATGAATAGCAACCTAAAATGTCATAACAATTAGAATTACCAATTAAAAATTATTAACATTAGAATATTTGAACATTATTTCATTTCAACCTAGACCTAAGTTTGGAGGTCATTTAATCATCCCTGAAACATAATGTGTCATGCGACCCTTGATTAAGTGAGGGGCAATGTGACCACATCTTTGTTGTGTCTTTGTCACACACAAATTGTAGATCTGGTTGTAAATAAGTCATCTCCTTCCTTATGAATTCCTCGCCAGTGACACCCTATAGAAGCACAACGACGTGCACTCACTACACTAAGTCTCACACTCTTCCAACCAAGGCATATTCTAAATGAAATACTAGAGACTCCAACGACCCCTTTATTGAGCTTTACCATGAGCATATCTGGGAGATTAATCCCCCAAACACCTACACCGTTCTACCAGCTCTTGGGATATTTGGGAATTTTCGAACCCAACCACCGTGCATCTATTCAACATTGGCAACAATTGTGCCACAAGTCCTTTAGTCCTCCCATCACCTCAATTGATTGCAAGAAAGCACTGTCCTCCACCGCCCTCTAATAGTAAGCATAAACCTCAGGCACCTTGAACACCATCTATGTGTTAAGTTTGGCCAAACCCTTTGCCTTTGGGATGCCTTGATGAAGCCTATCAGCTCATTTACCGAGCCTGTAGACACTAGAATCCCTAAAAACCCCTCAGTCGAATACCTTCTTCACCTCCACAATAACACATAAGTTGTTCAGGGAGCCACAATGTGAGACCTCACCGTCCATTCGAGGAGTTGCTATGTGAAGGTAGTTGCTCCTTCTTCCAGCCACAAGTGCATCTCCACTGACCTTGGATCTTTTTAGGAGAGCAAGGAGCTGCTGCTCGTGGAGGAGGAAGACTAAAGGAAGAAGGCCCTCGTGGAACCAGCTAAGCTAGAAACAAGTTATCTCAAGGTGTCATCTAAGCATTGAGGATAAGACAGAGAAGTGATGCACATGTCTTCTCAGTCATTGGATCGAGATCAAGGAACATTTGCCGACCCTTGGATCTATTGACCAACTTGTGAGTTAACAGTCAATAAACCCGATTCTATATTTTATTTTTCTAAAAAATGATTACTTTATAATATTCTTAGACATTAGTAGGAATATTATATAAAAAAAAATCTACATACGTTTTTCATCAATGGAACATTGAGATCTCAAACAAAATATCTTTTTGAACAAAGTCAGACCCATGTTACAAAGATGATGGCTTAAAGCAAGACTTAGTACACATTTTCCTTTTTCTTAATTTGAAAATGTAGAAAATGATCATTACACTATGAAATTAATGACCTTCAAACTACAACACATAAGTGACCCCTCTAATTTATCTAAATCATAAACCCCATTGTGGTAACCAATATGACCTAATACCTTCCAAACCCTAACATGTTTCCTTGGTTAAATAAGATGAAAGTAGGTAATTGGCCAAGTAATTATTTACACTCAATATCTATCCCAAACACTATAAAATAAGAGTCCATAACTATATAAACTTTGATCAAACTGTAGGATAAATGTAACAACCATAGTTATGTCAAACCCCAATCTTGGGTATATTGGAAACTTAATGATAATGAATCCCCAACTCCTTTTTTAGGGTGATCAATTCATATTTTAGTAGATTCCTATTGAGTTCAAGACCCCATAAAACATGTATGTGGGATTGCATAAGTATATGACTATGTTTTCTTACTTGAAACCTACATATGAAGTATGCATTATTCTATTTGAGAACATTGCTTGTATGAAATATCATAATAGTATTGATTTATGTCTTACCACTAGAAACAATAATATAAGAGAATGTATTTTAGTTACTAGTGGTGCTCATTAATCACCATAAGTGAGAGGGAACACTTTAATATTGACTAGTACCTTCATATAGTGCATGGTATATGAAGATATCTCTAGAGTAAATGGTACATGGGGAATTGGCCCAACAATATATGTTATGTTCTACTCCACCATAGTAATGCAAATTACTGAAAGATGACTAAAAACGAGAGTTTCCTTGTATTTTTCTAATGCAACTATTTTTAATTTTTCCTTTCTAGCCAGAGTTGAAGTATGAAAAAATATATGTTGTATTTTTATAACCACGTACACAACACCTCGAGTGTTGATCCATTGTTTCACATAATTGTTAGGCACAAAGAACAATTAAACTGGAGCAAAGTTCCTGATGGCATTAATAGAAGATCTTGGAGGATCTATATCAGTTTTAGTTATTTCTTTTCATCACGTCATTGGTCAGTTCTATCATTCCTTTTTTTCCTAGATGGTTTATAGGACGCAAGTCATATCAGTGTATTTTCTTTACTATATTACAATATTTTCAAATATGCAATGTGTGTGGTGTTTGTGGACTGATTTGGCTTTTGCAGATATATGAGTTGATAACAAAAAATCTACATATTTAACTTCATGACATATTACTTGTATGGGTGTACACATACCAATGACACGTCTTTACACAAAATGTGTTGGGTTTGACATCATCACATCTAGAGACACTACATGTACAATGTTCAATTTAATGTTTTAAGATTTCAAGAGCTTGCAATTTTTTTACATAGAAAGATATGAACCTATAGTAGAATAATATGGATGGATTATCTGAAGGATCATATCTAGTAAAGTAAATGTAGTGAAATCCCTCACTCCTCGAGCCAAAAGAGATATCTTAAAGTTTATGTATCGAAGAGTTTGGAAATCTTGAGTTAGAGATCATATTTCATGATATTGTTGAGGACATTATTATAGATAATGAAGGGTGCACTTTGCCTAGTCTGACCATTACTTCCTCATGTATTTTTAGAGTTCTTGATGCACATTTATCCAGTCGTAATCTTGCAAAGTTGAAGTTGATCTCTGAGAAGATATAGTTTGATTTCTCAGTGGGAGTGGATGTTGCTATTTGTTTTCACCATAGATTTAAGACAATGGATGTTGATGATCCAAGGTAGAGAGTTATCAGAGAAGCCCATGGGTCCAAATGCAAGTATCACCCTGACACAACAAATATGTACAAGGACTTAACAATGAGGATTTTGGTGGAGGAAAATGAAGAAGGATATGCTACATTTATTGCAAAATGTTTGACTTACTAGTAGATACATGGTCATCTTCTCCATCAACTCGATATAATAGAGTGGAAGAGGGGAAAAACCACAATGGACTTCGTGATGGGATTAACTACTTGGAAGAGTGGTTACAACATGGTTTGGGTTGTCATTCAATACCTAACCTAGTTAGTTCACTTTTTTCCCTTTAAAATCACACACAAGGTTCCTAACATGGCATAGTTATATGTGAATTGGATTTTTCACCTTTATGGATTTCCGAAGATGATTGTCACTCCCCAACCCTGAAATGCCACACCAAACAAGAATACTCACAACAAAAATGCACAAATTAATCTAGTTAAAGTAATAAATTAGAAAGATAAGGAAAAATTATGGACTAAAATTCCTACACCATATTTGCAATTTCACGTAAATGACCAACTTTTTTATTGTCACATGTAACTATGAATTGTCTATTGAATTTGACCAAGGTCACAATCTATTTTTACAAAAAATTAGCCTGAAAAAAGTTTATGGTCATAGATAAAGAAAATATAAGATAAAATCTACGTCGTAGATACAATGAAATATAAAATGCTCTATGCTGACCTTATTGTACAAGGATGACTCTAGACATCTCCAAATAGGATAAATGCCAACCTTCTTATTCTACTTCCTAGACAAAGGAGGCTCCTAACTGGTTTACCCTTGGGTATGAGGTTGAGCACCTAAAAAGAGTGGAGAACCACAAGTGCAAGGCCCATGACCCAACAAGAGATATACCCACTTTAAATCATCTTAATTATGTAAGTTTACTATTATAAGAAGCATTAAGCACTAGCAATTATGGAGTAAATACAGTAATAAATGCAATATAAGGGTAAGAAATGTAAAGGTAGTTGTGACATCACAATATGGATAGCCATATTACCTCATAGATAAAGCCACACAACTTGATTACTTAATTTATTATTAAATATGTGGGTAGTTTGGTTCCACCTCCCAACTACTGGGCAGTGATTGTGAAGTCATGTAGGCCACCTTAAAGGTATTAGGATTAAAAACCTACATAATATCTTGCAATACATTGTTGGTGCAAGTATAGCAAGTAGATGCTCGATGACCAAAATACATAAAACTATCAGGTCCTTCTTAGGTACTCTAACGTGACACCTATCAGAATGGTATAACCACACACACATATATATATATATAAATATATATATATACATAAATATATACACATATATGTATGTCAAATATTTCATAAGCATGATACCATATACAATTGGATATATGACCTTTACAACACATATATACATAATCAATATTACACTATCAAGTGATACCATACTTCATATGGACCCTCGATAATCCATTTCTAAACAATATTGTATGACTATGATTACCTATTTATCAATTTAAAGATTGCTACTATGACGTTCCACGCCACAACAACGAGATTACTCAAAACAAAACCACAACAGAAAGATTAACACGCATAATATCAGAAAATACTAAAAATTAAAATTGTTTTCATAAAACCATCAAACAACAAAAACTTTTACATACGAGTACTTTCATGCCTCAAAGCACTTACTGTATATTCCATCAACCTATTACCAGATAACCTATTCCAGAACATATATACATATACCTACTACGTCTGTACATAAAAGGGCACACAAGCCAACCACATATCGAAAGCTCGATCACAAAACATCCCCAAGGACCTGAGTGTACAAGGATGACTCTAGGACTCTAACAACAAAAGACATCCTACAATACTTCCAACCTTGTCAACTACTACCTCTCTTGATGCTCCTCAACCTCTTCTCTACGATCTCTACCTCCTCATGCATGTCCACCTAAAAAGGACATGGGAAACCCACAGGGTGAGATTCCAAATCTTAGCGGGAGATATAATTCTCCACCAGCTCTATAATTATCACAGATAAGGTTATTAAAGCAGTAATGAAGTTACAACTATAAGAGGTAGGTAATCATTATTAATATGATGAGCAAATACTATTGAATTATGAAACATCTTAACATGAATATGAAGAACATGAATATTTCTTATCAATAATATTTCACAAAATCAAGTAAGGCCTCATCTAATATTTCCGTATTTGATCCTATACAAATATACTACACGGTTATTTACGTATTCTATTATGCTGTGAGGATTTGAGTTATACCACCCAAATCCAACCGACCACTGCTAAGTCAAAATCAGTGCCATACTAGGTCTAGTAGAAGAGCAAGAGTCCACAACCTCACCACCTCATGGTCAGTACATGAGTGAATCATACACTGACATCATCATTCAGATGACTTCCAACGACATATAGTCCAGCTGTGCAAACCTAGCCCTCCTTGGTGCATGTCACAATGCTAGTGAAATTGAGCTACGGCTTGCAGTCGCACTCTTCTAGGGTATGCAGCCAATCCTGTGTCACATATCACTAAGATACAGTCTAAAGTCGTACTCTTCCAGGGTGTGGCCTGTAGCCAATCCTATGTCACATATTCCTGGATGCAAGGGGATATTTGTCCTCACCCCCGCATATTCAAAAATATGCACTTCGAGTTAAACTCATTTCACCATTCAACAAGTACTGACACTAAATGGATCTATGGCACAAGGCAAGCTACATGATTAGGTTCCACTTGGTTCGTTAGGTCAATTAAATGTCTTTTAGCATCAATCAAGTTACAACGTACAACTTCTAAACAAATTCTACATAAATAAGGGACATAACACGTCGCCAGAACATATTTGAGCATATAGGGTGTGATCTCATCACATTATCACTTGATATTCACCAATCACCATATTTCTAATCACAAGGACCACATACTTTGGGGTAGGAACCCCTCATCTCAATATTGAGGAAATCATCATCTCACATAAGGCAATAAGCCATCATTAGGTCATAAGAATTTACCTTCTCTTTCAATAATGCCAACATCACATATGCCTCACAAGGCCCATTCAATCAAATCATAAGTACCATAGCTTATACCTAGCTATGCTTATCAACTGGTGTTACCTTCATGGTTAGAGACTTGTAACAAGAAGAATAATACATCATCCACACTACCATCTCATAATATTCATGCCATTGACATTACATCATTAGGGTTTGAGTTCTTCTTAATCAATTAGGTTTTACAAGGTTGGATCAACAATCACCCTTAGATCATTGCTCGTATCATCATATAAGGCATGTTATGAAATAAATGTTATAGAAAACAACACTCCTTTATTATTCACACAACCACCCCATAGCGTATCACATCATATCTTGTAACCTTATCATCAACATGATGTAACATAACCACCATTACAAGGTATCAGTTGAGACTATCATATAAGGTATCAGTTAGTACTTGCCATAGGGTGTCATCTTGTCATCATCACAACATGTCGACTACCACTATCCAAGGCACAAGGGATATCCTTACTAATCGTGTATCCATTTACTACTTTTTGAGAGTGTGACGGTCAACACCACCTAAAGGTGTGATGGGCAACACCACCCTAAGGTGTTGGGAAAAACCACCCTAAGGTGTGACGGGCCAACACCACCTCAAGGTGTCGGGCAACCAATGCATGTTGGGAAACCCTAGGTATATCGATTGTTAAGGTTAGGGTTTCATCATGGAATCACAAGTCAAGGTGTATCGGGCAACACTTCACTAAAGGCGTGTCGGCCTCCACTCAACCAGGGTGTCATTGTTAGCCCTCAAAATAGACCAACTCACACAAGGTACACCCATAGTTGTGACGGGCTAACACCCTCAAGGCATAACGATTCAACAACACCTATCGATTTAGGTATTTCTAAGGCATCATGGGCTAGCTTCTTCATGATCTATCAACCATATCAGTTTAACAACCATAATCCATGATGAGCTAACCTTCTCAATACATGCTGGCCTAATCATCCACAAGGCATGTCGACCTAAGCATCTCCAAGTCATGACGACTTGCCCCATAGTGTGTCACTTTGTTGCACTACAAGTCATGACGACCTACCCTCAACATGGTGCACATATGTGTGTGGACTTGTCGTCGTCAACCTTAGAAATGTCAGCCACTAGTTCATTAACACAACAAGCAGGCGCAAGACATGAATTGCAAATCAAACGAGATTCCATCACTGAAATAGTTCTAAAACCACTAACAACTACTAGCATACAAGAGATGAATGCTCTCAAGATGAAGAACAATCATAAGAATATGAAGAGTGAAAATAACAAAGGAGGTTAAGTGTTATACAACCCGGCTCAAAGATCAAGTGTTATACAACCCGGCTCAAAGATCACCACCAAGATCCAAGCTCAAAGGTCAAGCTCAAGCTCACGAGCTCAAGGTAGAAGATGATTCGCCAAACTTGGTCACCACTACACCTCCAAGGAAGAAGATGATACCAAGGTTAAGATGGTTCAAGATGAAAAGAAGGTATCAAGGATCCATGGCCAAGAAGAAGAAGAAGAAAAGAGATCTAGAAAACATAGCTTACTAAGGTAGAAGATGAAGGATGATCAAAGAACACCACAACTTGGAACTCGTCCACCAAGATCCAAGAGACACTCTCTAGCTCCTTAAGCTTCTCAAGGTCATCCACCAAGAAAGAGAGGAAGCAAGGATGGACAAAAGGATCCTCTTGCATGGAGCGAAAGGAGGTTATATAGAAGAGGGATGAGAGAGGGATCGTGGAAGAGGTGTCACCACCTTAGAATCTTAGGTGCCACTTGTCCACGAAAATGGTGCCACATGCATAACATCATGCAACATATGGTGATAAGGTATAGGCTAGGTCTCACTCTCTTGATCTCCTACTGAGGTCATGCCTGATATCATATCTCCGCACACCCATAAACCGATAGGGTACAACCCTACACACCCCACAAACTGATAGGTCTCAGCCCTACACACTCACAAACCAATACACAACCTCTCTAGGGCTCTCTAGCCTAAGACAACACATCTAGATGCAAGGCACACCTCACACATGTATTCCAAAACATCACCAAGGATGCCACCATGAAACCAAGACCCAAACAAGGTGCCTATCTCTCTCTCTCCTTAAGATGATGCCAAGAGAGATAAGGAACACTCTAGAGGTGGCAAACTTTCACATCAACCCCTGGTATGGGTGAATTGCAATTTGCACCAAAACCTCACCACAAAACGCAAGCATCATCTAAATAATCTCAAACAAGAAAATTAAGCTTTCAACATGCCTTGACTACATCTCAGATGATTAGAGAAAGGTTCTAACCAACATACTTAGGCAAAACAAATAGGGTTATCCCAAAATGTCATTTAGGGTCCTTACAAGCCATAAACCCCTAACAAAGATTTTTCCCCCAAAATCCTAAGAGAAAAGAGAGGGGTACTTCCTCCTCATCTCTCCCTCGAGCTCTCACGTATCTTCCTCAGCACCACGATGATTCCAAAGAACCTTCACAAGCACAAGGCCCTTCATCTTCAGCTTCTTCACTCTCTGGTCAAGGATCAACACTGGGCCTTCCATGTAGGTCATATCCTCATCCAACTCTACCTCCACAGGCTGCAACATTAACTATATATATGGATGACACTTCCTCAACATACTCACATGAAATACTGGATGCAACCTGTGCAACTCAGGTAGCAAATCCAACCTGTAGGCCACCTTCCCAACACATGCTACCACTGGGTAAGGTCCCATAAACTTGAGAACCAACTTACCCTTCTTCCAAAGCCTCTAGACACCTTTCCAAGGAGAGACTTTCAAATATACCTTGTCTCCCACCTGGAACTATAAGGTTCTACAATGGTTATCTACATATGACTTCTATCCATCCTATGCTGCCTTCAACTGTTGCTAGATTATCTTGATCTTTTCTATCATCTATTATACAAGCTCAAGACCAAGAAGCTGATACTCACCTGTCTCGTATCAACATAATGACAACCCGCAACGCCTCCCATACAACACCTCATAAGGTGACATGCCAATGCTACTCTAATAGCTATTGTTGTAGGCGAACTCTATCAAATTAAGATGTACATCCCAACTTCTTGAAAACTAAAGAACACATGATCTCAAAAAATCCCCCAAGGTCTGAATGGTCTTCTCAGATTGACCATCTATCTATGGGTGGAAAGCAATGCTAAACTTTAATTGCATACCCAAAGCTGTGTGCAGTCGCTCCTAAAAGTTACTTGTGAACTAGGGACCCCTATGAGACACGATAGTTGCTGGAACACCGTGCAAACACACTATCTCATACACATAGATCTGAGCAAGCTTCTCTGCTATGAACATCGTCTTCACAGGAAGGAAATGCTCTGACTTGGTCAATCTGTCTACGACCACCTATATGGAATCATGGACTTTGGTTGTCTAGGCAGACCGACCACAAAGTCCATAGTCACATGGTCCCACTTTCACTATGGTATAGGCAATGGTTGCAATGTCCCTGCAGGCTTCTAATGCCCAACTTTAACCTACTGGCATACAACACATCTTGTAACGAACTCAGTTACGTCTTTCTTCAAGCCTGGCCGCCAATACATATCTTTCAGGTTATGATACATATTGGTGCTACCTAGGTGCATAACATACATGGATGAATGAGCCTCTTCCAACACCATCTTCCTTAGGTTGTTAGCATTAGGAACCACTATCCTGCCATGGTAACAAACTATCCCATCATCTGACTTGTGGAAAGCCATCATGCTTCTCACTACCAAACTCTGATCTAATATGCTATATCATGGTATTAATATGTTACACTTCTTTGATCTACTGTCTTAGCATAGGCTTCACCTGTAGATGTGCCAACAAACCCGCTAGCAAGGAGACCTCCAACTTAATATTCATTTGATGCAGGGAGACCAACATGTCTCACTTTTGGTACATCAAATAACTCAAATGGGATCTATCCATAGGCGAAGATGAAGACTTCCTGCTCAATGCATCTACCATGACATTCGCCTTCCCGGGATGATAATTAATTGTGCAGTCATAGTCTTTGATTAACTCCATACAGTGAAGCTGTCTCATATTCAACTCCTATTGTGAGAAGATGTAATTCATATTCTTGTGATCCATGAAGATCTGACACCTCTATCCATACATATAGTGCATACAAATGTTCAAAGAATGAACTACATTAACTAATTCTAGATCATGGGTTGGGTAATTCTCCTCATATTTCTTAAGATGTCTGGAAGCAAAAGAAACCACTTGTTTGTCATGCATCAACACACATCCAAAACCATTCTTGGACCCATCACAAAAGACCATGTATCCTTTTCCTTGTTCAGGCAAGACCATTACTGGTGCACTTATCAACATCTGAAAAGCATGTTGACATCTATCGTCCTAGACGAATGACACATCCTTCCTTGTTAACTTAGTTAGGGGTAAGGTGATAGCGCTGAAGTTCTTGATGAACCTCCTATAATAGCCTACCAAACCTAGAAAATTGTGCACTTCTGTCAGCGTCTTAGGCTGATCCCACTCTATCACAAACTCCACTTTCTTAGGATCCACACATACTCCCTCGACAGATATGACATGCCCCAAGAAAGCTACCTTCTTCAACCAGAACTTGCACTTGCTAAACTTAGCATAAAGCTGGTGGTGTCTCAGCACGTTTAACGCTTGGTGAAGATGCTGTTCATGTTGTTGACTGTCACAATTGTGTATCAAGCTGTTATCTATAAAGACTACCACAAACTGATCAAGAAACAGCCAAAACATTATGTTAATCAAATCCATGAATGTTGTTGGTGCATTGGTCAACCCAAACGACATAACCACAAACTCTTAGTGACAATACCTCATCCTAAAATCCGACTTAGGTATGTCATCCTCCTTGATCCTCAACTGGTAATATTCTAACCTCAAGTCTATCTTCAAGAACACTTTTGTGCCATACAACTAATCAAACAGGTCATCTATCCTCGGCAAAGGATACTTATTATTTATTGTTATCTTCTTCAATTGTCTGTAGTCTATGAACAACCTCATAGACCCATCCTTCTTCTTCACGAACAACACTAGAGCATCCCATGGTAACATACTCAGCCTGATGAAACCTTTGTCAAGTAGTTCTTGCAACTATCTCTTCAACTCTACCATTTCTATCGGAGCCATCATGTACGGTGTTTGAGCTATCAGTTGCATGCTGGGGACCCGATTGATCTCAAAATCAATCTCTTCGGGTGGGGGAACACCTAGAAACTCCTCAGGGAACACATCTCGAACTCTCTAACAATCGACACCTCCTGAATACTAGGACTCCTCACCTCATTATCCACCACATGTGCCAAGAATACCTCGTAGCCCTATCTCAAAAGTTTCCTTGCAACCATAGCTGATACCAAACATGTCAAAAGAATCTTCCTATCTCCTTGGAATATTCACATCTCACCATCATCTATAAATGTTGCCTGCTTGGACCTACAATCCAAAACCACTCTATACTTATCCATGGTATCCATTCAATGGATTGCATTGAATCCATGCATGACAAGTGGTATGAGATCCACTTGAATGCTGTGCCTCAAAAAGGAGAGGACACAGAAAGGACACACTCATGCAACACTACAAAATCAACTAATGGGGTTTCTTACAACAAGATATTCTTCTTACGACTAACAATAAAAAGTCAATTGCTAAGCACTTTGCGAGTGATAAAAGAGTGTGTTGCACCTGGGTCAACCAAAACAGATACAAAGCAAGAAGAAGACAAATCAGAATGAAATAACTCCATCTGACCTATCACCACTCGTGGGTTGACCACCGCCTCCGACTGACTCACAGAGTAGAATCTAGCCATTTCCTATTATCACCCCCGTCCTATGCTTCCCTAAGAAGACGATCCCATCTACGATTCTTGGCCACATCCTTGTCCTCTTGTGCCGCTATTCTATTGTCTCTCGAGCCTTGCAGGCTCTGCCTCGATTGTTGGGTCACTTCATCATCTCTTATTGAACATTCTTGCCTTAGATGTCCCATCTACACACACTTGTGTCAAGCCCAGTTCCCATACTGTGGCCTAGACGACCCTATCACTGATGCAGATGCAACACTCTAGGCTCCTGTAGGTGGAAAAACTATGACCTCTTCCCTTACTCAGTGACCACTGGGTTGGTGCACTAAATCTCTACGATGCTGGCGGTGTAGAAAACCTCAGCTTCTTAAAGCCTCCTGACAACTGCCCCTGGGACTGTGCAAACCTCTTCTTGGTATTTGCCTCTCGTTTCTCCTTCACAGATTGTTCTATCCTATGAACAGACTCCACAAACACAGTAAACCTTTCTCGATTCTCCAAAGCAACTGTTGGGGTAGACAACTCAACATTCAACCCCTTCTCAAAATGACAAATCCACTCATCCTTTGTGGCAAACATATGAGGAAATAACTTCAACAACTCCATAAACCTTTCTTCATACTCATTGATCGTCATGGATCTCTGTCAGATCCTCTCAGACTGGCCAATCTTCTCATCAAGATACGTCTGAGGAAAGTACCGACTAACAAACTCTTGTCGAAACTCCTCCCAATCGATCACAACACCTGGTCTCTTCTCCTCCTCTATGGCCAACACTCCCCTTTAGGAGGTACACCTCATGCTTCACCTTATCACTTTAGGGATATTAAGGATCTTAATGGCTTTCTCAAGCTCTATAAGCCACAATTCCACATCTGCCAAATCAGCCACCCCAACATACTATATCACTCCAACACGGCAAAGCTGCTCAAAAGTCTGCCTAGTACCTGAAGATTCAATATGGGGAACTAGTGCCCTAGGCTGAGGTGTAAGCATCCTATCTGCCATATGAGTCATAGTAGTCATAAACTTCCCAAAAAGAGATTGAAATGCATGATTTTCAATCATGGTTGGGTCAAATTGGGGGACTTCAGGCACCCGATCTTCTATGCCTGGTTCCTTGCACCATCACCTGGTGCAGCAACACTACTCTCACCAGCATGTTCTTCATGTTATCTAGACATCTTTAAGCTTTCTGTTCTTCTTATTCTTCTTGATAAGCAGAAGTCACTATAAGACAAACTAGAGGACACAAGAATAGACACAAACCCTTGTCCTAGGTCCCTATAGACTCAGAGAACCTAAAGCTCTGATACCAACCTTGAATGTGACGCCCCGCACCACATCAGCAAGATTAATCAAAACAAAACCGCGAAAGAAATATTAACAAGTAGATTACTAGAAAATAGTGAAAATTAAAACCGTTTTCATAAAACTATCAAACAACAAAAACTTTTACATAACCTCAAAGCACTTACTGTATGTTCCATCAACCTGTTACCAAAGAACTTGGTCTAGAATATATATACATCTATCCACTACATATGTACACAAAAGGGAACATAAGCCAACCACATTTCAAAAGCTCAATCACAAAACATCCACAAAACATCCCTAAGGACCCGAGTGTACATGGATGACTCTAGGACTCTAACAACAAAAGACATTTAGCAGAACTTCCAACCTTGTTAGCTACTGCCTCTCTTGCTACTCCTCAACCTCTGCTGCATGATCTCTACCTCCTTGTGCACATTTACCTAAAAAGGATGTGGGAAACCCATGGGGTGAGTTTCCAAATCTCAACGGGAGATATAACTCTGCACCAGCTCTATTATTATCACATATAAGGTAATTAAAGAAGCAATAAAGTTACAACTATAAGAGGCAGGTAATCATTATTAACATGATGAGCAATTACTTTGGAATTATGAAACATGTTAACACTTTAAAAGGAATTTGAAGAACATGTATATTTCTTATCAACAATATTTCACAAAAGCAAGCAATGCCTCATCCAATGTTTTTGTATTTGATCCTATAAAAATATACTACATGACTATTTACGTATTCTATTATGCCCCGAGGATTTGAGTCGTACCACCCAAATCCAACCGACCACTACTAAGTCAAAATCGGTGCCATACCAGGTCTAGTGGAAGAGCCAGAGTCCACAACCACACCACCTCACGGTCAAGGCATGAGTGAATCATGTAGTGACATCATCTGTCAGACTAGTTCCAATGACATATAGTCCAGCTGTGCAATTCTAGCCCGCCTTGGTACAAGTCACGGCGCTAGTGAAATTGAGATACAACTCGCATCCACACTCTTCCAAGATATGGCCTGTAGCCAATCATGTGTCACATATCACTGAGCTATGGTCTAAAGCCACACTATTCTAGGGTATGTCCTACAACCAATCCTATGTCACATATTCTTGGACATAAGGGGATATTTGTCCTCACCCCCGCATATTAAAAAATATGCGCTCTGAGTTAAACTCATTTCACCATTCAGCAAGTACTGACACTGAACAGATCTATGGCACATGGCAAGCTACATGATTAGGTTCTACTTGGTTAGTTAGGTCAATTAAGTGTCTTTTAGCATCAATCAAGTTACAATGTACAACTTCTAAACAAATTCTACATAAATAAGGAGCATAACACGTCACCAGAACATATTTGAGCATATAGGGTGTGATCTCATCAAATTATCACTTGATATTTGCCAATCACCATATTTCTCATCAGAAGGACCACATACTTTGGGGTAGGAACCCCTCATCTCAATACTGAGGAAATCATCATCTCACATAAGGAAATAAGCCATCATTATGTCATAAGACCATTTACCTTCTCTTTCAATAATGCCAAAATAACATATGCCTCACAAGGGCCATTCAATGAAATCATAAGTACCATAGCTTATACATGGCTATGCTTATCAACTAGTGTTACCTGCATGGTTAGACACTTGTAACAAGAAGAATAATACATCATCAACACTACCGTCTCATAAGATTCATGCCATTCACATTACATCATTCGGGTTAGAGTTCTTCTTAATCAATTAGGGTTTATAAGGTTAGATCAACAACCACACTTAGATCATTGCTCCCATCATCATATAAGGTATGTTATGAAATAAAATTTATAGAAAACAACACTCCTTTATTATTCACAAAACCACCCCATAGGGTATCACATCATGTCATGTAACCCTATCATCAACATGATGTAACATAACCACCATTACAAGGTATCAGTTGTGACTATCATATAAGGTATCAGTTAGTACTTGCCATAGGGTGTCATCTTGTCATCATCACAACATGTCGATTACCACTATGCAAGGCACAAGGGATATCCTTACTAATTGTGTATCACTTTACCACTTCTTCAGAGTGTGAGGTCAACACCACCTAAAGGTGTGACAGGAAACACCACCCTAAGGTCTCAGGCAACACCACCCTAAGGTGTGACAGACAGCACCACCTAAAGGTGTCGAGCAACCAAAGCATGTCGGGAATCCCTATGTATATCAGTTGTTAGGGTTTGGGTTTCATCATGGCATCACAATTGAAAAACCACTAGAGGGGGGGTGAATAGGGTTTTATAATTATTTTGATAATAATTCAACCAAAGCAAGCAACCACAAAAATATTGGACAAGGGGACAAGGATTTAGAGTGGTTCTAACCTTAGCAAATACTAAGGCAGTCAATCCACTACCCGGTTGCTTACCCAACCGAGATTTTGAAAGTATTAAATTTTATTACCTCGCAAGGATATTACATAAAATTACAATACTTTCACCAAACCCTTCAGACAACCTTCACCTTGAAGTAGTTGCACCAACCTTGAAGAAGCCTTCTTGAAGTAACTTCAAGCTCCCCCTTGAAGTAGCCTTCCTCTTGAAGTAGCTTCCCGTTGCAACAGCCTTCTAGAAGTAGTCCAAAGTCCACCTCCTCCACCGAGAAGACCCTTCTCCACCTGAGAAGTCAAACCCTCTCCAATCCGTAGCCTCCAACCCTAGGAGTAGCAAGGAGAGTACAAAAGATATAAAGGAATAAGAAGGAAAAATAGAAATTACAATACCACTTGTAGCACAAGGCTTGATTTCATATATCAAGTGTTTTGATCTCCTAACCAATGTATATGGAAGTGTATGTGCTGTGGATAGGAGATGCTAGCCTATAGGACACAAATTTAGAGCAAGGGAATGAGTAGCCAATGCTAGTGTTGCTCAATTGCTCAAAATAGATTGCCAATTGCAAGTGTAATCTCAAGTATAGCACAAGTGTATATATGTGAGTTTAGGTGTCCTAAGGCATGTCCTATTTATAGGAATGACCCAAAAGTACTTAAGGACATTCTAGACACTTTCTAGGGGGTTCTTAGTACTTAACTAGCCGTTAGGTAACCATTAGTTGCTTTAACAACGACTAGTTAATTAATTCTGAAAAGTGCAGACAGAACTCATCTCAGTCAACAATTTGTCGATCGAGAGTCCTTCTCGATCGAAGATTTGTCAACCGAGGGACGTCCTGGAGCAAGTGTTTACAACGTTCATTTCCAACTCCCAACCACCTTGTCTGCTGGGTCTAACGGTTGCTTGGGTCAATCTCGGTCGAGGAATTTGTCGACCGAGAGTGTCTCGGTCGAGGAGTTTGTCGACTGAGAATGACCCTGTTTCAACATTTTAAACTAAGTACTAAGTGTGTGTATGAGTGTGCAGATGTGCCACTATTTTAGGGGATGACCTATCGAAGTGTTGTGATTGGCTAGGGAAGATCTAACGCTTTATTTACATGATGTCTAAGTACTTGTACATTATATACTTGTACAAGTTTTTACATTTGATTACATTCATGACTTAAAGCAATTTTAGCAAATAGATCTTCCAAGTATTTGTCATCCACCTTATTCCTGCACACTCAAGTAGCACGTTAGATTCACAAGAATGAAATGTTTTTCATCATCGAAACAAAGGGATTATACTAATGTCAATTTAGCCAACAATCTCCCCCTTTTGAAGATGACAAACATTTCCTAAACATAAAATAAGGAAATATAAATCATATGAGTTACATACCTGAAGTTTACCTTTTGTAGCCATTCTTGTTTTGCAAGTGGGTGCTGGCCGAGATATTAGGAAACTCATTTTATTTTATATTTTTGATTTTATATTATTTCTCCCCCTTTGTCATTTCAAAAAGATATCCAAGATAATCATTTAGTATGACTTTTTATTTCTCCCCCTTAATTTGATAATTAGATGCTCCCCCTTAATAAGATATTCAATTTTAAAAGCAAGGGATGCAAACCGCTTATTATCAAATTTAGCCACAATTTATTTCTCAATCATTTTCAAAGGATGTTAAGCCTTGAAATGATATGAGATTCTCTTAAGTTCATGGCAAATGTGTATTGATTTCTCACCCATTTTTCAAGGGATGTTAAGCCCTAAAAATGACATGAGAATCCTTTAAGCTTATAATAGAATACATGTATGTATCTCTAACCAAATACATGGGATGTTAAGCCCAAATTTGTTTAGAGAATTCCATTAAGAGAAATATATATGTCATATTCATGAATATTGTAAATTTCTTTGTTTTTCATAACCAAAACTACTTTTAAGGATACTAAGGTCATAACAAGCTTCAAATAATGTTTACAAAGTTTTGTAAGCTTCTTAATCTTACAATCAAGATAGTTTGTGTGAGCTCCCCCTTAATCTTATAATCAAGATAATTTAAGGATTCTAAGGTCACCATCAATATTAGATCATAATAAGTTGACTTTTTATGCACTAAAATCATGTTTTCAATATGATAAACACATTTTGAATCAAGATACTAAGATTAAGTGCAGTAAAATGATGTACAAATAAGCATTTGTCAAGCTTATTTTAGGTCGACCTTGACTTCGACCATAGAGCCCCTTGGTCAAACTTGATTTCAACCAAGAGGCAATTTCTGCAGATTTCCAATTTGAGCATTCATATATGAAGTATAATATCTGCAGTAACTTGATTAAATAAATATCAATTTGAAGCATTTTGAGTTATACCTATTATGAAGAAGTTTATCAACTTAATATAGGCATCACAATGAAGTCTTTGTCCTTGATTTTCCTAGACTGTATTCATTTTGAATGACGTCTCCTAAGCTGTGCTATAGGTACATAAATATCAATTCCCATTTCTTCTTGTACCCTCATTTCTAGATCAATCATAGAATTCTTTAGAGACATATATCCTTGAAAGCAAGATTAATATCATTGACACTTTCAATGATAACATCATCTATATTTGTAATGTGTTGAATCACAATGATCATCCATTTATGGTTTGTATATATATATCAAAGATTGTTTTAGACAAACCAAGTAAAAATGAAACACAATGATCATGGTATAATGATTTTGATAGAACAGTAGAAGCATATCCACAATATAGTGATCAAGATATGAGCATATAATTTCATGAAATATAATGATCATGGTCATTTAAACTAAATTTTAATACACATGGTTCCAATATGGATAGATTAGGGAATACTTGGGACAAACCATGTGAATTATGATAAAACAGTAATTTCCTTGATTTAAAGCAACATGGTTCACAGTTTTCAGTTTTAAGCCCAAACATGTAGAGGATAAACCAAAATAATCTCATTCAAAGTTCATAAATTTTCATCTTTAAGACAAACCATGAGCATGCTTAATGTACTTTTTCAATCAATGAATAAAGTTTGTTCAAAATCAGTCTTCATATAACACTTTTGCAATATGTTGAATGACTTTCATATTCATAATGTTATACCTTAATTCATGATGCAAAGAGATCAATATGTTTTGTTTCAAATATGATCTCCAAGATTTATTCTTGATTTGCATATTAAATCAATCATTAATAACAAATTGATAGCAAACTAGATTAATTGAAAACAGGTTCAGCAGAACTTGATTCGGTCGACAAACAGTTCGACCGAAGTTGTCTCGGTCGACATTTTATCGACCGAGAATGCTGCTGATTGTACAAGTTTTATCAGATTTGTTGTAAACTACAAAATAGTAACCTGCTCGGTCGACCATTTCTCGACCGACAATGTTCTCGGTCGAACAGTTTCTCGACCGAGAAAGTTTCTGTACTGTTTCAAAATTGTTTTCAGTAATTGTTTCCAAGTAAAACAAGAATATGAAAGTTAAAGCTCGATTTAGTTGAGATATTTAAATATCAAAGCAACATTTAGGTTAAATCTCAACTAATCATATACATTTTGAGAATCCAAACTAAAACAAGTAGTTTAAGATGTATATTTGGAAATTTTAATTTCTTGGATTAACTTGGTGTCCTATTATGTTAAGTTGAGATAGACATAGAGATATACAACTTAGAGTCTTTGGTCATATCTCTACTTAATTTTATCCATTTAGTTTGGGGATTTTGGAACCCATACTAAATCAACATCCTTTTTCTTGTAGGGACATGAGAAAGAGTAATGTCCAAGACGCCAACAATAATGACAACATATGGAATCAACCTCATATCTCTTTCTTTGATTTTGTTCTAGGTTGTTCTTGGGTACATATGTATGTTTGCCTTTAGGTGCATACATAGATTGATTTTCTAGTGCTTGTGTCTTTCTCCAACTAGGTTTTTGATAAAATTTTCCTTTAGGATTATAACATAGTCCTCTCCTTCCAATTTGATGATAAGAATTATTTAAAATTTTATCAAGGGTATCATTGTTATTCAAACTACTAATCTTTTGTTGCAGCTTGAAAATCTCATCCATTCTCTTATTGATGTCTAGCTTTGCTTGATCTAGATTAGATAATAAAGAATTTCTTTCTTTCATAATAATATCATAATCTAGATGTGTACACAAAACAGGTTGTTTTTGAAGATCATTTACTTGAGTTTGCAAATTTAACTTTTCTAGGGAAAGAAGATTGCAATTTGCTTCTACAGATTTTAGCTTAATATCATGATCTTCAATAACTTTTTTGAGATCTTCATTTTCAGATGTGAGAGCAAGAAGTTTAGCATGTAACTCATCATTTGCTTTATTAGATTTCTTTAATTTCTTCTTGCACTCAATAAACTTATTATGTGTCTCTTCAAGGCTAGCAATTAACTCTTCTTTAGGTAAATAAAAAAGGCTTACCTCTTCTTCTTCTTCACTTTAAGTCATTCTTTATACACATCTTCCTTCTTTGACCTCCATGGAAAGCTAGGTGTAGTGTGTCTTGTTCCTAAGCTCCAATTGCAACTTGTTGAAGATTGGTCCATGCTTTTCCTTTGCTTGTGGTTGTAGACAACACCGCCCTTCATTCTTCAAGACTCAATTAGAGCTCCTTGAAGCCTTCTCTGATACCAATTGAAAAACCACTAGAGGGGGGTGAATAGGATTTTATAATTATTTTGATAATAATTCAACCAAAGCAAGAAACCACAAAAATATTGGACAAGGGGACAAGGATTTAGAGTGGTTCCAACCTTAGCAAATACTAAGGCAGTCAATCCACTACCCGGTAATTACCCAATCGGGATTTTGAAAGTATTAAATTTTATTACCTTGCAAGGATATTACATAACATTACAATACTTTCACCAAACCCTTCAGACAGCCTTCACCTTGAAGTAGTTGCACCAACCTTGAAGCAGCCTTCTTGAAATAACTTCAAGCTCCCCCTTGAAGTAGCCTTCCTCTTGAAGTAGCTTCCCATTGCAACAACCTTCTAGAAGTAGTCCAAAGTCCACCTCCTCCACCGAGAAGACCCTTCTCCACCTGAGAAGTCAAACCATCTCCAATCCGCAGCCTCCAACCCTAGGAGTAGCAAGGAGAGTACAAAAGATATAAAGGAACAAGAAGGAAAAACAGAAATTACAATACCACTTGTAGCACAAGGCTTGATTTCCTATATCAAGCGTTTTGATCTCCTAACCAATGTATATGGAAGTGTATGTGCTGTGGATAGGAGATGCTAGCCTATAGGACACGAATTAGAGCAAGGGAATGAGTATCCAATGCTAGTGTTGCTCAATTTCTCAAAACAGATTGCCAATTGCAAGTGTAATCTCAAGTATAACACAAGTGTATATAAGTGAGTTTAGGTGTCCTAAGGCATGTCCTATTTATAGGAATGACCCAAAAGTACTTAAGGACGTTCTAGACGTTGGTGTATATGCCCTGAGAGACAATCATGGGATGATTGGTGGGATACATTAAGATTGATTTGATAAACATCAAAGGCAAGCTTCCAATTCTTTCTGGTTCAGTCATATGAGATAGTGATAGAACAGATTGAATGTCTAGAGAATGACAGTACTCAATGACGTATGCTTTTAGGTTAAGGACCTAAACGATGAGATCATACAGATGCTAAGAGTTTGTACATTCTTGTTATGTCCCTAGTCGGATGTCATTGTGGAAGGTAGATAGACAGCAATGACACACAAGACTAGATTGTGGTGTTGGTTGATGACAAAATCTCATTAGTCATGATATAGAGATATCAAACCAAGCACATAAGTACTTGTTAGAGAACAAGTGTACCGGACAGACCCACTGTGAGTTTGACACATGGAACCATGACATGGTAGTCACAGTCAGTACTCACAATGATGGTGGTGAGTGTGATTCTTTGACCTGAAATCACTACACTCAACACATGTCGTTGGGCACACTTTGACATCATCAAACGTAGTCCTGAAACATGGGTTGTTATAAAGGTGATGATTGGGTGGCTTTGGCACATGGGGCTTTTGAGGGGTGAGTGATAGATATGGGATTTGTCCCTCCTGAGGGAGTTTGATATCCAAGGCCACTTGATGAGTAGGATTGAGATAGGCGTGCGCACGCATGTGTGAATCAGTATGTGATATTGATGTCATACATATCTCATTCAATCTACTCTGAGATCAAGAAAGTGAATGAACGTTGACAGGATGACTGTTCCATGCCTCGAGTTCATTCGAGATATCAATGACAAAGGAATTATACATTCGTTGTAACACCATTCACAGATTGTAGGATTGAAAGTTGTTCTCCAACTTTCTACTTTCACTTGGGTAGCACTGATGTGTGACTAGGCATCACTCTTTGCTTGTGAAGTCATAAGTGTTATGGACTTTCACTGCCAACGTGAAATGGACCTGCAGGGTCACACACATAGGATTTAACCTGGAAGAGGAGTTTTGTCCACAAACAATGTTTAGATTGATTACTAAAGGAGTTTAGTAGTTCAATTAAACACTCAATTGATTGATAGCTCAAAATCATAGTGTTCAAGGTGTTGGACAAATTGATTAGAGTATCATATTGATTGAAATCGCAATTGACTGATTCTGTACAACCTGTACTCCCAACCGATCGGTTCAAGTGTTGAACCGGTCGGCTGAGGTTGCTGAACCGGTCAGCTCAAGTGTTGAGCCGATCGGCTCAAGTCCATAGTGAAATGACTAGTTCAAGGGTTGAACCGATCGGCTCAACTGGTGCAAAAGAGCAAGTTGGGAAAATAGGCCGGTGAGAATTTTCCTTGCATTTCACTTGCCCAATTTGATTGGAACAAGGATTGGTATTCGATACCAATTAGAAACAAAAGAAGGAAAGTCAATCGGGAACTGATCAGGACCACGAACTGACCGGTTCAGAAAGTGAACCGACTGGCTCATGGGTCCCAACCGATCGGTTGAGTGTCAACCGACCGGTTCACTTGTGAACCGATCGGTTCAGGTTGCGAGTTGGTTGTTTTTGTGGAAAATCTCGAACCCTTCTACTCCTGCTTTAGTCCCATATTGCCGGGGACAGAGAACCCTGTCCCATGACCCGCCTATATATATATAGGGTTATTGGGGGCTTCTCAAAGGGAAACTCAGTGCAACCAGTTGCTCTGTAAAGTTGTCCTTCTCTCTGGTTTTGGTAACCGAGAGAGAGCCCGAGTAAGTGCTTCCCGCAAAGGGAGGTGCAGTAAGGGAAAGACAACTGCAGTTGCAACTGGAGGCAGGAGAGTGTGTTGGCGACTAGTACATCAACAGGAGGGTGCGACTCCTTCCACTTCCTTGTGGGACAAGGAGTGTGGAGTTCCAGGTGGTCCATGTGGACTACTTCAGAGGCGGGAGGTTTCTGCCGCTTAGGAGGACAACTGTCAACCCCGACAGTCCTGGTAAGAGGAGGAGTCATCAGTCCCGGTGTGACCAGGAGCTGCACAGACACCGTCCAAGACTGGAGGTGAAGACCATGCAAGGTGCGAGGTATTGTCGCCGAGCAAGCCTCGGGACAAGGTATGATTCCACAAACCATCCTTTCCTATTATATAGACATTGACACGTTTCCTTGTTCCGGGTTTGGGGGAGAAATTTTTTGTTTCCGCTGCCTTCTCTGCCTCCCCTAAAACCCAACAGTGGTATCAGAGCCACGTCAACTATTCTATATTTTAGGAATATTGATATGATCGATTTTGGTTTGTTGCCTTTATTTATTGCATACGATGCGAATAAAATTGGCTTTATGCATGTCCAATCCTAAATCCACAAATCCCAATTACATATATGATATGTATTATTAATGCATTCGATACACGTCGCCCTTAAACAAGTTTTGTGGTGGATGTATAGCGTGGTTATGGCCTATAAAACCTATCTGTGAATGGTTGTGTGTGGTTTCTTGCATCTCGATATGCGCACCGATCTTCCTTCTCCTATTCCTGATGTAACTCAAAATAATTCGAGATTCTTTCCTACCTTTACTCCCCCCAAATGTAACTCGGGGTTTCCCTTTTATGCAATGTAATATTAGGATAGATTTTATTTCATGTTATGTCAAAGAACGATGGACATCCAGACGACAGCTGAGACGATCGGTTCAAGGCGTGAACCGATCGGTTGACGTTCCAGACGATTGGTTCAAGGAGTGAACCGATCGGTTGATGACCAGTTCGAGGAGCGAGATGAGTGGGTGGCAGCCATGGAGAGATGCACGATGACCAGGTGAACCTATCGGTTGGAGGAGCCAACCGATCAGCTGGTGGCACCCAGACGACCGGCCAGAGAGAGCAGATCATTCATATGATGAGTTGATCAACTCGGAAGGCAAATCACAGATGTTCATCTTGTACAGGTTGCATGTGATGTAGACCTAGATGACCGTGATTCCTCTTGGCTCGAGGAATCACATTAGGATGGCCATAATCATCGCTTTTATCATTTTGCATGTTTCTGTGGGATATAGCATGTATATGATACATACTATGTATTGTGGTGATTGGATATGTATATGTATATAAAACTAAATCCCTCATTAAATATTAAGTTTTAGATGCCTTCCAAATGCGACACACGTGAAAAACTTGATCGACCAAGTGTGGGCACGCCCTAGCATGGTGCACCGTCTATCTCATGGAAGCGTGAAGGATGAATGTGTGGGTCTGCCCTAGCAGGGTGCATATTCATCGTGTTTGCTTTGGGTCAGACTTAACAAGGTGATCTAGATGGGATCTAGTACCTTGAGGCATGGAGATGATCATGGCAAGGAGTTTCATATGACATCTTATCAAGAGTTGCATATGATGCAATTGGAAAAAGTTGCTTACCTGAGATATCTATGTTGTGGGTGACAGCCCTAGCTGGTCCATGGCTTAGAGGATTTTAGGATCTTGCCCACTAGAAGGTTGTACGCTGCAATCTTCCGAATTGATGGTGATGGCTATCAATTTGAACTAAAATAGTGGGAGCGATAATTAATTAAAGGCCTAATTTTATCGTCAACTTTTCAAATCAATCAAACAAGTCAAAAAGAGTTTTGGACTAAAATTGCATATATTTCCTTTTGTTAAAATAAATGGTTAATCAACAAATCACTTTATTTGCGATCGGTCTTTGAAACCAACAAATTAAATGGGAATAATTCCACGACTGGTTAGGATGAAGAGAAGTGTTCTCAAAGAGCGAAAGCTCTAAGTCCTAGTTATACCAGAACCAGATGAACTCGATCCCACCATATAAATGGCTGAAAGTATGCTTATGGAAGCATATCGAGGAAGACATTGATGAGGAGTGCTTGATGTTGTGTTCTCTGAACTATGAGTTGCAGAGACAACATGAGACATATGATGTCTCAAGGACATTGTCCTAGTATGTCATGACAGAAGGAGATCCAGTAAGGTATTCACACACTCAATGTGATTGGGTATGTGGAAAACCTGACTAATAAGGATTCCCTCTGAGCCAAGAGTTGACTATTAGTATGATACTACAAATGTTGCAAAAATCATACAGTTCATGATAAGATACAACATGAACAACTTTGACAAACGTTGACAGAGTTGTTGGACATGTTGAGGATAGTAGAGGCAAAGCAAAGAAGTGTTCTGATGCTAGCCAGCAATCCAAGCCGTCTTCAACCTCAAGGCACATGGGGAAAGGGTGTATGAGGGAATTGTCCTCTCTATCTGGAAGAAAAAAAGAAGAAGGAGGCAACAAACGTCTCTACTTAAAGGTGTCATGAAAGTAAACTAGTAACACTTTTTGAGGTATATGATAGCAAAAGTAAAGTGTAAAGCACTCAATAAATGGGGTAAGTGTTGCCACCATAGATAGGAGTACTTTAGTTTATTTTCAGCCTAAAAGGCATGTAATACAGTTATGAACTGCTATTTCATATTTGCCAATAGATAGAAACACTTTATTCTTGCATATTGTATGACAATGATGGCAATTAATAAAGTTGATGTTTCAATCTTAAAGATATGATCTTTGTGGCAATGCCTTGTTTATCTTGTGGTATTTGATATGCATAAGATAAAATGATACCTAAAAGTTATAGATAACTCAAACAATCAAATTAGCATCAATCATGAGAAATTCATTTCTAGTTTCCATATGATGGATAAATCTAGACTCTTTTGGTTAGAAGACCAATAAGAGACATGAATATCTTGGACATGATTAATCAATCTTCACTAATGGTAGTGGCAGAATGATTATCCTATTAGGGATGATACATGTGATGTATTTACATACCTATTGGAACAAATGCTAATACTTCAAATGGTGTTTAGAGAAATACCAATATGAATATCTTGAAGTTTTCAAGATTATCATAGATGAAGTGCAAATTTGGTAAAGTGTTAATTCTTGATGAGATCAATGAATGAAATACTTGGACCAAATGTTTGAGATCCTTATGAGTGATTATGATAGTGTATCATAATGAACTCATGATTAAGGCATGGTGATGTCTAAATCAAGAAGGAATCATACTCTAAGGAGTTAGAGAATGATTATCAAATAACTGAATTATTCTTAATAAAAGAATACCACACACTAATAAAGGACATTGAGAATCACAAGGAGTTGTGAGTTCTTATATCCTTGACAGATACACCTCAATTATCTATGTGATGAGTTGTTCATGTGATGAGTCAACTATCCAGATGAATATGAGGAACCGAATTTGAGTTATGGTTTATGACCATTACATCCTAAATGACATCCATGTCAACCATAAGGTATGACCTTGATGGTAGCACCCATTGGATGAAATCCATAAGTGCAAATGAGTCTTAAGTGTTAAGACACACGGATAACATTTTGAGAAGGATGATGCTTGTTGATTGCAACTTAATGACTAAGACATTTGGCATATGGATAACTAAAACCACATTTCTATGAGGAATAAAACAAGGATGTGTACGTGACACAACCTATAAGGTTTATGAATCCATTAATGCAAATGAAGTCTATAAGTTACAATGGACTAATCAATGTGATTAATTGAGTATAAGCAACTCAGAATTGGATCTTTACTTTGATGATATAGTCAAAGTGTTTGATTGATATGTCAAAGATAAAGAAGGGATCTATGATTTAGTGGGAGCGTGTTCACATTCCACATGTTGATGTGAAATGGAAATGTTCTAGAATGGAAATCCAAAAGTGGAAATTATCTTTAAGGAAGATAGAGATGTTTCCTATGTGATAGGAATAGAGATCTATAGATATAGTTCTCGAAAACCTCTTGACCTGAAAAGAGAGAGCATACATTGGCAATCTGTACTGAAGGGTTCAGTGTACACAGATTCGGTGGGAGAAAACTTGTCCATGTTACATGGAGTTAATATCCCAAGGCCAAGTGTCCAATTCTTATGAAGAATGGGAACACTAAGAATAGATATGGATCTATCATGTATGTAATCATCCCATTATCTTGCATGTATGGACATGGAAAGAACAAAATGCATTCATCATCTTGTATGTATGACATGACAATATGATGTGCTCATCCTGATAACTCATATGTGGGACATGAGGAGTGGATGTCTGTCTACTTCCAGTAAGAGTTACTAGAATACCATGAGAACTTGATAAGTACTTGTGAAGTACTAGTTCCATGGAGATAAGGAAGAGTTCAATGTAAAGAGTTACATTGATGCGAACTTTTGAAAGGACAGAAAATTAATCGCAAAATATATATAGGATATATAAAAGTGAAAGTTTGTTGATAATTGGAAGTGTTCCAATAAAACCATTTAAAAGGAAATATCGAGTATCTATGCGTTAGAGAACAATAGTAGATACTATATGGATCTAGAAGTTCATGAGATGAACTTATAGATATTCCGCTCATTGATGACAAGTCTGGAATCCTTGATCATGCAATGTGGCTAAAGGTTAGCAAAGGAATACTAGATCGCATATTATGACAACTCCATCTCATACGTGTGACGTACATCGAAGAGATGAGAGACATGCAATTTATACTGACTTTGGCAAGGTGTTGCCATTACTCACTATGTTGGCACTAGAGCAGAGTGACATGTGGGACATGTTTGAAGATCACTATGAATATGATTCAAGGGTGATTGGCTCGCAGTGCAAGTGGGAGTCTGTTGGTGTGTATGCTCTGAGAGCCAATCATGGGATGATTGGTGGGATACATTAAGATTGATTTGATATACATCAAAGGCAAGCTTCCAATTCTTTCTGGTTCAGTCATATGAGATAGTGATAGAACAGATTGAATGTCTAGAGAATGATAGTACTCAATGACGTATGCTTTCAGGTTAAGGACCTGAATGATGAGATCATACAGATGCTAAGAGTTTGTACATTCTTGTTATGTCCCTAGTCGGATGTCATTGTGGAAGGTAGATAGACAACAATGACACACAAGACTAGATTGTGGTGTTGGTTGATGACCGAATCTCATTAGTCATGATATAGAGATATCAAACCAAACACGTAGGTACTTGTTAGAGAACAAGTGTACCGGACTGACCCACTGTGAGTTTGACACATGGAACCATGACATGGTAGTCACAGTCAGTACTCACAGTGATGGTGGTGAGTGTGATTCTTTGACCTGAAATCACTACACTCAACACATGTCGTTGGGCACACTTTGACATCATCAAACGCAGTCCTGAAACATGGGTTGTTATAAAGGTGATGATTGGGTGGCTTTGACACATGGGGCTTTTGAGGGGTGAGTGATAGATATGGGATTTGTCCCTCTTGAGGGAGTTTGATATGGCTTTTGAGGGGTGAGTGATAGATATGGGATTTGTCCCTCTTGAGGGAGTTTGATATCCAAGGCCACTTGATGAGTAGGATTGAGATAGGCGTGTGCACGCATGTGTGAATCAGTATGTGATATTGATGTCATACATATCTCGTTCAATCTACTCTGAGATCAAGAAAGTGAATGAACGTTGATAGGATGATTGTTCCATGCCTCGAGTTCATTCGGGATATCAGTGACAAAGGAATTATACATTCGCTGTAACACCATTCACAGATTGTAGGATTGAAAGTTGTTCTCCAACTTTCTACTTTCACTTGGGTAGCACTGATGTGTGACTAGGCACCGCTCTTTTCTTGTGAAGTCATAAGTGTTATGGACTTTCACTGCCAATGTGAAATGGACCTACAGGGTCACACACATAGGATTTAACCTGGAAGAGGAGTTTTGTCCAAAAACAATGTTTATATTGATTACTAAAGGAGTTTAGTAGTTCAATTAAACACTCAATTGATTGATAGCTCAAAATCATAGTGTTCAAGGTGTTGGACAAATGGATTAGAGTATCAGATTGATTGAAATCGCAATTGACTGATTCTGCACAACCTGTACTCCGAACCGATCGGTTCAAGTGTTGAACCGGTCGGCTGAGGTTGCTGAACTGGTCGGCTCAAGTCCATAGTGAAATGACCAGTTCAAGGGTTGAATCGATCGGCTCAACTGGTGCAACCGAGCAAGTTGGGAAAATAGGTCGGTGAGAATTTTCCTTGCGTTTCACTTGCCCAATTTGATTGGAACAAGGATTGGTATTCGATACCAATTAGAAACAAAAGAAGGAAAGTCAATCGGGAACTGATCAGGACCACGAACCGACCGGTTCAGAAAGTGAACCGACCGGCTCATGGGTCCCAACCAATTGGTTGAGTGTCAACCGACCGGTTCAGGTCCCCAACCGATCGGTTCACTTGTGAACCGATCGGTTCAGGTTGCGAGTTGGTTGTTTTTGTGGAAAATCTCGAACCCTTCTACTCCTGCTTTAGTCCCATATTGCCGGGGACAGAGAACCCTGTCCCATGACCCGCCTATATATATAGGGGTATTGGGGGCTTCTCAAAGGGAAACTCAGTGCAACCAATTACTCTGTAAAGTTGTCCTTCTCTCTAGTTTTGGTAACCGAGAGAGAGCCCGAGCAAGTGCTTCCCGCAAAGGGAGGTGCAGTAAGGGAAAGACTGAAAAACACTAGAGGGGGGTGAATAGAGTTTTTAAAACAATTTTAACAATTATTGAACTCAAACAACCAACCACAAAATATTGGACAAGGGGACACGGATTTAGAGTGGTTCCAACTTTAGCAAATACTAAAGTTGTCAGTCCACTACCCGGTTGCTTACCCAACTGGGATTTGGAAAGAATTTAATTTTATTACCTCACAAGGACTTTACATAAAATTACAATTCTCTCCCTAAACCCTTCAAGCAGCCTTCACCTAGAAGTAATCGCACCAACCTTGAAGCAGCCTTCACCTAGAAGTAATTGCACCAACCTTGAAGCAGCCTTCCTCCTGAAGTAGCTTCCCGTTGCAATAGCCTTCTTGAAGTAGCTTCCCGTTGCGATAGCCTTCTTGAAGTAGCTTGAAGTACACCTTCTCCTCTGAGAAGAACCTTCTCCAATCCGCAGCCTCCAACCCTAGGAGTAGCAAGGAGAATACAAAGAATAAAAGGAACAAGAAGGAAAACAGAAATTACAACTTATCCTTTTAAGCACAAGGCTTGATTTGCCTATATCAAGCGTATTGATCTCCTAACCAATGAGTGTAGAAGTGTAAGTGTTGTGGAAAGGAGATGCTAGCCTATAGGACACGAAAATGGAGCAATGGGAATGAATAGCCAATGTTGGAATTGCTCTATTGCTCAAAACAGATTGCCAATGAGTATTCAAGCTCAAGTATAGCACAAGTGTAGCTTAGGTATTTTTAGGTGTCCTAAGGCATTTCCTATTTATAGGAATGACCTACAAGTGCTTAAGGACGTTCTAGACAACTTCTAGGGGTTTCTAAGTGCTTAACTAGCTGTTAGGTACAAGTTTGTTGCTTTAGCAACGGCTAATTAATTTACTCTGCAGTTGCTGTCAGAGTTCATCTCGGTCGAGGAATGGTCGACCGAGACACCTACTCGGTCGAACTCTTGTCGACCGACAGGCACTCTGGATCAAGTGTATGCAACGTTTATCTCCAACTACCAACTACCTTGTCAGCTGTGTCTAACGGCTAATTGGGTCTTTCTCGGTCGAGAAGTTTGTCGACCGAGAGTGTCTCGGTCGAGGAGTTTGTCGACCGAGATTGACCCTGTTTCAATGTTTCAATTTAAGGCATTGAGTGTGTGTATGAGTGTGCATAGGTGACACTGTTGAAGGGGATGACCTATCTAAGTGTAGTGATTGGCTAGGGAAGATCTAACGCTTGATTTACATGATGTCTAAGTACTTGTACATTATATACTTGTACAACTTTACAACTGATTACATTTCATGAAATTTACAAGCATTCAAGCATATAGATTCCCTAGTACTTTGTCATCCACCTTATTCCTGCAACACTCAAGTAGCTCGTTAGATCGACAAGAATGAAATGTTTGTCATCATCGAAACAAAGGGATTTATCATAATGTCAATTTAGCCAACAATCTCCCCCTTTTTGAAGATGACAAACATTTCTTAAATATAAAATAAGGAAATATAAATCATGTGAGTTTCATACCTGAAGTTTACCTTTTGTAGCCATTCTTGTTTTGCAAGTGAATGCTGGCCGTGATATTATGAAACTCATTTATGTTTTTGATTTGGATTTTATATTATTTCTCCCCCTTTGTCATTTCAAAAAGATATCCAATAAAATCATTTTATATGACTTATATTTATCCCCCTTAATTTTATGCTATGCTCCACCTTAAAGGAATATTCAATTAAAAAACAAGGGATTAATGCAAAGCAATTATTGTTAAATTTAGCCACAATTTATTTCTCACTCATTTGCAAAGGATGTTAAGCCTTGAAATGAAATGAGTTCCTTTTAAGCTCATGGCATATGTGTATTGATTTCTCATCCATTTTACAAAGGATGTTAAGCCCTGAAAATGAAATGAGATGCCCTTAAGCTCATGAGAAATATCTCTAACCAAATACACGGGATGTTAAGCCCAGATTTGTTTAGAGAATTCCATCAATAAGAAATATATATCATATTCATGTATTTTGTAGATTCCTTTATTTTCATAACTAAGATTAAAAATACTAAGGTCATAACAAGCTTCAAATGATATCTACAAAGTTTTGTAAGCTTCTTAATCTTATAATCAAAAAAGTTTTTGTAAGCTCCCCCTTAATCTTATAATTAAAACATTTTAAGGATTCCAAGGTCACAAACAAGATTTGATTTTGACCTTTCATTGGAGCTTTATGTTTTGCAATGAACACATTTTGATTCAAGATACTAAGATTAAGTGCAGTAAAAAGATGTGCAAATAAGCATTATGTCAAGCTTATTTTAGGTCACCCTTGACTACGACCATAGCGCCCCTTGGTCAATTTTAATTTCAACCAAGAGGCAAATTCTGCAGATTTCCAATTTAAACATTCATATGTGAAGTATAATTTCTGCAGATAGCTTTAAATAAATATCTATTTGAAGCATATTAAGATATACCTATTATGAAGACTTAATATGGGCATCATAGTGAAGTCTTTGTCCTTGATTTTTCTAGAACGCATGTTTTACATTCATTGTGAATGATGTTTTCATAAGCTTTGCTATGGGTACATATTAAATCACATTTCTTCTTATGCCCTTATTTTCATATTAATCATAAGATTCTTTAGAGACATATATTTTGAAAGCAAGATTAATATCTTAAAGTCAAGATTTTTGCTTTTGATCTCTTAGAACAAACAAATAGATAAAAACATTAATATTTTTGTTCTAAGAGGCACCGTTTGGCTTGTCATAGCAACATCATTATTTTATCACAAGCTATGTCCACAATCATTGTTTATTATGTCAAGATGCTTTTATGCTAATGGCATTTTCAATTTATCTGAATCACAATGATCAAGAATAATATCCATTCATGGTTTGTATATATGAATCAAAGATTATTTTAGACAAACTAATGAAACATAATGATCATGATGAAGCATATCCATGGTGTAATGATAGAACAATTGAAGCATATACAATGATCAGCATATAAATGCAATAATTATGATCATTTAAAACAAATTTCAATACACACATGGTTCATGTATAGATATTCCAAGGGTTACCATGAAAACAGTAATTTTCCCTTAACTTAAATCAAATATGATTCATAGATAAAAATGATCTCATATAAGTGTTCCAAAGATGATTTCCATAATTTGTGCATGTAAAACAGTTATTAACAGCAAATAGATAGCACATTGATCCTTTGTAGAATTATTCAGCAGACTTATATCAGACTGACATTAGTAACCTGCTCGGTCGATGATTTCTCGACCGACTGACTGCTCGGTCGAAGATTTCTCAACCGATCAGGTTTCTGTACCATTTTCAGTAATTGTTTATAAGTAAATCATGAATGGTTATTTACTCAATTAAACAATTTGAGGACTCAGTTTAGTTGAGATAGACTTTATGAACATCAAAGGAACTTTTAGATCAAATCCCAACTAATTGTATCCAAATCTTTATTAACAATTTAGCTATGAGTAAGGCAAAATTTTATTTTTGCAATTTGAAAGATTTTGTATATATCCAAGTTAGATGTTTAAAAACTTGAATTAATTTATTATCCCATTATGTTGAGTTGAGATAGACATAGAAATATGCAACTAAGGTCCTTGGTCATATCTCAACTTAATTCCATTCATTTAGTTTGGAGGTTTTGGAACCCATACCAACTCAACATCCTTTTTCTTGTATGGGCATGAAAAGGAGTAATGTCCAAGACGTAAGCAATAATGGCAACATATAGAATCAACCTCAAGTCTCTTTCTATGTTTTTGTTCTAGGTTGTTCTTTGGTACATATGTATATTTGCCTCTAGGTACATACATGGATTGACTCTCTAGTGCTTGTGTCCTTCTCCAACTAGGTTTTTGATGAGATTTTCCTTTAGGCTTATAACCTAGTCCTCTCCTTCCAATTTGACGATAAGGATCACTTAAGATTTTATCGAGAATATCATTGTTACTCAAGCTACTGATTTCTTGTTGTAACTTAACAATTTCATCCATTCTCTTCTTGATATCCATCTTCGCTTGATCTAGATTAGATAATAAAGAATCTCTTTCTTTCACAATAATATCATAATCTAGATGTGTACACAAAATAGGTTGTTTTTGAAGATCATTTACTTGAGTTTGCAAATTTAACTTTTCTAGGGAAAGAAGATTGCAATTTGCTTCTACAGATTTTAGCTTAATATCATGATCTTCAATAACCTTTTTGAGATCTTCATTTTCAGATGTAAGAGCAAGAAGTCTAGCATTCAACTCATCATTTGTTTTATTAGATTTCTTTAATTTCTTCTTGCACTCAATATACTTATTATGTGTTTCTTCAAGACTAGAAATTAGCTTTTCTTTTGATAAATCAAGAAGGCTTACCTCTTCTTCTTCTTCATTGGTTGTAGCAATGAGACAATTTTTGTGGACCTCTTTCATCTTTTCTCTCCAAGGACAACCGATTGTTGTGTGACTTGTTCCTAAAAACCAATTGCAACTTGTTGAAGGTTGGTCCAAGTTGCTCCTTTGCTTGCGGTTGTAGTCACCACCACCCTTCATTCTTCAAGACCTGGTTAGGGTTCCTTGAAGCCTGCTCTGATACCAATTGAAAAACACTAGAGGGGGGTGAGTAGAGTTTTTAAAACAATTTTAACAATTATTGAACTCAAACAACCAACCACAAAATATTGGACAAGGGGACACGGATTTAGAGTGGTTCCAACTTTAGCAAATACTAAAGTTGTCAGTCCACTACCCGGTTGCTTACCCAACCGAGATTTGGAAAGAATTTAATTTTATTACCTCGCAAGGACTTTACATAAAATTACAATTCTCTCCCTAAACCCTTCAAGCAGCCTTCACCTAGAAGTAATCGCACCAACCTTGAAGCAGCCTTCACCTAGAAGTAATTGCACCAACCTTGAAGCAGCCTTCCTCCTGAAGTAGCTTCCCGTTGCAATAGCCTTCTTGAAGTAGCTTCCCGTTGCGATAGCCTTCTTGAAGTAGCTTGAAGTCCACCTTCTCCTCCGAGAAGAACCTTCTCCAATCCGCAGCCTCCAACCCTAGGAGTAGCAAGGAGAATACAAAGAATAAAAGGAACAAGAAGAAAAACAGAAATTACAACTTATCCTTTTAAGCACAAGGCTTGATTTGCCTATATCAAGCGTATTGATCTCCTAACCAATGAGTGTAGAAGTGTAAGTGCTGTGGAAAGGAGATGCTAGCCTATAGGACACAAAAATGGAGCAATGGGAATGAATAGCCAATGTTGGAATTGCTCTATTGCTCAAAACAGATTGCCAATGAGTATTCAAGCTCAAGTATAGCACAAGTGTAGCTTAGGTATTTTTAGGTGTCCTAAGGCATGTCCTATTTATAGGAATGACCTACAAGTTCTTAAGGACGTTCTAGACAACTTCTAGGGGTTTCTAAGTGCTTAACTAGCCGTTAGGTACAAGTTTGTTGCTTTAGCAACGGCTAATTAATTTACTCTGCAGTTGCTGTCAGAGTTCATCTCGGTCGAGGAATGGTCGACCGAGACACCTACTCGGTCGAACTCTTGTCGACCGACAGGCACTCTGGATCAAGTGTATGCAACGTTTATCTCCAACTACCAACTACCTTGTCAGCTGTGTCTAACGGCTACTTGGGTCTTTCTCGGTCGAGAAGTTTGTCGACCGAGAGTGTCTCGGTCGAGGAGTTTGTCGACCGAGATTGACCCTGTTTCAATGTTTCAATTTAAGGCATTGAGTGTGTGTATGAGTGTGCATAGGTGACACTGTTGAAGGGGATGACCTATCTAAGTGTAGTGATTGGCTAGGGAAGATCTAACGCTTGATTTACATGATGTCTAAGTACTTGTACATTATATACTTGTACAAGTTTACAACTGATTACATTTCATGAAATTTACAAGCATTCAAGCATATAGATTCCCTAGTACTTTGTCATCCACCTTATTCCTGCAACACTCAAGTAGCTCGTTAGATCGACAAGAATGAAATGTTTGTCATCATCGAAACAAAGGGATTTATCATAATGTCAATTTAGCCAACAAAGACAACTGTAGTTGCAACTGGAGGCAGGGGAGTGTGTTGGCGACTAGTACGTCAACAGGAGGATGCGACTCCTTCCAATTCCTTGTGGGACAAGGAGTGTGGATTTCCAGGTGGTCCGTGTGGACTACTTCAGAGGCGGGAGGTTTCTGCTGCTCAGGAGGACAACTGTCAACCCCGACAGTCCCGGTAAGAGGAGGAGTCGTCAGTCCCGGTGCGACCAGGAGCTGCACAGACACCGTCCAAGACCAGAGGAGAAGACCGCGCAAGGTGCGAGGTATTGTCGCCGAGCAAGCTCGGGACAAGGTATGATTCCACAAACCATCCTTTCCTATTATAGAGACATTGACGCGTTTCCTCGTGCTGGGTTTGGGGGAGAAAATTTTTATTTCCGCTGCCTTCTCTGCCTCCCCTAAAACCCAACACTAGACACTTTCTAGGGGGTTCTTAGTGCTTAACTAGCCGTTAGGTAACCATTAGTTGCTTTAACAATGACTAGTTAATTAATTCTGAAAAGTGCAGACAGAACTCATCTCGGTCGACAATTTGTCGATCGAGAGTCCTTCTCGGTCGAAGATTTGTCGACCGAGGGACATCCTAGAGCAAGTGTTTACAACGTTCATTTCCAACTCCCAACCGCCTTGTCTTCTGGGTCTAACGGCTACTTGGGTCAATCTCGGTCGAGGAATTTGTCGATCGAGAGTGTCTCGGTCGAGGAGTTTGTCGTCCGAGAATGACCATGTTTGAACATTTTAAACTAAGTACTAAGTGTGTGTATGAGTGTGCAGATGTGACACTATTTTAGGGGATGACCTATCTAAGTGTTGTGATTGGCTAGGGAAGATCTAACGCTTGATTTACATGATGTCTAAGTACTTGTACATTATATACTTGTACAAGTTTTTACATTTGATTACATTCATGACTTAAAGAAATTTTAGCATATAGATCTTCCAAGTATTTGTCATCCACCTTATTCCTGCACACTCAAGTAGCACGTTAGATTCACAAGAATGAAATGTTTTTCATCATCGAAACAAAGGGATTATACTAATGTCAATTTAGCCAACAAGGTCAAGGTGTATCAAGAAACACTTCACTAAAGGTGTGTTGATCTCCACTCAACCAGGGCATCACGGTTAGCCCTCAAAATAGACCAACTCACATAAGGTACACTCATATCCATGACGGGCTAACACATTCAAGCCATAACGGTTTAGCAACACCTATCGATTTAGGTTCTTCTAAGGCATGATGGGCTAGCTTCTTCATGATCTATCAACCATATCAGTTTAACAACCATAAGCCATGACGAGCTAACCTTCTTGACTCATGTCGGCGTAAGCATCCACAGGGCATGTCGACCTAAACATCTCCAAGTCATGACGACTTGCCCCATAGTGTGTCAGTTTGTTGCACTATAAGTCGTGACGACCTACCCTCAACATGGTGCATGTATGTATGTGGACTTGTCATATACAAACTTAGAAAGGTCAGCCACTAGTCCATTTACTAACATAGCAAGAAGGTGAAAGACATGAATAGCAAATCAAATGAGATTCCATCATCAAAATAGTTCTAAAACCATCAACAACTACTAGCATACAAAAGATGAACGATCTCAAGATGAAGAAGAATCATAAGAATATGAAAAGTGAAAATAACAAAGGAGGTTAAGTGTTATATAACCCGCCTCAAAGATCACCACCAAGATCCAAGCTCTAAGGTTAAGCTTCAAGCTCCCGAGCTCAAGGTAGAAGATGATCCATGAAACTGGGTCACCACTACACCTCCGAGGAACAAGATGATACCAAGGTTAAGATGGTTCATGATGAAAAGAAGGTATCAAAGATCCATGGTTGAGAAGAAGAAGAAGAAAAGAGAGCTAGGTAACATAGCTTACCAAGGTAGAAGATGAAGGATGATCAAAGAACACCACAACTTAGAACTCGTCCACCAAGCTCCAAGAGAGATTCTCTAGATCCTTGAGCTTCTCAAGTTTATCCACCAAGAAGGAGAGGAAAAAAGGATGGCCAAAAGGATCCTCTTGCATGGAGAGAAAGGAGATTATATACAAGTGGGATGAGTGAGGGATCATGGAAGAGGTGTCATCACCTTAGAACCACATGATGATAAGGTCTAGGATAGGTCTCACCCTCTTGATCTCCTACCAAGGTCATGACGGATATCATATCTCCACACACCCATAAACTGATAGGGTACAATCCTACACACCCCACAAACCGATATGGCTCAACCCTACACACTCACAAACTGATACACAACCTCTGTAGGGCTCTCTAGCCCGAGACAACACATCTAGGTGCAAGACACCTCACACATGTGTTCCAAAACATCACCAAGGATGTCACCATGCAACTAAGACCCAAAAAGGGTGCCCATCTCTCTATCTATACTCATGATAATTCCAAGAGAGAGAAGGAACACTCTAGAGGTGGAAAACTTGCACATCAACCCCTACTCTGGGTGAATTGCAATTTTCACCAAAACCTCACCACGAAAAACAAGCATCATCCAAACAAGCTCAAACAAGAAACTTAAGATTTAAACATGCCCTAATTACACCTCAGATGATTAGAGAAAGGTTCTAAGCAACATAGTTAGGAAAAACAAATAGGGTTATCTCAAAATGTTGGTCAAGGTCCTTATAGCTACAAGGACTACCCATTCACTACCCCTACTTCCAAACACTAGGGAAGTTGTATGATCTTTGGACACGATGTGAATTAAGTTTAACTTGGTTAATCTATCATTTTATTATCTTTCAAGCATCAAACGTGGTCATGTGACATAACATCATACTATAACATCAATTGATCATTAAAACCTTCAAAGATCTTAGAAAACCCTACATCACGTTCAAGATAAATCCTTACACAAAACATCATATTCAGACACATCAAGGCAAGTTAAAAAAGTTCAAATTATCATAAAAAGTATGCATCTCTTTGTATTTCAATAACAAACCACTATACAATAGTTTTCCCATTATTTTCTTTGATGAGAGAGATATACACAAACCCGTAAGGTGCCAAAATGCCAATTTAGAGAGAAAACACTTATATTTTGAATGATTCAACATTTTAATAGATATGAAAGCTCATCATTTTATTAATCCCACATTCTATAGAAAGGAGGCTAGGAAATCCATATTTCTCCATTATTGACACAAACAATCCATAAGATCTTTGAAGTAGGAGTCTATCTCTCTCTCTCTCTCTCTCTATATATATATATATATATATATATACACACATACATAACCCTCATTCATTCATACATACATACATATATATATATATATATATGTGTGTGTATGGCTCTTCCACGGGTGTGGTAGAGGGGGATAGAATACCTGGCCGACAAGGAGTGGCTCAGGTGGTCAAGCATGGTGTCCCCTAATAAAGGGACCCGTGTTCAAATCCCAGTTGCCACCTTGGTTTACCACCCTCCTGGGCATTTGGCCTCAACCACGGGTGTGGGAGAGGGGGAGAGAATGCCTCTCTTAATCCCATATATGTGTGTGTGCGAGCATGTGTGTGTAATGGGAAAACTTATTATTTTCTCCTTCGTTTAACATGCAATAAAATAATGATAGGCATATTGAAGTCCCATGTCATGCAACCAAACAATCCACAAAAAAACATATTCAAAGAAATTTTAGCATGTATCTAGCATAATTTTAGGTTACATATAGGATTTACTTGTGAAGAGGGAAAAATAAGTTCCATATCTCTCACTTTTCATGAAGAACATGAACTCCAAAAAGTAAAGCTTGAACCAAAGATCCAATATGTCTTCAAATATCCCACCAACATTCCTCCCAGCAAGTATCTTCAACTAGGTCAAAGAAGGTACAAGAGAGTGAAATTAACAAGAAAAGTGATTTTCACCTTGATTATTGAAAAATCACAGCTACATAAGGTACGAGAGGGAGTAATCACAAGAAAAGATGGATATCTTACATGGAAACAACCGAAACTGCCTTGGGGAATGTGATCCTAGGCTTAGATTTTCAAAAGCCAAGCCAACACACCAAAGAACATGCCAAAGCATGAGATCTATATTTGGTGATGTCCCTCTTCTCTCTACAACAACACCTTAATGATATCAAGGGTGCGAACAATCTATATGAACATTGCAATCATCTATTTATTAGTTGGGGTGTAAAAGTTGCAAAATAGTCTTAAGTAGAGCTTACTAGGTCAGACATTGGACAAATAGAGCTCGATCAAGATAAGACCTGCATTGTTCAAGCCAAACACACATCAGACAATGTATCATGATGAAAGACACTACCAAATGTAGGTAGCTTAGTCTAAGTTCAAGTAACTCGACTCAATTGGCCAACACCAAACCTAAATAACTTCCTCTAAATTCATGCATATCAACTCATGCATGTGTTCAAGCACATATACAAACACATGTAATTCTCACTTCCTACTTAGATTGATCATTCCTCAATTCAGGCTCAATTTAGTGAATTTGGCCTGAGTTCCATCACTGAACCAGAACCATGACCTTGTCTTTGTCTCTCTCTTCATCTGTACTAACAACCCATTAATCTCTACCTGAATTCAAATGAATTTGGGAAAAAACCCTTTTCAAGCCATTCAAACAAGCCCACCTTAACTGTCCCTATTTCAACTGAACTTAGCCCCAAAGGCATGTCAATGAGGCCCAAATTCTAGGTAAATTTGACAAAACTCAAGGCTAATTCAAATAAAGGTTTAAAACCTTGATTAAAGCATGAGCAAACCCTAGAATATTAGTATGCATATGCGTAAGGTTATAAAACATTATTTAACATTTAGATCACAATTTGAGTAAGCATATAGATTATGCCATGATCTGATTTGGGCTATATTATGATCAAACAATCAAATTTGTCTTTAACAAATAAAACAATCATGGCAACCAAAACAAAATTTGACTTAACCTACATTTGAGGTTTTACAAGAATTCCCTCCTAATAGAATTTTGCCCTTTAATTCCTAAAATAGACTTGATTACTTGTTTTGCATCTCTTTCTTTTGATCTCATGTGGCCTCAATGCCACGATGAAGCCATAAAACCTTTACTAGGATGATACATTTCTTCCTCAACTTATGAACTCGTCTATCTGAGATCAAAATTTGTCCCCCAACATAGGAAATATCCTTTGCAAGCTAAACTTATATTAGATTTATCATATGATTGGTGTCAAATTGACATTTTATCAACAATGTCATATGAAAAGTGTTGTATAATATGCTCATTTCTAGTGGGAACTTAAATCTATAAGCCACTTTCCCTACTCACCTCGTGATAGGATCACACCCCAAAAACCTAGGAGCAAGCTTACCTATCTTCCCAGATCTCAAAACTCCCTTCAAAGGAAGGAACTTTAGACAAATAAGGTCCCCAACCTATAAGACTAGTAGCCTTTTATAGTTATAAGAATTAGATTTATACTTGTTCTGTGTGGCCTTTTAGCTACTGCTAGATAATTTTTGCCATTTTAGTCATATGTTGTACAACTCAGGACCCAAAAGCTAAAATTTAAGTATCTCATACTATCTAAGAGGCCAAATGCAATGCTTACCATGTCGATCCTTGTACGATGCCATGTGTATGTTTATCTATAATTCCTATTGTAGGCAAACTATAAAGCTCAAATGGATATCCCATATAATGAGAAAGAGAAGCACATAAGACCTCATAATATCTTCCAACATCAGGATCATTCTTATTGATTGCCCATATGTGTGCATGTGGAGATCTCTATTGAACTTTAAAGGAGTCCCCAAAGCCTCATGAAAACACTCCTAAAACCTATAATCAACCCAGGTCCTCTATCTGAGACTATGGTTACTAGTAAATCATACAGACAAAGAGTCCCTGCCATGTAGATTTGTGCCAACTTATCAAAATTGAAAGTACTTTTGATTGGGATATAGTGAGATGACATAGCTAGGTGGTCAACAACTATCCAACTAGAATCATACCCCTTCATTGTCCTGGGAAGACCAATCACGAAGTCCCACTACCAATCATCCATTGGCAAATATTGCAACAATCTTAAATGTTTTTGATGCACTACCTCAACCTGTTGATAAATTGGACACCTCACCATGATTTTTATCATGTCACACTTTACACTTGGATACAAATATGTATCCTTCAAATATGGTACATCTTGGTTTTCCCAAGATGCATATCATACATTAAGGAAATGTGATTCCTCAAGCACCATGTTCCTAGACCTCCTACCTCAGGAGCTACCAACCTACTATGGAAATGTACTAAACTATCCTCTGGCTCATGGAAAAACCACATATCTTATCATCAAACTCTGATTGATTATTGTGTATCATAATATCATCCCTTTGTGTATCTCTGATTTGTTTCACTAAGTTCAACGTGATATGAAACTAAGCCAATAAACTTTCCAATAAAGAATCCTCCATTTGAACATTCATGTAACAAAGAGACACTGACATGTCCCTCTTGTTGCATGCCATGAAGTACAACCACACCATATATGTGGAAAAAGACAAAGATGGCTTCTTGCTCAAAGAATCATCCATGAAATTGTAACATACCAGATCTCGAACCCTACCCTAGAAGTTTAACCTTTTGGACTTAGCCAAACAAGGTTGAGGATAGAGTGGTCCTAATAATCTAATGCATGAATAATGTAATCTAATATGTCATATAATTCATTTGGTGATAATAAGGTGATGAACAACTTAATTGGATGCATAATGATCTATTGGGCCTCTAATGGGCCAGATGACAAAACCCATGTAAGAAAGCCTAAAAAAAAGATTAGACTTCAAATTCGTAATCTACACATTAAAATAAGACTACATGCCAATTTTCATTTAATTTGGACCACCTTGAAATAATATGGTAAGTTAAGAGAGAGAAATTGCCTACAAGGTGTAATTAATAAATAAATATAGTTCATGACTCCAAAAGAGGAAAATAATCTTAGATTCATGATCTACCTAATAACTATATACTTTGGGTAAATTTTTATACAATTTGGAGAAAGTTTGCTTAAAAGGTAAAACCAGGAGAGAGAAAGTGTGTAGAACCTTCAAAATATTAAATAAATATTCAAACAACTCCAATATGTAAAATTGATAGCAAATTTGTATCCAACACATAAAAAATGACTTGTGGGTCAAGTTTCATAAAATTTGGATAATCCTAAAGGCATTAATGAAGGAGGAAAGAGAAAATGAGATTTAATTTATTTAACCCATTAAAAGTTTTCAAAAGGCAAATCTAATTTTATATTCGGAATATAATGCTTTAATTAGTCTCTGTGCAAAATTTTACCTAATTTGGGGTTTGTTTGCACCCTCAATAGAGGATAGAAAAAAAGGAAAGTTAATTTAATAAAACTTTAGATTTAATCAGATTATCTCCTTGTCACGCTTCTGATTGGTGTGCCCGATCTGGACCGTGGATTTTGTATCCAATAGTTCCAGGATCGTCTCCTAGCTCTGAATCGGAGTAGGAGTACAAGCTATTTTTTGTGATATTTCAGATGACGATATCTCCCTCGATTCTCACTCCTTTTCGATGATTTCTTCGCCAATGAATTCATGCTTTGATTCCGCATAAGCCGATCCCTTCTTTACCTGGTTACATGAAGTTTTCTAGAAATGCCCAAAATGTGGATGCTAAGCTTCTCGGTTGTCCTATCTACTTTCCACATCTTGGAACCACACCTATATATAACACTGCCCAAGCCTCCCTCGATCCTTATACAACTTTCCCCTTCCCTTAATTTCTCTGTTCTTTGTGTGAGTGGCTGTTGGTAGCTAATTTTTTGGTCAAGAGTTGTGGAAAGTCATTCTCTCTCCACCGAGCTTCTCCAGTCAAATTGTTAGCTTTGGCGAGTTCGAATTTTCCTCTTCTTTCTTCACCTTCTTTCGCTTTTTGGATTCGTTGCATATAGCAGAATCACCCAACCTCACCATCAGCCTGCTGCCGCTGTGCGTGCGAGCGCGAGGAAGAAGAAGACATCTTTCTAATTTACCTTTTGCCCTTTGTTGTTCTCCTTCAGTTGTTTTATTGCCCAGGGGCATTTCTATCTTTTCTCCTTAATATCCTTTGCTTTGGAGCAAGTCAACTGAGCCTTGACCCACTGACTTGGCCGGCATTCATTGGGCCATCTCAGGCTGGGCCTGCTCTCTCTCTTGTTTCTCGCTGGACAAACAATGAGTTGGCCTTTTCCTTGGTTTCTAATTGGTCCGTTTTGTAAAATCAATAACTAATAATCCACTAATAAGAAAATTACAAATAAATACTCATTGGAATAAAAAAAATAAGATCTATCTAGTGGCATAAGTTTTGATGACTAAATCAAATTATTAATACCATGTGTTTTCAATAGATCTAATTAAATAAGGATTAACTTATAAAAATCATAACTAATAACCTGTAAGTCAAAAAATATAATAAAATATGTTTTGGGTTCCTAATAATATAAACTAAAATATGTAATGGTTCTCATAACCTAATTCATGTAATGATAAAAAGGTGGTTTTTAGGGTTTGGCTAATATGTATGAAATTGACATAATATATATATATGTGTGTGTTTAATATGCTCTTTGGAGACCTAGACTTGGATCTAGAAGTGATTTGGACTTTGGACTCTGAAGTTGAGGTATGTTGTATCCCCTATTACTCTATGTTGAGCAATTCACCTATCTTATCAATCTTTTGAATTGAGCCTACACATATGTCTATTCTCTTGATATCATGGTTCGTGTGAACTATCTTGCTTGTTATGAACTTGGATATTGTCTAGATATCTTATCTTGTGCCTTGGTACATGTTTATATGAGCCACTTTGAAGTGGATGTTTATATGTTTGTGTTGTCCATTGTGTAATATGGCAACATTGTATAATTCTGACTATACTTTCTACTTGCCTCTACCTTTACCTACAATGTGATTCCCCTACTTGTGCTTCATTTCCCACCTGTGTTGTGGATGTATACATGGCACATTATTTTATTTGGTGGTTATGGCAAGTATCATTCTTATTGTAATCTTTTCTCTTGATTCCCATTTGGGTGGTACTTATGTCTTGCATGGGATGCCTTTTATTTTGATGTAACTTATTGTTTATAAATTTCTCAATTTGCTTTTTAGTATGCACATACCAACCTTTGCTGATGTATCCTATTGTTTATCTTTTGCTGGGGTAAGCTTCCAACACTACGTGGAGGACTCAGATGCAAGGCATGTTGACATGGACTAAGACTGTGATGATGAAGGTTAGAGACAATCTTGAGGTGGTTTAGATTTCCTCTACATGGATCCTTATGATGTAAGTTTGTAACCCTTTGTTTTATAATTGATTATAGTCATGTTTTTATTCCACTGCTATACTTTAGTCTTTTGATTACCATTATATAAAGATTTGAAAATTTTACTCCCACTCGATCATACCTTCTGAGTGTGTTTGTACTGGAGGTTCTATTGTTCAAATTTTTAGTAGAGAGGTGGTTTCACTTCTTTACAACATGGTATCAGAGCCCATGGTAGTCGAAATCTGACTATTTCAATTTTGTCTCCCTAGTTAAACCCTTAACTTAGTTAGTTTCCTCTAAGTGAGATGTTGACCCTAGATTTGATCTATGATGATCTTTTGTACTATAAGGTTTTGTTTGAGGATAAGATTAGTTTTCAAAAAGGTATTCATATGGAAAAATTGTGACTTGGTTCACATAATGATTTTATGCCGACATGTTGGTTTTACATCGCAAGAGTTTTTCACAACAAAGTATTTTCCATATAATATTATATGTACAAAACAAAATGTTTTCTCTGGATTTTCCCAAAGTTTTCTCAAACTAAGTCACAATGAAGAGAAACTCTAGTTTGAATAGAACCTAACCATAGTCTTATGACTAGGTTTGATATAAAGGTGTAGTTGACCTACCCTATGACTTTTGGATGTTCATGCAGGGTTGATAGGTTAGAGACACGAGGAACTAAAACTCAACCCTAGATGGTGACTTGATAGTTGGATACATGGGAAACATAAATCTCTAAAAACTTTCTCACTAATAGATGTGGGTAGTTCTAGAAAGTTATTTAGTTTGGCTTGTTAGGTTGAACTTTTTAAGGGGTGGAGAGTATTTAGTGGTTGATGTTTGAATCTATAGATTTCGAGGACGAAATCCTTTTAAGGGGTGGAGTGCTATAACATACCAGATCTCGAACCCTACCCTAGAAGTTTAACCTTTTGGACTTAGCCAAACAAGGTTGAGGATAAAGTAGTCCTAATAATCTAATGCATGAATAATGTAATCTAATATGTCATATAATTCATTTGGTGATAATAAGGTGATGAATAACTTAATTGGATGCATAATGATCTATCGGGCCTCTAATGGGCCAGATGACAAAACCCATGTAGGAAATCCTCAAAATAAAGAATAGACTTCAAATTCATAATCTACACATTAAAATAAGACTACATGTCAATTTTCATTTAATTTGGACAACCTTGAAATAATATGATAAGTTAAAATAGAGAAATTTCCTAAAAGGTATAATCAATAAATAAATATAGTTCATGACTCCAAAAGAGGAAAATAATCTTTGATTCATGATCTATATAATAAATATAGCCTTTGAGTAAATTTTTATCCAATTTGGAGAAAGTTTGCTTAAAAGGTAAAATTAGGAGAGAGAAAGTGTGTAGAACTTTCAAAATATTAAATAAATATTCAAACAACTCCAATATGTAAAATTGATAGCAAATTCATATCCAATACATTAAAAATGACTTGTGGGTCAAGTTTCATAAAATTTAGATAATCCGAAAGGCATTAATGAAGGAGGAAAGAGAAAATGAGATTTAATTTATTTAATCCATTAAAAGTTTTCAAAAGGCAAATCTAATTTTATATTCGGAATCTACATACTTTAATTAGCCTCTGTGCAAAATTTTACCTAATTTGGGGTTCGTTTGCACCCTCAATATAGGATAGAGAAAAAGGAAAGTTAATTTAATAAAACTTTAGATTTAATCAGATTATCTCCTTGTCACGCTTTTGATTTGGTGCGCCTGATCTGGATCATGGATTTTAGATCCAACGGTTCCAGGATTGTCTCCTAGCTCCGAATCGGAGTAGGATTACAAGCTATTTTTTGTGATATTTTGGATGAGGATATCTCCCTCGATTCTCACTCTTTTTCGACGATTTCTTCACCAATGAATTCGTGCTTTTATTCTGCATAAGCCAATCCCTTCTTTACCTAGTTTTGTGGAGTTCTCTAGAAATGCCCAAAATGTGGACGCCAAGCTTCTCGGTTGTCCTATCTATCTACTTTCCACATCTTGGAACCACACCTATATATAACACTACCCAAGCCTCCCTTGATCCTTATGCAACTTTCCCCTTCCCTTAATTTCTCTATTCTTTGCGTGAGTGGCTGTCAGTAGCTGATTTTTCAGTCAAGAGTTTCGGCAAGTCATTCTCTCTCCACCGAGCTTCTCCGGTCAAATTGTTAGCCTTGGTGAGTTCAAATTTTTCTCTTCTTTCTTCACCTTCTTTCACTTTTTGGATTCGTCACATATAGTAAAATCACCCAATCTCACCATCAGCCTGCTGCTGCTGTGCGTGCGAGCATGAGGAAGAAGAAGGCATCTTTCTAATTTACCTTTTTGCCCTTCGTTGTTCTCCTTTAGCTGTTTTATCGCCAAGGGGCATTTCCGTCTTTTCCCCTTCGTATCTTTTGCTTTGGTGTGAGTCAACTAAGACTTGATCCGCTGACTTGGCCGGCGTTCATTGGGCCATGTCAGACTGGGCCTGCTCTCTCTCTCTCTCTCTCGTTTCTCATTGGACAAACAATGAGTTGGCTTTTTCCTTGGTTTCTGATTGGTCAGTTTTGTAAAATAAATAACTAATAATCCACTGATCAAAAAATTACAAATAAATACTCATTAGAATTAGAAAAACAAGATCTATCTAGTCACATAAGTTTTTATGACTAAATCAAATGATTAATAACATGTGTTTTCAATAGATGTAATTAAATAAGGATTAACTTATATAAATAATAACTAATAACCTGTAAGTCAAAAAAATATAATAAAATATGTTTTGGGTTCCTAATAATATAAACTAAAATATGTAATGGTTCTCATAACCTAATTCACATAATGATAAAAAGGTGGTTTTTAGGGTTTGGCTAATGTGTATGAAATTGACATAAAATATGTATATGTGTTTAATAGGCTCTTTGGTGACCTAGACTTGGATCTAGAAGTGATTTGGACTTTGGACTCTGAAGTTGAGGTATGTTGTATCCCCTATTCCTCTATGTTGAGCAATTCACCTATCTTATCATTCTTTTGAATTGAGCCTACACATATGTCTATTCTCTTGATATCATGGTTCGTGTGAACTATCTTGCTTGTTATGAACTTGTATATTTTCTTGATATCTTATCTTGTGCCTTGGTACATGTTGATATGAGCCACTTTGAAGTGGATGTTTATATGTTTGTGTTGTCCATTATGTGATACGATAACATTGTACAATTATGTCTATACTTTCTACTTGCCTCTACATTTTCCTGCAATGTGATTCCCCTACTTGTGCTTCATTTCCCACCATGGTTGTGGATGTATACATGGCACATTCTTTTATTTGGTGGTTATGGCAAGTGTAATTCTTATTGTAATCTTTTCTCTTGATACCCATTTGGGTGGTACTTATCTCTTGCACGGGAAGCCTTTTATTTTGATGTAACTTATTCTTTATAAATTGCTCAATTTGCTTTTTAGTATGCACATACCAGCCTTTGTTGATGTATCCTATTGTTTCTCTTTTGCTGTGGTATGCTTCCAACCCTAGGTGGAGGACTCGGATGCAATGCATGTTGACCTGGACTCAGATTGTGATGATGAAGGTTGGAGACAATCTTGAGGTGGTTTAGATTTCCTCTACATGGATCCTTATGATGTAAGTTTGTAACCCTTTATTTTATAATTGAATATAGTCATGTTTTTATTCTGTTGCTATACTTTGGTCTTTTGATTACCATTATATAAAGATTTGAATATTTTAATCCCACTCCATCATACCTTCTGAGTGTGTTTGGACTAGAGGTTCTATTGTTCAAATTTGTAGTAGAGAGGTGGTTTCACTTCTTTACAACATGGTATCAGAGCCCATGGTAGTCGAAATCTGACTATTTTAATTTTGTCTCCCTAGTTAGACCCTTGACTTAGTTAGTTTCTTCTGAGTGAGATGTTGACCCTAGATTTGATCTATGATGATCTTTTATACTATAAGGTTTTGTTTGAGGATAAGATTAGTTTTCAAAAAGGTATTCATATGGAAAAATTGTGACTTGATTCTCATATTGATTTTGTGCTGGCATGTTGGTTTTCAATCACAAGAGTTTTTCACAGAAAGTATTTTCCATATAATATTATATGTACAAAACAAAATGTTTTCTCTAGATTTTCCTAAAGTTTTCTCAAACTAAGTCACAATGAAGAGAAACTCTAGTTTGAATATAACCTAACCATAGTCTTGTGACTAGGTTTGATATAAAGGTGTAGTTGACCTACGTATACCCTATGACTTTTGGATGTTCATGTAGGGTTGATAGGTTAGAGACACGAGGACCTAAAACTCAACCCTAGATGGTGACTTGATAGTTGGATACATGGGAAATATAAATCTCTAAAAAAATTCTCACTAATAGATGTGGGTAGTTCAAAAAAGTTATTTAGTTTGGCTTGTTAGGTTGAACCCTTTAAAGGGTGGAGAGTATTTAGTGGTTGATGTTTGAATCTATAGATTTCGAGGACGAAATCCTTTTTAAGGGGTGGAGTGCTGTAACATACTAGATCTCGAACCCTACCCTAGAAGTTTAACCTTTTGGACTTAGCCAAACAAGGTTGAGGATAGAGTGGTCCTAATAATCTAATGCATTAATAATGTAATCTAATATGCCATATAATTCATTTGGTGATAATAAGGTGATGGATAACTTAATTGGATGCATAATGATCTATTGGGCCTCTGATTGGCCAGATGAAAAAACCCACATAAGAAAGCCTCAAAATAAAGAATAGACTTCAAATTCGTAATCTACACATTAAAATAAAACTACATGTCAATTTTCATTTAATTTTGACAACCTTGAAATAATATGGTAAGTTAAGAGAGAGAAATTGCCTAAAAAGTGTAATTAATAAATAAATATAGTTCATGACTCCAAAAGAGGAAAACAGTCTTAGATTCGTGATCTATATAATTAATATAGCCTTTGGGTAAATTTTTATCCAATTTGGAGAAAGTTTGCTGAAAAGGTAAAATCAGGATAAAGAAAGTGTGTGGAACCTTCAAAATATTAAATAAATATTCAAAAAACTCCAATATGTAAAATTGATAGCAAATTCGTATCCAACACATTAAAAATGACTTGTGGGTCAAGTTTCATAAAATTTGGATAATCCTAAAGCCATTAATGAAGGAGGAAAGAGAAAATGAGATTTAATTTATTTAACCCATTAAAAGTTTTCAAAAGGAAAATCTAATTTTATATTCAGAATCTACATGCTTTAATTAGCCTCTGTGCAAAATTTTACCTAATTTGGGGTTCATTTGCACCCTCAATAGAGGATAGAGAAAAAAGGAAAGTTAATTTAATAAAACTTTAGATTTAATCAGATTATCTCCTTGTCACACTTTTGATTTGGTGCGCCCGATCTGGACTGTGGATTTTGGATCCAATGGTTCCAGGATCATCTCCTAGCTTTGAATCAGAGTAGGAGTACATGCTATTTTCTGTGATATTTCAGATGAGGATATCTCCCTCGATTCTCACTCTTTTTTGACGATTTCTTCACCAATGAATTCATGCTTTGATTCCGCATAAGCCGATCCCTTCTTTACCTGGTTTCATGGAGTTTTCTAGAAACACCCAAAATGTGGACACCAAGCTTCTCGGTTGTCCTATCTACTTTCCACATCTTGGAACCACACCTATATATAACACTACCCAAGCCTCCCTTGGTCCTTATGCAACTTCCCCCTTCCCTTAATTTCTCTGTTCTTTGCATGAGTGGCTGTCGGTAGCTGAATTTTCGGTCAAAACTTGTGGCAAGTCGTTCTCTCTCCATCGAGCTTCTCCGGTCAAATTGTTAGTCTTGGTGAGTTCGAATTTTCCTCTTCTTTCTCCACCTTCTTTCACTTTTTGAATTCATCGCATATAGCAAAATCACCCAATCTCACCATCATCCTGCTGCCGCTGTGCGTGCGAGCATGAGGAAGAAGAAGGCATCTTTCTGATTTACCATTTTGCCCTTCGTTGTTCTCCTTCGTTGTTTTATTGCCCATGGGTGTTTCCATCTTTTCTCCTTAATATCCTTTGCTTTGGAGCGAGTCAACTGAGCCTTGATCCGCTAACTTGGCCAACGTTCATTGGGCCATGTCAGGCTGGGCCTGCTCTCTCTCTCATTTCTCACTGGACAAACGATGAGTTGGCATTTTCCTTGGTTTCTGATTGGTCCGTTTTGTAAAATCAACAACTAATAATCCACTAATCAGAAAATTACAAATAAATACCCGTTGGAATTAGAAAAATAAGATCTATCTAGTGGCATAAGTTTTGGTGACTAAATCAAATGATTAATAATATGCGTTTTCAATAGATCTAATTAAATAAGGATTAACTTATAAAAATCATAACTAATAACCTATAAGTCAGAAAAATATAATAAAATATGTTTTTGGTTCCTAATAATATAAACTAAAATATGTAATGGTTCTCATAACCTAATTCATGTAATGATAAAAAGGTGGTTTTTAGGGTTTGGCTAATGTGTATGAAATTGACATAAAATTTGTATATGTGTTTAATAGGCTCTTTGGTAACCTAGACTTGGATCTAGAAGTGCTTTGGACTTTGGTCTCTGAAGTTGAGGTATGTTGTATCCCCTATTCCTCTATGTTGAGCAATTCACCTATCTTATCATTCTTTTGAATTGAGCCTACACATATGTCTATTCTCTTGATATCATGGTTCGTGTGAACTATCTTGCTTATTATGAACTTGGATATTTTCTCGATATCTTATCTTATGCCTTGGTGCATATTGATATGAGCCACTTTGAAGTGGATGTTTATCTGTTTGTGTTGTCCATTGTGTGATATGGCAACATTGTACAATTCTGACTATACTTTCTACTTGCCTCTACATTAAACATGCTATATGATTCATTAGCACTAGAGTAGTATAATTGCATTGGTTTTGTTTATAGAAGATGTGATATTTCTTGCTCTTTTTGGGACGGCAAGGAACCTCGTACCCAGGGCAAGATGTGTGTCTGGACCCATTTTATATATATTTGGGAGATTGGAAGTATTCTTTTCTCTATCATGTTTCAACTTTATGAGGGTTGGCCGCCAATTGTTATTTATATTGTTCTAGGGCTATGCTTATCTCACATGCATGCATGATATTGATTATGGGGTGTGTGCCCTACTTGTGCTTCATTTCCCACCATGGTTGTGGATGTATACATGACACATTCGTTTATTTGGTGATTATGGAAAGTATCATTCTTATTGTAATCTTTTCTCTTGATACCCATTTGGGTGGTACTTATCTCTTGCATGGTAAGCCTTTTAGTTTGATGTAACTTATTGTTTATAAATTGCTCAATTTGCTTTTTAGTATGTACATACCAGCCTTTGCTAATATATCCTATTGTTTCTCTTTTACTGGGGTATGCTTCCAACCCTAGGTGGAGGACTCGGATGCAAGGCGTGTTGACATGGACTTAGATTATGATGATGAAGGTTGGAGACAATCTTGAGGTGGTTTAGATTTCCTCTACATGGATCCTTATGATGTAAGTTTGTAACCCTCTGTTTTATAATTAAATATAGTCATATTTTTATTCCGCTGCTATACTTTGGTCTTTTGATTACCATTATATAAAGATTTGAAAATTTTACTCCCACTCCATCATACCTTCTGAGTGTGTTTGGACTGGAGGTTCTATTGTTCAAATTTTTAGTGGAGAGGTGGTTTCACTTCTTTACAGAAATTATCCTTTCCATGGTGATGGTAGACCATACAGATGTAGTACTTATTAAAATCCAACCATCTTCTTTTTCTAATGTTTAACTTCACATATTAAAAGACATACTTAAGCCTCTTGTGATCCTTAAAGATCTAACACTTCTCTCTATACAGGTAGTGCATACAGACCTTCAAAGACAAAACAAGTGCTACCAACTCTAGATCATGCATGCGATAGTTCTTATTATGCTTCTTGAGCTCTAAAAGCATAATCGACCACATTCTTAGTTTGCATCAACACACAACCTAGCCCGAATGATTAAAGATGATGATGTAACATTTCCTATCTTTAGAAAGACCAACACATGTGATGTATTCAACTTCTATTTCAACAACTAAAAGCAACACTAACTCTCTTCATCCTAAACAAAAAGGCACATACTTCATGGTTATCCTGGTTAATGGCAAAGATATAGAGCTAAAGTTCCTAATGAACTATCTATAATTACCATCTAATCTAAGAAAAATCAAAACTTCTACATATGTCTTTGTTTTCTACCACTGCAACACCGACTCTATATTCTTGGTATATGCACCTATAATTTACCAAAAATTGACATGACTGAGGAAAGAAACCTCATTCAACCAAAGCTCACACTTATAAAACTTTGCATACAACCAACGATTCCTCAACAAATACAATTGTACAAAAAGATGTTTCTCATCACGATCTCTATCCTTAGAGAAAATCAATATTTTGTATAATGTAACACCACAAACTGATCTAGATATTGATTGAGCACTCTATTCATCAAGTCAATGAAATCTACATACACATTGGTTATCCTAAATGGAATAATCATGAACTCATAATTAATATAACTAGTCATATACATTGTCTTAGTTATGTCACCCACCTTAACACTCAAATGTTGATACTAATTTCTCAGGTCTATCATTAAAAACACTATAACTCCTTCTAATTGATCAAATAGGTCATCCATCCTTGGAAACAATTATTTGTTCTTCACCATCATGTTAAATGACAAATAATATATTTATAATCACATATATTCATCCTTATTTTTCATGTAAAACACAATAGCACCCAAAGTTAACATCCTTAATTGTATGAGCCCCATGTCCAACAACTCTTGATGATGCACCTTCAACTCACTGATATCAGTTGGTGCCATCCTATGTGATGCCTGATCTAAGGGATTCATACAAGGTACCAAATTGATCTCAAAATCAATCAATATAGGTGGTGGAACACCTAGAAACTCTCTAAGAAACATGTCCTCAATCTTTTACACCACTAGAGCATCCTCTATCTTTAGAGCCTTGCCTTGGTATCCATATTGTGTGCTGACATGTTGTGGACCCCTATCTCAACATCCTCTCTGCTATAGAAACACACACCAAATATCTAGGGAGGATCTTCCTATATCCTTGGAAATATCAAGAGACAACGTGATGTGTCATCGTGAACACACAAAATCACCAGAGAAAACCCCCTGGAGTTTTACCTTAGATAGGTAACCAATCCACTTCAAAAAAAATGTTTTGATGTAGTATTTAAGGTATCTATCCACAAGGACGACATGTCAATAATTAAATTGAATTGAACTTGCAAAGAACAATACTTAAAACAAAGCTTGGGAGAATGATTAATTTAGAGAAAGGAAGTAAAATTGCTGAAAATGAAAGTTGCTGAATTGAAAGTGCATAAACCAAAAGTGCTAGAATGAAATTGCAGGAATTAAAACTAAGTTGACAACAAAATGTTAAATGAAGAGTGCAAAGAGCATAAGGAATCAACCATTTAAGATTAATTTAGATTTTATGAGTTATTGGAAGTTTGAGTTTCTCCACCACAAACTCCATAGTTAAATTAGCCACTTTTAGGTTCCTTTTAGATATTTAGAGGTTAGGACTATGGAGATATGTACTCTTCCAAATTAGATCACATGGACCAAACTTTTTATGGTCCTGTGATCATCAGTGATCCTTAGGTCCTTACTCGATCATTCAAAGTATTCCCAAAATGGGTCTCTTCTGCAATCACATGCGTCTCATCCGACATCCACAAGTCCATGATTATTTGTCATAGATGAATATCATGGAGCACGACTGATCAAATCACATTCCAAGTTGTTGAATGAATAATAAGAACCTCTTTTATATTTTAAAGGAGTTCTACAAATTTCCAAGATAATTTATGGAAATCATGTAGATATTTCCCATGTTGCGACAAGAGGGAACTACTCAAACATATTGCAAGTGAAAAGAGGTTGGAGTATGAAAGATTGAATCATCTTTTATTTGCAGTCCCCCTCCACTTATAGGGGAAAGGAGGGGGAGGAAACCATTAAGATAAATCCTATGGCAGCTGTAGATGCTTGTCGCATGATCTAAGTTGATCGACTTAGGGGTATGAGTCCCCCAAATGGAGTATTTCTTTGGTCACTTCAATTCACTTCCTATATGAGTCAGTAGTATGGGTCGAGAAACTGGGAGATGGAGTCGCTTGAGTGACTTTAATCCTTGTATTTAGGTCGATTTTCCTTGATTGCTTTAATTGACTTACTTAATTTGGTCTGGAAAGCAGGTCGAGTGCTAGAGGACAAGTCACTCGACAAGCACTGAACATGTGCTTGATGCAACACTATTTTAGGGCTTCATCATGTGTCATATTGCATTTCAATCACATCTATACATGATAGATTACATGTTATTTCCCCTAATATGTGATTTCATGTAAAATGCACTTACAAAAATTATTTGCATGTTTTCAAGCATTTGGACCATGCTTGGATGGAAGAGAGAGAGGAGTGATCCTAGAGTTTCTCTACCCTTAGAGAGATCCAAAGTGAGGTCAAAGGCTCCCTCAACCTATCCTTAGTGGACAAAGATCGATTGAAGCAAAGATGTCCAAGGAAACACAAAGATTCAAGTCAAAGTGTTGATATAGAGACCATCACGGCCGCGGTACCTTAGAACGGCTGTGCTAGATCACTCAAAACCAACTCAGTAGAACGACCATGCTACTTAGCATGGCTGTGACACAAGATAGAAGAATGGCCGTGCTACACTGCACGTCCGTGTAGTAGCCCATGCAGAATGTCCGTGGAGCCAATAATGGGTAGATCATTCTAAGCCAACACGGTCGTGGTGACTACCATGACTACCCCTTCCCTACCATAGCCGTGGTGATCACCATAGCCGTGCTACTTCATGTACAAATCCACCACTTTTACTGTCATTTTTCCCCATTCACCTCAGTCATTCCACCCCCACCACGTCTATGGTTAGCCCTACCCACCACGTCTGTGCTGCCCAACACATGCATGCTACTCACAAAAACCTAGCTACTTTTGCACTACATTTCCCACTTTACCCCTATTAGACCTATTGCTTCCTCCCCACCTATATATATATGTGGGTGGTGGATGGAGACAAGGTAGGCCACCCCTAGCTACCCTACAACCACTCTAGCCTCCCCATTTCATCCTCCATCCATCCCCACCTCATTCCACCTCCATTTCACCATTTCCACCACCAAAACCCTAGTTTTCTAGTGTTTTGGCCACTTTCCACCATACATTCATGCCATTCACCTACCTTGGAAGAGGGATCCTGAGATGCTTATGCTAAGAGGTGGAGAAGGAGGAGTCTTCACCAAGCTCATCATGGCTTTTCACTCCTCTACTCATTCTTCTTCCTTTCTTTTTGTATTATGCATTTCCATGAGTAGCTAGGCCCCTTGGGTGGGCTATTTGGGGTAAAAAATGTTACTTTGATACCATGTTGGGGAAAAATGATGTGTAAACATTATAATTTTGTTGTCTAATGATTATGTTCTATTTTTATCTCACTCTTCATGATTTGCTTGTTGGTTTGTGTTTGAAATCACCTAGGAATTTAGGGAAATTGCTTATATGTGTGAATTTTGGGATTTGCTCCTAGGTCTAATTCATGGATCCCTAACTAGTTACCCATCCTCCTACATTTTAATCATTTCCCCTAACCCTAGTTGAGATATCTAAGTAGCTAGTTTATATGAATTTAGTGTGATTAGCTTATAGCTTTCTCAAGGCTATAATGTGGGTGATGGGAGGCCTAAAACCTCACTTCCACTCCCATTACTAACCTCAACCCCTAATCACCCTAAGATCTTCTAACCTAGAAAACTAGACTTGTTTAGAATATAATTGAATTACACCTAGACCCTAACCCAATTGAGTCTTGTAAGGGTAGTAGGAGGTTTAAGGACTAGTTCCCCTATACACAACCTATCCTATCCATGGCTAGTTAGTAGTTTAGGGAAATTCATTAGACTCTAGCTTGTTCTTTGGTTTGGTAATCTAAATGAAAGTATAATGTTCACATGTCACCCCCCAATCTAATTGATAAGTGCATCCCATAAACAACCCACACATCCTTTATTGCTTTAAAACCCTAATCATCTTCTTTCTTAGATAGTGTTATTTTAGTTAACTCTTTACTTGCTTAGTTAGCTTCTTGCCTTGTTCTTGATTTGCTCTTGATAGTTTAGGTCTTTAATTGCTCATGTGCTTAGTTTGATATCTTAGTGTAGTGTAAACCTCTTATTTCTTACCTTAGTATAGGTTGCTCTTTTCCTTGATTGCCTTGTCTTTTTTTGCTCCGTAGAATTTAATTATTTAGGGTTAAATTAGTGATAACACCAAATTTTGTGATGTTTTTGGCCTTTATTCTGTTATCAAAACTGCCCTTTTCTGCCATTTTCCTCTCTTTTATATGCATTTCCGCAATAATTAGCCAAGCAATGCTCTCAGTCCAATATTTCCATCTTTTGCAGAGTTTCCTCCCATTTTGGCCCATTTAGCACAATAAGGCCGTTCCGGCCCGCAAATAAGTCCTGGACTGTCTCGGCCCCCTGACGCCCGATATCACGCTGAACGGCAAGGCTGCGCGGTACGACGACGTGCGACGCAAGGATGCCGCACGAGAAGGTACCGATGGGCGACACGCCTCTTTACCCGACAGGGAGCCAAGCGCGCGCGATATCCGCCACCCACTGGTAGGCGCATCTCACCACGACACCCGACAGCCGACCTGTTTGTGCCGCGCGATACCGCACGATACCCGCGTCAGCCGACCACCAATTGAACGGCGGAAAGGAGGACACGTGGTGCTTCGAGCACCATATCTTCTCCCGACCAGCTGCCTATAAATAGCAGCTACAGGGAGCCGAAAAGACAGCTTGGGTGAGTTTTGGACAGTTCGGACAAGCTTGGTTACTTCAGGTTTCGGATAGTCGAGCGATCTTCAGAGGAGGCTGCGAGAGCAGGCGTATCGTGCTCCAGTGTTCGTACCGGGCGACACTAGGTAAGCTCTTCCTCATCCCGAGAGGGAGGGGATTGGTTCACCTAGGACTGTACCGGGCGACACTGGGAGCCGATATCGGCCGATGTAGATGCGCGACATGAGTGCCCGACACCAGTGCCCGACAGTAGGATACGCAGCTCCACGCCCGACACGATATCGAACCGATACGCTCTGCCCGTCATGCGTGCCGCCCGACTTGCGCGTATCGGCCAGGTCCTTGAGCGATGCAGTCGCCCGTCGCGGTGTGCCGCTTGAGAGAGCGTGCCGCCCGACACGGCTGTATCGGGCTAGGCCCCTGTCCGATATTGGGTGGGATGGTTACTGTAGCTCGTCGTCCTTCTACATCAAGAAGGCGACACCTATCTTTAATTCTGTTATTTAATTCTTTACTTATGCATTGTAATTAAGACCCTTTAATGCTTATAGAAATAGAAATTCTTACTTACCTGCTACTCTATGCTTGGTGCAATATGTTGGATGACTACTATGATTTGATATCTGAACTCTAGCTTGCATGTTTTGGATCGTGTTTCGCTTAGCTACCGAATCATGTTTTCCCATCGCAACAACTTCGAGAGTTGTGTTGTGGCTCTAGTGTTTGGTCCGATTCTGGAGTACGAGAGTGCCCGGAGCGGAGTTGCTTTAGTGACCTTTCCACTCTAATTTGAGTCCGGTGACCTCGAGAGTGGAACTGATGCCTTGTTAGAGGTGCCCACTTTGAGAGGAGGGGTACAAGATTGGTCCTATCACCGCTTGTTTTACCGCAGTTCTATCCTTCGTACCTCGCCTTAGCTCCAGGTATATCCTTCTGTTTCTGTTGCGTGAAAACCCCTAAAAACTGCTAAATGCTTAAAACCTTAAATCTTTCTAGTAACTCCACTTGGAGATAGTTTTCTTGTTTTGTTCGTGACATCTTTATGCTTCCCTCTTAGGGAATTTATCATCTCTTTATACCTGCCGGAGTGTAGCGTGTCGATTCTGGGTTCTCAACACTACCCCCTTGTCCATGTGTTCAACCCCATATATCTACTTCGACCCCGTAAGCAAAGTTGCGGGGGCCTAGAAGGATTCAGGTTTATAAATGTAAAAGCTCGACTACCTCAAATCTGCCTCCAATTTTAGGACGCGCGATTTAGGCTGGTCAACTTTTTGGTGCCGTTTCCGGGGACGAGGCAAAAATGGTACTGTTGACGAATCCGAATCCACTAACTACACTCATGTGCCTCAAGCTTAGAAATAAGTTTGACAACACACTTTTTCTTTTATCATTTTCTTTTTCATTACTATTATTCTTAGCATAAGCTAAATAATTCAATTTTTTGACTTGATTTCTCGTGCCATTCTTTTAGGAACCCTGAAGAACATATTACTGTTCCACTGAGCTCCGACACCATTCAACCAATCGACAGAGCACAATCATCGACATTATGCCTCCCCGCGTCAACCCGCAACACGTTGAAGGGGAACAGCAGGGAAGGCCTAGGGATGAATCACCTCCGCCAAGCGACAACTATCGCTACGACGGAAATGATCAGCAGGAAGATCAGAAATCGGAGCACTCCGAGGAAGGCCACCCCCATGTCAGGCGTCGTCACCGTCATCGACACAGGAGACACCAGCACCAAGAACAACAGGGAGGCAGCAACAACGACGACTCAGACGAAGAAGAGAAGACTCTGAGGGAGCTAGCCTCCACTAAGGCTAATAATTCCAGATGCCCTGTCGTCATTCCGCGATTCAACGCTGCAAACTTCGAACTCAAGCCGTCCGTCATCTCCATGATTCAGAACAAAAGCTTCAGAGGGAGTTCCAAGAATGACAATCCCTACCACCATTTGGATGTTTTTAAGAACATCTGTGATACTATCAAGATGAGGGGAGTTCCCCAAGAGGTAATCTATTGCAAGGGCTTCATCTTTTCTTTGGAAGATAAATCTCTATCATGGTACCTAGGGCTGCCCCACCAGGCTCTGAACGGATGGGGATCATTGGCGGATGCATTCGTAAATAAGTTCTACCCAATTGAGAAGACAGTGAGAAACAGACAAAGGATAACGTCGTTCATGCTAAAGCCTAATGAGAATCTCCATGACGCTTGGGAGTGATACCAAGAATATCAGAGGGACTGCCCTCACCACAACTACAAGAAAGGGTTCTTGATCACTACCTTCTATAACGGCCTGACTCTAGAGGAAAGGGTTTCGTTGAACGCAGCAGCAGGAAGTGACTTCCTGGGGAAGAAGCTGAGCAGGTTCGAGAAGATCATCAAGAACATGGCCGAGCTGCAAGCCGACACTGACTATGACAGATCTGACCGTGGACAAGCTAAGAAGGTTAGTGAAGGATCTTCTTTTGAATCCAAGGCGCTGGAGACAATCACTTCTCAGATCCAGAGGATAGCTACGGATGTAAAGTAGCTAAAAGAATCTGGCGAAAAGGGTAAGAAGCAAGTTGAAAAGGTAATGAAATGTGTAACGTGTGGAGAAGGCGGACACGGGGTAGACAGTTGCATCTACACCCAACCAGACGCATCAAGCGATTCCGAATCTGAGGATGAGGAAACTGAGAAGGTGGCTTTTGTGAATTTCAAAAGGCCGGACCACCCTGGTTTCAGCTATGTCAACAAGGATGCAGCTGAAAATGCGCATCAGTTGCAAGGCGCCTCCAAGCAACCTGAAGCTTTTGAGCAAAGGGGAGGACCAAGCCAATACCCCAAAAACACTCATTTCCCATCAAACAAAGGGAACTTCCAAGCACAGGGGAAGTATCAAGGGCCTAACCGAGAACAAAGCAAGGGCACGGGCCAGGCAGACGTGGTTGGCCAGTTATTTGATTTTGTCAAGAAGCAAGATACGATCAACAATCAACTGGTGCAAAGTGCGTTATCAAATTCCGGTGTCTTGAACTCGTTGCAGGTACAACTGGTGGACATGCAGACGCACCAACGCCAGATCGACCAGCAGCTAGCTCAATTGGCTGAGATTGTGAAGAACCCATCAGGAAGGATTCCGTCAAATACCGAACCGGCGAAAAGAACGGGACAATGACCGCAGAAGCACGGATGAAGATGCAGGATGAAGAGACTTTGAGCGTCCAGCTGAAGATGAGAAAAGCAACGCTTCTCGGGAGGCAACCCGAGTTGTCTTTTAATTCCTAGAATAGGACGTTTTACTTTCCTGCAAGAGAAACATTATAAACATTTTGGGATGTAATAAGGCCCGAGTCAGTGCATGCGCCACATGCGCTGACTCTGTTTTATGGGTCACCGAAGTATTCTATAGTACGGGATGGGTAATGCTAGCTGAGGTCGGGACCTTAGTTTCGGGCCAGTGATGTTTTACCCATCAACCGCTGCTTTTGCTCCGAAGGTCGTGAAGGAAAGCAACCCTACCGGCAGGATATGCGCAACATCGCGCAAAGAGTGTTTCGGGCATCGCTAAAGCCATGACAAAAGAAGCTCCTGGACGGCATGAGCCTGTAACGATTGTGCCAAAGGACTGATCACCCTTAGGCCGACGGATGGACTGCCTGTCTCGGGAATGAATTGCCCTATCGGCCGATGCATGCCCAGTTTTGTTTGCCGTGTTTTACCGTGTCGAAAAACTAAGGTTGGGTTTGCTATATATATATGAACAAGTTTTACCGTGTCGGGCTACCTGAATTACTGTGTTTGTACTCCCATATCGTGCAGAGGACTTTGTGCTTTTTTCTCCCGTGTCGCGCGACACCCATTTGCATTCGTAACGTGCGGAAGTCCCGAACTCTGTAAGGTACAGCCCGACAGACCTATCGCCCGGTAGATCTATCGCGCGGCAGTCTGTGCCGCCCGACACGTTCTCTATGTATAGATTATCGGCCTTGCTTTCGTATCGCCCGACATACATATCGAGCAACATATCTTTTAGTAACTATTGCCCGATATGCCATGTCAGGCGGTAGTCATGTCGTCCATTCTCGTATCGTCCCGAAGGTTTTGTGCCGGGCGACACACTGTTTCCTTTTTATATACGAGCCGTATCGGGCATCTTTTATCGCCCGACACAGCCGAGCGTTTTTCGCCCTATCACCTTGTTCATATCGGGTGATACCCGTCCCTAGTATCGGCCACATGACTTCACCTCAGAACCTTGTGTGTCGCCCGATACTGGGGGGGGGGAGGACAGGCAATCTTTGTTCAGAAAAACACCGGGCCACACATTTATTCTTTATTATATACTTCCTTCAAAGTCAAACATATTTAATCAAAGTATTTCTTTGTGGTCCTACAGAGATGGCCCGCACCAAGACGACGACTGTCCCCGTTGACTCTCAGGGTAGAAGGATCCACCCCGAGACTGCGGCTGGAACCTCCAACGCCGGGCGGAAGTGCCAGAATCCAAGACCAGTCAAGGCCTCTACAACAGAAAAGAGGGCCATGGTTGGAGAAAGGGCAACTCCAACTCCAATTCTAACTCCAACGCCCCTAGCAGCAACAGCAATCCCGGAAGCCTTGGCGGAGAGCTTCGAGCCAAGAAACGACAAGCATACTCTCCGGTATGCTGAGCTGGTGCCCAAAATCTACCACCCCAGCAGGTTCTGCCACGAAGCATCATTTGCTGATATGGGAATCAAGAAGAGGCTGAAGGCCATCCTCGCCGTGGCGGGACTGAAGAAAATATGTTTCAGCAGGTCTTCATCGCACACTAGGCTGACAATGGAGTTCATGTCTTCCCTCCACCGGGTGAGAAATTCACCGGCGGAGAGAAAAGAATTCGGAGGGCCAGACAGACTCCAAGCCCGACTCTACAACTCGGAGTGCACAATCTCCAAGAAGTTTCTGAACCAGATCTTCTCTTCAAGCAAGGAGGAGAGGAATATGATGGACAATGGTGAGAGAATCACCGAGGGAGACGGGTTCGATCCCGTGAAGCTCTGGAGCAAGTTAACCGATGAATCTTCGTTCAAGTCGGGAAAGAAGGTAGCTGCTATGCACTCATGCTTCTGGAGGATAATACACAAACTAGTGGCATGCCTCTTGTTCAGCAAGTACGAATCCAACAACATATACACGGAGGAGATCCATGTCATGTGGCACATAATGGAGGGCCGAGTGATCAACCTCGGACGATTCTTGATGAACAGACTGCATCTGATGAAGGAAGCTACCAAGGACTACTACATGGGCGGAATAGTCAACCTTATTGCAGAGGGGCTCGGGTACCCGAAAGAGCCGCGCAGCCTTTCAAGGATGCATGGCGATGAGTTAATCGACACCAAGTACCTGATCAGGGCCAGTATTATCAGGAAGGAGGGGAGAGATTTTTTCTATAAGTTCGCAAGGACGAATATACTCCTCCCGCTCCCTCGCTGCGCCGACTACGATGTAAACAAACTAGTCTTCACCGCCGTAGAAATTGAAGCCGTGGCGGCCAACACAGCCCAAGCCGCCACCACAAGAGTCCAAGAAAGGACAACTCCAGAGCTACCAACGACCGCTGCTGATAGAATTGTCGCCACTACATCCACATCAACTACTTCCCCTGTGAGGACGGTGGCAACTGAGAAAGAGTCGGTGATCGTAGAGGTCACTGAGACATCAACTTCGGGAGCTGCCACGGGGGAGGCAACCACAGCCCCCGACATCCCTGAAGGGCCTGTAGAGGCAGAAGAAGCACCTGAGCCGGACACCAGTAATGAAGTGTTCGCCGAGATCCTGGGAAGGGAGCTCGAAGGTGCGCGGCTAACACCGACACCGACACAGGTGTCCCCTGTCAAGGCTGTTGGATAGATCGCCGAGGACGTAGAGGTGGAGCAGCATCTGCCCACACCACGGCCATCTTCACCAAGACATGAAGGCGAGGCAGAGGCGGCCGCAAGAGGGCCAACACCTCGCCCAGCAACATCTGCCACGCGAACAATTGAGATACGTTCTACCTCGTCTGGTGGACCATCACGCGGACAGGATGTCACGAGGACGGAAGGGAGGCCCACCGGAGCTTCCCCGTCGCTCGGAATGATGCTCGGGCACGAGCTCGACAGGTTGCGGGAGGTAAAATATACCAACTCTGACACTTGTATTTCCCTAACCCGCAAATATGCATCTATTCAAGACAGGCTGAGCAGCTGAGAGTGAGAGCTGCAGAGCGGACTAGAGGCCGTAAATTCAATAATGCAGCAAGTTCTCCAATGCCTTGACAAGATCGAGGAGAGGTTGGATAAAGGGGACGACCATCCATGCCGAAGGCAGCCGAGACGGTCGCCATCACCCCCTAGCCGTGGCTCTCCATCATCTTCGTCAGCAACTTCCTCGGCATCAGGGTCACCCTCCCCCTCCAGCGGGCGGTCCTCAACGCCCAAGGAGGGGACGCAACCGAAGTCCACCGACGGAGCTCCAACAGGACAGGCGAGCTCCGTATGTCCTGAGGAAGAAAATCCCTCAATCCCCCTGGAGGATATTGAAGATGATAATGGAGATGTCAGCATCAGAACGGACTCTTCTGACGAGTCGGAGGGAGAAAAGGGGGACATGTACGCAGCCAATGAAAGACACTTCCCTCGAGGAAGACGCTCGATGGCAGACAGGTTCCGTGAGCCATCAGAGATACCTTCCTTCGAGATGGCCGACTTCGACAGAAGGGCCATCGTCTACCTATCGACCAGAGACCAGAAACTGCTAGACAAGGTCCTAAGATCGAAGGCAGATGAAGAAGACATTGTCTGGAGCGACAACTACTTCTCCGTACGACGGGGAACTCTCCGCAACATGTTCCGCTCACCGGCCATCGTCGGAAAAAGGCTATTCAGGGTCCTCGAGAATGCTATAATAGAAAATATCGATAGTAGGATAGGTCGGAAGAAAATATACTGCGCCACCCCGACCTTGGCGAGAAGGTTGATGTACAGAGAACTAGACTCCTCTTCGGTGTCCAACATGCTGCAGCACATTGAGGAGCATAACCCTAACCTCATGTTGGCACCGTACAAGCACCACAACATATGGTTGCTCTGCGTAGCAGACCTAAGGAACCACAAAGTCCGGCTCCTGAACTGCAGCCACAACGAAATGCCACACTCTGGGATCTCCTTCAGCCGCCCGGAAGACAAAAACCTGAGGCTTCTACCGGTGCGTCTTCAAAGAGTTATAAAGCGAGGAGCCAAACACCACAGCGGTGTTTGGAACTTCTTTTCTATTCACGACTTCCCCATCCAGGCTGAAGAGGGAAGCAGAAACAGCGCCTTGGTCGTCTTAAGTGCCATTGACGTGCTCAGTACATTTGGCAACTTGAGGGCCCTTAGGGGCTATTGTTTCTATCAACGAAGGGGCATCTACGCCATGCTGCTGATCAAGGACAAGTGCTATTTCTGGGATGCAGGGGTATCGGAGCAGCTGCTGGACAGTGACCTAGATGAAGACTCTTCTCAGTCCAGCAGCCCCTCAGAAAAAGAAGAAGAAGTGGCGACCGTCAGACATGGGGCATGCAAGGAACTGATGGTCCTTAAGAAAGTGCACGGGATGGAAGAAACTGCTTCGCCTAAAGCCACAGAAGGAACGATCAAAAACTTCGACCGTTTCTCGTGCGCTACGCTCACGCAGGAGCAGGTAGATGTAATCCTTCTAAAGTTAGCAGATGCTACCCCGAGGAATGTCATTTACAAGGCGGGCAATGTCATAGTCCCTATTGATGAGCTAAGGGATGTGGTTAAAGAAGGAGGATGTTTGGCGATATCTATATTTACCGCTTGCGTCCAAATATTACAACAAAAATTCGACCACGCATATATAGCCCATCCTATGCTGTTTAACGACGTTTGCCTAGCCGACAAAACAGGAGCACAGAAACTTTTTCTGGAAGAGTTAGAAAGCGGAGTCCCTAGGCAAATCTTTCTGCCAATTCTTCATTATAACCATTGGACGCTCCTAACGGTGTACACCCGGCAACGAGCAGGGATCTTTTACAACAGCTCGGACGGCAATAGGAACCATCCAGTGCCGTGTACATCAGAACCGCTATCATCCGTCGAACGCTTAACTCGGAAATACTACGACGGGGTGACAAAGATGATACAACCATTCCTGGACACACAAGCAAACAAATGGCACGAGCTTCAGTTCTGCCACCACAGCCCACAACAGATCCCATTATCCAACAACTGCGGCATCCACGTCCTGGAATGGATAGCGAATAAAGAGACGCCTGACCAGCTCCATCACATCGATTACCACATCAAAAGAGGAGAATATGTGTGGGAGCTTCTATCTGAAAAAGGCGCGCTCGTCGGCTAACCCTCAGTGGATTAGCATTACCTTGCCTAATCTACTTCACAACTCTGGGACAGAGTGTGGAGTAAGTTTGGGGGGGGTACTATGGTACCAGTGAGGGAGGTACAAAATTCTGTTAAATTTTCTAACTTAATCTTTTGATTCCTTTGTCTATCATGTATACATATACTTGTTCATATAAAACTCTTGGATACATATACATGTTCATATAAAATTTTGAGATTCTGAAACATTTTGCTTATTTATGTTCCCATGCATATGTACAAAGTCGCTATATTAGTAAAAACCTGATGCAACTGCTTGCAAAGTTTGTTTTCTGTATGCTAAAAGTGATGCAAGTTTTGTTATATCTTTTTGATAATGCTGCTTCAAACGAACATAAGATTGCGTTTTTCCATGTCAAAATTTTCGAAAAATATAATAATCTCACAAACAGCTAAGAGACGAGTATGGAGAAGGAAAAAGCTGCCCAAACAAAAAGTATCTCTTTGTTTCCCTTACCCGACAAAAATCCTAAAAAAGAGAGAGAAACTTTATGAGAGTGAATAAAAGCATGAGAGTTGTGCCCAATAAAAGAAAAAGAAAAAAAATATATATATACACCACTTGTTTTTCCAAAAGTACCCATCTTTAGGCATGGAAGATCCGGGGCAGTGGTACGTAGGATGTGAAATCACTGCTCTAAAGCCAACTGGCTTGGACTGCAGGGACCACTTGCCCGTTAACGGACCCTTTCCTGGATGGACCGATGGGAAACAAGAAGAAAACCCAAAAAGCCTTAGCCTATCCTGTACACAACTTTCTGCCCCAAAAATAAAGCTGTTTGGTGTGGAAGCTAACTTCGGAATCATACAACAACGTCTCGCCGAAGCTGTAGAGAAATAATCTTACTTAAACAATAAGGAAGGAAAAACAAAAATCTTTTATTCGTAATGAGACAACATTATCTCTAAAGGCATTACAATACTTGTTTTACCCCTTAGCCTGAGAACGATACTGCGCAAGAGGAAGCATCGCTAAATAAAGTTTAAATATTGATTGAGGACTTTCAAAAAGCTAAGTTTGGGGGAGTTGATAACACCAAATTTTGTGATGTTTTTGGCCTTTATTCTGTTATTAAAACTGCCCTTTTCTGCCATTTTCCTCTCTTTTATATGCATTTCCGCAATAATTAGCCAAGCAATGCTCTCAGTCCAATATTTCCATCTTTTGCAGATTTTTCTCCCATTTTGGCCCATTTAGCACAATAAGGCCGTTCCGGCCCGCAAATAAGTCCAAGACTGTCTCGGCCCCCTGACACCCGATATCACGTTGAACGGCAAGGCTGCGCGGTACGACGACGCGTGACACAAGGATGACGCGCGAGAAGGTACCGATGGGCGACACGCCTCTTTACCCGACAGGGAGCCAAGCGCGTGCGATATCTGCCACCCACCGGCAGGCGCATCTCACCACGACGCCCGACAACCGACCTGTTTGTGCCGTGTGATACCGCACGATACCCGCGTCAGCCGACCACCAATTGAACGGCGGAAAGGAGGAGACGTGGCGCTTCGAGCACCATATCTTCTCCCGACCAACTGCCTATAAATAGCAGCTACAGGGAGCTGAAAAGACAGCTTGGGTGAGTTTTGGATAGTTCAGACAAGCTTGGTTACTTCAAGTTTCCGATAGTCGAGCGATCTTTGGAGGAGGCTGCGAGAGCAGGCGTATCGTGCTCCAGTGTTCGTACCGGGCGACACTAGGTGAGCTCTTCCTCATCCCGAGAGGGAGGGGATTGGTTCACCTAGGACTGTACCGGGCGACACTGGGAGCCGATATCGGCCGATGTAGATGCGCGACACGAGTGCCCGACAGTAGGATACGCAACTCCACGCCCGACACGATATCGAACCGATACGCTCTGCCCGTCATGCGTGCCTCCCGAGAGGGTGTGCCGCTCGACTTGCGCGTATCGGCCAGGTCCTTGAGCGATGCAGTCGCCCGTCGCGGTGTACTGCTTGAGAGAGCATGCCGCCCGACACGGCTGTATCGGGCTAGGCTCCTGTCCGATATCAGGCGGGATGGTTACTGTAGCTTGTCGTCCTTCTACATCAAGAAGGCGACACCTATCTTTAATTCTGTTATTTAATTCTTTATTTATGCATTGTAATTAAGACCCTTTAATGCTTATAGAAATAGAAATGCTTACTTACCTGCTGCTCTATGCTTGGTGCAATATGTTGGATGACTGCTATGATTTGATATATGAACTCTAGCTTGCATGTTTTGGATCGCGTTTCTCTTAGCTACCGAATCGTGTTTTCCCGTCGTAACAACTTCGAGAGTTGTGTTGTGGCTCTAGTGTTTGGTTCGATTCTGGAGTACGAGAGTGCCCGGAGTGGAGTTTCTTTAGTGACCTTTCCACTCTAATTTGAGTCCGACAACCCCGAGAGTGGAACTGATGCCTTGCTAGAGGTGCCCGCTTCGAGAGGAGGGGTACAGGATTGGTCCTATCGCCGCTTGTTTTACCGCAGTTCTATCCTTCATACCTCGCCTTAGCTCCAGGTATATCCTTCTGTTTCTGTTGTGTGAAAACCCCTAAAACTGCTAAATGCTTAAAACCTTAAATCTTTCTAGTAACTCCATGTGGAGATAGTTTTCTTGTTTTGTTCGTGACATCTTTATGCTACCCTCTCAGGGAATTTATCATCTCTTTATACCTGCCGGAGTGTAGCGTGTCGATTCTGGGTTCTCAACACTACCCCCCTTGTCCCTATGTTCGACCCCGTATATCTACTTTGACCCCGTAAGCAAAGTTGCGGGGGCCTAGAAGGATTCAGGTTTATAAATGTAAAAGCTCGACTACCTCAAATCCGCCTCCAATTTTAGGACGCGCGATTTAGGCCGGTCACTTAGGTTTTGATCTTGTCTGCTCTCCTTTACTTGCTTTCTTGTTCAACCCTTAGTGTAATAAATCAAAAAAACCTTTAAACCCTTCAACCTAAACTCCACAGTAGGAACCTAGCCCAAAAACTAACCTAGATCTAGTACCCCATTTTATCCCTGTGGATCAGCCATATACTTGCTGCCCTCCTATACTATGACAAGACCCCGTGCGCTTACGAATGTAGTGTTTTAGTAGTAGTAGGTGTGTAGGTTTCATTCATTATAAATTTTAAAAGTGATCTCACTGTGTGTCCCAATCTCGTGGGAAGCATCTAGTCAATTCCCAACTAATTAGTGTGTGCACTTCTGTCGGGACGCACCAATGACCTAGTCTAGCCTACACATGTAAAGAAATGAATCTTCTCAGGGTTTCAAATATCAATGAGTCAAGCAACTGGGGAAAGTAGGTTTCTCAACTGGCGTTCTAGGTGAAAAAATCACAGGATAGCTGAAATGGCTGTCTGGGAGATGGAAGTCTTCTATTTGGAGGTCTTCGAGTCTGGGTCTTTTGCACTGTTGAAAACCCTTCTATTCACCAGGTGTCTTGGTCTTAGACCAAAATGCATAAAGACCTATAAAAATGAGACAAAACAAATGAAAATTCAATAAATGGAACAAACTAAAGGGAATTGCAACTAAATCATGAAAAAGAACGAAAAATAGATATAAAGCCTAAATAAATGGCCTGATTAATGCGATAAAAGGTGATGAATATGCATTTGTCAAAATACCATGAATGTGAGAACCCATTACACTAAATGAGATTACTCAAAACATAAAACACAATCAATCACTAATTAATCACATACCCAAAAATATGGGTAAATTAAATCCGATTTCAACATCAACACCCACTCAAAAACATTTGCATAAGAGGCCAACATCTTTCTTATATCTATACTATGCCAAGAATTTGATAGAAATTGTTCTATCATATTAGCCACAACATATATATACATGAGAACAATAATCATATATGCCACACAAACAAGCATTATAATGCTAACAAAAGTCTGATTTATTTGAAACACCATATACAAATTTTTCCTACCCAGACTTGAGAGTACAAGGATGACTCTAGGACACACTAGACATCTAATTAACTTCCTCAAAGATTCATTACTAAAGCTCCTCTTTTCTTCCACATGTTTGTTTTTGTCACTTTCGATTACCTAAAAAAATATGGCAAACCACAAGGGTGAGACCCATGTCCCAACAAGAGTTATAACCTCCAACAACGTTTATTGATTACAACATTTTAAAGTAACTAAATAGTTAAGCAAATTAATCAGATATAACAAATAAGCTAAGCATCATTGATGATTAACGAAATACACAAAGGAGCAGATAATAATTATCTTCATGAGCCAGACTATTCTCATATCCCTATTAACAATATAAGGAGTCTAACAGCATGAGCATCTCTAACATCATGAATAAATCTAGTATCATATGCATAGCTAACAACATCAATATGTCTAATAGGTTCACTAGTACATAACCGACATTTAGTGTCGGTTATTTAAGGCCTTTAGTGTCAGTTTCTAAGTGACACCTATGTGGGCGACGCTAAAAGCCCAGCCGTTACGCGTCGGTTCAAAAACCGACACCAAAACCCTTCGTGCGCCACCAAAAACGTGTCAGTAGGGCACTATCAGCGTCGGTTATTAGATAAGAAACCGACGCCATATACCTTCGCGCCACAGAAGGGCGCCATCTTGGGCACTATCAGTGTCAGTTATTAAATAAGAACCGACGTCATATAAACCCCAACACGGCCGTGCTGGCCAGTACGGCCGTGGTGTCTCGTCCGCTGCTACGGCCGTGCACTCCCAACACGGCTGTGCTGGCCAGCATGGCCGTGGTGTCTGGTCCGCTGCCACGGCCGTGCTGGCCAGCACGACCGTGGTGTTAAGGAAATAGACGTCGGTTACTATTAGAAACCGACACTGTAACGATGTGGCGTCAGTTTTATACCAATAACCGACGCGTATTTTTTGTTTTTTTTTGTCAGTCTGCAGACCTGCTGTATGGCTGGTCGTAGGATGAGAAACCTGCAGTTCAGTTATGAACTGCAGGTTTTACGACATCCATTGATATCAGCCAACAACAGGCCACAAACCTACAAAATTAACAACAAAAATATTCACACATTTAGCAATGCAACCTGCAGTTCCATTTTATTTTCACACATTTAGAAACATTCATGTAGCTAGCAATCTGTAGTTCCATTCATGTTCAGATTCACACATATAGAAACATTCATATAGCAACCAACAGTTTCATTCATTTTCACTCAGACACATGTAGAAACATCCAGACATGTAGAAACATTCACACATATATTATAATTCAGAAATTCATTTACAAAATATCATTCTTTAGTCATTATTCGCTATCAACATCCCAATTATATCTTAAATCCCCCACTACTTGTATGGCTGTTGCCCATTCTTCTCTTACTTCATTTAATTCTCCCATCGTATAGGGAGCATGTACATCTGGTAAGGCCGTTCCTGTAGTGTGGTCAGTTTTAAACACCTGTAAAGAGAATGATGTATATATATAATTAATGAGCTATAAATAAGATTGATATATTTCATATTATATATCTAATGAGACTATATAATACCTCAGCAATACAATCGATGTCCATTGCGGCATATTTGATAATCATGTGCATAAATCACATCACATAGTATCTACATGCCCATCCGTTGTCTTGTGTAGCACACTATAAATTCAAACATACAAAATATTAAAAAATACAACTAATTAAGCACTGTTCACATAAATAATATATACATATATTGCAGTCGGGAACTTACTTTCACGTTCTTCCAAATTATTGGCTGGTTCTTTTTCATGGGGACCTTTCCTCCAGCCTTTTTGAACTCATCAAAACCCCTACATGTTAATGTAACACAGTACATTGCATAATTAAATAGTAATGTAATAACATATGTTAACGGATATGAACATGAAATATTTCTCACCGGAATAATGCCATTTTCATTATGTGTCCATATTTTGTATTCAATTTACTCCCCTTAGGATCTAGATAATAGACAGTGAACGTCTCGGGGACAATAACCAGTAACTCCCAATGCATACCACTAGAGGTAAAAAAGTTAAAAATTAATAACTCAAAATCCACAATAAAAATGTAATTTTCTTAAGTCCAAATTATAATAAGCAAAGTAAACTTACTCTACATTGAATGGAGCCATTATCATCGTCTTCTTATTTTGAGCAAAAATTGTAAAAGCCTCACAGCAGTATTGTTGAACTGACAGAGGGTCTTTAGCTACTAGACTAATCAAAGATGGAATCAAAAATCCTACATGTTCGAATGCAAAATCTGCACATATCTTGTCTAAGTAGCTGCAAAATATGTATTAATTACGCATGCATTAATAAATAAGAAACCAGATCACCAGATCCTACACAAGGTATATGGATGTATAAAGAAGATCTCACCTTATCCATAGCTCTATCACAGATGTATTTAGCCAATCATATCGAAACAACTCCAAAATATCTTGTATAAATAGTTTGCTTTCGTATGATTGACCTGCAATATCTGAATCTATAGAAACAATTATAGGGCAATTTATATCATGTTCGCCTAACCATATTGCCATACCCCTACAGTTAGGACCTAACGGGATAGGTAGGTCCTGTGGAACCCAACTGGGTAATGTAGGAGGTGGAAGTGGAGGCCTAGATGCTGTGGGTGTCTTCTTTTAAACCTGTATATATATATATAATAATTTCAGATCAACTGACATCATATACACACACTAACAATTTAACGTAATGTAAATTTACCATACAATTTCAGTAAAGATGACATCCGCTTTTAGCCACAATATCACTCCGCCTTCTGCCTCACCAAGCGTTTCACAATCTGGGTGGGCATATGGCAATGGAAGATCCATCCACTTGGGGAATATATGTACCGGGCTCACACGAATCCAACCAGCTGGTAAAGGAGACCCGTAAAACATATCCCCTGGTAGGGATGGGTAAGCCGATGCCTCTGCAATGAAATATTCATTAACTTTTAGACGGCATGGCTTCAACCTCTACAAATTTTTGTGTAAAGAATGTTATATACATATATACATATCATCTTTTTTTGAAACGACTACAATTTCATATATACATATCATCTTGAATTAAAAAAATAGTTACTATGTCATAAAAATACTTACAGTGGATTTGCTAGGTGGTGGGTCTACAGGATTACTCCCAACCTCTGCAGTAGGAGTAGAGCCTACAGTAGGAGACACCATAGGTACTGTCTGGTAAGTGGCAGTCTAAGATGCCTACCACTTTTTCATTGCTTCTTCGAGTTTCCTATCAAATAGCTTATCTACCTATACATGGATAAAAGAAATGTCAAATTATAATTATTGAATTCTCTTTTACAGTAACATCTACAAGGAAAAAATATGTTACCTCTTCTTTTGAAAGTCCCACTTTTGGGACATGTTTGCGCTGGGATGGCCCAAAAAAAGATTTGATGCCCACACCAGCGCCTGCAACCCTAACACGTCCAGGATGCTCTGGGTTACCCAGAGCAACTGTCAATTCATCCCTTGTGCCCTTAGGGATGAACTTGCCTTGTTTCCTCATCTCGTGCAGCTCCCGCTAATCACCAAAACAAAAATTTGTAATTAAGTAAACACCAAAAATAATCAATATTCGAACGATTGCTGTAAGAGTTGTATTTTACCATTTTTGCAGCTGCCTCAGCAATTGCGGGCTTCCTTATTTCTCCCTTCTTATTTTGCCTCCCAGCTATCCAGATATCATGGCGAGGTAGAGGTGTGCTACCTATAGTGGAGGACTCCTGAGTAGAAGTAGACTGAGCAGTAGCCTCAGACTATAGTCTTTGGTGAATGCCTGCATACCCCTTTGGACCCATTGTGTGGTCATGCACATTCAGTGCATGCCTTGATCTTTGTGCCTCACTGAGGGCCTAGTTAGTATGCACATTAATGATTTGGTTAGTAACAATAAATGTTAATCTTGAATAGGTGAATACAACATATATTAATGAGATTGGGACTGACGCCTAATACCTTGAATTCATCCGTTTGTCTTGAAGCAACAAACGCGTCCCATTCTTCTTTGTCCAGGAAGTTCTACTATTCAGTGGCTGTCTTCTTCCTCTTGTCAGCTTCTTTTATGTATTCTCGGGTGAGATTTGTCCTATATTCCTTAGGACTCTCCCACAGCGTTGCATCACACATTTACAATGCATATTTTCATCCAATTCAAATATACTCTGCAAATTAGAATTGCTATTAACTAGTATCCAAAAAATTAGTAATCTACAAAATAGAATTACAAATTAATAATAACTCACGCATAAATCCTTCCATATTATGTCTTTCTTCTCCTTAGAAATGTTATGCCAAGAATCTATCTTACAACCGCAATGGCTACGAGTAACATACCCAAGATATGAAACAAATGAATTGTGATTCACACCAGATGCATTTCCTGCATTATCAAAATCCACAACAAGTTTGGGCCCATTGCCCTTTTGCGCTATTAACTTCTTCATCATAGTGATGCCCCTTCTCCTGTCAACTTTTTGGTGTTGCTGATCAAGTTCCTCAAGTGCTTCAGATGGTACATGTGCATCATCAACCTAAAATTTGACAAAATAAACACATTTACAAGATATAACTATAAATGGACATATAGATATAAATATATGATATATTTTAAAAACTTACATTGTGAGGCGGCGCATTGATGTCCCCACCCTCACAGTAATCATCAGCACGGTCATCAGGAGAATGCTCAGCCATCTAAAAATTCACATTCACATTGTAAAGTTCACATTGTAAAGTAATTCAAATTGTAAAGCTCACATTATAAAGTTCACATTCACATTGTAAAGTAATTCACATCGTAAAGTTCACATTATAAAGTAATTCACATTGTAAAATTCACATTGTAAAGTTCACATTCACATTGTAAAGTTCACATTGTAAAGCTCACATTGTAAAGTTCACATTCACATTATAAAGTAATTCACATTGTAAAGTTCACATTCACATTGTAAAGTTCACATTCAGAAAAATAAAACATATAAAAAAATATAAACATGCCTTAATATTGCGATTTTTTATCAATTAACAATCCTTCATTATGATCTCTGCGCACATACAAGTCATCATTAGCTTCAATATTTGCTGGTGTTGGCAACCCAACTGAGAATGGACTGGAGTCATCATACTTATCATAGTACTGTTCTTCATCTATAGGATCTTCAATGAACTGTCTTTTACCATGAAGAACAACCGACCATTTATCATTTGTAGGATCATCGATATAAAATACTTGTTTCGCATGTGATGCCAATATGAATGGTTCATCCTTCTCGCCAATCTTTTCAAAGTTCACTAAAGTGAAACCCAATTCATCCACTATAACTCCTTTGGTGTTATCAACCCAATTACATTTGAAGAGCGGAATTTTGAAATCTATGTAGTCAAACTCCCATATGTCTTCAATGACACCGTAATATGACATTTTAGCTTCACGTGGACTCTTATCCTTTGCACTTGCAAAAAACATAGTCGATGCTTGAAGGGTGACCCCAGAGTTTATTTCGGGTTTGAAATCTCTCCATGCCAGTGCCATTCTGTATAGCCTTGTATAATCCCGTTGCACATGACATGACTTTTGATTTCATCACCAGTGCTGACTTTCAAGTTGTTACCGCAATGCCTACATGGACAGTAGAACCTATCTCCAGGTTTTTTCCTATGTTCCTCGGCAAATCTAATAAACTGGTCAAGACCAGAAATAAACTCTGGGGTGCAGCGATTGCGAATGGACATCCATGATCTATCCATTCTATGATCAAAGACAAATCAAATATACATTAAACAAGATTAGGGTCTAGGGTTAACAGATTAGAGTTTTTGCATGGTTAAAACTTTAGGCCAACAAATACATGTGTTGTCATTCTTATATATAATAAATGTGTACCACCTATCCCATTCTTGAACACCTAATCTCACTAGTAAGTGTATAATGTGTATTGGGTTTTCAAGAAAATTTCGGCAGCATTTCCCCGTTGTTCTCTAAGTACATATGTACTTAGAGAACAAACGGGGAAATGCTGTCGAAATTTTCTTGAAAACCAAATACACATTATACACTTACATCCTAAGTGAGATTAGGTGTTCAACAACAGTCCCAAACCGGAGACTATCCAAGATTTACTCCTAATGAGTATATCTTGGACGGGTTTCTAGGCCAACAAATACATGTGTTGTCATTCTTATATATAATAAATGTGTACCACCTATCCCATTCTTGAACACCTAATCTCACTAGTAAGTGTATAATGTGTATTGGGTTTTCGAGAAAATTTCGGCAGCATTTCCCTACTGTTCTCTAAGTACATATGTACTTAGAGAACAAACGGGGAAATGCTACCAAAATTTTCTCAAAAACCCAATACACATTATACACTTACATCCTAAGTGAGATTAGGTGTTCAAGAACAGTCCCAAACCGGGGACTATCTAAGATTTACTCCCAATGAGTAAAGCTTGGACGGGTTTCTAGGCCAACAAATACATGTGCTGTCATTCTTATACCTACAATCCTAGTTTCATCATTCATATCCTAAGTTTTGTGTAACATCATTTAATCATGCTTGTTAGTAAATAATAAACAGTAAATAAACCATGATTCCATATATCAAAGATTTGAACAGTAAGTCAACAACACCTACAACAACACAAATACACAATTCAATTATGTTATAATGTATTAATTAGGGTCACATAATCAATTTAGAAATAGAAGACCCACATGTGACCCTAAACCCTAAACACAAATATATGCAAGCACAAAATAGCACGAAATAGTAAATATACAAATATACACACATAATTGAGCAATATAGCACAAAATCAGCCACCACGGCCATGCTACGTAGCACGACTGTGCTAACAACACGACCGTGCTGCCCAGCACGACTGTGCCGACCTGCAATTTCACAACATGGTGGAGAAGAGGAGGAAAAGGATATACATGTAAGAGCAGCGAGCAGGAAAGAGGGCGGCGGCGGCAACGAGTGAGAGGGTGGGTTTCTGGAGCAGCAAGCAACAAACGGGCGGTGGCGGTGAGCGGGCGACCAGGAGCAGAGACCTAACAGGAGAGGAGAGGAGCAGACGGGCGACCAAAGCAGCCACCGGTGGGGGCGGCGGCGAGGAGAGGAGAGGAGACAAGCACCGAGTGACGGCGGCACCAGCAGAGAAGCAATCGAGCGGTGGCGGCACCAACAGAGAAGAAATCGCCAGACCTAGTTACGCGAACTGAAGAATCAGGAATGAAACAGAGAAAGGGGAAGAGTCCCTCGCGCGGGTGCAGTTAAGTTAACCTTAAGCGTCAGTTCTTTAACAAACCAATGCTACAACATAACAACGTCGGTCACTAAGAAAAAACCGACGCCATAGGGGTGTAAAAATTTTGGCGCGGACATCACGGGTAAACAAATCGGCGACAGTTTTGGGAATATAACCGATGATAAAAATGTCCCGCGTGAAAAGGTTTTTATCGTCAATTATGTATTTAATAACTGATGTTGTTAGTTAAATTTTGGACCTAATTTTTTTCGTTGGATAAATTGGATTTGGCGGGTGTTTATAGGCGTCGGTTGTTTATTCTTGAACCGACGCTAAATAGAAAGTGATACCCGTGTCTGGCCACTCCTATCCGATATATGTCAGTTTGTGTTTTAAACCGACGCTATAGGTTTTAGGCGTCGGTACTTAGTTAATAACCGACGCCTGGAAAGTGACTTCATAAGCCATTTCTGTAGTAGTGGTTGAACATGCCAACATCATAAGAAGAGCTACAACATAAACACAACTATCAGGATAATCATGATTACAGTATATGCATCTGTAGTTACAAAGGCATGGCTAGCATGCTAAACATAACTAACAAGATGAGATATCTAGCATCATGATTATAATCAGCAATAGCAGTATAGTTATCAACATAAGCATGGCTACTGTATGTACACATCTACAATCTTAAGCATATCCACATCATAAGTATATCTACTATCTCTTAATTACACTAAGCATCATCTTTATGTAAAGATAACAAACAAGGGTTATCATCCAATGTGAATCCTCTTGTATAACCCTAAACAAATATTCTACACGGCTGTATTACATCTTTATTATGACCTAGGGAATTTGAATTGCACCATTCAAAGTCCAACCGACCCATGTGAAGGACTATTCAGTTCCGTACAAGATCTAGGAGTGCCAGTATCCTGAGATCTCTTCCCCTCGGTCAGTACGAGTAAAAAGGCAGTGACATATCAGTCAAAGCTACCACCACAACGACATATAGTCAAGCTGCTAACCACTAGTCCGCCCTTAGCACATGTCACGATACTAGAAACTAGGGCATACAAATCCAATCATTGAGGTACAATCACAGTTGTCCTCTAATCACATCATGTTATGATCACCAAGACACGACCGCATCCGTTCTCAATCACATCAGATGTATGAGGCATGACCATAGCCAACCTCTACAATTTGCATTGTGGATGACTAGGATATATCCTCAACCTAACACCCCCACATACTCAATAGTATGCGCTTCGATTTTACCTTAGGAATACTCATTTCACCATCCAACAAGTTCTGACATTGAAGATGGTTCTACGGAACAGGACACTACATGATTAGAGTTGCACTTGATTAGTTATGCCAATTGGGTGAATTAAGGCTGCATCAAACAAGTGGACCTATAAACCCAAATTCACTTCTATGAAGCATATAAATATCACAACTTTGAAAAGGTATAAAACGTGTGAAACATAATTTCTCATCTCATCATCACATGGTACTATTCACTTACCATTCATGAGACCACAGTAGTCATCATACTATCATAAGATATAAATCCCTTTCAAAATATCATAGTGTATCAACCCTTATCAACATAAGAGGATTACACCTCATTCAGGGCTCAACCATGCCCAAAGATCATTAAGATCATCATACTATTCCCTACAAGATCATCATTATCTTTGCATGCCTTAAGACAAGGCTCAACAACATCACTTACATATAATACACCAGATAAGCACAATATTGCATTAATGAGCTAGGAGATATTCATAAACAATCATAATAGGGTTATATTAACATTAAGAACATTCCTTTATTACATCAACATGAAAGGAATCTAGATATGATTAACCCTCATCATATTCATAATGCACATGTTTTTCATAAGCAAGTATCAACCATGTTAGATATGACAACCACCAATTAAACATTAAGGTTATGATCATGTTAAGGAGGTTATTTCACCATCATGCCATCATATAAGAATGTTAAACATGAATACTCATCTATATCTATTTGCATTAGAATTAGGTTCAACAAGATAAATTATATTAATGTTACTAATCAACACTTATACCCAAACCCTTACTCACGACATCCTCATTGGATCATGGATGCATAAGGTGAAGCATCACCATCACATTCCATACGATTCTCAAGTATGAACCCACACATAAATCAAGGTGTAACCATTGGGTTATAGCATACTAGGGTTTCAACAACATTAACATAGTACTTCATGATTGTATTAGTCATTCAAGGACTATTCATACCCAATTACCATCATTTAGTTATATTAAAGCTAGGTAGAACAAGCTATACCTCATTAGGGTTACATATCAACACAATATGATTATCATCCCTCCTATTCATATGAGTGAATTGGTAAGACTACCTTATTAAGGGTAACCCTCCATTTGTTCCATCATCATTCAACACATATCACCATACCACAATGTCATCCAGAACCATTGGATGTTCAAAAGGTAAGACCATTGGTTGTTTACATAAGTAAACACCTTGGAAAAACCAACTATGAAGTCCTTGATTTGTGCTCTATAAAGATTCACCATCTAACCCTAGACATCCCTTGATTAACAACACAAAAGTTCCACTGAGAGTAGGGTAAAACCCACAATCGACTGTTCATTTAAAACAAGCCATCCATTTTCAACAAGTAAGCTCCTTAAGTTGATCATATAAAGAAAACCATAAAAATCTCATTATTAGGACCAACATATTACATTAGCCATCATTCCACTTTATTGGAGGAATAAACATTATATCTTGACCATTGGGTCAAGTTCATATATTAAAATCATCAATTATAGTATAGGTCTGACCATTGCATCAAGTTACCCAAGAAACCATTAGTCTAAGGCTTAATTGATGATACAACCATTAGTCTAAGGCTTAATTGATGATATCCTATTTTCAATGGCCAGTTCCTTCATCAGAAAGCATCCCCATCAGTTAGAGGATTCATTGACGTAGGCCCATCGATCCATAGAAATAGCCCCTCCCCCACCCCCCGCGCGTGGGGGTGGGTTTGTTTAATGATGCTACGACCGTGACCAAGAATACAATGCTGTGACCATGGCCAAGGAGACAATGTCGTGACCGCGACCAAAATGAAACGTCGACTGACACTCGGCATGAACGGGTCCAACTCATCACAATCTGGATGAGGTCAAGGTAGTGCGACTGCGACACCCCACTGCCACCAAGAAGACCAGCTAGACCGCAGTGCAATCACCTTGACCACGGTGCAATCACCTTGACTGTAGTGCGATCACCTTGACAACAGTGCAATCACCTCGACCGTGGAAATCACCTTGACCGCGGCCACCTCAGCACGGTCAGATGCACACCCGGCACTGTCGTTCCGAGGAGTGCTATGACCACGGAAGCTAAGTCAGTGCTCCCCAGATCTGCACCTATAAATAGACGACCCCCTCCCTCATTTGAGGCATCCCTTCTGCTCCATCCACACTGATAGGTTTCCGCTCTATGCCCAGCTAAGGAAGATGATCTTCACCACCAAAGACTACCTCTATGGTGTCCTTGATACTCCGCCATCTCTGCTCCATCAAGATCTATATCCTAGCCATGAAAGTGGTGGGATTTCAGATCTGTAGCACCTTTATCCATCAACCATCTACCACTCTGTCTCTTGTGAGCAAGAGAATGAGAAGAGAAGGAATAAGGATAGAGAAGATCATCCTCGTCTGTCTTGGTGTTCTTCCCCTCCTCATCCAGATCTGCCCCACCATAGTGTAGAAGGCCATTTATCCACCGAGTTGTGACCATCTTCTTCACCATGACCATGGCATAATCTTCCCTCTCTCTTGTTATTTTTGTTTATTTCATGAGGAGCAAGTATTCCATTTTGCTGGGGTGTGGGGACTAGCCCCTCTACCCGTTCTTACATGTTCATTTTATAACATTTTCCATGGCTTGTATATAATTTTCCATTTTGTTGTTAATCATTTAATGCATGCTTTGTGGGTTGATCACCTACCTTGCATGATCTATTATATTCCTTTGTTGTGATAACTTCAATACTTAGGATTTGAATATCAATTGACATGATTGATGCCCAGATGAGAACTTCCAAAGGGATATCTCCGGAGTAGTAAGTGTGTGACCCGTGGGTAACAAGACATCGAGCTCATGGAGGTGCTTACACAAACTCTATTTCCTAACGGATGGTTTGCAACTTCATTTGGATAGTTGTATCTTTCCTGGATGTGTCTTGGATGTGTTTGCATGTGTAATGGTGGTGAAACCTAATTTCACCCCAGTGATTCCCATCATTAATCTAAACTCAGTTTTAATCCTGCTCTTTTACTTTCCTTGCAATTAGTCTAACTAAACCCAAATCAAAAATTGTTCTAAACATTAGTCTTAGTTGAACCAGATTCGACTAGCAAGATTCTTAAAAAAGTTGTCCCTTGGGATTCGATCCTTAACTATACTGCAATAAGACCCGTCCTCTTATTGATGGTACTATTACACAAGGTTTTGGTAAAAACTTAGGGATTTTAGCCCTTGGTGGATTTGTTAGTGCAGTAAAAACCACATCATGCCCCAATCTAGACTACATGTCTGAAGAAATGAATCTTCTCAGGGTTTCAAATATCAATGAGTCAAGCGTCTAGGATAAGCGGGTCGCTTAACTCACGTTCAAGGAGAAAAATCATAGTGTAGCTAAAACAACTGACTGGGAGATGGAAGTCTGGGATTTGGAGATCTCTGAGTCTGGGCCTTTTGGGCTTTGAGTCGGCTGGTGAAAACCCTTCTATTACCATGTGCCTTGGTCTTCTACCAAAATGCATAAAAACCTACAAAAAATGAGACAAAATCAATGAGAATTCAACAAAGGGTGAAAAATAAAGGCATTTGAAATTAAATCATAAAAAAGAAAGGAAAAGAGATAGAAAAACCTAAATAAATGACCTAAATATTACCATAAAAGGTGATGAACATTGCCATCCCTAAAATCAAAAGCTTTGGAGCTAAAAGTCCAAAACTTCCTTATACTTATCTAAGTTATTTATCACTAAGATCAAATAGAATCCATGCATATGAAGTGGCATGAGGTCCACTTGAGTGTTGTGCCCCAGGAAACATATGATACAATATGGATGCCTCCATTTAAATAGCAAATATCACCAAAAGAGTCTCCAACAAAAGTTCGCCATGTCTACTACTAACATGCAAACTACATAAGGATATTACCTCTCTAGTGGTAAATGAGTGCATCACACCCAGGTCAACTAAAATTTGATATGAAAGATAAAGAGGTTAAATCATATCGAGGAAGTTCCATGTCAATTAGCATGACCTGTGGGGAAACAACTCCTTTTGATCCATGGTGTAGACTCAAGTAATTTTTTGTGGGTGGATATGTAGTACTTAGTGTATCGATCCACAAGAACAACGTGTCAATAATTAAACCGAGTCAAGTTTGCAAAGAACATACTTAAAACAAAGCTTTGGAGAATGATTAATCTAGAGCAAGGAAGTAAAATTGTTGAAAATGAAATTTGCTGAATTGAAAGTGTAGAAATTAAAAGTGCTAGAATTAAATTATAGAAATTGAAACTAAGTTAACAAAAAAATGTAAAATTAAGAGTACAAAGATTAGGAGTCAATGGTTAAGATTAATTCATATTTTATGAGTTATCGGAAGTCTAGATATGACCACCACGAACTCCATAATTAAACTAGACACTTTTATGTTTCTTTTAGATATTTAGAGGTTAGGACCATGGAGATCTATCCTCTTTGGAATCAGGTCCCATGGATCAAACTTTCTACGGTCTCATAGTTGTTAATGAGCCTTAGGTTATTGTTTGATCATCCAATGTATTCCCATAATGGGTCTCTTTTGAGATTTATGGAGATCAATGGGGATACTCCCTGTTAACTGACAAGAGAAAACTACTCAGACATAATGAAAGTGAAAAAAGGATAGAGAATGAAAGATTAGATCCTCTTATCTTTCGAGCCCCCCTCATTTTATAGGAAGAAAGGAGGGGGAGGAAATCCTTGAGATAAAGCATGGTGGCAACTATGCCTATCTGTCACAAGATCATAGTTGATCAACTCAGGGGCATGAGTTACACGACTGGAGTATTTGTTTGGTTGCTTTAGTTTGCTTCTTGTTTGAGTCAATGACACATGTCGAGTGACTGGGAGATGTGAATCGCTCGAATGACTTTAATTCTTGGATTTAGTTCAAATTTCCTTGACTGCTTTAATTGACTTACTTAACTAATCTAGAGAGCGGGTCGAGCCAATGGTAGACATGAGTCACTCAACTTGAGCCGAATAGTTGCCCTAATGAATGTGTAACATCCCTGACCTGGGTTATGTGTTAACCCTAGATGTTTTGCCTAATAATATTGAGTATATTCTTAATCTTATCTTGGGAAAAGTAATTAGGGCTCATGAGAAACTTATGTTTCAATTTTGGTCCTGATTGAGCAATGTTGAAGCAATGTTTGCTTATTTTGGACTAAAGTGTAAATTACCCAAGTTGAAGGGTTAAATTGCAAATGTTTCATGATAAGATGTTCCTATAATGTTGAGACATCATAAGAATGAATATGATGTAGTGATATGGTTTTCACAAGCTTGGGCACCAAGATTAAGCTTGTAAAGCAATCCTTGTGCATTAAAACCTAGTTTTGGTGTAATGTGCAATTTACCCAAAACCTAGGGTTCAATATGCAAATTAACACTTCAATAAGGTCCCTAATGTTTCTTGTCATCTTTTAGAGCAAATAAAATGATAAGGGCGCCTCATTTGAATTAAGTTGGAGGAGAGAGAATCTTGATATTAAAATAATTAAGATTTAATCCTAAATGAAACCCTAATCCAATTTAGGGCAAAAATGAATGTATTAATTAAAGGGCCTTCAACCAAAATTAAAATGGTTGGATTCAGATGTGTGTGGATAAGCCTAAAGCCTTGCAAAGGCACGAGCATATCATAAGGAGGTGAAATTCCACTCACCATTATTATAAGAAAAAGAATTTCCACTCAAATATGGATATTCTTATTATAAGGGTTAAGATGCTTAATTTCTTTTCCCTTAATTCATGGATAATGGAAGGGAGTTAGGTGGGGATATAGATGCCCTTGCATGCAAGAAACCAAGGGGGAAGTGGTGGCAACAATTTTGGAATTAAAAGACTTTTATAAAGTACCCTTTCTAAGCCAAAACAAAGGATTTTTCAGATTTCCTTCTTCTCCTTGCTTGGGGAAACGACCAAGGGATCTTGGGAGGGTCAGGAGGACGACCCCCAACATGTTGGTAAGGTTTTTGATCCATTTCACCTTGATTCCATGGTGGAAATCGAAAATAAATTATGGATTTCTTCCTATTTCGATCTCCTCTTCATTTCTAAGCATTCCTTTTCACTCAAATCTTGAGGACGAGCCTTGGAATGGTGAAGGGAGTTGCATCCACCATTGTTGCTATGAACATGAATCTTTGGAGCTCAATTGGAGGTGGGTTTTATAACTTGAAACCCTAACTTTGTTATTGCATTCAATTCCCCATCAAATAATGATAATTTATCTATTACAATTATTGATTTGGTTGATTGATGCAATTTCCATGGAAATCATAGAAGGTTTCGTGGGTCTAGAGCTTGATGATGATGACATAATCATAAGCACACACCTCCCCAAATATCTATACCAAATAGTTTCAACATGTTTGCCCATTCGGTTTCACCAAACCGTTTGAGAGCAAACGGTTTGAGACCGTTTGAGAGCAAACGGTTTCAAAACCATTTGAAAGAGTTGACCAAGGGTTGACCGTTTGATAATCATGTTTCTAATTATGTTGGTTAATAACCCACCAAATTTGATGGATTAATTCCAAATAAATCATGAGTTGAAGGCTAATCAATTAGGCAAACCCTAATTGGATTAAGTGCTTATTTTCAACTTGATTGATTTGACTTTTTGGGTTATTTAGCCCAAACGGTTTCAAAACCATTTGGGAATCACCCAAACGGTCTCAAGACCGTTTTGGGTTCACCCAAGAACATTTGGAGGTCTAGGGTTGGATATGGTTAAGTGTTTGAAGGACAAAAGATATGGTTTTAACCCTAATCGGCTAAGTGCTGATTTTGCATTGAAATGAGTTGATGTTTTGGGTTGATTGACCCAAACGGTTTCAAAATTGTTTGGGAATCACCCAAACGGTCTCAAGACCATTTGGGGATCACCCAAGACCGTTTGGAGGTCTAGGGGTAAGCATGGTTGACCAATTGAAGGTCTAAAGGTACCAAATCACTTTGCAATTAAGTGCTGATTTGATGATCAACTCAATAGCTCAAACCCTAATGATTTTTCACTAGAATCCAAGGGTTGGATGAGCCAAACGGTCTCAAGACCGTTTGGAGGTCACCCAAGACCATTTGGAGGTGTAGGGTTGAGTATGGTTAAGCAATTGAAGATCCAAAGGTACTAAGTTGAAGTGCAATCAAATGCTGATTTGGTGATCAATCTAATGATCCAAACTTTGATTGATTATCTTGGATTTTGATGTTGACATGGGAAAAAGGTCTCAATATCATTTGGAGGTCATCCAAATGACCTCAAGACCGTTTGGAGTCAGGTCATGCCCAATTTGGATGATGGTCCAATGGTTTTAAAGTAACTAGTTTCACATTGGTTAATGTTGAAGGATCATCGATTCCAAACCCTAATTCAATTGATTCAAACCCTAATTGATGACCAATTGAGGGTTAATTGAGGGTAAAATAAGTTGAAGGTTGACCGATTAAACTCAATTGAAGTATGATGATAGGTCCAATTGATGATTGGTTCCATGAATTCAATGATGGAAGGAATCAACATTGGAAACCCTAGTCCAATTTGATTGGTTGAGACCATATTTGGTCCATGCAGTTTTGAGGAGGTTTGGACCAAACGGTCTCAAGACCGTTTGAGTCCAAACAGTCTCAAGACCATTTGGGACCAAACATTCTCAAGACCGTTTGGAACCAAACGATCTCAAATCGTCTGGAGACCCAAAGTGCAAACGGTTTTCAATACCTACCTTGTCCAATTGGTTTCAAGTATAACATGTTCAATTGGTTTTTAACCAATTGATTTATGAGAACCAAGATCATTGAGGGTCTAAGTAATTAATTTTGTGAAGATCAACATGGTTAATCCATTTGAATATCTAATGTTATTAAAGGTCCAATATGGTGAACCTATTTAGATACTTAATGCAATTGAAGATTTCAATGGTTAACCCAATTGATCATTTTGTGGAATTGAAAGTTTAATTGGTCAATCCTTTTGAATTCCTTATATAATTGATGTTTTAATTGATTATACCATTTGGACATCTAATATGATCAAAGGTCAATCAGCTATGTGATTATTAAAGTTGTAGACCCATGATGATTTTGAAGGTTAACCCTAGCTATGTGTACTCAAGTGAAGAGTTGACCTAGATTAATCTTGGTGTAATTAACATCCTAAATAGGATGAGAGAGGGAATGAGAGAGATGATTGCTTATATAATTAAGCCTTAATTTTCTCATTATGAGTAAACTATGTGATAAGGGTTGATTCATAATAATGAGATCATGAAACCCTAATCAATGAGCCCTAACCCTAATTAGAGCAATGCTATGTATTAGAGCAATGCTATGTGTGAAACCCTAATTAGAGAAATGCTATGTGTGAAACCCTAATTAGAGCAATGCTATGTGTGAAACCCTAATCTAGGGCAAAGCTGAGTGTTATCATAAATCCAGGGTGATGATGTAATCCTAACTTAGTGTAACAATGAAGGAAACCCTAATTTAATGGGAATTGTATATCCTAACCCTAATTTAGGTATGAGGAAAGAGAAACCCCACTTAGATGTGAATGATAAACCCTAATCCCTAAAATGGGATAAAGGTATATGAAACCCTAATATAGGGTTGTGCTACTAATCCTATGTGAAGACCTAGCACTGGGTGATGTGTTGTGAAATCCTAATTTCACATAATACTAGGTGAAACTTTGATATAGAAGGATGATTATGTAAAACTCTATTGAAGAGTAATACTATGTGAAATCCATAAGTATACGGAATATGCTATGTGAATCCTAAAATTATAAGTGTGGAGAATACTATTCCTAATAGTGGAATAGTGATTAATGTTATGACAAATGTAACACCTAGAAAGGTTGATAATGGATATCCTTATATTAATAGTTCCTAACTTAAGGATGAGTCTATAGTATTGGCAACGGTTCTATAATCTAAGTGAGTGACTAATGACCAATACTTTACATGATAATTGTGATGAACTGGTGCATAAAGTATTAGGATGTGGAATACCCTAATACAAACTAAGTGTATGAACTCAAGTAAGATAAAGGTGTTGAGGGAAATGATACATCAAGATATGATAGATATCACATCCAACACCCCAATGCTGGTATACCTTGATGTGTTATAAGTCCAATATAATTGGACGAATGACACATGAGATGTGTCATATCAATGGTTACATTGATATGTAATGTACTCTGTTGAATGTAGGCTAACATGCCTTATGAAAAGGTTAATCCAAACCTATAAACTATGATGTAATCATATTCTGGCAAAGAAGAGAGAGAAACTCAAGCTATGTGTTGATAATTCATTTAATGATGAATGATGAGAATAAAGAATATGATTGAATACTTATGATTATTCATATTGATTCCTTACTATGTGAACCTTGATACAGAGTAATGCTATGTGAAACTTTAATACAAGTCAATGCTATGTGATCCCTAATGCAAGGTAATGCTATGTGAAATCCTATGGCAAGTTAATGCTATGTAAACCCTAATACAAGGTATTACTATGTGAAATTCTAATACAGGATAATCCTATGTGAAGCTCAAATATAGACTAATGGGTTATGAATGTAATAAGATAACCCTCGTATTGCATGATATTAATAAGTAATTGTGTCATGATTACTAATCATGCAGATATGTTGAGAAGATGAGCATAGCCAGGTATGGGCTATGATGCTTTGTTATTGAGAATGTTTTATAGGCTTTATAAGCCTTCATATGCTTTGTGTAGTAAGAATCATTAAACTTTGTGTACTATGTGCAATACATTATGCAGCAAGAATCATGATGTTCTTGGTCAGATGATCTGAAGGTATGAAGTTACCTAATAAGTGATAACAAGTGTTCTATGGTGAATTATGGGTTCAAATACCCAGATACTATAATCATGATGATGAACCTGTTAAGAAATGGAATTGTGCTTGGTGAGTTAAGGGACTAAGGTCCCAACACTTTGTGAAAAGAGTATGGCTACATGCCATGACTCCACAATGACAATGCCAGGCTTTAGATATATGAGCTAAGCCTGAAGAGAGTTAATGTTGTGGTAATGATTCTATAGTGAATAAATATTATACATGTTCTTCATATTCCTTAAAGGATAAGTGACATGTTGATTATATCAAGTTATAGCTGCAATGCTTCTGATAAGAATAATGTTCTAATCTGTTAGACATTAAAATATCTACTGTCAAATAAATATGACTCCTCTATTCATATCTATCTTCTTAAGCTGCAATAATAATGTTTCTAGCGGAGAGTTATATCTCTCGCTGGGGAAATTTACAATTGTCTCACCCCCGTGGGAATCACATTTTTAGGTGGACGCAGATGAGGAGGCAGGAATCCTTCAGTAGGTGAAGGACATCAGCAGCAGCAGCAGTAGGGACAACAGTGAAGTCTCAGGTGGAGACATTGGCTGTTATGCCTTGTATAGATGTAGATAGAGTCCTATGTGTTGTCTATGTACTCTCAGGTCCTCGGAGTAGTAGTTAGTGCTTTCAGAATTTTGTCTCAGTGCCTCGAGTTTTTATACTGCCTGTGTTTAGCTTGATAGGATAGTTAATGCTTGTAACTCACAGATAGAGATGATACAAGTTATGTACTTTTGAAGAACAGAATGTAAATGTGATACTTTTGTTCTATGTGAGAAAGTTTTTACTTGATGGATCTTTTGATAAAAAGGTTTTAATTTTTAGTGATTTTTGGTAATCCGCTGCTTAGTGAATGCTTCCGCATTAGTTAATTATGTTTTCATGAGTTTCATGCCACAGAATGCATATTATTCTAAGTTTGAGTCTCCATTTTTGGCCCGGTTATGCACTGAAAGCTCTCATATACCCTCCTGAATATGCTCATATACAATTTTTCTAAATTTTAGATGATTATTTAGAGTTTTGATCAAATACATCCGTCTCCATTTAAGGATTAAGCATCACACTATGTGCACCAGTGTAGGAGACGGTGATCCCACTAATCGACTAGCAGGCCCAAGAAACTTTTCATAATTTGGACCCTATTTTTGATGGCCAGTTCCTTCATCTAAAAGCATCCTCATCAGTTAGAGGATTCATTGATGCATGCCCATTGACCCATAGCAATAGCCCCCCCCCCCACAGGGGTGGGTTTGTTTCATGATGCCGCAACCGTGGCCAAGAATACAATGTCACGACCATGGCCAAGGAGACAATGCCGTGATCGCAGCCAAGATGACACTTCGACTGACACTCGACACGACCGGGCCCAGCTCAGTACAGTAAGGCCAAGATCAAAGTAGCATGACCGTGACACCCCACCGCGACTGCGATTGTGACCAAGAAGACTAGTGAAAATGCAGTGCAATCACCTCGACCGCGGTGTAATCACCTCAACCACGGTGCGATCACCTCGACCATGGTGCAATCACCTTTACTATGGCAATCACCTCGACTGCGACCACCTTAGCATGGTCGGGCACATACCTGACATGGTCGTGCTGAGGAGTACCACGACCACTACTGAAGGTTGTGATCACGACAGCTAAGTCGGTGCTCCCTAGATCTGCACCTATAAATAGATGATCCCCTCCTTCATTTGAGGCATCACTTCCACTCCATCCACATTGACAAGCTGCCACTCTGTGCCCAGCCAAGGAATACGATCTCCGCCGCTGAAGACTACCTCTGTGGTTTCCTTGCTACTCTGCCATCTTTGCTCCATCAAGATCTATCTCCTAGCCATGAAAGTGGTGGGATTTTAGATCTGTAGCACCTTCATCCATCAGACATCTACCACTCCATCTCCTGTGAGTATGAGCATGAGAAGAGAAGGAAGAAGGAGAGAGAAGATCATCCTCAACGTCTTGGTGTTCTTCCCCTCCTCGTCTAGATCTGCCCCTCCATCATGTAGAAGATTGTTTCTCCACCGAAATGCGACCATCTTCTTCACCATGACCATGGAAAAATCTTCCATCTCTCTTATTCTTTTTGTTTCTATCATGAGGAGTGAGTAGTCCATTTCACTGGGGTGCTGGAACTAGCCCCGTTTGCTGTGCTTACATGTTCATTTTATAACATTCCATGTCTTGTATATAACTTTCCATTTTGTTGTTAATCGTTTAATGCATGCTTTGTGGATTTATCACCTACCTTGCATGATCTATTATATTCCTTTGTTGCGAGAACTTCAATACTTAGGATTTGAATATTGATTGACATGGTTGATGCCCATATGAGAACTTTCAAAGGGATATCTCCAGAGTAGTAAGTGTGTGACCAATGGGTAACGAGACATCGAGCCCATGGAGATGCTTACACAAATGCTATTTCCTAACAGATGGTTTGCTACTCCATTTGGATAGTTGTATATTTCCTAGATGTGTTTGCATGTGTAGTGGTGGTGAACCCTGATTCCACCCAGTGATTCCCATCATTAATCTAAACTAAGTTTTAATCATACTCTTTTACTTTCCTTGCAATTAGTCTAACTAAACCCAAATAAACTCTTATTTTAAATATTAGTCTTAGTTGAACCAGATTCGACTAGCAAGATTCTTAAAAAAGTTGTCCATTGGGATTCAATCCTTAACTATACTGCGATAAGACCCATTCGCTTGCAGGTGGTACTATTGCACAAGGTTTTGGCAAAACCTAGGGTGTTATAACCCCATTTTTCTAAACCATGTAATGAGATTTGTAAATCTCCTTTTAAAAGATAAATGAAATCAATGGTTGATTTAATGGTTTGATTTGAATGGTTTTCATTCATAGTAGCCTTGCTTGATTTCTTTGTGGGCTTTATTGGCTATTTAGCCCAATTATAAGAAAAAGAAAGAGAAAAGAAAAAGAAATTCAATTGGATAAAAGAATAAATAGGAAAATAGATAAAAGGAGGACAAAGGTGTTAAAGAATATTACCAAGATGGAATTTTGAACTATTAAGGTTCCTTGAGGTTCAAGGAACTCAGGATAATAATATAATGGCAAGGGAAAGAGAAAATATGTGGAATATATATATATTTAAGTGATGACTTGCAACTAAAGAAAAGGACCCGATTTCTTTAGATAATAAGCTCAAATTTGGCATGATGAAATATTAAATCATTAAGGAGATTCCCTTAAAATTTGAGATAAAAAGGAGTTACGAATTAAGAGTTATGGCTTTTTCAAATTATCCTAAAAATATGATTTATCTTGAAAAAGGAATATGTTTTCCTTTATGGTTGATCGCGGGAGATGAGGGCCATTGGATCTTGATCCAATGAGTGCCACTCATCATTGAGTTCTAGAGGAACTGGGACTCTGGCCGAGTATAGAGGGATTTCCCCCCTCGATTTTCTCTTAATCCAATGCATGTGCGTACATGGAAATAGTTCCATTGAATCTGGGAGAGGGAACCGAACCTTCTTGACCCTAGGTTGGAGAGCTTTGGTTGCGTCTAGAGGAAACACCCAATCGGGCTGAGGAACAGGTGGAGGCAGGGTGGAGAAACCTGAAAGGGATCCCTCTTATCCCAACATAAAGACCCCCACTCACTTACTCACACCCTCACAAACCCAGACGACTACCTCCCGAGGCCCAACACTCTCTCTCTCACTCGATTGATATCTCTCCGGTAAGAGAACCACTGCGACGCTGCCGTAGGTTCAAGGGGGAAGATGAGTAGCAACAACCGTTGGATTGGAGTCCATCATGATCCCGCGTGTCGATCTGATGATCCAAGGAAGGACTAGACAAGTTTAGCCACGCATGACGTGGAGCATTGGATCCAAAGGGCGGACCAACGGCACACCGATCGAATGACCGAGTATTTTTGGTAAACTCCTCTCTCTGACTAAAAATCTAGAAAAAGACTTTTTCTTGCGAAATTCATAAAAATAGCTAGGAATCTCGGATTAACAAACTTTATAGATGAAAGTTGATCTGGAAAATATGAGGAATAAGATAAAAATAGTTTGGTAACCTAATTCTGTCTCATTTTGCAAAAGTACCTTAATTTAATGGAAAAATGTATTAAAAGGTAATTAGAAACCCTAATTGAGTATAAAGGGTGAATCTTTGTGGTTTAACAGGTTAATTTGGGAAGTATTAACCTGTGGAATAGTAAAGTAGGGGTTCAATCCGTTTTACATGAAAAGTTGATTAATTTAGGGTTTTAATCTATGTATGTAGGATTATACATATAGAAACCATAATTTAGGGTAAAAGAAGAGAAAAACTTGGTTTATTTCGGATTAAGGGAATAAGTTACTAAATAACGATCCTAAGTCTGTAGGAGTATTAAAATGAGAAATTTAAGGTTTTATGTAGTTTTGTTGAATTAGGGTTCATGATATTAAAAGTGGAGGCAAAACCCTAATTTCAAAGGAAACCCTAAAATTGGAATAGAAATCCTAAGAAGTAAGATGAGTTTGGATAAATCTTGATAAAGGAAGTTTGTATATTTATTTCAGGATTTCTGTGCATTTTTGCTTGCTTGGTTGGGTTTTCTCTACTTATTTGACTCTATCTGAAAATCTAAAAACACATGTGTGTGGTTACGCTTATGAATATCATGAATTAGTTTTTTGAGGATTTCTGAAGTTTTCATCGGTGACTTGAATTAAACTGTTGGATGAATTTATTTCATGCAAACTATAATGTGGATATGACTATCACCTAAAATACATGCCTACTAGCTCAGACCCTAGTCCCCTCTGTAGCTTGATAGATTGACCTAGTACATGGCTACCTATGGGGTAGGTCCATCAGGTCATTGGGTGACTTAGTACATGGCTACCAATGGGGTAGGTCCATCAAGTCACCATGAGTCAGGGATTGGGCTACCTTTAGGTAGGGCCATGCGACTCCGCAACCCTAAGTATTGGCTACCTGTGAGGTAGGGCCATGGGGGTAAGGATCTACCATATGAGAGAGGTAGTATCCAAGTCCACTACAGGGACAACATAGAGATAGGGGATAGGTAAGGATTGAGTAGTATTACTTAAGAAATAATTTTGGTTGTTAAATGATAATTGTTTGATTACGTTGTTAACCTAGTTGCACAATTTTTGTATTCCCCCACATACCAATATAATCTGTTATACTGACCGACGTTTTGTTTGTCAGTGATTTAGGTACAAAATCCCAAAAGGACAAATAGTAAATTGGCATATTGTGAATCCATGAATTAAACTTCAAGGAGGATTAGCTAGAATAGTTTCAGTGGTGGATAAAAGTTTAGTAATCCCAAGTTTTAAAAAGGTATGCAAAGTTATATTTTATTACAGCCTTTCAGTATAGTCTTGGTAGAATTTCATAATTATTATTGATTATTTGTCGAACCTTTGATCCGAAAATTGGGATAACGGCTCTGACCTTTGGGTCTCCCTTAATTGGGGGTTACAGGGAGGCAAGGTTGTTACATTTTGTATTAGAGTGTAGGTTCCTCATTTAATCTTTAATAGTTATTAATTTTTAGAAATTCCATAGATCCGAGGGAGTTATTAGAGGATTTTCTGAAAGAAAAAGGTGTCTAGAAAAGGATCACGTCCGGGGGCTGACAATATTTTCCTCCGCACCGCTAGTTGGAATACGAGGACTCTCGGATCTGTGTAACTGCCTGGCCAATGTCTTAGGATCTGACTCGAAATAAGATACCTTTAGGACTCTCTCATATTGTTCATCCCTTCTCATCACACATTCTATTAAGGATTTTAAGAGTTAGGGTTTCTCTCTCTCTTCCTCACCCTCTTGAGGTATGGGTAAGTATGCTAAGGATTAAGGAATCCTCCATCAAATTAATAAAAGATACATAATAAGACGTCATCGACATAAGTATAATTAGCTTAAAGATATAGACTAAAAGGTCTATTTGTATGCTTATGCAGATGGCTCGTGTGAAGACCGTGGCTATCCCAGATGCCACCAATGGTGGTTGACCTTCACGCAAGGGAAAAGTATCTTTCGAGAAGAGAAAGAGGAACCATGGTGGTGAATCCTCAAAGAAGAGGAAGACACCTGAAGAAACTACACATGAGGTCCCCAACCCTGACCTGATACCCTTCAACAACCTTGATCAAGAGGAGGAACAGGGGTATGAGGAGAAACATGTGTATGAGGAGGAGGCCAAGATGGAAGAGGACCAAGCTGGTGGTCTAGAACCAACCATGGTGGTTCACACCCCTGTCACTTTGTGGATGGAGCAACATAAGAGGCTGACGGAGGCCATTAGAGCTTTGGCCCTTTGAGACATAGCTAGAGGTGAAAATGGCGAGCCACTTCCTATTCGTCCTCGACTGGAAGCCACTATCTTGGACTTTGTTAAGATGAACATAGAGAAGTTCTGGGGAGAGGATAAGTCTGAAGTGGTCGATAAGGTGGAGGCTTGGCTACTTGCAGTTGAGAATGGATTCTGTATGCTTGAGGTACATCCAAGAAAGAAGGTCCTCTTTCCTACTCACCTCCTGGAAGGAGCAGCCAAGATATGGTGGGAGACACACATCATGGGTCGAGATTTGGCTGAAGAACCAATGGTGTTGGATGACTTCAAGATGATCTTCACCGCCAAATTCATCCCTATCTCAGCTAAGAAAGAGAAGGAAAGAGAGTTCACCAACATGACTCAAGGAAACTCATCTGTGGCAAATTTTGGGCACAAGTTTCAAATCCTAGAGCATTTTGGGCATATGATGGATGAGGAAAGAAGGGTAGATCACTTCATAGAGCATATTCACTCTACCATCAAGCCCCATGTGATGACAAGCAAACCTAAAACCTTCATTGAAGCTTACAACACCACCCTGGACATGGAGAGAACAATGATGCCTTCTCAGAATCCACCCAAGGGATATTTGGGTTTCACTGAAGGAACCCAAGGCTAGAAGAGCAATCATAAGAAAGGTCATGGGCATAACCATGCCAAAGGAAGACATGGAGGAAAAGGGAAACCCCGTCAAGAGAACAACTGACCTCAATGCCGCACCTACGGGAAGTGGCATACCGATGAGTGCCGCTACAAGAAGAAGGTCTGCTACCGTTGTCAACAAAAGGGACATCTACAAGATGCTTGCCCTCTGCCAGATCCCAGAGGACCAGGACCAGTAGCAGCCCCACCTGTGGCAGCCCCACCTATAACTGTCGCCCCACCTGCTGGAGAAAGAAGACAAGATCGAGTGTTTGCTATAGACAATGAGGAGGCTCAAGCAAATGCTAATCAGTTGATCGAGGGTAATAACCCTTAGAGTTTTCTTTTATGTTTTAAGATAAGCATGTAATGGTCTAATGTATGGTGAAAACAATGTAGGCATGCTTGAAGTCATGGGACATAATGTAAAAGCTTTGTTTGACTCTGGATCTACTAATACTTTCATTTCAAGAAATCTCACAACTATGCTTTATTTGGATATCAAGGATTTAGGGTATGTCTTAGATGTTACAACCCCGAGTGGTCAGATCTTTACATCTCTTTTGAAAACTCTAGTGATACTTGTGAAATATCGAGATCATGAGTTTCCTACAGACTTTATCCTTCTTGATATGAATGACTTTGATGTGATCATTGGTATGGATTGGCTTTATACTTATAGGGCCAATATTGGCTGTAGGGAGAAGAAAGTGGTCATTAAGAAACCAGGTCACCCACCTTTCATCATTAGGGGTAGGAAAGATGCCACCACCATCCTGTATGTGTCAGACTTGAAGGTAGATCAGATGATGAGTAAAGGCTGTCGAGCTTTCCTGGCAGTAATTATCGAGCCACAACCCAGGGTGCAACCCTTAGAAGAAATAGAGGTAGTCAGGAGCTAAGCAGATGTTTTCCCAGATGATCTACCCGAGATTCCTCCCAAGAGAGAGGTAGATTTTTCCATAGAGCTAGCTCCTGGGACAAGCCCTATTTCAAGAGAGCCTTATAGGATGGCCCCTGCTGAGTTGCTCGAGTTGAAGAAACAACTGTAGGAATTGCTAGACAAGGGTTTTATCCACCCTAGCACATCACCATGGGAAGCACCAGTTCTTTTTGTAAAGAAAAAAGATGGTTTTCTTCAAATGTGCATAGACTACCGGATGATCAATTAGGTTACCATTAAGAACAAATACCCTTTACCCAGGATAGATGACTTGGTTGACCAGTTGAAGTCTGCTCGAGTCTTTTCCAAGATTGACTTGAGATCAGGTTATCATCAGTTGAGAGTCAAGAGTGAGGACATTCCAAAAAACTACTTTTAGAACCCGTTATGGCCACTATGAGTTTGAGGTTATGCCTTTTGGGTTGTCCAATGCACCTAGTGTTTTCATGAACCTTATGAATAGTGTGTTTCAACCCTTCCTTGACTCGTTTGTCATAGTGTTCATAGATGAAATACTGGTTTCTTCAGATGACTTAGATCAACACTAAGACCACCTAAGTAGAGTCCTTGATATCTTAAGAAAGCAGAAGTTTTAAAGGAAATTATCCAAATGTGAGTTTGGGATAGACCGAGTCGTGTTCCTTGGACACATCATCTCTGGAGGTACGATTGCCGTAGATCCAGCTAAAGTGTCAGTAGTTTGAGACTGGCCTACACCGAAGAAACCCTCTGAGATTTGAAGATTCTTAGGGTTAGCGGGTTACTATCGACACTTCATCATGGATTTCTCAAAGACCGCCTTGCCTTTGAACATGTTGACACAGAAGGATGTGAAGTTCATGTGGACTGATGTGTGTGAGGCTCATTTCCAGGAGCTGAATGAGAAGCTGACCACTGCACCAGTTTTGACTCTACCTTCCAGTAATGAGGGTTTCATGATGTTCACCAATGCTTCCAAGATGGGACTTGGCTGTGTGTTGGAACAAAATTGGCATGTGGTTGCACATGCCTCCTGACAACTCAATCCCAACAAGGTGAATTACCCGACGTATGACCTAGAGCTGGTTGTCATCATCCATGCCTTGAAGATTTGGCGGCATTATCTATATGGTGCTACTTTTGAGATCCTCACTGACCATAAAAGCTTGAAGTACCTACTGACACAAAGAGACTTAAACCTACGACAACGATGATGGATGGAGTACATGAAGGATTATGACTTCACCATCGCCTATCATCCAGGAAAGGCGAATGTCATAGTTGATGCTTTAAGTCAGAAATAGCTCAGATGTGTAGCTATTTTGTCCATTCAGTGGAAGAGTTTAGAAGAGCTTGTGGAGTGGACTCCACAACCGTTAGAGGATCGAGTTTGTTTGGCCAACATCCAGATATAATTAGAATTGTTGAGTGAAATCATAGCAGCACAGTTGGCTAGTGGGGAACTTGGCAAGATGAAAGGCTTGATGAAGAAGCCACAAACCCATCTTTCTTTAGGAATAGACGGAGGGATCAGATTCGAGAATCTCATATGGGTTCATGTAGATTCACATTGAACAAATGTATCCTATAAGAGGCTCATGGTTCCAAGTACATAGTGCACCCAGGAACTACTAAGATGTTTAAAGGCATGCAGATGTTTTTCTGGTGGCCAAGAATGAAGAGAGACATTGCAGCATATGTGGCCCGCTGTCTCATGTGCCAGATGGTGAAGGCTGAACACCAAATACCCGGTGGACTTCTACAGTCTATAGAGATTCCAGAATGGAAATGGGAGCAGATCACCATGGATTTCATGGTGGGTCTACCCCAGACCAGGAGAGGTCATGATGCGATATGGGTAGTGGTAGATCGCCTTACCAAGTTGGCACACTTCCTTGCCCTAAAGACCACTGCCAAGGTGTCAGACTTAGCTGAGCTATATATCAGAGAGATAGTACATTTGCATGGTGTACCCGGTTCCATTATCTCTGATAGAGACCCAAAGTTTACTTCCAAGTTGTGGAAGCAAGTTCAAGAGGAACTTGGTACAAGGTTGAAGTTCAATACCACTTATCACCCCCAGACAGATGGGAAGTCAGAAAGAACAATCTAGACTTTAGAGGATCTGCTGAGAGCTTGTGTGCTCAATTGGGGTGGATCATGGGAGTAGTACTTACCTTTAGCCGAGTTTGCCTACAATAACAACTACCAAGACAATATTGGGATGCCTCCATATGAAGCTCTTTATGGGAGACCGTATCGGTCACCACTTCACTGGGATGATGTGGGTGAAAGGACCCTGTTGAGGTCAGATGAACTCCAAGTGTATGCTGATAAAGTCACTTTGATCATGCAAAGGCTAAAGAGAGCCCATGATCGACATAAGTTGTATGCTGATGTGAAGTGGACTGATGTGCATTTCATTGTGGAAGAGCATGTTCTTCTGAAAATCCATCCACTCTGAGCTATAGCCAAGAACATAGGAAAGTTGAGTCCCTGATATGTGGGTCTGTTTGAAGTGTTAGAATGGATTGGTGAAGCCGCATATCATTTGGCTTCACCCCCTCAATATAGTATGATGCATGATGTGTTTCACGAGTCCAATCTGAAGCGATATGTGTAAGATCTGAGCCATGTGCTGAGCATTGAACCCATTGAGCTTCAAGGGAAGCTAACTTATCCTGAGTTACCTTTGCAGATTCTGGATACTAAGGTGAAAGAGCTTAGAAATAAGAATATAGAGATGGTAAAGGTTCTTTGGAAGCACCATGGAGAGGATGATGCCACATGGGAGCTAAAGACAGACATGGAAAAAGCATATCCTGGTTTGTTTGTTTGATTGTTGAATTTTGGGGGTAAAATTCCTATAAGGAGGGGAGGATGTTATAACACCATTTTTCTAAACCATGTAATGAGATTTGTAAATCTCCTTGTAAAAGATAAATGAAATCAATGGTTGATTTAATGGTTTTATTTGAATGGTTTTCATTCATAATAGCCTTGCTTGATTTCTTTGTGGGGTTTATTGGCTATTGAGCTCAATTATAAGAAAAAGAAAGAGAAAAGAAAAAGAAATTCAATTGGATAAAAGAATAAATAGGAAAATAGATAAAAGGAGGATAAAGGTGTTAAAGAATATTCCCAAGATGGAATTTCAAACTATTAAGGTTCCTTGAGGTTCAAGGAACTCATGATAATAATATAATGGCAAGGGAAAGAGAAAATATGTGGAAAATATATATTTAAGTGATGACTTGAAACTAAAGAAAAGGAACCGATTTCTTTAGATAATAATCTCAAATTTGGCATGAAATATTAAATCATTAAGGATATTCCCTTAAAATTTGAGATAAAAAGGAGTTACAAATTAAGAGTTATGGCCTTTTCAAATTATCCTAAGAAATATGATTTATCTTGAAAAAGGAATATGTTTTCCTTTTTGGTTGATCATGGGAGATGAGGGCCGTTGGATCTTGATCCAACGAGTGTCGCTCATCATCGAGTTCTAGAGGAACATGGAATCTGGCCGAGTACAGAGGGATTTTCCCCCTCGATTTCACTTGATCCAGTGCATGTGCACCCATGGAAATAGCTCCATTGAATCCATGAGAGGGAACTGAACCTTCTCGACCCTAGGTTGGTGAGCTTTGGTCATGTCTAGAGGAAACTCCCAATTGGGCTGAGGAACAGGTGGAGACGGGGTTGAGAAACCCTAGAGGGATCCCTCTTAGCCCTATATAAAGACCCCCACTCGCTTCCTCACACCCTCACAAACCTAGATGGCTACCTCCCGAGGCCCAACACTCTCTCTCTATCACTCGATTGATATCTCTCTAGCAAGAGAACAACCGCGGTGCTACCACAGGTTCAAGGGGGAAGACGAGTAGCAGCAACCATTGGGTTGGAGCTCCATCGTGATCCCGCGCGTCAATTCGACGATCCAAGGAAGGACCAACCAAGTTTAGCCGCACGTGATGCAGAGCATTGGATCCAAAGGGCGGACCAGTGGTGCACCGATCGAACGACTGAGTATTTTTGGTAAACTCCTCTCTCTAACCGAAAATCCAAAAAAAGCCTTTTTCTTATGAAATTCATAGAAATAGCTAGGAATCTCAGATTAACAAACTTTATACATGAAAGTTGATCAGGAAAATATGAGGAATAAGATAGAAGTAGTTTGGTAACCTAATTCTATCTCGTTTTGCAAAAGTACCTTAATTTAATAGAAAAATGTATTAAAAGGTAATTAGAAACCCAAATTGAGTATACAGGGTGAATCTTTGTGGTTTAATAGGTTAATTTGGGAAGTATTAACCTGTTGAATAGTAAAGTAGGGTTTCAATCCATTTTACATGAAAATTTGATTAATGTAGGGTCTTAATCTATGTATGTAGGATTATACATATAGAAACCCTAATTTAGGGTAAAAGAAGAGAAAAACATGGTTTATTTTAGATTAAGGGAATAAGCTACTAAATAATGATACTAAGTTTGTTAGGAGTATTAAAATGAGAAATTTAAGGTTTTATGTAGTTTTATTGAATTAGGGTTCATGATACTAAAGTGGAGGCAAAACCCTAATTTTAAAGGAAACCCTAAAATTGGAATAGAAATCCTAAGAAGCAAGATTAGTTTGGATAAATCTGGATAAAGGAAGTTTGTATATTTATTTTAGGATTTCTATGCATTTTTGCTTGCTTGGTTGGGTTTTCTCTACTTAGTTGATTCTGTCTCAAAATCTGCAATCACAGGTATGTGGTTACGCTTATGAATAACCCAAATTAGTTTTCTGAGGATTTTCAAAGTTTTCATCGGGACTTGAATTAAACTATTGGATGAATTTATTTCATGCAAACTATAATGTGGATATGACTATCACCTAAAATACATGCCTACTAGCTTAGATCCTAGTCCCCTCTGTAGCTTTATAGATTGACCTAGTACATGGCTACCTATGGGGTAGGTCCATCAGGTCATTGGGTGACTTAGTACATGGCTACCAATGGGGTAGGTCCATCAAGTCACCATGAGTTAGGGATTGGGCTACCTTTGGGTAGGGCAATGCGACTCCACAACCCTAAGTATTGGCTACCTGTGAGGTAGGGCCATGGGGGTAAGGATCTACCATATGAGAGAGGTAGTATCCAAGTCCACTGCAGGGACATCACAGAGATATGGGATAGGTAAGGATTGAATAGTATTGCTTAAGATGTAATTTTGGTTGTTAAATGATAATTGCTTGATTACATTGTTACCCTAGTTGCACAATTTTTGTATTCCCCCACATACCAGTATAATCGGTTATACTGACCGATGTTTTGTTTGTCAGCGATTTAGGTACAAAATCCCAAAAGGACAAACAGTAAATTGGCATATTATGAATCCACAAATTAAAGTTCAAGGAGGATTAGCTAGAATAGTTTCAATGGTGGATAAAAGTTTAGTAATCCCAAGTTTTAAAAAGGTATGCAAAGTTATATTTTATTATAGCCTTTCAGTATAGTCTTGGGAGAATTTCATAATAATTATTGATTATTTGTTGAACCTTTGATCTAGAAATTGAGACAACGACTCTGACCTCTGGGTCTCCCTTAATTGGGGGTTACTGGGAGGTGGGGTCATTACATAGGGATTTCATCCCTAGGAGGATTTGTTAGTGCAGTAAAAACCACGTCAAATTCTAGCATCGTTACCGAGGACAATAGAATCATCTAGTTATATATAGTTCTATTGAGACTAATCTAGGATTTTCTTTCACTTTTGATACTATTGATCATCTACTTGAATTTGGTTCTACTATGCCCATCTGACTATCAAAATATTTTTCCATCCCAGGTACTCCCAAAGACTAGTGCATGCCACACTTCAACAACACCGGCCTTGCAGCTTGCTTTGATCATGAGGTAGAATGATCCTTTCATCGTCAGAGTAGATAGAACTAAGATATGATGGCCCAAGAGGAGGAAATTTCCCAAAGGTAAACTCAAGCCCTTAATGCACAAAGGGAAAGGCTTAGGCAATAAGCCCGAGATGTAGTTCAAGAGGAAATCTAGGCAGCCCAAGCAGCATCTCAACAAGCTGAGTTACAAAAAGACCTTAGAGAGTTCTTAATCCCTAAGGCTGCTGACGTTCAACACCCAGTGCAACCTCATCCCATTACTGCTTCAAACTTTGAGATCAAGTCACATTGGATTACACTACTTCAAAACAACCCTTTCTATGGCAAGCAAGGTGAGGATAATCAAGAACATCTTCTGAGGTTTATAGATTTATGTGCTATGACAAAGAAGAATGGAGTTATAGATGATGCCATCAAACTCTTTCTCTTCAAATATTCCCCTAATGATAGAGCCATGAGTTGGTATAACTCCTTGCAATGCGACCCCATCACAACTTGGGAACAACTTCAAAATGTTTTCTTGGAAAAATTCTAGCCTCCTCTCACCTATGATATTAGGGGTTGGATACCACAATTTGTTTAGGTCCCTGGAGAAACCTTGGCGGAAGCATGGGAAAGATACAATGAGTTACTATGCAAGTGTCCACACCATGGCATACCTAAGAATCAACTCATTGAAATATTTTATAGGGGTGTGGATGATGATATCAAGAAGTTTTTAGACTCCTCATCTGGAGGAAATTTCATGCGTCAAAGTTATGATAGTGCATGGAAGGTTGTCACCCTTGGAGATGAAAATCTAGCCAATTGGGGCTGGTCCGTAGGCAAAGGAGTGCTGAAGGTAGCTATGGCAGAAAGTAGTCCTGAGTACAAGTCTATCGCCGAGTCTCTAAAGCTATTAGTTGCCAAGAAAGACAACCTCAAATCATCTTTAAACACCTATGTGAGGAGGTTCTCACCCCCTCGACAACAAGAACAAGTCAAGTCAGATTCCCCATTTTGTGAAGAATGTAAAGACACTGATCATTCTACTCTAACATGTAATATTCTCTATGATGTTGTTCTGGGCAATGCTTGTGCCCAAGGAGGTAATGGTCAGATGAAAAATCTGAATGCCACCCACACCATCCCTGGTCAAGGGTATTATATTCAAAATCAAAATAGGAACTATCTTGGTTTTCAATACGGAAATCCTTCGGGAGCGGAAAACTCACAAAAACTCAGTTTAGATAATCAACAATGAGGCCCGCCGGGATTCTAGTATAATCAACAACAAAATTTTAGGAATCAAGGGAACTTCAAGGGTAACTTTCAAAATAGAAATTACAATCAGAGTTCTAGAATCTCAACCAAGTCCCACATCAACAACTATAACAAGGACAACAAGCCGGTCCCATCTCTTCTGATGACAAGTTGTCAACCATTATGAAGATGCTGCAGTCACAACAAACTATGATAGAAAATCAGCAAGCCCATCAGAAGGCTATTAAATCCCAACTAGCTCAACTTTCAGCTAGCCTCATGCCGCCTGTTGGAGTTTTTGCTGGACAACCAAAGAACAACCCTAAACATCTTGAGCAACTAAAAGCTATTTCCACTTGATCTAGAAGAGAATATTTTGATCCTCCTATCTAGACACCTGTGATGGTTATAGACGAGGATGACTCAGTGATTGTCCAAGACACTAAAGTACTTGAATATCAACCAAAAGAACCACTGACCACTGATAAAGTAGACAAAGCAAATTCTGAGAAACCTATCGTTTCAGAAGAAGAAGACATGCCTGAGCCAATTATACCAGTATACAAGCCTCATCCTCCTTTCCAAGCTCGACTAAAGAAGATAAGGATTGACAATCATTTCATGAAGTTCAAGGAAGCAGTGAAGAAGCTTCATGTTGATATACCCTTTCTAGATGCGCTGGCTAAGATACCAGCCTGGACGAAGTACTTAAAATCACTCCTCACGAGGAAGTATATCACCAAGGAATATAAGACAATCAAATTACCAACAACTACTTCTGATATTATTCACAGAAAAATGCCCAAGAAGGAAAAAGACCCAGGAACTTTTAGGATTTCATGCCATATCAACGACTCCACATGTAAAAAGGGACTAGCCGACCTCGGTGCTAGCATCTCTATAATGCCACTTAACCTTTACAAGAGGTTAGGGTTTGTAGAACTTATCCCAACTAGCATGACCATACAACTTGTGGACAATTCTATGACTCTCCCTTTGGGAATCATTGAGGATGTTCTAGTCAAGGTAGGCAAAGACTCTTATGTCCCATGCGACTTTGTAATCATGGACATAAAAGAGGACTCCAGATACCCTCTTATATTTGGTCATCCGTTCCTCACCACTGTGAGATCTTTGATCGATGTTGAAGTAGGAACCTTGCTCCTCAGACTGGGCAAAGAAGTACTCGAGTTTAGAGTCTTTGAAAGTATGCAAAGACCAAGCATGCAAGAAGAAGTTTATTTGATTGGTTACATAAAACAAATGTCACTCCTCACACAAGAGAATCATGAATCAAACAATCCTTTAGAAGTTGCTCTAAAAAACCCATTTGCTGATGAATCCATTGCCGAACAAGTAAAGAATTTTGTGCTCCACTCAATGCTGCTGAAAAGAAGATCCTGAAGCTAAATTTGAGGAACTCAAGGCTGTGAACATAAGTAAAGACCTATGTGAGAAACCAAAGGCCCCTGAAATGAAGCCCCTACCCGAGGGACTGAGGTACGTGTTTCTGAATGATCTCAAGGTCTACCCAGTCATCATAAATTCTGACCTAACATCCGAACAAGAAGATAAACTCCTGACAGAATTAAGGGAAAGAAGAAAGGCCCTCAACTACAAAATGAGTAACCTCACTGGGGCCAGTCAAGTGCTTTGCATGCATAGAATCCCCATGGTGGAAGACCACAAGCCAACTGTCTAACATCAACAGAAGTTGAATCCAAATATGAAAGAGGTAGTCCACATGGAAGTAATTAAATTGCTCACTACTGGAATCATCTATCCTATATCTGACTTGTCATGGGTAAGTCATGTACATGTTATCCCAAAGAAAGATGGAACTACCATGATATACAATGAAAATAACAAACTCATCCCCACTCGAACAACCATTGGCTAGAGGATGTCTATCGATTACAAGAAATTAAATAAGGCCACACGTAAGGATCATTTCCTGATGCCTTTCCTAGACCAACTCTTAGAGAGATTGGCTCACCAGGAATATTTTTGCTATCTCGATGGTTACTATGGATTCTATCAAATCCTCATACATCCAGACAACCAAGAAAAGACAACATTCACTTGCCCCTTTGGAACATATGCCTTTAGAAGGATGCCTTTTGGGCTTGTAATGCCCTTGCCACTTTTCAGCATTACATGGAAGCCATATTCGCTGGACTCTAAAAAACTATTATGGAAGTTTTCATGGATGATTTCTCCGTATATGGGGATTAATATGATCATTTTATGGAGTTAAAAGTTAGGAGAGTTTGTGGTGAATGGATAACACTTGGAGAGATATTTCACCACAGCTAACATGAGCATTGAAGCATCGCCGAATCTTTCCAAACCAGTATATCTCCCGAAAAATTGAAAGAAGCATGTCAAGCCCATGACATAAAACAAAGGCGCTTGTCGAGAGGCAACCCGATTCTTATCTTAGCTTTTACTTTTAGTTTTGAATTAGAAATTCCCCCCAATCGATATCACATCGCAAGATGCAATCTTAAATTCTGATAGTTTTCATTTTTGAGATTTTAGATGGAGGTCACATTGTTGAGAGGAACACAACCACATCTGGTGGTCCAACCAGCATGATTTCCCCCCTCCATCTCAGATTTAGAGTTTGCTCGGGATGAGAAAATTTCTAAGTTTAGGGTGGAGGGTGGGTGGTACGTACTTTACTTTCCACCCATACCTATTTGTTTTAGACTTAAGCTTCCATCCTTGCATTTTTGAAGTAATTTTGATCAAAATTTTCAAAAATTTTAAGCTTTCAAAGTAGTTTGTATAGAAACTTGATGAAGTTTTGATGCTTTTATTTCAATCAAAGCCTTTACCTAGCCGACTAGTTTCTTTTTCCATGCATTTTTGAATCATTATACCCTCCTTATTCGAAGCAAAGCCTCAAGAGGGACAATTTATGAAACTAGCCAATGGTTAGAAATCACCATGTGAAGCTTACAAATCCTAACATCATGATCCTTCAGTAAATATGGCAAGTATCTGTCAAACTGAGAGGGATCAAACACATCATGCTTCCTAACTGACTAGTGGAACAATAACATGGAATCTCCACCGGATCCCCATCAAGTCATTATTTGAGCATAGTATGATAAGGAGAACAACTTGATGCACTGAATTGTAAATCAAGTTGCATTATGATCTGAACTCTCTTCTACACTTCTTCTCCCATCTTCATACCCCTCTATCCATAAAAAAGAAACAAAAAGCCATAAAAATAGTGTCAAACCCTAAGTTCGGGGTGGCACACCACCCCTTTCTTTATCCACTTCTTCCATACCCCTCTCTATGTAATAGGGGCATATCACCAAAATGAAAAAAAAGATGCCAATGTGCACAAAAAATGCAATCTTGAGTCGAATAGAGGAGAGGTTCACATTAAAAAAAGTTGCAATCAATATAATTGCAACCATATAATAAAAATCTCGAGTCAAAAAGAGGAGAGATTTACTACTTCCTTCCACACCCCCTTCACTCCCTTTTCCACCTACAGGCACAATGAATGCCTCTTTTTTGCCACTCTTTTGTAAAATACCAGTGTTAGATCAGATGCACACTTGTTGTTCTGTAGGTATCTATGGACTCTTATGAAGCTCTTAGACATTCTTGATGTTGGAGTAAGTAGGGAGGAAGTGCTCTTGGGAAATGAACTTGGGAATGAAGATATCATAAGACGTGTTTAGTGATCTCAGGAAGTTGAGATGCTCAACCATATAAAATAGGAAAGAAACAAACATGATGTGAAGATGAGGCAATCACAAGAGTTTAAAGTATTCAGTTGGTGATTGTTTTGGATTTTGTGTTACTTGAGGATGAGCAATGTTTAAGTTCAGGGTGTTTTGATGAATGCATATTCATCTTAGTTTTAGTCGTCATTTTTGGCCCAGTTTTGCACTGAAAGCTGTCATATGCCCCCTTGAATCCGCTCATATACAATTTTCCTAAATTTTAGATGATTATTTAGAGTTTTGATCAAATCCATTCGTCTCCATTGTAGGATTAAGCATCAAACTATGTGCACCAGTGTAGGAGACGGTGGTCCCGCTAACCAACTAGCGGGCCCAAGAAACTTCCGATAATTTGGATCCTATATTCGATAGCCAGTTCCTTCATCAGAAAGCATCCTCATCAGTTAGAGGATTCATTGATGTAGGCCCATCGGCCCATAGAAATAGCCCCCTCACGGGGGTGGGTTTGTTTAATGATGTCGTGACTGTAGCCAAGAATACAATGCCATGACCGTGGCCAAGGAGACAATGTCGTGACCGCAGCCAAGATGACACGTCAAGCAACACTTGACACGAACGAGCCCAACTCATCACAGTCTGGCTGAGGTCAAGGTAGTGTGACCGTGACACCCCACCACCACCAAGAACACCAGTGCGACCATGATGCAATCACCTTGACCGTGGTGCAATCACCTTGACCGCAGCGGAATCACCTCAACCGTAGTGCGATCACCTTGACTGTGGTGCAATCACCTTGACCATGACAATCACCTGACCGCGGCCACCTTAGCATGGTCGGGCGCACACCCGACACTGTCGTACCAAGGAGTATTGCGATCGCTACTGAAGGCCATGACCGCGGCAGCTAATTTGGTGCTCCCCAGATCTGCACCTATAAATAGATGACCACCTCCTTCATTTGAGGCATTGCTTCTGCTCCATCCATGCCGATAGGCTGCCGTTCTGTGCCTAGCCAAGGAAGATGATCTCCACCACCAATGACTACCTCTGTGGTGTCCTTGATACTCTGCCATCTCCGCTCCATCAAGATCTATCTCCTATCCATGAAAGTAGTGGGATTTTAGATATGTAGCACCTTCATCCATCAACCATCTACCGCTTCGTCTCTTGTGAGCAAGAGTATGAGAAGAGAAGGAAGAAGGAGAGAGAAGACCATCCTCATCTATCTTTGTGTTCTTCCCCTTCTCGTCCAGATCTGCCCTGCCATCGTGTAGAAGACCATTTCTCCACCAAGTTGTGACCATCTTCTTCACCATGACCATGATAGAATCTTCCCTCTCTCTTGTTCTTTTTGTTTCTATCATGAGGAGTGAGTAGTCCATTTTGCTGGGGTGAAGGAACTAGCCCCACTTCCCGTGCTTACATGTTCATTTTATAACATTCCATTGCTTGTATATAACTATGCATTTTGTTGTTAATCATTTAACGCATGCTTTGTGGATTGATTACATTCCTTGCATGATCTATTGTATTCCTTTGTTGCTAGAACTTCAATACATAGGATTTGAATATCAATTGACATGGTTGATGCCCGGATGAGAACTTTCGAAGGGATATCTCTGGAGTAGTAAGTGTGTGACCCGTGGGTAACGAGACATCGAGCCCATGGAGATGCTTATGCAAACTCTATTTCCTAACGGATGGTTTGCTACCCCATTTGGATAGTTGTATCTTTCTTGGATGTGTTTGCATGTGTAATGGTGGTGAAATCTGATTTCACCACAATGATTCCCATCATTAATCTAAACTTAATTTTAATCATGCTCTTTTACTTTCCTTACAATTAGTCTAACTAAACCCAAATCAACTCTTGTTCTAAATATTAGTCTTAGTTGAACCAGACTCGACTAGCACAATTCTTAAAAAAGTTGTCCCTTGGGATTCGATCCTTTACTGCAATAAGACCCATCCGCTTGTAGACGATACTATTGCACAAGGTTTTGGAAAAAACTTAGGGATTTCAGCCCTAGGTGGATTTGTTAGTGTAGTAAAAACCACGTCATGCCCCAATCTGGACTACATGTCTGAAGAAATGAATCTTCTCAGGGTTTCAAATATCAATGAGTCAAGCGTCTGGGATAAGCAGGTCGCTCAACTCACATTCAAGGAGAAAAATCACAACATAGCTAAAACAACTGACTGGGAGATGGAAGTTTGGGATTTGGAGATCTTCGAGTCTGGGCCTTTTGGGCTTTGAGTGGGATGGTGAAAACCCTTATATTACCAAGTGCGTTGGTCTTGGACCAAAATGCATAAAAACCTACAAAAAATGAGACAAAATAAATGATAATTCAACAAAGGGCAAAAAATAAAGGGAATTTAAATTAAATCATAAAAAGAATGGAAAAGAAATAGAAAAACCTAAATAAATGACCTAAATATTACCATAAAAGGTGATGAACATTTCCACCCCTAAACTTAAAAGCTTTGGAGCCAAAAGTCCAAAACATCCTTATACTTCTCTAAGTTATCCATCCCTAAGATCAAATAGAATCCATGCATATGAAGTGGCATGAGGTCCACTTGAGTGTTGTGCCCCAAGAAACAAACATATTACACAATATGGATGCCTCCATTTAAATAACAAATTTCACCAAAGGAGTCTCCAATAAAAGCTCGCCATGTCTCCTACTAACATGCAAACTACATAAGGATATTACCTCTCTAGTGGTAAATGAGTGCATCACACCCAGGTCAGCTAAAATTTGATACGAAAGATAAATAGGTTAAGTCATATCGAGGAAGTTCCATATGAATTAGCATGAACTGTGAGGCAACAACTCCTTTTGATCCATGGTGTAGACTCAAGCAGTTTTTTGTGGGTGGATATGACCTTGACTCCTCCTGGCTGGTCCATACAACCTTCCATGTGTAGCCCAGCCTCTATCAAATTCAATCTAATGTTGTCTAGACTATTGAATTTTCTTCTAGTACTATGTAACCTCTTGGTACAACATGGGACAAAACATATTCACATGCCCAAACTGTCCCCAATGAAAGCATTATCTTGTCTCAAAATGACATGGATTAGACTAGTTGTTGTTTCAGTCTTCCACTCTACAATACTATGGCCTAGAAGCCCCTAAAACTAACATCATACGTTAAATCATTTCTCTATATGGAAGAAACCCTTTTACTCAACCCTTTCTAGGTGATGATGATAAATCTTCCTATTTCCTTGGTTCTACCATTGCCTTCCTCTATTGTGACTATTCTTGTTCTCATAACGTCAAATCAATCAGCCTTGTAAAGCACCGAAATTTCTTACTGCTGGGTGAGAGATGATACCTTCCTTAACTTAAGCTCATGTGAAAACCACTGTCATCATCTTGATTATCCTCACTCTTCTAAAAAGGATGAAAACTTCTTGCACATATCTAGAGTGGAGGTCAACTTTGCTAGCTCCACATTTAGACCTTCCTCAAATAATATTACCCTCTATTCATCTATATCACTGAAGTGATGAAAGAACCTTAACAACTCCATGAATTGGGATTCATAGTCATTACTAATAAGCTCCTATGACATGGATGTTTGAACTACCAAAATTTCTCTTATAGCTACATCTGAGGAAAGTACATGCCCTCAAATTCTTTGCACAACTCAGAATGGATGATCACTTCTCTAGGTCTGTCCTCCTCCTCCATGGCCAACCATCGACAAAAACTATTCTTCAAGAGTTAATGTTGTGTTAAATTTTATCCTAGTCTATTATATACAAGATCCAAAAATCTTTCTCAAGCTTTGTTAGGAAAAGATAAACATTTGCTAGATCAAACACAATAATAAACTCTATAGCCAAAAATATTTTTAACCTCTCTCAGAGGCTAATATAAAACCCTAAGGAGACTTAGTATGCGATAGTGGTGCCTTGGGTGAAGGAATTGGCATATTATCAGTCAATTTTGTGAAGGTAGACATTACCTACCCAAAGATAGCTTTTATTGTCTCAGCTAACATTTTAGGGTTCAAGGGAGGTGGTGGAGATTGTAAAGGTCCAACATCAGCCACTCCCTACTCATTTACCCTCCTCCTCCTCTCCTCAGCTATAGGTGTCATAAATCTACTTGTATAATTATCTTCCTCTCATTCAACCATATCTACATAACCATAAATAGTGATTAGATATGAAGAACACATAAAATGATCAGATATCATGTATCCATGCACCTCTAGAAATGTAAGCTATAATATCACAAAATGTGACCCCAACATGGGATTCCACACCAAGAAATATTACTCAAAACAAAAATTCTAAAAAAATCCTAATTAACCCAAAAACTAGAAAGACACAAAAAAATGTTGAAATAAAATTTGAAAAACATACTAAAATATCACATAAAGGACCAAACATTTTATCATCCCCATGTAATTTTACATTATTTATCTAAGGTCAGAAAGGTTGCAACCTATTCATACAAAATATCTTCCTAATAAAAGTTTATAACGTTAGAATACATACACGCCATACAAGCCAAAATCAAAGTCGTGGATACAACAAGATACAAAATACCCTGTCAGGACCAAATTGTACATGGATGACTTGAGACATCTCCAACATACTAATGCCGACCTTCATATACTGATGCATTGTTGAAGGAGACACCTCACTGATATAACCCTATGTATGAAGCATAACACTTAAAAAGAGCGGAGAACCACCCGAGTGAGGCCCATGTCTTGACAAAATATATAACAATTTTAAGACATTTTGAGTATGCAAATGTACTATCATAAGATAACAATATAAAGATTACTCATTAAGTATTAACAATGTAGAATAAATCTAGAGTAAATCCAATAAAAGGGCAAGTCAAGTAATGGAAGTGAAACATCACAATATTAATAGATGGATTATCATACACATGAACTACACAAGTTGATTACTTTGTTTATAATGAAATCCATGGTAGTAGGAATATACCACCCAAATACCCTATCCCACTATAAAGAACTTAGGATTACCAATCTACAAAAAGTCTCATAGTGCCTCGATCAGTGTGAAAATAATACGTAAGCACTTAATGCTAGAAACCTACATCGATCATAGTGTTAGGTTCCTTTGGTGTGATCAAGTAATGACACTTATCATATGGGTTAAACACTATATATATATATATATATATGTATTGTATGTATCGCTATGTCACCTATTTCTGAATCACTTCATCATATACAACTGGAAATACAAGTTTGGCTGCACTCATATACAAACTCAAATTTAGAGTACCTACTTATAATATACTTCATATGGTCCCTAAATCACCCACACATACTGAACAAAATATGACTTGAGATAACTATTTCGACATGGATGCCCATTTTAGTATGCCAAATTTGGAATAGTGGGTAGTTATACTTTCACATGGAACTACAGTTAGGTTTCACTTGATTAATTTAGACATTCACTTATCTTTTAGGAAGAACACATGGTATAAATAGAACATAACTTCATAATGTAACATTTAGCATTATAAACTTTACAAAATCTTACAAAACCTTTCTCATATTCACAAATGGTAAATACTGAGGCAAAAAATACTTCCAACCATATGAAGGAAAGACTTCAAAAAGGTTCAAATTCTCATAAAAACTATGCATCTCTTTATACTTTACAACAGACCAACATACAAATTTTTGTATGTAATTTTCATAGATTAATAGAGAAATAGACAAAGTAGTAAAATGCATAAATTTCCATTTCAGAGCAAGAATACCTATATTTTGAAACTATCACATTGTAACAACAAAAAAACTCATTATTTTCATCTGAAATTTGCATGAAATAGCAAGAAAGGTAGGAATTATGTACTTATTCAATATATTTCTACAAACAACCCATAAGATGCCACATCAAGGCAAGAGTCATGTTTATTACATAATTTTAGCATTCTAAAAACAAAGTAGCTCACCATTTTTTACCTTATATTTACATGTAAGAATAAGGAGGATAGGAATACTAAAGTTACCCATCATTCAACCCAACAAACCATAAGAATTACATTGTCAACCTTTATAACATGTATATAGAATTATTACAGGTTACATGAACACTTTGCAAAAGGAAAAACAAGAGTCATATCACTAACATTTAATACTAAACACAAACTCTAGAAAGGAAAGCACATATCAGAGCTCCAAAGTCTATATAAATATCCCATCAACATTCCTCATTGCAAGGACTAGCTTCAACTAGGCCGAAGAAGATAGAAAAGAAAGAGCTTAGAAAGATAAAGGATTTCCACCATGGTTATCCAATAAGCAATACCAAAGAAGGTAGAAGAGGGAGGAACATCTAGAAATAGATGAGAAAAGATGGACATCTTACATGGAAACGGCCAAAGCTAGCTTGCAAATGATGATCCTTGGCTTGTACCTTCAAAAGCCAAGGCAAATGCCAAAAATAAAGCCAACACATAAGATATACCTTGGGTACATCCTCCTCTTGCTCCAATAACACATAAACAACTCTCAAGATTGCAAACAAGCTATAGGAATGTTGGGGTCATCTATTTATTATTTTGTGTGTGTGGGGGGGGTAAAGTTACAAAATAACCCTACATAGACCCCACTAGACCACACATTGACCAAAAAAAGCCTAATTTTCCCCATTGGGCAAACCAAGACCCACATAGGTCAAGCCAAACACACATAAGGAAACATGGCCTATTGACAACCAATTTGCCACATGGGTAACTAATACTGTATGGACAACACCAAACCTAAACAACTCACTCTAAATTCAAGCACATAATCTTTGACATGTAATGAATTCAGCTCGAATTGGATTGAGACCGACCCAAATTCTATCAAAAAGGTAGGTCAGTAAGATGAACAAGTACATGTATTTATCTCCTCCAACTCAAACTAACCTCCCCTCCACTCTGGTTGAATTCAATGAATTAGGCCCGAGTTCCATCACCAAAATAGGTTCACTACCCTCTCTTTCTCTCTTATAAACTCATGTCAATAATATCTTAAACTCAATATGAATTCAAATGAATTCAACCCAAATTCCCATATGCAAACCATACAAACACACTCAGTTGAAATAGGCATGAGTTCACCTAAACCTTGACTGAGTTCATGCTCAACGTCTTGGTAACACAACAAGGTGAAATTGACAGAGTTCAAGGCCCACAAGACCCTAACGCAAAACCAAGGTTCAAAAACATGATTTAAGGAGGAACAAACCCTATGAAGATGATACAAAGATGCACATGGCTCTAAAACAATGAATAAAAAACAATGATATAACATATAAATCACAAGGTAGAGTAATCATATACATCATGTCGTTGTTTGATTAGGGTTATCTCTTGATCAAACAATCAAATTTGTCTTAATAAACCAAGCAATGAAGGAAAAAGAAACAAGATTTGGTTTAAGCTAGGTTTGGGGTCTTTAGCAATTTTTGGTTTGGATTTGAAGTTTACTTTATGGTTGTGAAGGAAGATGCATGATGAGAGGGGTTGTGACTTTCAATTTTCACATCTTCGCACCCATAAATGTATTGATAGTCAAATCTAACTGTGCATAATCTGAAGAATTTGTTGTGTGCGTGTGTGATGGACTACAGAAGTGTTTGGATAACTACCTTCCTTCATATGAGTTTTATTATAATGACGACTACCAATCCAATGTGAAGCACTATAAGGACCTTTCCATTCTCCCCTATAATGGGTTGACTTTGTAAAATGTGTTGATGAAGAATGAGGATATGTAGATGATGGCAAACAAGATATAATTGTTTAAGAAAAGTATTAAAGCCAATCAAGACTGACATAATATGGAAATTGACAAGAAAAGATCAACTTTGAGTCTTCTTCCCGCTAATTACATTTTCCCAAAGATCAAGTTGATATAATCTGTTGTGAGGGCCAAGGTGAAGGGGCAATCTTATACATATATTTATGGGGTCCTTTTAGATCATTGATTAGGTTGGGAAGTGTTCCTATTTCTTATCCCTTTCTCCTTCATATGGAATGATTCATAATGTTTTCCATGTATTTGTTTTAAGAAACATTATATGACCCCTCTCTTTTCCTATTATTGAGCCATTAGAGATATGTGAAGATATGGATTCTCAAAAAATTGAAGAATAAAACTAGGAGATCAGATATGAGATGTTGAAGACTCACCCATTCCTTTGCGCTTCAAATATTAGAAAAATCTTTTAATAGGGTGGAGTGTTCTAACATACCAAAATCTATTTAGTTAGCAAACTCTTATTTTCCTTAAATGATTATAGGAGTATGAGGAGTTGAAAAAGGTACTGTTTAAGTTATATGTTTACACATGGGAGGTTTACATGTAGTGTCAAGGGAAGGATATTAGTCATCACGTCTGACATAGGCATTGAGTTCACTTGACCTATATAGAAGCAATTGACCTCGAAATCCCATAAGTGATTCACACACTCAAAATTTCAATGTAGATCGAAATGAACATGGATCAAACATATGCTAAACATGAATCCCCACCAATAAACTCATATATCATTCGTGATATCATGTTTCCACCCATAAATGTATTGATAGTCAGAGCTGACTGTGCATAATCTGAAGAATTTGTTGTGTGCATGTGTGATGGACTACAGAAGTGTTTGGATAACTACCTTCCTTCATATGAGTTTTATTATAATAACAACTACCAATCCAACATGAAGCACTATAAGGACCTTTCCATTCTTCCCTATAATGGGTTGACTTTGTAAATGTGTTGATGAAGAATGAGGATATGTAGATGATGGAAAACAAGATACACTTGTTTAAGAAAAGGATTAAAGCCACTCAAGACTGATAATATGTAAATTGACAAGAAAAGATCAACTTTGAGTCTTCTTCCCGCTAACTACATTTTCCCAAAGATCAAGTTGATATAATCCATTGTGAGGGCCAAGGTGAAGGGGCAAACTTATACCTATATTTATGGGGTCCTTTTAGATCATTGATTAGGTTGGGAAGTGTTCCTATTTCTTGTCCCTTTCTCTTTCATATGGCATGATTCATAATGTTTTCCGTGTATTTGTTTTAAGAAACATTATATGACCCCTCTCTTATCCTATTATTGAGCCATTAGAGATATGCAAAGATATGGATTCTCACAAAATTGAAGAATAAAGCTAGGAGCTCAAATATGAGATGTTGAAGACTCACCCATTCCTTTGCGCTTCAAATATTAGAAAAATCCTTTAATAGGGTGGAGTGTTATAACATACCAAAATCTAGTTAGTTAGGTAAATTCTTATTTTCCTTGAATGATTATAGGAGTATGAGGAGCTGAAAAAGGTGCTGTTTAAGTTATATGTTTACACATAGGAGGTTTACATGTAGTGTCAAGGGAAGGATATCCGTCATCATGTCCGACATAGGCATTGAGTTCACTTGACCTATATAGAAGCCATTGACCTCAAAATCCCATAAGTGGTTCACACACTCCAAATTTCAATGTCGATCGAAATGAACATGGATCAAACATATGCTAAACATGAATCCCCACCAATCAACTCTTATATCATTCGTGATATCATGTTTCCAATGCCAAATGAGGTCACGTATGAATTGAGAATGCATACAATTTGATACCTTGAGTACATGGGGTAGACTTTTAGTTACATTAGTTGATAGTCCGTTAGTGAGAACAAACACCATGAATATGAGAAATGCCTAAAACGGTAGAGTGGATGCCAAGAAATTTTAGTTTTTGAAGTCCATGCCATAAAGTTTCAACCTCTATGTACAAAACACAAATGTTAAGGTAAAGGATGACAGATGACCCACAAATTATGCTATAAATTTTGGACAAACTGGGCACACATCACTTTTATTTACACATGATGATATTTTAAGTCTTTAACCTACCCAAAATATAGAACTCCATCCCAATGCTTCTATAGGGGGCCTTATTTTGACATCCAATCTATTGAACCAATGAGATTCTAACAGACACATGCCTATTGTTTTTAGCAAAAAAAAACATTTTTTTCATGGAATCCAACCAAAACAGACACAATCACACAAATGATCTCAAATAGACTTTAAACTTTACAGGGAAATCTATTTTGATTTATGAAATATGGTCTGACCTATTGATTCAAGACAATAGATCCATTTATTAGGAAACTTGTAATTTTGTAGATGTGAGCAAAATAAAACATTTATAGAATTAATATTTCCTATAAGTGCAACTCATTTTAGAACATATACACATAATAAGTTGATCACCCAACTCCACTGGGAGCTTTATTATGGAACTAAATACATAATATAACAACTAGATCACCAAAAGTGAACCAAGTGAATTTTGATAAGCACAAGAAAGGCATGAAATGTTAACTGTACACTTCATTTCAAGTCAAGAAGTTTATCATGGATACTCAAATTTCACACTTTATGAAAATTATTTCACAACTCTAGGAGGACCATTGAGAAATAATATCAATAATTGAGAAACATCTAAACTTCGAATATGAAATTCCCGTTGATATAAATCTCAATGACTATATATGGAAAATTGCTATTATTAGACACAAACTCTAAAATGAACCTCCAAAAAATATAAAAGTCTATTATTAGTTTACATAACCCTATACACATGTGATATCTTACAAATTAAATTTCGAACACTTTGATGCCTTACATTGTTATCACACACTCTAACATCTCTTTAGACACTCTTCAATGGATATAATCATGAAAATCTTACAATGGAGACCACAACCAAGCAGATCATGTATAAGAAATTTCATACATACCTCCATTTCAAATATAAATGTACCTAGAATTCAATTTTCTATCCCGACCCCAGATAATGGGTACAACTGTAAAAAACACACTCAGGGGAACATTTTCAAGGATATATGGATGGTAGAACCAAAATCTTTAGAAACACTCTTAAGGAACTGTCAAATCAAACACTTTCCTACTTTTCTAGTCCTTGAGGTCTTCATGTCTACATTTTTTAGATGCAAGAACCAGAGTTAGGAAATACCAAAATATCTCTCGATGACTAGTTGTCCTCATACCTCTATACACTTCATTAATTGCATACCCTGAGTGGACCAAACTAGTTTAGAAGATCATTAACTTTGGTGTGAATCTCACCTATGGCATATGAAATCCACCAACAAAGTCCATACTTTATCCCAAACAACATAAAATCCTAGAGTGTCAAAAAACAACTAAGTAAAAAATAAGTTTCACCTTGTATTAGCTCTAATGTTTGAAGCAACACATGAGTTCCACCAATTTGGCATGTTTCTCAAGCAACCAATGTACTTGAATATGCATATGAAATTTCATTAATAAACAAGGGATTTGATACATGAATATGGATGCACAATACATGTATCCCACTAAAAGTACACAACAAAAAGATAGAACATTACAAAACATGTGTTGCTTCAGAAACCCCTTATTAGAAAGGGAAATCACCTTCTTCAACTGGATCTTATTCCTAAAATGGGAGTATAAACTCACATATTGGGGGGGGGGTAGATAAACATGAATAATATCCACATCCATGATCTGACTAGGAGGTGCCTCGTCACCAAAATCATTATCATGAACAAACATTATCAAGGAAAGCCTTAGATATTTATTATAATAATAAATGTCAAAGTAGACACACTTCCTATAGTTGATAAACACTCACATCATAGAACACTGGAAAGTCATTTCCTCCATCATGTAGGACAAACACAATTATAGGCATATATGAAGAGATAGAGACAAGTGTAGCAAAAACAATAATTTTTTTTCTCCATGTATCCATGAGCAGATCTCGCCAACAACGATATATTAGGATGGAATTTTTGTGAGATTATACCTGTATCTAGGAGTATATCTGTGATAACCTGATTTCTATTACTTCTCAAGTACATGTTGCCTACATCTTAGCTCAAATTCTAAAGTTAGCCCTCAATTTCATCTTTGAATGAGTGTTTATGCACAATTAGTCTATCTAGTATGCATGTATAACTAAGATGATGCTCATCTTGATGAAAACTTAATATGCTTTCATGTAACAAATTATCACCTATTTTCTTAAATTTTGAACACCTCCTTATGAGATTTTGTTCTCTATTCTTGTGCTCATATTGAAAATATCTCTCTTACTTTTCCAATGCATCAAAATTTTCCCAATTTGGAGCTCAGATGAGGAAGATATGGCCAAATTGGTGAGCTATACTTGAAAACCTAATTCTTCTAATCTTTTATCACCATTGTTTTACCTTTGGGCCGAACGTTTTGGGCCCAGTTGGGGGAGCGTGTATGCGCATGGCCCACTCCCCTTTTTCCTTGTTTTTCCAACAGTCCTAACACTCCTTCATGGACCAATTGCAAGGCACTTATCACTGAACAATGGATCTTGTCCCTCAGATCCTTTTTCCATGAATACGACTCTCCATCCGATGGTCACCCTATCGTCTTCGACCTCCGTACAACTTTTTAGCAGCTATGGCACTGGAAGCTCACCTACTCCTCCTTTTTGTGCTACCATATCCCGCCTATTGATGCTATTATCCCTACCTTCACCTATAAAACTCCCCACTTATCCTCTTATTCTTTTTTTTCTTGGTAGTTTGGGTGCCTTAGCACCCTAATTCCATCTTCCTTCTCCTACCACTTCTTGCGGTGCCGCTGCCTCCCCAATTTTGGGCTTTCATCGTCTACGTCCTCCCATGAAGAATAGGCTCCACTAGCGGCTCTGACTCATCATTTTGGAGATGGACGGTGGTGTTTGCCGGGATTTTGATGCCTCATCACCTAGGTTTGAGCCTGCCTCGTCACCTGGATGTTGCCGTGGCACTGCCGTGGGGTGCTTGGGCTCCCTCAGCAAAGTAGAAGAACACAAATAGTGTCAAATCATCAGGGGTCCTTGGTGATCCCCAATCTAAGGGCTCAGGTCGCCACTCACCTCTCTCTCTCCCCCCTTATTTGTTCGATGGACATGATGGTCACGGGTGGTAGGAAGAGTTCACGAGTGACGAGAGGCGTATGAAATCAAGTGATGGCAGCTGGGTTTTGTTGGGAACTACAAACACTTAGGGAATGTGGTAGCAAGGCGCCTCCTTGCCCACTGATCCTCAACCCTCAGATTGCAATCCAACCACCCAAAAATGTCATTTTTGAGGTAATTTTCCAATATTGATATCTGTCACATCCTTGGGCCAACTATGGCATGTTATATATGAATTTTGATCCTCTCAACGAGATCTATCCAATGGAGCTAGTTTCATATTATGAATCTCTTTTTTTTCTCATGATATCTTAAAAAGAACATCTTATAAGAAATATTTAAATGTTTGATGGAGTAGCTTGCTCCAAAATAGTTTTGTTCTTTCATATATCTGTCTTAACCTAAGAAAACTGACCCTCATCAATTTTTTGATCTGAATCACGAAATATATCACCATGATGCACTTAAGTTTACACTTTTGACCTAAAGATGGTCTATTATGCATGTACATGACACCTCTCGTCTAATGTTGGAACTTTGTTTTCTTTTTATCATCAAATGACTATCCCACCTTACAATCAGTAGTTTTGCTGATGCTATGTGCTAAGTTTGACTAAGACCTTTCACTATGTTTGCCTTTAATAACTCATACGACTAAAGGACCTACTTGAGTACCGTTTTATGTCCTAAAATGTGATGTCTATGTACTTATATGATTGGGTCCTTAATTCTTAAGCTAGATGGATCCTTAACGTTTAAATCCCCATGTTCACCATTCAGATTAGTCCTTAAATGTTTTGTTTCATGAATTTCGATGTAGCACATTAATGTGACCTATTGACTACATGTAACACCTAGTGTGATCTAAATGCATATGTTTCTTGTTTGAAATCTAATTTTACTAAGAACATGCTCTAATGTTACCCATGTGTCTAAAGCCTTCAAAATCAATAGAATCATCATGTTAGCCCCACATCCTAACTTGTTGTACCTAATGATTCTATGAATTGCAAATGTGACTCTATTGCACCAAATGAATCTAATAGGGCTAATTAAGATCTTATATGGATGGATCATGATAATTATCTAAATACCTTGCCTCCCTAACTCCAAATCAGATATGATATGACCTTTATATCTAATCTAATGTGGATGGTTTGCCTAGACCTGGGTCTAGAAGTTGATACTTGTGCTATGTTGAAGCCATACATGCATGTTTGGAACTTTGGAAATGACGTTTGATCTAATTGAAGCCTAAGTCCAAGGAAACATCCAAATGAATCATATGATGATTAGAATATCAAATCCTTTTGATCTGAGACACCATTCTGTATCTTTTCTTTGCGAGGTTACCTTGGTTTGGACCATCTCTAGGAATCTTACTCAAGAATCATAACTTGTACTCTACTCATAAGGTACGCTTACTCTCTTGACCCTACTATGGTATTGGATTGTTTGTATGTATGCTCATATGAATTCTTGGCTAGTAATTACTTGTTTGAGCTACTTGTTCCCTATGACTAGTACATTTGTTTTGCTTGATATATGTTGAACAAACCTCGAACATAATTGAACTTGTCCATTAGACAAACCTAGTGTACTTGCCTATATTCTTGAGGCTAGGGCACAAGGTTGGGCACCTTACTGGAGATGTCTAGGTACGGCAAACCGTGTTGTTAAAAGGGTTGGATACTCTTGAGCACCCTTTTGAACCCTTCCAATGGGAAGCTGGTCCATGGCCATAATATGTTGTTAAGTATAATGGAAATGCAATTAAAACACACTTTGTATGAAATAATGTTGTTAAGTGTTCTCGCTTTATCTATACTTCTTGCTTTATATGATGTTTCTATCCAAGAAACTTTTATATAGTCTTAAACTGCTTACTTTCCTTTCATAGTGTACTTAATACTTTAGCATTAATATGTTTTGTTTATCGAATTTTGTAGTTTCCAAATGAAGATCTGCTACACTCAAGACTCTAAGATCAGAAATTAAACACCAATGGGTTACTTGAATCTCGAAATGGGTACATATTTTTTATCTCTATAATTAGTGTCTTGTTACCTCTTTCATCTTGTTGTTATTGCTTTTACATATATATTGCTTGTGTGAAATATTCAATCCATTGTAGGGACAGATGCCCGGGTCCACTCTCCTTTGGCTGTGAAGCCATTAGGAGTGTGGATTTAGAGTAATAAATAGATATGTGACAAATGGTATTAGAGAAAAACACATAGGACTATATATATGTTTTAAGGCATAACACCTCCTAAAAATCTAGGAAGGACTAAAAAAATCCTTTCCTCAAAGTTTAGAGGGCCTCCTAGCATCTCATCTCTTCTTTAAGGACCTCCTAAGCCACCCAAGTAGATGATGATTAGGTAGTCTCCTCATCTCCTCATGTGATTCTTCTCTCATGACTATTAATCACATGAATCTTGATTTTGGGCAGCGTATGCATTGGAAAAGTAAAATTTAGTTGAAATTATGAAAGTTGATCAAGATGTTAATGCCATGATCTGAATTTAGATTGGAAACCTGATTCGATGTAAGAAAATACTCTTGAAAGTGTTGTATTCATGTGAGAAGTTTATGAAAACTCAATGTTACCTGTTTGGTCATAAGTGCATTATGTGTTTGAGGTAAATTCTTGATATGGTGAAATAAGGTGGAACTCATGTTTTATACCTCATGTTTGATGAGGTCCCTATTGACTATACCTATGTTGTCCCTATTTTGATCAAACCTCAAACATAGATAAGCAAAACTCACTTGATTGATATGCATCATGCCACATATTCTGGTATGACCATGGATTTGGACCCCCCATATCATCATGTGATGACTTGAATACAAAAGGTACTTCCTTATTGACTTGTATGCCTCTTTGTAATCTCAATTTTGAACAACCATGATGGACATGGATATTACTCTAGCCCTGTTATGCTCAAAACCTCGAGTTCTCAATTTGACTTCTCAATTTCTAAAATCTACCCTTACCTCAATCTTGAAAGGAAGGGAAGTCTATTATGACCTTGATCTTACAAAACCATAAAGTATGATTTCCTTATTATGATCTTGATGTTTGACTCATGATCTTATGAAATTTGATTCGATAGTTGGTACTCTCCCTATTTGGACATACTTGATGACTCATGATTACCATAGACTAATGTGCTAGACAAGGGTGGTAGTTGACTTATGACTCCCCCAACCTAGGTCACACCCCTATTGTGATTGCCTCTAAATTTTCACATGTATGATTATTTAGAGTTTGGAAAGGTTACCCTTTTCAAACTATTTTAATTTCTTGACCTAAGCCTCTAATAGGTCAATTCCATGACTACTTTGATACTCGATCTTGAATCTTGATTTAATGACGGTCTTGAAGTACAATATTGTTGACTCTAGTTAGTGTTTAGGTTCCTAGAAGGATCTAGGTCTAGATCATTCATCAAACATGAATACCATGAACATGAACCCGATGTTGATACCATGAAATTTGAAAAATGCTCGAAGGGTTGCCCAATTGGCTCTCAATTGTTGTATACGAATGAATGATCACCCCTAAGGTCTAATTAGGCATCTAAACCCTAGCTTCAAATGTTTGGACCTATGCTTTGATGTCCAAATTTGACTCTCAATATTGAATAAAAAAATCTTAACTCTTGAGTAATGATCTTGATTCAAAGCCTATGATCACCCTTTTTGGATCTCGAGATCACCCTCGATATATGACTAATGACCTTCATATTCCCAAGTATTGAAACTAAAATGATGAATTGGTCAATATATGATTTTAGGGTGAGCTCCATGTGGACTAGGGTGGGACATTCCATTGATTTTGAGCATGAAATTATGATGTTAAAATATAATGTTTGTCTAAAATTGTTGAAATACAAAATCTCAATCATGGATGTATAACCCCATCTAGGCCAATGTAGAAGCTAGAAGCCAAAATGTTGGGATTGAAAGTCATGTTGTACTCTTGATATAAGGGCTCTATTTGTTGACTTTACAATGTAATATATATATATATATATATATATATATATATATATATATATATATATATATATATATATATATATATATATATATATATATATGATCACTCTAAAACTATGACTCGTGTGATGATATTTCCAATATGATGACCTATGTGACTATGTGTTGAATATGATGCTCGATTACTCAATTTTGGAATGAGATCATTATTGCAGCTGGTAATGATACCTTATGAGAATACCATGATGATTTTGAGATTGAATAGGTTAACCCAATATCGATTAATGAGTTGATTTAAATTTGGGGACACAATTTCTTTTAAGGTGGGGAGGATGTGATACCCTGGTTTTCTATAACTTCTCAAGTACATGTTGCCTACTCCATTTTTGCTAAAATTCTCATATTATCCCTCAATTTCATCTTTGAATGAGTATTCATGCACAATTAGTCCATCTAGTATGCATGTATAACTAAGATGATGCTCATCTTGATGAAAACCTATTTTGCTTTCATGTAACACATTATCATCCATTTCCTTGAATTCTAAACACATCCTAATGAACTTTTGTGCTCTATTCTTGTGCTCATGTTTAAAATATCTCTCTTATGTTTCCAACACATCAAAATTTTCCCAATTTGGAGTTCAGATGAGGAAGATATGGCCAAATTGGTGAGTTATACTTGAAAACCTAATTCTTCTAATTTTTTATCACCATTGTTTTGCCTTTGGGGCGACAGTTTTGGGCCTAGTTGGGGGAGCTCGTATGCACACGACTCACTCCCCTCTTTCCTTGTTTTGCCAACAATCTTAATACTCCTTCGTGGATCAATTGCAAGGCACTTATCACTGAACAACGGATCTCGGCCCTTAGATCCTTTTGCCATGGATCAGGCTCTCCATCTAACAATCACCCTATTGTCTTTGACCTTCGTACAACTTTTCAGCGGCTATGGCACTGGAAGCTCACCTACTCCTCCTTTTTGCGCCACCATATCCTGCCTATTGATTCTATTATCCCTACCTTTGCCTATAAAACTCCCCACTCGTCCTCTTATTCTTTTTTTCTTAGCAATTTGGGTGCCCTAGCGCCCTGATACCATCTTCCTTCTCCTACCACTTCTTGCGGCGCCGCCGCCTCCCCAATTTTGGGATTTTGTCGTCTACACTCTCTGGCTAAGAATAGGCTCCATGAATGGCTCTACCCATTGTTTTGGAGACAGACGGTGGTGTTTGCGGGGATTTTGATGCCTTGTCACCTGGGTTTGAGCCGGCACCGGTGAGAAGCACCTGGCTGCTGCCGTGGTGCCCCCGGGGGGCACTCGAGCTCCCTCAGCAAAGCAGAGCAACACATATAGCATCATATGATTAGGGGTCCTTAGTTCTCCCCAATCCAAGGGCTTAGGTCACCACTCACCTCTCTCTCTTCACCCTTATTTGCTCGATGGACATGATGGTCGCAGGTGGTAGGAAGAGTGCATGAGCGACGAGAGGCGTCAGAAAGTAAGAGATGGCGGTTGAGTTTTGTTGGGAACTACAAATGCTCAGTGAACAGAGGTTAGGGAATGTGGTAGCAAGGTGCCTCCTTGCCCACTGATCCTCAACCCTCAGATTGCAATCCAACCACCCACAAATGTCATTTTTGAGGTAATTTTCCAATATTGATATCTGTCACATCCTTGGGTCAAATATGGCATGTTATATATGAATTTAGATCCTCTCAATGAGATCTATCCATTGGAGCTAGTTTCAGATTCTGAATCTCTTTATTTTTCTCATGATATCTTAAAAAGAACATATTATAAGAAATCTTTAAATGTTTGATGGAGTAGCTTGCTCTAAAATAGTTTTGTTCTTTCATATATCTGTCTTAACCTTAGAAAAGTAACCCTCATCAATTTACTGATCTCAATCAAGAAATATATCACCATGATGCACTTAAGTTTACACTTTTGACCTAAAGAGGGTCTTTAATGCATGTACATGACACCTCTTGTCTAATGTTGGAACTTTGTTTTATTTTTATCATCAAATGACTATCCCACCTTACAATCAATAGTTTTGGTGATGCTATGTGCTAAGTTTGACTAAGACCTTTCACTATGTTTGCCTTTAATAACTCATACTACTAAAAGACCTACTTGAGTACCTTTTTATGTCCTAGAATGTGATGTCTATGTACTTATATGATTGGGTCCTTAATTCTTAAGCTAGATGGATCCTTAACATTTAAATCCCCATGTTCACCTTTTAGATCAGTCCTTAAATGTTTTGTTTAACGAATTTCCATGTAGCACATTAATGTGCCCTATTGACTACATGTAACACCTAGTGTGATCTAAATGCATATGTTGCTTGTTTGAAATCTAATTTTTCTAAGAACACTTTCTAATGTTACCGATGTGTCTAAAGCCTTCAAAATAAACAGAATCATCATGTTAGCTCTACATCCTAACTTGTTGTACCTAGTGATTCTATGACTTGCAAATGTGACTCTATTGCACCAAATGAATCTAATAGGGCTAATTAAGATCTTGAATGGATGGACCATGATAATTATCTAACTACATTGCCTCCCTAACTCCAAATCAGAGATGATATGATCTTTGTATCTAATCTAATGTGGATGGTCTGCCTAGACCTAGGTCTGGAAGTTGATACTTGTGCTATGTTGAAGCCATACGTGCATGTTTGGAACTTTGGAAATGATGTTTGATATAATTGAAGCCTAAGTCCAAGGAAACATCAAAATGAATCATATGATGATTAGAATATCAAACCCTTTTGATCTGAGACACCATTCTATATCTTTTCTTTGCGAGGTTACCTCAGTTTGGACCATCTCTAGGAATCTTACTCAAGAATCATAACTTGTAATCTACTCATAAGGTATGCTTACTCTCTTGACCCTACTATGGTATTGTCTTGTTTGTATGTATTTGGCTAGTAATTACTTGTTTGAGCTACTTTTTCCCTATGACTAGTATGTTCATTTTGCTTGATATACGTTGAACAAACCCCGAACATAATTGAACTTGTCCATTATACAAACCTAGTGTACCTATCTGTATTCTCGGTGTAAGGGCACAAGGTTGGGTGCCTTACTGGAGATGTCTAGGTAAGGTGGACCATGTCGATAAAAAGGGTTGGCTAATCTTGAGCACCCTAATGGACCCTTCCAATGGGAAGCTGGTCAATGGCCATAATATGTTGTAAAGTATAATGGAAATGCACTTAAAATACACTTTGTATAAAATAATGTTGTTAAGTGTTCTCGCCTTGTCTATACTTCTAGATTTATATGATGCTTCTAGCCAAGAAACTTTCATATAGTTTAAACTGCTTACTTTCCTTTCATAGTGTACTCAATTATTTAGCAAAAATATGTTTTGTTTATAGAATTTTGTAGTTGCCAAATGAAGATCCGCTACACTCAAGACTCAAAGATTAGAAATGAAACACCAATGGGTTACTTGAATCTCGAAATGGGTACATATCTTTTATATCCATATTTTGTGTCTTGTTACCTCTTTCGTCTTGTTGTTACTACTTTTATATATATATTGTCTGTTTGAAATATTTGATCCATTCTAGGGACGGATGCCCAGATCCACTCGCCTTTGGCTGTGTAGACATTAGGAGTGTGGATTTAGGGTAATAAACAGATTCGTGACGATATCCTTTGACAGAACTCATAAGAATAAAGGTGGATTGAGATGTCATTGATGTTATCCCAACATAGTCATGAAGGAGTCTACGTCTCTATGTAGTGTACATGGATGATGACAACTCCACTTTGTGCTCCAAGAGGTGACATGGAAGGAGCATTGTTTTTATTGGCTACATGCTAGCAGTCCACAACCTCTCCTCTCTCCTTCTTTACTTATGGATAATGACAGATAGTCAAAGGCCTATCAAAAGGTGTCTCTTTGTATCACAAAACCCTTGATGTCATGCCCTGATTTATCAGAAAGATAGGGAAACAAATTTCTAATAAACCTTGGGACATAAAAAGATAGCAGGCACATTTTAGCATGTTGTTCACAGAAAATCTAGTCAGGCGACTAGAGAAAATCTGGTTAGATGATCGAAGACAGTACATATGGGCTACTAAATCCAATCCATTCAGGAGACTGGGCTTCCAGTCAGTCCACCAACAGTTCAATTGATTACCTTAATTCTTTAATAACCAATTGATCATATTCCCATGATTATACTCCTTTTCCCTATGTATCAAATGCATATGACCCTATAGACTCCAAATTTTGTTGGTAGCGATATATATATATGATATTATGATTTCATAGACAATGATTGGGATAAAGAAAGACTTCATTGCCACCAAAATAACTGGATAAGTTGAAGAACAAATTCAACCTAGTATTGTGAACACTATTACAATGACCATATAGACCCTTTGTCTTTGATATCCAGATTGAATCTGAGGCATGGAAATTCCATCCTCTTTAAAATTGAATCTTTATTTCTTGATTCATAGTAGACTATTTGAGATACACATGAGACCAACATCACATCTTGACCCACTTGAGCATGGTCATGCATTAATAATCTCACTCATCAAGTGGTCATGGATATCACCCAAATAGGATGAAAAATTTCCATCTACATCACTCATAATAATTCATATGTGTCACACTACACCCAAGCAGTACTCACATGGAAACGCTTATTCAAGGTCACATTGGACAATGTTAACGTAGACTGAATAACAAGTGAATATTGTAGAGCTTTAGGTCTGAAGACCACAATAACCACTGTCACATAGAGATATGATTTAATTATCATTCATAGCTTTCATATATCACACTCAAAGTGGGTCTATCCAATATAACTTGTTCACTAACACTTAACTACGTATCTGAGTTTTTATCAAATATATGATTAAAGAGACATAGTCATCACTCATCATCCATACAAGTCTTATGTATAATTGTTATCCTATAACATCCACAATAGCAACTGACTATGAACATAACAAGAATGTGTACTCTTTAAGTATACATATTATCTCATGTTTAGGTCCTCAACCCAAACCATATGTCATTGACTCAAGAAATTCTTTGCACATTATTATATTTTTTCATTATCTCAATATTGAAACAAACATAATATTTGGAATTGCCTTTATTAATAATCAAATCAATTACAAACTATACCAGCACAATCATCATATGATTGGCTCTCATTGCATACTACCAATAGTCTCCCACTTTCACTAGAGTTAATCACTTGCTAAATTAAGTCCAAGTGGTCTAACTTCACCATTATGCTTTTAATGCGAAAATGCTCTATTCATAGGATCAACAACATTTCTTTCAATTGGTATTCTACAAATGTTCGCATCTTCTATGTGTATGATCTCTCGTATGAAATGGTAGAATTGTAGTGTAGACTTGGAACATTGATGTGATATGGGTTCCCTAGCTTGTGCAATGGGTCCATTGTTTTTGTAGTATATTCCTATGACATCATCAATGGATGGAACCACTCCTAGTTCACAAATGAACTTCTTGATCTATATAGACTTCTTTTCTGGGTGGAGTTAGCAATTTACTTGACCTATGCTATAGAATGAACATATGTTACTTGGAACATTTCCAACTCATAACTCCACTGTTTAGGAAAAAACATAAAACATGATTGTGTTTGATAATCATCCTTGTCAATTCGGAAGATTACATCAGTGTAACCTTTTATCACCAACTCCCCCTCACCATTATAAATAAGGAATTGATCCTTAGTTCTTATCAAGTTACTTAACAATGTTCTTTAAGCAGTCCAATGACCTTTACTAGGACTTGAATGGTACCTACTCTCATGTTCAAAGCACACAAGACATCGAGACATGTACACAACATTGCATACATGATAGATACAATTGTAGATACATGTGGAATCTTATTCATGTATACCCTCTCTTCAGAACATATGGGACATTGAGATCTATAAATACTTATTCCTTGAGACATGGGTAAGTTTCCTCTCTTAGACCCTTGCATGTTGAGCCTTTTGAACACCTTGTCAATGTATGTACTTTGTCTTAGACCAAGAAGCCTTCTAGATCTATAGTATATGATTCTTATCCTAAGTCCTTCATGGAGAATGTGTTTCCCAACTATGTCTTAATCAACTATAGAGTAGGGATGTCATTCCCTATCAATAATATGTCATCAACCTACAATATGAGGAATTCAATTTTTCTCCCACAACCTTCTTGTAAACACAAGGTTAGTCTACATTTTGAATAGATCCAAACTATTTGTCTATCTCATCAAAATGAAGATTCCAACTCTAAGATGCTTGCTTAAATTTGTAGATTTGCCTTTGTACCTTACAAACCTTTCTAGATCCATTTGGAGTGATAAAACCTTTTGGTTGTGTCATGTATAGTTGTCAAGGAGATTCCTACTATGGAGTGCTCCTTCAACATCCATTTTCCAAATTTCATAGTGATGATAAGATGCAATTGCAAGCATTATCTTAATGAATTAACCTAGGCAATTGTAAAAAAGTTTCATCATAGTCAACACCTTAAACTTGTTTAACCTTTTTCTATCGATCGACCTTTGTTGGTTTGTACATTACCATCCATGTAAGTCTTATTATAGGAGACCATTTGCACCATCTGGGTTTTACCCTTCAAGTGGATTTTCAAAGGTCCATACCTTGTTGGTATACATGGAGTCATCTCAGATCCCATGGATTCAAGCCATTTATCAGAATCTGGTCCCACAATGGCCTCATGTAGGTTGTTGGTCCATTATCATCAATGACCAACCATATCATATAGTTGTGTCATGAGAAATCCATATCTCACTGGCTCAAAACATGACCTACTAGATCTTTGAGGTTCCCGTGTTACAGGAGGAATTTGAGATTTCACAACAGTTGTGGTTCAACTTGCTCCTTATCAATGTCCATAGGTTCAATGTTATCTAGTTGGTATCAAACTTCTTCTAGTTCTATTTTACTCCCATTGGTTCCTCTAAAAATAAATTCTTTTTTGGAGGAACATAACAAATATGGAAACATACACTTCTTTTCAGATGTAATATAGAAGTAATATCCCTTGATTTAGTTAGGATATCCCAAAAAATAACCTTTGTCAGATTTGGGTCCAGGCTTTTTAAGAAACTTCTTCCTGACATAAGCTTTACAAACCCAAATTTTCATAAAATACACATTGAGACAATACACATTGCGTTATAGCTCAATAATCCTCATCTGCAAGTACAAAGGAGATGTTAAGAGCTACACAAACTATAGAGTTATCAAATTGACGAGTCACACTATGAAGCTTTAGGAGAGGATTATTGAGCATAGGCTAAGATCTATAACACATATACCAAACATCCAATTTGGTTTCATGCCTAGAAGATCAACTACAAATGCTATTTTTATGATAAAGAGGCTTATGGAGAAGTATAGAGAAAGCAAAAGAGATCTTCATATGATTTTTATTCATTTGGAAAAGGCATATGATTGACTACCCAGGGAAGTATTGGGGTTGGTTTTGAAGAAAAAGGATGTGCCAATCCAATACATTAACTTGATTAAAGACATGTATGATAGGTCAACTACAAGTGTGAAAACTCCTAGAGGAGAGACACCAGCATTTCCTATCACAACTAGGGTACACCAAGGATCTACACTCATATCTATTCGTTCTTGTTATGGATGAGTTGATGAAGAATGTTCATGATGATATTCCTTGGTGTATGTTATTTGTTGATGATATTGTGTTGATTGATGAAACTAAATATGGATTGAATGATAATGTTGAATTTTAAAGAAATGAGTTGGAATAAAATGGATTGATGATTAGTAGGAGCAAAATCGAGTATATGCATTCCAATTTCAGCCAAACTCAGAGTGTGAATGATGGAGCCAGGTTGAATGGAGTAGATATACCAAAATGTGAAAACTTTTTACTTGGGTTCTATAATTAAAAAAGAAGGGGATGTCCTAGATGACATTTGTCATAGAATCACTATAGGATGGTTGAAATGGAGGAGTGCAACTGAAGTGTTATGTGATCCGAAGATCCCTCTTAGATTGGAAAGCAAGTTTTATAGAACTTTTATATGACCATCCATGCTCTATGGAGTGAATGTTGGGCGGTGAAGAAACAAGGTCTCAACAAGATGAATGTGGTTGAAATGCTTATGGTGAGATGGATGTGTGGGAAGAAAAGAAAATATATCTTGAGAAATGACTATATCATGAATAAAGTGGGAGTGGTGAGCATCTAGGACAAGTTGTGTGAGTGCGGACTCATATGGTATGAACATGTGCAACACAGACCAACTAATGCACCTATACAAAACAATGCTATTGAGTCAAACACTATTAATACAAGAATAGGAAGGCCCACATTAACATGGAATATTTTATAAAAAGAGATTTTGAATGATTACATCTTGATCATAATATAACCCTTGATAGAGATGAATGGAAACGAAGGATCCATGTGTCCGACCCCAACATGGTTAGGGCCGAGACTTAAATGATGATGATGATATATTGGGATGTTTCCAAGTCCATATATCATTTTTTAACCGATTTAGGAGGTAAAATGTTTAGTGTAAACACAACACTTTTTAGAGAATATCCCCAGAAGGAAGTTGGAAGAAAAAAAACTCACCATTGATCATAAAATGTCAAATAGGGTGTGATTCCTTCTTTCTGACACACCAATATGTTGTAATGTTCCATGTGGAGCAATAGAATACCGTAATCCCTCAAAAGTGTCTTAAACCCTTATCTTAAGAATTCACCACCTTGATTTGATCGAAGTGCTTTAATTCTTTTGCCAAGTTGATTTTAATACTTCATTCTAAATTCCTTTAACTTTTCAATGGATTCTGACTTATGTTTCATGTAATACAAACATCCAAATCTACTGAAGTCATCACTAAATGTGATGAATTACTATACCCACCTCTGGAATTTGAGATAAAAGGTCCACGTACAATGATATGTATGCATCCTAACAAGTCACTTTCCCTTTAGCTATTTCTAGTAAAGGTTTTTTTTCATCTTGCCTAATAAACAAGATTTGCATGTCTCATTTGATTCAAAATCAAATGAGTCCAAGTAACCATCTTTATGAAGTCTGGAAATGCACTTCTCATTTCTATGCCCTAGACGATAGCTCCATAGGTAAGTTTTTTTTGAGTCATCGATTTTTAATCTCTTGGTATTTATGTTATTTCCATGTGTCTCAAGTTCTAATAAAAAAGAGACCATAAGACATTGGGGCAATATATTCTCTCTTGAAATAGAAATCCAATCACTGTTTATCAGAATTTCAAAACCATTCTTGTCTTGAAAATGAAATGAGCTCAGGTTCACTAATTTCATAAAGTATCTTACTACACATCCAAATCCTGACCACAAATGTAGATGGTAATCATCACTGCTCGAGATACACATAGATACAAATATAACATTTACTTTTATGGTAGGTACACAATAGTAGTTCTCTAGCTCTATTATAATCCCACTAGGAAGGGATAAACAGTAGGTGCCTACAACAGTGGCAATGACTCTTTCTCCATTTGAAACATGTAGTTCCACCTTCCCTTTCTTCAAGGGTCTACATTTTTTAGATCCTACATGGCATATGTGAGGTCTATGTTTGGTGTCTAATACCCATACCAAAGAAGTAGATAAGTTGATTTCTATAACACGTATACTGAAAGTGGATATCTCTATCCTCTTTCTTGTTCTTTAGTTCCTCTAGGTAGAGGATAATTTCTTTTTCAATGTCCAGCCTGGTGGAATGGTCCTCCACTATATGCTCTTCCTTTTGACTTAAGTACACAAGACCTTTGTCCAACCTTAGAACCTTTCTTGGATTTGACTTTGCACTTGAACTTTCCTTTTCCTTTGCTGACCATCATAATGGATTTGGTCTTGTCTTTTTCCCCTCAACTGTTCTAATATGCCATGTAGTTGTGTCAGCTATTTAACACAATTGTTCATGTTGTAATTCATGACTATTTGTTTGTATCAATCGGAAAATGATTTTAGAATAACATATGTGACCAACTCTTGGCCTAAAGGAAATCTTAGCCTAGATAGACTTTTGAAATACCCAATCAACTTGAGTATATAGGCTCCAACTCCAGCTAGATCACCTTCTTCCATCTCATAGTTAATAATGCCTTGGAGACATCATACCTCTCTTTCCTTATTTTCTCTGAGTATACATTCCTTAGATGTGTTATCATCTCAATAACATACATACTCTCATGTTGCTTCTGAAGCTCATGATTCATGGAGCATAGCATAAGGTACTTGATGTCCATAACATCATCATAATGCTTCTTATAAGCTTCCTTTTCCGCCCTAGGCACATTTGGAGCTGGTTCATTAGGAGTTGGTGTCTCCAAGACATAGACATTACACTTATGTGTGAGAATAATTCGCAATGCCATAAACCATTTGTAGAAGTTACTATTTAGTTTTTCTTTCTCAAGGACATATTGAAGTGAACAATATTTGTTGTTTGTGTTTGCCATTTGATCTACAAGAAGTACATGCATGATTTAATATTTTATTTATAGAATTTTATTGATATTATTTAGACTTTATTTAAATATTTCTCCCATGATTTTACTTGAAGTCAATATTCCTTATCTTTGACTAATCCATATTTCACCAAATTATGAGTTAGCTTTGGCTGATCCATATTTCACCAAATCATGATACATAATATTTCTCCCACTATTTTATTACCTGCCCCCTATTTTGGTTACTTTTTTTCAAGTTTCTTACTTTCAACATGTACAAGGTTACTTTACCTTGCAAACTATTACTTTTCATGCATAGATAGTTCCATTTGCAATGACATATTTCAAAATACAATTACATATATATTTCCTGTGTATTCTGCCCGGTTTTACTTTTTTAGTCATATACTTACTTTGTTATCAACATAGTTACTTTTTGGTCCTTCCAGTTACTTTGTTTGCCATATGGTTACATTCAAGACTGATAGGTAGTGAAAATCTAGGCTACCCACGTGGGTATTCAATGAATGCCCTATATATAACTATATATGTATATATATTCTTGCATTAATATAAGCCTAGTATTATTTAATCTAGGGATACTTTTATTAGTTGATATATAAAAATCATATTATGTTTCTCATTGTTTTACATGAAGAGTTTAATTATGTCAATCATGGCCAAATTTCATAATATTTGGATTTAGAATGTAAATGTTATGATTTTGGAAACTTCAACACTTAAAATCTAAGATAATATTTTTTCATTATTTCCTATACTTTCTCTTTACCTAAATTACTTAGCTGTTGGATATGTAATCTATTGTCCAAATAGATGTAGGGTCTATCTTAGACCCATGATCCATGGGACAAGTGGTAGGGAATATGGCGACACTAGAAAAGGACACTCATAGATTGGGCCCCAGATCAAGAGACCATGATTCTAACATACCAAATCTTAGTTAAATCGATAGTTTAACCCTTAATATAAGTTGTTCATACCCTCTATATCCTTTTTGTGCCTTGAAAATGTTTAATTTCTGGAAATAATAATGGTTTGGAATGAAATTGAACACTAATTATGTCAATGTAAGGTCATATGCATAAATATCATAGTGGACATTTCAATGAGGGACTAAAATGCAATTTAACTAATTAAGAGGGATAATAGTAAATATTTCATACTAGAACTTTCTAATGCCTTTTAGAATAAGAAAGAGAAAAAGAAATAAAATGGAAAAGGCTAAAGTTAAGAAAATAATGCATTAAATACTCTAATGTGATAAATAGTGGAAATATGAGTAAATTGCCTAAAAATCATAAAAGGGAAACTTAAAAGATAATTCAAATCTAAAGTTCATTTTGTTGGTGTTAAAGTTTACTTAACTGACAAATTTCACAATTTTGGGAAATTTGTAATTATATTTGCATTATTTGGATTGGAGAATAGGAGTTATCTTTAAAATATGAAATAAAACACTTAATGATTCCAAAAGTGGAAAATAATCTTAGATTCGTAATCTACACACTAAAAATAATCTTTTAGTGAATTTTCATGTAATTTGGATAATCTTTATTATACATGTGAAGTTAGGAGAGAGAAAGTCTATAGAACCTTCAAAACATTAAATAAATGTACAAACAACTTCAACATGAGGAAACAATGGTAGATTCATGTCCAACACACTTAATATGACTTGTGGGTGAAGTTTCATCAAATTTGGAGAATCTTATAACCATTAATGAAGGAGGAAAGAGAAAATAAGATTTGATTTGTTTAATACATTAAAAGTTCCCAAAAGGAAAATCTAATTGCATATTTAGATTCCTCATGTCCAAAATTAGTTGGGTGTCAAGTTTCATTAGATTTGGAGTTTGTTTGCACCCTCAATTGAGGAAAGAGAAAAAGAGAAATTAATGCATCCACACTATAGTCCAATTCGGTTTAGAATTCCATTTAATGTGTCATGCATGATTATTTTCCTTTTGATTTATTGTATGTAATTTGGGCCGTTAGATTTTCAATTAGACAACTCCCAGTCATCCTCTTCCTTGTGACTAAATACGAAGGGGGGGGGGCGTCGGTTTTAGCAACTATAATTCACAAATTTCTCCCCCATTTCTCCATCTTTGCCTGAGATTCTTTCTCCTATAGCTTCCAAATCGAATTCCTCACATTTTGATCCTTTACATGCAAGTTTTTATGAAGTATTCCAGATTCACCCAATCTTCCCTCTTCACCTTCTCTAGGCTCCTACCTACTTTGGACCTCTATCCTTGAACGCCTATAAATAGTTCTCTCACTAGCTCTGCCACCTCCCGCTCTACCCTTCTCTTCTCTCAATTTCTCCACATAGGTGTGTTTTGTCCGTCGATGATCAGTTTCATTGGTTCGGCTTGTGGCTCCCTTTCTCAAACTTTGGCAACACCGACATTGCAATTGTGACCATCTGTGAGTTCGTCATGATCCAACCTTTCCTTCCTTGGCTTTGTTTTCTCGATTCATCGCGCCTTATGGTTTTTCTCAAATCCGGTGTGGGCGACAGTTTACTGCTGCCCCGCCATGGCGGTGGGTGAGAGGGGAGCAATCCCTCTGGTTGAATTCCTCTCTTACCCCTTTGTTTCTTCTCTTTTCTTTGTTTATCATTCAAGGGCATAATCATCTTTTCAACCTTCTTTTCTTTGCTTTGATCGAGTCAAAGCGGGGTCTTTGATTATGACTTGGCTGGCCCTAATTAGACCAAGTTAGCAAGTCAGGCCCTGCTCTTTTTTCTTTTCTTGTGAGGTTTTTCACTTACATGTATTTTCCTAATTTTCTGATTGGATGGTACTATAAAATTCATATCTTTTGATTCGCTTGTCCAAAAATTATAAATAAATATGTTTTGGAATCAAAAAAATATTATATATCTGTAAAAATACTTTCAACACCTAATTTCGATGTTTGTTGAAGGATTTAAAAAAAAATTAAATATATGTATTAAACTCATAATAATTATAACTCAATCGTATAAACTCCAAATTGGACAAAAAGATATATTTTCTTAATCATGAGAATCTAACTAATCTATTAGAGAAGTTTTAGAGTGTAATTACAATTTAATAAAAGGTGGTATTTTTAGGGTTTTCATGTACTCATTAATTAATATTTTACTTCTAATATGATATTAGGTGAAGATAAACTCTGTTTGGATCTAGGTTGTGGATCCTAACCTGATATGAAAATCAATGAGGTATGTTGCATCCTCTTATGAGTCATATTGGACAATTAGTTATTCTCTTTCTCTCTCTTAGACTTGATGATGACACATTATTTAGATGTCACATATTTACTTGTGGTTGTACCAATAGTTTCCTAATCTTGAAATTAGACTCGTGCACTATGATAATTTTTAATTGGATCCTATCCTTGTATCTTGTGGCTATGTCATATAATTTGTATCTTGTTGGTGTTGATAATCTGTATTCAATGGAAACCCTAATTTGCTATGTGATAATACATTTGGCTATGCGTATACTTCTTTTGATGAATTTGGAAGTTGGACACCTTCACAGTGATAAGACAATATCTCTACTTGCCTCTCTATTTATAATGTATGTTTGGTTTGAGAATTTGTTTATTTGCACATTGGGTCATGTATCCCAATTGTGTGTAATACCAACAGAGGGTGCAAATGGTGATTCCTGTCCCTGGGTAATTGTGCTGTGATGCCATTACTTCTCTGAAGATTATGGTGGTGATTCCATAATATATGGTTATGGTGGTGATGACATATACTCCAAATGTTATTATGTGATTATTATTTAGTTTACCCACATGTATAATTCTTATTATTAATTGTTGTTCTCTTCTTGTGATTTTAAAGACAAGATTTATATAATATGAGCTTTATTGTTTTCTTCATATATTCTCTTTTATCTTATTATATGAAAAATTCCTTTTTGATATCCAATTGGATGCTTCTTCTTTATTCTATGGGAAGCCTTGAGATTTGTTGTCCCTATTTCCTTTATATTGTCCAATCTGCATTATGCACATAGCGGCTTCGATAGCTGACAATTTCCATCTTTTTCTTCTTTTTCAGGGTATGCTTCCAACCCCTAGATAGTGAGAAAGGAGAAGCTACCTAAATTTGACCAAGGCTATCCAAGAGTTACCTTATCTAGCTTTTGGAGGTTGATTGAGATAGTGGGACGACCCTCTACTAAATAGTTCCTTTTATTTCCTTCTATGTACACCATGTGTGGTGAAGCATTTTCATAGACAATCAATTGTAATAGTTAGATATATTTCTCTTCAGCTGCTACATTATTGGTCTTATGATACATACATGTGAATGAATTGGTTATCATCCCTTTTTGTGAAAAAACTTATGATGGTTTTGGTTATACGGGATGTTGCCTTTTTTATTTTAGTGTGGAGTGGATCCGTATGGGATCCCACTCTTTACAATAATCATTGTCTACCTACGACTTGTTTGCAAGATACTCACGACCACACCTCTTGATTCCCATCTCTCCATGATTAAAAGAGAAGACCAAGTGATGAAAATACTTCAATTTGTCACAAAAATCATGACCATGGTCCATTTGACCTTCTTTATGATCTATGTCACGAATTTTAACTTTTATTTCTCACTCCTTCTCCTCCCTACACAATCTAAGATGACCACAACCAACCATATACTTACATATTTTCTAGAAACCCCCTCTAGCTCTACATAGATGCTCCTTTCTCAACTATGACCAGACTAAAAACTTCCCACGTCATGTGGACCCTCCCCAAACCTCATCTTATTCATTCATTCTTTTCTATACTAGATTGAATGGTATTTCCTTTACCTTTACCCCCCAATGGTAAATGAGGACACCAATATGTTGGCTGTATGCCTTGAGAGCCAATCATATGATGATTTTGATGGTACATCTTGTAATTGATTTGCTTATTAATAAAGGCAATTCCTATTATTATATTTGACTCAATATGAGATAAAAATACTCAATATGAGATAAAAATAAATATAATAATGGGAATAGGGTGTATGATTTCATGACAAGTTATTTTAGGTTGAGGACATGAGTACTAGATTATGTGTATGTTAAGAATATTTATTCTTGTCTAAATTTCAAGTCAGATATTATTATGGAAATAAGGGCATAAATAATACATTAAGACTAGTATGTGTGTTGATTTATGATTATGTCTCGTTAGTCATGATATTGGATATCAAGCCAAACACATAGGTAGTTGTTATGAATAAGTGCAATGGACATACCCACTTTGTGTATGATACATGGATGCCAACAATGGCCATCAAAATCATACCTCAATGTGAAAGTGGTGATTGTGGTCCTTAGACCTAAAGTTACTACACTAATTGCATGTTGTTTAGCATGCTTTAACACTACTGAACGTGACATTGAATAGGATTTTCTATACAAGTAGTGCTTAGGTGAATTGTGACAAATGTGGATTACTGTGAGTGACATAGATGGAATTTTTCCTTTCCATTGGATTGATATCTCAGTCACTTGATGAGTGAGACTATGAAATGCGTGGACATGCTCATGTGAGTCAATATATAATATTTAACTCATGTTTATCTCACATAGTCTACTCTAGATCAAGGAACAAAGATTGAACATTAAGAGGATGATACAATTACTATAGCACTAGTCACAATACTAGGTCAAAGTTGTTCTCCAGCTTCTCCAATTACTTGGGTGGAAATGAAGTATTGCTACATACTAATCATTTATTGTTAACTCATAATTTGATTATGGACATCACTATTAATGTAATGTGGAGCCTATTAGGGCATACACATAGAATGCATTGGAATAGGTGTGTAATTGTGGGAATAACTGTAAATATTCCAAGTCGACCGGCTAAAAGGTCTAAGCTGATTGGTTGGATTTAAAATTGTAAACTCATATGATAAGTCGACCACCTAGCCCCAGGAGATCAGTTGGAGTTGCCAATCTGGTGACTAAAAATTATTAATTGATTAATGTCATTAATCAATATATTAATTAATGACATAATTGTAGAATTTTCTAACTTAGACAAGTGACCGTTGGTCATCCACAAGCAAGCCATTTCAAATGCAGCCATTGTCTATTCATTTCCAAGAGTTTTAGAAACCTTGATTCCTTACCTCTCCTATTTAAGGGGGTCTTACCTTCGGGTCTTGGTTACATGCTCATGCACGTGAGTTTCCTATCTGTAAGTACCCACTACAAAAGAGAGAGAAGAAAGGAGAGCACATTGATACCATGTTTCTAATAAGAGGTTGTTGTTACTCATTGGCTTTAGCAGTGCAACGAGGGATTCCTATCCATCCACATTGATTACATAGAGACACATGCGCTACATGATTGTGTTGGGTGGATGAATCTGAGGACCATCCTTGCACTTCCATGAGTGACACACACCACTGTAGAGGATGCCACTAGAATTCCTACATGACAAGGCATACATCACACCCACTTTCCAAATACATTGTTGTTGACACGATCTACTTGTAGGAAACATGGAAAAAAATTATTGTTTATGTTGTGATTGTCGCCTCCATGATTCCTAACACCACCATCTTGTGGGGCCTCTCAAAGATCAACCAACTCCTCACATTGACCCCATGGTCCCAAGATCAAGTACAATCAAGCTTGAGAGAGCCCTTTGCTACACTAGACTACTAATCTTTTCACAATAATTCAGTGGAGGGGAAAGTGGTGATTATTATATTGGAAATCCAATGGCTACCTTGAAAAACCTATGGTCCACATTGGTCTTCAATTCACTACTCAACCCTTTGACCCAACCATCAGACTCCGAATGATGCAGACCATGATTTTTATCAAGGTAATTATTTATCCCCTCTATGTCAAAAGTTTGAGAAAATGTTAGAAAATCATAAACTCTAATGTTTCTCTACAAAATTATCAAAAATATACCATTTTGATTATAAAAATGCATGTATTATGAAATAAAAGTTTCCAATTGATCTATATCTCACCATTCCATACTTGTATTTTTTAAATACCTCAAATCATTCATCTATGAGTTGAGTAAATGATGAAACTGTAGTTTGATGTAATATATTACTACGATCTTGGAACTAGTTATGCTTCATTGGATATATGTAATCTAAGTGATGCACCAAATGTGAAATTACTATGTTGGAAGTCATGCATGATAATGTTTTATAATGATGATGGTAATGATAAGTGAGTTTCCATTTAGGTTACATAGGATCGAATGATCCTAATCAGACCCCATGATGATGATAAACCATATTAATCCATGTAACTTGTTTCTAGTATTCTAGGATCTTTTTTACTTGGTACCCTAATTTTAAGATTGAATTTAGCTTATTATTCATGAATCCAAAATATATGATATACCTCCTATTTTCTAGCCTAATGGTATTGCATGATAATAGTGTCAAATGTAATCCTTAATGAGCTACTTTTCTGTGTAATTATTGACTGTATTGAAACATGGGGCCCAAAGTACAAGTATGATGTTCCGATTTCAATGGAGGTAGGGCTATACATTTATACCCAACTCTAGGATATGCCCTCAATGATATATGGATCCTGATGTAGTAATGGGGTCAAACACATGGATAAGGGCATCAAAGCATTGGTATCGTCAGTCTTAGCTTACTTAAGTTGATTAAAATGTTAGATATTTTCTAAAAGGAACACAACATCGAATTAGATTGGAAGTAACAAAGAAAGAAAATCTATATCTTTTTATATTGTGAAGGGGAACTGTGATTGGGGTTCACCTACCAAGAACACTCAACGAATATGCACACACTCAAACCCATTCCATACCTTTTACCATAGTTTATAAGAAACCATCATTAATGTCTATTCCCTCCTTCTCTAGATATGCCTCTCTCTCAAAATGCAAGTGAAAAATCTAGAAAATGATCATTAGCTCTATTAATACAAAACTCACCAGTTCACACTATTCCTTACTCTAGAGATATCCAAACAACACTCTCTCAAGTCCAAATGGAATCAAAAGTTTCAAGATGGTACTTATACACACAATCAATGAAATACAAGCAAGATTAAGGAGACAAGCATGCCAAGAATACGTGTATCAATCAAATATAGAGTATTTACAAGGTTGGGAGGCCTTGGTGGCTAATATGAACCCAAGTTTAAGGAGCTAGTTGCTCATGTTAATAAGAATCATTAGAATTTAAAAAATGACATGGCCATCAATCGGAAATATAGTAAGAGTACATGAAATAGGGTGAAGAGGAATAAAACAATAGAAGTAGGGGTATATATTCTAAGATATACCAACTAGTGATGTTGTAACGACCCCACCTCCCAGTAACCCCCCAATTAAGGGAGACCAAGAGGTCAGAGCCGTTATCCCAATTTTTGGATCAAAGGTTCAACAAATAATCAATAATAATTATCAAATTCTACTAAACTAAACTAAAAGGCTGTAATAAAATTAAACCTTTTCATACCTTTTTCAAAAGCTTGGATATCTACTTCTATCCACATGGAGTCTATTCTAAGTAATCCTCCTTTGAACTTTAATTCATATTTAATTCCACATATGCCACTTTACTGTTTATTCTTTTCACTTGTGCCTAAAATGCCGACAAACAAAACGTCGGTCAACATAAAGCTGGTATGTGGGGGAAACAATAATCGTGCAAATATGATAACAATGAAATCAACCAATTATCATTTAACAGCCAAGATTACTTCTTAAGCAATACTACTCAATCCTTGCCTATCCCCTATCTCTGTGTTGTCCCTGCAGTGGACTTGGATACTACCTCTCTCTATGGCAGATCCTTACCCCCATGTCCCTAACTCACAGGTAGCCAATACTTAGGGTTATAGAGTCACATGGCCCTACCCAAAGGTAGCCCAATCCCTGACTCAAGGTGACTTGATGGACCTACCCCATTGGGAGCCATGTACTAAGTCATCCAATGACCTGATGGACCTACCCCATAGGTAGCCATGTACTAGGTCAAACCATTAAGCCACAGAGGGGACTAGAATCAGAGTTAGTAGGCACATATCTTAGGTGATAGTCATATCCACATTATAGTTTGCATGAATTAAATTCATCCAACAGTTTAATTCAAGCCACGATGGAAACATCGATAAAATCCTCAGAAAACTAATTCAGAATAATCATAAGCGTAACCACATACCTATCAGGAAGATTTGAGATAGAATCAACCAAGAAGGGAAATCAAATCAAGCAAGTACAAGAATCCTGAAATCACATCCAATTCCTTTTTATCAAAATCTATTCAAACCATCTTGCTACTTAAGGTTTCTATTCCTTTTTAGGATTTCTACCTCTTTTAGGGTTTACTTTGCAATCAGGGTTTTTACTTCATTTTACTCTTTTAAACCCTAATTTCTCATGTATCCTTCACAAAAGTTATTAAGGTTACCTTTTAGCAACATATAACCTTAATTTCAGAAACAACACAATTAACCATCAATTAAGTCCATTAAGCCTCTTTTACATTAAAGCTACCATTTTTATCCTTTTAATTCATGACAAGATCATTATGCTCCTTTATCATCAATTCATAGTTCATTATGGTCTAATTCACATGTGAATTCTAATTGTCATTAATTCTACCTTTATTCATTATAAAACCCTAATTACTACATTAAGGGTATTTATCCACAATTAGGGACTTTTATACTTGAAATATCTTAGAATTATCATATCTTGACTTTAATCATGATTTTGAACAATTAAAGCTATCAAAAGTCACATTCACTAATATTAGGGTTTCAAGGCCCATTAAAGCATATTTATGCACATGAACTCTCAATTAAACTAGTTGCATGCAAAGTTCATCATTTTTGATCTTAATGTATCTTTTCATGATTAATAGGCTAATATCAACTTTAATTATCCATTGAACCCTACGAATTTCATTAATCATCTCAAAATAGGGCTTCTTAATCTTTAATTCATTAAAGTTGATAAGTTACACTAATTTTCGAACAGAAAGAGGAATTAGCCTCTAAAACCATTTTAAATGAATTCCTCTCATTTTTCTGAGCAAAATACATATATTATTTGCTACTATCAGAGTTACCATTATGGAGATACGATTTTTGTAAAATTAACTCACCAGAGCTAATCAGAGCGCGCCACGTCACTCATTGCATGCAACTACTCTATTCAATCCTTTTCTTTCTTCTTGTTGCTGGATATTTCATTCGTATACAGGAGGGGAAAACCCGTCTATCTACCCCAATGGTCATCTTCCTCCTTGCAACCCTAGCAGCGCTGCGATCTGCAGCACATCAGAGGTCTGCCCTACCTTCCTGGGGGCTTGAAACTCGTCACCCTCTACCTCCCTTACTCCGGCACCGCCCGCCGCATCTGGGCGCCACCCAGCTCACGTCCCGTGTGGTTTGTCTGGGCAGGGCCGACGTGCGACCTACAACCGGTGATGCAGCCGTGCGGCTGCTGTTGTGCCTCATTTAGGGCATGACCACGATGGCAACACAGCTCCCTAGCATCATGGAGCATCAAGCTACCATTGCAACCCACTCTTGCCGCCTCATGACTTCATGATCACGCAGCCCCGCTTGGTTAGGGTTTATGGATGAAAACATGGAAGAAGAGGAGAGAATGATGTGTGGGATCCTCTGGACTCGGCCCAAGGTCTTACCCCTTATATAGGGGAGGGTATCCATGCCCAAGGACGTTCATCCAAGAGGAAACAAGTCCCACTCTTAAAGGAAACCTATTCCTTCCTTGAGAAGAAATCTTCTCTATCATAACTTATTCCTTTAATAAACCATATCTCTTGGATAATTAGGAATTCAAAAATCCTTTTACTTATTCTCTTTTATGCTTGCCTTTTAATCCATTAATCACGAAATTAAGTTTTCCTTAAGTAGAAAATACCACTTCTTTAACAAAGCTACAAAAACCATTAATAATGTATCACATTATCCTCTTATTTTGCATTTTTGGTATTTTCTCTTTCTTTCTTCTCCATTGTGACTCATTTAAACATTAGGAAACCTTGGGGTACGAAATTCCATCAAGGATAACTCAATTATACTTCTTTCCACTTATTTCCCACATTTTATTATTGTTTTCAATTTCTTTCTTAGTAAAGAAATACTTAATTGATCTCTTCTTTTATTTTTGCATTATATTTGAAACTTTGGACTCCTTGGGACCCAAGGAACCCAAAAGGCACGAAATCCACCTTTGGATTAAATCCTTTTGCCTTCTATAGGTTTCTACAATTTTCTTTTCTCAATTACTTATTTATAATGGTGTTTCTTTTGTATATTCCTTGACATTGGGCCCAATAGCCAATAAAGCCCACAAGACAACCAACAAGACTATTGTAAACAAAACTCATTTATTCAAGGCAATTTATATCATTATTTGTTCAATGATCTTTAATATGAGAAATTATATTTCTCATCAAAAGAACCCAAAAATTGGGGTTGTAACATGCCTTCCCCTCTTATAGGAATTTTTCTCTCAAAATTCCATCAAGCAAACAAACAATTCAGGATAAGACTTTTCCATGTCCGTCATTGACCCCTATGTGGCATTGCCCTATCCATGGCGCTTCCAAAGAACCTTTATCATCACATATTATTTTCTCTAAGTTCTTTCACCTTGGCATCTATAAACCTCACAAGTGACTTAGGTCATTTCAGCCTCCCTTGGGGCTCACTAGGTTCATTGCTCCGCACATGGTCCGGGTACCTCACATAGTGCTCTAAATTGGACATATGGAACTCATCACACATTACTTTATCCCAAGGGTTAAGGACAAACTTAACCTTCTCCACCAAACCATGTCAAAAGAACCCATGCATCGGGGACTTGACTCCTTTTTCTATAACTTAGAGGGGTCCAATTTTCATGTCACATATTCCCCCATAGTGAACTGCACGTTAGTCTGCTTTGCATCAGCTTACAACTCATGTCATCTCTGGGCTCCTTTCAGCCATTTCATGATCAAAGAGACTTCATCTACACACACTGTGGTCCTTTCTTGACCTTCGTGAGGTCCCTTCACCAACATTATCTTAATGAAGTGGTGACCGATACAACCTCCCTTACAAAGCTTCTTTACAAGCTGATACTGACTATGGTGGTTATCATCACATCTTACATAGGACAAGAACTGTCTCTATGTATCACCCTAAATGAGAACACATGCTCTCATCAGACCCTCTAGTCTGGATCACACTAACCATTAGTTAGGGGTGATAAGCAGTACTAACATCAAGTTCTACATGTACCTACTCCCACTCATGGAAGTGAACCTTTAGGTCATACTCAAGAACTTTTGAACTCGCATCATGGTGTAGTTGAACCAACTTTCTCTCATATGTAGTTCAACCGGATCTGTCCCTTGACAGTACTCTTTCTTTCTCATGTCATATATGTAAGGTGATCTACCATAACCCATATTGCATCTTGACTTTCCTTGGTCTAGGGGAGACTCACCACAACATCCATAGTGGTGAACTCTCATTCCCTCTCAGGGACTCTTTTATCCCCTATGTCAATACACTGGGTTACTGGTGTTCGTTCTTCACCTCCTGGCTTACATGGTAACACACCACATGCAACTTCATCTTAGGTATCCAACGTACCACTGTCACTTATTATCTTGGTAGTACCATGGTATATGGTGATCTTAAATCATGATCTCCTGTATTGTCATGATTCCTTAAGATCGATTCCTCAAAAACCCTAAACCACTCTAATCGGGGTTTCATCACCTTCCAAATAAGTGCATCTGAGGTTCTACAACCATCCTTTTATCATGATAAGCCCTAGGCTGGCTAACCAAACAACCATTAACTTGTTAGACAGATTTTGTCACCTTTGAGTGTTAGCCAAACTTATCTCTTTTTCCAACTGCGGGTTATCCTATCAACCTCTTCTAGCCTCCATCTAAACTAGGTAGTTGTATCTCATCCAGAGCATCCATTACCACTTCACATCCTTAGGTGTTAGGTAATGTTGAAGACATACACCTCCATGTATTTCACTTATTACCTCATCTCTGCTCTAAGTCTATCTTCATCAAGAAAACTCTAAGCTTATTCTCTTGGTTTTTTGAACTCAGCCTTGTATAACTCATAGCTCATGATAAAAACATCCTCATAAGATGACTACCTTATAACTCTTAGGGTTCGTAAACCATCCATGTATCATTCACTCCACAAGGGTATGTTATCATTTCTGTCCTCATACCTCATGACAACGTTCCAACTCGCATCACCTTTTATCATTGGTGTATGGCATGCGTATTGTCCTATCTCTCACTCCCATAACAAGAGGAAATAAGCATTTGGCTACAATCCAAATACAATGTTCTTTTTGTTCCAAGAGTAGAGATGGTACATACCACCTTGCCAGTACACCTTTAAATCTTAGTTGAAACGTGCATCTTATGTCTCAACATCATTCTCGATATCAAAGTTACTTCCATGGAAAACTGGTATTGAACCTACTTGGATCCACACACATTCCTTAGTCATCTCCTCTAGGTCTATAGGGTGCCGACACTTTTGGGGTCATCCCTCTTCCCTTATGCATCCAGAGAGTTCCCTACTCATCTGCCCTTTGGGTCCCATGAGTTCATGAAGGTGATCAATCTCCTAACCCATGGCCCTCAGACAATGATAGTTGTTACCTCCTGACCCTATGGTCATGTGCAACTAGGGAATTAGGCAACTCCTACTTTCATCAGTCTTATCCCTACCTGACCCTAGGATAAACTTAGGATTCTATTATAGTACATGTACAACTTAGAATCTTACCCAAGCCTTCATCATCTCTCTCTCTACATTCATGGGCTGACTTCCATCCTTTCATAAGGGTCATGGCAACATGTCTACCTTGGTCAGGCCCTATATCAGTTACCTCCATGGTAACACATCCACATGCACTTAGAGATGGTTATTTATGGGTCTACAGGTTCATTCTCATACTATGCACTTTTCACTTAGCTTCTCGAGATCCTATGAGACCTCTTTAGGTTTCCTCAAAACCCACCAAACTGGTATACACCCTTTCAAAGGGTCCCTCTCCCAGGATGGGAGGAAACTACAACTCTTGACAACAAGATCACAAACATCCTTAGGGTTTCTATTCACATGAGCATGCTTAACCCAGCAGCTACTAAGGCACAAGCAGACCACCTACTAAACCATACTAGGTCCTACTTGTTCTCTTTCCTCAACACTGGATTACGATCATACCTTCCCATATTATCCACTTAGCTGTGAGGGATTCATCAAACATACCTTAAACTTAAGGGGTTTCCCTTTCTTCTAGACATGATAAGTACCATGATCGAATCTATAGAAACTCTAATCTCATCATGAGCACCAGGTACATCACTTCCCCTCTTATACCTAAGAACCCTAGGTTCATTTCTTTGATGTCCAACTGTATGCTCAACCTCTTAACCACAACCAAATAGGTACAGGGTATGACATGCACTTCCTGTCATCCTTCTACTCGATCAACACTTCAGGGTTGGATCCTCCTCAAGGACAATCAACAAGGTACAAGGCCTCACAACTTGTTACTAAACCTCTCTAGGTCTAAAGAACTCTTCTTCTCATCTATATCATAGGTACAGAGGTACCAACATGCTCATCCTCTCTCTAGGGTTTGGTTCCTCTCATGGAAACCAGGACATCATCAGCCTCCAGGGGTCAAGCATGAGGCAACCACTATCATCCACTTAGGTCGCATCCTCCTCAACTCCCACTGTTCCTCATATCTCGGAATCTAAGCTTCCAAACTTCTCACTTGGGTCCTACTCTCTCTCTCTCTCTTTCTAGAGCTAAACCTACAACCAGCCTCACTATTAGAGGTCCTCTCTCCATGAAGATGGATCCAGCTCTTAAGCATACCCCTACATGGTGAAAGCTATGTTTGTTCAAGGTTATCCATAGCTCTTTATGCTTATCTCATCAACTTTCCAACATACTCCCTTGTCTAGGGTTTCAACCTACTGCTTGCACTATTGATGTATTCTGGGTGCCTACTATGCCATGCACATATAATCTCATGGGGTTCCATAGGTTCTTCTCTAACCTCATCAATGAAGGATCTATCCTTCTCTCTAACATGCACGACCCTTTCTAGGGTTGGGTCACCAAAGATACTAGGTCATCCAACTTCTCATGGCTCATATGGCATCCAAGGCATGTCTATCCAAACACCTGGTCTACCATGACATCTAACTCATCATGTCATCTCTCTCTCTAACCTTCACTTAGGGTTAGGGTTAACACCATCCTCAGAGGATGTGCCAGTTCTCCACTTATAATGGAGGTCTCTACCTCCAAGACTAACTCTCTTTACTTATCCTCCTAACAAGAAGATCTAGCCTCAGGTCTCTCCTGAAGGCATGACAACTTATGTCATACGACCTAAGTATGTATCTATTCTTTTATGCTTAATCTATTAAGCTTATGTCCATGACATCTTATTTACACGTTTTTTATTAATTTGGTGGAGGATTCCTTAAACCTTATCAATCTTACCCATACCTCAAGAGGGTGAGGAAAAGAGAGAAAACCCTAATCCTTATAATCCTTAACAACATTTGAGTTGAGAGGGGATGCACAAGAGGAGAGAGTCCTAAAGGTATCTTATTTCGAGTCAAATCCTGAGACTTTGGCTAGGCAGTCACACAGGTACGAGAGTCCTCGTATTCCGACTAGCGGTGCAGAGGAAAATCTTGCCATCCCCCGGGCGTGATCTGTTTCTAGACACCTCTGTCTTTTGGAAAATCCTCTAATAACTCCCTTGGGTTCTACAGAGTTTGTAAAATTTAATAATTATTACAGATTAAATGAGGAACCTAGGCTCTGATACCAAATGTAACGACCCCGCCTCCCAGTAACCCCCCAATTAAGGGAGACCAAGAGGTCAGAGCTGTTATCCCAATTTCCGGATCAAAGGTTCAATAAATAATCAATAATAATTATCAAATTCTACTAAACTAAACTAAAAGGATGTAATAAAATTAAAAAATTTCATACCTTTTTCAAAATCTTGGATATCTACTTCTATCCACATGGAGTCTATTCTAAATAATTCTCCTTTGAACTTTAATTCATATTTAATTCCACATATGCCACTTTACTGTCTGTTCTTTTCACTTGTACCTAAAACGCCAACAAATAAAACGTCGGTCAGCATAAAGCTGGTATGTGGGGGAAACAATAATCGTGCAACTATGATAACAATGTAATCAACCAATTATCATTTAACAGCCAAGATTACATCTTAAGAAATAATACTCAATCCTTACCTATCCCCTATCTTAGTGCTGTCCCTATAGTGGACTTGGATACTACCTCTCTCTATGGTAGATCCTTACCCCCATGGCCCTACCTCACAGTTATCCAATACTTAGGGTTATAGAGTCACATGGCCCTACCCAAAGGTAGCCCAGTCCCCGACTCAAGGTGACTTGATGGACCTACCCCATTGGTAGCCATGTACTAAGTCATCCAATGACCTGATGGACCTACCCCATAGGTAACCATGTACTAGGTCAAACCATTAAGCCACAGAGGGGACTAGGATCTGAGTTAGTAGGCACATATCTTAGGTGATAGTCATATCCACATTATAGTTTGCATGAATTAAATTCATCCAACAGTTAAATTCAATCCACGATGGAAACATCGATAAAATCCTCGAAAAACTAATTCGGAATAATCATAAGCGTAACCACATACCTATCAGATAGATTTGAGATAGAATCAACCAAGAAGGGAAATCCAATCAAGCAAGTACAAGAATCTTGAAATCACATCCAATTCCTTTTTATCAAAATCTATTCAAACCATCTTGCTACTTAAGGTTTCTATTCCTTTTAAGGATTTCTACCTCTTTTAGGGTTTACTTTGCAATTAGGGTTTTTACTTCATTTTACTCTTTTAAACCCTAATTTCTCATGTATCCTTCACGAAAGTTATTAAGGTTACCTTTTAACAACATAGAAACTTAATTTCAGAAACAACACAATTAATCATAAATTAAGTCCATTAAGCCTCTTTTACATTAAAGCTACCATTTTTATCCTTTTAATCCATGACAAGATCATTATGCTCCTTTATCATCAATTCATAGTTCATTATGATCTAATTCACATATGAATTCTAATTATCATTAATTCTACCTTTATTAATTAGAAAACCCTAATTACTACATTAAGGGTATTTATCCACAATTAGGGACTTTTATACTCTAAATAGCTTAGAATTATCATATCTCGACTTTAATCATGATTTTGAACAATTAAAGCTATCAAAAGTCACATTCACTAATATTAGGGTTTCAAGGCCCATTAAAGCATATTTATGCACATGAACTCTCAATTAAACTAGTTATGTGCAAAGTTCATCATTTTTTATCTTAATGTATCTTTTCATGATTAAAAGGCTAATATCAACATTAATTATCCATTAAACCCTACTAATTTCATTAATCATCTCAAAATAGGGTTTCTTAATCTTTAATTCATTAAAGTTGATAAGTTACACTACTTTTCGAACAACAAGAGGAGGTAGCCTCTAAAACCATTTTTAATGAATTCCTCTCATTTTTCTGAGAAAAATACATATATTATTTTCTACTATCAGAGTTACCATTATGGAGATACAATTTTTGAAAAATTAACTCACCAGATCCAATCAGAGCGTGCCACGTCACTCATTGCATGCAACTACTCTATTCAATCCTTTTCTTTCTTCTTGTTGCTGGATATTTCATTCGTATACAGGAGGGGAAAACCCGTCTATCTACCCCAATGGTCATCTTCCTCCTTGCAACCCTAGCAGCGCTGCGATCTGCAGCACATCAGAGGTCTGCCCTACCTTCCTGGGGGCTTGAAACTCGTCACCCTCTACCTCCCTTGCTCCGACACCGCCCGCCGCATCTGGGCGCCACCCAGCTCACGTCCCATGTGGTTTGTCTGGGCAGGGCCGACGTGCGACCTACAACCGGTGATGCAGCCGTACGGCTGCTGTTGTGCCTCATTTAGGGCATGACCACGATGGCAACACAGCTCCCTAGCATCATGGAGCATCAAGCTACCATTGCAACCCACTCTTGCCGCCTCATGACTTCATGATCACGCAGCCCCGCTTGGTTAGGGTTTATGGATGAAAACATGGAAGAAGAGGAGAGAATGATGTGTGGGATCCTCTGGACTCGGCCCAAGGTCTTACCCCTTATATAGGGGAGGGTATCCATGCCCAAGGACGTTCATCCAAGAGGAAACAAGTCCCACTCTTAAAGGAAACCTATTCCTTCCTTGAGAAGAAATCTTCTCTCTCATAACTTATTCCTTTAATAAACCATATCTCTTGGATAATTAGGAATTCAAAAATCATTTTACTTATTCTCTTTTATGCTTGCCTTTTAATCCATTAATCACGAAATTAAGTTTTCCTTAAGTAGAAAATACCACTTCTTTAACAAAGCTACAAAAACCATTAATAATGTATCACATTATCCTCTTATTTTGCATTTTTGGTATTTTCTCTTTCTTTCTTCTCCATTGTGACTCATTTAAACATTAGGAAACCTTGGGATACGAAATTCCATCAAGGATAACTCAATTATACTTCTTTCCACTTATTTCCCACATTTTATTATTGTTTTCAATTTCTTTCTTAGTAAAGAAATACTTAATTGATCTCTTCTTTTATTTTTGCATTATATTTGAAACTTTGGACTCCTTGGGACCCAAGGAACCCAAAGGGCACGAAATCCACCTTTGGATTAAATCCTTTTGCCTTCTATAGGTTTCTACAATTTTCTTTTCTCAATTACTTATTTATAATGGTGTTTCTTTTGTATATTCCTTGACATTGGGCCCAATAGCCAATAAAGCCCACAAGACAACCAACAAGACTATTGTAAACAAAACTCATTTATTCAAGGCAATTTATATCATTATTTGTTCAATGATCTTTAATATGAGAAATTATATTTCTCACCAAAAGAACCCAAAAATTGGGGTTGTAACATCCTTCCCCTCTTATAGGAATTTTTCTCTCAAAATTCCATCAAGCAAACAAACAATTCAGGATAAGACTTTTCCATGTCCGTCATTGGCCCCTATGTGGCGTTTCCCTATCCATGGCGCTTCCAAAGAACCTTTATCATCACATATTATTTTCTCTAAGTTCTTTCACCTTGGCATCTATAAACCTCACAAGTGACTCAGGTCATTTCAGCCTCCCTTGGGGCTCACTAGGTTCATTGCTCCACACATGGTCCGGGTACCTCACATAGTGCTCTAAATTGGACATATGGAACTCATCACACATTACTTTATCCCAAGGGTTAAGGGAAAACTTAACCTTCTCCACCAAACCATGTCAAAAGAACCCATGCATCGGGGACTTGACTCCTTTTTCTATAACTTAGAGGGGTCGAATTTTCATGTCACATATTCCCCCATAGTGAACTGCACGTTAGTCTGCTTTGCATCAACTTACAACTCATGTCATCTCTGGGCTCCTTTCAGCCATTTCATGATCAAAGAGACTTCATCTACACACACTGTGGTCCTTTCTTGACCTTCGTGAGGTCCCTTCACCAACATTATCTTAATGAAGTGGTGACTGATACAACCTCCCTTACAGAGCTTCTTTACAAGCTGATACTGACTATGGTGGTTATCATCACATCTTACATAGGACAAGAACTGTCTCTATGTATCACCCTAAATGAGAACACATGCTCTCATCAGACCCTCTAGTCTGGATCACACTAACCATTAGTTAGGGGTGATAAGCAGTACTAACATCGAGTTCTACATGTACCTACTCCCACTCATAGAAGTGAACCTTTAGGTCATACTCAAGAACTTTTGAACTCGCATCATGGTGTAGTTGAACCAACTTTCTCTCATATGTATTTCAACCGGATCTGTCCCTTGACAGTACTCTTTCTTTCTCATGTCATATATGTAAGGCAATCTACCATAACCCATATTGCATCTTGACCTTCCTTGGCCTAGGGGAGACTCACCACAACATCCATAGTGGTGAACTCTCATTCCCTCTCAGGGACTCTTTTATCCCCTATGTCAATACATTGGGTTACTGGTGTTCGTTCTTCACCTCCTGGCTTACATGGTAACACACCACATGCAACTTCATCTTAGGTATCCAACGTACCACTGTCACTTATTATCTTGATAGTACCATGGTATATGGTGATCTTAAATCATGATCTCCTGTATTGTCATGATTCCTTAAGATCGATTCCTCAAAAACCCTAAACCACTCTAATCGGGGTTTCATCACCTTCCAAATAAGTGCATCTGAGGTTCTACAACCATCCTTTTATCATGATAAGCCCTAGGCTGGCTAACCAAACAACCATTAACTTGTTAGACAGATCTTGTCACCTTTGAGTGTTAGCCAAACTTATCTCTTTTTCCAACTGCGGGTTATCCTATCAACCTCTTCTAGCCTCCATCTAAACTAGGTAGTTGTATCTCATCCAGAGCATCCATTACCACTTCACATCCTTAGGTGTTAGGTAATGTTGAAGACATACACCTCCATGTATTTCACTTATTACCTCATCTCTGCTCTAAGTCTATCTTCATCAAGAAAACTCTAAGCTTATTCTCTTGGTTTTTTGAACTCAGCCTTGTATAACTCATAGCTCATGATAAAAACATCCTCATAAGATGACTACCTCATGAAAAGAATTTTTTGAAGTATACAATTTTCCAACTTAGTGTCAAAACTCGTCTTTTGATGGTGCTCTATTAGAAAAACCTCCTATCTCTAATCCTATGTAATAATTAGGTTTTCTTAAAGTTCATGTACTTCCATGTACACATCATGAAGGTCAGTCCAAGGAGGGATTGACTAGACTTGATAACGCTTACAATATTTTGTCATGTCCTCTTTGGGGTCTTATAGAGGTCTTCTTCAGTTGGCTTTAGTATCTCCACCACAAGATCTACATCCTCTTGGCTCAACCCGTACCATGCACATCTATGAAAGTTTTTGAATGTGGTCATCACATTCTTGGCTGGTCTGGGTACCTCTTCTTCTTAATCAACTTCCTCATGGGAGTATGGTACATGCTACTCAGATGGAACCTTCCATTATGGAGATCGACACAACAATTGTTGTTTCTCTTGATATGTCTCATTTTCCCATACATGGTTGGATCGATGTTGAGAATGAGGCTGCACTTCCTCTACTTGTTGCTCAGGTTTTTGAGGTTGCTACTATTCTAGTTGATCATTTTTTTGTTGCTACCATTGAGTAGACTATATTATTTATTTTTCCATGGATCTCAAAACATCCCACCTTTGGCATTTGTAAGGGTGGGAAATAGTGTCATATAGTTTCCGAAATGTAGAAGGAAGAGTTATATCATTGAAGAATTATCTAATGTGGATCACCGCCATGACTTATTTCCCTTGTACAAAATCTTTGTTGGCCATGGCAGAAACTAGTATGTTTCTATTTATCACTTCCATAAGCCTCAATACAACAAAGACACTATTTGTCTAAATCATATAGTTCACCCAGTTGGGTCTATAGTAGGGGACCCGATCCTATTTTATCCTTTCTACTCTAATTGGAATGAAAAGTATACTCTTGGATTTTGGATCTTAAATATCAAGGCCCCACTCATGTTGTATTATATATATCATGCCCCATAGTTTCACAAGATGTACCACATAAAGTAGCCAGTACTCATTTTTTTTAGAGCAGTACCATAAGCTTGGTATCCTTTTTTCTAACTACTTCTATCATATCTTGCACCAAGGGAGCATTCAGTCGATTCTTTTATAGGAGGTCTACTCATTTTGGGGTTCCATATAAAATATAAACCCTCATGGAAGAAATTCTTACAGTATGGTGGCAGAAAGGACTTATAAAAACATTTTTCAAACATGAACCTGCATCTGGAAAGCTCCTTAGAGTTCTTCTCATGTTAGCTAGCATCTCCCATTCACGTATAACATGTTATTGTCTGGTTTCTTGTCATAAAGAATGTGTATGAGGACACATATATCATGTATTTGCATTCTCAATGTGGATGACATGCCCATCCCCTCTGTTTACAATAGAGATGTGGAAATATAGGGATGCATATATTCAATGCTAGTTTTTGATGAATAAATACATGGTTATATGGTATTTTGAAAGCCTTGTCAAATAAACTTGGCAGAGTCTTCCTTGTCATTATTTGAAACTTAGCTTTCTTGTGAAGAATAACTTCTCCCCTAACATCATTTTTTGCATCTATGCTTCTTTAAATAGGGATGGGAAAGGGTAATTCAAATATTCTCCACAATATCCCTTGGTGGAAGTGATTTATACTCAAAGATAAGTTTCATCTATTCCATTATTTTCTCTGTGGTTTCATGTTCCTACTCTTGTTATTGGTTCATCTACCCTTTTCCAATAGCTTAGTCTTGCACAACATGCACTCCATAATCCTATACTAGTTGGGCATCAATAGGATACTACATGGATCTATATCTATTGTCATTTGTATACTTCAACATTCATTATGTGTGAGTTTGAAGTTTTTTGCAGGGGTGCAACTAAATTTTTCTTCATCTTTAGTGGAATGTGTAGGATCTACTAGTGGTTGTTTGTCTTCTTGCTCTGCCAATTCACTGTTGATGTGTATTCTGCCTTCTCAACATTGACCCCTCCGATTTGTATTTCTGTTGATGGTACTAGCAACATGGGAGGGACCTCATCCTCTCCTTGGCGTTGCAGGAATTGGGCCTTTAGATATGGAATTATGATTTTGTCCTCCTCAAATGTTATTATTTAAGTGGGAGAATGATGATGACAATGATTAGTATGCTTCACCCTTATCTTCTACCGTTATAGTTCATCCCTACACCTTTTCTGCTTCATCTCATGCTCCTACTTTAGCTCCCTTATCTTTTTGCAATGTGCATCAGGGAGTCTTTGTCTTGTGTTGTTAAACTACAAATTTCTCAAGTAGTCGAGGGAGCTACATCACGTGTCTACATCTTAGTTGTTAGAACTTCAACATGCATTGTTAGTGATAGAAATAAAGAAGACATGTTTGATATATTGGACGCAGAATAAAAAATTAGATCATGCATCATGTCGAGTTGCCTACTAAATTCTATCTCTATGTTGGATTGAGGTTCATTGTGTGGGGGAGGAATGTGTGTTAGGTTGACTCTTGGAGGAGGCATTCATGGGTGTTGTCTCTCTCAAGATCTTATAGTTTTAGCTTCAGCTTGAGCTAGACGTTGTGGCATTTCTATGGGGCCTGCTTTCCTAGTTGTAATGAGGTCAGTTGTGCAACTAACATGGGTAAAATTTCACATAGTTGTTGTTCTTGTGAAGGAATTGGTCCTTCATCCTTATGTATTTTCCCTCTGAATGTTCTAGGTACACAGATGCTACTTGACTTTAGGCAATGTTCATCTTCAATTTCTCTAGCGTGGTCTCTTAGTGTGCTCTTGGTTGGTAGGGAGGAACTACCAGTTGTTCTAAGGTGGCAACATCTCTTATTACACACACTTCTCTTTCCTTAGTGCGATTCAAACTTCTTGTCCCTTTTCAAGGGCCCACTTCATCGTTGATTGTAGTTCTTGTCCTATTAATAGAAGCTTTTCTTTATCATAATCACACATTTTGAGGAGAAATAGAGGGATGTCTAACTTTATAATTTGATAGAAAAACTTATTTTTCCTTTTTTTTTCTAGAATATCACTTGAGATGAGGTACATGGTAATAATGAGTAGACCCCCTTTTGATTCAAAAAAATCCTTCATGATTCTAGGGTACATTAGGAGGCATCCTACCACACTTAATAAGCATAACATGTCGAGATCTTATGGCCCATCTTGGCAATGGTGAATGCCCATTTATATACTAACTGCCTCCCTATATTCTTGGGCCACAATATGTGGAGGTATGCTCTATTCACATTACTATTGTCAGACCTTGTGAAAATTGTGTTAGATAGGCTACAATGAATACTTGACCCCTTTGATTGACCATAGTAATGGAAACATTTACATGAGATATGATCCTAGACCTTGTTGGTACTGAATCCCTTAGCATCTTTGTTAAATAGACGCATGTTTTTAGATTCCTCTAGTGGTGAAAAAAACATATGATTTATCATCCTTTCTTTTAGTATGTAATCTTTGTTGAACATTCATAGTGATAGCTCAAACACTTCTTCACAATCTACTTGTTGTTTGTATTTAATTGGGAATTTAATGTGGAAGGAGATGACTTCCCTCATCAATTATGTGTAAGACTTCTCCTAGAGGAAACATATATTAAATACATTCACATAGTGATAAGTTTCTTCACCCTAATGAATATTCAGATGTTTCTCAGGGTTTGTCCACAACCAAATCTAATGGCCTTGAAAACTTTATCTCTCATGCTCATGCCATTTTCCATGTTCTTGTCATTTCCAGGAATAAGTTTCTTGTTGGACTATCACAAGGCTAATTTGGATGCCTTCAGTTGTACCTCTTGAATTACTTCCTATTTCTATGTAGGCTCCTCATGTAAGACCAGTTATAGATGTGGTGTGAGAACCCATTATACTAAACAAGATTACTCAATACACAAAACACGATTACTCATTACTTAACCACAAACCCAGAAAATAGGGTAAATTAAAATTGATTTCAACATAATCATCATGCTCTGAAATATTACACAAGAGCCCAACAACTTGCTTGTATTCATATTATACAAAGAATCTCTTATAATTGTTTCATGGCCTCAACCACCACATATACATATTACACAAGAAACATTTCCAAATTTATCATTTGAACAAGTATATAACATGCTATTGAAAACTTGATTCAACCGAAACACCATATACAAAATTTTCACCCGGACCTGAGAGTACAAGATGACTCTAGGACATACTATACAACTAACAACTATCTATAGGGTTCATCACCTCAATTTCTCCTTGTTATCATAGTTCTGCTACTGCTACTAACGATCACCTAAAAAGATGTGGTGGCCCACGAGGTGAGACCGGTCCCAACGAGAGATATAATTCTCTCCAATAGATATTGATTAGATTAGGTTAAACTGATAAATAACTGAGCACTTGGAGTATTTAATAATCAATTGAGAAGATTGAACAATTCAAGTATGCTAAATAGGTTAAGCAAATAAGCTTAGAAACAAGTATAATTATCAATGTATATACAGGTAACAGAGAAGTTCATTTCTTCTATCATATATATACTCAAGTTTCATAAGATTGCATCTAATAACAATCGTCATCATTAGTTTGACTATCATCATCTACCTTGCTAACAACACAAGCAATCTAGTAACATAACTATTTCCAACATCATAAATGTCTAGTAGCATAATATGACTATCAATATTGGCATGTCTAATAAAGGGAACAGATCTACATCATAAGTAGAGATATCATCATAAGCACAACTAACTACATAAGTATTATTAGCAGTTTAAGAATTTCTAGTTGCAAAAGCATGCTAAAAGTATTAGACATAGCTAGCAACATAATCTCAACTATTATTGTTAGTATATTTGACAACATAAATAGGTTTACAATATGTACACATCTACAACATAAGCATATCTATCATCTCATATTGAATTATAAATCATCTCTATATAAGAAGAGCAAACAAGGGTTATCATCCAATGTGAGGCATTGTATATAACCCTAAACATATATGCTACACGACAATATTACATCTTTTATTACGCCCTATAGAATTTGAATCATACCATCCAAAGTCCAACTGACCCCTGCAGAGGGTTTTTCCAGTTCCGTATAAGATCTAGGAGTGCCGATATCCTAAGATCTCACCCCCTTAGTCAGTACGAGTAAAAAGGTAGTGACATATTAGTCAATGCTGCCACTACAATGACATTTAGTCAAGCTTCTAACAACTAGTATGCCCTTGGTACATGTCACAACACTAGATAATAGGCTCACACATGGCCATTCTATAAGAGTCACCTACAGTTATAGTGATGCCTTTCACATTTCACAATATCTGAGGCATGACCACAGTCATCCTCTATAACCTACAATTGTGGATGACAAGGATATATCCTCAACTTGCAACCCCCACATACTCAACAATATGCACTCCGAGTTCCCTTTAGGAATACTCGTTTCACCATCTATCAAGTTCTAACACTGAAGATGGTTCTACGGAACAAATAACTACATGATTAGAGTTTCACTTGATGAGTTATCTCCAATTGGGTGAATTAAGGCTGCATCAAACAAGTGGACATACAAAACCTAATTCATATCTAGAAACATTGCTATATAAAAATTTCAGAAGATATAAAACATATGAGACATAATTTCTCATATCAACATCAAATGGAATTATTCACCTGCCAATCAAGAGATTATACTTATCATCAAATCATCATCACATGATACTATTGTCATGCCATTCATGAGACTATACTTGTCATCATACTATCACAAGTTATAAATCCTTAGCAAAATATGACAGAGTATCAACCCTTGTCAACATCAGAGGATTACACCTCATTCAGGTCTCAACCATGCCCAAAGGTCATTAAGACCATCATATCATTTCCTACAAGTTCATCATTATCTTTCTATGCCTTATAACAAGGCTTAACAAACATCACCACACATGTGATACACAGGCTCAACATAAATTGCATTAAAGAACTAAAAGATGTTCATTTGATAACATGATTAACCCCCTTTATCTTCTTACATTAGGGTTAGGTTTAGCAAGTAAGTTACATTAAAGTTATAGTTCAACATTCATTCACAAACCTTAACCCATAGCATCCCCATATAATCTTGGATGCATAAAGGCACATCATCATCATCACATTCCATACCATTCTCAAGTATGGATCCACACATAACTCAAGGTGTAACCATTAGATTATAGTATACTATAGTAACACAACAATAAAAGGGACTCCATTGTTCTATTATTCCACTAAGGAAGACTGATCATAGTTAATCACCATCACCTAAGTTCATTAGAATTAAGTGTAACAAGATATATCACATCAGGGTTACATATCAACAAAATATGGTTATTATCCATTCTATTCATATGAAGGAAAAGGTAAGACTACCTTATTAAAGGCAACCTTTCATTGGTTCCATCATCATTCAACCCATATCACCATACCACAACATCGTCTAAAACCGTTGGGTGTAGAAAAGGTAAGACCATTGGTTATTTACATAAGTAAACACCTTGTATAAGCCACATACGAACTCATTGATTTTTGACCTAGAAAGAGTCACCATCAAATCCTAAACATACCTTATTTAATAACATAAAGGGGCACTATAGGTTGTGGGATTAAAACCCATCATCAGTTGTATATTTTAAGCAAGTCATCATGTCAACGATCAAGCTCCTTAAATTAATCACATGAGGGAAACCATCAAATTCAAATTATTAGAAATCATATGTAATACTATAGGTTTCAATCCAAACCATTGGATGTTAAAGAATCCAATCTCAACTATTGGATCAAGTCTATTATTCAAAACAATTAGATGAAGAAGTGTTAGATCCTAACCATTGGATCAAGTTCATATTTCAAAACCATCCATTGGAGTATAAGTTTAATCATTAGATCAATTGAACCAAGAAACCATTGGGTTATGGCTTAATTGAAGCTAAATTTAAAGCCTTGACTCACCATTAATTGTGGTGACCTGATAACCATTGGTTGTGACATCTTATGTCACCATCGGTTGATAGGATAATCAATATATTCATTTAACACCATCGGATGTTTAGCTAATGTCATCATTTATTGATAAAATATCATTAGAGAATCAAACCATTGCTCATTGAAATTCCAAGAGAGACTAACACTTACCTAAGGTGTGTCTATCAATTCACACCATCGTTCATCACCATTGGTCACCACCTTCGGTTGTCATGGAGACCACACCATCAGGTCATGTGTTTAGAGAAGAAAACAACCTAGAAACCCTAATATGGACCATCGGTTGATAGGTACTTAGCACCATAGGTGGTGATACCAACCTGAAATAAGTCATCTCCTTCCTTAGGAAGAACGTGAACATGATTACAGGTTCATATATAACTGGAAACAAAATAGGAAACACCATAAAAATAGAAATCCCAAACAAGCTTAGCTTCTTAAAGCTTAAATAACCATTTTAAAGCAAGAACATGAGCTAACAAGATTGTAGTAAACAATATAAGTCAAGAGGGTTATAAAAATCACCTCTACATAGAAGAACAGACTTCTTGCAGCAAGAAACTCTAGCAAAGAAGGTAGAAAACCAAAAAACAAGCTCTGATCTCGTCAAAGTAGGCACCCTTCTTCTCAAGGAATCAAAACCCTAGAAGAAGAAGTAAGAAATCTAGGATTTTGAGATCTGAAGCAACGTTTACCATGTAATAGCAGAGTTTCGACCTGGAGGAAGGTATAAGGAAGGAGAAGTGCAAGAAAAATGGAGAAGGAAGAAAACAACTTGCCTTGGTCGAAAATCCTAGAAGATGACCTTAGAAACCCTAGGTAGGGCTAGATGGAGCTCTAGGAGACCTTCTTCTCCAAAAAGAGGTCATATTCTACCTTAGAGCACTCAGTTTTGCAGAAAAACAAAGTGGAGTCATTGGTCCAGGTTAGAGGAGAGAGAAGGTAATCCAAGGTTACTTGGGCAAGGAAGAGGTAGATATAGCCCATGGATAAGGATGGAAGCAAGCATGAGGTGTACAAGTAGCTTCCCCATGTGTCCATGGCCTTAAACTATTAAGGATATACAAGCAATGACACAACCAACTTCCCCACCATTCTTGGAAACTTGATTAGGCACCGTTTGTTGAATTTACAAGCTAAGGAAATAAACTATTGGTTGATAGCTCCTAAAGGAAGCTTATCCATAAAGGGGTAAACCCAAAAATACCCTTGAAAAAAACCCTCCAAACCAAGGTACAATTGAACATCTTACGGCTAAAAAAGCTCAAGAATGATAAGAGAACATTCAAGTACCATAATTCAAGTGACAAATTGCAAAGAAAACCTCTCAATTGGGTAAATTGCCTAAAAGTCCAAAATGTGCATAAAATTGCATAACTTGAACAAACAGTGTCCAAATTGTACCAAATTTGAAACTTAAGCTTGTCACATGATACCAAAACATATCGAGTCAACCTTCTGGTAGTAAAATATAGTTCCAAGGGATGAAAGAATAAAAATGATTGAAATCCAAAACCAATTTCTAAATGAGAAAGGAAATTCCATTTGTAGAGAGTTTGATGAATGCTAAGAACATAAGAGAAGCACATAAATAAAATAATCAAAATAAAATGATAAAAGAAACTAGGGGTATGGGGAATCACCACCAATATCCATGTTTTTACTCAATAGATCAACTCATAAATCTCAATAATCAAATTAGGACCATGTGGATGTGTCTTTACAAATCACAACCACACTAGGCTTGCACTTCCCGCAAACTCATTGATCCACATGTTTACGGATCCTCATCCAACCATCCACCACATAACTGTCTGAGATGTCATCGAGAAATATGTGATTCCTATCTAACATGCAAACCCAAGATTAGATGATTGTGACACTGTGGGCTGTAAAAAAAAGTCACATGGGTAGAATAGATCATGATCTAAATCAAGTGATCACATCAAAAGATCACGGGTTTGTTCTTGTAAGGCCTGAGATTTCAACACCCCCAAGAGAATATAATCATTCAATTAGAAAATAAAGTACGAGATTAATGGATAAAAAGATAACAATGCAATTAAAGGATTATGGGTTCATTCTTGTGGGGATCCTTGATCATATCACCCAAAAAAAAATCAATTCATCAAATGATCAAAGAAGAATCAGAAGGCAAATCAGTCTATTATTGAAACAAGGAGTCAATTACATCAAAAGATAACATGCTATGGGGCTAGTCCCCTTGCCCTAGAAAGGAAAATACTCATACATAATGTAAAGAATAGAAGCAAAAACTAGATAATAAAGGATGCCCTTTTTCTTTGGAGTCCCCCTCATTTTATAGGGAGAAAGGAGGGGCAAAAAGCCCTAAGTATGAAGTGGGCTGCTCTTTTTCTTTGGCTAGAGGCTGCTGAAATGGGCTGCTCAGAGATGATGAACCGATTGGTTCACTATCTAAGTCTTTCGGTTTAGATATGTGTGGGTGTGAGTCAAATGAAGTGAGTCAAAACCCTATAGAAGGGGTGGCAGCACCTTCTGACCAAGTCTTGCACATTTGAGTAAGTTGTTTTGATCTGAGTCGATTGGTTCGTGGCATGGATTGCTCAGTTCAGATGATGACTTGGAATGTTAAATTGGTGAATTGACGCTATGAAATGGTTGATTGAATGTGGCAGTGTGGGTGAGTGAATAGATCGACTCATGGACCGAGTCGATCATTTTGAGTTTTAGGAAGGCATTTTCTTGTATTACTAAGTTGGCCAGTTGGGGGAATGAGTCGATCGAATATGAGGCTGAGAAAATGAAATTTGAAGCCTCTGATTCTTGGGTCTTTTGGGTCTTTGAAATAATGTGAATACTTGCCTACAAAACCCATGTAAATCAAGTAAAAACTCCAATTTAATTAGGAAGAGCTAAACTAAGATAATTTATTCTAAAACTATACAACAGACAATTATTTATTGTCAATTCATGACAAAAAATGTACAAATAAAGATGATTATTTGCACTCATCAAAATACCCCATCTTAAAACTTTGCTTGTCATCAAGAAGCATTGAATTTAAAAGACTATCACATAATACTTTTGGCCAATAATCCTTGCATAACACACTTGAGTCCTTACACCTTATATGACCAAGAAACCTTGATTTCGTTGTTCACATAAAACAATTTTTATATCCCCTACTTCAATATTATTTCACAACTTGGTTCCATTTCAAGACCAACAATAAAACATATTTCATATTCTCTTTGCATTTGGTACTCATGCACATTATTATGAGTCATTGCACAAGAAAACAACTCAAGGATTTGATGGGGTTTTGTATATTCCCCTAGGAATAAAAGTGGAGTGAAAGGAGGTATGGAAATGTAACATACCGGATCTTGAAACCTACCCTAGAAGTTTGATCCTTTTGGGCTGAGCCACACAAGGTTGAGGTTAGAGTGACCCTAATAATTTAATGCATGAAAAATTGTAATCTAATATGTCATATAATTCATTGGGAGATAATAAGATGAATAAGAACTTAATTGGTTAAGTAATGAAGATAATAGGCCAATAATGGGCCATATGACATATTTCATAAAAAGAAATCCCAAAAGTGAAATCTAAGTTTAAAATCGTGTTCCTTACGTCCCAATTACCTTGGGAGTCAAGTTTCACATTTTTTCACATAATAATAATTCATTTAATTCAAATTGGAAAAGAAGTTGTGTGTTTTCCCTTAAATATCAAATAAAATATTAAATGACCCCAAAAGAGGAAAATAATCATATATTTGTAATCTACATAATAAATATAGCCTTTGGGTGAATTTTCATCCAATTTGGAGCACATTTTCTTAAAAGGTGAAATCAGGAGAGAGAAAGTGTGTAGAACCTTCAAAATATTAAATAAATATATAAATAACTCCAATATGCAAAATTGATGGAAAATTCATATCCAACACATTAAATATGACTTGCGTGTGTAGTTTCATAAAATTTGGATGATCCTAATGTCATTAATGAAGGAGGAAAGAGAAAATATGATTTCATTTATTTAACACATTAAAAGTTCTCAAAAGGCAAATATAATTTCATAATTGGAATCTACATGCTTTAATTAGCCTTTTTGCACAATCTCATCTAATTTGGTATTTGTTTGTGCCCTCAAAAGATGAAATAAAAAAAGAGAAATTAATGCTTGGCCACTTTATTCGAATCTGATTCAATTATCATTTAATTTGTCACATGACATTTTTTTCCCTTTTAATTTTCCTTTTTAGCACCATCGTATGGTTGCATTTTGTTGGGTCCATCATAGGCTTAGATCGGACGGCTTGAACCCCGTCTCCTACCTCGAGTAGGACTGGGACACCGTGAACAGTGAGTATGCCCTGGTAATTCGTGATTATCTCGATCATTACTCCATCATTTCTTGAGATTTCTTTGCCTATGGTTTCCTTTTTGGATTCTACATCCAACAATCTATAGCATGTGATCTTTCCTGGTGCTTTATGTAATTTCCCTATTTCAGCTCTCCGAGCTTTTCATTGTGCTTACCTATTCTTCGGGTATCCCACCCCACCTATAAAAGCTCTACCTGAGCCATCATCAGCTCCGCAGGAACTCTCCTCATCTCTCAATTTCCCTACACGTCCTGTCCTTGCCTCCCGCTAGTCAAGTTTTGGTTTTGTGCTTGTGGATCATCTCGTGGGAGCTGTGCGGCACCAACAACACAATTAATGGCTGTTGTGAGTACTTTGCCCTTCCCTCTTCCTCTCTATGCTTCTGTTTTGAAGATTTATCACGAGATCAAGATTCACCCAATCTTGCCCAGGATGCTACTCACTGCCATGGTGTGCAAGTGGCGGGGGGTTGAAGATGGCATATGATGGTTTTACTTCGCTTCCCCCGACGTTTGTTCTTTGTTTTGATTTTTGCCAAGGTTATAATGGTATTTTTGACAGTCGTTTTCTTTTCCTTGGTTGATGCTACGCTGGCGTTGACCGGATGACATGGCCAATTATGATTGGGCCATGTCAGTGAGCCAACCCTCTCCCTATCTCTCTCTCTCTTCTCTCTCACAACTTTTGAGCGATGATGTGGCTTTTTCCTAATTTTTGATTGGTCAGTCTTATAAAATTGATAACTAATTATTTACTGATCAGAAAAATATAAATAAATAGTCATTGGATTCATAAAAAATAAGGGCTTTCTAATGGTGTTTTTTGCCCGAATCTGATGTTTTAAAGGGGTGATTTTAATGGATTAATCTAAATATGTAATAACTTATAAAATTTATAACTAAATATTTATAAGTCTGAAAAGTATAATAAAATATGTTTTGGAATCAGGAAGTTATAACCTAAAATTTGACATGGTTTTGGTAACCTAATTCATAAATATTAAAAAGGCGATTTTTAGGGATTGAATAATTAATGGAAACCTAACCCTAATTCCACATATATGCATAATAGGTTCTTTGGAAGCCTAGGCTTGGACCTAGAAGTGATTTTGGACTTTGGACTCTGAAGTTGAGGTATGTTATATCCCCAAATATTCTTTATTAAGCAATTCACCTATATTTTGCCTTTCTCTTAGTCCTATGGACAATAGCCTATACACATTACTCTTATATGTTGTTATCATGGTTCGTGTGAACTATCTTGCTTGTTATGGACTTGGATATTTTCTTGATATCTTATCTTGTACCTGGGTGCATGTTGGTCTAATATAATGATATGTGCCCACTTTGAAGTTGATGTTTATATTTTGTGTTTTCCATTGTGTGATGGCAACAATGTATAATTCTGACTATACCTTTTACTTGCCTCTACATTAAACATGCTATGTGATTCAGTAGCACTAGAGTAGGTAAATTGCGTTGGTTTGTTTATAGCTGATGTGATATTTCCTACTCTTTTGGGATGGCAAGGAACCTCGTACCATGGGCAAGATGTGTGTCTTGACCCATTTTGTATATATTTGGGAGATTGGCAGTATTCCTTTCTCTATCAGGTTTCAACTTTATGAGGGTTGGCTGCCAATTGTGTTTATATTTCTCTAGGGCTATGCTTATCTCACATGCATGTAGGTTGTTAATGTTGATTGTGGGGTGTGTGCCCTACTTTCTTTATGTGCATGTATTGCACAATCTTTATTGTTTTGATTATGGCAAGTATCTTCTTTTAATATGTGATGATGATTCTTTTCTTTTATGCCCTTGTGGGTAGTCCTTATCTCTTGCATGGGAAGCCTTTTATTTTTATGTCCCTTATTCTTTATAAATTGCTCAATTTGCTCTTTATTATGCACATACCATCCTTTGCTTATGTCTTTTGTTTTTCTCTTTTGCTGGGGTATGCTTCCAACCCAAGGAGGAGGACTTGGATGACATGGCATGTTGACCTGGACTTAGATTGAGAAGTTAAAGCTTGGAGAGAATCTTGAGGTGGTTTAGACTTCCTCTACATGTATCCTTATAATGTAAGCTTATAATCCTTTGTTTTATAATTGAATATAGTCATGTTTTTATTCTGCTTCTATACTTTGGTCTTTTGATTACCATTATATAAAGATTTGAAAATTTTACACCCACTCCAAGCATACCTTTGAAGTGTGTTTGGACTGGAGGTTTTATTCTTCAAATTTTTAGTAGAGAGGTGGTTTCACTTCTTAATAGGAAATTAGCGGTCTCTCCTCAATTCAACTTGAGACCTTTTATTTCTTTGTTTGCAGTTACATTGACTGCATGTTTTGGTGTGCTCTTTTGGCATTTGTTTATGGGATCTACTATTAAATTTACGAGGGATATGGAAGAAGTGGAAAAGGGGAAAGGGTTTCACCCCGAACTTAGGGTTTTGGATCTTTTTTGGAAATCCTCCCAAACATTTTTGATATTTGGAACACAAAGTTTCCCCCCCAAAGGATGTGTTCAGGAAGTCTTTAGTGTCATTGTGTGCACCTCAATAAAAGATCTTAATCCATTAGTCTTTGGGTATATTGTGGTGTGGACACAGACGGAGGAATTCCACGAATCTCTCCCAAGCTTGTCTTAAGGTCTCACCAGGAATCATGATGAATCTAGTGATTTGTCCCATGATGGTATAAGCTAGGGATGTGGGGTAGTACTTTTCAATAAATTTATCCTGGAGAGCTTCCCACGGGGTGGAAATATTGGATCTCCTCTTCTTGATCAATACCGAATCAATAGGATTGATTTAAATGGTGGCAGGTCCTGTCAATCTCAAGATCGTAGGGGAAAGGGGTGTTGGCAATGTCTCAGGAGCATCACATACACCATTGATGTCTGAGGGGAATTGTTAGAAGAACAAGAGGAGAAAAGATTTCAAGAGGGAAATTACAAAAATAAACTAAGGAAAGTAGTACTACCGGAATGGAAACTCGGGAGAAGGAGATACACTACCAGAATGGGTCTCGATAGGTAAAAATAAATTATAAAATCTAAGAAAGGAAATTATGGAGCAAGATTGAAAATTATGGAATTAAATAAAAGAGATTATAAGAGAACTAAAAATAAAAGAACAACTAAAATTACAAAATAAAGTGAAATAGGAATAAGAGACAAATTTATGAAGTGGGTCTAAAAGTTATAACATGCTAAGAAATTATGAAACAAGTTATGGAACAACTAAATATTATAAAACTAAACTAAAATTACCTATCTAAACAAGCAATCAATTTTAGAAAACAAGATGTGTCGTCCCCATCAAAGATGCCAGATTCATGTGGTTTGCACACCAATCACTAGAAATTGTCCTAGAGTTTAACCTTCCAAAGAGGCGGTCAACTTGTTTAAAGCAATGAGTCAACCTTTTGGTAGTAAGGTATTGGTCCAAGGATGACAGAAAGAAAATGGTTGAAATCCAAAACTAATTGCTAAAATGAGAAAGGAAATTATGTTTGTTGAAAGTTTGATTAATGTGAACAATAGAACAAAAGGGCAAAAATAAAATAATCAAGATCAAATGATAAAAGGAGTTGGGGGTATGGGGGATCACCACCAGTAACCATGTTTTTACTCAATGAATCAACTCCTAAATCTCAATAATCAAATTAAGACCATGTGGATTGTGTCCTTATAGAGAACAATCACATTAGGGTCGTACTTCCCACAAACCCATTGATCCTTGCATTTATGGATCCTCATCCAACCATCCAACACATAATTTTTTGAGATCTCATCGAGAAATATATTATTACTATATGATGTTTGAACCTATGCAGTAGGTGATCATGTCACCACGAGCTATAAAAAACAAATCAAACATGTAGAATAGATCATGATCTAAATTAGGTGATCACGTCAAAATATCATGGGTTCATTCTTGTAAGGATCGAATATCTCAACACCCCCCAAAAGAATATAATCATTCTATAAAAAAACAAGTATGAGATCAAAATATTAAAAAGATAACATTCACAACTAAGGGATTATGGGTTCATTCTTGTGGGCATCCATGATCATATCACCCCACAAAAATATATCAACTCATCCAATGATCAAAGAAGGAATTGATAGAAATCATTCTTTATTGAAGTAAGGAGTCAACCACATTGAATAATAACAAGCTATGGGGCTAGTCCCCATGCCCCAGAAAGGAAACTACTCAGACATAGTGTAAGGAATATAAGCAAAAACTAGACAACAAAAGATGCCCTTTTGCTTTGGAGTCCCCCTCCTTTTATTGGGAGAAAGGAGGGACACAAAACCTAAAGGATGAGAAGAATTCTAGTTGGTTGCTGCTAAAATGGGCTACTTGCAAACAATGAATTCATCGATTCACTCTATCAGCTGCTCACTTCAGATCCGTGTGGGCGCAAGTCAAACAAAGTGGGTCAAAACTGTAGAAAAGTGGTGGCAGTGCCTTTTGACCAAGTCTTGGTCACTTGAGTTGGCTATTTTGAACTTGAAACACCTGCTTCAGGCATCTGAGCTGATCTGTCATAGCATGGATCACTCGATTCAGAAAATGATTTGAAATGTTGAACTGGTGGATTGGCACTATGAAATGGCTAATTGAATGTGGCGCCTTGGGTGAGTGAATCGATCATCTCATGAAGTGAGTTGATCGTTTGGAGTTCTGGGAAGGCATTTTCTTATGTTACTAAGTTGACCGGTTGGGGGAATGAGTCAGTCAATTGGGAAGCTGAAAAAATGAAATTTGAAGTCTATGATTATTGGGTCTTTTGGGTCTTTGAAGTAATGTGAATGTTTTCCTACAAAACCCATGTAAATCAAGTAAAAACTCCAATTTAATCAAGAAGAGTTAAATGAAGATAATTTATGCTAAAACTATTCAATAGCCAACTATTTATTGTCAATTCATGATAAAAAAAGCACAAATAAATATGATGAGTTTGTACTCATCAATAGTCTATAATATGTGGAGGTATATATGATTATATTTTATTTTTCAACTCTAGTGAATATTGCACAAGCAACAATCTTATGGATAACACACATAAGACTCAAGTTCATTTGAGAGGCCTTTGACTATCTTGAGGTATGGACTAGTTCTCCTATTAATCATTACCCAAGTTTTGTCAGTGTTGAACCCTCTAACCTCTCTATTCGATCTTGCCTTGTTGTCAAGTACATCTTGTTCTTGTTTTTGGAAGAATATGAAATTTCATGTCTAATCTATCAAAATGAAGTCCTTCATCTTTATACAAACAATTAATTCATATGCCCCTCCACTTCGTTCAACTTCTCCTTTTCATGTGGAAACTTATGCAAAGATGACATAAATTCTAGATTAATCTTCTTATATGATCTTTGGTCATTCAAGCAGTTCTTGTATAAAATTATGACATCCAAGAGTTATTTAACCTTCATATATATGTCCAACTTTGTTAGAGTATTGAAACATTCATACCTTGTTTCTTTAAATGTTCTCTTCATGTCCATGACCTCCAAACTCTTTTCCTACTTTGTATCACTGGCTCAAAATATTTGTTATGTTGGAAGGAGAATTCTATAATAGGTGTCCCCAATACATTTGTCATGATCATATACAATTGTGTAACATGTTTTCTTCCATTTGTTTTTTTTCTTTTCCTTTGTTTCATGCCCTCCTCCTTTATCGGCCCTAGTTATCTTCACCTTTCTATCATCGGGGAAAGGATTGAATTTGTTTTTCTAGGTTGTACAAATTCATTAAAAGAAAGGTATTTAGAAGATTTAGTTTCTAAATTAAATGATGGGGTATGATCTTTGGGTTAGGTGTTTGAAGCTGTTTTAGATGGTTTGCACCATACATTTTGTCACCCTCTAAGGTAGGATCACCATGCTCATTTATGTACCTCATAGTTTCAACCTTCATGTTTCCTATACTTTGCATATGTTTCTTTTGCATTTTCTCCTTCAAAGTGATACTTCCTCCATCCTCTCAACTGGAGCTAGTGGTAAATATAACTTGGGGAAACATGTACACCCTACCATTCTAACTAGGTGCTATATAGATATGTATATATGTCTTATAAGAGGTTAGTGTCAGATCAATGTTAGCCTAGTTTCCCATAAACGATAATTGATGAAAAGTAATGCTAGATCAAATGATGAGAATTGATCAGACTATGGTGTGAACAACCAATTAAAATAAAGGGAACTACCAACTGATGGAAATCTAGCACCCTGAACTGATGAAAAAATGGATAAATGACCTCTTTCAATGAAAAAAGGCAATAATTTAGATTAACTAGAGTTGTGGGAAGGTGTAATGCTTCAATCACAGATTAAAGGAAGCATCAACAGAAAAGAGTGGAGTGGGAAGTGACAAACCAATGGAAATCACCAAAAGTAGAGTTAATGGAACCTTCAAGGACTTCATTGGTGAAATGAAGAAATGTGAAACTCAACAAAGATCAAAACCTATAAAAAATGAAAGGTGTCAAGAAACCATCACCAATCAAACATTATACTTAAGGTAGGATAATACAGTCATATTCCCCTTACTTTGCATAGTCTGGAGTCACGACTACTCATTCCACTAGGATTGTCGGTGGTGATCTTTTGTTCTCTTTTATTGTAGTGGCTTGCCCTTTTTTCTTAGGTGACAAATATGAGGACCTCAACAAGGTCTTGATAGAGTCTTCCATCAGGTTGAGTAGACCAACTTTGTCCATATCTCACTTAGAAAAAACTAGGTTTAGCAGACAACCTTCTTATGAATGATGGAAAGGTCGGGCATGATTCTGGAGGTTGAAGTCTTCTATTGGAAGAAGTGTTCTGGCTATCAATGGATAAAAGTGAGTGAAGATGGATTAATGAAGATGAGGAGAGGCTCAACCGATGTAAGTGAGTGTCTAGAGTGATGATAGATTAAGCTTAATTCTCTAGTTTAGACAATTAGGGTTGGTGAGGAGGGTATGATTGTTTGCCCCTCATTGCTTATATACCTTAGGGTTTTTGTGATAGCGGGTCCCACTATTTTGTTGGTTGAACTTGGTGGAAAAAAGGATAGAAGTTATCTTCTAATGAATGGGTTGGCTTGGTCATGCAATGAAACATTAGTGTAGCATCAACCAATAGGAAGTGTTTTTTGATGGTATTGCATGCCAACAACTGACAAAAAACCAAACATTGTAAATTGGTGGTGTCTCTATCTCTTATGCACCTATGGAGACTCAAACTTAAAAATCCATTAAAAAGCCTTAATAGTTCCTACCTATAATCTGTCAGAGGCCATCCACCATTGGGGAATCACGGTTTTCTTTCTGATGGAAATTTTGAACCTCCTTCTCTAATGGGATTTTAGGGTTTAATAGCCAATAAAGATTCAATATTTATAGATTGATGAAAGTTTGGGTTTTTGTGCACTAGTGCAAGTGTTTCTTGTGTCACCCAAAGTTGGATGAGGGACTCTCTTCACATGGAATTCCTTCCTTAATGAACCAATGAAATATGTGCTTTCATGAACTAATGAATACATTCTTCTTTGATATTTCCAATGGTTACCGAGTCCTTTATTTGGTAGATGAACTTCAAATCATTAGTTTGACATGCATTTGGTTAATTGCATTTCAGTGTGATTGACTCAATTTTATTCTATCCACACCATTACTAACAAAATGGAAACTTCATTTAAACAAATTACATGAGGAGGAAAATCTAGGATATAAATTAAAAATTAGGACTAAGGTAATCAGAAGGGAAATCAGAGAAAAATGCAAATTAGATAAGAGATTTTGGGTTGCCTTCCAAGCAGCACTAATTTTGGTTCATTTTCTTAACTTTCTCTATTTTTGAGACTCGGTCTGTGTTTCTAAAGTTAAAAAATTAGCTCTCCTTGTGAATTTTTCATCCTTATACTTCCTCTTTACCCTATAGTCATTTATTGGAAAGACCCCAAATTTCTCACTATAAAGTTTCATCACCCCCATGGATAGATCTTTGTGACAATGAAGGTCCTCGACCATCTTGATCTTAGTTTTCCTAGGAATACCTTTATGGAAGAATAAAAAGGACGACATTGCCTCTCCCTTTAACATCCTTTTGTTTTAGGTAGAAACATGCCACACCTTAGTCCCTTTCCAGTAGATCTGTGTGTTCTCATAAGCATGTAGTTTTGGACCCTCTAGTTCTTGAAGTTGTGGGAATCTCTTCTTGTCTAGCATGTATGGATCCATGTTGAGAGAGTTGATAGACCAAAAAGATTTATTCATTTTCCCCACCAGCAGATGGCATGATTTTCCATATATCCACCTGATCACCTAACATTGCACGCCCAAGACAGATGTGGATCTAGAGTAATCAAACTTCATATTTGTAACCCGATACTTAGATGCCAGCAATGATGCTAAGGGGTTGTATGGTAAATAGGATTAAACAAAGGGACAAAAGGTGACAAGTTTATAGAATTTTATGTATTGGATTAGTTACATCTAACTAAAAGGTGAAATAATTCTCCTTTACAAGCTGATGGTATCCAAACAAAGAGTAAGTCATTAAAAGTAAAGTAAATCTATATTAACAATGAACCTAGATATTCAGGTTTGTTTTGAATTTATGGATGGAACTTAGATTGGGTTTCACAATTTCAATTCTTTCTTTAATGTGCAATACTCACACCCATTATATACCCTTAGCATAGTTTACAAAAAATCCTCATTAGTATTTTTCACTCCTCTCTCAAGATTGGGTTAGATTTATTTCATAAGTGTGTGTGCCGCTCGAGATGGTATACATACAATAAAAAATACAACCATATGATCATTAGATTCCACATTCAACATTCTCATGCATCCATAATACTGCATAACTCTAGATATATAATAATACTACTCTTTTGAGGCATTACCAATCAAACAACACAAGATGGAATCTAATCATGCAAGTGAAGCATTAAACACCAAGAGTATGGAGATGAACATTGGTAAGAGTTTATAATCAATGGATACAAGTATTGGCATGTTGGGAGAGCCTTAATACTACTCCCAACCCAATAAAATGGTCAACCCACTCATGGTAATGAGAGGCAACATAGATTTATAAATGAGAAATTCCATAACAAGATGGATGGATAATGGGAGATGAACAATATGGGAAAAAAGGTAGAAAATACAACAAATAGTATGCACAATGGCTCTGGTGGTTCATGATGACCTCTTACTTCACTATGATGGTCATGGTGGTGAAGTTGGTGGTTCCCAACATGCCTTCTTCTCTCAAATATGGTCGTCCATGTGTTGAGGAGTGAGTTTCAATGGTGGATCACTTTGGACTTTTATCTTTGGATTTAGATGATCAATGGTGACAATGGAAAATTGTAGCACTTCATGGTGAAGTTGAAGTTGTCCTTAATGGAGGCTATGGGCCTCTCTTAATAGGCGACTCTTATGTAACCTGGGTGCATGATACTTTACTTTGGTCTCAAGCCTTAAAACATGTGCCTTGGGGCACACATTTAACTAACTACAAGGACAGCGACCTTAATTGAGGCTTCATCGATCAGAGGTCATTTGTTGTATCATTTGTGCATTCCTCAACCCAGTCATTAGGGTGGATGTAGGACTACCCGATTGTTGATGCTTGTTGGCCAAGCTTCAGGCTTATGTTCTGATTGGGTGATGTCTTTGTGACAGGTCGTTGGACTCATATGCCATCAGGGCAAGGGCTAAAAAAATTCTACATCATTGCTAGTCTACATTGTCATTGGGGCAATGTCTTTCTAAGCATCAAATGCATGTGGGATGGCCATCTAAAATAGTGTATGCCTGCTTGCTGGATAGGGTTCCAATGGTGGGTTTGATAATTGGTTTCGGTAGGTGAGAGTAGGATCTTAGCATTTTGTGATAGATGATTTTCCTATTGACCCTCATCAGCCCTGTTTTTGGCTGTAAAAAGGGGCATCGGGCTCTAGTCAATGGTCATGTTGGGTCTTGGCTATTTTTATCCTACAAAACACATACAACTATAAGCATGGAGGGAAGTATTCATAAAGTGTGAAGGGACATGATATTTATCAATATAAAGCCTAAATTATTAGAGAAATGATGATACAAATAGGCATGTAAAATCCATAGAATTAGAAGTTATCAACTCCCCAACATACAATCTATATTGTCCTCAAGCTAATAAATTGAATCAAGGCATCGACCGACATCAAAGGGATTTCTTTAGTTTAGTTTAGTTTGGTGTTGATCATGTTCTTACGCCATATTTAGGTCAAGATGTTTGACATGCTATTTACTGGTTATTGCATCCCAGTCTCCTTACCCAAAAATCAAAGTTGCATGTTTTTTTTGTTACTACCTTCTTCCAAGGAAGATTTATCCCTGATGATTTTTACTCAAAGCCTCAATTCCTAGTCGTACTCATCATTAATCTTGTTGAAGTTATTTTTCACACCCTACTTCTGTTTTTTGGGACAGTCAAAAGAGTGTGTAAGGGTGGGCTAAGGTTGTTGTGTAACTTGTCCCTCTCATGATCACTTAACCATGAGTATTTTTCTAATAATAGTATTAGTCAACCATTAGTCATATTGTAATGTCTATTGGCTTATGTGATTGCCCTTAAAGACAGGGGGTGATGTTTTTGGCTTCTAGTTTCTAGTACCAGGAACGACATATTTGCATTTGTGAGCATAGTTATACACCAGTTGAGAAAAACCCTTAATCTCCTACCAATCTCATGCTTTTGATCTCTCTCAGGATTTTACTCTTTCTCACACTTAGGGTTGATAGGATTTTTAGGATGCATGGGTTGTCAAGGCTCTTTTATCCCTTGCAAGATTTTTTGCAGTAGAAGTGGTAGCTTTTTCCTTATTACAAGATCTTTGCACTTTCCAAAACTATCCTAGGGGGTGAGAGATGATCAGGATTGTACCAGACTAATTCCTCCTTATTTTTTATAATTTCTCCAAAAATAGTAAGTATGCATTAGTTGTCTGCAATGTCTTAGAATGAAGTTAACATAAAAACATAATCATAGTATATTATTTTTCATTTCTTGTTACATGATTATGCTAAGAAGCACCTTGGAGATAAAATATCTAATTTGGGAGTGAGAATGATATCCAAGAAAATTGGATTTAAATTTTCTTAAAGCAAAACTTTATCCTTCATTCTAGCAAGATTTCCTAATGCTTAACAAGCATTGGGCAAAAATTTCAAAAATTTCAAAATTGAGAGGAAAGTATGTGTGTGCAGTGGTAAAATAGATGTGCCAAGGTAAAGTAGCAAAAATAGATTTTAGGGTAGAGGGAAAAAGATAGTACCTCCCTTGCTTGTTTATTCCCCCTAAACTTATTCTACACGTTGTCACAGAGTACTGGCAAGGTTTACTTGTTTCTTTGAAGTCCCTCATTTTCCTAATGAGACCACATCAGCTGAGCAACATATATCTTGAGAAGGGGGTGATGGTGTTCATGTCGTAGACTTTCAACCCTAACACCCCTAAGGCCAGGGCTTACATATAGCAAAGGAAGTGCAAAACATAATCATTTTATTTATATAGCTATTGAGAAATTTTATGACAGAACCATGAAATCTTAAAATATTTTCCTTTGAGGTATTGATATCCTTTTCCATGGCTCTAGATAACCTTGATGATCTCATCTGCACAAGATTTTGCTTTCTCTTGAATGATGCTCTGGGCTTTGTCATATTCATGTACCATTCTAGTCTATAATAAACATCAAAATTGTTTTGAAATACCACCATTTCTGCTTTGATGTTGATTCCAAGGGTGTCAAGTGATTGTCATCTAGAAGGAGATGGAAAATGGAAGTAGGGATAGAGATTTTTAGGAATTTTATTAGTCTTTCTTTCTCCCATAATCTCTTATTCTCAAGGATGTCCTCCTATAGAAGGTAAAACACCATATGCATGGTTGTCAAACCATCCCTATTAGAGATTGGTAAATTTATGTCATGCTCATGGACATATACATGTTGATCTTTAGTCATCGTAGAGGTCATCTTTTAATATGAAAATAAGGTCCATTTGGAAGACAATATCTTCAAAGTTATTATCTTCTTTCACCTTATCCATGAACAAGTTCAAGTCATCTTGTGATAGACCCTCACAAACCCACCTCTAAAAGTCAGGGAAGGTAGATTTGATAGTCCTAGATGGACCCTCAGACACTTCTTCTTCAAATTCTAGGAATATAGTATCTTTCAATTTATGTAGGATAATTTTATCCATAAGAACTTCATCTTTTAGTTCCCTCTCCTCTGTTTGATCATTTGTAGTAGGCTTTTCTGCTTTTGTATGTGCGTTGTCCATGTCTTTTGTTAGCTTCGTTGGAAGGGAGTTTTATTTATGATGTTCATTCTACTTTTTTTCTTCTTAGAAATTTGGTTGATCTCTTGTTGCACCTCACTTTGCGGTTGTGATTATTTTTTTATAATGTTCAAGAGTTTTCCACATTTTTTTCCCACTGTATGGTCCTTTCTGTTTCATTAGGGTCAATCCATAACGCCTTCCAGAACTCTCACTAAGGCCTCTTTTTAGGTAAAAGAACATATGTATGGAGTCCCTATGGTACAACATTTGGAGGCATCATGGGGTCAAGGAAGAAGCGCCTATCATAGATGACCTCTATTGCATATAGGCCTCGTAATCTACGGAGGACCTCCTGGAACAGTCCTCAAAAGTGATCCCTCTATTGATAGCTTGAATCCGTCTTATCATGATGAAAGAGTTTTCCCTAGATTCAAGCTCTTCTTGGGGGACTTTGGTGTTTATCATGTAAGTTCTCTAGATGCTTTTATGCTGATTGCCAGCCCCCTTGATTTCATATTCAAGTTGTATCGATATTTTTTGGAATTTGTCTGCCTCTATGTCATGGAATACCATTGTGTTGTGTTTGAGTTTTTGGGCATATGGGTTGCAGATGAACATGTGTCTTTTGTAAAGGTCGGCCATTGTTAAGAACCAATGGTCCTTGATCTTGAACAATGTGATAAATTTGGTATGTTGTCTATTGACTGAATCTTGTAGCTCAAGAACTAATTGTGATGACTCTTTAATGTGGAAGAGACAAATGGAGAGAGTTGGCATCCCGTTAAACATAGGTCCCACCTTCTTTGGACCCATGAACTTTTGTAGGGTTGTTGTGCACAAGTCCTTGAATAGCTGTGCATTAACCTGTGCCTTCATCCTGAATATCCCTCTAAAGTGCTCTCATGTTAGAACTAACCATCACTGTTGTATAGGTAGCTTATCAATGAGGACATCTGTAAGGAGATGAATGTCTCTACATTAAATCCTTGACATTGTAGTCATGTACATCCCCTCCATTTTGCAAGGGAAAGGTGGAGGCATGATGCCTTGTTTGACCTATTGAAGTTCTGGCTCCTAAACAAGGAGGGTATAGTATTTGGTAAGGGCATCATTGAACAAGGATTTCATCCCTTCATCAGAATGATCTTCTCCTATCGTGACTTCTTTACTATGCCTTTTTCTTTTGTATGCCCTTTTGCTGTGACTTCACATGTTGTGGTCTTATTAGTTGTTGTATTATTTCCTTAGGCCGTGTCATTAGTTTTTTTGGACGGTAGGTACCTGTCATAGATATTTGATGTGAAGACATCTAGATCCATGAGACTCTCCATAGTGGAGAGAATCTACTCCATATTTTTTGTGGTTTAGTCTTGTATTACTTTTATACAACATATTCAACACATATTATTTCTTCCTTCTTAGGTGCTTTGATTTTTGGAGGAGGGCCTCACTTTCTTATTGTTGTGGAGGGATTTACATACGTTTTATTCATTCGGCGTCTTACTTCTGTTCTACAAATACTCGTTCATCATTGGCTAGTGATAGGTTTAGGTAGACTGTGATGACAACACTACTCTATTTCCTTGGGGAAGTTTATAGTTTTCTATCTTCTTTTGAAGTTGATGATGGATACTCTGCTTCCTTAGGAGATGATAAGATGAACAACCTTGATGAAGTGGATAACCGAGATGGGCTTAGCCCATGTTGTAATCTTTTTCTTATATGTTTTTATCTAACATCATGTTCTTGCCTCATCACATTACTCTCTCTACATAGCTTTGCTAGTTTCTACACCATTGCATCAATCTTTTTCATCATCTGGCATTGGTATTTTGCCATTTCTTTCATAAACTATGAGATACGTGTAGTCCTTGCATCTATTCTTTCTACCTGGGTTTTTAGAAATTGTAGGCTAGATGATAAAGAAGAAAAATTATAGGAGGAGTTGAAAATTTGCTCAACATGATGTCAAATTGACGTCCAAGATCCTCCCACGAGTTTGGTAGACGTGTCTATCTTTGTGGTGAGGTGTGATTCATTGCATATGCATGATTTTTCTATGAGGTGGACCTAGGTTCAACCTATGGTGGAGGTGGAGCAACTTTCTCATGCAGTTCTAATTGTTGCGTTGTTGGAGGTCATCTATTTGGTCATATGGACTTCTTCTAGATGACCCTAGAATCCACATTCATCCTCTTGTTCCTTGTTCTTATCTGTATCTTCATCCTTTCCCACACTGGGTTTTTTTTATAATGTCTTGGATGATATGGTCTACATGTCCTTTTTCGGTAACTTACTATCTCTTCCCATTATCCACTACCATGGCAGTTTGGAGTTGTTCTAAATGGCACCAATCTTTGGCCCTTTGACGACCACTTTGTGAACTTTGGATTTTATCTTTATCTTTGTTGTTGGTTATGTAACTTTCTTCACTTCAATCTCATTTTGTGCACAATTTAATATACTTGTCTCATCCTTGTCCAATCATGTAGGCACATTGGATATCATCTTTAGTATATCCACAGTGGGGAAAGTGACCTTATCATAGTCATAGTTTCTCATCTTTGAGAGAGGTAGTAAGTTGTTAGTTTTCATGAACCTACAATAGTACTTCTCTCCCTTTTTGGCAATCATAGACATAAAGAATATATATTTAAGTTAAAAAGATTGGTTGCCCTTACTCTCAGTGAAGATCTTCATAAGACAGGGGAACTTAAGATGGAAGCCCATTATTGTTATCATCCCCAATACATTATTCTTTTGAACCATCAGGGGAAGTTGTACCAGCTAACTTCTTTATCAATAATCCCCCAATGCTAACATGTTTCCTCCATTATACTCTGTATTATAAACAAGTATACCATGGTCATATTCCCAAAGTAATACCATGCAAAGATTGTGCGGGTGACTATCTCATGAATTACTCATAGCATGCTTGTTATATGTGTGCATATATCAACATGAATATGAGTGCCTTCCATTTGGGTGAGGGAGAGAGCCCAAGACCATGGAGGAGGTACCTATGTTAGTTTTTGTACAGCCTCATGCTCAGGTTGGTGGTTCCCATATAGGAATCTAGTGGTGTGTATATAAGAGAAAGAGAGTTGAGAAATAGTTTTCATGGTATAGATATGAGAAGAGAATGTCATAACATGTTTTGGTTTGTGCTTTGTGGCTAGATCTTGTGAAGCTATCCGCCAGTTCCAATGAGGTAATCTGAGAACCCTAGAGTAAGAGAGGGAAGATAAAGTTTATGTTGTGAGATACTCATAGAGTTGAGTTAGCTCAGAAAGACTGAGCATGTCACTACCCTCATGATATGGGACAGGAGAACCTCAGTTGGACTAGATAAAGTTTTGATATATGTTTCACAAGCCACTAACATAAGTTTGTTTAGTACAACCATGATATAATATATGTAAGGATGTGATCTAATCTCAAGACATGATATATAAATATGATATGATGGAAACCTAGTGATGGTTTAATAGATATCAATGCATAAATGGTTAACCATATACATAAGTAATAATGATAATGTGATATTGTCGGTTAATCTTGTGATGAAATCACTACTAAATGTTGTAATTTATTATGAGCAATGAAATAAGAACATATGAATGAAACATGTTATATGAGTTGTTAATTTTAGTGCTCTATAAATATGAAAAATGTAGCTTGACAATTAGCACAGCATAACAATTATGACAGCTTGATATGATCTGGATGGATAAAGTGGGTTAACTTTAGTTAACTCCCTCCTAAAAGGAATATGTAATGTTGAACATGTTCTGAAAATTATCTCAATAAAATGTTGATGATACCTTGATATAATGGGTTAACTTTAGTTAACTCCTTTATAACATGGTAATATGATGGGGGAACCCTAATGCATGGGTAAAGATAATGATGCAACCCAAACATATGAGATATGGCATGACTTAACCAGAGTTTCTAAACCCCTACTTCAACCTTGTATGAAGTGATGGTGCACCCAAGGTTCTTGTAAACCTTCTAGGAGGGGTACATGTATGTACTAGACATGATGTTTGTAAGATGTTGCACCTAATGTGGTGATTTGCATGCATAACAAGACCTTTAGACTTTTCCTTGGAATCATAGAATGGTTTAGTTTTGAGGACAAAATTTTCTTTTAAGATGTATATGATGAGAAAGACTGGATTTCAAGCTTAATTTTGAGGACAAAATTTCTTTTAAGGTGTGTAGGTTGTGATGGAGTGAACTTTTGATATTCATAAATACCCAATTGGATGATTGAGTCATGAGTTGGAAATCAGAATAATAAACATGTGCCAATATGTAATGCAATGTTGATGATGATGTATATATGTTTGATGTTAATATAATCATTAATGTCCCTACTATACACCACCTTGGATTAAGTGTTTCACTGGTCAAATTAATGATAACTTGGCACCAAATGGAAGAGAATGTAGCTTGTGTTATTGTAAATATATAGTTAAAGTTTCTTAGAGTTTGAATGATCCTAGACATTGTTACTAAGGTTTGAATATAGTGAGTCATTGATTTATTGATGTATAAGAGTATAAAATGGTTGGCCTAAGTTTTTAGTATATACCCATGCCATGCAACCTTTGAGAAGAGGAAGCCATAGATCGGTCAGCTAATGCAGCGTTCCTAGCCCCTAGATGTCATCTGACGGTAGTGAGATCATCTTGTACACACCTCCAACTGAACTGGTGATGTGGGAGGTCCTACCAGTACCCATGTTACCATGATCCACGATCGTGGTACAGGACGTGAAACGGATGCACCCAAAATCTTCCTAATGAAATAGTGATTCAACGAAACCAGTAGACTGACAACTCGTAGGAGGCAATATAGACCTTTTCTGTCCACTGTACAGAAGCAACGGTAGGAAACGAAAGAGATGGAACAGAAGAACAATTATGGGGAGAGAACCCAAGTGGCCCACTGGAGACCTTTCCTGAGCGACGACGCCCTGAGCAGACCGCGGTTGGCGGCAAGCCCACAAGCATGGAGATCAGGAGGTGTCGAGCTTCTTTGCGGCATTCAAAGCGGGTGAGGAGGAGGCAATCAACCACAGAGAGGCCCTTCTCCGTTGATCCAGGGTGCAGCGGCGGCCGTGAAACTGAGTCACCGCCGCAACAGTAGTTGTGAGCAGCAAGCCACACTACAGCAAGGAGATCTTTTGCTCGTTGGAGTTTTGTTGGGTGCATACCACTGATGAGCGAAGGTAGAGATGCGAGATGGAGGAGAACCTCACCGTAGTGGCAGCAAGCAAGTGTGGGTGGAGCTCTAGAGGTCTAGCTAGAGACCTGAGTGGCCGACAGTGCACTAGATCATCAACCGAAGATGATGGAACCTTCAGAGAAGATGAGGAGTGCTTGCGAGTGGTGGATTGATCACTAGATCTCATAACCATGACGGCGGTGGCTCTGTTCCAGGTTCACACAGATGGATTGCGTGAGAACCAAATCACAAGAAAGTGGGGGGGGCAGATGCTCAAGTCATCCGACCAATGAACCAGGCACCCCAAGCCTTATCCCGTTCCCCCACAGTGGCCACGTGGCCGATGCTCATTGGTCCAATGAAGGTAACCATCCCAAATGCTCAGATCTTCATTAAATCATAGAAATTAGCTCTGTTATCTGAAAAATGCAAATAAGGTATCGAAATGTTCAGAAAATGAGTAGAATATAGTAGAATGATAATATCAGGCTTTTTATGCACGAATAACAATGATACCATGTAAGATGTGAAATTCTCATATGATGGATAGTAAATATCAAATGATCATATAAAATTATGGAAAAATGTCAGTAAGTCTATAAACATGTTTATAGTGCATACGATGTCAGATATGGTCATGTTGATGCATGAAAGCATATAATTTGATTAATATGGCTAATTAGGGCTAATAACACTAAAGATAATGCAATTAATGCATACATGCTCAACCAATGATGAAATTTATAGAACACTCTTATATCAGTAACTGGAAGCTAATGTGGAACTTTGATTTCAGTCTTATGCATGAAATTCATGTTATATGAAGAGCACCCTTAATACATGAGATGTAACCCTAATATTGTTAATGAAAGTGACATAATGTTAGATATGTCCACATAATAATGTGACACATGAGTATATCCAGTTGATGAACTATAATCTAGAATATGACATTAGTAAGATAAATATAAGGCAAGAATACAAGTAATCATGAGAACATCATAATGAGATAAGCAAACCCTAATATGAAAACAACTAGGGTTAAGATGAGATGTAAGATGATGAGAACCTGATGATAGTATATGATCTTATCTTGATCAGGTTTAACAAAGATATAGAGGACACCAGGAATATGGTTTAGAATGATCTATCTCTTTGGAAGGTACACCATTACCTCTTACTTGGCTTATTATATAATATGCTTGTGTTATATGTGTAGTAAAATACTTGGCATATGATATTGGATGAAATGATTGGTCTTGTATGATATGTTGCATGATTTTCCATACCTATTGCTATGAACATATGAAACATAAGATATTTGATGCATTATATGATAGCTTTAAATCTCTTTGGTAGAATAATACATTGATGAAAGTACTAAATCTCTTTGGCAGAATAGTACATGTGAGCACTAAATCTCTTTGGCAGAATAGTGCATTTATGAAGTACTAAATCTCTTTGGCAGAATAGTACATGTGAGCACTAAATCTCTTTGGTAGAATAGTGCATGTGGTTGATCAAATTTACATATAATGGAAAGTCATGGTAAAATATGTGTTCACTTTTGTTAATGAAAATCTTTGTGCAAGTATATGATTTTCTTATATTTCTTTATAACTGCTAAGTATTAGTTTTATCTTATTGCCAAGATATGATGAGAGGTATATAAAAGACACATAGGTGTACTCAGCACAATATTCTTAAATATTGTGCTGACGTGTACCACATGTAATCTTTTGTTTAGGTTGTGGCTTATGATCTTGAAGATCCAGGATAGTTGAGAGTTGTATGGCGAGCTGATGTACAGGTGGACCTGTTGTCTTAATATCATGTATTTTAGTAGTAGTACATGTATATGTAGAAGTTTGTTGTTCAATATGTAATATCAAATGTTGTAACAATTCATGTTGTAATTATATGTTGAATGGTGAACATGTGTGTATGGTTTTATTATTGTTCATGTGCATGTGCTACTGATTGTTTCCTTCTAACTTCCTCTGATTTTCTTCTTCTTAGCCTAGTGTGAGGTGTTTAAATTGGGATTCTTGCTGAGGTGAGGGTTTCAATTTAGACATCACACATCAGATTAAGTTTTAGAAAATTCGGGGACGTCACAGTAATCTATCTGAATGGCCAAGTAAGAGAAAGGAAATTCAATTGATACGATAAGGAAGACTTTAGTAAACTTGTGAGATCCAAAGTTTGACTTTCAAATTAAGGGAGCAAAGTCACACACAATAACGTTGTGCTACTGATAAGGACCAAACCCTATAATGTTTAGAGTTGTAGTAGTTCTAGGGTTGTCACTAGTGATTTGACCTTGAATACTAGCATCTCTATAAAACAAGATCATGTGATTTGCACTATGAGAAGTAAACTAGCACTGATAGTAATCCTAGCTAATCTAAAAGGTTGATTAACAATATGAAAATGATTCGGAGCAAAGAGTAAGATATAAATTTGAAATGTAACAAGTGTGTTTTGAAAAAAAGGAGAAATACAATATGAGTGGTGTGATATGAAATAAATTCTTGCAGTGATAGTAAGAATAATGAATAATCTATTCATACCTTGTATGTTTCAATTTTAGGGATGTTTAATCTACATGATTAAAATGAGAAGGATAAGTAGCAAAAAGTAAGTAGTAATGAATGAGAAGAGAGATAAGAGAAAACAATGACTTTTAGTAATATGTGAATTTGTTTTTAGAAGTATCATTTGTTGAAGGTATATTAAGGGATGTAAATTGGTTCTACGTATGATTTCAGTGTACATGTACAAGCAATATGTTAATTTTAGGTGTCTGATAGTTGTAGTCATTCATACCAGTAATCCATCCTAGTATTGTACAATTTTTGTATGATAATATGGTTCAAATGATGATAAAACAAATGGAGGGTTACCCTGAATAAGGTAGTCTTACCTATTCACTCATATGAATAGAAGGGATGATAACCATATTGTATTGATATGTAACCCTAATGAGGTATAGCTTGTTATACCTAGATTTAATATAATTAAGTGATGGTAATTGGGTATGAATATTCCTTTAATGACTAATACAATCATGGAGTACTCTGTTACTATTGTTGAAACCATCATATGCTATAAACTGATGGTTACACCTTGAATTATGTGTGGGTTCATATTTGAGAATAGTATGGAATGTGATGGTAATGCTTCACCTTATGCATCCATGATCCAATGGGGATGTTGTGAGTAGTATTGTATAATTGTTGTTGAATCTAGTCTTCCAACTCAAGACTATTTTCTATTTGAGTAGCATAATACAAAAAATTCAAAACAACATGGTGAACTCTCTTTTGTGATTTAGAGGTAATACACAACAATAGTACATATTGAGCCGTATGAATTGAGATAGTTGGATAGGATTATCAATGTTGAGGTAACACCTCAAGAGTATGAAAATATTGAAATGGTTGTTTCTCTCTCTATATTATGATTGATTGTGACATAGAAAATTCATTTGTTATCATTGAGCAGTCATGATTTAGCATGTGATTAGAAAAGAAATAAAGGACTTAATGTTGAAAACTGCATTCAAGTATGAAATACAAGAATATAATGACATGTAAGATTTTAGAAGCTTAAAATAAACCTTGAAAGTACTTTTATTACATGTTTATGTTTCGGGGATGAATACTTTTAAAGGGGGGAAGAATTGTTATGACCGTATCCGAGCTTAATTGGTAAACTAGGGTTTACCTGGATGATTATATGCTTAATTGGATTGATCATTTATTAAATCTAATTAATGATGATAATTCAATTATGATGTTTTAAACCTAATAAGAACATTAAGTGTTCTATTTTTTGAGAAATTTGGGTTTGAGAAATATAAACCCTAGTTGGATGAAATTAGGGTTTTAATGGTACATGAGTATGGAATTTGATCAAGATAGTAGTACGGTAAATAATTTATCATATTTTCTATGTAATTTTGATTTAATTTAATTTGGATATAATATGTATAACTCAATCATGCATTTTAATGAAAAATTTCAGAATTTTTGGATGTTCTTTGAAAGTCATTCTCGGTCGAGATATACTTCAACCGACCATGCTAACATAATGTTGTTTAGTAGTATATTGTTTGATTTTTAGTTATTTATTGGTAATTCCAAATGATCTCAAAATTTAGCTGGAAATTTGAAAATTAATCATAAACAATATATAAAAGTTTCATAATTTTTGGATGGGTTTAGACCTTATCAGTAGACGAATTACAATAATTGACATTTTTGTAGAATTGTGGATAGAAGTCCACTCTTTGATTTTTCTTTATTTAATGGGATATTATAATGATCTCAAATTTTAAATGAAGCTTAGAAACTCAATTACACACAATATTATAAACTATCATAATTTTTGGTGAGGGTTTGATCTCTTAAATACACGAATTATAGAAACCTTTTTATGACAGAAAAATTAGCTAAAATAAGAAAACGTTTAGTGAGGGGTCAAAGTGCAATTGACCCAAGCAGCTCAATTGCTCTATATGATCAATCTAACACACAAGGAGCTCTCATAGTTTGTGGTTCAATCTATAGAAATGAAATCCTAGAGAGAGAGGGAGAGTTAGGGTTTGAGAGGAGAAAATGATGGAGATGTTGACCTAGGGTTTTGCGGTACGAGGAATGATGAAATCATGTAAGTTTAGCTTATTTGGATATAGTTTCATGGTGAATCTTCTCTCACATGTCAAAATTCCGCCCCTCCTCTGATTTGATCCAAAATTGTATCAAAACTTCTCCTTTTCTCACTCTTTCTTCATAATTCCTCATTTTTAGGGTTTCCGAGTTGGAAGGAAGAAGAATTGGGTGAATTGCTAGGGATTTGATATGAGATCGAGATTTTCAGGGATGAGCTATGTTTTTAAGGTGTTTTCACACCTTAGGGTGAGTGGTAACTTCCTTTAAATAGTATATTGCATGAAAATTAGTTAGTTCATCCATAATTTTTAATTGCTAGTATTCGACTACAAACCCTGAATTGTCTATATGTTCTAAGTTGTTGTAAAATGATATGAAATAGATTCTTCCTCTGTTTGGATGAAGTTCAGATGATAAAATCGTATTATAAATGTATACAATACATCCTAATGATAATTCCCTAAGTATTTATAGAGGCTATAAGAGTAAACTGAAATACTGGGAATTTGTCTATGACTGAAATTTGTTATATAAGTTAATAGAGAAAATTTCTTATCGATATCCCCTTGGTTATGAATGATTGTTTATCTAAATTCATAGTACATATATGTCAGATACTATCTTGGATTTACTTCAAAGTGAATAGTGTTTGTTTGATATCTTAGTAAAGAGGGTGAAACCCTAGATGCGAGGAAAGTTGGATATTTGCGAATAGATATCGTGAAATCCATTTGAAGGGATTTTCTTGACATGATAGACTTTATTTATTCAATGTTATTATTGATGAATAATATCCTAGTGAATGGCATGGAAACCCAAATTCAACTCAGTTCCAAGGTTTCATACATATATTGATTTTATATGATTTGTTGATAGTAGTCTTTATTCAATGAATATTTATGTCACATGAAATCTTTATGAGAGCCATATGAATAAGATGTTTCCTAGTGAGAGGTGACAAGATGTGTGATGGACTTGTGAGCCATGAGAATACTTGTATAACCAGTGAAATGAATACCTTGGTCTAAGGACCTAGAGGTAATGGTTACCTGTTACAGAGGTAACAATGCTATGTGATGATCTAAGGGTTTGAATACCCAGAACCAGTAATCATGATAATGATGTGAAGGGATGAGAATTCCCAGTAATGTGATAAGGGATTGAGATCCCATGTATCATGTATCTTAAAGATTCAAAAAGTACGTGATAGATGTAGTACATCTTTCATTGTAGCATTTGTGGTAATTAAATGAATCCCTAAGGGTAGGGTATTTAATGAATCAAGTATTGTGATATCAATGTTCTCAGTTATTATTAATAATTCTTGTCATTATAAGTAATTAACTATTAATTGAGTTATGATATGCACAACTCAAGATTTGGGTTGATATGCACGATTCTAGTATGTATGTGCCAAGTGGACATGAAATCTATTTATTTAAGAATTTTAGTCTTCCTGCATGTAATATATGTTGATTACTCAGTATATTACAATGTTTTGAATATACTGCTCTGCCAAGTTTAGAATGATATACATGTTGTATTATAACTTCAAATAAGTAGACGTGACACCAAAGAGATACCAGAGTCAAGTATAAGTAAGAGAAGGGTACAATGTAGAAAGAGCTTTCTAGGAATAATAAAATAATAGACTTAGGAGCCCTGAACACCGTAGAACCCCGATGTGAGGTCTGCTCCTTAGGGGTGAAATGACCTAACCCTGGCAGCGTCCAATATATAGCGGTTAGAACATTCTATCAGGTGGAACGGGGGACGAAGCCCTAGTGGAAGTCTCCTTAAATTATAGTTTGCAGTGTCCAACATCAACCAGAAGTCCTGGTGGCACTAGAGTACAGAAAAGCCAAGAGGTGGCTTGACTCTCCGCCTATGTGCTTAGGTTAGAGGAGGAGTCCAGTTTAGGCCAGAGAGCTGTTTCCCTATTAGAGACAAGGAGAGTAGTCAGACTTAGCATTTCCTAGGTGTGTTGCTAAGTCTTGTATTGTGTGATCGTAGTGCACTATGAGTCTTCATATGTAGAGTACACTGCATATGATCAGGGCATAATAAAATGAATGAGAGGTCAAACAAGTGTGTACAGTTATTCAATTATTCTTTGTATGTTTCTGAATTATTAGTTCTCTTTATGATCAATCAAGCATTTCATATATTGATTCACTCTTATAGATATCTAGAGTATCCTACCATATTTATGATTGTCAATTATTAGACTCTTTAAAGCTTACTACTATTATAATTGATATCAGTTTCTCAAAAGTATATCTATAATTATATTAGTGCTTTAGACTATTTCTTTGAAATACTCATTCACTGAGCGAGTAGGCTCACCCCTCTACTCAAAATTTTTAGGGAAATCACATGGACTTGAAGAAGATATCATTGCATCAGAGTAGATCTGCCACAAGAGTTAAGTCTGAGTATAGTTAAGTTCAGTCGGCCCCTGTCACTCTAGGTCCTTGTATAGATGTGAGAGAGTTGTAAATGATGTTTTGTATGTTAGTTTCCTTAATAAGAGAGAATGCAAATGATTGTCATGTCATATGTACATGAAAGTGTGAGAAACATAATGAAGGTATGGATGTGTATCATCAATGCTGAGATTACATTAGAGAAATAAAAGTTTAATTCTCTTGTAAAGTTAGTTTATGTGGTTCAATGCGAGAAAACAAAGAGTTTGAAAAGGAAGAAAAAGTTAAGGGTGATCTTTGTATTACGTTAAATCATCAATTTATACCCTAATCTCATGATTAGTGGTAATTGTGAGATCGGGGTGTAACATGCATGGTTAGGATTTCATGATAAAAGCAATTTAGATATCATCACCATGCCATAAAGAGAATCATTCAATTTACAACCCTCTTGTAAATAGAGTTAGGGTTTTCCCTTATAACTGAGTAGGTTTTTCATGTTCATGTCTAGGAACCAAACGCTAATTCATCATTCCTTATGTCTAGGAGCTTATCTCATTATGTTTTTATTTCATTGTAGCACAGATAATCATGTGATTAAGTTGTAGATATGATAAAATGAAAGGTATATCATATTTCCTTAGATTCTTAAATAGTTGGAACACCTCTGTGTTACCTTGTCATTTTTATGATATGATATTAATCCCTTAAACTCATCATTGAGTACCACATCACCTTTTAGACAACATGTCTTAGCCATTTCACCAAACCTCTTTGCATTCTTCCCGTCATACATGTTTTGCATATGTCTTATAAGGCATAATCAGAATATATATTAAATTTTAATCACTATAGCCCTTGTTTGGCTATGATCATCATCTCTGTATGACTTAATATTTCACTATGTTATTGTAACCATTGATTACTATCATTATGTTACTTCAAGTTGTACTCGCTCTTGTGATTAGGGATAAGATTTCTCTTCTTCAACTAATTAGGGTATCTGGGGTTATATTCAATAACTAAACCCTAAATCATACCTCCTCATATCTAGGAGCTTATTCAATAGCCATACGTATTCATTCATACTTAATTAATTTCATTAATTATCATTGATTGATCATCAACATGAGGGATACAAGTTCCTCTCTTATCTTTATTAGGATACTAGTTCAACTTGACTTGTTGTATTAACTTGATCCTCATTAGAATGTATTGACCTACACTTATCAAAGTGTATCCATCTCATTATGTCATCATGTATTGATTTGATTACTTCCCCCATATGTCAGCCTACCTTCTTCAAAGTATATTGGTCTCCACACTATCCCTTGTGTCAGCCTACTTTCTTCAAAGTGTATCGACCTCCACACTATCCCTCGTGTCAGCCTAAACATATTCACTTGTGTCATCCATGACACCATTGTTTGTGTCGATCAAAGTACTATTTCTATGTATCAGTTTGGAGGTGCTTAAGTTAGTATCGGTTATAAGGTACTTGAGGTATATCTGTCATAGCATACTTTAGTGTATCGACCACTGTATCTCTTTGTGTATCGGCCACCCTATCTCTTTGTGTATCATCCACATCAATTCATTGTATATCATCCATACCATCAACTAGGGAATCGACCACTCAACCATTTAATATATCTGCCTCACCATTAACTAGAGAATTAGACACTCAACCACTTAATATATTGGCCTCACCATCAACTAGAGTATCGGCCACTCTAGGGTTTGGATTAGATGATATCGAGTTAGGCATCATCATATCCTTCATACCTTCACTTTATCAAGGCATCGACCTTATCTATCTTTTGATGTATCAACTTCATCTTCTTTGGTGTATCACCTTTATCATATTTTACTGTGATGTCTTCTTCTTACTTTAGTATTAGTATATTAACTTCACCTCATGTGAGTGTGACACATCACCTTACTTAGGTGTATCGGCCACACCATACTTTGGTATATCATCCACTCCACACATTGGCATATCGGCCACACCACACATTGGTGTATCAGCTACACCACACATTGGTGTATCAAACACACCAAACATTGGTGTATCGACCAAACCAAACATTGGTGTATCAGAAACACCACACATTGGTATATCGGCCGCACCATCATCTAATTTATTGTTGATACATCAAAGTTATATCGGTCTTGAGGTGCTAAAAGGGATATCGACCTTGAGATGCTTAAAGAGATAACAATTTTGAGGTTCTTAGAGGGATATCAGTTTGATCAAATTCATGCTTCAAACCTTCATCCCTTAACACTCTAGTTCATGGACAACATCCCCATGTTTCCATTAGATCTCATAGATTCATCATTTAATCAAGGGAAATTGAAATTGAGAATGAATCACCAAGTATTGTAAAATTGAAAGTGAATAACAATAGAATTGAAGTAGAGTTATATAACCCACCTCAAGATCATCACTAGAGCTTCAAGTTCCAAAGCTTCACGTTACCAAGGTTGAATATGACTTATCAAAAGTCCAAGATTCAGCCATAACTTCACCTCCATTAAGAAGAAGGTATCATAGTAAGGAACTTGGTGAAGAAGGAGAGAAAGAAAGAATCATGGTTCAAGAAGCATATCCCATTCAAGATAGAAGACAACCATTTCTTTACCTTAGGCAAGATGCTCAACCTTCCTCTTCTTCCTTGAACTCCTAGGGTTGTCCATTGAGCAAGAGATGGTATGTGGGTCGAAATTTTTATTAGGAGGTGAAAAGAGAGGCTTTTATAGTTATGTCTCATGAGAGAGACTATATGAGAGGTGTCATCACCATATGTAACTAGGTGACACGTGTCCATGCATGGTGGAATCATGCACACATGATTATCTTGAAATGCAAAACTCTTGTGGATAATTCGAAAGTGAGATATCGGTCATTGGGTATCTTGCTTGACAAGATATCACAACCCAATTGTCGGGACCCACTCTATTGATCAGCACAAATACCAACCATTACAGCTAATCCCAAAACCTAAACCCAGATTATGGAATAAATAATGAATTCTCGACACAGGCGATTAAACAATATATAAAAAAATACAGATAAATTTTTCCTTTTTTCTTTCTTTATAAATTCATAAATCAATGTCACAACAAGGACAACACATTTAGATATCAAAATCTTATTGAACTCTATTAAAACCAAAATCAATCTTGTTCTCATATGTTGTTCAGTTTACATCAGATACATGTACATTGACGAACAAACATAGTCTATGACCCATCCCGGGAAAGAGAGAGTATAGGGACATTCTAATCTATCTAGATTATGCTATTTATATCTTCCTTGTCGTGACCTCTCCGCTGGATAGCATTATACCTAAAAACATTTGAAACAACCTCATGAGACTCATATAGAGCCCTAGTGAGTGGATACCTCCCACTCAAGCTAGGTACATGCATCAACATCAGATTAAGTATAAAACTTAAAAGAAACATGCAAATATTGAAAACTATAGCAAATAGTTCTATCATGACTCAAATCTATCTTGCAATGGTAATCTAATCTAATAGATAAGGCAATCACTTGAACCAATTATAACTTTGAAACATCTTTTAAAGCATGTCTATGAACAAATCAACATATACTTCTCAGTTCAGATTAAGAGCCCTACTGCATGTGAAATAAGATAAGTTCTAAGCATTTTGAATCAATACATAACAATAACATTACCCTTGTGACACTCCACCAGCTGGACATGAACAAATCAATAGATACTTCTAGTTCAGATTAAGAATCTTACTACATGAGTAATAAGTCAAGTTCTAAGCATTTTGAACCAATACATAACAATAACATTATCTTTGTGACACTCCACCAGCCGGACCAGGAACACATCCTGTAGTCCTGAAGCTGAAGTACACATAAAACATTTTGACCAAAAAATACTATCAAATAGCAAGAAATTCAACTCATATTCAAAATGGATATAAATCCCATCATTTATAACTTATCAGCATGACATATCATAATATGAAATAGAAAATATCCATATCAACATGATTACTTTCCTCAACAAGAAGCATAATCAACAATACAACAATTCAAATCATGTTCTACACGGCTTATCATCTTTTATTCATTGGCCCTAAAACTACTTGGCTTGTACCTCACCAAGTAGAAGTCGCCACACTTGATTATCATGTCAACGACTCACCGTCACTATCTTAGGGTTTAGCCGGCCACCCTAAGATATCAACAACAGACCCTGGCCACCTCAAGATTGCCTAAAGAGGCTCACGTCCTCATCTCGGGTACACGAGATAGGAATCAACAAAACAATATATCACATATCACAATATTTCACATATTTTTCATTTCACATTTCACATATTTCATTTCAACAGAGTCTATTCCATCTGGACATAGACTTTCACAGCAAGGATTTAGGGCCAGAGCCCTCCAGATGACTCACTCCTAAATCCTGGTGGTCTAACCTTTAAGGTCTCGATCCACACTCTGGAAATCCTTCTCATAATTCATCAATTACTACAAGGAGATCCATTTTGTTTCCCCAGTGTGGTCCTCGAGAGAAACTCACGGTGTTCAGGGCACCTAACTAGATGTTCCATCATTTCACTTATTATTAATCTCTTTTACTCATCTTACAGGAATTCAAAACATCATATATTGTATCTGTGTGTTCTCGCATAACTACAATAACATGAAACAGATCAAGTTTATCAATAAGGACAATGATCAAAACAAGAAGCACAATAACTCTGTATATTGCAACACATATGATTATTTCTATCTTCTACTTGATCTCATACCAATCATCAACAGTGGGCCTTCATCCCGAGACATAATCTTGTTGTCCATCATTTACCCCATCAGGGTTTTATCATCATCAGTGGGCTTTCAGCCCTAGACATAATCTCATTATGCAATATTTACCCTTATCAGGGTTTCTCAATGTAAGGAGTGCACATTAAATTCAATTTCAACATAAATCTTATCAATTCATTGTATATCACAGTTTTGAACAAATATTAGTAGAGGCATTAGAACTAGCAACAGTAAAAGCATATAGACATCATGTATCATTCCTCATACTCAGAATAGATTTATCATACAACATATGCTTGTCCCATCTAATCTCAATAGATGTAAATAAATTCCATGCATATACATGCATAACAAACTTAGTTCTCTTCTTCTTTTATTTCACAATCTTCATATGGGGTTGCTAGTCAACACATGTTGATTATCATTTGAATTCCATCAAAATAGTTCATTCCCATAATACAAGTACTCTATCAAACAATCAAAATACAAGAACACATTCTTATAAGTCAATTCAAATACTTGAGTTTCATCATTTAGTTGAATTCAACTACGGTTATGTACATCTCTTAATCACCCATTTGAGATTGTCATTCATTAGCATCATCAAACTCATCATTTTAGGGTAAGAGTTACATTCTTAAAATCATCTACTAATTCCTATATTTTTCCATCATTTTATACTCAACAGTCTCAACTTCTTTCATTTCATGTTCATTACATCATCTGGAACAATCTTTCTTGATTCACTTTACATACAATGCTTCTCTTCTACATACCATTTATCAAAGTACAATTCTTAGTATATTTCATTTAATTTGGGTTAATCCACATGTAATTAAAATAAAAGATAAAATACTTCAGCATACTATCTTCATTAGTTTCATCTTTATCTTATAATCACCATTAAGTACATCTTGTTCATATTGTCTCTTATATTCAGATAAGTGTACCTTGTCATTGACTACTAATGCCATTCCCATAATCAACAATGATCATTCTTTATTTTACTAAAATAAATACATTGGACTTAGGTGATATTAGTAAGACTCATCATATTCAATTAAAGTATTAATACTTTTAACTTTAGCATTTGATCATATTTACAACATCATATACAAGCTCTAGCTTTATCACTCATAATATTCTTAATAATAAACTTTTAGGGTTTTCAAGAAGTCATTCCTTAGTTCAGCATATCATAATAATCATATCATTCAGTAATCCAATCATGACCCAAGGGTTCATTAGGGTTATTCACAAACATGGAAACCCTAGTTTCCATTCTCACACATTTCATTCATCAATCATAAGTATACATTGATTAATTGACTCATTTGATCCACTTCCTCAACACAAATCCTAATCAGGATATGTGGTCATTCCATTCCATTAACATTCAACAATACACTTGTATAATACAATCTAGTACAATTCAAATATGACTTTATACATGTCAATTCAATTCCAAGCATATTGGTCATTGGGCTGATTTTTAGGCACAATTCACATGAAATACCATAGTAATCTACCCATAAGAATACCCATGCATCCTCAATTAATATAACAAGAACTAATCAAGTTTCAATCAATGAGAAATAATCAAAATCAGTAAAATTGGATTCCCCAATATCTTTCCCAAATCAAATCCAATCACATACATATACAAACAAGGTTTTTGATTGTTTTAGCCGGATTGAATTAGGCTTTCAACATGAATACAAATCTTAGGAGGGAGAAAACACTCACCTCAGGTGCCACGCACCTTAAATTCATAGGTCAACCTCTGAATTTTTGGAAACCCAATCAAACTCTCACAAAAGAATCCAATTCTTTCTCCTCTCAACTCGGAAACCCTAGAAATGAGGATTAGAAGAGAAAGAGTGAGAAAAGGGGGAGATTTGATGTGATTTCGAATCAAATCAGGGGAGGGATAGAATCTTGACATGTGAGAGAATATTCACCATGAAATGCTATGCAAAGAAGCTAAACTTACTTGATTTCATCATATCTTGGATAGAGAAACCCTAGGTCATCATCTCCTCCACTTTCTCTACTCAAAACCCTAGCTCTCCTCTCTCTCAAAAATTTCGTTTCTTTTTCAAGAAGGATGAGTTATGAGAGCTGCTTGTGTGTTAGGTTAGTGATATAGATGAATTGAGGTGCTTAGAACATTTACAAACAAGCCTCTCAATTATTTTTATTTTTCTCAGACCGGTTGATCGGCTGAGTTATAAACTCGACTGAAACCACATGTTTCAGAAATCAAACCTCATCCAAAAATTATGAAACTTTAATCTAATTTCTGAAATTGAGTTTGTAAGATACAGTAAAAAAATTTAGATTTTTTTTTGAGAAAGGGCGCCTGCCATTTTATTAAGTAATCAAATCGTTTGTAGCAAGTACAAGGATCTGATCCTCAAAATCCTCACCAACAATGTGAGGATTAACAAAATGACAGGCAGCAACGGCCAAGGCATGAGCTACTCTATTGCCTTGCCATTTAATAAAACACAAATTAAAAGATAGGAAACTACAAGAGAGATCAACAATATCCTGAGAAATATAGTCTTCATAACCACGTCCGCTGTAGCCCTTCTTGACAGCCTCCACCAGTAGCAAACAGTTCGTCTCCACCACAATATCTGTATAACCTTCCCTAAGAGCTAGTCGCATACCGTGTAGGACACCCATACCCACCGCACTAAGCACCGAGTATGGCTGTTCTAACCGGGATTGGAAGGTCCACAAAAGCTGACCACTGTCATCCCGAATGACTGTCGCACATCCGTTCTCTTCCGCTGTAGTGACGGATGCATCTGTATTGATCTTAACGCAGCCACACGGTGGGCAGCGCCATGAGACCTGGCGTGGAGATATGGCAGAAAGAGCAGCTCTACCGACAACCCCATGATAGCGTGCATGGTCAGCAACCAGCCTGATGTAAGAAGCCACAAGACCTGGAAGGTAGGGGGGATGATCATCAAAAATAATTTTATTCCTCGTTGTCCATGAGACCCACATAAGAATAGCGCCCTCATCTTTTTGCATGTTGTCCTCATCCTCTAGAAGACCCCTAACAAAGGTCTCCACGTCGTGATTACCCATCCGTCTGCCCCAATCAAACACACCCGACACCCATACCTGTCTGGCTACGTCACAGTGCAGCAGTGCATGAGAAGAATCCTCCTGATGTCCGCAGTGATGGCAGCTGTCATCTGGTGTCACATGCTTCCTTTGCAGTTCTGACGTGGTGGGAAGTATATTCCTGAGAGCTCTCCATATAAAGTGCTTCAGTTTCGGTGGCCATCCTTGCTTCCAAACCCTCTTCCACAACTCTGTATCCATACTATCAACTAAATCCTCTCCTGTCTGAATAAAAAAATAAGCACTCCTGACAGTAAACCTCCCATTACTTTCCCTATCCCAATATAGAGTGTCCTCGTCATTCCACTGTGATAGTGGAATGTTAAGAACTCTCCTGGCTATATGTGTAGGGAAGCAAGTCTCCACCGCCTCTCTATTCCACCTCTTTGGTCCCTCGTACATCAAGTCGCTCACCCATCTGTATTCCACTGGACCGTGAATCAAATATCTGTTTGATGTGCCCCCCAAGTGTGGTATCCATCTCTTCTTATAGATATGAATATTTTTCCATCCCCCACCCTCCACCTAAAGCCACTCTTCACTACTTACAACGCCCCTCAAATACCCCTCCATGTATAACTGGGATTCCCCCCTAACTCCACATGTAGAAGAGAAGATGTGTTGTAATATTTCGCCTTGAGTACCCGAGCAGCAAGAGATTCCCCATATACTGCCAACCTCCATCCTTGTTTAGCGAGGAGTGCTTGGTTGAAAGCTTTCAGGACCCTAAACCCCATGCCCCCACTCTCCTTGGGTTTGTACAATCTATCCCAACTCATCCAATGGATTTTCCTCTCCCCCTCCTTTGAGCCCCACCAGAACCGTGCCATCATAGAATGGATATCATCAATAATTCCCTCAGGAAGTTTGAAGATGCTCATGAGATACGTAGGAATTTCTTAGATGACTGCTTTGATCAATACCTCCTTCCCTGGTCTGGATAAAAGCTGCTCCTTCCACCCCTATATTTTTTTCCACACTCTGTCCTTTATAGCCGCAAACACCTATTTTTTGGACCTACCTACCACCGTGGGAAGGCCCAGATACTCCTCATGCCTGTCCACCTCCCTCACCTGCAGCAAATTCTTAATCAACTCCCTTCTTTCACTTGTCACGTTTGTACTAAAGGAAACCTCCGTCTTCTCGTAATTGATTTTCTGTCCGGATGCCCTCTCGTATTGGCTGAAAATTTCAGCTAAAGCGGAGCATTCTTCTGAGGTAGCCCTTGTAAAAACAATGCTATCATCAGCGAAAAGAAGGTGAGTGACCCGTGGGGCTCTTCTGCATATTCTTGTCCCATGTATTTTATTGACCTGTGCAGCTTTGGATAGAGAAAAAGAAAGTGCTTCAGCGCAAAAAAGAAAAAGGTAAGGGGATATAGGGTCACCTTGGCGAAGTCCTCTGGATGGTTTTGCAGACCCTCTCCTATTGCCATTGACGATGAACTTGTGAGATATGCTTGTAACACACTCCATAACCTTCCTTCTCCAAATAGTTGGCAGCCCCATTCTCCCCATCACCCCCTCCAGAAAAGCCCCTAATAAATAATTAAAAATCAAATACTACACTACTATATTGCAGTCAGCAGCATGGTCGGTCGAGTTTGTCCTGCACAGAACTCGACCGACACCCTCTCTGTAGAGATCAAAAGTCATCCAAAAATTACGCAAATTTAACAAGGTGTCTATAATGGAGTTAATAAACTGAAGTTAAAATTTTATATCAATTGGATATACCAATAAAAAGATAAAATTCAATTATCACACTGCTATATCAATCTGAAAATATGATCGGTCGAGTTTGAAACTCGACCGATAAACAGGTCAGAACATTCTTCAAAAATTTTGATATTTTTCAATGTTGTTCACATTTTATATATACAAATCATATAGAAATTTTAAGTAAATCAGAGTTAAAAATAAAATACTAAAAATCATTTAGTGAGACACTGTACTTATCCAATTCTGTATTCATATGTCATCAAAACCCTAATTTGGGCCGATTAGGGTTTCCAAAATTTTAACCCTAATTAGATGACAAATTTAAAAACGGGTCATTACACCAATTATCATTTTATATGCAAACGGATACATCTTGTGTAAGGAACATCAAAAATGATATGCTTCACCTACTTGAGGTTCTTAGCCCTATATAGATACTTCCAAAAAGTTGTTAAACCGATAGGTTACTTCCTCCATGGTGATCAAACCGATAGGCACCTCCATACACAATTCATAAGTTGACACAACCTCATCTAGGGTTCAAGATACTCAACATTCTTGAGTTCTTTCACTACCAAGAGTGTTATCACTCAACCAAGAATCAAACAAGGTGCTCCATCCTTTCTCTCTCCTCTAGATGATACTAAAAGAGAGTAAGGACACTCTAGATATGATAAATTTCACATCAACCCCACATTTTGGGTAAATTGCAAGTTGCACCAAAACTGGAACATAAAGCACAAGCATCATCCATATAAGTTCAACTTGGAACTTAGGCTTTCCACAAGGCACCCCTTAGCATCATGCTCTTTCTTATGATGCTAAAGTACTAAGGGAACACCTATCATGTTACATATTGCAAGACAACCCTTCATCTTGGGTAAATTTCACATTGGTCCAACACAAGCAAACATTGCTCAAACAACATTCAAATAGGACCAAACTTGAAACTTTAGTTCTCCTTTAGTCTTAATTACTTTTTTGAAGATTAAGACAAGGTTATTATTGTCTTACTTAGGCAACATTTCTAGGGTCATCCCAAAACCTAGGTCAGGGGTGCTACAAGTTATCAACCCCTCACAAGGATTTCATCCCAGAAATCTCAAGAACAAAGAGATGGATACTTCTTCTTTAACTCTTCATTAAACTTTATGAAACCATCCAAAGGAATCACAAAATAGTAAACTTACTTTATGAATAAGAAAGATTCTTATATTAAACATCTTACCACAGTGATATCATGGAATTTATTTAAAATTAATACAAGATTGATGACATATGATATATCCTCAGTTAATTTTACCACTTCCAGGTTGTAGAGTTAACACTATGCCAAGTTATACCTTAACATAAAACAATGTACATACCTTGTACAACTCAGGTGGAAATTCTACCCTCTTAAGCCACCTTCACAACTTGTAATATTATAAGAAGAGCTTCACATCTCTAGGGAGTCATTATATTTTTCTGAGGGTAAAGGTAAGACTACAAATTCAAGGGCATTACACATCAAATTCTTATTTAAAAAACATTACCTTGATCTGATATACAATTGACACCTTTTGGGATGCTAGGATTCTTCACCTTGGTATCCATTACATATGCTAGAACACATCATGTTCATGATCATTTAGCTTTTTAGCTGTCGTTATTGATATTAAACACATCAGAAGGATCTTTTATTATTTTAGAAGGTATGAATAACATCATCAGTCTCAGATATCACTATCTTGGAACTAAAATCCAAGTCTTCACTAATACTTTTCAAGTATCCATCTCATGGTCAAATCAAAACTATACACATCAAGTGACATAAGACTCACTTGACTACCACAACTTTGAAAGAAAAGAACACAAGGGAACATACTTCTCTTACTACTTCATAATCATCTAGGGGTTTCTTATCAAGAAGAAGGAATTACTAACTTCCTTTGGTTATTATATGAGTTTTTGACTGTTCATGTGTCATTCAATCCAGTTTCATCTTGGTTTCCTTGCCATTGGCATAGGAATTTTAAAGATGATTACACATCATTACTCCTTGTTGAGTTAATTTGACATGTTCATGGACATTCCCTGTCTTGACTATATTTTTCTTCTTCACATTATGAAAAAGATCATTACTCTTTACATATCCTTGACTGAGTAGGGATCATCTCACTTGTTCCCTTTGTCATATCGTGAGGATTGTATCTTACATTTTCTTATACTCATAGGTTGGTCTGTGATTAACTCAGGTTCCTCTTTATTTATTCATTATTAATTCTTAATTAACTTTTCATTTCATCCTCTATTCAGAAATTTCATCCATCTTATGTGGATTCTACACCCTGACTTACTTTATTAGATCATGTTTATCTGTCTTTTGCTCCATACATTTCTCAAAATTACATCCTCAAGAACCTTTCATATATTAATCATACTTAGCTTTAGGTTCCATGGGTTGTATCTTTCTCTTTCAGTTACCAAACATTCAAGCTTTAGCAAGTTATGGTGTATTTGTTATTTATTTTAAAGTAAGATGGAGATATTAGTATCATGATTTATGATATTTTATGCTCCTTTTATTTCTCCAAAATGACTACTTGATCAGAGTAATTAAAGAGAAATCAATCTACAAGTTCGACACTTACCTTTTCTTCAATATTTGAATACCTGGCCAGGGCACTCAAGTATTGAGGTTAGGTAGTATGCACCATATATTATATCATGTTTTCAACTTAGATATCACCTTAGGCTGAATCCTAGTGTCCTTGTAGACTCAGTGAGCCTATAGCCTTGGTACCACAACTATAACACCTGTTATCACATAGACAATAAGATTACACAAAATCAAGCGGAAATAACCATTAGCAGCAGATTACCGAAAATCACTAAAAATTTAAACCATTTTTCAAAGAGATCCAATGCCAGGAAACTCTTCACAGAAAGGCCCAAATCTAGTTATGCATGTATAAAACATGATTTAATTCTTTAGATATGTCATTGCATCACATTCTCATGATATAAGATATTAGTTGTTTTACTAAATCATATACAAAAGAAGCATTATACATCAAGGCGTTCTGGAAAAAATCACAAATCAATTATAAAATTGTTACACACTATTACCAAAATGACCTAAGAGTACAGGGACAACACATAGGACTTCTATTTACAACAAGACACGAATGACAACATACCATCTCAAATATCAGATTTTCCTTTTAATGTTGTCCTTTTCAGCTTACACGATCACTGCTACCACATGCATGTCCACTTAAAAAGTTGTGGAACCCATGGGGTGTGACAACAGTCCCATCGAGAGATATAACTTTCCAACAACACTATTAATATCACATGTAGATTGTTATTTGAACAGAGAGTAAAGCTGCATTATATTAAACATATCTATCCTTCAAGTAATTACTTTAGAAGGAATATGATGAACATGTATAACTATTATAAATTAAATAGTATATAAGCAAAGCAAGGGTTTATCTAATATGTCTATATTTGAATCCTTAAGCAAATATTCTATACGACTGATTACATCTTTCAATCTATCTTATGCCCTAAGGAGATGGGAATATACCTTCCATGCTCCAAATGACCACTATGAAGTTAGCATCAGTGCCATAAAGATCTATGGAAGAGTCGGAATCTGCGACCTCATCTTCTCTCAGTCAGTATGAGAATGGCAGAGATATTATGAGTCAAACTACAATTAGCTATATTGTCTTATAGAGGCTCTTCTCTATAGAGATACAACATGTAGCATGTTCTCTTATCAGGGTATGACCCGTAGTCAATCTTTATTATATGTTATTGAGTCATGGCCCATAGCCATACTCTTCTTTTGTATTGGAGCTATGACCTTGACCGCACTCTTTTTAGGGTATGGACTATAGCTAATCTTGAGGTTTGAATGAAGCAAGGAAATACTCGTCTTGCACCTCGCATATTCAGCAATATGCGCTCTGAGTTTCCCGTAGGAATTACTTGTTTCACCATTCAGCAAGTATTGGCACTGAATGGATCTATGGACAGGGCAACTACATGATTATATTCCACTTGATTACATAAACTAATTAAAGTGTATTTTGGCATCAATCAAGTTATAATGTAAAATCCATAGACAAAATCTTCAAAAGAAAGGGCATAATATCACAAAAGAAGATATATTCATTTATACTATAAAATGATTCCAAACATATCATAAACATGGCATTACCACCATTTATAAGGCTATAACCATCACCATGTTATCATGGGATGTCAATCCTTCATTTCAGTACTAGAGGATATCCCCTCAACTGGGCATTAGGCCTCTTCCAGACCAGAAGACCCATCACATCATTCATGTGATGAATTGTTATCTAATCATGCTTTATTGAGCATATAGGCATTACCCATGCCAAGCATCATCTGTGCCATATTACATATACACCATAGAAACCATATAAATCATTAGCTATGACAACCATTTCACTTGCAAAGTTATCATTATACAAATAGAGGGAGAATATGTATTAATACATTAAATACTTTTTCAATAAAACACACCATGCACCATATGTATCCTCAAAGAAGATTAGGTTTCATGCTTAACCACATAGGTTTCCCAAGCATCATTTATCTTTCTAGCCTTCTAATTGCACTTCCTCTCACAAATTGGAATGTATAAGGCTATGCATTATTCATAATAACCAACCCTACATATTCACATGTTCATATTTATCATGTTCCCTTATCAAGGTTCATATACCTTACTTAACATTAATCATCTTCAAAGCATTCACAAGCTATAATATTCCATCAATTTGTAAGGTAATCATTATATGAATAACTGAGAAAGAAAATAGTCTCAAGCTTTAAATCATGCATACTTAGCAAGAGTAGCCTGCCCTAAGATTAGGGTCAGTGTTCTTTACACATAACCTATTTAGGGGTTTTCCTCATAATTGTTATTACCATACCCTATATACACCATTTCCCATTTTCTTGAAATCAACCTAGGATTGAACAATCATTACTAGGTATCACTATTGCATACATGTATATGTGTATTACCTTATTAAATTATGTATGTACTACAATCATTCTTTATGTAAACATATTGATCATGTACTCACATAATGTCTCATCATTATTATCACATACTACGGAGTTTCAATACCCCTTGGCTCAATATCAAACATTGTCACCTCTCACTAGGCAACAACCATCTCTAGGTTATCAGACCCATTTACTTGACTACCACATTTACCTGGGATCTTAATCCCTTAAACATATTATTGAGGGTTTCATATCTTCAATGTTACATCTTCATGATCGCATACTATGGGGTATCAACCTCTCAATTTATTATTAAACCATGTCACCTCTTACCAAGCAACACTCAGCTCTAGGTCATTAGACTCGTATAACATCATACTCATCGTACAAGTAATTCACATGGCTCACAAGGCTCATGTAAACTGTATTATATCATGCCAACATAGCTCATACATAGCTATGATCATTGTCACATAATACCTGCATGGTTAGGATTTCATGATAAAAGTAATTTAAATATCATCACCATGTATTAAAGATAATCATTCAATTTACAACCCTCTCGTAATTAGGGTTAGGGTTTTCCCTTATAACTGATTAGGGATTTCATGTTCATGTCTAGCAACCAAACCCTAATTCATAACACCTTACATCTAAGAGCTTATCTTATTATCTTTTTTGTTCCATTGTATCAGAGATAATCATGAAATTAAGTTGAAAATATGATAAAATGAAAGGTATATCATATTGCCTATGATTTTTAAATAGTTGGAACACCTCTGTGTTACCCTATCATTTTAATCATAGGATATTAATCCCTTACACTAATCATTGAGTACCACATCACCTTTTAGACAACATGTCTTAGCCAAGTCACCAGACCTCTTTACATTCTTCATGTGATACATGTATTCCATATGTCTTATAAGTCATAATTAGAATATGTATTAAATTATAATCACTATAGCCCTTATTTGTCTATGATCATCATCTCTGTATGATTTAATATTTCACTATGTTATTGTAACCATTGATTACTATCATTATGTTACTTCAAGTTGTACTCCCTCTTATGATTAGGAATAGGATTTCTCTTCTTCAACTGATTAGGGTTTCTAGGGTTATATTCAATAATTGAACCCTAAATCATACCTCCTCATATCTAGGAGTTTATTCAGTTGCCATAAGTATTCATTCATACTTAATTACTTTCATCAATTATCATTCATTGATCATCAACATGAGGGATACAAGTTCCTCTCTTATCCTTATTAGAATACTAGTTCAACTTAACTTTTTGCATTAACTTGATCCTAATTAGAATGTATTGGCCTAAACTTATCAAAATGTATCCATCTCATTATGTCATCATGTATTGATTTGATTACTTTCCCATATGTCAGCCTACTTTCTTCAAAGTATATCGGTCTCCACACTATCCATTGTGTCAGCCTACTTTCTTCAAAGTGCATCGGCCTCCACACTATCCCTTGTGTCGGCCTATACATATTCACTTGTGTTGGCAATGACACCATTGTTTGTGCAAATCAAAGAACTATTGCTTGTGTATCTTTTTGGAGGTGCTGAAGTTAGTATCAGTTATAAGGTACTTGAGGTATATTGGTCATAGTATACTTTAGGGTATCGGCCAACCTATATCTTTGTTTATTGTGTTGGCGCATATGCACATAAAGCCATCCCAAGCGATTGCATGGAGTCGGATATTAGTTAATCAATTAATGTGATTATTTGGTTAATTAATGAATTCCATAATATTCTAATTAATCCATGAGTGTTTTAATTAACATAATGTTTTTGTTTACTGATGGGTTTGGGAAACCCGATTTCCCTTCATATCATGTTTAAAGGAGGATGGATGGCCGATATCTATATAAGATAGATAGAGGCTTTTCAGTTTATGCTCACACACGTAAACCTTAACCATCACCGTCCTTAGGAGCAAAAGGAGAGCAACGTGCCGCTAGCACACTGCCGCAGAGACACACTCCTTCCCGCCGGCTTAGGAAGCACGACGTGGAGTTCTGTCCATCTGTGTGGACGAAGTAGAGACACAGACGCCTTGACACCTGCATTCGGAGGACGTCGACGACCACCACCTGTACGCACTACGAGCGGCGTACATCACTGCCACAAAGGAGTGTCGCCGGATCAACCTGCGACAGCGAACGGGAGAGAAGTTCCGTCCATGTAGGCCAGCGTCATTGTACACCGTCATGCAGCGGGACATCGCCGGACTTGCTCCGTGATAAGGTATATCTTGCAAACAATCCTTCCAAATACGTTGTTGTTGACGAGATCCTATTTCGGGTTGCGTGGATTTTATTGCTTCCGCCGCTCATGTTTTCTCCACAAAACCCAACAGTGGTATCAGAGAAGTGTCGATCTACGGCGTATTTGGATTCGTTTTGATATGATCGAATCACTGTATACTATTTTTATGTTGCATATGATGCGAATTAAACCTGCTAATGTGAAAATTTAGCCCTAATTCCACATACGCCGCAGGCTTCTGTTTTTGACATTTTGGACGGGGTCGTCTATGGAAAATATTGATTTTCCTAAGTGCACGGAAGTAAAATTTTGTAGACCTTTCAGGGGCTCTGCCCCTGAGACCCCGCGAGGGATCCCCACACAGGGGCGCTGCCCTTGTGTACCCCACATAGTCTGCATGGGAGTCAAAAACTTATTTAATGGGGAATGTCCCGCATTAAAAGTACTGCAATTTTAATATGTATATACGTATATGTAGATATACCTATGATAGCATACACATCGCCTTTAAAATTTGTTTTATGTGGTGAGTGCATGCACGGTTATGGCCTAGTATCCCCTTTTGTGAATGTTGTGAATGGATGTGGATGTCGATCTTGTGGATATGTTTGTTTGTGAATTCTATGGATGTATAATGGATACATATGGATCCTTTGTATAATGTATTCAGCTTGCATGTCGAGCCTCATCTCTTATTTCAAAGTGTAATTAATTCTTTCCTTTTATATTTGTACTCATATGATGTAATAGAGATAGGATTAGTATTAGTATTTGTAAACTTGATGTAAGGAGGCCACTTGCAGATCCAACTCCAAGGAGTGTCCATGGAGAAGCACCATGAAGATCTAATTCCAAGAAGCAACCTGAAGATCCAACTCCAAGGAGCGTCCATGGAGATGCAACAAGAAGATCCAATTCCAAGAAGCAACTTGAAGTTCCAACCTCACGAAGCATCCATGAAGTTGTTCATTGTAATGTTGATCATTACATGCTTACAGGTTGATTCACAGGTGTTGCATGAGATGCATAAGACCACAGGTGGACCGTAATCCTTTGTTGCTCTGAAGGATTACAATAGTATGGCCATAACCGATGTATTTGTGTTTGTGATTGCATGTCTATCGTTTGTGGTTGTGGATATAGTAGTATATGATACGTACTATAAGTATGTGGTGTTTGGATATGTATATGTATTAATAAAACCCCTCAATTAATAATATTAAGTTTTAGTTGCCTTCCATAAAGAAACACACATGAAAAGCTTGATCTACTATGTGTGGGCACGCCTCCGTGTGGTACACTGTCTATCTCGTGGAAGTGTGATGGTGGGTGTGTGGGTCTGCCTCCGCAAGGTGCACACTCATCGTGTTGGCTTATGGGTTGGACTTAACTGGGGAACCTTGATAGGATCAAGTACCTAGAGGAACACAGATGCATCATGACAAGGGGTTGTGCATGATCATCTATCCAAGAGTTGCATATGATGCGATTGGCAAAAGTTGCCTACCTTAGTATTTGGTCTTTGACGCCGGCGTTGGCTGGGCATTGATCCAATTATTTTGGGTCTTGGCTCACTAAAAGGTTGTGCGTTGCAATCTTTCGAGTTGTTAGTGAGGGCTATCAATTTGAATAAAATAGTGGGAGCTTAATTAATTAAAGGCCTAATTAATCTCATTTATCAAGTCTTTACAAGTCAAAATGTTTTGGACTAAATGCAAAATTTTCTTTTGTAGCAATCAAATGGCAAACAACACTCACACGTTCTCGTTGCGATCGGTCCTTGAGAAGGACAAACTTACCGGAACCAACTTTCAAAACTGGTTTAGGATGCTGAGAATTGTTCTCACACATGAGCGTAAGCTCTATGTCCTTGAAACACCAGAGCTAGAGGAGCCCGCCGTAAATGCGCCCAAGGCTGAAAAGGATGCTTACAAGAAGCACCTTGATGATGACGTGGATGTCAAGTGCCTGATGTTGTGCTCAATGAACTATGAGTTGCAAGAGCAACATGAGAACATGAATGTCATGGAGATGGTAACACATCTCAAGAACATGTATCAACATCAAGCAAGATAGGAGAGATATGATGTCTCAAAGGCTTTGTTTAAAAGAAAGATGAAAGAGGGAGACTCAGTTGGCACCCATATACTCACTGTGACATCCCCAAATTTTCTAAAACTTAATCTGATGTCTGACGTCCAAATTGAAACCCTCACCTCAGCGAGAATCACAATTTAAACATCCCACACTAGGCTAAGAAGAAGAAAATCAGAGGAAGTAAAAAGGAAACAATCAGTAGCACATGCACATGAACAATAAACAAACCACAACACATGTTCACCATTCAACATATAATTACAACATGAATTGTTACAACATTTGATATTACATATTGAACAGCAAACTTATACATATACATGTACTACCACTAAACTACAAGATCTTAAGACAACAGGTCCACATGTACATCAGCTCGCCACACAACTCTCAACTATCCTAGATCTTCAAAAGCATAACCACAACCTAAACAAAAGATTACATGCGGTACACATCAGCACATTATTCAAGAATATTGTACTGAGTACGCCTACGTGTCTTTTATTTACCTCTCATCATATCTTGGCAATAAGATAAAACTAATATACTTGGCAGTAATAGAAGAATATAAGAAAAGTGTATACTTGCACAAAGATATTCATTAACAAAAGAGAACACATATTTTAAGCTTATTTTCCATTATATCTCAAGGCCTTTATGGTCACTACCAAAGAGTTGGATCATATATACATTGTGACCACTACCAAAGAGTTGGGTCCAAGCACACTACCAAAGAGTTGGTGCTTCCATATGTACAATGTGACGACTACCAAAGAGTTTGGTCACTTCCAAGCACACTGTCATAGAGTTGGTGCTTTCATATAATGGAACAGAGATATTATGTTTGATGTGTTCATAGCAGTAAGTATAGAAAACCAACCAACATATCATACAAGAACAATCATTTCATCCAATACCTTATACCAAGTATTGTAGTATGCATATAACACAAGCATATTGTATAATAAGCCAAGTAAGAGGTAATGGCGTACCTTGACCAAGAGACAAACCTAATCATCATATCCTCATATCAACTATAACTTTGTTAAACATGATTAAGACAAGATCATGTAATATCATCAGATTCCCATCATCATACATCTCATCTTAACCCTAATCGTGTTCATTATAGTTTCTCTTAGTTCATTAGGATATGTGTATCATTACTTGTATTCTTATCTTATGATTATCTCACTGATGTCATTTTCCAGATTACATCTCAGTATCAAAGTTCATCATCTGAACATTAGGTTCCAAATCCTTTTTGTGCACATATTAACCCTAGGTTACATCATTAACATAGATTAGGGTTTTATAACATGCATTAAGATTCATCTTCATATAACATAGATTATGTTCATCATGATGATCTCATAATTAAATCTGAGGTTGAATATACTGATATGAGATTTATCTGTAAATGTCATCATTTATAGAGCACGTATGTATTTATTGCATTTTATTAGGGTTATTAGCCCTAATTAGACATGTTAAGCAAATTACATGATTTCATACATCATCGTGACCATAATTGACATCATATGCATTATAAACATGAAATATGATTTATAGGTATTTTCTCATAATTTTAGGGAATCGTTTAATATTTATTATCCATCATATGAGCATTTTACATCTTACATGATATCACTATTATTAATGCATCAAAGTATGTTATTATGCTTCCATCTTGTTCTATGCATTTATCTGAGAATTTTGGTATATTATATGTATTTTTCAGATCATCGAGCTAATTTCTGTGATTTATCTAAGATCTGAGCATATATGAGGATTTTACCTTTTCTCAGCCACTCAGAACTCGCCACGTGGTCTCTAGGGCATGGATCAAGGCTTGGGGGTAGTAGGGCCGTCTGGTTCTCATCTGATGAACCCAGTTCAAATAAGTTTGGCCAAAACGCCTTCTTCTCTGTCTCACGTTCTCACGATCCTTCTGATCACGACGTCGCTGCGGTCTTCTGACCTATTCTGTCGCTTTCTGGCGTGCGATGGTCTCAGTTTCCTCTGCTCAACCCTGATGCTTGCGTGCATCAGCCACTTTCTGGTGTGATCTCCTCTTTCACTCATTGCGTGAACCAATTTTGTCTACTGAGCACCTGTCATGCGGCAGGAAGTAGCAAGCCGCCGCCGTGATCCTCCTCTCCGGTGAGCGATCAGCCTTCAACACCTCTACACAACCACAAAGCTATGCTGCCACATGCCCCTGTGCCGCTGTGAAAGCAAGGCAACAGAGACGCCGACCTCTCCTTCTCGCGACCTCCTTCACCTACCAAGGATCCCGCCGCACAAAGCCGCTGAAGCCAAGGCAACGACTGGCTGCCTCTTCTCCTCCCTTTCTGAGCTGGTTGGATTGCCAGTTCTTCTACCTGACGCCATGTGATCATCTGCTCATGTTCACCGGCCTGCACTCAAGCGCCGTCATGGCAAGGTGCTGCTTCTCCTCACGGTTCGATGAACTCGCCGACATTACTGCTTCCATGGCAGAGCAAGCAAGCAGAACCGCCTCCTCCTCGGCACTGGCCTGCGTCCGCCTCCCATTGTGAGACTTTGTCTCACAGCTGCCATTGCGGGACGCATAGGGTGCTTCCACTGTAGCTCCAACCTTCTACCTCCCTTTTCTAGCTCCAGCACTCACCTACTCACTGTGATGGAGAGCTTTGGGAAGCGAGGAGGTCGTTCCCACTCTACAGACTACCAAAGGCCCTCATCTTGGGTTTGAGGTGGATGTAGAGAATGAGGCAGACACAACCGTCCCCTTAGTTTTGTTCCTTGGCCCACGATTACAAAGTGGTGGTGATGAGGCTCGCTTTTCATTCACCCACCCCCCACGATCTCTAGTCAGACCGAAGGTAAGGGATGAAGACTAGACCATACGATCTGAAATATACGGCTTGGATCGATGCACGTGAAAGGGCAATCCATGGCTTCTTAAAGCTATGTGATATGGCCCTTAGATCTAAGATCTAGGGATACAAACTAACCACGCAGACCCAACCCACAAGAAAGGGGGCACGTGACATAGGCTAAGGATCGAAACTTAGGTCCATAAATCATCAACCATGCACATTATTTCACTATATTGAAACCTTCATAACTTCTTCTACAAACATCCAAATGCCACCAAATTTTAACCATAGCTTCTTTATATCTCAATCTACCTTCTACTCAAATTTGGTGGCCAAACTCATCTATTAGACCATTCAATTAAATTCATCAAAAGGCATTAAAAGAGATGTCTTAATCATTATGTCAACCTCACCTCAACACTCCTATTTTGTCAAAAGCTTAGAACTCTCAATATTATTCAACCTTATGATTTCACTTATGTCATTGGATGATTAAGGACTCCAAAAGTCCACTCCATCACATCCTACACACCTTAAAAGAAATTATGTCCTCGGAATTAAAGCAAAACCCACTTTGTCACACTCACCTTGATTGGGTACGTGGAAAGCCTATCCAAGCTGGGATTTCCCCGAGGTCAAGAGTTGTCCACTGATGTGATTCTACAATCATTGCCTGAATCATATAATCATTTTGTCATGAACTACAACATGAACAATTTTGACAAGTCGTTGTCAGAATTGTTGGGCATGTTGAGGATAGCTGAAGCACAGATGAAGAAATACAAGCCCAAGTCTGTGATGGTGATCAGCAAGGCAAAGGGAAAGTCAAAAGGCAAAGGCAAGGCTAAGAAAAGTTCTAAACCTGAGCAGAAGCCAAAGTCATCTGTGCTCAAAGCTAAAGGTGGGATCTCCAAAGAAGGCAGTTGTCACCATTGTCACCAGCCTAGACATTGGAAAAGAAACTGTCCTCTCTACCTAGAGGAACTAAGGAAGAATAAGCAGGGGATAGAGATCTCCACTTCACGTATATATGTTATTGAGATAAACTTAAATACTTCTTCATCATGGGTACTAGATACCGGATGTGGATCTCACATATGTTCTAATATGCAGGATCTGATAAGAAGTAAGCCTTTACGAAAGGGCCAAGTTGAGTTGTGGGTTGCTAATGGAGAAAGAGTTGCTGCCACCGCAGTTGGAGTTATTAGTTTATCTTTGCCTAAGGGCCTTGTAATAGAATTAGAGAATTGCTATTATGTACCTACCATTAATAGAAATATTATTTCTGTATCTTGTATGGACAAGAGTGGATTTGAATTTCACATTAAGAATGGAATTATTTCTATATCTAAAGATGAGATTTTTATGGCAATGCCCCTATGTCTTATGGTATCTACTTGTTAGAACTTGAGACTAGCATATACAATGTAAATACTAAAAGGTTAAAACTTGACAACTCAAACAAAACATTCTTATGGCATTGTCGTCTTGGGCACATAAACGAGAAGCACATATCTAGACTCCATAAGGATGGTTATCTAGACTCTTTTGATTTTGAATCATTAGAGACATGTGAGGCATGCTTATTAGGGAAGATGACCAAAACTCCTTTCACTGGACACAGTGAGAGAGCCAGTGATCTGCTAGGGCTCATACATACTGATGTATGTGGACCTTTTAGATCAAATGCTAGAGGAGGCTATCAATACTTCATTACCTTTACTGATGACCTCAGTAGGTATGGCTATGTATATCTTATGAAACACAAGTCAGAAACTCTTTAAATGTTCAAGACTTTCATGAATCAATTAGAGAAGCAACTTGGTAAGAGTATTAAAGCACTCCATTCAGATCGAGGTGGCGAATACTTAAGCCAAGAGTTTGAGGACCTTCTAAGAGACTGTGGTGTTGTATCACAATGGACTCCACCTGGTACACCACAACATAATGGTGTGTCAGAAAGAAGGAATTGTACATTATTAGACATGGCACGATCAATGATGAGTTCAGCCGAACTTCCAATATCGTTCTGGGGATATGCTCTTGAAACTGCAGCGTTTACACTTAACCGTGTACCTTCCAAATCGGTTCAAAAGACACCATATGAGATATGGAATGGGAATCGTCCCAATTTGTCTATGTTAAAGATTTGGGGATGTGAATCTTATGTTAGGAAACAATTTCCTGAAAAGCTTGGACCCAAATCAGAAAAATGCTATTTTGTTGGATACCCCAAGGAAATTCAGGGATACTACTTCTACACACCAACTGACAACAAAGTGTTTGTTGTTAGGACTACTATATTTCTTGAAAAGGAATTTATTTCCAAAGGAATTAGTGGGAGGAATGTAGAGCTCGAAGAAGTTTGAGACCAACAAGAAAGCAGAGAACCTGAGGAGGTACATAAGGAACATGAAGACTCACAAGTTGTTGTGGAATTTCCAGTTCCAAATGTAACACATGAACCTCGTAGGTCTAGTAGGACACGACTTGAGCCTGAGAGATTTGGATTTCTCGTGACTCAAGACAGTGATGAATTGGGCATAGAAGATGAGCCAACTTCCTATCTAGAAGCTACTAAGGGACCAGAATCTGAGAAATGGCTCGAAGCCATGAGATCTGAGATGGAATCCATGTACACCAACAAGGTATGGACCTTGGTGGATCCACCCGAAGGGGTTAGACCCATAGGGTGCAAGTGGGTCTTTAAGAAGAAGACTGACATGGATGAAAATGTTCAAACCTATAAAGGTAGATTGGTTGTGAAAGGATTCCGTCAAATTCAAGGTGTTGATTATGATGAGACCTTCTCACCAATTGCCATGGTTAAATCCATCATGATCATGCTTGCCATTGCAGCTTATCATGACTATGAGATTTGGTAGATGGATGTTAAAACAACATTCCTTAATGAGAATTTACTCGAGGATGTGTACATGACACAACCTGAGGGTTTTATCGATCCAAAGGAAGCCAATAAAGTATGTAAGCTACAAAGGTCAATCTATGGATTGAAGCAAGCATCTCGGAGCTGGAATCTACGTTTTGATGAAGTAGTCAAAAAGTTTGGCTTTAGTCAAAATGAAGATGAACCTTGTGTTTACAAAAGGGTTAGTGGGAGCACAGTCGTATTTCTCATATTGTATGTGGATGACATACTATTGATGGGAAATGACATCCCTACTCTTCAGACAATAAAATGTTGGCTAGGGAAGACCTTCTCTATGAAGGATTTAGGCGAAGCATCCTATATACTAGGGATCAAGATCTATAGAGATATATCTAGAAGGCTTCTAGGCCTAAGCCAGAGCACATACATTGACAAGGTACTAAAGAGGTTTAGCATGGAGGGTTCTAAGAGAGGTAACTTGCCCATGTCCCATGGGGTTACGATCTCTAAATCCCAATGTCCTAGTTCATGTGATGAACGGGAATGCATGAGTAAGATTCCATATGCATCAGCAATTGGATCTATCATATACGCGATGTTATGTACTCGTCCTGATGTGTCGTATGCTTTGAGCATGACGAGCCAGTATCAGTCAGATCCAGGTGAATGTCACTGGACAACCGTAAAGAACATCCTAAAGTACTTGAGAAGGACTAAGGATCAATTCTTGGTATACGGTGGTGAGGAAGAGCTCGTGGTAAAGGGCTACACTGATGCTAGCTTCCAAACTGACAAAGATGACTACAGATCGCAGTCTGGATTTGTGTTTTGCCTGAACAACGGAGCTGTGAGCTGGAAGAGTTCCAAGGAAGATATGGTTGTGGATTCTACAACAGAGGTAGAATATATTGCCGCATCTAATGCTACAAAGGAAGCTGTGTGGATCAAGAAGTTCATTTCTGAACTTGGAGTGGTTCCAAGCGTTGGTGATGCAATTGAGTTGTTTTGCGACAACAATGGAGCAATTTCACATGCTAAAGAACCAAGATCGCACCAACGTTCCAAACATATTCTACGGTGGTTCCATCTCATACAAGAGATCATACAACAAGGAGATGTGAAGATTTGTAGAGTACCTACAGAAAGCAATGTGGCTGACCCGCTCACAAAAGCACTTTCACAGCAGAAACATGAAGGACATGTTCGATCACTTGGATTGAGATTCATGAGTGATTGGGTATAAGTGCAAGTGGGAATCTGTTGGTATGTATGCCCATAGAGACTATCATTCGATGATTGTAATGGGATACTATGTAAACGATTTGTAATACTACATTGATCATATTAATAAAGGCAAGTTTCCAATCTATATGTTTGTGTTTTATATTGTGAGATGACCATAAAACTTATAGATGTATATAGAATAATATACTCAATGACATATGTCTTTGGGTTGATGACCTGAACAGTGAGATCATATGTATGTTAAGAGTATGTATTCTTGTTTTGTCCCTAATCGGTTGTTATTGTGGAAATATCCATAGACATCAATAACACATAAGATTAGAATGTATGTTGGTTGATGGAAGAATCTCATTATCCATGATATGGAGATATCAAACCAAATACATAGATGCTTGTTAGAGAATAGTGTATCAGATAGACCCACCTTGAGAGTGACACATGGATACCATGATTGGTAGTTAGAGTCACTTCTCATAATGATGGTGGTGATTGTGGTTCTTAGACCTGAAGTCACTACACTTATCACATGTTGTTCGGTGTATTTTGACATCATCCACCGTGGTCCTGAATAAGGATTTTCATAAAGATGGTTCTTGGGTGCACTGTGACACATGGGGATGATTGTGAGTGATGTAGATGGAATTTTTCCTTCCTACGGGAGTTTGGTATTCCGGCCACTTGATAAGCGAGACTGAGAAATGCATGGCCATGCTGATGTGAGTCAATATGTGATATTGAGCTTACATATATCTCAGACAGTCTGCTCTAGTTCAAGGAACATGGATTGAACATTGAAGAGGATAACAGTTCCATGACTCGAGTTCAATCAGAATATCAATGACAAGGGAACTATACAATCACTGTAACACTAGTCATGAATGATAGGTTAAGTTGTTCTCCAACTTCTCCAATTACTTGGGTGGCAATGAAGTCTTGCTAGATACCAATCATTGCTTATGAAATCATAATATGATTATGGATATCACTACCAATGTAATTTGGAGCCTACCGGGTCACACGCATAGGATGTGTTGGAATAGGAGTATAATTGTGGATTTGATTGGAATTGCTTCGAATCACATTGATTACTAAAATGTTTATGTAATCGATTAGAATAATTTTGGAGTGACTGGCTCTAAGTGCAAATGGGAGTTTGTTGGCATATATGAACATAAAGCCATCACAAGCGATTGCATGGAGTCAGATATTAGTTAATCAATTAATGTGATTATTTGGTTAATTAATGAATTCCAGAATATTCTAATTAATCCATGAGCGTTTTAATTAATGCAACGTTTCTGTTTACTGATGGGTTTAGGAAACCCTATTTCCCTTCGTATCCTGTTTAAAGGAGGATGGACGGTCGATATCTATATAAGATAGATAGAGGCTTTTCAGTTTACGCTCACGCACGTAAACCCTAGCCGTCACCGTCCTTAGGAGTGAAAGGAGAGCAATGCGCCGCTAGCATGCCGCCGCAGCGACACACTCCTTCCCGCCGGCTTAGGAAGCACGACGTGGAGTTCTATCCATTCGCGTGGACGAAGTAGAGACGCATACACCTTGATGCCTGTGTTCGGAGGACGTCGATGACCACCACCTATACGCGCTACGAGCGGCGTACATCACTTCCGCAAAGGAGCGTCGCCAGATCAACCTGCGACAGTGAACTGGAGAGAAGTTCCGTCCATGTAGGCCAGTGTCGTTGCACACCGTCGAGCAGCGGGACATTGCCGGACTTGCTCCGCGATAAGGTATATCCCGCAAACAATCCTTCCAAATACGTTGTTGTCGACGAGATCCTGTTTCGGGTTGCGTGGATTTTATTGCTTCCGCCGCGCATGTTTTCTCCACAAAACCAAACATATTGGCCACCCTATCTCTTTGTGTATCGGCCACATCAATTCATTGTATATCAACCATACCATCAACTAGGGAATCGACCACTCAACCACAATATATTGGCCTCACCATCAACTAGAGAATCGGCCATTCACCCACTTAATATATCGGCCTCACCATCAACTAGAGTATCAGCCACTCTAGGGTTTGGATTAGATGATATCTAGTTAGGCATCATCATATCCTTCATATCTTCACTTTATCAAGGCATCGACCTTATCTATCTTTTGATGTATCAACTTCACCTTCTTTCGTGCATCACCTTTATCATACTTTATTGTGATGTCTTCTTGTTATTTTAGTATTAGTATATTAACTTCACCTCACTTGTATGTGACACATCACCTTATGTAGGTGTATCATCCACACCACACTTTGGTATATAGGCCACACCTCACATTGGTATATCGGCCACACCACACATTGGCGTCTCGGCCGCACCACACATTGGTGTCTCAGCCGCACCACACATTGGTGTATCGACTACACCACACATTGGTGTATTGGCCACACCACACATTGGTGTATCAGCCACACCACACGTTTATGTATTGGCCACACCATCATCAAATGTTACTCTTAACACATCAACGTTATATTTGTCTCGAGGTGCTAAAAGGGATATCGACCTTGAGATGCTTAAAGGGATAACAGTTTTGAGGTGCTTAGAGGGATATCGATTTGATCAACTTCAAGCTTCAAACCTTTGTCCCTTAACACTCTAGTTCATGGGCAATAGCCCCATGTTTCCATTAGATATCATAGATTCATTATTTAATCAAGGGAAATCAAAATTGAGAATGAATCACCAATTATTGTAAAATTGAAAGTGAATAACAATAGAATTGAAGTAGAGTTATATAATCCACCTCAAGATCATCACTAGTGCTTCAATATCTAAAGTTTCATGTTCCCAAGGTTGAAGATGACTTATCAAAAGTCCTAGATTCAGCCATAACTTCACCTCCATCAAGAAGAAGGTATTATAGTAAGGAACTTGGTGAAGAAGGAGAGAAAGAAAGAATCATGGTTCAAGAAGCATAGCCCATTGAAGGTAGAAGATAACCATTGCTTTACCTTGGGCAAGATGCTTGACCTTCCTCTTCTTCCTTGAACTCCTAGGGTCGTCCATAAAGCAAGATATGGTATGAGGGTCAAAATGTTTACTAGGAGGTGAAAAGAGAGGCTTTTATAATTGAGGCTCATGAGAGAGACTATATGAGAGGTGTCATCACCATATGTAACTAGGTGACACATGTCCATGCATGGTGGCATCATGAAAACATGATTATCTAGACATGAAAAACTCTTATGGATCATTCAAAGGTGAGATATAGGTCATTGGGTATCTTGCTTGACAAGATATCACAACTTAATTATCATTTTATATGCAAATGGATACATCTTTTGTAAGGAACATAAAAAATGATATGCTTCACCTACTTGAGGTGCTTAGCCCGATATAGATACTTCCAAAAAGTTGTTAAAATGATAGGGTACTTCCTCCATGGTGCTCAAACTGATAGGCACCCCCATATGCCCTTCATAAGTCGACACAACCTCATCTAGGGTTCAAGATACACAACATTCTCGAGTTCTTTCACTACCAAGAGTTTTATCACTCAACCAAGACTCAAACAAGGCGCTCCTACTTTCTCTCTCCTCTAGATGATACTAAGAGAGAGTAGGGACACTCTAGAGATGATAAATTGCACATCAACCCCACATTTTGGGTAAATTGCAATTTGCACTAAAATGGCACATAAAGCACACACATCATCCATACAAGTTCAACTTGGAACTTAGGCTTTCCACAAGGCGCCCCTTAGCATCATGCTCTTTCTTATGATGCTAAAGTACTAAGGGAACACCCATCATGTGATATATTACAAGATAACCCTTCATCTTGGGTAAATTACACTTTGGTCCAAAACAAGCAAACAATGCTCGAACAACATTCTAACATGACCAAACTTGAAACTTGAGCTCTCTTTGGTCTTCATTACTTTTTAAAAGATTAAGACAAGGTTCTTATTTTCTTAATTAGGTAAAAATTATTGGGTCATCTTGAAACCCAAGTCAGGGGTGTTACATTGATTCTCGGTCAATACCTACACTAGGAGACCATGCCACCATGGTCCTCCTAAAGCACAATAGAGAAGAAGATTTTGTGCACAACTTGGACACTAATATGATATAAATGAAGTGGAGGGGAATAAATGTCTGAGCCCAAACAGTCGGAAAATTTATCTAAGACACTTGGGAAGAATGAGCCCGATTAAGGTCCAGGAGATAAAGTTGTCTAAAACAATGATGAAGCAATCACACATGCTAATGTAGAAGAAGCAATTGGGGGTAATGAAGCAATCCCAACCCCACCACTATTCCAAAAGAAGGAGAAGTAAGGGAAACCACATAAGAAGTAATGGACGGGCTTGAAGACCTCTTTTTTTGCTCTACCACTGCTTTTCTCTTACAAAGATACCTATAGAGAGTTCACGTCCAACTAAACCGTAATAAAATATAACGAAGATGGGGTATGTCAGAGTGATCTGTTTATAGGCGATCGTGGAGCAGGACCCCGAGATGATGAGGAGGGAAGCATAATTAGCCTATTTAAATATGCCAATGAAAGAATATTGACGCCTATCTCCCCGAGCCAGAAATCCCTCATAACACCAGTCGGCCTACACATCCACCCATACCCTATAAAACGAAGGACATTGATACGACGTCTACCTCAGCAGGGGATATATGTGTTATAGAAAACATCCTTGATGAATATACCTGGAAGCTGTGTACTTTATCATAACCAAGGGCATATCTACTATTTACTCTTCTAAACAAGACTCGTCTCCGTCATTTCTATTCTCGTAATTCGTTTGGCGGCCCTCCTTCGATTTTCACGTACCCTCCTTCTCCTCCCTTGATCGCAATTCCCGCGGCTACGCTGTGGCGGTCAAGGAGGGAGTGCTATGTGAAGACCTTGCCTAGCTATTGATATTGATTGCGTGGATCAGGCTCCATGGGCGCGGGCCGTCGGCTTGGTTGCCGTGGTTGGCTTCACCAGCCAAGGTGCAGCTGATCAATGAAACGGTGCACACGATAGACGCCGCCATTGGTGGATATAGAACTATAAGGCGTGCTGCGCCGTTCCCTTGTGGTTTCGAATGTATAGAGGAGGGAACCGTAGAACTAGTTTGCCAGTTTAAGGAATTTATCATCTTTCCGTTATTAGCAGCGGAGAAGCCCAGGGTACAATTAATTTGTTATATTTTAGCTGGTCTTGTCTTGCACGTCGTTGTCCCCAGACCATCGCATCAGTGCCTTGCTGCATCTCACTAGATGTCCTTACTTTTGCACCCCTTTCCCATTAGTGCACTATTTTGTTGTCTTCGCTCTACCTACCGTGTGGTCTTCGAGAGATACCGTGGAAATATCCGCTCTGTAACTAGATTCTTAGCCCTATATGTAATTCAAAATTTAATATAGATTTCATTTGTCATGCCACTATTGATGACAATCACAAAACATATACTAAAATTTGAAATTGAGACCTATCCTCCCTAATCCGGATGACAAATAGTTAGGCTAATTCATGGTAGCAATAACAATGCCAATTTAACATGTGTCGTTGGCTGTGTCCATTTCGTTTTGGTTATAAGCGATGCCCCTAATTTTGGTCCCACACTTTTCCAAAAAGTTGTAATCTCCTCATGCGTTTAGAAATTGCTTCTTCGTGCGGACCCTTTGACTATTCACCTCTCTATCAATGATATCAGATTGGAACATATTGCCATTAGAACCATTATAGTCACCATTTGTTTGGACAATAACTACGTTAAAATCAAAATCATTGATGTCAGTCAAGTTTTAGTCCATCTCCCTCCTGGTTTTCCATCCCCAGGCCCAAAATCGTATAACAAAACCAATTATTGTATACTATGCATGAAGGTATCTCGATCCAACAACTTCAAGTCTTCCTCGCTATACCCAATGGTGATGTTGGGTTCATTCACGCTTCCCTAACTAGATGGTCAGTGGAAATTGGTGTGTTGGAACCTTCTCACACAACACAAGTTGAATATTGATCTACGACCTCCCTCCATTTCTTTGAGATGCTAACACCTTCAGAGATATTGCTTCAACTTCGGGGCAAAATTTCAATTCATTCATCAAAAGACTCTCCAACCGACCAATTATTCTAGCACTTTTTTCCTAATATATATCCTAAATAACACCCATCTTCAGGATTAAAGTTAAGTTAAGAGCAGGGCGTCAAATATACCTTATCCTTCAATAGAAGAGCCTCATGACTTAGCATCCTTATCTGAAAAACTCTCTAATCATACCACATCTTGATTGGCTCCAAAATCAAAGGTTGAGGTACCCCCTACACAAGACCTCAACAAAAAGAATACCAACACCCTCTATTAAAAATAGTGTTTAGGTACGAAAGGAACCTAACTACCCATAACAAAACAAGAACCATAACCATAATCAAAACTAAGCCTTCCACAATTCTGTAAGGGTTTACAAGGTAACAAGGGCTTCCATAAAGGTCAAAGTAAGAGAAATAGATTCTCTAATGGTTCCACCAATCATAGCCCAACAACATCCCTTATTGTATCCCTTCTTAGAGGGGTACAATCAACATAACATGTCCAAAACATCATCATCATTTTGATCCCTACCAACAGAAAAATGTTGCCACCCTAACAAAACTTGTGAAGAGTCTTTAATGGACTCTAACATTGAGAAAGTTGCTTCTGGTGTTGTCGATGTGTTTGGAAAGAATAACTCCTCTATGGAAGACTCTAGCCAACAACAAATGGTATACATAATTCCTTCAAGTGTCAAACATCTTTGGTTTCTTCTCGAATGCAGACTATTTTGGGTGGCCTCTATATGGGTTCTGTCCCTTCAAGTACCCTCTCTACAACTCATAAACCTCCAATTTGTTTTAGGATTACTAAATTTGGAATTCATGTTATTGATAACTATGATTGAGATCTCTCCACTAATATAGTTTCATGGGTTTCCAGGGAAGATTTTTTCAATCTAGCTAAGAAAATTGGTATTGAATTCAATACTCTTTTGGAAGCCAACCTGGCTCTAACAAACATAAAAAAAGACATGGGATGGAATAACATTAGACCTATGCTCTTGCTTGAAGAGCACTTCCAACACTTTAATTTATAATGCATGTCTTATGTGGGGCTAGTTTCTCATAATTTATAAAAAAAAATTGTATGCTATTTATATCTTGGAAAGTATGTAGTGTACTATCCTACAATGACAGAAAGATACTTAGTAACTTTATTTATTACAAAAACATACATCTTTTTACCTTAAAGGAAATGGAAGATGAGTTTTTTATTTCCAACTTCACTCTATAGGAGATAATTTTATAAGCAACTAGGTTCAAATCCAACTATTGGTATGAGAAAGGACATTTTAGTAAGTGGCACCCTGAGAATCTTACTAACCTTGCTACTCATTGCGCCATTTTTTGTATCATGCACTATATTGTAGATAACAAGTATTTGATTTTATTGTATATTAAGGAGAGCATTGTAAGACCAAAGACCCTTCTATTCATGACCATCAATCTTTAGACCAATTTAATAATTACCCTCAGATTATAGTGGGTGATTTTATTCTCATCAAAACCATTCAAATGATTATCACAATGATTCATATTATTCCAGTCACTCTATTGAATGCGATCGAGCTTTTTAACAACTTCAACAACTCCAACTCTATAGTTGATTTATCTGCCGATAACACTAAATGTACTTGGAAGTATTGGCAATCATAGTCTCGTCTTAATAGATTCCTTGTTCATAGGCTTGGGATTCTTACCACACTATCTTTGGTCACTTACCTTTAGCTCTTAATATTTTTTTAGTTTTAGGGATCTGAGACCTTTCATTCTGTACAATTATGTATATTCATCAATCATTCCTTCAGTTGGTGGGTAATAAATGGTTACATATTCTAATGATGTGGTGCCTAAACGGTTTACCCAAAACTACATGAAAGAAATATGGATAGCTTGTGTGTTTTATGCACTATATTTGAAGTTCATGTGCTTTGTGCTCTTTTCATGATTGGTTTGTGAAAGTAGGAGAAAAGAGAGATGGAATGCATGTACTTAGTCACTATTGATCCTACTCAGCAATAATCATCATTTACATTGCATTTGTCATTTCTTGCTTGTGAAAATTTTGCAGAGAGATTGAGTTGGAGCATACTTGAGGACAAGTATGTTTCAAGTTTGGGGTGGTGATTCAGCCCTATTTTTGGGCTTCATCTTGTGTCATTTTAGATTTCAATCACACATATACCAATTAGATTACATGTTATTTCTCCCAATATGCATATTTGTGTAAAATGCACTTATGGACATTATTTGCATGTTTTTTAGGAATTTAGTCCACGCTTGATGGAAGAGAGAGAGAAGGAGTGATCCTAGGGTTTCTCTACCCTTGGAGAGACCCAAAGTAAAGCCCTATGCTCCCTCAACCTACCCCTCGTAGCCAAAGATCCATTGAAGCAAAGATGTCCAAGAAAATCTAAAGAACAAAGTCAAAGTGTTGATCTCGAACCCAGCACGACCGTGGTACCACAGAACGGTCGTGCTAGCCTCAATACAAAATTGACCATCAACCTATAATTTTGACATTTTAATTGACACGACCCGTGGTGACCACCATGACTGTGCTCACCCCTACCCACCATGCTTATAACTTATGCAGTTGATTGGATGACGTCTGGACGGACATTGTTGGTCATCTCTTCATTAAAATATATATATCACTAGATATAAGAAGTGATAAAAACTATTGTTCCATTTTGATATTATAAGATAGTCATTTGCTAGCAAAAATTTATGCTCCCCAATCCCCGTATGCTAAACTAATTTAATATTTCATTAAACTGTAGGAAAATTCAATGTCTAATTAATTTCCTGACTGGAAACACAAACAATCTTTTATTTTGTAGTGGTTCAACGTGATATCAGTGAGCAAGGCAATGGATAAATTTAGCTCCAGATATGAAGGAGAAATAAGTCTTATGGTGAAGAAAACTACTAGCACCTAAATGATGATAGTATATGAATTTCTATATTATAAATTATTAAAGACATAAGAAAATTAAGACATAATAAGTTCAAATGAAATTCTTTTTTTATTGGAAAATTAATTAATATCCTATGGAGTTTTTAGATTACTGGTATATTTTCCTCAAAGCATTTATTCCATCTTTCCTATGGTCAATGATGTTTGCGGTGAAGTTGTTGTCTAGAGACAAATATTTCATTTGATCTTTTGATTTGAGGCTTGATTGTCGCTATCATTTAACTCATATATTAATTTTTTTTGATATATCATTATTTCTTGATTTTTATTATTGGCAAAGAACACCAAAATATATATCTCCAACTCTATTTTTTTCCACTTTTAGTCGATTTTATTTTTGGATTAATGCTAACAATGATGACTTGGTTTTTTATATTAATGAACAACAATCATAAATGGTTCTTGTGGATTAATTATTTTATGACTATTTGAAAAATATGAATGCATCATGTATCATGAGATTCGATTTTTGATTATCATGTTAAATAATTCTATAACAAGTTTGTTTAATGAATCTTTAGGTATGATGGATAACAGTATGATATCTTATAAACACATGACTTATTGCATATCATTGTTGTAATCTAAGAAATACATTATTGCTTTCTTACATATCATGAAACATTTGGATCTTACTTTGACAATACTATTATATATACGTATGAATATTTACTCATTCCTTTAACTTTATTGGATACGTATTGTTTCCATGGTATGTTCATGCATAGATACTATCTTTAGCATAAAATATGATTGTTGTAAACATGTATACCACATCAAGTGTTTGTCATAATATTCTTATTCTAAGAAATAAAACTTGTTTTTTAAAATTCTTACTTACTATTCATTTGTTTTATTCCTATAGAAGGTTAGATAATAATGAATGCAAGATGGATATAATTTCTTTTATGGTGAGATGATCCTTGGAGTTTTCTTATCAAGATCATATAGTGGGTTTGTAAGATTGTGTCTTTATGAGGTACCATCTTTTTCTTCTATTAAATTCCTATACAATATTCTATTAAACGCATGTTCTTTTCATGTACTACTGTTGAATGTAAAAGTAAATTTTCTCCTTTTCACTTTTAGTGACAAGTATAACTGATTTTATATTCTAACACAAATGTCTTTTTTCTTTTCTTTTTGGATACACGTGGAAAAAGATATCTAAAAGTCATAAGTTGTTAGCAAGCAAATACTTGTTTCCATAAAAACTTTACTATTATAAACTAATATGAACTCCTTTACCAAGAAATTACTATAGGAAAAGAAACATTTATCTTTGGATACAAAGTGGAAAATTATTCTTATCGATTAGATTTGATGTTCTATAATATTTTTATGTATGGTTCAAGCTTGATTTTGAAATGGTTTTATAGGAGCCAAAATATTTTTGGCTTAACATACAATCATTATATATTTATTTGTCATTAAGAATATGAAATTGTACATAGATTACATTACTTGTGTTATCACATATATTTTCATAGTACATGATGCTACACAATATGATATTGTAATTTTTCAAGGGAGTTGTAGTGAAGTAGAGGTCGGGGCTCCCAGAGAAGTAACCCTAATTCAAAACCCTCTAGGTGGTGTGCTTCAACCATCCTTAATCCCATCAAGCAACTAGGCCTCTGTGTGAATTACACACTTCTCCTGTCGCGTAGGTAGGCGAGGGGGTTTATACTTTTAGGGGTCTCTCAACCACGAGTCATCTTCAGCATCGGTTCCCGCGTCTAAAAAATAGATATTGTCTTATTACACTAAGAACGTTCAATTATAGATTTTCAATATTACATGTAATATTTGGATCTATTCACAAAATTAAGATTGCAATGTTTAATTTCACCGGTTCTAATAATAATTTACATACATTATTTGATTTATTTAATGCAAACTTGCATTTAAGGGAGGTTTGGGATATAAAATACTTCATCAAAGTTATTTCAATAAAAGTAGTGTCCTAATGTATTACCACCCAATTTTTTTACTATGCACAATGACTTTTTTGTATATTGAATTGCAACAATGTGTCTTCTATGTGTAAACTTCCATTATTTTCAAGAGAATAATCAAAACTATTGGATAATATGCTATATTCATCTTATCAGTAGTTATATTCTTTTGGATGAGACTATTTTCATTTACTTTCTTCCAAAATGGACATCTCATGTAGTTTATTAGAAATTTTTTCTCATTGGCTATCCAAATTTATGACACAAGCATGCATAAAATGTACCTTCATTAAAATTCTTTTTGCATTACCTACATGTAGAAGGATGTATGTATGGGAACCAATGGGGGACATTTTATAATATATTTCACTTTGCACATACTTACTCAATCTATATCCTTTCAGTATAGAGAAATGTAAAAGAAGAAAAAAGAAATAAAACCTCATTTTTCTCAGGTGATTTGGATCTATCTCCAATTATTGCATCATAGGGAATAATGTATTGCAACATATTAACAAAAAAGGCTATTAGTGTTCTCATGTTGAAGGGAAAAACCATATTTGTTTCAAATTGTGAATTACTTAAATGGCAATTGTCATCACAAATATTTAGTTTATCAACCATAACAAATTGTTTTAGATTAACTATAAGTTATTTGTATTTAAGGAACTCATTAACCAATATTAATCACATTATTCATGTTAATATATGTCATTATATGTTATGTATATAATAAACTACAACATGAACCTAAAATTTGTGGTCTTTGACATATTTAGATGCTTAGTGTATTTTGTAATTACCTACATTCATCGTGCATTGTAAGCCATCGAGCAATAATGAAGGGAAAAGATTTTGTTTTTTTATAATATAAGTACAACGACATACTTAGTGCATGAGTTTTTTACCACTAAAATCACTCTTATGTTGATGTATATAATTGTTTGACGTAATTGTGATTCTTTTTATACTGTCATCTTAGTTTATAACAATGTCTTGGTTCAATTAGGAAAATTTTGGATTCATTTAAGGTTATTGTGAATTGAAGGTTGATTCACTCTTAAAAACTAAGGTTGCATTTATACTTACGTGACTTTTAATTCTACGTGTCTTGATATTTATAATATAATGATATTTTTTGAAATTAATTTTTTTCTATTTGAAAACGTCATAAGAACAAAAGATTTAAACAACAAATATCACTCTATATTTTTATCCATATATTTATTTCTTAACATTAAATGTATTCTTGAAGCCACTGACATGATGGGTTGAGGGGAACAAAAGTATCTTACCATAAATCCATTATAAGGCTACAAGTTTGAATGTTAGCCACCACCAACTTTACTTTTTCATTAACATTTTTTTGTTAAATTAGACAAATATTACATCATTCTTAACATAGATATATATATTTGTCGGCTTCACATTATAGATTTTGACTCACATTTTGAGAAAAATAGAAGGAAAGGAGATAATGAATGAATATACTACATGCATAATAGTGTTGAATGATACAATTCTATATGTGGGTTGGATAATGGGATCCTAGAAAGATTTGTCAACAGGTTGCAACAATTTATTAAAAGTCACTATGTTTCAATCATGTAGCCTTGGTTGCTCTTGATATTGACTAAGGAATTCTCAATGTTGGATATCATGAAGAGGACTATCCAAACATGTTTATGTAGTGCAAAATTGTATAATTTCTTATGAATATTACATATTAGATTTAGTTGTAGATTTTAGGTGCATTATGAACATTGATAACAAGATAAAATAAATTCTCTAAAAACCTGGTGAAGTACTTTCCAGCGATGAAAGATCTTTGGCATCCAATTTGCTTCAGAATATGGAACCTTTAATATGTCTCAAGGACGCTTTGGTACAACATCACGAGTCATAAACATGTTATTATGTAGTAAATTTTCAACTGGGGATAGTAATGTTAACATAATGTGCTAGGAACCAAACAAGTCATGTCCTAAAATATCCAAGATATCATGTATTTCTATGCCCTTTGAGAAACCATCCAGCCACATGATATATACATTCTTACACAATAAAAATTTATCTTGTAGAATACATAAATTTAGCATCGTCTTGAAAATCATTATCCTAATTGACAAGAAGGATAGTCCAAAACTTGTTTGTATCATCCGTCATATGTCCCTCCATCTCACATCCTATTTTTATTATAGAAGAAATCATGTTAACATAGATTTTGTGAAGCCCACCTTATTATATAAAGATCAGGTATCTATAAAATGTGATCACAAATCTAAAAAAATGTGGTTCTTAGAGTGGTAAACTCAACACCAAAAGTGTATCTGTGGACCATAGGACACATAGGACGAAAGTAGGTGTAGAATTTTATTGGTACTGATTTCAAAGGCTCGAGACAAATGACTACAAAAAAATCCTAGATATATCTAGACATTAGGAATACTTAGAAGAATCTTTACAACAATTAAATTCTACATAAAGTTTCAAATGTATTTATTGATATTGATTTCTTTGTTATAGCATTCAATTTAATTACTTAGATTCTCATTTAAGTTGGGAAGTGTCTTCTCTTTTATGATGTATTTGATTTACTTTTTTTATCAATTTTACACTCTTGTTGGCTTGTATGAAGTAATGATCATCCATCCTTATGCAAGTTCAAAAACACACCAATACTACTATCCTGATTAATTAAATTACTTTAAAGAAAAAATATAATTTTTTTATTTTATCAATGTGAAGACTGTTGCAATATGAAGCTCACAATTCAAGAATACACCTAGTTTTTATAAGAGAAGGTCAAAGAATTGTAATACATTACCTATTTAGATTATTCCAACCTTGCAGGTTGACAGTTGTACCGCATATATTCTAGAAAGGAAGATATCAATCTTTGGATACGTGTCAACTATATCTTGATCATCTTCATCAAGAAACTTGTCGAGCAACGAGTACAAAAGATACCCTATACGGGAAAAATTTCCATTGATCCCAAGATTGCCCTCCTATGGAAATGCATTTTACAGTTGATGAAATTGTCGACACCAAATTCCTACACCATTGTAATCTAGATATGTTGTTAAAAGAAGTGCATAATTATTTCTGTCACAATAAAAAGTACACATGTTGAATGCCTATTATCATTGCTAATAATATATTTTTGAGGAATTAGAGAGGATTAGTGTTGATGATAATAAACTAAAAAAACACTCCCACTTCTTCAATTATCCTATATATAAAGCATAACCATAACATTAAGTTTCCTAGTGATCTGGATATCCCCATTCCACTATTTTTGTTGACTGAATAACAAACCCAATATGAGTTATTTAGAAGATCTAATGTGCACAACACTAAACATTATCATTAGATCTCATTATGTATACTAATACTATCCTTATTACACATTATGCATGCATCAACTGAAATGAATTTATAGGCACATAAATCCATCACATCTTTTGTCAAATCCCATGATATAATGTCTATATATAATATAACCATATGAACAAACAAATAATATTGTTAATTTCACCATAATAAAGATTAAACTGAGGGAACTTTTAATTCACAAAAGAAACTTAACATGTATAAATAGAAAGGATGAGAGTTACATTCATGGGATGGGATGTTTATTTCCACATCCAAAGATTAGATGCAACCATTAATAAAATTAGTATTTACCAATAATCTAGAGTAATTTTTATTTTAGTCCATAATAATTTTTATATTCATATCCATGTGGTTATGAAAGAATGTTTACCATATTCCAAAAAAGTTTAAACAATTATCTACATCTATTCCTCAAAATATTATTGAATTTATAATCCATCTACTTGCTTGAATAGAAATTTGAAATCGTTATTCTTTACAAAACTAATTACATGAACTAACTTATATCAGAATCATTATTTGTATAAATTTTTGAATATATTTCGAAAGTCATTATTAACTATAATATTTTCTATAACTTGAATTCACGTGAACAATATGTCATTAACTAATTTACATTTGGGAAATGAACGTAAAGAAAGATTTGATAATCATATTGAAATTCTGAAAGGTTGTGTCTTGATATTTAAATATGTATGCACCCAATAGTCAACCTTTAAAAATGCCATAACTCTCAAAAACTACAAATTCAAAATCAAGTCAATATTGAATACTTGTTAATACTTCTTGTGCGTTCTTTCTAGTCATTGCACGTTCTTTGCACATATTTATTTGTATAATTAATTATCTCTTAAGATTATATATTATCAAGATACTTTCATATGGTATCATGGATCCATTAACACTAATTGTTACATATCTTTTTCTATCCATATCAATAAAAATATCATATGTATTTCAATATTAGCTATGATACATTTATAGCATTCTAACAAGAAAATAAAATCATACATATGATGCTCCTACTTGAATTCATGAAAGAAAATGAAATCGAAATATATCATCATAAATAATCAATAATTTAAATTAAAGGCATATTCCTCTTATGTAAGAATCAATTCACGTCTCATTGTCTATCAACTGGTATTGATGGATACTTCATCAGTCGTGCATTACAAAATTCAATGAAATATCAATAAAAAAATATAATCATTCGATTTTGGCATTTGTTTAGATTTTAAACTATAATCAACCAATCTATGACTCATTAAAAAAGTGAAGGGCATATTGTACTTATAAAAAGATTATGTTTTATTGTATCATATGAAATATTTTTGTTGTATTAATTGAGTGGAACAAGGGGATGGTGATACTTATCTCAATCATAGTCAAGGTTTGCTAGTACTTTTGTTTTATATATGTGATATGGTTCTTTGAGAAAAAAGAAACAAAAACATCACTTTGATAAGGCTAACTCAATTTTTATACAAAAACATTGATTAGCAAACAATGTCTTGGTTAATAAGTAACTTAGCTTAAATATTGCTAACAAGAAGAGAAATGAGAATTATCCTAAAACAAAGAGAACCAATAACTCAAATCCATGAAACATATCACAATTCCATACCATATGACATCTTTCATAGAAATAAGTTCATGTATAACTTCTTTATTTTAACAAAGCTTTTGTATGAAAGTTCCCTTGAAACAAATTAACATACAAGAACATTTTATACATTTTTAAAATATTTTACTATCAAAGGAGTTATATAATTAATTTACAAGCCACAACATGATGCTTATTAGTTGTAAAAGACCATTGAAGTGTCATCATCAGTCCTATCACAGAATAATTTAATTTTTTCACAATATCATCCTATATTACTATTTATACCACTTAATGCAACTCTTGAAGTTAAAATAAAGTAGTATAAGTGTAACGTCTGTCTCACGAAAATAAGATTAACTAATGAGGAAGCGTTCACTAAGCAGCGAATTACCAAAAATCACTAAAAATTAAAACCTTTTTATCAAAAGATCCATCAAAGGAAAACTTTCTCACATAGAGCCAAAGTAACATAATTACATTCTTGTTCACAGGTACATATTCTGTATCATCTCCTTTTGAGAATTACAAGCATTAACTATCCTGTCAAGCTAAACACAGGCAGTATAAAATCTCGAGGCACAGAGCCAAAAACTTGAAAACACTAACTACTACTCTGAGGACCTGAGAATACAGAGACGACACATATGACTCTATCTATATCTATACAATGCATAACAGCCAGTGTCTCCACCTGAGACTTCATTGTTGTCCCTGCTGCTGTTGTTGCTACCCTTCACCTACTGAAGGATTCCTGCCTCCTCGTCCGTGTCCACCTAAAAATGTGGTTCCCACGGAGGTGAGACAATTGTAAATTGCCCCAGCGAGAGATATAACTCTCTGCTAGAAACATTATTATTGCAGCTTAAGAAGATAAATATGCACAAAGGAATCATATTTATTTGGCAGCAGCTAATTCAATGTCTAACAGATTAGAATATTATTCTTATCTAAAACATTGCAGCTATAACTTGAAAGAGCCACATGTCACTTATTCATTAAGGAATATGAAGAACATGTATAATATTTATTCACTACAACATCATTACCACAACAATATCTATCTTCAGGCTTAGATCATATATCTAACATTTGGCATTGTCATTGTGGAGTCATGGCCTGTAGCCATACTCTTTTCACAAAGTGTTAGGATCTTAATCCCTCATCTCACCTAGTACATTTCCACTTCTTAGTAAGTTCATTATCATGATTATAGAATCTGGGTATTTGAACCCATAACTCACCATAGAACACTTGTTATCACTAATTAGGTAACTTCATACCTTCAGATCATCTAACTAAGAACATCATGATTCTTGCTATATACTGTATTGCACATAGGACACAAAGTTCAATGATTCTTACTACACAAAGCATATGAAGACTTATAAAGCCTATAAAAAATTCTCATAGTAATACTTTGTATTAGGGTTTACATAGCATTAACTTGTCATAAGATTTCACATAGCATTACCTTGTATTAGGGATCACATAGCATTGACTTGTATTAAAGTTTCACATAGCATTACTCTGTATCAGGGTTCACATAGTAAGGAATCAATATGAATAATCATAAGTATTCAATCATATTCTTTATTCTCATCATTCATCATGCAAGTTAGTGGTCATTAGTCATTCACTTAGAATATACAACCATTGCCAATACTATGGACTCATCCTTAAGTTAGGAACTATTAAAATGACTATGCTAGGTTACTTGCAAATCAACTTCAAATCCAGCATAGAGCACCACGGTCGTGTAGTCAAGAATGACCGTGCAAGGGGAAGCCACCACAGCCATGCTACCTTGCACGGTCGTGCTACAGAAGATCACCACGACCATTTTACACCACCACGACTGCCATTATCCAACCCCTTTAGCTTAATTAAGAATAGTATTCTCCATATTTATAATTTGAGGATTCACATAGAATATTCCATACATTTGTGGATTTCACATAGTATTATTCTCCAATAGAGTTTTACATAATCATCCTTCTAAATTAAGGATTCATCTAGTATTATGTGAAATTAGGATTTCACAACACGTCACCCAGTGGAAGGACTTCACATAGAATTAGTACCACAACCCTATATTAGGGTTTCATATACCTTTATCCCATTTTAGGGATTAGGGTTTATCATTCACATCCAAGTGGGGTTTCTCTTTCCTCATACCCAAATTAGGGTTAGGATATACAATTCCCATTAAATTAGGGTTTCCTTCATTGTTACACTAAGCTAGGGTTACATCATCACTCTGGATTTATGATAACACTCAGCTTTGCCCTAGATTAGGGTTTCACACATAGCATTTCTCTAATTAGGGTTTCACACATAGCATTGCTCTAATTAAGGTTAGGGCTCAATGATTAGGGTTTCATAATCTCATTATTATGGATCAAACCCTTATCACATAGTTTATGCATAAAGAGAGAATTAGGGATTAATTATATAAGCATTCATATCTCTCACTCTCTCTCTCATCCTCTTTAGGATGTTAAGTATTCCAAGATTAATCTAGGTCAACTCTTCACTTGAGTACACATATCTAGGGTTAACCTTCACAATCATCATGGGTCTACATCTTTAATAACCACATAGCTGATTGTCCTTTGATCATATTAGATGTCCAAATGTCTAATCAATTAAACCATCAATTATATAAAGAATTCAAGAGGATTGACCAATTAAACTTTCAATTCCACAAAGTGATCAATAGGGTTAACCATTGAAATCTTCAATTGCATTAAGTATCTAAATAGGTTCACCATATTGCACCTTTAATTACATGAGATATTCAAATGGATTAACCATTTTGATCTTCACAAATTTAATTACTTAGACCCTCAATGATCTTGGTTCTCATAAATCAATTGGTTGAAAACCATTTGAACAAGTTGTACTTGAAATCAATTAGACAAAGTAAGTATTGAAACCGTTTTCACTATGGGTCTCCAAATGGTCTTGAGACCGTTTGGACCCAAACGGTCATCCAAACCTTCTCAAAACTGCATGGACCAAAAAGGTACTTCAACACTCAATCGATTCAATGTTTCAATCCATGGACCAATTATAAATTGAATCACTAAAGCATTCATCAATTAGACCACTGAATCACCATTCAATTAGGCCTTCAATTTAGGTTTTTGAACCCAATTTAACTAGGTTTGATAATCAATAAACCATCACTTAGGGTTTGAAATTGAGGATCCATCAATGGTTGACATTGTGGAATCAAATCGATTGAAATCAATGAACTATCATCATCACATGATATGACCTGACCTCAAACGGTCTTGGATGACCACCAAATGGTCTTGAGACCGTTTGGTTGATCTCCAAACGGTCTTGAGACCGTTTTCCCATTCCATCATCAAAAACCATGACATCCAATTAGGGTTTTGGACCATTGGATTGATTATCAAATCAACACTTAGTTGCAATTCAATTTGGTATCTTTGGATCATCAAATACCCAACCATACTCAACCCTAGACCTCCAAACGGTCTTGGGTGACCCCAAAACGGTCTTGAGACCGTTTGGGTGATTCCCAAATGGTTTTGAAACCGTTTGGGTCAATCAACCCAAACCATCATCTCAATCAATTGGAAATTCAGCACTTAGTCGATTTGGGTTTGCAATTAAGTAATCATTCACAATTGAAACCTTCAAGATCAAACCAAGTGAAACCATTGGATAAGAATCCAAGAACCACAGAATATATCTTCAAACGGTCAACCATCTCAAATGGTCAACCATCCCAAACGGTTTGGAACCCAAACCACCAAACGGTTTGCAAACCGTTTGATCACCAAACGGTTTGGTGGAACCGTTTGGTCCCAACATTGAAACTGTTTGCCCTAGATATTTGGGGAGGTGTGTGCTTATGATGATATCATCATCATCAAGCTTCAAACTCACGAAATCTACTATGATTTCCATGGATATTGCATCAATCAACCAAACTTAATTTCGGAAATGTAGAAATGATCACCAATTGATAAGGAATTGATTGCAATAATAAAATTAAGGGTTCAAGTTATAAAACCCGCCTCCAATTGAGCTCCAAAGCTCCAAGATCACGGAAACAATGGTGGATGCAACTCCTTTCACTATTCCAAGGGTCTTCCTCAAGCTTTGAGTGAAAAGAATTGGTTAGAATTGAAGAGGGGATCGAGATATGAAGAATTCATGCATTGATTTTCGATTTTCACCATGGATTCAAGGTGAAAGGAGATCAAGAACCTTACCAACAGGTTGGGGGTCGTCCTCCTACTCCTCCACAGCTCCTTGGTCGTTTTACAAGCAAGAGGAAAGTAAGAAATCCAAAAAAGCCTTTGTTTTGGCTTAGAAAGGGTACTTTTATAAGAAAATTGATGAGAGAGACAATACTTTATAAAAGTCTTTTAATTCCAAAATTGTTGCCACCACTTCCCCCTTGGTTTCTTACATACAAGGGCATCTCTATCCCCACCGAACTCCCTACCATTATCCATGAATTAAGGGAAAAGAAATTAAGCACCTTAACCCTTATAATAAGAATATCCATATGTGAGTGGAAATTCTTTTCCTTATAATAATGGTGAGTGGGATTTCACCCCCTTAGGATATGCTCGTGCCTTTGCAAGGTTTTAAGCTCATCCATACACATCTGATTCCAACCATTTTAATTTTTGTTGAAAGCCCTTTAATTAATACATTCATTTTTGCCCTAAATTGAATTAGGGTTTCATTTAGGATTAAATCTTGATTATTTTAATATCAAGATTCTCTCTCCTCCAGCTTAATTCAAATGAGGCACCCCTATCATTTTATTTGCTCTATATGATGACAAGAAACATTAGGGACCTTATTGAAGTGGTAATTTGCATATTGAACCCTAGGTTTTGGGTAAATTGTAGATTACACCAAAACTAGGTTTTAATGCACAAGGATTGCTTTACAAGCTTAATCTTGGTGCCCAAGCTTATGAAAACCATACCACTACATCATATTAATCCTCATGATGTCTCAACATAAGAGGAACATTTTATCATGTGCAATTTTCAAGTTAACCCCTCAACTTGGGGTAATTTTCACTTTAGTCCAAATTAAGCAAGCATTACTTCAACATTGTTCAAACAGGACCAAAATTGAAACATAAGTTTCTCATGAGCCCTAATTACTTTCCCCAAGATAAGATTAAGCATATACTCAACCTTATTAGGAAAAACATCTAGGGTTAACACATAACCCAGGTCAGGGATGTTACAATAAGAATACATTATTCCATTTGAATCCCTTTTGTGCATATAAAATTATTTATTATCATGCTTTAGTTTGTTATAATAGTAGAAATATGTCATTTTTGATATCGCTAGCAGGATGGAAGAACATCTTATTAAAAATGTTATCTTTTGATTGTAATAGAGATCAATATATAAACCATAGTTGCTTCAAACAAGGAGCTCCTTTTAACCTCCATCTAATGTAATTATGTAGGAATAATAATAACTAATTTAAGGTTTTCTTGATGTAGGATGGGAGTTTTGTTATCTTCAAGTTCATCTTCACCTTACATCAAATATAGATCACATCATGCATGGATAGCTTCATAAATATCTCTCACTTGAAGTTAGAATAGCCACTAGGGTTATAGATCAGATATCCAAAAAAAATTCTTTAGTTGACGCACATAACATCTTCTAAAAGAATACAATTACTAAATTTGATTAAACATTAAAAGGTCAATGTTCTTAGTACACCCTTTAACCGGTAATGTAAACCCATAACCCTCAGATGATAGTTGAACAATTTCTAGTACAATTTCAAATGTTAAAATGAATGTGGATATTATGTCCCTATGTTTATGGGATATGGTAATATGTAATGCTATATGGAGTTTGGCTGAATATTAGTTATTTTTTAGAAGAACAATCATGTAGTTATGTGACAACATAAAAGAACAAAGATGATTGGAAGTCGAGGAAATGTCAAAATGAACTAAAATCATATATTTGAGGCAACTACAAATGATCGAGTGAATCTTAAATTAGTCAAGCAATGAATTATTTTGCATTCAGTTTTAAATGTCACCCCTTCAATAACTATGCTTGATATTTCAAATGAAAATCTTATGCCTGCATCTACCTAATTTATAAAACCAATGTGAAAAGAGGCTATATATATTATGGTTATTGTACTATTAAAATAATAATGTGATGGTTTTCACTAAAATATACATATAACACTATTTTCTGCATCTAACTCTATACATCTAGGAGCCCTCAATTTTGTTATGAACATATAGAAAGGAACAAAATAGGAATAGATATATTTTTAAATCCAAGAAGTCTATGGATGCAACCTTTAAGTATCATCAAAATATATTTTATTTATCAATTTCTATCATCTTAACAAATGACCATCAATGCGATTAGCAACTAATGCGAGGTAAGATTAATATATATGTTGCATTGCCACATGATAAGTTGTTTTAAAAGTAACTCATTACAATTTTCCATCCATGTACAGGTAGACCTAAATACTTGTAATCTTGTATTAATGGACTCCGTTATTCAAATGAGTCCATAATGGGTATGCTTGGACCTAAATATTCTAGAATGTATACCTATTATATAAACATAATTATTTATATAATAATATTCTAGTTAATTTATTGTTTAGATTATGTACTACTCTAACTAATATAATAGTTACAATTGTTTCTACCATTCTAATGAAAAACATAGAGTGATGTAATCTAAATTTATAAGTTAGATAGTAATGTCCTAAGCTACATAACTCAAACGACTGTATTCTCGACTACATATATAAAATTAATGAATAGGACATGCCTTCAATCTATTATGTGTAGCATTATTTACTATGTTAGGTTATGTTAATATCAGATACATGTATATACCTAGTTATATAAAGATAAATAATATATTATAAATTTTCTAACCTCAACTATATGATATTATATATAGAATTGTGTAGCTATATACCCACACTGCTTACTAATAGTTACTGTGGTTGGGCTAAGGATACAGTGTCCAACGTTGTGTGTAATCACACTTACACTAGACACTTAGATCTCACATTCACTTGTAGAAGGAGAGATGTGGATGTAGGAACAAAGGGGGTAGCTAGGGATCCACTAATTAGACCTAGGAGTCATTCCTAAGATTGGCCACATACACTCCAATTCCTCCTAGAAGTTAAGTGTCATCAAACATCTTAAAGTAAGTAATCCATGTTATAAGCACAAACCACATCCAATAAAATAGGAAATGAGATAGAAGTAAGAAGCAATCATCATAGATAGAAATTATGTTCATTACAATCTATTTTCCCCCAATATGGTAGCAAAGTCATATTTTTACCCCAAACAACCCACCACTAGGGGCTTAGCTAGACATGATAAAAGAAATGGCAAAAGAAAGGGGAAGAAGGGGGTATAACTCCATGAAGCTTGAAGTAGAAGCCTCCTTCTTCACATCCTAACAACTCTGGGACGTCCTGCCTCCTCCGATGGTGCAGATGGGCATGATAATATGGGGGATTATTGAGGAAAACCTAGAAAATTAGGTTTCCAAGGTGGAAGTGAGGTGGAAATGGTGGATGGAGAGCATAAATGCAAGGTGGAGTGTAATGAATGCTCAAGGGGTGAGTAGGGAGGAGTAGAAGTTTCTAGGGGTCTAACCTTTGTGCCCCATCTTCCACCTATGTATATATAGGTGGTGGGGAAGCACTAGGGTAAGTGAGGGTAGTTTAGGAAAATAGTGTAAAAAATGGGTAGGGTAGGTTGGTAACGACGGCTGTGTTGATGTACCACAACCATGGTGGGGGTAGTAGGGAACGATCATGGGGGAGTGGCCACAGTCAAGGTGTGAAAGGGATAAGTATAGGTGGTGGCCACAGTTGTGTTGGGTAAGTGGCACCACGGTCGTGGTGGTGTACCAAGGCCATTTTGGAGGAGGAAGTCTTGATCGTGGGTGGAGCACGTGCATTTTCTCTTCTGTTGGACACGACCATGGTGAGTGGCCACGATTGTGGTGTCTTCAATGGGTCACGTCCATGGTGATGGCCATGATCGTGGTGAGTTTGGTGCAAAACTCTGATACCATTGTCGATCCTTCGTAATAAAAGCACTCTATAAAACACACAATCTATCTTTTCCCCCAATATAGAAATGGCAGAGAAGTTCAATGAAGGAAGACTTGACAAGAGTGATAGAGCCAACTATGCAAAGATGTGGAAGACAATCACTGGTCAATCTTCTTTTTCTATAGGAAAGTCAAAGACCAGTAAAATCTACGACCCCTTTATGAGATACCTATAGAAGGTCTTAGCAAACACCTTATTTGGTCGTTATGACAATCAAGGGTGTTGCTCACAAAAGGATTTGTTTGTTATGGATAAAATTGCAAGGAGGGGGTTTGTAAACATTGGTGCCATGGTGATTGACCACTTGAAGACTATTCCCTCCAAGAGTAAAAATCCATTCATCATGGGAGGACTTGTCAGCACAATGGCAACGGCAGTGGGCTGCAATTTAGATGGACATACCAAGGTAGAGGGAAGCAAATATGTTGATCTAAACTACCTTGCTAGGTCCCAAATAATCTACCTAAAAGACAATGAAATCTTCTATTTTCTAAACCTTAGGTACCCTGGAATCACATTGGAGCTTCCATACCACGCCACCCCCTACTCATAGATGTGGGGCCACCGAAGAATTTCTCTGAGGTGAAAGAAAATATGAGTAGGAGCAGCCAAGAGAGGGGTTCACTGCACAAAATGTGGAATTACAAGAAGAAGGAGGAGAGACAAATGTGCCACAACAACAACATATTTTTTAGTATCCACATAGTACACGATAGAGAGGGGAGGATTTTGATGTGCAGCCACCTCCAACAAATGCATATGACATGTCTGCCATTCATGCATAGTTGGAGGCAATTTAGAAGACACAATAGTCCATGTGGTTGGATCAGTAGTAGATGCATCATCAGATTAACCACATATACCACAACCAGCATGCACAGGCACAGAGGAACCCCCAATGGCGAGAGGATTTTTGGGGATCACTTTCTGGCTACCGGGAGACATACCCGCCTCCACAGGTGGACTACTGGGGCCATTACTACTAGCACCCCCCACCACAGGGAGGACCACCTCCACCACAACCATGACTTCTATCCTATCATGCCTAAGCTTTAGTTTCATGCTGAGGACAACATGATTAAAACGTTTGGGGTGGTAGGGTGGTAAGCTCTCAGTTCTCATCTTGTTTTGTTGATTACCTATCTCATCTATTTACTTTTTGTTTATTTTTTCTATCTAGTTCAGAGTATACCTGCTTTGCATACTTGCATGCCATGTAGTTTGCTTTCTTGTCATTTTTTTGCATAATTTTTAAAAATTTTGCCTTTTTACCATGCATTTCCATATCATGTAGATTTTTGGTAATTTTTACATATTTTAGCTAGGATTTTCTTGTCTACTGCTTTAAGTTCAATAATATAGGCTTAGATGTGATTGAAGACAACTTGGCACCGTTTTAGCCAATTTTTCCCAAATTTGAGATTTCTCATCTAAAAAAGTGTTTCAACTCAATCTCTACTTTTTGGATTAAAAATGATGACCTTTGACAAATGCAAGTGAATTATCATTTTTTGTTTCTAAATGGTATCAATTCTTGACTTTTTACATGTACATCACCTCTCTTATGTTTGTGAATGATTTGGGTGAATTGTGACTTGAGGAAGCTATGAGTGTCTATGAAATCACTTGATTAAAATATCAATTTCAGGTTGTTCATTCATGTGGTGTGACATTGTTGGATGAAGTGTTGGATTAATTTTCATGCAGGATACCTTATGTTGATAATCATGCCAATGACCCCTCTTTGACCCCGACTCTTGACTCACCATATTCTTACCCCTCCGCCTCATGAAAGGATGCCCAAGTGCACATATCATCCATGGCCACCTCCAAAAGTTTGGGGTGGCCACATCTACATCTCACCACTTCACTCTCATCACCATATAACCTATCTACTCCAAGGGCAAAGAAAAAGAAAAGGAAAAAAAAATGCAAAAAGAAAATGAAAGGATGATTCTGTTTAAGAGCATTCAAATAAAGAAAAGATGAGTGCTCTATGTAATAGCACTCCAAAAATCTTACCACAACCCTTTCTTCTATTTTTATAACCATTGAGCAAGGAAACATCAAACCTATCTCATTTTTCCCTTTTCTACAACCATGTGGGTCATTTAGTGTGGTTCGAGGCATAAGGTTGAAAGCATGAAGGTGAAACAACACTCCTAGTCATCCTTAATTAACACCATCATGAAATGGTTTACCCAGAACTACTATGACAACCTCAATTTTCTCTCTCCTTTATTGTACTCTTTCTCTCTCATCAAGTGAGTTATACTCAATTGAATATCAATTGCAGAGTGTGAGTGTAGTTATACTTCCATTTAGTCACACCAATGATCATTTGAGATGTTTGACATTAATTTGCCTTTTTGAGCTAAGTTCCACACTTCAATGTGTCACCATCTTAATATATATGTTAAACCTCATTTCAGAAATATTTTTTCTTTCCAATATAAATCATGATGTAGAGTTTCCAATAACGAGTCCAGTAGCGCAAAATTCACCCTATTCAGACATTTGTAGCGCAAGTTGTGCCTTTTATAAAATGACTTGTTTCTCACTTGAATTAGTTGATTTAGCTTGAATTTGACCCATAGTGGGCCCCAAATATACAATCGGGGCCCAGTTGCTTGCCTCTCCCCCCCCTCCATTTTGGAAAAAAATCGTAGGTTGGAAAATTCTTCTCTAACTTCTTGCCAAATCGGGCAATGGAGTAACACTCGCAGCGACTTGGGATTTAAACCCTAGATCTCTTGCTTTATTTATAACCCCCTTTGTCTGCCTCTTTTTGCTTTTGCCCTATCCATCTCTAGCCGCCGCCTTGCTCCGACCACTTTTCTTCTTCTTTCCCCTCTTCTTCCACCTGGTTGCCGCCAACCATGGACCTGGGTAGGATAGAAAGCTCGCCCATACACCACCTACCATCTGGCCAACATGAGAGATGAGGGCGGAAGACAATGGCAGTGTGCACTAGTCCAACCCCCTTAGCACTGACCCGAGCTCCTACGGGTGCTGCAACCTATGGGTAGCCGAAGAAGGAAGGGCAGGGTGTTTTCCCCTGTTCCTCCCATGTTCCAAAACAGCAAATAGGGGATTCGCGACGAAGGGGAGAGTGGACGGTTCGTTTGGGCTAGGAGGCTACTGGATCGGGCATCCATGGGCTCAGGGAAAACTAGCCTGGTCGAAGCCCAAATGCCTGGGGCCTGAGATTGGCACACGCACAAGAGCCGTCCAGTTGCCCATCAAGGGCCCATGACGACAAAGAAATAAATGGTAACTCGCTCTTGATATCCACTATAGTTTTCAATGTAAAAATTGTAAAAATGATATCTTCCAACTCCTAAGGCCAAATTGGACAAAATTATATACCAAATTGATCCTCCCAAAAATATCTACAATATGAGCATATTTACAGACCCCAGTTGTTCTTCTTTTTCTCCTAATTTGCTGGAATATTAACTTTGACCTCTTTGACCATGTTTGATGCATGATCATGATATAAGTTGGGATCCTTGATGTTTAATCCACCCTCTAATGCTACATAAATAACTTGGTTCTCATGTCTAGACTCATGATAACCCTAAGAACCCTTCTTGCTCTATTTCTAACTCTAATGCATGTTTGTGGTTTATTAGTGATATTAGTGATGTATCTTGTCCTAAATTGACAATCTTACTACTTAATGATGGAATGATGTCTAATCAACCCCAAATTGGTTATATATGTCTCTCCTAGACCTTAATATCAGTCCCTAGCACCCTCCTTGTTATGGTTGTTTCTTTTGCCATAGTATGCATTTATGTACCCCTATTATGTGAATGTTTGATTATACCTTGAACCAATGTTGGGTTGACCTAACCTATGCAACCAACTCTAGTATATCTACGTGTCTTTATATTTCTAATCTTGACCATCCTTGATGTTTGTTCCCTTGAATTGATTATCTTTGACCTTGATTACTCTATGATGAGTCTTTGACCCTTTAATATACTTAAGGAACCTGAACCTTGAAATGGTCATAGATAATGTGTGGAACCTCAGAAGAATATGAAACTTGAACCACACTCTTATGATGACCTCTAGATCAGTATAAGGTCATAAAATGTACTAATAAGCAAATTGTAACCTAACTTGGCCAAAACCCTTAAAATGAAGATAATTAGGGTTAATGATGAGAATCTAATGCATGTATAGAATCTTGTTGTTAATCAGGTTTGACATGTGGCTAGATGATGAAGGATAAGTTAGGTTATGAATCTCTGAATCAGGTACGGGCCTTATCTAGTTAAATGACTAGATTTATTGTTTGAAATGATATGTATTGTATGCTTGTTGTTTACTTGCCCAATATTGCCATGTAATATTGCTTTGTCTTACTCGATGTTTGCCTCGTCAGTTTTATAACTTGAACACATATATATACAAAACTCCATTATAATATTGTTGATAAAGGGTTAGCTCTTGGCTATGGCCTTGAGGTCCCTCTTGTATAAAAGGGTTAGCTAATTTTGTAACCCTTACGGACCCTTCTGACGGGAAGATGGTCAAAGGCCTTAAACATGTTTGATATTGTCGATATAATGGAGTGAAATGACATAAAACATGGTTTCAGATTTTGTTAACTAGTTAACATGTTTATTCTCATTCATTTCATCTTGAAATCTTTTCAAATTATGCAAAGCTTATATATATGTATCTTTCTGCCTCGTACTCAACACCTCGTGTGTTGAGCCATTTCTCGTATGTTGTTTTTAGGTTTAGAGATGGCTAGAAAGATGATGGGCTTGGTGAGATATGCTAGGTGTAGTTATTGTAAGATCCAGATATAGTGTACATGAGCATACTTGTACAATGTAACTCTTGAATATGTAATTCAAATCTTATAATACAATAATGTTGCTTAATATATCTTTTTGATTGTTGAGATTATGTTGGTGCTTGTATCTTGTTATCTGTTCATGTGTGCTAAGCTTTACGCTTCCGCATTTCACCTTTGGTATTCGTTTGGTTCATGGGACTAGGATTCCAGTTCCGTGACAGATGGTATTAGAGCATGAACAATAACTACACCAAACATTGTACACATGAAACACAAACTAAACTCCCCTTACATCTCAACCCTAGAAACTTAATAAGATGTCCGTTGTGGACTAGGTTGACTTAGCCTCTAGGTTAGACCCTAGATGTTCTAGAACTAGGTGTAGACTTGTGTAAATTACCTCCCTAGACATGATTCGCGACATGTTCTTAGGATGTCTACACAAGTGTGCACCATGTTCTTGCTAGTTCTCTAGGTATCATGATACTAGATTTCCTAATGAGTGTGGTAACTCATTTTGGTTTTGGTTTTATTTGAATGGAGTATGGTGGTTTTCATCAAATGTTTCAACGTTGGAGAAAATCTATTTCAAGTACTAGTATATGTAGCTATGAAAAATGTTCCCACACCCAGAAAGGCAGTGAGTGTCTATGTAACCTAAGAGAAAGGGATGTAACATCAAGTGTAGATGAGATTTTAGATGATAGTGATAGTCTCTAGAGTTGTCTAGAGCCATGATATAGGTCATTCAAGTGAGTAACCTAGAAACCTAAGATGATGATATTGTTATTGATGATGATGATGATGTTTATGTTGATAAGACCCAAGTTTGTCCTTAAGAGGGCCAAGTAGTTTGATGATATGAAATAAGTTTGACCATGCAACCCTAGATAAACCTAGCAACTTGTACAATACACATGACTTGGTTGATGTGCTAAACATAGCTAGTGGGTTGGCATGCTTGCTTGTACCTAGTCTTGTACGTGTTGAGATATGATATGTGACATACAGTTGAGACCAACATGGGCCTCAATCTCTTAACAAAGGAGGACCTCTAGCCTGGGACATACAAAAAAGGGTGACCTCTTGATATGAGTTGACTCAGCTTGGGAGAAGGTCAGAGTACCTAAACTCCAAAATATATGTAAAATGTTGAAAAATATGCATGATGAAATACATGATGATGAGTCCCTAGCCAGAATACTTCTACGTATATGAGATAAGTTGGCTAGTTTACGGTTCCTAGAAACTGTTGAACCCTAGACTTCCTATGAAAATATCTAACCTTAGAGAAAGAGGTAATTGAAAATTTGATGCTTGATATATATAGGTGAGGGAGATTTCCTAGGACTAGGATGATGTATATGATGTGTGATATCCATGATGAGCCTCATATTCGGGTCAGTAATTGTATATAAAGGAATCTAGTAGTTACCCTTGTTTCTAAAAAAAAGGGTATATTTTTTTATGGATAGAAGTAATGGTTAGTAGGTATTTTTGGATATATATATGTCTTACCTTGAGTGGCTTGAGCTTGTGGAGCTCTTTCTTGATACAAGTGAGAAAGTTTCAAAACATCGATGTTGATGATAATATTGTTCCTCGAATGATGCTCAATACATGAAAGACTCTCACTTAAGTTAAAATCTTGATATATGTGCAATTAGCTACTCTCATAAGATAGACCTAGTACGAAATCATACTATACCTAAAAGATGTAGCCTTGAAATCATGAAATCAATATGACGATGTCATGAAATCTCATCTTGAAAAATCAGGGGTAACATGCCTAACCTCATACCAAATGAAAAATGATCAACTCGATATGATGATACTCTTGGAGTTATAACTCGAATAAACATGTTAAATAAATTGTTTAATTTTAGATTTGAATGGAATAATAATGAACATAATTGTTTAGAGATGGTAGAAATTTTTGAAAAAAAAAAATGCATGGAATCTAGAGTAAAGATGAGATACACACTCGATGATAGTCTCTTTTGGTCATGATCACGTACATGTTTGCTTGAGAATTGATAAACATAGATGTTGATGATACACCTTGGTCTCGTATGAAGATATGAACAAAAACCCTAATGTATGAATACTAAGAGATGGGAAAACCCTAATACTATGATGATGTCATAATATGATGGAACAATAAGTAAGTGTGTATATCATCAATATGAATACACCCTTGATGATTGTAACCCAAGTGTGCATCCAATTATGAGGAATGTCTGGACAACCATGGTTGAATAACCATACCTGATGGATCCTGACTTGACTCTTAACTATAATCATGGGCAAATTTCGGGGACAAAATTCCTTATAAGGAGGGAAGGATGTGACAATCTCAATTTTTTCTCTCCTTTATTGTACTCTTTCTCTCTCATCAAGTGACTTATACTCAATTGAATATCAATTGCATAGTGTGAGTGTGGTTATACTTCCATTTAGTCACACCAATGATCATTTGAGATGTTTGACATTAATTTGCCTTTTTGAGCTAAGTTCCACACTTCAATGTGTCACCATCTTAATATATATGTTGAACCTCATTTCAGTAATCTTTTTTCTTTCCAATATAAATCATGATTTAGAGTTTCCAATAACGAGTCCAATAGCGCAAAATTCACCCTATTCGGACATTTGTGGTGCAAGTTGTGCCTTTTAAAAAATGATTAGTTTCTCACTTGAATTAGTTGATTTAGCTTGAATTTGACCCTTAGTGGGCCCCAAATATACATTTGGGGCCCAGTTGCTTGCCAATCTCCCTCCCTCCGTTTTGGAAAAAAATCGCATGTTGGAAAATTCTTATCTAATTTCTTGCCAAATTGGGCAATGGAGTAACGCTCACAACGGCTTGGGATTCAAACCCTATATCTCTTGCTTTATTTATAACCCCCTTTGTCGCCTCTTTTTTCTTTTTCCCTAGCCATCTCTAGCCGCCACCTTGCTCCGGCCACTTTTATTCTTCTTTCCCCTCTTCTTCCACCTGGTTGCCGCCAACCATGGACCTGGGGAGGATAGCAAGCTCGCCCATACACCACCTCCCATCCGACCAGAGCGAGATATGAGGGCGACAGACGATGGCAGTGTGCACTGCTCCGACCCCCTTAGCACTGCCCCGAGCTCCTACGGGTGCTGCAGCATGTGGGCGGCCGGAGAAGGAAGGGCGGGGTGTTTTTCCCTATTCTAACATAGCAAACAGGGCAATCGCGATGAAGGGGAGAGCGGACAATTCATTAGGGCTAGGAGGCTACTGGATCGGGCATCCATGGGCTCGGGGAAAATTGGCCCAATCGAAGCCCAACGCCTGGGGTCTGAGATTGGTGCACGCATAGGAGCCGTCCAGTTTCCCATCAATGGCCCAGGACGACAAAGAAATCAATGGTAACACCCTCTATGATATCCACTATAGTTTTCAATGTAAACATTGTAAAAATGATATCTTCCAACTCTTAAGGCCAAATTGGACAAAATTATATACCAAATTGATCCTCCCAAAAAGATCTACAACATGAGTATATTTGCAAACCCTAGTTGTTCTTCTTTTTCTCCTGATTTTCTGGAATATTAACTTTGACCTTCTTTGACCATGTTTGATGCATGATCATGATATAAGTTGGGATCCTTAATGTTTAATCCACCCTATAATACTATATAAATAACTTGGTTCTTATTTCGAGACTCATGATAACCCTAAGAACCCTTCTTGCTCTATTGCTAACTCTAATGCATGTTTGTGGTTTATTAGTGATATTAGTGATGTATCTTGTCCTAAATTGACAATCTTACTACTTAATGACGGAATGGTGTCTAATCAACCCCAAATCGGTTATATATGTCTCTCCTAGACCTTAATAGCAGTCCCTAGCATCCTCCTTGTTATGGTTGTTTCTTTTTCCATAGTATGCATTTGTGTACCCCTATTATGTGAATGTTTGATTATACCTTGAACCAATGTTGGGTTGACCTAACCTATGCAACAAACTCTAGTATATCTCTGTGTCTTTATATTGCTGATCTTGACCATCCTTGATGCTTGGTTCCCTTGAATTGATTATCTTTGACCTTGATTACTCTGTTATGAGTCTTTGACCCTTTAATATACTTAAGGAACCTGAACCTTGAAATGGTCATAGATAATGTGTGGAACCTCAGAAGAATATGAAACTTGAATCACACTCTTATGATGACCTCTAGATCAGTATAAGGTCATAAAATGTACTAATAAGCAACTTGTAACCTAACTTGGCCAAAACCCTTAAAATGAAGATAATTAGGGTTAATGATGAGAATCTAATGCATGTACAAAATCTTGTTGTTAATCAGGTTTGGCATGTGGCTAGATGATGATGGATAAATTATGTTATGAATCTCTGAATCAGGTATGGACCTTATCTAGTTATATGACTAGCTTTCTTGTTTGAAATGATATGTATTGTAAGCTTGTTGTTTACTTGCCCAATATTGCCATGTAGTATTTCTATGTCTTACTCGATGTTTGCCTCGTCAGTTTTATAACTTGAACACATATATATACAAAAATCCATTATAATATTGTTGATAAAGGGTTAGCTCTTGGCTATGGACTTGAGGTCCCTCTTGTATAAAAGGGTTAGATAACTTTGTAACCCTTATGGACCCTTCCGATGGGAAGATGGTCAAAGGCCTTAAACATGTTTGATATTGTCGATATAATGGAGTGAAATGACATAAAACATGGTTTCACATTTTTTTAACCAGTTAACATGTTTATTCTCATTCATTTCATCTTGAAATCTTTTCAAATTATGCAAATCTTATATATATATATATGTATCTTTCTGCCCCGTACTCAACACCTCGTGTGTTGACCCATTTCTCATATGTTGTTTTTAGGTTCAGAGATGGCTATAAAGATGATTGGCTTGGTGAGCTATGCTAGGTGTACTTATTGTAAGATCCAGATATAATGTACATGAGCAGACTTGTAAAATGTGACTCTTGAATATGTAATTCAAATTTTATAATACAATAATGTTGCTTAATATATCTTGTTGATTGTTGAGATTATGTTGGTTCTTGTATCTTGTTATCTGTTCATGTGTGCTAAGATTTATGCTTCCGCATCTCACCTTTGGTATTCATTTGGTTCATGGGACTGGGATTCCAGTTCCGTTACAACTACATGAAACAAATATGGATAGCTTGTGTGTTTTATGCACTATATTTGAAGTTCATATGCTTTGTGCTCTTTTCAGGATTAGTTTGTGAAAGTAAGAGAGGAGAGAGGTGGAATGCATGTATTTAGTCACTATTGATTCTATTCAGCAATAATCATCCTTTACACTGCATTTAGCATTTCTTGCTTGTGAAAATTTTGCGGAGAGATTGAGTTCGAGCATACTTTAGGACAAGTATGTTTCAAGTTTGGGGGGGGGGGGTAATTCAACCCTATTTTAGGGCTTCATCTTGTGTCATTTTGCATTTCAATCACACCTATACCTGTTATATTACATGTTATTTCCCCCAATATGCATATATGTGTAAAATGCACTTATGGATATTATTTGCATGTTTTTCAGGCATTTGAACCACGCTTGATGGAAGAGAGAGAGATAGAAGGTGTGATCCTAGGGTTTCTCTACCCTTGTAGAGATCCAAAGTGAAGCCCTATGCTCCATCAACCTATCCCTAGTGGCCAAAGATCCATTGAAGCAAAGATGTCCAAAAAAATTCAAAGAATAAAGTCAAAGTGTTGATCCGAAACCTAGCACGGTCATGGTACCATAGAACAGCTGTGCTAGCTCACTTGCAAATCAACAGAGCCATCTTCAAGTGAAGCGAGAATCACCACATCCGTGCCACCCAGAACGGCCATGGTGAACCGACCCAGAATGACCATGCTACCCAGCACGGCCGTGCTACAACAGAGGTAGAATGACTGTGGAGTACAGAACGACCTCAACATTTCGATCCACCATAGTCGTGGTGACCACCACATCCATGCTACCCTCACTCTACCACAGTCGTGGTGACCACCATGGTTGTGCCAGCCTCAATATAGAATTGACCTGTGGTGACCACCATGAGTGTTCTCACCCCTACCCACCATGGACGTGGTGAACCACCACGGCCGTTCTACTCACAAAACCCAACTACTTTTTCCACTATTTTTCCCATTCTACCCCCATTTGACCTAGTGCTTCCCCCACACCTATATATACCTAGGTGGTGGCTCTAGCATGAGGTTGGCCACCCCTAGATCACTCCTACAACTCCATTTCATTCTCCCTCCATTCCATTCATTTCCACCCCCATAATCCCCTCCATTTCACCATTTCCACCATCAAAATCCTACTTTTCTTCCATTTCCACCCATTTCCACCATCATTCCATGCCCCTACAGCTTGGAGGAAAGAGGAGGACACCCTACAACAGCTGAAGTGGAGGATTTCTTCATCTAAACCGAGATCCATGGCTTCTTCTACCTCTTTCTCCTTTCTTTTTATATTTTCCATTTCTATGAGTAGCTAGGCCCCCTTGGGTGGGTTGTTTGGGGTGTAAAATGTCACTTTGATACCATGTTGGGGGAAAATGACATGTAAACTTTTTAATTCCATTTGCTAATGATTATGTTCTATTTTCATCTATTCTCCATGAATTTCTTGTTGGTTTGCGTGTGAAATCACCTAGAAATTTAGAAAAATTGCTTATATGTGTGAATTTTGGGGTTTGCCCCTAGGTGTAATTCTTAGGTCCCTAGGATACCTTCCATCTTCCTACATCCTAATCAATCTCCCTAAGCCTAAGTGAGAGATCTAAGTAACTAGTTTAGGTGATTCTAGTATAATTAGTATGGATCCTTCTCAAGGCTAGAATGTGGGGGAATTGGGGTCCAAAACCCTAATTTCACCTCTCCATTACTACCCTTGGCCCATAACTTCCCTAGGATGTCTAATCTAGAAACCTAGACTTGATTAGACTCTAATTGAATTGAACCTAATCCCTAACCCTATTGAGCCTCACAAGGGTAGTAGGGAGTGTTAGGGACTAGTTCCTCTATGCACAACTTAGCATATCCATGGCCAGTTAGTATCTTAGGTTAATTCAATAGACTCTAACTTATTGTTTGGTTTGGATAATCTAAATGGTATCATAATCATTTTATGTCATCCCCCAACTTAGGTGATAAGTGCATCCCCAAAATAACCCACATCTTCATTAATTGCTTTAAAACCCTAGTTTTCATCTTGCTTAGCTAGTGTTAGCTTAGTTAGCACTTTTCTTTCCTAGATAGCTTCTTGCCCTATTCTTGATTTGTTCTTGCTAGCTTAGGTTTTTACTTGCTCTTTTGCTTTTCTCTTGCTTGTCTTAGTTTAATTTGCCTTTTCATACCTAGATTAGTCTTTTCCTACTTAATTTGTCTTAATCTAGTCTAGGGTTAACTTAGATTTCATTCTCACCCTTAATTGCTTTCTTTCTTAACTTAGTTTAACTATCAAAACAACCTTTGAACCCTTAACCCTAGTCTCCACAATAAGAACCCAGCAAAATAGACGTAGCTCTAGTACCCCCTTTTCTCCCTGTGGATCGACCCTATACTTACCGCCATCCTATACTACGACACAACCCCGTGCACTTGTGGAATAGTGTATTAGTAGACGTAGGTGTGCTTAAGTCTAGGTATTCATAAATTCAAATGTTTAATCCACATGTGTGCCTCCGTCCATGGAGTTGCATCCATTCAAACTTCAATTGAGTGGTGTGTAACACCATTGGCGGGGGCGCACCAAGCTTTTTGGAGGTGATTCAGTCCTATTTTAGGGCTTCATCTTGTGTCATTTTGCATTTCAATCACACCTATACCTATTTGATTACATGTTATTTCCCCCAATATGCATATTTGTGTAAAATGCACTAATGGACATTATTTGCATGTTTTTTAGGCATTTGGACCACGCTTGATGGAAGAGAGAGAGAAGGAGTGATCCTAGGGTTTCTCTACCCTTGGAGAGACCCAAAGTGAAGCCCTATGCTCCCTCAACCTACCCCTAGTGGCCAAAGATCCATTGAAGCAAAGATTTCTAATAAATCCAAAGAATAAAGTCAAAGTGTTGATCCAGAACCCAACACGACCGTGGTACCATAAAACGACCGCGCTAGCTCACTTGCAAATCAACAGAGTCATATTTAAGTGAAGCGAGAATCACCACGATTGTGCCACCTAGAATGGCCATGGTGAATCGACCTAGAACGGTCATTCTACCCAGCATGGCCATGCTACAGCAGAGGTAAAACAATTGTGGAACAGAGAACGACCTCAACATTTCGAGCCACCACGGTCGTGGTGACGACCACAGCCATTCTACCCTCACTCCAACATAGTCGTGGTGACCACCACGGCCGTGCCAGCCTCAATACAGAATTGACCATGAACCTATGATTTTGACATTTTAATTGACACGACCCGTGGTGACCACCATGACCATGCTCACCCCTACCCACCACGGATGTGGTGAACCACCACGGCCGTGCTACTCATAAAACCCAGCTACTTTTTCCACTATTTTTCCCATACTACTCCCACTTGACCTAGTGCTTCCCACACTCCTATATATACCTAGGTGGCAGCTCTAGCACGAGGTTGGCCACCCCTAGCTCACTCCTACCACTCCATTTCGTTCTCCCTCCATTCCACTTCATTTCCACCTCCATAATCCCCTCCATTTCACCATTTCCACCATGAAAATCCTACTTTCCTTCAATTTCCACCCATTTCCACCATCATTCCATGCCCCTACACCTTGGAGGAGAGAGGACGACACCCTACTGCAGCTAAAGTGGAGGATTTCTTCATCTACACTGAGCTCCATGGCTTCTCCTACCTCTTTCTCCTTTCTTTTTGTATTTTCCATTTCTATGAGTAGCTAGGCCCACTTGGGTGGGTTGTTTGGGGTGTGAAATGTTACTTTGATACCATGTTGGAGGAAAATGACATGTAAACTTTTGAATTCCATTTGCTAATGATTATGTTCTATTTTCATCTTATTCTCCATGAATTTCTTATTGGTTTGTGTGTGCAATCACCTAGAAATGTATGAAAATTGCTTATATGTGTGAATTTTGGGATTTACCCCTAGGTCCAATTCTTGGATCCCAAGGCTACCTCCCATCTTACTACATCCTAATCAATCTCCCTAAGCCTAAGTGAGAGATCTAAGTCAATAGTTTAGGTGATTCTAGTGCAATTAGCATGGAGCCTTCTCAAGGCTAGAATGTGGGGGAATTGGGGTCCAAAACCCTAATTTCACCTCCCCATTACTACCCTCGGCCCCTAACTTCCCTAGGAATGTATAATCTAGAAACCTACACTTTATTAGACTCTAATTGAATTGAACCTAATCCCTAACCCAATTGAGCCTCACAAGGGTAGTAGGGAGTGTTAGGGACTAGTTCCCCTGTACACAACCTAGAATATCCATGGCCAGTTAGTAGCTTAGGTTAATTCATTAGACTCTAACTTTTTGTTTGGTTTGGATAATCTAAATGGCTTCATAATGTTTCTATGTCATCCCCCAACTTAAGTGATAAGTGCATCCCCTAAACAGCCCACATCTTCATTAATTGCTTTAAAACCCTAGTTTTCATCTTGCTTAGCTAGTGTTAGCTTAGTTAACTCTTTTCTTGCCTAGATAGCTTCTTGCCCTATTCTTGATTTGTTCTTGCTAGCTTAGGTCTTTACTTGCTCTTTTGCTTTTATCTTTCTTGCTTTAGTGTAATTTGCCTTTTCATACCTAGCTTAGTCTTTTCCTACTTAATTAGTCTTAATCTAGTCTAGTGTTAACTTAGATTTCATTCTCACCCTTAATTTCTTTCTTGCTTAACTTAGATTAACAATCAATACAACCTTCAAAGTTTAACAATCAAAACAACCTTCAAACCCTTAACCCTAGTCTCCGCAGTAGGAACCCAGCAAAACAAACCTAGCTCTAGTGCCCCCTTTTCTCCCTATGGATTGACCTTATACTTACCGCCCTCCTATACTACGTCACGACCCCATGAGCTTGCAGGATAGTGTTTTAGTAGACATAGGTGTGATTAGGTCTAGGTATTTATAAATTCAAAAGTTTAATCCAATTGTGTGCCTCCGTCTGCAGAGTTGCATCCATTCAAACTTCAATTGAGTGGTGTGTAATGCCATTAGTGGGGGTGCACCAAGCTTTCTGGGGTAGGTTGGTCACCACGATCATGTTGACATACCACATTCGTGGTGGGAGTAGTAGGGGACGGTCGTGGGGGGGGGGGGTGGACACGGTCAAGGTGTGAAATGGGGTGAAAAGGCTAAGTATAACTGGTGGCCACGGCTGTGGCAGGATGCCACATTCATGTTGGGTGAGTGGCACCACGGATGTGGTAGGGTAATTTGGAGGAGGAAGTCTTGATCATGGGGGGTAGCACGGGAATTTTCTCTTCAGCTGGCCATGGTCGTGGTAAGTGGCCACTACCGTGGTATCTTCAAAGGGCCACAACCATGTTGATGGCCACGGCCATGGTGAGTTTGGTGCAGCAACCTGACATCTTAGTTGATTCTTCATAATAATTAACACAACCCATGGCCATGGGTCAACGTCCATGTTGGGATCTCCCGTGGCTAAATGAACTTCAATTTACATCATCCATGGACTTCTTTGCTTCATGTCAAACTTTGGCCATTAGGGGTAGGTTGAGGGAGCTTGGGGGCCTTCTTTGGACCCCTCCATGTGTGGAAGAACCCTAAAACTCCTTCCTTCTCTCTCATCCATCCACATCATGGTCCAAGTACCTAAAAATAGTGCAAAGAATGTCCATAAGTGCATTTGATAGTAATACTCATATTGAGGGATTTAACATGCATTCTAATGTGTTTAGATGTGAATAAAGTACAAAATGGCACAAGATGGAGCCCTAAAATAGGGTTGCATCACCACCCCAAACTTAAAACATACTTGTCCTCAAGTATGCTCCAACTTAATCTCTCTTTTCAATTTTCTTTCAATAAGTAAGAGTGACAAATGCATAGCAGTAGAAAATTATTGATTACATGGTCTTGGAAGTGACTAAGTGCATGTGTTCCACCTCTCTCCTCTCCTCATTCACATACCAATCATGAAATGAGCACTGAGCATAAAAACTTCAAATATAAAGTATAGAATACACAAGTTGTCCATATGTCCTTCATATCATTTTGGGTAAACCGTTTCATGTTGGTGTTAATCAAAGATGACTAGGAGTATTGTTTCACTTTTATTCATTCAATATTATGCCCCGAACCACTTCCATGGTGAACCACCCAGAAAGCTTGGTGCATTTCCCACCAAGTCTACACACTATCCAACTAGAGGTGGCCAGACGCAACCCTAAGGGAGGACACACATGTGGATCTTTGAAAATTTATATTAACCCAAACACAGTCGATCATAATACCAAATAGGACACCCGCAAGCGCATGGGGAACTATTGTAGAATAGGTGAAGGGCAAGCATAGGGGTCGATCCTTAGGGATAGAGGGGGTACTAGATCTAGGCTTGTTACGACCCCATCTGAGCTTAATTGGTAAACTAGGGTTACCAAGATGATTACATGATTAATTGGACTGATCACTCTTGAAATCTAATTAATGACGATAACACAATTAGGATGTTTTAACTATGATAAGAAGTCTAAATGTTCTTTTGTCTTGAGAATTAGGGTTTGAGACGCATAGACCCTAATCGGCCCAAAATAGGGTTTTAATGACATATGAATACAGAATTTGATAAGTAGAATGTCTCACTAAATGATTTTTAGTATTTTATTTGTTACTCTGATTTACTTCAAATTTGGATATGATTTGGAAATATAAAATATGAACAACATTGGAAAATATCAGAATTTTTGAAGAATGTTCTGACCTGTTTATCGGTCGAGTTTCAAACTCGACCGATCATATTTCCAGATTTATATAGCAGTGTGGTAATTGAATTTTATCTTTTTATTGGTATATCCAATTGATCTCAAATTTTAAATGTGCTTGAAAAACACAGTATTAGACACTCTGTTAAATTGGCATAATTTTTGGATGACTTTTGATCTCTTCAGTGAGGGTGTCGGTCGAGTTCTGTGCAGGGCAAACTCGACCGAATCTGCTGCAGACTGCAATATAGCAGTGCACTGTTCTATTTTTAATTATTTATTGGTAACTCCAAATGATCTAAAATTTTAACTGAAGCTTTATAGATCAATTATAAACAACTTTCTAAATTCCCATAATTGTTGGAGAAGGTTTGATCTCTGAAATAAACGAATTACAGTAACTTTGTATAACTGAATATTCAGCCAATATAATTTAAGTTGAGTGTTGGGTCAATATGCAATTGACCCAAGCAGCTCAAATTGACTTATATGATCGACCACACACACACAAAGCTCTCATTCTTCGTCATCCATCCCAGAGAAACGAAAATCTAGAGAGAGAGGGAGAGTTAGGGCTTGAGTGGAGAAAGAGGAGGAATTGCTGACCTAGGGTTTTGCGGTCCGAGGAATGATGAAATCAAGTAAGTTTGGATCCTTTGCATAGACTTTTATGGTGAATCTTCTCTCTCATGTCAAGATTCCGTCCATGCTCTGATTTGATCCAAGATGATGTCGAAATTCCCTCTTTTCTCACCCTTTCTTCATAATCCCTCATTTTCAAGGTTTCTGAGTTGAATGGAAGAAGAATTGGGAGATTTGCTAGGGATTTGATATGAGTTCGAGATCCCCTGAGTTGAGCTGAAGTTTTGAGGTGTTTTCACACCTTAGGGTGAGTGGGTTCTTCCTTTAAACAGTATAATGCACGAAATTTGATTATAGCATCCAAATCCCTAATTGCTTGGTATGTGATTCTAAACCCTGAAATGTCCGTTTAATTTAAGTTGTTGCAATTTGATATGATATGGATTCCTTCTCTGTTTGAATGACTCCTTGATGGTAGATTCACATCAGAAACGTATACAACACATCCTAGAAAGAATGCTTTTCATATTTATACCAGATGATGTAATTAGGGTTTAACCTAATTGAGATATCTCTAGAGTTTCAACCTTATTAAAAAGGACTAGTAAACTTATAAGTGGTTAGGATGTACCTCATGGATTACCTTATTTGAATTTTATCCTTGGTGCATGATATCTCAGTGAATAGCATAGAAACCTAAATTTAGTTCAATTTCCATGGTTTCATACATATATCGATTGTATATGATTTGTTGAAAACAATCTTTATTTAGTGAATGCTTATATCCTATGAAATCCTTATGAGAGCCATGTGACAAGTAAATGAGGTAAATGAAAAGGTGAATGAGGCGAATGAAACCGTAAGAGTAGGGTGTTGGCATGTGATGAATGAATAAGGCAAATGAAACCCTAAGGATAGGGTGTTCAACGAATCATGTTATGGTGACATGAAAGATCTCGATATGAGATGTGGTGATACTTAACTGTTGAATTGTATGTTTCTAGTGCATTTAACTTTATATGCTTGTTCTCTCTGAGTTGATATCTACATACTGCAGGGCTTCTTATATTTCAATACATATCTCGTAAATTGCAGGTGATGAGATATGACATGCCCTAGAAAGGGATGTTACTGAGACTTGGTATATGTTGAATACATGAGCTATGATGTTTTATATGATATGATATGGCAGGCCGTGTGAGCCTTGTGAGAAATGTAAAATGAGTTATGATTTCTGTTTTACATGTATCTATAATATTAATGTTAGACTTAGGTGCCCTGAACACCGTAGAACCCCTTCGAGAGATCTGCTTCTTAGGGGTGAAACTCGTGTTGCAACATTAACCGTGAGGAGTCATGGTGGCACGAGGACAGAGAGGCAGTGTTCAACAATAATCCGTGCGGAGTCACGGTGGCACTGGAGAAAATAGGGGTTATTGCAACAAGATCCGTGTGGAGTCATGGAGGTAACCCCGTGAGACTCTCCGCCTGTGTGCTCAGGTTAGAGGAGGAGTCTAGAGCACTCGGAGTAGTGCATTGAGGCCGGAGAGCCTGTGGTCCTGTAGCAGAACAGGGCTGGCGTCAGACTTAGCATTTCCCAGGTGTGTCGCTAAGTCTTGTACGGTGTGGCCGTAGTGCACTGCGAGTCTCTATGCAGAGTACACTGCATAGATCAGGGCATAAGTTAAAATATGATCATATAGGTTCACATAGTTCCTTATGAATGAATGAGCTAAGGAAGACTAGAGCATAGTCTTCTAGTAGTTATTCTTTGGAAGCAATATTTACATTCCTTGTTATTTCAATTATATTGTTTTAGAACTGCTCAGTGTAGTATTTATTGTTGTTAAATTTCATAACGTTTACTCAAAGTTATATCTGTAATCACATTAGTGCCTTATACTGTTTCCTTGAAGTACTCATTCACTGAGCGAGTAGGCTCACCCCTCTACTCAAACATTTTAGGGTTAACCGCGTGGACTTGAAGATGGTCAGAGCATCAATGTAGATCTGCTACAAGAGTTAAGTACAAGATTAGTTGAGTCAGTCGGTCCTTGTCACTCTAGGTCCTCAGTAAGAGATAAGAGAGAGAGTTGTAATTACGATGTGTAATATTGTTCCTCTTTTGATATGTATGCTAATTAGCAAGTTTTATGTGCATAAGGTGTGAGAGACATCATGAATGTTTATACATGTATCTTTACTATTGAAGTCTGATTAGTAAAAGAAATGTTCAGATTCCTTTGTTAAGATGTTATGTGGTTCAATGCGGGGAAACAGGAGTTTTAAAGAAAAGAAAAAAAAGTTAAGGGTGTTCTTTGTGTTACATATAAGTCCTATCTTATGCCCTAATCTCATGATTTGAGGAAATTGTGAGATCGGGGTTTAACAGCTTGGTATCAGAGCTTAGGGTGAGTTGTCAAGGACCATTAAGTTAGTAAGTTAGCGTCATAAGTGTGGCAGATAGGAGATGTTTTGATGTTAGCTTTGGGGATTTGAGTATTTAGATATCCTGGCCCGATATCTGAGTACTTGGATCAACTAGTACAAGATACTCTGTCTATTCTTTCACGTATACCCTGGCCAGGTATACAGTGGAAGAATGGGCTAGACAGGAACCCTAGAAATGTTAGGGTTAGAAAACGAGAAAAGAAACAAGAATTAAGAGCATAAATGTAAAAGGAGATAGAACTTACATTTCATAATGTTGTTTTTGTTGGAAATGTATAGAAATGCTCTTATATGTTTGAATTGAAATATTCAATACTTTGAAATATGGGTCTTTAATATCTGTTGTACACTATGCAGTTGTAGCATTTATTGATTTCATTCTTTGTAACAAGTAGACTAGAATTGACCTTTGAATGAGCTTTTGTTAGTGGATAAGTTTTCTTCCACACTTCTGAGATGAATAGGAGTTGAGTAATCCTTTGTAGTTCTTGGCTTCAGGACTTCAGGTTTGGCCTGGTCCGGCTGGCAGGATGCGTTACTAGGATCTAATGAATCCTATCAATAGTATAATAAGAATAGAATTTGAATAATTAGACCCACATCAGAGTAAGAATGTACATATAGTAAGATGTTGAAACATATGGGCAAGATCAGAACAACTAAGAATTAGTTGAAACTGATATCTGAGGTTCAATTTTGGGGCCTCATATGAGAAACCCTTAATTGGGAATAAAGGAACATGATATGAAGTTCATAATCAGTTTATTGATTAATATTATATGAACTATACATATGAAATATAGAAAAGATATGTGAAATGTATGTATGGTTCAAGATAGCAAGAATCAATCATGAAGAATGAATCATAGAATAGAGTATAATGCTTTTATGAACTCTAAAGCAAAGGCTAAGTAGAGAATAGGGTTGAGCATTCAATAGGTCCATAGAAGTAAAGAGTCTTCAAAAGAGTAAAAGTGAAGAGGATCGTATGAACATGTAATTCATAAGACTAGAACAACAAACTAGTTTCTAAGCAAAGAACATATGTGTAGTTTAACGAATGAATAAGTCATACAAAGGTAGACTGTATTCAGGAGAGAAAAACTTGATTGAAAGAGAAACTATGTTTGACCCATGCATGATCCACTTGATTTAAAAATGAAGAATATGTAATGTATTCAACATGAGGAAAAACTAATAGAAGGGCTATTAATTTAGAACGTTAACTTCGCAATAGTATAAAGATAAAGGAGGAAATATGTGCAACATGGTATACATGACCATACATATGAATAAGCAATATGGTCATAAGAGAAAAAAATTAGAATTAAAGATGACGGGTTAAAGAGTAGTATATGGTAAGAGGACTATGAAACGTAAGAAAGGGTTTGAAATATGATGGAAAAGTTATAAATAAAGAGGTTGTGAGATTCAAGCAAGTGCTAATTAATCAAATATCTCTATTGATAACTAAGTAAATCTACATACGAGAATGTATTAAGGGAATGTTTGAATACAAGTATTCCAAGTCTTAAAATCATCTTCTCTTTCATATATTCCTTAATGAGAGCAAGGTGGGAATGAAATGATAAGAGAAAATGAATCATATACGGTGCATAACTACCTTGGTGGGGTCATCTAGTGAATGTAATAGTGACATACATTACGAAGAAGTACGATAAGAAATAAATTCTTGTGTGATAGCAAGAATGATGAATAATCTATTCTTACCTTGAATGTTTTAATGTTAGGGATGTTTATTGTATATAATCATATGAAAAGGATAGGTAGCAAAAAGTAAAGAAGTAATGAATGAGCAGAGAGATATGGGAAAACACTAGCTTTGTGTAATATGTGAATTTGTTTTTACATGAATGATTTGTTGAAGGCATATTAAGGTATGAAAGTTGGTTCTACATATAATTTCAGGGTATTTGTGTAAGCTATATGTTAAATTAAAGGCGTATGATAGTTGTAGTAATTCATACCAGATATGCATCCTAGTATTGTGTATTTGTAATATGGTGATACAGTTTGGATGATGACGGAAGACATGGAGGGATATCCTGAATAAGGTAGTTATACCTATTCACTCATATTAATAGAAGGGGATGATAATCAGATTGTCTGGACAAGTAACCCTAATGAGGTGTAGCTTGTTATACCTAGCTCTAATATAACTGAGTGATGGTAATTGAGAATGATTAATGCTTGAATGACTGATACAATTTTGGAATACTTTATTACTGTGGTTGAAACCCTAAAATGATATAATACGATGGTTACACTTTGAATTGTGTGTGGGGCCATAACCCACAGGTCCCAGGATCGAAACAGGATAGTATGGAATGAGGTGGTAATGCTTCACCTCATGCATCCATGACCCAATGGGGATGCCAAGAGTAGTATTGTGCAATTGATTGTTGAATCTAGTCTTTTAATTCAAGACTGTTTTGCTATTTAAATAGCACTTTATTAAAGTTTAAAACAGCATGGTGAACTCGCTTTTGTCACTTAAAGGTGATACAGAACAATAGAACTTTCTGAGCCGCATAAGTTGAGATAGTTGTATCAGAGTATCAGAGTTGCGCAGTGAAAGCGTGGTGGTTTATCTTTGCATTCTATGTTTGACTGCGGCATAAAGAATTTGCTTGATATCATTGAGAACTATTTGAAATATGTTGTGATGTAGTAAAGAATTAAAAGATATAATGTTGAAAACTACATTCAGGTATGAAATACAAGAATATAATGACATGGAAGGCTTTAGAAGCTTAGAATAACCTTGAATGTATCTTTCTTGTAGGTTTATGTTTCCAGGACGAAACATTCTAAAGGGGGAGAGTTGTTACGACCCCATCTGAGCTTAATTGGTAAACTAGGGTTACCAAGATGATTACATGATTAATTGGACTGATCACTCTTGAAATCTAATTAATGACGATAACACAATTAGGATGTTTTAACTATGATAAGAAGTCTAAATGTTCTTTTGTCTTGAGAATTAGGGTTTGAGAAGCATAGACCCTAATCGGCCCAAAATAGGGTTTTAATGACATATGAATACAGAATTTGATAAGTAGAATGTCTCACTAAATGATTTTTAGTATTTTATATATAACTCTGATTTACTTCAAATTTGGATATGATTTGTATATATAAAATTTGAACAACATTGGAAAATATAAGAATTTTTGAAGAATGTTATGACCTGTTTATCGGTCGAGTTTCAAACTCGACCGATCATATTTCCAGATTTATATAGCAGTGTGGTAATTGAATTTTATATTTTTATTGGTATATCCAATTGATCTCAAATTTTAACTGTGCTTGAAAAACACAGTTGTAGACACTGTGTTAAATTGGCATAATTTTTGGATGACTTTTGATCTCTTCAGTGAGGGTGTCGGTCGAGTTCTGTGCAGGGCAAACTCGACCGAATCTGCTGCAGACTGCAATATAGCAGTGCACTGTTCTATTTTTAATTATTTATTGGTAACTCCAAATGATCTCAAATTTTAACTGAAGCTTTATAGATCAATTATAAACAACTTTCAGAATTCCCATACTTTTTGGAGAAGGTTTGATCTCTGAAATAAACGAATTACAGTAACTTTGTATAACTGAATATTCAGCCAATATAATTAAAGTTGAGTGTTGGGTCAATATGCAATTGACCCAAGCAGCTCAAATTGACTTATATGATCGACCACACACACACACAGCTATCATTCTTCGTCATCCATCCCAGAGAAACGAAAATCTAGAGAGAGAGGGAGAGTTAGGGCTTGAGTGGAGAAAGAGGAGGAATTGCTGACCTAGGGTTTTGCGGTCCGAGGAATGATAAAATCAAGTAAGTTTGGATCCTTTGCATAGACTTTTATGGTGAATCTTCTCTCTCATGTCAAGATTCCGTCCATGCTCTGATTTGATCCAAGATGATGTCGAAATTCCCTCTTTTCTCACTCTTTCTTCATAATCCCTCATTTTCAAGGTTTCCGAGTTGAATGGAAGAAGAATTGAGAGATTTGCTAGGGATTTGATATGAGTTCGAGATCCCCTGAGTTGAGCTACAGTTTTGAGGTGTTTTCACACCTTAGGGTGAGTGGGTTCTTCCTTTAAACAGTATAATGCACGAAATTTGATTATAGCATCCAAATCCCTAATTGCTTGGTATGTGATTCTAAACCCTGAAATGTCCGTTTAATTTAAGTTGTTGCAATTTGATATGATATGGATTCCTTCTCTGTTTGAATGAATCCTTGATGGTAGATTCACATCAGAAACGTATACAACACATCCTAGAAAGAATGCTTTTCAGATTTATACCATATGATGTAATTAGGGTTTAACCTAATTGAGATATCTCTAGAGTTTCAACCTTATTAAAAAGGACTAGTAAACTTATAAGTGGTTAGGATGTACCTCATGGATTACCTTATTTGAATTTTATCCTTGGTGCATGATATCTCAGTGAATAGCATGGAAACCTAAATTTAGTTCAATTTCCATGGTTTCATACATATATCGATTGTATATGATTTGTTGAAAACAATCTTTATTTAGTGAATGCTTATATCCTATGAAATCCTTATGAGAGCCATGTGACAAGTAAATGAGGTAAATGAAAAGGTGAATGAGGCGAATGAAACCCTAAGAGTAGGGTGTTGGCATGTGATGAATGAATAAGGCAAATGAAACCCTAAGGATAGGGTGTTCAATGAATCATGTTATGGTGACATGAAAGATCTCGATATGAGATGTGGTGATACTTAACTGTTGAATTGTATGTTTCTAGTGCATTTAACTTTATATGCTTGTTCTCTCTGAGTTGATATCTACATACTGCAGGGCTTCTTATATTTCAATACATATCTTGTAAATTGCAGGTGATGAGATATGACATGCCCTAGAAAGGGATGTTACTGAGACATGGTATATGTTGAATACATGAGCTATGATGTTTTATATGATATGATATGGCAGGCCGTGTGAGCCTTGTGAGAAATGTAAAATGAGTTATGATTTTTGTTTTACATGTATCTATAATATTAATGTTAGACTTAGGTGCCCTAAACACCGTAGAACCCCTTCGAGAGATCTGCTTCTTAGGGGTGAAACTCGTGTTGCAAATTAACCGTGCGGAGTCATGGTGGCACGAGGACAGAGAGGCAGTGTTCAACAATAATCCGTGCGGAGTCACGGTGGCACTGGAGAAAATAGGGGTTATTGCAACAAGATCCGTGCGGAGTCATGGAGGTAACCCCATGAGACTCTCCTCCTGTGTGCTCAGGTTAGAGGAGTCTAGAGCACTCAGAGTAGTGCATTGAGGCCGGAGAGCCTGTGGTCCTGTAGCAGAACAGGGCTGGCGTCAGACTTAGCATTTCCCGAGTGTGTCGCTAAGTCTTGTACGGTGTGGCCGTAGTGCACTGCGAGTCTCTATGCAGAGTACACTGCATAGATCAGGGCATAAGTTAAAATATGATCATATAGGTTCACAGAGTTCCTTATGAATGAATGAGCTAAGGAAGACTAGAGCATAGTCTTCTAGTAGTTATTCTTTGGATGCAATATTTACATTCCTTGTTATTTCAATTATATTGTTTTAGAACTGCTTAGTGTAGTATTTATTGCTGTTAAATTTCATAACGTTTACTCAAAGTTAAATCTGTAATCACATTAGTGCCTTATATTGTTTCCTTGAAGTACTCATTCACTGAGCGAGTAGGCTCACCCCTCTACTCAAACATTTTAGGGTTAACCGCGTGGACTTGAAGATGGTCAGAGCATCAGTGTAGATTTGCTACAAGAGTTAAGTACAAGATTAGTTGAGTCAGTCGGTCCTTGTCACTCTAGGTCCTCAGTAAGAGATAAGAGAGAGAGTTGTAATTACGATGTGTAATATTGTTCCTCTTTTGATATGTATGCTAATTAGCAAGTTTTATGTGCATAAGGTGTGAGAGACATCATGAATGTTTATACATGTATCTTTACTATTGAAGTCTGATTAGTAAAAGAAATGTTCAGATTCCTTTGTTAAGATGTTATGTGGTTCAATGCGGGGAAACAAGAGTTTTAAAGAAAAGAAAATAAAAGTTAAGGGTGTTCTTTGTGTTACATATAAGTCCTATCTTATGCCCTAATCTCATGATTTGAGGAAATTGTGAGATCGGGGTTTAACAAGGCTAGCATTGGCTACGTTCCTAATGTAGAGATAGGGTTGAAGGGTTTGGTTGGTTGTTAGATTAGGTGAACAAAAGAGTAAAGGCAATTATGAAATCTAAGTTATCACAACACTAAATTATCCTAAGCAAGCAAGTCTACTGAACTAGGTTAAGAAACTAGATAAATAAGAGCAAAGGTCAACTACACTACACTAGAAGATCAATTAGCACTAGGAACTAAATTAACCACAAGAGAGAGAGAAAGAACCTAAGGTAACACGAAAGAGAAAGACTAAGCAATTAACTATATTAAGCAAAAGAAACTAAACTAGACTAGCATGAACAAGCTAAGAAGGAAAAGTGGAAATAAGCAATGAGATTAGGTAGGTGGGCCATTTGGGGATGTGGTTTGATATTAGTTGTGAGGTGTCAACATAGTAAGCAATTTATCACAATTCTATCTAGATTACCAAACCAAACAACAAGGCAAGTTCTATTAGAATGTACCCTATACTACTAGTTGGAGAAATAGGGTTAGGTGTAATTCTAGTAGGACTTGTCAAGTCTAGGTCTCTAGGGTAAGTGGTACTAGGACGATTGAGAGCTAAGGGTAGAAATGGGAGTAGAGATGAGGGTTTTTCACCTTATGCCACTAGCCATCTTGCCTTTAGGAAGCTCTAGGCAATTGCACTAATCACACTGACACTAGCCACTTAGATCTCACACTCACTTGTAGAAGGAGGGATGTGTACGTAGGAACAAAGGGGGCTAGCTAGGGATCCACTAATTGGACCTAGGAGCCATTCCTAAGATTGGCCACATACACTCCAATTCCTCCTAGAAGCTAAGTGTCATCAAATATCTTAAAGCAATCAATCGATGTTATAAGCACAAACCACATGCAATAAAATAGAAAATGAGATAAAAGAAAGAAGAAATCATCATAGATAGAAATTATGTTCATTACAAGGTATTTTTCCCCAACATGGTATCAAAGTCACATTTTAACCCCAAACAACCCACCACTAGGGGCTTAGCTAGACATGATAAAAGAAGTGGCAAAAGAAAGGGGAAGAAGGGGGTAGAACTCCATGAAGCTTGAAGTAGAAGCCTCCTTGTTCACCTCCTAGAAGATTGGGGACATCCTTCCTCCTTCAATGGTGTAGATGGGCATGAGAATGTGGGGGATTATGGAGGAAAACCTAGAAAACTAGGTTTCCAAGGTGGAAGTGAGGTGGAAATGGTGGATGGAGAGCATAAATGCAAGGTGGAGTGCAATGAATGCTCAAGGGGTGAGTAGGGAGGAGTAGCAATAGCTAGGGGGTCTAACCTTCATGCCCCAACTTCCACCTATGTATATATAGGTGGTGGGGAAGAACTAGGGTAAGTGGTGTAGTTTAGGAAAAATAGTGTGAAAATGGGTAGGGTAGGTTAGTCACCACGGCCGTGTTGACATACCACGACCATGGTGGGGGTAGTAGGAAACGATCATGGGGGAGTGGACATGGTCAAGGTGTGAAATGGGGTGAAAAGGCTAAGTATATGTGGTGGCTAAGGCCCTGGCGGGATGCCATGGTCATGTTGGGTGAGTGGCACCACGACTGTGGTGGGGTACCATAGTTGTTTTGGAGGAGGAAGTCTTGATCGTGGGGAGCAGCACGAGCATTTTCTCTTTTGCTGGCCACAATCATGGTAAGTGGACATGGCTGTTATTTCTTCAATGGGCCACGACTGTGCTGATGGCCACAGTCGTGGTGAGTTTAGTGTAAAACCTCTAATATCCCTGTTGATTCTTCATAAAAAAGGCATGACCCGTGGCTACAGGACCACAATCGTGGTGTCTTCAATGTGCCATGACCGTGCTGAGTTTGGTGCAGCAACCTGACATCTTAGTTGATTCTTCAAAATAATTAACACAACCCATGGCCATGGGGCTACGGCTGTGTTGGGATGTCCAGTGGCTAAATGAACTTCAATTTACATCATCCATGGACTTCTTTGCTTGATGTCGAATCTTGGCCATTAGGGGTAGGTTGAGGGAGCTTTAGGGCCTTCTTTGGACCCCTACATACATAGAAGAACCCTAGAACTCCTTCCCTCTCTCTCACCTATCCAAAGCATGGTCGAAGTACTTGAAAATAGTGCAAAGAACGCCCATAAGTGCATTTAATAGTAATACTCATATTGAGGGATTTAACTTACATTCTGTTGTGTTTAGATGTGAATAAAGTATAAAATGGCAGAAGATATAGCCCTAAAATAGGGCTACATGACCACCCCAAACTTAAAACATACTTGTCCTCAAGTATGCTCCAACTTAATCTCTCTTTTCAGTTTTCTTTCAATAAGCAAGAGTGATAAATGCATAGCAATAGAAAATTATTTATTACATGGTCTTGGAAGTGACTAAGTGCATGTGTTCCACCTCTCTCCTCTCCTCTTTCACATACCAATCATGAAATGAGCACTGAGCATACAAACTTCAAATATAAAATATAGAATACACAATTTATCCATATGTCCTTCATATCATTCTAGGTAAATTGTTTCATGTTGGTATTAATCAAAGATGACTAGGAGTATTGTTTCACTTTCATACATTCAATATTGTGCCTCGAACCACACTAAATGACCCACGTGGTTGTGGAAAAGGGTAAAGCTAGCTAGATTTGATGTTTTCTAGCTCAATGGGCATGAAAGTAGAAGAAAGGGTTGCTGAAAGGTTTTTTGAGTGCTATTACATAGACAAGTCATCTTTTCATTATTTGAATGCTCTTAAACAGGAGAATCCTTTTATTTTCTTTTTGCATTTTCTTTTTGTATTTTATTTTTTTTTCTTTGCCCTTGGAGTAGATAGGGCATATGGTGATGAGAGTGAAGTGGTGAGATGTAGATGTGGCCACCCCAAACTTCTGGAGGTGGTCGTAGCTGATATGTGCACTATGGCATCCTTTCATGAGGCGGAGGGGTAAGAAGATGGTGAGTAAAGAGTCAGGTCAAAGAGGGGTCATTGGTGTGATTCTCAACATAAGGTATCCTGCATGAAAATTAATCCAACTTTTCATCCCACAATGTCACACCACATGAATGAACAACCTGAAATTGATATTTCAATCAGGTGATTTCATAGACACTAAGCGCTCATAGCTTCCTCAAGTCACAATTCACCCAAATCATTCACAAACACAAGAGAGGTGATGGACATGTAAAAAGTCAAGAATTGATACCATTTAGCAACAAACAATGATAATTTACTTGCATTTGTCAAAAGTCATCATTTTTAATCCAAAAAGTAGAGATTGGGTTGAAACACACTTTTAGACGAAAAATATCAAATTTGGGCAAAATTGGCCAAAACAGTGCAAAGTTGCCTTCAATCACATCTAAGCCTATATTATTGAACTTAAAGGAGTAAACAAGCAAATCCTAGCTAAAACATGCAAAAATTACCAAAATCTACATGATATGCAATGCATGGAAAAAAGACAATTTTTTAAAAAATTATGCAAAAAATGACGAGAAAGCAAACTACAGGAAGGTGGGACACAAGATATTATCTTCTCACAAGGGCTTTGCGGTAAGGGTTCTACATCATGATCTTTGTCTGATTTCTTCCCTCCCTTGTTGAGCTCCTCAACAACCTTGTCACACCTCAACACTGAAACCTTCTTCACTTGCTCATAGGGAGGAGGAGGAGCATGTGATGGTTGTGGTGGTGGTAGTTTTTGGTGTAGTGGATTGGGATTTTGATGGATGTAGGTTGGTTGTTGTGGAGGTGGTTGGCATGGGGTGGTTTTTGTAGTTGATATTGTGGTGGTGGTTGTGAGGTATAATGGAAGTTGAATGGTGGTTGTGGTGGTGGAGGAGCATAGGGGTTAGGGGGCCTTGGTATTGTTGGAAAGTGGGTTCTTTGCCATGTGGTGGGACAAAAGCACCTTGAGGAGCACCCATGGTTCCACTAGCATTGTTGGGGTTGGACATGGGTTGGGAAAGGGGTCTTCCCTCATCACAAAGGGCAAGTGAGAGGGAAATCTCATCCAACCTTTTTTCAAGCCACTCAATGGTTTGTCCATGAAAGGACACCTCTCTATTCACTTCATCAAGGCTTCTTAGCCTTGCTAGAACTACTTCTTCAAACATGGAGTTGTCTCCTTTCTCTTGGTCTCCTTGTTGCTGCTATGAAAGGTTTGGATGATTTCTCCATTCTAAAGTGTAAGAGCGTGACATGGAGCCTTGGTTGTTTCGAATGCCACATGATTATAGAACTTGCACATATTCAGAAAGATCCTCCATGGAGTTGGCCAAGTGATTAGAAGAACCTCCCACATGAATCTTCATGAGATCTACCATGTCTTCCAACATATTCATCATGTAGGGTGGTTGAGGGATTGAAGTGGCTTGCGCATCACCGGTGATGCAACCCTAGATGGTAGACCGAGATGCGCAAGACCCTTCAATCTCTAAACCTTCCTACATGATGAATATGTTGGAAGACATGGTAGATCTCATGAAGATTCATGTGGGGGGTTCTTCTAATCACCCCGCCAATTCCATGGAGGCTCTTTGTGAAGATGTGCAAGTTCTAAAATCATGTGGAATTCAGAACAACCAAGGATCCATGTCAAGCTCTTACACTTTAGAATGGAGAAATCATCCAAACCTTTCATGGGAGAAACAAGGAGACCAAGAGTAAGGAGACAGCTCCATGTTTGAAGAAGAAGTTCTAGCAAGGTTAAGAAGCCCCCACCAATGGCATTACACACCACTCATTTGAAGTTTGAATGGATGCAACTCCACGGACGGAGGCACAAGGGTGGATTAAACTTTTGAATTTATAAAGACCTAGACTTAAGCACACCTACGTCTACTAAAACACTATTCCGTAAGCACACGGGGTCATGTCATAGTATAGGAGGGCGGTAAGTATAGGGTCGATCCACAGGGAGAAAAAGAGCACTAGCTCTAGGTTGGTTTTTCTAGGTTCCTACTGTGGAGACTTTGTAATTCCATGTTGGGGCATAAAATGTTACTTTGTTACCATATTGGGGAGAAATGGCATGTAAACTTTGTAATTCCATTTGCTAATAATTATGTTCTATTTTCATCTTATTCTCTATGATTTGCTTGTTGGTTTGCAGGTGAAATCACCTAGGAATTTAGAAAAATTGCTTATATGTGTGAATTTTGGGATTTGTCCCTAGGTCTAATTCTTGGATCCCTAGGCTGCCTCCCATCTTCCTATATCCTAATCAATCTCCCTAAGCCTAAGTGAGAGATCTAAGTAGCTAGTTTAGGTGATTCTAGTATAATTAGTATGGAGCCTTCTCAAGGCTAGAATGTGGGGGAATTGGGGTCGAAAACCCTAATTTGACCTCTCCATTACTACCCTCGGCCCCTAACTTCCCTAGGAATGTCTAATCTACAAACCTAGACTTGATTAGACTCTAATTGAATTGAACATAATCCCTAACCCAATTGAGTCTCGCAAGAGTAGTAGGGTGTGTTAGGGACTAGTTCCCCTATACACAACCTAGCATATTCATGGCTAGTTAGTAGCTTAGGTTAATTCATTAGACTCTAACTTGTTATTTGGTTTGGATAATCTAAATGGAATCGTAATATTTCTATGTCATCCCCCAACTTAAGTGATAAGTGCATCCCCTAAGCAGCCCACATCTTCATTAATTGCTTTAAAACCCTAATTTTCATCTTGCTTAGCTAGTGTTAGCTTAGTTAGCTCTTTTCTTGCCTAGATAGCTTCTTGCCCTGTTCTTGATTTGTTCTTACTAGCTTTAGGTTTTTACTTGCTCTTTTTCTTTTCTCTTGCTTGTCTTAGTGTAATTTACCTTTTCATACCTAGATTAGTCTTTTCCTGCTTAATTAGTCTTAATCTAGTCTAGGCTTAACTTAGATTTCATTCTCGCCCTTAATTGCTTTCTTTCTTAACTTAGTTTAATAATCAAAACAACATTCAAACCCTTAACCCTAGTCTCCGCAATAGGAACCCAGCAAAACAGACGTAGCTCTAGTACCCCTTTTTCTCCCTGTGGATCGACCCTATATTTACCGCCCTCTTATTCTACGACACGACCTTGTGCGCTTGCGGGATAGTGTTTTAGTAGATGTAGGTATGCTTAAGTCTAGGGGTGGTAGTACACATTTGAACCGATCCAGAACGATCGTACTACCCAGCACGGCCGTGCTACAGCAGAGGTAGAACGATCCTTATATATTGTAAATTCACATACTTGGATTGAGAAACGTGCATGTTTATCTCACCTGGAATTTTATATCATCTAGAACTCTTCAACAAAATAATCAATGATAAGTTTGTCTCCATTTGTCAAACTCTTATGTCACCGCGAATTTCATAGATGGTCAAACTCCTGAACCAAATAACCACCGACACCTGTAAGTTGTGGCCGTTTATCAAACTCGTAGCAAAATTCCATATACAATCACGACTCAGTTCTATTGTTTCCCACCATAAGGTTTCACTCGGCAGCCTTTTCCCTTGACGCAGGATCGCCAACACTGCCAGCAAGCAAATCCATATATGCTCGCCGACTATTGAAATCATTTAATCCTATGTATCTTCATAAGTGAACTCACAAATTACAATTTTGATCTTATAACCTATTTTTTTGTTGATCAGTCGAGGTGTATGTCCTTGCGGGTTCTCTGTGGAGAAGAAGTGTTGTCTCCAAGTGCACTTCCTCGACATCTACATTTACCAGATTGCACAGAGACAGACAATAACTCCGATCAAATCACGGTCTCCAGATCGCTCATTATAGACGACAGATATTAAGTAAAAGTTGTCACCGGCGGGTGGAAGAACAGCTTAAACCTGGCTTTTTACCATACTAGGACCCACATTGGTAATCATATACCAGTATCTACCACTATAAGGCCTAATCCAGTTTGGCATCCGTGACATTAACTTCACAAAAGGAGCGCAACCAATTGGGATGGCACCGAAGACGGCACGTGCTTCAACACCCCGACATTCCTTCTTAACACTAAGATGATATTTTTCATGGAATACTACAGACCCAGCTTCTCTACGCCCGTACACATTAGGTGTGGACTCGATGCAATTTTGCAACTTTGGCAACGCTATAAGGAGATATGTAATGAATATAGAGAGGTGATGGAGTCTTTATGCGACCAAGTTAGCATCTAGCTTTTGTGGTTTAAAGTTCGCATCTGTCTGATTGTGATCATCAGTACAATTTCTTTACTGCCAAGAGGAGGAATACTGTCCAACAATTAGACGTAGAACAGCAAAAAGGCAACTGTTCTATATATGCTGCTTTTAAATAATTTCACTATTGATTATTAACAGTCTCGCAAATAGTTTGACATAGAAGTAAATCATAGACAGATGTATACATTAATCAGTATTGACATCTCCGCACATTTTAGTTTAACGTTGGCCATTAATGTCTTATGCGTTGGCAACTATGAGAAAATACGTGTTGGCTATGTTTGGATTTGTGTAATTCGTCTCCAGTGTAATATAAACCAGAAAAATGAAAGCATGAAAGACGATGACAATTTAATTGGTGCAACGAAAAAATGACAATTTTATTCATTTGGTTTAATATTCTAATAATTTAATACTTTGATTTGTTTAAAAGTGGTTAGAGTGACTTAAAGCTCACTCCAAAAAGAAATTAAAAGGATAGTGTTATTAAGATATGCCTCCAAATCTACTATCTCAATTTGTGTCTTGATTTGTTGTATGAGATTGCATCAATACAGACAGTTTCTTATGTACAAAAAGTTCTTTCTGAATTTTCAATATATAAGGGTCATAGTTATTAGAGGGTGTAAACAATGCGGGTCTGATGGTATTTATTCTTATCGTTATTTAATTGAGTGGGTGTCGATACTGTTTTAATTTAGTAAGATAGTAAGTATGTACTAAACCCGCATTATATATAATTAAAAGCACACCGTACCCGTAGCCAGACAGGTACACACAATAGTTGTTGGTAAGCGGATGGGTATGTAAGTATGTAATTCTATATACAGTATCATATTGTTAATGTCAGAAAATATATAATATTGTCTTTTTCTTAATATAAAAAGATATTATCACGGATATGTATATGATACTAACATAAATTATTATAATAAAATAGCACTATACGTAATATGTTAAAGGTGAATCGTGTTTTCATTGTTTTTATATTTGTAGTCAACAGTGTAGTGTTTGAATTCATAGAAAACAATGACAACCTTATTTATTTGGTTTAATATTAGAATCATTTAATACTTTGATTTTCTTACACTTGGTTAGAAATAACTTGAAGCTCAATCCAAGATATTCAAAGATTCTGTTAGTAAGATGTGCCTTCAAATCAGCTATTTCAATTTATTTTTCTAATTGTCTCTTGACTTGTTGTATGAAATTGCGTTAGTGCATACAATTATATGTCTACAAAAATTACTTTCAGAATTTGTAATATGTAAGGCCATAGTATTAGAGGGTGTAAAAACTGTGGGTCTGACCATATCTATACTTTTTATTATTTAATTGAGTTGCTGTCGATACTGATTTAATTTAGCAAGTATGTGAACTGAACTAAACCCGCTTAATAATAAAGTTTACAATGACACTGTATCCTTAGCCCAACCACAGTAACTGTTGGTAAGCGGTGTGGGTATATATGTAGCTACACAATTCTATATAATATATCATATAGTTGAGGTTAGAAAATTTATAATATATTATTTATCTTTATAGAACTAGGTATATCCATGTATCTGATATTAACATAACCTTACATACAGGGGCGGAGCCAGACCTTGATATGTGGGGGGGCCAAAATAATAGTACTACCCACCAAGAATCGATCCAAAGACCCTTTGAAAGTAAACACCATCTGAATCCACTGCACTATGTTCACATGTTGATGAGTTTGTATTATAACCGTAATATAAACACATCGTTTTCACATTTGTTGGAAAAATAAAACACATGTGCGCATGGGGTATTGAACCCGCAACCTCATCCAAGGGAGAAGTTCCACTAGCCACTGAACCAACTGTAAACTTGGTGTTGTATACACATTGTAATTATATATATTATTATACCATATCATAGACATATGTATATATATACATATATATACTAAAATTTTATTTTTTTTGGGGGGGTCATGGCCCATGCTTGCCCCCTAGCTCCGCCCCTGCTTACATAGTAAATAACGATACACATAATAGATTGAAGGCGTGTCCTATTCATTAATTTTATATATGTAGTCGAGAATGCAATCGTTTGAGTTATGTAGCATAGTACGTTACTATTTAACTTCTAAATTTAGATTACATCACTCTATGTTTTTAACTAGAATGGTAGAAACAATTGTAACTATTATATTAGTTAGAGTAGTACATAATCTAAACAATAAATTAACTAGAATATTACTATGTAAATAATTATGTTTATATAATAGGTATACGTTCTAGAATATTTAGGTCCAAGCATACCCATTATGGACTCATTTGAATAAGGTAGTCCATTAATACATGATTACAAGTATTTAGGTCTACATGTACGCTGATGGAAAATTGTAATGAGTTACTTTTAAAACAACTAATCATGTGGCAATGCAACATATATATTAATCTTACCTCTCATTAGTTGCTAATTGCATTGATGGTCATTTGTTAAGATGATAGAAATTGATAAATAAAATATATTTTGATGATACTTCAAGGCTGCATCCATAGACTTCTTGGATTTAAAAATATATCTATTCCTATTTTGTTCCTTTCTATATGTTCATAACAAAATTGAGGGCTCCTTGATTTATAGAGTTAGATGCACAAAGTAGTGTTATATGTATATAAATTTTAGTGAAAATCATCACATTATTTTTTTAATATTATAGTGACCATAATACATATAGCCTCTTGTCACATTGGTTTTATAAATTAGGTAGATGTGGGCATAAGATTTTCATTTGAAATATCAAGCATAGTTATTGAAGGGGTGACATTTAAAACTGAATGCAAAATAATGCATTGCTAGACTAATTTAAGATTCACTCGATCATTTGTAGTTGCCTCAAATATATGATTTTAGTTCATTTTGACATTTCCTCAACTTTCAATCATCTGAGTTCTTTTATGTTGTCACATAACTACATGATTCATGTTCTGACAAATAATTAATATTCAGCCAAAGTCCATATAGCATTACATATTACCCTATCACATAAACATAGGGACATAATATCCACATTCATTTTAACATTTTGAATTGTGCTAGACATTTTTCAACTATCATATGAGGATTATGGATTTACATTACCGGTTAAAGGGTGTACTAAGAACATTGACCTTTTAATGTTTAATCAAATTTAGTAATTTTTTTCTTTTAGCAGATGTTATGTGCGTCAACTAAAGAATTTTTTTGGATATCTGAGCTATGACCCTAGTGACTACTCTAACTTCAAGTGAGAGATATTTATGAAGCTATCCATGCATGATGTGATCTATATTCATGTAAGGTGAAGATGAACTTGAAGATAACAAAACTCCCATCCTACATCAAGAAAACCTTCAATTAGTTATTATTATTCCTACATAATTACATTAGATGGAGGTTAAAAGGAGCTCCTTGTTTGAAGGAACTATGGTTTATATATTGATCTCTATTACAATCAAAAGATAACATTTTTATAAGATGTTCTTACATGCCTCTAGCAATATCAAAAATGATATAATTCTACTATTATAACAAACTAAAGCATGATAATGAATAATTTTCTATGAACAAAAAGGATTCAAATGGAATAATGTATTCTTATACTACTTTATTTTAACTTCAAAAGTTGCATTAAGTGGTATAAAGAGTAATATAGGATGATATTGTGAAAAAAATAAATTAGTCTATGATAGGACTGATGATGACACTTCAATGGTCTTTTACAACTAATAAGCATCATGTTTTGGCATGTATATTAATTATATAACTCCTTTGATAGTAAAATATTTTGTAAAAGTATAAAATGTGCTTGTGTGTTAATTTGTTTCAAGGGAACTTTTATACAAAATTTTTGTTAAAATAAAGAAGTTATACATGAACTTCTTTCTATGAAAGATGTCATATGGTAGGGAATTGTGATATGCTTCATGGATTTGAGTTGTTGGTGCTCTTTATTTTTAGGATAGTTCTCATTTCTCTTCTTGTTAGCAATATTTAAGCTAAGTTACTTATTAGCCAAGACATTGTTTGCCAATCAATGTTTACATATAAAACTTGATTTAGCCTTATCAAAGTGATTTTTTTGTTTCTTTTTTCTCAAAGAACCAGACCACATATACAAAACAAAAGTATGAAAAAACATTGACTATGATTGAGATAAGTATCACCATCCCCTTGTTCCACTCAAATAATAAGCAAAAATATTTCATATGATACAATAAAACATAATCTTTTTACAAGTACAATATGCTCTTCACTTTTTCAACAAGTCATAGATTGGTTGATTATAGTTTAAAATCTAAACAAATGGTAGAATCGAATGATTATATTTTTTATTGATATTTCATTGAATTTTGTAATGCATGACTGATGAGGTATCCATCATTACCAATTGATAGACAATGAGACATGAATTGATTCTTACATAAGAGGGAATATGCCTTTAATTTAAATTATTGATTATTTATGATGATATACCTCGATTTCATTTTCTTTCATGAATTCAAATAGGAGAATCATACGCATGATTTTATTTTCATGTTAGACTTCTATAAATGTATCATAGCTAATATTGAAATACATATGATATTTTTGTTGATATGGATAGAAAAAGATGTGTAACAATTAGTATTAATGGATCCATGATACCATATGAAAGTATCTTGATAATATATAATCTTAAGAGATAATTATTTATACAAATAAATACATGCAAAGCACGTGCAATTACGAGTATTAACTATAGAGAACCTACGAACAACATTCTAGGTAAAGGACTCTATCAACATGTGGTTCTTCAAAATCCTCTATGGTACTATTATTAAAGAATTGATGTACAAAGACAAAGAGCGATCAAGTGTTCAATGCCAGATCGAGTGTAACATCCCAGGATTTCAGGCCTCGGATAACATGATCTTAAAAGGAATGATTGGACTACCCATATCACCAAGGTGTACCTCCTTTTTCGAGAGCTCATCACTAAAGAACTCCATAGTTAAGCGTGCTCAGCTTGGAGTAGTACTAGGATGGGTGACCAGTCAGGAAGTTGATCCTGGCTTGCGCATCAGTGTGGACAAAGTGTGTATTTAAGTCTAGTGGTGATTTGTGGGGCCAATCATCATTCCTGAAACTCTACTAGAGCCTTGGGCAATGGGCCCGGGCCTTACAAATGGTATTAGAGCCATAACCCCTCCAGTAGGTGGGGCCCACATGCATATGGCATGCCAATCTTGAGTCGTACGATCCAGGCATGTTGGAAAAGGCTATCGATGGTGATGTAGCCACCCTTGTGCTGGTATTCCCTGATCGAGAGTTGGGTGCCCATGGGCCATTTGGGTCTGCACTGAAATGGGGATAGATTATGAGGCCATATAGTTGAGCCTTGACGAGGACGTCAAGAGTCTAAGTGGGGGAGATTGTAACATCCCAAGATTTGAGGCCTCAGATAGAATGATCTTATACAGAATGATTGGACTACCCATATCACCAAGGTGCACCTCGTTTTTCAGGAGCCCATCACTAAAAAACTTCATAGTTAAGCGTGCTCAACTTGGAGTAGTACTAGGATGGGTGACCAGTCAGGAAGTTGACCCCAGCTCGCATGTGAGTGAGGAAAAAGAATGCAATTAAGGCCAGTGGTGGTCTGTGCGGCCAGTCCTCATTCCTGAATCTCTACTAGAGCCTAGGGCAGTGGGCCCGGGTGTTATAATTGTAACGTCCTAGGATTTGAGGTCTAAGATAGAATGATCTTATACGGAATGATTGGACTACCCATATCACCAAGGTGCACCTCCTTTTTTGGGAGCCCATCACTAAAAAACTTCATAGTTAAGCGTGCTCAACTTGGAGTAGTACTAGGATGGGTGACCAGTCGGGAAGTTGACCCCGACTTGTATGTGAGTGAGGAAAATCATGTAGTTAAGGCTAGTGGTGGTCTGTGGGGCCAGTCCTCCTTCTTGAATCTCTACTAGAGCCTAGGGCAGTGGGCCCGTGTGTTATAAATGGTATCAGAGCCAATTCCCCTCCAATAGGTGGGGCCCACATGGGCATGGCATGCCAGTCTTGAGCTGTGTGGTCTAGGCATGTAGGAAAGGGTTGTCCATGGTTGACGTAGCCACCCTTGTGCTGGGATTCTGTGATCGGGAGCTGGGTGTCCATGGGCCATGTTAGGTTTGCACTGAAATGGGGAAATATTATGAGGCCATATAGTTAAGCCTTGACGAGGACGTCAAGAGTCTAAGTGGGGTAGATTGTAACATCTCAGGATTTCAGGCCTCGGATAAAATGATCTTAAAAGGAATGATTGGACTACCCATATCACCAAGGTGCACCTCCTTTTCTGGGAGCTCATCACTAAAGAACTCCATAGTTAAGGGTGCTCAGCTTGGAGTAGTACTAGGATGGGTGACTAGTCGGGAAGTTGATCCTGGCTTTCGCGTCAGTGTGGACAAAGTGTGCAGTTAAGGCTAGTGGTGGTTTGTGGGGCCAATCGTCATTCTTGAAACTCTACTAGAGCCTTGGGCAGTGGGCCCGGGCCTTACATCGAGTCTATTTGGTAGACTCTATGAAGGTAAGTATAGAGCAACCTCAGTCAATGAACTTATATCTTATATGAAAAGCATCAAGACCATATATCTTGTTACACTACCTTTTAAGGATAAAGATTGATGTTGTAGTCAGTCCTAGATGTAATTAAAAAATGAGTAGCCACATATAACTATAATAGAATATATCTTCCATGCATCCAAATGGCTTTCAAGGACTTGATGCTCACAACATTCATAAGATCTCAATAAGACTAGAATACCTGATCAAGGAAGTTGACAATTGTATTTTTCTAATTATAAGGGTTTCACAACCAACTATGATGTTCCCTGACAAATTCTTGATTTTTGGAGATAGTCCTTTCATCATTATGAGAACAATAAGGCCATGAATCAAAGAATCTCCCTAGAAGATATTGAGATAAAACTTCCATGGTATTCAAGGAAAGTATGTCACAGAAAACATCCATGATAGGAGGTTCTTTTATAACTCATGCATGGAGACCATCCCCAAGCAGTTCTACACAACAATTTCCCTCCAAGATAAAACACAATGGAGAGAAAAACTAAGAACACTATGGAAGGAACCTTCCTAGAAAGCTCAGCAAACTCAAACTCCATCACAAAACACAACTACTCAGTCAGATTTGGCACTGACAACAACCCAACCAATGCCAATGAATGAAACAAACTAGACATTGGACACAAACCAAGAGATATACCATGAGGACACCACCACAACAAATGATTTAGAACATGCAAAAATGGTCATAGAAACATTCGACAACTTGGATTAGGATGGATGTTGTTGTTTATCAAAAGAAGAGTTGGATCTTATCATGAAAGTTCTAAGGTCTGAAGATGACGAACTTGTAGATCCAATGCTCTCAACTATATGAAGAGAATAACAAATAATGCAAAGCCATACATCATAGTTGAATAGAAGGCTAAGCATTGTGTAAAGAGTATAATTGAGTAAACTAGGAAACATGGAAGGGGATACTTAACATAATGTCGACTTTGGAAAACCACAATTCTGTTATAGGAGACCAAAACATATACAATAATCCAACAAATATAATTTTCATGTCTTGTTCTTTATGTAAGTGTTGGATACTATAAATAAAAAGGTTGAAGCATTTTAGGATGATTATTAACATCATCTATGGGGTGCATACGTTGTCCAGTTATTGCACTCCCAAAAGACAAATAGGGGACCATAAGAATAGATCTAAAACTCACTTATTTACACCAAATCTCATCCTTTGCACTTTGGGGATAGAATGATGAAAAGTTTGGGAGCGTGTGAAAAGGCAAGAACACCCTCGTTCCTCATCTTTACAATATCACCCTTTTGTATTCATCATCTGGACATACCATACATCCATAATTTTGAAAATTGTGAAAATTTGTTAGTTTGCACATTCTAGATTAAGGTTACCTGCTCAATACTTAGTTATAGAAATCTATTCTTGAAGAGATGTAGGATAACAGTCTTGGTTTTAGGCAAATCTTGAGTCAATTTTCCCAAAAGTTATCTTCATTTCTAGACTAGATCTAGTTGTCTTCAAGATATCCAATAGTGCATTAATGTATCAAGTGATAAATTTTGGCAATAAATCTGCATATCATGCTAAATGATCATGCTTCTACATCATCTCTACCTTAAGATACTTTGGGTTGCAAATAGAATCTTATTGATTGGGTAAAACATTTAAAGACAATGGCAGAATGTTAACTTGATACACTCTTGAGTGATAATCTGAGACCCCAATCATGTACTAGAATCTCATAAACCTTATTCCAAGGAAAAATCAACCCCTTATAGTCACAAAAATTTCTAAAAAGTAGAAATAGAGGTTTGACAACCCACAAAAATCCAAAAAAATCATATCATACAAAAAAGCCAAAAAGAGAGAGAATAAAAGTCATAGAGAGAATAAAAGCATGAGAGTTGTGCCATAATACAAGCCAAAAGGTTCTGCCAATCCAGTGTATAGTTTTTCTCATGAAAGAAAATATGTTGTGATCTGTAGTAGAATTTGGAAGCTCTACCAAATAACCCCTTATTCTTCAAAGGAGTTCCTAGAAAGAACCTATCATTATACATGACTTCTATGGAGTGACTATGATGAGAACAAGTTACACCTCAATCCTAGCTAACCTACACACTCCCATGATTATCCAACAAAATAAAAGTTAGGAGTCAAAGCTATTTTGTATGAGATTTATGCATAGTATGGCTAGGAAGTGGGCCTCTGAGTGGATATCACAGAGGGGGAACCTAACTTTGGGGAAGAGGAGTAACATGTGAAAGGTCAAAAAACCTTTAAGTTTCTAAGAGAGATTCCAAGTACAAAAAAATAGACAAAGCAATATTGGGATTAGACACTAAGGGGAGAAGTCCTTCTATTACCATCTAAGAGGGTCTAAACATAATGCCATAATATTGATGATACAAAAAATTTGAAAAAACAAAAGGATTCCTCTATCAAGGGATGATGGTTCAAATACAAAAAGGAAGGTCATAAAATAATGAATTACTTCTCAAATGAGAGTTTTGAAACTCTCAAAAGCTTCAAATATCCAACATAAACTTCAATTCATCCTTTATCTATATCTTGGGGGAACCGAGACTCATTTTAAAACCATTTTTCAATATTGAAGATTATATAGGTTCGGTATACTACATTAGAAGAAGGAACAAGGGAAACAACACATGTAAGTGTTTCCCATGATTGAATGAAGCTTTAAGGATGATCAAATGAGTCACGACAAAGAACTCAAGGAATTCCCAATTCATAGATCATCATAGGGCAATGAGGTTGGATGGAGATATGAAGAAGATCAATTGAAATTTGAAAAGGAAATGGCATTTCTAGGGGCATCATGGCTCCTATGAGGGTGGTATATATGGGTAAGAACTAGCGTAGTGAGGTCTGCAATTTTCTTGTAAGACCCCTGTCCTATATTTTGCTTTATCTTATTTTCTTAGAATAATTAGATGCTTGAAACCTTAATCTAATCATGCAATCTTCTTGTGTTTTCAATTTGGTCCAATTTGAATGTTGTTTGAGCTAGTTATAATATATATGTGCTTGTTTTGGACCAAGTTGCAAATTAACCATATCTTGGGTTTCCCTTGTAATTTATCACATGTTTGATGTGCCTCTTATGCCTTAGCATCATGTTAGAGAGAGTGGTGCATAGAGGCACCAAGTTGTACCTTAGTTGATGAGGTGGAATCATGTGTTGAAGTTAGGGTTTTGCATGGATGCCTAAGTTGATGTTGACCATGGATGTTGAACCCTTGTGCGTGTTTGTGTGGCGGCCGATGTGCTTTACTTTGGTCTTGTTTTTTACAGTCAAAGAGGTTTTTAGTAATGCCTTGAGTTCTTGCGGTTGAAGACCTTTTCCCACTCCTTGGTCTCTAAGGACTTTAGTGTTTGGTCTCTTGGTAGCTATGTTTCTTGATCACCATGGTGGTAATGGTCGCTACCTTTGTTAGGTTGCCATGTTTTTGTTTCTACTGAAGTATTTTGAGGGCCAAGTTGGTCGCTAGCCTACCTTTATCTTATCACCCTTTGATGCATGTGTACGTTTAGTGCTTGCATAAATGTTTTATGATGGACAAGTGTCTTGACGCCTAACCTCACTTTACCTCTCTCTACCCTTGGATATATATACCTCTCTCTTTTCATGCAATTGATCTCTATACACCCTATTTCTCTCTCTCTCTCTCATCCTTGGAGCTTGTCCTTCTTTTCTGCTCGGTGGATAAGGAGGTAACAAGGTAAAAGTAGGTGGTTGTTTCCCCTTGAATGTGTTATCTAGGGTTGGAACAACTCTCCTTTGATGTTATTTGGTTTTGGTAAGTGATCTATCCTTCTTGGTTTCATTTCTTACAAACCCTACTTCTCTTTCTTCTCTTGTTTGAATCTATGGTTCTCCATGGCAGATGTTCTTGAGGAACTTCACTCTGTGGTTGAATCCATGGTTTTCCATGGTAGTACCTAAGTTGAGATGAATATATACTCTGTTCCCTTTCTTTTTAGCCTAGGTTTTGTGCTCTCTTTCATTAGGTTCCTTTAACATAGGGTTACTCTTCTTTCTTTGAGGTGACGCTAGCTTGGTTGTGAAGTTGTAAAAGCTAGGGTTTTTCTCTCTTCTTTGGAGCTTTCTTGCTATTTGGAGTCTCCACATCATAATCCAAGGTGAGTTATATAACTTTCCCCTCAATTATTGTTACACTCATCTTGCATGTTAATGATCTACACTGAAAACATAATTATAAGTAGTATGGTGATGAAGTCATGTTCTAGGTTTTACTATTCATGGAGATCCTTGTTCAAATGACTCTGTCTTAACCCTAATCTAGTGCATGACCATCTTGTTAAGATGGAGGTTTGATTAATGTATGCATGTGCTCAATGCTTGGTTTTATCTCTCATATCATGGTTTTGGTGTTGACCCTTGTGGACCATAATTAGGGTTTTGGTTTTCATATGGTTTACTCTTTGATGACTCTTCAGCTTCTTGATGTCATACCATCTGTTTTGATGTATGTGGTTGTGGTGGTTTTAGCTTAATGGAGGTTGCTATGTTTTCCCATACACGGCCACCAATGCAAGCTAACCCTATCGCTACATCTCCTTGACCATGCATGGTTGCTATATTTCCTTGACTTTAATGGTCACTATACTTCTCTATTTTTAATGTCTCTATGTTTGAGGAGGTTCACTCCATACGGTCACCATGATCTTGATTTGATTGGATGGTTTCTTGGCCATGGTGTTGATGAAGGTTTGATTATGGTTTGGTTACTAGAATCCCTAACCCTAATTCCCTAGTGATCGCTATGATACTCTATTCTCATGGTCGCTATGTTGAACAATGTTGATTGGGGTGGTTTGTTTATAGTGGTCGCTAGGCTTAGATTCCTTGAAGTTGTCATTATATTGAAGTGTTTCTTCTGGTCACCATAATGTTGGTGGTCACTATGATAGGTCCTAACCCTAACAATCACTAGGGCAACCTAACCTTAGCGGTCAATAGGGAACCTAACCCTATTAGATCACTAGAGATGGTTTCACCTTACATGGTCGCTATGTTTGTTCCTAATTTTATGATCAATAGTCATGCTGACTTGATGATAATGATGCTTGACTTAATGGCTTCCAAGAATGTAGGAGTGGTGAACTTTTAGGTGAAATATTTGTTGCTATTGTGAAACCCTAAATTTCTTAGTCGTATGAAAACTTTAATCCTATTTGATCACATGGTGTTAATTCTTAGCTTGCTTGAGAATTTAGTATGTTGACAAAGTACCATCTCTCTGTTGTACTTGTTGTAACTCTAATTTTCTAATAAATAAGCATGATGGTTAATGATTATGTGATACAAGTGTGGTGATTATGAGCCTCGATGAGGCATGGAGAGATAATAATGTTCTTGCAGAGAATGAGGTGAATGGTCTTATGATATTAGACGAGGCTTAGCACCTAATTGAGATAACATCCTTTACGCGATGTGATAAAGTGATATCCCATGGTGATGTGACAATGGTGATGGTCTTGTGTATGGCAGTGTAACAGTTTCATGTGGTGATGTGATCAACCTTATGCTTCATATGTTTAATATCTTCTGGGTTGCAACCTACCCTTATATTTGTAGAAATCTGTTTAGGGTTTGTATGTTGTAAATTGATTGATTTAGTATAAAAGATACCTAATTGGCTTAACTAATCAAGTGGAACCCTAATCATGTAGTTGCCTTATGCCATAGATCCATTCCAGTGTTAGAACTTGCCGGATGGTGAAATGAGTATTCCTGAGGGAAATTGAAGCACATACTATTGAGTATGTGTGGTACTTAGAGAGAACATCTTTGTCATCTAGATCTCAAGTGATTGAGAATGACTGTGATCATGTCTTGGATATTATTTTATGTGATTTCTGTGAGGTAGTAGTGAGAACAATTATTGTTTTGCCTCGGTGATATAGGTGTGTACAACCTGGTTTCTAGCACCGTGACCTGTACCAAGTCAGGCTAGGTGTTTTCAGCTTGACTATATGTCACTGGTGGCACTTGACTGATATGTCTCTGCGGTGCAGACTCTACTGACCCAGTGTGGATAAGATCTTGGAGTATGACTCTTCCTAGATCTTGTGTCACACTAATTTCGACTTAGCAATGCTAAGTTAGATTTGGGTGGTACGACTCAAATTCTCAGGGTTTAATAAAAGATGTAATACACTCATATAGTATATCTGCTTAGGGCTCAACACGTATCACATTGGTTGTTGCCCTTGTCCTATCTTTGTACTACTCAATTGTATTATAATGCGGTAAGATAAATCAGCTGTTATACATGCTCTTCATTTTCCTTTTAAATACATATCATGTTCTACTTATTTGTTTCTTGTTTAACCTGCTTACTCTGAGTAACCATCTTAATGTATTTGTTTAGCTGAATCTGTCACTTGGTTAATAATGGTATTTCCTTCTTAAATATAACATGTGTCTACAATAGTTGTTGGTGAAGAGTTATATCTCTCACTAGGACATGGGTCTCACCCTTGTGGTTTGCAAAATCTTCTTGGGTGGTCGTGCGTGGAGTGGTAGAGATCATGTTGTTGAGGAAGAGCAACTTGGATATTAGTAAATGCAGAAGGTTGGATAAGTTGTTGTCTTGTGTAGTAGAGTTCTATGTGTCATCCCTGTACTCTCAGGCCAGGGAGGGTTGTGTTTTGTGGATGACACATGGTTTTTGGCAACATGCCTTGGTTATATATGTGGCTTGTACATGTGAACATGTTATCTTTTATAATAGGTGTGTTACAGTTGGCCACTATACAGATGTAATGTGTGTCCTGATATATGATATGGTACAATTTGTGGCCCTCTGATGTAATATGTTTCTGCTTATATGGTTATATGAGATCAGTTTTAATTTACCCTATTTTGTTGTAATGTGCTTATTTAGTTGATAATCACACTTTGGTTTTGATTTATCTCAGTTTTGTGGCGTTAGTGTGCCACAAGTTAGGTTAGTATCATAGCTCTAGGTTCAATGAGTCTACAGGGACATAGGACTAGGGTTTGTGTCTATTCTTGCATTATCCAGTATATATGATTGCACCTTCTGCTTATGCAGAAGAAGAATAAGTTATGTCTAGAGAACACAAAGAACATGCCAAGAGTAGCTTTCTTGCACCAAGAGGTGGTGCCAGGAGGTAAGCCAGAGTAGATGTAGTGCCTAAAGAGACTAAGTTTGACCCAACAATTATGGCCAACCTCTCCTTTCAGTCCATATTTGGACATTTTGTGGCCACAATTTTTCCGTGAGGGAAGTTATTCCCAATGCGGAATCCCATGGTTCTGGGAAGACTTTTGAGATGTTGAAGCATATGGTGTCAATCGAGTATGAGGGTATAGCAGACCAGACATATGCAGACATGTGGCTAATAGAGCTAGAGAAGGCCTTTAAGATCCTTAATATCCCAAAAGAGGATAAGATGACGCATGGAGTTTACTTGCTAAAGGGTAGTGATGGCCATTGGTGGACCATTGAGGAAGAGAAGAGGCCTGGTGTAGTGATTATTTGGGAGGAGTTCCACTGCAAGTTTGTGATCTGATACTTCCTAGAGACATATCTTGACGAGAAGATCTTGTAGTTTGAGAAGATTCGATAGGGATCGATGATGATCAATGAGTACGAGGAAAAGTTCATGGAGTTGCTAAGGTTTTGTCCTCACATGGCTACAACGGATAAGAAGAGGATCTGATGGTTTGAGAAGGGTCTAAGTAAGGAGTTGACAACGATAATATCTACTTTAGAGAACCAAGAGTAGTTTTCTACCTTTTTTGAGTCCATGAGACATATAGAGAGGTCAACTATAGAGAAGTGTGAGGCTAAAGCAACGAAGAAACTGGCTCAGTTTCATTGGTAGTCTTTTGGGCTTCAAGAAGGAAAGGTTTTCATCACCTCAGTCACAACAGAGGTTAGCTATATAGTCTCACTGGTCACCAAGCAAGGATAGAGGTTGTACCTTTCTGTTGGAAGGATCTTGTAGTGCAACGTCAACATCAATGACAGGGCCGTCTAGGACATGGTATGAAGATAAGACCTATTATAGGTGTGGGCAACCAGGATACTTGAAGTGGGCTTGCCTAGTGAAGGATGAGGAGGTGACCCAACAGCCGAGATAGAGTCAGTAGGGTTCCCATCGAAAGTAGTTCAATAGTAGTGGTGGTAGAGGATGCGTTCAGGCATCACAGGAAGGATCTTCTAGGTAGGCCAGTAGAGGATGTGGGTAACAATAGGCGATTGATCAATTCTATGCCATGAGTCATCCGCAGGGAGTGGTCAACCCATGGGTCATGACATGTTAGATGGATTTATTTCATTCTTATTTGTCTACATCTTCCTTTGTATCTATTTTGGTTGACCTCAGTGCGACACACTCTTTTGTCACCAAAGAGGTGATTTGTAGTTGTTCCTTTCTTGTTAGTCATACATCTGATAGTCTTCTTCTAGAAGCCCCTATTTTTGGTTCCATTGAGCTGCGGGAGGTGTGTCCATCATGCATTCTTTCTTTCTCAAGATGCAACATTCAATTGGACCTTATGCCACATGACATGCATAGATTTGACGTGATCCTTGGGATGAATACCTTGGAGAAGTATCAGGTGGTCCTGGACTATAGCTCTAAGGTAGCGACGTTCTTTGAAGGTGATGTTTCATGGATCTTCCAAGGAGATACAAATATTTTCCCGACGTGCTTACTGTCGGCTATGATAAGAAAGAGGCTGATGAGACAGGGGTGTGAAGATTTTCTGGTGCATATAGTGGATAACAAGGTGAGGATTCCTAGTATCTTGGAGGTGTGGGTGGTGTGTGAATTTGAGGGTGTGTTCCTTGATGAGTTTCCTATCGTTCCCCCTCCTAAAGAGATTGATTTTGTGATCAATCTTGTTCCTGGTACATAGTCGATAGCACAATCACCATACAGGATGGCACCGACAGGGATGTAAGAGTTGGAGAAGTAGTTGCAGGAGCTATTAAAGAAGGGCTTTATTAGACTGAGCATTTCCCCTCGGGGTGCGCCTGTGTTATCATGAAGAGGAATGATGGTTCTTTGAGTTTGTGCATCAAATACTGATAGTTGAACAAGGATATGATCAAGAACAAGTACCCCTTATCGATGATAGAGAATCTATTTGATCAGTTGAGAGGTTTAGGTGTGTTTTCAAAGATAGATCTGAGGTGAGGGTACCATCAGTTGAGGATAAAGGTATATGATATACCTAAGTCTGCTTTTAGGACTCGTTATGGTCATTATGAGTTTGTGGTTATGTTGTTCGGGCTAACCAATGCACCGACAACGTTCATGGATATAATGAACTGGGTGTTCAGGTTGTATCTTGACCAGTTTGTGGTGGTGTTCAATGATGACATCTTGATATACTCCACAAACAGCCAGCAGCATGGGCAACATCTACAATAGGTTTAACATTGTTGAGGCAACACAAGTAGTATGCCAAGTTCAACATGTGTGAGTATTGGTTGAAAGAGGTGTCTTTTCTTGGGCATGTGACATCTACTAGAGGTGTTCGTGTGGATCCTAAGAAAGTTTAGTCAGTTTTAGAGTGGGAGCAGCCTAAGACACCTATGGAGGTTTGTAGCTTCCTACGCTTGGCAAGCTACTACATGAGGTTGATGAAAAACTTTAGTGTTGGGCGTTACCCCTAGTGAAGTTGACAAGGAAAGGTGTACCATATGTATGGAATGACATGTGTCAACATTCTTTCTAGCTTCTGAAGGAGAAGCTGACTAGTGCATTGTTTTAGTCTTGCTAGAGAAAGGGAAAGCCTATATCATCTTCTGTGATGTGTCAAAGAATGGCTTTAGATGCATGTTGATGAAGAACAAGAACGTGATTTCTTTTGCTTCACGACAACTTAAGAAAAATGAGGAGAACTATCTGACGCACGATCTTATATTACAACTCTGGTCCATGCTTTGAAGATTTGAAGGCATTACCTTTATGGTGAGAAGTGTCAGATCTTCACCGACCACAAGAGCCTTCAGTACATCTTTTTGAAATAGGAGTTGAACATGAGGCAGAGACGTTAAATGGTGTTAATCGAAGACTATGATTGCACCATAAACTACCATCCAGGGAAGGCAAACATGGTGGCAGATGCTTTAAGTAGGAAGTCATCGTCATCATCATATGATGATAAGGTGCAATTGTGTTCTCTAGTGTGCCATAAGAAAGACATGTTGGTGTCTTTACGACAGATGAATGTCCAACTAGAAGTCTCCATGTTGATAGGATTGCTAGAATAGTTACAGGTGAAGCCCACATTGAGATACCAAATTAGAGATGCACAACATGATGATATTTTCATATAGTAGATCTGATTAGAGTTTGTTAGCGAGAAGTAGGAGGTCTTCCACGAGTTAGAGGACATGATAGTTTGTTTCCATGATAGGATAGTGGTTCTAGATGTTGATGATATGAGAAATATGTTCCTTAAGGAAACTCACTCCTTGATGTACGTAATGCACCTAGGTAGCACCAAGATGTACCATAATATGAAAGATTTGTACTGGTGGCCCGGTTTGAAGTGGGATGTGGCTGCGTTCATGGTAGGGTGTCCTATATGTCAGCATGTCAAGGTTGAGCATCAGAAGCCTACATGAACGTTGTAATTGTTACCTGTACCATAGTGGAAATCGAATCATATCACTATGGACTTTGTCGTTGGTCTTCCTAGGACAGCCAAAGGTCATGATTCCATCTGGGTGATAGTTGACAGGTTGACCAAGTTAGTGCACTTTCTTCCTTTGAATATGACATACATTAAAGAGAAGTTGGCACAAATATATGTGGATGAGATAGTGTGTTTGCATGATATCCCGGCTACTATAGTGTTAGACAGAGGTCCTCAATTTACCAGTCATTCTTGGAAACTTCTACATACAACCCTGGGTACACAATTAAGGTTTAGTACAATGTTTCACCCACAAACAGATGGCTAGTCTGAGAGGACTATTCATACTTTGGAAGATTTGCTAAAAGATTTTGTTTTACAGTTTTTAGGCAATTGGGATGTGCACATGAGCTTGATAAAGTTTGTATAATGCACATGCTCACTGCCCACGACTCTAGTAGAGTTTCAGGAACGACGACTGGCCGCACAAATCACCACTAGCCTTAACTGCGCACTTTGTCCACACTGACTTCCTACATGCATGGACCGCACAGCTCCAGACTGGCATTCCATGTCCATGTGGGCCCCACCTACTGGAGGGGTTATGGCTCTGATACCATCTGTAATGCTCGGGCTCACTACCCATGGCTCTAGTAGAGTTTCAGGAACGACGACTGGCCCCAAAAATCACCACTAGCCTTAATTGCACACTTTGTCCACATTGACGCGCAAGCCAGGATCAACTTCCTGACTAGTCACCCATCCTAGTACTACTCCAAGCCGAGCATGCTTAACTATGGAGTTCTTTAGTGATGGGCTCCCAGAAAAAGAGGTGCACCTTGGTGATATGGGTAGTCCAATCATTCCTTTTAAGATCATGTTATCTGAGGCCTCAAATCTTGGGATGTTATAGTTTGCATACAACAACAGTTAATAGAGGAGTATCCACATGGCACCGTATGAAGCCTTTTATGGGAGGCATTGTAGGTCTTCTCTTTGCTGGTACGAGACAAGTGAGTATCAACTTTTGGGTCCTAAGCTTGTGCAACAGACAACAGAGAAAATTGAAGTGATACAACAACAGTTGAAGGTAGCCCAGGATAGACAGAAGTCAAATGTTGATAACCATTGCAGGCTGTTGGAGTTTCAAGTGGGAGACAAGGTGTATCTTAAGGTCTCTCCATAGAAGGGCATGTTGAGGGTTCATAAGAAGGGTAAGTTGGCTCCCATGTTTATGGGATCTTACCTTGTGGTGGCATGTGTCGAGAAGGTGGCTTACAAGTTGAAGCTACCTCCAGAGTTGCACAAGTTGCATCCGGTCTTTCATGTTTCAATGTTGTGGAAGTGTCATCCAGATACTGAGTCAGTGTTGCAACCTATGGAGGTTGAGTTGGAAGAGGATATGTCATATGTGGAAGGTTTTGTGTTGATCTTGACTAAGAGGTGATGAAGTTGAAGAAGAGGGATATAGTGGTGGTAAAGGTTTTGTGGCATCATCATGGCATTCAGGAAGCCACGTGAAAGTTAGAGGATGAGATCCGTAGAAAGTATCCATTTCTTTCCACATAGGTTCGGGGGCGAAATCCTTGTTTGGGGTTTATGGTTGTAATACCCCCGACCTATATTTTGCTTGATCTTGTTTTCTTAGCATAATTATATTCTTGAAACCTTAATCTAGTCATGTGACCTGCTTATGTTTTCAATTTTATCCAGTTTGAATGTTGTTTGACCTATTTATCCTATATGTGTGCTTGTTTTGGACCAAGTTACAATTTACAGATATCTAGGGTTCCCCTTGGAATTTGTCATATGCTTGATCTGTCTCTTATGCCTTAGCATCATGTTAGATATATTGGTGCATAGGGGTACTATGTTGTACCTTGCTTGATGAGGTGGCATCATGTGTTGAAGTTAGGGTTTTACATGGATGCCTAAGTTGATGTTGACCATGGATGTTGACCCCTTGTGTGTGTGTGGTGGACGATGTGATTTCCTTTGGTCATGTTTGTTGCGGTCAAAGAGGTTTTTGATGCCATGAGTTCTTGTGGTCGAAGACATTTTCCCTCTCCTTGGTCGCTATGGACTTTAGGGTATGGTCTCTAGGTAGCTATGTTTCTCGATCACCATGGTGGTAGCGGTCGCTACCTTTGTTAGGTCACCATGTTTTTGTTTCAACCGAAGTGTTTTGGAGGCCAAATTGGTTTCTAGCCTACCATGATATGATCACCTTAGAGGCATGCATATGTTTAGTGCTTGCATGGATGTTTTATGATGGACAAGTGGCTTGACACCTAACCTCTCCTTACCTCTCTCTACCCTTGTATATATATACCCCTCTCTTTGCATGCAAGTGATCTCTTTACACCTTCTTTCTCTCTTTCATCCTTGGATGTCATCCCTCTTTGCTGCTTGGTGGATAAGGAGGTACCAAGGTTGAAGAAGGTGGTAGTTTCCCCTTGCATGTGTGATCTAGGGTTGGAACAACTCTCCTTTAGTGTTCTTTGATCTTCATAAGTGATCTATCCTTATTGGTTTCGTTTTATTACAAACCCTGCCTCTCTTTATTCTCTTGGCCAAATCCATGGTTCTCCATGGTAGCTCTTCTTGAGGAATTTCTCTCTGTGTGGTTGAATCCATGGTTTTCCATGGTAGTGCCTAAGTTGAGATGAAGATCAACTCTCTTCACTTTGTTTCAGTGTAGGTTTCGTGCTCTTTTTCTTAAGCTTCCTTTAACCTAGGGTTGCTCTTCTTTCTTTGAGGTGATGCTAGCTTGGTCGTGGAGTTGTACAAGCTATGGTTTTTCTCTCTTCTTTGGATCTTTCTTGCTATTTGGAGTCCCCACATCATAATCCGAGGCAAGTTATATAACTTTCCCCTCAATTATTGTTACATTCATCTTGCATGTTAATGATTTACACTAAAAACGTGATTATAAGTAGTATGGTGAAGAAACCATGTTGTAGGGTTTACTATTCATGTATATCCTTATGCAAATGACTTCTTTTGGCTTAACCCTAATCTAGTTCATGGACATCTTGTTAAGATGGAGATTTGACTAATATATGCATCACTCAATGCTTACTTTACTCTTTCATATCGTGGTTTCGGTGTTGACCCTTGTGATGACCATAATTAGGGTTTTGGTTTTCATCTTCTTCAGATGGTTTACACCTTGATGACTCTTTTCCTTCTTGATGTCATACCATCTATTTTGGTGTACGTGATCATGGTGATTTTATCTTCATGGAGGTTGCTATGTTTTCCCATACATGGTCGTAATGCAAGGTAGCTGTATCGCTACATGGGTTGACCATGCATGGTCTCTACATTTCCTTGACCTTAATGGTCACTATACTTTTCTATTTTCAAGATCGCTATGTTTGAGGAGATGTACTCAATATAGTCATTGTGATCTTGATTTGATCGGATGGTCACTAGGCCATGGTGTTGACGAAGGTTTGATTTTGGTTTGGTCTCTAGAAACCGTAACCCTAATTCCTTAACGATCTCTATGATACTCTGATCTCATGATCGCTATGTTGAACCATGTTCGTTGGGGTGGTTTGTTTCTAGATGTCACTAGGCTTAGAGTTCTTGAAGTGCTCATTATATTGAAGTGTTGCTTTTGGTCACCATAACGTTGGTGGTCACTATGATGGGTCCTAACCCCAATGGTCACTAGGGCAGCCTAACCTTAGCAGTCGCAAGGGCAACCTATCCCTAATATGTTGCTAGAGATGGTTAAACCTTACATGGTTGCTATGTTTGTTCCCGATTTTGTGATTAGTGGTCATGTTGACTTGTGGTTAATAATGCTTGACTTAATGGCTTCTAAGAATGTGGGAAGTGGTAAACTTTTAGGTGAAATATTTATTGTTGTTGTGAAACCCTAAATTGGTTAGCCGTATGAAAACCCTAATCCTATTTCGAGAACATGGTGTTAATTGTTAGCCTGCTTGAGAAATTTAGTATGGTAACGAAGTACTTTATCTCTCTTCTACTTGTTGTAACTCTAGTTTTCTATTGAATAAGCATCATGATTAATGTTTTTGTGACACAAGTGTTGTGATTATGATCCTTGATGAGGCATGGAGAGATAATGTTCTTATAGGGAACGAGGTGAATGGCCTTATGACCTTGGCAGAGGCTTAGCACCTAATTGAGATAATATCCTTTACATTATGTGATAAGGGATTGATATCTCATGGTCATGTAACAATGGTGATGGTCTTGTGTATGACAATGAAATAATATCATGTGGTGATACATACATTTTATATATTATGTATTTGCAATCTACCTTTATCTTTGTAAAATATGTTTACGTCTTGTATGTTGTAACTTGATTGATGCATTATAAAAGGTACCCAATTGGCTTAACTAATCAAGTAAAACCCTAAGCATGTAGTTTCCATATGCCATGGATCCATTCCAGTGTCAGAACTTGATGGATGGTGAAATGAGTATTCCCAAGAGAAACTCAGAGCGCATACTGTTATGTGGGGTGCTCGGAGAGAACATCCTTGTCTTACAGATCTCAGGTGATTGAGAACTTCTATGGTCATGTCTCAGATATTGTGTATGTGATTTTTGTAAGGAAGAGGTGAGAACAACTACATTTATGCCTCAGCGATACAGGTGTGTGCAACCTAGTTTCTAGCACTATGAACTATACCAAGGTGGGATAGGTATTTTCAACTTGACTATATGTCATTGGTGCCAGTTGACTGATATGTGTCTACGGTGCAGACTCGTACTGACTGAGTATGGAGAAGATCTTAGATTTCGGCTCTTCCTAGATCTTGTATGGCACTGATTTCAACTTAGTAGTGGTCAGTTGGATTTGGGTGGTACGACTCAAATCCTCAGGGCTTAATAAAAGACGTAATACAACTGTGTAGTATAAAGAAGATCCACCGGCTATCAACAACCACAACCACCATACTAGATAGGGTTGAAGCCCTAATCCAACTACGGTCAAAAGAATAAAACCAAAGAAATCTATCAAGATACTAATCAATATGATGCATTTGGATATTATGCACTCAACTTTGCACTTAGGTTCCCACTTACGGTAAAATTGCATATTATTCCACAATTGTACATGAAATTGAATTTCAAGGGAAATAAACTATATTGAAGTCTAGATTAGTGTCATCTCTTAAACAATTATGTTTAAGTCTCAAACAAGTATGAGTAGTAAGAAAAGTACAAGCTTAGATTTTTTCATATAGTTTTCAATTTTATCCTCATGTTATGTTGAATTTACAATTAGATCCACATCTTGTTAAGAAACTTGAATATAGAACACACAAAGGGTAAATTGAACCAAATATATGTCTCTTGATCAATTGATATAAAAATCCAATCAATTTCATGATTATTATAAAAAAACAAGATTCGATGGACATTTATATTTATCTATGGTCATGGTGTCACATCCATAAACCCCTCAAAAGGATTTCACCCCTGAAATCTCAAGGTTAGGGTAGAGAACAAAAATGAAGCAACTCATAACTCCATGTCAAATGCAGTTATACACATATTATACTACATCATCATTATTAGTGCATGGTTATCATGAAGTTCTTATAAATCATTGGGTACACTTTTTATATTTCATTACAAGTTTCAACTTTTTATGCATCATTCATTAACTTATCAAAATTCCTTGGCATCTTCTACATAATTAGTATTACTATCCTACTCCACTGGTCTTTCTTGTTTAATATTTATCATTCTTATGTATCTTATAATATTATAATGTTTTTGATTCACCCATTAATGGTAAGTTCATCACATTTTAGACTCATACTTAGTTAATTACTTTCCTTATACATTTTTTCATATTTAGGTTTTCTTTGTATTAAGGACATTAGTTTGTGTGTTCCTGAAACTTGTCCAATTAATTTTCACATCTTTGAACATATCCATTTTTTCATCAATGTAACAACTCTTATCTTGATATATATTCACAACCAAATCATAATCACATAGATACATATCACGTCCTATTACATTAATCTTAATGATCACCATCTTGGATTTGTTCTAAGGATAAAACATGCTCTTTCCAAACAATCCATCCACTCAAAACATATGTGTTTCATAATTTCCATCCTCAAATCATACCAAAGGATCGATAAAACATCATACTTAATCATCATTTTATCACTCATTCCATGTATCTACAGAACACAAAATATTGGTACTAAATTGATTTCGAACTACTATTCACAATCCTCTCACTACTACAGAAATAGCATTCAGTGTCTCTTTTCTGGGCGTCGGTTATTAAGGAAAACTGACGCCTATCATATAAGGCGTCGGTTGTTTAAGCAAACCGACGTCTATATTCGAAGACCAGCCAGACACGGGTACCGCTTTGTATTAAGCGTCGGTTGTTTATAAAAGACTGACGCTTAAAGTCGCTCGCGAAATCCATTTTTCGATAAAAAAAATAGTGTCATTGTCAGCGTCGGTTATATGCCTAGAAAACCGACGCCTATGTGCGATGAAAATTTGCGCCGAAAATGTCACTTTCAGCGTCGGTTATCCTTCTATAACCGACGCTGAAGGTGGTTCCCGCCAAACATTTTCATGAAAATATCATCCAATTGGACGTCGGTTGTTGCAAACAACTAATGCTAAAGTTGTTTAGGCGTCGGTTGTTGTAAACAACCGACGCTATTTGGAAACTTATAACCCACAATCGCCCGACTCTTCCCCTTTCTTCTGTTTCATTGCTACCCTATTTCCCTGTTGCGGCGATTTCTCCGGCGATTTCTCTGCTGCTGCTGCTAGTTTTTCTCCGGCGCTTCTCTCCGGCGCCCCATCTCCGACGTCCCCTCTCCGGCGCCCCTCTCCGGCGCGTTTCTTCTCCGCCGCCCCTGCAGCCCACCCCTGCTGCTCCAACCGCCTGCGCCGCCGCCACGCCTGAGAACCGGCGCCGCCGCCATGCCTGGTGCCCACCTACCTGCCCACCGCCGCCCTAGCTCCTTTCTTCCTGCTCACGCCCGGCGCCACCCCCTTCTTCCTGCTTCGACCACCACTGCTGGAAAAGGTATGTAAGCTGCTTTCAGTGATTAATGATTGGTACTACTGGTTTCCTTATATACTAGTAATGCATGATTAGTTTTACTGATTTCCTTGCTGCTTTCAGTGATTAATGATTGGTACTACTGGTTTCCTTATATACTAGTAATGCATGATTAGTTTTACTGATTTCCTTGCTGCTTTCAGTGATTAATGATTGGTACTACTGGTTAGTATTACTTTAGTGATTACTTTAATTCAACAATTCATAGTTTGTTATTTACAATTACTGATCTGCTTGCCGATTTTAATGATTAGAGATACTGATTAATAGTAAGTATTGATGAATACTTAGTTAATTACTGATTTGTTGATTAGATATGTATAGAAGTTCCTTATAAATATATTTTTTATATACACATACATGTAATTTTGTATAAAATACATGATGTAGTGTGATCTTAAATCCTAGAGTGTACCCCTTTTGTTCTATGATGGTACCTATGACCCTAAATACATCAATAAGGGTCTATTGTATCCTAAAGAAGATTTATTTCTTACTTCTGCCCTAATTTTTATATGGATCTTAATCTTATATCGCTTACTCATAAATAAGGAAATATCCTCCCTTATGACCACCTTGATGTGTATGTCCCATATAATCCACATGTTGGACCCTAATGATACAAATTTTTTATGTTGAAAACGGATGTATGTTTCAAGTGTTGAACCTAATGTTGGACAATGTGTTTGTTATAGGTGGTACACATTTATTATATAAGAATGACATCACATGTGTTTGTTGGCCTAGAAAGTCAACAATCATTGTTCTTTATATTACTTGTACATTGGTATAAATTAGAATGAACAATCACTAAATTATATACTATTTGTATGGAGTCTGGCTTCATTGTAGATATCTATTATTGTGTTTGTTGGCCTAGAAACCCGTCCAAGATTGACTCATTAGGAGTAAATCTTGGATAGTCCCCGGTTTGGGACTGTTCTTGAACACCTAATCTCACTTAGGATGTAAGTGTATAATGTGCATTGGGTTTTCGAGAAAATTTTGGTAGCATTTCCCCGTTTGTTCTCTAAGTACATATGTACTTAGAGAACAGCGGGGAAATGCTGCCGAAATTTTCTCGAAAACCCAATACACATTATACACTTACTAGTGAGATTAGGTGTTCAAGAATGGGATAGGTGGTACATATTTATTATATATAAGAATGACATCACATGTGTTTGTTGGCCTAGAATGTGAACAATCATTGTTTTTTATATTACTTGTACATTGGTATAAATTAGAATGAACAATCACTAAATTATATACTGTTTGTATGGAGTCCGGCTTCATTGTAGATATCTATTATTGTGTTTGTTGGCCTAGAAACCCGTCCAAGATTGACTCATTAGGAGTAAATCTTGGATAGTCCCCGGTTTGGGACTGTTCTTGAACACCTAATCTCACTTAGTATGTAAGTGTATAATGTGTATTGAGTTTTCGAGAAAATTTTGGTAGCATTTCCCCATTTGTTCTCTAAGTACATATGTACTTAGAGAACAGCGGGGAAATGCTGCCGAAATTTTCTTGAAAACCCAATACACATTACACTTACTAGTCAGATTAGGTGTTCAAGGATGGGATAGGTGGTACACATTTATTATATATAAGAATGACATCAAATGTGTTTGTTGGCATTTCCCCGTTTGTTCTCTAAGTACATATGTACTTAGAGAACAGCGGGGAAATGCTGCCTAATCTTTTCCTAATATATACTTGTTTCCTAATATATACTTATTTTCTCTGATCATAGAATGGATAGATCATGGATGTCCATTCGTAATCGTTGCACCCCAGAGTTTATATCTGGTCTTGATCAGTTTATTAGATTTGCCGAGGAACATAGGAAAAAACCTACAGATAGGTTCTACTATCCATGTAGGCATTGCGGTAACAACTTGAAAGTCAACACTGGTGAGGAAATCAAAAGTCATGTCATGTGCAACGGGATTGTACAAGGCTATACAGAATGGCACTGGCATGGAGAGATTTCAAAATCAAAACCAGTAGATGTCGATAGCAGTGCTTGGGTGGAAGAAGAAATTGCCTCCGATGACGTAAATGTGAACGAACCAGTTCCAGCAGACATCGTTGATGCGATGTTGGATAGTTGTAGGGTAGAGCACACCGATCCACCTCCTATCTTTACAAACATTGTGCATGATGCTGAGATACCGTTATACACAGGCTGTGCTAAGTTTACGAAGCTTAGCGTTGTGTTGAGATTGTATAAGTTGAAAGCTAACAATAGATGGAGCGACAAAAGCTTCACTTCATTGTTGACTTTGTTGAAAGAAATGCTTCCTGAAGGAAACGAGCTTCCAATCTCAACATACCAGGTAAAGAAAATGTTGTGCCCAATGGGAATGGAGGCCAAGAAGATACACGCATGCCCGAATGATTGTGTATTATTTCAAAAGGACTATGTAGATTTGAAAGATTGTCCAAAATGTGGTGCGTCACGGTATAAATTGACGACTTCGGGGGAGTCCAAAACTGGTTCTCCTGCCAAGGTGTTGTGGTATCTACCTATAATATCACGGTTTCAACGCTTGTTTGCAAATCCGAAAGATGCGAAGAATTTGAGGTGGCATGCAGATGTTAAGAAAAATAATGATGGGATCCTACGACATGCGTCTGATTCCCCACAGTGGAAGAAGATTGATCTATTGTACCCTAAATTTGGTGAAGAAGATAGGAATCTAAGACTTGGGCTTTGTACAAATAGGATGAATCCGTACGGGACATTGAGCAGCCAACATAGCACTTGGCCAGTCATGCTTGTTATATACAATCTTCCTCCCTGGATGTGTATGAAAAATAAGTACGTTATGTTGTCATTGTTGATATCGGGCCCTAAACAACTCGGAAATGATATCGATGTTTATCTTGAACCGTTGATTGATGACTTAAAGAAACTTTGGGCTGAAGGTGTGATGACCTATGATGCTTCAGCAAGAGAGACATTTCGTTTGCACGCTATGTTGTTTTGCACTATTAATGACTTTCCAGCATATGTGAATTTGTCTGGATATAGTGTCAAAGGAGCTAAAGCGTGTCCTATATGTGAAGAAAACACTGATTCAATAAGACTAAAACATGGCGGCAAGACTGTATATCTTGGTCATCGAAGGTTTCTTTCAAAATTCCATCCGTATCGTAGGAAGCGCAAAGCATTCAATGGATGGAATGATGAACGGAGTGCACCTAAACCTATACCAGGGGATGTTGTTTATGAAAGAGTAAAAGACATTGTCAATGAATTTGGTAAGAAATCACAATGTAGTATGGCCACACGGAGTGACAATTCTTCATTCAAGAAGAAGTCAATATTTTGGGATCTTCCTTATTGGAGTTCTTTGACAGTCAGGCATTGTATCGATGTAATGCACGTTGAGAAAAATGTCTGTGATAGCATCATTGGTACTCTATTAAATATACCAGGTAAGACTAAAGATGGGATAAAATCCAGACTGGACCTACGAGAAATGGGAATAAGGTCAGAATTAACAGAATTACGTGAAATGGGTAATAAAAGAACATACTTACCTCCCGCTTGTTACACGTTGTCTAGAAAGGAGAAGAAAACTTGTTGTGAATGCTTGGTAAATGTTAAGGTGCCACATGGTTACTCATCCAACATCCGTAGATTGGTATCAATGAAAGATCTGAAGTTGATAGGTCTTAAATCTCATGATTGTCACACTCTAATGCAACAAATATTGCCCGTGGCAATTCGATCTATATTGCCGAAGCATGTAAGGTTTGCAATTACCAGACTTTGTTTCTTTTTCAACAGTCTATGCAGCAAAGTTATTGACCCTGATACTCTCGATAATTTGCAAAGAGAAGTGGTTGTTACCCTATGTCAGCTTGAGATGTATTTCCCTCCTTCGTTCTTTGATATCATGGTACATCTTGTTGTCCACTTGACTAGGGAAGTGAAAATGTTGGGACCAGTTTTCTTGCATTGGATGTATCCCTTTGAACGATACATGAGCATTTTTAAAGGTGATGTTCGAAACCGTTATCGGCCTGAAGGGAGTATTATTGAAGGTTATGTGGTGAGAGAGGTTATGGATTTTTGCAATGACTTTCTCAGTGGTAATGACACTCCTGATAATGACAAGAATATTGAGGAGGGCAAAGGAATTTTGGGATCACGGGTGAAAGTAATCAGCCGTGAGCAGTTGGAACAAGCTCACTTGTATATTTTACACAATATGGATGAAGTGAGTGTTTATATCGAGGAACATACCAATTTCATAAAGAGACAACATCCTCGAGCAAGTTCAATGTGGCTTGCTAGAGAGCATAATAAGACTTTTACTAAGTGGTTTGAAGATAAAGTCTTACATCAACTATCTCAAACACCAAATGATATTACAGAAACTATCAAATGCCTCACCTTTAAACCAAAACCGAATGTTATGTCTTATGAAGGGTTTGACATTAATGGATTCACATATTACACAAAGCGCCAAGATGATAAGAGTGTCGTCCAAAATAGTGGGGTCACTCTTCAAGCGTCGACTATGTACTTTGCAAGTGCAAAGGATAAGAGTCCACGTGAAGCTAAAATGTCATATTACGGTGTCATTGAGGACATTTGGGAGTTTGACTACATAGATTTCGAAATTCCGCTCTTTAAATGTAATTGGGTTGATAACACCAAAGGCGTTATAGTGGATGAATTGGGTTTCACTTTGGTGAACTTTGAAAAGATTGGCGAGAAGGGTGAACCATTCATATTGGCATCACAGGCGAAACAAATATTCTATATCGATGATCCTGCGAATGATAAATGGTCGGTTGTTCTTCATGGTAAAAGACAGTTCATTGAAGATCCTATAGATGAAGAAGAGTACTATGATAAGTATGATGACTCCGGTCCATTCTCAGTTGGGTTGCCCACTCCACAAAATATTGAAGCTAATGATGACTTATATGTGCGCGGAGATCACAATGAAGGATTGTTAATTGATAAAAGATCACAATTTTAGAGACATGTATGTTAATACAAATGCTAAATGTTTGCCTTTTTCTAGTTAATACAAATGCTAAATGTTTGCCTTTTTCTAGTTAATACAAATGCTAAATGTCTGCCTTTTTCTAGTTAATACAAATGCTAAATGTTTGCCTTTTAAATGACATTTTCAGATGGCTGACCATGATGAGCATGATGTCCATGATGAGCATGAAGTCCATGAGGAGCATGCTGTCCATGACGAGCATGGCGAGGATACTAATGTAAGTTCTAAAAACATATCCTGTATTTCTATAAAATTCATTATCTTCTAGTTATGTCATATATCCTATATTTCTATATTGGGCTAATTTAGTGTGTTTATTTTTGTCAAATTTTAGGTTGATGCACCTGTACCCACTGAAGCACTGGAGCAACTTGATGCGCAGCACCAAACACTTAACAAGAAAAGGGGCATCACTCTGTTGAAGAAGTTATTAGCGCTAAGTGGTAGTGGATCCAAATTGGTGGTGGAGTTTGATAATGGAGGAAATCCAATTGGAGTGAACCACAATAATTTTGTAAACTATCTTGGGTGTACCACTCGGAGCCATTGTGGTGTTAAGTATGATAATTGGCATAAAGTTCCTCAAGGGAAAAAAGACTTGATATGGAAGGATTTATGCGTGAGTTATTATTATTTGCAATTCTATTTTGTAGATTACAAATTCTATTATTTGCAATTCTATTTTGGATACTAGTTAATAACATTTCTATTTTACAGAATCTGTTTGCATTGGATGAGAAGTTGCATCGTAAAAATGTGATGCAACGCGCTGGAAAGATGCTTAGGAATTATAGGACAAATCTGAACAGAGAATACATAAAAGAGGGTGATAAGAAGAAGAAGTCAGCCCTTGAACAATGGAACTTCTTGGACAAAGAAGATTGGGACAATTTTGTTGCTTCAAGAAAATCTGAAGAATTCAAGGTATTAGGCGTCACTCCCAATTTAATTAATATACATTGTATTCACCTATTCAAGATTAGCATTTAGTGCTACTAACCAAATCATTAATGTGCATACTAACTAGGCCCTCAGTGATGCACAAAAAGCAAGGCGTGCACTGAATGTGCATGACCACACTATGGGTCCAAAAGGCTATGCAAGCGTTCGCCAAAGACTACAGGCGGAGTCTGCGGCTACTCAGGAGTCTGCTCCTACTCAGGAGTCTGCCACACCCATGCCTCGCCATGATATCTGGATAGCTGGCAGGCAAAACAAGAAGGGTGAAATAAAGAAGCCTGTAACTGCTGAGGCGGCTGCAAAAATGGTAAAATACAACTCTTAGAGAAATCGTTTGAATATTGATTATTTGTGGTGTTAACTTACCAATTTCTGTTTATGGTGATTAGCGGGAGCTGCACGAGCAGAGGAAACAAGGCACGTTCATCCCTCAGGGCACAAGGGATGAATTGAAAGTTTCTCTGGGTAACCCAGAGCATCCTGGACGTGTTAGAGGTGCCGGCGCTGGTGTTGGCATCAAAGCATTCTTTGGGCCATCCCAGCGCAAACCCAGAGCGGGACTTTCTCAAGAAGAGGTAACCTATTCTTTTTTTAGAATGTTACTGCAAAAGGAAATTCATTAATAAGAAGCTAATGTTTCTTTTATCCATGTATAGGAGAATAAGAGAGTTGAGGATTTAGTTGCTAAGAAGGTCAACGATGTAGTTGCTGAGAAGGTCAAGGAAGAATTGCTGCGGTGGCAGGCATATCAGGCTTCCAATACGCCTATGGCGACCCACTCTTCTCCTGATGCACAGACTGCGAGTAATCCTGGAGACCCATCGCCTAGCACGTCTGCTGTAAGTATTGTTTATGACATTGTAGTTAGTCTTTTCAAGTTGTTATGTTTTCAAGATGATATGTATATATGTATAATATTCTTTACGTAAATTTGTAGGCATTGAAGCCATGCCGCTTAAGAATGCAAGACTACGTTGTTGCAGAGGCGCAGGCTTATCCGTCCCTTCCTGGGGAAATGTTTCACGCGACTCCAATGCCACAGGGCTACGTTCGTGTGAGCCTGATACGTGTGTTATCCGATTGGAGAGAAGCTACATTGCCATATGCCCACCCGGATATTGATAGACTTACTGATGCAGAAGGTGGGGTGATATTGTGGCCCAAAGCAGATGTCGTCTACACGACTGAAATTGTAAGATAAATTTACATTGATTTAGACTGTTAATGTGTATATATGATGTCAACTGATCTAAAATTATATGTACAGGTTAAAAAGAAGACACTAGGAGCACCTAGGCCTCCACTTCCACTTCCCGCATTACCCGATTGGGTTCCAACTGACCTAACATACCCGTTAGGTCCTGCTTGTAGGGGAATGGCATGTTGGCTACGGGCACATAATATACATTGCCCTATAATTATTTCTTTAGATGCAGATTATGCAGGTCAATCATACGATAGCTCTTTATTTATACAAGATATTATTGAGCTGTTTATGTATGATTGGCTGAATACATCAATGATAGAGACATGGATAAGGTGAGATCTTGTTTATACATCCATATACCTTGTGTAAGATCCGGTGATCTGGTTTCTTATATATTAATGCATACGCCTATATGTTTTGTAGCTACTTAGTCGAAGATCATTGCAAACAATTTGCATTTGATCATGTGGGATTTTTGATTCCATAATTGATTAGTTTGGTAGCTAAAGACCCTGATAATGTTCAACAATACTGTATAGATGCTTTTACAATTTTTGGTCAGCAAAAGAAGACGATAATAATAGCTCCATTCAATGTCAAGTAAGTTTACTTTATTTATAATTTGGACTTAAGAAAATTCCATTTTTATTTTGCATTTTGAGTGATTAATTGTTAACTTCTTACTTCTAGCGGTAGACATTGGGAGTTACTAGTTATTGTCCCCGGGACATTCACTGTTTATTATCTAGATCCTACGGGGAGTACATTGAACACTAAAATTGGACACGTAATGAGAATGCCATTATTCTGGTGAGAAATATTTCATTTTTATATCCGTTAACATCTTTTATTACATTACTATTTACTTATGCAATTTATTGTGTTATATTAACATGTAGGGGTTTAGATACATTCAAAAAGGCTGGAGGAACGGTCCCAAGGAAAAAGAACCAGCCAATAAATTGGCAGAACGTACAAGTAAGTTCCCGACTCGAATATATATATTATTGATGTGAATTGTGCTTAGTTGTATTATTTTGTATGTTTCAATTTATAGTGTGCTACACAAGACAATGGCTGGGCATGCGCATACTATGTGATGCGATTTATGCAGATGATTATCAAATATGCCGCATTGGACATCGATACCATACATGAGGTATTATATATTGTCTCATTAGTTAGTATGAAATATATCAATCTTATCTTATTTTTATATTATTACTTATATATACATCATTCTCTTTGCAGGTGTTTAAAACTGACCACACTATAGGTAAACGCTTAAAAAATATACATGCTCCATATACGATGGAAGCATTAAATGAAGTAAGAGAAGAATGGGCAAAAGCCATACAAGCAGTGGCAACTGTAAGATATAATTGGGATGTTGATAGCGATAATGAATGATACTTTGTATATGAATATTTTTGAATGTTAATACATGTATTTGAATGTTTCTATATGTGTGAATGTGAGAATTGAATTGATGTCTGAATGTATGTACTTGTGTAGAATTTTCTTTGTGACTTTTGCAGGTTTGCGGCCTGTTTGTAGGCTGATATCAATGGATGTCGTAAACCTACAGTTCAGAAAACTGAACTGCAGGTTCTCATCCTGCTGACCAGCCACAGCAGGCCTGCAAACTGATATGAAAAAAAAATATAAATAGGCGTCGGTTATTTATAGAAAACCGTCAGCAAAGACATACAGCGTCGGTTATTTGATAAAAACCGACGCCTCATAGTACAAACAACCCGACCGTGCAGGATAGCACGGCCGTGGTGGAAAAGGCGTCGGTAATTCATATAAAACCGACGCCTATAGTACTAAATACGGCTGTGCAGGGAAGCACGGCCGTGTCGTCTTGAAGTATAGGCGTCGGTGTTTTAGTATATAACCGACGCCAAAAGTGTTCGCGCCACAGAAAATGGCGTCATATAGGGCACTTTATGCGTCGGTTATCTACTAAAACACCGACGCTATATTGTATATAGGCGTCGGTTGTTTAGTAAATAACCGACGCACAAAGTGCCCTAGATGACGCCATTTTCTGTGGCGCGAACACTTTTGGCGGCAGTTATTTACTAAACAACCGTCGCCTATATAATAAATAGGCGTCGGTTAAAAAACCGACGCCGAAGTGTTCGACCTTTAGCGGCGCCCACATAGGCGTCGGTCAGAAACCGACGCCAAATGGGGTTAAACGACCGACGCCAAAGGCCGTTTCTGTAGTAGTGTCTCAAATTGAAACCTCTTTTGCTAATTTTTCATTCAATATTATGCTTCATTGAAATATCTTGAAATTCAAGCAAAAAAATATAATTAGTGTCCATTTTTATCTATTCCTATCATGTGCGGTCCATAATTGAAGGGTTGTACTTAAGGATAAATTCTTGGCTCTAGAATCACACAAAAAGATGTTTTGAACTCTAGAAGTTAATATTTGGATTAAATATGAAGAAAAATTTATATGCCACATTGGAATCATGATTATGGGAGTTAGTAGATTTATAGTTTAGATTAATATAGTATAAGGGTGTGGGTAAAATTTTAGGTCCAAAAGACCGGTAACTTAAGAGATATAATTTTTTTTGAATAATAATACATATAAGAAAAAGGGAATTAAATTCCCATTGCATTGAGTAGTCAAATGGGAGTTGACCCATCTCCAACCCATGCTAACCCTACCCCAATGCTACATCCACCATTGCAATTATAGAGATGTGCCCCCAAGTCCTACTCCTCCTCTCCATCATTTTGGACAAAGTTAATGGCCTGGAATCCTATATGGACCCCTTTCCTGATTGGGTGAAGAATGGCCACCAAAAACCTAGCTATATAGAATAGATAATCAAAGGGAAAAGGCAGCGGTGTCCACATAGACCCTTCTCCCACTATCGATCTACAAGCCTAGCCTCTCTTCTTTTCCACCTTGGCACCCCCACTACCATGATAACACGAGACCAGAATCCCTAGTTGCCTACCATCTTGATGACGTAAATGATCTTCTCTAGTTGCCGCCCACCCCACCAACCCTGTGGCACTCATGAACTCAGTATCAACCTCCTCTAATCCAATATTCATCACCTTCCCAATCTGCAACACCATTGATGTAGTGCCTTCAATTCTTCCTCCTCCTGTAGCCACACAATCCTCGCTAATGTTTCGAAGACTCAAGAAGCAATGAAGGCATACTCCTCCTCTCCATCAAAATTCATGGACTTCTACAAACCCCGATGACTTGCAACAAATCTATAATATAGATCCAAAGTACATACATGAACCTCTCCTCCTCAATTGGAGTCCCTAATAGCCCAGTGTCTCTAAGATGTCTACAACAATGAGAAACATCTGGCTAACTCCCACCTTAGTATAATGTCAGGATCTATCTCATGGACCACCTTCCTCAGTAGTGCCTAGGAAACTAAAAGATGTAGTTTCAACCCACCACCCTACCTTCTTCATTGCCTCAACACCCTCGATGGCATCAGTAATTACCTACATCACCTTCCCTCAATCATTACCACCAATCTAAAAGATCCACCAGCCTCCTCGTCCCTTTCCCAAATCCAAAGATCCCCCTTCTCGATGGTCAAAACTAGGAAGATCAGAATCTTGCAAATGTTACCATGATCTAAATCAAGGAGGAAGAAGAACGCTCCTCCTAGTGATGCCTCACCATCATAATCAGAATCACAACTTCACTTATGATTGTGGATTACAACAGTCCTTGTTAAATCCCCTCGAGCCCTCCTCACCTCCAAGTTGTCCTAGAAATCATGGTTATTCTATGACCAACATGAGCATGAACGACATCCATCATTAATAAATAGGTAAGCATCGAACAATGTGTCAGTTTTCCCATCTTTTGTTGTTCTAATTCAGATCTAGAACTTTTTATACAAGGAACCAATGAAACTATGAAACATGATTATTCGATAACTAGAAACCTAATCTCATCCTAGTATTATATATATCCCTTTGGCATATTTCTACACCTATGTACGACACGTTAGAATGCTAAGATTAATAGATGAGAAATATACAATATCATATAATGACATGAATAAATCAAACCCTTAGATAGAAATGAAGGTATAACAAAAAGTAGTGACAATAAATTCAATTTTCCTTATTCGTATCATATTAGTACTACATTGATATATATGGAATTATCCTAATACGGGTCAAGTGGTGACTTACTAATTTAGTAGTCTTAGTATGTGTACTATACATGTATGTGTATGAGTTAATGAGTAAATATGTATAATCAGTAAGCTATTCAAATCCTTTTCATGAAATTAAATCCCTAGATGCCCATCGATGCATTTGATGGTATTCAGAATGCAAATGGACATTATGATCATATTTACACCTATCTAAATAATTAACATGCATATATTAGACTCAAGAATTAAATCAAAAATAAAGGAAATTTGCAACACACCCATGTAAATTGGACGCTCACAGGTCTATTTTGATAAAAATAGTTTGAAAGAAAGTATTGGATCTACAAAAATAGAAATGTGATCCTTGATCATGTCAGAGGGTATTATAATGACATGATAATATGATCATTACTTATATGATTTATATAATGGTTATATACAGTTATATGTAAGATTGATTATATACATAAGACAGTTAGAAACCCTAGAGGTAAAGGAAATTGGAATGAACCTAATGATTTAGAATGGGACATTATATCAAGTAAAGAAGAATTATTAAACATTATAATCACTATGGGGAAAATGGTAATTTCACCTGATAAGAACCTAGAAAGCGATTTCCAAGCCAAGAAATATAAAATAACCCTATTACATTCTCTCTTTCTATATTTGCAAGAAATTGGCAACCTTGATTCGTGTAGACATCTTGACTAGAAATTCTCATTTGGGACAAGTATTGAATTCTCAATTCTTTTATTGAATTGTTTATTTCCCTCTTGAGTCTTGTTAACAAAATTTTGCAAAAGTGGTGAACAAATTTTGTTATTAGCCTTTCACTCTTGTCAAAGGTCACCATGACAAAACTTGAATGTTGTACATTGTTGAATAATTGAAAATTTCTTTAGATCTTGATATTGGCATAAAAATTGAAATATTGCCTAAGGGATTTGGATCACTAGATTTTATGGATCATATCCCCCAACCATGCACAGTAGATTATGAATAATTTGAGGTCCCCTAGTATTGGTTACCCCACAGGAGATAGTGTTGTTCTCTCATAGAGGGTAGCATGCTAGGCACATAGCCACCAGTAAAGATAAAATATTGGATTGATTGTGTCAATCGATAAATTGTTTCATTTTGGATAATTTGATATCTTCATACTAGCTTTGAGAAACATCATTTCATTTTGAAATCTTGATATTTTTTTTGAGAATCTCATTGTTTTCTAGTTACTGTTTGAATTATTGTACCTTTTTTAAACTAGCATGGTAGCTAGACTATCATCCTGTTATTACCATAGTCAACCAAGAAATCTTACATGGATTTGATCTCATAACTCTTTATTATTTAAATAGATCAATAATTGAATTTAGTATCAGCCTAGATGACCTTTATTATCCCTTCATGGGGTCCATGTGTGGTTTTGTTCCTCTAAGAACTCATGTACATGTGATACAAAGATGGACTAGAAGAGACATGTAAGAGTTGTCCCCTAATGAAGAGTAGATAGGAATCAATGCCTTTTCTTAAACTTTGTAATCTTATTTGCAAGCTTCTACGATTTTAATTTAAAGCATGATTGCAGTAAATGTTTTTTATACTGTTGATAAATTTTATAAATATTTTATTGTAAAGATTCTATTTTTACAACTCGGTATCACAGCTATGAGAAGTCGATACTCATGCATGTCTCATGGAATTTAGATTTAATTAGTAGTACTCTTAGAACATAGACAAATAATTCACTACCCACCTTAGATTTTCTAACCCTACCCATATAAGATAGAAACACAAACTTAGGTGAAATTAGTTGTCTAAATCACCATTTCATAACATCACCATGTAAGTGGATTGAGCTGAGGTGTCTATGGAAGGATGTTTAGTGAAGGTTCTGGCATAATTACACCTAATCAACTTAGGAGGTGGTGGGTTTTGCTCACTTCACATGTTGACCTAGACATAGCAATTTCTACTCTTGAAAAAAAATCATAAACCCTAGACAATGTCATGCACCCAAATAAATATGAAAAAATTTCTGGCATGGATGAAAACCTAGTAGTTTGAAGGTGATTGGGGAAAGGAGAAGCCTCAAGTTTAATTTGTAAAATTCACTTTTGTAGAACACAACATCCTTCTCCCCTATACCATAAGTGAAGTTATTCTAGTGAACATTTAGGCTTCCTCCAAATCTTCTCTCAAATTTGGGTTAGGCAGTTAGTACAGTGAATGTTGGCAAGAGATGTGATTGTGACATAGTCCTTGCATTGATTTTGCCCATTTTTAAGTTTAGTATAAAAAAAATCCATCAAAAAATAGTTTCTTTATAATATTATATGTACAAAGGAAAATGATTTTTGAAATTTTATTGATGATTAATTGAGCAAAGTCAAAATCATGGAAATATGAGAAAAACCTTAGAGGAGTAGCGTAGAGTTGGTGAAAAATTACCTTGAGTTGGACATGCCTTCTAGTTGAATCCTTGTAAGGGGTGGAGAACAGTACTTGACTAGACCATGGACGTATCGATTCCAAGGACAAAATCATTTTTAAGGGGTGGAGAGTTCTAACATACCCGATTTTGGTACTAAATTTAATTTTGAACTATTATTCATAATCCTCTCAAATTGAAACCTCTTTTGCTAATTTTTTCATTTAATATTACACTTCAATGAAATACCTTAAATTTGAGCAGTAAAAAACAATTAGTTTCCATTTTTATCTATTCCTCTCATATGGAGTTCATAATTGAAGGGCTGGACTCAAGGATAAATTCTTGGCTTTGGAATCACACAAAAAGATGTTTTTTGTGATCTAGATATTTATGTTTGGATTAACTATGATAAAAAATTTATTTTCCACATTGGAATCATGATTATGAGAGTTAGAATTTGTATAGTTTAGATTACTACAATCTAAGGGTGTGGGTAAAATTTTATGTCCAAATGACTAACAAATATAAACTTTTAATGGAAAAAAAGTAATACATAGAAGAAAAGAAAGGAATTGAATTCCCATTGCACTGAGTGGTCAAACGGGGTTCACCCATCTCCAACCCATGCTAACCCTACCCCAAAATTTCATCCTCCATTTCTATTATATATACACACCCCTAAGTCCTACCCCTCCTCTCCACCGTTTCGAATGAATTTAATGGCCTTGAATTTGGCATGGACCCCCCACCTGACTGGGTGAAGACTCACCACTAAAACCCTATCTATATAGAATGGTCAATCAGAGACAAAAGGCATTGGACCCTTATAGTCCCTTCTCTGACTATCAATCTACAAGCCTAGCCACTGTCTTCTATCACCTTAGCTCTCCTGACACAATGACAACACAAGACCAAAAGCTGAGTCACCAACCATCTTGACGGCCTGAACAATCTACTCTAGCTCCACCTAAGTCACCATCACCGTGGCAATCATGAACTCAACATCAACCTCCTCTTAGCCAAGACTCATCACCTTCCCGACCTACAACACAACTGATGCAGTGCCTTCATATCGGCCTCCTTCCATAGAAACACAGAGTCCTTGCCAACATTTCCTAGACTCAAGAAGCAATGCAGGTGAACTCCTCCTCCCATTAAAATTCAAGGATTTGTGCAGACCCTGATGACTTGCAACAAATCAATAATGTTGATCTGAAGTACATGCATGACCCTTTCCTACTCAAATACAGTCCTGAATAGCCCCAACATCTCGAAGACATCTACAATGGTGAGAGAAAACTAATTGAATCCCCATCTTGGTGGTTCTCAGGAAGCTCAAGGTGTAGTTTCAATCCCACAACCTTGCCTTCTTCATCACCTCAACACCCTCAATGGCATCAGTGACAACCTAAAACACCTTGCTCAGATCACCACCACCAATCTAAAATAGATCCCCAGCCACCTCGTCCCTTTCCTAGAACCTAAGATCCTCCTTCTCTATGATCAAAACTAGGAAGATCTAAAGCTTTCAGATGTTGCCATGATATGAACCAAGGAGGAAGAAGAACCCTCATCCCAATGTTGCCTCACCGTCATAATAAGAGTTGCAACTTCACAGATGATTGAAGATCACATCAGTCCCTATTAAATTCCCCTGAGCCCTCCTCACATCCAAGTTTTCCTAGAAATCATGTTGATTATATGGCCAACCATTGGCATGAATAGTATCCATCATTAATGATTAGATAACCATCAAACAATGGGTCAATGTTCCCTTCTTTTCTTGTTATGATTAAGATCAACAAGTATTTATACAAGGAACCAATGAAGCTAAGAAACATGGTTATTCAATTAATAGAAACCTAATCTCATCCTATATATATATATATAACCTGTGGTATATTGCTACACCTATGTATGGCACATTAGCATGATAAGACTAATAGAAGAGAAATATAAAACAATTATACAATAATATGAATAAATCAAACCCTTAGATAGAAATCAAGATATAACAAATAGTAATTACAATGCATTCAATTTTCCTAATTCATATCATATTAGTACTACATTGATAAATATGGAACTATATTAATAATGGTCAAGTGGTGACTTGGTAATTTAGTAGTCCTTAGTATGTATACTATCCATGTATGTGTACGAGTTAATGAGTACATATGTACAATTGGAATGCTATTCTAATCCTTTTTAATGTAATTAAATCCCTAGATGCCCATCAAATTATGATCATCTTTATACCTATCTAAATAAATAACGTGAATATATCTGACTCTAGGACTAAATCTAAATAAAGAAAATTCCAACACATACATCTAAATTTGGACACTCGCAACTCTATTTTGATATAGATTTCTTCAAAGAAAATATTGGATCTATAAAAATGGAAATATGATCCTTGATAATATGAGAGGAGTAGATGATAATATGAGTGTTACTTACATGATTTATACTATGGTTATATACACTTATATGTAAGATTGATTATATACATAAGTCGATTAGAAACCCTAGAGGTAAAGACAATGGGAATGAACCTAACGATTCAAGATGGGACATTATATCAACTAAATATGAATTATTACTCATTATACTCACTAAGGGGAAAATGATAATTTCACATAATAAGAACCCAGTAAGTGATTTCCAAGCCAAGAAATATCAAATAACCCTATTACATTCTTTCTTTGTAGGTTTGTGAGAAATTGACATCCTTGATCCATGCAGAAATCTTGACTTGAAATTCTCATTTGGAACATGCACTAAATTTTCAATTCAGTTATAGAACAATTTATTTCCCGGTTGAGTTTCATTTACATAAATTTGCAAAAGTGGTGAACCAATTTTGTTATTAGCCTTTTCCTTTTATTGAAGGTCACCATGACAAAAATTGAATGTTGGACATTGTTCAATAATTAAAATATTGGTTAGATTTCGATATTAACACAAAACTTGAAATATTGGCTAATATCTTTGGCTTACTAGATTTGGTGAGTCATATCCCCCAACCCTAAATAGTGGATAATGGACAATTAGAGGTCCCCTAGTACTGGTTACCCCCAAAGGCAAAAGTGTTATTCTCTCATTGAAAGTAGAAAGCTAGGCACCTAGACACTAGTGAAGACAAAATAGTGGAGTGATTGTGTCAGTGGATAAATTGTTTCATGTTGGATAATTTGATAACTTGAAAATAGTTATGAGAAAAATCATGTCACTTTGAAATCTTGATATTATTTTTGAGATTGTCTTTTTTAGTTACCATTTGAATTATTGTACCTTTTTGAAACTAGCATGGTAGATAGACTATGCTCTTGTTAATACCATAATCCACCAAGCAATCTTACCTAGATTTGATCTCATAACTTTTTATTTTTCTAATAGCTAAATAATTGAATTTGGTACCAGCCTAGATAACCTTTATTTTCCCTTCATGGGGTCCATGTCTGGTTTTGTTCCTCCAGGAACTCATGGATAGTGATACAAAGATGGACTAGAAGAGACACGTAGGAGTTGTCTCCTAATGAAGAGTAGATAGGAATCAATGCCTTTCCTTAAACTTTGTAATCTTATTTGCAAGCTTCTATGATTTTAATGTAAAGCATGATTGTAGTAAAGGTTGTTTATACCATTGATAAATTTTGTAAATATTTGATTGTAAATATTTTGTCTTTACAACTTGGTATCACATCTATGAGAAGTCGATACTCATGCATGTCTCATGGAATTTAGATTTAAATAGTAGTACTCTTAGAACCTAGAAAAATAATTCACTACTCACCTTAGATTTCCTAACCCTACCCATCTAAAATAGAAATACAAACTTAGGTGAAATTAGTTGTCTAATAAACCATTTCATAACATCACCATGTAAGTGGATTGAGCTAAGGTTTCTAAGGAATGATGTTTAGTGAAGGTTCTGGCATAATTACTCCTGATTCACTTCAGTGGTGGTAGGGTTTCCTCATTTCACATACTGACATGGCTAAAGAAATTTCTACTACTTGAAAAAATATCATAAACCCTGGACAATGTCATCCACCCAAATAGATATGAAAAAAATGTTGCCATGGGTTAAAACCTAGTAGTTGGAAGTGATTTGTGAAACAAGAAGCCTCAAGTTGAATTTGTAAAATCCCCTTTTGTAGAAAGCAATATCGTTCTCCCCCATACCATAAGTGAAGTTATTTTAGTGACCCTTTAGGTTCCCTACAGATCTTCTCTCACATCTGGGTCAGGCAGTTAGTATGGTGAATGTTGGTAAGAGATGTGATTGTGACTTAGTGCTCTCATTGATTTTGCCCATTTTTCAGTATAGCATCATTAAGTTTTTCCATCAGAAATTATTTTCTTAATAATACTACATGTACAAAGAAAAATGATTTTTGAAATTTTATCGATATCTCTTGAGATAAGTCACAATCATTTAAATATGAGAAAAACCTTAGAGGAGTAACCTAGAGTTGGTGAAAGATTACCTTGAGTTTGACATGCCTATCTAGAATTCTAATTGAATCCTTGTAAGGGGTGGAGAATAGTACCTGAGTAGACCATGGACGTAGCTATTTCAGGGATGAAATAATTTCTAAGGGGTGGAGATTTGTAACGTACCCAATTTTGGTAGTATAGTTAATTTTGAACTATGATAAATAATCCTCTCATACTGAAACCTATTTTGCTAAATCTTTCATGCAATATTAAGCATCATTGAAACATCTTAAAATTTTAGGAAAAAATACAATTAGTCTCCATTTTTATATGTTCCTCTCTAGTGGGGTCTATAATTGAAGGGTTAGACTCAAGGATAGATTCTTTGATTTAGAATCACACAAAAAGATGCTTTTAACTCTAGATATTAATGATTTAATTAACTATGATGATAAATGTATTTGCCACATTGGAATCATGATTATGGGTGTTAGCATTTTTATAATTTATACTAATACAATCTAAGTGAGTGGGTAAAATTTTAGGTCCAAAAGACCGGAAAATTAAAGATATAAAACTTTAAAGGAAAAAAGTAGTATATAGAAAAAAAGGAAATGAATTATCATTGCATTAAAAATGCATTGACCTGTCTCCAACCCACGCTAACCCTACCCAATGTTGCATCTATTATTGCGGTTATAGAGACACAAACTCGAGTCCTACCCCTCCTCTCAACCGTTTTAGACAAAGATAAATGCCTTCAACCTGACATGGACGCCTTGCATGATGGGCTAAAGACTGGCCACCAAAACCTTAGTTGTATATAATAGCCAGTCAGAGGCAAAAGGCAGTGTTGCCCCTATAGACCCTTCTCTGACTATCAACCTACAAGCCTAGCCCCTCTTCTCTGCCACCTTGGTGCCCGCACTGCCATGACAACACGAAGCCAGAAGCCCCATATGCCAACCATCTTGATGACCTAAATGGTCTACTCTGGCTACCGCCTACCTCACCAGCACCATGACACTCATGAACTTGACATCAACCTCCTCTTAGCCAAGACTCATAACCTCCCATCCGACAACTCCACCTCCTCACATAGCCACACAGAGTCCTCCACAATGTTTCCCATACTCAAGAAGCAATGAAGGCATACTACTCCTCCCATCAAAATTCATGCATTTTTGCAGACTTTGATGACTAGCAATAGATTTGTAATGAAATCCAAAGTACATGCATGACCCTCTCCTCGTCGACTAAAACCCTGAACATCCCCAGTGTCCCAAAGAAATATGCAATAAAGAGAGATAGTCGACTGGCTCACATATTCATAGTTCCTAGGAAGTTGTAAGATGTAGTTTAAATCCCACTACCCTACCTTCTTCATTGCCTCAATGCCCTCGATGGAATAAACGAGAACCTGCAACACCTTGCCTTGATCACCACAACCATTTTGAAACAAACCCACAAGCCTCCTCATCCCTTTCCCTGAACCTAAGAGCCTTCTTCTCGATGATCAAAACTAGGAAGATCTAAAGCATTCAAATGTTACCATGGTCTGAACAAAGGAGGAAGAAGAACCCTCCTCATAGCAATACCTCGCCATCATAATTAGAGTCACAACTTCACTAATGGTTAAAGATCACAACAATCCCTATTAAAAATTCCTCGAGCCCTCTTCACATCCAAGTTGTTCTAGAAATCATGTTGATTATATGACCGACCACTGGCATGAACTGAATCCATAATTAATTAGTAGGTAATCATCAAATAATGGGTCAATTTTTCCTTCTTTTGTTGCTCAATTAAGATGTAGAAGTATTTGTATAAGGAACCAATGAAGCTAAGAAACATGGTTATTCGATTAATAGAATCATAATCTCATCCGTGTAGTATATATATATATATATATATATATATATATATATATATATATATATATATATATATATATATATAACCCTTTGGCATATATCTACACCTATGTATGGAATGTTAGCATGATAAGACTAATAGATAGAAATATACAACAATCATATAATGACATGAATAAATCAAACCCTTAGATAGAAATCAAGGTATAGTAAATAGTAGTGACAATACATTTGATTTTCCTAAATTATATCATATTAGTACTACATTGATATATATTGAATTATATTAATATGGGTCAAGTGGTGACTTAGTAATTTACTAGTCCTTAGTATGTGTACAATACATGTATGAGTATGTGTTAATGAGTAAATATGTAATCAATATGCTATTCTAATCCTTTTCACAAAATTGAATCCTAGATGCCCATCGATGCATTTGATTCTAGAATGCAAATGGACATTATGATCATATTATACCTATCTAAATAAGTAACATGAATATATCTGATTCTAGGATTAAATCAGAAATAAAGGTAAATTCCATCACATACATGTAAATTGATCAGTCGTAGCTCTATTTTGATAAAGATGATTTCAAAGAAAATATTGGATCTATAAAAATGGGAAAATGATCCTTGATCATATGAGAGTATTACATGATAATATGATTATTAATTATATGATTTCTACTATGGTTATATACATTTATATTTATGATTGATTATATGCATAAGCCAATTAGAAACCCTAGAGGTAAAGACAATGGGAATGTACCTAATGATTTAGGATGGAATATTATATCAACTAAAGATGAATTATTAAAAATTATACTCACTAAGGATAAAAATGGTAATTTCACCTAATAAGAACCTAGAAAGTGATTTCCAAGCCAAGAAATATCAAATAACCCTATCAAATTCTCTCTTTAAAGATTTGTGAGAAATTGACATCCTTGATCTATGCGAACATCTTGACTAGATATTCTTGTTTGAAATAGGTACTAAATTCTCGATTCCACTATTAAACTATTTATTTCCCACTTGAGTTTCATCTACACAATTTTTCAAAAGTAGTGAACCAATTTTGTTGTTAGCCTTTCCCTCTTGTTGAAGGTCACCATGACAAAAATTGAATGTTGGATGTTGTTGAATAATTGAAATATTGTTTAGATTTTGATACTGACACAAAAATTGAAATATTGGAAAAGAGCTTTGGCTCACTACATTTGGTGGGTCATATCCCTCAACCCTACACAGTGGATAATGGACAACTAGAGGTCCCCAATACTGGTTACAGGAAAAAGTGTTATTCTATGATAGAGGGTAGAACAATAGGCACCTAGCCACTGGCAAAGACAAAATATTAGATTGATTGTTTTAGTGGGTAAATCATTTCATTTTGGATAATTTGATATCTTAACAATGGTTCTAAGAAAAAACATTTCATTTTAAAATCTTGATATTGGTTTTGAGAATCTCATTGTATTCTAGTTACCGTTTGAATTATTGTACCTTTTTGAAACTAGCATGGTAGCTAGAATATGCTCTTGTTAATACCATAGTGCACCAAGCAATATTACCTAGAGATATGATTGTGACTTAGTCCTCACATTGATTTTGGCCATTTTTTAGTTTAGCATCAAAAAGTTTATCCATCAGAAATTATTTTCTTTGTAATACTATATGTACAAAGAAAAATGATTTTTGGAATCTTATCAATGATTTCTTGAGCCAAGTCACAATCATTGAAATATGAGAAAAACCTTAGAGGAGTAACCTAGAGTTGGTGAAAGATTACCTTGAGTTCGACATGCTTATTTATATTTCTAGTTGAATTCTCTAAAGGGGGGGGGGGGAAATAGTACCTGAGTAGAGACCATGGACGTAGTTAGTTTGGCGATGAAATCATTTTTAAGGGGTGGAGAGTTGCAACACACCCAATTTTGGTAGTATATTTAATTTTTAACCGTGATTCATAATTCTCTCAAATTGAAACCTCTTTTTCTAAAATTTTCATTCCATATTAAGCATCATTGAAATATCTTAAAATTTGAGAAATAAAATGCAATTAGTCTCTATTTTTATATGTTTCTCTCATGTGGGGTCCATAATTGAAGGGTTGGATTCTAGGATAAATTCTTGTCTTTGGAATCACAAAAAAGATGTTTTGAACTCTAGATATTGATGTTTGGATTAACTACGAAGATAAATTTATTTGCCACATTGGAATCATGATTATGGGTGTTAGCATTTTTATTATTTATACTAATACAATCTAAGCGTTTGGGTAAAATTGTAGGTTAAAAAGACCATTAACTTAACAAATATAAGATTTAAAGGAAAAATGGTAATACATAGAAGAAAAAATTGGAATTGAATTCACATTGACTTTGAGTGGTCAAAATGTGTTGACCCATCTCCATCCCATGTTGATAACACCCAAATTTAAGAATTTATGCTAAGTATTTACCTATGGTTTCATGCCCTTATAGCCATAATATGCCCAAAATAACTCTGGATACTTATCTTTTAGTAATTTATATCTTTTTGTAGATAGAGTTTCTCAACTAGACAATTTTGAGACTTGCAGGAACTAAACTCAAGAAGACATCAATTCTCTAGATTTTCACCCCATAATGCATCAGGTAATGTGAACCATCTTAGGAGAGGGTGGTCCCACTAACCGGCTAGCAGGCCCAAGAAACTTTTGATATTCTGGACCCAAATTTCGAAGGCCACCCCCTTCATCGGGGAGCATCCTCATCGGTCATAAGTCTAATCGACATAGGCCCATCGACCTATGGTAATAAGTACCCCACCTAGGTGGTGTTTATTCCTAAGGAGTAAAGTTAGCGAACACAACTCTAGGGACCACTAAGGATCTCCATCCATAGAGACCACTACGACAACAAATCTATTGATTGCTACTGGATCTCCATCTATAGCAACTGATACAACCACAACTCTAGTGATCGCTAAGGATCTCCATACATAGCAACCGCTACAAGGACAACATCATCGACCACTACTAGATCATCATCTGTAGCGACCACTATGACCATGACTCTAGCAACCTCTAGGGACCTCCATCTATAGCGATCGATACGAACTTCATCCATAGCGACAACCAAGTATCTCCATCAGTAGCGACTGCTACGAACTTCATCTTAGAGACTGCCAAGGATCTACATCTGTAGTGACAGCTATGACCACAACTCTAGCGACCTCCAAGACACCACCATTCCTATAAATACCCACTCTCTGCCTCCAAGGTAGGAGTTCCAATATGGGTTCCACTATTCCTACCTTTTGGGTTCCCTTCAGTGACTAGTGATTCCCAGATCTCTGAGAGAGTGCTCCAAGGTCCAAAAGTATTGAATGGCACACCCTACACCTATCCCTTCAGTTGACTTCTAGCCACCATCATCTATCCATATCCAGCCATTTAAATCCACCTTCGACCACCATACATCCATCAAGGCTATTTTTTGGGGTAGAATCAATGAGAAAGGGGGTTAATGAGTCCAAAAGTTCAAGGAGGACGACCTAAAGACAAGATCCAGTCCTTATAGAGGCTAAGCAGCGAGAGCCATCTATCCTCTATGGGCTAAATCTCTTCTTCTCCCCCTTTCTTCTATTGTTCTCCTTTGTTTCTATACAAATGATGTTCTTCCATCTTTGTTCAATGCCAACTATGCTTTTCCATGGCTAGTTGAGAAAGTAGTCTTATTCCAAATCTAGTATATTTTCTATTCTATATTCTCTTTCTGGTTATGATTGCTGGCTTGGTTGATCACTTTCTTGCTTGAACTTCTATTTCTACATAGATCAAGAGATTAGTTGTAGAAATGGATAATAGCAGATAGTTTTGATCGAATCTAAAAGGAGGAGGTCTAAGGGAGTATGATTCCTAATAGATTTGAATATAACTAGGACCTGAGAGGGTATCCAAGATATTTAGGGGTGTTGATCTGTTATCCTTAAGAGTGATTTTTAGATCATTGATGAGATTTTAGTCATGTTGTGCGAGAGCAACTGGGATAACCCCACAAGAACAATTACCATAGTATGTCCTAGGTTTGGATGTAGATTGCTTGTTGAGGAATTTGAGGGCATCTATGCCCGAGTATGGGTGCATAAACTACCCAATTTGTGGTCACATATCCAGGAACTCCTTCTCTCTATTTAGTAGAATCTGACAGACACTATTTTGTTTTTGGTTTATAAATTTAAAGTTCGATCCTTTTGAATTCACCTCTTTTTAGACGTGAGATTTGGGCAGCATCACATGCTAAGCCTACCCCAACACTGCATCCAGCATTGTGATTATAGAGACACATCCCCAAGTCCTAACCCTCCTCTCAACCATTTTGGATGAAGTTAATGGCCTATAACCCGACATTGACCCCTACCTGATCAGATGAAGACTGGCCACCAAAACCCTAGCTATATAGAACAATCGATCTGATGCAAAGGGCAATGTTGCCCCTATAGACCCTTCTCTGACTATTGATCTGCAAGACTATTCCATCTTCCCACCACCTTGGCACCCTCACTGCTATGACAGAGTGAGACCAGAAGCCCCAACTGCCAACCATCTTGATGACCTAAATGATCTACTCTGGCTACCGCCTACCTCACCAGCACTGTGGCACTCATGAACTTGACATCAACCTCCTCTTAGCCAAGACTCATCACCTTCTAGACTAGCAACACCATTGATGTAGTGCATTCATCTCTGCCTCCTCCTATAGCCAAATAGAGTAGTTTCTTGTATTTCCCAGACTCAAGAAGCAAGAAAGGCATACTTCTCTCCATAAAAATTCATGGATTTATATAGACTCAAATGACTTGAAATAGATATGTAATGTAGATCCAAAGTACATGCATGGCCCTCTCCTCCTCGACTATAATCCCTAATAGCCCCAATGTCTCAAAGATGTCTGCAACAGAAAAAAACAACAGGTTGTCCCCAACCTTGGTGAAAAAGTCAGGATCTATTTCATAAACCACCTTCCCCAATGGTGCCCAGGAAGTTGTAAGATGTAGTTCTGATCCCACCGCCCTTCCTTGTTCATTGCCTCAATACCCTCGATGGAATCAACAACAACCTACAAGTTCCTCCTTCTCATTGATCAAAACTATTAAGATCTAAAGCTTTCAGATATTACCATGATCTCAACCAAGGAGGAAGAAGAACCCTCCTCTCAATGTTGCCTCACCATCATAATTAGAGTCACAACTTCATTGATGATAGAAGATCATAAAAGTCCCCATGAAATCCCCTTGATCCCTCCTCATATCCAAGTTTTCCTATAAATCAAGTTGAATCAATGACCAACCATTGAAATGAATGACATCCATCATTAATCAATAGGTAAGCATTGAACGATGGGTCAGTTTTACCTTCTTTTGTTGTTCTAATTCATATCTAGAAGTATATATACAAGGAACCAATGAAGCTCAAAAACATGGTTATTCGGTAAATGAAACCTAATAGCATCCTTTTTGTATATATAGCCCTTTGGCATATATCTACACCTATGTATGGCATGTTAGAATGATAAGACTAATAGATGAGAAATATACAATAATCATATAATGACATGAATAAATCAAACCCTTAGATAGAAATCAGGGTATAACAAATAGTAATGACAATAAATTTGATTCAGCTAATTCATATCATATTACTAATGCATTGATGTATATGGAATTATATTAAAATGTGTCAAGTGGTGGCTTTTTAATTTAGTAGTCCTTAGTATGTGTTCAACACATGTATGTGTACGAGTTAATGAGTAAATATGTACAATTTGTATGCTCTTATAATCATTTTCATGAAATTAAATCCCTAAATGCCCATTGATGCATTTGATCGTAATCAGAATGCAAAAGGACATTATGATCATATTTATACCTATCTAAATAAGTAACATGAATATATTCGACTCTAGGACTAAATCAGGAATAAATGAAAATTCCAATACATACATGTAAATTGGATGGTCACAGATTTATTTTGATAAATACAATTTAAAATAAAATATTGGATCTATAAAAAGGAAATATGATCCTTGATAACATGAGAGGGTATTATAAGTACATGATAATGCGAGCTTTACTTATATGATTTATACTATTGTTATATACACTTATATGTAAGATTGATTGTATAAATAAGCCAATTGGAAAACTTGGAGGTAAATACAATAGGAATATACCTAATGATTTAGGATGTGACATTATATCAACTAAAGATGAATTATTTAACATTATACTCACTGAGGAGGAAAATGGTAATTTCACTTAACAAGAACCTAAAAAGTGATTTCCAAGCAAAGAAATATCAAATAACCCTATTACATTCTCTCTTTCCATATTTATGAAAAATTGACATCCTTGATCTATGTGGACATCTTGATTAGAAATTATCATTTGGAATAGGTACTAAATTCTCAATTCTATTATTGAACTATTTATTTCCCTCTTGAGTTCCATCTACACAATTTTGCAAAAGTGGTCAACCAATTTTGTTATTAGCCTTTATCTCTTGTTGAATGTCACCATGACTATAATTGAACCATGGACATTGTTTAATAATTGAAAATATTGTTTAGATTTTGATATTGGCACAAAAATTTGAGATTTTGGTTCAGAGCTTTGGCTCACTATACTCAGTGGATCTTATCCCCAACCATGTGCAGTGGATAATGCACAATTAGAGGTCCCCTAGGGCTGGTTACCACCACTGGGGAAAGTGTTATTCTCTCATAGAAGGGAGAAAGCTAGGCACCTAGCCACTAGCGAAGAAAAAATATTAGATTTATTGTGCCAATGGATAAATTGTTTCATTTTGGATAATTTGATATGTTGATACTAGTTCTGAGAAAAATCATTTCATTTTCAAATCTTTATATTGGTTTTGAGAATCTCTTTGTGGTTTAGTTACCGTTGACTTATTGTACCTTTTTGAAACTACCGTGGTAGAAAGACTATCCTCTTGTTAATACCATAGTCCTCCAAGAAATCTTACCTAGATTTGATCTCATCACTCTTTACTTTTTTTACTAGCCCAATATTTGAAATCAAACCCTTAGATAGAATCAAGGTATAAAAAATAGTAGTGACGGTAAATACGGTTTGCCTAATTCATATCATATTAGTAATACATTGATATATATGGAATTATATTAATATGGGTCAAGTGGTGACTTAGTAATTTAATATTTCTTAGTATGTGTATTATACATGTATGTGTATGATTTTAGAAGTGAATATGTATAATCAATATGCTATTCTAATTGTTTTCATGAAATTAAATCCCTAGATGCCCATCGATGCATTTTATGATATTCAGACATTATGATCATATTTATACCTATCTAAATAAGTAACATGAATATATTTGACTCTAGGAACAAATTAGAAATAAAGGAAAATTCCAACACATACATGTCAATTGGACACTAACAGATCTATTTTGATAATGATGGTTTGAAAGAAAATATTGGATCTATACAATTGGAAATATGATCCTTGATAATATGAGAGGAGCACATGATAATATGAGCATTAGTTATATGATTTATACTATGGTTATATACAATTATATGTAAGGTTTATTATATACATAAGCCAATTAGAAACCATAGAGGTAAAGACAATGGGAATGAACCTAATGATTTAGGATGGGACATTATATCAGCTAAAGATGAATTATTAAACATTATACTCACTAAGGGGTAAAATGATAATTTCACCTAATAAGAACCTAGAAAGTGATTTTCAAGCTAAGAAATATCAAATAACCTTATTACATTATCTCTTTCTAGATTTGTGAGAAATTGACATTCTTGGTCTGTGTGGACATCTTGACTAGAAATTTTGACGAGCCTTAAATGTGGGTCCAAGAAAGGAATCATGTCTAGGTTATCAGACTTTAGAAATTTATAATACCTGAATGTTTAAGACACCTGCAATTAGCACAGGGTTGAAGTAGTTTGGGGTCGAACACAGGGATAGGAATAAAGGCACTTCAGAACTTGAGTTTCACTTGTCTAAGCACATAAAAAAGGGGTGCAAGAAAGGGGGTGTTGTAACATGAACTAAACATAAGGAAACAAACAAAGGCCCTATATCCAAAAGGAGTTACAAGAAATATTTAAGTTTTGGGGTTTAGAGATTTTTATAGGTGTTTTAAATAGAAGAATCCGAGGTGATAAAATTGTCATTGAGGTAAAGCACGAAGGAATAAAAATTAGGCATAATAAGTAGCAATGAAAAACATCCTACAACCTCTTCTCTCAAAGAGGGTACGTCTAACTATGCACCATGTCCCTCTCTTAGGGGCAGTGGCCGTATATTAGAGTGGTAAGGTAAACCGAAGCAGCCCTGATCCTAGGTACTCTCGTACGCTCAGATCAGACCAAACTCTAGAGTTGCGACAACCCCCTCTCAAGGGTGTTGAAACGGGAAACACGATTCGGTAGCTAGTCAAAAGAGCGATCCAAAAGACGAAACTAGAGTTCATATGCTATAAAGAAATCATCCAACAAAAAGGAACCATACAAAGAACAACAAGAGATAAACTCCATAGATTCCAATAAGCTTAAGGAGAGTAAAAAGGTTTAGTTACAATGCATAGGGAAATGAAAGTAAAATGTAGTAAAAAGGGGAAGATAAGCATCGGTCTCCTTGAATTAGGAGATCGATATACAGCAACAGACCCCTAAGGGACTTCTAACCTGGTACCGAGCAGGAGCTCTGCCTAATACACCTATGTCGTGTAGCCAACCCTCTCGAGTGACAGGCGTGATGGCCAAAGTGTATCAGGTAGAACTCCCTACCCGATACGGCCATGTCGGGCTACCAGCCCTCTCGGGCAACATGTTGTAATGGTCAGTCCGTATCGGGTTCGGTATCGTGTCGGGTTAGAAATATCTTAAGTTCTTAGGTTCCTTATATCGGGTTAGAGGGGCGAGCCATCTCGGGTTGAGGGCCATCTAGGGACCCGACAGGGGTGGCCTTCCTGGTCGTATCGTGCTGCTACAACTACAGGGATGGGTTCTAAGTGAACTCCTCCTGCCCCTCTCAGGTTGGGGATGTGCTCACCTAGTATCACCCAACACGCCTTGGAATGTGACACACTAGCTCCTGTTGTCTTTCCGGAGTTAGCTCTTGTGGGATTCCGACCCGTCCCATCGGAGTCCTGTAGCTACTATTTATATGTAACAGCTGGTAGAGGTTGTGGTTCTCGTAGGGCCATGTGTCCTTTATCGACTCCGTTCATGTGGTTTTAGGGGAGGACCGACACGTCTGTTGCCTGACACAGCTTTTGGTGTGCGTCGGGTTGTGGGAAAATCGCTTGACCATGTCGGGTAATCACCCTGGCGGGCAACTGCTCTGATGAGTGGCTTCATCACGCGATAGACTTTATCAGGGTGAGTCGTGGCGGGAAAAGCTCCCTATCAGGTAGATGGCATATCGCTCGTCAAGGCCCCTTGCGCGACACGCCTGTGTCAGGTTACTTCCGTGTCAGGCAGTGATCGTAACGGGTAAGTGGGTGTGTCGTGCGGCCAATAAAGGGTCAGTTCAGGTGCTCATTGTAAGTGGGTCGGGACGGGCCTTTTTGCTGACTTTGGGTGGAAAAATGAGGGAAAACTATGTAAAAGATGGGAAAAGAGTTAGGATCATAGTGTGGGTTATTCTTATGCAAAAACAGGATAAAATGGAGAGGAAAATAGTTTAGAAGGCAGTTTTGACAATGAAATATGAGCCATAAACAGCCATAAAATGGGTGTTATCAAATTCTCATTTGGATCAAGTACTAAATTCTCGATTCTATTATTGAACTATTTATTTTCCTCATGAGTTTCATCTACATAATTTTGCATAAGTGGTGAATGAAATTTGTTGTTAGCCTTTCCCTCTTGTCAAAGGTCAACACGACAAAAATTGAATGTTGGATGTTGCTGAATAATTGAAATGTTGTTTAGATTTTGATATTGACACAAAAACTCAAAATATTGACTAAGAGATTTCTATCACCAGATTTGGCACGTCATATCCCCCATCCTTGCATAGTGGATAATGGACAATTAAAGGTCCCCTAGTACTGGTTACCCCCAGAGGGGAAAGTGATGTTCTCTGATATAGGGGAGAACTCTACCCACCTAGCCACTGGAGAAGACAAAATTTTAAATTGATTGTGCTAATGGATAAATCGTTTCATTCTGGATAATTTTATATCTTGATATTAGTTCTAAGAAAAATCATTTAGTTTTGAAATCTTTATATTGGTTTTGAGAATCTCTTTACGTTCAAGTTACCGTTTGAATTATTGTACCTTTTTGAAACCAGCATGGTAGCTAGACTATTCTCTTGTTGATTCCATAGTCCACCAAGAAATATTACCTAGGTTTGATATCATAACTCTTTATTTTTTTAATAGCTCAATAATAGAATTTAGTACCAACCTAGACGACCTTTATTTTCCCTTCATGGGGTCCATGTGTGGTTTTAATTCTATGAAAACTCATGGAAAGGTGATACAAAGATGGACTACAAGATATATGCAGGAGTTGTCCCCTATTGAAGAGTAGATAGGAGTCAATGCCTTTTCTTAAACTTTGTAATCATTTTTGCAAGTTTTTGCAACTTTGATGTAAAGCATGATTGCAATAAATATTGTTTATATTCTTGATACATTTTGTAAATGTTTGATCGTAAAGACAAGGTCTTTACAACTTGGTATCAAAGCTATGAACCGTCGACACTCATGGATGTCTCCTAGAATTTGGGGTTAAATAGTAGTACACTTAGAACATAGACAAATAATTCACTACTCACCTTAGGTTTCCTAACCCTACCCATCTAAGATAGAAATACAAACTTAGGTGAAATTAGTTGTCTAATACACCATTTCAAACATCACAATCTACTTGCATGGTGATGTTTGAAATGGTGTATTAGACAACTAATTTCTAAGGAAGGATATTAAGTGAAGGTTCTAGCATAATTACACCCTATCCACTTTGGTGGTGGGGGTTTCCTCAGTTCACATACTGACCTAACAAAAGAAATTTCTACTACTAGAAAAGAAAATTTGTAAACCCTAAACAATGTCATACACCCAAATCAATATGAGTAATTTTTTGGCATGGGTAAAAACCTAGTAGTTTGAAGGTGATTGGTGAAACGAGAAGCCTCGAGTTGAGTTTGTAAAATCCCCTTTTCTAGAAAACAATATCCTTATCCCCTATATCATAAGTTACGTTATTCTAGTGACCCTTTAGGTTCCCTACAATCTTCTCTCATATTTGGGTCAGGTAGTTAGTATGGTGAATGTTGGTAAGAGATGTGATTGTGACTTAGTCCTCTAATTGATTTTGGCCATTTTTTAGTTTAGCATCAAAAAGTTTATCCATCAGAAATTATTTTCTTTATAATACTATATGTACAAATAAAAATGATATTTGAAATTTTATCAATGATTTCTTGAGCTAAGTCACAATCATGAAAATATGAGAAAAATCTTAGAAGAGTAAGCTAGAGTTGGTGAAATATTACCTTGAGTTCGACATGCCTATTTAGATTTCAAGTTGAATTCCTTTAAGAGGTAGAGAATAGTACCTGACTAGACCATTACAGATTTTGGGGATGAAATCATTTTTAATGGGTGGAGAGTTGCAACATACCCGATTTTGGTAGTAAATTTAATTTTGAACTATTATTCATAATCCTCTAAAATTGAAACATCTTTTGCTAAATTTTTCATTCAATATTGTGCTTCATTGAAATATCTTGAAATTTGAGCAACAAAATACAATTAGTTTCCAATTTTACCAGTTCCTCTCATGAGGGGTCCATAATTGAAGGATTGAACTCAAGGATAAATTCTTGGCTTTGGAATCACACAAAAATATGTTTTGAACACTATATATTAATGTGTGGATTAACTATTAAGATAAATTTATTTGTGACATTGGAATCATGATTATGGGAGTTAGAATTTTTATGATTTAGATTAATACAGTATAAGGTCGTGGGAAAAAGTTTTTGTCCAAAAGACCAGATAACTTAAGAGATATAAAACTTTACAAGGAAAATAGTAATACATAGAATAAAAAATGAGAATTGAATTCCCATTGCATTGAGTGTTAAAATGGGCGTTGTCCAACTCCAACACACACTAACCCTACCACAAAGCTCTGTCCACCGTTGTAGTTATATAAACACACCCTGAGTCCTACCCCTCCTCTCCACCATTCTGGATGAATGTAATGACCTTTGCTATGTTTGGTAAAGTAATGTAATTGCACGGGTAGCGATGGGGCAAGGTCAGACATGTTGCAATTGCTCGTAACTATTGTTAGCAAACACAAAATCACCCATCGCTTTAAATTTGTATTGATTTTAGTGTTGAGTAGAATTCAACGGTAACGTTTTCACACCAGACAAAAATCTTGCAGTGATTCATCTCACCGCACCAGAACGTTGGCTCACCAATGGCTGCACTTGATTCCGGCATGGACCCCCCTACCTAATCAGATGAAGACTTGCCACCAAAATCATAAATATATAGAAAAACTGATCAGAGGCAAAAGGTAGTGGCAACCCTATAGACCCTTCTCAGACTATCAATCTATAAGCCCAATCCCACTTCTCTATGACCTTAGCACCCCCACTGCCATGACAACACGAGACCAGGAGCCATAGTCGCAAACCATCTTGATGACCTGAACCATCTTCTCTGGGTATGCATACCTCACTAGCACCATGGCACTCATGAAGTCGACACCAACCTCCTATTAACCAAGACTCGTCACCTTCCCGATCTACAACACCACTGCTGCAGTGCCTTCATCTCCGCCTCCTCCCATAGCCACACAGAGTCCTCACCACCATTTCCCAGACTCAAGAAGCACTGAAGGTGTTCCTCCTCCCATTGAAATTCATGGATTTTTGTAGACCTGATGACTTGAAACAGATTTGTAATGCAGATACAAATTACATGCATAACCATCTCCTCCTTGACTACAATCTCGAATAGCCCCAGTGTCTCATAGACATCTGCAACTAAGAGAAACAACCGATTGACTCCCATCATAGTGGCAAGTCATGATCTATGTCACAGATCACCTTCCTCAGAGGTGCCCAGGATGCTACAAGATGTAGTGTCATGATGTGTACTATACATGTATGTAGTTTCATGGTGACAAAGTAATTAAGTAGTCCTTAGTATGTGTACAATACATGTATGTGTATGAGTTAATGAGTAAATATTATTCAATATGCTATTCTAATCCTTTTCATGAAATTGAATCCTAGATGCCCATTAATGCATTTGACGCTCGAATGCAAAATGGACATTATGATCACATGTATACCTATATAAATAAGTAACTTAAATATAACAGACTCTAGGACTAAATCTAAAATAATGGAAAGTTCCAACACATACATGTAAATTGGACACTTGTAGATCTATTTTGATAAAGGTGACTTGAAAGAAAATATTGGGTCTATAAAAATGGAAATATGATCCTTGATAATATGAGAGGAGTACATGATATTACTTATATGATTTTTAATATGGTTCTATACACTTATATATGAAATTGATTGTATACATAAACAAATTAAAAACCCTAGAGGTAAAGACAATGTGTATAAATCAAATGATTCAGGATGGGACATTGTATCAACTAAAGATGTATTGTTAAACATTATACTAATGAAGGAAATATAGTAATTTCACCGAAAAGGAGCCTAGAAAGTTATTTCCAAGCCAAAAATGTCAAATTATACTGTTACAGTCCTTTCTAGTTTTGTCAGAAATTGACATCCTTGATCCGTTCTGACATTTTGAATAGAAATTCTCTTTTGGAACATTTACTAAATTCTCAATTCAATTATTGAACTATTTATTTCCCTCTTGAGTTTCATCTACATAATTTTGTAGAAGTGGTGAACCAATTTTTTTATTAGCCTTTCCCTCTTGTTGAAGGTCACCACAACAAAAACTTTGGACATTGTTGAATAATTGACATATTGTTTATGTTTTGATATTGACACTAAAATTGAAATATTGGTTTAGATCTTTGGCTCACTAGATGCAGCGTGTCATATCCCCCAACCCTGCACAGTGGATAATGGACAATTAGAGGTCCCCCAGTACTAGTTACCCCCATAGGATAAAATGCTATTCTCTGTTAGAGGGTAGAATGCTAAGAACCTAGATACAGGTGAAGGAAAAATATTAAATTGATTGTGCTAATGGAAAAATTGCTTCATTTTGGAGAATTTCATATCTTGATACCAATTATGAGAAATTTTCTATTTTAAAATCTTGATATTGTTTTTGAAAATCTCTTTATGTTCTTGTTACCGTATGAATTATTGTACCTTTTGAAACAAGCATGGTAGCTAGACTATCCTCTTATAAATACTACACTCTACCAAGCAAACTTACTTATATTAGATCTCATAACTCTTTACTTTTATAATGGATTAATAAATGAATTTATTACTTTCCTAGCTGACCTTTATTTTCCCTTCATGTGGTCCATGTGTGGTTTTGTTCCTTTGGGAACTCATGGACATGTGATACAAAGATGGACTAGAAGAGACATGAAAGAGTTGTCCCCTGTTGAAGAGTATATAGGAATCAATGCCTTTTCATAAATTTTGTAATCATATTTGTAATCTTCCACGACTCATATGTAAAGTATGATTGTAATAAATTTTTTTTACTTTTGATACATTTTGTAAATATTTGTTCGTAAAAATTAGGTCTCTACAGTATTTGTGTACTGATTTCGTGATTATTACAATAACACTTATAGTTGCACCTTGTTACATTAATTAACCTCAAGAATCAACTTGATTATCACCATACATTTTTTATAATAATAAAATTGTATACTAGGTTAAGGTTTCTATATCCTATCTTAATTCAGATGCACTTCAATTTCTTATGATTACTTGCATTCATTCATCCAATACAAACCATTTCCTATGAAATTAATTTAATCTTCTCATTATATCATGATAAGTTTACCTCAAATCTTTCATAACAAACATGGGTTGCCCTATGATTAACTTAGGTTCTGCTATGTTCATCTATCATTATTCTTATTTATCAACTCATACCATACTTATCATTTGATTTCTCCTCTTATTATGTGATATTTACACCTTAAATTCTTCTCATAACACATATTAATCATGAACTTCTTCATACTCATATGTATATTATACAAACTAATTTGTGATTCCCTTAGTTTCTACACAAAACTAAAACTCCATACATAGAGTTGTCTCTCCTTTACCTCATCATTTTCAAGAATCTTAGTTTCCAACATTGGATTCTCACCCATATATATGTCCTTTCAAGTTCCAAGAACTCCACTTTTACTTTATTCATATTTGGATTAGAATCATAGTGTTATATCTTTTTCTTTTGCCATTGAATTCTCAAGTTTTGATGAGCTAAGACATAAATGTTATCTCTCTCAAAGACAATTTTATCTCCTTGGATTCTGCTGTTTAAAACACCTATAAAAATCTCTAAACCCCAAAACTTAAATCTTTCTTGTAACTCCTTTTGGAGATAGGGCCTTTGTTTGTTTCCTTATGTTTAGTTCATGTTACAACACCCCCTTTTCTTTCACCCCCTTTTTTATGTGCTTAGACAAGTGAAACTCAAGTTCTGAAGCGTCATTCTTCCTATCCCTGTGTTTGACCCCGAACTACTTCGACCCTATGCTAGTTGCAAGTGTCTTAAACATTCAGGTATTATAAATTTCTAAAGTCCGATAACCTAGACATGATTCCTTTCTTGGACCCACATTTAAGGCTCGTCAACTTTTTGGCGCCGTTGTCGGGGATAGGCAAAGAAAACCCTTTACGAACTTTAGTTTTGCTTGCACTTTGCCAAAACCTTGTACATATGCATATAATACTGTAATTATTTACTGCACATAATATTTACTATTCATAACTTATACAACGCTCTTACACCTTTGTTTCTTTCCAAGTACTCCTTTCTTTCTTCCTAGGTCATCCAAGCTCTTGACAAGTCATGGCTGACCAAGTCCCTGAAGCTCGCTCTCTCCGCTCGTTCATTCAAGTTCGAGCTAATGAAGAGAGAAACCCAGTTGTAACGTAGCCTCTAAATGTCACCAACTTGGAACTGAAGCCCTCCTTCCTCCAGATCCTGCAACATACAATGTTCGGTAGAAACACCTCTGAGGAGAACCCGTATAATCATCTAACGACATTCAAGAGGACGTGCAACTCATTTAAGATAAATAGAGTCCCACTGATGCATATCTACATCTAGTGCTTCCCATTTTCGTTGAGGGACAAGGCACTAGAATGGTACACCGGCTTACAAGACGGGAGCCTCTCTGATTGGGAGCATCTAGCCAATGCTTTTATCGCCAAGTTCTTTTCCATCGAGAGGACCATCAAATGTCAAAACAAGATCATGAGGTATTCCCAGAAGCCCTCGGAGAATCTTCATGAGACTTGGGAAAGATTCTAGAGCTACCAGTGTGAATGCCTACATCATGGTTTTTCGGAACCAAAGCTCATCACCATGTTTTACAATGAGGTGTGCCCCGCCGAGAGGAAGTCCTTGAATGCTTCCGCTAGCAGCGATTTTTTGGGACTTAGTTCCCAAAGAGCCAGGGAGATTATTGTAAATATGGCTACAAACCAACAAGATGGAGCATATGACCGAGAGTCGCTAAGTCACACTACTCCAGGTGAATCTAAGGCTATGGAGGCCCTCACAGCCAAGCTTGACAAGATGATGACAGATGTCCAGTCCCTCAAGTAGCAAGGTTACAAAGGGAAGGTTTGACAGGAGGTCGTAAAGAGTTGTCTCACCTGCGGAGAGACTGACCACATGTCAGATTTCTTCCCGCACACCGCACCCCAAGAAGATCTCGAAGGGGACTTTACAAAAACATGAGTTTTGTACAATACCGACGGCCCAATCATCCTGGTTTCTCTTATGGGAACACCAGTGTTGTTGAGAACTCTCACCAGCTAGTGAGTGGGAAACCTTCAGGAGGACCATCAAATCAGCAACGATAGATAGGGTTTCAGCAACAAAGAGCCTTCCAACAAAACCAACAGCCACAACCATCTTTGACGATGGAATTTATGTCCTTCGCCAAGAGACAGAATGACATAAATGAAAATATGCACAAGAGATCAGTGGATAGCATGGCTCTGCTCAAACTAATGCAACAATAGATGGGTGGTTTTTCTACCCAGATAGGGGAGCTCCAGTAGCATGACAAGCAGATTGATCAGCAGCTGGCAAGCCTCGCCCAATCCCTCAACCATTAGGTGGGGTGTTTGTCCCCTCCAATATTGAAGCTAACCCACGAGGAAATGAGATGGAAAAAATGGCTGTTCTAAGGTCAGGAACGATTGTATCGCCAGCCATTGAGAAGACAGTAAGGTCAACAACATCACTCGCCGAAGGAGTTAGCACAGAGGTTGTTGAAGAAGAAGTTACGCAGAAGTCAAAGAAAGTAGTCAAAGACAAGGTTAACAACGTCACTTCTGAAGAGCGTCCAGATAAGTATACACCCCACGTATCATTCCCACATAAGCTGGTAGAAGCCTAGCTGAAGAAAAGGTATGAAAAGTTTCTGGCAGCTATACAGAAGTTGCATGTGGGCGTCCCGTTCCTAGATGCCATTGAAGAAATGCCCACTTATGCCAAGTTCCTAAAAGACCTGATAACAAGAAAAAGGAAAGGAGAAGACGTGGAGACTATGAAGCTCGCTAAGATCTCTAGTTATTTCATCAAAACTAATACGCCTTCGAAGAAGAAGGATCCAGGGGCCTTCGTAATTCCCTTTCAAGTAGGAGATAATGTAACTCAGAAAGGTCTAGCAGACCTAGGGGATAACATCAGTCTGATGCTTTTGTCCCTTTCTAAGAGAGTGGGGCTCACCGACATGGTAAGCACCAAAATGAGGATACAACTGGCTCACCATACCTTCACCCGGCCAGTTGGTGTCGTTGAAGATGTGCCCATCCGAGTGGGATGCTTCTTTATCCCTTGCGATATTGTTTTGATCATCACCATAGTAGATCCGAGCTGCCCTATCATTTTCGGGTGACCCTTCCTTGCCACTGGCTGAGCTCTTATCGATGTCGAGGCGGGAATGATTACGCTCTATGTTGGAGGAGATCACATCGAATTCAACATCAGTGATTATATGAGGGCCCCCTCATTCTTTGAATCCTCCTACTTTGTTGAGAGCTATCAGCAGTTATGCGACGAAGTATAGGAAGAGAAGGCCATGGTAGATCCTTTGATGTGCACCTTAACTGGCGAGTTACGAGAGATCGATGATCCTGAGGTCAGGGAATTGTTGGCCTATCTAGATATTAAAGAAGAGACTGAGGATGAAGATCCTATTGAGAGAGTTAGATATGCCGCTCTCCGAGAAGCCCTTACTGAAGAAGAGAAAAGGGAAGTCCCACCAGAGATAAAAGTCTTGCCGAAAGGCCTTGAGTATCATTTTCTAGATAAAGAGAAGATGCACCTGGTAATCATCAACTTGGAGTTGATAGATTGCCAGAAAGACCAGCTGCTCAAAGAGTTAAGGTTATAGAGGAAAGCCCTGGGCTACTCAATCAGGGACCTGAGAGGGATAAGCCCTTCGGTGTGCATGCACCAGATCCACCTGGAGGAGGACTCTAGACCGTATGAATAGCCGCAAAGAAAGCTGAATGAAAAGCTTTGCGAAGTCATTAGCAAAGAAGTAGTTAAGCTCTGAGACGCTGTAATTATCTACACTATTAGTGATAGCACGTGGGTGAGTCCAATCCAAGTAATTCCCAAGAAGGGAGGGATGACCTTGGTCAAGGGAGTTGATGGGGTCGAGATCTCCACCAAGATGGTCATTGGATGGCAGATGTGTATAGATTATCGAAAACTTAACACCGCCACCCGTAAAGACCATTTCCCTCTTTCTTTCATCGATTAGATTGTGGAACGCCTAGCCCATCATTCCTACTTCTGTTGGCTGGATGGGTACTCATGGTTCTACCAGATCCCCATCCACCCTGATGACCATGAGAAGATGACTTTCACTTGCATCTATGGAACTTTTGCCTTTAGAAGAATGCCCTTTGGGCTCTGTAATGCACCGGCTACCTTACAGAGATGTATGAATGCCATTTTTGTAGATTTGCTCGAAGACAAGATGGAAGTGTTCATGGATGATTTCAGCATGTATGGAAGCTCATTTGATGACTGTTTGAACAATCTATCCCTTGTAATGAGAAGATGTGAAGAGCATAGCCTTACCCTCAACTGGGAAAAATGCTATTTTATGGTACAAGAGGAGATTGTTCTTGGACACAAGGTGTCAAGTGAAGGTATTGAAGTCGATACTTCTAAGTTTAAGGCGATAGCTAAGCTCCCACCGCCTACTTCAGTTATAGGTGTTCGTAGTTTTCTAGGTCATTCTGGTTACTACCGTCGGTTTATAAAGGATTTTTCAAAGGTAGCCAAGCCTCTCTCTAACCTTCTGGTAAAATATGTGAAGTTCGACTTCACAGAGGTGTGTATGAGGGCATTCTCAACTCTGAAGGGCACTTTAATATCTACACCGATTCTCCAGTCCCCTGATTGGAGTCTTCCGTTCAAACTTATGTGCGATGCTAGTGATTTTGCTATAGGGGCCGTACTCGGCCAAAAGAGAGACACGAATCATCATGTTATCTTCTATGCGAGAAAGACCCTAGACGAGGCTCAGTAGAATTACACTACTACAGAAAAAGAAATGCTAGCTATCGTTAACTCTTTTGACAAGTTTAGGTCTTACCTTGTGGGTTCAAAGGTGGTTGTTCACACCGACCACGGGGCTATTAAATATCTAATGCAGAAGAAGGATGCAAAGCCCAGACTGCTACATTGGGCATTGTTGTTACAAGAGTTTGAGCATGAGATCAAAGACAAGAAGGGATCAGAGAATGTGGTTGCAGATCATCTCTCTAAGATTCGAGTGCAAGATGATCACCCACTTCCCATCAATGAAAGCTACCTCGATGAATCCATCTACTCAGCCCAGTCAACAAACCCTGAGGGGCCGTGGTATGCAGATTTCTGCAACTTCCTAGCCTATAAGCAGCTTCCCCCAGATATGTCTTATAATCAAAAGAAGAAGTTCTTCTCTGATTTAAAGAACTATTATTGGGATGATCCCTTGTTGTTCAGGCATTGTGCCAACGGGTTATATAGAAGATGCATACCAGAAGAGGAAGTTTTGAAAATTTTGTTCGAATGTCACTCCTCTCCATATGGAGGACATCTGGGAGGTGAGAATCACTCCTACATAAGTACGGCGTTCGACACAAAGTTGCGACACCATATCATCCACAAACATCCGGTCAGGTGGAAGTCTCCAATCAGCAGATCAAGCAGATCTTAGAGAAGACAGTTGGCAAATCCTGCAAGTACTGGTCGGCTAAGTTAGATGATGCTCTTTGGGCATACATGACTGCTTTTAAGACACCTTTGGGCACCACACCTTACCGCCTAATATATGGAAAAGCCTTCCATCTTCCATTTGAATTGGAGCATAAAGCATTCTGGGCAATCAAGCAGCTCAATATGGACCAGACGCTAGCTGGAAAGAAAAGATTTGTTCAACTCCAGGAGCTTGAAGAATTGAGACTCCATGCATATGAAATTGCCAGGATTTACAAACAAAGAACCAAGATCTGGCATGATGCCCATCTGAAGAAAAAAGACATCAACGTAGGTGATAAAGTTCTGCTATTCAAATCCCATATCTGTCTTTTTCCAGGGAAGTTGTAGAGCAGATGGTCTGGACCCTTCATCGTGGTAAAGATATATCCATCAGGGATGATGGAGCTGTATGACAAAGATGATCCGGCAAAGGTCTTTCCAGTGAATGGTCATAGAGTTAAGATGTTTTACGAAGATGAAGCATTTGTGAAAAGGTCGGAGATAACCCTACAGGATGCTGAGGCAACAGCTGAAGGATCGGAGTAGAAGTATCTGAAGCCTATCGAGATGATGACGGAAACTACAATGCTCTTCGAGAGACAACCCGAATTTTTACTTTCCCTAGCATAGGACGTTATTTCCTTTCATGCAGAAGAACATTACGAACATCATTATTATAATAAGGCCCGAGTCAGTGCATATGCCACATGCACAAACTCTCTTATTTTATGGGCCACTGACTTAGTTTTATAGCCTTGATGGGTAAAACTATCTGAGGTTGGAAGTCTTCCCTTTTAAGCCAATTATGTTTTTCCCATCAATGCTTTTTCTTTTCTTTAGTGTTAGTTTTTTTACCCTTGCCTTGCTTTGTTTTTAGATTTTCTCTTTTTGTTCTGTGTATCGAACATGCATAGTTGATCACCTCTTTAGTTTCTGCTCTGCCCGATAACCTTTTGTCTGACCATATCAGCCATCTGCATTTTGTTTCACCCGTATCGGCTTCCGGTATCAGGCTGGCGGGTAGAGTGGTTCGAAGCGTGCTTCCCCGTGTCGGGCAGAAGGGTGTAAGAAGAAAGTGTATCGCCCAACATGCATGGCTCATGTGACATGCATTTTGCATGGTGCGAAGCATGCTTAGGAAGGCAAATCGCTTCCCAACATGGTGGATTTGATTGATTTTATAGTGTTATGGAAATCGATTGACTTTATCGCGCGACACGTGTCCAATTTTACCCAATTTACCCCCACTCGCGTTGGCTATATATAGTAACTTCAGTTTAACCGTATAGGGCACTTGCATTTACTTCTCCCCCACTCCCATATCGTGCATTTTGTTCTCTCTTTGCCCCCGTGCCGGCCAGCCCTCCTGACTTCCTGTGTCGCCCGCAACAGCTCCCAATGATACATGTATAACCCGATACACCTATCGTGTCACGCAGCCTGTGTCGGGCATGTCGTATCGCGCAACTTCTCTTTTAGCAATTCCTATGTCGGGCACGAGGCTCTAGTTTTGTGTATCACCCAAAGCATATCGCGAAAGACGTGTGTCGCACGACACACTTTGCACGATGCCCGTGTTGGGAAATGCCCTCTGATCCATGCCGAGTTTCTCCTATCGGGGTTTTCAATGTTTTTCTGACCGTATCGCGTGATGCACCTGTCGCTCGAATGATAGCTAGTATCGGGCAAGACCCATATCGCCCAGTTTTGTTTTACAAAGGAGATTTGACTCATGTCACCTGATACTCTATCATATCAGGCGACACCTTTCTCATGAGTCAGTATTGGGTAGGGTTTTTTCTGATGAGGCGACCCGATGTCGGCCTACCCTGTCGGCCAGACCTTGTGTCGGACGACTAGCATGTTTACCTATACACCCGATACTGACTTGTTTGTGTTGGGTAAATCGTATCGCGCGACAACACTTTTGATATAAACTCTGAACCGGTATTGGTTTTTTGAGTGTCACCTATCTGGTATCGGGTGACATGACCCTCTTTGTCTACCGCCCGATATCGAGCTAGGTGACCCATTTAGTAAATTCATTACTTACCTATTATATATAAATATTGCAGACATGGCCCACACCAAGCAAACAGTCATCCAAGTCGACGAACATGGATGGATGATCAATCCCGAGGCCTCAACTGAAGCAACCAAAGACGGGCAGAAGTGCCCAAACCCCTACATAGCAGGGCTGTCTGAGGCCGAGAAGCGGCCCTGAGTAGAAGAAGCACCAGCAACGACCTCAGCTGCGGTGGCTGAACCAGCACCTCTGGATCACTCACCAGGCCAGTTTGTGCCCAAAGACGAGGAGAATAGCCGGAGGCATACAGAGTTGGTAGCCAAAGTCTACAGGCCAACCCGTTTCTGCCACCAGTCGTCCTTCTACCAGATAGGCATTTTCGACAGGTTGGAAAATGTCTTAAAGGCTGTCGGGCTGACGAAGATATGCTTCAGCCACACCGCCTCTTACACAGAACTCACAAAGGAGTTCATGTCGTCCCTCCGTCGGGTGAAGAACACAATAGAAGAAGTTGAACGATTCAGTGGGGCGGACAGACTGCAAGGGGGGCTATACAATGTTGAGCACGTGATATCTGAAAAGCTGCTCAACGAGATCTTCTCCTCCAGTGAAGTTGAGAAAGACCTACTCAACAATGGTGTCAGAATCACCCAAGGAGATGGGTTCAACCCGGTCGTACTCTGGGGGAGGCTCACTGGTGAGTCAACGTTCAAGCTGGGGAGCAAAGTGGTGGTGGTGCACTCCTTCTTCTGGAGGATAGTGCACAAGATCGTGGCATGTCTTCTCTTCAACAAATATGAATTGAGCAACTTGTACACTGAAGAGCTCCACCTCATGTGGCACATGATGGAGTTACGCATGATCAACCTGGGGTGGTTCCTACTCAACCGACTTCATCCAATGAAGGACGCCACCAAGGACTACAACATGGGAGGGCTAGTGAACCTGATCGTGGTAGGGTTAGGATACCCCAAGGAACCGCGTAGCCTGTCGAGGATGAGAGGTGACAACAAGATCGACCTCAAATTCCTAATGAGGGATAGCATCATAAAAAAGGAGGGCTACCACTACTTCTGTAAGTTCGTAAGGATGAACACCATCATGCCACTCCCACGCTGTGCCAACTATGACGTAGAGAAGCTAGTCTTCACCACAGTGGAAATTGAAGTTTTGTTGGTTGAAGCCGCTTACACCGCCACCACAAGAATAAAAAGAGGGCGGCCGTGATAAGAAGTCCAGTCCCCCTAGATGCTCGACAATACAAAGCGTCGACTGTCGTCACCCCCGCTGAGCCGTCCAATGCCACCATGCAACCCACAACAGCCTCTCCTGAAACCGTGGTTGACCCCACCAAACCAGCAACAGTTGCCCCCGAAGCTGCTGTTGCTGCTCTCGAGCCGGCCGCGGCCACTGAGGAAATGACGACGATTGTTTAAGTCATCGACACCACTGGGGCAGATGCTATGATGATAGCCCGCGAGGACGCTGCCATGGAAGAGACAACCGCAACTCCTGAAGCTTCAATTTCTCCTTCAATGGTAGAGGCAGCGGTACAGCCAGATGCTAGTAATGATATGTTCGTTGAGCTCCTAGAGGAAGAGCTCAGGGCTATGCAGCCCACACCGACGCTGCCACCAACGTCGTTGGTAGTTGCTATAGAGGAGGTCGCTGATAATCAAATGGTGGACCAACAACCGCCTTCCCCGCGCCCTTCTCCACCACCACAAACTGACGAGGCAGAGGCAGCCATGAAGACACTGATGCCCCGCCCTGAAGCAATGCACTCATAGGCGATTCAGATGGATTCGGCCCCGCTTGAAGACACACACTCTTCGGGCCAAACTTCTAGTGCGAGGAACATTGCGAGGATGACAGGCCAATCAATTGCAACCCCTCCATCACTGGGGTAGGTCCTCGGTCAAGAGTTTGACAACTTGTGGGAGGTAACGAGCAACCACTCAACTACTTTTTCTTCCCTAACCCGCAAGTTTAGTGTTTTCCAGAGGAGGCTGAGTGATTAGGAGTGTCAACTGCTAACTCTAGTTGGCCTTTCTGGCCAACTAGAAGCATTGAACAACACAATACAACTCACGGTTCAACGCCTCGATGTCATTGAAGAGAGGCTGAACCGGAGGGATGACCACCCTCGTTCAAGACAGCCAAGGAGGTCTCCATCGCCCCCAGGCCCTGGCTCTCAGCCCTCATCTTCGGTGTCCTCTTCAGGAACATCATCTTCTTCCTCCTCCAGAGGGCCTTCCACAACGACTGAGGAAGAAGCGATGAAGAAAACCACTAGCAAAGCTCCAGCAGGACATGAGAGCACCCTCGTCGTTGATACAACTACACCCTCACCCTCACTAGAAGAAGATGAAGATGCAGACATATCCATCAACTTAGAGGAGGGATCTTCTGATGAATCTGAGGGAGAAGGGGGTGACATATGTTTCGCCAACGACAAGTACCCCCCTATAGCAAGGAATTCGACAACAGATGTGTTTTCTGCGCTGTCAGAAATTCCCTCCTTCAAGATGGCCGACTTCGATAGATGAGCCATCAACTATCTGACGATCAAAGACTAGAAGCTTTTAAATACGGTCCTGAGGTCATAGGCATATGGAGAGGACATCGTCTGGAGTGACGGTTACGTCTCTGTATGACTGTAAGCACTGAAAAGCATGTTCTGCTCCCCAGCCGTAGGAGGGAAGATCGTCTTCCGGGTCCTGGAAGGTGCTTTGATAGAGAATTTAGGCACTAGGACAGGCCAGAAACCAATTTACAATGCCACCCCGACATTGGCAAGAAGATTAATGAAAGGGGTGCACGACTCCATCTAGGTGGCCAACATGCTACAATACATCGAAGAACACAACCCAAACCTGGTGTTGGCCCCCTACAAGCATAGAAGAAACTGGTTCCTCTGCATGTTAGACCTCCGCAGCCACAATGTCCATCTCCTCAGCTACTGCACCGAAGAGGTCCCATGCTCAGGACACATATTCGTATGCCCAGAAGACAAGCATCTCAGGCTTCTCCCGCTGCGTCTTATCCACACATCAAGCACGGAGTCCAATGCCACAGTGGCATTTGGAACTTCTTCTCCCTCAGAGACTTCCCTGTTCAAGAAGAGGTGGGAAGCGGAAACAGTGCCTTCATAGTCCTACGCATCATGGAGTTGCTCCACATCTTTGGATATATAAGGCACCTCCAAGGCCAGAATTTCTATCATCTCAGAAGCACATATGCACTGTTGCTGATCAAGGACAAATGCTATTTCCTAGATGCCGATGTACTAGAGAAGCTTCTGGATAGTGACCAAGAAGATGAATCCTCCCAACCCAGCAGCCCACTAGAAGGAGAAGCTGAGATGACCACCGACGTCTATGGGGCAGGCAAGCAGATTGATTTTCTGTGAGAAATACTTCCCAACGAGGGCTCCGCTTGGAATGCAGTTTCAGAAACGATGATCAACAACTTCGACTATGTTGCGTGTGTTTGCCTGACACAGGAGCAGGTCAAAAAAATCCTCCTCGGGATAGCTGATTCTACACCCGCAGACATCATATACAAAACAGACAACGTCATAGTCCCCCTTTGATGACCTTCGGGACTTGGTAAAGGCAGGAGGATGTTTAGCACTGTTGGTGGCGTCAGACTACATCCATATTCTACAAAAGAAGTTCGAACACGTCTACATCGCCCATCCGATGGTGTTCAACGATATCTGCCTAGCTGATGAATCAGGAGCGAAGCAACTGTTTCTAGCTGAGATACAAAGCAGCATGCCACATATCATCTTCTTTCCAATGTTGCACTACAACCATTGGACACTACTGGTGGTGTACACTCGCCCGCAAGCAACAATCTTCTACGACAGCTCGTACAGTAACAAAGATCACCCGGTGTAGTGTACATCAACTGCGTTGACACCCCTCGAGTGCTTAGAAAGGAAATACTACATCGAGGTGGCAAAGTTGATCCAGCCATTCCTGGAGAATACATCGAACAAAAGGCACAAGCTTCAATTCTGCCACAACAGTCCACAACATACTCCACAATCAAACGACTATGACATCTACGTGCTAGAATGGATCTCTAACTCGGTGATGCTACAACAAACACCCGACAAGCTCCACCACATCGACTATCACAGCAAATGCAAAGAGTATGTGTTGGAGCTTCTATCTAATGAAGGCGTCGACCCCTGATAAAACCCTCGCTGACTTACACCTACCCTTTCCTACTTATCTCACAACTCTTGGGACAGAGTGTGGGGTAAGTTTGGGGGGGTACTATATCAGTGAGGGAGGTACCTAAATCTTTCTTCCCCTTCTCATCTTTTTGTTTTTTTTTCATATCTGGTGTACACATATATACATGCCTCTCTACAATTGTACAAAGATACTTTATAGTAAAAACCTGATACAACTTCTCCCAACTTGTTTTTCTCTGTGTCTAAGGCGGTGCAAGTTTTTGTTATGTTCTTTCTGAAAATGCAGTCTCAAATGAAAAAGATTATAACTTTTCTACGCCAATTTGGAAAAATAATCTCGCAACAGCTAAGAGATGCGTATGTGAAGGAAAAAGTTGCCCAAACAGCGAACTCTCTTTTGTTTCCCTACCCATCAAAATCCCAAAAAGAGAGAAAAGCCTTATGAGAGTGAATAAAAGCATGAGAGTTGTGCCAAATGAAAACAGACACACACACTTGTCCTTCCAAAAGTACCCATCTTTAAGCATGGTAGATCGGGGGCAGTGGTACGTAGGATGTGAAATCACTGCTCTAAAGCCAACTAGCTTGGACTGCGGGGACCACTTGCCCATTAACGAACCTGTACCTGGATGGACTGATGGGAAACAAGAAAAACCCATAAAGCATTAAGCCTACCTAAAAACCCAACTTCTTACCCCCAAAGCTGTTTGGTGTGAAAGCTAACTTCAAAATCATGCACCAAAGTCTCGCCGAAGCTGAAGAGAATTTTTTTTGCTTAAATAAGGCAGAAAAAAATAAAGTTCGTTGTTCGTAACAAGATGTATTTCTCCTCAAAGATGTCTCAACAACTACCTCAAACCCCCTGTCTGACGTATTAGGGTTTCATACCCTGGTGATAGGTGCCATGTCCTGTGTACCCAAGATGGACCTGGGTTGTTGTGGACTTGCCTTTGAGATCTCCACTAGTAGTTTGGTGTTTGTGCCATTAATTTAATTATCCTTGTTGTGAACAAAGTTTGGGAGATCTTTAGAAGTTTGGAAATCCCAAGATACATTACAGACAAACTACAAATTTGCAGTGATCATCTAGTAGTTTGAGTGGTACGGCTCAAACTACCTAGGGCAATAATAAAATATATAACACATGTGTGTAGTATATCTATTTAGGTTTAATTGACAAATCAAATGAATGTACAATTGTATTATTTTACTAATTAAAAATATTCTATATGTTTCCTACTTTGTACATGTAAGCATATGGATCAGGTACATACATGGTATATTCTTTAGTACTTATTGATTATACATCAATGTTTAGAGATTCCATATTTTTCTTAGTACACATATTTAGTTATAAGAATCAGTACTTAAAGCATATATCTTGTGTAATGATATGTAATTGTTTATTAATATACCTCTAATAAGCTGATTATAATATGGTTATAAGAAATCAGATGTAATCTAGGTATATCATATTGTTGGGATCAAAGGTCTCACCTATGGTTTTTGAAATCTTTTTAGGTATACTAAAGAAGTGGAAAGGAAGTGTTGATCATGATATAACAAGAAAGAATAAAGTTAAGTTTAGAGTGTCCATGTAATCTCACTTTCTTGAGGGATGGGTAGATAGTTAATTTCTTACAAATATGAGTTGTAAGTTGATATAGAACTTTTATGATGTTATAGTTGTATGAATATATCTGAAGTTCAATCATACTTTGACAAATTTGATAAAGAAATTTCATTTTGTGCTCTTATCATGTCCTTTCTTGGAATGACTCTAATGTGATGAAATACATTTAAGTAATATGTCATGTGTAGTTTTATTATGTATGTCTATAATTGGATCTTTATGTGGATTGCCTTATTTGGGATTTCCATCTTGGTTTTGATAGATTTTAAGTTTCAGTTGGGTTTTGTCTAAGGATCTATCCTAATCATCAATTTAGGTTTGATCATAGGGTTTCTTCCTTACAAGTTTGGTACCAGAGCTCAGGTTTGATGAGTCTATAGGGACAATAGGAATTAGGAGCAAAATTATAAATGAGTGATGAACATAACATGAGCATAATGCATACTACCTGAAATTAGTATTTGGGTGCCTTGACTAGATATTCAAGTATTGAGGGAAGGGTAAGTATGGAAATATTTGATTTTTATCCTTTTTAGTGCTCTGAGAAAGTACTTAGTTGGAAACAACCCAACGAGCATAATACACATAAAATCATGACCAAAAGAATAAGATAAAAGTTAATGAGAGATGCAATACTTGGATTAATCTTGAATATGTTGAACAAAGGCCATGTTTAAAAAGTTTCAAATGAGTGAAGGATGGTTGAGGTAAAGCACGAAGGAAGAAAACTTAGGCATAATAAGTAGCAACGGAAAACATCCTGCAACCTCTTCTCTCAAAGAGGGTACCTCTACCTATGCACCATTTTCCTCTCTCAAGGGCATTGGCGGTAAATTAGAGTGGTAAGGTAAACCGAAGTATCCCTGATCCTAGGTACTCTCGTATGCCCAGATCAGACCAAACTCTAGAGTTGTGACAAGCCCCTCTCAAGGGTGTCGAAACGGGAAACACGATTCGGTAGCTAGTCAAAAGCGCGATCCAAAAGAAGAAACTAGAGTTCAGATGCTATAAAGAAATCATCCAACAAAAAGGAACCATACACAGAACAACAAGAGATAAACTCCATAGATTCTAATAAGCTTAAGGAGATAAAAATGGTTTGGTTACAATGCATAGGGAAATGAAAGTAAAATTTAGTAAAAAGAGGAAGATAAGCATCAATCTCCTTGATTTAGGAGGTTGATATACAGCAGTAGACCCCTAAGGGACTGCTAACCCGGTACTGGGCAGGAGCTCTGCCCGATACACCCGTGTCGGGCAGCCAACCCTCTCGAGCGACAAGCATGACGGCCAGGGCGTATCGGGTAGAACTCCTTACCTGATACGGCCGTGTCGAGATCCCATCCCTCTCGGGTGACAGGCCGTAACGGTCTGTCCGTATCGAGTTCAGTATCGTGTCGGGTTAGGAATCACTTAAGTTCTCAGGTTCCTTGTATCAGGTATAGAGGGGTGAGCCCTCTCGGATTGAGGCCCATCTAGGGACCCGGCATGGGTGGCCTTCCTGGTCATATCGTGCTCTTGTGGCTACTGGGATGGGTTCTAAGTGAACTCCTCCGGCCCCTCTCGGGTTGGGGGTGTGCTCACCTAGTATCTCCCGGCACACCTTGGAACGCGACACACTAGCACATGATGTCTTTCTGGAGTTAACTCTCATGAGATTCTGACCCGACCCATCGGAGTCCTGTAGCTGCTATTTATAGGTAGTAGTTGGTAGAGGTTACGGTTCTCGTGGGTCCACATGTCCTTTATCGGCTCCGTTCAGGTGGCTTTAGGGGAGGACCGACACGTATGTGGCCCAACATGGCTTGCGGCACGTGTCGGGTTGCGAGCAAATCGCTTGACTGTGTCAGGTAATGACCCTGGCGGGCAGCTGCTGCGATGAGTGGCTTCATCGTGCAATAGACTCTATCGGGGTGAGTCGTGGTGGGAAAATCTCCCTGTCGGGTAGATGGTGTGTTGTTCGTCAGGGCCCCTCATGCGACACGCCTGTGTCGGGTTGCTGTCGTGTCAGGCAGCAATCGTGACGGGTAAGTAGGTGTGTCGTGTAGCTAGTAAAGGGTCGGTTTAGGTGCTCGTTGTAAGTGGGCCGGGACGGGCCTTTTTACTCACTTTGGGTGGAAAAATGAGGGAAAAGTCTGTAAAAGATGGGAAAAGAATTAGGAGCACATTGTGGGTTATTCTTATGCAAAAATAGGATAAAACATAGAGGAAAATAGTTTAGAAGGTAGTTTTGACAACGAAATATGAGCCATAAATAGCCATAAAATGGGTGTTATCAATTTTTCATTTGGATCAGGTACTAAATTCTCGATTCTATTATTGAACTATTTATTTTCCTCATCAGTTTCATCTACACAATTTTGCATAAGTGGTGAACAAAATTTGTTGTTAGCCTTTCCCTCTTGTCAAAGGTCTACACGACAAAAATTGAATGTTGGATGTTGCTGAATAATTGAAATGTTGTTTGGATTTTGATATTGACACAAAAATTCAAAATATTGGCTAACATATTTTGATCACTAAATTTGGCACGTCATATCCCCCATCCCTGCATAGTGGATAATGGACAATTAAAGGTCCCCTAGTACTGGTTACTCCCAGAGGGGAAAGTGATGTTCTCTGATATAGGGGAGAACTCTATGCACCTAGCCACTAGAGAAGACAAAAATTTAAATTGATTGTGCTAATGGATAAATCGTTACATTCTAGATAATTTTATATCTTGATATTAGTTCTAAGAAAAATCATTTCATTTTGAAATCTTGATATTGGCTTTGAGAATCTCTTTGCGTTCAAGTTATTGTTTCAATTATTGTACCTATTTGAAACCAGCATGGTAGTTAGACTATTCTCTTGTTGATTCCATAGTCCACCAAGAAATCTTACCTAGGTTTGATATCATAACTATTTATTTTTTTAATAGCTCAATAATTGAATTTAGTACCAACCTAGCTGACCTTTATTGTCCCTTCATGGGGTCCATGGGTGGTTTTAATCCTCGAAAAACTCATAGAAAGGTGATACAAATATGGACTAGAAGATACATGCAGGAGTTGTCCCCTGTTGAAGAGTAGATAGAAATCAATGCCTTTTCTTAAACTTTGTAATCATATTTGTAAGTTTTTGCTACTTTGATGTAAAGCATGATTGCAATAAAGATTGTTTATATTCTTGATACATTTTGTAAATGTTTGATCTTAAAGACTAGGTCTTTACAACTTGGTATCAGAGCTATGAACCGTCGACACTCATGGATGTGTCCTAGAATTTGGGGTTAAATAGTAGTACACTTAGAACATAGACAAATAATTCACTACTCACCTTAGTTTTCCTAACCCTACCCATCTAAGATAGAAATACAAACTTAGGTGAAATTAGTTGTCTAATACACCGTTTCAAACATCACCATGCAAGTGGATTGAACTAAGGTTTCTAAAGAAGGATATTAAGTGAAGGTTCTAGCATAATTACTCCCTATCCACTTTGGTGGTGGAGGGTTTCCTCACTTCACATACCGACCTAACCAAAGAAATTTCTACTACTAGAAAAGAAAAGTCGTAAACCCTAGACAATATCATACACCCAAATCAATATGAGTAATTTTTTGGCATGGGTAAAAACCTAGTAGTTTGAAGGTGATTGGTGAAATGAGAAGCCTCGAGTTGAGTTTGTAAATCCCCTTTTCTAGAAAACAATATCCTTATCCCCTATACCATAAGTGATGTTATTCTAGTGACCCTTTAGGTTCCCTACAAATCTTCTCTCACATTTGGGTCGGGTAGTTAGTATGGTGAATGTTGGTAAGAGATGTGATTGTGACTTAGTCCTCTCATTGATTTTGGCCATTTTTTAGTTTAGCATCAAAAAGTTTATCCATCAGAAATTATTTTCTTTATAATACTATATGTACAAATAAAAATGATATTTGAAATTTTATCGATGATTTCTTGAGCTAAGTCACAATCATGAAAATATGAGAAAAATCTTATAAGAGTAAGCTAGATTTTGTGAAATATTACCTTGAGTTCGACATGCCTATTTAGATTTCAAGTTGAATTCCTTTAAGAGGTAGAGAATAGTACCTGACTAGACCATTATAGATTTTGGCGATGAAATCATTTTTAATGGGTGGAGAGTTGCAACATACCCGGTTTTGGTAGTAAATTTAATTTTGAACTATTATTCATAATCCTCTAAAATTGAAACATCTTTTGCTAATTTTTTCAATCAATATTATGCTTCATTGAAATATCTTTAAATTTGAGCAACAAAATACAATTAGTTTCCAATTTTACTAGTTCCTCTCATGAGGGGTCCATAATGGAAGGATTGAACTCAAGGATAAATTCTTGGCTTTGGAATCACACAAAAAGATGTTTTGAACGCTATATATTAATGTGTGGATTAACAATGAAGATAAATTTATTTGCGACATTGGAATCATGATTATGGGAGTTAGAAATTTTATGATTTAGATTAATATAGTATAAGGGTGTGGGAAAAATTTTTGGTCCAAAAGACCAGGTACCTTAAGAGATATAAAACTTTATAAGGAAAAGAGTAATACATAGAAGAAAAAACGAGAATTGAATTCCCATTGCATTGAGTGTTCAAATGGGCGTTGTCCAACTCCAACACACACTAACCCTACCACAAAGCTATGTCCACTGTTGTAGTTATATAAACACACCTCGAGTCCTACCCCTCCTCTCCACCATTCTAGATGAAGTTAATGACCTTTTCCTGTTTGGTAAAGTAATGTACTTGCACGGGTAGTGATGGAGCAAGGTCACACATGTTGCAATTGCTCGTAACTATTGTTAGAAAACACAATATCACCTTTCGCTTTGAATTTGTATTGATTTTAGTGTTGAGTAGCATTCAACGATAACTTTTTCAAACCAGACAAAAATCTTGCAGTGATTCATCTCACCGCACCAGAATGTTGGATCACCAATTGCGTTACCAATGGCTACACTTGAATCTAGCATGGACCCCCTACCTGATCAGGTGAAGACTAGCCACCAACATCATAAATATATAGAACAACTGATCAGAGGCAAAAGGTAGCAGCAACCCTATAGACCCTTCTCAGACTATCAATCTATAAGCCCAATCCCTCTTCTTTGTCACCTTAGCACCCCCACTGCCCTGACAACACGAGACCAGGAGCCATAGTCGCAAACCATCTTGATGACCTGAACCATCTTCTCCGACTATGCCTACCTCACTAGCACTGTGGAACTCATGAAGTCGACACCAACATCCTATTAACCAAGACTCATCACCTTCCCGACCTACAACACCACTGATGTAGTGCCTTCATCTCCGCCTCCTCCCATATCCACATAGAGTCCTCACCACTGTTTCCCAGACTCAAGAAGCAGTGAAGGTGTTCCTCCTCCCATCAAAATTCATGGATTTTTGTAGACCTGATGACTTGCAACAGATTTGTAATGCAGATACAAATTACATGCATGACCATATCCTCCTTGACTATAGTCTCGAATAGCCCCAGTGTCTCATAGACATCTGCAACTAAGAGAAACAACCGATTGACTCCCATCATAGTGGCAAGTCACGATCTATGTCACAGATCACCTTCCTCATAGGTGCCCAAGATGCTACAAGATGTAGTTTCATGATGTGTACTATACATGTATGTAGTTTCATGGTGACAAAGTAATTAAGTAGTCCTTAGTATGTCTACAATACATGTATGTGTATGAGTTAATGAGTAAATATGTAATCAATATGCTATTCTAATCCTTTTCATGAAATTGAATCCTAGATGCCCGTCGATGCATTTGACAATCGAATGCGAAATGGACATTATGATCATATGTATACCTATATAAATAAGTAACATAAATATAACGGACTCCAGGACTAAATAAAAATAATGGTAAGTTCTAACACATACATGTAAATTGGACACTTTTAGATCTCTTTTGATAAAGGTGTCTTGAAAGAAAATATTGGGTCTATAAAAATGGAAATATGATCCTTGATAATATGAGTGGAGTGCATGATATTACTTATATGATTTTTAATATGGTTCTATACACTTATATATGAAATTGATTGTATACATAAACAAATTAAAAACCCTAGAGGTAAAGACAATGTGTATAAATCAAATGATTCAGGATGGGACATTGTATCAACTAATGATGTATTGTTAAACATTATACTAACTAAGGAAATATAGTAATTTCACCTAAAAGGAGCCTAGAAAGTTATTTCCAAGCCAAAAATATCAAATTATACTGTTACAGTCCTTCTTTCTAGTTTTGTTAGAAATTGACGTCCTTGATCTGTGCTGACATCTTGAATAGAAATTCTCTTTTGGATCATTTACTAAATTCTCAATTCAATTATTGAACTATTTATTTCCCTCTTGAGTTTCATCTACATAATTTTGTAGAAGTGGTGAACCAATTTTGTTATTAGCCTTTCCCTCTTGTTGAAGGTCACCACAACAAAAATTGAATTTTGGACATTGTTGAATAATTGAAATATTGTTTACGTTTTGATATTGACACAAAAATTGAAATATTGGTTTAGATCTTTGGTTCACTAGATTCACCGTGTCATATCCCCCAACCATGCACAGTGGATAATAGACAATTAGAGGTCCCCCAGTACTGGTTACCCCCATAGGATAAAATACCATTCTCTGTTAGAGGGTAGAATGCTAAGAACCTAGACACAAGTGAAGGAAAAATATTAGATTGATTGTGCTAATGGAAAAATTGCTTCATTTTGGAGAATTTCATATTTTGATACCAATTATGAGAAATTTTCTATTTTAAAATCTTGATATTGTTTTTGAAAATCTCTTTATGTTCTTGTTATCGTATGAATTATTGTACCTTTTGAAACTAGCATGGTAGCTAGACTATCCTCTTTTTAATACTATACTCCACCAAGCAAACTTACTTATATTTGATCTCATAACTCTTTATTTTTTTAATGGATTAATAAATGAATTTATTACTGGCCTAGCTGGCCTTTATTTTCCCTTCATGTGGTCCATGTGTGGTTTTGTTCCTTCGGGAACTCATGGACATGTGATACAAAGATGGACTGGAAGAGACATGCAAGAGTTGTCCCATGTTGAAGAGTAGATAGGAATCAATGCCTTTACATAAAATTTGTAATCATATTTGTAATCTTCCATGACTCTGATGTAAAGTTTGATTGTAATAAAAAAATTATACGTTTGATACATTTTGTAAATATTTGTTCGTAAAAATCAGGTCTCTACAGTATCTGTGTACTAATTTTGTGATTATTACAATGACACTTATAGTTGCACTTTATTACATTAATTAACCTTAAGAATCATCTTGATTATCACAAAACATTTTTTATAATAATCAAATTATATATTGGGTTAAGGTTTCTATATCCTATCTTGCTTCAGATTCACTTCAATTCCTCATGATTACTTGCATTCATTCATCCAATACAAACCATTTCCTATGAAATTCATTTAATCTTCTCATTATATCATGATAAGTTTACCTCAAATATTTCATAACAAACATGGGTTGCTCTATGATTAACTTAGGTTCTGCAATGTTCATCTATCATTATTCTTATTTATCAACTCATACCATACTTATCATTTGAGTTCTCCTCTTATTATGTGATCTTTACACCTTAAATCCTTCTCATAACACATGTTAATCATGAACTTCTTCATACTCATATGTATATTCTACAAAGTAATTTGTGATTCCCTTGGTTTCTACACAAAACTAAAACTCCATACATAGAGTTGTCTCTCCTTTACCTCATCATTTTCAAGAATCTTAGCTTCCAACATTGGATTCTCACCCATATATATGTCCTTTCAAGTTCCAAGAACTCCACTTTTACTTTATTCATATTTGGATTAGAATCATAGTGTCATATCTTTTTCTTTGGCCATTAATTTCTCAAGTTTTGATGAGATAAGACATAAATGTTATCTCTCTCAAATGGTTAGATTAGTACCATCCTTCACTCATTTAAAACTTTTTAAACATGGCCTTTGTTCAACATATTCAATCTTAATCCAAGTAGCACATCTCTCATTAATTTTTATCTTATTCTTTTGGTCATGATTTTACATGTATTATGCTCGTTGGGTTGTTTCCAACTGAGTACTTGGTCAGAACACTAAAAATGATAAAAATCAAAGATTTCCATACTTACCCTTCCCTCAATACTTGAATACCTGGTCAAGGCACCCAAATACTAATTTCAGGTAGTATGCATTATGCTCGTGTTATGTTCATCACTCAGTTATAATTTTTCTCCTAATTCCTATTGTCCCTATAGACTCAGCTAACCCAAGCTCTGGTACCAAACTTGTAAGGAAGCATCCCTATGATCAAACCTAAATTGACGATTAGGATAGATCCTTAGACAAAACCCAACTGAAACTTAAAATATATCAAAACCAATATGGAAATCCCAAATAAGGCATTCCACATAAATATCCAATTACAGACATACATAATAAAACTACACATGACATCTTATGTAAATGTATTTCATCACATTAGTCATTCCAAGAAAGGACATGATAAGAGCATAAAATGAAATTTCTTTATCAAATTTGTCAAAGTATGATTGAACTTGAGATATATTCATACAACTATAACATCATAAAAGTTCTATATCAACTTACAACTCATATTTGTAAGAAATTAACTATCTACCCATCCCTCAAGAAAGTGAGAGTACATGGACACTTTAAACTTAACTTTATTCTTTCTTGTTATATCATGATCAACACTTCCTTTCCACTTCTTTAGTATACCTAAAAATATGTAAAAAACCATAGGTTAGACCTTTGATCCCAACAATATGATATACCTAGATTACATCTGATTTCTTATAACCATATTATAATTAGATTATTAGAGGTATATTAATAAACAATTACATATAATTACAAAAGATATATGCATTAAGTACTGATTCTTATAACTAAATGTGTACTAAGAAAAATATGGAATCTCTACACATTGATGTATAATCAATAAGTACAAAAGGATATACCATGTATGTACCCGATCCATACGCTTACATATACAAAGTAGGAAACATATAGAATACTTACAATTAGTAAAATAATACAATTGTACATTCATTTGATTTGTCAATTAAACCTAAATAGATATACTACGCACATGTGTTATATATTTTTTTATTGCCCTAGGTAGTTTGAGCCATACCACTCAAACAACTAGCTAATCACTACAAATTTGTAGTTAATCCATAAAGTATCTTAGGATTTCTAGACTTCTAAAGATCTCCCAAACTTTGTTCACAACAAGGATAAATAAAGTAATGGCACAAACACCAAACTACTAGTGGAGATCTCAAAGGCAAGTCCACAACAACCCAGGTCCATCTCGGGTACACAGGACATGGCACCTATCACTAGGGTATGAGACCCTTATAGATGATATATCATATAATAATTTTCATATATTACTTGTCACGTATCACATAATTTCACATGTTATAAGAGTTATGGCCTCGATTGTACTCATTCAACCTTGTAATAAGGATGATAGAGATGTACACACCCTGCACACTCATATACTCAACAATATACAATCCCAAGAATCTTCTAACAACTCTTAGGTTTCTACAAGGATATCTATTTAACTACTTCCCCCACCAACCCAAGAAAAATGGGTCTACGGACTCATGACACTACATGATTATGCTTACATGATTATTCCACTTAAATCACTTATTAGACATAAATAATTCAAGTCACACACATGAATTAAAAGTGTTTTGGAAATTAAATCAAATATAGAAACTTTCAAATATATACAACATATCCAAAAATATCTCAAACCCCCTAATAAGGGTTCATGTATCATCCTTGGACATACCAAGGACAAAAACATCATTCTCAACAACAATAAGACCCATAACATCATATCATTACACATCATCATTACACAAAGCATCAATTCATTTTCAATATGTAATTATAATCATAAAATATAGGCAATTGTCTTGTACCTAAAAATGCATGTATTTGTTGTTTAGTGCAAGCATTAGTGTGGCTAACTATCACATTATAAGAATATCTAGGTCAATACATAATCATAATTTTGTACCTCAACCAATACTTTGTTATGATGAAGTATTCATCATTATTTTAGGGGTAAGATTGTGAAACTCATAAGGTTACATAACTCATCTAAAACAATACCACCAATTTGTTCCCCGTCTTATGCTTTAATTGTATTCAAAACTGGATACTATTTAACCATTGGGTCCTACCATCATCCCATTAATAATAGACATGCCACTTCGCTCAGGTGGTCACCCTCAAGGCACCAAGTCTAATGTATATACATTTAACTCATGTCCAATATATACTTTTACATTATGTTTTATGTTTAACTTAATCAACCCTTGACATTCTAATAAGAAGAGGTATATAACACATAGTCATCAGGTGAGGTAGAGAATCACCTTATCAAGGTTATTTATCATTAACTACTTCCATCCTTTTTTACAATTCACAAACAATTTAGAAACTTCCATGTTATTCCGTGGTTATTTCATAACTGCTTCTATGATACATATCCTCCTCATTAATATAATTATATTTCTTTATTATGGAATTAATTTCCCCATCATCAATGATTTAATTAGGTATATCATATTTAGGTAGTATGGTATAATTCATAATGTAATCTCATGTACTCATTAGGGCATAAAATCCCTATAAAAAGGGAAATTTTGCCATATAAGTACACATTAGGATCAATACCATGTAAGAAACCATAATCTTTTGAAATGTTGGATTATATTTCACATTATAGTTGCACACCACTACATAAAATTTTAGTTTCAAGTTTGAAAGTATAAGGGAGCTACATTAATTACATTTTTATACATACAAGTGCCACTTTCATGTGTAGATGACCTACTTTGGGATTTTAAATCTAATTCAAAGGTACTTCTAGAAGCATAACAATTATATTAAGGTCTTATAAATGTCTTGATATCAACTTCTAATCACTAAGAATAGCATTCATATACTCTTTTCTTTCATATGATACTAATACACCACAAGGATAACATATTTAGCAACAATTTCACTTGTGTTACGACAAGTACATGATTACTTTGTCATATAAGAACATCATAGAATAACTCTTGATGGTTAATAAGAACATGAAATTTCGTGAATATAATACACTTATTCAAAATAGTTCTGAAGGCATCACCTTGGAGCACATTAGGAGGTCATAGACCCAGATTTTGAGCAAAATAAACTATTGATGCACAAATTTCGAATCTGAGATGTTAAACCAAAGAGAGAAGGTCTATTTCATCAAGAATTCATGATTATAGGGGAGTACATATAACTTTGAAATCCTATCAAATGGTAGAAAAAGAATCCCAAAAAAATATGTAGACATGTTTAATCAAGTTTAAAACAAGCTTGAGGAATTTACATGAACTAGTAGGCAAAAGAATGCTAACAATATTATATTACTCACCTCTCATGGTGATAATTCTAAGGTGCATTCAACAAGGGTACATGTAGCCTTCTAGATCCTAGATCATCCCTCCAAAAGCCCTAAAATCCAAGTTCCAAGCAAGATCTAACTCCCCTTAGATCAAAGAGAGGAAAAAGAAAGGTTCTTTAGATAGATGGAGTAGTTTCCACAATCTAAGTCCAATGGGCATGACCAAGGGAGGAATATGAGGTGAGGAACAAATATAAAATAGATTATATAAGATGAACCTTACATTATTTGGGCTGCAATCAAACTTGCCAAACTTGGAAGCATCTTGAAGAAGCTAGATTTACAACATGCATCCACGTGCATCAAAATGCAAGGCTCCATCCATGATCATCCCTTCCTTGGAGATTTCTTCGGCCTCAATTTGTTTCTCAATGATTACAACAGCTTATGGGGTGCTAAAAAAACCTCTAGACTGAAGGGTATGGGTTTTATATAGTGGGCATAGGTACGAAAGGCCAAACAACTCATAGCTAGTGTTCATAATTACCCTCGGTCAAAACTATTGGTATGTATGCCCAGAGAGCCAATAATATGATGATTGGAGTGTGGCATTAGATACGTGATTTGATAATAATAAAGGTAATTTCATGTATTATGTTTACGTTAGTCACGAGATGATGACATGCATAATAGATGTATAAAGAATGATGTTACTCGATGACATATGTCTTCAGGTCAAGGACGTGAACGATGAGATCATATGTATGATAAGAGTATATACATTCTTGTTATGTCCCTAGTCAAATATTATTGTGGAATAAAAATAGACAATAGTAATACAAAAGACTAGAGTGTGTGTTGACTAATGACAAAATGTCATTAGTCATGATATGTGATATCAAGTCAAGCACACATGTACATGTTAGAGAGCAGTGTATCAGGCAAACCCACCATGAGAGTGATACATGGAGACCATGGAATGGTAGTTAGAATTAGATATAACAGTGATAGTGGTGATTTTGGTTCTTAGACCTGAAGTCACTACATCATCACATGTTGTTCATGTACTTTGACATCATCTAATATGATCTTGAATACAGGTTGTCATAACGGTGATGCTTGGGTGCACTGTGACACATGGGGATTGAATTTGAGTGATGTAGATGGGATTTGTCCCTCCTATAGGAGAATGATGTGTAGGTCCTCTTAATAGAGAGAGTGAGAAATGTATGGACATACACATGTGACTCAATATATGATATGTGAGATCACTTGCATCTTAGACAGTCTGCTCTAGTTTAAGGAACATGGATATAACATTGAGAGGATGGTGATTCCATGCCTTGAGTTCTATACAATCATGGTAACACTGATCATGGATTGTAGGTTGAATTTGTTCTCCAACTTTTTGAATTACTTGGGTAGCAATGATGTGTGACTAGGCACTGCTCTTTGCTTGTGATGTCATAATTGGTTATGGACATTCACTACCAATCTAATTCTGGACCTATAGGGTCACAATATAGGATACACTTGGATTAAAGGAGTATATTCATGAATGATGTTTAGATTGAATATTAAAGGTGTTTCGGTATTCAATTAAAAAAAATACTGACTAGACTCAGAATCATCAAGTTTTAAGTGTTGAACTAACTAGTGGGAGTGTCAGGTTGATTAGAAATTGAATTGGATGAATTCCACATGAGTTAGGACACCAACTGTTTGACTCACGGTGTGAACAGATCGGCTTAGGTTGGTGAGATGACCGGTTCACCTAGTGAACTCATTAGCTCAGTCGTACCAACATAATCTTCTGGTGATTTTCTCGATTCATGAGACTAGTTGATCATTTCACTTATTCAGTTCGATTAATGCAAGGTTAATGTTGGACATTAATTGGAAATGAATGTGAATTCAATTCTAACTTGGGAAACCTGTGTACTGATCAGCTCACTATGCCAGCTGACTAGTTCACTAGTAAACCTATCGGTTCACCTATCGGTTCACCTATCGTAGGATGTGAAATTCATGAAAATGCCATACCCTTCTACGCCCACACAGATTGAGAACCTTGACCCTATCCTCTACTATAAATAGCAGGGTACTGGGGGCTTCCCAATGTTGGGTTTTAGGGGAGGCGGAGAAGGTAGCGGAAACAAAAAAAATTCTCCCCAAACCCAGTATAAAGCAATCGTGTCAACGTCTATACAGTAGGAAAGATGGTTTGTAGAGACATACCTTGTCCTGAGGCCTGCTCGGTGACTTTACCTCATGGCTTGCACGGTCTTCACCTCCAGTCTTGGACGGTGTCTGTGCAGCTCCTGCACTCACTGGGACTGTCAGGATTAGCAATTGTCCTCTGAGCGGTAGAAGTCTCCTACCTCTGAAGTAGTCCACATGAATCACTTGGAACTCTGATCGCCTTGTCGTACAAGGCACCAGAAGGAGTCGTACCCTCCTGTCGGCATACTAGTCACCTGACACACTTTCCTGCCACCAGTCACTTTTCTGCAATTGTCTTTCCCTTGTTGTGCCTCCCTTATCGGGTAGCACTTTCTCGGGCTCTCCTGGTTACCACAACCAGAGAGAACGACAACTTTACAGAGCAACTAGTGTTCTGAGTTGTACTTTAAGAAGCCCCCAATACCCCTATATATATAGGAGGGTCATGGGACAGGGTTCTCTACCCCGGGCAATGCGGGATTAAAGCAGAAGTAGAAGGATTTGAGATTTTCCACAAAACAACCAACTGCGCCAACTGAACCGATCGTTTCAAGTATGAATGGTTGGTTGGGGACCTGAGCCGATCGGTTCACACTTGAACTGATCGGTCAGGGCACCTGAGCCGATCGGTTCAAGCATGAGCCGATCGGTTCGTGGTCCTGATCAGTTCCCAATTGACTTTTCCTCTTTTGTTTCAAATTGATCGAAATACCAATCCTTGTTCCAATCAAATTGGACAAGTAAAATGAAAACAAAATAAATTTCTCACCAACCTGACTTTCCCAACTTTCTTGTTTGGACCTATTGAATCGATCAGTTCAACCCTTAAACTAGTCATCTCAACCTATCCTGAGCCAATCGGTTTATTACATGAGCTGATCGGTTCACCAAGCTTAGTCGATCGGTTCATCATATGAGCCGATCGGTTTGGAGTGCAGACTGTGCAAAATCAGTCAATTGCAGTTTCAATCAATCTGATACTCTAATCAATCGGTCCAACATCTTGAACACTATGATACTGAGCTATCAATTGATTAATTGTTTAATTGAACTACGAAACTCCTTTAGCAATCAATCTAAACATCATTTGCAGATAAACTCCTCTTCCAGGTTAAATCCTATGTGTGTGACAATGCAGGCCCATTTCACATTGGCAGTGAAAGTCCATAACACTTATGACTTCACAAGCAAAGAGCGATGCCTAGTCGCACATCAGTGCTACCCAAGTGAAATGGAAAGTTGGAGAACAACTTTCAATCCTACAATCTGTGAATGGTGTTACAGTGAATGTATAATTCCTTTGTCACTGATATCCTGAATGAACTCAAGGCATGGAACAGTCATCTTGTCAACGTTCATTCACTTTCTTGATCATAGAGTAGATTGGAGTAGATATGTATGACATCGATATCACATACTAATTCACACATGTGTGTGCATGCCTATCTCAATCCTACTCATCAAGTGGCCATGGATATCAAACTCCCTCAGGAGGGATAAATCCCATATATATCACTCACCCCTCAAAAGCCCCATGTGTCAAAGCCACCCAATCATCACCTTTATAACAACCCATGTTTCAGGACTGCGTTTGATGATGTCAAAGTGTGCCCAACGACATGTGTTGAGTGTAGTGATTTCAGGTCAAAGAATCACACTCACCACCATCACTATGAGAATTGACTGTGACTACCATGTCATGGTTCCATGTGTCAAACTCACGGTGGGTCTGTTCGGTACACTTGTTCTCTAACAAGTACCTATGTGTTTGGTTTGATATCTCCATATCATGACTAACGAGATTCTATCATCAACCAACACCACAATCTAGTCTTGTATGCCATTGATGTCTATCTACCTTCCACAATGACATCTGACTAGGGACATAATAAGAATGTACAAACTCTTAGCATCCATATGTTCTCATCGTTCAGGTCCTTAACCTGAAAGCATACATTATTGAGTATTGTCATTCTCTAGACATTCAATATGCTCTATCATTATCTCATATGACTGAACCAGAAATTATTGGAAGCTTGCCTTTGATGTTTATCAAATCAATCTTAATGTATCTCACCAATCATCCCATGATTGGCTCTCAGGGCATACATACCAACAGACTCCCACTTGCACTGCGAGCCAATCACCCTTGAATCATATTCTTAGTGATCTTCAAACATGTCCCACATGTTACTATGCTCTAGTCCTTACGAAGTGAGTTATGGAAACACCTTGCCAAAGTCAGTATTAACTGCATATCTCTCATCTCTTCTCTGTACGTCACACGTATGAGATGGAGCTGCCATAATATGCGATCTAGTATTCCTATGCTAACCTTTAGCCACATTGCATGACCAAGCATTCCTAACTTGTCATCAATGACCGGAATATCTATAAGTTCATTTCATGAACTTCCAGATCCATATAGTATCCACTAATGTTCTCTAACACACAGATACTCGACTTTTCCTTTTAATTGTTTTTGTTGGAACAAACATTCACTTTTATATATCCCATATATACTTTGTGATTAATCTTCTATCCTTTTCAGAAGTTCGCATCAATGTAACTCTTTACAGTGAACCCTTCCTTATTTCCATAGAACTAGTACTTATCAGGATCTTATGGTATTCCAGTAACCCTTACTGGAATTAGACATACATCTACTCATCATGTCCCACATACGAGTTATCAGGATGACCACATCATATTGTCATGTCCTACATATAAGATGATGAATGCATTTTTTTCTTGCTATGCAAGATAATGGGATGATTACATACATGATAGATCCATATCTATTCTTAGTGTTCCCATTCTTCATAAGAATTGGACACTTGGCCTTGGGATACTAACTCCATGTAACATGGACAAGTTTTCTCCCACTGAATCTGTACACACTGAACCCTTCAGTATAGATTGCCAATGTATGCTTTCTCTTTTTAGGTTAAGAGGTTTTCGAGAACTATCTCTATAGATCTCTATTCCTATCACATAGGAAATGCCTCTATCTTCCCTAAAGATAATTTCCACTTCGTATGTCCATTCTACAACATTTCCATTTCACATCAACATGTGGAATGTGAATATGCTCTCACTAAATCACAGATCCCTTCTTTATCTTTGATATATCAATCAAACACTTCGACTATATTATCAAAGTAAAGATCACAGTTCTGAGTTGCCTGTACTCAATCAATCACATTTATTAGTCCATTGTAACTTATAGACTTCATTTGCATTAATGGATTCCTAAACCTTATAGGTTGTGTCACGTACACATCCTTGTTTTATTCCCCATAGGAATGCAGTTTTAGTATCCGTGTGCAAATCTCTTAGTCATTAAGTTGCAATCAACAAGAATCATCCTTCTCAAAATGTTATCCACGTGTCTTAACGCTTAAGACTCATTCACACTTATGGATTTCATCCCAATGGGTGCTACCATCAAGGTCATACCTTATGGTTCACATGGAAGTCATTTAGGATGTAATGGTCATAAACCATAACTCAAAATTCAGTTCCTTATATTCATCTAGATAGTTGACTCATCGCATGACCAACTCATCACATAGATAATCAAGGTGTATCTGTCAAGGATATAAGAACTCACAACTCCTTGTGATTCTTAATGTCCTTTATTAGTGTGGGGTATTCTTTATTTAAGAAGAAATTAGCTATTTGATAATCATCCTCTAACTCCTTAGAGTATGACTCCTTATTGATTTAGACATCACCATGCCTTAATCATGAGTTCACTATGATACACTATCATAATCACTCATAAGGTTCTCAAACATTTGGTTCAAGTATTTCATTCATTGATCTCATCAAGAATTAACACTTTACCAAATTCATTCTTCATCTATGATATTCTTGAACACTTCAAGATATTCATATTGGTATTTTTCTAAACACCATTTGAAGTACCAACATTAACTCCAATAGGTATGTAAATACATCACATGTATTATGCCTAATAGGATAATCATTCTTCCACTATCTTAGTGAAGATTGATTAATGATGTCCAAGAGATTCATGTCTCTTACTAGTTTTCTTACCAAAAGAGTCTAGATTTATCCATCATATGGAAACTAGAAATGAATTTCTCATGATTTATGCTAATTTGATTGTTTGAGTTATCAATAACTTTTAGGTATCATTTTATCTTATGCATACCAAGTACCACAAGATAAACAAGGCATTGTCATAAAGATTGAAACATCAACTTTATTAATTTCCATCATTGTCATACAATATGCAAAAATTAAGGTGTTTCTATCCATTGGAAAATATGAAATAGCAGTTCATAAATCTATTATATGCCTTCAAAAATAAACTAAAGTACTCCTATATATGGCGGCAACACTTGCCCCATTTATTGGGTGCTTTACATTTTATACCTTGGTATCATATACCTCAAAAATGTTACAAATTTATTTCATGACACCTTCAAGTGGAGACGTTTTTCGCCTCCTTCTTCTTTAGTTCTTCCAGATAGAGAGGACAAATCATTTTCCAATGTCCTGGCTTTTGATAATGGTGGAAATTGCCTCTCTTGGTCATGCCTCCCTTGGCCTTGAGAGTTGAAGATGACTTGGGCTGCTGGCTAGCATCAGAACCTTTCTTAGCCTTGCCCTTGCCCTTGCGCTTGGACTTGCCTTTCTTGTTGTTGATCATCATCAAAGACTTAGGCTTGTCCTTCTTCATCTATGCCTCGGCTGTCCTTAACATGCCCAACAACTCTGTCAATGGCTTGTCAAAGTTGTTCATGTTGTAGTTGATCACAAACTGACTGTAGGATTCTGGCAACGATTGTAGTATCACGTAAGTAGCCAACTCTTGGCTCAGGGGAAGTCCCAGTCTTGTCAGGTTCTCTACATATCCAATCATTTTGAGTGTGTGAGGACCAACTGGATCTCCTTCTGTCATGACACACTTGAACAGTGCCCTGGAGACATCATATCTCTCTTGTCGTGCTTGATCTTCATAAATGTTCTTGAGATGTTGAATCATCTCAATAACACCCATGTTCTCATGTTGTCTCTGCAACTCATGGTTCATGGAGCACAACATCAAGCACTTTGCATTAATGGCATCTTCAGAATGCTTCTTATAAGCATCCCTTTCTGCCTTTGGTGCGGTAGGAGCAGATTCCTCTGGAGCTGGAGTATCCAGGACATAGAGCTTTCGCTCTTGAGTGAGAACAATTCTCAATGTCCTAAACTAGTCATGGAAGTTAGTCCCATTCAGCTTGTCCTTTTCAAGGACCGATCGCAATGAAAAGTGATTGTTGTTTGTTGTCATTTGTACTACAAAAGGAAATATATGCAATTTATTCCAAAACTCAATTTTGACTTATTTGATTGATTTGAAAGGTCGACGATATAATTAGGACTTTAATTAATTATCGCTCCCACTATTTTTGTTCAAATTGATAGCCCTCACCATCAATTCGGAAGATTGCAGTGTACAATCTTCTTAGTGGGTCAAGATCCTGAAATCCTCTGAGTCATGGACCAGCTAGGGTTGTCACCCAAAACTTAGATCTTCTAGGTAGGCAACTTTTGCCAATTGCATCATATGCAACTCTTGAAAGATGTCATATGCAACTCCTTGCCATGATCACCTCCATGCCTCAAGGTGCTAGATCCTATCTAGGTCACCTTGTTAAGTCCGACCCAAATCCAACACGATGAATATGCACCCTGCTAGGGTAGACCCACATATCCATCCTTCACACTTCCACGAGATAGATGGTGCACCATGCTAGGGCGTGCCCACACTTGGCCGATCAAGCTTTTCACATGTGTCACATTTGTAAGGCATCTAAAACTTTAATATTTAATGAGGGATTTGATTATATAGATGCATATACATATCCAATCACCACAATACATAGTATGTATCATATACATGCTATATCCCACAGAAAACATGTGAAACGATAAAAGCAATGATTATGGCCATCCTAATGTGATTCCTCGAGCCAAGAAGAATCACGGTCATCTAGGTCCACATCACATGCAACTTATATAAGATAAACTTTGTGCTTTTCCCTTCTGGGTTTGATCAACTCATCTCCATGATTGATCGGCTCACCATCAGGACAGTCGGTTGGGTGCCACCAGCCGATCGACTAGCACCTTCAGCCGATCGGTTCATTGGTCGTCGTGCATCTCCTCAGGTCACCACCCGCTCATCTCGCTCCTCGAGGCGGTCGTCTAGATCGCCAACCGATCAGTTCACGCCTTGAACCGATCATTTCAGTTGTCATCAGATTGTCCTCCATTCTTTGACATAATAGGAAATATACAAAGATCTATCCTATTTACATTTAAATTGGGAAACCCCGAGTTATATTCGGGGGGAGAAAAAGTAGGAAAGAAATCTTGAGTTATCTCGAGATACATTAGGAATAAGGAGGTAGGGAATCGATGCACAGACTGAGATGCAAGCAGCCACACATATATAGGATTTATTAGCCATAACCACATTATCCACCACAAAACTCATTTAAGGGTGATGTGTATCGAGTGCATTCATATTACATATCATATATGTATATTGGAATTTGTGGATTTAGGATTGGGCATGCATAAAGCCAATTTTATTCTCATCGTATGCAATAAATAAAGGCGACAAACCAAAATTGATCATATCGATAATCCTAAAGTATAAAGCAGTTGACGTGGCTCTGATACCACTTTTGGGTTTTAGTGGAGGTAGAGAAGGTAGTGGAAACAAAAAAAAATTCTCCCCAACCCCGGTATAAAGGAATCACGTCAATGTCTTTACAGTAGGAAAGATGGTTTGTAGAGACATACCTTGTCCTGAGGCTTGCTCGATGACTTTACCTCGTGGCTTGTGTGGTCTTCACCTCCGGTCTTGGATGGTGTCTGTGTAGCTCCTGGTTTCACCGGGACTGTCGGGATTGACAGCTCTCCTCCGAGCGGCAGAAGTCTCCCGCCTCTGAAGTAGTCCACACAGACCACCTAGAACAACGATCGCCTTGTCGCACAAGGCACCGGAAGGATTCATACCCTCCTATCAATGTACTAGTCACCAACACACTTTCCTTCCACCAGTCGCTTTTCTACAGTTGTCTTTCCCTTGTTGTGCCTCCCTTATCAGGTAGCACTTGCTCGGGCTCTCCTGGTTACCACAACCAGAGAGAACGACAACTTTGTAGAGCAAATGGTGTTCTGAGTTGTACTTTTAGAAGCCCCCAATACCCCTATATATATAGGAGGGTTATGGGATATGGTTCTCTACCCCGAGCAATGCGGGATTAAAGCAGGAGTAGAAGGATTTGAGATTTTCCACAAAACAACCAACTGCGCTAGCTGAATCGATCATTTCAAGTATGAAATTGTCAGTTGGGGACCTGAGTCGATCGGTTCACACTTGAACCGATCGGTTGGGGCACCTGAGCCGATCGGTTCAAGCATGAGCCGATCGGTTCGTGATCATGTTCAGTTCCCGATTAACTTTTCCTCTTTTGTTTCGAATTGATCCAAATACCAATCCTTGTTCCAATCAAATTGGACAAGTGAAACGAAAACAAATTTCTCACCAACCTCACTTTCCCAACTTGCTCGTTTGGACCTGTTGAGCCGATCAGTTCAACCCTTGAACCGGTCATCTCAACCTATCCTGAGTCGATCGGTTCATCACATGAGCCGATCATTTCACCATGCTTTGCCGATCAGTTCATCATATGAGTCGATCGGTTGGGAGTGCAGACTGTGTAAAATCATTCAATTGTAGTTTCAATCAATCTAATACTCTAATCAATCGGTCCAACATCTTGAACACTATGATATTGAGCTATCAATTGATTAATTATTTAATTGAACTACTAAACTCCTTTTGCAATCAAAATAAACTCATCTTCCAGGTTAAATCCTATGTGTGTGACCCTATAGGCCCATTTCACATTGGCAGTGAAAGTCCATAACACTAATGACTTCACAAGCAAAGAGCGGTGCCTAGTCGCACATCAGTGCTGCCCAAGTGAAATAGAAAGTTGGAGAACAACTTTCAATCCTACAATCCGTGAATGGTGTTACAGTGAATGTATAATTCCTTTGTCACTGATATCCCGAATGAACTCAAGGCATAAAGCAGTCATCTTGTCAATGTTCATTCACTTTCTTGATCTCAGAGTAGATTGGAGGAGATATGTATGATATTGATATCACATACTGATTCACACATGTGTGTGCAGGCCTATCTCAATCCTACTCATCAAGTGGCCATGGATATCAAACTCCCTCAGGAGGGACAAATCCCATATCTATCACTCACCCCTCAAAAGCCCCATGTGTCAAAGCCACCCAATCATCACCTTTATAACAACCCATGTTTTAGGATTGTGTTTGATGATGTCACATGTGTTGAGTGTAGTGATTTTAGGTCAAAGAATCACACTCATCACCATCACTATGAGAATTGACTGTGACTATCATGTCATGGTTCCATGTGTCAAACTCACGGTGGATCTTTTTGGTACACTTGTTCTCTAACAAGTACCTATGTGTTTGGTTTGATATCTCCATATCATGACTAACGAGATTCTATCATCAACCAACACCACAATCTAGTCTTGTGTGTCACTGTTGTCTATCTACCTTCCAAAATGACATCTGACTAGGGACATAATAAGAATGTACAAAGTCTTAGCATCCATATGATCTCATCGTTCAGGTCCTTAACCTGAAAGCATACGTAACTGATTATTGTCATTCTCTAGACATTCAATCTCTTCTATCATTATCTCATATGACTGAACCAGAAAGAATTGGAAGCTTGTCTTTGATGTTTATCAAATCAATCTTAATGTATCCCACCAATCATCCCATGATTAGCTCTCAAGGCATACATACCAACACCCAACACACACAATTGAGAATCAGTTGCTATGCAATTATTATCCTCTCTAGTTGTGGTAACCAATAGAGAGCCCAAGCAAGCCTACCCATTAAAGGGAGGGACAACGAGGGAGAGAACAATTGAGAACAATCATGGGAGAGCATGTCAGTGACTAGTACGCTGACAAAAGGGGACAACTCCTTCTCATTGGCTCTAGTAGTGCAACGTGGAGTTCCTGGTGGTCTTCTATGGACTACTCTAGAGGAGGGAGGCCATTTTCTGCCGCTAGGAGGACATCATCACCATTGTCTGTGGTGCTGCACCAAGAGGTCGGTGGGGATGACTATTCGAGTATTGTTGTTGCTGAAGGAGCTCATTACTGCCTGAAGAAGAAGCATACTGTTGCAAGGGTAATGTCGATGGACTTGCTCCTAGACCTGGTATAACCTTGCAACCTTTTCTCCCTAGATACATTGTTGTTGACCCAATCTTGTTGTCCAAGGGAATCAGACTTTAAATTTTTGTTTCTTCTGCCTATATATGTTTCCCCAATTTTCCTACAGTGGTATCAGAGTCACATCAATTTGCAGTATATCTTGGATTTAAATCAATGTGATCAGATTTATTTTATTGCATTTGATGCAAATATTAAACTGGTTAATGTGCATATCTGATTAATTACCACATACGATCTAGAAACATACATATATATGGGGCTCATCTTTAATACCCACGCGGGTAGCTACCCGTGCACACTTCCCAATATTTTTTTATTTTTTTCTCACAATTGTAGAGGACCATTTTTTCTAGCTCCCCAATAAATTTGATCGAAAAATAATATTATTTGCCCCCTCAAAATCAAAAAACCCGTCCATATATTTACTGACTGTATATTTTCTGTGTAGTTACTCTTTTGCTCCCAGAGTTACTCCAGCATACCATATAGTTACTCTTTTAATTCAAAAGAGTTACTCTAGTGTATCATATAGTTACTCTTTTGACCCCGAGTTACTCCAGCGGGTAGCGAAAATTTGGCTACCCGCGCGGGTAACGAATGAACAGCCATATATATATATATATATATATATATATATATATATATATATATATATATATATATATATATATATATATATATATATATATATATATATATATATATATATATATATATATATATATATATATATATATATATGCAATTCACACGCGTCACCCAAAAATTGATTATAATGGTGAATGGAAGTATGTTTACAGCCAATAACCCCATATCTGTGTGTGCATGGTTGTGGTTGTTTATTCTTATTGTTACTCAATCTGTGTACAAAGACTCTCTCTCCTTTCCACATGTAAATTAGTACTCTTCTTATTATTTCTCTTCAAATGTAACTCAAGGTTTTCCCTTTTACAATATAATAAGAAATATGATAGTTTATATTTATGTATCTTTGTGAGAAGAAGTTCTACAAAAAGGTGAACCGACCATCTCGTGAGACAAAACGATTGACTGAAGGACCAAGGAGGCCATACTATAGGAGGATGAATCGATCAACTGGTGACTCAACCAATTAGATGGAGGAGTCTAGACGTCGCTTGGACCTGAGAACCAGATGATTGTTTTAAGAGCCCAATCGAGCGACCAGGAGGTGAGCCAACTAGTTCAAGTGTTGAACCATCAACAAAAGGTTGCATAGATGTAGACCTTAGGTGGTAGTAATTCCTTATGCCTTATGCCTCCAAGGCATTACATTATTATGTCCATAACTATTGCTGGTGTGTTTTAATTATTGCATGTTCTCATTTGTTGTTATAGCATTTATATGATACATACTAAGTATGCAGTGATTGGATATGTATATGTATTTATATATAAAATCCCTCAAATACAATATTAAGACTTAGGTCTTTTCCATAAGAAGCATACATGAAAATCTTGATCGACCAAACATGGGCAGACCCTAGTGTGGTGCACCGTCTATCTTGTGGAAGTGTGATGGTAGATATGTGGGTCTACCCTAGCAGGGTGCATATTCTATCATTTTGGCTTTTGGTTCAGGCTTAACTAGGTGACCTTAATAGGATTAAGTGCCTAGAAGCATACATATGGATTGTGGTAAGGAGTTGTGCACATCATCTATCCAAGAATTGCATGAGATGCAATTGGAAAATGTTATCTACCTTAATAATTGGTCATGAGCACTAGAGTTGGTTCGGCATTGACTTAATTGTTTTGGATCTTGGCTCACTAGAAGTATGTATGTTACAATCTTCTGAATTGATACATGAGGGTAATCAATTTGAACAAACTAGTGGGAGTGGTAATTTATTAAAGGCCTACTTAATATCTTTAACTTATCAATATAAACAAATCAAAAATATTTTGAAAAAGTTGCAATATTTCTTTGTAGAATGTAATATCAAACATAAACTCGTTCACATTGCGATCGGTCCTTGAGCAAGGATAAAATGTGATAAAGTTCCAGAACTGGTTAAGGACTTTGAAAAATGTTCTCATCAATGAGAAAATGCTCTATGTCCATGAAAGACTAGAGTCATAGGAACCCCCTCCAAATGTGCCTAAGGATGAAATGAATGTTTATTGGAAGCATGCCAATGATGCCAAAGACATTTGAGTACCTTATGCCATGTTATATGAACTATCAGTTACATGATAAGAATGGAAACATGGACATTCTCAAGATGGTAACACATCTTAAGAATCATGTAAAGTAAGGTATAATGTATCCAAGTCATCGTTTGAGTGCAAACAGATAGTGGGAGATGTAGTAGAGCCCCATGTGATCAATATGATTGGCCATGTGGAGAGACTGGGATTTCTTTGAGGTCAAGAGTTGACCATAGATATGATTCTCCAAGCATTATGTGAATCATATAGCCAATTTATCAAGTGCTACCACTTGAGTAACTTGGCCAAACTATTGTTTTAATTGCATGGCATGTTGATGCCAAAGAAAGATAGAAGAAGGAAAAATCTGTGATGATGATCAAGGGAAGTGAATCCAAGGGCAAAGGCAAAGACAAGAAGTATTCTAAGGCTAAGTTAAAGTTCAAATCTTCTGCACTCAAGTTATGGAGGAGGGTAAGTGCAAAGGAATTTGTCCTTTTCAATTAAAGAAATAGAGGAAGAAGAAAGAGATAGAGATCTCTACTTCAAGACCCAATAAGAAGTAATCTAGACCTGTATGAAGCAAGAGTTGTTTCCACTACAATTGAAATCTATCATTCATGAAAGTAATAGAATTATTGAATGGCTATTATGTATCTGCCATAGATGAAAACATCATGTATCTTGTATGGAAAAGAATAAATTGGTGTTTCATTTTAAAATATAAGATCTTATATGGCAATGCCCTATGTCTTATAAACTCAACTGGATAGTTTTAGAGACATATATGTATGACACATATATTTAATGACCTGATAACTCAAACAATGAATACCTATAGCATTGTCATATAGGGTGCACAAATGAGAAATGCATTTCTTGAATCCATATGGTGGTTATCTAGTCTCTCTTGGTTATTGAACCAGTAGAGACATGCATACCTTATTTGTTGTGCAATATGACAAAAGCATCTTCACTAGATGTAGTGGGAGAGCGACTGTTCTATTAGGGCTCTTACATACTAATGTATATAGACCTTTCAAAATAAATGCTAAAAGTAGTTGCAAGTACGTATTTATATATGTAGTGATATTATCAATAAATATGTAAATTTGTATTTAATTAAAGTATGCATCTCTTGAAGTGTTCAAGGAGATCATGAATGAAGTACATAACTGATTTGGTAAAAGTATTATGACACTTTTATGTGATCAATGTTGAAATATTTTAAACCAAGTGTTTGAGGACCTTCTAGGTGAGTGTATCTTGATGTGCTCCTCCTAAAACATAATGGTAGTGTATCATGAGAGTGTATTAGAAAGAAGTAATTAGACCTTGTTAAGTCATGGTGTAATTATCAATAATTTCCAGTTGATATTCCAATTTCTTTTGGGCACATGATTTACACTAAAACAATGTACCGCCTAAAATGGTTCAAAAGACACCATATGAGATATGGAATGGGAGGTGTCCCGATATGTCTTGATAGGGAAAAGGATTGAAAGCTTATAAAAGAAAATAGTTTCTTAAAATATTTGTCCATAAATCACATAAATGTTATTTTGTTGAATACTACTTTTATATTCCAATTCAACAACAAATCTATTTGTTATGGGATAGTTGAATTCCTAAAGGGAATCTAATTCATGGGGAAAGTGGGAGAAAAGTAGAACTCAAAATGTTTGAGACAAATAAGAAAGTATTGAACTTAAAGAGGTACAATAGGAACATGGAATCACACGTTGTTGTGGAATCTCAAGTTCCTTATGTAACACACATAACTCATAGGTCTAGTAGAACACACCTTGAATTTTGAAGATTATGATACCTTCAAAAGGCAGTGGGTTGATCATATATGATGAGTCAACGACCTACTTAGAAGTTGTTGAGGGGCCAAAGTTTGATAAATGGCTTGAGGACTTGAGATCCAAGATGGACTCCAAATAAACAGACAAGGTATGACCTTGTTGGATCCACCTGAAGGGATAAAACCCATAGGGAGCATTTGGGTCTTTGAAAGGATACCAACATGGAAGGGTAGTTTGGTTGCAAAGAGTTTCAAGAAAGTTCAATGTGTTGAACATGATGCAATCTTTTCACCAGTTGTCATGGTTGAATGCATAAACATCATGCATGTCGTTGCAGCTTATTATGACTATAAGATTTGGCATATAGACTTTAAAACCATATTCCTTAACTAGAATGATTATAAGAATGTGGAAATGACACGACCTAAATATTTTATGAATCCAATATTGCAAATAAAGTCTATAAGATACAAATGTCAATCTGTGGATTGAAGCAAACATCTCAGAGCTAGAATCTTCTATTTGACAACACAGTCAAAGAGTTTCACTTGAGTCAGAATGAAGATGGAATCTGTGATTACAAAATATTTAGTGGGAGCATATATATATTCCACATGATGATGGGGAACAACATCCTTATCCTACAAATATTAAAACCTACAAGGAAAGTACCTTCTCTATGAATGGTTTAGGTAAAACATCCTGTGTGATAGGAATTGAGATCTATAGAGATATATCTGGAAAGCTTCTTGACCTAAGAAAGAGCACATACATTGGCAAATGTTGAAGGGTTCAGCATGCAAAACTCAATGAGAGAAAGCTTGTCCATGTTCCATGGAGTTAGTCTCTCAGGAGCCTAGTGTCCCAGTTCTTATGAAGAACATGAACACATGGATAGATGCCATATGCATTCACAATTAGATCTATCTTGTATGCAATGTTATGTATCATGTTATCTCATATGTATTGGACATGATGATAAGATATTCATCCATCTCATTTTTATTAGACATGATGAGAGGATATATATACCTATCTAGCAATCTCGTACGTATTGAACATGATGAGAGGGTATATGTCAGATGCCAGTGAGAGTCACTAGACTACCACAAAGAACATCTATAAGTGCTTGAGAAGCACAAAAAGGATCGGTTCCTTGGTTATGGTAATAAGGAAGAGTTAAGTGTAAAGAGTTACATCTATTCAAGCTTTAAAATGACAAATAATGTTAATGATCGCAGTGTATATTTATGTTTGACCAAAAATAAGAATTGTAAGCTAAAAAAGTTTCGAGCTAATGATAGTTGTTTAAATGTACAATAGAAGTTTAGTATCTCTGTGTTATAAGAACATTAAAGGATATTGTATGGATCCAAAATCATATGGGTGAACTTCTGTGAGGTTCCAACCATTGATGACATGGTAGAAATATTGATGACAACAATGGAGCTATTGGTTAGGTTGGGAACTCAGATAGCATACTACAGTACTTCCATCTCATACAAGATGTCATACAACGAAGAGATGTGAAAATTACAAAATACAAACTTGAAGCACATGTTGCTAAACCTGCTATAAAATCACTTACACAGTAGAAACATGATGGACATGTTAAGATCACTTGAAATATGATTCGTGGGTGATTGTTTCTAAGTGCAAGTGGGAGTCTGTTGCTATGTATGCCTAGAGAGCAATCATATGATGATTGGAGTGTGGAATTAGATACTTGATTTGATAATAATAAAGGTAATTCCATCTATTATGTTTGTCTCAGTCACGAGATGATGGCACATACATAACATATGTCTAAATAATGATGTTACTTGATGGCATATGTCTTCAGGTTGAGGACATGAACGATGAGATCATATGTATGATAAGAGTACATACATTCTTGTTATATCCCTATTCAGATATTATTGTGGAAGAAAAATAGACAACAATAATACAGAAGACTAGAGTGTGTGTTGACTAATGATAGAGTCTGATTAGTCATGATATGTGATATCAAGTCAAGCACACATGTACATGTTAGAGAATAGTGTATCAGACAAACCCAGCATGAGAGTGAAACATGGAGACCATGGAATGGTATTTAGAATCAACTCTCACAATGATAGTGGTGATTGTGGTTCTTAGACCGGAAGTCACTACATTCATCACATGTCATTCATGTACTTTGGCATCATCCAATGTGATCTTGATTGTGGGTTGTCATAATGGTGATGCTTCGGTGTACTGTGACACATGGGAATTGTGAATTCAGTTTTGATTGGGGAAACATGTGAACCAATCATCTCACTGATTCAACTAATCGTCTCACTATACCAACCAACCATTTCACTAGTGAACATATCGGTTCACTTGTCATAGGTTGTGAAATTCATGAAAATTCTGAACCCTTCTACTCCCAGACAGATTGGGAACCCTAACCCTTACCTCTACTATAAATACAGGGGTGTTTGGGACTTCCCAACATATACAATTGAGAATTATTTGCTCTCACAATTGTTGTCCTCTCTGGTTGTGGTAACCAATAAAGAGTTTGGGAAAGTCCTACCCATTAAAGGGAGGGACAACAAGGGAGAGAACAACTAAGAACAATTTTGACAGAGCATTTCAATGACTAGTACACTGAAAGAAGGGGACAACTACTTTCGGTTGGCTCTAGTAACACAACATAGAACTTCTGGTGGTCCGTGTGGACTACTCTAGAGGCGTGAGGTCGTTGTATGCCGCTAGGAGGACATTGTCAACCGTTGTATGTGGTCTTGTACCGGGAGGCTGGTGGAGATGATTGTTCGAGTGTTGTTGCTTCTAAAGGAGTGTGCTGCTACTTGAAGAAGAAGCATACTATTGCAAGGGTAATGTAGTTGTATGCAACAAACCTAAACATGGAATCATACACTATCCCACGATTAGAAAGCTAGTTTTGTTCTTTGGATGTGACCAAACAAGGATTGAAATTTGGAACACATTTGCATAATAATTTAATTATGTGGCAACATGTAAATTAAATAATTAAATATATTACATATATTTTCTTTACTAACATAATGGTTAAATAAAAATAAATAATATGATTTGGAGTAACAATGGCTGAATTCATGTTCATACATATTAATAATGTCTCATAATTTAAATAAATAAGAATTGATGTACAAAATATATAAAATTAGTAAATGTAAATTTTTGTGCATGATAAACTATATAAGTATTTTTGTAATAATGTGACATTAATATGATTTAATTAAGTAAGGGTTAATATATTGTTTTGATAAATATAATGATAATGTTTCAAAAATCCCTAATGGTGCCATAACTCATAAAAAAGAATCTTAAAATAAAAATATAATAGTGAAAATGTGTTCCTTGGGTATCTATTATCTTGGGAGCCAAGTTTCACATGATTTGATGAAAATAACTATTTTTCTGGAAAAAATAGAATAAAAGGCAAAAGTGTTACATAAATTACTAAAAGTATCCAAAAGTGGAATTAAACTCCAGATTCAAAATCAACATACTAAAATTATCTTATTTGTGAATTTTCATCTAATTTGGACAATCTTATATAGTTTAGTTTATTTATGAGAGAAAATATAATTTAAATACCACAAATATTTAAAAAATATCTAAAATAATATCAATGGAAAAATCGTGTTCCTCACATTTAAGTTTCCTTGTGGGATAACTTTCATATTTTTAGAGAGTTTCTAGATTCCTCTAATTCATAATAAGTGATAATATTTAATAAATATTATATAAATAATAAAGTCCTAAAAAATAAAAAATGCCAAAATAGTATTCCCCGCTTAAAAATTAGATAACCTACAAAATTTGGATTTATTTGTACTTTGTTTGCATTCTCAAATAATTATACAAAGTTTTGTACATTTAATGCGTCAAAAGATCAAAAATGGAAGGTTGTGTTAAATGTCTTTGATTCCAGCCACCGCATGAATGGCAACCATGGACAAAAGAGGTCTGGTATTTGGGGTATAACTCCCTCATTTCTGGATGGAACTTCACTAAATAACTTGCATTGAATTGCAAATTGAATTCTGCATCCATCCATACGTTACTTTACTCCTATCGTTGTATATTCTAGAAACGCCCAATATCCCTCTACCATGCCCTTGAACCTTCTACCACATACCGCCATATACCCAACCCTATAAATAGATAACCCTCATTCTAATTCTGCACCAACCTGAGTAATCTTTTCCTAGCCTTAATTTCTCCTAAGACTATCATTTTGCCTCTACCAATCTGTCTACTATCTTCTAGTTTGATCAGATTTGTAAAATCTTACTCGCATAAGTTTTTCCCAAATTGTGACCACCTAAACCTACTCCCTATGATCTTCCATGGCATGGATACATGAAGCAGAAGGTTGGCCTTGTTTTCTCAGATTTTCCCTTGTATTATTGTTATTAGATTTCGCTAACTTGGGCATAACTGTCTTAATACCTTCACTATGTTTCTTTTCATAGAAAAAACAATCTTGAATGGAGATATAACTTTAGTATCTTATCACACAATAAAGTCCAGATTTTGCATTGAAGTATAATTTGGTCATTTGCAAATTAATTTCAATAACAAATCACTAGTTAGTGTGAATCTTGTAAAATCAATATCTTTTTATTGGAAGATCCAAAAATTATAAAAAAAATATGTTTTAGAATCCTTATAATTTTCTCTATCTTTTGGTCTAGTTTTCATCTCTTGATTTGAGAGATTTAAATACATGATTTTCAGGATTTAATAATCCATATTCACTTAATAATAATAGAAGAAATGTTTTAATGGATAAAAATTAGATCTTTGATCAAATACATGATCAATAACCTTGTACCCACTTCCTAGACTAAAATTGTGAGTTAATCTAGGGTTTTTCTGAAGAATTGGGTTTCTAGGATTGCACATAATATAAATCATTAAATCCTAATTGATGGATCAAATATCATATGTAGGTTTTGAATTAACTCTAGACTTGGAAGATTAGGACTTGATATCTGACTTAGCACTCAAGTCAGGTATGTTTGCATCCCCAATTATTCTAGGATGAGAAATCATCCTAAATTATCACTCTTTTGACAGCCCACACAATATTTCTCTTTTGAAAAATTATTCCATGTGAAATATTCTACTTGATTATGATCTAATAATCAACATATTTTTTTGGACTTTCTTTTGAACTCTAACTTATACATTTATTCTTGTTGAAACCTTCATTTTTCCCACTTATGTGGTTTATGCTTATTTTTTTCATTTTTTTGATGGCAACTTGAATTGTTATATAAAAGACTACACATTATACTTTCCTCCACATTTATTGCATGTTATGTGATTCAGTACCCTAGAATAGTGTAATTACATTGGTTTTTGGGTTGTGTACCCATGTATTTTTTTTTGGGATGGAGGTTGTGTGCCCATACCCGGGTGGTGATGCCCATTTTTATATTTATTGGGAGTCTGGAAGTACGTCATTCTCTATCAAATTTCAAGTTTGTGAGACTTGTACGCCTTTGTTATTTATATTATTCTAGTGTTATGATTATCTCACATTCATGCAGGTTGATATTCTTATGATGGGATTTGTGCCCGAGTTTGATATGTTCTATTGAGGCATGTCTTTTATATTCTAATTATAATAAGTATTTACCTTGTTTAATATATTTTTAAATTCAATTTCTTTTATGCCCAGTTGGGTAGTCCTTTCCTTTTTATTTTGAGACACCTTGCTTATTTTACGTATTTTATTCCTTAATATTGCTCAATACCTGATTTAGTATGCACATACCATCATTTTGTTGATGTATCTACTTTTCTCCTCTTGTTGGGGTATGCTTCCAACCCTAGGTGTAGGACCTAGAAGACTGGACATAGTGATGTGGATCTTCTAGGTGAAGCTCTTGGGAGACAAACTTGAGATAGCTAGACATCCCTCTACTTAGATCCATATGTTGTAACTTTCATGTAACTCAAATACGGGAGATGACAATATACTTTTATAAAATTGATCATAGTCATGAAACTTTTATTCCATTGTTATACTATGCTCTCTTTTCATATATCATCATTTGAGAAAAAAAATTATGTCTAATCGAGCATGCTTCAAAGTATGTTTGGATAGATGAGTTTATTCTAAAATTAAATAGGTAGTGGATCCCCTCTCGGGTCCCACTCCTTACAAAATGGTATTAGAGCCATAGTGGTCAGATTTCTAACTATTTCAATTTTGCCCACCTAATTAGAACCCTTACCTTACATAGTCACCCTCTAAGTGAGATGTTTGCCCCAGTTTTAGCCTATGTTATTCATGAGATGATGAAAGGTAGATTTAAATTTTTATGAGGTACATAGAAGAATCACTATTAGTAAACCTCAATGTGATAAGGAATGAGGTTCTCTTATCCTTTAATGAAGGTTGGTGGTGATATATCCCTTTGGATATAAAGATTTAACTTTAGGGTGATTTTTGACATGAGGATGTTAGTGTAGCAGGATAAGGAGATAAATGGAAAAAATATTATGACTTGGTTTCTCTCTTTGATTATGGACCCTATCTTCAGTTTTCAATCACAATGTTTTCACATCAACTTATTTTTCATTATAATACTATGTACAAAAATAGTTTTTTTTTGGATTTTATCAAAGTTTTTCTTGAACTAAGTCACAATGAAGAAATAGGTATAGTTTTAGTGGAGAAACCCTAGAATTAGTTCATATAGATATCCTAAACCCTAGTTTTGACGATGAATGTAATGGAGTGTCTGAGTTTGGAAGGACTATTCTTTGAATCTATAGTGTTGTTTCACTTCTTAGGTAAAACCTTTCAAAGGGGTGGAGTAAAGGTGATTGATTATGTTGGATGATTAGATTTCTAGGGTGAAATCATTTAAAGGGGTGGAGTGTTGTAATGAACCAAAACTTAGAATCATACCATATCCCACAATTAGTAATCTAGTTTAGTTCCTTATATGTTACCAAACAATGCTCAAAATTTAGAACACATTTACACAATAATTTAATTATGTGGCAATATGGAAATAAAATAATGAAATATATTACATATATTTTCTTTACTAACATAATGGTTAAATAATCATAATATGCTTTGGAGTAGAAATTGGTGAATTCATTTCCATACATATTAATAATGTCACTTTATTTAAATAAATAAGGAATCAATGGACATAATGTTTAAAATGAGTAAAATGTAGATTTTCTTGCATCATAATAATATATAAGTCTTTTTGTAACAATGTGACATTAATAGGACTTAATTAAGTAAGTGTTAATATAATGTTTTGATAAATATTATGATAATGTGTCAAATTATTAATGGTGTCGTAACTCATAAAAAGGAATCTTAAAATAAAAATATAATAGTGAAAACATGTTCCTTGGGTGCCTATTGTCTTGGGAGTCAAGTTTCACATTATTTGCATGAAAATAACTAATTTAATTCTTTTTGGAAAATATGATAAAAGGCAAAAGTGTAAAATGAATTACTAAAAGTCTCCAAAAATGGAATTAAAACCCAAATTCAAAATCTACATACTAAAATTAGTTTATGTGTCAATTTTCCTCTAATTTGGACAATCTTAAATATTTTAATTTATTTAGGAGAGAGAATATAATATAAAGATCAAAATATTAGAAAAAATCTAAAAAATATTCAATGGAAAATTTGTGTTCCTCATATTTAAGTTTTCGTATGGGATAAGTTTCATACTTTTAAAGAGTTTCTAGGTTCTTCTAGTTCATAATAAGTGATAATATTTTAAAATATTAAATAAAATAATCAAAGTCCTCAAAAAAAATGAAAATCAGATTTCCCATCACAAAATTAGCTAACGTACCAAATTTGGGTTCAATTAGACTTCATTTGTGTTCTCAAATAATTATAGAATTTTTTATACAATTAATGCATCAAAAGAAGAATGTTGGAAGTTGTATTAAATGTTTTTTATTGTAGCCACCGTGTGAACAATATTGTGGACAAAAGAGGTCCAATATTTTGCATATAACTCCCTCATTTCTTGAGGTAACTTCATGAAATAACTTACATTGAATTGTAAATTGAATTTTGCATCCATCCACACTTTACTTTACTCCTATCATTATATATATATATATATATATATATATATTACTCCTATCATTATATGTTTTAGAAATGATGAATATCCCTCTGCCATGTCTCTAAACCTTCTACACACATACATCCATATACCCAACCCTATAAATAGATAACCCTCATCCTAATTCTACACCAACCTGAGCAATCTTTTCCTAGTCTCAATTTCTCCTAACACCATTGTTTTCCTGCCGCCAATTTGAGTTTCTGATCTAAGCTTGTGGCCCCTTTCCTTAGCTCTCCTCTTCACCGGAGCTTAATTTCTCCTTTGATAGACCACCACGACCCATCCACTTTCTTCTTGTTTGATTGGATTTGTAAAATCTTAATCGCACAAGTTTTTCCTAAACCGTGGCCACCTAGACCTACTCCATACGATTTGCCATGGTGAGGATACAGGAAGGAGAAGGTAGGCCTTGTTTTCTCATATTTTCCCTTTTGTTATTGTTATTGGATTTTGCTACCATGGGCATAACTGTCTTAATACCCTCCCTATGTTTCTTATCGTAGAAAAAATAATCTTGAATGGAAGTATGACTTTAATATCCTGTCACATAGTAAAGTCTCGATTTTGTATCGAAGAATGATTTGGTCATTTGCAAATAAATTTCAATAATAAATCACTAATTAGTGAGAATCTTGTCAAAAATCATATCTTTTTATTGGAAGCTCCAAAAACCATAAAAAATATTGTTTTAGAATCCTTCAAATTTTCTCTATTTTTGGTCCAATTTTCATCGCCTAGTTTGAAAGTTTTAAGGACAATATTTTTAGGGTTTACTAATCCATATTCACTTAATAATAATTGAAGAAAGATTTTAATGAATAGAAATTAGATCTTGGGTCAAATACATGATCAATAACCTTGTACCCATTTCCTAGACTAAAATTATGAATTAATCTAGGGTTTTGCTGAAGGATTGGATTTCTAGGATTTCACCTAATATAAATCATTAAATCCTAATTGATTGATTAGATATCATATGTAGGTTTGAGTTAACTCTATACTTGGAAGATTAGGACTTGATCTCGGACTTAGCACTCAACTCAAGGTATGTTTGCATCCCCAATTATTCTATATTGAGCAATCATCCTAAATTATCACTCTGTCCATAGCCCACACAATATTTCATTTTTATAGCAACTTGAATTGTTCTATAAAAGACTACACTTTACACTTACCTCCACATTTATTGCATGTTATGTGATTTACTAGCCCTAGAGTAGTGAAAGTACATTGGTTTTTGGGTTGTGTGTCAATGTATTATTTTTCCGATAGAGGTTGTGTGCCCCATACCCAGTGGTGATGCCCATTTTTATATTTATTGGGAGCCTGGATGTACACCATTCTCTAACATGTTTCAATTTTGTGAGACTTGGCCACCTTTGTTATTTATATTAATCCAGTGTTAGCTTATCTGACATGCATGTAGGTTAATATTCTTGTGATGGGTTTTGTGCCCAAGTTTTATGTTTTCTTTTGAGGCATGACTTTTATATTCTAATTATGGCAAGTATTCACCTTGTTTAACATCTTTTGAAATTCAACTTCTTTTATGCCCAATTGGGTAGTTCTTTCCTTTTTCTTTTGGGAACCCTTGCTTATTTTATGTATTTTATTCCATAGTATTGCTCAATACCTAATTTAATATGCACGTACCATCATTTTACTGATGTATCTACTTTTCTCCACTTGTTGGGGTATGCTTCCAACCCTAGGTGTAGGACCTAGAAGATCGGGCATAGTAACGTGGACCTACTGTGTGAAGCTCTTGGGAGACAGACTTGAGATAGATGGATATCCCTCTACTTAGATCTATATGTCGTAACTTTCATGTAACTCCTATATGGGATATGACAATATACTTTTGTAAAATTAATTATAGTCATGAAACTTTTATTTTGTTGCTATACTTTGATCTCTTTTTGTATGTCATCATTTGAGAAAAAAATTATGTCTATTCGAGCATGCTTGAAAGTATGTTTGGATAGATGAGTTTATTCTCAAATTAAGTAGGGAGTGGATCCCCTCTCCGATCCCACTCATTACAAGATGGTATCAAAGTCATAGTGGTCGGATTTCTGACTATTTCAATTTTGTCTCCCTAATTAGAACTCTTACCTTACATAGTCACCCTCTAAGTGAGATGTTTGCCCCATCTTTGGCCTATGTTATTCATGATATGATGAAAGGTATATTCAAATTTTTTTGAGTTAGACAAAAAAACCACGATTAGTGAAACCCAATGTGATAAGGAATGAGGTGTTGTTATCCTTGAATGAAGGTTGGTGGTGATATATACCTTTGGATTTTAAGATCTAACTTTTGGGTGAATTTTAACATGAGAATGTTAGTGTAGCATGATGAGGAGATAAATGGAAAAAAATTGTGACTTGGTTTCTTGCTTTGATTTTGAGCCCTATCTTTAGTTTTCAATTGTAACATTTTCACATAAACTTATTTTTTTCCTTATAATACTATGTACAAAAAAAGAAGTTTTATTGGATTTTTTGAAGTTTTTCTTGAACTAAGTCACAATGAAGAAACAAGTATAGTTTTATTGGAGAAACACTAGAATTAGTTGATATAGATATCCTAAATTCTAGTTTTGAGGATGAATGTAATGGAGTGCCTGAGTTTGGAAGGACTATTCTTTGAATCTATAGTGTTGTTTGACTTCTTAGGTAAAACCTTTCAAAGGGGTGGAGTACATGCGATTGATTATATTGGATGATTAGATTTCGAGGGAGAAATCATTGAAAGGGTGGAGTGTTGTAACGAACTAGAACTTAGAATCCTAACCTATCCCACGATTAGAAAGCTAGTTTTGTTCCTTAGATGTGACCAAACAAGGATTAAAATTTAGAACACATTTACATAATAATTTAATTATGTGGCAACATGTAAATAAAATAATGAAATATTACATATATTTTCTTTTCTAACATAATGTTAAATAAAAATAAATAATATGCTTTGGAGTAACAATTGATGAATTCATGTTCATACATATTAATAATGTCTCAAAATTTAAATAAATAAGGAATTAATGGACATAATGTATAAAATGAGTAAGATGTAGATTTGTGTGCTTAATAATAGTATATAAGTCCTTTTGTAACAATGTGACATTAATAGGACTTAATTGAGTAAGTGTCGATATAATGTTTTGATAAATATAATGATAATGTGTCAAAATTCCTAATAGTGTCATAACTCATAAAAATAAATCTTAAAATAAAAATATAATAGTTAAAATGTGTTTTTCGGGTTCCTATTGCCTTAGGAGCCAAGTTTCACATTATTTGCATGAAAACAACTAATTTAATTCTTTTTGGAAAAGAAAATAGGATAAAAGGCAAAAGTATTAAATAAATTACTAAAAGTCTCCAAAAGTGGAATGAAACCTCATATTTGAAATCTACATACTAAAATTTGCTTATGTGTGAATTTCATATAATTTGGACAATCTTAAATATTTTAGTCTATTTAGGGGAGAGAATATAATTTAAAGACCAAAAAATATTAGATAATATTTAGAAAAATTAACCAATGGAAAAATTGTGTTCCTCATATATAAATCTGCTTGTGGGATAAGTTTTATATTTTTAGAGAGTTTCTAGATGCCTCTAATTCATAATAAGTGATAATATTTAAAATATTAAATAAAATAAGAAAGCCTTTAAAATAAAAAATAATGCTAAAACCTGATTCCCCACCCCAAAATTAGTTAACATACCTAATTTATATTTATTTGGACTTCATTTGTATCCTCAAATAATTATAAAAATTTCATACATTTAGTACATCAAAAGAACAAAGTTGGAAGGTTGTATTAAATTCATTCATTACAGCCACCACGTGAACAGTAACTGTGGACCAACAGGGTCCAATATTTTTGACATAACTCTCTCATTTCTCGATGAAACTTCTCAAAATAATTTGCATTGGATTGCAAATTGAATTTTGCATCCATACATACTTTACTTGACTCCTATCGTTGTATATTCTAGAAACTCCCAATATCCCTCTGCCATGTCTCCAGAGCTTCTACTCACATACCTCTATATACTCAACCCTATAAATTGATAACCCTCATCCTAGTTTTGCACTAACCTGAGAAATCTTTTCCTAGTCTCAATTTCTCCTAACACCATCATTTTGTCGCCGCCAATCTAGGTTTTGATCTGAGCTTGCGGCCCCTTTCCTCAGCTCTCCTCTTCACTGGAGCTTAATTGCTCCTTTGGCAAGCCACCACGACCCATCCACTTTCTTCTTATTTTATCAAATTTCTTAAATCTTACTTGCACAAGTTTTTCCCAAATCATGGCCACCTAGACCTGCTCCATACGATTTGCCATGGAGAGGATACATGAAGGAAAAGGTAGGCCTTTTTTCTCATATTTTCCCTTTTGTTATTGTTATTGGATTTTTCTACCATGGGCATAACTGTCTTAATACCCTCCCTATGTTTCTTTTCATAGAAAAAACAATCTTGAATGGCGGTATGACTTTAATATCCTGTCACACAATAAAGTCTTATTTCGCATTGAAGGATGATTTAATCAGTTGTAAATTAATTTCAATAATAAATCACTAATTAGTGAGAATCTTGTAAAAATCATATCTTTTTATTGGAAGCTCTAAAAATAAAATAAAAAACTATTTTAGAATCCTTCGAATTTTCTCTATCTTTTGGTCCAATTTTCATTGCCTAATTTGAAAGTTTTAAAGACATGATTTTTAGGGTTTACTAATCCATATTCACTTAATAATAATTGAAGAAATATTTCAATGGATAAAAATTAGATCTTGGATCAAATACTTGATCAATAATGTTGTACCCACTTCCTAGACTAAAATTGTGAGTTAATCTAGTGTTTTGCCTAAAGATTCGATTTATAGGATTTCACCTACTATAAATTATTAAATCCTAATTGATGGATCAGATATAATATGTAAGTTTGAGTTAACTCTATAGTTGGAATATTCGGACTTGATCTCTGACTTAGCACTCAACTCAAGGTATGTTTGCATCCCCAATTCTATATTGAGCAATCATCCTAAATTATCAGTCTGTTGATAGCCCACAAAATATTTCTCTTCTGAGAATTTATTCCATGTGAAATATTCTACTTGATTATGATCTAATGTTCAACATATTTTGTTGGTATTTCTTTTGGACTCTAACTTATACATTTATTCTTGTTGAAACCTTGGTTGATGCTTATTTTGTTCATTTTTTATGGCAACTTGAATTGTTCTATAAAAGACTACACTGTATACTTGCCTCCAAATTTATTGCATGTTATATGATTTAGTAGCCCTAGAGTAGTGTAAGTACATTGGTTTTTGGGTTGTGTGCCAATGTATTGTTTTTTTGATGGAGTGTGTGCCCCATACCCGGGTGGTGATGCCCATTTTTATATTTATTAGGAGTCTGACAGTACGTCATTCTCTATCAGGTTTTAAGTGAAAGATCGAGAAGGAGGGTGAATAGAGTTTATAAAATATTTAAACAAATTTAAAGTGCAATGGAAATAATAGAGGCATCCAAAAAAGAGAGACGGGATTTAGAGTGGTTCTGTCTATGATGGCAGTCCACTACCTAGTTGTTACCAACTAGGATTTGTAACAAATACTTTTATTAATTTATCGGTGAGGACAAATTACAAGATGATTTTTGTAAATAAATCCCTCTTCTTTACCGACCACAGAAGAGGACCACCAAACATCTTATTTTACGGACGTGCTGACGGATGAGGAAGAGCACTACCATACCTCTTCTTTTACAGAGGCACCCAGGGCCAAAGAAGAGAACTGCCACACTTCTTCTTTTACGGATGAACCGAGGGCCAAGGAAGAGAACCACATGTTATAGAAATAAGAAAGGAAGAAGAAATACACTAAATAAGTTCTACAATTTCCTTATGAATCAAGCTTATGAACCAAACCACTTAAGGATGTATCAAGGTTGTAAAATGGTGTTAGGCTAAGCTAATGGCAAGGAGACAAAAAGATTTTGTTGTGAATGGATTGCAAAAGGATAAGTATAGCTCTTATTGCTCAAGATGTAATGTATGCAAGTTGCAAGTGTGTGTTGAGATGCCCCTAGACTACTACTATTTATAGGAATGAAGTATGGGTGGCTAGGGCATCATTGGGGAGAGTCTAGAGGGTTCTAGAGGGTCAAATAGCCGTTTGAACAAAATTAATTTAGATACAATGACTCTTTTGAACAAATTAAAAAGGTTGTTTCAGAACCTTCCTCGATTGACTATTTTCTCGACCGAACTGGAACTCGGTCAAAAAATTTTGACTTAATTTGACTCGCAATAAATATGTAATTTTGATTTCTTGAATCCTCAATAGAGCATTATCTCGATCAATAAGCAACTTTGACAGTATATGATGGCTTCCACCATCTATACACTTTTTTGATGATATAGTAATATTTTACCTTCTCCAAAAAAAATAAGCAACTTTGACCGACTTGATTCTTGGTCGACAAAGTCTTCGACTGACTTAAGGCTCGATTCACAAGGACTTTGACCAAAAAGTTGTAAAAGATGGATAAACTTTGGGAATACTAATCTAATGATTTATCTAGCATGACCTACCTATATAAGACATTTGATATTGATATGTGAAAGGATTTGGGATAGGTGGGCTTGGTATAAAGCTTTATTTTACATGAGTTATAAGCATGAAATACAAATAAGCACATATAAATATTTTATTCAAAGAATTGATATTCCATCTTGATATTTGCCATGAGTTTCCTGAAACACTTAAAGAAGAATTTTAAATCCATGAGTAAGAAATATTTGTCAACATCAAAAGAGAAGATAAGCTAATGTCCAATTTATTCAACAATCTCCCCCTTTTTGAAGATGGAAAACATTTCAAATTATAAGCAAAAACTGAAAAAGAAATATTCATACCTTAGTGAAGTTTTCCTTGAGTATTTTCAAAATTTGTGCATATTCACATTTGAGAAGTATGGAACATATCATCCAACTCTCAAAGTGAAGTGCAACAATTAATATATGGTAGAGTGTTTTATAAAAACGTGAAAACTCAAATGACATGCTAAAGGATATAAGTTTTTGCATAGAAAATGAAAATATGTCTCCCCCTTTGTCATCTCAAAAAGTTAAACCATGTGATGAGAAGATGACCCCCCAAGTGAGGGACTCCCCCTTAAAATGATCTGCATAAAATAAATGTCAAATTTAGGTGTTTGATCACAATATAAGATTTTCTAATTGCCAATTAAAGGAATGTTAAGTCCTTCATGACAAAGAGAATCCCATAAAGCAAAAGAAATAAATCTTTAAGAAAATAATCTAAACCAATGGTTAGGAATTTTAAGTCCACCATGATGTATAGATTTCATATGGTATAGAGAGAAACTCGATAAAATCATCAATTTGGAAAGAGATCAAAATAAACATCCTCAAGAGGAACTATGTATAATTTATCTCGTATGACTCAAAATTGTTCCAAAACAAGAGGTTTTGTGAAAATGTCAGCCAATTGATTTTTAATATCCACATGATGAAGACAAATGTTATTTTTAGCAATGTGATCATGGAGAAAATGATGACAAATTTCAATGTGTATTGCTCGACTATGAAAAATAGGGTTATGTTCTAAATTTATGGCACTAGTATTATCACAAAAAATGGAGTTGATGATAGATAAAAATGATGATCATTTAGTACTTGTTGCATACATAATACTTACACACAACAAGAACCATATGTCATGTATTTGGTCTCAGTTGTGGATAAAGCAATGGTATTTTGTTTCTTACTATACCAAGAGACAAATGTCCCGATCAAGAAACAACCACCACTCATACTTTTGCAATCAAGATGGCAACCAGCGTAATCAGTGTCAGTATAGACTTTAAGGTCAAAAGGTTGATCTCTTGGATACCAGATACCATAGTCAATTGTACCAGCTAGATATCTTAAAATTCGTTTAACAACAACTATATGAGAGTTCATAGGATTGGAATGAAAATGAGCACATCAACCAACAAAAAACATAATATCAGGTCTAGAAGTAGTTAGATATAACAAGCTACCAATCATACCTCTATATAAAAAAATTTCGTTTGGTCCCCCATTTTCATCCTTATCTATTTTAGCTGAAGTACCCATAGGAGTGGATGCATGTTTACAATTTTTCATGTTAAAGAGTTTGAGAACTTCTTTTCTATATTTTTCTTGGTTAAGAAAGATACCACAAGGATTTTTTTTATTTGAAAACCCAAGAAATTTTTTAACTCACCCATGAGACTTTTTTCAAATTCCTTTTGCATGATATCACTAAATTGTGCACATAGATATTCATTTGAAGTGCCAAAAATGATATCATCGACATAAATTTGAACAATAAGAAAAGTTGAGTCATGATTTTCAATGAATAAAGTAGGATCCAATTTTCCCATGGAAAAATCATTTTCAATTAGATAATTTTTAAGTTGTTCATACCAATTTCTAGGGGCTTGTTTTAAACCATATAAAGCTTTCTTTAACTTGTAGACATGATCAATATTTGTTGCATCCTCAAAATCGGGATTTTGAGCAACATAAACTTCTTCTTGAATTATTCCATTTAGAAATGCATTTGTAACATCCATTTGAAAGAGTTTAATGTATTTATGTGCATCTAGAGCTAATAGCATTCGAATTGATTCAAGTCTAGCTATTGGAGCATATGTTTCACCAAAATCAATTCCATGTTGCTGGTTATAGCCTTGGTCTACTAATCTAGCTTTGTTTCTTACTACTTCCCCATCTTCATTTAACTTGTTACGAAAAACTCATTTAGTTCCAATAATGGATTTGTATTTAGGTCTAGGAACTAAATCCCTTACATCATTTTTAGTGACTTGATCTAATTCTTCTTTCATGGCAATTATCCAATAATCATCTTTCCTAGCTTCATCAACCTTTTTGGGTTCAATCATGGATACAAGGGCAATGTTAGTCGTATCTTTAAAAGATGATCCAGTTTTCATTTTATCAAAAGGATATCCAATAATAAGATCTTGTGGATGCTCTTTGATTATTCTTGGAATAGGTTCATGTAAATCTTCATTTTGTTCTTTACTGGACTCATTTTTAGCATTTTGACATCTTTAGGTGATATAGTTAAATCTTCAATTACTAGAGGAAGATCATTTTCTATTTCATTGCTTGTTGGATTTTCATGAAAGGTTACATGTATTGACTCTTCCACTTTCTTAGAGACTGTATTGTAGATTCTATAGTCCTTGCTCGAACTTGAGTATCCTAAGAAGAATCCTTTTTGTGATTTGGGATCAAATTTGTCTCTATATTCTTTGGTCTTTAAAATATAGCAAGGTGTTTCAAAGATATGAAAAAAAAACCTACTCTTGGTTTCTTAGAAAAAAGAATTTCATATGGAGTCTTTTTAAGTTGATGATGGATTGATATTCTATTTTGAACATAACATGCAAAACTAACAACTTCAGCCCAAAAGGTCTTGGGCGTATTATGTTCTAAATGCATAGTTGTTACCGTTTCTTGTAAAGAATGATTTTTCCTTTCAGCTAAACCACTTTGTGGTGGAGTGCGAGGAATAGAGAAATTATGATTGTATCCCTTAGATGAGCAGAATTCTTCAAAAACATGATTTTCAAATCCCCCCCATGATCACTCCTAATGGTGCAAATTTTATTTTGAATTTGATTTTCAATTTTTGAACAGTACTTAGTGACTATTTTAATAGTATCATTTTTACCATAAGAATATGTACCCAAACAAATCTACTATAGTCATCAATAATAACAAAGAAATACTTCTTTCCACATATGGATTGTGTTCTCATAGGTCCAAACAAATCCATATGTATAAGTTTAAGAGGTCTAGAAGTATGAATGATTTGTTTTGCTTTAAAATAAGTTTTAGCTTGTTTTCCTATAACATACTAGATCTTGGACCCTACCCTATAACTTTGACCTTTTAGACTTAGCCAAAAAAGCTTGAGGTTAGAGTTAAAAGATGTTTATTTTATCCTTAATGAGCTAATGCATTTATATATCACCTTAATGTTTTCACATTATGCTTGGGCCAATAATGGACATATAAAATTTTTCAAATGAGATAAATAAAAGAACATGTAAGAATTCGTGCAAATAATCATACCCAACCCTTTTGGTGGTAATATTAAGTTATGGAACGTAATTGGATGAGCAATAGTGATAATAATGAAATAATATGATAGTAATGACCACAAATATTAATTGTGATATAACTCATTAAAAGAAATCTCAAAATTGTAATTTAAGTTAAGAATCATGATCCTTAGGTCCCAATTGTCTTGGGAGTAAAGTTTCACATTGTTCACATAATATAATTAATGTAATTCAATTTGGAAAGAGAAGATTTGAGATTTCCCCAAAATACTAAATAAAATATTAAATGACTCAAAAAGAGGAAAATAATCTTGGATTCATAATATACATGAATAAAATAGCCTTTGGGTTAATTTTCATCCAATTTGGTAGATGTTTGATTAAAAGATGAAATTAGGAGAGAGAAAGTGTGTAAAACCTTCAAAGTATTAAATACAAGTACAAACAACTTCAACATGTGAAATTAATGGCAAATTCATATACAACACATTTAATATGACTTTTGGATGAAGTTTCATCAAAGTTGGAGAATTTTAAAGTCATTAATGCACGAGGAGAGAGAAAATAGTATTTGGTTTATTTAACAAATTAAAATTTCTAAAAAGGCAAATCTAATTGCATAATCAAAATATACATCCCTTAATTAGCCTCTATGCAAAATTTCATTAAATTTGGAGTTTGTTGGCACCCTTTTTGGAGGAGAGAGAAAATGAGAGATAAATGTGATCACACTTTAGTCGAAATCATTTTTGGATTCAATTTATCTATCATGTGGTTGATTTTATTTTTATTTTAGCGTGTGGATCTGGGTCGTTGATTTTTCAAACTGACAGTTATGGGTCGTCTCCTACATTGGGTAGGAGACCGAGTTCTATATGAACAGTGACCTTGCTTTTCTCTGCCTCGAATCTCACTAGTTTCTCAACCATTTTATTCAATTTTTCCTCCGTTGGATTCGTCTGGTGAATCTGATCCTATTGATCCCTCACTCGAACCCTGACTCTCTATATAATAGAAATCCCCAAACTTACCCTCTCTACCCTTCTTCCTGACAAGTTATAGATTCCCCTTTACCACTTCCTTCCTACGCCCAATCATCCAGAAACCTCTGCCACACCTCAAGCATCTATTCCTCATCTTCAATTTTGCCCTTAAAAGTGTGTTTTGTTGTGGCGGATCCATTCTACCTCGTTGAGGTCTCATCACTCCTTCGAGCATCTCAAACCTTCATAGCTCAATTGGCTGGGTGGTGAGCATCCCTAAACCTCTCGTCATCTTTCTCTGCTTTTCCATTTGTACGGGGCTTCATTTTCACCTCTGTTGAAAAAGGTGCCCGTGAGCTTCTATAGTGGCCTTTTGGACGGAATATTTTTGATGTTTCCTTGTCCGTGGATGTGTCCATTTTAGCATTAATGACTTCAGATGATCGTTTCCTTCTCTCCTTTTGCTTAAATTCGTCGCTCACCTCTCTGACTTCTTTTCCTGATTTGCTCCTCTCTTCTTCTCTCTAGTGAAGGACGATTCTTCCCCTTCCAGTCACCATATTAGGTGAGCAGGGGCTCATTGACTCAGCCTGACTCTTGCGAAGTCAATTGGATTGACTCCAGGGTGAGAGAGGTAGTCGAGGTCGGGCTAGATTCTCTACTTGCTACTGATGTTTGACATCCATGGTCAGTGTGCTCGAGGGATGAATACCTCCTATGAATGTCCTTCTCTACCGTTGTATTTTTCTCTTGCCTTTTGTTTTTCATAGAAGGGTAGTTTCATAATTTCACATGGTTTTTTCTCTTATTTTTGCATTTGCGGTTTGCTGATGTTTTTAAGTGGCCGGCCGAGTTGGCCAGCTCTGATTGGGACAACTTGGACATTGTGGCCATCTCCCTCTCTCTCTTTTCCTCTCTCGACGCATATTGCTGACGTGGAATTATCTGATTGGTTGATTTTCAAAAATTCATAACTAATTATTTATAGCTCAAAAAAATGTTTTGAAATTATAAAAATACAAGCTTTCCAATGGTAATGGTTTTGTTGCCAAAATCTAATGTTGTAAATATGTGATTTTAATGAATTTTCCTTAATAGATAATAACTTGCAAAATTCATGACTAAATATCTATAAGTCAGAAAAATAAAATAAAATATGATTTGGAATTATAAAAAGGTAAACTAAAATGTGGCATGGTTTTGGTAACCTAAATTTCATACAAGGAAAAATGTGTTTTTTAGGGTTTGTGAAATGAATGTAAATCAAGGATATAGCTATAAATCCTTGGCAAGGTTTGTGGAGTATGATGGAGGCTTTCGGCTTCTCTGGGTGGTTTATCAATATCATTAAACAATGCATACAGACGACTTCCTTCTCGGTGTTGGTAAATGGGGTCCCAAAAGGTATGTTCCAAGCCTCGAATGGTTTGAGGCAGGGTGATCCTTTGTCACCCTTATTGTTCGCTCTTATTATGGAAAACATGTCTCATCTCACGGTTAAAGTTTAAGAAGATGGATCTATAAGGATGTACAAAGTCCAAGACACTGAAGTCATGTTACACTTGATCTTTGTGGATGACCTCATGCTCTTTGTGGCGGCTCATGCTAAGGTGTTCTGAGGAGTGAGACATATTTTTGAGAAATTTGCTGATCTTACATGCTTACACATCAGTGATGTTAAATCACGGGTGTTTTTGTCGAAATCTTGTGACTCTAGGAGAGGAAGATTAAAAGAGGCCATCCACTTGGAGACTGGGTGCTTTCCTTCCAAGTACCTGGGTGTTCCTTTGTCGGGTGGTGTGGGGAAAGGGGCGGATTTCCAGGAATGCCTTGATAAGTTGCGGGCAAGGGTTGAGAAGTGGAGTCGTTTGAAGGTGTCCTTAGTTGGGAGGGCGGTGTTGGTGAATTCTATTCTGACTAGTATGATTCATTACTGGTGTAGACTCGTGGTGATACCTGAGTTCATTTTGGGGAAAATGAGATCGATTTTGGGTGGTTTTTTGTGGAGTGGGAGGCACCATGCGGTTGCATGGGCGGAGGTTTCCCAACTGAGACAGGGAGGAGGGATGGGGCTAGTTGATCCCTCAGATATCATGTTGGAAGCTACTATGAGGAGGGTCCATGATTTCCTTATAAAACCAAGTTCTATTTGGGGTGTATGGATGAGGGCTCGTTATAGTGGATGCCTTGATACGGGAGTTGATAACGCTGGTGCTTCTAGACCTTGGAGGAGAATGTGTGTTGTTTGGGATCATTACAAGATGAGTTATGTTGAGGAGCACGGTAACTGGTATGTGATTGCGGGCGGGGTGCCTTGGAAGATTAACTGCAATCAACCTCAAGTTCCTTGGTACCAGCTGCTCTGCGGGAGTTTCCACTGCCCCAAATGGAGTTTCTGTGCTTATAGGGTGATCTTGGGGAGACTTCCCACCAACAACAGAACCAACATGTGGTTCAATGGTAGCATGAGTGCCTGCCCATTGTGCCACCAGGTCGACAAAATGTAGCAGCACCTATTCTTTGAGTGTGACTTCACCAAGTATCTTTGGACCCGGTCCTCTCTCAAACTCATGTGAGGTGGCAACCTCCCCACGGGTAACAATAACAGTTTGACCTGGATGCTCAGTAGGTCCAAAGGGGATAGACATCACAGGAGGTTTTTTGGCCTGGTGTGGACCGGCATCATGTTCCATATATGGCATGAGAGGAACAACATAACTCATGGGAAGAGGGGGAGGGATAAGTACCAAGTCTTTGATGTTTTTGTTAATAGGTTGGCTTGGCATTGTAAAGTGAACTCGGGTTGCCTGTTGAAGGTTAATCCTGAGGTCATTTTGAGGTGGGGTCTTAAGTGACCGTGTATAGTATACGGGGTGGTTTATCCCTATATGCTCTTTTTGATGATCTAGTAATATTTTACCTTATCCAAAAAAAAAAGAAATCAATGTAAATCTAACCCTAATTTCACATACATGATTAATAGGTACTTTAGAGACCTACACTTGGATCTAGATCTAACTTGGACTTATATAGACTCTGAAGTGAGGTATGTTTGCATCCCTGATTATTTTTTATTGAGAAATAACCTATCTTTATCATTCTCTTGGTCCTATGGAAAATAGCCTACACATTATCTTTTTCCATTGGAAAATATGCTTCATGTGAAGTACCTTATCTTGTGATCACATTCAATGATTTGACATTCTCTTGGAATCTTTATTATGATTTGTTCATGGTGGAACTCTATATAATGACATGTGATGTCTTTTTTCCACTTGTGAGGTGGATGTATATGTTGGTCATTTTTGTGGTGACTACATTGTAAGATCTAACTATACTTTCTACTTGCCTCTACATTAAACATGCTATGTGATTCAGTAGCACTTGAGTAGTGTAATTGCATTGGTTTTGGGTTATGTGCCCTTTATGCTTTTGGGATGGAGGTTATGTGCCCCATACCCGGGTTTCCAATTTATGAGGTTTGTCCCACATTTTATATATAGGGAGTTTGGTTATGTGCCATTATCTATTAGGTTTCAAGTTTATGAGGCTTGGATGCCTTTGTCTTTATATTGTTCTAGGTCTATGTTTATCTCACATGCATGTAGGACAATGATAATTGATTATGGGTTATGTCCCCTAATATCATGATATGTTCTAATGTGGCACAACTTTATTGTTTATGCATGGTAAGTAATTATGTTTGTTATATCTTGTTGCAAATCATTTCTTTTATGCCTGATTGGGTAGCCCTTATCTTTTCTATAGGAAGCCTTTTATATTTGTCATCATTTATTCTATATATTTCTCAATTTCCTTTTTAGTATGCACATACCAGCCTTTGTTGAAGTTTCCTTTTCTTCTCTTCTTGCTGGGGCATTCTTCCAACCCTAGGTGAAGGACACGGAGGACATGACATAAAGATATGGACCTAGCTTAAGGAGTTAAATCTTGGAGACAAAGTTATTATGGTTTAGATTTCCCTCTACTAGATCCTTATGTTGTATCATGCAAACCCTTTGTGGGAGATTATGATGTTCTTTTGTAACCTTATGAGAGATTGAATATAGTCAATATTTTACTTCCACAGTTATTCTTTGGTAGTTTTGAATACCATTAATAAGATTTCAAAAGTTTATACCCACTCCATCATACCATTTGGGTGTGTTTGGATTGGAGGTTCTATTCTTAAAAAATTTAGTACGGAGTGGATCCCCTCTGGGTCCCACTCCTTACAACATTGTATCATAGCCCATGGTAGCCGAAATCAGACTATTTCATTTTGTCTCCCTAATTAGAACCCTTGACTTAGATAGTTACCTCTATGTGAGATTTCCACCCTATATTTGATTCATGATTTTCAGGAGATAATGAAGGTATCGTGATGAGTAATCCCTAATGATGTTATGAGGTGTTTGCTTGAGGAAGGAGTCATGTTTTGAGAATGTAGAACTAATAGGTTGATGAGATCTTATTATGGAAAATTGTGACTTAGTTTTTGTATTGATTTTGGTACCATCTTTGTTTTACCTCCAATGTTTCTTATTGACAAAAAATTATTTTCATTATACTACTATGTGTACACAAATTTTCTCTGATTTTCTCGATGATTTCTTGAACTAAGTCACACTGAAGAGATATGTCATTTTTAGTGGAGAAACCCTTGAATTAGTTGTAATTGAGATCTTAAACCCTAGATTGGCTATGAGATGTGACTAGGAATATGTGGTATGATATAATGGTATAGTGGACCTACCCTTTGTACCCTATGACTTTTTGGTTATTTATGTAGGGTTGATAGGTTAGAGACACAAGGATCTAAAACTCAACCTTAGATGGTTTTGACTTGTTAGTTGGATACATGAACAACATAAATCTCTAAAATTTTTCCAACTAAGAGACATGTGGGTAACCCTAAATGTTGTTTAGTTTGACTTGTTAGGCTGAACCTTTTAAGGGGTAGAGAGTAGTTGGTTGTTGATATTTGGATCAATAGATTTTGAGGATGAAATCCTTTTAAGGGGTGGAATCTTGTAACATACTATATATTGGACCCTACCCTATAACTTTGACATTTTGGACTTAGCCAAATAAGCTTGAGGCTTGACCTATAAGATGTTTACTTTATCCCTAAAGAGCTAATGCAAGTATATATCAGCTTAATATTTTTACATTATGCTTGGTCCAATAATGGACATATAAAATATGTCATATTAGATAAATAAAAGAACACATAATAATTCGTGCAAAATAATCATACCCAACTCTTTTGGTGGTAATATTAAGTTATGGAACATAATTGTATGAGCGATGGTGATAATAATGAAATAATGTGATAGCAATGGCCACAAATATTAATTGTGACATAACTCATTAAAATAAATCTAAAAATGGGAAACTAAGTTAAAAATCATGTTCCTTAGGTCCCAATTTCCTTGGGAGTCAAATTTCACATTGTTCACATTATAATAATCAATTTAATTCAATTTGGAAAGAGAAGATCTGAGTTTTCCCCAAAATACCAAATAAAATACTAAATGACTCCAAAAGAAAAAATAATCTTGGATCAGTAATCTACATAATAAAAATAGCCTTTAGGTGAATTTTCATCCTATTTTAAAGATGTTTGATTAAAAGATGAAATTAGGAGAGAGAAAGTGTATAGAACATTAAAATTATTAAATAAATGTACAAACAATTTCAATAGTTAAAATTAATAGCAAAGTCGTATCCAACACATTAAATATGACTTGTGGATGAAGTTTCATCAAATTTGGAGAATCTTAAAGTCATTAATGCATGAGGAAAGAGACAATAGTATTTGGTTCATTTAACATATTAAAAGTTCTTAAATGGCAAATCTAATAGTATAATTAGAATCTACATGCCTTAATTAGCCTCTATGCAAAATTTCATTAAATTTGGAGTTTGTTGGCACCCTTTTTGGAGGAGTGAGAAAATGAGAGATTAATGTGATCACACTTTAGTCGAAATCATTTTCGGATTCAATTTATCTATCACGAGGTTGATTTTATTTTTGTTTTAGCACGTGGATCTAGGTCATTGATTTTTTGATCTGACGGTCAGGGGTCATCTCCTACCTTGGGTAGGAGACCTAGTTCTATATGAACAATGACCCCACTTTTCTCTGCCTCAAATCTCTCTAGTTTCTCAACCATTTTATTCAATTTTTCCTCTGTTGGATTTGTCATACAAATATGATCCTATTGATCCCTCATTCAAACCTTGACTCTCTGTATAATAGAAATTCCCAAACTTACCCTCTCTACCCTTCTTCCTGACGAGTTACAGATTCTCATTCACCACTTCCTTCCTATGCCCAATCATCTAAACACCTCATCCACACCTCAAGCATCTATTCCTCGTCTTCAATTTTTCCCCAGAAAGTGTGTTTTGTCGTGGTGGATCTGTTCTACCTCGTTGAGGTCTCATCAGTCCTTCAAGCATCATCGACCTTTAGAACTCAATTGGCTGGGTGGTGAGCTTCCCTGAACCTCTCGTCATCTTTCTCTACATTTCCTTTTGCACGGGGCTTCATTTTCACCTCTATTGGCAAAGGTTTCGCTGAGCTTCTGTAATGGCCTTTCTGACATAATGTTTTTGATGTTTCCCTATGTGTGGATGTGCCTGTTTAAGCATTAATGACTTCGGCTGATCATTTCCTTCTCTCCTTTCGCTTCAATTCGTCTCTCACCTCTCTGACTTCTTTTCTTGGTTTGCTCCTCTCTTATGCTCTCCAGGGATGGATGATTCTTTCCCTTCCAATCGCCATAGTATGCGAGTAGGGGCTCATTGACTCCACCTGACTCCTATGAGGTCAACTGGATTGACTCCAGGGTGAGACAAGTAGTCAAGGTTGGGCTAGATTCTCTTCCTGCTATTGTTTTTCGACATACATGGCCGGTGTGCTGGAGGGATGAATACCTCCTCTAAATTTCCTTCTATGCCCTCCTATTTTCCTCTTGCCTTTTGTTTTTCACAGAAGGGAAGCTTCATAATTTCACATGGTTTTTATTCTTATTTTTGCGTATGCAGTTTGCTAATGTGTTTGAGTGGTCAACCAAGTTGGCCAGCTCTAATTGGGCCAACTTGGACAACACGACCCTCTCCCTCTCTCTCTTTTCCTCACTCGATGCATTTTGCTGACGTGGAATTATCTAATTGGTTGATTTTCAAAAATTTATAACAAATTATTTATAGCTCATAAAAATAAAATAAAATATGTTTTACAATCATAAAAATAAAGGCTTTCTAATGGTACTAGTTTTTTTGCCAAAATCTAATGTTGTAAATATGTGATTTTAATGAATTTTCCTAAATAGATAATAACTTGCAAAATTCATAGCTAGATATCTATAAAAATATAATAAAATATGTTTTGGACTTATAAAAAGGTAAACTAAAATGTCGCATGGTTTTGGTAACCTAAATCGCATATAAAGAAAATGGTGGTTTTAGGGTTTGTGAAATCTATGTAAATCTAACCCTAATTGCACACACATGATTAATAGGTGCTTTGGAGACCTAGATTTGGATCTAGATCTAACTTGGATTTATATAGACTCTGAAGTGAGGTATGTTTGCATCCCTGATTATTCTTTATTGAGAAATAACATATCTTTACCATTCTCTTGGTCCTATGGAAAATAGCCTACACATAATCTTGTTCCTTTGGAAAATATGCCTCATGTGAAGTACCTTGTCTTGTTACTGATGTTTTGATCACATTAATTGATTTGACATTCTCTTGGAATCTTTATTATGCTTTGTTCATGGTGGAACTCTATATGATGACATGTGATGTCTTTTGCCCACTTGTGAGGTGGATGTATATGCTGGTCATTTTTGTGGTGACTACTTTGTAAGATCTGGCTATACTTTCTAGTTACCTCTACATTAAACATGTTATGTGATTCAGTAGAACTAGAGTAGTGTAATTGCATTGGTTTTGGGTTATGTGCCCTTTATGCTTTTGGGATGGAGGTTATGTGCCCCATACCCAAGTTTCAAATTTATGAGGTTTGGCCCACAATTTATATATTGAGAGTTTAGTTATGTGTCATTCTCTATTAGGTTTCAAGTTTATAGGCTTGTCTGCCTTTGTCTTTATATTGTTCTAGGTCTATGCTTATCTCACATGCATGTAGGATGATGATAATTAATTATGGGTTATATGCCCTAATCTCATGATATGTTCTTATGTGTCACAACTTTATTGTTTATGCATGGCAAATAATTTTGTTTGTTATCTCTTGTTGCAAATCATTTCTTTTATGCATGATTGGGTAGCCCTTATCTTTTCTATGGGAATCCTTTTATTTTTTTTCCTTTATTCTATATATTTCTCAATTTCCTTTTTAGTATTCTCATATCATCCTTTGCTAATGTTTCCTTTCCTTCTCTTCTTGTTGGGGTATGCTTCCAACCCTAGGCAAAGGACATGGAGGACATGGCATAACGATATGGACCTAGCTTAAGGAGCTAAAGCTTGGAGACAAAGTTGTTATGGTTTAGACTTCCCTCTACTAGATCCTTATGTTGTATCATGCAAACCCTTTGTGGGATATTATGATGTTCTTTTGTAACCTTATGAGAAATTGAGTATAGTCAATATTTTACTTCAGCTGCTATTCTTTGGTAGTTTTGCATACCACTAATAAGATTTGAAAATTTTACACCCACTCCATCATACCTTTTGGGTTTGTTTGGATTGGAGGTTCTATTCTTCAAATTTTTAGTAGGGAGTGGATCCCCTTTGGGTCCCACTCCTTACATTTCCTAAGGTGCACGGTTCACAATTTTCATAAGTTTCAAAAGAGATTTTAGGCAAACTACGAACAAAATCATGTTTAATTAGTTTCTTAATAACATGAGTTCTAGCATGTCCTAATTTTCTATTCCATATATTTTGATTATCATTTGTGATAAGACATTTTCCAATGATTGATTTGATAGAATTTTGTCTAAGAATATATAGATTTCCTATCCTTTTTTCTTCATATACTACCTTATTAGTGTCTTCTTCAAGATATTTGCAACAAGTTTCGTTAAAGAACACATCATACCCACTATCACATAATTGACTGACACTTAGGAAGTTGTTATGCAATCCATCTACTAATGATAGATTTTTAATAGTAATATTAGTTCCAACATTACCTATTCCAGTGTTGGTTCCTTTGCCATTGTCCCCAAATGTGACTGAACCTCCCTTTTTGTTTTGAAGTGTTTTGAAAGCATGATTGTTTCCAATCATATGTTTGGAGCATCCACTATCAACCACCCAATACTACAATAACAAATTTTTGGTACCCAAGTGGAGTCCATGATGGTTAGAGTAAATATGCATATATCTTGTATTTATTGAGCCATATGTAGCAATTAATTTTTTTGCAAATGAGTATCAAATTAGTGTTGAGATAAGACAAAAAGGATTTATCATATTTAGAATAGGTCAAATCTCAGCGTGTTCTTTCAATTTTGAGTTGGGTTTTTAGGAACCCAAACCATGCTACTTGTCCCCTTCTTCCTATATTCACATGCAAAAGAGTAATGACCAAAACATTGGCAATAATGACATGATCTACAAGAAATTTCATTTCTCTTTTCCACAATATTACTTTTAGGAACATATATGGTTCTAGTCTTTTGACCATAATTCATTTTTGTTCTAGGCATCTGTGAGTGTTGATTCTTAGGCACATATCCTAAACCTCTTCTTCCTATTTGCTTGGAATTATTTACTAAGATATTATCAAGATTTCTATTTCCTTGCAATAATTTAGAAACTTGTTTTTGCAAATCAACATTTTCTCTAGTCTTCTTATTTAGATCTAAGTTCAACATAGCAAGATTTGAAAGTAAAGCAACTTTTTCTTTCACAAAAGAGTCATAGTCTACATTATTGAACAAAATAGGTTGAGTTTGATAATCATTAAGTTTTGTAAGTGTGTCAACTTTTATTGAGGTAAAAGACTATTGTTATTTTCAAGATGAAGCAATTTAGCCTTATAAATTTCAATAGATTCTTGTAAAGCATTATTTGAGTACCTTAGAGTATCATTTTTAGAACTAATATTATCCAAATCAACACAAAGTTCATCAATAATTTTCGAAAGTTTCTTCTTTTATTTCTTGCAATCAATGTACTTAGCATGAATTTCTTCAAGACTATTTACTAATTCATCCTTAGATAATTCAAAAATATCTAACTCATTTGTTTCTTCTTCATCTTCTTTTTCCATGAGACATTCTATCTCTTCTTCTTCATTGCTCCCATTTTCATCGCTTGATTGGTCCCAAGTGGCCTTATAGGATTTTTCTCCCTTGTCCTTCTTCTTTGATGAGGATTTCTTCTTCTTCAATTTTGGACACTCAGTCTTAAGGGGGGCCTTCTTTCCACACTCAAAACACCTGGAAGAACAAATACATTTATATTTCTTACCATTTACAATTAATGCATCTTCCTCATTTCCGTTGCTTATATCGTCATTTTCTTGAGTCACTTTTGATGATGACTTGGAGATGGATTTGAGAGCAATGTCTTTCTTCTTATCCTTTTGTTGTTCAGCCTCAATATTTTCTTCTTATTCTAGAGTCACTGCATGTGTTTCTAGATTTCTGATGAGCTGCTCCATTTTGAGTTTTGTAAGATCATTAGCTTCTTCGATGGCATTGACCTTGATTTTTTACTTTATGGGCGGTGATCTAAGTATTTTTGATACTTGATCTTCTTCACTTATGTTCTTTCCCAAGGCGCTTAGGTTGTTTACAATGTTAGAAAATCTAGCATACATCTCTGTGATACTTTCATTAGGTTGCATACGAAATAATTCAAATTTATATTTGAGCATACCAATCTTAGTATTTTTCACTTGTGGGTACCCTCATGAGTTGTGGAGAGCTTGTTCCATATTTTATAAATGGTATCACAAGTGGATATACGATTAAATTCACTTGCAGATAATGAACAGTAGAGTATTCTTACAACTTTTGCATTCAATGTAGCTTGGTTTACCATTTTTGCATCCCATTTCTCTAGTTTAGTTGTTGGACGCTTTTAAGATCTAGCAATCATTTTCCATAAGTCAAAGCTCAATCTTTGGAAATAGAAATGCATCCTCCTCTTTCAGTAAGTATAGTTGTTTCCATCAAACACGGGTGGTTTGTTCACGTGAGTTCCTTCCATGTTAAGGTTGCCAAGTATGACCTCCCCCTTTATTCAAGACCAGTGATGGCTCCTTGAAAACCTACTCTGATACCAAATGAAAGATCTAGAGAGGGGGTGAATAGAGTTTATAAAATATTTAAAAAAATTCAAAGTGCAATGGAGATAAAAGAGACAACCAAAAGAGAGAGACAGGATTTAGAGTGGTTCCGTCTATGATGTCAGTCCACTACCTAGTTGTTGCCAACTAGTATTTGCAACAAACACTTTTATTAATTTATCAGTGAGGATACATTACAAGATGATTGTTGCAAATAAATCCCTCTTCTTTATCGGCCACATAAGAGCACCACCAAACCTCTTCTTTTACAGACACACTGATGAATGAGGAAGAGCACCACCACACCTCCTATTTTACGGAGTCACTGAGGGCCAAGGAAGAGAAGCACCATACCTCTTCTTTTACGGATGAACCAAGGGAAAAGGAAGAGAACCACAAGTTACAGAAATAAGAAAGGAAGAATAAATATACCAAATAAGTTCTACAATGTTCTTATGAATCAAGCTTATGAACCAAACCACTTCAGGATGTATTAAGGTTGTAAAATGGTGGTAGGCTAAGCTAATGGCAAGGACACAAAAGGATTTTGTTGTGAATGGTTTGCAAATGGATAGCTACAGCTCTTAATGCTCAAGATGTAATGTATGCAAGTGTGTGTTGAGATGCCTCTAGACCACTACTATTTATAGGAATGAAGTATGGGTGGCTAGGGCATCATTGGGGAGAGTCTAGAGGGTTCTTGAGGATCAAATAGCCATTTGAACAAAATTAATTTAGATACAACATCTGGTTTGAACGAATAAAAAGGATGTTCCAGAACCTTCCTCAGTCGACTATTTTCTCGATCGGTCTGGAACTCGGTTGAAATTTTTGTCAATTGAGTCAAGGTTGGACGTGCCATACTTCAACGAATGTAAGTCAGTCAAAGATATCTCGGTCAAGGAAATAACAATGGCTCTAATTTTGACTTAGTTTGACTTGCAATTGACCGGCCTAAATCGCGCGTCCAAAAAATGGAGGCGGATTTGAAGTAGTCGAACTTTTACATTTATAACCTAAAACCTTCTAGGCCCCCACAACTTTGCTTACGAGGTCGAAGTAGATATACGGGGTCGAACACAGGGACACAGGTGGTAGTGTTGAGAACACAGAATCGACACATTACACTCCAGAAAGGGTAAAGAGGTGGCAAAGTTCCCCAAGGGAACATCAGGATAAGACCGATAAAACAAAAGAAATCTATCTCCAACTGGAGCTACAAGGAAAAATAAGGTTTTAAGCATTTATCAATTTTTAGGGATTTTTGTGCAATGGAAACAGAGAGATAATACTAGCGCTAAAGTAAGGTACGAAGGAGAAAACTTCAGTAAAACAAGCGGAAACAGAAACATCATGTACCCCTCCTCTCGAAGTAGGTACTTATAACCAAGCATCAACACCCCTCTCGAGGTTGTTCGGCTTAAGTTAGAGTGAAAAGGTTACTAAAGCAACTCCGATTCCGGGCACTCTCGTACTCCAGAATCGGACCAAACACTAGAGCCACAACACCTCTCTCAAGGTTGTTGCAATGGGAACACACGATTCGGTAGCTAATCGAAACGCGATCCAAGCGTATAAACTAGAGTTCAGATGTTAAACATAGCAATCATCCAACAAAGGTACCAAACATAAAGCAACAGATGATTAAAACTCTTCTATTTCCATAAACATATAAGGGTCTGATTACATTGCATAAGATAAAGGAAGTAAATGGCTGAAATGATAAAGATAAATGTCGCCTTCTTGATTTACAAGGTCGACAGACAGCAACCGAATCTCCAGCCCGATACCGGGCAGGAGCACCGCCCGATACGCCCGTGTCGGGCAGCACACCCTCTCAGGCGACACGCTCATGACGGGTAGACGTATCGCGCGGGGCGCCCTTGCCCAATACGGTCATGTCGGGCGGCACCCTCTCGGGCGACACGCCGTGACAGGCGATACGTATTGGGGTTCGGTAGCGTGTCGGGCTTAGAGTGTCGCTTTAAGTATCGGTCATTTGTATCGGGTATCCTTGTTGGCCGATATCGGCCTGCAGTGGTGCCCGAGACGGCCCTAAGTGAACCATTCCCTCCCTCTCGGGATGGGGAAGTGCTCACCTAGAATCGCCCGGCACAAACTCTGAGGCACGATATGCTAGCTCCTGAAGCTTTCGTGAGTTGGATTGTGCAGGGTTCCGACCCGTCCCATCGGAGTCCTGTAGCTGCTATTTATAGGCAGCGGTTGGAGGAAGTTATGGTGCTCCGGTCGCCATGTGTTCTTCATCAGCTCCATTATTGCGGCCTTCAGGGGCGCCCGATATGTGTATCGCCCGACACAAAGATGTCAGGTTGTCGGTCATCGCGACGAGTGGCGCCTGCCGGTGGGTGGCTTGTATCGCGACACGCTACAGTCGTGGTGACTCCAACTCCCTGTCGGGTAAAAAGGCATATCGCTCATCCGCTTCCTCTTGTGCGGCACCCTTGTGTCGCACGTCAGTGTATCGCGCTACCCTATCGGGCGGCGAGCGTATCGGTCGACTTCCTGGGGAAAAAGGCTGATGCATGTAGAACACGTTTATGGGTCGGGACAGGCCTTTTCGATGATAAATGAGTCAAAAATGGAGGAAAATTCTACAAAAGATGGAAATATTGGGTTAAGAGCGTAGCGTGGCCTGTTATTGCAAAAGTACATATAAAAAGAGAGGAAAATAGTTTAAAAGGGCAGTTTTCATAACAAAATAACAGTCAAAAACATCACAAAATTTGGTGTTATCAACTCCCCCAAACTTAGCATTTTGATTGTCCTCAATCAATATTTAAACTTTATTTTGTGATGCTTCTTCTTGACCAGTATAGTTTTCAGACCATGGGTTAGAGCAAGAATTGAGGTGTCTTTCTGAGAATACGGCCCGATCACGAACAATAGACTTTATTTTCTCCTGCCTTATTTAAGCAAAAAATTTCTCCACAGTTTCGGCGAGACTTAGGTGCATGATTTCAAAGTTAGCTTTCACACCAAACAGCTTTTGGGGGGGGGAAGTTGTGTGTTTGGATAGCCTTAAGGCTTTTTTGGGTTTTTCTTATTTCCCATCAGTCCATCCAGGTACGGGTCCGTTAACGGGCAAGTGGTCCCTGCTGTCCAAGCCAGTTGGCTTTAGAGTAGTGATTCACATCCTACGTACTACTGCCCCGGATCTACCATGCCTAAAGATGGATACTTTTGGAAAACAAATGTGTATATATATATTTTTTTTCTTTTTTCATTTGGCACAACTCTCATGCTTTTATTCACTCTCATAAGGTTATTCTCTCTTTTTGGGATTTTTGTTGGGTAAGGGAAAACAAGAGGAATTTTGTTGCTGTTTGGGTAGCTTTTTCCTTCTGTATACACGTCTCTTAGCTATTGCAAGATTATATTTCACAATTTTTGGCTTGGAAAGTCGTAGTCTTTTGTTGTTTGAGGTTGCATTGTCAGAAAGTCATAACAAAATTTGCATATCCTTGGGCACATAGAAAATAGACTGGAAAGAAGTCGTATCAGGTTTTTACTATATAGTGTCTTTGTACATATGTAAGGAGACAAAATAAGCAAAATAAGAAAAAAATTTCATATGAGCATCTATATGTATATGTACACATGATATAGGAGAAAAACAAAAGAACAAAAAGGTGGAGTCTGAAAATTTTTGAATTTTTTTACCTCCCTCACTGGTACATGGTACCCCCCCCCCCCAAACTTACTCCACACTCTGTCCCAGAGCTGTGAAGTGGATAAGGTAGGGTAATGTTACCCCAGTGAGGGTTAGCTGGTGAGCGCGCCTGCGCCAGATAGAAGCTCCCAAACATATTCTCCTCATTTGCTATGGTAATCGATGTGGTGGAGCTGGTCATGCGTCGCTTCATTCGATATCCATTCCAGCACGAAGATGTCGCAGTCATTAGATAAGGGAATCTATTATGGACTGCGGTGGCAGAACTGAAGCTCATGTCATTTGGATGTTGTTGTGTCTAGGAATGGTTGTATCAGCGTCGTCACATCCTCATAGTATTTTCATACTAGGTGCTCGAGGGAGGCCAACAGTGTTGATGTACACTGCACCGAATGATCATTGTTGTTGTTCGAGCTGTTGTAAAAGGTTCCTGCTCGTTGGCGAGTGTACACCGTTAGGAGCGTCCAGCGGTTGTAGTGCATGATGGGTAGGAAGATAGTCCGTGGAACCCTGCTTTCCAACTCTACCAGAAATTATTGCTTTGCTCCTGTTTCGTCGGCAAGGCAGATCTCGTTGAACAACATTGGATGAGCTATGTATGCGTGTTAGAACCTTGGCTGTAGTGTTTGGATGTAAGTGTCTGCCACTGATACAGCCAAGCATCCTCCTTCTTTTACCATGTCCCTTAAGTCATCAACCGGGACTATGACATTGCCTGCCTCATAGATGACATCTGTTGGGGTAGAATCGGCTAACTTCCGAAGAATTTCATTGACCTGCTCCTGCGTGAGTGTAGCACACGAGAAGCGGTCGAAATTGTTGATCAGTTCTTCTGATGTTTCAGGCGAAGCAGGGTCTTCAAATCCATGCACTTCCCGCAGAATCTTTAGCTGCTTGCCTGCCCCGTACATGTCTTTTTCCATCTCAGCCTCCTCCTATGGAGTGTTGTTGGGCTGCGAAGATTCATCATCATGGTCGCTGTCCAGCAGCCTCTCAGGTACCCCTGCATCTCGGAAATAGCACCCGTCTTTGATCAGCAGCAAGGCGTATATGCTCTGGAGTTGGTAAAAGTTTTGGCCCTGGAGGTGCCTCATGTTTCCAAATATGTTGAGCAGCTCCATGGTGCGAAAGACAATAAAGGCGTTGTTTCTGCTTCCCTCTTCAGCTTGGATGGGGAAGTCTCGGATAGAAAAGGAGTTCCAAACGCCGTTGTGACGTTTGACTCCTTGCTTGATAGCTCATAGAAGACGTAGCGGTAGAAGCCTCAGGTGTTTGTCCTCCGGGCGACTGAAAACTAGCTCGGAGTGTGGCACCTCATTGCTGCTGTAGCTAAACATCTGGACATCGTGGTTCCTGAGATCGGCCACGCAGAGGAACCACGCATTGTGGTGCTTGTACGGGGCCAACACGATGTTCGTGTTATTCTCTTTGACGTGTTGCAGCATGTTGTCCACCACAATGGAGTCTGGTACTCCCAACATCAGCCTTCTTGCCAAGGTCAGGGTGGCGTTGTATATTGTCTTCCGACCTATCCCGGTGCTGATATTTTCTATTATTGCACCTTCAAGGACCCTGAACAGCTTTTTGCTGACGACGGCTGGTGAGCGGAATATGCCTCGGAGTGCTCCCCGTCATACGGAGAAGTAGTTGTCGCTCCAGACGACGTCTTCTTCATCTGCCTGCGACCTTAGGACCTTGTTAAGCAATTTCTGGTCTCTGATCGTCAAGTAGCCGATGGCCCTTCTGTCGAAGTCGGCCATCTCAAAGGAAGGTATCTCTGACGACACAGAGAATGCATCTGCCATCGAGCGTCTTCCTCTGGGGGGTGTCTTTCATTGGCGGCACATATGTCTCCCCCCTCTCCCTCTGATTCATCAGAAGAGTCCTCCCCAACGCTGATGTCTTTGTTATCATCTTCAACCTCGTCGAGGGGGATTGAGGGATCTGTCTCATCTAGACCGTAGGAGCTCGCCTGTCCTGCTGGAGCTCCATCGGCCGATCTTTGTGGCGTCCCTTCCTCGGGCATTGCGGATGGCCCGCTAGAGGAGGAGGAGGACTATGATATCGAGGAGGCTGCTGACGAAGGTGAGGAGCCAGGGCCAGGGGGCGACGGAGACCTTCTTGGCTGCCTTCAGCGTGGATGGTCATCTCCCCTATTCAGCCTCTCCTCGATCACGTCGAGGCGTTGGAGAGTCTGCTGAAGCGTGGCGTTTAGAGCCTCTAGTTGGTCGGGAAGGCCAACTAGAGTTAGCAGTTCCTGTTCCTGGCTATTCAGCCTCTGCTGGAAAAATGAAAACTTACGGGTTAGAGAATTAAACGTAGCTGAGTGGCTCTCTGTTACCTCCCACAAGTAGTCAAATTCGTGTCCCAGCATTTTCTCGAGCGACGGAGGGGTTCCTGCAGATCTCCCTCTCATCCCCGCGATACCTCTCTCATGCGAGGGTCTACCTGACGAGGTAGATCCTATCTCGATCGTTCGTGAGGCAGACGCTGTTGGGCGAGGCGTCGGCACTCTTCCGGTCGTCACTGCCTCGCCTTCTTGTCGTGGTTGAGATGGCCGTGGTGTGGGTGGATGCTGCTCCACCTCTACATTGTCGGCGATCTCGTCAGCAGCCACTAAAGGGGACACCGGCGGCGGTGTCGGTGTTAGCTGTGCGGCTCCGAGCTCCATCTCTAGGATCTCGGCAAACACCCCATCATCGGTGTCCTGTTGTACCTCTTCGTCTGCCTCTAAAGGCACTACAGAAAATTCAGGGGCTGCGGCCGTCTCTTCCGCGGCAGCTCCCGTCATTGTCTCGGTGACTTCTATGATCACCGATTCTTTTTCAGCCACGACAGGTGTTGTTGTGATTGTGGCTGGTATGGTAGGAGCGACGACAGCTCTATCAACTGCTGTCGTCGGTGGCTCTAGATTGGCGGTTGGCTCGGCGAAGGTCGTTGACGCTTTATCCTACCTTGGGTCGAGAGGAATTGGTTCTCTTCTCGCTGCTTCCTCCTCTTGAATTCTGGTGGTGGCGGCGTAAGCGGCGTCCACCGCCACAGCTTCTATTTCTTCGGCGGTGAAGACCAGTTTTTCTACGTCGTAGGTGGTGCAGCAAGGGAGTGGAAGGAGGGTATTTGTCCTTGCAAACTTGTAGAAATAGCATCTCCCTCCTTCTTTATAATACTGGCCCTCATCAGGTACTTGAGGTCGATCAGCTCGTTGCCCCTTATCCTCGAAAGGCTACGCGGCTCTTGCGGGTACCCAAACCCAGCCGCGATCAGGTTGACGATGCCACCCATGCAGTATTCCTAGGTGGCATCCTTTATTGGGTGAAGCCTGTTCAGCAGAAACCATCCAAGGTTGATCACTCTGCCCTCCATCATGTGCCATATGACGTGGAGTTATTCGGTGTAAATGTTGTTGGACTCGTTCTTGCTGAACAGTAGGCATGCCACCAGCTTGTGCACTATTCTCCAGAAACATGAGTACACCGCCGCCACTTTGCTTCCCGACTTGAACGATGATTCGCCAGTCAGCCTTTTCCAGAGCTCCACGGGATTGAACCTGTCTCCTTCGGTGATCCTTTCACCATTATTCATCAGCTTCTTCTCCTCCTCGCCGGAGGAGAAGATCCCATTGAGCAGATTCTTAGAGATGGAGTGCTCTAAATTGTACAGCCGCCCCTACAGTCAGTCTGCCCCACCATATTCTTCAATTTCTTCAGCAGTGTTCTTCACTCGGCGGAGAGACGATATGAACTCCCTCATGAGTTTAGTGTATGAGGCAGAACGGTTGAGGCAGATCTTCCTCAGTCCTTCCGCAGTGAGGACGCTCTCCAGTCTTCCAAAAATACCCAGCTGAATGAAAGAAGACTGGTGGCAGAAACTGCTCGGCCTGTAGAGCTTGGTCGCCAGTTCTGCATACCGGTGTCCATGCTCATCATCTCTCGGTACGAACCTTCCTGGCGTGTGATCCAGGGGTTCTGCCGTAGTTGTTGGAGCTGTTGCTAGAGTCGCCACTTCTCCAGTTCTTGTTCTTTTTTCAGCAGTCAATGGCCCAGCCGCCTCAGAATTCAGGTGTTTCTGCCCGACTGTGGTCGCTTCAGCTGCAGCTTCAGTGTTGATCCTTCTTCCGTGTTCATCAACTCGAATGACGGTTTGCTTTGTACGGGCCATCTCTATTAGCATAAATAAATTCATTGATCAATTTAAATGTGTCGATATTAATGTAGGCAGAAACTAAAATTTGATATCGGCGTTTAAAAGAAAACAGAAAATATGATAAAATTCGGCCTGATACAAGAATTACCCGACACCACTATATCGGGCGATACGGAGCTTTTAAAGATGTAGGCTCGTGCCCGATACGAGGTGCGGGTATCGTTCGTCATGTCGAAAGAACAGCTGAGAACAAGACGATATGGAGGAAACTGCGCGTCAGGCTCGTCGCCCGACATGGGTGTGTCGGGCGGTACGGTTGCGAGAAACAAAGCGCTCGATAGGGCCTTCCTGATAGAAAAACAATGTGCTGCCCGACAACAAAACAAGCAAGACAGCCCATGGAGGGTGACACGTTTATCACCCGACAGGGCGTATCGGCAACGCGTGCTAAAGGCGTGTCACACGATGCACGTGTCGGGTGATACGAGGAAACTCAGCCAAACTCGTTGGTCTGATAAGCTAAGCGTGATAGGAAGGTCGTGTCGGGCTAGCCAGGACGATACGGCTGTCGGGCTATACCTTTGTTGTTTTCTTAGGTTTTCTGTGCGACACGAGAGCAGAAAAGGGATGCGCGGCACAGGAGCAAATGAAGGAAATCGCAGCACGATACGGGTAGGTGAAATAGTAAAGGCAGTCTCTACCCTATATATAGCGCTCCCAACCGGGGTAAAACAGGTAATTCTGGGTCACGCGTCGGCCGTTGGGATAAGCCATTCCCGAGATGGGCATTCCATCTGTCGACACAAGGGTAATTACTCATTTTGCACGATACTAGTGCACGCCGCCCAGGCATGCCATCCGTCACAGCCGTTGCGGTGCCCGAAATACCATCGCCCAATATGAGTGTGTTCAGCGCGCCGATTGAGCTGCTGCCCGGTACGAAAACTTCAGAACAAAATCGAGGTGAAAACCTAAAACAAGGCGGGGAAAAAGCGGTCGATGAGTAAAACATCATTGGCCTAGGGTTAAGTCCCCGACCTCAGATAGTATTACTCATCCAGGTCTATAAAACAGAGCGGTGGCCCATAAAACAGAAGAGTCAGTGCATGTGGCGCATGCACTGACTCGGGCCTTATTACAGTCCAAATGTCCATAATGTTTGTTTTGCAGGAAAGTAAAAAAAACATCCTATTCTAGGAAAAATAAATAGCTCGGGCTGCCTCCCGAGGAGCGCTGCAGTTTGTGTCGCCAGCTCGACCGCTTCAGATTCTTCACTTTTAGCTTCCTGCAGCATCCATACTCGCAACTTGATCCCTGCCTTTTGTGATCATGACCCTGCCTTTTTTGCGGTTTCAGTGTTAGAGGGTATTTTTCCTGAGGGATTCTTTATTAATTCGGCCATCTCATCTAATTGCTGATCAATATGGCATTGATGCGTCTGCATATCCGCCATCTGGACCTATAATTAGTTCAGAACACCCAAATTTGAAAGCGCACTCTGCGCTAACTGGTTATTAATTGTGTCCTGTCTTTTTACAAAATCAAGCAATTGTCCAACCACATCTGATTGGTTTAGAACCTTGTCCTTTCCCTTCTCCTTGGCTGATCCTTGGTATTTAACTTGCCCTTGGAAGTTTCCTTTGTTTGACTGGAAGGGGGTGTTTTTGATGAATTGACTCTGTCCTCCCCTTTTCTCGAAGGCTTGAGGTGGCTTGGAGGAAGCATGCAGCTGATGTGAGTTTTCAGCTGCATCTTTGTTGCCGTAACTGAAACCAGGATGGTCCGGCCTTTTGAAATTAACAAAAGAGACATTCTCAGTCTCCTCATCCTCAGTTTCAGTATCGCTCAATGCATCGGGTCGGGTGTAGATGCAGCTATCTACCCTGTGTCCCCCCTCTCCACGGGTAACACACTTCATAACCTTCTCGAATTGCTTCTTTCCCTTCCCACTGGACTCTTTCAGCTGCTTCACATCAGTTGCAATCCTCTGGATTTGCAAAGTGATGGTCTCCAAAGCCTTGGGTTCCAAAGAATGTCCTTCACCAGCTTTCTTTGCATGTCCCCTGTCGGATCTATCATAGTCAGTGTCGGCTTGCAGCTCAGCCATATTTTTGATGATGTTCTCAGACTTGATCGGCTTCTTTCCCAGAAAGTCACTTCCTGCTGCTGCATTCAGTGAAACCCTTTCCTCGGGGGTTAAACCATTATAGAAGGTGGTGACCAAGAAACCTTTCTTGTAATTGTGATGAGGGTAGTCCCTCTGATATTCCTGATATCTTTCCCAGGCGTCGTGGAGGTTCTTGTTTGACTTTTGCATGAAGGAAGTTATCCTTTGTCTGTTCTGCACGGTCTTCTCAGTTGGATAGAACTTGTTCATGAAGGCATCCGCCAGCTCTCCCCATCCATTCAGGGCTTGGTGGGGCAGCCCCAGATACCATGATAGAGCCTTATCTTCCAAAGAGAAGATAAAGCCCTTGCAATAGATTACCTCCTGGGGAACTCCTCGCATCTTGAAGGTGTCGCATATGTTTTTGAAAGCATCCAAGTGGTGGTAGGGATTGTCATTCTTAGAGTTCCTTCTAAAGCTTTTATTTTGAATCATGGAGATTACCGATGGCTTGAGCTCGAAATTGGTGGCGTTGAATCGCGGAATGATGACAGGGCATCGGGAATTGTTAGCCTTTGTGGAGGCGAACTCCCTCAGAGTCTTTTCTTCTTCTTCTGAATCATCGTTGTCGCTACCTTCCTGGCGTTGTTCTTGATTATTGTGGTTCCTCCTGTGCCTTTGGTTATGACGGCGTCTATCCTGGCGATGATCTTCCTCGAACTGCTCCATTTCCGGATCTTCAGGCCGATCGTTACCGTCGTAGTGGTCATTAACTTCCGGTGGGGGCGCGTGAGGTCTAGCCCTCCCTTGGCGTTCACCTTCTGAAAGGGGTTGTTCAACATGCGGTGGCATGTTTGATGGTGTCGGCGTTTAGTTGAGTCGAATGCCTTTCTTCTGAGTACTTGAGCATCGTGTAACATTCAAGTTAGAAAATATGTTATCAATAATATGAATTATTCATTTCAGGCAAATAATAATAATAATAATGAAAAAGAAAAAAAAGAGTGCTGTCAAACTTATTTCTAAGCTTGAGGCACTGGAGTGTAGTTAGTGGATTAGGGTTCGTCAATAGTACCGTTTTTCCTTGTCCCCGACAACGGCGCCAAAAAGTTGACCAGCCTAAATCGCGCGTCCGAAAATGGAGGCAGATTTGAAGTAGTCAGACGTTTACATTTATAACCCGAAATCTTCTAGGCCCCCGCAACTTTGCTTATGGGGTCGAAGTAGATATACGGGATCGAACACAGGGACAAGGGTGGTAGTGTTGAGAACACAGAATCGACATGTTACACTCCGGCAAGGGTAAAGAGGTGGCAAAGTTCCCCAAGGGAACAGCAGGATAAGACCGATAAAACAAAAGAAATCTATCTCCAACTGGAGCTACGAGGAAAAATAAGGTTTTAAGCATTTATCAATTTTTAGGGATTTTTGTGCAACGGAAACAGAGAGATAATACTAGCGCTAAAGTAAGGTACGAAGGAGAAAACTTCGATAAAACAAGCGACAGTAGAAACATCATGTACCCCTCCTCTCGAAGCGGGTACTTCTAACCAAGCGTCAACACCCCTCTCGAGGTTGTTGGGCTTAAGTTAGAGTGGAAAGGTTACTAAAGCAACTCCGATTCTGGGCACTCTCGTACTCTAGAATCGGACCAAACACTAGAGCCACAACACCTCTCTCAAGGCTGTTGCAATGGGAACACACGATTTGGTAGCTAATCAAAATGTGATCCAAGCGTACAAGCTAGAGTTTAGATGTTAAACATAGCAATCATCCAATAAAGGTACCAAACATAAATCAACAGATGATTAAAACTCTTCTATTTCCATAAACATATAAGGGTCTGATTACACTGCATAAGATAAAGGAAGTAAATGGCTGAAATGATAAAGATAAATGTCGCCTTCTTGATTTAGAAGGTTGACAGACAGCAGCCGACTCTCCAGCCCCATACCGGGCAGGAGCCCTGCCCGATACGCCCGTTTCGGGCGACACACCCTCTCAGGCGACACGCTCATGATGGGTAGATGTATCGCGCGGGGCACCCTTGCCCGATACGATCATGTCGGGCGGCACCCTCTCGCGCGGGGCTCCCTTGCCCGATACGATCATGTCATGTCGGGCTTAGAGTGTCGCTTTAAGTATCAGTCACTTGTATCGAGTATCCTTGTTGGCCGATATCGGCCTGCAGTGGTGCCCGGGACGGTCCTAAGTGAACCATTCCCTCCCTCTCGGGACAGGGAAGTGCTCACCTAGAATCGCCCGACACAACCTCTGAGGCACGATACGCTAGCTCCTGAAGCTTTCCTGAGTTGGATTGCACAGTGTTCCGACCCGTCCCATCAGTGTCATGTAGCTTCTATTTATAGGCAGTGGTTGGAGGAAGTTATGGTGCTCTGATCGCCACGTGTTCTTCATCCGCTCCATTATTGTGGCCTTCAGGGGCGCCCGATATGCGTATCGACCGGCAAAAGATGTCGGGCTGTCGGTCATCGCGACGAGTGGCGCCTGCCGGTGGGTGGCCTGTATCGCGACACGCTACAGTCGTGGCGAGTCCGGCTCCCTGTCGGGTAAAAAGATGTATCGCTCATCCGCTTCCTCTTGTGCGACACCCTTATGTCGCACGTCAGTGTATCGCGCTACCCTATCAGGCGGCGAGCGTATCGGTCGACTTCCTGGGGAAAAAGGCCGATGTAGGTAGAACACATTTATGGGCCGGGACGGGCCTTTTCGATGATAAATGAGTCAAAAATGGAGGAAAACTCTGCAAAAGATGGAAATATTGGGCTAAGAGCGTAGTGTGGCCTGTTATTGCAAAAGTACATATAAAAAGAGAGGAAAACAGTTTAAAAGGGCAGTTTTGATAACAAAATAACAGTAAAAAACATCACAAAATTTGGTGTTATCAGCAATAAACATGCAATTTTGGTTTCTTAAATCCTCAATACAGCATTATCTTGGTTGAAAAATGAGTTTGACCGACTTGATTCTTGATCGATAAAGTCTTCAACCAACTTAAGGCTCGGTCTATAAGGACTTCGACCAAAAATATTTAAAAGATAGATAAACTTTGGGAACACTTATCTAATGATTTATCTAGTGTGACCTACCTATCCAAGACATTTGATATTGACATGTGAAAGGTTTTGGGATAGGTGGGCTTGGTCTAAAGCTTGATTTTACATGAGTTTTAAGCATGAAATGAAAATAAGCACATATATATACTTTATTGAAAGAATTGATATTCCAATCTTGAGTTTGCCAAGAGGTTCTTGAAACACTTAAAGTAGCATGTTAAATCCACAAGTAAGAAATGTTTGTCATCATCAAAAGAGAATATAAGATAATCTCCAATTTAGTCAACATCAAGTTTGTGAGACTTGGCCACCTTTGTTATTTATATTATTCTAATACTATGTTATCTCACATGCATGCAGATTAATATTCTTATGATGGGTTTTGTGCCCAAGTTTTATGTGTGCTTTTGAGTCACAACTTTTATATTCTAATTATGGAAAATATTCACCTTGTTTAACATCTTTTGAAATTTAATTTCTTTTATTCCCAGTTGGGTAGTCCTTTCCTTTTTTTTGGGAATTATTGTATATTTGATTGCTCTATACCACCATTTTGTTGATGTGTCTACTTTTCTCCACTTGTTGGGGTATGCTTCCAACCCCAGGTTTAGGACCTGGAAGATTGGACATAGTGATGTGAACCTACTAGGTGAAGCTCCTCGGAGATAGACTTGAGATAACTAGATATCCCTCTACTTAGATCTATATGTTGTACCTTTCATGTAACTCCTACATGGGAGATGACAATATACCTTTTTAAAATTGATTATAGTCATAAAAATTTTATTCTGCTACTATACTTTGGTGTCTTTTTGTATATCATCATTTGAGAAGAAAAAAAGTATATTTGAGCATGCTTGAATGCATGTTTATTTGATGAGTTTATTCTCAAATTAAGCATGGAGTAGATCCCCACTCGGGTCCTAGTCCTTACACTGAAAGATCTTGACTTTTAGAGGACTTGTGTGATGAAGTTCTCATGAGGGGACTTTCCTTTGGATAGCATATAGGGAATGGGCTTAGGAGGATTTCAGTGAGAGGATAGATGTTTTGTATCAATCTATTAGAATGCTAAAAAACCTCTTTTGATTGAACTTCTTTTCTTTCGAAGAGGTGGAATAGACTAGTTGAAGCCTAATGATCATACGTCTATAATGCATTCTATGTCCTTTACTTGATAGGTCTCATTCTTCTACCCTTTCCCGCTCTAGGACTAGGTATAACCTTGCAACCTTTCCTTCATAGATATATTGTTGTTGATGCAATCTTGATGTCTAGGATTGAGCTTTAAATATATTTTTTCCGCTGCCTATATCTGTCACCCCAATTTTCCTACAAAAACATTCCATCCATTGGTCAAAGAATCATTTTCATCAACACTCCTAGAATTTTTATGTTCCTGGGAATCATTTTTGTCATTCTATGTGAGGTTTTCATTGGTGTATCACTTCCATAAGACAAAATCCAATGGTTGAGAACAAGAAGCTCCATCCGCCATCAACAACCACCATCACCATACTAAGTAGGTTTGAAGCCCTTATCTAACTAAGGTCAAAAGAATCAAACTAAAGAAATCTATCAAGATACTAATTAATATCATGCATTTGGATACTATGCACTCAACTTTGCACTTAGGTTCTATATTAAGGTGAAATTTCATATCAGTCCACAACTATACAAGACATTGCATTTCAAGGAAAACACAATATAATGAATTCTAGATTAGAGTCATCCCTTTATGAATTGATTTTAAGGCTCAAACAATTATGAATAGGAATCAAAGTACCCGATTAGATACTTTTAACATAGTTTGCAATTGGATCCTCATGTTATGTTGAATTTACAATCAAATCTACATCTTCCATAATAACTAGAATTTAGAGCAAACAAAAGATCAATTGAATCAAACTATATATGTTGCTTGATCAATTGATATCAAAACCCAATCAATTTCATGATTTTTATAACAAAAAAAGATTATATGTCAGTTGGTATTAATATAGGGTCAAGGTCTCATAAAAATATTTAGGCCAGTAAAGTTGGTACTATATCCTATTATTGAGCTATTTAACAACATAGGATTTAGGTACAATATCAAATCTAAGGGACGATTTGGTAGATTCTTGGGTGAACACAACATACGTTTGAAGTATCAAGCATCAAATGAAAATTCTCATAAGATTTTCAACTATGCTATAATTTTGCATGCTCGAGATATCCAAATATTTAAAATTATAGAGATAAGCGTCAATTATTAAAAATAAGTATTTTCATATAATATATTTTTCTAGGAATAGGTGCCTTAATGTCCTCACATTCTATGAGAGATCATCACTCTAGCCTAATTTCAATGTGAACCAGTATATTAGGGGACAACTAGTCCATTACAAGCCAATACGTAGGGTGATGGGACGTAACCCCACCTCTAGTGAGTCAAAGATCTAACCGACCTAGCCTGATGGACCAAAGTCCAGAAAGGGGGCAATCCAAGGGATTCAAAATCTAAGAGATCAACTTGAGTGTTTTCTTAATATTCAACAATATTCATGTTTATCAAAATATGTGTGTTGAATTTAAATAGGCAAGGAAAGGCTAAAACAATTTGGGTCACCACCATACTATCTTGTCCACAAATCTCAAAGATGGAAAAAATATAACTCAATAATAAATCAAAGATCTAGTACCTGAAAACTCCTAATATTATACAAACACCAACTCGAGTGGCTCTGAGGATTGATGAAGAGATAGCTCCAATGTTTAACTGTCTTGTTACTATTTGTATTTTAAGCAAATATTGTTCAATATGTGGTGTTCATGAATAAACTTCCCATCTAAAGTTACTATTTTGTATTTTCCCTATGATTATTGCTTCTATAATTCTATCTAGGTTACATATTCTACCATTATTTTCTTTATATTATGTATGTCACATCCATGTATTATACACATATTTTCTTTTTCACACGTTGGTATATACATTGAATGATGTGAGGTTTCATTTCCATTACTTTAGCACTTACCAATTATGCCCTAATTTGCAAAATATTCATTAAGGAGTGCAAACTCTACTTTATATCATTTTTTCACAATTTTACTATTTGGTACATTATTTAACTATTTGTAAATTTACTAGCGATATATGTCAAAATATTATTTATTATCATAAAGTGGGTAATATAAGTCAACACTACGTACATTATGATCTGAAATAGTATTTTCATCCACTAATGGAATTTTAATGTTTAGTCTATTCATAGTTAATTCTTTTATGGGTTCAACAAAAGAATATAATCAATTATTTTAATTTTCTATATGCATAATTCATTAACAAGCAATGTTTTTTATTTCATTCAAATAAGGAATAATCAATACATATTGGTAAATATTAAACACTATGGTCAACTTTAAATATAAACATTTGTAGGCATAAAGTAACTTTCGAGGATTGTCCGCATTTATTATAATTTATCTTATTGTCTACATTTGCCACCCATTTATCATGTATGTTACTCAATTGTTTTTAAATAGGAAATTAAATTTATAAATTATATTTGTTAGTGAAAAGAGTCATTTAAGTCAAATGTATAATTATTTGACAATTGTGGATTCTTGCAAATTTAAATATATTTTATTTTCTTATTTAATCATTTAAAACCATACAGGATTGTCACACATGTATATAAAAGAAATATATGGTTAGGATATATGGGAAATAATGTATCCAGATTCTAGTAATTTTGGTCAATATGTCACATGTTACATTATCTTAGTTTATTTCATTATTATCATTATCATTAATTTGATCTAATCCAAAGGAAAAATGTATAGCAGAAGGGAGGATGAAATACCTGACTGGAAGGAACAAAGGAGGCTTCTCAAATCTCAAGACTATAGGCGAGGTGGAAAGTCACCTTCAGTGATCCTATGGTCCATGTCAGGGACAAAGCTGCCAAAGTTGCCATTGTGAATGACCAAGCTGAGAAACAACTCGATGTACAAGCATCGAGTAAAAAGTCTAGGATAGAGTGTGATAGGGTGCAGAAGCCTTGGGACCAATGTTTGACATGTCGCGAACAAATCTGCGGCGTGAGGGAGAAATTTGGCGGTGATGGTAGGGGACGCGGTGGTGAGTTACATGAGGTTGATGGATTGTTGATGTTTGTAATTTTAGTAAATTGGTAGATCGAGTTCCCTCTCAGAGGGAACTAGGTATGTGTTTCTTACAATTGGGGTATCTAGGTTTTGTAGGATGAGGGAAGAGTCTAGAAGTGTAGAAGGAATGAGGAAGGATGTAATGGATGACTTCAATACTTGTGTGGAGATTTTAATTGTTTACTATAGCTTGAGCATTATATTTTCAAGGAGAAGGCAATAGTCAAAAAGGCTACGTAGATAGGCTATTGCATGATAAAGATTTTTGCTTTGCTTAACAATAGATTGTCATCTCTTTGAAGAAGAAGAACGTTATGCAACATTTTTGCTATGTCTGAGAGAATATGAATGTGTCTTGTATATTAAAGTTTTTGTGTATGGTCCAAATGTATTATCACAGTTTATCAAATAAATCAGATATAAAACATGACTAGTCACAACAATGAGTGAGGTGACCAAACGTGTAATAGGAAATGGATACTGAATGTGAAAATGAAAGACATTTTTTGTGTAAATTAATTGGAGGAATATACATAAAAGTAGAATATTAATGCATGAGAAGAGGAATACAAGAGATGGAACTACGATTGAGGAAGGTCACACGTCATTAAAAAATACTGACGTATATGAGTGCGAGAGAATTTGTAAATCTTAGTTTTTACAATGTATATCAAAGGGCACTTTTTGTTTTCTTATTTAATGAGAGTTGGTCATCACTAATGGCTTCCGGGACACCAACGGTCACAGTAAGGCCTCGAGCCGCCAACGGTCATCACTTATTTAATTCGTTACAGATCCGTCATGCCTAGAGCCGCCAAAGGTCACAGTAAGGGCTCCAAAACATTCATTCCGGGTTACCGTCCTGCTCTCGCTACCGCCACCTCGTGTCCACCGCCGCCTCCCTTCGCTACCGCAGCGAGTCCTGTCTTCACACTGCCCCTTCGGAGTCGAGCTCATCGGAGGCGCCACCGTCAAGTGCGTCGTCGTGTTGTGGGTTGCTGTACCTGTCCGTCATGAAGCTTCCCACCAAATTATGCCACAGGGCCATGACGAACGTGGGTCTCAAGGCGTCCCTCAACTTCCGACTCCAAGGACACACCCTGAAGCTTGTGGAGATGGATGGAAGAACGACTACGACTACCTAGACGTCCACGTGGGCCAGTGCTTCTCCGTCCTAGTCACCGCCAACCATTTCCTTCTGGTCCCTTCGCTACCGCAGTGGGTACTGTCATCACACTGCCCCGCCGACGTCGAGCTCTGTTCTGTTGCTGCCCAATGGGCTCGTCACCGTAATCTACCTAAGGGTTAATTTTGTTGGGCTGCATTCGAACACATGCAGTTACAACATAGTGTGGTTTCATTTCAAACATTTGGTTTGAGTAATTAACACATAGCATGTGAACCAACTACACGATAAAATCGGGACAGACACAAAAAACTGAAAAACAAACTATGCCCATATAGGGCGCGGTTTGTTTTCCTTGGCTACTCAGTATTACGGCCACCACTGTCCTCTTCATATTTTTCAACGTCGAAGCACCTGATCGCACCATTACCACCGTTGTTGTGTACGAAAAGCTTGGCTGGAGATGTGAGAAACAACAGAAGGAGAGACCTTGCCAGGAAATGGTTATTAAGAATAGCTGGTGGTAACTTGATTGTAGGTGACTATAGCTATAAATTACTTCCAACCAAATAAAACCAATCAAAATAGTCATGTTGGTGCTACGTCCAACCAGACAATGGACGGCGTAATTCAATGTTAGTTTTGCAGTCCTATTTTTGAACTCACATGCTATGTTGCAACTCCTTGCAACTAGACGAGCTGTAGCCGTATTTCCAGTGCAATGTGATGCGGTGAAAGAGCGCAAGCTCACGTCCGAACTTCGAGGCCGCGCCAACGCCATCTGGTTGGCTATTTCGTCCCACTCCGTGCTACTTTCTTTTCGTTCAATATTTATTTTGGTTATTATACGCATTTTAGGGCTCGTCTGGTTGCAAGGAGTTGCAACATAGCATGTGAGTTCAAAAACAGGAACTGTAAAACTAAACATTGAATTACGTCGTCCATCGTCTGGTTGGACGTAGCACCAATATGACACTTTTGATTGGTTTTATTTGATTGGAAGTAATTTATAGCTATAGTCACCTACAATCAAGTTACCACCAGCTATTCTTAATAACCATTTCCTGCCACGGTCTCTCCTTCTGTTGTTTCTCACATCTTCAGCCAAGCTTTTCGTACACAACAACGGTGGTAATGGTGCGATCAGGTGCTTCGGCGTTGAAAAATATGAAGAGGACAGTGGTGGCCGTAATGCTGAGTAGCCAAAGAAAACAAACCGTGCCCTATATGGGCATAGTTCATTTTCCAACTTTTTGTGCGTGTCCCGACTTTATCGTGTAGTTGGTTCACAAGTTGTGTGTTGCAATTACATCAAACCAAATGTTTGAAATGGAACCCACACTGTGTTGGAACTGCATGTGTTGGAATGCAGCCCAACCAAATTAGCTCTTACTGCAGACTTAAAAGACTTATTTGTAGCACTATACCTGGACTTAATTAGTTGTATAAATAGTTGAGCTACTCTCCCTCAAAATTTGTGGTTCCACTTATTACAAGGCAACTCGTAGTAAGCAGGGTTGATAGTGGAGGACAGGAAGGAAGCTGCCCTTGATTTTCCCTGGCCACTCCCACCTTTCTTTCCCATGGAACCACTCCCGAATGTTTTGGGATCACTCGATCAGGAAGCAGCAGGCATCGTAACCAGAAAGGAACCGGTGAAAGCTTTGGCAATACCTTCCTCGTCTGGTTCTGTGTAATTCATTTGTTAATCAGGACACTACTAAAACATAAGGTATAGGTGACATTCAAACATGTGTTGTTTAGGCGAAAAGGTGATATGGGAACCTGTCATCAATAAAATGAATGTCACCTTTTAAGAGTTGCCTTTGTGCAGTGTAGCTTATATGGAATGAATGTCACTTATTGGTGGTTATCAGATTCTGATAACCAACCAAAGGTAACATCACAGTGCATCATCTATGTTCAAAAGATCACATGCATTCTTGTCACCGAATTCAGTACAATGATGTCAGAAATTTACATGCATAAATGTCACCTTTTTCAGATTTTCACCTTCTTACAAAGGCAACGAAAATGTTAGCACAAATCTGAAAACATACACCACAAGCACAAAAATATGGAAGTACAAAGACATGCACTAAAAGTCAGAAAATTAATTATATTAATATAGCAAATAGACAATTACAGAGGGAGGATATAGGCCTTATCCCTTGACATATTTATAGAAAGTACATGTCCATAACTTCTTGTAGAAAAGAACGTAACTCGAAATTCCAACATGTACAACACATCCTAACTTTTTGTTGCTGGTCTATAAGAAACATTTTTTTTGGAGACAATTAAATCAAAACAGAATGATCGAGATCCATATGAGCACGACTTTCATTTACTAGAGGTCGAAGTCTAGAATTGGATCAATATCACAAAATAGCTGCAAACAATTAAACTAGGAAGCTTTCGGAATCACTCACATTCTGCCAGTTTTTCTTCAGAAGAGAGACAAGGAAATTGACGGACATTTGAACATTTTGGAAAACTTGCTTTTCCTCCATTCCACAGTTTCCAACAGCTACACCCATGCAAAGAACTTTCTTAAGCTGGAACTTCACGGTAGCCTTAGTCTCGTTAACCTTTGACTCCAAGGATTCCTGGTGAGAAACAAGTGTAGGAAATTTTCCTGCCTTGTTAAGCCCGGGACCCAGAAGATGAGGAATCTGCTTGATGACAGCTTCTGATGCCAAGAAAGCATGATATTTCTTGGCAAGCTTCTTCACTAACTTTTTGTTTTTGTTCATCTTCTTCAGAGCTTCAACATCCATGCAGTCCAATCTGATTTTCTCAGCCTCCTCAACATGCTGAGCATCTCCAAGCATGCAAACCTTCATCTTTGGGCGGGGAATGTGAGGCAGTTTTACAGAGCCACTGAAACGCTTGTCCTTCTGAGGGTCATAGTTCTTGAGGCCAATCTGGAGTTCAATAGTTTCAGTGAACTTTCATTTTTTGGAATCACAGGCATCACCAACAACCTGGGTGATTGCTTCCCTCAACACGTCACTTTGGAGCTTTCTCATCTTAACGGTATCAGATGGACACCAGAAGAATGACGAGCACCGACCGGCTGCAGCTACTCTTGAGCGGGAGCGGCAAGAAGGTCGACAGAGGTATATAAGAAACATATCACCCCTGTTCTGTTTCATCCTAAAATTCTGGCTGTGCTTTCCAGACTTGATTCCTGGCTGTGTTCCTTTAAAGGTTGAAGGTAGTATGATTTAGTTCAATCCAGAAACAGACTAGAAAAATCATATTTAGAAATCCGCAAATCCAGCGACTACATTTTCTTGCACTTGATTCTAACCATAGACGACTGTGGAGTAGAATGTATAAATGAACCATCTGTAGCTTCAATGAGAAGCACACGGTTACATACTCTGCACAAAAATATGAAGTGTCAAAAACAATTGAGTATTACTATCAATGAGTAAATGATATGGGCGTTGTTATTGATTGCTAATATAGATTAGTTACCTCTTGATGATACCACAATCATTTCTCCATATAACCAGCAAGTCAGCAATAAATGTGGATGTCATGCAACAAATGACTTCTCCTAATCACCTCTCTCAGTTGTAGTAAACACTTTGATCTGAACACCCCCAAATTTACTCAATTAGCACTTGTGGAAGCCATTGGTACAAGGAAAAGAAAGGAAGGGGATAATCGTAGGAGAAGAGGGGAGGTTTAAGAGGTGTATAACTCACATTTTTGAGGTAGCTACATGCTGGGTTGGCTCTCTTCTTGCCTCTCTATTATAAATCATAGATCACGTCCAAGAAGAGATACCTCCAATGTAAAGAAGAAAAATATAGCTAAGAGCGGAGAGCCCTGAAAAAATAAAATAAAAACTACAGGAATGAGAATTTAGTATTTTTCATTTAACTATTAAAGGTCTGAAATTTCACCACCAATGTAATAACCTGTATTTTTTTTGAAAGACTTAATTAGGAAGAACTCAAATTGATCATATTTAGATATATTTTAAACATTTGGTTTAAAAATCAAGATGCAAGTAATACATTTTAAAACAATTATTCTTATAAATGGGATGAAGTGAACGTAACTTAAATATGATAGATCTTAAATAAAAAAAAAGTTTCCTATATGGATATGCGGAACTATTATGTAACTATGAAGGAAACTTTTATTGAGTCAAAAGAAATAAATGTAACAATTAAAATTAATGTTACTATAAATAGGGAACAAGTAAGAAAGGAAAAGTAAACTAATCTAAAAGAAATCACATATCTAAAATTGTGGAAAGACAAGTACTTTGAAAAAAAAGAGTAATTTAAATGTAAAGCGAAAAAAATGTATTAAAAATGTGTTATGGAAACCTAGTCACTTAGTAGATGCCCATGCAAAGATTACTAATCTTGTTTGAAATGAAACATCTTAATTATTTCCTTCTAAAACCAAAATATAGGACTTAACTGTAATAATAATACCCATCCATAATTTTTCTAGTCAAAGCATTCGTTTCCGGCCCTTTTAAGCAACGAGAGTTGCTCCCTCTGCATTGATGATTACGTTGCTTTTTCCTTAGGGCCCACTTCTCCATTTGTTCTCGTTATCTTCAACTCACTCTCCCTCATTCACGCTCTCTCTCTTTCCCCCACTTTATGTGTCTCTCCTCCCGATTGGTTTCATCTCCCTGGTAACAAGCCAACCCCGACTCATCCCTCCCCCACTTTTTCTATTAACCCCACGCATGGCCACCACGATTGCTAGCGGCAACCATATTTCTCCAATGGGATCGTACCACAGCAAACACTCGACCCCACTCCTCTTTTTCTCTCTCCACCCGATTGGTTGCTTTCCTCCCAACCTCCCCATCACCCACCCAACGAATCCTCGTCTCACCCTTTCTCTCTCCCTCCCGGCTTTCAGTTCCCCTTGCCTTCTCTTCCAGTACGTATCATCTCCGACTGAACATAGCAGCGACCTGCAGCCACCGGCAGCCAATCTACAGCGCCCACGTGGTTTCCTGACCACCGACGGCAGCAACATAGGCTCCAGGGAGAGCTACAGTCGCCAGCCACCATACCGTCGTCCACCGCCATCGACCACCAATGTTGTGAAGCCACTGCTGCAACTTCAAGCCATAGTAACGCCCCAAATTGCAGTAACCAACTGTCGCCTCCTTCGACCACGGTTTGCCATGAAGATTGGTGAACAAGTTTGCAGCTATCTCAGATACAGAATAGGTGCGTAGACAGGCAAGATGAGGCTTGAAAAGACTTCCTCCATCCCTGTTTGTGTCCATGGCAATGGCACAGGGTGTGAACAAGAAGGTGCTTTGGCCGCCCACCCTACCCATGACAGTACATCTCAGGCAACAAACTTTGATGGGCTGGTTTGACAACTCAAGGGACACGTGAACCACCCTTCATTTAAGCCAATAAACATCCAGGGAACATCTCCTCTTTGTCAGAAAAACTACTGTTTCTTTATTTGAGAAATAATGAGAAATCAGAACCCCATCCCTCCTTATCCTTATCTCGGCTCATCCCACACCTGAAGCCTTCCCCGAATCACATCCCCTCACCTCTATAAATACCAACCAAGACAATCAAACGAGTCATCTTCACCTGTAGCCCTCTACAGCTCCACTGCTTTCTTCTTCACATCTCAGCCTACACATGTGATGGCCAAGGTCTCCTCCAACATCCTATTAACATATACCACATAACTCCCAATCAATCCTTTCCCACATGTCCTTGTTATCTCACTTCAACCGAGATCCAAGGAACTCATTCACCATCTTCTTTTCCTTTCTCAAGCAACCTGAAATATTGGAGACAACCATTGATAAAGAAGATCTACAAGAGAATCATGCTTAACTAGAACTAAGCATGAGGAAGAACATGGACTTGTCATAGAACGGATCATGCCAAGATGTCGAGTGTGTTGCCAAGCAGTACTCATGTCTTTTGAGAAATATATCTTATAAGGTATGGAGTATCTTTGATGAGTCACCTTAATACATAGATCAAAGTATGGAGTACCATTTGATGAGTCATTACCTTGCTTCACAATTTGTTGTATGGAGTACCATTCGCTGAGTCATCATCTTGCTACATAATTTGTTATATGGAGTATCTTTTGATGAGTCCTCTTGACACATACATCATTGAACGAGTATCTTTTGATTAATCATAAAGCATCATGCCTACCATCCTATACAAAATCATAATCCTTTTGATGATTCATCGCCTTCACTCCTTGTTCATGAGCTTTCCTCGAAATGAATTCAATGTACAATATATGAATGTCACAAACACAAAAGTTAAATATAATAGAATGATTTACGAGAACATATATCAGAGCCTTTATATTTTGTCATTCAATACCTTACTTTGGATCTTTCTTTTATTTACACCTAATATAATGGGATCTACAATATAGTAGTGTATCATTAAGATCTTACATATTAATATGAAAATTAATTACATGTATATATAGTTAAATATTCAATTAGAATTCACATTTTATGTATAAGTCAACCTATATAATAATTTATAATTTTTAAACAGTTAATTTTGTCCAATGAGGTTTTCAATTTTAACACAATCCCACGAGAACCAATATTTCATATTAATAAGACTTGTGTCTATTGAAATGATGACTTGTGAAAAGTGAGGGTCAAGACATGATTCACTTATTCCTTGTATCTTCATCTACTTGGCTTTCAACGAGTCTTGTCTTGTTATACAATGTTTTCAGTATGATTAAATTGATTATATTTGAGAAAATGATGAAAAGGTTAAAATGATGAGATTGTACTCATGAATTGCGATGCTCAAGGAATTTCTCCTGGTCTAATAATATTGTGATAATTATTGTTGAGATTCCTCCACTGAAGAGTTGGTTCTACAGTCCTAGAGCCGGTGAGGACCGGAAGATCGAGATTTATATATGTTATGTTATGTTTGGATCCGGATCGTATCCTGGGGATGGTGAAGGGAGGAGGGATAGCCTTTCCCTTGCAACTACCCCACCTTGAGGGCAACCGAAGTGTTGCTGGTCTGTGAGATAAATCATCAAAGGTTGTGTATAACAACCGCTGAGGTGACGGCACCTGCACTAGGCCGCCAGACCATGGAGAGATATGGTTAGAAACCGACCCCACCTTGAGGGCAGAGCACGGGCTGCAGGACTACCCTTTGAGTAGGCATCGAATCAGGGGCCTACAAACCACACCAGCGGTGTGCAGCGGTGGGACAGAGGAAGTTGTAAGGGTAGAATTAGCACATGTTTAACGTCGGTATCTATGTGATATGTTTAACGACGGTATGCGAAGTATATATTGTTGTTACTCATGGTCTATGTGACCTTAGCTGTGGTTGCAGGCCACAAGCTGGATCTAGGGTTGGTTAACAATCCTTCTGGACTGAGTGGGGAATGATACAATAAAATAATTGACATGTTTTCTTACTCTCTTATTATGTGTTTTACTTTAATACTACATGCTCCAACTTTATATCATATTCTCAACTTTTATGTCTTTTCAATGTATAAACTTTTGTCTCATGTTCTCAATTGTTTCAGTATTCATATGATCTGCTTAAATTTTATGCCTCTCCATACTTAGACATTTGTCTTACTCCTCTTGCTACGGTTCTTGTTCCCCTCCCACCGTAGGTTAAAGAAGATCTCAAGTTTCATCGTGTGGCTTTTCTAACTAGATCCTGGCGGGAGCAGCATCAGGCTAAATGATCAAATTCTTAGTTGATGTTCAAGTGTTTAAAGCTAATCAAGTGAATATAATATTTGAAACACTATTACAACCCATGTCATGTAATATAGACATTTTGAAGATGTAATAAAGTTTTGTGGGTACTATCTATTACTTGATGCTTCTTCCATAACGCCATCGGGTTTTAATCTCCACGATTAAAAATTAATTGTGGAGGCAAAAATCTGGGACGTTACAACCAACCTGACCCGTTCTTGGTGGTGGAAATGTACAAAACTTCCACAAAATGATGCATAGAAGGACGAGGGTGTCACTCGACCCTACGGGGTCATCCATGACATGTTGGAGGCACCATCGAAGGGAATTTACACTCTCCCTATGAACACAGACCAGCATTTTCAACAAGATGATCCCCTGTTGTATATGGTGGACCAGGTTCTGCGCCTTGGAACAAATATGGATGATTACAACATTTTCGCAACTACATGGCAATGTTTAGAAGCCGTTTACGCTCTCCACCAGCATTCACGACCTCTAGATTTTTCTGTAGCAGTGCACGATAATACTGCTTTTGCAACTAGGACATGCCAACTTTAAGTATGGTTTCTCTTTTAGGAGGCAGACCCTTTTCAACATCTGATTTCAATCTCCTCAGAAGGAAAGGTCGTAGGACCTTTTAATGCACAAGAAAATCAGTACAGTATCAAAATGGCAAATTCGGAATATCAAAATCCTCCACAACTCACCTTGTGCAGTTGTTGGACAACCTCCTGCTGATCATTTTCCACAGAAATTTGGAACCATTCATCAAAGGTTTCTGCTGAACTAAATATCTCAGGAAGAAGAAAGTTGAGAAGAGCCCATAATTCATGAAGATTGTTCTGAGCACAAAGATAACCATAATTAGAAAAGTAAACAACCAAAACAGGAAAATAAACATTAGAGCTAAACAATTACAGGTGGAACAATATTTCTCCAATAAGTTATCTCATCACATGAAAAGTGATGCCATATCAAAGAAAAAAAATCACACATGTTGAAATACAGTGTGCTCTCATGCACCAAACACACATTTCCAGAAGATCTTCGGTCCAAGATATTACAAATGGATGTAGCAGAGCAAAGCAGGTACCTGAAGAGGTGTGCCTGTTATGAGAAGGCGATAATTGGTCTTATAGAGATCGATTGGCTAATGATACAGGCGGGTCCAATAGAATGCAGACTTGAGATGATCGGAAGGGGGATCCTGACAATCAAGATTCTTATTCTGAGAACTTATAGATGCACCATTGCATGTATTTTCTTGTATATTATAAATATATCTTATCTAGTGAAACTGAGGCTGAATTGGGGACATACCTTGACTATACATCAAGTCTCAAAATCCCAAATAACCAAAAATGATTGTAACGGATACATAGAAGGTGTATTAACTGTTGAATAGATGACGTTAGAGATAATTATAGAAGCATATACTACATCTATGAAGGGTGTTGAAGTTAGAAAGAACCTGAATCCTATCAAAGATGAGTTGTTTAATTGGGCTGGAACCTAAAACAATGAAAGAAAACAATGATAACAAAAGTGCAGACTGCTTGGCTTCTCTAAAAACCTATGCCAAATATAATGATAATCTATTTCAGTACAATGCAAGCATATTTACCTCTTTCTTGAAATTATGATCATAGGAAGAGAAGATAAAGGACGATATATGTGGTATTGTTATGCTTTTTGTGGCGAGTCTCACTGTTGCAAGCACAATAAAACACAAATAGGACACAAACACACAATAACATTTCTGTGTCGATCACAAATATATTGTTTCATCTAGCTCATGTACATCATCCAAAGGAAGTATGGATATCACATTCTAGAAAGATACACATTCAACAATCTGGAAACATGCCTACAACCAAGTATAGTAATAATTGTGTGATGACAGTTCTGAAAACTATCTATTCATTAGCTAAATCACTAACAATATAATGTAGGATTGTCTAAGCAACATACAACCATATGTTTAAATATGCAAATGTCTAACTAATAAGTCGTTCAAATATATGAACTAAGTGTAAAACTTGACATAAAAGGATGCAAAATAGATCATGATGTTTCTAAAAATCAAGATGAATCTTCATTTTGTGATGGAGGTGAAGCATGCAACATGCGTGAAGACCGACCCTACAAATTAAAAAGTGGATATATATGTAAGTTGTACTCTAATACTTTCTCCTGAATATGATTTCTTATATGAATATATGAAAATACTTCATTTACTGATCTGTTGAGCATATTTTGACACAACGCCTCCCTTCTTTCCGTCACATACCTCTTGCCAAGTTTTCTCTCCTGGTAATATGTAAATAAAAATTGAGGTTGTATAAGTTGAAGCAATATCATGCAAGGTGTAAAATTATACCAATGTTACTATTTTAGCTTTAGCATCAACAAGTTCTTCGCTCATATCCTCTAGTTCTTTGTTCTTATCTTCTAGTTGTTGTTGAAGATCAGTGACAGCTGAATGTAGAGCTTGTTTGGCTTTCTGATTCCGCATATCTCTACGAGACACTCCAACACCGTATCCCCTTTCATACCTTCCACGATGTGGGCCATAAATGCCATCCGTAATAGATCCAAACACCAATGGGTCTTGTGTTTTGTCAACACCTTTTTCCACACAAGTTTGAGCAACTTGTCTCTAATATACATTAAAAAAAGAACAATATATCAAAATAAGTGAGAAAGTAATTTAGCAAAAAAGGTCAGTTTACAACTTACAAGTAAAACTTCTGTCCTCTCATTCGGAAAGTTATTATTCCGGTCTAAATGAGCACCAAAATATGCCTTGTATTCTGTAAACTCTTCTCCTTCTTCTTGTTTCTATACAATTTGTGGGCAATAATTAGAATACTATATAGAATCCTTGTGAAAGACGAAAACAAATGATCATGAATACTAACTAGGCATACCAAATTGTATCATAGGGTTGCAATTGAAATAGGTCTGCCAGTATATGTGGGCCCTGTAACACATCTGCTAGCCTTGTTTCTTGTCGCTAGAAGCTGAGATGGTTGAAATAGTAATAAATATATATATATGCAACGGCGTTTGAATATATTGTAGTGCATCATTACCTTAGTTTCTGGTTTATCCCAGTACTGCAACAGTTCTTCCCATTGATTATCAGAAATCATGTTATCCATGCTCGATTGAGGTTGTTCCTCTATGGACTTGTCTGCTTCATTATATTTCTTCTTCAATTTGTGCCTCCATGTTCTAATGTCACGTTGAACTCTTGACTTACACCATGAAACAACTCCATCCATGGGAGCTTTTCTATGCCCATCCTCCATTACAAAGTCAAAATCATCCTACTCAAAAATTGAATAATAATATATATGTGACATCAATTCACACTAAAATCATTATGGAATATTGACATTGAATATGTCGCATACCTTCAGAGCATCCATCACACCTGCAAAACTTGTTTTGTGTCTTTGTCCCCATTTTTCTGCAATGGGAAAATATTTTATGTGCCGAGCATGTATGCCTAGCCATTCTGATAGCTTTGAAGCTTCACGTGCAACGGGAACTCCCAACTCACGATCAACTATGCATTTCCATTTTTTTCCTTTTGGGGGTGCAACGGCTTTGTATGTTTTGCATCCCCTTGTTTTTTTCTTAGCAGTTTCTGAATCATTCACAATTTCAATTGTAAATATCAAGTTTACCAATGTACATTTTAGTGGAATTCCCTACCTGCTTCACACCTTGGTTCTTATTGATTTACTTCTTCAACTCTCACTTGTTCTTCAGTATGTAAATTATCTTGAAGATTACCGCCATCTTCTATTATTATGTACAATTTAGACATTGTATAAATGGGTGAGATGCAAGATGTCCAAAAATAACCTAGGCAAATAACTATGACACAGATGAACTAGCCACCTAGGAATCATCCCCCACCTCATGAAAGACTAGTCACCCAGAGGTGTGTGCCATGATAACAATAATATGTTAAGATCATTACCTACAAGATGAACATTTGAAGCTCCATGAATAGGTAGTTGATCTTCATTTTCTTCAAATTCTGCCATAAATCCATGGTTATAGGGATCGATTACATAACAAAAAATTGTTCTTCTAAAGATAATACCTGGAACACGGATTTTTGAAGTTCCCTGAATATTTAAATCATCTTCAACATACAAACAAGTATTAAAATTTGCAATAATGGATGCAATTAGAAGTGATCAAGTAAACGATTACATATAAATTGACACAACTCACCTAGCTCCTCATGGTAGTGAGTTTCACCTATATCATCATCATTCCTATGAAAACGTAAGGGAGATTCACACATATCTCCATATTCTACAATCTCTTCCGGAGTGATAGACACCCTCTTGTTCCATTGCATATTTCCTATTCCAATGTATGATGAAAAATAATAAATAAAAGAATGATAAGTCTATAAAAACATATGGTTCAAATTCCAAAAAAATATTTACATATATGTGTGTTTCATGGAGTGTAGGTGGTTGGGTGTAATTACAATTAACATACCCAAAACATCACTCGTTGATGATGCCCCAAGATGTGAAGAATCTGAATCACATTGAATAGACATTATCCTTTGTTTTAGATGTGTATTTGTCTTCACGGTGTTTGAGATAGACTTTCCATGCACAAAGCTCCCTTTACATTAAATAAAGTATATTAAGAAATGGGAATCATGACACGCTTTTTACGTGCGTAGAAACGCAAGTGTACGCATCAATGTAATATAGGCCTTTGTGAGGCCCGAGTCGAACTCAGGGATACGTGAATTGTCGGAGACTACTACTAACTACTCGCAATCAGCTAGACCAATTAAAGAGTTGGAAGTTGTTAAATTTAAAGAAAATGAAATAAAACAAAACAAAGAAATCGATTAAATGTTTGGTTTAATCAATTCAAGATGAGATATTTAGGATTGTGGTTTCACTGCGGGTTTTCATTGTATTAAATTCTATTCAGTCATTCAAATTTATCTCTCTATCTGGGTAGTGGCCTGAAATCAGAATTTCCCACTGTCGTGGTACAATTCACTACCTATGTCTAGGTCGGTTCCGCCATCGTAGTAACCTATACCCTAAACTAGGTGCATTAAAATCGATCTCTCAGTATCCACCATTAACCTTACACCACCTTGTTCAAGGGATTTGTCAATTAACGAGAATTTCATCTCTTTTCAACCGTTAATTCTTCTTTCAAAGTAATTAAGGGAATTAGATTATTATTATGGTGATCAAGCATAACAATATAATTGAGAAAATGAAATTATACCACGGATTTAAGAGATAAAATATGAATTACTATGATAAAATTGTCATACAATGAATTCCCGGGCTACTCCCGGTCCTAAAGACAAAGGGGATTAGCCCTGCATGTTCATCTCAAAGCAAAACATGGTAGAGAAAAAGGGAAACATGGAGAAAAACATGATTGAGTGGTGAAACCCCTAAACGGAGAAGATCCAATCGCTCCTTGGCGTAGAATACACGTTCTCCCGCCTTTCGGTGGTGGAAATCATCTTCTTCGGTGTCCGGATCGACTGGGGCGTGCTTCTGGGCTCCGTTCTTCTCTCCACACCTTCTCGGGACGTGTGCAGCGGCTAATGACGTGATAGATTGCTCTTGGCCGCCGTCATTAGGTATAATCGCCGAGTTAGGTCGCCAAAATATCACAACCGTCGGATTTAGATCAATCTGAAGCAAACATGTATCTAACGGTGTCGATACCATCAATGCGGGTTGATGGTATCGACACGGAACTGTATCGGCTGAATTTCTTTTATTTTCTTTGTCGCAACTGATGCCACCTCGATACCATCGACGCGGGTCAATGGTATCGACATTCATAGGCGTCGGTTTTGTCCTTTTACTGTCGATGTAGCTCCACTAGTCGATGGTATCGACTGATGTGTCGATAGTATCGACTCACTCTTCGCCAGCAACCTGATGGTATCTCGATACCATCGACTCTCCTGTCGATAGTATCAAGATTTTGTTGCTCCTTGCGACTGGCTGCCTGTGGTCCGGTCGATGGTATCGACCACTGTCGATGGTATCGACACCAACAGATACTTGTTTTTCCTGAAATTTCAACATGAAACCACATAAGCCGAAACAAAACATATTCTTATGATAATTTATGCTCAAAATACTGAAATAAGGGAGATTTGACATAGAGAATGATCATAGACCAAAGTAAATGAATTATGCAATATTAACCACCAAAATGACTAATAAATGCATAAAACTCAAATAAAACAAGTCTATAAATGCGACTCAAAATCATCGCATCAAACTCCCCTAAGCTTGAACATTGCTCGCCCTCGAGCAACAAAACCTTAGAATAGAATTGCCAGAGTCAACTAAAGAACAAATCATCACAACAGGCATCCCATATGATCCCCACCGGACATTCACATTTCGACCCTCGCTAACCACAGAATGATAATTACCCTAAAGGCGATAGTAATCATCCATAAAAGATTTCTACCTCAAAACTGATGAACACTATCACATAAAGCAGTTAACATAATACAATTCGCCAGTTCAGACTCAGTGCATCTTGTGATCTCCTATACTACGTTGCTCGTCCTAACTACCATCTACATGGAAGCACCTCTCCTGATATTCACAAGTGAGGAGAAAATCATGGTGGCCTACCAATTCGAGCAACAGGTGGATGAAATGGGTGGTTTATGGAAGAAATGGAAGCAGTATATGATTTTAACATGCATAAAACAAGAATGCCCTAAATGATGCATTTGCACATGAACATGCCCTAATGCCTAAGATTGGGTGGAATGATGCATGCATCAACATCCCGTATCAAAATGAGATGGATATCTAACTGAGCTACATTATGTACTTACTCATCTTAAGATGCAGGTGATATGATGTTCCTTTCTCCCTCTTATTCTACTTGCTTCTTAATAACTTTCTTTTTTCTTTTTCATTTTTCTTTTCTTCTTTCTTTTTGTTTCTTTTTGTTTTTTTAAGAGATTATACCCACAAATGACAATGAATAATTTATTGGGATTGCTTTTTCTGCATAACTCAAATAGTTGAACTATTTAGAAGGTATGGAACAATTTTAATTCACCATTAAAGAAGAAATGAGGTACATGATATACTCTATGCATAAGAATTATGAATGCAGCTAAATGACACACACCTAAGGATAATGTGCATGTATCACTATTCTAATTTTTTTTCTTTTTTTTTCTTGCAAAACATATGAAAGTGGTTGCAATGCAAGACCTATCTACATGATATGCAATCAAAAAGGTTAAAACCGTAAAGTACTTCCAATTCTTATGGTGGATTGTGAAAAACAATTGGGTGGAAAGATCACAAGACTAATTGACTAAACTTTTGAGAAGTATTATGTGTCCCTCCTTACTGACCTGTGTAGTAGTTAAGAGGTTTCTCTCTCTTACTTCAAATTAGAGTCTCATTATCATTTGGTCAGTTTAGGCTCACACAACCAATTCCGTCCACTTTTCATGAACCATTAGAGATGTACAGTTGTGATTTTTTGTTTTAAAGTTGACAAAACCAATCATTTTCTTAAGTTATGTGCTCAAAGTTGAACAACACTCAAGCTTGCGAACACTCAAAATTTTTTAATTTTCCCTTAATTCCCATGCACAAGCAATTGAGATGACACAATACTTAAGACATCCACAATTACACTAGATAGAATGTGGATCCTACAAACAAATCAGATTGCAAGAAATAAATGACAAGAACAAAATAAAACTAAAAACAGAGAAAATAAAAGATAGAGTTGTTCCAACTACCCCCCAAGCTTGAATCCGACTATGGCCTCATAGTCAAAAACAATCTTACAGGTTGGAACAGGGATACCGATTTACTCTTCTGGCGGGTACTGCGGAGCTGTAGGGTCCCAGGAAGGGTACTCTCCCTGAAAGCTCGGATCAAACCAGGGCATAGGCGGAGGTTGTGGATACCCCCAAAAGTAGTTTTGGCTCCAGTAGTGATCATAAAAGGGCTGCTGCTGCATCTCCATCCTATGCAACTAATCATGAATCTATTGTTGGTTGCCAAGGAGGAGGCGCTCATTCTCGAAGATCGCCCGCTGATTGTCAAGTAACCGGTTCGTAGTATCCTGAATACCGGTATACACTGTAGTGTGATGCTGCATCATCTGATGTATGTCCTGCAGCATAGCATACATTCCTTGTATAGAATAGGCATCCTTGCTTGGCTGCGAGGGCGGTGGTGGTGGCGGAGGCTGCGAAGATGAAGATGCAGCTGGATGCATGCGAGGACGCTTCCTAGGTGCCACTCGTGCCCGAAGAGGAGTGTAGGTCTCCTCTTCCTCTTCAGCCTCGTCGTCATCATTGTTGTCGTCGTCGTTGCCGCCGTCTTCATCGGAGTCAGCAATGGCTATGATAGGCCATCGAAAATGTTGTGCCCCTTCGATATTGAATACAGGATCGGGAAGCGAGCATTCTTGGTATGCATGGTTTACATGGCAGTGAGCATAAGGTAAACCATCCCGAAGCAAGATGAGGTTTGATCGGTGAAGATGCTACAAATTAACCTTGCTTTTGCTGGAGAGAGGAGTAAGCTACTGGAAATTCAACCCAAGGTAGGAGGCCAGCTTTTTGATAAGCCCTCCAAAGTGAATTGGAGCTTTCTGTGTACTCCTCTTTACTGCCAAAACACGCGTTAAGAAAAACGCACCCCAGTTGCATTCTTGGCGCTTCAGTAGCTTGTGCAGGAAAAATAGGTTTGTCTCCTGAAACTTGCTGAGAGCCAGATCACCACGGCTGAATAAAGTGGTGCAGATCATGCGGTGTAGAACCCACACGAACGGATGCTCAAAATCTGCCACCGCCGCATTGTGGTAGCTCACAGCTTTGCCCGGCGGCACCGTCACAAGCTCGGCGAAGATGGCGTCGTAGTTGGTCTGGTTGTCTGGCCGCCGGTAGTCATTGCGCCCATGGTTCCAGTTGTAGATGGAGTTGAACTGGCGGAGGGTGAGAGTGTAGTCATTATTGTACAGCCGAAAAGAAATGCGGCCCTTGATCCACTCGCGATCTGTGGCGATGATGTCATTGGGCACGATGCAGACGTCCAATGACGCCATGAATTCAGCCACCAGCTCCTTATATGTCGGCCAGTCACCGAAGAACGGCTGGCCATCAGCATGGTACTCCATCTCATCGGGCATCCTACTCGTATGCCTCGCCTGCCCTTTCAAGACGTAGGTGAGATTAGCCTCAAACCCAAGTTGCGGATCGTCTCCTGCTCAACATAGCGGGTCGGCTTGATTTTCCTCTTCAGAATCTCCTCATAGATCTTCTTGACCTCCGTGGATGGGTGAACAATCCGCGGGCATGGAATCGACACAGTCGGTGGAGGAACGAACTTCGGAATGTCCATCGGATTGGCGCGCGAAGAAGATGCACCAGCAACATGCACCATGATTGTAGAAGAAAGAGGAGTAGAGAAAGATCTTGGTGAAGATCGGAGAAGGAAATCTCCGCTCGATGAAGAACATGCTCCTAGATGCTCGTCGCCGGGCTCAGATTGCTCTTGAGGACGCTCGGTGCAAGTGAAGAAGAATTGCTCTGGGGTTCTGACGTCATATGATGACAATCCTTCTCATATATAGCTGACGTCGGCGCTGCTGTGTGCCCGTCGATACCATCGACTCGAGTCGATGGTATCGACACGGGTAGCACAATCCGTACTGCCGCTGGTATCGACGGTCATCGATGGCTGGATTTGCGGGGCCCGGATTGCTAACGTGTCGATACTATTGATAGGTGTCGATGGTATCGACCCGTCCCACGGATCAACTTTCTGGTTGCAGCGATCGCCGTTGATCTCCTCTCGCGGATCGGTGATGTGGCACGTCGATAGTATCGACGCTCTGATTAGGGCAACTCCCTCGCGAGGCCCGGCTGCCGCCTTCTGTCTGTAACTGTGTCGATACCATCGACAGGCCCGTCGATGGTATCGACTTCACTGAGACGATTTCTTCTGAAAATCTCCAGAGATCTCGATGGTATCGACTGGCATGTCGATACAATCGACTTTGATTCTATGATCAACCTGTTGGTGTGTCGATACTATCGACGAGGCCATCGATAGTATCAATGTAGTGCGATTTCTGCAGTCACCAACCTGTACCCCGGTCGATACCATCGACACAAGGGTCGATGGTATCGACCCTGCCTCAGTCCTGCACAATGAGAAAATGATCACAGTATCTTTTTTACACTAAAAACAAAGTCAAAACAAATCAAACTACAAATGTAAAAGAAACTAAACTAAAGTACCGATGGCTGGGTTGCCTCCCAACAAGCACCCTTATTTAACGTCTTAGGCTATACGACTTGAAGCTCGTCATGCATCCGGAAATACAATGAGTTTGACCTCATTCACTTTCCTTGTGAAATCTTCACCAATGTACAGTTTCAACCTCTGTCCATTGACCAAAAACGTGGTCTCGCCATCGCGCACCATGATAGCGCCATGTGGTCTGACCTCCTCTATTGTGAATGGTCCACTCCATCGGGATTTCAGCTTCCCGGGATGCATCTTCAGCCTGGAGTTGAACAAAAGGACACGATCTCCTTTCTTGAAAACGCGCATCTGAATGTGGCGATCATGAATCAACTTTGTGCGCTCCTTGTATATCTAAGAGTTTTCATATGCATTCATTCGCAGCTCATCAAGTTCATTTAGTTCAAGTAACCTCTTCTTGCCCGCTTCATCATAACTCAAATTTAGCTTCCTCAGCGCCCAATGCGCTTTATGCTCTAATTCCACCGGTAAGTGACAGGCCCGACCATCAGCCAACGTAAAAGGTGTGGTGCCTATAGGTGTCTTGTATGCCATCCTGTATGCCCACAACACATCCAGTAGTAGGGCACTCCAATTCCTCCTCGTGGAAGCCACAGTACGCTCCAAGATCTTCTTAATCTCTCGATTGGAGACCTCCACTTGTCCTTGAGTTTGCGGGTGGTACGGGGTACCAATGTTGTGTTTGACCCCATATTTTCTCAATAGTGTCGAGAACTTTTGATTCCTGAAGTGTGTACCCCCATCACTAATGATCATTCGGGGCACACCAAACCGACAGAAAATATATTCCTTAACAAACCTACACACTACAGTGGAATCATTAGTCCTTGTGGGTATTGCCTCTACCCACATCGACACATAATCAACAGCCAAAAGGATATACAAATTAGAATTTGAGGACACAAAGGGTCCCATAAAATCTATACCCCATAAGTCAAATACCTCAACCTCCTGGAATACATTAAGGGGCATCTCTTGTCTCTTCGAAATGTTACCCGCCCTTTGGCTGGAATCACATTGCCTCACAAACTCATAAGCATCCCTAAACAAGGTAGTCCAGTATAGGCCACTTTCCAGTACTTTGGCTGCCATACGAGAGCTTGCGTGGTGTCTGCCCGTCGGTAGTGTATGGCAATGACGAAGAACACTCTCGTATTCCACCTTAGGTACACATATGCGTAAGACACCATCCCTGCATTGCTTCAAGAGAATAGGGTCATCCCAAAAATAATATCGTAGAGAATGGAAAAAATTCTTCTTCTCTTGATACGTCCAATCATCCGGGATGATTTTACAGGCAAGATAGTTCACAATATAAGAAAACCACGGATCTTTAGATGTCACTTTCAAAATCTATTCATCTGGAAATGTCTCGGTAATGGGTATGTGTAAATCTTTTTCATCTACCCTCTCTAACCTAGACAAATGGTCCGTGACCACATTTTCAATCCCCGCCTTGTCTTTGATTTCGATATCAAATTCCTGTAAAAGCAAGATCCACCTAATCAATCTAGGTTTGGCATCTTTTTTCTCCATTAAATACTTAATGGCGGCGTGGTCCGTCCAAACCACGACTTTCGATCCAACTAGATATTGCCGAAATTTTTCAAAAGTGAAAACAACAGTAAGCAATTCTTTCTCGGTAGTCGTGTAATTGAGTTGGGCGTCATTCAAAGTTTTAGATGCATAAAAAACCACAGCGGGTTTGTTGTCCACCCGCTGTCCCAAAACAGCCCCAACCGCAAAATCGGATGCATCACACATTAGTTCAAACGGCTTGGTCCAATCCGGTGTTTGCACAACCAGTGCGGAAATCAATTTTTCCTTCAGCACGTTGAACGCATTTAGACATTTTTCATTAAAGTCAAAAACAACATCCTTTTCTAAAAGCTCAGATAAAGGTTTGGTGATTTTAGAAAGATCTTTTATAAAATGACGATAGAAACCGGCATGACCTAAGAAACTTCACACCCCTTTTACCGAATTTGGTGGGGGCAATTTGGAAATCACTTCGATTTTTACCGGGTCTACCTCCAAACCTTTGCTAGACACTTTATGTCCTAGCACTATTCCTTCACTCACCATCATGTGGCATTTCTCCCAATTGAGGACCAAATGTGTGTCCTCGCAACGTTGTAAAACCTTATCCAGATTGTAAAGGCACTCATCAAAAGATGCACCATAAACAGAGAAATCATCCATAAAAACCTCTAGACAGCGTTCTACCATATCAGAAAAAATGGCGAGCATACAACGCTGAAAGGTCGTCGGTGCATTACATAACCCAAAAGGCATACGGCGGTACGCAAACGTTCCATAAGGACAAGTGAAGGTGGACTTCTCTTGGTCCTTAGGATCAATCGAAATCTGATTGTACCCCGAATAACCATCCAGAAAACAAAAATGTGATCGGCCGGCTAAGCGCTCTAAAATTTGATCAATAAACGGAAGAGGAAAGTGATCCTTCAGCGTAGCGGCATTCAATCGTCGGTAATCTATGCAAACACGCCACCCGGTTACCAAGCGGGTGGTGACAGGTTCATTTAAAAGATTATGGATAACAGTGATTCCCCCCTTTTTAGGGACTACCTGCGTAGGACTCACCCACGTCGAATCAGATATAGCATAGATGATACCTGTGGAAATAAGTTTAATCACCTCCTTCTTAACAACCTCCATCATGCTCGGATTTAGATGACGTTGCGGTTGAATCACCGGCTTGGCTCCCTCCTCGAGCCGAATCTTGTGCTGGCACAAAGTAGGGGAGATCCCCTTGATATCTGCGACAGACCACCCAAATGCTCCCAGGTGGTTCTTCAGCACTATCAGCAACTGGTCCTCCTCCTCAGCACTCAGATAAGCAGATATGATCACAGGCAACTTTTCTTCCTCAGCTAGAAATGCATACTTGAGGTGCGGTGGCAACGACATCAACTCCAATTATGGCAGGCTGATTAAGGATGATTGAAGCGGTGGTGGGAGTTCGCCTAAATCTTCATAGTACCTCGCATAGAAGCACGACAACATCTGAAGCATCTTGGCGCACTCCTGCAGTGATTTGCTTCTCATTCAATCATGAGTGATATTGACTAAGCAGGCCTCAAGCGGTAATTCTGGATATGCATCAAAAACTGAATTTGCTATAGCCTCATCTTCAGCAGAGGGAGGAATGTCCTCCTCCTCATCATTCGGAAAACCTACAGCCTTGCTAAGGGATACCACCTTGGTCTTCTCCATGATGTCCACAGCCAAAGTCCCTTTTTCCACCTTGGTCATTACATGAGCCATATCTAAAAATGGCTTCCCTAAACAAAGTGAGATATTGTGATCAAAATGTTTCACCATGTGGCATTGTTCCTTGGCTTTAGGTGAAGTGGCGCTAGAAGGCATGACCATCTCGAATCGATCATCGGCTATACCTAAGGTCAAACGACCTCTTCCCATCTCAAGTATCATGTCAGCTGTAGCTTGGAAGGGTCGTCCGAGTAGTAACTCATTGCCTTGTTCATCTTGCATCTCCATGATGACAAAATCTACTGGAAATACAAATCGATCTACTTTCACGAGCACGTCTTCACAAATATCGTATGGCTTCACCACTGAATTGTCCGCCAACTGGATTGTCATGTTGCTCAGCCGTGACTCTTTTAATCCCAACTTCTTGAATGTAGAGAGGGGCATCAAGTTAATGCTCGCCCCTGAGTCACATAGCGCTTCACCAAACTTAACTTTCCCGATGTAACATGAGATGTTGAAATAGCCCGGATCCTGCCTCTTTGGCGGCAATGTGCCCATGATGAAGGCACTCACCTGCTCCTTGAGCACAACAACCTCCGTGTCTGGGATTTTTCTCTTCTTGGTAATGATGTCTTTCAGAAATTTTCCGTAAGAAGGGATTTTCTCAATTGCTTCCAATAATGGGATGTTGACTGAAAGCTTTCTGAAACTGTCTAGAAACTTTTTAAATTGGGCATCCACTTTCCTTGCCTTTGCACTGTTCGGATATGGGACCGGGACAGCCTGTGCCCTTTGATGCGGTGGCACATAAGGTGTCCTTTTCGGCGTCTCCTCCACATCTGCAATAGGAACTTCAGTAGCATCCACTGCTATATCCGCAACTGGTTCTGTGACCGGTATGGGCAGCTCCTCAGTGGCCTCACCTTCAATTTCTGCTTGGGGTTTTCTTGGTTCATCGGCTCTGGGGTTTAAAAGCTTATTGCCACTCCTTAGCAAGATGGCCTTTGCCTGTTGGTTTCCTCCTGGAATATTAGTGTTACCCGGAAAACCTTGGTGTGCCGGCTTCTTCAAATTGGCTATCTCCGCTGCCATTCACGCCATGGAAGTTTCTATTGTCCTCATTTGAGCCCCATGGCTCTGTAGTGTCTGCCCAAACTGGTTCATAAACTCCCCTTGTTGCTTTATCTGCTGGCCAAAAGTAGTCATTAATTCTTGATTTTGCTTTATCACCTGATTGAGCAACTCCGTGCTCTTATCCTCCGCTACTGGCTGGGGTTTTTCATCTGGATCCAGTAAGAAGTTGTTTGGATCCTTCCAAGAGAACTTCTTGTCCTTTCTCCATGAATAATCATTATTTCTGTAGCCTTGCTGCTGCCTCATGAATTTAACTTGAGCCTCATCCTCGGACTCAGTATCCTCCGTTGCAAGCAGTTTCTTCGTGAGAAGATCCATCTTCTCATTCAGCTCCTTGATTGCTTTAGACTCCCATGCTACTCGAACATGCTCCACGGCGTCTCTATCGCCCCACAATTGCTTCTTGGCCATGTTCTTAAGGATTTCCCAACACCTCGTGTCGGTATTGTTCAAAAAGAATCATGAGCCTGCTGAATCGAGGTTACTTCTATCATGCTCGGAGAGAGCAAAATAGAAGATCTTGACCTGTGTCTCTTTGTCAAGCCCGTGATGTGGGCACCACCTTAGCATGATCTGAAACCTTTCCCAGGTCTCAGAGTAGGTCTCCCCTACTTTCTGAGTGAAGTTGTGGATCTTCCTGATCATGTCATTGGTCTTCTCGGGTGGGAAGAACCGTTCAAAGAAAACCTCCACCATGTGGTCCCAAGATTCCACATATTCATCATCCAGGTTGTGCAACCACTCCCGTGCGTTTCCCGCTAGAGAACTTGGGAAGAGCTTCAAGTAGAGAACATCTTGTGGAAATCTGTCTATTTTTATCATATCACAATTCTCCACAAATTGACTTATATGTGCGACTGGGTCTTCATTCTTGAGCCCATGGAATGCATTCGACTTAACCAAGTTAATTAATGCAGGATCAATCTTGTATGTCAGAATATTAACCGCCTGCTTCTTGATCGGCCCCTTGGTAGCAGATGAAGAAGAAGCTTTGATCTTCTCCCATATTGTCTGTGGCTCTGCCATTTCTTCTTGTTCGGATTCTAAATCTGTTTCTTCTAAGTGGTCTTGATTGTGGCCTTCCTCGTCGTCAGGTCCCGTCAGTGGAACCTCTGGTGCCTGTTGCGTGTAGTTGGTACTACGCGTCTGCACCATACACAGTACCTGCAAAGTGAAAATTTAAGGTCAGTACCGTGCTTGACGATTACAAAATTTAGAGAATATACTATGAATTTTCAAAATGATAAAAAAAATAAAAATGTGGCCTAGAGTGGTCGCTTGAAGTACTCGTAGTGCCGACAACTTGCCGTATCCCCGGCAACGGCGCCAAAAACTTGACACGCTTTTTACGTGCGTAGAAACGCAAGTGTACGCATCAATGTAATATAGGCCTTTGTGAGGCCCGAGTCGAACTCAGGGATACATGAATTGTCAGAGACTACTACTAACTACTTGCAATCAGCTAGACCGATTAAAGAGTTGGAATTTGTTGTTAAAATTAAAAGAAAATGAAACAAAACAAAACAAAGCAATCGATTAAATGTTTGGTTTAATCAATTCAAGATGAGATCTTTAGGATTGTGGTTTCACCGCGGGTTTTCATTGTATTAAATTCTATTCAGTCATTCAAATTTATCTCTCTATCCGGGTAGTGGCCTGAAATCAGAATTGCCCACTGTCATGGTACAATTCACTACCTATGTCTAGGTCGGTTCCACCGTCGTAGTAACCTATACCCTAAACTAGGTGCATTAAAATTGATCTCTCGGTATCCACCATTAACCTTACACCACATTGTTCAAGGGATTTGTCAATTAACGTGAATTTCATCTCTTTTCAATCATTAATTCTTCTTTCAAAGTAATTAAGGGCATTAGATTATTATTATGGTGATCAAGCATAACAATATAATTGAGAAAACGAAATTATACCACGGATTTAAGAGATAAAATATGAATTACTATGATAAAATTGTCATACAATGAATTCTCGGGCTACTCCCGGTCCTAAAGACAAAGGGGATTAGCCCCGCATGTTCATCTCAAAGCAAAACATGGTAGAGAAAAAGGTAAACATGGAGAAAAACGTGATTGAGTGGTGAAACACCTGAACGGAGAAGATCCAATCACTCCTTGGCGTAGAATACGCGTTCTCCCGCCTTTCGATGGTGGAAATCGTCTTCTTCAGCGTCCGGATCGACTGGGGCGTGCTTCTGGGCTCCGTTCTTCTCTCCACACCTTCTCGGGACGTGTGCAGTGGCTAATGACATGATAGATTGCTCTTGGCCGCCGTCATTAGGTATAATCACCGAGTTAGGTCGCCAAAATATCACAGCCGTCAGATTTAGATCAATCTGTAGCAAACATGTATCTAACGGTGTCGATACCATCGACGCGGGTCGATGGTATCGACACGACACTGTATCGGCTGAATTTCTTTTCTTTTCTTTGTCGCAACTGATGCCATCTCGATACCATCGACGTGGGTCAATGGTATCGACATTCATAGGCGTCGGTTTTGTCCTTTTACCATCGTTGTAGCTCCACTAGTCGATGGTATCGACTGATGTGTCGATAGTATCGACTCACTCTTCGCCAGAAACCTGATGGTATCTTGATACCATCGACTCTCCTGTTGATAGTATCGAGATTTTGCTGCTCTTTGCGGCTGGCTGCCTGTGGTCCGATCGATGGTATCGACCACTGTCGATGGTATCGACAGCAACAGATACTTGTTTTTCCTGAAATTTCAACATGAAACCACATAAGCCGAAACAAAACATATTCTTGTGATAATTTATGCTGAAAATACTGAAATAAGGGAGATTTTACATAGAGAGTGATCATAGACCAAAGTAAATGAATTATGTAATATTAACCACCAAAATGACTAATAAATGCATAAAAATCAAATAAAAAAAGTCTATAAATGCGACTCAAAATCATCGCATCAAATCACTTCTGCAAAACACAAAATATAATGGGTAGTGTGGGCTCTGATCTCCAAACCACGATATAAACACGATTTAAACTTAGCGGAAGCGATTCGATTAACAACGGAAGACAAAAATCACGGGAAATTTAAAACTTTTCGAGACAAGAGCTTGAATCCATAAAGCTTCATTCATAAAAGGAGATAAACTGTTTACATCTCATGATAATTACTTCTTGAGTAATTATATACAACAAGATACAAAATCTCAAGAACTCATAACCAAAAGACTCCAAGACCAGAGAGTACAGAGGACACATAGGACTGACTCTAACTACACCACATGGCAAGCTAAATCTCCACCTGAGATTTACTGCTGCTCTTGGTGCTGCTGCTGGGACTGGTCACCTGTAGACCTGTTCCTCCGTCCTCGACGTCCACCTAAAAAGTTGAAGTCTACGGGGTGAGACAATTGTACATAATTGTCCCAGCGAGAGTTATAACTCTCCGCCAGAAGCTTTATTATAACATCAAAGAATAACTTAAGCAGTAAAAGCTTACAAAGTATTCAATAGCAGATACAGTTGTATACAAGAGCTCAACATATATCAAGCATGAAGAACATATGCACTATACAGTGTAACATCAATCAATTAGCTCATAGTTACCTTTAACAGGTATACTACGCTGTAGATTATGTTTTTCAAACATTCTTATTATTATGCCCTATGGAGATGAGGTTTACCACTCATACCCCAACCAATCACTGTTAAGTGCCTTAGTATCATACTAGGTCATCGAAAGAGCCGGATTCTCATGACCTTCACCTTCCTCAATCAGTAAGAGGATCACTTGTAGGACATCTTGTATCTCTACTATTATAGCTTACCAGGGTAATCTGGTCCTTCACTATTTTAGAGTTACAGTGGCGTTCTGTACTCTCTTCATCATCAGGAGATTTCATGTTTATCTTCACTGATACGGATATCTATGTTTTCCTCATCATCAGGAGGTTTCATGTTTACCATCCACTGATACAGTATGAGTTTTATAGTGAAGGATTGACGGATTATACATCTACATCAAATTCCTACACTAGGATGTAAGGTTCTACACATCCATATACCCCACATACTCAACAGTATGTGATCCAGGAGTTCCCGTAGGAAAACCTGTTTCACCATCATTTGATCTCTAACAATGATGGATCTATGATCAAGGCTCTACATTTCACTTGATTAGTTAGGTACATTCAGTATTCTTTTACATCATACATTGTTCTTCAAACAATAACAGCAGAATAACAGCTATGAAAGTAGAATACTAAATGCAACAAACCTAACTCACATCAATCATCATTTCTCAGTATACTCATCACAAGTCATCTCTAAAGCATGACCTTGATGGTATTCATGGCTCTTACAGCCCATTAAAACATAGGATGCCACTGACAAGGCATCAAGATATTTTACTATTCATAAAGCTAACAACATGCTTTCAATGAATATAGTATCATCATTCATACCTGGATATGATCGCCTTCATATCAGAACCTGCATGGTTAATTCAACTGATAAAGGTAATTCAAAACAAGAATATACTTTCCACTCTTGTCATAAGAGCTAAGTTCTCTGATTCTCATCAATTAGAGTTTGCTGCTCATATTGCATGTCATCACCCTTGAATTAGGGTTTACTATTCACATTATGGTGAATTGAACTCATAACATCATTATGTATGAGGAACATCATCATTGATTCTCTCATATTAGTTTAAGATTCATCATTTATCATAATTAGGGTTTCATGATCTCACATAGGTGGATCATACCCTAATCATGCACATTCATGTGTATTGAAGGTACTTTACTTGAATTTCCATCATAAAAGGGTACTTTCTCTTTCTTAAGATACTTTCTCTCTCCTCATACTTGTAGATGGTGATAACACCAATCTAGATTAGGTTGGGTTAAGTCCACTTTGATTAACATAGACCAAATCACCACTATTTAAGTGATTAGGGTTTGATTAGAATAAGGTTTCACTCAATTGAACCTTTCAAGGGTATTATGGTAAATTGCACATTGATCATCATCATGGTTTAATTTACTAACCACTTGACCCTTAATGTCTTTTGGTATCATTAGGGTTTAGGTTGAACAACTATTAAACCATTTAAGCCTTCAAGGCATTAGGCAGACATAACTTCAAAAGTCTCCACTAGGTTTCACACCTTCATCCTTCATACGATCTAGAGGTCGTATGCCCTCATTCGATCTTGAGGTTGTATACCCTCATTTGATCTTGAGGTCGAATGCCCTCATACGGTTTGAGGTCAAATGCCCTCATACGGTTTCAGGTCGAATGCCCTCATTCGGTTTGAGATCGAATGACCTTATACGGTCTTGAGGTCGAATGACCTTATACGGTCTTGAGGTCGAATGACCTTATACGGTCTTGAGGTCGAATGACCTTATATGGTCTTGAGGTCGAATGACCTTATACGGTCTTGAGGTCGAATGACCTTATACGGTCTTGAGGTCGAATGACCTCAAAAGCTCAAGATCGTATGGACCTCCAAGGTGGTTCAAAGGGTAAACTCGATTAGGGTTTCCTATGTTGAAGCCATCAATTGGTCTCAAGCTTGCTAACCACTTACCAATTGAGACAATTAGGGTTAGCCTTAACCAATTGGTCACTCAATTGACCCTCAATTGATATCCAATTAGGGTTGGAGTTGGTTCAATTAAGGTCTATAAACGTTCAACCATCAACACTCAACAATGTGAATCAAATCGAAGTTGAACCCATCAATTGACCTCCAATTGGGCTCAAACTTGGCCCAAACGGTCTTGGGATCGTTTGGATATACTCCAAACGGTCTTGAAACCGTTTTCCCAAGAATTCATCAAAATCTAGATTGATTTGATAGGGGTTGAACCTTAATTAAGTCACAAATCAGCAATTTGATTATTTTAATAACCCATTGTAATTGGGCCCTCAATTGATCAAATTACCTTAACCCTAGACCTCCAAACGGTCTTGGGTTGTCACTAAACGGTCTTGAGACCGTTTGGATGAGTTCCAAATGGTCTTGAGACCGTTTGCCCATCCATCCTTTGGACTCTAGTGAAAATTCATCAAGGTTTGATTTATTGAGTTGATCATTACATCACTACTTAATTGCGATGTAATTTGGTATCTTTGTACCTTCAATTGGTCAACTATACTTGAACCCAGACCTCCATACGGTCTTGGGTGATCCCCAAACGGTCTTGAGACCGTTTGGATGATTCCCCAAATGGTCTTGAGACCGTTTGGGCTAATCAACCCAAAATCTCAAATTAGCTCATTGTAATTTCAGCACTGATTTCAATTAGGGTTTACCCTAGTAATAAACCTTCAACTCTTAACTCGTTTGGAATTAGTCCATAAAATTTGGTGAGTAATTAATTAACATCATTATGAACAGTAATCTCATACGGTCAATGCTTAGTCAACCATCTTATACGGTCTTGAGACCGTTTGCCCAAAAAGGGCAAATTAAGCAGATTGAAAATCAGAACTAAATTCAATTGAATTTGCTAATTGTTTTGCCTATATCTCACGATTCCTTTGGAATTAACCTCTCAAATTTTGTGGGTGATTAACCTACATAATTTTGAACAGGATTCCCATACGGTCCATGCTTGGTCAATGCGGCCATACGGTCTTGAGACCGTATGCCTTCATACGACCTTGAAACCGTTTGCCCATAAAATGGTTTTGCAAACCGTATGGGCAATTGGTTGAGGTCGTATGGTAAAGTGGAAAACCGTGGATAAGCATAGGAAATAACGCCCTCATCTTCTAGCTCAAGAACAGAAATAGTTCCTCACGGATTTGCTTGCAAGGAAGCAAGGGAAGATAGGGAAGAAGAAGAACTAGCAACTAAAAGCATAGAAAAGATGTATATAACAAAGCATAGGTTTAGAGTTATAAAACCCGCCTAAAGCTTGCTCCTTGAGCTCCAAGCTTTCGAGCTCCAAGCCTTTAATGGCGTCCTAGAAGATCCACAGGTCGGCCAAGGTGAAACCTCCAAGAAAAGTTGAGAAGAGATGGCTAGAAAGATAGAGCTAAGTGAGCTAGCCATGAATTTGACCTTGAATTCAAGTTTTATCCAAGAATTTAAGAAAAAGGAAGGATCCAAACCTACCTTGCACTCCCCTGGTCGTCCTCCTGAGCCCCAGAGCTCTCCTTAGTCGGTTGAGCAAGGGGGAACAGTGAAGGAAATGAAAGAAATGTTCCCTTGTAAAGAGGGGAAGAAGGCTTATATACTTAGGTGGAATTTCAACATAGGCACATAGGTCTTCCTTATTTTCAACTAAGTACCTCCTTTCTTCTTTGCTCGTCCCTTATTCTTATTTCTAAGGACAACCTTCTTCTAAGGTCAAGAAATGAAGGAAAAGAAGATCAACCTATTACTAAAGCACACACATAAAAGGCTATAGTACTTACACCTTGATTATTAAATCACAAAGGTGTTTTTCATTATATGATTATTCAATTGAAGTGACTTCTTCATCATTTCTTCTCTAAATGATGACAAGAGTCTTACAAGATGTTTTAGATGGTGTATTTTACAAGTTGCACCCCTCAAATTGGGTAAATTGCACTTTACTCCAATTTAGGGTTTCAAGCACAGGGATTGCTTCCACAGCTGCACCTTGGTGCTCAAGCTTGGGAAATCCCTCAAACTTTACCATAATCATTCTTATGATGTCTCAACATCAGAGGAACATCTCAACATGTGAAAATTGCAAGTTAACCCTTCTAACTGGGTAAATTGCACATAGGTCCCTGTATTACAAAACAATCAATTCAACATTGTTTAAAAGGAACAGAAAAGGAAACAAAATATGTTCCTCAGGAACTTAATTACATGCAAAAAGATAATCACTAGTATCTTAATTACATAATTAGGCAAAACACCTAGGGTTAACTCATAACTCAGGTCAGGGATGTTACAAATTATCCACCTCTTACAAGGATTTCGTCCCCGAAATCGATAAAACATATTAAGAGAAAAGGGCAGGATACTTCCTTCTCATCTCATCCTCTAGTTCCCAAGTGGCTTCTTCAATACCACGGTGGTTCCAGAGGACTTTCACAAGGCTTATATCTTTCTTCTTTAACTTTTTAATTCTGTTATCAAGGATTGACACCGGTCCTTCCTCATAAGATATATCATCATTCAATTCTACCTCCATAGGTTGTAGAATTGACTTAGTATCGGGGTGACATTTCTTTAGCATAGAAATGTGAAACACAGGATGTAACCTCTGTAACTCTGGTGGCAGCTCTAGTTTATAGGCTACTTGTCCAATCTGTTCAATGATTGGATAAGGCCCCATAAATCTAGGAGCTAACTTCCCTTTCCTTCCAAAACAAAGGACTCCTTTCCAAGGCGAGACCTTGAGATACACTCTGTCTCCAACCTGGAATTCTAAGGGTCTACGACGTTTGTCAGCATAAGATTTCTGCCTATCCTGTGCAGTCTTAATCTGTTGTTGTATTACTTTAATCTTCTCTGTGGTCTGCTGCACAAGATCAGGACCTAACAACTGATGCTCACCAGTCTCAAACCAACACAAAGGTGATCTACAACGTCTACCATACAAGGATTCATAAGGTGCCATATCAATACTATGTTGATAGCTATTGTTATAGGCAAACTCTATCAAGCTTAGGTGTAGATCCCAACTTCCGGTAAACTGGAGAACACATGCTCTCAACAGGTCTTCTAAGGTCTGTATGGTCCTTTCCGACTGTCCATCAGTCTGTGGATGAAAGGTCGTACTAAACCTTAGCTTGGTGCCTAAGGCTCTGTGTAACTGTTCCCAAAAATGACTTGTAAACTGAGGACCTCTGTCAGAAACTATAATGACAGGAACTCCGTGCAAACACACTATCTCTTGCACATATAACTGTGATAACCTTTCAGCAGAATAGGTTGTTTTGACAGGTAAGAAATGCGCTGTCTTAGTCAACCTATCTACAACTACCCAAATGGAATCATGTCCTTTGTTTGTCCTGGGTAGGCCAACAACAAAGTCCATGGTAACATGATCCCACTTCCACTGTGGTATGGGTAAAGGTTGCATTGTTCCTGCAGGCTTCTGGTGTTCAGCTTTAACTTGCTGACACACAAGACACCTCAGAACAAACTCTGCAACATCCTTCTTCATTCCAGGCCACCAATATAGTTCCTGTAAATTACGATACATCTTGGTGCTCCCTGGATGCATAGCATACATCGAAGAATGAGCTTCTTCCAGGACTAACTTCCTTAAGTTATCCACATCTGGCACTATCATCCTCTCATGATAACAAACTACATGATCATTTGAGTCATGGAAACCATCTTGCTTCTCATTTCCATACTCTGATCTGATCTGCTTAACTGCAGCATCATCTTGCTGTGCTTCCTTAATCTGCTCTCTTAGGGTAGGTTTAATATGCATCTCAGCCAACAACCCGGCTAACAATGACACCTTCAACTGTACATTGTCTTGCCTTAAAGAGATAAACATATCTCTCTTAGAGCACACTAAAGAGTTTAGTTGTGCTCTATCCATGGTTGATGTTGCTGATTTCCTACTCAAGGCATCTGCAACAACATTGGCCTTGCCCGGATGGTAATCAATTGTACAATCATAGTCCTTGATTAACTCCATCCAGCGACGTTGCCTCATGTTAAGCTCATGCTGAGAGAAGATATACTTAAGGTTCTTGTGGTCTGTGAAAATCTGGAATGTCTCTCCGTAGAGATAATGCCTCCAGATCTTCAAGGCATGAACCACAGCAGCTAACTCCAGATCGTGTATCGGATAATTCTCCTCGTGTTTCTTAAGCTGTCGAGAAGCAAAAGAAATCACTTGTTTATCCTGCATCAACACACATCCAAGTCCATTATTGGAGGCATCACAGAAGACTACATATCCTTTTCCTTGTTCAGGTAGCACAAGCACAGGTGCACTTGTCAACCTCTCCTTCAACAACTGGAAAGACTGTTGACACTTATCACTCCAAGAAAAAGGAATATCTTTCCGGGTTAACTTGGTCAAGGGTAAGGCTATAGAACTAAAGTTCTTAATGAACCTTCGATAATAGCTAGCTAACCCCAAGAAACTTCGAATCTCCGTCGGTGTCTTCGGTTGTTCCCACTGTAGAACAGATTCTACCTTTGTAGGGTCAACACGAATTCCCGAGGCAGATATCACATGTCCTAGAAAAGATACCTCCGGCAGCCAGAACTCACACTTGCTAAACTTAGCATACAGCTTGTGTTCTCTTAGCAAGGTCAAAGCTTGGCGAAGATGCTGCTCATGCTGCTGAGCATCCTTACTATAGATCAGAATGTCATCTATGAAGACGACAACACACTGATCAAGGAAAGGTCGGAAAACTCTATTCATGAGTTCCATAAATGCAGCTGGTGCATTGGTTAGTCCAAACGACATAACCGTGAACTCATAGTGACCATACCTTGTCCTAAAGGCAGACTTGGATATGTCACTATCCTTAATACGAAGTTGATGATATCCAGACCTCAAGTCTATCTTTGAAAAGACTATTGCACCACGTAACTGGTCAAAGAGATCATCAATCCTCGGCAGAGGGTACTTGTTCTTTATTGTTACTTTATGGAGTTGTCTATAGTCAATGCACAACCGCATTGACCCATATTTCTTTTTAACAAACAAGACCGGAGCACCCCAAGGTGAAGTGCTCGGTCGAATAAAACCCTTCTCAAGTAACTCTTGAAGCTGTTTCTTGAGTTCTGCCATCTCGGCAGGCGCCATCCTATACGGAGTCGGGGCTATGGGTTTTGTATCTGGGATCAGATTGATTTCAAAATCAATCTCCCGAAGTGGTGGTATACCAGGAAGTTCTTCAGGAAACACATCCTCGAATTCCCTGACTATGGGAACTTCAGAAGGATTGGAACTTTCCTTGGTAACATCTACCACATGGGCCAAGAATGCATAACATCCTTGCCTCAACAGCTTATCAGCAACCATAGCTGACACAAGACAGGTGGGCAGAATCTTTCTTTCACCTTGAAAGATCCATGTGTTGCTTTCATCAGCAAACACAGCCAACTTGGACTCACAATCCAAGACAACTCTATACCTCTCTAAGGTATCCATCCTGAGGATTATATCAAATCCTTGCATATCAAGCGGTATAAGATCCACTTGAATGCGATGGTCAGAAAAGAAGAGGATGCAGGGAGAGCATACCTCCTGCAAAACGGCAGACCCACTCAACGGAGTCTCCAACAACAAACTATATGCCCTATGACTAACAATCACATTGCAGTTACGAATCACTCTATGAGTGATGAAAGAGTGTGTAGCACCCGGGTCAATCAGAACAGATACAACACAGGATGTAGACATATCAGGATATAAAAGTTCCATCTGACCTGCCACTACCCGTGGATTGACCACTGCATCTGGTGGGTTCATAGCATAGAACCTCGATGTCGCCTGGTGTTGAGGTGGTGCTGATGATCCAGCTTGAGACGCTTGTCCACGTCCTCGAGCTGCTCCTTGAGATTGCATTCTCTGAGATCCTTGTTGATTCTGTCTCAGAGGCTGTGTCACACTGACAGGCCTAGAACGGCAATCCTTCATCAAGTGTCCCACCTTACCACAGTTGTAGCATCTCCTCTCCTGTTGTTGTGGTCGGGGTGGTCCAGTAACTGACATCGATGCAGAACTGTGAGTCCCTTGAAGTGGTTGACTCCGTCCTCTACCTCTGCTTGGTGACCATTGAGTTTGAGAACTCGATCTGGGTGGTGGAGGGTTAGGTGCAGAGAATCTAGGTTTCTTGAAATCCCTAGATGAAGAACCCTGGAACTGTGGATATCTTTTCTGGGTTTGCCTCTTCTCAACCACATATCTCTCTATCCTTCAGACTGATTCAACGAAGGTAGAGAATCTCTCTCGGTTTTCTAAGGTAGACACAGGGGTTGACATATCAGCATTCAAACCCTTCTCGAATCTCCTGATTCTTTCCTCATCTGTGGCAGCCATGTGCGGACAGAACCGCAGCAATTCCATGAACTTAGCTTCATACTCGCTAATGTTCATCATGCCCTACCTCAATCTCTCAAACTGAGAGATCTTCTCATCTAGGAAGGTCTTTGGAAAATATCTATTGATAAATTCCCGACGAAACTCTTCCCACGAGAACTCTATTCCAGGTCTCTTCTGCTCTTCCATGTTCCACCAATGACCAGCACTGCCCTTGAGAAGATAGACAGCATGTCTAACCTTCTCAGCCTCCGGGATAATAAGAATCCTGAAAGCCTTCTCCAACTCTGTTAACCACAGATCAACATCTGCGGGGTCAGCAGTCCCAAAGTATTCGGTAGCTCCGACACGACGAAGTCGCTCGAACGTCTTACCGATACCTTGTCCTTCGGGCTGGGCAGGTGCCCTAGGTGCAGGCATGGGCATCCTGTCGGTGATGTGTGTCATGGTAGTCATAAACTGCCCAAACATCATCTGAACTGCTGGGTTACCCATATCAGCTGGGTCAAACTGGGGTGGCTCAGGTGCAGGCTGTTCTATTTCTGGAACCCTTGCACCGCCTCGAGGTGCACTAGCACTACTCTCTGCCACGTACTCATCATGTGGCTCTGCCATCCTTATGTATCTTCTTCTCCTGAGGAGCAGAAGATTCTATTAGATAAGGAAGAGATACTAAGGATAGACTCGACATCCTAAGTCCTATGCCTCTGTAGACTCAACGGACCTAGAGCTCTGATACCACTAATTGTGGGCTCTGATCACCAAACCACGATATAAACACGATTTAAACTTAGCGGAAGCGATTCGATTAACAACGGAAGACAAAAATCACGGGAAATTTAAAACTTTTCGAGACAAGAGATTGAATCCATAAAGCTTCATTCATAAAAGGAGATAAACTGTTTACATCTCATGATAATTACTTCTTGAGTAATTATATACAACAAGATACAAAATCTCAAGAACTCATAACCAAAAGACTCCAAGACCTGAGAGTACAGAGGACACATAGGACTGACTCTAACTACACCACATGGCAGGCTAAATCTCCACCTGAGATTTACTGCTGCTCTTGGTGCTGCTGCTGCTGGGACTGGTCACCTGTAGACCTGTTCCTCCATCCTCGACGTCCACCTAAAAAGTTGAAGTCTACGGGGTGAGACAATTGTACATAATTGTCCCAGCGAGAGTTATAACTCTCCGCCAGAAGCTTTATTATAACATCAAAGAATAACTTAAGCAGTAAAATCTTACAAAGTATTCAATAGCAGATACAGTTGTATACAAGAGCTCAACATATATCAAGCATGAAGAACATATGCACTATACAGTGTAACATCAATCAATTAGCTCATAGTTACCTTTAACAGGTATACTACGCTGTAGATTATGTTTTTCAAACATTCTTATTATTATGCCCTGTGGAGATGAGGTTTACCACTCATACCCCAACCAATCACTGTTAAGTGCCTTAGTATCATACTAGGTCATCGAAAGAGCCGAATTCTCATGACCTTCACCTTCCTCAATCAGTAAGAGGATCACTTGTAGGACATCTTGTGTCTCTACTATTATAGCTCACCAGGGTAATCTGGTCCTTCGCTATTTTAGAGTTACAGTGGCATTCTGTACTCTCTTCGTCATCAGGAGATTTCATGTTTATCTTCACTGAGACGGATATCTATGTTTTTCTCATCATCAGGAGGTTTCATGTTTACCATCCACTGATACAGTATGAGTTTTGTAGTGAAGGATTGACGGATTATACATCTACATCAAATTCCTACACTAGGATGTAAGGTTCTACACATCCATATACCCCACATACTCAACAGTATGTGATCCAGGAGTTCCCGTAGGAAAACCTGTTTCACCATCATTTGATCTCTAACAATGATGGATCTATGATCAAGGCTCTACATTTCACTTGATTAGTTAGGTACATTCAGTATTCTTTTACATCATACATTGTTCTTCAAACAATAACAGCAGAATAACAGCTATGAAAGTAGAATACTAAATGCAACAAACCTAACTCACATCAATCATCATTTCTCAGTATACTCATCACAAGTCATCTCTAAAGCATGACCTTGATGGTATTCATGGCTCTTACAGCCCATTAAAACATAGGATGCCACTGACAAGGCATCAAGATATTTTACTATTCATAAAGCTAACAACATGCTTTCAATGAATATAGTATCATCATTCATACCTGGATATGATCGCCTTCATATCAGAACCTGCATGGTTAATTCAACTGATAAAGGTAATTCAAAACAAGAATATACTTTCCACTCTTGTCATAAGAGCTAAGTTCTCTGATTCTCATCAATTAGAGTTTGCTGCTCATATTGCATGTCATCACCCTTGAATTAGGGTTTACTATTCACATTATGGTGAATTGAACTCATAACATCATTATGTATGAGGAACATCATCATTGATTCTCTCATATTAGTTTAAGATTCATCATTTATCATAATTAGGGTTTCATGATCTCACATAGGTGGATCATACCCTAATCATGCACATTCATGTGTATTGAAGGTACTTTACTTGAATTTCCATCATAAAAGGGTACTTTCTCTTTCTTAAGATACTTTCTCTCTCCTCATACTTGTAGATGGTGATAACACCAATCTAGATCAGGTTGGGTTAAGTCCACTTTGATTAACATAGACCAAATCACCACTATTTAAGTGATTAGGGTTTGATTAGAATAAGGTTTCACTCAAGTGAACCTTTCAAGGGTATTATGGTAAATTACACATTGATCATCATCATGGTTTAATTTACTAACCACTTGACCCTTAATGTCTTTTGGTATCATTAGGGTTTAGGTTGAACAACTATTAAACCATTTAAGCCTTCAAGGCATTAGGCAGACATAACTTCAAAAGTCTCCACTAGGTTTCACACCTTCATCCTTCATACGATCTAGAGGTCGTATGCCCTCATTCGATCTTGAGGTCGTATACCCTCATTCGATCTTGAGGTCGAATGCTCTCATACAGTTTGAGGTCGAATGCCCTCATACGGTTTGAGGTCGAATGCCCTCATTCAGTTTGAGATCGAATGACCTTATACGGTCTTGAGGTCGAATGACCTTATACGGTCTTGAGGTCGAATGACCTTATACGGTCTTGAGGTCGAATGACCTTATACGGTCTTGAGGTTGAATGACCTTATACGGTCTTGAGGTCGAATGACCTTATACGGTCTTGAGGTCGAATGACCTCAAAAGCTCAAGATCGTATGGACCTCCAAGGTGGTTCAAAGGGTAAACTCGATTAGGGTTTCCTATGTTGAAGCCATCAATTGGTCTCAAGCTTGCTAACCACTTACCAATTGAGACAATTAGGGTTAGCCTTAACCAATTGGTCACTCAATTTACCCTCAATTGATATCCAATTAGGGTTGGAGTTGGTTTAATTAAGGTATATAAACGTTCAACCATCAACACTCAACAATGTGAATCAAATCGAAGTTGAACCCATCAATTGACCTCCAATTGGGCTCAAACTTGGCCCAAACGGTCTTGGGATCGTTTGGATATACTCCAAACGGTCTTGAAACCGTTTTCCCAAGAATTCATCAAAATCTAGATTGATTTGATAGGGGTTGAACCTTAATTAAGTCACAAATCAGCAATTTGATTATTTTAATAACCCATTGTAATTGGGCCCTCAATTGATCAAATTACCTTAACCCTAGACCTCCAAACGGTCTTGGGTTGTCACTAAACGGTCTTGAGACCGTTTGGATGAGTTCCAAACGGTCTTGAGACCGTTTGACCATCCATCCTTTGGACTCTTGTGAAAATTCATCAAGGTTTGATTTATTGAGTTGATCATTACATCACTACTTAATTGCGATGTAATTTGGTATCTTTGTACCTTCAATTGGTCAACTATACTTGACCCCAGACCTCCATGCGGTCTTGGGTGATCCCCAAACGGTCTTGAGACCGTTTGGATGATTCCCCAAATGGTCTTGAGACCGTTTGGGCTAATCAACCCAAAATCTCAAATTAGCTCATTGTAATTTCAGCACTGATTTCAATTAGGGTTTACCCTAGTAATCAACCTTCAACTCTTAACTCGTTTGGAATTAGTCCATCAAATTTGGTGAGTCATTAATTAACATCATTATGAACAGTAATATCATACGGTCAATGCTTAGTCAACCATCTTATACGGTCTTGAGACCGTTTTCCCAAAAAGGGCAAATTAAGCAGATTGAAAATCAGAACTAAATTCAATTGAATTTGCTAATTGTTTTTCCTATATATCACGATTCCTTTGGAATTAACCTCTCAAATTTTGTGGGTGATTAACCTACATAATGTTGAACAGGATTCCCATACGGTCCATGCTTGGTCAATGCAGCCATACGGTCTTTAGACCGTATGCCTTCATACGACCTTGAAACCGTTTGCCCATCAAACGGTTTTGCAAACCGTATGGGCAATTGATTGAGGTCGTATGGTAAAGTGGAAAACCGTGGATAAGCATAGGAAATAACGCCCTCCTCTTCTAGATCAAGAACAGCAATAGTTCCTCACGGATTTGCTTGCAAGGAAGCAAGGGAAGATAGGGAAGAAGAAGAACTAGCAACTAAAAGCATAGAAAAGATGTATATAACAAAGCATAGGTTTAGAGTTATAAAACCCGCCTAAAGCTTGCTCCTTGAGCTCCAAGCTTTCGAGATCCAAGCCTTTAATGTCATCCTAGAAGCTCCACAGGTCGGCCAAGGTGAAACCTCCAAGAAAAGTTGAGAAGAGATGGCTAGAAAGATAGAGCTAAGTGAGCTAGCCATGAATTTGACCTTGAATTCGAGTTTCATCCAAGAATTTAAGAAAAAGGAAGGATCCAAACCTACCTTGCACTCCCCTGGTCGTCCTCCTGATCTCCAGAGCTCTCCTTAGTCGGTTGAGCAAGGGGGAACAGTGAAGGAAACGAAAGAAATGTTCCCTTGTAAAGAGGGGAAGAAGGCTTATATACTTAGGTGGAATTTCAACATAGGCACATAGGTCTTCCTTATTTTCAACTAAGTCCCTCCTTTCTTCTTTGCTCGTCCCTTCTTCTTATTTCTAAGGACAACCTTCTTCTAAGGTCAAGAAATGAAGGCAAATAAATCAACCTATTACTAAAGCACACACATAAAAGGCTATAGTACTTACACCTTTATTATTAAATCACAAAGGTGTTTTTCATTATATGATTATTCAATTGAAGTGACTTCTTCATCATTTCTTCTCTAAATGATGACAAGAGTCTTACAAGATGTTTTAGATGGTGTATTTTACAAGTTGCACCCCTCAAATTGGGTAAATTGCACTTTACTCCAATTTAGGGTTTCAAGCACAGGGATTGCTTCCACAGCTGCACCTTAGTGCTCAAGCTTGGGAAATCCCTCAAACTTTACCATAATCATTCTTATGATGTCTCAACATCAGAGGAACATCTCAACATGTGCAAATTGCAAGTTAACCCTTCTAACTGGGTAAATTGCACATAGGTCCCTATATTACAAAATAATCAATTCAACATTGTTTAAAAGGAACAGAAAAGGAAAAAAAAATATGTTCCTCAGGAACTTAATTACATGCAAAAAGATAATCACCAGTATCTTAATTACATAATTAGGCAAAACACCTAGGGTTAACTCATAACCCAGGTCAGGGATGTTACAGGTAGGATAGTGTATTGATAATCAAACTACCTAAAACTTCATTCCTTGAGGATGTGCCATGACCCCCAGCATCAAAATCAGAATTGAAAGGCTTTGTTTTTTTATTCAAATGAACCTTTTTCTTGGTAGTATATGATGCAGATTTTTCTTGAATGGATTTACCTAATCATATTAAAAAATTCATAACAGAAACAAATTATTTCTAGAAAATACAAATTAGAACCTGTGTGTGTATTTATAATAAAAATACCTAACAATGCAGTCCTTGATGTTGGGTCACGGGAATCAGAATCACATTGAATATGTTTTTTCTTATCATTTAGATGAATGTTGGAACTATTTGAGGCAGAATTCCCAAGCACAGAGTTGTCTAAAGACAATAATTGACACATATTAGAAGGAAATCAATTCTATAAAACAAAATAAGATGAAGGTGGGTGTATTTTTCATAAAAAATACCCAAAACTTCATTTCTTGTAGATGCACCATGACCCGAGGCATCAGAAATAGACTTTGACTTTTGATTTAAATGCATCTTTGACTTTGCAGTATTGGGGGCAGATTTTGTCTTCCCATTTACACAATTGTCTGTCTTGGCACTATTTAAGAAAGATTTCCCAAGAACGGACTTACCTAAACACATTAAACAATGCACAATAATAGCAATAAATCATATCTACAAAACATACATTAGAATGGGAGGGTGGATGAATTTATAATAAATATACCTAAACCTTCGGTCCTTCGAGATGAATGATGAAACAGTGCATCAAATTCACCAGGAGTAGACTTCATTTTGTGATTAAGGTTCACATTTATCTTGGGATTATTTGATGATGGCTTCTCATGCATGGACTTACCTAAACACATTAAATGATGCACATTAATTAGGAAATCATATCTACAAAACATACACTAGAACGGGAGGGTGGGTGAATTTATAGTAAATATACCTAAACCTTCAGTCCTTTGAGATGAACCATGAACCAATGCATCAAATTCACCTAGAATAGACTTCATTTTCTGATTAAGGCTCACATTTGTCTTGGGATTAGTTGAGGTTGGCTTCTCATACATGGACTTACCTAAACACATTAAATGATGCACAATAATAGCAGGAAATCATATATATAAAACATACATTAGAATGGTAGGGTGGCTGAATTTATAATGAATATACCTAAACCTTCAGTCCTTTTAGATGAACCATGAACTGATGGATCAGATTCACTTGTAATAGACTTCATTTTCTGATTAGGGTTCACATTTGTCTTCAGATTAGTTGAGGCTGGCTTCTCATACATGGAATCACCTGAACATATTCGATAATACACAATGATAGAACGAAATGAGTTATAGAAACCATGAAATAGATTACAGTAAATCATCAAAATACCAAAATCTTGAATTCTTTTTAATCCATCAGTGATTGGCATTTCTTCATCCAGAATATTAGAGAATGTTGTCCTTTTTGTTCCTAATAATTATACCAATAATTAGATGTAATGATTAGACAAGATTAATACACATATTTTTAATAAGAATATGCATATCTTACTTGACTTTAACTCAATCAAGCGTTGCTCAAATGGATCCTGATTGAAGGTTGCAGATGTAATTTTTGCTTTTAGAATTCCATTTGTAGTTTTGAGCAACGATGAGAGTGTCTCTGTTGCATATGGTAAATATGATTTCAGTAGATCTCAAAACTTACAACATTTCTTTATTTAATTTGGTACATCTGGAATATGATTTATACCTGTATTTGATTCAACAGACATATCAAGTGATATTTTCCTTTTGCTTCCAGTAGCCTTCTCAAGATCCAAAGCTAATAACAATAATGACAAAGGTTAAACAGTGTATGGAAAAATAAAAAGGGAAAAGTGTAATCATATAAAATATAAAACATAACAAACTTTGTTTCCTTATTGAAACTTCATCTCCATGATTTTCCTCTTCTATAATTTTATTAACAGACTTATACATCGGCTTAGGAGGCATGTCCCTACAAAGAATGTATGAAGCAATCAATTTGCATATAAATATGAGATAAAATTAACAATCTATATAAAAAAAATTAAAAAAAGCAAAATCCTTCAAATAATAATACCTCTGATCTCTTCCTCTTTTTAGGTTGTAGAATTTCTTTGAATACATTTTCAGAAACTTTTACTGTGCTAGGTATATCAAACCTAGTCCATGTGACATCATGGGCATCATCCAACCCACAATGAAACAATGGCTCATAACTTCTACCTACGTATTCATCTCTTTGTTCAACAGTGTGCTCATGGTCACTATAAACATTTCTAGGTTTCCAATGACACACAACACTCCAATTCCCATTTATGGGATCAATTGAGTAAAACACTTGTTCTTCTTGTTCTGGGTAAATAAACGGCTCGTCGTTAAAGCTCCGCTTACTTGTCTCAACATATGCAATGTTAAACTCATCAACTAAAAATCCATCCTCATCATTACTATACCATGAGCACTTAAAAAGATAATAAGGATTCATTCTATGGTAGTGGATCTCAAAAATGTTTTCTAAAAATCCATAATATAATTCACCATCGGGGCCATATGTGGCTATGCCACTATTCTGTGTGGCACGATTTATTTCTACATCTTGACAATCAAACTTGTAACCATTCACAAAATAACGTTTGTATGAATAAACACCTATCTTCGGTGGTCGAGACAAATATTGGACAGATTTAGGAACTGCATCAAAATTTTGTAAAGAAGAAACCTGGAAGAATAAGGGGATAAACAAAATTACAAATAATGCTAGAAAAAATATTATGTTGTACAAGATAATGCATTGTCTTACATGCTCTTCAAACCAGCTTACAAATGTCTCATGATGATGCATTTGTAGTGTGAAATCATCCCAATCAGGGTGTTGCCACCTCAAATAATTTTTATGTGTCCTATTCAAATACGTGAAATCAGATTTGGTTTTTTAAAAAGTAGCATTTAATTGAAATTAGTTAAGCTAATACTTACTTTACGTAAGGTTGAACTTCTTCCGTATTAAGCAAGATGAAACGTTGAGCTTGATGCAATTCTTCAGGAGTAATGCTTGCCAGAGAAGATGCTCCAAGTGGACCATCTGGGTACCTTACAGGTTTGTGTAGCTTGGTTTCTACATCATGCAAGTACCTATCACAGAATATGCTCGCTTCCTCGATTAGGTACCCCTCAACAATAGAACCTTCTGGTCTACTCTTATTACGGATGTAGTTTTTTAATGTGTAGAGATATCTTTCAATTGGATACATCCATCTAAATTGGACTGGTCCTGCAAGCTTTGCTTCAGTTGCAAGATGTACAACCAAATGGACCATAACGTCAAAAAATGCAGGAGGAAAAATCTTTTCCAGTGTGCACATTATCACAGGAACCTTTTTTTCTAACTCCTCCATCCTCTTGATAGTTATGACCCTTACACATAACTCCTTGAAGAAAACACAAAATTCAGTTATCACCTTTCTAACAGGCTTTGGCAATGCTTTTATTATAGCTATAGGAAGAAGGTGATGTAGCAGTATGTGGTGATCATGACTCTTCATGCCCACTAACTTTCTTTCCTCAAGTTGAACCATACGAGAGAAATTTGAGGAAAATCCTTCTGGAAGTTTCATATCCTTCAAAACAGACAATAGGTTTTCCTTTTCTTCATTGGACAGGCTATAAATTGCATGAGGAAGCTCCCTAATATTATGAGATTTTGAAATTCTAGGCCATAATGATTTTCTTATCTTCATGTGTTGCAAAGCTAAACGAGCTTTGACATTGTCCTTGCTACTACCATCTTTTTGTAATAACCATCCTAAAATATTTTCACTAATGTTTTTTCAATATGCATAACATCCAAATTGTGTCTTACTAGCAATGAGCTCCAGTAAGGAAGCTAAAAAAAGATACTTTGCTTTTTCCACCCTTCAGGTAATTTAGGCCGGCTTCGGGGATCATTACTTGAAAACTTTCCAAAGACAACGTTATCATAATCCTTCCATAGATGTTGGATTTGTTCGCCATCTAACTGTTGTGGAGGATGTCCATTTTCCTCATGTCTGTTAAAGCTCCTTTCATCAACACGCCATAGGTGATCCATAGCTAGGTAGAAAGTGACGATGCCTTAGATACACACACTTTCGACTGTATGGGAGGTAAAGGGAGCCGTGATCAACATGGCAATAAGGACATGCCTTGTAACCTTTAGTACTCCAACCAGACAACATACTATATGCTGGAAAATCACTAATGGTCCACAAAAGCATTGCTTTCATACAAAATACTTCTCCTTTATTAGCATCAAAAGTGTTGACACCATCCCACAACATATTCAATTCATCAATTAATGGTTGGAGGTACACATCGATATCATTTCTAGGGGATTTTGGCCCATTAATAAGAAGAGACAACATCAAAAATGATTGATGCATAGCAAGCCATGGGGGAAGATTATAGAAAATTAAGATTACATGCCATATGCTTCTACTACTTCCCATTGAAATATTAAAAGGACTAAATCCATCAGTTGCTAAGCCAAGTCTAACATTGCGTGGGTCATTGCTAAATAATGGGTGATTAATATCAAAATTCTTCCAAGCCTCAGAATCTCTAGGATGTGCCATTTCACCTGCCTTACCAGGCGGACTAGTAGAATGCCAAATCATTAGAGGAGCAGTCTTTGTTGAATTAAATAATCTTTTAAGTCTTGGAATTAAAGGAAAGTACCTAAGAACTTTTCGTGGAGTCCTTTTCTTAACCTTTATCCTTCTCCCCATATAACTATCATTCCACCTAGAAGTATTACACTTTGGGCACCTATCCAAGTCTAAGTGATCACCCCTAAATAATACACAATCATTGGGGCAGGCGTGGATGGTCTGATAATCCAAACCCAATGAAGACATGAGCTTTCTACATTCGTACCATGTTGTTGGCAGCTTGTGTCCCTTAGGTAGCACTTTATTAAGAATTTCTAGATAATCAGACATTGCCTTATTGCTTATTTTATTCAAACACTTGTGTCTAAATAGGTGAACGATAAATGATAGTTTTGAATAGTTATCACAACCCGGATATAATGGTTCACAAGCTTCTTTAAATAGTTCATCAAATTTGCTATCATCCCGTAGAGGGTGTTCACTATCATTCCCAACATCGTCTCCACTCATTTCTACATGATCATAGCAAGCATCATTAATCAAGCCATCTATATCATCAAATGGTTCATCAACATGTTCTTTATCCAAATGATGTTGTATGTCATCATGATACACCCAACTAGTGTAGGTCGGTAAAAATCCATATTTGATAACATGCCATTGTACTATTTTTCTATCATGGAAAAATTTATTCTCACATTTGACACACGGGCAATTCACCTTAATGTGATTCCTAAAAGCAAAGTCCAAGAAAGAAGTAAATCCTGTCATGAATGTACTTTTGCAACGGTCATGTTTAGAGTTTCCTCGACTAATCCAAGTTTTATCCATGTTTCCTGAAATAAATCATGTAACTTTATTTTTAAAAAGTGACACATGTACAATTATTTTTTATAAAATAAGAAATGAAGATACGATAAAGAGTGAAAGAAAACAATTCCATTTGTTGATTTATGGCTGAAATTTATCAACCATGTAAAATCTATTATCTAACAAGACAACCAATCAATAAGTAATATCATCATATGGTTTGTGGTCACTTTTAAGAAATTCCAAAATTTATATAGCCAACTATTTTAGATTGCAAAGCCCACACAACAACTTTCCTTCTATCAATTTTTCTTACCATACATCATAATATATATATAGAGAGAGAGATAGATAGATAGATTACACTAAAATTAAACTGATTACACTAAACTTTAAAGATCAACTAATTGATAAAATGTATACAAAATTCAAAACAATCACCTGATGCATTGATTGCAACAGCAACAGTAGGTAATAAGAATATATAAACAAAAATCTAGCTTGAGAAATGGTCATAGAATCGATAAAGATGACCATGTTGAAGCCTGAGGTAGATGAAGAATATTCACAACCTATACAGTCTATGTTACAAAAGATTAAATCATTTGCATACTACCCCATCAAGCTACTGAAGGTTCATTTGTCCAGTGAAGCCGTCCAGGTTCCTAGAACTTTGGTAAATTATCATCTTAAAAACCCTTATCCTCCTCGCATTCATGTGAGGAAGATGGACCCATCATCCACCATAAGCTCTGTTAAGAGATGTAATGGTACTAATAATGCCATGTTTACCATTTCCAGTTTAGGTCTCTTTTGTACATTCATTATGATTGAATAGATGGTTTTAGAAATCTTTAAAAAATGTTAAATGGCTTATTTTTTAAATAGAATTTTTAGAAATACAATATTTGGGTCAAATTGTATTTTATATAAATATAAGAAAAACTAAGGGTGAAATGTTTTCTAACATAGAATTTTATTTAGCAGGGCTAACAATTAGTACCAAAAACTAATTATGTTAACTCTCATTTTCATCAGCAAACTCCTGTAGCTTGGAATAGGCTAGTAGATTTCTGATGCCCCCAAGAATGCCCTCCAGAAATAAAGCAATCAGAGGCTTCATGAAGGTGACCTAGATATTGAAGGGGATCCCCCACTTTGGACAACTAGGCCATTTAGACCCTTCTTAAATCCTTTTGAGTGCACAATTACTGATTTGGTATTTAATGAGATAAACTTAGTTATTTTTCATTCAAATATGCTTATTTAGTACTATTTAGATCTTTATGGGTCAAATTAGGTTTGAATTAGGTTCTATTGGGATTTATTAGATCCTTTTTACCCCCATTACACACAAACCTTGTTCGTGACAAACATGCATTCATAAAAAAGTGGGTTTTGCTCCACACTTTAGCAGCCAACCCAATAAAATGTAGGAAGTAGATCAGATTGATGGAAGGATCAGATTGAATGGGAAATAATGTTTGTAAGGATATCAACTTTTCTTACCATACATCATTATATATATATATATATATATATATAGAGAGAGAGAGAGAGAGATTACACTAAAATTAAATTGATTACACAACTTTAAAGATCAACTAATTGATAAAATGTATACAAAATTCATGTGAGGAAGATGATTCGAGCGTCCACCATAAGCTATGTTAAGAGCTGTAATGGTACTAATAATGCCATGTTTACCATTTCCAATTTAGGTCTCTTTTGTACATTCATTATGATTGTATAGATGGTTTTAGAAGTCTTTAAAAATTGTTAAATGGCTTATTTTTTGAGATAGAATTTTTAGAAATACAATATTTGGGTCAAATTGTATTTTTATATAAAATATAAGAAAAACTAAGGGTGAAATGTTTTCTAACATAGAATATTATTTAGTAGGGCTAACAATTAGTACCAAAAACTAATGATGTTAACTCTCATTTTCATCAGCAAACTCCTGCAGCTTGGAATAGGCTAGTAGATTTCTGATGCCCCCAAGAATGCCCTCTAGAAATAAAGCAATCAGAGGCTTCATGAAGGTGACCTAGATATTGAAGGGGATCCCCCACTTTGGACAACTAGGCCGTTTAGACCCTTCTTAAGTCCTTTTGAGTGCACAATTACTGATTTGGTATTTAATGAGATAAACTTAGTTATTTTTCATTCAAATAGGCTTGTTTAGTACTATTTAGATCTTTATGGGTCAAATTAGGTTTGAATTAGGTTCTATTGGGATTTATTAGATCCTTTTTACCCCCATTACACACAAACCTTGTTCGTGACAAACATGCATTCATAAAAAAGTGGGTTTTGCTCCACACTTTAGCAGCCAACCCAATAAAATGTAGGAAGTAGATCAGATTGATGGAAGGATCAGATTGAATGGGAAATAATGTTTGTAAGGATATCAACTTTTCTTACCATACATCATTATATATATTTATATTTATATATATATATATATATAGAGAGAGAGATAGATTACACTAAAATTAAACTGATTACACTAAACTTTAAAGATCAACTAACTGATAAAATGTATACAAAATTCATGTGAGGTAGATGATCCCAGCGTCCACCATAAGCTCTGTTAAGAGCTGTAATGGTACTAATAATGCCATGTTTACCATTTCCAATTTAGGTTTCTTTTGTACATTCATTATGATTGTATAGATGGTTTTAGAAGTCTTTAAAAATTGTTAAATGGCTTATTTTTTGAGATAGAATTTTTAGAAATACAATATTTGGGTCAAATTGTATTTTTATATAAAATATAAGAAAAACTAAGGGTGAAATGTTTTCTAACATAGAATTTTATTTAGTAGGGCTAACAATTAGTACCAAAAACTAATGATGTTAACTCTCATTTTCATCAGCAAACTCCTGCAGCTTGGAATAGGCTAGTAGATTTTTGATGCCCCCAAGAATGCCCTCCAGAAATAAAGCAATCAGAGGCTTCATGAAGGTGACCTAGATGTTGAAGGGGATCCCCCACTTTGTACAACTAGGCCGTTTAGACCCTTCTTAAGTCCTTTTGAGTGCACAATTACTGATTTGGTATTTAATGAGATAAACTTAGTTATTTTTCATTCAAATAGGCTTGTTTAGTACTATTTAGATCTTTATGGGTCAAATTAGGTTTGATTTAGGTTCTATTGGGATTAATTAGATCCTTTTTACCCCCATTACATACAAACCTTGTTTGTGACAAACATGCATTCATAAAAAAGTCAGTTTTGCCCCACACTTTAGAAGCCAACCCAATAAAATGTAGGAATTAATGGTTAGGTGACCAAATGAGAATTTACCTGAAATTTGTTGCAATATGCCTTTTGTTGCCGTTGAAGCAGTTGCCTTCAGATCTCTGCTTTCCCTGTTATAGTTCTCTGTATCTCACCTTCCGCCGCTATTGCCCTCTTGGGCTCGGTTGGAGATGGTTACTGATGGCGTTTCCCTCTACAAATGGTGGCTGCTCGGCACTATCCTAGATGAAATTGATAATAGTTATAAGTAACAGAAACTTTTTTTTAAGGTGAGACTAGCCATTATATTAAGAAAGCCATACTGCATCTACAGACATAGCATTAACAAGCCTCTCACCACGAATCGAAGGACATAACTAAGTAAAGGGAACTTGCTATTAACCAAAATAAATAAAGGAACCAAACTACCTAACACAACACACAACACAGAAAATAAACACAAACATGCAACAAGAAACTATGTGGCACCGGCAGACAAAACAACCAAACGCCATCACCGGCGAGCAAGCAGAGAGACAAAGAAGACTAGAGGTAGGAGAAGGGGACACAGCTCAGGGAACCCCACAACCACGACCAGACACACCACAGTTTGCCACCTACTCAAGCAACAGCTCGAGAGGCAAAACGCCAAACAGGGGAGAAGGAAGCGCCGACCTCACAGACTAGGACCCCTGATGGTCCCCTGCTCCTGCAAAACAACGACCGAGATATGCCGGAAGTCTCTCCTAGCCACATGCTATGACCTACAGGGAACAAAAAGGAGATAGAGGGGGAGCCTCGATCTGACTGGAGGCTACAAAGGGGGAACCATAGGTTCCAACCTCCACCCACGTCGTTGGCACTTACCTCACACCAGAACCGATGGGAGGTGAGAAAACAGCGGGGCGGGAAGCTGCATCATAGAGGCTATCCACCACCCGAGTAGCCGAGACCGACAGTGAAATAGGGCGAAAACAGCCCCGGGGGAAACGCGACCTGCTAAGGAGGATCTTACCAGGGCGTAAAGTGAAGAAGAGGGAAAGAATACCCTTTCAGGACATTTATGCTAGAGCAAATCCAGGGCGTCGACTTTGATTCCGAGCTAGGGCATGCACAAGAAGAAAGACGGACTGGCGATGGACTCTTTGACTCGCTGAGGGTGACTTCAGGGCCTTGACAGCACCAATTTTGATCATGGAGGAGATGGGGCGCATGACTAGGAGAGGAATATGGGGTTGACGACGCCCTTTTCACATTTTGGGAGACATGCGCGGCGTGGGAAGCAGGGAAGGAGAAATGTTGGCAGACATTTGGGAAACGCGGCGTCGGAAGCGCGCAGCATGTGGAAATTATTTGTGGTGACCAGGCTTCATGCTCATTATCGGGGACTAGATAAGAAATGGGCGGTTATATAATTAGACAAATATGAAAATATATAATAGTTTGTAATTTCGAGAAATCAAGATTGACTACATATGTAAGGAAGGAAATGATATAAATTCATGCAAATAGTAACTCCTCTCTCTCCTTCTTTAAAGTCCTTCATCTTTCCTACTTCTCCTTGCCTCTTCTACTACCACCCTTTCTTATTCCCTGAATTCTTGATTTTCATATACGTGACCAAGTCAAAGATATTGAATAACGTTTTTTTACTACAACTCATCCTCTATATCTCAACTTGTAAACATGTTAACTCATATTCTCTCTCTTTCTTCAAACAATTGAAATGCATTAAAATTACAAACCCATAATTATTTCTCAAATAATTACTTGATGAGATATATATCTTTCCTTCTTTCATTCATTTTTTAAAACAAATATTCATCTTTCTCCATTAATCTGTATATTCATATTCTAAATCCAGCAATATACTAAATTAAGTAAATTTACTATTTGATTTGTGAATCGCAAGATTTGTATTCTGTGTGATGAAGGTAGTTTATGTATAATATTATGTGTGGTCGATAATGATTCCTTAAAAAAAGAAAAATGATAGAATAACAAATAATGTGGTGGATTTGGAGCGATAAATTTTAACAAAAAGAATTTTCTAGATTAAATGGGATGTAATTCAAAAACAATATTAGTTTAGGAAGTGAAATATCTAATAATGGTTGTTCAATATATTGTGTGTGAGTTGTAGTCGCGCTTGTTGTATTCGAAAATTGTGATGGATTAAATGGGATGTAATTCAAGAACAATATTGTTTAGGAATAGGAATAGCCAATAATGGTAGTTCTATATATTGTGTGTTCTAATGTGTTCAATTCTAAGGTCACAATAAAAATTATTTGCACATAAAAAATCGTTTGTAAAATTAAGGTCATTAGATTTAGTCAGACCCAAACATAACTAAATTTGAATTGAAAAAATAACTCAATCAAAAAAGTGACTTATATGGGCCCTCAAAGGTCATGGGCGTACATGTAGGTTATAAAAGCCTTCACCACCCATATTTGGTACAATATTTAAATAAGGATAGTGAAATTTCAATGCTAAGGTCACAATAAAAATTAACTCTTAAAGTTAAAAATTAACTCTTATTTACAATATTTAAATAAGGATTAAATGGGATGTAATTCTCTTTCTTTGTCCATTAAATGCATCAAAACTACAATAACATTAACTCTTAAAGTTAAGAAAATTGAAGAGAAAGAAGGATGAGAGTGAGATTTTATGATATGACTTTGAACGGTTAATCATTAACCACAATGCTTGGGTTCAAGATTTTATGATAATGTCACTCACAACAAGTCCCTACAACTACATTTGGGAGGAACCATGACCCATATCATGACAATGTCCTCTCACAACATGTCCTTGAAAATGAATATGTGAGGAGATAGGGCCCATATAATGACGATGTCCTCTCACAGCAAGTCCCTAAAAAACACTTGAAATGAGCCACAACCAATATCATGACAGTGTCCTCTCATAGCATGTCCCTAAAAATGATTTTTTGAGGAGAGAGGTCCATATCATTCAGGTGTCCTCTCAGAACAAGTACCTAAAAATGCATTTGAGAGGATCTACATCCCATATCATGAGAATATCCTCTCATAGCATGTGACTGGAAGTGTATTTGGGAGGATCTATGACCAATATCATGACATTGTGCTCTCACAACAAGTCCCTAAAAATAAAATTTTGAGGAGCCAGGACCCATATCATGATGGTGTCCTCTCACAACAAGTCCCTGAATATGCTTTTGGGAGGAACTAGGGGCCATATCATGATGGTGTCCTCTCACATCAAGTCTCTAAAAATGTATTTGGGAGGAATCACATCCCATATCATGACAATGTCCTTTGTTAATAAGTCACATGGAATGCATTTGGGAGGAGCGATTTCCCATATCATGACAATGTCCTCTCATAACAACTCCATAGAAATACATTTGAGAGGATCCACGACCCATATCATGACAACATCCTCTCACGACATGTCCCCCAAAATGAATTTGTGAGGATCCATGGCCCACATCATTATGATGTCCTCTCACAGAAAGTCCTTGAAAATGCATTTAGGAGGAGCCATATCTCATATCATGACTATGTCCTCTCACAATAAGTCCCTGTAAATACATTTAGGAGGAGCCACAACTAATATCATGATAATGCCTTCTCACAACAAGTCCCTAGAAATAAAATTTTGAAGAGCCATGACCCATATCATGATGGTATGCTCACACAGCAAGTCCCTGAATATATTTTTGGGAGGAGACATGGCCCATATCATGAAAATCTCCTCTCACATCAAGTCCCTCAAAATGTATTGGGAGTTGCCATGGCCCATATCATGACAATTTCCTCTCACAATATGTCCTTTAAAATGAATTTGTGAGGAGTTAGGGCCCATATCATGATGGTGTCCTCTCACAGGATGACCCTAAAAATGCATTTCAGAGGAGCCACATCACATATCATGGCAATGTCCTCTCACAACAAGTCCCTAAAAATACATTTTTGAGGATCCACGACCAATATCATGACAGTGTCCTCTCATGGCATGTCTCTGGAAATGATTTTGTGAGGAGACATGTCCATATCATGATGGTGTCCTCTCATAGAAAGTACCTGAAAATGCATTTGAGAGGAGCTACATCCCATATCACGAGAATTTTCTCACACAACATGTCATTGGAATTGCATTGGGATGTCCCTGGAAATGATTTTGTGAGGAGACATGCCCATATCATGATGGCATCCTCTCACATCATGTCTTTGAAAATGAATTTGAGAGGAGCCACATCCCATATCATGACAATATCCTCTCCTAACAAGTCACTAGAAATGTATTTAGGAGGAGTCACTTGAAGGACCCTGACCTTCGTTTTGGGCTTACCCTGTTTGCTTTGCCTAAACCTGGCGTTTAGAGGCTTGCCTAATCACCTGAGGTGTGATTAGGGTTGTTGTTCTTTGTTGTGGGTCTTTTTGGTGAAACTTGCAATTTACCCAAGTTTTAGGGTTTCTATGCAAGTTTTCCACATTGAGAGATCTCTTTGTATCTCTTTGCATCCTCTAGGGTTGAGAGGATGAGTTGGGTGCCTTGTTTGAATTGTTTTGGGCCTCGTTTGAGCTTGTTTAAGCTTGGGCTTGTTGTTGGGCTTTAAGCCCTTCCTCCTTGTTTAAACACCCACTTATGGTGTAAATGCGCCCAGTTATGGTGTGAATGCACCCACTTATGGTATGAATGTGCCCTATATTTGTAATAAAAGTTCATTTATGACAAATACGCCTACTTTTGATTGAATGTATGTTTTTGATTGAATGCGCCCACTTATGGAAAATGTGCCTACTTGTATGGCAAATGCGCCTACTTATCACAAATCTTAAACAGAGTATGTGCATAAATAGCAAATTAACACAAATATTAACACAATGCACCTACTTTTTAGATGTTGTGCATAAATATAAATTAACATAATCTTAATATAATGTGCACACATTTGTAAAATAACGTGCATATCATTTTTTTCAAAATATATCGATATTGGTCTTGTTAGATTGCATTTTTCATAACGAGTCCAGTGGTTTTTATTTCGTTAATATCCTCTCACAACAAGTCGTACTCACAGTGATGGTGGTGAGTGTGATTCTTTGACCTAAAATCACTACACTCAACACATGTCGTTGGGCACACTTTGACATCATCAAACGCAGTCCTGAAACATGGGTTGTTATAAAGGTGATGATTGGGTGGCTTTGACACATGGGGCTTTTAAGGGGTGACTGATAGATATGGAATTTGTCCCTCATGAGGGAGTTTGATATCCATGGCCACATGATGAGTAGGATTGAAATAGGCGTGCGCACGCATGTGTGAATCAGTATGTGATATTGATGTCATACATATCTCTTCCAATCTACTCTGAGATCAAGAAAGTGAATGAATGTTGACAGGATGATTGTTCCATGCCTCGAGTTCATTCGGGATATCAGTGACAAAGGAATTATACATTCACTATAACACCATTCATAGATTGTAGGATTGAAAGTTGTTCTCCAACTTTCTATTTCACTTGGGTAGCACTGATGTGTGACTAGGCACCGCTCTTTGCTTGTGAAGTCATAAGTGTTATGGACTTTCACTGCCAACGTGAAATTGACCTGCAGGGTCACACACATAGGATTTAACCTGGAAGAGGAGTTTTGTGCACAAACAATGTTTAGATTGATTACTAAAGGAGTTTAGTAGTTCAATTAAACACTCAATCAATTGATAGCTCATTGTCATAATGTTCAAGGTGTTGGACACATTGATCGGAGTATCGAATTGATTGAAATCACAATTGACTGATTCTGCACAATATGCACTCCCAACCGATCGGCTCATGTGATGAACCGATCGGCTGAGCTTGGTGAACCGGTCTGCTCAAGTGTTGAGTCGATCGGCTCATGGTCAGGGTGAAACGATTGCTTCAAGTGTTGAAACGATTGATTCAACTGGTGCAACTGAGCAAGTTGGGAAAGCAGGATTGGTGAGAATTTTCTTTTCATTTCAACCGGAGGTGAAGACCGCGCAAGCCGACACAGCTAGATGTGGTTAGTTGCCTTTGCCCATGTCACGATAGTGTCCTTTCACAACATGTCCCTCTAAATACTTTTGGGAGATGTCAGGGACCATTTCAAGACAAATGTCGTCTCACGCCAAGTCTTTGAAAATACATTTGGGAGGTGTCATCGCACATATAATGACAATGCCATCTCACAATAAGTCCTTAAAAAATGCATTTGGGTGGTATCAGGTCCCATTTCATGACAACCTCCTCTCATAACAAGTCCATCAAATTGCATTTGGGAGGTGCCAGGGCCCATATCATGACAAAATGTCACGACCTTTCACAACATGTCCCTTCAAATGCATTATGGAGGATACATGGCCCATATATTGGCAGCGTCCTCTCATGATAATTCCCTAAAAATGAATTTTAGTGAAGTTTGGGCCATATCATGACAATGCCCTCTCACGCCAAGTCCTTGAAAATACATTTGGGAGGTGCCATCACACATATGATGACAATGTCATCTCACAATAAGTCCTTAAAATGCATTTGGGTGGTTTTATTAATTTGTTTTATTTAATTAAATAATAGTTGAAAAATAAATGTATCGTATGTATATCTTTATAACTATAATTTATTATACGAGTCATTTTTTAAAAATATATTTGTAAGGAGCCATGGCCCATATCATGAGAGTATCATCTCACAGCAAATCTCTGGAAATACATTTATGTGTAGCCATCAGCCATATTGTAACACTATCCTCTCATAGTAACTCCTTAGAAATGTATTTTTAAGGTGTCATGGCTTATGTCATGACAATGTTATCTCACACTAAGTCCCTCATAATGCATTTGGAGCAATATATTGATAGTGTTCTCTTAGAAAAAGTCCCTGGAAATGCATATGGAAGGAGCCAAGGTCAAATCATGAGAGTATACTCTCATAGAAGGTCCTCAAAAATACTTTTGGAAGCAATCATGGCTTATATCATGACAATGCCCTCTCACAAGTCCCTTGAAATGTATTTGTGAGAAATTGGGGCCCATATAATGACAATGTCCTCTCACAACAAGTCCCTAGAAATGCACTTGTGAGTGAGTCGATGCCGGTATTGTGAGAATTTTCTCTCATAGATAATTCCTAGAAATGCATTTGTGAGTAGGTATGGGTCGTATCGTGACATTGTCCTCTCACATCAATTTCCTAAAAATACATTTGTGAGGTCCTATATCATTTATCATGACAATGTTCTCTCACAATAAGTTTCTAAAAATAATTTAGCAGGAGTATCATGATAGTGTACTTTCATAGCAAGTCTTTGAAAATGCATGTGGAAGGAGCTATGTCAAATATCATGACACTGCTCTCTAATACAAAGTCTCCAAAAATGTATTTTGGGAGGTCCATGGTCCATATTGAGACATTGTCCTCTCATAGACAGTCCTTTAAAATGCATTTGTGAGGAGTTGGGACCATATCACAACAGTGCACTCTCATAGCAAATCCCTGAAAGTGCATTTATGAGGAGTTTGTGACTATACTTCTTGTAAACCCTAAAATCCTTGTACCCAATTTGGGATTTTGAAAGAATGAGTGATGACCTCTTGTTCTTTATTTATGGAACTATTTTGTTCAGTTTATGATGTGTTCATTTAATATAAATGATAGTCTTAATGATAGTTGCATGTGTGAGAAGACATATTTCCACACCCTTAAGAATGATCCTTAAGTTGATATTCTATGATCATGTTTTAGGGTTTGAAGTACATGGCCCATATCATGAAAATCTCCTCTCACATCAAGTCCCTCAAAATGTATTGGGAGTTTCCATGGACCATATCATGACAATTTCCTCCCACAATATGTCCTTGAAAATGAATTTGTGAGGAGTTAGAGCCCATATCATGATGGTGTACTCTCACAGGAAGACCCTAAACATGCATTTCAAAGGAGCCACATCACATATCATGACAATGTTCCCTCACAACAAGTCCCTGAAAATATATTTAGGAGGATCCATGACCAATATCATGACAGTGTCCTCTTATGGCATGTCCCTAGAAATGATTTTGTGAGGAGACATGCCCATATCATGATGGTGTCCTCTCATAGCAAGTACCTGAAAATGAATTTGAGGGGATCTACATCCCATATCATGAGAATATCCTCTCACAACATGTTGCTGGAATTGAATTTGGGAGGATATGTGACCAATATCATGATAGTGTTCTCTCACTGTAAGTCCCTCAAAATAAATTTGTGAGGATCCATGGCCTATATAATGATGGTGTCGTCTCACAGCCTGTCACTGAATATGCTTTTGGGAGGTACCAGGGCCCATATCATGATGGCATCCTCTCACATCAAGGCTTTGAAAATGAATTTGAGAGGAGCCACATCCCATGTCATGACAATGTCCTCTCCCAATAAATAACTGGAAATGTATTTAGGAGGAGATGCATTCCATATCATGACAATGTCCTCTCATAAAAAGTCCATAGAAATATATTTGGGAGGAGTCCTGACTCATATCATGACAATGTCTTCTCAAAACCTATCCCTCAAAACAAATTTGTGAGGATCCATGGCCCACATCATGATGATGTCCTTTCACAACAAGTCCTTGAAAATGCATTTAGGGGGAACCATATCCCATATCATGACAATGTCCTCTCACAACAAGTACCTGGAAATACATTTGGGAGGAGCCACAACTAATTTCATGACAATATCTTCTCACAGCAAGTCCCTAAAAATAAATTTGTGAGGAACTGAGACCCATATCATGATGGTGTACTCTCACAACAAGTCCCTGAATATACTTTTGGGAGGAGACATGGTCCATATCATGGCAATATCCTCTGACAATAAGTCCCTCAAAATATATTGGGAGGTTCTAAGGCCCATATAATGACAAATGTCATCCATAGTAAGCCCATAAAAGAATATTTGAGAGGATTCACGACCCATATCATGATAGTGTCCTCTCAAAACAAGTCCCTAGAAATGTATTAGGGAGGAGCCAGGGCCCATATCTTGATAATGTCCTCTCATTGAAAGTCCCTAAAAATGCATTTGTATAGAGTTGGGGCCTATATCATGACAATGTCCTCTCATAGCAAGTATCTAAAAATACTTTTAGGAACCAAGGCCCATAACATGACAGTGTCCGGTCACAACAAGTCTCCAAAAATGCATTTGGTAGGTGTCAAGTCTCATATCATGACAATGTCCTCTCATAAAAAGTCTCTAGAAATGCTTTGATCAGAGACGTGTATGTGTGTATTGTCCTCATAGTTGTTCATAAATGATATGTGTATGAGTTTGGGGATGATTGAAGAACAGTCCGTTGGGTGCTTGCGGGAGCCACCACCCATTTGTAGCAATTGATGTTGGGGGTGGTGGTCTACACAATCTGTTGCCAAGGAGCAATTTTCCTAACAAGACAAAGACCTCTTGGCATTATAATGTCCATAAAAGAGACTTTTATGAGTCTAGTGACAATTGTCAAGTCAATATCCCTTCATGAATGACTTCGATCGAATTATAATGACTCCTAGCAACAATTTTACTGACACGTGTCCTTTTGAAATTGTCAAATAAATGTGTTGATATATCCCTACAAAAATGCACTTGGGAGGAGCTATGACCCATTTCTTCTCACAACAAGTCTCTTTCAATGCATTTCTTAGGAACTGGGGCCCATATAATGACAATGTCCACTCACAACAATTCTCTAAAAATGCATATGTGAGGGTCGGGGCCTATGTCACAAGAATTTTCTCTTACAACAAGTACCAGTAATGCATTTATGAGGTTCCACGACCCATATCAAGACAGTGTCCTCTCATAGTAAGTCTATAAAAATTCTTTTGGGGAGGAGCTAGGGCCCATATCATGAATCATGATATTATCCTCTCACAATAAGTCCTTGTAAATACTTTGATCTGAGATGTCTATATATGTGTTATCTTGTTAATTTTTCACAAAGGAGACCTTTATGAGCTTAAGGACGATTAGAGAATGGTTGATCGGGTGCTTGCGGTAGCCACCTATCATTTGCAACAATTATTGTTGGGGGTGGGCGGTCTACACAAGCTGTAGCCAAGGAGCATTTTGCCTCAACAGACAAAGGCTCGTTAGCCTTAGAATTTTACAAAGAGATGTATAAGAGTTTGGGGACAATCATCATGCTAGTATCTCTTTGTGAATGACAATCAAATAAATTAGAATGATTATCAACAAAAAAAATTCTCAGGCTTCTCATTTTTGAGTTGTAAAATAAATGTGTTGATATATTCCCATGAAACTGCATTGAGCAAATTGTTGATTCTTATTATTAGTTGGAAGATGTTTTATGACTGACATGTCTGTCACCTATGGTTAGGTGACAAGAATGTATGTCATCTAAAACTTTGGTGACAAACATACATGTCACCTAAAAGATATGCCTCCTAAACGGTAAACCCCCATTAGAACATAGGTGATTCAAATGTATGTCACCTATAGTGTGTCACCCTTTTAAGTATGATAAAATTTATGTCACCTATGTCGCACAGACTACATGCGACATACATACATGTCACCTAAAGTATGTAACCCTTTTAAATATGCTAAAATGTATGTCATCTATTTTACGTAGGTCTACACAGATTATAAGTAATGTGCAAACATGTCACCTAAAGTGTGCGACCTTTTACATGACTGTCACCTATACTATGTTTTTTGGTAGTGGGAATTCAGAAACAGGAACTGCAACGAGGTGAAATGAAAAACAGTTCCTTGTATTTGGTTTTGTGAAGTTTATTTACATCACGTTCGATTTTTTTCATTTGTTTGAACGTAGTTTTTAGGAGCATCAGTTGGTCCTGTGTACAAAACCATATAGTAGCTTTCATCGGAGAACTGACATTTATGAGGGAGGGGTGGGGGAAATGGACCGCGCCCAAAAGTGGCACGGTTGTTTTTTTTATAATGATCGTAGTATATATTAAAAAGGTAAAAGTAAGCGAACACCTGCTTTTCCAGTCGGTACAATACTTAAGTTTGATTAAGTAGGAAAGATACTGAAATGAAAAAATTCATAGGGGAGACACTCCTTAACAAGCCTCGTACACAATAAGCAAGATGTAATAGGAATAGAGCATCAAAATTTCAAAAGAACTGTTCAGAGCCAGATGAAAAACATCATCTCTACTGTTGAAGCAGCAAACTAACACCAGTCTCGTCATCTACCATCGCCTTCAAGTCACATAGAAAACGGGCCTACGATTCGTCATCATCAGAATCCTCAGTCCCCTCCTGGTCCTGCTTGCCTGCACATGATGAGAATATAAATGTCTGCACTAATATGTGATATGATGATATGCTTCACACGTTGTTGAAGTATATGTTGTTTCTCTAAACTTTTCTCCAGCTTGAGTTTACTTTTCCCAGTCCGTCTTATAAGTACTTACAACCAAACGACTGCAGTTGGTAAAAATGTGGAAAATGAACAATGTTGCGTTGGTTTTCTACGCAACCAAACGGGCCCTTAGGCCCTATCTGGTTGGGCTGCATATAAACCCATGCAGTTCCAACGCAAGATGTTTTACAACTTTTAACGTTTGGTTGGACGTAGGTCATTTTCACACCAAGTAAAGGAACTGTAGATTAGCACCTATTCAAGTACAAAGTTCATGGAAATGGACCACGTCATGCGCGGTTCGTTTCCTAGATGGGGCTGTATGTCATTTTTGGTCATGACAGCAGCTTATTGTCCGATAAGTTCTGCTATCTTCACCTCCTATCTGCTTACCGCGACAGATAGTACTATAGCATATAAAATAATTAACATAGGCTGTTAGAGGTGGTATGTATACCTTTGGTTACTATAGTTCTCAACTGCTTACAACCAAACGTACGAAGACCAAAGTGTTTAGTTGAACCTTCATCCAGCCGTAGTATCATGGGTTCAATTAGGTGTTTTCATTTCTCTTTTTTCAACTCTTCCAATGGCTTCCAACCACTAGCAACCAAACTGGCCCTACAGTAGTTCTCAAATATCTGAAAATAAGATATAGCGTGTTAGATCATGAATGGTTGGAAGGAAAAAAAAAATGTAATCAATAAGTTTTGAAAAAAGAAATTAGAAAGAATGAATTAAAAGACAAATCATTTTTGGTTTGGACATGATTTAATTGGAAACTTTTTGTTTTGTTTTACATTCGATTGAGGTAGATTCTACTGACTGCAAGCCCACTCATTCTGAGCATGACGGATAGTTGAGGACAAGAAGAAAGTTGTCCCTGATTCTGCCTGTCCACTCCCGCCTTCCCATTGAGCGACTCCTGAATATATTTTGGGATTTGCATGGTACTTAAGGAAGCATAAGGCATTGGGATCTGAAAAAAAACCAGGTGAAAGCTTTGGCTACTGGCATGTCGCAAAATCTGAAACTGTTTGGAGATCAAATAAGTCTGATGACCCTAGTGTAGGGATCCCTGGTCAGAGGTCGAGTATGGCTGTGATGCTATTCTAACAAATGAGGGTAGTGGTAGATTAGGTGGGCTCTCCGTGAATTCCGCCTAATGTTTGCTCTTGGTGCAAATACGTAGAAAACGCATTCTATTGCATTGCTAAATTATAGGGGTATAAATACAATTTACATGCAGTTAGATAGCAGATGAACTCTCGGCTATTGCGGTAGATGTGGGTGTGCTAGAGGATAAACATCTCATAGAGTATGTCGGGTGTCTAACAGAAGACACCAAGATGGTTAGACACTCGGTTTGTTAGCAAGAGATCCCAAAATCAAGTCCAGACCATCGGGATGAATAGAATGGTCAATTTTATAAATAAAAAAATTATGAATTTAGTAACCACATACACGACTCCGTTGAATATGTGGTTGAGTATCTATGGCACTTTGCAGTTTGCAAGTTTGGTATATGTGACAACGCCCCATAAGTTGGACGTGAGGATTGTTGAGGCCGAGCTTTTCAGTGCTGTGAGGTTGGCTTCATTAGTGATTTGTCAATATATCTGCAAGTTGTTTAACATTGAATGGGTTATCACAGTTTCTTTCTCAAAAGAAGTGAAAATCTTCTTGAACAATGCTTCATACATAACATGGAATTTTGGATCGAATGTTGTAAGTTACTTGGGTTTTCATATTGTTGACAATTATTTAGTTAACCTAGAGAAAGAGAAAAAAAGTTGTCTTTGCCTGGAACTATGGCTGCTCGTGTAGCTGGTTGGAGTCTACGAAGCATCATAAAGTTATGGATCCCCCGATGATGCTTAAATGATGTTGCATGATGTGGACATTGCCGGTCTATGAGGTTTTGGAAGTTCGAGCTTGATTAGTGAGATTCTGTTTGTATACTGTCCTGTATGAGGTCAATTTTTCAGTAGTAAATTTTTTTTGTAAAGATGGATCAATGTGATGCCCCAAATCAGTCAACTGTTGTCGTAATCCCCTAGCCGCCTTATTGACAACAACCACTTCTTTCCTTGCCTCCGTCAGGACTCTCTACAGATTTGCTAGCTGTTTCTGTGGTTACCCACTGCTCCATATTTTTACTACTATCACCATCCTACATATGCATTACATGTCCTGCATATATGTTTCACCTCCATATATAGGCCATGCTCTGTTGCTAATTGGATCTAATTTTTAATCTAATTCATACTATGGGGGCTTAGTCCCCCTGCACCCCTTACATTTTTTGGCCTAAAGGTTGGACATATGTGCTTTTTGGGTCATACAAAGATACATTTATTTTTCGATTTGGATATAGCTAATCGGGTCATGTTGCACACTGGCTTGAGTAATCAGTTTCATCTTCCACGCATAGTCCTAGTCTCTACCATTATTTGTATATCTATTTGACTTTCAATTATAGCCATTCTTGGTTTTTTTTCATAGTTGGCGTCATTATTCAGGAAAGCAGTATGCAATGAGAGGAGAGGGTACCACATAGAATATATGTGGTATGCACGAGTATGTAATGGCATATATGCAGTTTTGTATTTTATTTCTTTCAATAAACTAATTATATATGAAATGATTTTATTTACATCATAAAAATACACAAATGTATAGATTAGGCACATATATATACATATAAACATATTAATTTGCATGTATGATATGCTTATTTATGTAAATATGTATATATATTTTGAATTTATTTGTAAAAAATGTACAAATACTAAAATATATGTATATCAATGTACAAATATGTGTAGAGCGTGGGTATAAATGTGGATAAGTCGAATGCATATATATATATATATATATATATATATATATATATATATATATGTGTGTGTGTGTGTGTGTGTGTGTGTGTGTGTGTGTGCGCGCGCGCGTGTGTGTAAAAATATGTGTTTGTAGATATAGGTAATTATATATGTCTATATACATATAACTATGTCGAAAGGTATTCATATAATTGTAAAAATGTGTGCGGAAATTGTTATGTGTATTATAATATATATGAACAAATTAGTGACAATATATTTTAAATTTTAATATATAGTGAAATGTGTGGGTATATGTATGCATGAAATTCATGGACATAAGTTGTGGAAATTGTTATATGTATTAATCGTCTGCTTAATTGGCCAAGAAGGAGTATATGCAACCTAGGCCCGGTTAGTGGACTGATTAGCAATACGTGGCGCGGTAGGGTGACTGAGGAGGCATAAGTTGGAGTATATGTGATTGTGCAAATCAATTTCCCAAATAGTGATTGGCATGAGGGGGAGAATAGAGGAAGATGAGTAGAGGGAAGAGATAAGATGGAGGAGAGGAGATGAAAAGAGAAAGACTTTCTCTTTCTATCTATATGCATCTTCATGCTATTTTTACTACTTTTGATGTTATATGTGTCTTGTAGAGTTTACTATCTGGAGCTTCATATTTGTTGCTTGCTTATTTAAGTTGATGGTCTACTATCTCGCTACATCATCTCTACTTTTTTCTTTTTGTTCATTCTTCATTTGCATATTGACATTGTTCATGTCTTGCGCATGTCGACTTTCTGGTGTTGTGTGACAACACTCTCTGCCTTTTCAGTGCCTTATGCATTTTGACTCTTTACTTGTACGTGCTTCCTATGCATGTCGACTACTGATATTGTGACCCAACCCTCTATGGGCACTGTGATCCAACACTCTCTGAGTTTGATGATAGCGACTATAATGAAGACCCTAACACATTCTTGTTGTGGTTTACTATGATTCCAGATGCTACTTCTTGACCAACAAGCTCCTACTACCCATATGTGTGTCTGCTTTTGATTATCAAATTGAGGGGGAGTATTTGAGTGTTTGAGTACTTTATTATAATATTAAGGGGGAGAAATACTTGTATAGGCTTGGTTTATTATTTTTCTGGTTATTTTTTAGTCTGTCTATTTCTTTGCAAGCTAACTTGAGATTCTTCTCAAGCTCTAGCTTGAGGGAGAGTGTTGTGAGTTATTTAGTGGTTGTTCTTATTATCTAGTTAGTACATGTGCCTAAGTGGTTTGGCCCATTACAATTTTGTCTTAGTCTGTACGCTTCCCCCTTCTCCTATATATAGGAGAGGGATTTCTTTTATTAATTATTCTATTAGTGGTCTATTCACTAACACACACAAAAGTTTTGGTGGCTAGGCTAGATGAACTCCTAGGTTAACTTGAAGGGAGGTTATAGTGGTAGAAGTAGACTTCAACACTTGGTCGAGTGATAATGTGTGCTGCTCTTTATCAAACCTTGCAGTGCATTTTTTTCCAAGAAATGTACAAAACCCACAAGTAGAATGATGGGTGTGATGACATCTGCCCATCCTAGTAAGATCAAAGTTGGAGAGATTACTTCCCATTATCCCATAGATGGGATCCCCTTTTTTCTTCACATTGTCAGGATAACATTCTAGAGGGGCGTTGTAGGAGCAAAAAAAGTGTTGTTGTTGGTTAAATGCATGAATTGACATAGTTAAATGATGATGAAAGCAATGCCACAACATCTCAGAGTGAGGTAATGCAAGGTTCTCACAGAGATACTATTTTATGTGTAGTGTATTTTTTGTCGTGTGATAATGTAACTTCAGAGACCATTAGGCTTCCCATAGTGGTTGGAGTGGACCATATTGGCACAAGAAAGGCTATCATGGGCATACTTAAATTAGTTGATGAACAAGGAAACATGCATCAGACTTCAATGTTGAGGAAGCAGTGGGTGTCACCTAGATAAAATCTTTAGGGGTAGGTGGTGAATGTTTTTCCTATTGCAAAAGCAGTGTGAGGAGAATATCATCCACATAGATTACGTAGATGCATTGACCTTCTTGTAATAATGTAGCCTAGTCACTCAAACATGACATGTTTCCTATGAAGTCCTTAAACTCCCTTATGTAGCTTCTTCATGTGATTTGGATACTTGGGGTCGACGAGCCTGATCATAAACATTATCATTGAGTGGACCTTGAGGGGATGAATTGATGTCCAATTTTCCAATAGACTAGTACTCTTAGGGGTGATCAGAATTAAGTTATAGCTTATAATCATTAACCAAAAATCAATTTTATTTGGAAATTTTAATTCATTCATAAAATTTAGCTGATTTATTTTGGTTAATTAGTTATTTGGATGACATGTTAATCATACTTTAGTTTATTTGTTGATTTGAATTATTCACTTTATCAAAACTTAATTGTAGAAAATTATCTTATATGCATATATTTATGTCTTTGTCCTTTGTCTTCCATAGACCCCCTCCTTTTGCATCCTGATTACCCTCCCCCCACACACACATGTATATACACATATGCATATACATGTACATATACATATGCATCTACATGTACATGTACATGTACATGTACATATACATATACATATACATATACATATATACACACATTGCCACAATATACTCTGACTTTTTGAAAAAGTCGCGTATAAAGCGTGATTTTTTCTCAAACATGTCAAACGGACGAATAACTCTCAATTTTTAATATTACGTTTTATTCTCATGTTATTCACAAATTATTCACATTTTGTGCTTTCATCCAATTTTATACGTTTTCCCTATTTTCCCATTTTAATCTATTTGAGACACTTAGTTTGACTTCATATATATGAGTTTATAAATGTAAGTACATATATGTATGCATCTATGTAATATATCCTTGTAATAGATGTTAGATATGTATTTAGATATTTGTGATATATATGTATTTATATATATAAATATATTTGTGTGTGTAGTATATATATGTGCAATATAAGTGTGCTATATGTATACATCTTTATACATCCATACATACGTTACTACATTATTTGTGTATATTCTCCAATTTTCCCCAACTTTTTTCCGTATTTTTACCATAATTTGACCGTTTTTTATCTGAATTTTCCACATTCCAAAATTTTCAACTTGTCCAAATGTATCCTGAATATCAAATTTGTGACTGTTGGGAGAAAAACAAGATTCTATCATACTATATAGTCAAAGGCAGGATAAAGAGAAATATGATCGTTAGGATAATCAAGGACGATGACTCGATGCTAATAAATTTGAATAATATCAAATTGAAGCAACAACTTTCTTCGAAGATATATTTAAACAAGAGTAGATGAATCTGATTGAACATGAAAATCCTTTCTTGATAGTATTTTGGAGTGATGCCCACAAATGATAATTTACTTCTCCCAACAACTCCAACAACAAATGATATCCTCAATACTATAAGGTCATGTTTGGTTGACGAGTTGAAAGTGGGATGAGATGTGTATTTGACTATCAGGCATGTCTATTCATTGGTTTTCAATATTTGGGTTGGAAATTTTTGCCACCCGAATACACATCCAACATATACGGGCTTAATAAAAGACAATCTCCCCTTAGGGTTGTACGAATATGTCGCAATAAGGTCACCTTTTTATGTATGTGTTCATCAGAAAATCCAATGGAGATGGGAAGCTAATGGTGCTTCACTACAATAGAAAGAAAACCAGGGTATCTCCCTATATTTTTTAATTCCTTGTTCATGACGAAACTTAAGGAAACTTTATTCATTTGACAAGGATGTCAGGCTTTATTGCAAAATAGTCTGGTAATGTGAGACCCCTAACCTTGCTTAAACTATTGAACAAGCTTAATTACCATAATTGTATTCTTATAACCCTAATATAACCTTGTTATGTGCTTTGGAATCATAACACAAGCTTAAGTTTCAAATTTGGTCCAATTTGGACATTGCTTGTACAAGTTATGCAATTTATACACATTTTCGAAATTTATGCAATTTACCCAATTTAGGGGTTTTATTTACAATTTGTCGCTTGCATTATGGTCCTTGAATGTTCTCTTATCATTCTTCAGATTTTTGAGCCATGGGGTGCTCAATTGTACCTTGGTTTGGAGGTGTTTTCTTCAAGGGTATTTTAGGGTTTGTCCCATTATGGATGAGTTACCTTTAGGAGCTATCAACCAATGGTTTATTTGCTTGGATAGGAAATTCAACAAACATTTCCAAAGCAGGTCTCCATGAAAGGTGGGGAAGATCTTTTGTGGTTTCCTTTATATCCTTAAAAGTTTAAGGACTTGGACACATGGGGAGCTACTTGTACACCTCATGTTTCTTCTCTACCTTATCCTCCAAGCTTTATATATATATCCTTAAGCTCCCAAATAAAACTTTTGCTCTCTACCACTTCCCTCCTGCTAATAGCATCGTCCCTCCTCTATTTGTTCATTGAGCTATTGTCCAAGGAAGAAGAAGGTGTGCATCTTGTTGGTAGAAGCATCTAGGGTTACGATTTGCTTCCTTTATGGTTTCTAAATCTCCTTCTTGGTGATGTTGACCTAAACAAGTAAGTATCCCCTTATTTCCTCTATTTCTTTCTCTGTTCTTCTTCCTCCTACCTTTCTCTAGGTTGGAACCTTGTTTTTCCATGGTAGAAGTTTCTCTATAACTCAAGAATCTACCTTTCTTGCTTGTTCTTCTAGGGTTTTGCTTCCTTGTGGAGAAGGGTACCTACCTGGCCGAGTTCAGATCTGAAACTTGGGTTTTCTTACCTTCTTTGCTCGAGTTTCTTGTTGCTAGAAGTCTTTTCTTCTCAATATAGGTGAGTTTTATAACCCTCGTTACTTATATTTCTTACTATAAACTTGTTAGTTCATGTTCTTGCTTAAAAATGGTGATTTAAGCATTAAGAAGCTAAGCTTGTTTGGGATTTTGATTTTTATGGTGTTTCCTATTTTGTTTCTAGTTCTGGATGAACATGTAATCATGTGCACGTTATTCCTAAGGAAGTATATGACTTAGTTTAGGTTGGAATAACCACCTATTGTGCTAAGCACCTATCAATCGATGGTCCATATTAGGGTTTCTAGGTCTTATTTTCTTCTCTAAACACATGGCCCAATGGTGTGGTCTTCATGGCAATCGAAGGTGGTGACCAAGGGAGATGAACGATGGTGTGAACTGATAGTCACACTTTTGGTCAGTGTTAGGCTCTCTTAGAATCTCAATGATCAATGGTTTGATTCTCTAACTATGCTATCAATCAATGATGACAGTAGCTTAAGATCTGATGGTGGAAAATGAATATAATGTTGATCCTATCAACCAATGGTGACCTAATATGTCACAATCAATGGTAGATCAAGTCACCACAACTAATGGTGAGTCAAGGTTTTTAGATGTAGCTTCAATTAAGCCCTAACCCAATAGTTTCTTGGGTCAAATGATTCAAGGGTTAGACCTATAATCCAAATGGTGGTTTTTAAAATATGAACCTGATGCAATGGTTAGGATCTAACACTTCTTCATCTAATAGTTTTGAATAATTTATTTAATTCAATGGTTGAGATTGTATGATTTAACATCCAATGGTTTGGATTGAAACCTATAAGTATTATATGTGAGTTTGAATAATTGGAATTTTATGGTTTTCCCTCATGTGATAAATTTAAGGAGCTTGATTGTTAACGTGATGACTTGCTTAAAATATACAACTGATGATGGGTTTTAACCCCATAATATATGGTTCCCCTTTTATGTTATTAAATAAGGGATGTTTAGAGTTTAATAGTGACTCTTTCTAGGTCACTACGCGATGGCTTTACATATGATTTGTTAATGTGTTTACTTATGTAAATAACCAATGATCTTACCTTTTCAGCATCCAATGGTTCTAGATGATGTTGTGGTATGGTGATATGGGTTGAATGATGATGGAACTCATTGAGGTATGCCTTTAATAAGGTAGTCTTACCTTTGCCCTCACATGAATAGAATGGATAATGACCATATCATGTTGACATGTAACCCTAATGGGATATAGCTTGTTATACTTAATACTAATGAACTCATATGATGATGGGTAACTATGATCAAACTTCCTTAGTGGAATAATAGAACAATGGTATCTCTCTTATTGTTGTGGAACTCTAGTATACTATAACCTAATGGTTACACCTAGAGTTATGTGTGGATCCATACCTGAGAATGGTATGGAATGTGATGATAATGTTGTGCTTGACACATCCAAGATTATATGGGGATACTATGGGTTAAGGTTTGTGAATGAATGCTTAACTATAACTTTAAGTATCCTACCTTACTAAACCTAATCCTAATGCAAGTAGAGAATGGTGGTTAATCATGTTATCCTTTCTTGAATGATTAATATAATGATGGAATATCCTTCCTAATGTTTGATTGAACTATGATGTGTTGACTGATGGTCATCATAGCTTCATGATCTATACTTTCTTATGCTAAACTTGTGCACTATAAGTGTGGTGATGGAAAATCATACCTAGCTTCCTTATATGTTGATATAGGAAAGTAATTCTCTTAATTGTTAAGATCATCTTGCAATGTTTTCATGTGAACATCTTTTAGTTCTTTGATGCAAATTATGTTGACCCTATTTATCACAAGTGTGGTGATATTTGTTGAGCCTTGTTATAAGGCATGGTGAAATGAGTATACCTAAGGGAAACTCAGAGCGCATATTGTTGAGTATGCAGGGTGCTTGTCATCCTGACATGAAATGTTTCATGAGGATGGTTGCGATCATACCTAGCTCACTTTTTTAGAAAAATTATGGTCGGGGCTCAGTGATTATAACATGATGTGATTAGAGGACAACAAAGGTTGTACCTCAGTGATTGGGTTTGAATACCATGGATGCTAGTGTCATCACCTGTACCAAGGTGGGCTAGTTATAGGACTATATGTCGCTATTTTGTAGTTTGACTATATGTCATTGTGGTGTAGAATTGTACTGACTGAGTATGGAGAAGATCTTTAAGTCTGGCTCTTCCTAGATCTTATATGGAACTGATTGTGACCAAGCGGTGGTCAGTTGGACTTTAAGTGGTATCACTCAAACTCCCCAGGGCGTAATAAAAGATGTAAGACATTTGTGTAGCATATTTGTTTAGGGTTATACACAATGCTTCATATTGGATGATAACCCTTGTTTGCTTTATTTTCACTGAGATCATGTATAGTACAATAAGAGTGATGGATATGCTTATGTTGTAGTTATGCTCATGTTGTATTCATGTTTATGTTGTCAGATATACTGACATAGTTAAGATGATGCTGCTAGGAATGTTTAATATTGATATCCATGCCTATAATTAGAAATTCTTAAATGGCTAATCATACCTCTGTAGTTAATTGTGCAATGATATTAGTTCTAATTATGATATAGATTTGTTCCCTTTATTTGACATGCCAATATTGATAGACATGTTATGCTACTAGACATATTCATGATGTCATGGATGCTTATGCTACTAGATTGATTGTGTTGTTAGCAAGGCATGTGATGATAGTCATATTAATGGTGATGATTGTTATTATATGCAATTTGATGAAGTTTGAGTAGATATCTATCCAGAGAAATTGGTTTACCTATTACCTGTATATACATTGATAATCATACTTGTTGCTAAGCTTATTTGTTAATTGGTTTAGCATACTTGAATTGTTCAATGTGTTCAATTGATTATTAAATACTCCAACTTGATAACCTCCCATTTTGTGACGTTATTTTATTAGTTATCTTTAATTTTCCATACTCTTTCTTAGATAAACTAGATAGAATCATTAAACTTTTTTATTTTATTGCAGATACACCAATAAACTAACTTTTCTTATTTTTTCATTTCAGAAAACACAAAAAAAATTACAAAGACCCCTCACGGTCCCAAGACCGCGAGAAGGCCTCACGGTCCCAAGACCGCGAGGAGACCTCACGGTCCCAAGACCGCGAGAAGGCCTCACGGTCCCAAGACCGCGAGGAGACCTCACGGTCCCAAGACTGCGAGAAGGCCTCACGGTCCCAAGACCGCGAGGAGGCCTCACGGTCCCAAGACCGTGAGGAGGCCTCACGATCCCAAGACCGCGAGAAGGCCTCACAGTCCCAAGACCGCGAGAAGGTCTCACGGTCCCAAGACCGCGAGAGGCCAAACGGTCTCTAGACCGTTTGGGCTCAACTTGAGCCTATAAATAGGACCTCAAGGGTCACTTCAAAGGGATCGATTCTCAGACGTCCAGAGGCTGCCTCTCTAGCTCCAGAGCACTTTTGTCTTCCATCCACTGCCCCAAGGCTGCCAGTTTGAGATCCGCGTTCCATCACCAAACTATCTTCTCTCTCCTCTCAACAGCAAAGAAGGTGGGAAGAGAAGATCCTTCATCAAGTCAACCACGAAGTGTGAAGATCGTTGCTCTCTTCACCAAGGGTTCAACTTTCCCTCCTCCGTGGAGATGACATTCTTTCTCTCTCTTCTCACCTCCTTCTTTGTCCTTGACATGAGCGAGTAGTTTCATTCACTAGGGTGCGGGGAGTAGCCCCGCTACCCATGTTTTCATTTCATGCAATGTAATTCAATAATTTGTAATAGAGATACTCTTCTTTTCAGTTCAACATCAATTGTTTAATGAATGCTAGTTGCCTGATCATCAACTTGTGTTACTTATTATCTTTTGGTATGAATTGTCTATGTTTATACCCTTAGATCTGAATATCGATTGAATGTTGGTCTTAGATGTATGTAGTCACCATATGTCTGTTTCGGTATCTAGGAGTGCTTTCATGAGTGGAGTAAACTCACCCCCATCATTGCACTTTCATACTATGAAATGGAATCAGTTGACGTATGGAAGTGCAATCTTGGTAAGGTCGAGGAACACATTTCATGAAGGAGTAATGCAAAGCATGTGACCATTCATTATGGTATGGCTGCCATTGCAATACTCCACACTTCTCGTAGCTAGTTATCCGAAAGGAAGCTAGGACTACAAGATACTAGCTGATTTGACTCTCTTTGCAGGTTGTTTTATTATGTTGCATGTCTTGATCCATGTGTAGTGGTGTGAAACCCGATAACATCCTAGTGGCTTTTAATCATTGTTTACAACCTTAATCTCTACTTTCTTGCTTTACTTTCCTTGCACTTAGTTTAAAACCAAATCAAACTTTCGATCTAAATATCAATTGTTAAGTAGTTGAGTTCAACTAAAAATGTTTTCCATCTTGATTTCATCAAGACCGTTGTCCCGAGGATTTGACCCTTAACTATACTACGATAAGACTTCCGCGTGTCTTAGCACACGTGGGTGGAGTTCTTACCATAGTACTAGCAAGGATAAACTTAGGGATTCATCATCTCTAGGATTTTTAGTGGCGTTGCAAAACTCCATCACAACTGCTTATATATCTATTGTTTAATCTAATGTAATCAATATTTGTTGGAGAGAGTTATATCTCTCGCTGGGATTGGGTCTCACCTCGTGGGTCAGCACATCTTTTTAGGTGATTGACAACAGCGATAGAAGAATCATGGTAACAAGGGAAACTGAGGTGATGAACCCTAGAAATGGTACCTTAGTGTCTAGTGTGTTCTAGAGTCGTCCCTGGACTCTCAGGTCTGGGTGAAAAGTTTATATATGATGTTTTGATTTAATCGAGCTTTCGATAGCTTGTTGATGCTTGTATATGTGAAATATGTGGATAGTTTTACTTTGTAAAGTTTATGTTGTAGATGAGGCTACATGCAGTTGTAAAGGTTATTGAGCATTATATAAATGTTCCTGAGTAATTGGGAAATGTTTAAATCAGTTTTAATTTACCCAATTTTCTAGGTTTGTGTTTAATTAATGAGTAATCTCGTTTAGTGTAACAGGTTCTCACAAGTTAGTATCAGAGCTTTAGGTTCGCAGAGTCTAGATGGACACTAGGACTGAGGGACTAGGATGATGTCTAAGTTAGGAAAATGACATAAAAATATGATGCATACTGCCTAATCTCAGTACTTGGATGCCCTGGCCAGGTATTCAGGTATTGAAAAAAAATACAAGTATGGAACACTTAGATTGTTATTTTTCTGATTACTCTGATCAAGTAGTCATTTTGAGACAATCTAAAGAGCATACCAAATCAGAAATTATGGTGCAAATATCTCAATCTTATTCTAAAGAAGATGAGAATTACATCATAACCTATCAAAACTTGACTATTTGGTAACTATAATAGAAAGATAAACACCATGAAATCTAAATTTGAATATATATAAGCTAAAGATGAGTTCTTGAAGCTGTAATTCAAGAAGATAATAAAGTAAAAGATAGAAAAGTCTATGCTAAAAAGTGATTTAAGGTATGAAATTCACATAAGATGGAGAGAACTCTTATGATAAGTATAATATGAGAAGATGAATGAGAACAAAGGTAGATGAATAAAGTGGAACTTAAGTTAATCTCAGACCAACCTATGTGTGTAAGAAGTGCTAACAATCTTCATGACATATGAAAGAAATTAAGGGAGATGATCCATGTCTAATGAAGAAAATGTGGAATATGATGATCTATTAATTGATAAGTGGTTGAGAAACATGATAACATGAAAGGACATACATATGAATGATGAAGGGTTAATGAGAAAAGAGCAATGATATGTGATAATCTTAATAATTCCTATGCTAATGGAAAGGAACCCAAACTGTAAGAGGTAAAATGATACATAAAAATTGTAACCTTCATGTAAAACAAATAGAATTGGTTACCTTTTGCTAGTGATCCCTAGACAATGATTCTTTGATGTGAGAAGTGTGTTTCCCTTTGTGTTCCTTTCTTTTTGAGGCATAGTTTACAAGTAGATATCATGCGACTTTAATCCTTTGATGGATATCTTAATATGATGTGTGATTGCCTTGGACTATTGTTCTAAAATCTTTATGTTTTGTAATGAGCATGCTTTTTGAGCCTTCCAAGAGTTAGGGGGATTCCTCCTATATGTTCTTAGTTGGTTATCATGTTGAGGAAGTGGATGAAACCAAGGTATGAGTTCTTTATAGCACATGTAGTGGATACCATGGTAATGAATCCTTGTACCCAAAGTGTATCAATTATATATGAGTTAAAGATATCTATTAGATGAGTTGTACAATGTTCCTCTCCAATAGAGAGAGAGAGAGTTTTGATCCTCCAAGTGTTGTTTGGGAAAAGAAGAGTGATTCTATAATGTTGTGTATGGTTTGCTGATAGTTGAGTAAGACCAAAATCAAGGATAGATGGTTTGTTGATCAGTAGACATGTGATTCCATGTTCCTATAAGATAAACCTAGGATGAGAATATCAATGGATAAGAGTTGGAGTGGATGATATAAGTTACATGATCATAATGAGTTTAGGGTTATGTTGTTTAGACTAACCAATGTATCAATAGCATTCATAAATAGGAGGAACAAAGTAATAAGGTTATGTCCCATAAGTTATGACAAGCTTTGAATGATGACATCTTAAAGTATTTTAGAGATGGTCAGTAGCATGGTTAACATATTTGTTAAACCTTAAGAATGTTGAAGCAACTATACTCATGTGTGACAAGTTCACCAAGAGTGAGTCAGGGGTTAACTAGTGTACCCTCTTAGAGTTATGGTACATCTACTAAGTGGGTTGTGTGAATCTTGGTACGATGAAGATAGTGTCATTGCGCCCCTACCCCTAACAAGGTCATTCAGGAAGTTATATTTGATTACAATTGTGAACAAGTGTATGATTCTTCAACTAGATAGATGGCCAGTCCAACATTGAGGTGATTGAAGAATCTTCTAAGAACATATGCCTTATAGTTCTTGACAATTAGGGGATACCCACCTGATTGATTGAGTTACTAATTACAACATCCATTAAAGGAGTATAGAAATGAAACCTTGTAAAGTTACATATGATAAGAGATATATGATGCTCTATGTTTGGTAAGAGAAAAAAAGTATGGCCTCTGATGTGTGGTACAACAAATATAGTCTAGAATGACAGTTAGAGTCCCAAGTTGAAAGGCACTACCAGACCTGTACAAGTGGCACAACAGTTGCTATGTTGAACTAAGGTGACACATGTAGGAGTGGAGGGAGAAGAATATGTCTTCCATGAGAATGATGTGACATCACCATGTTATTAGAGTAACCATGTGTAAGATAGAGGATGAGGTGCATGAGAAGTATCTATCTTTGTTTACCTTGGATTTTGGGGGCAAACTTCTTGTTAGGGGTTTATGGTTGTGAGACCCCTAACCTTGTTTAAAGTGTTGAACAAGATTAATTACCATAATTACATCCTAAAAACCCTAATATAACCATTTTATATGCTTTGGAATCATAATACAAGCTTAAGTTTCAAATTTGGTCCAATTTGGATATTGTTTGTGTAAGTTATACAATTTTATGCACATTTTGGACTTTTATGAAATTTACCCAATTGATAGGTTTTATTTGCAATTTTTCAATTGCATTATGTGAACGTTCTCTTATAATTATTGATCTTTTTGAGCCATGGGTTTCTCAATTGTACCTTGGTTTGGAGGTGTTTTCTTCAAGGGTATTTTAGGGTTTACCCCTTTATGGATGAGCTACCTTTAGGAGCTATCAACCAATGGTTTATTTGCTTGTCTTGGAAATTCAACAAACGGTGCCTAAGTAGGTCTCCATGAATAGTGGGGCAGCTTCTTGTTTGGTTGTTTGTATTTCCTTAATAGTTTAAGGCCATGGACACATAGGGAGCTACTTGTACACCTCATGCTTCTTCTCTACCTTATCATCTAAGCTTTATATATCTATCCTTAAGCTCCCAAACAAAACTTTTGCTCACTACCACTTCCCTCCTGATAACAACGTTGTACCTCCTCTGTTTGGCCATGGAGCTTCTTTGTAAGGAAGAATAAGCTGTGGATCTTCTTGGAAGAAGCATCTAGGGTTATGATTTGCTTCCTTTAGGATTTCTAAATCTCCTTCTTGGTGATCTTGACCTAAACAAGTAAGTATCCCCTTATTTCCTCTATTTCTTTATCTATTCTTCTTCCTCCTGCCTTTCTCCAGGTCATAACCTTTCTATTCCATGGTATAAGTTTCTCTAGAACTCAAGAATCTACCTTTCTTGTTTCTTCTTCTAGGGTTTTGCTTCCTTGTGGAGAAGGGTGCCTACTTGGCTGAGTTCAGATCTAAAACTTGGGTTTTATTGCCTTATTTGCTCGAGTTTCTTACTTCTAGAAGTCTGTTCTTCTCAGTATAGGTGAGTTTTATAACCCTCTTTACTTATATTTCTTACTATAAGCTTGTTAGCTCATGATCATGCTTTAAAATGGTGATTTAAGCATTAAGAAGCTAAGCTTGTTTGGGATTTCAATTTTTATGGTGTTTCCTATTTTGTTTCCAATTATAGATGAACTTGTAATCATGTGCACGTTCTTACTAAGGAAGGAGATGACTTAGTTCAGGTTGGTATCACCACCTATGTTGCTAAGAACCTATCAACCGATGGTCCATATTAGGGTTTCTAGGTTGTTTTCTTCTCTAAACACATGACTTGATGGTGTGGTCTTCATAACAACCGAAGTTGGTGACCAAGGGAGATGAACGATGGTGTGAATTGATAGTCAAACCTTAGGTTAGTGTTAGTATCACTTGGAATCTCAATGAGCACTGGTTTGATTCTCTAATGATGATATCAAACAATGATGAAATTAGCTTAATATCTGATGGTCTCAAATGAATATAGTGTTGATCCTATCAACCAATAGTGACCTAAGATGTCACAACCAATGGTAGATCAGGTCACCACAGATAATGCTGATTCAAGTCTTTATATGTAGCTTCAATTAAGTCATCATCCAATAGTTTCTTGGGTCAAATGATTCAAGGATTAGACCTATACTACAAATGATGGTTTCAAAATATGGACCTGATCCAATGGTTCAAATCTGACACTTCTTCATCAAATAGTTTTGAATAATGGATTTAATCCAATGGTTGATATTGGATGATTCAACATACAATGGTTTGCATTGAAACCTATATGTATTATATGTGAGTTCTAATAATTGAAATTTGATGGCTTTTCTGATGTGATAAATTTAAGGAGCTTGATTGTTGACATGATGACTTGCTTAAAATATACAACTAATGTTGGGATTTAACCCCAAAATATATGGTGCCTCTTTTATGTTATTAAGTAAGGGATGTTTAGAGTTTAATAGTGACTCTTTCTAGGTCACTAGTCGATGGGTTTACATATGGTTTGTTAAGGTGTTTACTTATGTAAATAACCAATGATCTTACCTTTTCAACATCCAATGGTTCTAGATGATGTTGTGGTATGGGTATATGGGTTGAATGATGATGGAACCTACATAGGTTTACCTTTAATAAGTTAGTCTTACCTTTACCCTCATATGAATAGAATGGATAATGACCATATCATGTTGACATGTAACCCTAATGGGATATAACTTGTTGTACTTCATACTAATGAACTCATATGATGATGGGTAACTATGATCATCCTTCCTTAGTGGAATAATAGAACAATAGTGTCTCTTTTATGTTGTGGAATTGTATTATACTATAACTTAATTGTTACACCTTGAGTTATGTGTGGATCCATACCTGAGAATGGAAGGTATGATGCATCCAAGATTATATGGGGATACTATGGGTTAAGGTTTGTGAATGAGTGATGAACTATAACTTTAAGTAACCTAATTTGCTAAACCTAACCCTAATGCAAGTAGAGAATGGTGGTTAATCATGTTATCCTTTCTTTAATGATTAATATAATGATGGAATATCCTTCCTAATGTTTGATTGAACTCTACTGTGTTGACTGGTGGTCATCATAGCTTCATGATCTATGCTTTCTTATGCTAAACTTGTGCACTATAAGTGTGACGTCCCCGGATTTTCTAAAACTTAATCTGATGTGCGACGTCCAAATTGAAACCCTCACCTCAGAGAGAATCCCAATTTAAACATCCCACACGAGGCTAAGAAGAAGAAAATCAGAGGAAGTCATAAGGAAACAATCAGTAGCACATATACATGAACAATAAACAAACCACAACACATGTTCACCATTCAACATATAATTACAACATGAATTGTTACAACATTTGATATTACATATTGAACAACAAACTTATACATATACATGTGCTACAGCTAAACAACAGGATCTTAAGACAACAGGTCCACCTGTACATCAGCTCGCCACACAACTCTCAACTATCCTGGATCTTCAAGAGCATAACCACAACCTAAACAAAAGGTTACATGCGGTACATGTCAACACAATATTTCATGAATATTGTACTGAGTACGCCTATGTGTCTTTTTATATACCTCTCATCATATCTTGGCAATAAGATAAAACTAATATACTTGGCAGTAACAGAAAAATATAAGAAAAGCATATACTTGCACAAGGATATTCATTAACAAAAGAGAACACACATTTTAAGCACATTTTCCATTATATATCAAGGCCTTTATGATCACTACCAAAGAGTTAGATCATTTGTACAAGGTGACCACTACCAAAGAGTTAGGTCAGACCACTACCAAAGAGTTAGGTCATATGTACAATGTGACCACTACCAAAGAGTTAGGTCACTTCCAAGCACACTACCAAAGAGTTAGTGTTTTCATATAATGGAACAGATATTTTATGTTTCATGTGTTCATAGACATAACTATGGAAAATCGAGCAACATATCATACAAGAACAATCATTTCAATCAATACCATATGCCAAGTCTTTACTACCATATAACACAAGCATATTGTATAATAAGCCAAGTAAGAGGTAATGGCGTACCTTCCAAAGAGATATACTAATCACATATCACTGATGTCAACTATAAGCTTGGTCAAACCTGATCAAGACAAGACCACATATACTGTCATCAGATTCTCATATTATTATATCTCATCTTAACCCTAATCGTGTTCATATTAGGGTTTGCTTATCTCATTAAGATATGTACATTATTACTTGTATTCCTATCTTAGACTCATCTTACTGATGTCATATTCCAGATTATTTACTCATTAACTGATAATCATATTTTCCATCATTATGTGAACCTATTAGCCTTAGGTTAGATGCATTAACCTAAAACAGGGTTTCATACCATGTAGTAATATTCATCTTCATATAACATGGATTTTGTTCATCATTATGATCTCATAATTAAAACTGAGGTTCAATATACTGATATGAGATTACTCTGTGAATTTCATCATTTATTGAGCATGTGTGCATTTATTGCATTTTAATTAGGGTTATTAGCCCGAATTAGCCATATTAAGCAAATTATATGATTTCATGCATCATCATCATGATTACAGACATCATACGGGTTAAAAACATTATTATGGAGTTATTGACATTTTTCGATACTTTTATATCATCATTTGATATTTATTATCCATTAAATGAGCATTACACATCTTTCATGATATCATTGAGATTAGAGCATCAAAAGCCTGATATTATTATTCTAATGTGTTTTACTCATTTTTCTGAGAATTTTGGTACCTTATTTGTATTTTTCGGATCATCAAGCTATTTTCTATGATTTATGCAAGATCCTAGTATTTGCTGAAGATTTACCTCTTTGTGACCAATCCGGCGTCGCCACGTGGCCGCTAAGGAGTCACCACTCTTTGCTTGGTCCGCTTGACACAGCTGGGTCCTTGATCAAACCGGGCGGTCAGGTTTAGTTCTACTCTGGGATCCGCCCAGGATGGCTCCTCCTTGCGATCGCCCCACTGCGATCTCAGTGCCCAACTTGGGCGTCTCCACCTAACAGCTGCCGTCGTGACTGGTGGATCCTCCTTGAGCAATCCATCTCTCCCACAGAGGCTCCAGTCCATGACCTGCTACCAAGATCTTCGGTTGATCATGTGTGCTGCCGGCTACTCGGGCCTCCAACTTGATCTCTAGAGCTTCGCCTGCACCTGCTTGCCGCTCGGCCTGGGGCGAGTTCACGCCCTCTTCTTTGCGTGAAGCCACTACCGCCGTAGGGATCCAGTCTCTGGCCTGCTCCAGATCACTGCCCCCAGCACGTGCCACACTCCTGACCGCCATCGTGGACCTCCACCTCCTCGTGATGAGATGGGGCCACCCGCCTGGCTCCAGGTTCCGCTGCGAGTCTCGTTCTGTTCTCAATCCGTGAGGGAGCGCCGCCTCAAGGGATCTACTCCGGCAACCGATCAAAAGAGAAAAGATGCTCTGTCTCGCCGACGCCTCCTATGGTTGTGCTCCACGCCGCCATGAAATCCGACTTGGCATCTCGTAGGCTCAAAGCAGCAAGGGTGCAATCCTCTAGTAATTCCGCCCATACCTTCCACTGGAAGCAAGACACCGTGCTTGCTGTCGAGCCCGACGCCAGCTGCTTCCATGGCAGAGCAGAAACCTACAAACCTCCTTATCAGCTACATGAAACTCCATGGCATCCTACGCATACGCCTGTAATCTTCTCCTCCCTTCATGTTCCATCTCTTCCTCCAGTCTATACATATAGGTGGGGAGGCAGTGCAGGGAAGAAGGTGGTTCTCCGACCATTCTTTAGGAGGGTTACTAGGAGAGTTCCTTATTCTCGTCTCTACATGGGGTAAAACTCCTCTCTCACGATGACCACTCCTAGGCCACGATCAATGAGAATTACGACCTGTGTGGTCGTCACTGAGAGTCAAAACCATAACCGCATGACGATAGACACAATCCTAGTCATTGTTACTAGTGTGTGGGTGAGATGTATCCTACACTCTAGTTGATCCGTGTTCCCCTCTAAAAGGATGTGTGACATTAAATCACCCACACATCTTGTAAGGATCTTAAACCTTGCTACACGAATTGGTGCCAAAACTCACTTGTTAGACCATTCAGTTAAATTCCTCAAAAAGGCAATAAAAGAGATATCTTAATTATTATATCAACCTCAATCAACACTCCAACTTTATTAAAACACTTGGGATTCTCAAAACAACTCAACATTCATGACTTCACTTGTGTCATTGGATATTTTAGGATTTCCAAAAGTCCACTCCATCACATCCTACACACCTTAAAAGAAATTCTGTCCTCGGAATTAAGCCATAAAAACCACTTTGTCACATCATATACATCTTAAAAGAACTTTCATCCTCGAAAGTAAACCATACTCATACTTCCAGGGAAAACCATATCTTGCCTTCATCCACATGTTGGCAATATTCTATGTGTAACATATATGCAAAGGTTACCGAGAACCATGTATCCAAAGCACTATTAGGAGGTTTACAACCATCTTGGGTGCACAAATACTCCATTCAAGGTTAAACTCAAGGATTAGAAACTTAGGTTATGTCATTACATATCTCATATGTTAGGGTTGCTTCCTTATCTTAACCCATGCATTAGGGTTCCCGCATCATACTACCATGTTCTAAAGGAAAAAAAAACTAGGATAAACTCATACATCAAGGTGTCACCAACATTTTATTTAGTTCATTGTTAGAACATGTTCATCATTAACATATGCCTTTTAGGAAGGAGTTAACTATAATTAACTCACATCATCCATCTAGATCATATCAAGGTGTTATACATGTTATGTTGTTCTAACCTTCAAATTATATTTTCATCATTATTAAGCACTAAGCTTAACACCTCGTGTAACATGTTTCATTCATATGATCTTATTCCATTGTTCATAATAAACTGTAATATTTATTAGTGATTTCATCACAAGATTAACCAACAACATCACATTATCATCAATATTCGTGTACATGGTTAACCATTATACATAGAGATTTACCAAACTATACTCATTGTTCCATCATGCCACTTATATCACATCTCGAGATTAGATCACATCCTTATATATGTTTTACCATGGTTAAACAACTTATACAAGTGGCTTATCAACATACATCAACAAGTCCAATGAGGTTCCCTTAACCTATACTTGAGGGTAGTGTTATGCTCAGTCTCGCTGAGCTAACTCATCTCTATGAGTTTCTCATATGTACAAACTATATCTTCCCTCTCAGTCTAGGGTTCTTAGGTTACCTCACTGGCACTGGCTAATAGCTTCATTAGCTCTAGCCACATAAGCACAAACCAAAACATGATATGTTATACTCTTCATCGGTATTCTACCCATGAAACATGCTTACCCAAAACTCTCTTATATACACCACCAGATTCCTATGTTGGAAACCACCAACCCGAGCATGAGGCTTCACAGAAACTACACAGCTACCTCCTCTAGGGTCTTGGGCTCTCTCCCTCACCCAGATGGCAGGCACTCATATCGATGTTCACTTATGCACATATATAACCAGCCTCTCTCTGTCTCTAGGGTTTGGTTTTCCCAAGGACATCTAGGGTTCAACAAACTATAGGAATCATGCATTAGGCAACTCAACTCATTCACTTAGGAGTATTCTAGTTTAGGACATATCATATCACATATCTCATATTTCTCATATCGTGGAGTCTAGGTTCTCTGACCTTCTCCCTGTGGGTCTCGCTCTCTCTTGAGCTAACCCCAAAACTGGTCCTAACACTAGAGGTCCTCCTTCGCAAAAGAACTTGAGGCTCATGCCGACTCACAACCTTGTCTTAACTTAACTTATCTCATATCATAAAAGAACTCATACCTGCATCATTAAAACTTATTTCAAATCCTCAAAACTGAACTTAAGTCCTCGAAGACAAACATATATCTTCATAAACATCTTATGTCTTCTATATAAGACTTACATCATATCATCAAAACTTATATCATGTATTCCATCTATCATATACATCAAAAAGGCTCTAGACATCTAATCTAGAACTACTCTCTCTTCTAGACTGATGTCATTCACTTTCACTTAGGTTACATGAACACCTCCTACTCGTACTTGTGTGGGGACACATTTTTGTAATACATATACATAATAAGATATTATATAGTTTTTCTCCGATAAAACAAACGTCAGAGAAAACTATCGAGGTTCGATCTGATTGGAATCAAAAACCAAATCCTGAAAACGAGTGTCCCACACATAGTAGAGAGTCCAGTGTCATGAAAACTAGTGAAAGGGGTGAGAACATGGTGTAGACTAGTGTAGCTACTCTAGATAATGAGCACCATATGTCTAGGGTTTCTCTTCCCTCGATGCACGTCATTTCCAAATAGTGCAACGTCCCATACCGCTGCACTACAAGGAAAGAACGACATATAAGGACTTGCTACTCAACAAGCACCAGTCTAGACCTAGTTCTCAGACATCTAGGTGCTAACCTAGAGGCTAGGTCAGATCTAATCTCTAAAAGATGACTAATCTAACCCTAAAAGATTATTAAGGTTCAAGGTTCTTTAGTTTTAAGTTGCATAATGAGCAAATGTCAGGCTTTGCTATTGTTCATGCTCTGATACCACCTGTGACGTCCCCGGATTTTCTAAAACTTAATCTGATGTGCGACGTACAAATTGAAACCCTCACCTCAGCGAGAATCCCAATTTAAACATCCCACACGAGGCTAAGAAGAAGAAAATCAGAGGAAGTCATAAGGAAACAATCAGTAGCACATCTACATGAACAATAAACAAACCACAACAAATGTTCACCATTCAACATATAATTACAACATGAATTGTTACAACATTTGATATTACATATTGAATAGCAAACTTATACATATACATGTGCTACAGCTAAACAACATGATCTTAAGACAACAGGTCCACCTGTACATCAGCTCGCCACACAACTCTCAACTATCCTGGATCTTCAAGAGCATAACCACAACCTAAACAAAAGGTTACATGCGGTACACGTCAACACAATATTTCATGAATATTGTACTGAGTACGCCTATGTGTCTTCTTATATACCTCTCATCATATCTTGGCAATAAGATAAAACTAATATACTTGGCAGTAACAGAAAAATATAAGAAAATCATATACTTGCACAAGGATATTCATTAACAAAAGAGAACACATATTTTAAGCACATTTTCCATTATATATCAAGGCCTTTATGATCACTACCAAAGAGTTAGATCATTTGTACAAGGTGACCACTACCAAAGAGTTAGGTCAGACCACTACCAAAGAGTTAGGTCATATGTACAATGTGACCACTACCAAAGAGTTAGGTCACTTCCAAGCACACTACCAAAGAGTTAGTGCTTTCATATACTGGAATAGATATTTTATGTTTCATGTGTTCATAGACATAACTATGGAAAATCGAGCAACATATCATACAAGAACAATCATTTCAATCAATACCATATGCCAAGCCTTTACTACCATATAACACAAGCATATTGTATAATAAGCCAAGTAAGAGGTAATGGTGTACCTTCCAAAGAGATATACTAATCACATATCACTGATGTCAACTATAAGCTTGGTCAAACCTGATCAAGACAAGACCACATATACTGTCATCAGATTCCCATATTATTATATCTCATCTTAACCCTAATCGTGTTCATATTAGGGTTTGCTTATCTCATTAAGATATGTACATTATTACTTGTATTCCTGTCTTAGACTCATCTTACTGATGTCATATTCCAGATTATTTACTCATTAACTGATATTCATATTTTCCATCATTATGTGAACCTATTAGCCTTAGGTTACATGCATTTACCTAAAACATGGTTTCATACCATGTAGTAATATTCATCTTCATATAACATGGATTTTGTTCATCATTATGATCTCATAATTAAAACTGAGGTTCAATATACTGATATGAGCTTACTCTGTGAATTTCAGCATTTATTGAGCATGTGTGCATTTATTGCATTTTAATTAGGGTTATTAGCCCGAATTAGCCATATTAAGCAAATTATATGATTTCGTGCATCAACATCATGATTACAGACATCATACAGGTTAAAAACTTTATTATGGAGTTACTGACATTTTCCCATACTTTTATATCATCATTTGATATTTATTATCCATTAAATGAGCATTACACATCTTTCATGATATCATTGAGATTAGAGCATCAAAAGCCTGATATAATTATTCTAATGCGTTCTACTCATTTTTCTGAGAATTTTGGTACCTTATTTGTATTTTTTGGATCATCGAGCTATTTTCTATGATTTATGCAAGATCCTAGTATTTGCTGAAGATTTACCTCTTTGTGACCAATCCGGCGTCGCCACATGGCCGCTAAGGAGTCACCACTCTTTGCTTGGTCCGTTTGACCCAGCTGGGTCCTTGATCAAACCGGGCGGTCAGGTTTAGTTCTACTCTGGGATCCGCCGGCCCAAGATGGCTCCTCCTTGCGATCGCCCCACTGCGATCTCAGCGCCCAACTTGGGCGTCTCCACCTCACAGCCGCCGTCGTGACTGGTGGATCCTCCTTGAGAAATCCATCTCCCACAGAGGCTCCAGTCCATGACCTGCTACCAAGATATTTGGTTGATCATGTGTGCTGCCGGCTACTCGGGCCTCCAACTTGATCTCTAGAGCTTCGCCTGCACCTGCTTGCCGCTCGGCCTGGGGCGAGTTCACGCCCTCTTCTTTGCGTGAAGCCACTACCGTCGTAGGGATCCAGTCTCTGGCCTACTCCAGATCACTGCCCCCAGTACGTGCCACACTCCTGACCGCCGTCATGGACCTCCACCTCCTCGTGATGAGATGGGGCCACCCGCATGGCTCCAGGTTCCGCTGCGAGTCTCGTTCTGTTCTCAATCCGTGAGGGAGCGCCGCCTCAAGGGATCTACTCCGGCAACCGATCAAAAGAGAAAAGATGCTCTGTCTCGCTGACGCCTCCTATGGTTGTGCTCCACGCCGCCATGAAATCCGACTTGGCATCTCGTAGGCTCAAAGCAGCAAGGGTGCAATCCTCTAGTGATTCCGCCCATACCTTCCACTGGAAGCAAGGCACCGTGCTTGCTGTCGAGCCCAACGCCAGCTGCTTCCATGGCAGAGCAGAAACCTACGAACCTCCTTATCATCTACATGAAACTCCATGGCATCCTACGCATATGCCTGTAATCTTCTCCTCCCTTCATGTTCCATCTCTTCCTCCAGTCTATACATATAGGTGGGGAGGCAGTGCAGGGAAGAAGGTGGTTCTCCGACCATTCTTCAAGAGGGTTACTAGGAGAGTTCCTTATTCTCGTCTCTACATGGGGTAAAACTCCTCTCTCACGATGACCACTCCTAGGCCACGATCAACGAGAATTACGACCTGTGTGGTCGTCACTGAGAGTCAAAACCATAACCGCATGACGATAGACACAATCCTAGTCATTGTTACTAGTGTGCGGCTGAGATGTATCCTACACTCTAGTTGATCCGTGTTCCCCTCTAAAAGGATGCGTGACATTAAATCACCCACACATCTTGTAAGGATCTTAAATCTTGCTACATGAATTGGTGCCAAAACTCACTTGTTAGACCATTCAGTTAAATTCCTCAAAAAGGCAATAAAAAGAGATATCTTAATTATTATATCAACCTCAATCAACACTCCAACTTTATTAAAACACTTGGGATTCTCAAAACAACTCAACATTCATGACTTCACTTGTGTCATTGGATATTTTAGGATTTCCAAAAGTCCACTCCATCACATCCTACACACCTTAAAAGAAATTCCGTCCTCGGAATTAAGCCATAAAAACCACTTTGTCACATCATATACATCTTAAAAGAACTTTCATCCTCGAAAGTAAACCATACTCATACTTCCAGGGAAAACCTTATCTTGCCTTCATCCACATTTTGGCAATATTCTATGTGTAACATATACGCAAAGGTTACCGAGAACCATGTATCCAAAGCACTATTAGGAGGTTTACAACCATCTTGGGTGCACAAACACTCCATTCAAGGTTAAACTCAAGGATAAGAAACTTAGGTTATGTCATTACATATCTCATATGTTAGGGTTGCTTCCTTATCTTAACCCATGCATTAGGGTTCCCGCATCATACTACCATGTTCTAAAGGAAAAAAAAACTAGGATTAACTCATACATCAAGGTGTCACCAACATTTTATTTAGTTCATTGTTAGAACATGTTCATCATTAACATATGCCTTTTAGGAAGGAGTTAACTATAATTAACTCACATCATCCATCTAGATCATATCAAGGTGTTATACATGTTATGTTGTTCTAACCTTCAAATTATATTTTCATCATTATTAAGCACTAAGCTTAACACCTCGTGTAACATGTTTCATTCATATGATCTTATTCCATTGTTCATAATAAACTGTAATATTTATTAGTGATTTCATCACAAGATTAACCAACAACATCACATTATCATCAATATTCGTGTACATGGTTAACCATTATACATAGAGATTTACCAAACTATACTCATTGTTCCATCATGCCACTTATATCACATCTCGAGATTAGATCACATCCTTATATATGTTTTACCATGGTTAAACAACTTATACAAGTGGCTTATCAACATACATCAGCAAGTCCAATGAGGTTCCCTTAACCTATACTTGAGGGTAGTGTTATGATCAGTCTCACTGAGCTAACTCATCTCTATGAGTTTCTCATATGTACAAACTATATCTTCCCTCTCGGTCTAGGGTTATTAGGTTACCTCACTGGCACTGGCTAATAGCTTCATTAGCTCTAGCCACATAAGCACAAACCAAAACATGATATGTTATACTCTTCATCGGTATTCTACCCATGAAACATGCTTACCCAAAACTCTCTTATATACACCACCAGATTCCTATGTGGGAAACCACCAACCCGAGCATGAGGCTTCACAGAAACTACACAGCTACCTCCTCCAGGGTCTTGGGCTCTCTCCCTCACCCAGATGGCAGGCACTCATATCGATGTTCACTTATGCACATATATAACCAGCCTCTCTCTGTCTCTAGGGTTTGGTTTTCCCAAGGACATCTAGGGTTCAACAAACTATAGGAATCATGCATTAGGCAACTCAACTCATTCACTTAGGAGTATTCTAGTTTAGGACATATCATATCACATATCTCATATTTCTCATATCATGGAGTCTAGGTTCTCTGACCTTCTCCCTGTGGGTCTCGCTCTCTCTTGAGCTAACCCCAAAACTGGTCCTAACACTAGAGGTCCTCCTTCGCAAAAGAACTTGAGGCTCATGCCGACTCACAACCTTGTCTTAACTTAACTTATCTCATATCATAAAAGAACTCATACCTGCATCATTAAAACTTATTTCAAATCCTCAAAACTGAACTTAAGTCCTCGAAGACAAACATATATCTTCATAAACATCTTATGTCTTCTATATAAGACTTACATCATATCATCAAAACTTATATCATGTATTCCATCTATCATATACATCAAAAAGGCTCTAGACATCTAATCTAGAACCACTCTCTCTTCTAGACTGATGTCATTCACTTTCACTTAGGTTACATGAACACCTCCTACTCGTACTTGTGTGGGGACACATTTTTGTAATACATATACATAATAAGATATTATATAGTTTTTCTCCGATAAAACAAACGTCAGAGAAAACTATCGAGGTTCAATCTGATTGGAATCAAAAACCAAATCCTAAAAACGAGTGTCCCACACATAGTAGAGAGTCCATTTTCATGAAAACTAGTGAAAGGGGTGAGAACATGGTGTAGACTAGTGTAGCTACTCTAGATAATGAGCGCCATATGTCTAGGGTTTCTCTTCCCTCGATGCACGTCATTTCCAAATAGTGCAACGTCCCATACCGCTGCACTACAAGAAAGAACGACATATAAGGACTTGCTACTCAACAAGCACAAGTCTAGACCTAGTTCTCAGACATCTAGGTGCTAACCTAGAGGCTAGGTCAGATCTAATCTCTAAAAGATGACTAATCTAACCCTAAAAGATTATTAAGGTTCAAGGTTCTTTAGTTTTAAGTTGCATAATGAGCAAATGTCAGGCTTTGCTATTGTTCATGCTCTGATACCACCTGTGACGTCCCCAGATTTTCTAAAACTTAATCTGATGTGCGACGTCCAAATTGAAACCCTCACCTCAGTGAGAATCCCAATTTAAACATCCCACACGAGGCTAAGAAGAAGAAAATCAGAGGAAGTCATAAGGAAATAATCAGTAGCACATATACATGAAAAATAAACAAACCACAACACATGTTCACCATTCAACATATAATTACAACATGAATTGTTACAACATTTGATATTACATATTGAATAGAAAACTTATACATATACATGTGCTACAGCTAAACAACAGGATCTTAAGACAATAGGTCCACCTGTACATTAGCTCGCCACAAAACTCTCAACTATCCTGGATCTTCAAGAGCATAACCATAACCTAAACAAAAGGTTACATGCGGTACACGTCAACACAATATTTCATGAATATTGTACTGAGTATGCCTACATGTCTTTTTATATACCTCTCATCATATCTTGGCAATAAGATAAAACTAATATACTTGGCAGTAACAGAAAAATATAAGAAAAGCATATACTTGCACAAGGATATTCATTAACAAAAGAGAACACATATTTTAAGCACATTTTCCATTATATATCAAGGCCTTTATGATCACTACCAAAGAGTTAGATCATTTGTACAAGGTGACCACTACCAAAGAGTTAGGTCATATGTACAATGTGACCACTACCAAAGAGTTAGGTCACTTCCAAGCACACTACCAAAGAGTTAGTGCTTTCATATAATGGAACAAATATTTTATGTTTCATATGTTCATAGACATAACTATGGAAAATCGAGCAACATATCATACAAGAACAATCATTTCAATCAATACCATATGCCAAGCCTTTACTACCATATAACACAATCATATTGTATAATAAGCCAAGTAAGAGGTAATGGCGTACCTTCCAAAGAGATATACTAATCACATATCACTGATGTCAACTATAAGCTTGGTCAAACCTGATCAAGACAAGACCACATATTCTGTCATCAGATTCTCATATTATTATATCTCATCTTAACCCTAATCGTGTTCATATTAGGGTTTGCTTATCTCATTAAGATATGTACATTATTACTTGTATTCCTATCTTAGACTCATCTTACTGATGTCATATTCCAGATTATTTACTCATTAACTGATAATCATATTTTCCATCATTATGTGAACCTATTTAGCCTTAGGTTACATGCATTAACCTAAAACAGGGTTTCATACCATGTAGTAATATTCATCTTCATATAACATGGATTTTGTTCATCATTATGATCTCATAATTAAAACTGAACTGATATGAGCTTACTCTGTGAATTTCATCATTTATTGAGCATGTGTGCATTTATTGCATTTTAATTAGGGTTGTTAGCCCAAATTAGCCATATTAAGCAAATTATATGATTTCGTGCATCAACATCATGATTACAGACATCATACGGGTTAAAAACATTATTATGGAGTTACTGACATTTTCCCATACTTTTATATCATCATTTGATATTTATTATCCATTAATGAGCATTACACATCTTTCATGATATCATTGAGATTAGAGCATCAAAATCCTGATATTATTATTCTAATGTGTTCTACTCATTTTTCTGAGAATTTTGGTACCTTATTTGTATTTTTCGAATCATCGAGCTATTTTCTATGATTTATGCAAGATCCTAGTATTTGCTGAAGATTTACCTCTTTGTGACCAATCCGGCATCGCCACGTGGCCGCTAAGGAGTCACCACTCTTTGCTTGGTCCGCTTGACCCAGCTGGGTCCTTGATCAAACCGGGCGGTCAGGTTTAGTTCTACTCTGGGATCCGACGGCCCAGGATGGCTCCTCCTTGCGATCGCCCCACTGCGATCTCAGCGCCCAACTTGGGCGTCTCCACCTAACAGCCGCCGTCGCGACTGGTGGATCCTCCTTGAGCAATCCATCTCCCACATAGGCTCCAGTCCATGACCTGCTGCCAAGATCTTCGGTTGATCATGTGTGCTGCCGGCTACTCGGGCCTCCAACTTGATCTCTAGAGCTTCGCCTGCACCTGCTTGCCGCTCGGACTGGGGCGAGTTCATGCCCTCTTCTTTGCGTGAAGCCACTGCCGCCGTAGGGATCCAGTCTCCGGCCTGCTCCAGATCACTGCCCCCAGCACGTGCCACACTCCTGACCGCCGTCGTGGACCTCCACCTCCTCGTGATGAGATGGGGCCACCCGCCTGGCTCCAGGTTCCGCTGCGAGTCTCGTTATGTTCTCAATCCGTGAGGGAGCGCCGCCTCAAGGGATCTACTCCGGCAACCGATCAAAATAGCAAAGATGCTCTGTCTCGCCGACGCCTCCTATGGTTGTGCTCCACGCCACCATGAAATCCGACTTGGCATCTCGTAGGCTCAAAGCAGCAAGGGTGCAATCCTCTAGTGATTCTGCCCATACCTTCCACTGGAAGCAAGGCACCGTGCTTGCTGTCGAGCCCGACGCCAGCTGCTTCCATGGCAGAGCAGAAACCTACGAACCTCCTTATCAGCTACATGAAACTCCATGGCATCCTACGCATACGCCTGTAATCTTCTCCTCCCTTCATGTTCCATCTCTTCCTCCAGTCTATACATATAGGTGGGGAGGCAGTGCAGGGAAGAAGGTGGTTCTCCGACCATTCTTCAGGAGGGTTACTAGGAGAGTTCCTTATTCTCGTCTCTACATGGGGTAAAACTCCTCTCTCACGATGACCACTCCTTGGCCACGATCAATGAGAATTACGACCTGTGTGGTCATCAATGAGAGTCAAAACCATAACCGCATGACGATAGACACAATCCTAGTCATTGTTACTAGTGTGCGGCTGAGATGTATCCTACACTCTAGTTGATCCATGTTCCCCTCTAAAAGGATGCGTGACATTAAATCACCCACACATCTTGTAAGGATCTTAAACCTTGCTACACGAATTGGTGCCAAAACTCACTTGTTAGACCATTCAGTTAAATTCCTCAAAAAGGCAATAAAAATAGATATCTTAATTATTATATAAACCTCAATCAACACTCCAACTTTATTAAAACACTTGGGATTCTCAAAACAACTCAACATGCATGACTTCACTTGTGTCATTGGATATTTTAGGATTTCCAAAAGTCCACTCCATCACAATAAGTGTGATGATGGAAACATACCTAGCTTCCTTATATGTTGATATAATAAAGTAATGCTCTTAATTGTTAAGATAATCCTGCAATGTTATCCTATGAACATTTGTAAGTTCTTTAATGCAAATTATGTTGAGCCTATTTATCACATGTGTGGTGATGTTTGTTGAGCCTTGTTATAAGGCATAAAAAGATAATGATGAACTTGTAGGAAATGATATGATGGTCATGATGGCCTTTGGGAATGATTGAGCCCTAAATGAGGTATAATCCTCTTATATTGACAAGGGTTGATACCCTATAATATCGTGCTAAGGATTTATATCATGTGATAGTATGATGACAAGTGTAGTTTCATGAATGGAAAGAGAATAGTACCATGTGATGATCATGTGAAGACAAGTATAGTCTTTTGATTGACAGGTGAATAGTGCCCTATGATATTGAGATGAGAAATTATGTCTCATACGTTGTATATCTTCTAAAGTTGTTATATAGCAATGTTTATTAGAGATGAATTAGGGTTTGTTTATACACTTGTTTGATGCAGCCTTAATTCACCCAATTAGAGATAACTAATCAAGTGAGACCCTAATCATATAGTTCCCTATGCCATAGAACCATATTCAGTGTCAGAACTTGCTGGATGGTGAAACGAGTATTCCTATGGGAAAATTGGAGTGCATACTGTTGAGTATGTGGGGTGCTTGTCATCCTGACACCAAGTGTTTTGGGAGGATAGTTGCGGTCATACCTAGCCTACTTTTGAGAACGACCGTGGTCAGGTCTCAGTGATTATAACATGATGTGATTAGAGGAAAACTATGGTTATACCTTAGTGATTGTGTTTGAATATCCTGGATGTTAACGTTGTGACCTGTACTAAGGTGGGCTAATTACATGACTATATTTCGTTGTTTTGTAGTTTGACTATATGTCACTGCGGTGCAAACTTGTACTGATCGAGTATGGAGAAGATCTTGGAGTCTAGCTCTTCTTAGATCTTATACGGAACTGATTTTGACCAAGAGGTGGTCAGTTGGACTTTGGTTGGAAAGACTCAAACTCCCTAGGGCATAATAAAAGATGTAAGACAACCATGTAGCATATCTATTTAGGGTTATGCATAATGCTTCCTATTGTATGATAACCCTTGTTTGCTTTTTGTTCACTGAGATCATGTATAGTATAATAAGAGATGATGGATATGCTTATGTTGTAGTTATCCTCATGTTGTAAACATGTTTATGTTGTCAGATATACAGACACTGATAGTTAAGATGATGTTGCTAGCTATATTTAATATTGCTAGCCATGTCTATGTAATTAGATATGATTAAACTACTAATCATTCCTATGCAGTTAATTGTTATATGATGTTAGTTCTACTTATGATATAGATTTTTTCCCTTTATTTGACATGCCAATATTGATAGACATGTTATGTTACTAGACATATTCATGATGTTAGGGATGCTTATGCTACTAGATTGATTGTGTTGTTAGCAAGGCATATGATGATAGTCAGATTAATGATGATGATTGTTATTAGATGCAATTTGATGAAATTTGAGTAAATATCTATCCAGAGAAATGGATTTACCTATTACCTGTATATACGTTGATAATCATACTTGTTGCTAAGATGATTTGTTAATCAATTTAGCATACTTGAAATGTTCCTTTCATTAAATTGATTATTAAATACTCCAAGTGCTTAGTTATCTATTGTTTAATCTGATGTAATCAATATCTGTTGAAGAGAATTATATCTCTCGTTGGGACTGGGTCTCACCTCATGGGTCACCACTTTTGTTTAGATGATCAACAACAACAAAAGTAGAACCATGGTAGCAAGGGAAACTGAGGTGATGAACCCTAGAAATGGTAGCTTAGTGTCTAGTGTGTTTTAGAGTCGTCCTTGTACTCTCAGGTCTGGGTGAAAGTTTAAATATGATGTTTTGATTTAATCGAGCTTTTGATAGCATGTTGATGCTTGTATATGTGAAATATGTGGATAGTGTTCCTTTGTAAAGTTTATGTTGTAGCTACAATTGTAAAGGTTATTGAGCATTATGTAAATGTTCCTGAGCAATCAAGAAATGTTGAAATCAGTTTTGAATTTACCCTATTTTCTAGTTTTGTGTTTAATTAATGAGTAATCATGTTTTCTATTTAGAGTAATCTCATTTATGTAACATGTTCTCACAGGTAATGCCACTGACCTTCTACATTTCTTCTGTCTTCCTATTTTTTCTTCTTTTGTGTGATTGTTGTCCTCTTCCTAGCTATAGCTCTATTGATTTTCTCATGGCTTCCCTCATTCCCTTTGATTTTAGATAAAAGATATTATTTTCTATATTGATTTTGACCTCTACCTTCTATGTTCTTAGTGGGTGTGTCTTTTGCTCCACAATGACATAGGTTGTCGTGATATCGGCCCAAGTGATATTGGAATTATAGGGACCACATCACCATGTTTCAAATGTCATGCCAATGAGGAAGAACAAACGAACAATTGATGGATTTACTATTTAGGTCTACAATGTGATGTGAACTTTGATTAAAAGATATGTTGATCTGGCTGTCTCTAATTTTTGCTCCATTTTGATGAAAAATATATCAATTTGCATTCTGGCACACATCCTTAATAATGGGCTAGAATTCCTACTTTTGTGAGAGGAAGGGAGACCTTTCACAGTATTGGATTGGCCAATGAGTTGATGTTGGACATTCAGCATGGGACTCTACTTTAAACATGTTGTTTAAGTATTGTTAGAGAGTCTATTTACTTAGGTTGTTTATTCTATTTAGTAATATGGTCCCAAGCATGTCTTGGCGCATTAGGATTTTTCACGAGTCTGTATTATTCCCCCACATCCTATATATAGAAGAGGGGGCTTTCCCATCTATCAATAAGAAAAACTACATCAGGGGGATTTTCCCATCATATCATTTTTTCACATGGTATTAGATCAAGCTTTCATGTGCCCCCTCCAACCCTGATAGAGAGAGTGCAAAGGAGAGAAGCCTCCCCTTGCTGGAAACCTGTCACTGCTAGGCGTTGCTTGGCTACCCGCATGGATTTCCCATCCCTGCTTCTTCTTGGAGTCATCTTCATGTGTTGTCTCCATCTTCAATGACAAGACTATCCATTAGTGTTTTAAAAAGTGCAAAGAGGAAAGTGTGTGGATGGGACTTTGTAGTTGATTAAGTGGCAGGAAAGCGATTAAGTGAGTGATCTTCGAAAAAGAGGATGCCTAAATTCTTATATATTTTTATACAAAATTACATGTAAGTATATAAAAAATATATTTCTAAGGAAATTAGCGACACTAACCAGTAGTACCAATCAGTAATTATGAAATATGCAAGAAAATTAGTAAAACTAATCATCAATCAGAAATATAATAGAATGATATGATATTTACTTTGATATATTAGAGAAATACTATGACAAAGCGTTCAAAACATACATCATTAATTAAGCAAAAGCAATTACTAACAGCGGATTAACAAAAATCACTAAAAATTAAAACCTTTTTCAAAGAGATCCATTCATAGGAAAAATCTTTCCACAAGAACCAATGTATTACATTTACATCCTAGTTCATAAGTACATATTTTGTACCATCTCTTCTCAAGGGTTACAATATCAACTGCCTTGTTAAAAGCTAAACACAGACAGCATAAGAACCTCGAGGCATCAAGCCAAAACTCAAAACGATTCATTAAAAGCACTAACTATTAAATTTGAGGACCTGAGAGTACAGAGACGACACATAGGACTTCTATCTACAAGACACGACAAACAACACACTCAACCTGAGTTGTCACTACTGTCCCTGCTACTGCTGAAGTTCTTCCTCTACAAAATGTTCTCAATCTCCTCCGTGCTCGTCCACCTAAAAATGTTGGATCCCACGGGGGTGAGACAATTGTAACTGCCCCAGTGAGAGATATAACTCTCTGCCAAAAACATTATAATTATAGTTTAATAATATAAAACTGGGCAGAGGTTAAGCATTTTAAAGCATTCTCATCTTTTAAAGCATTGCAACTATTTATGATAGAATAATGGATCATCTATTATCTTAATAAGGAATAGGAAGAACATGTATATCATTTATCCATCATATTATACCATCATGTCAAACTTCTCTTATGACACTCACTATCTCAATATGTCACCCATGATACATTCTTGTTTCAATCCGTTGGCCTTAGCCAATATGTTAAACAGATATGGGATTATATCTACCATGTACTCATATGTCATTAATACAGACATTGAGTTATTACCAATCCTACATCATCATTACATGCATTGAGCCTCTACCAGGTATTGGACTCTTCCAAACCTGATTAGACCGCCAGGCATTGGACTCTAGCCAACCCTGATTTCACAGCCAGGCATTGGACACTACCAATCCTAATTTCACAGCCAGGTATTGGACTTTAACCAACCCTGATTACACAGCCAGGCATTGGAATTTAACCAATCCTAATTACACAACCAGGCATTGGACTTTAACCAACCCCGATTACACAGCCAGGCATTGGACTTTGACGAACCCTGATTACACAGTCAGGCATTGGACACTACCAATCCTGATTTCACAGCCAGGCATTGGACTTTAACCAACCCTGATTACACAGCCATGCATTAGACACTACCAATCTTGATTACATGCATTACACCTCTGCCAGGTATTGGACTTTAACCAATCCTGATTACAGGCTTTATGCCTCTGCCAGGTATTGGACTCTTCCAAACCTGATTACACAGCCAGGCAGTGGACTCTGACCACTCCTGAGGTTAGCCTTCATAGCTTTTCACATTCTTTATTGAATACAATTGTTCCTTTTATTAAGTTTATTAAAACATTGTCATTTCTTAAAATAAACTTTTATAATCATCTTGGTGCCTCTCATCATGCCACAATTGTTCTCATGGCTCATAAGGCCCATAAAGCATCTTGTCACTTCTCACTAGGCAACATCTAACCATATGGCTCACAAGGCCATTACACATCTTGTCACCTCTCACTAGGCAGCAATAACATATTAGTTCATGTAATACAATAGTAACACCACTATTCCCTCAACAGGGTTAGGGCTTACTATTCACATCACATTAGGGTTTCTCATGTCCCATTACCCAATTTAGGGTTAGGATTTCCCCATCTCACATTAATTAGGATTTCATATTTATCAAATCAACCCTAATATATTTCTCCACACCTCTAGGAGCATCCATTAACATCTTGAGTATTCAATCATGTTTATTCTCTTATCATTTATCATTAAATGATTATCAATACAAGGTATGAGTTCATTTCTCATCCTTATCATGGTATGATTACATCATACTCATTAGTTTTGCTTAACCCCATTCTCAAGGTATATTAGCCTATACTTATCAAAGTATATCAAACTCATTACATTTCTTTGTAATAATTACATAACACACTCCATGTGTTTCTTGTCCAAGTATATTGGATTTGAGGTGCATAAATGTATATCAACCTTGGAATGCTAAGAGTGATATCTATTATATCTTGATGTATCACTTTCTTAATCACTTCCAAATTACTTGAGTTATCAACTTAACTTGTATTAAGGTATTTCCCATCTTAATCCTTTCATCCACTAACTTATCACCCTTACCATGAAGTGAATAGGTCACACACAAGAATGGTCCAACTATCTTTAAAGATATGGTCTCATTTCAGGTTCATGCATTGCTTTATATAAGGTTATCTATAATCAATCACTTTAGGTATTTCCCTTATTAATGTATTAGTCACCATTCCATTATTAGGATTAGGGTCTCCCATTCCATCACCTTTTATTAGGGTTTAGGGTTTCATATACTATCATACTTCATTAAGGTTAGGGTTTCACATACCATATCCCTTCATTAGGGTTAGGATTTCACATACCATTTCCCTTCATTAGGGTTTCACATACCATCTCCCTTCATTAGGGTTAGGATTTCACATATCATCTCCCTTCATTAGGGTTTCACATCACATTGCCCAAAATTAGGATTTACTATTCATCCCAACTAGGGTTTCTCATGGCATCACCCTCAATTATGGTTTCTCATGGCATCAACCGCAACTAGGGTTTCTCATGGAATCACTCTCAACTAGGGTTTCTCATGGAATCACCCTTAACTAGGGTTTCTCAACTTCATATTAATTGGAGATACTCATCCCATCTAGGGTTTCACTCTCCATTACCATAATTGGGGTTTTACATTATGTTACCCTGAATTAGGGTTAAGGTTCATTAACCTTCTGGATTAGGGTTTCATGACCTCTTTACTAAGGATCATAACCTAATCACCACATGATTAATACTCATGTATGGATTCCTTTATATCATACTTTCAACTTGATCAGGTTTACATCAACCCTTCTATCAAGTTCATACATCTATGATTGACATAGTGTACTGAGTTATTGCTTACTTAAGCTTCAAGGATTAACTCATCTAAGGATTATCAACCACTTAGTTCCTTAAAGGTACAACCCTAGTGATTATCTTTGAGATAGATCAGTAACAACCATAGGGTCATTTTATCTTTCATCACCTTAGGTTTCCAATTGATTTAATCACATTGAAACATCCAAACATTCTTGACCATTGATGCTCCAAACGGTTCAAAACCGTTTAAGCAAAATAATAATGAAACCGTATGGACAATTTATACTTGAAACCACTTGAGTCTCCAAACAGTTTGAGACTGTTTGATCCCAAATGGTCTTGAGACCATTTGGACTCAAAGGGTCTTAAGACCGTTTGGTCCAAACTCTCTCAAAACCGAATGGACCAAAAAGGGCTTCCATCACTTTATCAATTCAGGATTTCAATCATTAAGCCATCTATCAATTGAACCATTGATTTATTCCTCAATTGAACCATTGAATCACCCTTCAATTAGACCTTCAATTAGGGTTTTGAACCCAATTGAACTAGGGTTTATAATCAAGAAACCATCAATTAGGGTTTTGAATTCGGGGAACCATCAATGGTTAACATTGTGTAACCGATTCAATTGAAATCATTAGAACATCATCAAACCATGACATGACCTGACCTCAAATGGTCTTGAGGTCATTTAGATGACCTCCAAACGGTCTTAAGACCGTTTTCCCCATCCCATTATTCAAATTTGTGAAATCTAATTAGGGTTTAGATCATTGGATTGATCATCAAATCAACTATTGATTGCATTTCAATTTGATATCTCTGGATCTTCAAATACTCAACCATACTCAACCCTAGACCTCCAAACGGTCTTGGTTGACCTCCAAACGGTCTTGAGACCGTTTGGGTTAGTCAACCCAAAGTATTAAGTCAACCAATTGAAATTTCAGCACTTAACCCGATTAGGGTTTCTAATTGGAGGATTGTCCATATATTGAATTAATCAAATGGATCCATTAGATCATGATCCAACATGTACTAGGGTACTGACCTCAAACAGTCAACCCATCCAAACGGTCAACCCATCCAAACAGTTTGGAACCCAAACCTCTAAACGGTTTGCAAACCGTTTGGTCTCCAAACGGTTTGGTGAAACTGATTGGATCAAAAATTATGAAACTGTTTGCAATAGATATTTGTGGAGCTGCGTGCTTATGATGATGTCATCATCATCAAGCTACGATCCTTCATATTTTGCTGTAATTTTCATGGTGGTTCTATCGATTTGATCAAGTGAATTTCAAGAAGAACAAATGATCAACAATTGATAAGGAATTGAATGCAATAACAATAGTAACGGTTCAAGTTATAAAACTCGCCTCCAATTGAGCTTCAAAGCTCCAAGCTCACGTCAACAATGGTGGATGCAACTCTTTTCACTATCCCAAGGGTCATCCTCAAGCAACGGGTTGGGGGTCGTCCTCCTATTGCTCCAAGATCCCTTCGTCATTTTTCCAAGCAAGAAGTGAAGGTGACTTTAGAATTACCCATCCAAGCTATGGATAAAGGAGCATATATGCATTTTATTAAAAAAATCATTTAAGAGAGAGAAAGTAGGGATTATCTCCTCCATTTCCTTGCCACATTCCCCCTTCCCTTCCTTGGTTACAAGGATATCCCCTTTGCCTCTTATTCCTCTCAATTATCTATGATTTAAAGAAAAGCAAATTAAGCACCTTAAATCATATTATATTAATATCCATAAGTGAGTGGATATTTCTTTTTCTTATAATAATGTGAGTGAGTTATCCACTTCCTTTGGATATTTTCGTGCCTTTGCAAGGCACATGGTCGTCCATTCTCTTGCAAATTCATCCCTCACCTTTTGGTTAAAGGGCTCTTCAATTTATATATTTATTTTTGCATTAAATTGAAGTAAAATTCCAATTATGCTTAAATCTTGATTATTTTAATATCAAGATTCTCTCTCCACCAAAGTGATTCAGATGAGAAGCCCCTCTCATTTTCTTTTATCTACAAGATTCCAAGAAACATTAGGGACTTTATAGAAGTGATATTTTTCATATTGAACCCTAGGTTTTGGGTAAATTGCACATTACACCAAAACTAGGTTTTAATGCACAAACATTGCTTTATCAGCTCTTTCTTGGTACTCATGCTACCATAAGCCATACCTCTGCATCATCTTCATTCTCATGATGCTTCAACACATGAGGAACATCTTATCATGTAACATTTGTAATTTAACCCCTCAACTTGGGTAATTTGCACTTTAGTCCAATACAAGCAAAACAATGTTTCAACATTATTCGAAAAGGACTGAAATTGAAACATAAGTTCCTCTTGTACCTTAATTACTTTTCAAGAAATAAGAGCAAGCATATGATTAACTTTATTAAGCAAACCATCTAGGGTTAAGGCATAACCCAGGTCAGGGATGTTACAAATCATAAACCCCTAACAAGGATTTCATCCTTGAAATCCTAGATAAAAGGAGACAGATATTATTCATTCGTTATATCATGAAGTCTCCACATAACATCTCATTTTTATGGAGACACCATATAACTTTGATCAATACAAAGTTCTTCCACGTAAAAATAATTCTCATAGAATCAAACACATAGGACACATACTCCACTGTCCTTTCGTTATTGACTGTGGAGTTAATTCTGTGTCAGGTAACACTTTTCTTATTTAGATAGAGGTTATTTGTTAATTTAATTTGATAAACTTTTATTTCAATAATTTTACAATTATTTCTTCAAATAGTTCATTCTCATCAATGTTATGTTTATTCAAGGCATAAACCCCTAATGTATGATGTCCATACTATATTAGGTAACTGGACTGATTCCACAGTTAACCATTCCAAGTAACCATCATAAAATAGACTGATATTTCTCAGATACTAGAATTCCTTACCTTGGTATTTAACACATGTTAATAACACATCATATCCTCATCTTCATTTTTGTTTATAAGTTGATTTATAATTAAATCAAATTCCTCCGTATATCAATTAGAATGTGGTAGAAATATCCTTGCCACATCTCCTTCTTAATTATGCTTCTTTGGATTGTTTCAGAATGATTACTTGATCAGAGTAATCAGAAAGATAACAATTTGGTATGTCATACTTACCTTGCCTTCAATAAATGAATACTTGGCCAGGGTATTCAAGAACTAAAATTAGGTAGTATGCATTTATTTTATTTTATGTTTTCATCTCTTTAAATTTGATATACTTAATATCTCAGATTGTCTCCGAGTTCCTTTTTCATCTCTTCCCTTCCTTAATGAAGAAAGAGAAATTTCAAAACATATAAAAGAATATTAAACTAAACACAAGTTTTCATTCTACTTATCTCTTCCTCATATCCTTATAGGATTATATAGATGAACAAAACAACACTACCTTTCTTATAGTAGAGAGTAGATGATATTTCAAAATAGAAAGTCTTATCTTAACATGTCTACCTCTTACAAGTTATCTAGTATCTTGTTTGTTGGGTCACCACATCACTTTCTATTTGGACATTGCCACCTCAGATGTCCTCTCTGTCCACATCTATAACAAGCTCGAAGCCTTTTAGGTGACTACTGCTTGGGTGCACTACATTGTGGTTGAGTCAGTATTACTGAAATCTTTGATTGTTTGGTACCACCAATTCCTTGTTCTTGTGACTATTTAGACTTTCTTTTAAGGTCTGTCTCATGCTTCTTTGTCATAGACCCTTCTATCCTTCGAATTGACTCCACAAATGTGGCAAACCTCTCTCTACTTTCTAGGGCAGATGCCAGAATAGACATCTCAGCATTCAATCCTTTCTCAAAACGTCGAATCTTTTCCTCCTCAGTAGCAGCCATCTGAGGACAAAATCGTAAAAGTTCCATGAACTTAATCTCATATTCACTTATTGACATGGCTCCCTGTCGAATCTTCTCAAACTGTGAGATCTTTTCATCTAAATAAGTCCTTCGAAAATACTTATTAACGAATTCTCGATGAAATTCCTCCCATCCAACCTCTTCATCATTCCTTTTTATTTCTTCTATAGCCCACCAATATCCAGCACTACCCTTCAAAAGGTACACAACATGTTTAACTTTGTCAGCATCCGGGATACTAAGGATCTTAAAAGCCTTTTCTAACTCAATGAACCAGAGATCAGCATCGTCTGGGTCAGATGTCCCTGCATATTCTATGGCTCCTACACGATGTAGTCGTTCAAAGGTCTTACCAGACCCATATCCCTCATTGGAAACTGGTGTCCTAGGTACTGGTGCTGGCATCCGGTCTGCCATATACTTCAGTGTGGTCATGAGTTGCCCAAAAAGATTATGAACATCTGGGTTTCCTCTCATGACTTCATCAACATGGGGATTTTTAGGCACTGGTTCCTCCCTTGCCTGATCCCTTGCACCTCCCACTGGTGCAGCAACATTGCTCTCAGCAATGTGTTCCTCATGTTCTCTAGACATCTTGGAGTTATATATCATCTTCTGCATAAGCAGAAGGCACTATAAGATACACTGAGGTACACTTAGAACAGACTCGATACCTTAGTCCTATGTCTCTGTAGACTCAGCGAACCTAGAGCTCTGATACCACTAAATTGTGACGAAGCATTCAAAACATACATCATTAATTAAGTGGAAGCAATTACTAATAGTGTATTAATAAAAATCACTAAAAATTAAAACCTTTTTCAAAGAGATCCATTCATAGGAAAACTCTTTCCACAAGAACCAATGTATTACATTTACATCCTGGTTCATAAGTACATATTTTGTACCATCTCTTCTCGAGGGTTACAATATCAACTGCCTTGTTAAAAGCTAAACACAGACATCATAAGAACCTCGAGGCATCAAGCCAAAACTCCAAACAATTCATTAAAATCACTAACTAATAACTCCGAGGACCTGAGAGTACAAAGACGATAAATAAGACTTCTATCTACAAGACACGAAAAACAACACACTCAACTTGAGCTATCACTACTGTCCCTACTGCTGCTGAAGTTCTTCCTCTGCAAAATATTCTCAATCTCTTCCGTGCTCGTCCACCTAAAAATGTTGGATCCCATGGGGGTGAGACAATTGTAATTGCCCCAGCGAGAGATATAACTCTCCGCCAAAAACATTATTATTACAGTTTAATAATATAAAACTGGGCAGAGGATAAGCAGTTTAAAGCATTCTCATCTTTTAAGGAATTGCAACTATTTATGATAGAACAATGGATCATCTATTCTCTTAATAAGGAATAGGAAGAACACGTATATCATTTATCCATCATATTATACCATCATGTCAAACTTCTCTTGTGACACTCACTATCTCGATATGTCACCCATGAGACATTCTTGTTTCAATCTGTTGGCCTTAGCCAATCTGTTAAACAGATATGGGATTATATCTACCATGTACTCATATGTCATTAATACAGGCATTGAGTTATTACCAATCATGCATCATCATTACAGGCATTGAGCCTATGTCAGGTATTGGACTCTTCCAAACCTGATTACACCGCAAGGTATTGGACTCTAACCAACCCTGATTTCACAGCCAGGCATTGGACACTACCAATCATGATTTCACAGCCAGGCATTGGACTTTAACCAACCCTGATTACACAGCCAGGCGTTGGACTTTAACCAATCTTGATTACACAGCCAGGCATTGGGCTTTAACCAACCCTGATTACACAACCATGCATTGGACTTTAACCAACCCTAATTACACAACCAGGCATTGGACACTACTAATCCTGATTTCACGGCCAGGCATAGGACTTTAACCAACCCTGATTACACAGCTAGGCATTGGACACTACCAATCCTGATTACAGGCATTACATCTCTTCTAGGTATTGGACTTTAACCAATCCTGATTATAGGCTTTATGCCTCTTCCAGGTATTGGACTCTTCCAAACCTGATTACATAGCCAGGAAGTGGACTCTGACCACTCCTGAGGTCAGCCTTCATAGCTTTTCACATTATTTATTGAATACAATTGTTCCTTTTATTAAGTTTATTAAAACATTGTCATTTCTTAAAATAAACTTTTATAATCATCTTGGTGCCTCTCATCATGCCACAATTGTTCTCATGGCTCATAAGGCCCATAAATCATCTTGTCACCTCTCACTAGGCAACATCTAACCATATGGCTCACAAGGCCATTACACATCTTGTCACCTCTCACTAGGCAGCAATAACATATTAGTTCATGTAATACAATAGTAACACCACTATTCCCTCAATAGGGTTAGGGCTTACTATTCACATCACATTAGGGTTTCTCATGTCCCATTACCCAATTTAGGGTTAGGGTTTCCCCATCTCACATTAATTAGGATTTCATATTTATCAAATCAACCCTAATATATTGCTCCACACCTCTAGGAGCATCCATTAACATCTCGAGTATTCAATCATGTTTATTCTCTTATCATTTATCATTAAATGATTATCAATACAAGGTATGAGTTCATTTCTCATCCTTATCATGGTATGATTACATCATAGTCATTATTTTGGCTTAACCCCATTCTCAAGGTATATTAGCCTATACTTATCAAAGTATATCAAACTCATTACATTTCTTTGTAACAATTACATAACACACTCCATGTGTTTCTTGTCCAAGTATATTGGATTTGAGGTGCATAAATGTATATCAACCTTGGAATGCTAAGAGTGATATCTATCATATCTTGATGTATCACTTTCTTCATCACTTCCAACTTACTTGAGTTATCAACTTAACTTGGATTCAGGTATTTCCCATCTTAATCCTTTCATCCACTAACCTATCACCCTTACCATGAAGTGCATAGGTCACACACAAGAATGGTCCAACTATCTTTAATGATATGGACTCATTTCAGGTTAAGGTATTGCTTGCTATAAGGTTATCTATAATCAATCACTTTAGGTATTTCCCTTATCAATGTATTAGTCACCATTCCATTATTACGATTAGGGTCTCCCATACCATCACCCTTTATTAGGGTTTAGGGTTTCATATACTATCATACTTCATTAAGGTTAGGGTTTCACATACCATCTCCCTTCATTAGGGTTAGGATTTCACATACCATATCCCTTCATTAGGGTTTCACATACCATCTCCCTTCATTAGGGTTAGGATTTCACATACCATCTCCCTTCATTAGGGTATCACATTGCATTGCCCATATTTAGGATTTACTATTCATCCCAACTAGGGTTTCTCATGGCATCACCCTCAATTAGGGTTTCTCATGGCATCAACCGCAACTAGGGTTTCTCATGGAATCACCCTCAACTAGGGTTTCTCATGGAATCACCCTCAACTAGGGTTTCTCAACTTCATATTAATTGGAGATACTCATCCCAACTAGGGTTTCACTCTCCATTACCATAATTGGGGTTTTTAATTATGTTACCCTGAATTAGGGTTAGGGTCATTAACCTTCTGGATTAGGGTTTCATGACCTCTTTACTAAGGATCATAACCTAATCACTGCATGATTAATACTCATGTACGAATTCCTTTCTATCATCCTTTCAACTTGATCAGGTTTACATCAACCCTTCTATCAAGTTCATACATCTATGATTGACATAGTGTACTGAGTTATTGCTTACTTAAGCTTCAAGGATTAACTCATCTAAGGATTATCAACCACTTAGTTCCTTAAAGGTACAACCCTAGTGATTATCTTTGAGATAGACCAGTAACAACCATAGGGTCATTTTATCTTTCATCCCCTTAGGTTTCCAATTGATTTAATCACATTGAAACATCCAAACGTTCTTGACCATTGATGCTCCAAACGGATCGAAACCGTTTAAGCAAAACAATAATGAAACCGTATGGACAATTTATACTTGAAACCAGTTGGGTCTCCAAACGGTCTTGAGACCATTTGATCCCAAAGGGTCTTGAGACCATTTGGACTCAAACGGTCTTAAGACCATTTGGTTCAAACTCTCTCAAAACCGAATGGACCAAAAAGGGATTCCATCACTTTATCAATTCAGGATTTCAATCATTAAGCCATCTATCAATTGAACCACTGATTTATTCCTCAATTTAACTATTGAATCACCCTTCAATTAGACCTTCAATTAGGGTTTTGAATCCAATTGAACTAGGGTTTATAATCAAGAAACCATCAATTAGGGTTTTGAATTCATGGAACCATCAATGGTTAACATTGTGGAACCGATTCAATTGAAATCATTAGATCATCATCAAACCATGACATGACCTGACCTCAAACGGTCTTGAGGTCATTTGGATGACCTCCAAATGGTCTTAAGACCATTTGTCCCATCCCATCATTCAAATTTGTGAAATCTAATAAGGGTTTAGATCATTGGATTGATCATCAAATCAGCTATTGATTGCATTTCAATTTGATATATTTGGATCTTCAAATACTCAACCATACTCAACCCTAGACCTCCAAACGGTCTTGGTTGACCTCCAAATGGTCTTGAGACCGTTTGGGTTAGTCAACCTAATGTATTAAGTCAACCGATTGAAATTTCAGCACTTAACCCGATTAGGGTTTCTAATTGGAGGATTGTCCATATATTGAATTAATCAAATGGATCCATTAGATCATGATCCAACATGTACTAGGGTACTGACCTCAAACGGTCAACCCATACAAACGGTTTGGAACCCTAACTTGCAAACCATTTGGTCTCCAAACAGTTTGGTGAAACGGATTGGACCAAAAATTATTAAACTGATTGCAATAGATATTTGTGGAGGTGTGTGCTTATGATGATGTCATCATCATCAAGCTACGATCCTTCATATTTTGCTGTAATTTTCATGGCGGTTCTATCAATTTGATCAAGTGAATTTCAAGAAGAATAAATGATCAACAATTGATAAGTAATTGAATGCAATAACAATATTAAGGGTTCAAGTTATAAAACCCGCATCCAATTGAGCTTCAAAACTCCAAGCTCACGTCAACAATGGTGGATGCAACTCTTTTCACTATCCCAAGGCTCGTACTCAAGAAACAGGTTGGGGGTCGTCCTCCTATTGCTCCAAGATCCCTTGGTCGTTTTTGCAAGCAAGAAGTGAAGGTGACTTCAGAATTACCCATCCAAGCTATGGATAAAGGAGCATATATGCATTTTATTAAAAAATTCATTTAAGAGAGAGAAAGTAGGGATTATCTCCTCCATTTCTTTACCACTTTCCCCCTTCCCTTTCTTTTTATGAGGCTATCCCCTTTGCCTCTTATTCCTCTCAATTATCCATGATTTAAATAAAAGCAAATTAAGCACCTTAAATCATATTATATTAATATCCATAAGTGAGTGGATATTTCTTTTTCTTATAATAATGTGAGTGAGTTATCCACTTCCTTTGGATATTTTAGTGCCTTTGCAAGGCACATGGTCGTACATTCTCTTGCAAATTCATCCCTCACCTTTTGGTTAAAGGGCTCTTCAATTAATATATTTATTTTTGCATTAAATTGAAGTAAAATTCCAATTATGCTTAAATCTTGATTATTTTAATATTAAGATTCTCTCTCCTCCAAAGTGATTCAAATGAGATGCCCCTCTCATTTTATTTTCTCTACAAGATGCCAAGAAACATTAGGGACTCTATAGAAGTGATATTTTGCATATTGAACCCTAGGTTTTGGGTAAATTGCACATTAAACCAAAACTATGTTTTAATGCACAAACATTGCTTTATCAGCTCTTTCTTGGTACTCAGGCTACCATAAACCATACCTCTACATCATATTCATTCTCATGATGCTTCAACACATGAGGAACATCTTATCATGTAACATTTGCAATTTAACCCCTCAACTTGGGTAATTTGCACTTTAGTCCAATACAAGCAAAAGAGTGTTTCAACATTATTCAAAAAGGACTAAAATTAAAACATAAGTTCCTCTTGTACCTTAATTACTTTTCAATAAATAAGAGCTAGCATATGATTAACTTTATTAAGCAAAACATCTAGGGTTAAGGCATAACCCAGGTCAGGGATGTTACAAATACCCTATAATTACAACTTACATACAAAGTTTGCATTCCAAAATAAGGACTAGATATATCATAGAACATTTAAAATATACAAGTTTCATATATTATAGTCAATACTACTCGGACCATATAATTAATTAATGTTACATGCTTACAACAGTCTTTTTAAAAAAAAGCGGGCAAAACTGGGAAAAAGTGGGTGCAGTGGGCAAAAAGTGGGCAATTTTCTTCAAATCAATTAAACGGGCACTAAGGGGCTAAATTAAGTGGGTGAGGGTATTGGCTGCTTAAGAAGCCTATTGGGCCATTATTTAATATAGTTTTATCCACTTTGAAGTTACTACTATAGATCTACACGGGTCCCCATGCCACTGCCATGATATGTTGTCTTGGAGCTGCCATATCTACCTTATTTTCTGTCATCATCTAACCTTTGTAGATATACATCACCATCATCTACATCTCTATAGACTGTCTATCATCCATGCCTCTATTGAGATCTAATCCCAAATCTTGGATAAAGATCTCTCTTTTCTACTAATATTAGGGACATATAATCCCCATATTGTTGTTGTGGGGATCCAGAAGGATTGATTCATTATTTTTCTGCTATTTTGGGATTTTTCTATTGTCATTCACTGCTAAAACCATGTCTCTCTTCTCGACACGATGTGTAGTCCATGTTCTGCTTCATTTTTGACTTGGTTTGCAAAATCTACCCTAATTTTTGTCAACTGACACAGTGTGTCACCCCAATACATGGCGTGTCTCTGGCTTCTTGCCAACGATGACTTCTTCTGGTGCATCAACATGGCATATTCCTTCACCAACACAGTGTGTCAATTGCTACTGATTTTACATATTGGCGTGTTATTTCATTTACAGTGATTCTATAATTTGGTGGAGGTTTACATACATGGCAAGTTCCTTCTTTATCCTTACTAGAAATATTTATCTTCATTTTTCTAGCAATTTATATTTGTTTTGTTCTTTAACCCTCCTTATCCTTTCCAGCCCTACATACATATTGCCTACCTCATCAATACTTGTACTACCCCTCATATACATATTGTACCTAATGATAACCAGATCCTACAATTTTTTAACTTTGTCAAAAAAAATTTGTGGTTTCGTATGTATGTAATATACTTATGTTGCATATTGAATTGAATAGTCACTTACCTCCTTCACATATTTGTCTACATAACCACTACCTTTACCATTTTTTTGCCTCTCTACGCCAACCACTCTCTCGACTCTTTTCATGGTCGACGAGAGGGGGGAATAAAGGATGATGAGTAGATAATGATTTGAAAGGGTGGAGAGAAGATGAAGGCTTTAGTTTTGCTTTTCTATGGATGTTCATGCTACTTTATGATGCTTTATGGTGTTATTTTTGTTGCTATATGGATCCATCTGCTGCTATTATTGATTTGTCTACCTTATGAAGAGTCTGATAAACTTATTCATCATTATTTCTCCTGCTATTATGAAGTTATCTACTTTACTTGTGTTATATGTTGATTGACTACTGGTGCTACTTTTCTAATGCTATCTATTATTAATTTTTTGTCCAGCGACTTTATTCTTGCTACTTGTGCTATGATTGATGTATCTTTCTTGCTGCTTTGTGAGTTTGCACTATTTGTTGTCCATGCTTTGTTTGCATGTTGACTATTTGTATGTGCATGCACACATCTGCTGCTACTATGACTTATCACTCTCTGGAATGTGATGTCTGCTACTACGATGGAAATTTTATGATGAGAGAAGATAAAGATTTCTATTGGTGATTTTACATATACATGATGGAGTTTCAAATACATTGGATCTTAGAGTCCTCTATCTACTTTCTATTTCATGCACTGGTCTTCTATTCGGGTATGTCATCTACTTTCTAGTATTGTGTACCAACACTCTCTTCTTGTCTGTGCCTCATGCATGTTGATGCTTTTCTTGTCCATGCTTTGTATTCATGTTGAATATTGTTTCTTGTGTTCTAGTACTCTCCAGTCTACTTGTTGATGATAGTGATTAAGATGATGACCATGACGCCTACATGTTGTTGTCTGCTTCCACTCCAAATGCCATTTCACAGTGATTAAGAACTCCTTCTACCTGCTTACATACCTACTTTGAGATTATCTGCTTGATGGGGGGTATTTGATTTATTTATTGTAACATTGAGGGGGGAGCAACATTCTTGAATGGGTGTGTCTTATACTTTGTGAGTTGACTTGGGATTCTCCCAAGCTCCATCTTGAGGGGGAATGTTAGAGAGTCTATTTTCTTAAATTGTTTATTCTATTTAGTAATATGGGCCCAAGTGCGTCTTGGCCCATTAGGATTTGTCTTAAGTCTGTATGCCTCCCCATTATCCTATATAGTATGTATAGGAGAAGGGGGTTTCCCATCTATCAATAAGAAAACTATGTAAGGGGGACTTGCCCATCATATCATTTTTCCACAAGTATGGCATGGAAAACGTTTATGATCTGGTAAGATGGAGCTTCTTGATGATAATCCTAGAAAGGTTTGGAATGATAATAGATTTGGGGATATATGACTTGGGAAATGCGGTGGGTACCTAGATATGACAATGATGAATAACATGATGAAAAAGGAATATATCTCATTTTTGGAGGAATAGATCTACAGAAATCCTTGCTATATGACATACTACACTCCCTATCTTTTATTGGTCATCTTGTCCTGATCAAGAATACCATATCATATATACCATACACAACAAAGATGTTGGATTTGTCGGTGAGTGTGATTAAATCCATTGAGAAGACCATGATTGTTTTCATTTGGATGACCTGGGACAGAAACAAGCCACTCCTAGGAAGCCTGGTCAAGTGTTGCACACACCAAGATCTTTGCTTCGACATCCCCGACCTAAAAATCATTGTCAAGGCCTTCTTGATGAAGGGCTCTTCATAAATAATGTGTGGATTCTCTTTGGGCTTCCTCCTATTGGCTTGGATATAGACAAGTCAAGATTTAGTTAGATGATGAGCATCCACATAATCTCCAATTAGAATCTCACACATCACCCTTTTAATGGAAGATGTGGGTGATGCTCCCAATAATGATGAGGAACAACATGTAGAGTAATGTGATGAGGGACAATTTTTTTTGGATCGACAATTGGTGCAAGACTCCACTAAATTACTATGCGAGAAGGTTCTCTAATGTCTTCCCCCATATTATAACTGTGGAAAATAAGATGTGAGGCAAATGAGATGATATAGTAGACAAAACCCATTCCTACACAGGATAAGGGAACACTTACAAAGAAGTAGACTCAAACGCTAATGGGCCAAGTATACTTAGGCCCATATACATAATAAACTAATAACTCTTACACCACCTCTCAAGTTGGAGCATGAATGAAACAATTGTCCATCTTGCTAATACATGAAAAAGATAAAATTGTCTATATACAAATTGATCTCCCATGACAAGAAATGATCTCTCTTGGATCTTTGAATATAACAATTGAAGCACTTTAACACCCTTTAAAATAATATGATAGATGGAAGGTAGCAAGCACATTTTTCCCTTGATAAAAAGAGCACCAAGGTAGAAGCAGTAATTATAGATAAAACTCCCCTTGAAATCATTCATCTCCAGATGTGCAAGAGTGATAATGAGCAAACATCAAAATCTTTAGAGAGCATCTAAAGCAGTTGATGGTGGAAGATACATGTAGAAGTCATATGAGTCACCATTGTTGTCAAAGTAGTTTGTCACAAGAAGCATCAACATTGGAATAATGTGCTATAGTTGGGATACGAGTACTATGATTGGAATATTGCATAATAGTAGGAGAGCAACGTGTTTGAGACACACTATTATAGGAAATATGCATTATAGTAGGTTGAAAAAGCATAGATGAATATGCATAATCTAAACATGTACAAATCAACAATCTTCTATTTTTCCCTGTCTCCCCTTCACACCAACCACGATGAATAAAGTAGTAGTTGTGAGTGTATGGACAGTAATAAGGGTGTTCTTGGTAAATTGGTTGCATTAGTGACTGTGATATGATGATTGGTGGCTTGTTGTTGACTCCATCCAAATATTGTAGGTAGCTTAGATATAATATTATACCCATTGATAATAAATATCACTACCAGAATGAAACATTGTACATAAAAAATGAGAAAAAGTAGCATTAACAAATTTATGCACAGTAGGAAAGATACAAGAAAATGAAGCACTATGGAATTTAGGAACCATAGGAAAGAAACAAGAAAAGATAAGCTCCATTGAAATATAGGCACGGTAGGATAACAAAAAAAATGACAAGAATGTACGCACTGTGGTGTGTAACATGAAAACTCCTAACTAAATAAAGGCAGTCGACAATTTGGGTTAGGGGAACCACATGGAGAGGAAGATAAAATTAGTTGGTGTCTCTTTTTTGCTTTATTTACTAGCACAATGTTTTTTATTTTTTATTTTTTTATTGCAACTGATTACTCGAGTGAATGTGAAACATGCCTCATTTAGACAAATTCAAGTAGAAAAATAAATGGATCTTTATATGACCAGAACAATTACATTTGTATGGATTAGGTCAAAATTTAGATCAGTTAGTAGGGAGTAACAACTCTTTTTGTTATGAGATCTTTGATGATCTAAAAGATAAATTGCTACTGAAAAGGCATCCATCAGTCGTGATGGATGACACAAATGACTTGTCTGACTCTCCCGCATAGGCGATACAAGGGAGAGTAACATACTTGATTACCTTAATGGTGGGGTTCCATAGAATTGTGAAGATGTTGGCAGAGTAATTTGGTACACGTGCAATCCCATTGTTGGCCAAACATTTGTATTGCATTGCAATTCAAACCTAAGGGGAATTCTATTTTTAGTAAGGCCTAGAATGGAGGCATCAAAGATGCCATCTTCATTGTCGAATAGGAGATAGTCTCTCAGAGGATCACCTTCACTAGAGAAGAGGGCTTTCTAGGATATCATGTAGTTCTTCTTATGGTTGTCAAAGCACATACCTTCTTGGTAGGCTTCCTAGATGCCCTTGGAACAATTGTAGCAAGTAGGATTTGACATTGTTGATAAGGATTGAGTGTGGCTATGTATGGGGACAATATAAATATGGGGAGAGGATGACATTACGTGCCATGGGAGAGGACCAGATCTAGTGTACGAGCTTGGGAGAGGACCGGATCTAGTGTATGAGCTTGCTAGATTCATCGAGAATGTTAGGTTAAATCCAAGCAAGGAGTAGATGACACCTGTGAAAGAGAATTTTTAATGGAAGAAAGGAGAGAAAGCAACCATGGAGGTATGGATGATGCCTGACTGATGGACAAGCCAAGAAGATATGGCGGCCTCCTATCGGAAGAGTCTCTCTCTTTTTCTCCCTAGAGTTAGGATCAATACTTTGATACCATGTGAAAAATAAAATATATGGAAAATAAGATGGATTATTAGACATAACTCCACTCCTATATGTAGAAGATGGAACCACTTACAAGGAATCATACTCAAACCCTAATAGGACAAATATACTTGGGGCTATAGACATAATAAACTAATAACTCTTACAAAAACTTACAAGGAATCATGAACACAGATACGGACATGGATACGGACACATGCACATATACAGACACAGATACAGACAAGGAAGCACAGACACAGAGATGAAGATAAATACTTGGGGTATATAAATAATAAATTAATAACTCCTACAATAACTTATTATGTATATAGCCCCTAGTATATTTGGCCCATTAGGGTTTGAGTCCCAAAGGCGGGCTCCCATGAAGACAGCGACTTCATTGCTCTATTGGAGCAGCTGATGGAGCTGTTGTCGGCTTCCCTGGAAGAAGACAGTTAGGGTATCAAGAGTAGGAGTCGCGGGAGGGACCAAAGGTACTGCATAGGGGGATTTGGAAGGGTTTTTGGTTTTTTCCTATTAAAGTTGAGTAGTGGGCTAGGTCCACCATGTCCGAACCCTAATTTTGTTTCTTTCAAAAATTGGACATGTATGGAGCCGTGTCCACCTCGCCATGTCAGAAATAGATATAATACGGCCATAGAACCTCTAGGGAAGTGTTCGTTCTTCCTAACTTTTGATCTATTGGTTTATAAAAGTGGTTGGGAGTGGGATACATTATGGGCTTTGCTCACCCATGAGGGCATCCAATTGATTTGAGTGGTTTGGAGTTAATAGCTCAAAGGAACAATATAGACTCATATGGTGTCCTTCTCAGACTCCTTGGTCTAGATTTAATAGTCTCAAAGGAAGAAGATAGACTCATATGGTGTCCTTCTCAGACTCCCTGTTCCAGAGTTAATAGTCTTGAAGGAACAAGATAAACTCATATGGTGTCCTTCTCAAATTAGGGAGGTCTCCATGAAGTTAGCAAAAGCTACTACTGCTGGATGAAATGAAGTCTTGGTGGTACCACATAGATGTATGTGGAACATGGACTTCATACCATGGGCAAGTTCCATTACATGGAAAATTTACCATAGGCCCATTCATACCGATGATGCTATATCAAGCTATTACATTCCTTAGCAACCAAATTCCCTTACTGCTCATCTCCATAGATTGAGGATGTGGAACATCTATTCTTACATAGTGATGTTATAGAGGTCTTTTGGTCTAAGGCCAACCTTTTCCTGAAATTATAGGTGATCCAACATTTCCTAGGGGGAATGAAGGAGTGATGTAGATGTGTTGGGGCCTTAGTGCATGCGTCATATAAATATCGTAGGCGATGGCTTCATGGCATCCTACTAAGTCTCATAGTATGGCGTATCTGAAGTGTCAGATATGTGGAACAGTTTGATGACAAAGCTACTCAACATTATTCTACTTGGAAGGATATTTGCTCGATTGTTAAGGAGAAGATGAAAAGAAGAGATTTTTTGCTAGGAGGTGAAGGTGAGATTCACAAGAAGTTTGCAAAGTCAAGTTTTGGAGAACTAAGATGCATGACAAGACTGACATCTAAAATTAGCTAGTGGAGTGGTATCCCCTGGACATTGCTAGTCTGAAGTTAACTTTAGCAATTGGCCGTTCTAAAAGTGAAAGGAACCACAACTCTTTTTGAACAATGGGTTTTGTGCATGACCACAATGGGAGGATGGTGATGGCCTTTACTACATGATGGCAAAGTTCCATGAGGAGGCGGTGTTGTAGGCAGTGGTTGTTGTGTTAAAGTTGATACAGGGAACAACATCAAGTGGCATCGTGTATGGAATCTGATAACTGATTGAGTTACTTTGGCAAAACAAAAAACCCCATTGGATGATGTTACCATTAGTTAGGGAGATCAAAGAGTTCATTTAGGAGTGAGAGAAAAATCTTGGTCCTAAGATAAAGGTGGAGGTAAATTTGGTGGATAAACATATTGGGCTATGTGTTAGCTATCCTAACTATTAATGTTGTTAATTTAAAACTATGGTCAACTTGATTAATTATTATTCATTATTATTAATTCAATGTTTAACATCATTCTTGGAATTTGCTCCATATTTTGGTTACACATGACTTAATGGTGATTCATGGTTATTTTAAACTTTCCATGAGGAATTGAGGATTCATGGTCTGATTTTGATGGAGAAGAATAGGATATTATAATTAGTAGTAGATGGAGGTCTGCAAGCATAGATAGATAGAGGTTCCTTTTTTGGTGAGTTGAACTGTGCCCAGATCCTCTTCTGTTGGGGTCAAAGTTTAGGTTGGTTTGTTTGACGAATGGGCAGGGAAACTTTGTAGATCTTTTGTTATATGGATGGTTTGCTAGCATGAGGATGGTGGGACTCCTGACTTAACAAAAATGATACCTATTAGACATGTGATCACTACAAAGCATGCTAGATCTAGCAAGCTTAGCAACTGGTACTATGAATTATATCCCATTTTTGTTTTTTAGCATCTGCTTGTATCCTGAATAGCTGACAGTTGCCACTGGGAAATAGAATGGCAGCTAAATTGTCATATCAATCATTGGTATTTTCAAATGTTAAAACAAAGCATAACCTAAGTAATCCTTGATGACCTCTTACAAAGCTAGAAGCAAACAAATATAAAAAATATGGAGTGCTCAACAGTGCATGTAAAATAGCTCAAGCAGACTTGCATTTTATGCTACCTTGTCATCAAAGTAGTACGTTCTGTCTACTCAGTAGTGACACTACAATAGAGTATAATAACTCAATATTTTCAATCTTTTGCCATGTCTCATTTATGCGCCTTATGGACTTAAAAATTCTTCTTGTATATTTTAGTATGTTCTTAGCTTGACATGTTTTGTTTATCACTATGTCCTTTATGATAGGTCAGAAACTTACATAGTAAATGTAGCAAAGAGGAGGGTATGTCATGCAATGGAGGAAGGATTTTGATAATCTACTTGGAAAGGGGAAGCCTCCAATATCCTTTCAAACCCACATGTGGATCCTATAGAGGATACCTTATATTAGATTTTGGCCAAAAATGGTTGTGCACTTGAGTGGGTTGAGTTGAACAAGGAAATAAGGAGCTCGCTCAAAGAATGGAGGTCAACACTAAGAAAGTTCTCAACCAAGAAAGCAAGCACTGACGATCCTGACTGGATAGGAGAAAGAGGCAGACTGATGGAAAGGTTATCTTACATCAATAAATGAGTGAGTTGTTGCTCATTTGAGTTTGGTTTTGTGTAGTTAAATATGAACCAAACATTGAACAATGTGATTGTGAGGTTGAATACTAAGTTTGATTTTGGCAATTTTATTGTAGATCTTGCATTATAATCTCATATTCCTCTTCGGACGGAAAATGTGTGGGCTCAAGTGGGAGAAGGAAGTTGAAGAATTGGATAAATCATAGAAAAATATTGTAATGGGTAGTTATTTCTTGTATCATTAGTTTTATGTGTATACTTACAATTAGTCATGTTATCTTTAGGTAGGAGTTAAATGTATATCGAAGAAGAATGTGACTAAACAAGAAAAAAATGCAGTGTCATTTCATTAAGTTAAACATGATAAGCATTGAATGATATATACAACCAGCTCAGAATTATGGTTCTTTTAATCAAGCTTTTGTTTCCTTAGGGGAGATCGTGTTGATTTCTTATTTGATAAATTACTTGGTTATGGACTGGATGTCACTAAATGGCAGTTTGGTTATTGTAATATAAATATTTAGAACAATGTGTGATTGGATATGAAATTTAGTTTTTTGGTCGATAAGTCTTGAATATAACTATTGGTTATTTATCTTTGTACTATTACTACTAGCTTCTTGCAAATACGATACTTATTGTGATCACTATTTGTCCCATAACTATAACAAGAAGTTTCTAGTGTACTGGGTCCAACCGAATACAAAAATAGGGCCTTGCATATGACATAGTGAAAAAACTTGATCTAGCAAAGTTTGATCTCATGTTGATTTTGTGGATGAGGTATATAGAAGAGCTCATATAAGTGGTTGCAGTTTAATTGAGTTTTCCAAGTCATTCAAGCTAATGCTCATGTCATTATATTATATGCATGGTCAACAAAGCAGTAAGTAGAGCTTGAACCCACATATGGAATCTAGATGTATGTTTACAATAACAATCAAGTTTTGGATATATGGAAGATCACAACTCACTAAATATCAGTAGTAGTTATTGTTCCATACAGTTAGGAAATGTACTCACTTTGCATCACAAGAAAATTTCCTGTCATAAATTCATCATGTCCTTACAGCTACATTGGTTAAGTTATTATTGACCATGACATTGATGCTTAGTGATAGTTTTATTAAATCATTTGACCTGAGAAGTGGTGTAATATGCCTACATCCGGTTTCCTCTTCAAATATTGCCCCAAGAATCTCTTTTGCACTTGTCGGTCCTTTAAGCCTTAAAGATTTATGGAGTTAGACTGCAGAACTGATATAGTTTTTGCTTCCCACGGCTTGATAGTTTGGATCATTGCGACTGCTGAAAGATGATCTTATCCTTGTCATTTTAATGTGTCCTAAAAAAACAATAAGGAAGTTATATATACTGTCAGACTTTTGAGGCCATTTTTTAGTGGGGGATCAGGATACCACAATTTTGACAAACATATCATCAATTGCCATAGTAAACCTGAACACCAAGTTAAAATTATCTTTCAAATAGCTAAAATGATGCATTCTTCTATTGAAAGGTGCTATGTTTTTACATCAAAAAAGGTGTCATGTTTTATCTAATAGTATCATTGAGCTCAATATCAGCATTGTTACGGGCAACGTCAACCACATGGTGCAAAACCCAATCACAATGGGTATGGTTCGGTAGAACCCCATAATGACATGACATGTATATGTGGAAAGACGCCTATCTTGGCACATAAAATATAAGAAACAAAACTACACTGAACCTACTCTTATATATCTTTTTTATGGAGATCAAATTGATTGCTGCCACTACCACATATAGGACTTGTAGCACCAATTGAAATAAAATATGCAATGTCAATGATCTGTTGAAGCTTAGGTGACAAAACTAAGTTAAATTTAATTTACTTAAAGTAAGATGTGCAACAGAAAAGTAAAGTGAGTGATCGACAATGAATCAAGCACAAAAAATACAAGGGTTTATAGTGGTTTGGACTTCAAAAGTTGTATTTCCACTGCTTGGTTGTCTCTAGTCAGTTCAAACAATTTGTAACTTCGTACTTTTTATTCAATAAAAATTATAATTATTGACACATTTTGTGGATCAAGGTTAACCTCCTTTTCTAGATTAAGGATATATCGCCTTCTTTGTGTGACTGCAAAAGACCACCCTTGAGAAGATCACAGTCTCCTCCTTCCTTCAGACACAACCGTCTCACAAGAAGTGGGTCCAAAACACTTCGGTCATAGCCTTCTCTAAAGAAGTATCACTGAACAACATGAATATGAGAGAAGGAAAGTAAAACTAATATCTGAAGACATACAATCTGAAGCACTATTGATCAAGTGGGGGTCAACTTTGCAAGGGCTATGTTTTGTATAGTAGGCACTAGAGGTAGACTTAGGCATAGACTTTCATGGAAGTATTTCGGGATGTCAAACTAGAATCCTAAGTATATAGAGAGAGCATATAGAGGAAAATCACAAGTATACCTGGATGAGTCCTAGCTAAATCAGTTATACAGATAGAAAACACTTACGATGTGTTTTTTTTACAGGAAAGAATTAAGAAGGGATATTCAAGAGGATATGTCAAGAAGGTACAAATAGAGGAATATAGATGGGTGTCCCATCCTTGGATGCAAGATTGGATAGAATTACTACCAAGCCAACATTTTTTCAATGAAATTTTGTTAACACGTAATAATTTAAATGAGCACAAATTAAATGTGGATATCAAAAATATAAACAACGATCAGTATAAAATGATGTGGTTGATTTGTTGTACAATTCAATATCATCAAAACATTACAAAATGACAACCATGACACAATTATCGGTCATGGTTTTCCCAAGATTGAAGAAAATCATTTTATAATCTAATTATTATATGGTGACGTGGTATTTCCTATAGCTAATGGTGCAATGGGGATGGACACATCATAACATAAAAAATTGATTATCATATATATTCTATAATTTGTTACTGCTGAGGAGATATACATCTGATATATCTGTAGTCAAATAGGTTGATCGAACAAGGAATAACAATGACAACCGTAGATGCCACAGAGATGCCAGCACAACTAGGAACTGTAGCATAATATCCAAAGATTGTATTACGTAAACGATGATCAGTGGCATGGTGGGTTGTAGTAGTAGAAACTGTATTAGTAATGTGACACAGTTATACTACAAGGTGGTAGGCTTTGGAGGAAGATGATATGGACTACAAGGCTGTAAGAGTTGGGCTCAGTAGCAGTATGAAGGATGTGTTGTAGGGCATATAGTTTGACTATTTTGATGAGAGGATGATGCCTCTATGGTTTTTGTTGGACTAGTACTCATGTGACTGGGGTATAAGTCAGTTGAATGGGGTGTTCACAAGGAGCTAGGTAGAGGTGGGAGTGTGGTTGAGGTCGGGGCTTGGGGTGCACGACTCGTGGACATATACCATCATAGTCCCAAAGGTGGTGGGGGCATGCGGTAGTGATGAGTCTCGCTCGGCTAGGATTCCAACTTACTCGGTAGTAGAAAACTGACTCCAATTAACCGCTAACAATGTTCAATTACCAACAAAGACAACATATGAATCTCCCACATCTGGTATCGTTTATCAAAGCATCCTTAGGAATAGTCTTTTTTGCCTTAGGAATAGTTTAGATGACTCTTGAGAGTTCCTAAGATGAGTTTGGTATAACTAGTTGTTGTATCAAAGAATATGGGGAAAATGGCTAATTGCTCACTAGGTTAAGTGATTGCAAACTTTAAGGTGGTCAAATTGTAATTCAACCAAGAAGCATTTTGGTCTAACTACAAATCAAAAAAGGCATTGCCTTGTCCACCTTTCAATTAACATATATATGGTGGTCAAAGTAAAGTTTGGTCAAGTTGAATTGTATCAAATGAAAATTTATCTTTCTCACGAGGTCCTAAATATAAAAAAATGTCTCAAATAATAAATAAATCTAACTATATGAATAGGTATACACAATTATACTAAAAATATGGTGGTCCATTGGTGTCCTTAGTTGTAAAATCAAGTCAAGTAAATTTTTGAATAGAAAATCTAACTATACTAATAGGTATATACAATTATAATAAAAATATGTTGGTCCATTGGTTTCCTTAGTTGTAAAACCAATACAAGTAAATTTTTGAATAGCATGTAACATATTAATGGGTGTATACATGTAAGGACCCCGACCTAAGTTTTAGGGTAACCCTATTTTCTTTGGATTTATATGTTCTTAGAATATTTCTCTAATCTTTTGATATGTAATTAGGGCTTGTGATGTGCTTAAGTTTCTAATTTGAGCTTGTTTGGAGGCTGTTTGTGCTTTCTGTGCTAGTTTTGGTACAAATTGCAATTTACCTAGTGTAGGGAGTTGATGTGCAATTTTCTGCTTCTAAAATGTTCCCTCTCTTTCTTGACATCATCAAGAGTAGAGAGAAATAAGAGGGTTCCTTGTTTAAGCTCTGGTTGAGGAGTTGTCACCTTAAGGATGATTAGGGTTTCCTTGCATATTGGATGTGTCGACCCATGCATATGTTGAGGTTGTCTCAACCATGGATCGCAACCTAGGTTTGTTTTGGAGGGGTGTCACAGTCGAGACACCTCCTCTAGAGTGTAGGGTCATGACCTAGATAGTCTAGGGAGGTCTTGGGTCGATATGGATGACCTAGCTTGTATTGCATTGACCTAGAGTGATGGTGGCACCTTGTCTCGACCTAGGTGGTGGTGTTGCGACCATGGATGGTACACCCTAGGAGGGTCATGAACGTGACCATGTGGGGGGTCCATGATGGTTGAGACACAACCTAGAGTGTATCACCATGTCTTGCATGTCATGCTTAAGTGGTTGCATGTTGGTCTTTTGTGAGGACAAGTGTCCCTTGGGTTCCTTAGTAAGTTGACACCTCACTCTTTGCTCTCTCTCTCTCTCTCACCCTCATCTATATAATCCCTTATCTCTCCTTGTTTGGAACCCTTTCGGCCCTCTTTCTTCTTCCTCCTTTTTTTCTTGTTCTTGGTGCTTGGTGGAGCAAGTAGATTTGTCCTTAGAGCTTGGAGGATCAATCTCTTCTTGCATATAGTGGTGATCCGAGCTCATCTTCCATCCTTGATAAGTGTTTGTCTTCTAAGTTGATGTTTCTTTTGATCTTCTACCTTTGTCTTCCTCTCTTTTCTCGGACCTAGACCATGGTTCTTCCATGGTGGTCATTTTGGGAGAGAAACTCCTCATCATAAGGGTTGTAGACCATGTCTTGACAAGGTAGACCCATGTGTAAAGAGGATTTCTATTCTCTTTCCCCCTTTCTCTTTTGGTTCAGCCAAGAGCTTCTTTTCTTTTTTACTTGGGCTAGCTTTGACCATGGTGTATTCTCCTTCTTGAGGTTCTCTTGTGGCCGAGTTTGGATCTTTTGGTGAAGCTTCTTCAACCCTTAGATCGTGTTCTTGGAGCTCTAGATCTTGGAGTTTGGAGCAATTGGTGGTAATCATCTTAAGGCGGGTTATATAACACTAAACCTACTCTATTATTGTACTTCTTCATATGTTTTGTTGTGGACTTCTTTCTCTTAAATGCTTCTTCTTCATGTTTGTGCCTAGTGGTAATTTCTAGAGTTGTTTGGAAGAGTTTTCTTGCTTGGTTTGAAAGTAATCCTAAATCCTAATCTTTTTGTACCTGATTTGGTAGATGGTGTGTTATGCAGGTCTTTCTCCATGTCTTTCTCTTTATCTTTCTCTTATGCATGGTGTTTGTGCATTTAGAGTTTGGAGGAATGTTAGGTCCAATTTTGGTTATCTTGAGCATGGTTTTCTCTTCCTTGGAGATGGTTCTTCCTTAGTAGTTTCTTGACCTATGACTTAGGGTTTTGGTGACCGTTTGTATGTGGCCTTTTCTTCTTGATAGCTATAGTATCACCCTGGGTTTTAGTTCTATTTTGGTGACTTGGATGTCACTCTTGGTGTGGTCACGACACCTTCTTCATGATGGTTGCGACCTAGGTAGCCTTTGATCAAGATACCCCTTTATGGTTGAGTTTGACCTTGTGATGATGGATTGAGACGCTTGGTGTGTGGTGTCTTTGTTACCCATGATTTTAGGGATTTGTTCCTGCCTTGCTTGGGTTAAGACACCCTTTAGTGTGTTGGATCATGACCATGGAGGCCTTGGGTCGCGACATGTGATAGTGGTCAATATGGTTTGGTCGAGATAGCTTGAAAGAGGTGAAACCCTAACCGTAGTGTCACGGGTGCGACATGACCTATGGGTTGGTCGTGACATGGACCATGGTGGGAGGTCGCGACCAATATGGTTAATTGGTTATATAGGGTGATGGTAGGTGGTTTTGAAACACATATGAACACCTAATGATACTCGTGTATGAACAATACATAACCACGTTTAATGTTGTTTGGAATGTCACCTAATGTACTTTATGATGTCTCCTTATCTTTATACACCCGAAGATAGTGGAGGGGTGATGAGTTTAGGGTTGTGGGTTGGACATAGATTTGTGAACCCTAATTGGCTAAAGAGGAAACTCAAACCCTAATAATGATAGTTGGTATTGCTCATTTCTCTATTGCAAAAGGATTATGATGTTATGTGACAATCTCTCTCTTGCTTATCTAACCATGTAGGTTGTATGAGCATGATAATCATAGCTATTGTATTCTATGGTGATTATGATATGGCACATGTTGAGTATGTCTTTTGAGGCATGTTGAGGCACTTGTGATAAAGGAATAATGTGAATAGGTCATGTGACCTGGCAGTGAGTTGTTGATGGCTTTTTCCCAATAATGATGAGTTGAGGGATTGGTATCCCATGATGTGTGACCTTATTAATGATGGTGTGAATGGAAATAATATAGGAATCTTGTGGTGATAGTGTGACAAGATCACACCCTATACATTTTATATCTTCTAGAGTTGTGTTATACCCTTACTTTTGTATAACTTGTTCTAGCTTTGTACATTATAACTTGATTGATGCTAAAAGGCTTTAAATAGACTTAATTAATCAAGTGAACATGCAGTTCTACCATAGATCCATCTCAGCATCAGTACTTGTTGGATGGTGAAGCGGGCCTTCCCAAAGGGGAAGCCTAGAGTCATATACTATTGAATATAGGCATTCATAGGATTGGCTATGGGCCATACCCTGGAAGGAGTGTGGTTGCGGGCCATAACTTAGTGATATGTTGCTTATGTGATTTCACAGGATTGGCTGCGGGCCATACCCAGGCAGGAGTGCGGCTATGGGTAGTAGCTCAGTTTTACTAGCGGCGTGACCTGTACCAAGGTGGGCTACGACTTTCACTGTTGACTTTATGTCATAGGTTGTAGTTGACTGGTGCGTCTCTACTATGCACTCATGTACTGACCATGAGGTGTGGTGATGTTGTGGATTCTGGATTTTTATGGAGCTTGTATGGTACCCCATCTCAGATTAGTAGTGGTCGGTTGGATTTGGGTGGTATGACTCAAATCTTTGGGGCATAATAAAATATGTAATCAGTCGTATAGTACATTTTCTTAGGATCAAATATGAGAACATTGGTTGTAGCCTTGCCTTGTTTTTGTACATGTTAGTTAGTAGAAAATATACATGTTCTTCGTATTCCTTTTTAGATTGTAGATTGTTCTACTGTCTAGTAATAAGTGCCCAGTATTGCTGAAATTACTTCAATCAATAGTTACATATCATTTAGCTGAATCTGCTCATCCTTCTTAGCTTTGCATATACTTGCTTTAGTATCTGTGTTAATAATAGTGTTGGTGGAGAGTTATATCTCCCGCTGAGATTTGAAATCTCACCCTGTGGGTTTCCCACATCTTTTAGGTGGACATGCATGAGGAGGTAGAGGTCGTGCAGCTGAGGTAGAGCAGCAATGAGGACAGTAGCAGCTAAGGTTGGGAATGTTGCATGTGGTCTTTTGTGGTTAGAGTCCTAGAGTCGTCCCTATACACTCAGGTCTTGGGAGGAGTTTTGTATGTTCCCCGATGGTGTTATCGATGTGAGTTTTCGGTTTATGTGCCTTGTTGTATATAGTGGGTTGTTGTACATGTTTATGTAAATGAACAAGACCTCATTTGTGACAGGTAGTCTTCTATGGACATGTTGTAAATAATGATGCTTTATAGATATATAATTCAGATGCCAAGTTTTTGGATCCTTATGTAATAAGTTTCCTGATGTTTGTTCTTGTTGTAGTTGGATTTAATTTTTTTTGGCAATCCACTGTAGAGTTTGTTTTAATCTCATGGTTTGTGGCGTGTGGTATCTCAATACAAGTATAAAGCTATTTTTTGGCTATTCATCATTTGTTCTAATATAATTCCTATTAAGTTATAAATGTTCACACATTCACTACTTAATTTTAAGTATAACTTGACTTATAAGCATACAAACACATAACTTATTGTCTATTCGTTGACATTTGGCCTTGTCTAAGTTCCTTGATCCAAATTAGTAAATGAAATGGATAATAATTGCATTATAAAAATTAGAGTGTAGCATAACTGAAAGGGCAATGACCACTCAAAGTGTGATGTCAACATCTATTTTTAAAAGAGAAATATGAGATAGTCAAACAAAAAGAATACACATTTGATTTTCCAAAGAAAATAAATGTATCAAAATTGATTTTTACCTTTTTTGTGGAAGTAGGAAAGGAGGACATCCACAAACTATCCCTTAAGTAGTTAATACTACTCAAGAAAATAATCACATGTCAAGGAACTACATACCAAAGAATTAAGTATTTGTGTTTAAAATATAATAGTAAGATAGGGATGATAAACCAAAAAACCATATTTTGAAGAAAATAAATAAAGGATGTCCCAATACCAATCATAGGAATGCCAAGTCCCTAATGATAAATAGATTAAACTAAGTACATAAGAGATCAAGAAAAGACTCAAAGACAATAGTGAGAAAAGTTAAGCCCATCATTGATATAGATATGACATGAGAAACAATAATTAAAACAAATGGCAAGATATTGGACAAATTTGAACCCCCCTTGATCACATACTAAGAAGAATTGCACTGAAAATCAAAGAAACATGAACCAATAAAATATATCTAATGAAAGGTAAAACCACAATCGCAACAACTTAGGAAAAACGTTTCATACCATAACAATCATATAAACATGAAGCATGATGAACTGAAAATCAAATGAAATATAACAAAAAAAATTTACACTTAGCATGTTGACCGAGTTCTATTTTGTTTGACATGCTCCTCACTCAAACTACATTATGATCTAGTTACCCTGTTGAAAAATAAAATCCAAAAAAATATAGAAATCGACTAACAAATACATAGATAACTATACCGACTATAAACTAAGTAACTAAAAGGACATACCTATTAAAAGCTATGGAAAAAGACAAGATAAAACATCCAATAAAGCTCATGAATACACACACCTCATTCAAAATGAGGTTCTTGTAACACTATGCAGCTATCACTTTTGTCTTTGAAATGATAATGAAACACTGTTACCAAATTTCCTACAATAAAAGAAAGCAAAATGGTTAATTGAGAAGGAAAGAACTGACATTTGGTTTCATAAAATAGGTCCTTGCTTCTTATTCTTGTAGTGGTTTTCATTTATTGGTATATGACAAAGACCATTTGTACTTGTATCATTATGGTGAGAATGTAATATATTTCTCATCATATTTCTACTAGTTGAATATCTATTGAAAGAACCCTTAAGACATACATTTTTCCTTACCAAGAATAAAAGAGTCTTTACTAGTAGATATAAACCATTATATTGTACAAGAATGGTTATCTTTGAGCATACTGGTTTTATCATTTAAATCAACATTTACTTGAGAGATACACCATGTAACTGTGAGAATAAGACAAGCTATTTTTTCATAACACTTAGCTTTCTAAAAGAGTATAAACCTAAGCTTGAAGATGAGTGTTATGATAAGAAAGATGATTAATAAATTTTTTTTCACTATAAACAAGATCATTCAACTCACTAACTTCATCATCTAAAGAATCAACAATAGCATCTAATTTCTTCCAATTTTTCTTATATTTTTTGTACTTTATTTGAAGTGCATTTAAAAAGTTCAATGAGCTCAGTTTTGGAGTAGGTTGAAAGAGATACATCACTATCATTATCACTAGGGGTTTCATCATCTTCATCATGACAAGGAGGCATTCAACAACATGATGACAATCTTCTTCTTTATTATCTGACTCCAAATTAAGAAGAGTCCCAAGAAGCATGATATGCCTTCTTATTTTGCTTAGATTTGTTTTCCTTGTGAGTTTAAAAAATTCATCCTTCCAATGTATTTTTTCTCCACAAGTCCAAAAACTACTAGAAGAAGATCTAGAATATTTGTTATCTTCCTCACTACTTGATTTTCCACTTAAAGAAGAGGACAAAGACTTTGAAGTCTTTTTAATAGAAAAACACTCTTTATTTTATCATGCTTTTCTCTGACTTTTTACATCAGCTAATCTCAGAGCTTAGATTCATAGGACAAGGAGCTTATTACTAAGATTCATGTGTTTTTATGCAAAATTGCTGTGGTGTATGAGAAAATACATTTCATCAGTATCCTTGACTTGATTAGTTCCTTCTTGAGTCATAAAAAGTTTCCTCCCAATATCATAAGCAATTTTGTAAGAGAAAATTCTATCACTAGTAGAGATCAAAGAATAGAAAATACTAATAACCTCTACATTTGAAGTGATACTTCTCACTGTATCCACATCCGAGACAAGTTCTGTCATATGAGGAGCTTATGGTTGATGATCATCTTCTAAAACTCAAAACTAGTCCCTTAGAAGGAGAACAACATAAGGCACTCCTAATACGTGTAATTGGAGCCCATAAAGTGAGTCAGATTGTAGATATTTACTCCTTCAAGGTTGAGTTAGCAGACTAGATTTCTCCCATTCTTCAAGACTCATTGGAGATTCTTCAAGACTTGATATAATACGAACCAAAACCTATACTAGTCTAATTTTATGCAAATTAAAACATGAAGACATTAGATGAAACTTGCTTAAAGAAAGATGTGCTATAGAAAAGTAAATCAAGTAATCGACAATGAAGCAACCTTAAAAGACACAAAGATTTACATTAAGTTCACCTTGAAATGTCTTGGTTCCACCCCTTAGTTTTTACCAACCAAGATTTCTGGACCTATAATGTCTTGATAAAGGTTTCACCAGGCCGAGTACGTCACCGTGGAGTGCACCAGTGCTGTTTGTGAAAAAAAAAGGATGGGTCCATGAGGCAATGTATAGACTATAGGAAGTTGAACAAGGTAATGATAAAGAACAAATATCCCTCGTCGAGGATAGATGACATGTTTGCTCAGTTTTGTGGCACAACAGTATTCTCAAAGATAGTTTTGAGGTTAGGATATCACCAGATGAGGATCAAGGAGGATGACATACCTAAGTTATCTTTTAGGATGAGGTATGGTCACTATGAGCTCATGGTTGTGTCGTTTGGGCTGACCAATGTACTGGCAACGTTCATCAACTTGATGAATAGAGTGTTCTAACAATTTCTTGATCAGTTTATAGTGGTCTTCATAGATGGCATCCTGATATATAGTCGTGAGAAGTTAGCAACGTGAGCAGCATCTTTGTCAGGCATTGATCGTGTTGAGGCAGCATCAGCTATATGCCAAGTTTTGCAAGTGTGAGTTCTGGTTGAAGGAGGTAACTTTTCTGGGGCATGTCATTTCTGCTGAGGGAGTTCATGTAGATCCCAATAAGGTTGAGTCTATAATAGGGTGGGAGAAACTGAGGACACCGACATAAAAGCACATTTTTTTGGGTTTGGTAGGCTACTACAAGAGATTCATCAAGAATTTCAGTGCCACCGATTTGCCCCTAACAAAGCTGACAAGGAAGGACGTGTCGTTCATTTGGGATGACAAATGTCAGTGTGCTTTTCAGACGTTGAAGGAGAAGTTGACAAGTAAATTGATTCTGGTCTTTCTTGAGCAAGGTAAGGGATACATAATCTTCTGTGATGCTTCTTGGAATGGCTTGGGTTGTATGCTAATGCAGGACAAGCAAGTGGTTTCTTTTGCTTCCCAACATGTTAAGAAACATGAGGAGAATTACCCAACCCGTGACCTAGAGTTAGATGTAGTGGTCCATGCTTTGAAGATCTAGTGGCACTACCTTTATGGAGAGAAGTGTCATATCTTCACGGATTACAAGAACCTAAAGTACATCTTCTCACAACAGGAGTTGAACATGAGACAACATTACTGGATGGAGTTAATCAAGGACTATGATTACATGATTGATTACCATCTAGGGAAGGCTAATGTTGTGGCAGATGTGTTGATAAAGAAGTGTTTGTCTTTGCCTATAGATCGAGCCTAGTTGAGTTCTTTGGTATGCCACAAGCGAGACTTGTTGGTCTCCTTATGCCAGATGAATGTAGGGTTGGAGGTGTCAATGATAGTAGTCTTGTTGGCACAGTTGTAGGTGAAACCTATGCTAAGACAACAGACCAGAGAGACACAACAACTTGATATCGTGATATGATATATTAGATCAAAATTTGGTAGCAAGAAGCGTGATGGATTCCATGAGTCAGATGATGGGACAATTTGTTACCTTGGCAGAATAGTGGTTCCTGATGTTGATAGTCTAAGAAAGATGGAGATGGAAGAGGTTGACTCCTCTATGTATGCTATGCACCTAGGTAGCACACAAATGTATCATTATCTGAAGGACATGTATTAATGACCTAGCTTGAAGAGGGACGTAGCTGAGTTTGTTGCAAGATGTGTTGTGTGTCAGTAGGTTAAAGTCGAGCATTATAAGTCTACAGGAACATTACAACCGTTGCCTATACCATAGTAGAAATGGGATCATGTGACTATGGATTTTGTGGTTGGTCTTCCTAGGACAACCAAGGGTCATGATTTCATCTGGGTGATCGTTGACAGGTTGACCAAGTCAATGCATTTCCTTCCTATAAAGATGATGTATACATATGACAAGCTTGCACAGATCTATGTTGATGAGATAGTTCTTTTGCACGGTGTTCTAGCTGACATAGTGTATGACAAAGGTCCCTCGTTCATGAGTCATTTTTAGGAGCGACGACACACAACTTTGGGTATGCAGTTGAGGTTTAGCACTGCCTTCTACCCACAGACATATGGTCAATCTGAAAGGACCCTTCAGACCTTGGAGGATCTATTGAGATCTTGTGTGATCCACTTTTCGGGCATTTGGGATGTACACCTCAGCCTGATAGAGTTTGCCTATAATAACAGTTACCAGAGTAGCATAGACATGGCACCGTATGAGGCATTGTATGAGAGGCATTGTAGGTCTCCATTGTGTTGGTATGAGACAGGTGAATACGGGCTTCTTGGTCCTGAACTTGTACATTAGATGACAAAAAAGATCATCGTGATTCAACAAGGATTGAAGGTGACACATGACAAGTAGAAGTCACATGCAGATAACTATCATAGGCCTTTAGAGTTCCAAGTGGGAGATAGAGTGTACCTTATGGTCTCTCGCTAGAAAGGTGTTATGAGGCTTGGGAAGAAGGGTAAGTTAGCTCCCATGTTTATGGGACCTTACCCTATGGTAACATGTGTTGGGAAGGTGGCCTACAGGTTAGAGTTGCCACCTGAGTTGCACATGTTATATCTAGTGTTTCATGTGAGTATGTTGAGGAAGTTCCATCCAGATACAAAGTTAGTGTTGCATCCAGTGGAGGTGGATCTTGACGGGGACATGTCTTATGTTGAAGGCCCAATGTTGATCCTTGATAGAAGAGTGAAGAAGCTGAAGAAGAAAGACATAGTTCTTATGAAGGTTCTGTGGCATCATTGTGGTGTTGAGGAAGCCACATGGGATCTTGAGGAAGAGATGAGGAGGAAGTACCCCTCTCTTTTCTCTTAGGATTTTGGGGGTGAAATCCTTGTTAGGGGTTTATGGCTTTAAGGACCTTGACCTGAGTTTTGGGGTAACCCTATTTTCTTTGGCTTTATTTTTTTCTTAGAATCTTTCTCTAATATTTTTATATGTAATTAGGGCTTTTGATGTGCTTAAGTTTCTAGTTTAAGCTTGTTTGGAGGTTGTTTGTGATTTCTATGCTAGTTTTGGTGCAAATTGCAATTTACCAAGTGTAGGGGGTTGATGTGCAATTTTCCACCTCTAGAGTGTTCTCTCTCTTTCTTGACATCATCTATAGGATAGAGAAAGAGAAGGGTGCCTTGTTTGATCTCTGGTTGAGGAGTTGACACCTTAAGGATGATTAGGGCTTCCTTGCATGTTGGATGTTTCGACCCATGTGTATGTTGAGGTTGTCTCTACCATGGATGGTGACCTAGGTTTGTTTTGGAGGGGTTTCATGGTTAATACACCTCCTCTAGAGTGTAGGGTCACAACCTAGATAGTCTAGGGAGGTCTTGGGTCAAGATGGTTGACCTATCTTGTGTTGTCTCGACCTAGAGTTGATGGTGGTACCTTGTCTCGACCTAGGTGGTGGTATTGCGACCATGGATGGTACACCCTAGGAGGGTCACGACCGCGACCATGTGGGGGGTCCATGATGGTCAAAACACTAGCTAGAGTGTATCACCATATCTTACATGTCATGCTTAAGTGGTTGCATGTTGGTCTTTTGTGAGGACAAGTGACCATTGGGTTCCTTATTATGTTGACACCTCACCCTTTGCTCTCTCTCTCTCTCTCTCATCCCTCATCTATATAACCCCTTATGTATCCTTGTTTGCAACCCTTTTTTCCCTCTATATTCTTCCTCCTTCTTTGCTTGTTCTTGGTGCTTGCTGGAACAAGGAGGTTCGTCCTTGGAGCTTGGAGGATCAATCTCTTCTTGCATGCGGTGGTGGTGGTGATCCGAGCTCATCTTCCATCCTTGGTAAGTGTTTGTCTTCTAAGTTGATGTTTCGTTTAATCTCCTACCTCTGTCTTCCTCTCTTTTCTTTTCCCTAGACCATGATTCTTCCACGGTGGTCATTTAGGGAGAGAAACTCCTCATCACAAGGGTCATAGACCATGTCTTGACAAGGTAGACCCAAGTGTGGAGGATTATTCCTCTCTTTCCCCCTTTCTCTTTTGGTACCGCCAAGAGCTTCGTTGCTTCTTTCCTTGGGCTAGCTTTGACCTTGGTGTCTTCTCCTTCTTGAGGTGCTCTTGTGTTTGAGTGTGGAGCTTTTGGTGAAGCTTATTTAACACTTGGATCGTGTGCTTGATGCTCTAGATCTTGGAGTTTGGAGCTCTTGGTGGTGATCATCTTAAGTAGGTTATATAACACTAAACCTATTCTATTATTGCACTTCTTCATACATTTTTTGTTGTCTTCCTTCTCTTAAATGCTTCTGCTTCATGCTTGTGCCTAGTGGTAATTTCTAGAGTTGTTTGGAAGAGTTATCTTTCTTGGTTTGAAAGCAATCCTAACTACTAATATTTTTGTACCTGATTTGGTAGATGATGTGTTATGAAGGTCTTTCTCCATGTCTTTCTCTTTATCTTGCTCTTATGCATGGTTTTTGTGCATCTAGAGGTTGGAGGAATGTTAGGTCCGGTTTTGGTTATCTTGAGCATGGTTTTCTCTTCCTTGGATAAGGTTCTTCCTTAGTAGTTTCTTGACCTATGACTTAGGGTTTTGGTGATCGTTTATATGTGGCATTTTCTTCTTGATAGATATAGTATCACCCCAGGTTTTAGTCCTATTTTGGTGACCTAGATGTAACTCTTAGTGTGGTCGTGACAAATTCTTCATGATGGTCATGACCTAGGTAGCCTTTGATCGAGTTACCCCTTTGTGGTTAAGTTTGACCTAGTGACGATGGGTTAAGGTGCTTGGTGTGTGGTGGCTTTGTTACCCTTGGTGTTGGGGATTTGTTCCTACCTTGCTTGGGTTGAGACACCCTTTAGTGTGTTGGGTTGTGACCATGAAGGTCTTGGGTCGTGACATGTGATAGTGATCGAGTTGGTTTGGTCAACATAGCTTGAAAGAGGTGAAACCCTAACCCTACTGTCGTGGGCGCGACATGACCTATGGGTTGGTTGTGACATGGACCATGGTGGGAGGTCACAACATATATGGTTAATTGGTTATATAGGGTGATGGTAGGTTGTTGTGAAACACATATGAACACCTAATGATACTCATGTATGAATAATACATAAGCACATATAATGTTATTTGGAATGTCACTTAATCTACTTTATATGATGTCTCCTTATCTTTATATACCCCAAGATAGTGGAGGGTGATGAGTTTAGGTTTGTTGGTTGAAAATATCTTTGTAAACCCTAATTGGCCAAAGAGGAAACTCAAACCCTAATAATGATAATTGGTATTGCTTGTTTCTCTATTGCAAAAGGATTATGATGCTATGTGACAATCTCTCACTTGCTTATCTAACCATGCAGGTGGTATAAGCATGATAATCATAGCTATTGTATGTTATGGTGATTATGATATGGCACATCTTGAATAATCCTTGTGAGTCATGTTGAGGCACTTATATACAAGAATAATGTGAATAGGTCCTATGACCTGGCTGTGACTTATTGATGGCTTTTTCCCAATGATGAGTTGAGGGATTGATATCCCATGATTTGTGGCCTTGTTAATGATGGTGTGAATGGAAATAATACAAGAATCGTGTGGTGATAGTGTGACAAGATCACACCCTATATCTTTCATATCTTCTAGAGTTGTGTTATGCCCTTACTTTGGCAGAACTTGTTCTAGCTTTGTACATTATAACTTGATTAATGCTAAAAGGTTGTAAATAGACTTAACTAATCAAGTAGAATCTGAACATGTAGTTATGCCCTATGGCATAGATCCATCTCAGCGTTAGCACTTGCTGGATGGTGAAATGGGCCTTCCCATAGAGGAAGCTTGGAGTCATATACTGTTGAGTATATGCTTTCATAGGATTGGCTGTGGGCCATACCCTGGAAGAAGTGCGGCTGCAGGCTGTAGCTCAGTGATATGTTGCTTATGTGATTTCACAAGATTGGCTGCTGGCCATACCCTGGCAGGAGTGCGACTATGGGTAGTATCTCAATTTCACTAGTGTCGTGACATGTACCAAGGTGGGCTAGGACTTTCATTGTTGAATATATGTCACATGTTGTAGTTGACTGGTATGTCTTTGTTGTGCACTCGTGTACTGACCACGAGGTTTGGTGAGGTCATGGATTCTAACTCTTCCATGGACCTTGTATGGCACCAATATCAACTTAGTAGTGTTCAGTTGGATTTGAGTGGTACAAATCAAATCCTCAGGGCATAATAAAATATGTAATCAGCCGTATAGTACATTTTCTTAGGATCAAATATGAGAACATTGGTTGTAGCCCTGCCTTGTTTTTGTACATGTTAGTTGGTAGAAAATATACATGTCCTTCATATTCCTTCTTAGATTGTAGATTGTTCTACTATCCAGTAATAAGTGCCCAGTATTGCTTAAATTGCTTCAATCAACAATTGCATATCATTTAGCTAAATATGCTCATCCTGCTTAGCTTTGCATATACTTTCTTTAGATTTGTGTTAATAATAGTGTTGGTGGAGAGTTATATCTCCTGTTGAGATTTGAAATATCACTCTGTGGGTTTCCCACATCTTTTAGGTGGACATGCACAAGGAGGTAGAGATAGTGTAGCTGAGGCAGAGCAGCAATGAGGCGGACAGTAGCAACTAAGGTTGGGAATGTTGCTTGTGGTCTTTTTTGGTTAGATACCTAGAGTCATCCCTGTAAACTCAGGTCTTGGGAGGAGTTTCATATGTTCCCTGATGGTGTTATCGATGTGAGTTTTTGGATTATGCGCCTTGTTGTATATGGTGGGTTGTTGTACATGTTTATGTAAATGAACAAGACCTCACACTACTATAGAAACAGCCTTTGGCGTCGGTTGTTTAACCCCCTTTGGCGACGGTTTTCAAGCGACGCCTATGTGGGCGCCACTAAAGGTCGAACTCTTCGGCGTCGGTTTTCTAACTGACGCCTATATGATCTATAGGCGTCGGTTATATTTAGTTGACCGACGTCTATAGGGTTCGCGCCACAAAGAAGGGCACCACCTAGGACACTTTCTGCGTCGGTTAACAACTGAACAACCGACGCCATACTCCCACACGACACGGCCCTGCTTCACTGCATGGCCATGTTTAGTACTATAGGAGTCGGTTTTATACGAATAAGCGACGCCTTTTCCACCACAGCCGTGCTTTCCTGCACGGTCGGGTTGTTTGTCATATTAGGCGTCAATTTTTATCTAATAACCGACGCTGTAGGCCTTTGATGACGGTGTTTTATAAATAACTGACGCCTATACTTTAATTTTTTTTTTTCTTATCAGTTTGTAGGCCTGCTATGGCTGGTCAACAGGATGAGAACCTATAGTTCAGTTTTCTGAACTGCAGGTTTACGACATCCATTGATATCAGCCTACAAACAAGCCACAAACCTGCAAAATCAACAAATATTTTTTCACACAAGTAGATACATTCAGACATCAATTCAATTCTCACATTCACACATGTAGAAACATTCAAATACATGTAGAAACATTCAGACATGTATAAACATTCAGAAATATTCATTTACAAAATATCATTCAACATCGCTATCAGCATCCCAATTATATCTTACAATCGCCACTGCTTGTATGACTTTTGCCCATTCTTCTCTTATTTCATTTAATGCTTCCATTGTATATGGAGCATGTACATTTTTTAAGTGTTTACCTATAGTGTGGTCAGTTTTAAACACCTGCAAAGAGAATGATGTATATATAAGTAATAATATAAAAATAAGATTGATATATTTCATACTAACTAATGAGACTATATATAATACCTCATGTATGGTATTAATATCCAATGCGGCATGTCGGATAATCATCTGCATAAATCGCATCACATAGTATGCACATGCCCAACCGTTGTCTTGTGTAGCGCACTATAAATTGAAACATACAAAATATTAAAAAATACAACTAAGCACAGTTCACATAAATAATATACACATTGGAGTCGGGAACTTACTTTTACGTTCTCCCAAATTATTGGCTGGTTCTTTCACCTTGGGACATTTCCTCCAGCATTTTTGAATGCATCTAAACCCCTACATGTTAATGTAACACAGTAAATTGCATAATTAAATAGTAATGTAATAACATATGTTAACGGATATAAAAATGAAATATTTCTCACCAGAATATTGGCATTCTCAATATGTGTCCAATTTTAGTGTTCAATGTACTTCCCGCAGGATCTAGATAATAAACAGTGAACGTCCCAGGGACAATAACTAGTAACTCCCAATGTCTACCGCTAGAGGTAAAAAAGTTAAAAATTAATAACTCAAAATGCACAATAAAAATGGAAATTTCTTAAATCCAAATTATAAATAAAGTAAACTTACTTGACATTGAATGGAGCTATTATTATCGTCTTCTTTTGCTGACCAAAAACTATAAAAGCATCTATACAGTATTGTTGAACACTATCAAGGTCTTTAGCTACCATACTAATCAATGATGGAATCAAAAATCCCACATGATCAAATGCAAATTGTTTGCATTGATCTTCGACTAAGTAGCTGCAAAACATGTATTACATATGCATTAATATATAAGAAACCAGATCACCGGATCTTACACAAGGTATATGGATGTATAAACAAGATCTCACCTTATCCATGTCTCTATCATTGATGTATTCAACCAATCATACATAAACAACTCAATAATATCTTGTATAAATAAAGAGCTATCGTATGATTGACCTGCATAATCTGCTTCTAAAGAAACAATTATAGGGCAATGTATATTATGTGCCCGTAGCCAACATGCCATTCCCCTACAAGCAGGACCTAACGGGTATTTTAGGTCAGTCGGAACCCAACTTGGTAATGCAGGAAGTGGAGGTGGAGGCCTAGGTGCTCCGGGTGTCTTCTTTTTAACCTGTATATATAATTTCATATTAGTTGACCTCATATATACACATTAACAATCTAAAGTAATGTAAATTTATCTTACAATTTCAGTAGTGTAGATGACATATGCTTTGGGCCACAATATCACCCCGCCTTCTGCCTCACCAAGTGTATCAATATCTGGGTGGGCATATGGAAATGCAGCTTCCCTCCAATCGGGTAATACACATATCAGGCTCACATGAACGTAGCCCTGCGGCATTAGAGTCCCATGAAACGTTGCCCCAGGAAGGGACTGGTAAGCATTCGCCTCTACAACAACATAGTCTTGCATTCTTAAGCGGCATGGCTTCAATGCCTACAAATTTACGTAAAGAATGTTATACATATATACATATCACCTTTCGAACATATCATCTTGAAAAGACTAGCTACAATGTCATAAACAATACTTACAGCAGACGTGCTAGGCGATGGGTCTCCAGAATTACTCGCAGTCTGTGCATCAGGAGAAGAGTGGGTCGCCATAGGCTGATTGGAAGCCTGAGATGCCTGCGACCGCACTATTTCTTCCTTGACCTTCTCAACAACTATATCATTGACCTTCTTAGCAACTATATCCTGGACTCTCTTATTCTCCTATACATGGATAAAAGAAACATTAGCTTCTTATTATTAATTCCCTTTTGCAGTAACATTCTAAAAAAAGAATAGGTTACCTCTTCTTGTGAAAATCCCGCTCTGGGTTTGCGCTGGGATGGCCCAAAGAATGTTTTGATGCCCACACCAGCGCCTGCACCCCTAACACGTCCAGGATGCTCTGGGTTACCCAGAGCAACTGTCAATTCATCCCTTGTGCCCTGAGGGATGAACGTGCCTTGTTTCCTCTGCTCGTGCAGCTCCCGCTAATCACCATCAACAGAAATTGGCAAGTTAACACCACAAATAATCAATATTCAAACGATTGCTCTAAGAGTTGTATTTTACCATTTTCGCAGCCGCCTCAGCAGTTACAGGCTTCTTTATTTCACCCTTCTTGTTTTGCCTCCCAGCTATCCAGATATCATGGCGAGGCATGGGTGTGGCAGACTCCTGAGTAGGAGCAGACTCCTGAGTAGCCGCAGACTCCGCTTGTAGTCTTTGGCGAACGCTTGTATAGCCCTTTGGACCCATAGTGTGGTCATGCACATTCAGTGCACGCCTTGCTTTTTGTGCGTCACTGAGGGCCTAGTTAGTATGCACATTAATGATTTGGTTAGTAGCACTAAATGTTAATCTTGAATAGGTGAATACAACATATATTAATTAAATTGGGAGTGACGCCTAATACCTTGAATTCTTCAGATTTTCTTGAAGCAACAAAATTATCCCGATCTTCTTTGTCCAAGAAGTTCCACTGCTCAAGGGCTGACTTCTTCTTCTTATCACCATCTTTTATGTATTCTCTGTTCAGATTTGTCCTATAGTTCCTAAGCATCTTTCCAGCACGTTGCATCACACTTTTACAATGCAGCTTCTCATCCAATGCAAATAGATTCTGTAAAATGGAATTCTTATTAACTAGTATCCAAAAATAGAATTGCAAATAATATAATTTGTAATCTACAAAATAGAATTGCAAATAATAATAACTCACGCATAAATCCTTCCATATCAAGTCTTTCTTCCCCTGAGGAACTTTATGCCAATTATCATACTTAATACCACAATGGCTTCGAGTGACACACCCAAGATAGTTTACAAAATTATTGCGGTTCACTCCAATTGCATTTCCTCCATCATCAAACTCCACAACCAATTTGGATCCACTACCACCCAGCGCTATTAACATCTTCAACAGAGTGATGCCCCTTTTCTTGTTAAGTGTTTGGTGCTGCGCATCAATTTGCTCCAGTGCTTCAGTGGGTACATGTGCATCATCAACCTAAAATTTGACAAAAATAAACCCACTGAATTAGCGCAATATAGAAATATGGGATATATGACATAACTAGAAGATAATGAATTTTATAAAAATACGGGATATGTTTTTAGAACTTACATTGGTATCCTCGCCATGCTCGTCATGGACAACATGCTCATCATGGACTTCATGCTCATCATGGACATCATGCTCATCATGGTCAGCCATCTGAAAATGTCATTAAAAAGGAAAACATTTAGCATTTGTATTAACTAGAAAAAGGCAAACATTTAGCATTTGTATTAACCAGAAAAAAACAAACATTTAGCATTTGTATTAACTAGAAAAAGGCAAACATTTAGCATTTGTATTAACCAAAAAAAGGCAAACATTTAGCATTTGTATTAACTAGCATTTGTAAAAAAATATAAACATACATGTCTCTAAAATTGTGATCTTTTATCAATTAACAATCCTTCATTGTGATCTCTGCGCACATATAAGTCATCATTAGCTTCAATATTTTGTGGAGTTGGCAACCCAACTGAGAATGGACTGGAGTCATCATACTTATCATAGTACTCTTCTTCATCTATAGGATCTTCAATGAACTGTCTTTTACCATGAAGAACAACCGACCATTTATCATTTGCAGGATCATCGATATAGAATATTTGTTTCTCCTGTGATGCCAATATGAATGGTTCACCCTTAATGTCATCTTGGCGCTTTGTGTAATATGTGAACCCATTAATGTCAAACCCTTCATAAGACATAACATTCAGTTTTGGTTTAAAGGCGAGGCATTTGATAGTTTCTGTAATATCATTTGGTAGGGAATCAGACGCATGTCGTAGGATCCCATCATTATTTTTCTTAACATCTGCATGCCACCTCAAATTCTTCACATCTTTCGGATTTGCAAACAAGCATTGAAACCGTGATATTATAGGTAGATACCACAACACCTTGGCAGGAGAACCAGTTTTGGACTCCCCCGAAGTCGTCAATTTATACCGTGACGCACCACATTTTGGACAATCTTTCAAATCTATATAGTCCTTTTGAAATAATACACAATCATTTGGGCATGCGTGTATCTTCTTGGCCTCCATTCCCATTGGGCACAACATTTTCTTTACCCGGTATGTTGAGATTGGCAGCTCGTTTCCTTCAGGAAGCATTTCTTTCAACAAAGTCAACAATTCAGTGAAGCTTTTGTCGCTCCATCTATTGTTAGCTTTCAACTTATACAATCTCAACACAGTGCTAAGCTTCGTAAACTTAGCACAGCCTGTATATAACGGTATCTCAGCATCATGCATAATGTTTCTAAAGATAGGAAGTGAATCGGTGTGCTCTACCCTACAACTATCCAGCATCGCATCAACGATGTCTACTGGAACTGGTTCGTTCACATCTATGTCATCGGAGGCAATTTCTTCTTCCACCCAAGCACTGCTATCGACATCTACTGGTTTCGAGTTTGAAATCTCTCCATGCCAGTGCCATTCTGTATAGCCTTGTACAATCCCGTTGCACATGACATGACTTTTGATTTCCTCACCAGTGTTGACTTTCAAATTGTTACCACAATGCCTACATGGACAGTAGAACCTATATGTAGGTTTTTTCCTATGTTCCTCGGCAAATCTAATAAACTGATCAAGACCAGATATAAACTCTAGGGTGCAGCGATTGCGAATGGACATCCATGATCTATCCATTCTATGATCAAAGAGAAAACAAGTATATATTAGGACAAGATTAGGGTATACACTTACATCCTATCCAAGATTTACTCCTATTATCTACAATGAAGCCGGACTCCATACAAACAATATATAATTTAGTGATTGTTCATTCTAATTTATACCAATGTACAAGTAATATAAAGAACAATGATTGTTCACTTTCTAGGCCAACAAACACATGTGATTTCATTCTTATATATAATAAATGTGTACCACCTATCCCATCCTTGAACGCCTAATCTCACTAGTAAGTGTATAATGTGTGTTGGGTTTTCAAGAAAATTTCGGCAACATTTCCCCGCCGTTCTCTAAGTACATATGTACTTAGAGAACAAACGGGGAAATGCTACTGAAATTTTCTCAAAAACCCAATACACATTATACACTTACATCCTAAGTGAGATTAGGTGTTCAAGAACAGTCCCAAACCGGGGACTATCCAAGATTTACTCCTAATGAGTAAATCTTGGACGGGTTTCTAGGCCAATAAACACATGTGATGTCATTCTTATATATAATAAATGTGTACCACCTATCCCATCCTTAAACACCTAATCTCACTAGTAAGTGTATAATGTGTATTGGGTTTTCAAGAAAATTTCGGCAGCATTTCCCCGCTATTCTCTAAGTACATATGTACTTAGAGAACAAACGGGGAAATGCTACCGAAATTTTCTCGAAAACCCAATACACATTATACACTTACATCCTAAGTGAGATTAGGTGTTCAAGAACAGTCCCAAACTGGGGACTATCCAAGATTTACTCCTAATGAGTAAATCTTGGACGGGTTTCTAGGCCAACAAACACAATAATAGATATGTACATGTTAGGGTTTCATCACAATTAATGTTATGGTTTCATCACAATTGATGTTAGTGTTTCATCAATGTTAGGTTTAATCAAATCAAATTAGGATGCTAGAATTGACAAGTTTAAATCTTATTTCAACATGCATCAAAATTTACTGTATTAAGTCAAACATTAAGATTAGAAGCACAAATATATGCAAGCAAAAAATTTGTTCATATCCTAGGATTTACATAAAGCATTACATAAAAATTTGTTCATATCCTTACCAACAACAAGCACGGCCGTGGTAGGCCAACACAACCATGGTCGTACTTGCATGTTGGTAAATAGCTAGGGAGAAGGAAGCAAAGAGGTAGCACTACCTGGAGCTAGCGTGGAAAGCGCGGCGGCGAGCGGCGACAACAGTGGAGGCGGAAGAAGAGAGAGCAGAGCGGCGGGTGGTGAACCAGCAGCAGCGGCGCCAGGAATGAGCAGAGTAGAGCAGCAGCGGCAGCAACAAATAGAGGTGCACCAGCAGCAGCGACGCACCAGCAGCAGTGGCGGCGGCGAGCGGAGAAGCACCAGCAATAGCAGCGGCGAGCAGCAGCGGGGTCGTCGGGAGATTTCAAGAGAGCGGCGGCAGCAGCACAACAATATCGCGATGAAATAGGAAGAAAGGGGGAAGAGTCGGGTGATCGGGATTATTAAGTTGGTCAACGACGTCGGTTATCTATATAACCGACGCCTATTATGATTTAGCGTCGGTTAATAGTAAAACACCAACGCCCAACTAGACAACATTTACCCTAAATTATTTGGCGGGAACCATTATCAACGTCAGTTATCTAAGGATATATAAGCATAACCGACACTGAAAGTGGGACTTTTCGCACAAATTTTCATTTTAAATAGGCGTCGATGAATTGTTAAAAGACCAACGCTGTAGGTAACCTAAAATGTTTTCACTCGAAAATTGGATTTCGTGGGCGATTTTAGGCGTCAGTCTGTTATAACCAGCCGACGCTGAATACAAAGCGGTACCCGTGTCTGGATGGTCTTCGAATATAGACGTCGGTTTGCATAAATAACTGACGTCTAATATTATAGGCGTCAGTTTTCCTAAATAACTGACGCCCAGAAAAGCGACACTGAAAGCTATTTCTGTAGTAGTGTCATTTGTGACAGGTAGTCTTCTATGGACATGTTGTAAATAATGATGCTTTATAGATAAATAATTTAGATGGCAAGTTTTTGGATCCTTATGTAATAAGTTTCCTGATGTTTGTTCTTGTTGTAATTGGTTTTAGTTTTTAGTTTTTTTGGTAATCCGCTGTAGAGTTTGTTTTAATCTTGTGGTTTTTGGCGTGTGGCAACTCAATACAAGTATAAAACTATGTTTTAGGATTTTTTTGGCTATTCATCACTTGTTCTAATATAGTTCCTATCAAGTTATAAATGTGCACATATTCACAACTTAATTTTAAGTATACCTTGACTTACAAGCATACAAACACATAACTTATCATCTATTTTTTGAGATTTGGTCTTGTCTAAGTTCCTTGATCCACAAATTAGTAAATGAAATAGATAATAATTGCATTATAAAAATTAGAGTGTAGCCTAACCAAAAGGGCAATGACTACTGAAATTGTGATGACAACAACTATTTTTAAAAGAGAAATATGAGACAGTCAAATTTAAAAAAACCACACATTTGATTTCCCAAATAAAATAAATGTATCAAAACTGATTTTTACCTTTTTTTGTGGAAGTAAGAAAGGAGGACATGCACAAACTCTCCCTTAAGCAGTTAATACTACTCAAGAAAATAATCACATGTCAAGGAACTACATACCAAAGAATTAAGTATTTGTATTGAAAATATAACAGTATAGATATGTATGATAAACAAAAAACCATATTTTGATGAAAATAAATAAAGGATGTCCCAACATCAATCATAGGAATGTGAAGTCCCTCATGATAAACATATTCAAATAAGTACATAAGAGATCAAGAAAAGAATCAAAGACATCAGTAAGAAAAGTTAAGCCCACCATTGATATAGATATGCCATGAGAAATAATAGTTAAAACAAACAGCAAGATATTGTACAAATTTGAGCCCCCTTTGATCACATACTTAAGAAGAATTGAGTTGAAAACCAAAGAAACATGAACCAATAAAAATATATCTAATGAAAGCTAAAACCACAGTTGCAACAAGTTAGGTAAAACATTTCATACGCAAACAATCATACAAACATGAAGCATGATGAACTCAAAATCAATGGAAATATAACAATTTTTTTTAACACTTAGCATGTTGACCAAGTTCTATTTTATTTGACATGCTCCTCAGTCAAACTACAATCTGATCTAGTTACTCTGTTGGAAAATAAAATCCAAAAAATATAGACATCGACCAACAAATACATAGATAACTATACCAACTAAAAACTAAGTAACTAAAAGGACATACCTTTTAAGATCTATGGAAAAAGACAAGATAAAAAAATCCAATAAAGCTCATGCATACACATACCTCATTCAAAAAGAGGTTCTTGGAACACTATGCAACTATCGCTTTTCTCTTTGAAATGATAATGAAACATTGTGACCAAATTTCCTACAAGAAAAGAAAGCAACATGGTTAATTGAGAAGGAAGAACTGACATTTGGTTTCATAAAATAGATCCTTTCTTCTTATTCCTATGGTGGTTTTCATTTAATGGTATATGACCAAGACCATTTGTACTTGCATCAAAATTGTGAGAATGTAATATATTTCTCATCATATTTCTACTAGTTGAATATCTATTGAAAGATCCCTTAAGACATACATTTTCCTTACCATGCATAAAAGAATCTTTACTTATTTCCTAGTACAGATCAACCGTTGTCTTGAAAAGAATGGTTATCTTTGAGCATACTGGTTTTATCATTTAACTCAACATTTACTTGAGAGATACACCATGTCACTATGAGAATAAGGCAAGTTGTTTTTTCATAACACTTAACTTTCTAAAAGAGTATAAACCTAAGGTTGAAGATGTGTGTTATGATAAACAAGATGATTAAGAAAGTTCTTTTCACTATAAAGAAGATCATTTAACTCACTAACTTCATCATCTAAAGAATCAATAGTAGCATCTAATTTCTTGCCATTTTTCTTATATTTTTGTACATTATTTGAAGTGTATTTAAAAAGTTCAATGAGCTCAGTTTTGGAGTAGGTTGAAAGAGATACATCACTATCATTATCACTACGGGTTTCATCACCTTCATAATGATAAGGAGGCATTGAACAACATGATGACAAGCTTCATTTTTATTATCTGACTCCAAATTAAGAAGAAGAGTTCCAAGAAGCATGATATGCCTTCTTATTTTTTCCTTATGAGTTTAAAAAAATCGTCCTTCCAATGTCTTTTTTCTCCACTAGTCCGACAAATACTAGAACAAGATCTAGAATATTTGTTATCTTCCTCACTACTTGATTTTCCACTTAAATAAGAGGACAAAGACTTTGAAGTCTTTTTTAATAGAAAAAATGAAGACTCATTGTTTACGACATGGACTATCGGGGTATCTAATCCTCTCCCCAACTTTTTATTTTAGCAAGATTTTCTCTAACATTTTACATTAGCAAATCTCAGAGCTTAGATTCATAGGACAAGGAGGTTATTACTAAGATTCATGTGTTTTTGTGCAAAATTACTCTGGTTTATGAGAAAATACATTTCATCAGTATCCTTGACTTGATTAGTTCCTTCTTGAGTCATAAGAAGTTTCCTCCAAAATATCATAATCAATTTTGTAAGAGAAAATTCTATCACTAGGAGAAATCAAAGTATATAAAATACTAACAATCTCTACATTTGAAGTGACACTTCTCACTGTATCCACATCCGAGAAAAATTATGTCATATGAGGAGCTTATGGTTGATGATCATCTTCTAAAACTCAAAACTAATACCCTAGAAGGAGAACAACATAAGACACTCCTAATAAGTGTAACTGGAGCCCTTAAAGTGAGTCAAGGTGTAAATATTCACTCCTTCAAGGTTGAGTTAGCTGACTAGATTTTCCCCCATTCTTCAAGACTCGTTGGAGATTCTTCAAGACTTGATCTAATATGAATCAAAATCTCTATAGTCTAATTTTATGCAAATTAAACATGAAGACATTAGATGCAACTTGCTTAAAGAAAGATGCACTACAGAAAAGTAAATCAAGTAATCGACAATGAAGCAACCTTAAAAGTCACAAAGATTTACATTGGTTTCACCTTGAAGTGTCTTGGTTCCACCCCTTAGTTTTTACCAACCAAGATTTCTGAACGTATAATTTGTTACATTATCTTACTGATGTGAAGTACATCTATTGGTTCCTTTGTGGACCAATACTGACATCCTTTTCTAGATCAAGTATAACTATCACCTTCTCTATAGGATGTTAGAAGAATACCCTTAAAAAGATAGCAATCTCATTTTTTGATGCATCCTCTTGTAAGGAGAATCTTCAAAGAACTTTGATTACAACCTTCTCTCAAGAAGCAGCACCAAAGCAATAAATAATAACATGAATAAGAGAAAATAAGGAAAGTACAACCAATCTCATAAGATATACAATTTGAAGCAGTATCAAATAAGTGATGACCAATTCTACAAGGTCTAGAATGTGTATGTTTGGTGGATTAGGACACTAGCGCTAAGCTTAGAGTTTGACTTGTTTAGAAGAATCTGAAGATGAAGATCTAGATAATTAAAGATAGAGAGATAATATGTAAATGCAATGCTCAAGTGTACTTAGATGAATCCTACCTACAATACTCCTAAATATAAGAAATACTTAAGAATAATATAGATGACTGTCGGGAGCGTTTAAGATGGATCTAGTGGGTAAAGTAGTTGTTGTAACAAAGAAGGTGGGAAAAACTGACTAATTGCACTGTAACGTAAGTGATTGCATGCTACAAGTTGGTCCAATTGTAATTTTATTGTGAAACAACTCAGACAAACGACAAATCAATGGGGACTGCCTTCACCACCTCTGATGTAACGTCAATGCCCCTATCAAACAAAAGTTCGACCGACTTGCTTTCATTTCGAATTGTTATACGACTAAAAATCAGTATGTCCCATGAAGTCTTAATTTTTTTGAAGAACGTACTATGAAACCTAGTTGTCTATTGAGTGTATACAGAAATAAAATAAAGCGTAAGATAATTTTTAGATATACATCACTTGTTCTTACATGATTCTATATCGATTTTTACATTTTGTACACAATATAATACTACGTACAACTTGATTTACGAGTATCCAAACATATAATTTATTATGTATTTTTTGAGATTTGGTCATATTTATATTCTTTGAACAACTAAAATACCTAATGTACAAATTACTAAAACAAATGAAAAATATTTGCAATTATTTGCTGTTCGTCCATATTAAAGCATGACACATAATAAGAGAGCCAACAAGGAGAAATGAGGAAATAAGTGTCAACTAAAATATGACACTCAATATCTGTGGCGGGGGTTGAATGATACAGAGGACATATTGAAGCTTTCCGGTAAGGATATTGCTTCAGATTTCTTCACAATAACTAACGTCACATGTTCTGAAAAGCTCCCTCAGTAGAGAGCCAACGGTCGGCAATGTTGTTTTTTTGTTGTTGTTGAAGGCATCGGTTTTTAATTTTTCTAAATACGGGAGAATTAACCACCCCAGCAACCAACTTTTAAAGGAATGATCAGTAGACGATACATATGCAGGACACATGCCTATCGCAGCGGTGAATCAGAACTGGAGAGCGCAGTTTGAAACCAGGCTGCGGACGAACGAGAGGAAGGAATGCGGGCTTCTTTGGTTGAGTGGTTGCAAGGTATACAATGATTATCAAAACAGGAAAATCGAAACAGGAGTTGGATCGCAATATTTTATGTTTGGTTTCTCGTAGATAGTAGTGAACCTTGCCTCCGTCAGAAACTATCACTAGCTATACACCGCGTGTGTTCGTATTGTATGGTTAGAGGCTAGCACTCGCCGATCGTGGAAAACGAACTGCGCCATGAATGGGCGCGGTTTGCGATCCTCCAATTTGATTGTTATAACGATTAGCTATGCAGTTGGTTTTTCTGGAGCGGGGCGGAACAGCGTCGAACCAAACGATGTGAGTTACAAAACATGTGCAGTTAGAGCCTGGCCTAATGGTCTTGAGGACCGAGCGTCGCCACATGGTCTTGCAGACCGCTAGGGCTTGCGCGATCTCGAGACCGATTGATCAAGATCGGTTGAGCCGAGCTAATGGGTAAACCGTTTGGTCAAGGCCGATTGGCTGGATGAAAAGGAACGGTTGGATCTCGATCGTATGGTTGAGAATGATCTGCAGAGAAAAAGGAAAGTGAGTAAAGGAGGATAAGATCAAATAAACTAGTAATTAGAACTATTTAAGCATTATTTATGCGAAAGTGAAGAAACACTCAGAGTAAGCCAAAACAAGGGTAAATCAGTCGGTATGAGGCACCAAATCCCTAGAATTGGCGACTGAGAGGATGAATCTGGAGGATTCATCACCACACCGAACTTAAGCGTTGCTCGTCCCGAGGAACGAAAAAGCCTAAGACAGTTTTCAAAATGCTTGTTTGTCTCGTAATTACCTCATCTTCATGCAAAAGTCAGAAATTCCACAAAAATGAGAAAAAAATGAGGCAAAACAAAATTAGGGCAAAAACATCGAAAAACCTTTGAATTGTTGACTGAGGATGAATCTGGGGGATTCATCACCACACCGAACTTAAGTGTTGCTCGTCCTGAGGAACGAAAAAGTTAAAACAGTCACCAATGAAATCGTTCATCTCGTGATTGCCTCATCCTCATGTTATATCATTATTTTGTTCATGGTTCAGATTGATACAGTAGCGAGGCTTCCTTAGATCACGGAATACATCTTACGATATCCTCGTTTCTAAGTTCACAGAGTATTTCCGTCTCACTCTTGGTTGTATCAGTCATGCCTAAAAAGTTTTATGAGACTTTGAAACAACCCACAGAATCAAGCAAGCATGTATATGATCCGTTGCCAGTGTTTTTAAGAGAATGTTTGAAAAGGACGCAGTTGGGTTGCCAGTAGGTTGAAAAGAGAAAGAAAAGGGGTGTGATTAAGAGATAGGAGTCTCTCTTCCAATTGATTTAAGACTCTTATTAATGGTGGATTCCTCAAGGGATACTTTGAGTATTTTGTACACAACTCTGGTTGACTTAGCCTTACACCCGATTTTTTTCGAAAGGTAACTCAGAAGTGTGTATTGGTTGGCTGGAGGCTTTTGGCTAGCTTACCTCTTCCGTAGGAGGTAAGGGGTTATTATTGGAGCCTTAAGATCTTACTACCGAGCACGACACATCTGCCTTTGTCAGGGTAGCTAATGTACCGATCGGGCAAGACCTTTATCGGTAATCCTTATTCAGGGCACAACTCTCTTGTTTTTATTCACACTCTGGCTTTTATTCATTCTCGCTTGGCTTAGGAGGAAGGGTATATTTGGATTTTTGTAAATTTGGGCTGTCATGCCTCTTTTTAGAATCAGGGTAGATTTTTCATCAACTTTGGTATGTGCACAATCATCTTGGTATACTCTTTGAATCAAAATGAGAAAGTGATACACCCCTGTTATGTATTGAGGGGTATGGAAGAAGCGGTAGTGGAAAAAGAGGTGTGGTGTGCCACACCGAACTTAGAGTTTGGCAGGGGTGTGGTTCACCACACCGAACTTAGAGTTCGACAATGTTCTAATTTTTATTAGAAAGGAGTGTGGCGTGCCACACCGAACTTAAAGCTTTGGTATGATTGGCGAGCGGAGGGGTATGAAAATGAATGAAGAAATGTAGAAAAGAATTCGGATCATAATACAGTTTGCTTAGTGATTCCATATGATGGGTTTCTTTTCTCCATCACATTCTGCTTGAAAGGTGACAAGTTAGAGCTTTGAATGAGACTTCCGTACACCTGATCCATAAATTAGAGAGAGGCACGATGTATTTGATCTATCTCAGACTTGTTGATGCTTATCATTCTTATAAAGGATATGAGATTAGGGTTCATAGACTATTCAAGATGAAATCATTTATCGGTTGGTTTTAAGCATTGGTTCCTTGTGGATTTGCAACGAATAGAGGTGATGACCACATATTCAGAAAAATAAAAGCCAGCTAGATAAAGGCTTTATTTTTGGAAAACTACGAAAAGGCAGAAAACATTATGAAAAAGAAACTTAGAATGGAAAAACATGAGAGCAGTAAAGATAGAGGGTGGAGTGAGGGACATACCACCCACCCTTCATCTTGAACTTATGAGTTTGCTCATTTCTGAGCAAAGACTAGGTTCAAGATGGAGGGGAAGAGTTGTGCAGTGTTAGCCAGGCGGCCCTCACAATTGAAAGAAAGTCTGGAAAATATGTTTCATGATAGCCGGGACTGATAGAGAGGTAGTGGCACGGACAACCTGTTGACTGGGTGGCTATGGCAACTCGAACGGGTTTTCTGGACGACTTGGATGCACATTTCTTTCACCTCTTTGTCCGTCCAGAAGAATCTAGAGACCTTCACCCATCAACGGGATAGGTGAAATATAAGCAATTGAGACTGGAGGACTAGGCGAGTAATCAAAGTATTGCCTATTTGTATCCTCCAGTTGTGGCTCACCCTCGAAATTTAGAGTTAAGCTGCCTTCTTCAAAATCCAGAGCAGTTGATTGAGGGTCGGCCACTTGAACTTCCTCATGTCCTGGATCAGGTGGCGGATCTGGTTCAGGTTTCATTTCATCACCTGGCTTTTCTTGTGTAGGGTATTGTGGCCAGGATGACGTTTCTTCATCAGAGGAGTTATTTTGAGAAGTATCATCATCTTTATCAATGTTGAAATTGATAAGAGCATCATTCTTCTTTTTCAACATTTTGTTCAGAATTTTCTTCGTAGAATGCCCTTAATTCATCCAAGTAACTAGAGGAGGATTTGACCGGTAGAATGAACTCTTGCTCGGGTAAAGGAATCATGAGACTATGGGGTAGAGGTTCCAGTACTTCTTCATGGGAGGGATTAGTCCATGACATAATGTTTTGAGGACTAGAATCTCCTGATGACTCTGTTTCTTCGATATTGGGTCTAAAATACTCCATTTCTGAGTCAGGTTGTTGTTCTAGTACTTCTTCATAGTACTCCTCTGGTTCTATTAAGTGCTCGGGAGGAGTCACTATGGGAAGAATGAAGCCTTGTGCAGGTAATGGAAGTATCTCATTCTCTTAAATATGTTGTAGCTCAGGAGGGGCTTCTTCATAGGCATGAATTGCTCTAGGAGGATGCGTTTGTGGCTCGATGTCCTCCCACGGGTCCTTATTGTCATTGCAAGAGTTTACGAAAATATCGTAATCCGTTCCAAAATTAAGAGATGGTTCATGTTTCTCTTCATAGTGCATTGTCAACTCGTTCAAGTGACTAGAGGGAGATTCAATAGAAATATCATGCTCTTGTTCGAGAATTGGCTCCGTCTGGACTTCTTGTAGAGGTGGTTGCTCTGGTAACGTCATCTCATAGAAAAAGGATCGGTCATAGATTCATCATCTTGAGTCCTATCCTCTTCCCATAATTCGTTTTCATCATTAGGGCCAGTGAGAGTAGCATGATCCATTTTTGAATCAGAATCTTGATCAGTCTCATCCTCGAAATTTGTTTCTAGATCAACCGAATGATCAAAAATTTCTTCATAAGGACAAGTCAGATCATGTTCTAGTAGTGGAATTTGTTGAGTCTCTTGTATAAAAGATATCCCTTTATTCGTATCAATCGTGTATTCCTCTGAGTCTGACTGTGACGGAGTGTAGAGTTCTTGTGACATAAACTCTTCTTCTTTGGACTTTGTTGATGAGACAGCTGAGGTTGAAGAGCTTTTGTCATTTAGGGAGTTGATCATTGCTAATTGCTCCTCAATAGTTGGATCTGGGGTTATGAAGTCAGAAGGTAGGTAAGTGTTGAAGTTTATCTCTAATGGGTCTCTTGACTGTAGGGAATCCCCATATTGGCTACTCAATCTTTCATTTAAGAGCATAGTGCAAGAATCATTATCTGAGTCAGACCTTGGCTTGGAAAATGATTCTTTCTCTTGTGATGTTGTAAAGAAATCATTTTTGTGTTCAGATATTGGTTCTGAGGATGATTCCTCGCCATGCACTGACGTTTGAAGATCATTGGGAGACATACCCCACATAATTTCGTAATCATCATAATCAATATCTGGACTAGGGATGTGCTTAATTGAAATTTGTGGTTGTTCTACATGTTGCTCAGGAGCGTTGACAAGTTGTGTAAGTTGATTAAGATCGGCTATCAACTTCTTTGTAAGGACCCTGACCTGCGTTTAGGGTTTACCCTGTTTGTTTTGCTTAACCTTAGTGGTTTGATGCTTGCTAATCACCCTAAGTGGTGATTAGGGTTTTGTTGAGCGTTGTTGAAGAGTTCGAGGGGCTACTTGCAAATAACCCAAGTTTAGGGTTTTGTGGGCAAGTTTTCCATCTTGTGAGATGTTTTCCCCTCTTTGCTTCCTCTAGGGTTGAGAGGAAGGCTTGGGCTTGTTGTTTGAGTCCTTTGGGCCTAAGTTGAGCTTGTTTGGGCCTTGAGGTTCCTTGTTTGGGCTTGCTTGAGCCTTGTGTCGCCCAGGGCAGGTGGTGTGTCGCCCAGCAGGCTGGTGTGTCGCCCAACAGAGCTGCTGCCTGTGTCGCCCAAGATGCTTGGCTTGGTGTGGTGGACCCTTGGTGCATGTCTTGGACAAGTGTCCCTTAGGTGGGCGACACATAGCATGGTTGTACCTTGGTTTCTCTCCCCTTCTTCCTATATAGGTAGCTCTTCTCCTTGCCTTAGTCTCCTTTGGTCCTTTGGTCTCCCCTCCACCCTTGGTGCATGATACCCCTCTCCATCTTTCTTGTGTTGGCCGATACACTTCCTTGGAGCTGAAGTGGTGGCCGATACACCTTCGTGGAGCAGCCTGGTGGATGATAGCTTTGGACCCTGAAGTGCTTTGGAGCTTTGGTGGCCGACAACCTTGGAGCTCAAAGTTCATCCTCTTCCTTGGAGCTTAAGGCGGGTTGCATAGCTTCTAACCCTAACTCCTTTACCTCTTGCTTGATCTTATGCATGTTAGTGGACTAGCTTAGCTCCTTGCTTTTGTACTTTGCTAAGTGTACCTTAGTGGCCGATATCCCCCTTAGGGTTTAGGGTTTCCTTGAGCACCTTTGCTTTCTAGGGTTTGAAGTCTCTTGTGTTGGGGGTAGGTGATGACCTAGGGTTGGGCGATACCCCCCTTCCTTGTGAGTGTGTTGGGCGACACACTTGCCCTTAAGTTGAACGATATGATGCTTTAGGGTTGGAGTTCCTTGAGTTGGAGGTCGATAGGTTGACCTAGCTTGAGTGTTGGCCGACATGGTGACCATGTTGGGCGACATGGTGCTCTCTCTGGTGGCCGACATGGCACCTTGATGGGCGATGGAGTGAGCTAAGGTCTAGTTGGCCGATATGTTGGGAGACATAGTGATGTCCCTTGTGTTTTGGTTAATGCTCTTGGTGTTGGGCAACACCCTTGCTCTCATGTTGCACGACATAGTAGGGTTCTTTGTTGGACGATAGGCTGATGTGCCTAATGGCCGATAGGGTTAGTATCTTGTTGGACGATACCTCTCCCTTGTGTTGGCCGATATCCATGTAGGCCGATAGGGTTAGTAGCATGTTGGACGATACCCTTGCCCATGATGGGCGATAGAGTGAGCTTAGTGGGTTGGCCGATAAGCTTGGTGGGCGTCATGCCTCGTGCCCATGTTGGCCGATATGGTTGATGGCATGTTATACGATAGGCTTTGTGCCCTAATGGCCGATAGGGTTAGTACCATGGTGGACGATACCATGTTGGGCGACATGCCTTGGGCCATGATGGCTGATAGGGTTAGTAGTGTGGTGACCGATAGGGTTGATGTGGTGGCCGATAGGGTTAGTGATGTGGTGACCGATAGGGTTGGTGTGGTGGCCGATACCATGTTGGACGATAGGTCTTGATAAGTGTTAAGTGAGGGTTGTGAAGCTTTAGTGAGGGTATGAGTTTCTTTGGTGACGGTCCCTCATGTGATAGAAGTGGATGCTTATACATTAACCAATAAACAATGGTAGCGTTTGTGATATCATCAATATATATATATGATACCTTGCAAATAATAATGATGCTAAGTGACAGTTATGTTAAAGGTTGCTTCATGATACAGATGACAATAGTTGATGGCATAGTAATGACCTTGTTAATAATAGTGTTGATTCTGTATACTCAATCTGTTTCCTATATACCTTGATTGCTTGTATGATCCTGAGATTGAGGGTAAGCATCAGTATGGTTTGTTAATGATGTACTTAACATACTTGGTTACCAAATAAGTATCACATTGATAAGTAGATTATCTTGAATGATATTTCATGATAGCAAGTATAGTCCTTATGTTGAATCTACAATTATTGCATACCTTAACCTTGCAGGTGATGACTTAGCCATGAAAGGGCTATGTGACATATGTAATGAGTAACATTACTTTAATAATTGCTCTATAAGATTATGTATGTGATGTGTTGGTCCCATGATGATGATGTGAGCCTTAAGAGGCAGTAACAATGATGAAGGGTTGAGACCCCGTGGTATGTGATGATCCTTGAGATGTATCTGGACGGTTGGCAAGAGGCCAAGTGATAACATGTGATGTTGGATCCTTAAGATGGATCAGGTTGATATGAATAGATCATGATATAATGTTCCTTACTTTCTATTATATATTGCATGTTATACAACTTGGTTGAATCCTGCAATCCATCTAAAAGATACTAATTAATCACAATGAAATATATCATGTAGTTTGCCCTGGCCATAGATCCATCATCGTCAGGACTTGGTGATGGTGAAACGGGTTTTCCTACGGGTTAACCTAGAAGCGCATATTGTTGAATATGTGTAGGTTGCTCCTAGCCTGAAAATGAGGAGGTAAGAGTGTAACTTCGGTTGCAGACTCAGATATGTGTGTAGAGCATGGTGAACAGGCCCATGGCTTAGGATATGTGATGTATGGAGCATGAATGCGTTCATGGCTCAGAGCACGGTGATCAGGCCCGTGGCTCAGTTTTACTAGCACCGAGACCTGTACCAAGGCGGGCTAGAGAATGGATAGCCTATGGAGCTAACCCTGTGGCTTAGACCACTTCAGCATGTGACTGTGGTCCTGCTTGTGTTGTACTCATGTACTGACCATGAGGTGGGAGGTCGTGGAGTCCGGCTCTTCCATTGACCTTGTATGGCACCGGCTTGGGTTTCGTAACCAAAGGTTGGACTTGAACGGTACGGTTCAAATCCTCAGGGCATAATAAAATGTAATACAGCCGTTTAGTATTTACCGATCAAATCAAACACGAAACACTGGTTGAGGCCTTGTTTGGGTAATTTTCCGTTATACCTTGCAGGTTATGTGGTAATTTACCTTATCTTGATAATCAGGTTATGTGACATTATATTCTGTTCTAATAATCCTGTTACATGATGATATATCTCATCTTGATAGTCATATTCCTTTGAAAGACATCTGGTTTTACGCTTTAGTACAGCTGGTATGCTTGCCGGTAAGAATGATCTTGCTATATATATATAACTGCTTCTGATATATCTACTCATGTTATAATTGCTGTTATAGTTTCTCTTGCTGAGGTTCTATGGTTGCGGTGGGGAGCTATGTTTCCCGCTGGGACAATTGTTCAATTGTCTCACTCCGCTGGTTTACACCCTTTTTAGGTGGTCGAGGTAGATGTGGTCGTGGTTGTGGTGTTGCGGACGAACAGCTTGAGGAACAGTAGAAGGCAAGCGAAGGACATGCTGCTGTTTTGAATGTTTTGTAGTAGAGTCTAGAGTCATCCCTGTACTCTCAGGTCCTTGGCAGTGTTTTGACGATGTTTCACGAAGATCGTTCGATGATATCTGTATATCCTGCTGTTGGCCGGATGTGGGCCTTTATGTATATATGAACAGGTGGTGAACTCATGCGATGGATGGACAGCTGTTCCTGAGCTGTGGACACGTGTCAGATCTTGTGTATGTACATATTTATATTACACGTTTCTGTGCAGGATGAGGACGGGAAAGTAATAGTTTCACAGTTTATCAGTTTTCCGCAATTGGTTTTAATTAACCCGTGTTTTTGTTAATCTGTGGTTATGGTGTTTTCCGCACGTTTTCGCGTAACACCTCGTTATCGGTGTGATAATGGGATGTGTTGCCACATTCTTGGTCGCGGCTGTCTGATCAGCTAGTTGTTGAGCCACCGATGTCTATAAAGCACGTAGTTCTTCCATCAATGTGTGTTGATCTTCATGAAAAAGCTCTTTCCTACACCTATTTGGTCGATATTGATAATGACTTCCCTCATCATAGTATTGATTTGCATTGTTTTCCAGGTTCCTTTCTACATTGTAGTCCACACCTCGAAATCCACCATAGTTAGGTCTTTCATAGTATCCTCCAAGATTATATGGATTATAACTTGTGTTATATCCATAGTTGTGTGAAGAGGCTACTTTGAGTTTCCCAACTATACGATTCGTGATTACTTGACGTAGCGCCATCATGTAGTGAGGAGGGACGTTGAAGCAGTAAATCGATGCATGAGAATAATCACCACATAGTTGACATCTAACGGTTGGCGGTGTCGACTGCTTCATTTTGAAGAGTGTTGATACCTGAAATCAAAGAACGAGTTTATCAAGTTTGACCAACCACTTTAAATCCAAGAAGATATGCAAGATTAAGTCCTTCACTTTTGAAAAGAAAATGAAAAACCCTAGAGAAACCTAAATCAACATGCAATTTGAAAAAGATGATTCTTACATCGTTGTCCTCGGCAACGGCGCCATTTTTTGATGGAGCTAGGATTTACACCAAAAGATTGCTCTTCCAATGGAAGTCCTAATGTGCACCAAAAACCATAGGGAGTTGATGTTCTCTCTAGGTTTACCTAAAACTGGTGCTAGATAAATGCTCCAACCCCACAAGAGTGTGGAAGCCTGATCATAGTACAGATTTTGGATTGAACCCAAAGGACAACATTAAGAATCTGAGTGTCTTTATCTCATTTCGTCTCGATATAAGTTAATCATATATGATCAAAAGTTTGATTTGAGTCATTTAACCTAAAACATGCAAAAGTAAAGGCAAGTATAAAAACTAGTTAAGGTTTAAAATCTAAGATCAGCAAATGATGATGGATCACTGGGGTGATGCTAATATTCACCACCACTACACATGTATTGTACATGTACCAACATAGTAAAACCTACAAGCAAGATACATGGATGTTGTGCAATGTCGATGCCTTCTCAGACAACGAGCATTGCACACATCCTTCACGGGTTGAGTAGCTCCCATCCGGTACATATCTACATGTCAATGGAGATATGTGCCCTCTGAAGGGAGGTCTTACTCAACCTCATGAAACGTGCATCGAAAGACTAACAAGCGAGTGATATTATCAATTCAATTAGTATACTTATAGACTATCCCTCTTTCAAGGACATAGCTACAAGAAATGTGGGAGTGTTGCAATGCCAACCATCCTCGAATGAATGGTCACTTACTTTGCATCACTCCCTTCACATAGTGTGTTCCTCGACCTATCAAGATTGTACTTTCATACGTCAACTGATTCCATTTCATAGCATGAAAGTACAACGATGGAGGTGAGTTTACTCCACTCCTTGAAAAGCGTTCCTAGATACCGAAACGGATGCGCAGTGGATACACACACCAAAAACCAACACTAAATCGGTATTCGAGTCCTAAGAGCGGTCGTAGACAAACCACAACGAAAGACAATAAATGCATACAAGAATGTGGCCAACATTCAAGCATGTATGAAACGATTTAGTATTGAATCGGAAAGATAACACCTTTTAGTACATATTACAAAGCATGGGCAGTGGGGCTAGTCCCCACTCCCCAATGGATGGAACTACTCACTCCTCATAGAGGGAGCAACAAAGAAAGAGAAGAGAGAGAAAGAAAGCATCGTCGGAGGAGAAGAGTAGATCTGTGACAGCTCGATGTAGATCGCCCCAGTCTTCAGGACTGCTCCGACTTTGTCGATGAAGTCTGTATCTTCACCTCGATCCTCATGTCTACCTCCAGAGATGTATGGGTAGGATGAGGCAGAGCTTGGTGGAGATGGGGTAGCAGTGGAGCAGCCTTCCGGCCTCCGGATCTGATGCCCAAATGAGGACCCTTGTGGTCCTATTTAAAGGCTTGGATGGGGGCTTCACGTTTTTGGTGTGAGTCCGCTTCAAATGGTCTTGGGACCGAACGGTCTTGCTCCAAACGGTCTTGGGACCGAACGGTCTTGGGGCCGAATGGTCTTGGGACCAAACAATCTTGCTCCAAATGGTCTTGCTCCAAACGGTCTTGGGACCAAATGGTCTTGAGACCAAATAGTCTTGCTCCAAATGGTCTTGGGACCGAACGGTCTTGGAACCAAATGGTCTTGGGACCAAACGATCTTCGTCATCCAAACGGTCTTCGTAGTCCAAACGGTCTTGAGGACCGATGACCTCCAAACGGTCTTAGATCCAAACGGTCTCAGATCCAAACGGTCTTCGTCATCCAAACGGTCTTGGATCCAAATGGTCTTCGTCATCCAAATGGTCTTGAGGACCGATGACCTCCAAACGGTCTTGGATCCAAACGGTCTCGGATCCAAACTGTCTTCGTCGTCCAAACGGTCTTGGATCCAAATGGTTTTCGTCGTCCAAACGGTCTTGGATCCAAACGGTCTTTGTTGTCCAAACGGTCTTGAGGACCGATGGCCTCCAAACGGTCTTGGGTCCAAACGGTCTCGGATCCAAACATTCTTCATCGTCCAAACGGTCTTGGATCCTAACGTTCTTCGTCGTCCAAACGGTCTTCATTTCCAAACGGTTTTGGCTTCCAAAAGGTTTTGGCTTCTGAACGGTCTTCACTTCCGAATGGTTTTGGTTCTGTGGTATTAGTGGTTTGATGCCTACAATTGATCTTATGCCCTCAGCTAGCCTAATGGTCTTGAGGACTGAGCGCCGCCACATAGTCTTGCAGACCGCTAGGGCTTGTGCGATCTCGAGACCGATTGATCAAGACCGATTGAGCCGACCTAATGGGTAAGCCGTTTGGTCAAGGCCGATTGGTTGGATGAAAAGGAACTGTTGGATCCCGATCGGATGGTTGAGAATGATCTGTAGAGAAAAAGGAAAGTGAGTAAAGGAGGATAAGATCAAATAAACTGGTAATTAGAACTATTTAAGCATTATTTATGTGAAAGTGAAGAAACACTCAGAGTAAGCCAAAACAAGGGAAAATCAGTCGGTATGAGGTACAAAATCCCTAGAATTGGCGACTGAGAGGATGAATCTGGAGGATTCATCACTACACCCAACCAAGCTCACATGGTGGACATCAAGTAAACCCTAGGAACCCTAATCACCTATAGTGATGTCACCATTCATCCAAGGCCAAACCAAAGTGCCCCAATACATAAAACTCTTTCTCATGATGCCAAGGAAAGGAAGTTAAACATTAGGCATGGAAAATTGCAAGATAACCCTCTCAATTTGGTAAGTTTCAATTTGACCCAAAACAAGCACATAAAGCACAAACATCATCCAAACAAGCTCAAACTGAAAACTTAAGCTCTCCACAAGTTCTAAAAGCTTCTTAATGGATTAGAGAAAAGTTATAAGAATCTAATCAAGCAAAAAAAACATGGTTATTCCAAAATATAGGTCATGGGTCTTACAACCATCATCACATAATACTTTAAGTTAGGTTCAACAAGATAGATTGATTCGATGTTGCAAATAAGCACCCATAACTAAACATAGAATTGTGCACCCAGTTAGGCAAAAGAATATACTCTTACACCTATCATTCCCATTAGATCAATAACACCTTTAGCCAAAACACAACCATCAGATCAAGCTTTGCAAACACAAACCATTAGATCATGTTTATCAAACACAAAAAATCAAATCATGGTCACAACAAGGCCATTGGTTCACATACTAAGAACAAGTGTAAACTCATACATAACACAAATCATGGACCTTGATCAAAGCCATAGAGTTCTATATAGGTCAAAACCATCAAATCATGGGCTTCATCAAAACCATCAAATCTTGGGTATCAATAAGCCATTAGATCCCATGTAGACAAACAATCAAATCATGCACCTTGTGAAGCCATCGAATCATGGACCTAGTGAGGTCATCGGTTGTGAACCATTAAGCCAATCGTCGATTGAGAGCATCAAGTGAAATCAGATCTTATACATCAAGTAAAACCATCATTTGATAGAACTATGTAAACCATCAGATGTCACCATAGTTAGACCATAGGATGTCAAGCTAGGTGAACCATCGGTTGATAAAACCAAGTAAACCCTCATTTTCATCTAGGTGGACCATCAATTCTTGAACATAGGCAAGCCATCAATTGTTAATACTTGATGAAATCAGAACTTATACCATAAGAGAAAACCATCATTTGTTAGGGTTAAAGAAACCTTCGACATGATCAAACAAAACCATCAAGAAAACAACTAAGGGTAAACCATCGGTTCTTGGATGAAGCATAACGATCAAAACAACAACTAAGAACACACCATCAATCCTTGGGCTAAGTAAAACCCTAGATTCACTTATTAGTAAAACCATCATTTGAGATGTATAAGGAAAGCCACCAAAACAACAACTAAAGGTAATCCATCAAATCATCACAAGTATATAGAAATAAACCCATCATTTGACATGAAGAGTCAATCATTGAGTCATGAATCAAGGGAGAAATCAATCCATAACACATAAGGAAAAGCCATTGTTTCTTACTTCAAGGAAACCATTGGTTCATGGACATGTAAGGTCTAGGACCCCCACTTCCAAGGAAGAACATGCACACAACCTAGAGGTAGTTCATCTTTGAAAGTGCTACTGCATATGTACAAACCCTTGTCAACAATCAATCTCTCTACTGATTTCTGCATTTTTAGGGCAAGATCCATACATAGCAAGCTTAAAGTAAGCCAGAAACATGAAGGAAGTTATATAACTCGACTCAAAAAAGGTTAAGGTCAAAGCAGGAAGGTAGCTTGAGGAGAGAGAAGAAAAACCCTAACTTTAGCGCTCCACACATCCAAGTTAGCTCCTTTATCAAAGAATAAGGAAGAACCTAGGTCAAAAGAGAAGAAAGAAGGTGTTCTTAAACCTCAAGATCGAGCTTCACCAAGAACACCATGGATTCGTCCAAGAAGCAAGAGAGAAGAAGGAAGGAAGCAAGGAAAACAAAGGAAACAAGATGATCTCACTTGATTAGGCCAAGAAATAAGGCTAGGAAGGTCTACACGTTCCTAGAGAGGGTAAATGCAAACCCTAGAAGCACATGCAACCAAGATCAACCAAGCTTCCTCCTATAGATCTCATCTCCACCACCATGCAAGAGGATAAAACCTCTCCAAGAAGCAAGAAGATGAAGAAGGTGTGTAAATATCTTGTTTAGGTGAAAGGAGAGAGGCATATATAGTTTAGGGTGAGAGAGAATTGTAGGTTTAGGTGTCAAAGCATGCATGCCACGTGTCCAAAGGATGAAACCTACCATCTGTGCAAACTAGGTCAACCATCAGACCTTGATGCTAGGGGGACCATTAGTTGTCAACTCTAGGAGCACCATCAAGCTCCAATACCAGGTGGCCCATCGAATCTTGCCCTTACTTGGTCACAAAAGCAAACCTTAACATCATCATCAGTTGTTGCATTCCACATGCAAAACCATCAACCTTGTTGGTGCCTCAAAGAAAAAATTCAAATATTAAGTACCATAGGATGACCATAGGATCCCACACTCCCAGTGGGACCATCAGATCCCAAGCCGTGAAAGGCAAACCATTAAATTAGGGCACTTAGGTGAGAAACCCTAAGTCTCTACCCTAAGTTAGATATCACCCCACATCTGATGCTGCAACTAGGTGATCAAAGATGCAATAATATAAAAAATGTTATGAAAACTTATGAATCACAACATACATGTGAAAAATTATAGATAAACCCTAGATGTGAAAAAATTGCATAAAAGCCCTTATAAACACAAAAATTGCAAAATTTACTCTAACAATGTCCAAACTGGACCAAACTTGAAAGTTGGATTTGTCACATGATATAAAAGAACATGTTAGGGTTTTATTAAGGTTTTAAGAGTCAAATTAAGAAAAATAAGCATGTTTAACTATAAATCCAGGTCAGGGGTCTTTCATTCAAGGGCTTACCCACTATTGACAAGTATCTTATGCCTTCAGCTTCACCTTCATCAAGGGGAAGTTGTTTTCACCTGGGGACTCTTTCCCTTACTCTTATTCTTCTCTTAGACAAGAGAGAGAACCTTCATTTTCATGTAAGAGAGAGATTGGAATTAAGAAATTTAGGTTGCACTAAAACAAGATGGACAACTAGAAGGATGCATTAAGTTAAAGAACAACATAAGCAATCTAATCACAACTAAGAGATTTAAAGAGATTATCACCAAAACATGCATACAAATTCAAGATAAGTAACTAAAAGATATAGATATACACTTGTTAAAAAATAATAAGATAGAGTTGTATGCAAGATAGGGAATTTAATGCAAGACAATATACACATCAAATAAAGGTACCAAGGGGAGTGCCAAAGGAATGGGGAATTTGGTTGAGAAAATATCATTGACAGGGAAATTCTCATCCATTAAGAACTCTGAATATTTATTGCACAAAGGTAATTGATCAAGCTCTAGGTGAAAATTTTCAACTGACAACAACTGCTAGAAAACATGAAGGATTCATGTTGATCGAGATTTCTTAGGGAAAACTCTACGAATAATAGATATTGTCCATGAGTGCATAAATTTTTCGAGAACCAACCTAGAGACATAATTAAATCACAAGAAAATATACAAACATACAAACAAGTTACAAATACCATTTCAAAGCATCAAGGGGAGTTTGTAAGAAATAAAATGAAAAGTAACATTATATGCAAAATTATACTAAAAATCATATGTAAAGTGCATACAAACTTAGAAATATCAAGCAATGTTTTACATGAGAATCATGAATATCATTATCTCTATTCGTAACTATTAGATTAATTTATTTATTATGTACATGGGCCTTATTGTCTTGACCCATTAGGATTAAATTATGCTTCCTTGTACTTGCATCCTCTCCTATATATAGGAGGAGAATTTGTCCACTATCTAGAACAATTATCATATTAGCCTTCATCTAATTTTCTATATGGTATCAGAGCATAGATCCTAAACCTAACCCTAGATAGCAAAAGAGAATATTTCCACCTACAGGCGGCCATCATTTCTTCTGACTTGGCCGCCCGCCAGCCATCATTCCCATTTCTATTGAACGCCTATGGGTATCCCTTTGGTGCCTTTGACAAAAGGAAGGAACCCAATTAAGCATAAACGGACGTCTCGGATCTATTGTGGAGCCTGATCAATGTTTACCTCTGTCATGAGGAACGCAATCCATCCTCGGCGCTCGTGCCGTTCAGGAGCCGGGATTTGTTGTTATGTTTCTTTTGTCATCCATTAACACGTGTCCCTGCCCATCGGAAGGTAAGGTGGGGGTTTTGTGCATGTAATACGTGGAGTGATCTTAAGTTAGGTACAGCTTGTTCTGTATTTAACTAGTAACAGAAAATCGTGGAGGGCCGTTCAGAGGGCTTCTGATCTATGGATCTCGTCATCTCGCGATGACTCGCTGCAGGTAAGAGGCCAGATCTTGAAATCATGGCCCCTCGGTCACCGTCAAACAATTAATAATCCTAAAGAAACCTACAACACGCCTCGACGCGTCCGAGAGTTAGCACTAAACAATCTGTCTCTATGCATCCGCTACGCAAAGAGCATTTAGCAAGGAGATCTTCCTTCGTGAGTCTTATCATAAACAAGCAGATCATAGATTCTAATCTTAACCCTAAAGAACTGCACCTGCAGCCCGTCTTGGCTTGCCTCCCGCTAGGCATCATCCTTCTCATCCTTCCACTTTCATGAAAACTTCTCACTTGTCATCTCGGCCTTCCCCAACCTGAGTCTATCACTACCGCACATGCCTAAATGTAACACAAGAAGCTCATTCTTAACCAACTGTTCGATGGAATTCTATCTTCTAACGTTTGCTGCCTTCCGGCAGTCAATTAAAAAAAAAACAATTAAGGAGAAGCAGCCGCTCCGCTTGTTGTTGTGGAGGCGGCCGGTTCCCAGATCTTTCAAACTGCCTGCTCATTCCTAGATCTATCACTCCTAGAGTGCTAGACAACAACTTCCATAAGCGGCTGCTCATCATTTAAGGTTCTCCCGGAAGACCACTGACATAAACAACAGCAAGCATCTTACTATCTGGACTTGTTCTCCTACCGCCATGGCGGCATCATTGTCCTCGTCAATAAAAGACGGGTCATCTTCCTCGACTTCCTTGCAGAACCAGCGCCGCGGGCCTGTTTAGGGCAGATGCTGAGCAAAATGCTCCCCTCCCCCCAGTCACTTGCACGCACAGACCTGCACGTCGTGTACGTCGGCGTCAACTACACCATCATGGATGCCGCTTTTTTTGCTCTCGCCTTCGTCTTGCTTCCGTTGAAGTTTAACAAGATTAAGTACTCCGTCACGTATAGCTAGCGGGACGAGAGGTTCATCAAAACTCCGGCACCATATCCAACTTCCTTTTTGGCATGCCGATCTGCCCATGCTCAGGTACCAAGGTTTTATGGGAGGAATCACGACAGCCTTGCGGAGAACCAAGGGTAATTGGAAAAGGCTGATGCTATTTGAGTCAAAGCAACTATGTATTGTTTGGCATTTAATTGATATTACTAAATCAATTATCAACCTTTTGACCGTAAGAGGAAAGGTTAAGAATAATTGGTGTTGTGTTCCTGTTTAATCGGCAACATGACTAAAATATCATGCCTTATCCAGCCCGCTTCTAAATGTGTACTAAGACAACGGTTCAAGTAAAGATTTGACCATCTCTTTGCCTTTGAGGAGATCTGGTTTGACATCTCTGTCGCGCCCCAATCTCACATTAACCACAAACCACGAAATTAGAGCACGACAGGTGGGATTAACACATAACCAACCACTTGTCACTTTTTAAAATGATTAAAAACATTTAAAGGATAACCAAGTTTAAACTGTAAACAGAAAACTGAGCAAACTGCAGGAACTTTTCTATTTACCTGATTAAAGATACAAGCAAGGTCTACAGCATAATACATTAATTAACATAAAGAAATCACAATATTAATTTACATGTGTGTACACATTCTCTCTCTCACTCACACCTTGTCCCGAGGATCGAGGGGAATGGACTAAGAGACCTCTAACTAGACTAACTACAAACCTTCTATCAATTAGGCGTTGGGATGAAACGATCCTTCCGACTCCTGATGCTGATGCTGACCTGAAAATGTTTGAGTAGAGGGATGAGTCTACTCGCTCAGTGAATAACATTTCACTTAGCTATCACTAAACAACTCGTCATGTTTATTAACTGAAAATAAATAGATATACGGTTCAAGCAGAGCAGTTCTATTGACATAGTAGATATACAGATAATAATCACATTTCTAAGCATCAACCGGTATTTCAGGTAAATAGACAGTTATATAAATTTACTGTGAACCTACTTGATTATTTATTCATTTTATTATTATGCCCTAAATATATGCAGTGTACTCTGCATATAAAGATCCGCAACAAGTCCATGCTACGGTCCCACCGTACAAGACTTAGCGACACACCCGGGAAATGCTAAGTCTGACTGCTGTCCTAGTCTGCTACAGGACTCTCAGGCTCAACGGCCTCAACGCACAACCACGTGTGCTGCACAACCACGTGTGCTCCAGACTTCTCCTTTAACCTAAGTACATCGGCGGAGAGTCACAGGGTTACCTTCGTGACGCTGCACGAATGGTGTTAGATAACCGTGTTTTCTTTTCTTTCCAGTGCCACCGTGACACACGCACGGATTATTGTTAAACACTGCCTTTCTACCCTCGTGCCACCGTGACACACGCACGGATTATTGTTGAACACGAGTCACCGACCATCTAGACACACGCTAGGTAGGTCGTTTCACCCCAAGGTGCAGACCTCACGAGGGGTTCTACGGCGTTAGGGCATCTAAGTCTATTAACTGATTAACAAGTAAACAAATAAACAAGAACATTACATAGCAACATTAAAATGTAAAACTTTCTCTTTTTCATCTTTCATATCACGCATTTCAAGTTCCAATGATCTTATCATACTACAAAGTATTTGCTACACTGTTTAAGAGTCCTATCAATTGATACTGAAGCAAATAAGCATTTAAAATGAGTTTAATAATGATTTCTAGATGAACTGCCACTCACCACTTGAAACTCGGCCGAACACTATGGAACTCGGCCGAACGCTTCCCAGATTCTGAAACTCGGCCGACCAACCTCGGCCGACCAACAGGAAACTCGGCCGATCCCCTAGGGAAGTCGGCCGACCAACACACCGCTTTATATACCTACAAGGAAACTCGGCCGATCAGAACCCAAACTCGGCCGACAAAAACGTTGTTCGGCTACCTAATTAAGAAACTCGGCCGATCCAAAACCCAAACTCGGCCGACCCAAAAACACAGTACGATAGCCCTAAGAAGGAACTCGGCCGACCGAATAGAAACTCGGCCGAACCGTGCACAGGCAGAAAACAAAAACGGCCTGCAAAAGTTGATTTCTCTCGAATCGACGGGCAAATCTCGAACAAACACCACAAAACATTCGCAATCGATGCATATCACTAAACCGCACCTGAAGGGAAGAAAGAAACAAGCTAGGGCTGCTCCGTGCACCCCAATCCCTTGATCGTTTTCCCTGCAAACGCAGCTCCGGCTGCAAATCCAATTTGAATTGACGGAGAAGGAGATCCACGGAGGGAAAGGACGAACTGCAACAGCTGATCGGAGCAAAACGAAGCTCCAGCGCTTTTCCCTTCTCAGCTCCCTCTCTCTCTCTCTCTTTCTCACGCAAGGAAGAAGAACGCAGAAGCGTTCTCTCATTTCTGTGAAAGTGAAACGAGATAAGGAAGAGAGAAAGGATAAGGAAGAAACTTAGGGGCCTAATTGCAAAGTTTGAAACTTTCAAAAATTACAAACAGGTCCCTAAAAGCCCAAAAACATGCAACTTTTGACTCGAAAGTCGGATTCGAACGATTTCTCTGGAAACGCTTCAAGCGTAAGATCCTACACGCTTTAGAAGCTAGAAAACATACTAAGCACATATCATATCCATTTTAAACATTATTAACAAAAATAGGCTTAAACTTAGCACATCAGCTAATCACATGCTTAACATCATACTTACGGGATAAGCTCGACGCGGGTCGTAACAATCTCCCTCCCTTATAAAAATTTCGTCCCGAAATTCCTAGAAGAGAAAAGGAAACTTGCCACGCATCTCAGACTCTAGTTCCCACGTAGCTTCCTCAAGATTATGGTTTCTCCACAAAACCTTCACTAAAGGAATCTCGCGGTTCTTAAGCTTTTTGATCCGGTGATCAACTATTTGCACTGGTCCTTCAACATAGGACACATCCGTTCTCAGCTGCGCAGGTTCTGGATCTAGAATCTTTTCTGTACCGGGATGACACTTTTTCAGCATAGACACATGGAAGACATCATGAAGATTTGCCAACTCAGACGGCAAATCCAACCTGTAAGCTACAGGTCCAATCCTCTCAACAATAGGATATGGACCCATATATCTAGGGGTCAACTTACCCCTTTTGCCAAACCTCAGTACTCCCTTCCACGGTGAAACCTTCAAGTAAACCTCGTCGCCAACCTCAAATTCAAGAGGTCGACGTCGTCTTTCTGCATAACTTTTCTGTCTGTCCTGAGCAGCTTTTAACTGATCCCTGATCACAGATATCTTTTCTGTAGTTACATCAACTAACTCAGGTCCAAGAATTTCCTTCTCACCCACCTCGTACCAACAAACTGGCGATCTACACTTCCTGCCATAAAGAGCTTCATATGGGGCCATTCCAAGACTAGAATGGTAACTGTTATTATAAGCAAACTCTATTAGGCTTAAGTGTTCTCCCCAGTTACCTCTAAACTGTAGCACGCATGCTCTCAGCATGTCTTCAAGGGTCTGAATGGTCCTTTCAGATTGACCATCTATCTGTGGGTGAAACGATGTACTGAACTTCAGCCTTGTGCCCAACGCACGATGTAACTGATTCCAGAATCTAGATGTAAACTTTGGATCTCTGTCAGAAATAATGGAAACTGGAATCCCATGTAACCTGATTACCTCATCCACATAAACTTTGGCCAGCTTTGAAACGTCAAAGGTTGACTTGACTGGAAGAAAATGAGCAAACTTAGTTAGTCTATCCACAATCACCCATATCGAGTCCGAACCCTTAGGCATTCTGGGTAATCCTACCACAAAGTCCATCGTGATATGTTCTCATTTCCATTCTGGTATAGGAAGCGACTGCAAAGTACCAGCAGGTTTCTGATGCTCATCCTTAACCTGCTGACACACTCCGCACCTAGCCACGTATTCAGCCACATCCTTTTTCATACCAGACCACCAGTACAGCTCTTTGAGATTCCTGTACATCTTTGTGTTACCTGGATGCATAGCATACATAGAAGTATGCACTTCCTCAAGAATCTGCTCTTTCAACTCACTATTTCCAGGTACACACAACCTATCATGAAGATACAACATGCCTTCATCAGAAAACCTGAACTCTGTTCTCTTACCTTCTGACATATCCTACATGATTTGCCACAACTCATCATCACTCTGCTGTAATTCCTTAATCTGATTATAGAAAGTAGGTCTGACTTGCATCTGAGCAATCAACCCACTCTGTCCTGTCACCTCCAAGTCCAAGTTCAACCTTCGCATATCTACAAGTAAGTCTCTCTTGAAACATGCCATAGAAAATGCATTGGCTGTTGAACTTGATTTTCTACTTAAGGCATCAGCTACAACATTTGCCTTACCAGGATGGTAATCGATTGTCACATCATAGTCCTTAATCAGCTCAAGCCATCTGCGATGTCTCAAATTCAAGTCTTTCTGAGTGAAGATATATTTCAATCTCTTATGGTCTGTAAACACCTGACATGTCTCACCATACAAGTAGTGATGCCATGTCTTAAGAGCATGAACTATAGCAGCTAATTCCAGATCATGAACAGGGTAATTCTCTTCATTCTTCTTAAGCTGTCTAGATGCGTAAGCCACAACTTTGCCTTCTTGCATCAGTACACAGCCTAAACCTCTTCTAGAAGCATCACAGAACACTGTATAGCCTTTTTCTGCTTCAGGCAAAACCAACACTGGTGCTGAAGTCAACTTTTTCTTCAAAATCTGAAAACTTCTCTCACAGTTATCAGACCAAACAAACGGTACATCCTTCCTCGTCAAGCGTGTCAAGGGTGATGCTAACACACTGAAGCTCTGTATGAACCTCCTGTAATAACCTGCCAAACCCAAGAAACTTCTGATCTCAGTAGGAGTCTTAGGTTGTTCCCACTGAAGCACAGAATCAACTTTCTTAGGATCCACGCTAACTCCATCTTTCGAGATAACATGTCCAAGAAATGCTACCTCGGCCAACCAGAACTCGCATTTGCTAAATTTAGCAAACAACTGGTGTTGTCTCAACAACTGCAACACTACTCTCAAGTGTTGCTCATGCTGTGCATCGTTTCTGGAGTAGATCAGAATATCATCTATAAAGACTACAATAAACTGATCTAGGAACGGTTTGAAAATCCGATTCATCATATCCATAAAGGCTGCTGGGGCATTGGTCAGCCCAAACGACATGACCAAAAACTCATAATGCCCATACCTGGTTCTGAAAGCTGTTTTGGGAATATCAGAAGCCTTTATTCTAAGCTGATGATATCCAGATCTCAAATCTATTTTAGAGAAGATCGTCGCTTCTCGCAACTGATCAAACAGATCATCTATTCTCGGCAATGGATACTTGTTCTTTATAGTGATCTTGTTCAGTTGCCTATAATCTATACAGAGACGCATGGTACCATCCTTTTTCTTAACAAATAGGACTGGAGCACCCCACGGTGAAGAACTGGGTCTAATGAAACCCTTATCTAGCAACTCCTGCAACTGCACCTTGAGTTCCTTCAACTCTGCAGGTGCCATTCTATAGGCTGGTAGTGCTATTGGATGACTACCTGGATATATCTGAATTTCAAAATCAATGTCTCTGACAGGAGGTAAGCCTGGTAATGCTTATGGAAAAACGCCAGAGAACTCACGAACCACAGGCACATCATAAACACTGGCGGTGCTCTTCTCTGCTCTGGTGTCAACCACATGAGCAAGGAACGCTTCACATCCTTTCTGTAACATCTTATCAGCTACAGCAGCTGATGTTATGCACGTAGGCAGAACTTTCCTGTCTCCAGTAAAGATACAAGAAAATTCCCCTACTTGAAAGGTAGCTTCCTTTTTCCAACAATCGAGTTGCACTCGATATGTCTCAAGACAATCCATACCCAAGATGACTTGAAAGGTATTTACATCCAAGGTTATGAGATTAGCAGCAAAGGTAAAACCTCCAAAAGATAACAAGCATCCGGGACAAGACTCAGATAGAACTGTTGGTCCACCTAGTGGAACCCTCAACACTAACTCATCTGCCAACTCTTGAGTTAACAGATTAAGTCCATCAACTAAAGAACGTCGTATAAAAGAATGAGTAGCTCCCGGATCTATCAAAACTGAAACTGGTATACTATTAAACAAAAACATCTCTCCTGTAACAACTTGTGAAGAAATTATACCTTCCTGAGGTGTCAAAGAAAAGAAACGTGCTGAAGCTCTCCCTCTGCCACGCTGTCCTCTCTGACCACTCCTGCCACTAGACACTCCACCACCTCTGGAACCAGAAGCCACAGAAGAACTTGGAACATCAGGGTATTGAGGCTGGAAAGCTTGTGATGCCGCTTGCCGAAGTTGAGGACATTCCCTTTTGATATGTCCTGTCTGTCCACATTGGAAACATCCTGCATAATCTGAACCCCAACATTGCCCAGAATGAGATTTTCCACAGGTATTACATACTCGCATATCCTGCCTCTGTGGACCAGTCACTGAGGTAGATGATCCAGAAGACTGTCCACTAACGGCACTGCTCCATCTTCCTGGGTTGTATCCTCCTCTGCCTCTAGAAGTAGTGACATCCTCGGATCTCTTCCTGCCAAAACAACCAAAGCCACGCCCAAGATTAGAAAAGAAGCCTCTACTTCCACCTCTGTATCCACTACTGGACTGTCCTCTACTGAAATCTGCAGATCTTTTCTTAGACTCAGGCACCTTGTCAGCATTCACAGATTCTTCAACCTGTCTAGCAGCCTCGACAAACTCACTAAAGTTCTCTCTGTTCCTCCTACTAGTAGCAGAAACTGTATGCCGAATCTCTGGCCTTAGCCCTTCCTGAAACCTTCTGCATCTTTCTATGTTATCGGGAACAAGCTGTGGACAGAAGTTCGCTAATCGTGTGAAAAGCGCTTCATACTCTGTAACTGTCATGTTCCCCTGCTTGATATTCTGTAACTGCCTGATTTTCTCATTAAGAAAAGTTGGTGGATAGAATTTGAGATGAAAATCCTCAGAGAAATCCTGCCAGGAAAGCTCTGTACCTCCCCTCTTTTCTTCCACACCACGCCACCACAACTCTGCATCGCATGTCAAAAGGTAGACTGCATGACTAATCTTCTTATCTTCTGGAAGTTCCATCAGACGAAAGACCTTTTCTATCTGTCTAAACCACTCATCAGCTTCGGTGGGATCTGTAGTGCCACTAAACTCTGTGCCACCAAGCTTTTTCACAAGCTCATAAGATCGCATCAGATCCTTACTACTGGTAGAAGAAGAATCTCGCCTATCAGCCTTGTACCTCTCTTTGGTCTCCAGGAACATCCTATACATCCTGGATGCATCATCCACGTGGTCACCACCACCTGGACCCAAGTACCGAGGGTCAGGGCCAACATGGCTCTCGGCCTGATCATCACGATTAAAGCCTCTTCCTGCCATCTGCAATGATATAACAGAATATTTCCTGTTAGAAAACTACAGATAGAAGAAAGACACCTAAACCTTAATCCTATTGGTCTCTTATCGTCCCCTGATCTTGAGTAACTAAGTACTCAAACCTATGGCTCTGATACCAAAAATTGTCACGCCCCAATCTCACATTAACCACAAACCACGAAATTAGGGCACGACAGGTGGGATTAACACATAACCAACCACTTGTCACTTTTTAAAATGATTAAAAACATTTAAAGGATAACCAAGTTTAAACTGTAAACAGAAAACTGAGCAAACTGTAGGAACTTTTCTATTTACCTGATTAAAGATACAAGCAAGGTCTACAGCATAATACATTGATTAACATAAAGAAATCACAATATTAATTTACATCTGTGTACACATTCTCTCTCTCACTCACACCTTGTCCCGAGGATCGAGGGGAATGGACTAAGAGACCTCTAACTAGACTAACTACAAACCTTCTATCAATTAGGCGTTGGGATGAAACGATCCTTCCGACTCCTGATGCTGATGCTGACCTGAAAATGTTTGAGTAGAGGGATGAGTCTACTCGCTCAGTGAATAACATTTCACTTAGCTATCACTAAACAACTCGTCATGTTTATTAACTGAAAATAAACAGATATACGGTTCAAGCAGAGCAGTTCTATTGACATAGTAGATATACAGATAATAATCACATTTCTAAGCATCAACCGGTATTTCAGGTAAATGGACAGTTATATAAATTTATTGTGAACCTACTTGATTATTTATTCATTTTATTATTATGCCCTAAATATATGCAGTGTACTCTGCATATAAAGATCCGCAACAAGTCCATGCTACGGTCCCACCGTACAAGACTTAGCGACACACCCGGGAAATGCTAAGTCTGACTGCTGTCCTGGTCTGCTACAGGACTCTCAGGCTCAACGGCCTCAACGCACAACCACGTGTGCTGCACAACCACGTGTGCTCCAGACTTCTCCTTTAACCTAAGTACATCGGCGGAGAGTCACAGGGTTACCTTCGTGACGCTGCACGAATGGTGTTAGATAACCGTGTTTTCTTTTCTTTCCAGTGCCACCGTGACACACGCACGGATTATTGTTAAACACTGCCTTTCTGCCCTCGTGCCACCTGAAACACGCATGGATTATTGTTAAACATGAGTCACCGACCATCTAGACACACGCTAGGTAGGTCGTTTCACCCCAAGGTGCAGACCTCACGAGGGGTTCTACGGCGTTAGGGCATCTAAGTCTATTAACTGATTAACAAGTAAACAAATAAACAAGAACATTACATAGCAACATTAAAATGTAAAACTTTCTCTTTTTCATCTTTCATATCACGCATTTCAAGTTCCAATGATCTTATCATACTACAAAGTATTTGCTACACTGTTTAAGAGTCCTATCAATTGATACTGAAGCAAATAAGCATTTAAAATGAGTTTAATAATGATTTCTAGATGAACTGCCACTCACCACTTGAAACTCGGCCGAACACTATGGAACTCGGCCGAACGCTTCCCAGATTCTGAAACTCGACCGACCAACCTCGGCCGACCAACAGGAAACTCGGCCGATCCCCTGGGGAACTCGGCCGACCAACACACCGCTTTATATACCTACAAGGAAACTCGGCCGATCAGAACCCAAACTCGGCCGACAAAAATGCTGTTCGTCTACCTAATTAAGAAACTCGGCCGATCCAAAACGCAAACTCGGCCGACCCAAAAACACAGTACGATAGCCCTAAGAAGGAACTCGGCCGACCGAATAGAAACTCGGCCGAACCGCGCACAGGCAGAAAACAAAAACGGCCTGCAAAAGTCGATTTCTCTCGAATCGACGGGCAAATCTCGAACAAACACCACAAAACATTCGCAATCGATGCATATCACTAAACCGCACCTGAAGGGAAGAAAGAAACAAGCTAGGGCTGCTCCGTGCGCCCCAATCCCTTGATCGTTTTCCCTACAAACGCAGCTCCGGCTGCAAATCCGATTTGAATTGACGGAGAAGGAGATCCACGGAGGGAAAGGACGAACTGCAACAGCTGATCGGAGCAAAACGAAGCTCCAGCGCTTTTCCCTTCTCAGCTCCCTCTCTCTCTCTCTCTCTCTCTTTCTCTTTCTCACGCAAGGAAGAAGAACGCAGAAGCGTTCTCTCATTTCTGTGAAAGTGAAATGAGATAAGGAAGAGAGAAAGGATAAGGAAGAAACTTAGGGGCCTAATTGCAAAGTTCGAAACTTTCAAAAATTACAAACAGGTCCCTAAAAGCCCAAAAACATGCAACTTTTGACTCAAAAGTCGGATTCGAACGATTTCTCTGGCAACGCTTCAAGCGTAAGATCCTACACGCTTTAGAAGCTAGAAAACATACTAAGCACATATCATATCCATTTTAAACATTATTAACAAAAATAGGCTTAAACTTAGCACATCAGCTAATCACATGCTTAACAGCATACTTACGGGATAAGCTCGACGCGGGTCGTAACAATCTCGTTGCCTTATATCAGCTTTGGTACTATAAAAAATAAATTAAAAAGAGAGAGAGACAAAAAACTATTAAAAAAATCTCGTGTTAGTTTATACAGCATAAAAAAGAGCATATTGTTATTTTTTTTCTTCCTACCATGCTTATTCCAGTAGTGCTTTAATTTTTCTATCAAGTTGCATTTCAGTAGTGTCACTTCCTTTTTTACTGAGTTTTATTGCCGTAGTATTTCTTTCTTCCAATTGAATTTCATTCCGTAGTGCTACTCATCTTTCTACCGAGTTTTCATTCTGGTAGTATTTTTTGTTCTGTTATTTGTATCATGGTTAGGACGGTAGTACTTTGTTGTTCCTACCGTGCCTTTACACTGGTAGTACGTTATTTCTGTGCCATCATTCCTCTAACAATATTTGTGACTCTCCACTCCAACCACTTTCATGATCCTTTTCATGGTTGAAGTAAGGGGGAGAATAGAGGAAGACGAGTAGAGAGAAGAGATGAAATGGAAGAGAGAAGATGAATAGAAGCCATTCCATCCGATTATGTTGCCTAGTTTTTGCATGTTTATCCGTGTTGTTGACACCTACTATAGCACATATTCATGTAGTAGCACATTTAAAATAGGTGACCATGTGCAATGGGGCAATACTTCTATAGCAGTACTTTTACCCCAACTACCGCACATTATTCGGGTGTTGATGCTTCTTTTGCGGAACTACTTTGAAAATAATGACAACTGAGATGACTTCTATACATATTCTCCACCATCTACAGTTTTGGATGCTCGCCAAAATTTCAAAAAATGATTTGTGATTACTTTGACAAATCCATCGATTTTCAAATTCAAAGGGAGTGCAGCATACAATTACTACTCCTACATTGATGTTATCATCATCAAGAGGAGAAGACTTATTTGTTGCTACATGCTATCTTTTTCAAGGGGAGTGTTAGTGCTTCAGTCTTGTGTTACAAGATTCAGGGGGAGATCATTTCTTGTAAGGGGAGATCAATTTTTATATGAGCTATTCTTTTTCATGTATTAGCAAGTTGGACATGTGCTTCATCCATACTCCAACTTGAGGGGGAGTGTTAGATTAATTAGTTTATTATGTACATAAGCATTATTGTCTTGACCCATTAGGGTTAAGTTATGCTTCCTTGTACTTTCCTCCTCTAGTATATATAGGAGGGGAGTTTTCCCATACTCTATAACAAATATCATATTAGCCTCCATCTTATGTTATACAATAACATTTTTCTATATACTATTACCAACCCATACACATCTCACATTTCTTCTTTTATGTACATTGAGAAGTCGATTTTCAATTGATTATCTCATATTAATCCATTTGTAATCACCTACAAGAAGAAAGATGAAATGGTCTAGAATCATATCTTTCGGTCGAGGGGTTAGCTCTACCACCAAATCATATTGCATTTGGGTCCTTTAGTGTATATATATATAGACCATGTTCCTTGCAATAATTGCAAGTTCCCTTAGCCTTGTAGCTATAGTATTCTCCATTGGAAATTAAAATTAGAGACTCATTATAAACGTTTTTCATTTGCCTCACATCAAATATAATACCATATTTTCCATTATACTTGACAACATGATCAAGTATTTCACTAAAATTCTTTTTTCTAACTAGTAATCATTGCAAAAAGGATGTCAACATACATTTATCATGCATAAGATAAGTAGCAGTAGAAATCACTTAATTAATATCATCTTAAGCATGTAAAAGATCAACCTCCAAGCAAAGACCTTTAATCATGTAAGAATCCTTTCTCATATACATAGTGACAATATCATTCTCTCTACCAGTAGAACTAGATCATGATTCAAGAGCATTGACTTTTGCAAGCAAGCAGGCATTTTTTTTAGCATAGAAATCATACAAGATAAACAATATTTTCAAATTATATCCCTTTAAAATAAAATATTTGTCCTCAATATACATTTGAAGAACATCAATATAAAAAATAAGAGAACCAACAATTTTGGCATGTATTTCATTTGAAATAGGCATACATGGTTGAAATTTTAAAAACATAATCTTATCAAGAAAACTAGCAATTCAGTTTTAGGAGTATTCACTTGAATAAGATAGACATTATTCTATATCTAAACACCATTGAATTTCAATTTAAAATCTAGATTAAGGTTTTAAAGAATGTCAAAATCATATTGTAAGAAAATATTAACATGTTCAAGATCATTTATTTCTTCATGCAACTTATCAACAATATCTGCTAACTTTTTCTTTTTATGCTCAAAAGACATTAGAGAGGCACGATTAACATGAATAATTTCAAAATAAATATTCTTTATACAAAGAGTTTATATCTAACTCATGTGAATCTCCAATTGAGCTTTCCATAAGAGAAAACTGGCATTCTCCAACTTGTTTTTCACTAGGTATTTCACTTGAGCCAGAGTTTGAGGAGTTACTAGAGCTTTCATCAACTTTCTTCTTCACCTACTCGTGGAAGTATTTCTTTTAGAAGACCTTTCTTTGATACCTATTGTTGTACCTAAATGGAATCAAGGGAGGGACTGAATTGAGATAAAACTACTTAAAACAATTCATTAGACCTTCATGGTATTTCCAATGACAATAATGCAAGTATTAAAAGCACGGGGGAGAGAGATTGGAAAACACACAAGTGAAGGGACTATTTATACAGGTTCTATCTCAAAGAATGTAGCTTCATTGCCAAGAGGGGTCAATGTCTAGGGTTTCTAACTATGACTCACTCCTAAATTTCATTATAAGAGTTACTTCCAATGACCACTTTTGTTCATGTCAAAGGATAAACAAGCTTCCCTTTTACAAGAAAATAAACCAACAACCTTTCAAAGGGCTTACCAATCCTTGACCAAGAGTATACCACCTTCTTCAAGGATGTACCTATTATTTCTAATAGTCTTCATCCTTCAACAAGGACTTACCCACTCCTGTAATGATTCTTTGACATTGTTTCACATATGGCACACTAGGCTAACAAATTACCCAATTGAGGCACACTCTATATCAAATGATCCACCATCACATGGGCTCAGGACATATAAAAAGATTGGAAAGCGTTAAGCTAGCATAGTTTGGGATATTTGGTGTAGGAATAATGGTGTTAAAGTGGTAGAATGGTCGTTCTACCACCACCGTGATTGTTCTACCTTTGGGGTAGAACAATTGCTTAAAGGAAATGGCTGTGGGGACAAAATGGGCTAGAACATGATAGATTTTGGTGAGTGTACCCTGGGGAAGGTAGAATGACTATTCTAGTGACTAAACACATTATGAGCAATACGACTATAGTGCTGGTTTTCAAGGGGCAAAAATGGGATTTTTGGGCCAAATTTTATCATTCTTGTTTTTGCACGAACAACCATTCCAAGTTTTGGGGTTGAAAATAGAGTGAATTTATGGGGTTTTGATGGATTTGGTGGAGAGAGAGCTCACAAAATGGTCTTCTATGGATAGTTAGGTCGTAATGATGTTTTGGGGTAAAAATGTTGCACTTGATCTTTAATATTTCAAGCATGGAGCTTTTTGCATCATCATGATTATTAGACACTTGGGTTATGTTAGAGTAAACTTTTTTGGCTCTTTGGTCTCCTACATACATAGTGAAGTCCTTGGGGTTGTCTCCTTCTTCTACTTTCATTAGTTAGCATCCAAAGTACTTATAAAATAAGCAAAAACATCCACAAGTGAGTTCTACAATAATACTATTTATTGGGATATAACATACATATATGAAAAACTTTGATGTAATTATAAGGAAAGCACACACAAGATGGAGGCCCAACTAAGGAGTCCATCATCAATTCAAGGACTGGCCCACTTTTGACTAGGATCTTCCAGCTTTGACTTCACCTTCACCAAAACCCTCACGCCATTGTGCTTCTTCCTCTCTTATCCAAGAGATAGAATATTCATATTCATGAGAGAGAGATTGGAGGTAAGTAAGTGTGAGTTATACATGTAGAACTAGCTCTTTTATAGATTTCCTAATTAGTTTAATAGATGTACCAAGTTTTTAAGTTCATGGGAGTGGATAAGGGCTCTTTGGGGCACTTTTTCTCTCAACTATACTATAGGGGCCTTTTTCATTCTTTTATAACCAAGGAATGAGGCCCAAGGGGTCCTATTTATAGTTGAGGATGTTTACTAACCATTTGAACAAGTTAGGATGGATTTTATCCACTTTTAGGGGAGTCCAATGAATATATTTCACCTTTTTTCATCCCTCCAACATCTAGATTGTACTGTAGAAAATGGTTGTTACAATGATGTCGACTGAGTTATGTAACTCGTCCAATATATCTTTCCATCTAGCAAACTTAATGGTCAACAAAGTTACCAAATTGGTTGACAAGAGATTTTAGGAAGCCCATGAATTATGCTGCCAGCTAAGTTATACCAAGGGAAAACTCGACCAATTAAACCTACTAGTTTGGGTATTCCAAGACCCTCCAAGTGCAACATAAATACATCCTATTTGGTTCTTGTTCACATATGAACTCAATTACAATTCATGCAACCAGTACAAGTGATTTACATCAACGATATAAGGATAAAACTATCTATTCTTAAAGCTTAATCTGTGTGCATGTATGACTTGGTTTCTCCAAACTAGGGTTTGAAAGTTTAGACATTCAAGTGCCCTGTCTAATCTGAAATCACTCAAGTAGAAACACTAGACACAAATTAAGAGCAATGGTTTACTTATCATTGAAACAATCTCATCATAGGTCCCTCCAGAAGTTTGTACTGCACTCGATCTTACGAACGCTCGATTGAGATGGTAGGATCAAGCTTCACTGACAAGCAACCCATGGGGACCCCTTAGGAAGGCCCCACTTTTGGCAAGACGTACATGCACAATGTAGAGTACACCCATAAAATCACTCCTCAGTCACCATACATCAATGCAACCTCACAGGAGGATCCACATCATGATCCCCCCGATTTTCATTGAATACTACATTATTGCATCGTTTTAACTTCAACTACCATTCGGGCACATCAACCTAGATTGTTAGCCTACAAAGGGTGCTACATAGGTGTAAACACACATGTTTCCATATAGTTCATGGAACCCATATGCGCATCAAATGAGTCCCTTCCGTCTAGGGTCATACCAGTAGCAACCTTATACATGCTTACAAATTCTTTGATGCAAATACTATTAAACATGAAGGCTCCCAATATAATCTTGATAGTGGGAGATAAATAAGACATTCATGTTGAAGAATACAAAGGTGAATAACATGACCCTAAATAGGAAGGAAAAGTAACCACTGCATATAATGTTAGCCATGTCCATCATTGTGACAACATAGTTACAAACCATGTGCAACATTATATGATATCAACATATTATACAACATCAATAATACACAAGCATATTGTTTGTCTTCTCGACATGAAACAAAATTATGAGTCATGTCCACTTAAGGGATTACATCAACATGGTAAGAAAGTAAAATATAAATAAGAGAAAACAATACAAAGGGCACCTATTGATGCTCTAAGGTTTTCCTCAGCAATCAACAAGAAACTTGTCCAAGTGAGTAGGTCATGTTGTCCATGCAATATCCCATAGGGATAAATTCATTTATGACATGGAACAAAGAGGAAAAGTAGGTCATCTTGTGCTAATACTACATCATCTTATCGATCTACTTTTAGCATATGCACAAAGCATGATTTGAATTCAAGTTGAATCAAGGTAATGATCAGTTGTTAGAGTTAGGTCAACAATGTAAGGACTTCAAATGTTGAAGTTTCGACATGGAAATTTCACAAGAACATGCAGTTGTCAAATAACAACAATTGTTCAACATTGACGGTATCAAGTATGAAAAATTGTTCCAAATTCATATGAAATGGAAAAATCAGTCTTAGATTATTCAATTTATCATTTTTGACACCTTCATGTCATATCTTTTTTAGGGCTATGTGCCTTGTGTTCTCACACTCTATGGTGGAGCAACACGAGTGCCTTGCTAACTATTACTAGTGAAGTCCCTAATCCATTACACAAGGTTGTGGATACTTAACCCATACAAGTGAGCCAAAGATCTATAAGGAGCCAAAGACACCAAAGGAGTCAAAAAGCAATAGATCAATTCTAGTGCCAATTAATTATCAACAACATTCCATCATTTAAAAAAAAGGGGTGGTAACTTAAAGGCGAAAGAAGGGTTCTAGAAACTATTTAAGGTTCACCACCAATCAATATATCATGCACTCCATTCAAAAAGAAAAAATAATAATTTTTTTATTACATAAAATGTCTATATAGAAGCACAAGATATCAATTTCCTGCCAACTCTCTATGAATGGTGAAGCCTATGGATGTTAATTCAAAATTATTTTATGTAGAATATGACACCATAATATTTTTGCTTGTTACATGTTGAAGGCATCAAAGAAGGAATATCACATTATAAGAACACATCCCAAAGGTATCAAAGGCAAAAGGCAAGAAATGATGATGATTTATCTCACAAACTGCTATGTGCATATGAATCTTTTGAGATGTTGTGTTAGAGACTTCATTACCTACTTTAACATTTCTTGAAAGGATGCCTGTCAGGGGAGAAACTTGAACTAGGTCGACGGAAATGAGCTTTACATCCATCCAATTAAATAACAAGATATTAGTAGGATGCTGAGAGTGAAGAACATCAGAGTGTATGCCAAAGAAGTCTATGAGGAATTCCTTTAACCCAACACAAGAGACTCAAAGAGAGCATCAAAATGACATCATGACAAAAGTTATAGAGCGGCAAGGCAAATGATGATCATTAAAAGTGTCAAGTCATGTAATATTACAGAGTGGGAAACATTCGTGACTATGGCAAAATGTGATCATGAGCCGATATCAAAGGATAAACCAATACACAATAGGATGCATAGACAAGTCAACGCCATCGATAGGAGCTAAAAGTAGACAATCTTGTGCATGATCAACTTGTAGGGAAGTGAGAATAGCTTATTACCATAGCTATAGGCCTCTTGCTATGAATTTCTGGATGAGAGTTCTATAGGAAGCATCCACCAAAATAGACTGTGACTTAGTTGCAACAGAAAGGGAATGCAATAACTTGGTCTAGAAAAAGATGGCAATGTATCACATAAGAAAGCGTGTGCAATGTGAAGGAGATTCCAATATACAAAGCCAACCTCATGCAAAATGTGGTATTGGAGTTCTTATGTCGGAATTTGAGAGGCAACATAAGCAAAGTTATATACATCATTAAAAGACTTGATGCCCATCCGCCCAAGATGCATAGGAAGTGTGGTGAAGCACCATTGTACATCATCAATTCTGGACCATCACCAACCATAATATATTCCAAGCAATGAAGAAGGTCATGATAAAACACATCCAACATCGATGCTATAAAAATAGGAAGTGTGTATAGAGACCGAACATCATCTTGGACATCCCAACACACGAATGGAGAAGAAATAACTCACATTATTGGTCCTGAAGTAAAGCCAAGTGATTCATCATGCTAAGATTTTTAGCGATACATTTCCACATAAGCTCCTTAGAAAAGCTTGGGTCTGTGGATACGAAAGTGCCGAGAATCTTCACTCCATTATCTAGTCAAGATATGTCTAGAGAAAACAAGCCCAAATTTGGGTCTCATTTGGGGTCAATAGAATGCCAAAATATTTATGTCTTATTAATATTAGATGAAGACTAAAGGCTAGAGCTTGTTCTTGGACAAGGGATAGATCTTTAGAAACTTCCACAATGTCTCCAATGAGGGTTTCATCATAAACATAGAAAAAGAGGAAGTCAATGTGAGATTCATATTTTACCTGTAAAATAAGGGAATGGAGTGCCATAGAAGAAAATATGGATCCTAATGGATCACCTTATTGACATCAGCTATGAAAAATAGAGGCAAACTCTAGTACATGTAGAGGGGAGTTGGAGAGATATAGAAAAACTAACCCAAAGTGAAATATCAAGGTAGTGAAGATGAACCTCACAAAATATGGTAGTTCTATCAACCATGTTGAAGGCATTTCTAAGTCAACAACAACCATAGTGAGAGTGGTACAATGTTATTGATCATAGACAAAGTGAGAGGTATTGTGTAGAAGGGCCTCATTACTATCAAATATACCCACACCAAACTGATGTTCCTTAAGACACGAGACTACATTTAACAAGATACCTTTAGTTGAAAACTTAGAGACACATCAATGCACGTACCCACAATGATGGGTTGAATGTTATTGTTGATCTTGAGTAGAGGATTCAAAGGAGATTTGGTGACATAGGGTGCTTGGGAGGCAAGACAAAGGTCAGAGAGACAAAGATTGAACACAACTGAGAGTACACGTAAAAACTCATATTTCACTATGGAAGTTGTTGGCTTTTTTATATGCCACACTCATATTTGATTATGCAAATATTTTTGAAATTACATTTCTAACATGTGCTTTAAGTATTTAAGCTGATCAAGGAACTAAGTCAAGATCCAACTACAAAGATCCTGCCAATATATACTATCAGATACTTGCAAAAGTTGTACCATGTATTTATATATTTGCTTGTACATGTGTGTTTATGTACAACTTGATAGGCATGATGTAAGGATAAGTAATGATCCTCCAAAACCCTATCCTACACTCACATGAAGACTTTAGGGTTGATAGGTGTCATATGAGTTATTAATAAGAACTCACACACATCGCAAATTTTTGCACCCAGTCCTTATCAGTTGACAAAATTGTTGACCGAGACACACTCGGTCGAAGACTCAGATAACTGAAAAATACCTTTGCATATCTTAAGTTCTAAGTCACTCTCAGTCGACAATACTATCGACTGAGAAATTTAGTCAAAGAAAAATTCAACCAAGAAAGATCATTTGTGCTTAGTTGATCGAGGATATAGACGGACACATAGCCATTGGAACCCAGGACACTGCTCAACTGAACATATTGTGGACCGAGAATCTTCTCGATCGATGAGTTTGTCAACCAAGACTATTTCGGTCGACAATATTTTGGACCGAGGAGGGTTCTGGAAACTATTTTTTTAACGATAAATTAACCATTATAACTTTATTAAGTATATTCTAATTACTATTTAATGTCCTAGGACACTCTAGAAACTTCTCACAAGTACCCTAACCACTTGCATACATTTCCTATAAATAGGAGTGGTCTTAGGACACTTGGAGACAAGAATTGCCCATTTAATTGCATACATATTGATTCACATACTTGAGCACACTACTTGCAATATTTCTCAAACAACTTAGGCCCTACACTTGAAATTTTCACCTAGATGGACCAAGTCTTAGATCTATACTAGAATCCTTCACCACCCAATACAACCTTACCTAAACTTTTTGTGGAGTGGATCATCATCATTTGTCCAATAGTGATTAATTGTAAATCTTATGAGTTGCATGGTATTTTCCATATCTCCAACTTACTTCCACATTGGTGTACTGCTCTTGGACTACTTCTTGGAGTGAAGGTTGTCCAAGAACCTGAGAGAATAAGGTGTCCTCTCAACTTGGTTCTCTTCCACTGGCCATTAAAGAAGAGGTGAAGCAATGGCGTTCTTCCGTATCCATCAAGGAAGAGGTGAAGAGAGCGACCTTCCATGACCCATAAAAGAAGGTGGGAGTTCTCCTTGAGCTGAAAAGGAGGGTTAGTCTTTGTGCTACAAAAGACATCAGTAATTTTTTTTGTATTATGTATTGGTATATAACATGAATAAAATACACAATTTAGAAATCTTGGCTGAAAACAACTAGGTAGTGGATTGATGTCATTTGATTGAACCATTCAAAACCTCTATCTCCTTTTGTGGTTGCTTGCTTCCCTCTCATTTTGTGAGCTAAGTATTTTAATTTCTTTAAAAATTACCAAAAGCTCTATTCACCCCCCTCTATATCTTTTCACTAAGGACTCTATGCAAAGATTTGAAATGTGTGAGGTCATACTAATGACTCATATGAAACCTATCAACCCTAAAGTCTTGATGTGAGTGTAGGATAGGGTTTTTGAGGATCACCACTTGTCCTTACATGATGTCTATCAAGTTGTACAAAAATATACTTATACAAAAAAATACATAAATATATTGTACAACTTGATTTGCAAGTATCCAATAATATATATTTGTAGGGTCGTTGTAGTTGGATCTTGACTTAGTTCCTTGATCACCTGAAATACTTAAAACACATGTTAGTAACGTAATTGATGAAATATTTTCATCATGAAAATGTGAGTGGGGCATATCCAAAAGCCAACAATCTCCTCCTTTTTTATGATGACAAATATTTCCCTAAGATAAATTGAAAGTATCCAATTTAGAACATCATACATTTGAATTGCTCTATAGATAGCCAATTCGAAGTCAAAAAGGGTCACCACTGTTCCCCCTCGAGGAGACACTCCTCTCAATAAGATAGTCAATTTTCATAGAGAAACATTTATACCCAAATGGTTTAATAGAGAGAATACTAATTCATGAGAAAAACCCTTAAACAAAAATAGTCATTAATCTACTTAAGTCGTATTCAAAAGGTCATAATTGATCAAGGAAAAAAAGAAGATTGTGTTATTACCAATTAAAGGAATGTTAAGTCCTTCATGATAAAAAGATCCCATTAAGCATGAATGTCAAAAAGATATTCTAGATTAATAGTAATAAATGTTAAGTCCACAATGATATAGAGATTCCATGATATAGATGCCACACCATCATCACAGAGATTTAGGCTAAACTAAGGATCATCAATGTTGTGGGTTGTAGGTCTACAACAAGGTGGAAGTGTGCATGTCTTTTGTGTTCTCTGGTTCAGAATCCAAGGGAAGGAAGGGGGTGTTGCTGAGTGTTTTGAGGTTAGGTGATGATGGCTTCATTTTAAGGACAGTGGTTGAAATCAAGAGAATATTGATAGAAATATTAGGGTATGGTAGGTCTTGATAGAGGTAGATGAGTTGGTGGGGAATAAGGGAAACTAGTATACCATATTTTGGAGGAATTTATCTCTAGTACGTATGAGGGGAAATGCTCCATGAAGGATGGATAAGATAATGGAGGGGCTAGTTGACAACAAAGGTGTTGGAATAGGGAGTTGCCTTGATGTGTGTATGAAAGTTGTGTGCAATCGATGACATAACTAAGGATATATGTAGGTCTAGAGGACCTAGGGTGTGCGTTCTTGGAATGTGAGAGAGCTTCTTATGTTTCCAATGTGTACAGGGGATGCACGACACTACAACATTGGCTGACCGATCACTACACCACCTAGGTTGTTGGCCTTAATGGCCTTTGGTAGTTTGACTCCTTTCATCATCAATTGAGTGACTGATGCATGAGGGAAGGTGAAATTAAAGCTAAGATAATTTAAATATAGGGTTAAGGTGCATAGAGGGTGAGCATTTTCTCATGCGATTGGGTAGTGTTCACCACACTTGAAGATGGAAAACTAGTATCATGTATGCAAGTCTGGGTCAACATGTGTTTGACTAAACAATTGAATTTTGATTTTTGTTTCTTTTAACTTATAAACTTATTTTGTTTGCAATTTCATATCTCCTAGGTTATAACTCCATTAGCCCTATTATTTTAACCATGAGTTTAATTGTCATTACTCCAACATCTAAAAATCAAAACTCCTCTATTTGATTTGAAGATGGGTAATGAATTTACTCTCTTGATTAATTCAAATATAAATATATATAAATAAAATGTGTTTTGAGTGATTATACTGACATTGATCCATAATGGGTTCATGTATTAAATTGTGGGTGCCAAATGGGGTGACTTTATAAAGATAATGCATCATTGCATTTTGGTGCTCAAGATTCAAGATAATTCAATGAAGTGCAAATATGCATGGAAATTTAGGAATAGAAATTTTCAAATCGAGAGAGCTATGTGTAGATCAAAATTAATTTTGGTATCTAAATTTGGTAGATTAGAGTCATCACCCACAATCATGTCTTTCATCCACCACCTCCTTCATGGTACAATCCATACATGGGATGACCCTCACCACAAGTACATATGGTGCCATAACATATAATCAATCTTCTAGTTATACCAATGAGCATTGAATAAAGAAGCCACTTAAGACTCCTTTACAACCAGTGTTGTCATATTTGAGATCCTTCACAAGCTCAAATAGTTGGCGGGTACTAAGATGAGGCCACAACTATGGGTGATTTTTTTTCTAGAGACAAAGATGCCAAACAACTTTGCATGACAAAGTTCCATAATTACTCAAGATAAGGTGAACCACTTGTTCCATTAAATCCTACTACTATGACAAGGAGGCAACACAAGAGGATTATATGGTCCTAATCTACTGATTCACTTGAACCCTGTCATATCCTGCCCTTGAACTGTTAAACAAGCATGACTTATCATCCCTCATTAATTTGAAGTAAATGGTAGAAAAAATTATCAACCAATATGCTTGGAATCTTGAGCAAGTGCCAATAAAAGAATATCTGGATGTTTCACAACCAAACAAGGATGCAAAAATGTTAGAAATTGTAAGGATATGATCAGAATTGGCAGTGCATCTGGAATTTAAACCAACAAAAAAGAAGCACTTGATATGGTGATAAGGGCAGCATCACACACACTCACTTCACTCTTATCTTTATAATGCTTTGACACATTTTTTTATCTGATCCAATCTAGAATTTGGATTGAAAATTACATTAGAAGAGACATGTATCTGAACTTGACCCTCACCTTCCAACCTCCAACTCAATCTTCAATGGAAAACCAAAAGTCATGATCAATGATGACAACCAATGTAAAGAATGACAATCCTACTTTAGAGGAACTATTGATCCCATCCTCTGACAACCAGTACTAGCTATGTCTGTTGTCCATTAAATAAGCTTAGGCTCAGGCTCAAAAACCTTATTCAACATTGTCTATTGAGCCACCACATAAACCACAGATGCAACAAACCTACAATGTGTGACCTAATGCACAATAATTTCAAATTCACCCCAATGAATACCAACAGAATATCAATATCGACATAATTAGTTCTATGGGCATGGACCATTTCCATTTGAGCAACCAGTGCAACACTTGTTACAACTAATATGCTGCTAAGGATATGCAAAAGTGATGTATGCATATACATCCTAATTTAGTTCCATTTTTCACTCTAGATTCATTTCCATCATTTTAACTTAGAACTAGATTGCATTTAAAATTTTTTATTTTGTGATAATTAAGGTTTTGATTCAAATTCTTGGTTTTCATGGTAGGCTTGAGATTTATTGCATGGTACAAGTGTAGGAGGTGGTAGTCCCACTAATCGACTAGTGGTCCCAAGAAATATTTAAATTAGTGGACCATATTTTTTATGATCATTTCCTTAATTGATTGTTGCAACCATCAATTTACATTAGACCTACCAATCCGTCAATTTTTTTGGATATTCCCCTCCATCAGTTGTCATTACCATCAACTGGAAGCCCTGTCAGCACAAACCATCGACCACATGAAAATAACCCCCACCCCCAGTCAGTGGAGGGGATCTTACATTTTCTAAACCTTTGATCTACATCGTTCTACCATTCCTTTGATTACAACTAAAGGAAGACCAATTACCTCCACCTATGGTTGCTTTCTAATGGATTCCCTAACTCAACAACCTAAGGGAGTTGTGCTCTGCCTTTCGATGACTGCCCAACACATGCCTTCTGAAGGAATTTCTGACTTCACCTTCTGATGTCTATCTTTTTCTCACACCTTCTGATGGTCACCCAATGTTATGTTTTGATGGAAATCCTACTCACCGCTTCCTTTAGTTCTCCCCTATATGTCAATTGAAGGCTAACCTACAATCCTAAACTGACATAACTTGTTCTTCCCCTTCTAATGGTCCACCTAACTGTTCACCTACTCAAGGTATCACTGAATGCCACAATACCCCTCATCTACTGATGGAGTTACTATGCATCATGGATCCTTTATCTTCCTCATGTTGTCACTGTTTATTCACCTCCATGGAGGCCAGGTGTTAACTACAAGGTGGATCTAACATCTTCCTATAAATATAAGAGGACTTCCAATAGAGAACGAATCTCACCATTGATGCCACAAGGCTGCCACCTTTACTCAAAAACTTCAACCACCAACAACCTTCGACCATTTCATCAGTTGGTGAACATAAATCAAAGGTTCCTCCACCTCCATCATCGCCATGGCATCAAATTTCCAAACTTGAAGGAGGTCTATCTGACACCTATTTCCATCAGTTCATGACTCCATCCTTTGTCAACCACTACTCTCTCTTGACAGTGACTAGGTCCAACCTTAGAGAAGGAAGAATGGTGCTTGAAGTCCACATCTGATGAATGCCAGGGGTAGGCCTACTATTTGGCAATTGCGGTCAATATAGGTCTTGAAGACAAACAACCACACACCATGACTTTGCTTTTATCTTCTATCGTGATGATGAATTTCTTCCTCTCTCTTATTGTTGTTCTTGCTACTACTGCCATGAGCGAGTAGTTCTCTCACTAGGGTGTGAGGATTAGCCTCACAACCCAATTTTGTTCTCTTTACTACATCTATCATTGTATAATTCATGACATGTTTATAATTATTCCTTTAATGTTTGTATGCTTGTCTGATCAACATGTTTATATGTTTATCATGATCTTGGATGTAGAGGACTTTAAAACCATGTTATAGGATATACATTATCTTTTGTTAAACTCTTAATGAAAAATTCAAATAGGTGTTTTTTGAGGCGATATATGTATGATATCTAGGTAACACGATAATGAGATTAGAGTGATATTTGTTTGAATTTAATCCTAACGGTGAAAGAGGGATTTTCTTGGCCTCAACATATATGTTTCCATGCTTAATTTGATGCAGTAAGAGAATGAGTGATTGGTATTGGTGATGAAACCAATTCCACCCTAATATTCCCATCATCTGATAATAAACCCTTTTATAACTTGCAACCTTAGAATAATAAATCCAACTCTTGTGTTAAATACTAGTTCTTTCTCAGTTACATTGATCAATTTAATTCTTAAATATGTCATCCTTTGGGTTCGATCATAAACTATACTATGATAAGATCTATCTACTTGTGGGGGTGATTATTGTGCATTGGTTATAGTAACTTTAGGGATTTCACCCCTAGTAAGTTTTCCCATGTAATGTCACAGACGTCAAAAAGAAAAAGTTACAACTGCAGATGAGACTAAAAGAAAAATAGGAAGTCACACTCATATTTTCTCAACATAATTCTACCAACTATTCAACATCTTTTGAAATTCCTAGCCATAAGGGACGCTCCTGGTGCCTTGTTAAAAGTTTATAATGCCAACACCAATAGCATATATCATCATAGAAAGGGCACAAGATAGACTCATGTTTGGCTCTCAAACACACTATAGAGGATCTAATTAAGTTAGGGCAAGTGAACATCGCAGGTATTGAAGACATACCGTCATGAACCAATGCTATGATAGCTATAACTGCATTCAAGGATCCCTATGTAGGTTCCATTCATCCTTGCAAAGGGACCCTTGATAATTTGTGTCAAATTGCTAATGTTGTCACCACTATCCATGGACAGAGTTCAATGATTCCTAGATTTGTCCAAAGGCCATTCATTATACCAAGTGCATGACCAGTCAAACCTTTATCTAGTTTGGGTACCCACGCAAGCACCAACAATACCAACATCGACCATCATAATACCAGTCATTATACCACATACAATTCATTTCATGGAAACTATACCTCTGGTAATACTGTAGATTCAAGAAGAAGGCAAAGGATCAGAAGTGCTAATCCATATACTAACATAGATTGTATACCATGTCATTTCTATTAAGACTCCCTGAACCCTAAAAAGGGGAGTCAAAGATTACTACCTACGAAGGGGCCCCCACTGATGATATAGAAGCACCTATATAAGAAAAGTCCATGGGGATCATCATTATCACAATCATTATGAAGCAAGTAACTCCTAGTCTTGATATTCACATAGAGACATGTTCTGATGGTGAAAGATCACCCAATCCGTAGGTGACACTAATGGGGAGGTGTTACTCACAGAGATGTTGCAAAACTCTAAATCAAACTATGAGGTTGTGATGAAGACTGTCAAAGGAGCATGTCTCCATATAAGTTGAGCTAGAAGCACTCCCAACCACTATCATACTCGGTACAACCCCACATCTAATTTCATTCTTTAGAGGAAGAGATTCCAGCAAGAAGAGGACCACAATAGGATGTATCATCATTGCTATATACAGAAGGCTTAAGGTACCCTCACGCTTCATCAATAATGGGGCACGACTCACTCATATTATAAGTACTCCAGCTTAACATGTTTGTGAATTTTCATGTGTATGCATATCAATTACACATTATTTATGGAGTTTTTAAATTTTCATTTTATTAGTAAGCACTTAACATTAAACACTTTATTTTAACATGTTTAATTTGGTTTTGGTTTCAGTAGACTTAAATTAACTTGGGAAAAGATAATAATGAGAGATATTGATTCATTATGTTTCAATGGCCCAAATTACAACTATATGGGAGATGATCAGTCAAAGAATATGTGATGATTGTGGCTATGTTGTCATTAACCTTTTGTATTATGTAACTTGGTAAAACTTTAAACTACATTATAATAATGAAGACCAGATGAATGAAACAAAATAATGGAATGGTCGTCAATTTTATCAGGGGAAAACAAGGAAAATTTATAGAAAAAGAAGATTTGTGAACCAAGAGACTAGTAATGTACTAGATCACAATCCAAGAAGAGGTTGCACACCTTGTCTATCCCTCTAAATGGTTGCATTACCTATGTGGACATCCCTAACTAAAAGGTATATATCGAATAAATATGAGAGTTGCAATAGTATACAAAAATATGAAACACAACTATATGGGTGAAAAAAATGAATGCAATTCACATGCAATTGTCCCTTATGTGATGTGAAAAGAGAATATAAGTCAGCGTATAGATAATAGATATTTCATGCACAATGAAAAGATTTTACTTAGATATAGGAGGAATGAACCTTCACATGTAGTGAAAATAGAACATAGGTCTACATCTATAGAATGGATTATGCACCTGTGGTGAATTTTTTTTACTCATACTTATAAGGAATACAGTTTATCTTCTGTTAATTCTTCATGCTTCCTGGTTTGTTGGACTGAGGGTCTTTTTGGTGTTGGTGTCCCAATACCTAAGTAGTGAGGTATAGACTCATGCCCTTAGAGAATTAAATGTATATTTATAGGGATAGGTCATTCAAGACTTCTTATCAGGTCAAGGATGCCTTAGGTAGTATCTATTGTCTAAATTTGGCACCTTAGAGTAAACATACCACCCAAAGAATGCCAAAATACCCTAAGGCAATCTTCAAACACCATCCTTTTCTTTTTATCATCATCCATTTTTATGGTAAAGTGGTATACGACTATATCAACTATTGTGAAATGTTATATTTACTTTATATAAACTAGAATATAATTTAGAAGCTCTTTATAAAAGGATAATACAAATAAAAAGCCTCCCTAAGATAAGCACAATGTGTCATCTAAATGTTTGTAAAATATAAATATTATGATAATCCAGTGAATGATTTTACATCTCATAAAAAATTATATAAGTATCTCATTCATGGTACATAAATTTTCCATTGAGAGGTGATCCAATATAAGGAGATCAAATTTTGTATAACTACATGTAACACAATATGAAACATTCCACCAATACTATATTTTCAATGCAATAATATAAACATATAAATTACAAAACCATCCCACCCAACTTTTGTTTTTAATAAAATAGTACCAAAGTATAGAATGCCTTAAATTACTATGCTTCAAAATCTCATAATATAAAAAATGCATATGAACTTGGTAAATTAATGGTTAAGAGCTTATTATAATATCATTTAGAAAGTCCACAAATGGACTTGATTGATGAATAAATTTATGGTTTTTATGGGGATTTTAAATTAAATAAAGAATTTGCAAACATGAGTTGAATTCTATCAGGTGTAGAGGCAAGAGATATAAATAAGGTAGAAACATTCTAAAAGTGTATAAGTGCCCCATTCTTAATTCCAAATCTATCTTAGTTTTCCATGTGTGTGTAAGAAAATTTGGTTCATTTACTTTGAAAATGTCCATTCCATAGGAAATAAAGCTATATTAATGATATCCCCAAACAATGAGTTAATTTTTTGTTGTTTGATGTTGGAAATTTTACATTCTAGTCAGGAATGACTACATTATACAAATATTTACTTGTCTTTCTGGAGGATATTAAACCAAATCAAGAAAACATTGTGTCTACCCTATACAAGCTCTTCACTCTCCACATTGCAATCATGATGGAGTCATGATTCATGAACTTTGTGATTTTATATTGTTCCATGACATTCATGCTTACTTGTTAACTAGCACCAAAACAACATTATCCATGTGATCATGCCTCTATTTGGATAGACATTTCTGCTTTCCGGTCCTATTGTAATGGCATTTTGTTAATGATCAATAAAATGATACCTAATCTATGGGATTAATATGTTGTCTATTCTTGATATTTATCATCGAGCTCATGATCTTCCACTTTTTTGGCAATGGTTTTCAACACCAGAAACAAATAAAGAATATATCTAAATGTTTTCCTTGCAAGATAAACCTTTTGTTTTGGATGCCCCATTTCATATCATGTATTCCATCTACACATACATGTAAGCATCTCCCATTCTAAATAATGGTGTTTGTTTTACTCTTTGGTGTAATATCCTAGAGTAATTGACTCTTTTCTTGCAAAGATTATGAGAATTCAAACCATCAAATGCACTAAGATCTCAAAGAAAGATCAATGTCATGGAGAAAAATACATGTATAAGTAGCTTGTGTATGCTACATGGAAGACGAGTCGATTGTCTCTGTTGTAAATATTTTTTGTCTAGAAATACCACTTCTTTCTTAAACTAAAATGTGATGGTTTCTCTCTATGTATACTGAAGTAAAGGTTTGTAAACTAGCTTTTAGCATGAATACTAAACATAATATGTGTGATTGGAGTTATAAGGATTTCCCATAAGATGCGGGTAAAAATGATGAATCGAAAAATGTATAATCCTATGAAGTTGTGGTTGAGAAGTACATCATATGTATAGTACAAAGGGGATACCAGATTCACCCTACAAATGGTGTTAATGATATATATATATATATATATAAACTTAAACTAATATGCCAACAAGGAGTGGTCCAAGTGGTCAAGCACAACGTCCCCTCACGAAGGGACCCAGGTTCGATTCCCAGAAGCCGCCTTGAATTTACCACCCTCTCGGGCGTTCAGCCTCTGCCTCAAGCTTTGAGGGAGGGGGAGACTAATGTCTCTCCTAACTCAAAAAACTTACACTAATATATCTTATACTTTTCCCTACAAAAAGTACATCAATTTGGATCCATATTTTTTGACCAAAAATAGAGGAAGAATAAATGAATGCATGTAGTTGGTGATTATGGTAACTATATAATGTTTTTGGTTTAAATCTAAAGTTGATTTTCTAAATTTAGTTGTCCTTCAACAATATTTATGCTGCTTCCACTTTTTCCATTAAATCTTTGTGATGAAAATGATAGAATGAGAAAATGTACCAAAAATAAATGAGAAAAGCTTCTAGGTTGAGAACTGAAATGAAATGAGTCCAACTTTTGTATACCAAATCAAACCAAATTTGGTGTATGCAAGAAACATGGGTTTATCAATTAATATATTTGAGTATCAAAATATACAAACCAAATTTACAAAGAGAAGTTACATGATTTAATTGCCAAAAGGGATCTCAAAACATGTTTTGTTGATAATACAATGTTTCATATATTGATTTTAATAGAGAAATAGCCATTACAACACACCATATAACTTACTCTAAAATTACTATAGAGTCTTGCAACTTATAGTGGTCTGTACAAAGATAGATGTGAATTTTAGGAAATTTGAGTAATAACATAGATCTCATTAACTCAGATCACGACATCAAGATCTACCCTTCTAAGTATGACATAGATACTCCATAGAGTTTGTTTTCCCATGTGAAGTAGCAAGATGAAAATGGGACTTATTCTTTTCTAGAAATCTAAAATATATAAAGGAGTACTACATGCATATAATCTAGTAATTGTCTATGTCCATAGCCTCACCAAGGCCCTCTACCTAGAAGGAGTCATGTTTCTGCATTATGGAGTTGATTTGGGTAACTTCATTCTTGGAACTACCTTGGGGACCTACAACCAGGCCACCTATCCCTCTAACAATAACATCAAGGGACTAGATATATTACACTAGGAACCTATGTCATTCCTAAAAAACCACAAAACCACATGTTTTCTCAAGGGACTCTACTGGGATGTTGCTCTTCCTTTCTCTTTCCCTTATCCACACACGGGTTGGCATTTCTTTACTCTTTAGAGCAGGGGTTCTTACGAGTTGAGAGTGAATCAACACATGAAATGTAAGTAGACATTACACAATTTGTGCAAGATATTATTGAGTATAAAGTTCATCATTTAGTCCATTTATTACATAATTTCATATTTTACACTTTGTATATCCCTCTATCCTAGATAGCAAGTCATTAGTATAAAGTGAGTAATTATCCTTTCACAGGGAATAAAAATAGGAATAGAGAGAGTGAGAGAGGGAAGAGAGAGAGACCTAACAGTATGATAAAAACATATGGCTCCCTAGAATATAAGCCATGAGAAGCTCATATTTTCTATAGGTACTTCTCGGTACCATAAAGTGAAATAAGTTTTTTTTGTCAACTAGGTTATTATACTTTTGTATGAGAGTTGAGTCACCAACTAGGAACTAGGAGGTTTTATGTGAGGTTCCTAGTACTCACTTTCAAGATATCCCCATAAATTCCAATTTCACATGATTAAACATGTTGTTAATTATTGATGGAATATTACATTTATTTGGACGGTTTTGGTGCACAACATAATACATAGGTAATTATGACAACTCATATATCATATAAAGAACCCCTTTGAATTATGAACTTGACTATTGTGCACCCCATATGAATTATTGTTCCCTTTAGTGTATGCATCAAGATTATTGGGACCATTCGCTCTTAGATCATTATCACTAGTAAACCAATATTCAAGAAAACCAAACATTCAACTAATTAAAGACAATGTAAAGATACGAAAATAAAGATCCATATAAGTGTTATTACATCGTTGTTTCTCTTGAAAAGAAATAATCTAGTTACAAAACAAAAGAAATTGAGACAAAGGGAGATTTTCCAAAATCCTCATCTTATAAGTTTGTATGTATCTAGATCATCTTTGTGAAAAAGTAAAGGTGATTTATTCATTCATCTTACCCTCCTCATGTAGATCTATTAGGAGAAAATGGATTACATTTATTAAATAATTTATTATAGGATAGGAGGTCCACCAAATACAAAGGGGATTAGGCATGCAACAATTCTAGTCTATAGAATTTCAACTACAACTTGGCTAGCCCATTTTCAAGCATGTTGAATTTTGCTCTCATTTTCAAAACAACTACCTTAATATTCATTCATATCAATCCTCGATACTATCCACCACTATGTGAGGGTAGGGCTCTCCCCTTACTACTTCAGATTACCTCATGTTCCTTTATGTTATTTGTCTCGATCATTACGTGCATGCATCTAGCTTCTCATGATGTATCCATCATAATGCAAATGGAAGTGATGTTATGCCTTAGTCATTGAGCTCACCCTATCTTTTGTGACCTTGCCTCTTATTTGATCTCATTCCTAGTTATAGATAGTGACATCTATACCTGCATGTTTCCTATGAATGATCGTATGAGTATATCAATTAGTCCAATCCATTGATGGAGGTTGCCATGAGCTAACTTATGTGATCTCTCATTCCCTTATTGTAGGATTGTCTGTAGTTCATGCCTCAACATATCTTATACTTTTGGTTGAGATGCATTTTTCCTGATTTATATTTACCTATTATAGACCTCTTCATTCATTCCAGTCTAAATTTTACACTACCCAAACATGAACCTCACTAGGCGGTACTTGACATCCTTTAAGTTTAAGCACAATCACTTTGAAAGGTCACCAATAAAGGAACTAGGTAAACTGATGTAGACATCCATGGTCTTCCACATACATCTAGGAATTGGAAAAGAGGAGTTATGTCAATAGTGAAATGAAGCAAACTTGAAACCCAAGAAATAAGAGTGAAGAATAAGGGTGATTACGCACATAGAGATAGAAAGAAAGATTGATAAAGAGAAATAGAGGTGATTGATGTGAGAAGACAATCCTAAAGTAGTTTGTACTACATATAGGTTATGCAATCCTTTTTATACATTCCATATACAAAGAGTTAGATAAATAGCTTGACACACTGACACTAGGCTTTTGATATTTTTACATAGAGAGGCTACACACCCAAATCAAATACTTTCATGTATCATATAAGCAATTGTCTCTTCAAAAAAGGATTTGTAAGAACATCAACTAAGTGATTTAAGTTGAAACATGAGTGGTGACTATGTGAACCAAGGACACTTTTTCTCAAACATAGTGATAACCAATTACCATATGCTTTTTTCTAGCATGTAAAACATGATATATAGTTAAGAGCATGGTTTTTTTATTATCAAAATATAGGTATACTAGCTTAGTCATTGGGATGTGAATATCTTGAAGAAGGCATGGGATCCACATTTTCTTAGCGATTGTAGAAGCTAGGGCTCTATGTTCAGCTTCACAATTGGACCTACCCATCCTACAATATTTCCTTACACTACAAGAGATGCAAGTATTTCCTAAGAAAATGCAAACATAAGTGCTTGATTTTGGTTGAGGGAAGCCGAACCAACCTAAGACATTGTAAGAACTTAGACTTAATGAAGGAGTTAGTGTGGTTGCTAATACAAGAGACATAATTCCACTCATATAACAAAAAATGCATTTAATAGGAAAAAATGATGAAATGTGGGTCATTCCATGTGCTCAGTAGTAGAATTAACAACAAATAAAATGTTAGGCCAAGTAATAGTGACATATTGTAAACATTCTACAAGCTTTCTATAAAGAGATGGACCAGGGAAAGATACATCATGTGTATGCCCTTTCAAGAATGTGTCAAGACAAACATCATATATTGTTCTTACATCAGTAACAAACCATTTTGTTGTTTCCTGACTTGAATGCCTAAGAAGTTTAAAAAATTGACCAAGCTCTCTAAAGTCAAAGGTGTGATTTAGACCTGGATGAAAATTTCAAAGGAGATTAGAATAATTCGTATAGAGAATTATATCATCCATGTACAATATTAGATATAGAACCTTTGAGTTATTTGCAAAGTCAAAAAGAAATGGATCTAAATTACTACAAACAAGCCCATAAGAAAACAAGAACTCACTTAGTTTGTTAAACCATGCACGTGGGGAATGATTAAGACCATATTTTTCATATGAAGGGAAAACAATATCAATAAGACCAACTGGTCTATCCATGAAAATAGCATCATCTAGATCATCAATAAAAAAATTCATTACAATATTTATATGAACAAGAGACCAAATAAGATAGATAGCAATTGAGAGAATAACTCTAATAGCATAAGTTTTATAAATAGAGCTGGAGGTGTCAAAACAATCAGTTCCTTCTTTCTGAGAAAACCCCTTTTCTATAAGATGTGCTTTCGGTCTCTCAAGAGAACTATATACTTTCATTTTGGTCTTGAACACCCACTTAAAACCAACCACGTTAGATTTGTCTGGTTTGGCACTAAGGTTCAAGTGATGCTCATGTGCAAGGAATGGATTTCCTATAACATTTCTTCAATCAATAATGGATCTTTAAGAGCATCTTTAGTGGTTCTGGTTATTACAAAAACAACATTAATTGATAAAATATTCTTGAAAGGAAACACATGCTCATTATAAACTATTTCTCAAGAACTAGATTTTGTTTGACATACATACATATATAGCCATGAACTATTCACTATATCCCAAGAAAACACAAGCCAGGGATGTAGTCTTTATTTTATGTTTGGCGTAGTCACAAAGACATGGAAAGCACAAACATCAAAAAAAATTGAATACATTATAATCACCATCCTTCCTAAAAAAATTCAAGAGGAGATTTATAAGCATGAACTGTAGTGGGAGATGTTTATAACAAAACTGACAAAGTCAAAATCTTGTAGTCAGAAAGTATTACGCACGTCACACTCTATTAGCACAAGCAGTCCTTGTTAAACTATATGTTTGTGCATCCTCTCTGGTAATCCTACTTATTCATGAGTATATAGAGTCTATGGATAATTAAGGTTATGAACTATTCCATGCTTCATAAGTAAGTCCTACATGCTTGAGTTGACAAATTCTCCTCCACCACCAATAGCAAGAACTTTCACCTCTTCATTAAACTGATTTTCAGTCATTTTGAAGAATTATTTAGTCAAAGAGCTTATATTTTCAGCACAAGGGGGGCAAGTATTCTGAGGGAAGCTTTAGGGGGGAATATCCACAAGGGGGAGTAATTCAGATTTTAGTAGACATTGCAACTAAGCCAAGTATCAATCCTGCAAAGCACTAGATATATCATGAGGAACTCGGAACGAGAGTGGATTAAGGGAGGAGATACCAAACATCCTAGATGAAACCCACTTGAAGCAGAGTTTTTGGAAATCCTCAAGGGTATTCAGGACTCAAGGAGAGGAAGATGGGAGAGGTGTGAACTAGACATGAATTCTAAAATCTAGATAAAGTTCTTGAAGGAACCCCAACGTTGTACATCTAAGTACCTTCTAATTGTGTAGTGAGTTTCCAAGCTCAAAATGGGTTTTAGATCCTTCATCATCCATAACATAATAAGGGAAGCAAATAGACTTGCAGATAAGATGGCCAAATGGTACCTCAAGATTCCTAGAGAGACTTTGTATACTACTACGTGCCCCAAAGAATTGAAGAGCTTGTTGCAACAAGATATAACCTAGGGTCAACATAGGTTTGAATTTTTTGCTCTTGAATGCAAAAAAAGACAGCTTAGACTTTTCTTTTAGTGGAAATAATCATTTACAACCACTATAATGATCTATTAAAAGATCACAATATTGAAAAACCAATTTAGGCATAACATAACACTTACCACATAGGGCATAATCTACTTGGAAAATTGAGTTATGCACTTTATAAGATGTTTGGGAAATGGCAATCATTGCATTTTTCTAACATCAAAATTGTCATAGAAATATATAGTTTTGTTTGAAGAAATAATAAATAGTTTTTTCTTCATGTACTTTCTATTTTTATGAAGCAAATGACCTAAATGTATGTTGCACATGTTGGATGAAGACTTTTTTCAGTGACGACACTAAAAGCTAGTGGTACTGTGGACTTGAGAACAAAAATGACATCTTTAAGTGTACCCTTACTCAAAGTGGGGTGGTTCTCAGATGAATTTGAAACAACTCTTAAAAGAAAACATAATAGAATGGAAAATCTTAGGTTAGCTGAGAAAAAAATAGGAGATTGTTCTTTATTTCATGTACTACCAACAATTTGTTAAGAGGAACTGAATGTTCAAATATTATAGATGATTCTCCAACATGTGTAATAGGTAAGAAAGTACCTTATCCAGTAATTATAAAATTAGGTACTTGATATGTGTGAGTTCACTAGTACAAATATCACCTTTAGCGTCAGTTAAATATGACCTTAGAAGTCGGTTCCCAAGTGACACCCAAGTGGGTGACACTAAATGTAGGCGCCTTAAGCGTCAGTTTCACAACCAACGCCACAAAGACGTCCCCCGATTGCAAACCCAAAAACCGCGCCAGCAGGGGGACAATATGTGTCGGTTAAAATCCATAACTGACATCAGGTTAGACCATAGGTGTCTGTTAGCAACAAAAAACCAACGCCGGTAAAGGATAAAGACATCGGTTAATTATTTTTCATCGATGAGTTAAGTTTTTGCTGTCAGTTTCTATTGTTAGTCGACGCCTATGTTTTGATTTTTTTTCTTATCAGCTTACAGGCCTGCTATCCAGCTGGTCAGTAGGATGCAGAACCTGCAGTTCAGTTCTGAACTGTAGGTTTATAACATCCATTGATTTCGACCAAAACAGGCCACAAACTTGCAAAATTAACAAGGATGGACAACATTTTTAATATATGGTATGATTCACACACATGTATAAGCACATTTCATTATTATGATTTCATCACACCACATGTAGAAACCTATAGTTTTCATTCCTCCATTTCATATTCACACACATGTAGCAACCTACAGTTCCATTCATTTCATCTCTTTTCACATTCAGACATGTACATATAGAATTAAACATTCATGTATTCATCTTCAGATAAGACAATTTAGAAAAATTCATTCAGACATGTATATATAAGTGTGTCTTTTAAAGTTTAACATGTCATCAAATACAGAAATAAATATGACAACAAAGTTTGGAAATATCATTCTTTATCATTATCATTGTCATCATCGCCATCAGTATTCCATTAATAATAAAAAAATTCCCACTATTTGTAAGGATTTTGCCCATTGTTCTCTTACATCATTTAATTCTTTCATCATATAGGGGGTATGTACATCTAATAACTTTTCACCTATAGTGAAGTCACTGGTTTTAAACACCTACAAAGAGAATGACATATATATAATTAATAATATATAATAAGATTGATATATTTTATATTATCTAGTGAGACTATATAATACATGTTGTATGGTATCGATTTCCATTGCAGCATGTTTGATAATTAGGTCCATATATCGCATCACATAATATGCACATGCCCAGCCTTTGTCTTGTGTAGCACACTATAAATTGAAACATACAAAATGTTAACAAATACAAACAAGCATAGTTCACAGAAATAATATATATATTAGAGTCAGGAAATTACTTTCACATTCTCCCAAAGTAACGGTTTCTTTGCCTTGGCCATGTTTCCTCCATCATTTTTGAACGATTTTAAAGCCCCACATGTTAATGTAACACATTAAATTGCATTATTAAATAGTAATGTAATAATAGATGTTAACAGATATAAAAAAATGAAAGATTTCTCACGTGAATAATGACCTTTTCATTACGTGTCCATATAATGAGTCTAATTCCTTCCCTGAAGGATCTAGATAATAAACAGTCCATGTCTTGGGGACAATAACCAGTAACTCCCGATGCCTACCACTAGAGGTAAGAAAGTTAAAAATTAATAACTCAAAATCTACAATAAAAATGTAATTTTCTTAAGTCCAAATTATAAGCAAAGTAAACTTACTCAACATTGAATGGAGCTATTATCACCGTCTTCTTTTTTTACCAAAACATTTAAAAGAAGCAGAGCAGTATGAGGTAACTGATGAAGGGTCTTTATCTATAAGACTGATCAAAGATGAAACTAGAAATCCCACATGGGAAAATGAAAAATCTTTACAGACTGTGTGTTAGTGGTTGCAAAACATGTATTACGTATGCATTAATATATAAGAAACAAGATCACCGTATATAAAACAAGGTATATGGATATATAAACAAGATCTCACCATATCCATAGCTCTATCATAGATGTATTCAGCCAATCATAACGAAACAACTCTAAAATATCTTGTATAAATATTTGGTTATCGTATAATTCTCCTACAGTATCCACCAGAATAGAAACATTTATAGGAGAATTTGGGTCATGTTCACCTATCCATACTGCCATACCCTTACAATTAGGACCTAACGAGTCATATAGGTCCCTTGGAAGCCAACTAGGTACTTCAGGAAGAGGTGGAGGTGGAGGCGGAGCTGTAGCGGGTTTCTTCCTTTTGACATGTATATATAATTTCAGATCAATTGACTAGCTCGTATATACACACTAACAAATTAACATAATATAAATTTACCATACAATATTAGTATAGACGACATCTGCTTCAGGCCACAATATCACTCCACCTTCTGCTTCACCAAGCATTTTAGAATATGGGTGGGCATATGGCAATGGATGATGCCTCCATGGGTGGAGTACAAGTCTTGGGTTCACACAAACCACACCAACTGGAACTGGAGTGCCATGAAACATGCCCCCTGGAAGGGGTGGATAAGCCTCGGCCTCTACAAAATTAAATTCTTTGCTTTTTAGATGGCATGGCTTCAACCCCTACAAATTTATGTAAAGTATGTTATATACATATATACATAAACATATCATCTTGAAAAGACTAGCTACTATTTCATAAAAATACTTATATCAGACGTGCTAGGTGGTGGGTCTAAAGGATTATTCCCAACCACCTCTACAGTAGGAGAAGAGCGACATGCCACATGTACTGTCTGAGTGGTAGTCTAAGATGCATGCCACTTGCTCATTGCTTCATGGAGTCTCTTATTAAGTGCTTCCTCGACTCTCCTATCAATTAACTCATCTACCTATACATGTATAAAAGAAACGCTAGCTTTTGATTATTGAATTCCCTTTTTCAATAACATTCTAAAAAAAGAATAGGTTACCTCAGCTTTTGAAAATCTTACTTTTGGGACATTTTGCGTTGTGATGGCCCAAAGAATGCTTTTATGCCCGCACCAGAGCATGCACCCCTAACACGCCTGGGATGCTCTGGGTTACCAAGAGCAACTGTCAATTCATCCCTTGTGCCCTCAGGGATGAACTTTCCTTACTTCCTCTGCTCATGAAGCTGCCGCTAATTGCCAATAGAAAGTGGTAAGTAAACATAATAATCAATATTGATTGCTCTGAGAGTTGAATTTTACCATTTTTGTAGCCGACTCAGTAGTTACGGGTTTGGTTATATCTCCTTTCTTGTTTTTCCTCCCATCTATCCACACAGCACGACAAGGCAGAGGTGCAGGAGTAGTAGTAGAGGACTCCCTAATCTCCTGAGTAGCAGCAGACTCAGCAGCCGCCTGTAGTCTTTGGCGAACGCCTGCATAGCCTTTTGGACCCATCGTGTGGTCATACACATTCAGTGCACGCCTTGCTCTTTGAGCATCACTAATATCCTTGTTAGTAAGCACACTGATTTGGTTAATAACACTAAAGGTCAATCTTGAATAGGTGAATACATAAGAATGTATATTAATTAAATTAGGAGTGGCGCTTAATACCTTGAATTCGTCAATTTTTGTTTTGGCAACAAACTCCTCCCAGTCATTGGGGTCCAGGTAGTTCCATTGCTCACTGGCTGACTTCTTCCTCTTCTCAGCATCTCGTATGTAATCTCGGGTGAGATTTTTCCTATAGTTCTTTAGGACCCTCCCACAGTGCTCCATCATGCATTTAAAATGCAGGCTTTCATCCAGTTCAAATATACTCTGCAAAATATAATTGCTTTTAACTAGTATCCTAAAAATTAGTAATATGCAAAATAGAATTGCAAATAATAATAACTCACGCATAGTTCCTTCCATACTAAGTCTTTCTTCCCCTTAGGCACTTTACGCCAAGATTCTACATTATGACTACAATGTCTATGAGTAAGAACCCCAAGATATGAAATAAACAAGTTGCGGTTCACTCCAACTGGATTTCCAGCATTATCAAAATCCACAGCCAGTTTGGGTCCATTGCCCCTTTATTGTAGTAACTTGTTCATCATAGTGATGCCACTCACTTTTTCAATTTTTTTTGTTGCTCATCAAGTGCTCCAAGTTCTTCAGGGGGTACATCATCAACCTAAAATTTGACAAAAAAACACACTTACATGATATAACTATAAATGGACATATAGATAGAAATATAGGATATATTTTAAAAACTTACATTGGCAGGCACCACATTCATATCCTCACCCCCACGGTAATCATCATCACAGTCATCATACGCATACTCAGCAATCTGAAAGTGTCATTAAAAAATCAAGCATTTAACATTTAACATAACTAGAAGATAATAAAACATTCTAAAGTTCACATTTAGAAAAATAAAACATATAAAAAAATAAAAACGTGCCTCTAATACTACGATCTTTTATCAATTAACATTCCTTCGGTGTGATCTCCGTACACATACAAGTCATCGTTAGATTCAATATTTGGTATTGGCAACCCAACTAAGAATGGACTGGAGTCATTATACTTATCATAGTACTCTTCTTCATCTATAAGATCTTCAATGAACTATCTTTTACCATAAAGAACAACTGACCATTTATCATTTGCAGGATCATCGATATAAAATACTTATTTCTCCAGTGATGCCAATATGAATGGTTCACCCTTCTCGCCAATCTTTTCAAAGATCACTAATGTGAAACCCAATTCATCCACTATCACTCCTTTAGAGTTATCAACCCAATTACATTTAAAGAGCGGAATTCTAAAATCTATGAGTCAAACTCCCATATGAGTCAAACTAGTCAACTTAGTATAGATAGGTATCGATCCAAGGGACGGCGGAAAAGAAAATTCGAAATCCAAATCTGATTGCAAGTACAAGAATTAAATTCCGATTGGAGAGAGTTGGTAAAACTAAGAACAAAAATAAAAGTGCTGAAATAAAATTTAACTAATCAAGAAATTAAGATCTGGGGTCCGGAAGATCACCACCAAAACCATGTTGCTATTCAACTAATCAAATTCTAAACTCCAAAGATCAAATTAGGACATTGTGGTTACATGTCCTTACGGACAAACTCACAAGGGTCAGACTTCCCGTGAACCCGTTGGTCCCGGCATTCACGGATCATTGCCCAACCGTCCAACATGCCATTATCCACGGTCATATCAAAAAGCATGTGAATTCAAACCGGCATTCAAACCCAAGGCTCAGGTGGTCGCGTCACCAAGGATTATAACAAAAATAAGATTAAATAGATGAAAAGATGATAATCGCAATTAAGGGACTATTGTTTCATTCTTACAGAGATCCACGGTCATATCACTCGATAAGAATATATCAGATCATCCAAATAACCACAAAGAAACAGAGAGAAGATATTTGTTCGATAGAGAAATATAATTGATTATATTGAATAGAACCGGGCTAAGGGGCTACTTCCATTCCCCAGAGAGATTTACTCAGACATAACAAGAACAAAAGAAATACAAACTAAAAATCCGATGAAATGGAATGAAGAATGGAATGCTTTTACAAGTGAAAAGTCTCTCCTTTTATAGGAGGAGGAGGGGGTAGGCTGCCCTCAAAAAAGAGGGAAAAAAGAGAGGGAGACCAATTTTCGAATTTTCTGGATCTGGTCAAATTGAAAGTTTGTTGTCTTTAATTATCTTGACCATGTAACTCCCTTTAATGCAGATTCTCGCAGCAGCGACTTCGAACGTATTTCTCTCCCGTTAAAAGCACAGAAACGGTCCAAATAATAGGACTTTATTTTAGGAAATTAAATTCCCTTTCCAATGAATACCTGTACACTCAATTTGGAGTTTGAATGTAAGAGTTATGTCACTTTTGGTGGAGGGTATATACGAATTTCTGGACTGCTGCAAATTGTGTGATTTTCCTACAAAACTCAAGAAAATAGAATTAAAACTCCAATTAAAGAGAAAAATATAAAATAACAAAACTAATTATGAAATTAAGAGAATAAATGACAAAACAATCCTAAACAAATATAAAAAATATACAAATAAAAGGGATAAATATACATTTATCAGTGGACTCTTATCCTTTGCACTTGCAAAAAATAATGAAGACGCTTGAAGGGTGACACCACTATTTTGGATGATGCTCTTATCATCTTGACGCTTTGTGTAATATGAGAACCCATTTATGTCAAACCCTTCGTAAGACATAACATTCAATTTTAGTTTAAAGGTGAGGCATTTGATAGTTTCAGCAAGATTATTTGGTGTTTGAGATAGTTGATGTAAGACTTTATCTTCAAACCACTTCATAAATGTCTTGTTATGCTCTCTAGCAAGTCACATTGAATTGGCTCGAGGATATTATTTCTTGATGAAATTGGTATGTTCCTCGATATAAACACTCACTTCATTGATGTTGTGTAAAATATATAAGTGACCTTGTTCCAACTGCTCACAGATGATTACTTTCATCCGTGATCCCAAAATTCCTTTGCCAGAATACTCCTCATTATTCTTGTCATTAACAGGAGCGTCATTACCACTCAGAAAGTCATTGCAAAAATCCATAGCCTCTCTCGCCACATAACCCTCAATAATACTCCCTTCAGGTCGATAACGGTTTCGAACATCACTTTTAAAAACACTCATGTATCGTTCAAAGGGATACATCTAATGCAAGAAAACTGGTCCCAACATTTTCACTTCCCTAGTCAAGTGGACAACAAGATGTACCATGATATCAAAGAATGAAGGAGGAAAATACATCTCAAGCTGACATAGGGTAACAACCACTTCTCTTTGCAATTTATTGAGAGTATCAGGGTCAATAACTTTGTTGCACAGACTGTTGAAAAAGAAAAACAAAGTCTGGTGATTGCAAACCTTACATGCTTCGGCAATATAGATTGAATTGCCACAAGCAATATTTGTTGCATTAGAGTGTGACAATCATGAGATTTAAGACCTATCAACTTTAGATCTTTCATTGATACCAATCTACGAATGTTGGATGAGTAACCCTGTGGCACCTTAACATTAACCAAGCAATCACAAAAAGCTTTCTTCTCCTTTCTAGACAATGTGTAACAAGTAGGAGGTAAGTATGTTCTCCGATCGCAACTAACTACTTTTGTTAATTTTGTCCTTATTCTCATTTCACATAGGTCCATTCTGGATTTTATCCCATCTTTAGTCTTAATTACCTGGTATATTCAACAGAGTAGCAATGACGCTATCACATACATTTTTCTCAATGTGCATGACATCGATACAATGCCTTACTGCCAAAGAACTCCAATAAGGAAGATCCCAAAATATTGACTTCTTCTTGAATAAAGATTTGCCACTCTATGTGGCCATGGTACATTGTGATCTTTTACCAAATTCATTGACAAAGACTTTTAATCTTTCATAAACAACCTCCCCTGGTATAGGTTTAGGTGCACTATGTTCCTCATTCTGTCCATTGAACGCTTTGCACATCCTACAGTACGGATGGAATTTTGGAAGAAACCTTTAATGACCAAGATATATAGTCTTGCTGCCATATTTTAGTCGTATTGAATCAGTGTTATCTTCACATATAGGACACACTTTAGATCCTTTGACACTATATCTAGACAAATTCCCATATGCTGGAAATTCATTAACAGTGCAAAACAACATAGCGTGCAAATGAAATGTCTCTCTTCATGAAGCATCATAGGTCATCACACCTTCACCCCAAAGTTTCTTTAAGTCATCAATCAAAGGTTCAAGATAAATGACGATATCATTTCTAGGGCCCAATATCAACATCGACAACATAACGTACTTATTTTTCATACACAACCAGAGAGGAAGATTATATATAATAAGCATAACTGGCCAAGTGCTATGTTGGCTGCTCAATGTCCCATACGGATTCATCCCATCTATACAAAGCTCAAGTCTTAGATTCCTGACTTCTTCACCAAATTTAGGGTACAATAAATTAATCTTTTTCCACTATGGGGAATCAGACGCATGTCGTAGGATCCCATCATTATTTTTCTTCACATCTGCATGTCACCTCAAATTCTTTACATCTATAGGATTGGCAAACAAGCATTGAAACCGTGATATTATAGGTAGATACCACATCACCTTGGCAGGAGAACCAGTTTTGGACTCCGCCGAAGTCGTCATTTTATACCTTGACGCACCACATTTTGGACAATCTTTCAAATCCACATAGTCCTTTTGAAATAATACACAATCATTCAGGCATGTGTGTATCTTCTTGGCCTCCATTCCCATTGGGCACAACAATTTCTTTAACTGGTATGTTGAGATTGGTAGATCATTTCCTTCAGGAAGAATTTCTTTCAACAAAGACAACAATGACGTGAAGCTTTCGTCGCTCCATCTATTGTTAACTTTCAGCTTTCACAATCTCAACACAGCGCTAAGCTTCATAAACTTAGTACAACCTGTGTATAATGGTATTTCAGCAGCATGCACAATGTTTCTAAACATGGGAGGTGGATTGGTGTGCTCTACCTCACAACTATCCAACAACGCATCAATGATGTCTACTGGAACTGGTTCGTTCACATCTACGTCATCGGAGGCAATTTCTTCTTCCACACAAGCACTTCTATCGACATCCACTGATTTCAAGTTTGAAATCTCTCCATGCCAGTGTCATTCTATATAGCCTTGTGCAATCCCATTGCACATGACATGACTTTTGATTTCGTCACCAATGTTGACTTTCAAGTTGTTACCACAATGCCTACATGGATAGTAGAACCTATCTCCAGGTTGTTTCCTATGTTCCTCGACAAATCTAATAAATTGATCAAGACCAGAAATAAACTCTGGGTTGCAACGATTTGGAATGGACATCCATGATCTATCCATTCTATGATCAAATAGAAAACAAGTATATATTAGGGTTGACGGTGTTATATATGATAAATGTGTACACCTATCCCGTTCTTGATCACCTAATCTCACTAGTAAGTGTATAATGTTTATTCAATTTTCAAGAAATTTTGGCATCATTTCCCTACAGTTCTCCAATTACACCGATGTACATGGGCAAGTGCCCACCGACATATGTACTTAGAGAACAAACAAGGAATTGCTGACGAAACATCACGAAAACTGAATACACATTATACACTTACATCCTAGTGAGATTAAGTGTTCAAGAACAATCCCAAACCGGGGACTGTCCAAGATTTACTCCTAATGAGTAAATCTCAAACGGGTTCTATGCCAACAAAATACATGTATATATGTTGGCATTCATATACGTACAATCATAGTATCATCGTTTATATCCTAGGTTTTGTGTAACATCATTTAATTCAATTCATTATTCCATTTGGATAAGTTCATTCATTCATCATTAACCCAAATCAATCATAATCAACTACACAATTTTGAAGAACAATTATATATTGAAATAAGGTAAATCAATTACTAACAAGAGAGAAAGAAATCAATAACAATTTATTAAATTCATTCATTCATCATTAACCCTAGTTATATAATCGTTGTTAATCAGCTACACAATTTTGGAGAACAAATTATATATTGAACTAAGTTCATTCATTCCTCATTTAACCCTTATTAATCAATATTAATCAACTTTAATTGATCAATAATAATCTTATAGAAAACTCACCGCACTGGTGGAGCAGGCTGTGGTGGCGGCGACCAGAGGTGGAGGTGGTTGCAGCTATGGCTATGGAGGTGGTCGCATCTGTGGATGGAGGTGGAGGTGGAGATGACTGAAGTTGTGGTGAAGTAGGTGGCAAGCGGTGGCAGGATGGCAGGCTGTGGATGTGGTCGTTGGTGGAGATGACTGAGCAAACAAGTGGCAGCGGCGGCAATGACTAAATTGGAGTTGCGTCGGCGGTGACTGAACTGGAGCCATGGTGGCGGCGACTATATTGGAGCGGCAGTGGCGGTTCCTCTCCACAGCAACGATGACGAGCTCCTCTCCACAGCGACAGTGGCGAGCACCTCTCCACAGCAGCAGTAGCAGTGATGATAGCGACGAGAGAATCACGAGACCTAGCATGGGTGGCAATAGAGAGAATCGGGAATGAAATCGAGAAGGTGAATAGACTGGCTCGCACCGGTGCTATTCATTTAATTATCGGTGTCGGTTGTTTCTTAAAACTGACATTTAATACCATCTACAAACATCGGGACGGGGAAAAATTTTTGCAGGGACAACGCGCAAATAAACATTCTCATCGGTTCCCATGCAACACTCGACACAGAATACAGTATGAGATTTTGCCTCACGAGGGGTATTTAGGTGTCTGTTATGTTCTAAATAATTGACACCATATAGGGGGAACAAAATTTCATAGGGCTTGGCGCGGAACATGAGTCGTCGGTGTTTACACAACCGACGTCAAATTGAACATTTTGGAGGCTATATTTTCCCTAGAAAATTGTATTTTGTGGGTGATTTTGGATGTCAGTTCTTGTTTCTACCAGCTGACGTTAAAGAAAAAGTGATACTCGTGTCTTTTATTAAGCGACCAACCTCTAGACATAGGTGTCAGTTGGTAGTTTTAACCTACATCATAGTTTACTAGCGTCGGTGTTTGATTTATAATTGATTCCAGCTAATGTGACGTTATACACGTCATTTCTGTACTAGTGGTTGTTGTGGAATACATGGATCATGTACAACATGATTGGTTCTACTGAGGTCTACACATCACTCATTTATGTTGAAATTTCCTTCATTGAAGAAATGTGTAGTACATATAGGATTTTCTTGAAATGTAACAACATCTTCACTCAAGGTTTTTGGAAGTTCTACAATTTGATAGTTGTTCTCAAACATGTATCAACAAGGTAGAGCTTCATGGCCTCTTTTTCCACATATCTGAAAAAGATAACTTGTCTTCCACCTATGAAATTCCCTCCTTAACGTAACTAATTAAATGCCCTTCCTTAGATTGAGAATTTTTTTAGATGAATTATATTTAGATCCAAGAACTCCCTATCCTTCCTTGTTGGGTTTTAGGGGAGGCAGAGAAGGCAGCGGAAACAAAAATTTTCTCCTCCCAAACCCAGAACAAGGAAACGCGTCAACATCTATACAATAGGAAGGGATGGTTTGTGGAATCATACCTTGTACCAAGGCTTGCTCGGCGACAATACCTCACGCCTTGCGCGGTCTTCACCTCCGGTCTTGGATGGTGTCTGTGCAGCTCCTGGTCGTACCGGGAATGACGACTCCTGGTCTCACTGGGACTGTCGGGATTGACATCTGTCCTCTGAGCGGCAGAAATCTCCCGCCTCTGAAGTAGTCCACACGGACCACCTGGAACTCCAATCTCCTTGTCTCACAAGGAAATGGAAGGAGTCACACCCTCCTGTCAGTGTACTAGTCACTGACACACTCTCCTGCCACCAGTCGCTTTCTGCAGTTGTCTTTCCCTTGTTGTGCCTCCCTTATCGGGTAGCACTTGCTCGGGCTCTCTCGGTTACCAAAACCAGAGAGAATGACAACTTCACAAAGCAACTGGTTGCACTGAGTTGTTCTTTGAGAAGCCCCCAATACCCCTATATATATAGGAGGGTCATGGGATAGGGTTCTCTATCCCGGGCAATATGGGACTAAAGCAGGAGTAGAAGGGTTCGAGATTTTCCATAAAAATAACCAACTCGCAACCTGAATCGATCGTTTCATTTCTGAAATGATCGGTTGGGGACCTGAGCCGGTCGGTTGACATCTCAACCGATTGGTTGGGAACCATGAAACGATCAGTTCATTTCTGAACCGGTCGGTTCGTGGTCCAAATCAGTTCACGATTGACTTTCCTTCTTTTGTTTCTAATTGGTACCCAATACCAATCCTTGTTCCAATCAAATTGGGCAAGTGAAATGAAAAGAAATTTCTCACCAATCCTACTTTCCAAACTTGCTCAGTTAGACCAGTGAGCCGATCGTTTCAACATTTGAAGCAATCATTTCACCCTGTCCATGAGCCGATCGACTCACCATCTGAACCGATCGATTCACCAAGCTCATCCGATCGGTTCATCACATGAGCCAATCGGTTGGGAGTGCAGATTGTGTAGAATCAGTCAATTGCAGTTTCAATCAATCTGATACTCTAATCAATCAGTCCAACACCTTGAACATTATGATATTGAGCTATCAATCAATTGAGTGTTTAATTGAACTACTAAGCTCCTTTAGTAATCAATCTAAACATTGTTTGTGGACAAAACTCCTCTTCCAGGTTAAATCCTATGTGTGTGACCCTATAGGTCCTTTTCACATTGGTAGTGAAAGACCACACTTATGAATTCACAAGCAAAGAGTGGTGCCTAGTCACACATCAGTGCTACCCAAGTGAAATAGAAAGTTGGAGAACAACTTTCAATCCTACAATCCGTGAATGGTGTTACAGTGAATGTATAATTCCTTTGTCACTGATATCCTGAATGAACTCGAGGGATGGAACAGTCATCCTGTCAACGTTCATTCACTTTCTTGATCTCAGAGTAGATTGGAAGAGATATGTTATGACATCAATATCACATATTGATTCACACATGCGTGCACGCCTTTCTCAATCCTACTCATCAAGTGACCCTGGATATCAAACTCCCTCAGGAGGGACAAATCCCATATCTATCACTCACCCCTCAAAAGCCCCATGTATCAAAGCCACCCAATCATCACCTTTATAACAACCCATGTTTCAGGACTGGGTTTGATGATGTCAAAGTGTGTCCAACGACATGTGTTGAGTGTAGTGATTTTAGGTCAAAGAATCACACTCACCACCATCACTGTGAGTACCGACTGTGACTACCATGTCATGGTTCTATGTGTCAAACTCACGGTGGGTCTGTCTGGTACACTTGTTCTCTAACAAGTACCTATGTGTTTGGTTTGATATCTCTATATCATGACTAATGAGATTCTGTTATCAACCAACACCACAATCTAGTCGTGTGTGTCATTGCTGTCTATCTACCTTCCACAATGACATCCGACTAGGGACATAATAAGAATGTACAAACTCTTAACATCTGTATGATCTCATCGTTCAGGTCCTCAACCTGAAAGCATACGTCATTGAGTACTGTCATTCTCTAGACATTCAATATGTTCTATCAATATCTCTTATGATTGAACCAGAAAGAATTGGAAGCTTGCCTTTGATGTTTATCAAATCAATCTTAATGTATCCCACCAATCCACCCATGATTGGCTCTCAGGGCATACATACCAACAGACTCCCACTTGAACTGCGAGCCAATCACCCTTGAATCATATTCATAGTGATCTTCAAACATGTCCCACATGTTACTGTGCTCTAGTGCAAACATAGTGAGTAATGGCAACACCTTGCCAAAGTCAGTATAAATTGCATGTCTCTCATCTCTTCGCTATACGTCATACGTATGAGATGGAGTTGTCGTAATATGTGATCTAGTATTCCTTTGCTAACCTTCAGCCACATTGCATGATCAAGGATTCCAAACTGGTCATCAATGAGCGGAATATCTATAAGTTCATCTCATGAACTTCCAGATCCATATAGTATCCACTATTGTTCTCTAATGCATAGATACTCGGCATTTCCTTTTAAATGGTTTTATTGGAACACTTCCAATTACCAACAAACTTTCACTTTTATATATCCTATATATATTTTGTGATTAATTTTCTGTCCTTTCGGATGTTCGCATCAATGTAACTCTTTACATTGAACTCTTCCTTATCTCCATAGAACTATTACTTCTCAAATACTTATCAAGTTCTCATGGTATTCCAGTAACCCTTACTGGAAGTAGACAGACATCCACTCGTCATGTCCCACATACGAGTTATCAGGATAAGCACATCATATTGTCATGTCCTACATACAAGATGATGAATGCATTTTATTCTTGGCATGTCGATACATGCAAGATAATGGGATGATTACATACATGATAGATCCATATCTATTCTTAGTGTTCCCATTCTTCATAAGAATTGGACACTTGGCCTTGGGATACTAACTCCATGTAACATGGACAAGTTTTCTCCCACAGAATATGTGCATACTGAACCCTTCAGTACAGATTGCCAATGTATGCTTTCTCTTTTCAGGTCAAGAGGTTTTTCAAGAACTATCTCTATAGATCTCTATTCCTATCACATAGGAAACATCTCTATCTTCCTTAAAGATAATTTCAACTTTTTGATTTCCATTCTAGAACATTTCCATTTCACATCAACATGTGGAATGTGAACACGCTCCCACTAAATCACAGATCCCTTCTTTATCATTGACATATCAGTCAAACCCTTTGACTATATCATCAAAGTAAAGATCCAATTCTGAGTTTCTTGTACTCAATCAATCACATTGATTAGTCCATTGTAACTTATAGACTTCATTTGCATTAGTGGATTCATAAACCTTATAGGTTGTGTCACGTACACATCCTTGTTTTATTCCTAATAGGAATGTGGTTTTAGTATCCATATGCCAAATGTCTTAGTCATTAAGTTGCAATCAACAAGCATCATCCTTCTGAAAATGTTATCTATGTGTCTTAACACTTAAGATTCATTTGCGCTTATGGATTTCATCCAATGGGTGCTACCATCAAGGTCATACCTTATGGTTCACATGGAAGTCATTAGGATGTAATGGTCATAAACCATAACTCAAAATTCGGCTCCTCATATTCATCTAGATAGTTGACTTATCACATGAACAACTCATCACATAGATAAACGAGGTGTATCTGTCAAGGATATAAGAACTTACAACTCCTTGTGATTCTTAATGTCCTTTATTAGTGTGGGGTATTCTTTTATTAAGAAGAATTCGGTTATTTGATAATCATTCTCTAACTCCTTAGAGTATGATTCCTTCTTGATTTAGACATCACCATGCCTTAATCATGAGTTCACTATGATACACTATCATAATCACTCATAAGGATCTCAAACATTTGGTCCAAGTATTTCATTCATTGATCTCATCAAGAATTAACACTTTACCAAATTTGCACTTCATCTATGATAATCTTGAACACTTCAAGATATTCTTATTGGTATTTCTCTAAACACCATTTGAAGTATTAGCATTTGTTCCAATAGGTATGTAAATACATCACATGCATCATACCTAATAGGATAATCATTCTCCCACTACCTTTAGTGAAGATTGATTAATCATGTCCAAGATATTCATGTCTCTTACTGGTTCTCTAACCAAAAGAGTCTAGATTTATCCATCACATGGAAACTAGAAATGAATTTCTCATGATTGATGTTAATTTGATTGTTTGAGTTATCTATAACTTTTAGGTATCATTTTATCTTATGCATATCAAATACCACAAGATAAACAAGGCATTGCCACAAAGATCATATCTTTAGAAATTGAAACATCTCTTTATTGATTGCCATCATTGTCATACAATATGCAAAAATAAAGTGTTTCTATCTATTGGAAAATATGAAATAGTAGTTCATAACTGTATTGCATGCCTTTTAGGCTAAAAATAAACTAAAGTACTCCTATCTATGGCGGAAACACTTGCCCCATTTATTGAGTGCTTTATACTTTACATTTTGGTATCATATACCTCAAAAGTGTTACAAGTTTACTTTCATGACACCTTTAAGTAGAGATGTTTATTGCCTCCTTCTTCTTTTGTTCTTCCAGATAGAGAGGACAATTCCTTTTCCAATGTCCTGGCTTTTGACAATGGTGGCAATTGCCTTTCTTGGTCACACCTCCCTTGGCCTTGAGAGCTGAAGATGACTTGGGCTCCTGGCTAGCATCAGAACCTTTCTTAGCTTTGCCCTTGCCCTTGCCCTTGCGCTTGGACTTGCCTTTCTTGCTCGTGATCACCATCAAAGACTTAGTCTTGTCCTTCTTCATCTGTGTCTCGACTGTCCTCAACATGCCCAAAAACTCTGACAGTGGCCTATCAAAGTTGTTCATGTTATAGTTCATCACAAACTGACTGTAGGATTATGGCAACGATTGCAGTATCATGTCAGTAGCCAACTCTTGGCTCAGTGGAAATCCCAGTCTTGTCAGGTTCTCCACATACCCAATCATCTTGAGTGTGTGAGGACCAACTGGATCTCCTTCTGTCATGACGCACTTGAACAGTGCCCTTGAGACATCGTATCTCTCTTGTCGTGCTTGATCTTCATACATGTTCCTGAGATGTTGAATCATCTCAATGAAACCCATGTTCTCATGTTGTCTCTGCAACTCGTGGTTCATAGAGTACAACATCAAGCACTTTGCATCAATGGCATCATCAGAATTCTTCTTGTAAGCATCCCTTTCTGCCTTTGGTGCATTAGGAGCAAGTTCCTCTGGAATTGGAGTATCCAGGACATAGAGCTTTCGCTCTTGAGTGAGAACAATTCTCAATGTCCTATACCAGTCGTGGAAGTTTGTCCCATTTAGCATGTCCTTTTCAAGGACCGATCGCAAAGAAAAGTGATTGTTGTTTGTTGTCATTTGTACTACAAAAGGAAATATGCAATTTTAGTCCAAAAACTCATTTTTGACTTATTTGATTGATTTGAAAAGTTGATGATATAATTAGGCCTTTAATTAATTATCGCTCCCACTATTTTAGTTCAAATTGATAGCCCTCATCATCAATTCCGAAGATTGCAGCGTACAACCTTCTAGTGGGCAAGATCCTGAAATCCTCTAAGTCATGGACCAGCTAGAGCTATCACCCACAACTTAGATCTCTCAGGTAGGCAACTCTTGCCAATTGCATCATATGCAACTCTTAATAAGATGTCATATGCAATTCCTTACCATGATCACCTCCATGCCTCAAGGTACTAGATCCCATCTAGATCACCTTGTTAAGTCCGACCCAAAGCAAACACGATGAATATGCACCCTTCTAGGGAAGACCCACATATCCATCCTTCACGCTTCAACGAGATAGATGGTGCACCACGCTAGGGCGTGCCCACACTTGGTCTATCAAGATTTTCACGTGTGTCGCATTTGGAAGGCATCTAAAACTTAATATTTAATGAGGGATTTGGTTTTTATATACATATACATATCCAATCACCACAATATATAGTATGTATCATATACATGCTATATCCCACAGAAAACATGTGAAACGATAAAAGCGATGATTTTGTCCATCCTAATGTGATTCCTCGAGCCAAGAGGAATCACAGTCATCTAGGTCTACATCATATGCAACATGTACAAGATGAACTCTGTGTTTTGCCTTTCTGGGTTTGATCAACTCATCACATGACTGATCGGCTCGCCATCAGGCCGGTCGGCTGGGTGCCACCAGCTGATCAGTTGGCTCCTCCAACCGATCGATTCACCTGGTCATCGTGCATCTCATCATGGCCGCCACCCGCTCGTCTCGCTCCTCAAACCGGTCATCAACCGATCGGCTCACTCCTTGAACCAATCGTCTCGAATGTCAACTGATCGGTTCACACCTTGAACCGATCGTCTCAGCTGTCGTCAGGATGTCCTCCATTCTTTGACATAATAGGAAATAAAATTCTATCCTATTTTACATTGTAAAAAGAGAAACCTCGAGTTACATTCGAGGGGAGCAAAGGTAGGAAAGAAATCTTGAATTATTTCGAGTTACATCAGGAATAGGAGAAGGAAGATCGGTGCACAGACCGAGATGCAAGCAACCACATACAACCATACACAGATAGGGTTTATTGGCCATAACCACGCTATACATCCACCACAAAACTTATTTAAGGGTGATGTGTATCGAGTGCATTAATAATACATATCATTTATGTAAATTGGGATTTTTGGATTTTGGGATTGGACATGCATAAAGCCAATTTTATTCGCATCGTATGCAATAAATTAAGGTGACAAACCAAAATCGATCATATCGATAATCCTAAAGTATAGAGCATTTGACATGGCTCTGATACCACTGTTGGGTTTTAGAGGAGGCAGAGAAGGCAGCAGAAACAAAAATTTTCTCCTCCCAAACCTAGAACAAGGAAATGCGTCAACGTCTATACAATAGGAAGGGATGGTTTGTGGAATCATACCTTGTCCCGAGGCTTGCTCGGCGACAATACCTCGCGCCTTGTGCGGTCTTCACCTCCGGTCTTGGACGGTGTCTATGCAGCTCCTGGTCGCACCGGGACTGATGACTCCTGGTCTCACCGGGACTGTCGGGATTGACAGTTGTCCTCCGAGCGGCAGAAATCTCCCGCCTCTGAAGTAGTCCACACGGACCACCTGGAACTCCAATCTCCTTATCTCACAAGGAATTGGAAGGAGTTGCACCCTCCTGTCAGCGTACTAGTCACTGACACACTCTCTTGCCACCAGTCGCTATCTGCAGTTGTCTTTCCCTTGCTGTGCCTCCCTTATCGGGTAGCACTTGCTCGGGCTCTCTCGGTTACCAAAACCAAAGAGAACGACAACTTCACAGAGCAACTGGTTGCACTGAGTTGTTCTTTGAGAAGCCCCCAATACCCCTATATATAGGAGGGTCATGGGACACGGTTCTCTATCTCGGGCAATATGGGACTAAAGTAGGAGTAGAAGGGTTCGAGATTTTCCACAAAAACAACCAACTCGCAACCTGAACCGATCGTTTCATTTCTAAAATGGTCGGTTGGGGACCTGAGCCGGTCGGTTGACATCTCAACCGATCGGTTGAGACCCATGAAATGGTCAGTTCATTTCTGAATCGATCGGTTCATGGTCCTAATCAGTTCCTGATTGACTTTCCTTCTTTTGTTTCTAATTGGTACCCAATACCAATCCTTGTTCCAATCAAATTGGGCAAGTGAAATGAAAAGAAATTTCTCACCAATCCTACTTTCCCAACTTGCTCGGTTGGACCAGTGAGCCGATCATTTCAACATTTGAAGCAATCGTTTCGCCCTGTTCATGCGCTGATCGACTCACCATCTGAAACGATCAGTTCACCAAGCTCAGTCGATCGGTTCATCACATGAGCCGATCGGTTGGGAGTGCAGATTGTGCAGAATCAGTCAATTGTAGTTTCAATCAATATGATACTCTAATCAATCAGTCCAACACCTTGAACATTATGATATTGAGCTATCAATCAATTGAGTGTTTAATTGAACTAATAAACTCCTTTAGTAATCAATCTAAACATTTTTTGTGGACAAAACTCCTCTTCCAGGTTAAATCCTATGTGTGTGACCCTGCATGTCCTTTATATGTTGGCAGTGAAAGTCCACAACACTTATGACTTCACAAGCAAAGAGCGGTGCCTAGTCACACATCAGTGCTACCCAAGTGAAATAGAAAGTTGGAGAACAACTTTCAATCCTACAATCCGTGAATGGTGTTACAGTGAATGTATAATTCCTTTGTCACTAATATCACGAATGAACTCGGGGCATGGAACAGTCATCCTGTCAATGTTCATTCACTTTCTTGATCTCAGAGTAGATTGGAAGAGATATGTTATGACATCAATATCACATATTGATTCACACATGCATGTACGCCTTTCTCAATCCTACTCATCAAGTGGCCATGGATATCAAACTCCCTCAGGAGGGACAAATCCCATATCTATCACTCACCCCTCAAAATCCCCATGTGTCAAAGCCACCCAATCATCACCTTTATAACAACCCATGTTTCAGGACTGCGTTTGATGATGTCAAAGTGTGCCCAACGACATGTGTTGAGTGTAGTGATTTTAGGTCAAAGAATCACACTCACCACCATCACTGTGCGTACTGACTGTGACTACCATGTCATGGTTCCATGTGTCAAACTCACGGTGGGTCTGTCTGGTACACTTGTTCTCTAACAAGTACCTATGTGTTTGGTTTGATATCTCTATATCATGACTAATGAGATTCTGTCATCAACCAACACCACAATCTAGTCTTGTGTGTCATTGTTGTCTATCTACCTTCCACAATGACATCCGACTAGGGACATAATGAGAATGTACAAACTCTTAACATCCGTATGATCTCATCGTTCAGGTCCTCAACCTGAAAGCATACGTCATTGAGTACTTTCATTCTCTAGACATTCAATCTGTTCTATCACTATCTCTTATGACTGAACCAGAAAGAATTGGAAGCTTGCCTTTGATGTTTATCAAATCAATCTTAATGTATCCCACCAATCATCCCATGATTGGCTCTCAGGGCATACATACCAACAGTTCTCAAACATGTATGAGCAAGGTAGAGCTTCATGGCCTCTTTTTCCACATATCTGAAAAAGATAACTTGTCTTCCACCTATGAAATTCCCTCCTTGACGTAACTAATTGAATACCCTTCCTTAGATTGAGAATTTTTTTGATATGAATTATATTTAGATCCAAGAACTCCCTATCCTTCCTACCTATATTGATTATTGGGTCTAGATGACCATTCTACAAAAATTTTGTTGTTGTAATTCCCTATATCCATAATTCCAATATATTTATCTAATGAAGGCAAGACTATAATTCACACAAAGAGAAATAGAGTAAGATGGTTATATATCTTGATCCTAAAGTAGAGGTTGTCATCATCATAAGAGGGATGAGAGAGGCACATCTAAATATTGTAAAATTCTCAAAATATGTTCCTAATCCACTTAGTAGTTAATACATGTTAGCATCCTTGAGAGGTTTCCTGATAGCATAAAAATGATCTTATAGAAGCCATAAATTTGACAACTGGCCTACTTTCCTTAAAATTTTGACAAGGATTTGTTGTCAGTTTTACTAGATGAGTGAGTTCACATAAGTATTTTGCAAGAGATTTCCAAATATGTCTCAATATAGTCACTCTTATGATAAATCCAATCACCTCTTTAGTTAGTGTCCCTTGATCCACCCTTTGACTGAACAATTAGTCCTCATATAGAGAACATACTTAGGATGTGGAGTGACCTCGCAATCATCAACAACCAAGATCTTTTTAGGAGGTTAATTGGATTTGTTAATGAATGCTTTGAGATATTTTCTTTCATTAGGACTCACACTTATACTTCCCAACATAAGTAGTTGACGGTGTTGATCTTGTGGGAGACAAAATTGGTGATATTCATGCTGACATGATAGGGACACTTTTGGAATGGATCCTATAAAAGTGGAAGAGGAAAAAATTTTCGCCATAGAGCTAGAACTATAAGTCCATCCAGGATCCCAATGCCCCAAACCAAATTAGAAATAGAGAAGGATGTTGTTTAATGGTGAAATGAGCAAAATGTGAAACCCCTTGAATCATGAAGTGAATAAGAAGGGTGTTACAAGGACATAGAGAAATATAGGAGAGTGGTGTGAGAAGTTGTATCTATTAAAATGTAAATAGTGTGTCTCACACAAATGGGATCATTCCTTTTTATGTGGTCCATTTATATAGAATCAATTAAATAACACAAGGCACTAACATTGGTTTTATGGGCTTCTTACATGGAAATGATGCATGCATCATTCTTCCCCTTCTATACACCTTAAGTATTTGGTATCATTTATCATCTTCCTTGTCTACTGGAGCATGTATAATTATAACTATTTTGAATAGTTGATTTTATGACTTATTTGACTAGAAATTTGAGCTTATTCATTCATATTTCACAAAATTGGCATATAATTATTTGTGTGCCAATAATTTCTTTTTTTCATGTAATTAGAAATTTTTTGTGTGTTATCATTTGAATATGTTCCTTATCTCATTTCAAACAATGTGATTTTTGTTGGACAAAGTCAATAGCACTGACCTCCCATTAAGTGCTGCCAAATTAATTGATTATGAATTTCCCAAATATAACAAAATCTACATCATAGTAAAGTCACGACACTAACCATTGCTCGATAGAACCATCCTAGTAGAGTCGGTACAATTGACGAGATGTCGTTGGAACTGAGATAGAATCAAAATTGTATATAAAGTTCTGACTTCAAATTTAGTGCTACTGACACCATAAATACATTGATGGTTAAGATTTAATTATTGTAATTGAACGATCCAAGTTTTATCTTAGATTTTGGTACCACATAAGAACTAATTTAGGAAAAAACACTAACCTATAGACTCTTGGCTTCTTCACAAACCAAAGGAAGAAGAAAAGGAAAAAAGAAGCAGTAAAACACTTCTTGACAGACTAGAGACACAATTTAACAAGATTAAACAATGCATTGGCCTCAAATTAAATGTAGGAATTTCGTATTGGTTCCACCATGGGTTCATCTACTTTTATGAAAGTTTTTATCTAAAATTATGTTGTGATACATATTGAACATATAGGACTAATCCCCTTGGTATCTAGGGCTCAGAAGTATCCTGATGTGATTTCATCTTGAAGATTGAATTTTACTAATTATAGTTTTTTTAACAATAGTCACAATCAAGAATGATTGTTATTGTCTATGCCACTTGAACATACATCATATTTCAAACAATTTATTGTTTGAAAGGGGGATTTATTGTTAGATGAATTCTCATAAATATGATTAATAATGGCGCTACAAAAGTGGTCCTACAATTATGAAGGAATAATTGAGAGATCATATTTTAATAATTCAATGTACAACTTAATGGCTATGATGGTAGGTTTATGAGTAAATTGAATATGGTATTAGGCTTCAAGAGGAAGTGATGATAATTATAGGTCCCTATTTAAAAGCAACTATCATTTGTTATAAATCAGGTAAAAAATCAGGTGTGGACACTATGGTGAAATTAGTAAAGCTAGAAATTCCAGTTATAATGATTCGAAACCACCTTGTAAATTTCTTATTAGTTTTAACTTTGGTTAATAATCAAACTAATCAACATTTTCCTTTGTTTTACTAATTATAAATAACTAATAGTAGTTTCTAGTGTTTCATGTTCCCTAAGTCAGTCACTTGGGACCTCTTATGTTTCCATTGTCACTTCTACCATATACTTGCTTTTCATAGATGTAATTTTTACATTGTCAATTTTTTGGCTCTGTTATTAGAGAACTAGCACCCACCAATATTACGAATGTTAACACCATACCGTTTAGGTAATTTTTTGTTTTGATTTAACTTATTGGATTTTTTTGTATATTTTCTCTTGTGCCCTTTGATTCCTTCACTCAGATAGTATGTAGGGAGTGGGATCCAGGAGGGGATCCACTCCTCACTATATCAAACAAGAGTCATCATCAATATAAGAAACATGCTCTAAATTCTTGCAATGGATGAATAACATTTATTTAATCTTTCATGAATGTATATCATATAGACCAAAGTATAGTGGAAGAATAAAATACCATAAATATTTTCGATTTACAAGATTACAAAATTATCTTCCACTAGGGGTGTACATGATAGAAATAACTTTTTCACTAAATAGAGGGATGTCCAAGCTATTTCACGTCTTCTCCTAAGATTAAGCTTCACTAATCTAAGTTGAAGTCATCATGTCATGTTCACTATGTCCTTCACCTAAGGGATTTGAAGCATACCCCACAAAACACAAAGTGGAAGTTGTCAGCATAAGATTGTTGGTATGTGCAGATAAATAGAGATTGAGCAATATTAGGGAAAATAACAACATATACTTGGAAAGGCTTCCAACAAAGAGGGAATAAGAACATCCAAGTGGATATCGAATAGAATATTTGAAAGTATACAAAAGATGCACTTGCCATATAACAAAATATCAAAATGTGCCACATAAGCACAAAAAATAAATTAGGGCATATAATCCATAAAAGTAATCAACAATTTAGCGTGCAAGTGAGATAAATGCAACATCATTTTAGATATGAATTTAGTGGTTGTTGATTATACACATAATATGATAGAGAATGACATACTACCAAACTCCCAAATATATGCATTTGGGTTGAAAGGAGCACAATGGCAGGGGAATTAAATCTAGTGCCTAATAATATATGTGACATGAGAATGAAATATACTGTCTTAAAAGGGAATAAAACCTAGAAACCAAAACATTATAACTCTACTACTAAATCAACAATCATGCAATAATGTAGAGGCAATTGAAAGTTTAATCACAACAAATAAGGGATGAGAACATCGAATTATTACCAAGTGGGGTCAAATGGCCCGCAAACAAGTATTCAACCATCTACACAATTGAGATACATCATAAGGCCATAAAAGGCCATGCGCATATCTAATATCTTAAGAAGATCACAAGATCCCTATCAAAATATAACAACTCACATGAGTCAGAAACCTCTAAAGAGAGAGGGAAACTGTATATGGTATATGTCATAAAAAAGACCAAGAGTGGGAAAACATATGTGATTGCTCGATATGATTAAAAAGGGATGCAAAATACCTCAGATCTAGTCTATCAATATCCAAGGCATATCCTAGATCCAAATCAAAGTCACAAGCCACATACTAACACATATATGAAATTAGGGTTAAGTTCACATTAATTACATAAAACCTAAAAATCTTCTTTTTGTTATTAATGAATTGGGTTATCAAAACCACACCTCATCTTATAGATTATATTTCCCTCATTACATAGCATATTTTACTATATATTTTGGATTTATAGATTATCATATATAAATTTTATAAATTCCAATTAATTAGAAAAATCCTTCAAAATCACATATTTATAATACAAAATTTGGGTTATAGAACTTACACCAATTTTTAGACTAAAATCTCATGATTCCAAAACATATTTCATTTATTTTTGAGCCATATATAATTTACTATGAATTTTTTAAGATCAATAGGTTTACTTATTTTTAAACAAAATCACATTGAGTAATTACCAATACACGTGCAGATGATTTATAACCATATTGCATGATAGGGGCAAATCAGTACATTGCTTGGAATCAAATTTGCATGATAGGGGCTTTGATCCAAATATTATTCTTCAAGATTCAAAGTAAACCAGACCTCAAGGTCATCACACTAGACTTCAAGGTGATCTTCTGGTCTCAACAAGTCCAATGATGGGCATAGAGAGGATCAATAATGACCAAAGCACCCTATGCCATGAAAACAAATTCTTGATGGAGCAAGGAGCTAAGAAACCAACAAGGACAAAAAAAACCCAAACCAGACACACTAATAGAGTTGAAAAATCCCCAGGGAAGATGTCGGCGGGATGAATGAAGTTATTGAGACCAAAACCATCAAAAAGTTGTGAATTTCTACAGTAATAAAAATGCACCTTTTCTGAGAAGGACTGAGGGTCGATGCAAGGGAAAAATGAAACATGCTATAACCAAGGGAATTCAATTATGTGAAAATCAATGAGAGGTTGTCGACAAGATTACCACAAATATAGTTGGATGGTGGAAGCGAGAGGAAGCCACAACAATGAAAAGACATCAAAGATGAAAATTGTAAAGAGTGAGACCTGATAGGGGGTCCACTCTTCACTGAATTGAAGAATATGTCCATCCAGTCCCAAACATACCAAAAGGGTAAGAAGGGAAGGAGGAATTTCATTCATTTCTCAAATAGTACATATTACAGAGCATGATAATGGATAAGTAGTGGAAACAAAACTATTACAAAGTTACAATGTGTATCATAATACAATTTCTCATCATCATAAAAGGTGATATTACAAAACTTGAACTAACTACAATTAAGGCCAGTAGCAGAGAGTAACCTAGCCATTCCAAGCTATCCTTAGGTCGAATACCACATATACGATATTTGTACATCCTTGTCTTCTAATGTACCTACACCTGGGTGGAAGGGAACATCACCCAGAACATAGGAAACAAAGTTTAGGTTAGCAAAGGCTGAGTATGTACATATAATAAACAATTTGGGCATTATATTGGGTTAAAAGAACAAAAGAGATGTTTCCACAAGAAGGGGCTATTTGAAATTAGGTAAGTTCAAAAGAATTATAACAAGAGAAATGTAACAAATGAATGAGGCATATTAAATTTCAGACTGCAAGCATGATGATCAAAGAGTGTGTCTTGCCATACAATAAATCACAAATCCAAACTAAATCAAGATAACATTTGCATGCATAACAATGTAGACTAAATATACCTAAAACAGGGCCATAACACCATAGGATCATGGCCTAAAAATAAATAAGGGTGGAAACACACACCCGGGTGGAAATGCACGCCCTATATAAGTATGGTTGTACATAAGTACCACTATTCTAGATATTCTAGTCAAACATGTAGCATGCATAAAATAGAGAGGCAAGACTAGCAGTTCAGTCAATTCTTCATAAAATGGCAATCATAACAAGGGGGTCTAAGAACCCATATAAATAGAGTACTTCATCAACCACATGAATATAATGAATAAGGAACATGAGATATGAATGTCCAAGTAAATGAATTTCAAGTGGAATTAAAAGTTCAAGAGATGCCTCATTAAAAGAAAAGTAGGTTTAAGTCAAATAATGCCCAAATTAAAATAGAGAATGTACATACCTTATGATCAGACTTATGTAGTCAGTAACACTCCTTAAGTTTGGGTCACAACTTTCACAACCTAATCATCAATGCACATTCAATTAATATAACGACCATTGATTCTCTTACTTAGAAAATGACCCCACAATAGGTTGAAAATCCAGACTCAAAGCCTAGCCCATTAAAACCATTGAAATTTTCTTTTATTTCAAGAATTTACTTTATGTATTATTTAATTGATCCAAAAATTAGTTATGAATGTTACTGAGTTAAATTTATTTCTGAATAAAAAAAAGAAAAATAAAATAAGAAAAGACAATGTGCTCTAGAATGAAATGTGATTATTAACACGACATTATGCTAAAGCCTTAGTAGCTTGCAACTACCAGATCCGTGTTCAAATGTGGGTCAAAGCTGAAGAAACTATAGTTATGCCCTTCATGAGCTCAAGATCACTAACTACTTATTCGAATCTACTGATTAAAATATGAAACAAAATTGGGGATACGATCCTTGACCTGCCAGAGAAACCAAAAATCCAACTTCATGACTATGGTGGCGAGGTAAGTGAGCAGATTTGAACATTAATAAAAAGAAAAGGCAGGCTATTTACCAAATACGAGATATTAGTCTCAAGAAGTCTCAACCACTCTGACTACCACTACCGATCTTTCTTGTTTAAGCTCCATGAGTCATAGCTACATAGCTCCGACTAGCCCATGTCCGTAGTTCGGGATCGGCGAGAAGCTTGGAGCCACCTCATCGAGTAGGGACCTCTTGAGCAGTCTCGGAGATCCTTCTAGACAGCTCTGGTAGACAGCTCTGGCCTCGGCAAATTTGACGATGAGGTAAACAAGCATCGTCACCAAACTGGAAACCAGTAGAGGAGGAGAGACTGAATGTGGGGAAAGGCGAGGAGGAATGGTCGCCAAATTAACACCTACAAATCCTCCACAAAAAGTAGGCGACGACAGGGTTCTTGCCACTGCCAAGACTAATGGGCACCGGAGAAGGGCTCACTTCCAGCTATAGATATGTGCACGTTGGTGTGTTCCTAGTGTACCAACGGTGGATTAGGGTGGTACGGCCATGGGCGCGAGGCCACTGCAAGGCGATGGAGGTCACACGGAGGTGAAAATAGAGGACTAACAGAGCTGGGTTTGATATGGATTTTGTTGGATACTAAATCCTAGTTGGATTAAGGTCATCGGCGCAAGAGGAGAAGGAGGAGGGGGACGTGCAGAGGGGAAGAGAAAAGAAGGCAGAGGCGACCATGGGACGAGGTCTAGAGGAGCCGACAGAGGTGTATTTGGCTATGCAGACTTGTCTTGATGGCGTCATCGTAGGTGGAGGCTGATCGCGTGAAGGCAGGCAACTAGATTTCCATGGTGGTTGTGTACTAGGGGAAAAGATGAAGGAAGAGAAGAAGAGGGGGAGGAGGAAGAAGAGAGGTAGGTGGAAGAGGAGAAGCATTGGTGTGAAGTGAACAAGAGAGAGGAGAGAAAATGGTCGAAGAAGACTACCGCTAGAGCATCCCTGTAAGTAGGAGTTGCAGATGATTTCACGGAGTCGGCTGCATTCTGTCATGACTATAGGGCGTCAGGTAGAGTGACATCGAAGGCTAGTTAAGTCTTAGGATGAGGAAGACAGAGAAGATAGAGAAGGGGAAGGCAGGCGACGGAGAATTGGACGGAGGTTGTAACATGGATATTCATGACTAGGTTGAAGGGAAAGACCTGATTGAGGTTGGACGGCGTTGAGCACCGTGGTGGTTGTGGAAAGAAGGTGTGAGTAGGTTTTTGGGGGTGGCCAGCGAGTCCTTTGTGACTGCTTGACTGGTGGTCACAGTGTCTGATCTCAGCAAGCTGTCACGGCAGCTGATGTAGCGGGGAAGATGGAGGTAGAGGCGACGTCCAGTAGGTCGTGTGAACAGAGGGGAGTAGGTGGGTGATGAGCGGTGAGGGGTAGAGGCTCAGAGGTTCGCGAGGCTGGAGGCGTGGATTAAGAGGGCGAGGAAAGTGCTGCCAAACCTAGGGGCACGGAGGAGAGACTAGGTCAACGGTCGTTTCCCCCCTGTGCAGGAAGTGGTCACCGGTCGTTAGGTAGGGGATAAGTCAGATACTCACGAGATCCATGAGAATAGATGAGCCTGACCTGGTGACATGTTTATAAATAAATTTTGAATGATATTAGTGAGACTATATAACCATTCATTAAATGTATTTGCTCCTATAATCAATGGTGGCACAATTCTTGTAAATAAATTCCTTTTATCTTTTAATCCTATAGGATTATAGGGGGTCAAATTAGAATCAAGCCTATTAAATGGTTTATTCATACATTGAATTATATTATTAATTTAATTTGGCCTTGAAATCTTAATGTCTCACATGAGAAGGATATTACAACTATATTATGCTATTTCACTTCAATTATCATAATATATCTTATATTAGCGATAAAGTGCTAGATAACAACATAGTCATGAGGCGCGTTGAAGAGGGGAGTATTAACCTATATGTATAGGGTTGAGTATGTTACAAAAATACTAAATGGTTGGGTGAAACAAATAATGGGATAAACAATTGTCTTGATGGATAGGTTCTATAGGTTGTAGTGAAGGGACTCATGGGTTTAAATAACTTTGAATTGGTTTATGAGATCTGGAAACTTCAATTGGATCAATGTTTACAAGCAACTAGGCCATGACAGGAAAAAACATAATTACTTTACTCTATCACAACTAGAGAGAATAAAAATACATGGAAACAAATTTGGAAAACATTAGTGAAGAAATTAAAGAAAAAGGTTAAGGTATGTGAGAGAGTAGGACAAATGAAAATAGGGAGTTGGCATTGTTACTGTTCATGGCTAAGGCCTCCTACTCATTGTAGGATGAGGCACACACATTCGATGAAGATCAAACAGTCTTCAAGAGCCCATGTGAATCCCTAAAAAAGGGAAGGGAGAGCATAGATGGATAAGAAAATCTAAGACCCATAAATATACATGTGAATGTGTGACATTGAAATAGATTTGGGACCTTAGGAAAATGAAATCATTACTTAATATTAGACATTTTACCGTAGATTAAGTATATTTTCTTAAATATTTTATTTGGGGGACCAAATAAGTTCAAGTCAAAGACAAATTGCTAATTAAAACATGTAGAATTCGGGTTTTACATTGCTTTCCACTTTGGAGTCATCTGTTCTATCATTTAATTTTCCAAAGTTACTCTTATATTTTACTTCCAACTGAAATTAGGGCATATAAATTTAGTTATTAATGTGAAACTTGGCCCGTAAGCAAACTAAAATAAGCATATTGTGGATTAATGATTAGTTTATTCTTTTGAGACTATTTGTTAGGTTATTTCATGGATTGTGGTTAAAGGGTTTTACTTCCATATCTATTTACCGAACATATATTTTTGGATAATACTTTTTATATTCTTGTTAGCATTATCTTCACACTACTAACTTTCCTTAACTCTTACATGCAACCACTTTCATTATTTAGTTAAACTTTTCCTTTTAAAGATGTTAAGTGGAGTTTTACTTCCGATTAAAAACAAAATAATTCTTTGTTAATCCGTGTATCCTTTTAATGAGTTTTACAAAGTTTCCATCATTATCATTGATATTGATATGTTAAAACTCATTTCCAACTACCTTAATTATATACCCTTATTTCATTCCAAACACTAACTTATCAATCCTATTTAGGTCTTGAAGGGTATAACTTATACCCTATTTGGGTTTAATCTTGAACTAAAACCACAAGCATCAAATCCTTAGGATTAGGATGTCTAGGTCTTGGAGGTAGGATTCAGTATGTTACAACACTTTGTTTCTTAAAGATGATTTCATCCCCCAAAATCCAACCATCCTTACACTACCAACAAACGAATCTCCACCCGTTAGATAATTTGAAACCTATAAGTCAAAATAAACATTTTTAAGGATATTAAATTTTCATTTTACATCACTTAGTTGTGAATACTAGGTATGTTTACAATGTAAATAATTAAAGCATCCAACTAAAATATATTATAAACCTAGGGTTGAGTTTCAATCCTTGGGGTTCAGACCTAACACCCTATGGTTCAAATAAGAATCTAATAAGACACTACATACAACTCTACAAAACTTAACGGAGTAAAAGATGGTAGGTCCACTAAACCATTAGCAGAATCCACATCTTCCTAGTTATGACTCCATACCCAAAATGAGGGCTTTATATCTCTACTCCAACTAGTTGGTGGGTTTCCATAAAAAACTTCATGCATTCCATCATTTTGACTTAATTCAAGAAAACATCGAATAAAATCTAGAGTAAAATTTTTGTACATATAGTAGTATATATAAAAATAAGATTTTATTTTAGAAATCATGCATAACAAATCAAAGATGAGATCAAAACTAAGGTGATAACTAGGCCATGAATTTTCTATATTTAGATCTCTTTATCCTACTACTTTTCATTCTCATTACTCAACTCCATCTCAAAGTCAAAACTTATAACATCCTAAAAGATATATCCCAACTGATCTACATATTAGGGTATGATAAAGGGATCCCATCACATTAGGGCTTACACATCAAGATCCTTATGTGCACCTCATATGATTCCATTTTTTTCTTTCATCACTTCATGAATAGGTATATATTAGGGTAAACATCTCACTTAGAAGGTTTCCATGTAGGGTAGGGGTTTCTACTTGGGGGAGAAAAAATTTAAATAGTTGCAATCTGATTGACATGCATCTGATACCATCTTGCAAGGAGTCGGACTTGAGAGGGGATCCACTCCTCACTAAATCAAACAAGAGTCATCACCAATATAACAAACATGCTCTAAATTTTACAATGGACGGATAACTTTTATTTATTCTTTCATAAACGGATATAAAAATAGCAAAGTATAGAAACATAATAAAATACCATGACAATGTTCAATTTATGAGATTAAAAGGTAATAAATCTCCCACTTGGGGTTTAATGAAAGAATGCAACTTCTTCACTAAGTATAGGTATGTCGAAGCTATTTAAAGTCTATCTCCCTAGAGCCAGCTCTACTAAGCCAAAGTCTGGTCATCAGGTCTAGTCCACCATGTTCTTCACCTAAGGGGGTTGGAAGCATAGCCCACATTAGAAGAAAAAGTGTAAGTTTTCAACACAAATATGTCGGCATGTGCATATAAATTGATCTTGAGAAGTATTAGGAAAAGAACAACAATATACTTGTCAAGTCTTCCAACAAAGAGGGAACTAGAACACCCAAGTGGGTATCAAAGAGAAAAATTTAAAGTATATAAAAGATGCATTTTCTATAAAGAGTGGGACCCGATAGTGGGCCCACTCAATGGTACAAATATAAGCATGACATAATTAAAGCAGCAGAAAACAAAACTATTCATGAAGTTACAAAATGTTTCTATATACATAACTTTCTCACCCTAAGGATGGTACATAAAATGGAAAGGTTACATCTATAAACTCATAACACCATATGCAGAGGGTAACAAGGCTATCTCAAGTTGTCCTTGTCTCCACCATTTAGCTCGCAATCATCCTGAGTCTTTTCCCTATAAAGCACCTACACCTGGGTGGAGGAAACACCCAGAAAAATTGGAAAACAAGGTATGTATCAGCAAAAGCTAAGTATGTACATTAGAAGATTAACTAGGGCATTGAAAGTAAAGTAAGATGTTCACGTCAAAAAGGGGGTCATGAAATCTAGGTATGTTTCAAGGAGAATTAACAAAAGAAGGAATTTGCAAAAGAATGAGGTAGTATAAATAATCCAATAAACAACAAACCTTGCCACAATCAATCATCACATTACTATATTTATTTGCATGTAGATATATTGGACTAAATTAACTATAGTAGGGCCAAGACACCATTGAGTCATTGGCCTAAATATATTTTGGGTAGAAAAACACACCCATAGGCAGAAAAGCATGCCTCTGTATATATAAGCATAGAAAAGCACACCCCAAGTAGAAAAGCACACCCTAATGGTTATGCATAAGCGTCTACGATAGTTACCTAGTCAAATTATCTATCATGCATATATAGAGTGGCAAGATACATTATTCATCAAACATATGTGTCACAATACAAACACAATAGCATGTGGGGTCATTGTCCCCATTCAACCTGTAAATAATAATCTCAAAAGAATGATATGTCAACTAGTGGAACAAAAGAGTAAGTATGTCAAGAATTTGCCTCATTATGGAAAAATTGAGTCATAAAATGCTCAGTTATAAATAAGGAGGAGTACATACCTGATCTTCACAACTATCCCGATCTCTAGTGGTGAACTTCATAGTTCTTCCTTCATGACCTAAAGGTGTTTTACATATACATTAGTCCACAATTACTGGTTCATGATAGAAAGTATGTCTAAACTTAGTATTGGTTGCCTATAGCCGGGTTAGGGTTTAGGTATACTCAGATATGTATTTATTTATTACCAAGAGTTTTAAGTCAACATTTCAACTTATTCTTTGTCAACATTCCTACTTGTAATTGTAGTTCTTTCCTCCCAAGCATAGCATAATATATCCATTTAGAGCCTTTTATTATAGGCCGTCCATGCATAAATGAAAGGTGTTTCTTATATATTATTTTCTTCTTTTAACATTAGTTCAAGTTATAAATATACCACTCATTGTAATTCATAGGACTTATTATTTCTCACCAAAGTCCATGTCACATTCATGTAGATTCAGGTGGTACATTGGTATGGAATTATAACTACTACATAGGTAATGTATGGCTCATTGCATATCTAATTCATTATCTAACTACCACACTTCTCGGATATTTACTAAAACAAGTATGCCAATGTGTGAACCTATATAATCACCATGAGGTAGTTGACTTAATAATCTAGATTACACTCACCTTTAGTTATGACATGTCCAATTAGTATTGTCTTTCCTATCCATTAAATATTTCTTAATTATTCTTTGCCAAATATATCATTGAGTATATTGGAAATAACTAATCTTCATACTAACATCTAACAAGCTAATGTATACATACTCTAGCATACACACATGTACGATCCATTACTTAGGGAAGCATGGTATGGATATGGATTAACATATGATTCATGTATGTGATTATAGTTTCAGTAGGCAAAATATTAGGACCGTCTACTTGAAATTCGTAGTCATATGCTAACATGCATATACATCAATCTAACATGACATAGACATTAAATAGTTCAACTTATGTAGTGTGAATTTCTTTATTATATATTATCATAATTAGTGCCTTAATACAGTTTATCTAGGACAGAGATTAAGACAACTTACCAGCAACTAATGCACACGCAATAATGTTTGCAGGTATGTTTCCTGAGGTGTTGGTTCATCAGCTTGATGAGATGCCCTCATCCTCATACACAGTGGCAAGGTCTAACTGCATATGAATCCTTCGTCACATGACTCTTGTACAGAATGATGTGGATGCTGGAAGCTGGCGTGGAGTGGGAGTTCAGAGGGCGAAGAGGGAGGAGGAGAAGGGGCACTAGAAGAAACATGCCAGTGCTGTTCTTGGGGTGTGAGGGATCAGGGAATGTACTTGAGATGAGGTTGGAGTCGGGGAGGTCGCATGAAGGCAGGAAGTGACTGCGAGTTATTATAAAGCATCTGCAATCAGCACGTTTTAATTGCAGATGAGTAATGGAGGTCTGCGGTTGAGTGGTGGCGGCGGACTGATGATCATCGTCATGTCGACGAGGAGGAAGGGATCATGGTGGGTGACGGTGGTGGATGTTTGGCAATGGATACAGATCTGGGTGTGGCAGGTGACTGGGATTTTGAGGAGATGATCGATGGCGGGGTGTAGGAGATGGGTCTGGCTGTGGAAGTGTCGGTGCACAGCCATTTCCTGGCGAGGTGAAAGCTGGCGGGGAAGGGAGAGGAATACACCGTGGAGGGGGCGATGAAAGGAGGAAGGTCGTTGGACGACGATGCTACCTGGAGACGCCCGACACAGCCTGGCAACACTGACGTTGCTTGTCGCTGCAGGGCGCAGGTGGAAGAGGAGAAAACGGAGGAGAAGCAAGGGAGACGAGGAGGGGAAAAAACGACGCACTCGTCTGTTGCAAAATCTAGCGCACGGTCAAGAGGGAGGGGGTAACGCTGTGTGCGTTATACCAGGGCAAAGGAGAAGGAAGTTTGGCCGAAGAAATAGGAGAGAAGGGTAGGAAGCGGAAGAGGAGGGGGAGGAAGGGGCTTCCGTTACTTGTATCTCGCAGTCCGCAGGAAAACACAAGATGCGTTGCAAAGGGGATGGAGGAGTAACGCTTTGCGTTACCTCTTTATGGAATCAAATTAATTGGTTGATAAAGTGAAGTGCTATATTGAATCTATTAAATTTAGACCAATTAAATGAGTAATCATATTGACCTAAAATTTGGCATGTTGGTCAAATAAGACATGAGGAACCAAGTTTTAATGTTAATTTAATATTCTAACCACATTTGCTATTTAATCCAATTACTTCTAATTTAGGCACTCAATTATAAATTTAATGTCTTTATTAATTAATTTGATGTATTATTTCATATTTGTCAAATCTGTTTTATCAATTGAACTAATGGCACTTTTGGATTTCGATTAGGGTCAACTCTCCTTAATTTGTGAATTTAACTAATAAGTTTAAATTGATGACTATACAATAGCTTGTTTTCCACCATATTTTCTTAGACTTAGTTACTCCTATTTAATCAAATTTTAAGTCAAATGATTTGATACCCATTTAATTAAAGGTGGACGTAAGGAATCAAAATTTAATCTTTATACCTAGATTTGGGTATGTTACATTTTCCATATAATAAAATACCAACATGTTCTACATAAGCACAACTAATAAACTAGGGAATACAACCCATCAAAGTAATCAACAATTTAGCATGCAAGTGAGGTAAACACAACACTAGTGTCAATGTAAAGTCAGTGGCGGTTAGGGACAAAACTCATTACCTGATAGGAAATGATGTACTGCCAAACTCCCAAATATATAAAGTTGGGTGGAAAGGTGCATCCATGATGGGGAATAAAACCCAATGCCTTGTTATATATGTGACAGAGGAATAAAACCCAGTGCCTGGCAAGAGAATAAAACCGAGAAACAAAATCATTATATAACTCTATTACTATTCAATTTATCAAGCATGAAATAATGTAGAGGCAAGTGAAAGTTTAATCACAACAAATAAGGGATGAGAACAACCAACTATTATCAAGTGGGGTCAAAGGATACATAAAGAAGTATTCCACCATCTCCATAATCAAGATATATCATAAGACTATAAGAAGACATGAAGTATATCCATTAGTTTAAGAAGATGACAAGATGAATATCAGAATAGAACCACCCACATGAGACAAATCTCTAAATAGAGAGAAATTATATAGGATATATGTCCCAAAAGAACAAGAGAGAGAAAACATAGGTGATGATCAATAAGATTAAGAAGAGATGCCACATACCTCATATATAGTTTACTAAAATTCAAGCTAAACAATGGTCATAACTTTGAATAGGAGATTTTTAAATATAAGATTATGCCATAAAGTGTATATAATAATGGATATGCTTGTACCCAGGTATGCAAGTCCCTTACGGCAAGTGTCACCACCTAAAAAAAATCTATCCCAAATGAATCAGGATCTTTTTGCTTTTGAAGCATGTAATCATGAACTATATCATAGGTTGTTTGTGCTAGCTTCACAATCTCACATTCCTTGGTCATATACTTCTAGGATGGAAGGGTCTTGAGGTACTAGCACCAGGAGCCACCTATTATGTGCAGAGATAAAATTAGGGTTGAGTTCAAATTAATTATAGAGACCCTAAGAATTATATTTTTTTATTAATGAATTAAACTACCAGATCTTGTAGATTATATTTCCCCCATTCAATAGAATATTTTACTTTAATTTTTAGACTTAAAGATTACTAGATATGAATTTTATAGATCCAGACCAAATAGAAAAACCCTTAAATTAGGTTACGAAAAATAAATAAAAAATTATAGAGTAAAATCACATGATTCCAATATCATGTTTTATTTTGAGCTATATATAATTTACTGTATTTTTTCTAAGATGTGTTTACTTATTTATTAAACAAAAGATCATAGAGAAATTACCAATACACCCTTGCATATGATTTATAATCATAGTAAGTGACAGTGGCATATCACTACATTGCTTGTAATCATTTTTTTGCAATCAAACCAAAATGGGAATGGCAGAACATAAGAAATTCCCATATAATCTTGATAAATGAATATAGATCGATAGAGCAAACTAGTCAAATTTACAGTGAATTAATCTCCCTCCCGTGCAGTGAGATATAAAGCCATCAAGCTCTAATACAAGGATTTTTCATCAAGAAACAAAGTACACTAGGCCCCAAGGTCATCACCCTTGACTCTAGGGAGATCTTCTAGTCTCAATCCCAAGTATGGGTAGAGAGAGGAGCATGTATGACCAGATCCCCTAGGTCATGAAAGTAGAACCACAAAGGGGCAATGAGCTAAGAAACAAACAAGGGCAAAGAGAATTTAAAGCGAACACACTAATAGACCTCAAAAAACCCCAAGGAAGATGTCATTGGGGAAGATGAATTCATTGAGACCAAAACCCATGACAATGGCAGTGAGGTGTTGTAGTAATAGAGAACATACCTCTACCAAGAAGGCTTGAGGATCGATGCAAGGGAAAAAGGCAATATGCTAAAACCATGGGAATATGATTGCATGAACATCAATGTGAGTTCGTGATGAAAATTACAATGAAGATAGAATTGGATGGTGGAAGTGTGAGGAAGCTACATCACTGAGAAGACATCAGAGATGAAAATATTTGATGGTCAGGTGAAACATAGAACTGGATAAAGAATTGGTTTCATGGAGAGGTTCTATAGGTCGTAATGAAGGGATTCATGTGTTTAAATATATGTGGGGAAATTGTATAAGAGATCTACAAACTTAACCTAGATGGATGGCCGCACCCAACTAGGGAGTGATTGGGGAGAACTAAAATACTTCACCCCGCCAACACCAGAGAGAATGAGAAGACTCAAAAACAAATTTCAAAATGACTGGACCAAGAAATTGGAGAAAAAGGTTGAGGCATGAGAGAGAGCAAGGAAAATGAAAGTTGGGAGTTGACAATGCTACTATTCCTAGCCACAGTCTCCTACTCAAGGAAGAAGAGGATCCATGCTCTTTCAGTTGAAATCAGATGGTTTGCTAAAGCCCATGATGATCCACACAAAAATGGAAACTACAACATGTATACATAAGTAATTGGCCCCATAACATATATGTGGTAACATGACATGAGAATATATTTGAGACCTTAGGAAAAAACCCATTACTTAATAACAAGTAGTATAAATATATTTTATTTCCTATATAATATGAGGGCCCAAACAAGTTACAGTTAAAGCCAAATTTGACATCTAGGCTAACCAAGGCATATAGCATTCAAACTTTACATTGATTTCCAGGAGCCATCTATTATATTATTTAATTTTCTAAAGTTACTCATATATATTTTTTCCAAAATGAAACTAAGGCATCTAGGTTCATCCATTTAATGTGAAACTTGTTCATAAGCAAATTAAGACATGAGGATTCTGAATTAGAAATTTTTTTCTTCTTTTGAGACTATTTATTAGGTGATCTCATGGATTGGGGTTAAAGGATGTTATCTCCATATATATACACTTTAAATATAATTATTGATAATATCTTCATATTATATTCTTACAATTATTGTCTCCGTAGTACTAACTTTTCTTAATTCTTACATGCAACCACTTCCATTATTTAATTCAAGTTTCCATTTTAAACATATTTAGTGGCATTTTAATTCCCATTAGAAACAAATGATTCTCCATTAATCTATATATCTTTCGTATGACTTCTAAGATGTTTTTTATTATTATCAATGGTATGGATGTGTTCAAACTCGTTCCCAACTACCTTAATCATTTACCCTAAATATACTCCACCCACTTACTTATTGGTCCTATTTAGGTCTTGAGGGGTATACTTTATACCCTGTTTAAGGGGTTTAATCTTGAACTAACTAAAAGCATCAAATCATTTGGATTAGGGTTCCCAGGTCGAGGAGGTAGGTTTTAGTATGTTATATATCATGTGTTATATACATTCATCATACATTTAAAGTTGATCAAATAATTTTTGCTTCTAATAAATAATATTTTGAGATGAGTGAGGATTCTTGGTGCATGTGTAACACTTATGCCAACTCCCTGCCCACCAAAAATGGAAGATTTGGTCATGAATGTTTAATAGTAAAGATAATAATACAGGAAACAATGGAAATAGAGGTAGAGGTGCAGGTGGGGGAGATAGAGGGAATCAACTATATCATAGTGTATTAGGGCCTCTTCAGTTGCACTTAGCAAGGCCCTATTAGAAAATAGACAATAAACATGGGAAATTACAAGATTCATCCTAGTCTTGCATCACTGGTGAAGGCTTAAGATTTCCATGGACTATATGAAGATCACATGCAACATATCATCAATTTTTTTGAACCTTGTTATACAACAAAAATATACAGTATGGCAGCCATGACTATTATTGGAAGCTCTTTCCATTTTCCTTGAAGGGTACAACCAAGACATGGTTTGGTAGTCTGACATAAAATTCAATATATACATGGGGTCATATGGTGGATAACTTCTTGATCAATAATTTTGAGCTCAAAAGACTACATAGGTGGTGGGAAAATCCATAAATTCAAGTAGGAACTTGATTAATCATATATTGACGCCTATGAGTTCTATCAAGGTGAGATGTGGAAATGTCCTCATAAAAAAATTACTTTGACTAAGTCAAAATTCTTTACTTTGGTCTAAATTTTAGGGATAATACTATTCTTGACTCAACTAAACATGATTCTTTCTAAAGAATCCAACATCTAAATGCATAAAGATCACGAGGGGTGTGCTTTGAAGCAATCATTGTGTGGTGAGAAGAAATAGTGAAAAGTTCTTTGAAGTTTAAAGAAATGCATGAATTAAAGCCACAACTCAACACTCTAACCAAGAAATTTGGAGCCTCACAATTCAACTTTACACCACATGTAGGTGAAGATCCAATGTATAGTAGAAGCAATATTAGTTGTATAGATAGGGTAATTTCAATGTAGGAGGACCTAGAAACCTTGAGTGGCTGGAGGATATGCCTAGAAAACATGTTCTAGAATAATGGAAAATATTTTATTCAATCCCACATGGACAAGAGAAATCAGGAGGCACACATCTATAGTCTTGAGACATAGATAACACAATTAGAACTAGATATTGCAGACTAGAAGAATTCAGAAACACAAGTCGATTTTGTGACCCTGAGGAGCGACAAGGAAATTTCAACTACACATGTGCCTCAGGGGTTGAACCTAAGAACTCCATCACTTCCACGCCCACTTCACCAGCCCAAGAGAAGAACTATTCTATAGATCTAGATATGTCCATGCCTATAACAAGCTTAGGGGAGGAAATCCCTAACGATAGTTATGTCCCTCCACATTAGTGCACATATGTGGAGCTGGTTCCATTCCAGTCTAGTCTAAAAAAGGGGAAGGTCTAAAAGAAATTAAAATAGTTTGTGGACGTCTTCCACAAACTTCATATTGATATTCCTTCTTTAGAAATATAAAACATATTTCATCCTACTGTAAGCTTCTCAAATACATCATCACCAAGAAGCGTATGATTAATGATACAGATATCTGGCAAACACATGAGCATGTGAGTGCCCTGATACACATGAATTTTCTAGAGAAAAGTAAGGACGGGAAGCTTCCACATCCCTTATTTCATGGGTAATATTTATTTTGGAGAGGTGTTATGCTAATTAGGGGTGAATATTAATTTAATACCCCTCTCCATGTTCACAAAGCTAGGGTTGAAGGACTCAAATGACACCAACACAACCATCAAGTTTGATGATAAATCTATAGTGCGGTCTTTAGAAATTGTGTGAATGTTTCGTGAAGGTAGAAAAATGTCATCTTTCTCACATCATTAATGTTCATGGAGCTATAGGAGGGAAATGGTTACTCCTAGATAGACCATTTCAAGTGACACTAGATGTGCTTGTTGCAATAAATAGAGGGCACCTGACACTGGGTATCAAAGATGATCCCTTGGAGTTCAATTTTCCAACAAAAGATGATCCATCATTGGGTTATGCACCATAATTGGGAGATAAACCAAGTCAATTTTTTAGTATTAATTGTCTTGGGCCTAAGGTGTTAAAAAATTGTGTTAAAGGGAGGAAACCACCATTTAGATTTTTTTTTGGTAATTATTATTTTAGTTTCACTATCATTTCATAGATACAGACTAGTTTTGATGATAAGTGAGATGCATTTGACCCTTTTTTTGATATATAGGTTGTTCACTAGGTTGATGCACCTACTTTATAGTTGGTGCACCAACTTGATAGCCAGTGGTACTAAGTGTTCTTGAGTATCCCTATAATTTTAGTCATAATGTTGATGCCACCAACATCACTATCGATTGCATCAAAATCTTACAAAGACTCTATAGTAACTCCAACCGAAAAAGGTGATACCACCCAAAACACTATCAATTATACTGACTTTATTGCACATACAGTTGCTTGCCTTCGGCCCCTCCCCATGTCAACTAGATTCAGTGAGAGGGGGATTCTATTGAAGTGATTCACAAGCAACTTTTGCACCCATTGCACGAGCCTAATGACTTTCAGATACAGAGGGAATTATGGGATGCCTGGGATCTCTTCAAGGTCAAGGCATATATCATTAGATAGATGGTTGTCCTTGACCCTAAAGGGGATTGGATGCGATGGGGGGCGTCAGACCCTCAAGAAATAAGCAAATTTGGGAATCAATGTCAATATAATTAACCCATGTGTCAATGGAACCAAACACGTATCAGAGGCGCCGACTTGTTCCCCATGTTCAACAAGATATTTGAGAATTCAAGTCAATGGAACTAGCAAAAAAATAAGTAGTGCTAAGATTATTGGCTAAAAGCAATAGTAACTATCTAATTATATGTTGATTGCATCGAATCTTGAGTCAGTGCAAGATTGCTTAATATCAAAAACCCTAATCTTTGAGTTGGTGCACCAACTCACATGTTGGTGTCATCGAACTTGACCATGCATGATGTGTCTGGCCTATTCATGGGTTTTCTTCTTCCAATTTATTAAGAAGACCTTTGCACCCACCACCATCGCAACGAATAATAGTACACCCCTTCCGTTCTTTCTTCTTGGATACTTGACATTGACATTAAAGTCAAATCCAAACTTAATAAGGGAATGGAACATGACATTTATCTTTGTCCCATTATCTTTATCCTTCATATTTATGCACTACTTTTCTTTAGGCTTTAATTTTCCTTCATTAGGTTATCATTTGTCCAATGTAAAATTTCTAGTGTAAACCATGATTTCTTTTAGATAGTTAGGTGATTTCTTTTAGCAGAATGGTATCAACTTCTCGTCTATTTTAGCATATGATTTCACTCTTATCTATAAGCTATGATTGTTTGTGTATGAGCACACAAAACTTGGAATTTTCTTGAACCAATCACTTCAAAGACATTTGGGATAAACATGATATCCCAACTTGACCCTATGGCATGTTAAAAGATGAAGAGGTCTGAGCCCTACCACTCAAGTTGTAGTGTTGAATCTTATTATTGAAGGGATAGGTTCTAGGATTACCCTGATTTTTAGATCTACCATGAGAGAGGCATATCATGGTTTAGGAATAGTCAGTTGTATCATTTCCATCCATCATAATTTCATTTCTCACCCCAAAGGAGGAGCCATTTTAATCCAAAATTTCCTTTTTGCATCACAATGCATGGTAGGAATTCATATTCTAATTTTTTATTAGCGTAGATGAAAGTGGTAATTATTTTCTTATAGATACATTTACAATTGCATGATTAGTTTATTGACATTGTATTCAGAATCAATTTCTCATAAGGTGTTGATGTCTCTATATTCTACATTTTAATTTTAAATGGGATATTATTCTTACCTATCTATCTCTATATTTGTTGAAGTCCCTAGTATTCATTGTGATAAAGTAAGGGAATGCTTTGATAGAAAATGTATGAAAAAATTAAATAGAAATGAAAAATAAAAGGGGATAAAAGTAGGGGTAGACCATGTATAATGTGAATCACATTCCCTGATAGAAACTGAAAAGTGTTGAATGTGTTTTTCATCAAAAACACCTTAAAGCACAACCTTGTCATTTGGACAAGGCATTCAAATGCATGCATCATTCTTCCTTCATTTCGTAGGCATTAGGTTGCATTTCATTTTATATACCATATAGACCCATCATTTCTTTAATTGCATCATGATTTGGATTAAATTGCAACTCTTGGTTCAAGCCACCATTTTCATCAACCCATTTCTCTTTAGCCTCTTTTTAGTAGGTTATTTCCATGATTTCACTCATATATTATGATCTAGGGATTTCTTCCATCATAATTATTATTTCTTAGGAGCAATGTAGATAAGAATATTGTGTGGTACATTCATCACTATTCTTGTGTGCCATGAGATTTTGCCTACTCCAAGCGATATGTATGAATTATAAATAGTATTGCCAATTATTATGTTTTTATTACGATTGTTCTCTTTCATAGTAGCTCCATGCTGCTTGGTTGGAAGGATCAATACAATATGATGAAGGGTCATTTGGAGAGTTGTGGGTTATTTGATCTGGCTTCTTGCTAAATTATTCAACCATATCTAAGAGTATCATTGCTCGAGGATGAATAATAGTTCAAGATTAGGAGGTTTTGATACACACATAATTATATCTACTTGATGTGCTAATTTGGGTGACTTTATGACTTCTTATAATATGTTGTATTAATATGTTGCTTGTTTCATTTCACAAAATTCAAGCTTTGTTTGATAAAGTTAGTGTTATTAACATCCCAATATACACTGCCAACTTAATCAATCAATAATTTTTACATTATAGCATATTTGATGCACCGACCAACTATCAACAACACCAACCCCAAAGGGTATGTTACATTTATCAGATGTTGGTGGCAGCGAGACAAAATCAAAATCATGTAGAAAGTTCTTATTGTCATGTTGGTGGCACCAATGTTTTAAATACTTTGATGGTCAAGATTTAATTATTATAATCAAATAGTTTATAGTTTGTCTTGGAATTTTGGACCATTTAGGACCTAAGGGAACCATGTCTGCCGATCTATCAATTATTCACCACCACACATACCAAACGAAGATGAGAAGGATAATAGAAGAAGATAAGCACTTTTCTGGAAGACCAAAGACGTGATTTGATTGTGAAAACAATGGTGGATCAAGGTCAAATTTGATGGAGGGATTCATTGTTGGAATCATGAGGTGATCAAATCTTTTTATGTGATTTTTTGTCCAAAATTTCACTATGATAACATACTAAAATATGGGTTTGATCCCCTTTATCTCTATGAATTTGGGAATGTGTTGTGATGGTATACTTGATAATTGAATTTTATTAACAAATTTTTTGTTGAATAAGTTTTATGGGGGAATAATTTCTATTATCTATGCCTGATAAGGAAAGATAATATTCTAAACAATTTGATGCTCTGAAATGAGTTCGTTGGATGGATTTTCATAAACATGATCAATAATTCGATATGAAAATTATGCCTAAAACCATGAGGGAATAATCGACATATTGGACTTTAATAATTCAGTTTGCTACTTAGATGACAAATAGAAGATTTTTGACTAAACTGAATATGGTATTAAGCATAAAGAGGATGTGATACAAGTTTCACATCCCTATTCAAAAGCAACAAATGTTTGTTAATATCTAGATAAAAATCAAGTATGGATAGCATTGTGGTGAAATGGGTAAACCTAGAGGTTCCATTCAAGATTATTTAAACCACCTTTTAATTTTCTTTTTGGTTTAATATGCAGTTCATAATCCAAACCAATCCACCTTTTATTTAGGCTAACTGATTGGAAATAGTTAATACTCATTTTTAACATTTACAATTCCATGAGTTTGACACTCTAGACCTCTTCTGTTTCCATTGTTACTTTAACCATGCACTTTCATATCACACACATAGTTTTAGTGTGTCATGTACGTTCTTTAATTGGCCAAGATATCCTCATGACCCACCGACCACATGAAAGTTTTGAATTCCTCTAGTAGAGTTTGGTTCCAAAATATGATTCCACTAACCTTGTTTGATCTTGCTTTTACCCACATATAGTAGGAAATAAGTCAAGGCTAATGTGAACTTCTCTCTATCAAGGAGTGATAGTACCTATTCATCATCTCAACATGTTGGCAATGACCTTCTCATGTTGAAAATCATGTATGATGTCTCCCTCAATGCCTATTTCTCTAGAAATTCCACATTCTACTTGTTATCTAGATCAAACAGACTCTTGTTCGTCTATTCATGACTTCCTTCAATAGTGCTTGTATAAAAAATCCATGTAGACAAGTTCTTCCCAAGATCCATGGTTTTGACCAAGAATTAGTGCATCCTCCACTAGTTATAACCATGGTGATGTGTATGTCCACCTCCTTTTTCATGGTTTACATTACCGCCATAATGGCATTTATCTTCTTCCCCTTAGATCTTTCACTTCACGGTGATACATTTCACACCATATTGCTTATTTTTGTCATTCGAGGTCCCATGCATTCTTCATAAATAATGCTATTCTCCATTCTCTTATTTCTTTTTCAGTTTGAACCAAATATTTCCATCATGTACATCAACAATAATGTAATATCACACAATCAATGAGAACATATTGGGTCTACTGCTTCCTACCCATATGAACCTATGCATGGTGTTATAAATTATATTTAACATGCTTGTATATCGATTCTATTCTACATTTTATGCATTAGGATAGTTGTCAAAATAAACTTTTCCATCCAAATCCTACCCACCAAGAATAAGGCATGTGTCACCCAACCATTCACCTAGCCTTCAAAATTTCTTAATCCATATGCATAAATGTTCTCTAATGCTTTTTATGAAGTATAGGAAGCCAAAGGTATTATCTTGAATGTTCCTTCATTCAGACACTTAGTAAGTTACTAATCTTCCTTCTCATCTTCCCTAGAACGTTTTGGATAAGAACCATTCATTTTTTAAAACAATATTTATTTTTTGGACATAACTTCTGACTCTTTGAAATAATTCATTATCTCCCTAATCTAAAAAAATTTGGATATGTCAAAGATAATGATGTCATCGACAAAGCAAACATGGGAATCGCATGCTTCTTGCTATCCATGTGAATGAAATTCCAAGTTCCATGTGCCAGACTTCTCTTGATCAATTGTTTTAGTCTTTCAGCATTAACAACAACAAGGTAGGGCAAGAGAGGAGCCCCTTAAAGGGGTCCCTTTGACCAAGTCCCCTAATTTCCTTAAAGCTAAAAAAGTTTTTGTTATTCAGAGAAATGATGGCACTTCAACATAATTGGAAATTTATTATGTAGTTAATTGCATTTATTGTCCAACCAGTTGTGTATTTAAATTACACACAAAATCTAAACTCATATGATCATATGCTTTTTTAAAGATCAATATAAATGGCCATATATGGTGATTACTTCCTCCCTATCATATTCTGAATTAGTTTTTGAATTAGTATGTGATTATCTAATATTTTAGTACCCAATACAAACTATATAAAATTGATGATATCCACTTCAAGATATAGCATAACCTCTCTACAAGAGGTGTCAATGTTGGTTTTAAGGCAAGCATTTTTCATAGATATCAAACATAGTTGGTTGTAGCTCACAAGATGCTTGGCCTTGTAGACATGAAAATAATGGATTTTGACAACTTTTCCTTCAGTAATTACCTTGGAAGGCCTCTCTGACCTCTTGATTTTTTTATACCACCTCCCATTGGGCTTATAAGGACGAGCATATACATTTTTTAGGCTAGCTTCTTGGTTGGATTCATTTTCTTCAACATGTTGTGGATCTCCTCGTCCGATTGAAGGTGCCCAATGGTCCTTCATTGTTTTGATGTCAATCTCCAAAAAGTACAAGAAAAAGGTTGAAGTTCTATTTTATGAGGGTGACAATCAGTAGTATATAGTCTTAAGATGTATGCTCGAATGAGTTTTTCTACCCAAGTGAGGTATGGAGCCCACCTACTTATTTCATCTTTCAAGGTGAACATATATGCATGCCTCTTGGAGGAAATATATGTGTGAAGGAACTTCATTTTTATGTCCCCATTTCACAACCAATTGATTGTCCTTTCATATGACAGTTTGCCTTCTCTTGCATCACAAACTATCTATAGTTGTTTTGTAATATGATACACAATCCAACAACTTTGGTTATAGTTCAATGAAAACCTTTTTTCCATCTCCTCATTTCCCAATTGAAGTGTATGAGTATATTTGTCTTCCCTTGCTTTGCAACCTAGTGTTTAATCCTCTTAGAGAAAAGGCACACTTTTTCTTTAAGAATGTCTCTAAAAAAATCCAAATTATTGACCCAATTACCACATAACTTCCTCAAAGTTATTTGTATTCTAGGAGGCTTTAGTGTAAAAACAATTTAAAGATTTTTACCCCTTCTTGTTGGGAAACAAGTTATGACCAAACTTAATTTTTGGTAGATGGGAGATTGTATATTGAATCGAGTTTTATATCAATAAGGAGTTGCATATTGCACAATCTACGCTCTCATGGAGTAGACCTCTTTTAAAAGTGAAAGGAGGGCATGAGATACCTAATCTTTCAAGGTTGACCACAATTGAAGCTTCACAGAAAGCTTAAAATTCTCGATAATTAAAATCATTGTTACAGTCCCACTTTTTTCTTGGTGAGAGCATCATGTTAAATATTAAAGAGTCAGACAACTCCCTTGCATGCCTTTTCAATGATAATTTGATGTTTCTAAAGTACGTTGCAAATTTTATATTAAGAATCTGATGCACAATGATGAGGTAGAATTTCCTATCAATATAAAAGTGCATAAATTCTCAATGCATGTAATATTATTTCCACCTTAAACATATCAGGTTTCAAAAGGAGACAAACAAACCCAGAGAAGCATCTAACTTCAATAGGGTAGGATCATGGAAAATGCAAATCTTGTTTATTATGCAAGATGACAAAAGCACCATTTACTAGAAACCATGAAAGAGAAAGTGGCTTATTAGGACCTATACATATTTATGTGTGTGGACCTTTTAGTACAAAAGACAAAGGTGGACATTAGTACTTCATCACATTTACTTACGACCTCAGTAGATTTGGCGATGTGTATCTAATTAAACACAAGTCAGAATCAAGGAATTCATGAATGAAGTACAAAATAAGATGGGAAAAAGAACTAAAGAACTTCAATCAAATTGAGATAGTGAATACTTAAGCCACGAGTTTGAGGCCGTTCTTAGGGATTGTGGTATCATCTTACAATGGACTCTAGATGGAACACCACAACATTACGATGTATCACAAAGAAGCTTTCACACCCTATTTGGGCATGATACAACCAATGATAAGTTTTACTATTCTTCAAACTTCCTTCTGCGTATATGATCTAGAAACCACAATGTTTACACTTAACCACATACCTTCCAAATTGGTTCAAAAGATACCATATGAGGTATGGATTGGGAAATGTCCCAATGTGTCTGTTATGAATATTTGGGAATGTGAATCTTATGTTAGGAAATATTTTTCTAGAAAGCTTATACTCAAATCTGACAAATGTCATTTTGTTGGATATCCTGATGAAACTAAGGGATATTACTTCTCATTCCAAAATATTGTATTCCTAAAAAAGGAATTTACTTATAGAGGATCTCGTTGGAGAAAAATAGAACACAAATAAGTTTGAGTCCAATAAGATAGCATTGAACCTAAGGAGGTCAATAAGGAATGAGAGGAATGACAAACTATTATAGAATCTCAAGTTCCTCTTATAACAAAGGAACCTCAAAGGTCTAGTAGTGCATGTCTTGAGCCATAGAGATATGGATTTACCATGACTTAACAAGATGATGTGTTGGTCATCTATAACAATGAGCCAATAACCACAATAAGGCTATCAAGGGAACCACTTCTAAGAAATGGCTTGAAGCCATGAGATCTGAGATAAACTCCATGTAACCAACGAGGTATGGACCTTCATGGATCCACCTGAAGGGGTAAAACACATAGGGTGAAGATGGGTCTTCAATAAAAAGACCAACATGTATGGTAATGTGCAAACATACAAACGTTGGCAGGTAGCAAAATGTTTCAAACAAATTCAAGGTGCCAACCATAATGAAACTTTTTCACTAGCTATCATGGCTAAATCCATAAGGATCATGCCATTTCAGCTTATCATCACTATGAAACCTAAAAAAATGGACGTTAAAACTGCATTCCTTAATGGGAATCTCCCAAAGGTTGTACATGAAATAACACACATGTTTTATCACTCCAAATGAAGTTGGAAAAGTCTATAAGCTACAAAAGTCAACCTATGGATTGAAGTAAGCACCTCGAAGATAAGGAATCTTCATTATGATGAGATAGTCAAACAATTTGGATTTATTCAAAATGAATACAAACCTTGTGTTTAAAAGAAGTAGTGGAAGCATGATTTTATCCTCACATTGTATGTTGACAATACAATATTGATGGGGAATGACATCCCTACTCAACAGATGATTAAAACATAGTTTGAAAACACCTTCTCCATGAAGGAATTAGGAGAATCATCCTACATAGTAGGAATCAGGATCTATAGATAGATCTAGAAGGCTTCTTGGTCTAATTCAAAGTGCATACATTGATAAAGTGTTAAACAACTTCAACATGCAGGAGTCTAAGAAAGGAAGCTTACCCATGTCTCATGGCATAAGCTTCTATAGAGCTCAATGTCCTAGCTCTTCTATAGAGGGGGCATGCATGAATAATATTCTATATAAATCTGCAATTGGATCTATCACGGTAATGTTATGTACATGTCTTAACGTCTCATATGCTTTGAGCATGACATGTTGGTACCAGTTACATCATGATGAAGCTCATTAGACTAATGTATATAACATCCTTAAGTACTTGAAAATAACTAAATATTAGATCCTTTTTTGTAGTGGTGAGAAAGAGTTGGTTGTTAAAAGTTACAATGATGCAAGCTTCCAAATTGACAAGGACGATTATTGATCCCAATCAAGTTTTGTGCTCTGCCTTAACGACGAACTAGTAAGATGGAAAAGTTCCAAGTAAGAGACAATGTTTGATTCTAAAATAGAGGATGAGTACATTGCTACCTCCAATGCAGGAAAGAAAGTTGTATGGATCAATAAGTTCATTGGTGAACTAGGAGTGGTTCCACCCATCGACGATGTAGTAGAGCTATACTGCAAAAATAGTTGAGCCATTGTACAAGATCAGGAAACCAGATCACATCAACATTCCAAGAATATACTACAACACTACCTATGAGAGATCGTACATCAAGGAGATGTGAAATTTTGTAGAGTATCAACTAAAAGAAATGTTGTTGACCCTCCAACAAAAGCACATTCACAACAAAAGCATGATGGTCATGTTAGATCACTTGGACTTTGATTTGCAAGTGATTGGATCTAGTGTAAGTGGGATACTATCAGTAATATTCCTTGAGAGCCAGTCATATGATGATTGCAATGGCACACTTTGTGATTGATTTTATTATTAATAAAAGCAATTCCAATTATTAAGTTTGATTCCATATGAGATAATTAATAAATATAACAATTTCCTAAGAATGAATGACTTAATGACTTGTGATTTTGGATTGAGGACCTGAACACGGGACAAGATTCATGTATATGCTAAGAGTACCCATTCTTGCCTTGGTCCCTAGATAGATATTATTATAAAAATTAGGACAAATATATTCCATTAAAACTAGTATTTGCATTAATAGATGACTATGTCTCATTAGTCATGATATGGGATATCACGCCATACACACAGGTAATTTTTATGAACAAGTGTAAACATGATGGTTCAATTGATTGACCACCAAAATCCCCCCATTTGTTGACTGTATGGCCCACCCAATTGACTGGACAAGATCAACCAATCGGTCGACTAACTAATCCAATCACCTGACTGGACTAGATCATTAGATGAGCTTATTCATATCTAGTAGGTTCTGACCCAGTCTAGTCGATCGCATGGAAATCTCGAGTAGGCCGTTGCAAAGAAGCCCACCCACTAAAATCAATCCTTTGGACTAATCCATTTGATTGACTTTCTGTCTGTAAGTGGGCTGCTAAAAGTTGATTGATATCTTTTAGTTTCCCATGGTTATTAGAAACCCACTTTCCTACCTTTCCTATAAATAGGGGCACGGAGGCTAGGGTTTTGGTTATACTTTTATTACACCATTGGTCTAGCCACAACGAGATAGAGAAAGAAGGGGATATTATGCAACACTAGAATGTTTGGAACAAGAAGGTTTCTCCTTCCATGATGGCTCTTGAAGTTTAAAGTTGAATTCTATTCATCCACATGGATAATATAGAGATGTAGATGCAATAGTGTCTGCGTTAGGATAACATATACAACTTCATCCTCCATATATATTCTTATCAGCATGTCTTGTGATCTACTCAGTGACAAAAGTATACCTCACATCCCTTCCTTCCTGCTACATCATCCATGATGTGATCAAATCTAGGGAACATAATCTCTCCCCTCCTCTAGTCAATATGCTTTTGTATCCCACTTGGGCACAATAAATCTTTTGTATGAATGATTCCCACTTGGCTTCTACCTTAGGTAATCCTCCATGGTTCTATATCCTTTCCTTATGGGTATGTTCCTCCCATAATATATTTCTTCTTCTTCCACCCAAGGGTGATGAAAGTGTTGTGAGCTTGTTGTGTATCATCTTCACAATCCACTTGTGACCCTTACTAACATGCCACAATTTATCTCAATCCACATAAATGACATGTGATTCTTTGTGCTCTACATTGTACTCATACTTGTTGATTATGATTAATGGTGGTGTTAATTTTTGGGTATTCACTTCAATGTATAATGTTATAAAGTAACTCCTTGAACAAAATTTCATGTATAGATCCACCTTTATTAGGATTCCTATAGAATTGTTGATTATTTTAGATATTATATTGTTATAGAGGTAGTGAGGTACATTCATCACCCTCACCCTTGTGATAATCCTTTCTGTAACTTCTTTGGTATGTTTTCATGTGGAGATCCAAGACCAGACCATGAGGCCATTACTAAATATGAACAATGGCCCACCTGTAACACTTGCTCATAATTCTCTTTACTCCACATATGAATGCCATAATAATTCATACTTAGTTCACATGTATGACACCTCTCCTCCTGGTTATGCATGGGTCTCAATGTTCATCATCACCAAATATATAATATATCTTCCAACCAACTTGATGGTCATGGAAAATCTCTATAGTCTTTACTAGATATTCACAAACTTTGATGCTATAAAGATCTTGATACAACCCCTTGCCTCCATCAAAGTGACCCTCAATATTTTGTTGTTCCTTGGTTTCATCTATTAATAACCCATGCTCTCCTACATTTACACCCAATTTCTCTATTTTATCTCTTTGAATGATCTCCCTCCTAGTTTATTCTATAGGACAACTTCCAAGTTTCAAGTAGGAATCATTGCAGCTCTACCACCTTCACTAGTAAAATGGGTTAATGGTTGTTAAATTTACATATGATGCCCCTTTTTTCTCTTGCAAAAGGATTCCAATTCCATTAATTTATAGTGAGCATGTTCCCTTCATCCCTCTATAAATGAATTTGGATACCTAGTTCTTGGGTATGTACGAAAACCCTTGCATATATGTCATCACAATTGCTGCTATGGATCACTTGTGTAGGACTCCTTATTCTTCTATGACCATATCCATCCACTTTTACCTCTTCCCCCTCCAAGTTATGTGTGTCACCATAAACTAGGGTTGAATTCCTTCCCCCATTGTCACCCCACCCTCCAACCTACATACCCCAAATTCTATAGATCTTCATGTATGTATCAATTTAGCTAGAAAGTTATGACGCCCTAAAAGAAGTTAATCAAATTATTTTTACCAATGAAGTCCCACTATGACGGCTTGAAGAATCATCCACAAAAAGGAGCCTCCTTGAAGTGTGCCCTCCTTGAATTATTTGGTCATGCCTAGAGGAATATAAAAAATTGAATGAATTTTAGCCCATCATAATTCTCAATCATTTGGTAACCCAATGGGAGATTCTAGAATCAATTGGTATTTTAATCATTGACTTGAAACTACTATGATACACCCCACATGACAAGAGATATTCCCATACATACAAAGTTGGGTGACTCTATTGTATGGGACTAGAACTAGACATGCTAGATGCAACATAATATTACTATAGAAAATAGTGGATATGTTCCCCTATATTGGTTATGACTAGTACAAAAGCTCCAGTAAGAAGGTGATCCAATGCAACAGACTATTACAAGGGTCAAGGTAGTAAATGAAGCTTGTAAAATGGATCTCAACATATATATAGATAGATAGAGTGTCTAATGTGGATGTTGTGGAACCAAATGGATAGTCTCACCTTGCTTCATAATGGTTTACTATATCTAGGACTTAATGGGTCACACATGGGGTACACAACTTCATCTTGGAGAGGTGAAGACAGAATGAGAGGGATAATATGAGGACCTCCCCTATGCTGGTTAGGATCCATGTGGGGATATATTTTTTACTCTTGGATGACATAGAGGTAACTGAATACCCCAACTACATTATCTAGGTCTGGGATGGGCTCTAATCTAATCCAGTACTAGATATGAAAAAATATATTTAATGATTGTTTTTAGGTGTATTATAGTATTACCAATACATTATAGAATTCATAATAAATTTTAGGTTTAAGTCCCTCTAAGTTAGGCCTAAGATAGACAAAAGGTTAACTACAAGGATTAATGTCATGAGTGATACATGTATTTTTTTTTCTTTAATTTGATTCCTAAATTTAAAATCATAAAAGATCATTTTCTCAATGTTGTAAGATCATTCCTATTCATGTATGTCAAATTTTTATTTTTAATAAATATTTTAATCACCAACCAAGTTCAAAACTAAAAAAACTAATGCACATATATAAAGATGTTAAAATAGGGTTAAAATTGATATCAATCATACAAACACTCACTTTATTATTAGAGTCACTTCAGCATTTGAATGTTTGTTCCATTTCAAATGATTCCAAGTGAGAAATATCCATATCGAGTGATGTTATATGGGCCATAATTGTCCTACAAACTTTTCGGAGATATACTCATTTACAAATGAACATGGGAGAAAGAATAAGTATTCCACCTCTAAATGCTCATTTAACCTAGAACCACCATAAACTCAGAATTGTTGTTCTAGAGAATAATAGATATTTGACTCCCTCTTGAAACCCAACATTGAGAATTCTAGAACACCATCAATGACAATCATTCTAGACCTTATAGTTTTATTAACTAAAGTGAAATATTACCTTTATTTTCAATGAACCACCTAGAAGTTTACATTTTTACCATATTCATTTGGGGAGGCCTACTTCAACCACTAAACCATATTAAATCCTCCCTAGTTCTCATTTCTCACCAAAACATCATAAACCATGCCACAAACCATACACAAAGTAATTCCACTCCATTACATATATGACTCCACAAATCAAACCTTATCAATAATACATATTATTTCATTGATTTGCATGCATTCCCATTATTACTAATCCATTGGATAAATGATCAAACTTTTTATCTATCTAAAGAGGGAATTCCACCTCCAATGTTCATACTCATCACCATCTTTACCATTCCTCACCCTCCATCATAATTTTTCACCTATGTTGCCATTTTTTTGCTAAAAATAATCAGCCACCACACTTTATATGTCACTAGCTTAGATATTCCAAAACCTTGTTTCATTATATACATAATGAATCAAGGAACAATAAATACAAAGAAAAAGGAACCATTTTACAAAGTTAGTAAATATTAGAAATTTTGATATCAAGAGAGCCATACAAGATCTAGAGTTTAAGAGATCATCATGACAATTATGAAGTTTGTTGTCCATGAGATGTGGTAAACAATATGTATAAACAGACCACTTGTTCATTCCTTTAATATTAGAAGATCATATTTAGACTATGCATCATACTAGTAAGAATAAAGTATTTGGATCAAAGATTATTAGAAAAGTGGCATCCAAACATAATATTAGGGAAGTACTCAGACTTATTCCTAGACAACAAGTAGATGGAATCAAGATGTAGTCTTGTTCTTTGAAAATTGTCATGAGTTAGCAATCTAGTCAAAAGTTACTATGTGTGAGCTAAGAATATTCTAGGATAATGGAAGTACCATAATCGATAGGTTACACTATGATAAGATCATATGATTGTGATTTCCTTATATATGTCCCTTAGCTTGGGACTAAAAGACCCACAAACTCTTGTTGTGTATTTTTTTTTACATTAGGATAAGGAGAACATTTATAATCACAATAAGAGGATCCATATTTAATCCATTGGGTATATACCATCTCCAATTGGATAGAGAATGAGCACCAACAACTTATGAGAGAGGAAAACTTGACATAAGATTAAGAGAGTGTTTTCTTTTAGGATAATATAATAGGAGTTTGGGTTGCAGCATAAGAGAAATTTGAAGACATCACTAACACTAAATTCAACTACATTAATAAATTAAGACATATACTTCTAGAGACATTTCTAAATCCAATATCTATTTGTAGAGATTTAAATGAACATCTACCTAAATTTGGCCAGAATAATTTTCTCTCCAGAACCATATTCATTTCACTAAATATTTCATTGGCTTCCATTTCACCATTTTCCATTCCCTTACACCATCAAATACTCTCCAAAAACCCAAATTCTATACCTTCTCATACTCTTATTCCACTTATTCCAACATATCCACTTTCATTTGCACCGACTTATAAGATTGTTACACCTTGATTAGGTTGGGTAGGAATATTTATCAATAGGTAGAAAGGAGAACCATACAACTACATATATAGAGATAATGGACTAGTTGGAGTCTTTGAGGTGAGAATATACCTTTCTTCCTTTTCATTCTCTTCTTTCTCTCCCTTACTATTGTTCCCCTTATGTTTTATTCTTATATATTCCCTCCCAAATTTCCTACTATATTTGTCAGTTACGGTCTGATAGGACCTTGTGCATACTATAGGGAAGTCTAGTTGGATCACTATGCTCGTAAACAATTGTCTACTTTTTTCTTTTGAGTATTAATACAAAAAATTATTTTCATGTTTCTAAAATTATTTCCCTATCTTATAACTAATATGTGTACTATTTACATGTGTTTCACAAATTGTGGACATGTTTCCCCTATTGTTGTATTTGAGAGAAGATATTCAAACTAGAGTATGAAGAAGATTGTTTTGAATTACATGATAATGTGAGATAATTCCATTGTAATTGGGTTGTTTTGTATCATAAAATAAGTCTGGGTCTTTATCCAAGACAGAGTGAGAGAGTTCTAATCTTTGATATTTTCTTAATATCTTGAGAGTAAGTTGTCAAGATCTTTCAAACTAACTAATTGGATAGTAGAATACCCAAACACAACTAGCTCCTTAGCAATGAAACCCTAGTCTAATTCCACCTCATTGAGGTTACCCACTTCCACTCCTTATGACCATCTTCTTAGTCATTTTTAAATTTTAGGTTTTATTCTTATTGATCTTTCCTTGTTTCTCATTCTATTGTTATATTTTTTATTTCATAAAATGGTGTACTTTGCTAGATGGAAGGAAAAGGCTCTAATGACCCATCATCTAACACATCGATACAAACTTTAAATAGTACATGAAAAATATCTAATTGCATGCATTAATTGGCATTTATGTTTCAAAAATATAAAAGTTGGTGGGATAGTATAGTGATCCTTGGGTCCTAGACTAATTATCTCATATCACTATCTTAATATATTTTATGTTGTCATTGTCAGGATTCCAACAAAGTTCTACTAAGAACATTTATTGTAACACCCCATTTTCACATCACATGAATGGAAGAAATCTTCAAGGGGGTGTCATAATATGTTGATCATGCAATTAAAGTAAATAAAACACCTTGCACTGATTTAAAACTAATTCATACATAGTTCTTGGCAAAGTAAAGCTACATCATATTCATCTATGTAATTGATGACATGACTGAACATAAGGTAAATGTTATCTGAATCTTTGGATTGCCTTGGTAAATGGCACCCCACCAGGCTAAGCTTGAAGTTCTCTTAGTCCCTGATTATCCTTGATACTCTTCATTTGCTCCAAGTTCTGCAGACATCTTGTATGCATCCATGCAAAACAAACATCACGTTAGTATGTGGTATTTTGCACTTTATAACACATAAAATAATAACAACTTGACATGAAGTAACTTGACTTGAAATGATTTGACATAAATTTGGCCATAAATTATCTTAAGCATTCATGAATCATTAATAACATGATGAATTGAATAATAAATATATGCACCTCTATGCACCCACTTAAGAGCACATGATTGACATGAACGCTCATGATTTGGCTAAAAGCCCATGATGAACCCTTGAGGTTCATGATTTGCTATAAAAGTCCATAATTAGCATGAATGCCCATGATTCAGCTATAAAGCCCATGACGACCCTTTGAGGTCCATGATGGTGAGAGCATATAAAAACTATTTCAATTCCATTTATCATTAATATTAACATTAACATTAAAATTAAAATTAACATTAACATTAATATTAACATTAATATAAACATTAACATTAACATTAACATTAACATTAACATTAACATTAACATTGACATTGACATTCAAAATTAACATTAACATTAACATTAATATGAACATGATCTTTGAACTTTAACATGATGGATTTCTCCCCTAATAAACCATAATAGGGTTTCCCCTTCTTGAGCATGATTCATAAATCTTTAATCATAAGCATAATTGGGTTCTACCATAGACTGTAAGTAAACAACCAAGCAAATAGTGATAGATATGCATGATGTCTTCTTGAGGATGCATTCATAATTCATGAAATTGACTAATATGCATAATCATAAATAAACAATCATTAAACCAAAATTACTTATACCAAATATGCATGGCCTACTTACCTAGAGTTTACCTCCTTAAGGTCAAGTCCTCTGACTTGATTGAGCATCTAGTCACCTGTAATTTGATTAAAACCATAATATATCCATGGGCCCATTATCATCAAAACCCTATCCTTGGTCTTGAATTATTGAAGATATTTATTGCATAAAACAACATTTGGAAACATGCTAGACCGATAGAGAATCAAAATATCATTCCAATAAATATTTTTACATATTTTTATGAGGTCATATGAAAAAGCTATGCAACTTTCAAGGTGGACCAATCAAAGTTAGGAAAACTGTAGTGTGAATCATTTAAATCCCGATTAAAATCTATGTAAATAATTAGAGAAATGACTGAGAAGACTATGGTGAGTGTTACATTGAATCAAACATATGGGGGTAAAAGTTTCATTAGGACATTGATGTATCTCACGGCTAATAAATCAAAAGCACGTGTAAAATGTCTCAATTGTCCATGGATGTTGAATCATCTAATTAAATGGGTGGGAGCAAAAAGGTCCTTCATTGATCAAACTTATTCTACTCATAGCCATGGTGAGAGAACTTGACTGGAGCTCCATGGCTTTGATCTAGGACCAAGTTCATAGATATTTAGGGATAGTCAACCTCCTCATCATGTTGCTGAGAAGGAACTACATCCAATGAGCCCTGGCATGGGTGATGGGGAGCACAGGAGCTTTAAGAAGTGTCTGGCCATGGCGAGGCACAACAAAGTATAGAACCGGAACCAAGAAAGGGTAATGGAGACAGCATAAAGTCAAGAGATGGCTTCGTGAGTTCAAACCAAACACGATGTGGCATTGCTGGAAGAAACAGGCCATAAGGCTACTGGTTCTTTGAGGAATGAAGCAAAATAAAGGAATGTGAACTAAGATCTGAAAGTGGGACAACTAAGAGAGGAAGTATAAAGAAAATATTGTACAATGTTTTGGACACCCGGGGCGCTTGTACACTGCCTCACAAGGGTAAGTTGATGCCTGACTCGTCATGGTGGTGAACGTCGATAAGGTTAGGGAGCACAACTATAGACACAATGATTGGGACCAGAGCGGCAAAAAAGGGTGATGCAAAGACAAAGAGGGTGAGTCAGGGAAGCATACAAGCAAGTCAATTTCTTTAAAGGATGAAAGGAAGATAGTGGCAAAGTCAAGTTTGCTGGAGAACACAAGCACATAGGTCATGGAGGTGGAGAGTAGAAGCATTTCAATTGGTAGAGGAGGAGGAGGAACACTCTTGTGTGACGTCCCCATATTTTCTAAAACTTAATCTGATGTGTGACGTCCAAATTGAAACCTCACCTCAGTGAGAATCCCAATTTAAACAACCCACACTAGGCTAAGAAGAAGAAAATCAAGGGAGTCAAAAAGAAACATTCAGTAGCACATGCCCATGAACAATAATAAAACCATACAACACATGTTCACCATTCAACATATAATTACAACATGAATTGTTAGAACATTTTGATATTATATATTGAACATCAAACTTATACATATGCATGTACTACCACTAAACTACATGATCTTAAGAAAATAGGTCCACATGTACATCAGCTTGCCACACAACTCAAAACTATCCTGGATCTTCAAGAGCATAACCACAACCTAAACAAAAGATTACATGTGGTACACATCAGCACAATATTCAAGAATATTATACTGAGTACACCTATATGTCTTTTATATACCTCTCATCATATATTGGCAATAAGATAAAACTAATACTTGGCAGTATTAAACAAATATAAGGAAAAGTGTATATTGGCAAAAAGATATTCATTAACAAAAGAGAACACATATATTTTAAGCACATTTCCATCATATATCTCGTACATCTACCCCAAGGGCTTTGATGTTTTTAGGCCTTATGATCTAATACCAAAGAGTTTGAGATCATTTTACGTGTGATCTACTATCAAAGAGTTTGACATCTAACACATGTGATCTACTGCCAAAGAGTTTGAGATCACTTCAATGCACTGTACTACCAAAGAGTTTAGTGCTATCATATGATGGATCAAATATATTATGTTTCATGTGTTCATAGCCATAAGTATGGAAAATCAAGCAAGATATCATACAAGAACAATCATTTCATCCAATATCATATGCCAAGTATTCTACTACACATATAACACAAGCATATTGTATAATAATCCAAGTAAGAGGTAATGATGTACCTTCCAAAGAGATATCCTAATCATCACATATTCCTGATGTCATCTATATCTTGGTCAACCTTGATTAAGACAAGATCACATACTATCATCAGATTCTCATCACCTTAACCCTAGTTATATCCATTTTATGGTTTACTTTATCTCATTAAGATATGTGCATCATTACTTGTCTTATCTTCTTGTAATTAGGTTACTGATCTTATATTCCATATTAGGATACATAATCTGATTACCTGGTTACATATGATTATGTGCACATGTTACCCTATGTTACATGTATTAATCATATTAGGGTTTATATCACATTATGAGCAAACATCATCGTATAACATGGATTATGTGTATCATCCTGATCTAATATTTAAATTTGAGGTTCCAGATACTTATATGAGCTTACTCTTTAATTTCTAGGATTTTGTGAGCATAATTCTAATTATTATGCATTAATTAGGGTTATTAGCCCTAATTAGCCATACAAACCGAATTACATGATTTCGTTCATTAACATGACCATATCTGACATCAAATGGATTATGAGTCACATTTAGGAGGTACTGGAATATTCACATAATTTTAGGTCATCATTTACTATTTATTATACATCAAATAAGAATTATACATATTACATGATATCAATGATATTTAAGAATCAAAAGACTAATATAAAGGTTCCACGTTGTTCTACTCATTTTTTTGAACATTTCAGTATCTTACTTGTATTTTTCTGACGTATGAGGTATTTACTATGAATTAAAACTGATTCCAACATTTATTGAATATTTACCTTTTTTTTGCCAATCGGCCGCTGCCACATGGATACGAGGCTGGCGTGGCTCCTTTGCTTGGCCTGCTGGGGTCCGACCGGTTTGATATGAGTGAGACTGGTTCGCTCTGGTCTGCCAATTCACGCTTGGTCTGGCTCAGGTTTAAGGCTGAAGACCTGACCCCCCTTTTATTCTCGCAATCTCAACGCAGCGCAAGAGCCTGCGCTCTCGGCCGTCGCCTCCAAGCTGGCTCCAGTGAGAAATCAGAGTGATGCCATGGCTCTTCGTCAACCCCTGAGGCCACTGTCAGATTCAGCTCCCTCTTCCGGACCTCTACGGTTGCTCATCTCCTAGTCATCAGTGGTGGATCTCACTCTCCACTAGGGCGCCGCCGCCAAGTTTGTCTGTGGTGGGGAAAAGAGGCTAATGCCTTCGCACCATATTTCTGTGATCTAAAGCCTCTCACAGCAACACACATACTTCATGAACGTGACGGTGACCACCATATGCAGTGTGATGCACTCCTGATCCATCTCTGAGCTCCATCTTCTTTTCCGAAAAAGTGCCCTTCGGCCACCATCAATACTACCACCAATCTCTGTGGGGACAGATGGATTTTCTTTACCTGGGCTAGACCTCGGTTTTACTCTGCTTGGATTCCCCCCAACTACCTTCTACCTCTGCTCTCTATTCCCAGCCATCATCTGCTCGTAGCGGCAGTGGAGAGACACTACAAATGGGGAGGTCGTTCTCCCTACTCACTAGGTTATTTGCCCCATTCAGGGTATCAAACAAATCGTAATGAGGAGCCGAGTCCAGCACCTTTGTTTCTTCTCCACATCGCCCCACGACTAAGCTGAATATGGCATCGTGACTGGCCACCATAACACATGCCTCTAACTGTAAGGTAGGAGAAGGTTTCTCTACCACCAGATTAAATCCTAGGGCCAAAAAGGACTCTTCATTTGCCTAATCCATGGCTCTTCATATCAGCGACTAAAGGGCCGTGTGACATTGTGTTTGATCAAAGCCTAAGTTTCTAATTAGGGACATTGGTCCAAATACGTCAAAATATTAATCATTTCTCCTACTTCAAACCTAAATAACTTCCTTTAGGATCATCCAATTGCTACCAAATTTTAGACATAGCTTTACTACAGCTCAAGATACATTCTACTCAAATTTTGTGACAAAAATCAGCTATTTGATCCTCCAATAAAATACTCCAAAAAGGCACGAGCTTAGGGATCTTAATCATTATATCAAAATCATTCAACATTGAAACTCTACCAAAATACTTAGGATTCTAAAAAGTCCACTCCATCACATCCTACACACCTTAAAAAGGTATTTTGTCCTCAAAATAAAGTCAAAAATCCAATCTGTCACATCATATACATCTTAAAAGAAATTTCATCCTCAAAATTAAGCCAAACTCGTATTCCAAGGGTAAAAACCAAAAGGTCACAAACACATGTACGGATCCACTTTACGTGTAACATAACCACCACTAAAAGCATCAAAATTGTATCTATATCTTTCTAGAAGATTCCAAAAGAATCTAGGGTTAACCACCCCCTTCATATAAAGTTAAAACTAGGATTTAGAAACTTTGATCATTTCATGACATATTTCACATTTTAGGATTTTCATCCTCATCATTTTGGGAAGAGTTATTTATAATTAACTCAATGTTCCACCTTAACTAAATCAAGGTGTCATTATCATTTTTTTAACTGTATCCAACATGTTTAGTAAGCATTAACATTAACACCACTTGACATATGTCATTAACATGATTTCATTTCACTCTCATATTGAGTTACAAGTTTATTAGTGAATTCATCACTAGATTCACCAACCACATTATGTCATTACTATTCACGTAGCATGTATCACTAGTTTCATCTCATTATACTTTATCATATTAGGTTGTAAACTCCTTTAGAGATTCATCATGAGATTAGTCAACTATTCATATTGTCATTATTATTCATATATATATATGGTTAACCATTTATACATTGATATCTATTAAACCATTTCTATATTTCCTTCATGTCATGTCCATATGCCAAATATCAAAATTAGATCACGTTCTTATCTATGTTATATCATGGTTGTACTAAGCCAACTTATATGAGTGGCTCCTCAAACATATATTAAAACTTTATCTAGTTCAATTGTGGTTCTCCTGACCCCTATCATGAGGGTAGTTGCATGCTCAGTCTCTTTGAGCTAACTCAACTCTATGAGTATCTCATATGTACCAACTATATCTTCCCTCTCAGTCTAAGGTTCTCGGTTATACCTCATTGGCACTAGAGATAGCTTTACAAGCTCTAGCCACATAAGCACAAACCAAAACATGATATGGCATACTCTTCATAGGTCTTCTACCCATTAAACATGCGTACCCAAAACTCTCTTATATACACCACTAGATTCCTATGTGGGAAACCACCAACCTGAGCATGAGGATTCACAGAAACTAACATAGCTACCTCCTCCAGGGTCTTGGGCTCTCTCTCCCTCACCCAGATGGCAGGCACTCATATTCATGTTCACATATGCACATATAACCAGCCTCTCCTTGTCTCTAGGGTTTGGTCCTCCCAAGGACATCTAGGGTTCAACAAATAGAATCATACATAAAGTGACTCAACTCATTCACTCAGGAGTAGTCTAGTTTAGGACATATCATAACACACATTTCTCATAATTCTCATATCTTGGAGTTTAGGTTCTCCAACCTTCTCCCTCTGGGTCTCACTCTCTCTAGAGTTAACCCTATAACTGGTCCTAAAACTAGAGGTCCTCCATTATAAAAGAGCTTGAGGCTTATGTTGATTCACAACCTTGTCTTATCTTAGCAAGTCTTATCTCATAAAAAGCCTAGTTACTTGCATCTTCAAAACTTATCTTGCATCCTCAAAACTGAACTTAAGTCCTCAAAGACAAACATATATCATCATAAATTGTTCTATATCATCTATATAAGACCTACATCATATCATCAAAACTTATTTCATCTATCATATATTCCAACAAGGCTCTAGACATCTAATCTAGAACTAATCTCTCTTCTAGATTGATGTCATTCACTTTCACTTAGGTTGTATGACCACCTTCTATTGGTACATGTGTGGGGACACATTTTTTAATACTTACATATATAATAAAATATTATATAGTTTTTTTCTGATAAAACAAGTGTTAGAGAAAACTATCAAGGTTCGATTCGATTGGAATCAAAAACCAAATCCAGAAACGAGTGTCCCACACATAGTAGAGAGTATAGTGTCATAAAAACTAGTGAAAAGGGTGAGAACATGGTGTAGACTAGTGTAGCTACCCTAGACAATGAGTGGCATATGCCTAGGATTTCTCCTCCCTCGATGCACATCATTTCCAAATAATGCAACGTCCCATACCGCTGCACTATAAGGAAAGAACGACATCTAAGGACCTGCTATACCACAAGCACTAGTCTATACCTAGTTCTCGGACATCTAGGTTCTATCCTTGAGGCTAGCTCAGATCTAGTCTCTAAAAGACGACAATCTAACCCTAAAGATTATTAAGTTCAAGGTTTTGTTTAGTTTGAGTTGCATAATGAGAAAATGTCACGCTTTGCTATTGTTCATGCTCTGATACCACCTGTGACGTCCCCAGATTTTCTAAAACTTAATCTGATGTATGACGTCCAAATTGAAACCTCACCTCAGTGAGAATCCCAATTTAAACAACCCACACTAGGCTAAGAAGAAGAAAATAAAGGGAGTCAGAAGGAAACATTCAGTAGAACATGCACATGAACAATAATAAAACCATACAACACATGTTCACCATTCAACATATAATTACAACATGAATTCTTACAACATTTTGATTTTACATATTGAACATCAAACTTATTGTGGCATCCTACTTATAAAAACAAGGTTTTCTTAAGCCGAAGTGAATCATTTGCAGCGGATTACTAAAAATTAAAACTTTTTGCAAAGAGTTCCAAACATAGGAAAACTCTTTCATCAAGAACCAAAGTATAACATTTACATCCTAGTTCATAAGTACATAACTTGTACCATCTCTTCTCGAGGATTTACATCATCAGCTGCACTTTTAACATTATATACAGATTGTATAAGAATCTCGAGGCAACAAGCCAAAATCTCAGATCGATTCATTTAAAAACACTAAAAATAAACTCAGGGGACCTGAGAGTACAGAGATGACACATAGGACTACTATCTATATGACTTGACAGGCACTATCTCCACCTGAGATATTACTATTGTCCCTGTTGTTGTTGTTGTTCTTTCTCTGCTATATGATTTATGCCTCTTCATCTGCGTCCACCTAAAAACATTGGATCACACAGGGGTGAGACAATTATAAATTGCCCCAGTGGGAGATATAACTCTCCGCCAAAACATTGTTATAGCAGTTATTATAATAAAACTGAGCCGGAGTTCTTATATATTAACAACAGTATTAATCATTGAATGAATAGAGTAAAGTAATCTCCTTTTCTAAAGAGAGCATTGCATCTATCCATTGTAGAATTATAATTCATCCATCTACTTGCAATGAATATGAAGAGATATGAATAACACCTATCAACTAGAGATGCATAAAAGAAATGTAACACCAGCCAATGAATTTTTGTATTCAATCCTTAAGAAAACATGCTATACGGCTTATTACATTTTACAATCACACTTATGCCCTGAGGACATGAGGTATATCGCTCATACTCCAACCGACCACTGCGAAGTCGAAATCGGTACCATATAAGGTCAATGGAAGAGCCGGCTTCCAAGACCTCTCACATCTCGGTCAGTACGAGACAACATGCAGGACATCTTGTGTCTCTGCTAGATAGCTTTCCAGGGTATACTGGCAACTTCGCTATAGAGTTACAGCGTCAACTGCACTCTCATCGGCAATCGAGAGAATTAATGTTTATCTCCATCAACCCGATATTAATATCATTGGGAGATGTGTACGGCATATATCTCAATCATCGGGAGATTTGTGATACATCCATCCTGACACATGAAGGACTAAAAGGTTTAATGTTTACCTTCCATCAATCTCTTCAACCGGACGTAAGGATATTTTCATTCATTTACCCCCGCATATTCAAAATATGTGTTTCGGGTTTTTCCGCGGAGCACCCATTTCACCATTCAGCAAATTATGACACTGATGGATCTATGGTCAGGGCTCTACATGATATGATATCACTTGCTTAATTAAGTATATTATCATATTCTTTTAGCATCAGCCAAGTTCTCAACCATAACTTATTAAGACAAATGCTACAAAGAAACATGTACTATTTGCATCATTCACTTCTCATTCGTTATGAGGCATTGGGATCTCAGTCCCTTATCTCGTTACTTGAAATTTCACATCTCACAGCAACATCATTATCTTACTTATCAAAACTTTGTTATTCATACCCTCAATTCATCACTAATCATTGTTACCATTTCTTAGGTAACTATCACCTCTAGGTCCTCAGACCGAGGTATACATGATACTTGTTACACAAGCATCACTCATGGCTCACAAGGCCCATTAAGTGTCTTATCACCTTTCACTAGGCAACAACTTACTCATATGACTCATTAAGCCCATGCACATTTTGTTACTTTTATTAAGCAGCCACAACATTAAGGCACACAAGGCCAATCAATATTTAAATATATAAAATCCATAGCTCAAATATTGCTATGATCACCATCTCATGATATATGCATGGTTAATAGACATGATAACAGTCATATGATTCAATTATCACATCATGTGATACAATAGTAACACCACCATTCCTATATCAGGATTAGGGATTACTATCAATTAGGATTTTCCATTCCATTACCCAATTTAGTGTTAGGATCTCCCATTTCTAATTAGTTAGGGTTTCGTGTTTACATCATTAGTTCAACCCTAATATATTGCTCCACCCCTCTAGGAGCATTCGATACTATCATAAGTATTTACTCATGATCATTACTTTCATCATATATCATTTATGAATATCAATTCAAGGTATGAGTTCATCTCTCAACCTTACCATGGTTTGTTTATATCATACCCATTATCTTGGCTTAACCCCTTTCTTATAGTATTTAGCCAACACTTATCAAAGTGCATTGAATTCATTACATATTCATTGTAATAATTTACATAACACACTCTTCTTGTGTTTCTTATCCAAGTATGTTGGATTGAGATGCATCAAGGTATAGGTATAACAACCCTGAAATGCTAAATGTGATATCTATCATGTCTTGATGTATCAATTTTCTCCTCATTCCATCTTACGTAAGATAATCAACTGACCTTGTATTAAGGTATTTCCCTATTAATACTTTTAACCATTCACCTATCACTTTCATCATATAGTGCATAGGTTACACATTAGTATTGTCCAACTACCTTTGATGATATGGACTTATCTAATGGTTAAGCATTGTTGATATAGAATAATCCATTATCAACCACTTTAGGTATTTCAACTCTTAGGATGTTATCCACATCATAATTTAATGTTACATACATCATTCCTAAGAGTTTCATGTCCTCATCTTTGTAAGGTGTATAGGGTTGTTACACATGTATAGAGTTGGACATATAATGATCTAAGCATTATCTTGTCCTTTATACCCTTACTCATTAGAGTATCAATATTACCATTCATATGGTTTATCAATTTTACCCATCATGGGTGTAACATTCTCATCTTACTTGATTATATTATCCACACCCTTCTTTAGTGTATTGACCAATATACTATCACTATGGTTTCATATGCATTACCCTAGATTAGGGTTTCACATTCAAATACCCACAATTAGGGTTTACTATTCATCCCAATTAGGGTTTTGAATTATATTACCCTGAATTAGGGTCTCACATGTCATCACCCTTAATTAGGGTTACATCCTTACCATAGATCAGGATTATACCTAGCATTGCCCTAATTAGGGTTAAGGTTCATTAATCTTCTTGTTTAGGGATTCATGATCTCTTTATCATGGATCATTCCCTAAAATTCATAGTTTATTTATATTGAAAGCATTGAGGCTTATCCATTACATGATTATTCTACATGTATGGATTTCTCTCTCTCATCCTCTCTAGAATATTGACTATGTCAAACTTGGTTAGATTAGGTCATTCAACCCTTCCATTAAGTTTATTCAATTAGGGTTGACATAGCATATTGAAGTATTGCTTATCTAAGCTCCAAGGATTAACTCATCAAATATTACCAATCACTTGGTACTCTAAATATACATCCCTAGTGATTTTCTTTAAGATAAATTAGTAACAAATATAGGGTCAATTGATCCTTCATCTCATTAAGTTATCAATTGATTTGATCACTTTATGTTACCAAATGATCTTGACGTTTTGATCTCTAAACGGCTTGAAACCGTTTAAGAAAATTGCCTTTGAAACCGAATGGTGCTTGGGTATCCAAATGGTTTGAGACCGTTTGGTCCCAAATGGTCTTGAGACCATTTGGGCTCAAACGTTCTTAAGACTGTTTGGTCCAAACCATCTCAAAATCGAATGGACCAAAAAGTCCTTTCAACACTTACATGATTCATGATTTCAATGGATGAACCGATTATCATTTGAGTCCTTGATTTATTTACCACTTGAACTATTGAATAAACCTTCAATTATACCATCAATTAGGGTTTTGAACCCAATTGATCTAGGATTTCAACTCAAGGAACCTTCAATTAGGGCTTGGAATCGAATAGCCATCAATGATCAACATTGTGGAATTTATTCCATTGCAACTAATGAATTATTATCAAATTTTTGATATGACTAGATCCCGAACGGTCTTGAGGTCGTTTGTATGAACTCCAAATGGTCTTGATACCGTTTTCCACATTCCACCCTTGAAATTTGTGGAATTCAATAGGCTTTGGGTCATTGGATAGATCATCAAATCAGCAATTAATTGCATTTTAATTTGGTATCTTTGGACCTTCAAATACTCAACCATACTTAACCCTAGACCTCCAAACGGTCTTGGTTGACCTCCAAACGGTCTTGAGACCATTTGGGTGACCTCCAAATGGTCTCAAGACCATTTGGGCTAAGTCAACCCAAAAACCTCATTTAACTAAATTGAAAATCAGCACTTAACCCGATTAGGGTTTACTAATTAATTAACCTTCAACTGATGGTCCCTTTGGAATTCATTAATAAAATTTTATAGGTCATCAATCATAACCATTAAAATCATAATTCCCAAACGGTCAACCATGGTAAACTCTCCCAAACAGTTTGAAACTTTTTAACTTCAAACGGTTTGATAAAACCGTTTTCTTTCAAACGATTTTGGTTGAAACCGAATGAGCAACATGTTGAAACCGAATGAGATACAATTCTTTGGGAAAAGTGTCCAAGATGATGTCATCATAATCTAACCTCGTTCATGTAACTCCTAGTACATCGGATTTCATGGAAATACCATTTTCAACAAGCAATTAATCAAGAAGATGAAGGAATCAACGAAATTGCAAGATTAATGGTTGAATAACAATGTAGAGGTGTTCAAGTTATATAACCCGCCTCCAATTGAGCTCCAAAGCTTCAATATCACGTAAAAAATGGTGGATGCAACTCCTTTCACTATCCCAAGGCTCGTCCTCAAGCTTTTAGTGAAAAGGAATGGTTAGAATTGAAGAGGGAATCGAGATAAGAAGAAATCATGCATTGATTTGTGATTTCCACCATGGATTCAAGGTGAAAGAGGGTCAAGAAACTTACCAACAGGTTGGGGCTCGTTCTCCTCTTTCTCCCAAGCTCCCAAGGTCGTTTTGCAGGCAAAGGGTGGAAGTGAATTCGAAATTCCCCTTTTACTTTATGGATAAATGAGCTTATATGCAATTTTTATTAAAAATTCAATTAGGAGAGAGAAAGTAGGAATTATCTCCCCCTTATCCTTGCCACTTGACCCCTTATCTTCCTTAGGGATGAGGCTATCCTCTTTGCCTCTTATTCCTCTCAATTATCCACAAATTAAAGAAAAGCAAATTAAGCACCTTAAATCATTTTATAATAATATCCATAAGTGAGTGGATATTTCTTTTTCTTATAATAACGTGAGTGAGTTATCCACTTCCTTGGATATTTTCATGCCTTTGCAAATCACAAGCTCGTCCAACCTCTTTTCAAATTCATCCCTCAACTTTTGGTTGAAGGGATCTTTAATTAATATATTTCTTTTCGCATTAAATTGAATTAGGGTTTCAATTATGCATAAATCTTGATTATTTTAATATCAAGATTCTCTCTCCTCCAAATTAATTCAAATGAGGCCCCCCTCACATTTTATCTTCTCTACATGATGCCAAGAAACATGAGGAACTATTTTGAAGTGGTAATTTGCATATTGAACCCTAGGTTTTGGGTAAATTGCACTTTACACCAAAATTAGGTTTTAATGCACAAACATTGCTTTATCAGATCTTTCTTGGTACTCATGCTTGTGAAAGCCATACTATTGTATCATAATCATTCCTATGATGCTTCAAAACATGAGGGACATTTAGTCATGTAACATTTGCAAGTTAACCCCTCAACTTGGATAATTTGCACTTTAGTCCAAAATAAGCAAACATTGCTTCAATATTATTCAGACAGGACCAAAATTGAAATATTAGTTCCTCTTGAGCCTTAATTACTTTTCACAAGATAAAATTAAGGATCTAATTAACTTTCTTAAGCAAAACTCCCAGGGTTAAGGCATAACTCAGGTCAGGGATGTTATAAATTATAAACCCCTAACAAGGATTTTGTCCTCGAAATCCCAGATAAAAGGAGACAGATATTATTTATTCATCATACTATCTAGTCTCCACATAACATTTCATTGTTATGGAGACACCATAAAGCTTTGATCAACACCAAGTCATTCCACACAAATTTATCATGGAATAATTCACACGGGACACATACTCCATTGTCCTTTTTATTATTGATTGTGGAGTTGATTCTATGTCAGGTAACACTTCCCTTATTACTTTTACTAACTATTTCATTAGTTGTACATTTTATCATCATAAGGAGAAGTTACTTATGAATTAAGGATTTATCTTAAAGATATCTTTAATTATTATGTTTATGCAAAGCATAAACTCCTAACGTGTGATGTTCATACTATTTCACATGATTAATCTAATTTCATGGTTGACCATTCTAGGTAGTCAACATAAACCATATGATATTTCTTTAGATACCAGGATCTCTTACCTTGATATCTATCACATGTGTTGAAAACACATCACATATTTATCTTTCTTTCTTCTTGGGACATTACTTGTTACATATATCTTCACCTTGGAACCAAAGTCCAAGATAAACTGATACTTATCTAAGTATTAATCATATGAACATTTTTATCTTATGCACATCAAGTGTCCTAAGACCCACTTGATTGCCATGTCCTCGAAAGGAAAGAAAACAAAGAATCATTTTCCTCTTATTATTTCATGTATTTTCAACTATTTATGAAATATTTATTCTCCATCTCATCCTAGGTTCCTTGCCCTTAGCATAGGAATTTATAAGGATGTTTACATAACATTATTCCTTTCTTTGTCATTATCTAATATGTTCATGAGCATCTTGTGATCTTCATCACATTTCCTACTTCTACACTATGGGAAAAGATCTTTATTATACTTACAAACTTTATTGGACAGGGATCATCTCCCTTGTTCCCATTCTTACCCTATGAGGAGTATACTTTTTTTTACTTCCTCATACACACACTCATATGAGATTATCTCATATTTCTCTTTCTTGTGCTTAGGATATGACATATTTATTCATTCCATATTTCTGATTTCATGATACTCATTAGATTGTCTCAGAATGACTACTTGATCATAGCAATAAAAAAGATAACAATCTAAGAGTTTCCATACTCACTTTATCATCAATAGTTGTATACATGGCCAGGGTATATAAATACTAAGATTAAGTAGTATGCACTTTGTATACTATCATATTCTTCCCTTTTCATATTATCACAAGTATAAGATTTAACATTCCTGAATTATATCCAGGCACCTCTTCTATACCTCATCCCTTTTTCATAGAGGTAAGAACAATATAAAACATCTATAATGTTTACTTATGCAAAATGTAAGTCCTCATAGGACTAATCAAGGAAAGATCAATCAATTTCTTTCTCAATTAAACTCAGGAAACCATAAAATGACATTATTTTGTCTAACATGTCATGATTCGTGGATGGTTCACTGCCTCAGGCTGATTCTACCTCAGAGGTTGATTCACCATAACATTTTTGGCTGAGAAATCTCTTTCCAGATGTCCTACCTGTCTACATTGGTAGCAAATTCTGGGTGTTAAATATGGTCTAGAGGGTTCTTTACCCTTTTTAGATGACCATTGCCTTGGTGCACTAGGCCCTGGCTGTACCGATGGTACCAAAAACTTCTTCTTTTTAGAACTACCAGGCCTCTGTTCCTGGATTTGGATAGGCCTTTTCTCAATTCTTCCTTTATATTCCTTTTCTGGACAATTAGGTCTGATATGTCCAGGCTTCCTACACCTATGGCAAATCCTGGTTTCAGATTGTATCATATTCTTTTCATCATTAATCATTGCTCCAACAGGCTGATGTTGAGCAAGAAACCTATTGGAGTTCAAAACTTCATCATTGGGGGCTGGTAGTCTAGGTTTCATTGCTAATGCACGATCTACTATGTGTATCATAGCTATCCTAAATTGCTCAAACAGAGCAGGGAAAGATGGGCTCTCTATCATATCTAGGTCAAACTGGGGATGTGCAAGTGTATGTTCTTCTCTGCTCTGATCCCCTGCATCCCTTCTTGGTGCAACATTGTTGCTTTCTACAGCAAACTCCTCATGAGACCCAGTCATCTTCAAGTTCTCCTTCTCCTATTTGAGCAGAAGACACTATCAGATACACTAGAAGACACTAGAATAGACTCTACTACCTTAGTCCTATGTCTCTGTAGACTCAGTGAACCTAGAGCTCTGATACTACTTAACTTGTGGCATCCAACTTATAAAAACAAGATTTTCTTAAGCGGAAGCGAATCATTTGTAGCGGATTACTGAAAAACACTAAAAATTAAAACTTTTTGCAAAGAGATCCAAACATAGGAAAACTCTTTCATCAAGAACCAAAGTATAACATTTACATCCTGGTTCATAAGTACATAACTTGTACCATCTCTTCTCGAGGATTTACATCATTAGTTGCACTTTTAACATTATATAAAGACTGTATAAGAACCTCGAGGCAACAAGCCAAAATCTCAGATCGATTCATTTAAAAACACTAACAATAAACTTCGAGGACCTGAGAGTACAGAGACGACACATAGGACTACTATCTATATGACTTGACAGGCAATATCTCCACCTGAGATATTATTGTTGTCCCTGCTACTGCTGTTGTTCTTTCTCTGCTATATGATTTCTGCCTCTTCGTCTGCGTCCACCTAAAAACATTGGATCCCACGGGGGTGAGACAATTATAAATTGCCCTAGCGGGATATATAACTCTCCGCCAAAACATTGTTATAGTAGTTATTATAATAAAACTGAGCCAGAGTTCTTATATATTAACAGTAGTATTAATCATTGAATGAACAGAGTAAAGTGATCTCCTTTCCTAAGGAGAGAATTGCATCTATACATGGTAGAATTATAATTCATCCATCTACTTGCAATGAATATGAAGAGATATGAATAACATCTATCAACTAGAGATGCATAAAAGAAATGTAACACCAACCAATGAATTTCCATATTCAATCCTTAACCAAACATGCTATACGGCTGATTACATTTTACAATCACACTTATGCCCTGAGGAGATGAGGTATACCGCTCATACTCCAACCGACCACTGTGAAGTCAAAATCGGTACCATACAAGGTCAATGGAAGAGTCGGCTTCCAAGACCTCTCACATCTTGGTCAGTACGAGACAACATGCAGGACATCTTGTATCTCTGCTAGATAGCTTTCCAGGGTATACTGGCAACTTCACTATAGAGTTACAGCGTCAACTGCACTCTCATCGGCAATCGAGAGAATTAATGTTTATCTCCATCGACCCGACATTAATATCATTGGGAGATGTGTACGGCATCTATCCCAATCATCGGGAGATTTGTGATACATCCATCCCGACACATGAAGGATTGACAGGTTTAATGTTTACCTTCCATCAACCTCTTCAGCAGCACGTAAGGATATTTTCACCCATTTACCCCCGCATATTCAAAATATGCGTTCTGGGTTTTGTCGCGGAGCACTCATTTCACCATTCAAAAAATTCTGACGTTGATGGATCTATGGTCAGGGCTCTACATGATATGATATCACTTGCTTAATTAAGTACATTATCATATTCTTTTAGCATCATCCAAGTTCTCAACCATAACTTATTAAGACAAATGCTACAAAGAAACATGTACTATTTGCATCATTCACTTCTCATTCGTTATGAGGCATTGGGATCTCAGTCCCTTATCTCGTTACTTGAAAGTTCACATCTCACAGCAACATCATTATCTTACTTATCAAAACTGGGTATTCATACCCTCAATTCATCACTAATCACTGTTACCATTTGTTAGGTAACTATCACCTCTAGGTCCTCAGACCAAGGTATACATGATACTTGTTACACAAGCATCACTCATGGCTCACAAGGCCCATTAAGTGTCTTATCACCTTTCACTAGGCAACAACTTACTCATATGACTCATTAACCCCATGCACATTTTGTTACTTTTATTAAGCAGCAACAACATTAAGGCACACAAGGCCAATCAATATTTAAATATATAAAATCCATAGCTCAAATCTGGCTATGATCACCATCTCATGATATCTGCATGGTTAATAGACATGATAATAGTCATATGATTCAATTATCACATCATGTGATACAATAGTAACACCACCATTCCTATATCAGGATTAGGGTTTACTATCAATTAGGATTTTCCATTCCATTACCCAATTTAGGGTTAGGAGCTCCCATTTCTCATTAGTTAGGGTTTCATATTTACATCATTAGTTCAACCCTAATATATTGCTCCACCCCTCTAGGAGCATTCGATACTATCATAAGTATTTACTCATGATCATTACTTTCATCATATATCATTTATGAATATCAATTCAAGGTATGAGTTCATCTCTCAACCTTACCATGGTATGTTTATATCATACCCATTATCTTGGCTTAACCCCTTTGTTATAGTATTTAGCCAACACTTATCAAAGTGCAGTGAATTCATTACATATTCATTGTAATAATTTACATAACACACTCTTCTTGTGTTTCTTATCTAAGTATGTTGGATTGAGATGCATCAAGGTATAGGTATAACAACCCTGAAATACTAAATGTGATATCTATCATGTCTTAATGTATCACTTTTCTCCTCATTCCATCTTACTTAAGATAATCAACTGACCTTGTATTAAGGTATTTCCCTCTTAATACTTTTAACCATTCACCTATCGCTTTCATCATATAGTGCATAGGTTACACATTAGTATTGTCCAACTATCTTTAATGATATGGACTTATCTAATGGTTAAGCATTGTTGATATAGAATAACCCATTATCAACCATTTTAGGTATTTCAACTCTTAGGATGTTATCCACATCATAATTTAATGTTACATACATAATTCCTAAGAATTTCATGTCCTCATCTTTGTAAGGTGTATAGGGTTGTTACACATGTATAGAGTTGGAGATATAATGATCTAGGCATTATCTTGTCCCTTATACCCTTACTCATTAGAGTATCAATATTACCATTCATATGGTTTATCAATTTTACCCATCATGGGTGTAACATTCTCATCTTACTTGATTATATTATCCACACCCTTCTTTAGTGTATTGACCAATATACTATCACTAGGGTTTCATATGCATTACCCTAGATTAGGGTTTCACATTCAAATACCCACAATTAGGGTTTACTATTCATACCAATTAGGGTTTTGAATTATATTACCCTGAATTAGGGTCTCACATGTCATCACCCTTAATTAGGGTTACATCCTTATCATAGATCAGGATTATACCTAGCATTTCCTGAATTAGGGTTAAGGTTCATCAATCTTCTTGATTAGAGTTTCATGATCTCTTTATCATGGATCATTCCCTAAAATTCATAGTTTATTTATATTGAAAGCATTGAGGCTTATCCATTACATGATTATTCTACATGTATGGATTTCTCTCTCTCATCCTCTCTAGAATATTGACTATGTCAAACTTGGTTAGATTAGGTCATTCAACCCTTCAATTAAGTTTATTCAATTAGGGTTGACATAGCATATTGAAGTATTGCTTATCTAAGCTCAAAGGATTAACTCATCAAATATTACCAATCACTTGGTACCCTAAAGTTACATCCCTAGTGATTTTCTTTAAGATAAATTAGTAACAAATATAGGGTCAATTGATCCTTCATCTCATTAAGTTATTAATTGATTTGATCACTTTATGTTACCAAACGATCTCGACCTTTTGATCTCTAAACTGTTTGAAACTGTTTAAGCAAATTGCCTTTGAAACTGAATGGTGCTTGGGCCTCCAAATAGTTTGAGACCGTTTGGTCCCAAACGGTCTTGATACCATTTGGACCCAAACAGTCTTAAGACTTTGTGGTCCAAATAATCTCAAAACTGAATGGACCAAAAAGTCCTTTCAACACTTACACGATTCATGATTTCAATGGATCAACCGATTATCATTTGAGTCCTTGATTTATTTACCACTTGAACTATTGAATCAACCTTCAATTAGACCATCAATTAGAGTTTTGAACCCAATTGATCTAGGATTTCAACTCAAGGAACCTTCAATTAGGGCTTGGAATCGAATAGCCATCAATGATCAACATTGTGGAATTGATTCCATTGCAACTAATGAATTATTATCAAATTTTTTATATGAGCAGACCCCAAACGGTCTTGAGGTCGTTTGGATGACCTACAAACGGTCTTGAGACCATTTTCCCCATTCCACCCTTGAAATTTGTGGGATTCAATAGGGTTTGGGTCATTGGATAGATTATCAAATCAGTAATTAATTGCATTTTAATTTGGTATCTTTGGACCTTCAAATACTCAACCATACTTAGCCCTAGAACTCCAAACGGTCTTGGTTGACCTACAAACGGTCTTGAGACCGTTTAGGTGACCTCCAAATGGTCTTGAGACCGTTTGGGCTAAGTCAACCCAAAAACCTCACTTAACCAAATTGAAAATCAGCACTTAACCCAATTAGGGTTTACTAATTAATTAACCTTCAATTGATGATCCCTTTGGAATTCATTAATAAAATTTGATACGTAATCAACCATCACCATTAACATCAGAATTTCCAAACGGTCAACCATGGTCAACTCTCCCAAACGGTTTGAAACGGTTTAACTTCAAACGGTTTGATAAAACCGTTTGCTTTCAAACAATTTTGGTTGAAACCGAATGAGCAACATGTTGAAACTGAATGAGATACAATTCTTTGGGAAAAGTGTCCAAGATGATGTCATCATAATCTACTCTCATTCATGTAACTCCTAGTACATCTGATTTCATGGAAATACCATTTTCAACAATCAATTAATCAAGAAGATGAAGGAATCAATGAAATTGCAAGATTAATGGTTGAATAACAATGTAGAGGTGTTCAAGTTATATAACCCACCTCGCTTCAAGATCACGTCAAAAATGGTGGATGCAACTCCTTTCACTATCCCAAGGCTCATCCTCAAGCTTTGAGTGAAAAGGAATGGTTAGAATTGAAGAGGGAATCGAGATAAGAAGAAATCATGCATTGATTTGTGATTTCCACCATGGATTCAAGGTGAAAGAGGGTCAAGAAACTTACCAACAGGTTGGGGCTCATTCTCCTCTTTCTCCCAAGCTCCCAAGGTCGTTTTGCAAGTAAAGGATGGAAGTAAATTCGAAATTCCTCTTTTACTCTATGGATAAATGAGCTTATATGCAATTTTTATTAAAAATTCAATTAGGAGAGAGAAAGTAGGAATTATCTCCCCCTTATCCTTGCCACTTTCCCCCTTATCTTCCTTAGGGACGAGGCTATCCTCTTTGTCTCTTATTCCTCTAAATTATCCATAAATTAAAGAAAAGCAAATTAAGCACCTTAAATCATTTTATAATAATATCCATAAGTGAGTGCATATTTCTTTTTCTTATAATAATGTGAGTGAGTTATCCACTTCCTTGGATATTTTCGTGCCTTTGTAAGGAACAAGTTCGTCCAACCTATTTGAAAATTCATCCCTCAACTTTTGGTTGAAGGGCTCTTTAATTAATATATTTCTTTTCACATTAAATTGAATTAGGGTTTCAATTATGCATAAATCTTGATTATTTTAATATCAAGATTCTCTCTCCTCCAAATTAATTCAAATGAGTCGCCCCTCACATTTTATCTTCTCTACATGATGTCAAGAAATATGAGGAACTATTTTGAAATGGTAATTTGCATATTGAACCCTAGGTTTTGGGTAAATTACACTTTACACCAAATCTAGATTTTAATGCACAAACATTGCTTTATCAGCTCTTTCTTGGTACTCAGGCTTGTGAAAGCCATACTATTGCATGATACTCATTCCTATAGTGCTTCAATACATGAGGGACATTTAGACATGTAAAATTTTAAAGTTAACCCCTCAACTTTGGTAATTTGCACTTTAGTCCAAAATAAACAAACATTGCTTCAACATTATTCACACGGGACCAAAATTGAAATATAAGTTCCTCTTGAGCCTTAATTACTTTTCACAAGATAAAATTAAGGATCTAATTAACTTGCTTAAGCAAAACTCCCAGGGTTAAGGCATAACCCAGGTCAGGGATGTTACACTTATACATATACATGTACTACCACTAAACTACATGATCTTAAGACAACAGATCCACCTGTATAGTAGCTCGCCACACAAATCAAAACTATCATGGATCTTCAAGAGAATAACCACAACCTAAACAAAATATTACATGTGGTGCACGTCAGCACAATATTTAAGAATATTGTACTAAGTATGCCTACGTGTCTTTTATATACCTCTCATCATATCTTGGCAATAAGATAAAACTAATACTTGGCAGTATTAAACAAATATAAGGAAAAGCGTATATTGGCAAAAAGATATTCATTAACAAAAGAGTACACATATATTTTAAGCACGTTTCCATCATATATCTCGTACATCTGCCCCAAGGGCTTTGATGTTTTTAGGCCTTATGATCTACTAACCAAGAGTTTGAGATCATTTTATGTGTGATCTACTACCAAAGAGTTTGAGATCTAATACATGTGATCTACTACCAAAGAGTTTGAGATCACTTCAATGCACTGTACTACCAAAGAGTTTAGTGCTATCATATGATGGATCAAATATCTTATGTTTCATGTGTTCATAGCCATAAGTATGGAAAATCAAGCAATATATCATACAAGAACAATCATTTCATATAATATCATATGCCAAGTATTCTACTACACATATAACACAATCATATTGTATAATAAGACAAGTAAGAGGTAACGGCGTACCTTCCAAAGAGATATCCTAATCATCACATATTCCCGATGTCATCTATATCTTGGAAAACCCTGATTAAGACAAGATCGCATACTATCATCAGATTCTCATCACCTTAACCCTAGTTATATCCATTTTAGGGTTTACTTTATCTCATTAAGATATGTGCATCATTACTTATCTTATCTTCTTGTAATTATGTTACTGATCTTATATTCCATATTAGGATACATAATCTGATTACTTGGTTACATATGATTATGTGCACATGTTACCCTATGTTACATGTATTAATCATATTAGGGTTTATATCACATTATGAGAAAACATCATCGTATAACATGGATTATGCGTATCATCTTGATCTCATATTTAAATCTGAGGTTCCAAATACTTATATGAGCTTACTCTATAATTTCCAGGATTTGTGAGCATACTTCTAATTATTATGCATTAATTAGGGTTATTAGCCCTAATTAGCCATATAAACCAAATTACATGATTTCGTTCATTAACGTGACCATATCTAACATCAAATGGATTATGAGTCACATTTAGGAGGTACTGGAATATTCTCATAATTTTAGGTCATCATTTACTATTTATTATACATCAAATAAGCATTATACATATTACATGATATCTTACTGAACATTTTGGTATCTTACTTGTGTTTTTCTGATGTATGAGGTATTTACTATGAAATAAACAAGATTCTGACATTTATTGAACATTTCCCTTTTTTTGCCAATCGGTCGCTGCCACGTGGCTATGAGGCTGGCGTGGCTCCTTTGCTTGGCCTACTAGGGTCCGGACGGTTTGATCTGAGTGAGATCGGTTCGCTCTGGATCTGCCAGTTCACGCTTGGTTTGGCTCAGGTTCAAGGCTGAAAACCCGACCCTCCTTTTGTTCTCGCGATCTCGACGTAGCTCAAGAGCATGCGCTCTCGTCCGCCGTCGCTAGGATGGCTCCAGCGAGCAATCAGAGTGATGTCATGGCTCTTCAACAACCCCTGAGGCCACTGTCAGATTCGGCTCCCTCTTCCAGACCTCTACGGTTTCTCATCTCCTAATCGTTAGTCGTGGAGCTCACTCTCCACTGGGGCGCCGCCACTAGGTTTGGTTGCGGTGGGGCAAAGAGGCTAATGCCTTCACACCATATTTCTTCGATCTATAGCCTCTCACAGCAGTGCACAGACTTCATGAACTCGATGGTGACCACCATATGCAGTGTGATGCACTCTTGACCCATCTCCGAGCTACATCTTCATTTCCGAAAAAGTGCCCTTCGGCCACCATCAATACTACCACTGATCTCTGTGGGGATGGATGGATTTGCTTTACCTGGGCTAGACCTCAGTTTTACTCTGCTTGGATTCCCCCCAACTACCTTCTACCTCTGCTCTCTATTCCCAGCCATCACCTACTCGTAGCGGCAGTGGAGATACATTGCAAACGGGGAGCTCGTTCTCCCTACTCACTAGGTTATTTGCCCCATTCAGGGTATCAAACAGATCATAATGAGGAGTTGAGTCCAACGCCTTCGTTTCTTCTCCCCATCGCCCCATGACCAGGCTGAATGTGGCATCGTGACTGGCCACCATAACACCTGCCTCTAACCGCAAGGTAGGAGAAGGTTTCTCTACCACCAGATTAAATCCTAGGGCCAGAAAGGACTCTTCATTTTCCTGATCTGTGGCTCTTCATATCAGTGACAAAAGGGCTATGTGACATTGTATTTGATCAAAGCCTAAGTTTCTAATTAGGGACATTGGTCCAAATATGTCAAAATATTAATCATTTGTCCTACTTCAAACCTAAATAACTTCCTTTAGGATCCTCCAATTGCTAACAAATTTTAACCATAGCTTTACTACAAATCAAGATACATTCTACTCAAATTTTGTGATGAAATTCAGCTATTTGATCCTCCAATAAAATACTCCAAAAAGGCACAAACTTAGGGATCTTAATCATTATATCAAAATCATTCAACATTGAAACTCTACCAAAATACTTAGGATTAAAAAAGGTCCACTCCATCACATCCTACACACCTTAAAAAGGTATTTCATCTTCAAAATAAAGTCAAAAATCTAGTCTGTCACATCATATACATCTTAAAAGAAATTTCATCCTCGAAATTAAGCCAAACTCGTATTCCATGGGTAAAAACCAAAAGGTCACAAACACATGTACGGATCCACTTTAGGTGTAACATAACCACCACTAAAAGCTTCAAAACGGTATCTATATCTTTCTAGAAGATTCCAAAAAAATCTAGGGTTAACCACCCCCTTCATATAAAGTTAAAACTAGGATTTAGAAACTTTGATCATTTTATGACATATTTTAAATTTTAGGATTTTCATCCTCATCATTTTGGGAAGAGTTATTTATAATTAACTCAATCTTCCACCTTAACTAAATCAAGGTGTCATTATCATTTTTTTTAATTATATCCAACATGTTTAGTAAGCACTAACATTAACATCACTTGGCATATGGCATTAACATGATTTCATTTCATTGTCATATTGAGTTACAAGTTTATTAGTGAATTCATCACTAGATTCACCAACTGTATTATGTCATTACTATTCACATAGCATGTATCACTAGTGTCATCTCATTATACTTTCTCATATTTGGTTGTAAACTCCTTTAGAGATTCATCATGAGATTAGTCAACTATTCATATTTTCATTATTATTCATATATATATGGTTAACCATTTATACATTGATATCTATTAAACCTTTTCTATATTTCCTGCATGTCATGTCCATATGCCAAATCTCAAAATTAGATCACGTTCTTATCTATGTTAGATCATGGTTGTACTAAGCCAACTTATATGAGTGGCTCCTCAAACATATATCAAAACTTTATCTAGTTCAATTGCGGTTCTCCTGACCCCTATCATGAGGGTAGTTGCATGCTCAGTCTCTTTGAGCTAACTCAACTCTATGAGTATCTCATATGTACAAACTATATCTTCCCTCTCGGTCTACGGTTCTCAGGTATACCTCATTGGCACTAGAGATAGCCTTATAAGCTCTAGCCACATAAGCACAAACCAAAACATGATATGTCATATTCTTCATAGGTATTCTACCCATGAAACATGCTTACCCAAAACTCTCTTATGTACACCACTCGATTCCTATGTGGGAAACCACCAACCCGAGCATGAGGCTTTACATAAACTAACATAGCTACCTCCTCCAGGGTCTTGGGCTCTCTCTCCCTCACCCAGATGGTAGGCACTCATATTCATGTTCACATATGCACATATAACTAGCCTCTCCTTGTCTCTAGGGTTTGGTCCTCCCAAGGACATCTAGGGTTCAACAAATAGGAATCATGCATAAAGCGAATCAACTCAATCACTCAGGAGTAGTCTAGTTTAGGACATATCATAACACACATTCCTCATAATTCTCATATCTTGGAGTTTAGGTTCTCCAACCTTCTCCCTCTGGGTCTCACTCTCTCTGGAGTTAACCCTATAACTGGTCCTAACACTAGAGGTCCTCCTTTGTAAAAGAGCTCGAGGCTCATGTTGATTTACAACCTTGTCTTATCTTATCAAGTCTTATCTCATAAAAAGCCTAGTTACTTGCATCATCAAAACTTATCTTGCGTCCTCAAAACTGAACTTAAGTCCTCAAAGACAAACATATATCATCATAAACTATCTTATATCATCTATATAAGACCTACATCATATCATCAAAACTTATTTCATCTATCATATATTCCAACAAGGCTCTAGACATCTAATCTAGAACTAATCTCTCTTCTAGACTGATGTCATTCACTTTCACTTAGGTTGCATGACCACCTCCTACTCGTACATGTATGGGGACACATTTTTGTGTACTTACATGTATAATAAAATATTATATAGTTTTTCTCTAATAAAACAAGCGTCAGAGAAAACTATCAAGGTTCGATCTGATTGGAATTAAAAACCAAATCCAGAAATGAGTGTCCTACACATAGTAGAGAGTACAGTGTCATGAAAGCTAGTGAAAAGGGTGAGAACATGGTGTAGACTAGTGTAGCTACCCTAGACAACAAGAGACATATGCCTAGGATTTCTCCTCCCCCGATGCACGTCATTTCCAAATAATGCAATGTCCCATACAGTTGCACTATAAGGAAAGAACGACATCTAAGGACCTGCTATACCACACGCACTGGTCTATACCTAGTTCTCAAACATCTAGGTTCTATCCTTGAGGCTAGGTTAGATCAAGTCTCTAAAAGATGACTAATCTAACCATAAAGATTATTAAGTTCAAGGTTTTATTTAGATTGAGTTGCATAATGAGTAAATGTCAGGCTTTGCTATTGTTCATGCTCTGATACCACCTGTGATGTCCCCAGATTTTCTAAAACTTAATCTGATGTGTGACATCCAAATTGAAACCTCACTTCAGCGAGAATCCCAATATAAACAACCCATACTATGCTAAGAAGAAAATCAAGGGAGTCAGAAGGAAACATTCAGTAGCACATGCACATGAACAATAATAAAACCATACAACACATGTTCACCATTCAACATATAATTACAACATGAATTTTTACAGCATTTTAATATTACATATTGAACATCAAACTTATACATATACATATACTACCACTAAACTACTGGATCTTAAGACAACAGGTCCACCTGTACATCAGCTCACCACACAACTCAAAACTATCCTGGATCTTTAAGAGCACAACCACAACCTAAACAAAAGATTACATGTGGTACACATCAGCACAATATTCAAGAATATTGTACTGAGTACGCCTACATGTCTTTTATATACCTCTCATCATATCTTGGCAATAAGATAAAACTAATACTTGGAAACATTAAACAAATATAAGTAAAAGTGTATATTGGCAAAAAGATATTATTAACAAAAGAGAACACATATATTTTAAGCACATTTCCATCATATATCTTGTACATATGCCCCAAGGGATTTGATGTTTTTAAGCATTATAATATACTACCAAAGAGTTTGAGATCATTTTTAGTGTGATCTACTACCAAAGAGTTTGAGATCACTTCAATGCACTGTACTACCAAAGAGTTTAGTGCTATCATATGATGGATCAAATATCTTATGTTTCATGTGTTCATAGCCATAAGCATGGAAAATCAAGCAAGATATCATACAAGAACAATCATTTCATCCAATATCATATGCCAAGTATTCTACTACACATATAACACAAGCATATTGTATAATAATCCAAGTAAGAGGTAATGGCGTACCTTCCAAAGAGATATCCTAATCATCACATATTCCTGATGTCATCTATATCTTGGTCAACCCTGATTAAGACAAGATCACATACTATCATCATATTCTCATCACCTTAACCCTAGTTATATCCATTTTAGGGTTTACTTTATCTCATTAAGATATATGCATCATTACTTGTCTTATCTTCTTGTAATTAGGTTACTGATCTTATATTCCATATTAGGATACATAATCTGATTACTTGGTTACATATGATTATGTGCACATGTTACCCTATGTTACATGTATTAATCATATTAGGGTTTATATCACATTATGAACAAACATCATCGTATAACATGGATTATGTGTGTCATCCTGATCTCATATTTAAATCTGAGGTTCCAGATACTTATATGAGCTTACTATGTAATTTCTAGGATTTTGTGAGCATACTTCTAATTATTATGCATTCATTAGGGTTATTAGCCCTAATTATCCATATAAACCAAATTACATGATTTCATTCATTAACATGACCATATTCGACATCAAATGGATTATGAGTCACATTTAGGAGGTACTAGAATATTCTCATAATTTTTTGTCATCATTTACTATTTACTATACATCAAATAAGCATTATACTTATTACATATTATCAATGATATTTAAGCATCAAAAGACTGATATAAAGGTGCCATGTTGTTCTACTCATTTTTCTGAACATTTTGGTATCTTACTTGTGTTTTTCTGACGTATGAGGTATTTATTATGAATTAAACAAGATTCTGACATTTATTGAACATTTACCTTTTTTTTGCCAATCGACCGTTGCCACATGGCTATGAGGTTGGTGTGGCTCCTTTGCTTGGCATGTTGGGTTCTGGCCGGTTTGATCTGAGTGATACCGGTTCGCTCTGGATCTGCCAGTTCACACTTGGTCTGGCTCAGGTCCCCCCTTTGTTCTCGCGATCTCGACGCAGCGCAAGAGCCTACGCTCTCGGCCGCTGCCGCCAGGCTGGCTCCAGAGTGACGTTGTGGCTCTTCGTCAACCCCTAAGGCCACTATCAGATTTGGCTCCCTCTTTCGGACCTCTATGATTTCTCATCTCCTAGTCATCAGTCATGGAGCTCACTCTCCACTGGGACGCCGCCGCCAGGTTTGGCTATGGTGGGGCAAAGAGGCTAATGCCTTTGCACCATATTTCTTCGATCTAAAGCCTCTCACAGTAGAGCACAGACTTCATGAACTCGACGGTGACCACCATATGCAGTGTGATGCACTCCTGACCCATCTTCGAGCTCCATCTTCTTTTTCGACAAAGTACCCTTCGGCCACCATCAATACTACCACCAAGATCTATGGGGACCGATGGATTTGCTTTCCCTGGGCTAGACCTCAGTTTTACTCTGCTTGGACTCCCCCCAACTACCTTCTACCTTTGATCTCTATTCCCAACCATCGCCTGCTCGTAGCGGCAGTGGAGAGACACTGTAAATGGGGAGCTCGTTCTCCCTACTCACTAGGTTATTTGCCCCGTTCAGGGTATCAAACAGATCGTAATGAGGGGTCGAGTCCAATGCCTTCGTTTCTTCTCCCCATCGCCCCATGACCAGGCTGAACGTGGCATTGTGACTGGCCACCATAACACCTGCCTCTAACCGCAAGGTAGGAGAAGGTTTCTCTACCGCCAGATTAAATCCTAGGGCCAGAAAGGACTCTTCATTTTCCTGATCTGTGACTCTTCATATCAGCGACTAATGGGCCGTGTGACACTGTATTTGATCAAAGTCTAAGTTTCTAATTAGGGACATTGGTCCAGATACATCAAAAAATTAATCATTTATCCTACTTCAAACCTAAATAACTTCCTTTAGGATCCTCCAATTACTACCAAATTTTAACCATAGCTTTACTACAGCTCAAGATACATTCTACTCAAATTTTATGACGAAAGTCGGCTATTTGATCCTCCAATAAAATATTCTAGAAAGGCACAAACTTAGGGATCTTAATCATTATATCAAAATCATTCAACACTGAAACTCTACCAAAATACTTAGGATTCTCAAAAGTTCATTTCATCACATCCTACACACCTTAAAAAGGTATTTCATCCTCGAAATAAAGTCAAAAATCCAATCTGTCGCATTCTTGGGCCGGAGATGTGTGTGGGATGAAAAAGATGGATAGGGGAGGCATAAATATGGCATCTGCAATTTAGTGGTGGAGATTCTATCCTAGCCCTAATTGGGTATTTTCTATATATAGCAAGAGAGTGGGCGAGAAAGGGATCATTAGTTTTAGGGGAGGGAGATAAAGGTGATTGTGATGAAATCTCACAAAATAGAGCATTAAAGAGGGAGAAAGGGATCGAGCAAGGGGACAACTTGAAGACCATTGGATCGTGAGGGAAAAGACCTTGGACGTCAGATGTGTGCGAAGGAAGGAAATAAAATCCAAGTAGCGTGTGATAGTCTGAAAAATGTGGGACTTTGGTCTAATTCGATGCATTAAATGATTTTGCATTAAAATCTTATTCGAAACTACATGGTAATTTGTTTAATTCATTTGGAGGGTCAAGTGTGGTCAAAATAAACCCAAATGTGGACCACATGTCTAATAAATGGTCTAGATCCTTCCTATACCCTCAAATTTCCATTTTGCACATGTCTTACCCATAGTTCCCATAAATGTCATTTTACTTGATTTTAATGCATTAATGGGTGAAATGAGTAGATCATACTTTTCCTTTGTGTTTCTTGGAGTAAAAAATGAGATAAGAACTTATTTATTACTCACTAGTTATGTCATCTTTGAATATAAGGTCTTTTCTCTTCTTCTTTTATTTCTTTTAAAACATTTTCAAGAATATGAGAGAGAAAAGGGAAATGTTCATCAATTGACTCAATTGCAATACATATTTCACAGATGGATGAGAAAAACATATTTTGAGTCTTACTTTATTTATCACTTTAGTATGTATAAATAAATTCCATTTCATGGTATTTTTGCATTAAGACCCTCATCTATAATCGTTTAAAGAAAATCATATTTTAAGGCTTAAATTAGTCTACACATTTGGGATGTTACATTTAATCCAAAGATTAAAAGAAAACTCTCATATCTTACTATTACAAGGATATTCCTTTGAGAGAAGCAAAATGTGAGTCAATAAGATAACACTATGGATGATCCTCATGTTATGCTAATGGAACCCATGTTGAATCGAGGATGGGACAAATTTTGAGAGATTTGTCATTAAATAACCTATAAGATATCCATTGAAATCAATATAACCCCCATGAATGATAAGTTTTTTTTCTCTCTGTTCAACTTTGTTATCTGAGAAAATCATATTTTAAGGCTTAAATTAGTCTACACATTTGGGATGTTACATTTAATCCAAAGATTAAAAGAAAACTCTCATATCTTGTTACATTTTTCTTCAATGATTCAATATAATGTTACATTTTTCTTCAATGATTCAATATATGGGTTCTTCTAATATCATGTTCATTGCCTTGTTTAGAAATTTAAATCCTTTTATGGTTTAACTATCATGGTAGATTCCTCATTATACTTCTAAACGGCATGTATGGTATTGCTCTTTCTTTGAAGGAATGTAAATTCTAGCATTTGTTGCATCCCTTGTTCTGTTTCCTGTTTGAAAGCCTCACATATAAATTTCATACCAATTACTTTCAACGAATGCAACAAAATGATAAAAAGAAGAGGATGTACAATTGTACATCATGAAAAATAGACGACGATGGAGAAATCCTTAAAGCGTTTCAACCTTTTATTTGATTCTTTCGGAGTTTTGGTATGCTTGTGTTTGAGTGACGCTAGTCTGCATACCTTTCACTAAGTCTGAAGGGCAAGTTTGTGAAGTGTTCTTTAAACCTCTTATCAAGAAAGCCTTCTCTTAATTGGCAAGCTGGCATAGACAAACAACATCATAAACACCTATGTCATTAAATAACTTATAAGATATCCATTGAAATCAATATAACCCCCATGAATGATAAGTTTTTTTTCTCTCTATTCAACTTTGTTATTTGAGATTCAACAAGATCCATTTGGTTGTCATTCCATGTATGAGACTACTTACCACCTTTAATCCTTTATTGAAAATTGATACATGTTCATGTAAAGGGGGTAAGTACGTATGCAACATGATAAAGGTAAATTCCAACTTATACAATATATGTACATAATGAATAATATACTTGTTTTCAAAAGATCAATTGGCATATGGGATGAAATAATGTGTTACTAAATGTTTTGGTTCTTCCCATATTATATGATAGTTGAATTAGGATAAATATCACAAATTTGAGGCAAGAGGTAATGAATAACTACATTAATCTTGAAAAGATTTAAGGACTTTGAGATGAATTCATTGCATCATAGATAAGGGAAGTGTCTTCTAATTCAATAGTTTTAGAATGTATGCATCTATGCTACATATTAATTTTAATGTAATAGTAATTTGAAAAACATTAAAATAACTTGGAAAAAAAAACAAAGACACATACATAAAATTGGTCCCATGGCATGCCATCATAACCTAGGAGATCGTCATGTTATACAATGGATGACAATGATTGTCTTAAGAAAAAACTAGATAAAGTCAACTAAAATATGAGTAATCATGTATCACACCTAGATTCATGGAAGAGGTCACTCAAATCGTATAGACATTGTATGGTATATGTGGAACCAAATGAAATACAAACTTTGTTTTCCATATAATTTCTAAACTACTACGTATGAAATTACACTTGATCAAGAAAAATATTAGGATTGGGGTAGGAGAGATAGCAATGGTTCTCATTCTCCCAAACATGGTCATGGTTGGAGAGTCCATTACACAACATCATCATCAATAAGGGAAGTGCATTTTATACCAAATTTTGCAAGCATAGCCTCCTAGATTTCAATTGCACCACAAGATATCATGTCATCACCAAAAAAAAATTGGGTGCCTTTATAAAAAATTATATTCTTTCGCAACTAGATATACATGATTTTTTTTCTCAAAGTGATGCAATTTCAACCCTTCCTTATACACTTATTCCCCCCCTCTGAAGAAGAAAAAACTCAATTTTTTTATTGTAATCCAAGTACTAAACGGTAACATATATCTCAAATATAAAATTGAGACAGCCCTTAGAGGACATAAATCTAATGCATGGGAAGAAGTTAGCATAGTCGCAAATGATTCCAAGCAAGAGGTTAGGTGAAAGTGATATGTCTTAAGAGGAAGTTGAGAAAGTAATCCTTGATAAACTTAGGGATGATAAATACTCTGGGTTGGATGAGCATGAAGAAGTTCTCACTGGTCATGCCTATAAAAACAACAGTGGAATCAATACATAAGAAAAACTCGAGGCAGGGTAAGACACAATAAAAAAATAAAAAGAAAAATCTAGACCAATATTTACCAACATTAACCATATAAAAACTCAAGAAAGTAATTAAATAAAATTCCAACATGATTCATATATGCTATCATATATAAAGATCCACATTTCCATATATCATCAGGTAACTTTAGATTGTTCATCATAAGTGGCATACATCACAACATGTTTATACAAAAGGAATGTATATTTTTATTTACAATATGTACACATTAGTATAAGAGATGCAACTCAAATTGAGTCCTAGATACATCAACATGTAAAATAGGTTGCCTAGAATCCAATTGTACATGGATGAATCTAGATGGATAATGGGAACCTAAACAGAAAAAACACTGGAGTGGGACCAAAGTCCCCACAAAATATAAGACAACTATAGAGCAATTAAAGTAAGCAACATATACTATATATAATGAAATAGGATGTCAGAGAAACTTCTAGAAAACATGTTACAACCCACATTGAGGTTAGTCAATAAATACATCGATTAGCGTGAAGTACCTTGATTAGTACTAAGTATCTTGTTAAACATCATGGTTAATCAAGATAAGCTAATATGTGAATCAATAGTTGAGATTGAATCATCTGAGGTAATTAATGATAATTACAGAGTTAATCGATAAGTTAAATAAGTGCCCAATAAGCAATTAGTATTTTGATTAGTTGAGATTAGCTAATTAGCATGATTTCTTGCTTTGAGGGTGTAGAGGACCTCGTGCTTGAAGTTTTACAAACCTCAATCGGACATCTGAGGTAAAAGTTATAGCGTTCTTAAGAACTAGAGTTTGGTTTTGCAATTTTTCCAGTATTAGCTTTTATTTCCCCTTTTTCCTTTCTTCTCCTTTATCTTCTTCTTTCACCAACCGACTGAGGCACAGTGGAGCGGCGCCCAACCCAGCGCCCGATCAGCAGCGATGGGGGGGATCGCGTAGGCGATTCTTCTAGAGCCCTAGCTCCGTTTCCCAGCAGGCGCACCTCCGTCTTCCTTCCTCTGCCCTTCATCCTCCTCTACCATGCCCCATCCAAGCAGCTGAGCTGCTAGGGCGCCGTCCAGCAGGGCCGGCCAAGTTGCAGCAAGCCGTCGGACAGGGGGTGATTTGGGGCAAGCAGCACCATGAAAATGGCACCAACAGCTCCGGCCTTGAGGCCTAGATCCGAATCCGCAGCCCTAGCTGCGTTTTGGCACCCAGCCAAAGTCTCTTCCTCAACCTGTGCATGAAGAAGCTGCTGCTTGCAGCAGCAGGTCCGGCCAGGGGCCATCTAGGGCACGAGCTAGCACCCAAAATTGACGCCAACGAATTCGCCTTGAGATCCAGACCACAAATCCGCAGCCCTAGTCCTCGATTCAGCCCTTAACCGAGTTCATCTTCAACCTGTACGTGTGTGGAAGTCACGGTTCGATTGCTGCAGGTTCAATTTGGGCAAATCCAAGGTTGAAGATGACTTGTGTGTGTCTGGAAATTGGTCTCTAGACGCAAATCCAGTCGGATCCGGACGTTTTGAACCCCGGTGAGTAGAATCTCACTCCCATTTGCACGAATTAACTTGAATAATAGAACATTTTGGTTGAAACCGAAGTTATGCGTGAATGTCAGTGGTTTAATTCCTAAATATGCATGTTTTATTTATTTAAGTTCGCACAACGCTAATTAGTTGATTGATGTGTGCGATTTGGTCTAGCAAAATTACTTAACTCATCGGAACTTAAATTGCTCGATTAAATGTTGAAACCAGTAGTGCACAACCAGAAAACGGGATAGTTTGGGTATAAACCCAAACTGTACGATTCTAATTAATTAAATGATGCACGATTACAAAGTAATGACGATGATGTGAAAAATATTCAAGAAAACCTAGTTGCACGCTCTAGGTCAAATTTTTTGTGAACGATTTAATATTTACTTGAATTGACACGCTTCTCAAAGATAATATTGAAATTTTCAATTATTAATAATCATTTGTGCCATGATAACAATTTAACTCTTATTTGAGTTATGAGGTGCTCAACTCAAGAGATCATTGAAATTTCAATTAATATTAATAATCCGAGTCATGATGAGTAATTATAAACTTAATCAAGTCATGTCATGCATAATTCAAGATTTAGGTTGATGCACATGTTTATATATTAAATATTGCCATGATGGGTAATTTAACCCTTAATTGAGTTATATGATGCACAACTCAGATTTAGGGTTGATGTGCACGAATTTTGAGGAATTTTAGCTAAATACAAGTGTTGTTGATGATTACATATAAATAGAGTAATTAGTTCTTATTAGCTTGTTAGGATGATCAATTGTATGATTTCAGCGTAGATATGCCAAGTTGACATGAATATTATTTATTTAAGAATTTTAGACTGTCTGCATGCATTATGATGTTGATTTCTCAGTAAATTACACGTGGAAATGAATTTAGTTTATTCGAGAACTTGAAACCTACATGCATGGTATATGGATTACTCGGTATTTACAATGATTTTGAGTACACTGTTATGTCAGTTCTAGAATGGTATTATATTGTGATTTGAACTGCAAACAAATAGATGAGGTACTATAGAGATACCAAAACCAAGAGTAAGCAAGAGAGAGATGAAATGTAGCAAGAGTTTTTCTAGAATAATAAATAATAGATTTAAGGGTCTTGACACTGTAGAACCCCTTTGAGAGGTCTGCACCTTAGGGGTGAAACGACCTAACCTTGGCAGTGTCTAGTACACGGGGGTGGTCGGATCTCGTGTTCAACACTAACCAGACGTCGTGGTGGCACGAGAGTACAGTTGGTAGTGTCCAACATCAACCAGAGACAGGATCTTGGTGGCACTAGAGAGTAGTTTACAGTGTCCAACACTAACCCTGGTGGCACGACTTGATTCTCTGCTTGTGTATTCATCTTAGAGGAGTCCAGTTTACGGCACCATAGGAGTGCCGAGGCCAGAGAGCCAGTTTTCCTGCAGCAGACCAGGACAGCAGTCAGACTTAGCTATCCTGGGGTGTCGGCTAAGTTGTGTACAGTGGGATCGTAGTTCGCTACGAGTCTTCATATGTAGAGTACACTGCATATGATCAGTGCATAAGATAAAATATGTTCATATAGGTTCACAAAGTTTCTGATAAGTTAAAGAGTTAGGAAAGATTTGAGTTCAGATTTGTATCAGTTGTTCTTAAATGAAATGTTGATAATCTCTATTATTTAATTGTAAGTATAGCTTGCAACAATTGTTATTTTAATGAGATGTTGATATTTTCTGATATTTAAACTATATTGTTTTAGATCTCCTCAGTGTAGTATTTCTTGCTTATTTTTCCAATTAATAATCATAAAATGAGTTATTTGCGATGGTTGGGTCAAATTCTATTCATTGAGCCAGTAGCTCACCAACCTACTGAAATATTTTTCAGGTTAGCGTCAGCACGTGGAAGCTAAAGGATCGTATCACCCAGTTGTTTAGAAGGTAGTGTTTAGTTAGGTTTAGAGGTCTCTTGATCCTTTCCCCTCAGTCCTTGGGACATGGTGTGGTAGAAAGAGAGAGAATGTAAAGTAGTCTGTAGTTTGGTTTTCAATTTACTTTTCAATTTACTGTTGTACTTTATATTCTGCAAGTAATATGTAATAAGTTGATTAAACTCTGAGATATCTTTCAAGATTTAGAAACAGTAAGTTTGCTTCCGCAGTTATTAAGGTTTCAGTTTATTTTAAGTTAAAATATTTTTCCTTTTAAGCTAATTTTAAGTGATCAAGAAAAGAAAAAGTTCAGGGTGGTTTATCGAGGGTGACTCCCCGGTCTTTGGGGTCATTAGAGATGGCACGGAGGTCGGGGTGTCACAAAACACATTCGAATGGTAAAGGTATTATAATGTTAAAGTGATAAGATAAGTAAACAAGTAGTTCTACTTTATTTGACTACCAATTTTGTTCATTAAACCCTTGGCACTTCGTAATGCACTCCAAACCCTATATCATTTGCATTAAATTAACTTTATATAATCATTAAATTATGTATTGAGTTTATACAATAAATAAAAAAAAATGTAGAATATAAAATCATATATGTTTTCATGTAAACATATTGATATACATGTATAATATGCACAAATATATCTATATATAGTTATATAAATAAGGAATTTACATATAAATTTTTGTAATATTCTGAGGGCTTTGGCCTCACTGGTACTGTATAGCATTTTAGCTATACCTAACTCTTTTGGAAACACATTTATATATTCTAAAAAAGAATTTTGTGTTTAAACATGTGTAAAATATGAAGATTTACAAATATAAATTTAACTTATATTTGTGTAATGTATGTGTGTTTTATGTGAATAAATCATACATATATGCATATCCATGTGTGTGTGAAATGTGTGTATATTTAAATATATATTGTTGTATATCTATATGTAAATATTTGAATATATTTTTGATGTCATACATATAAATGTACATATATATATTAAGCATGTTCTATATTTTAAATTTTTATATACATATATATGAATATATGAGCATTTATTTTAGATACTAATGAAATGTAATTATCCACATTATTACATATACATGTAATGGTGAAGTAGTGGGTTTCTAAAAAAATGAAGTTTAATCGACTGCTTGATCGGCCAAACATCCACATATTCATCCCATAATTTCTTACTGGATCCATTAGCAATATGCCATGTGAAAGTGTGACTACATGCATATGTAGAATCGTATGAAGGTGTGCATAGACATTTATCAAATAGTGTTACATCCAAAATCCCCATCAAAATTCCATCTTTAGATCATTTTTCATGTATTTAGTGAAGTTCGGGTGCTATATGCGAAATTACATCTCAAAGATTAATGTACACATGATAAATCACTCACCTTAAGGAAAACATGTTTCAGGAGGTGTATGCAAAAAAAACTACCTCCAAGATTTACCAAATAGCTCCAAAACATCCACCATAGCAAGCTCCAACTCCAACTAGGCCAAAGAAGGAGAACTAAAAGAATGAGTAGAAAAGAGATATTCATACCATAGAACTTGGATAAATCCATCCAAGATGGTAGAAAAGAGAGAAAAGAACAATAATGATGAGAAGATGGGAAGAAACTTATATTGATTCATCTTGTACAAGGTTAGGAAGATGATTCCCAGCATTGGTTTTGCAAAATCATGACGAACTACCAACATGTAGGGGTTTCTCCTCCAAGACCTCCTTACTTTATCCTCTACGTCATCTTTACTAGCTCTACAATGGGGTAATAGAGCTTCAGGGTCAAAGTGAACACAGATATATAGGTAAGGTTGTCGAAAAATTGCATTTCAACCACTCCACATCCCAATTGGACCTTAATTTTGACCTAAAAACCTTATCAAAACGCTCACAAACAACCCATGTTGACCTCCTCCATCACACATTGACCTCTTCTCAAACCACTTCTATCCAGAAACCAGATCAAAGCACTCCCAAACAACCTAAATTAAAAACTCCTTGCCACACATAGGTGAATGGATACATATCAACCACCCAAATCAATAGAAGCCCCCAACCTGGTTTGCTTTAACCCATCCAAAGATGTTGAACTGGCCCAACCAAAGCATTATCTAAGTCTAAAGATCATTTCCCGTTGCATAAAGTGGTCCAATCAATCAACTAAACCTATAAGATACAATTTTTCTATTATGGAAACTTCCAAAATCTCATTGAACCAAATTATACTAATAGATTTATGAGATAATTCAAAAGTATGTGAAAAATATTATATAATATGATTTTTTTAGTATTAAAGAAATCAAAATAATCACATGAGCCATACGACTAAGGAAAACTAAGCATACTTAATGCAAAAAAAGGTTCAAGGTCTCACAATGACCCTACCATACACCCATTTCCTTGAACATTTTATCAAGACAAGAAGAGCCATGAATTTTACAAGATCCTAAAGGAAACTAAGAAATTACCTAATATACACCATTTCTTGAAGCAATGTATTTATATGGATACTAATGCAAGGCTACTAAAGTATATGCTTATGAAGAATATCAATATTGGTAGAAAATTAATCATTTAACCCACACATGAGTTGTATCAAATTCTATAGTGAGAATACACTCTAAAGAAGAAATATTGTCAATGGTATGAGTCCTTTGAGCATCATTCCAGGATTATAATTTGTAGAGTCATGGATAAATAAGATCAAGGATGACAAAATATTAAATTAACATATGATCCAATGTAACTCCATTAGTATAATAAAAATGTATATATCAAACTTGGAAATTAATTACTTCTGGATGACTTTGTATTTTTAAAAATAAATTTCAATGCTTCTTTCCTCTCATACTTGGTAGAGAATTTGTGTCTACTAGAAGTGTCATTATTTATATTCAACATGGTATACAATTTTCAATGATGAAGAGAATCACAAGGTACACCAAACAACTAGAGATGTCTCCAATAAGGTGAAGAAGTCACTAAGAATCCTCAGAGAATTTAATCATCTCATGATAAAGTATAGGTGGGTTTATGAATGGTCACAGGTTGAGAGAACCCCATTGATCCAAGATGGGACATTGATCGACACAATTTTGGTTCATTACTCTTTTAATCATATGAATTGTAAGTCTAAATCCTATAGTCATGAGGTGATTAGTACTAGTTGTTTTGAATTGAATAGATATAAAATGATAATATTGCACCATCTCAAATATGATATGAGTGACTAACAAATTATTTTTTCAGCCATGAAATTATATTGTTGCAACTCTAGAGATCAAACTTTCCACATTGTCTTTTGTGGAAATATGTTGTAATTCATACATATTTCCATAAAATAAACAAAAGTGATAACCAAATTCCATTTTTGTAACTCCTTCATGAGTTGATATTACGTGGTATCAATATCCCTCTAATGATAGATACATCCACAGGAAAGGATAAGTATTTACAACTAGACGAGTAGAACTCCAACAAAAAAATGTCTTGATTCATTCATTGTAGATTTCAATTGACTTGCATTATATTGAAGGGGGTCTGTATAAATATAGAAAAGACACACTTACTTCAAGCAATATAACTTTTGTTTGAGCTTTCCTTTGCATGTTAATATGATGTATCTAGATACATTCTTACATGCATTTTACATTTTTGCACCTAGTTACATCACAATATAGTTATATATCAATTTGATATGTATATCCCCTAAATTATAACAATAAACTTCAATTCAAGGAAAAATGTCAATACTATGTTAATTTTTCTTCTTCTAAAAACACAATCTTCAATAGATTATGGAATTTCAGAACTCAACTTGATACATAAGTTTTTCTATATACATATTAGTCATGAAACCTACTATCATAATAGAATATTCATTGAAAACTAGAATGGACCTAATACATTCTTTTAGAAGGGTTTTTGTAAGTCTCAAATGACTATTTTGGACCTAAGCAATGAGAAAAAAAAAACTAATTCACATTTATTTTAGATATAGACTGATCGTTCTCATTATAAAAGAGGGTTAAATAAAAAGGCTTGGCCATTAACCTACCAATACCCTCATCTAAAAAAAATAGCATGCTTTTTTAAAAGAAAAAAAGGTATGGAATTGATAGATCATCTCCTTCTCATCCATGTATTATGTGCTAAGAAGAAGAAAATTGGAGTCTTAGTCAGTCATTTTCCACCAAACCTGGACAAGTCCAATCTCAGGATGGGTGAAACAATATCTATCAAGGTCCTCCTTGATCTTAGGGAAGTGGTTGTAGGGATATATTGTAACAGTCTTCTTCCTGGAATGTGTGGTGAACCGGTCGGCTCAAGTGTTGAGTCGATCAGCTCATGGTCAGGGTGAAACGATTGCTTCAAGTGTTGAAACGATCGATTCAACTGGTGCAACTGAGCAAGTTGGGAAAGTAGGATTGGTGAGAATTTTCCTTTCGTTTCACTTGCCCAATTTGATTGGGAAATAGGATTGGTATTCGATACCAATTAGAAACAAAAGAAGGAAAGTCAATCGGGAACTGGTCAGGACCACGAACCGACCGGCTCATGGGTCCCAACCGATCGGTTGAGGTGTCAACCGACCGGTTCAGGTACCCAACCGACCGTTTCAGTTGTGAAACAATCGGTTCAGGTTGCGAGTTGGTTGTTTTGTGGAAAATCTCAAACCCTTCTACTCCTTCTTTTAGTCCTGCATTGCCCGGGATGGAGAACCCTATCCCATGACCCTCCTATATATATAGGGGTATTGGGGGCTTCTCAAAGGACAACTCAGTGCAAACCAGTTGCTATGCAAAGTTGTCGTTCTCTCTGGTTTTGGTAACCGAGAGAGCCCGAGCAAGTGCTACCTGATAAGGGAGGCACAGCAAGGGAAAGACAACTGCAGTTGTGACTAGTAGCAGGAGAGTGTGTTGGCGACTAGTACGCCAACAGGAGGGTGCGACTCCTTCCAATTCCTTGTGGGACAAGGAGTTTGGAGTTCCGGGTGGTCCGTGTGGACTGCTTCAGAGGCGGGAGGTTTATGCCGCTAGGAGGACAACCTTCAATCCTGTCAGTCCCGGTGCGACCAGGAGCTGCACAGACACCGTCCAAGATAGGAGGTGAAGACCGCGCAAGGCACGAGGTATTGTCGCCGAGCAAGCCTCGGGACAAGGTATGATTCCACAAACCATCCTTTCCTATTGTATAGACGTTGACGCGTTTCCTTGTTCCGGGTTTTGGGGAGAAAATTTTTGTTTCCACTGCCTTCTCTGCCTCCCCTAAAACCCAACAATGGGTAGTCCAATCATTTCTTTTAAGATCATTTTTTATGAGGCCTCAAATCCTTGGACGTTACAAACCAGTGGTTAATGACATTCCCTTGGAAGAACGAGATCAACTTTTCTCTTCGTATGATTAGAGTTGCATTGTGGCGTAATTTATTCTCCATAAGATATTTGTCTTTCCCTTCTCTTTTTAGCAAGAAACTGATGTCTTTGGATTCATGATCAAAATGCGCCTGACAATCTATATGATCTTGATTGCATTATCGAGGCACATCTTCATAATCTTTCATATGATTTTGTCCCAACCATTTGGTGTCAGATAAAAGGGTCATTGGTTCTCATTTATTTATGTTATAGACCATATTTACATCCACATGTAAATACTATAAATTTCTCTCCAAATTAGATTAGGCCTACCACTTTTCCTTTATATTGGACTCAGGTCGTTAGAAGTAGATTGAATCAGTGCATTTGTTGATCTATGTTTCACATCTCCATACAAACATTCCTCATCATTATAAAATAAATTTGATCAAATAGATGATTGGAACAATTGAGCATCAATGATGAAAAAGTGAAACTTAATAGTAATGAAAGAAAAGGAGAAATTAAGGAAGAGCTTTGTTGTCAAAGAATCTTCAATGTCCTCAACATGAAAACATACGTCATTAAGTTCTGCCATTCTCTAGACATTCAATTTGTTCTATCACTATCTCATATGACTAAACCAGAAAGAATTGGAAGCTTGTCTTTGATGTTTATCAAATCAATCTTAATGTATCCCACCAATCATCCCATGATTGGCTCTCAGGGCATACATACCAACAGACTCCCACTTGCACTGCGATCCAATCACCCTTGAATCATATTCATAGTGATCTTCAAACATGTCCCACATGTTACTGTGCTCTTGTGCCAACATAGTGAGTTATGGAAACACCTTTCCAAAGTCAGTATAAATTGCATATCTCACATCTCTTCGCTGTACGTCACACGTATGAGATGGAGTTGCCATAATATGCGATCTTGTATTCCTTTGCTAACCTTTAGCCACATTGCATGATCAAGGATTCCATACTTGTCATCAATGAGCGGAATATCTATAAGTTCATCTCATGGACTTCCAGATCCATATAGTATCCACTGTTGTTCTCTAACACACGGATACTCGGCATTTCCTTTTAAATGGTTTCATTGAAACACTTCCAATTATCAACAAACTTTCACTTTTATATATCCTATATATATTTTGCGATAAATTTTTCTGTCCTTTTCGAAAGTTCGCATCAATGTAACTCTTTACATCGAACTGTTCCTTATCTCCATAGAACTAGTACTTCTCAAGTACTTATCAAGTTCTTATGGTTTCCAGTAACCCTTATTGGAAGTAGACAGACATCCACTCGTCATGTCACACATACGAGTTATCAGGATGAGCACATCATATTGCCATGTCCTACATACAAGATGATGAATGCATTTTGTTCTTTCCATGTCAAAACATGCAAGATAATGGGATGATTACATACATGATAGATCCATATCTATTCTTAGTGTTCTCATTCTTCATAAGAATTGGACACTTGGCCTTGGGATACTAACTCCATGTAATATGGACAAGTTTTCTCCCACTGAATCCGTGCATACTGAACCCTTCAATACAGATTGCCAATGTATGCTTTCTCTTTTCAGGTCAAGAGGTTTTCGAGAACTATCTCTATAGATCTCTATTCCTATCACATAGGAAACATCTCTTTCTTCCTTAAAGATAATTTCCACTTTTGGATTTCCATTCTAGAACATTTCCATTTCACATCAACATGTGGAATGTGAACACGCTCCCACTAAATCACAGATCCCTTCTTTATCTTTGACATATCAGTCAAACCCTTTGACTATATCATCAAAATAAAGATCCAATTCTGAGTTTCTTGAACTCAGTCAATCACATTGATTAGTCCATTGTAACTTATAGACTTCATTTGCATTAGTGGATTCATAAACCTTATAGGTTGTGTCACGTACACATCCTTGTTTTATTCCTCATAGGAATGCGGTTTTAGTATCCATATGCCAAATGTCTTAGTCATTAAGTTGCAATCAACAAGCATCATCCTTCTCAAAATGTTATCCATGTGTCTTAACACTTAAGACTTATTCGCACTTATGGATTTTATTCCAATGGGTGCTACTATCAAGGTCATACCTTATAGTTCACATGGATGTCATTTAGGATGTAATGGTCATAAACCATAACTCAAAATTCGGTTCCTCATATTCATCTAGATAGTTGACTCATCACATGAACAACTCATCACATAAATAATTGAGGTGTATCTGTGAAGGATTTAAGAACTCACAACTCATTGTGATTCTCAATGTCCTTTATTAGCGTGGGGTATTCTTTTATTAAGAAGAATTCAGTTATTTGATAATCATTCTCTAACTCCTTAGAGTATGATTCCTTCTTGATTTAGACATCACCATGCCTTAATCATGAGTTCACTATGATACACTATCATAATCACTCAAAAGGATCTCAAACATTTGGTCCAAGTATTTCATTCATTGATCTCATCAAGAATTAACACTTTATCAAATTTGTACTTCATCTATGATAATCTTGAACACTTCAAGATATTCATAAACTCCATTTGAAGTATTAGCATTTTATCCAATAGGTATGTAAATACATCACATGTATTATACCTTATAAGACAATCATTCTCCCACTACCATTAGTAAAGATTGATTAATCATGTCCAAGATATTCTTGTCTCTTACTGGTTCTCTAACCAAAAGAGTCTAGATTTATCCATCACATGGAAACTAGAAATGAATTTCTCATGATTGATGCTAATTTGATTGTTTGAGTTATCTATAACTTTTAGGTATCATTTTATCTTATGCATATCAAATACCACAAGATAAACAAGGCATTTCCACAAAGATCATATCTTTATAAATTGAAACATCTCTTTATTGATTGCCATCATTGTCATACAATATGCAAAAATAAAGTGTTTCTATCTATTGGTAAATATGAAATAGCAGTTCATAACTGTATTACATGCCTTTTAGGCTGAAAATAAACTGAAGTACTCCTATCTATGGCGGCAACACTTGCCCCAATTATTGAGTTCTTTACACTTTACATCTTGGTATCATATACCTCAAAAAGTGTTACAAGTTTACTTTCATGACACCTTTAAGTAGAGACGTCAGTTGCCTCCTTCTTCTTTTGTTCTTCCAGATAGAGAGGACAATTCCTTTTCCAATGTCCTGGATTTTGACAATGGTGGCAATTTCCTTTCTTGGTCACGCCTCCCTTGGCCTTGAGAGCTGAAGACGACTTGGGCTCCTGGCTAGCATCAGAACCGTTCTTAGCTTTGCCCTTGCCCTTACGCTTGGAATTGCCTTTCTTGCTCGTGATCACCATCACAGACTTAGGCTTGTCCTTCTTCATCTGTATCTCGGCTGTCCTCAACATGCCCAACAACTCTGAAAGTGGCCTATCAAAGTTGTTCATGTTGTAGTTCATCACAAACTGACTGTAGGATTCTGGCAACAATTGCAGTATCACGTCAGTAGCCAACTCTTGGCTCAGTGTAAATCTCAGTCTTTGCAGGTTCTCCACATACCCAATCATCTTGAGTGTGTGAGGACCAACTGGATCTCCTTCTGTCATGACGCACTTGAACAGTGCCCTTGAGACATTGTATCTCTCTTACCGTGCCTGATCTTCATACATGTTCCTGAGATGCTGAATCATCTCAATGACACCCATGTTCTCATGTTGTCTCTGCAACTCGTGGCTCATAGAGCACAACATCAAGCACTTTGCATCAATGGCATCATCAGAATGCTTCTTGTAAGCATCCCTTTCTGTCTTTGGTGCATTTGGAGCCGGTTCCTCTGGAATTGGAGTATCCAGGACATAGAGCTTTCGATCTTGAGTGAGAACAATTCTCAATGTCCTATACCAGTCGTGGAAGTTTGTCCCATTTAGCTTGTCCTTTTCAAGGACCGATCGCAAAGAAAAGTGATTGTTGTTTGTTGCCATTTGTACTACAAAAGGAAATATGCAATTTTAGTCCAAAAACTCATTTTTGACTTATTTGATTGATTTGAAAAATTGACGATAAAATTAGGCCTTTAATTAATTATCGCTCCCACTATTTTAGTTCAAATTTATAGCCCTCACCATAAATTCGGAAGATTGTAGCGTACAACCTTCTAGTGGGCAAGATCCTGAAATCCTCTAAGTCATGGACCAGCTTGGGTTGTCACCCACAACTTAAATCTCTCAGGTAGGCAACTCTTGCCAATTGCATCATATGCAACTCTTGATGAATGAACATGCGCAACACCTTGCCATGAACATTCCTTGCCTCTGGGCTTAGACGCTCTAAGAATCACGAGTTAAGTCTAACCCAAAAGCCGACACGGTAAACATGCACCCTGCTTTGGAAGAACCTACATGTCTACCCTTCACACTTCCACAAGATAGACAGTGCACCACGCTTTGGCATAACCTACACTTGGTCGATTGAGTTTTTCATGTGTGCCGCTAATGGAAGGCATATAAGACTTAATATTTAATGAGGGATTTGTTTTTTATATACATATACATATCCAATCACCACAATACATAGTATGTATCATATACATACTATATCCCACAGAAAACATGCAAAACGATAAAAGCGATGATTATGGCCATCCTAATGTGATTCCTCGAGCCAAGAGGAATCACGGTCATCTAGATCTACATCACATGCAACCTGTACAAGATGAACTTTGCGCTTTGCCTTCTGAGTAGATCAACTCATCACATGAGTGGCCTGCTCGATCCGGTCGGTCGTCTGGGTGCCACCAACCGATCGGTTGGCTCCTCCAACCGATCGGTTCGCTTGGTCGTCGTGCATCTCATCATGGCCGCCACCTGCTCGTCTCGCTCCTTGAACCGGTCATCAACCGATCGGCTCACTCCTTGAACCGATCGTCTCGAACATCAACCGATCGGTTCACGCCTTGAACTGGTCGTCTCAGATGTCGTCTGGATGTCCGCCGTTCTTTGACATAACCGGAAATAAAATTTTATCCTATTTTACATTGTAAAAGAGAAACCCCGAGTTACATTCGGGGGGAGCAAAGGTAGGAAAGAAATCTCGAATTATTTCGAGTTACATCAGGAATAGGAGAAGGAAGATCGGTGCGCAGACCGAGATGCAAGCAACCACATACAACCATACACAGATAGGGTTTATTGGCCATAACCACGCTATACATCCACCACAAAACTCGTTTAAGGGCGACGCATATTGAGTGCATTAATAATACATATCATATATGTAAATTGGGATTTGTGGATTTAGGATTGGACATGCATAAAGCCAATTTTATTCGCATCGTATGCAATAAATAAAGGCGACAAACCAAAATCGATCATATCGATAATCCCTAAAGTATAGAGCAGTTGACGTGGCTCTGATACCACTGTTGGGTTTTAGGGGAGGCAGAGAAGGCAGCGGAAACAAAAAATTTCTCCCCAAAACCCGGAACAAGGAAACGCGTCAACGTCTATACAATAGTAAAGGATGGTTTGTGGAATCATACCTTGTCTCGAGGCTTGCTCGGAGACAATACCTCGCACCTTGCGCGGTCTTCACCTACTGTCTTGGACGGTGTCTGTGCAGCTCCTGGTCGCACCGGGACTGACAGGATTGAAGGCTGTCCTCCTAGCGGCAGAAACCTCCCGCCTCTGAAGTAGTCCACACGGACCACCTGGAACTCCAATCTCCTTGTCCCACAAGGAATTGGAAGGAGTCGCACCCTCCTGTTGGCGTACTAGTCACCAACACACTCTCCTGCTACCAGTCACAGCTGCAGTTGTCTTTCCCTTGTTGTGCCTCCCTTATCGGGTAGCACTTGCTCGGTCTCTCTCGGTTACCAAAACTAGAGAGAACGACAACTTTGCAAAGCAACTGATTTGCACTGAGTTGTCCTTTGAGAAGCCCCCAATACCCCTATATATAAGAGGGTCATGGGACAGGGTTCTCCATCCGGGGCAATGCGGGACTAAAAGCAGGATTAGAAGGGTTCGAGTTTTTCCACAAAACAACCAACTAGCAACCTGAACCGATCGTTTCACAACTGAAACGGTCGGTTGGGGACCTGAACCGGTCGGTTGACACCTCAACCGATCGGTTGGGACCCATGAGCCGGTCGGTTCACTTCTGAACCGGTCAGTTCGTGGTCCTGGCCAGTTCCCAATTGACTTTCCTTCCTTTTTTTCTAATTGGTATCGAATACCAATCCTATTTCCCAATCAAATTGGGCAAGTGAAACGAAAGGAAAATTCTCACCAATCCTACTTTCCCAACTTGCTCGGTTGCACCAGTTGAATCGATCGTTTCAACACTTGAAGTAATTGTTTCACCCTGACCATGAGCCGATCGACTCAACACTTGAGCCGACCGGTTCACCAAGCTCAGCCGATCGGTTCATCACATGAGCCGATCGGTTGGGAGTGCAGATTGTGCAGAATCAATCAATTGTGATTTCAATCAATCCGATACTCGAATCAATGTGTCCAACACCTTGAACATTATCACATTGAGCTTTCAATTGATTGAGTGTTTAATTGAACTACTAAACTCCTTTAGTAATCAATCTAAACATTGTTTGTGGACAAAACTCCTCTTCCAGGTTAAATCCTATGTGTGTGACCCTGCAGGTCCATTTCACGTTGGCAGTGAAAGTCCATAACACTTATGACTTCACAAGCAAAGAGCGGTGCCTAGTCACACATCAGTGCTACCCAAGTGAAAGTAGAAAGTTGGAGAACAACTTTCAATCCTACAATCCGTGAATGGTGTTACATCGAATGTATAATTCCTTTATCACTGATATCCCGAATGAACTCGAGGCATGGAACAGTCATCATGTCAACGTTCATTCACTTTCTTGATATCAGAGTAGATTGGAAGAGATATGTATGACATCAATATCACATACTGATTCACACATGCGTGCGCATGCCTATTTCAATCCTACTCATCAAGTGGCCTTGGATATCAAACTCCCTCAGGAGGGACAAATCCCATATCTATCACTCACCCCTCAAAAGCCCCATGTGTCAAAGCCACCCAATCATCACCTTTATAACAACCCATGTTTCAGGACTGCGTTTGATGATATCAAAGTGTGCCCAACGACATGTGTTGAGTGTAGTGATTTCAGGTCAAAGAATCACACTCACCACCATCATTGTGAGAACTGACTGTGACTACCATGTCATGGTTCCATGTGTCAAACTCACGGTGGGTCTGTCTGGTACACTTGTTCTCTAACAAGCACCTATGTGTTTGGTTTGATATCTATATATCATGACTAATGAGATTCTATCATCAACCAACACCACAATCTAGTCTTGTGTGTCATTGTTATCTATCTACCTTCCACAATGACATCTGACTAGGGACATAACAAGAATGTACAAACTCTTAGCATCTGTATGATCTCATCGTTCAGGTCCTCAACCTGAAAACATACGTCATTGAGTACTGTCATTCTCTAGACATTCAATCTGTTCTATCACTATCTCATATGACTGAACCAGAAAGAATTGGAAGCTTGCCTTTGATGTTTATCAAATCAATCTTAATGTATCCCACCAATCATCCCATGATTGGCTCTCAGGGCATACATACCAACACCCATATCACCAAGTTATACCTCCTTTTTAGGTATCTGATCACTGAAGAACTATGTGGTTAATTATTCTCAGCCCAGTGTAGTACAAGGATGGGTGACCAGTAGAAAGTTTATCCTTACTTGTACATGAGCGAGGACAACGCACACAGTTAAGGCTAGTGGTCTATGGGGTCAGTCGTCATTCCTAATACTCTACTAGAACCTTAGGCATGTGATTCTGGGTCTTACAAATTCTATTAGAGCCATAACCCCTCCAGTAGGTGGGGCCCACATGGGCATGTGGCATGCTAGTCCTAAGTTGTGCAGTCCAAAAATGTTGGAACATACCAGTCTTGAGTTGCGTGGTCGAGGTATGTTTGAAAGAGTTTTCCATGGTGATGTTGTCACCCTTATAGTGGTATTCCATGATTGGGAGTTATGTGTCCATGGGTCATATGGGTCTGTACTGAAATGGGAAAATATTATAAGGCCATATAGTTGAGCCTTGACAAGGAAGTTAAGAGTCTAAGTGGGGGAGATTATAACATCACATGATTTGAGACCTCAGATAAAGTGATCTTAAAAGGAATGATTGAACTACCAGTTCACTAAGGTGTACCTCCTTTTTAGCTAGTCCATCATTAAAGAACTTTGGGGTTAAGTGTGCTCATCCCAGAGTAGTACTAGGGTGGGTGAATAGTCGGGAAGTTTATCCTACCTTGCGTGTGAGTGAAGACAAAGCACGCAGTTAAGGCTAGTGGTGGTCATTGAGACTACCTGTCATTCCTAAAACTCTACTAGAGCCTTGGGCAGTGGACACAGGTGTTACATGGACCCTCCCTCCAACATGTCCAAAATTGACTGTTACATTAAGGAGGGGACTATTAACCAACTAAGGCAAAGGAGGCTAAAATTATGATGCGTCTAATATACATAGCACATCCCATTTCTCAAAAGAAATAAAAAATTTGGAAATTCCAACACAAAGAAGAAACGGGAATTTTTTTATACCTCCATTTCTCACCCTGAAACTATATGTGGAAAGTGACCAAGGTGTGTGCTCTTCTAGGATATATGTCACAAGGATGGTACTTGCAAAAAAAATTATCAAAAGGACACTCTTGAAAATCATGTGTAATATAAAGTATATTAAGGACATATTAGAAGTACTCTTGCATTTTCAAGATGACATTTGATGCAACATGTTCCATCACTATATTAATCTTCATCACTTTGAAGAAAGAAATGAAATATGACTAATTTGGGATACAATATAAGTTATTTGGTAAGGAGAAACTCATTTTCTAAAGTTTCTTTAATATTTTCATATCATATGATGATGGTTTTTTGAATGTAAACTAAAAGGTTGTTGTATTAAACATTCCCTAGCTCCTCAAGAAGGCAAAAAAATGAACAAAAAATGTGTTAACACCTAACACCCTGTGTCCATCATTAAGAAAGGGAGAAACCCCTAAATGAAATCCAACCAAATGGTCATTTACTATAAAGGAACAAATAATATGATATGCATCCAACTCTCTCTAATGTAAGTTATGTCTCCTTCATCATAATGAGGCCCCAAATTTACATTGGAAGTCTATTAGGGTTATGCGCCACCATAGCCATGAGGACTTCCAACTGACAATGTTAGTAGCTACCAAGCTAACCACCTTCCTAGCGAAGAAGCCAAGGATATTCATCCATAACCATGGAAAAAGTATCCAAAAGGGTCATTACAATATTCCATGTCGTAGTTTCCCCACACTATATTGACATCACGTTCCTCATCCACGTATACATTGAGGTTGAAATTGTCAATTATCTTCATATCCACCACTACATCTTGAACATATGCCTTGCCGTAAGTGTGCATTGTCTATGGGGACCTGAAGGAAATCTCATAACATCATCTATGTCTCAAAAAATGGATGTCCCAATCATATGTTGTTCCCATCAATATACTAGTCCCAACCCACTATCAATTTTATGTTTACAAGATTTGTAGGGTACCATTTAACAAACTCCAGGTGTTTGATCATGCGTCTAGCTTCAATCAGCCTCATGATCATTGCATTTTCAAAGATGGCATGGTTGTCCGGGATGTGAATGTTCAAGCCTTCATCTTGACACATATTATATCTAATAAATTTAACATAAGTAGAATAAGAGTTAGTGTACTACCACCAAAACTCTTATTGTAACGGTAATTCCAGATCATCCAAGAAACCACATTTGGAAAGGTTTGTGGATCCGTCCTTTGAGGGTTTACCTGAAGTTATAACACCAGCAACACATTATTTTTTTTTATCAAACCTAGTAAGGAGTTAATTTTTGGATGCATAATATCAAAGTCCTTGGACCAAAAATCCAAAGCGACATAACTTGGAAGAAGAATATGATCCATATTCTCCTTCTTAGAATGAATGGTATATTGTGATCGAGAGTTGGGTGTCTGTGGGATATTTGGGTCTATATTGAAATGGAAAAATATTATGAGGCCATATAGTTGAGCCATGAGGACATCAAGAGTCTAAGAAGGAGAGATGGTAACATCCCAGGATTTGAGTCCTCATACAAAGTAATATTAAAAGGAATGATTGGATTACCCATATTGCCAAGGTACGCCTCCTTTTTAGGTATTCCATCAGTAAAGAACTCTATGGTTAAACGTACTAAGCCCACGGGAAATTTATCTTGACTTAAGTGTGAGTGGGGACAAAATGTGCAGTTAAGGCTAGTGGTGGTCTGTGGGTCCAGTCATCATTCTTGAAACTCTACTAGAACTTTGGGCAGTGGGCCCGGGTGTTACATTGACCCTCCCTCCAACAAGTCCAAAATTGACTACCACATTAAGGAGGGTACTATGGATCAGATCAGGAAGAAGAGGCTAAAATTATGATGCATCTAGTTTACCTGTTACCTCCCATTTTTCAAAAGAAGTTAAACTTTTTGAGATTCCAACACAAAGAAGAAACAAGAATAATTGTATGCCTCCATTTCTCACCCTGACACTATTTATGAAAAAGCACCCAAGGTTTGTGCTCTTCTAGGATATATATCACAAGGATGGCACTTTCAAAAACATTTACATGCAGTTCACTCGTAAAGTATGCTAAGGACGTATTGAAAGTACTCTTTCATTTTCAAGATGGCATTTGATGCAACATGTTCAATTGCTATATTAATCTTCATCACTTTAAAGAAAGAAATGAAATATGACTATTGGGATACAATATAAGTTATTTGGTAAGGATAAACTCATTTTCTCAAGTTTCTTTAAACTTTTTAAATCATATGATGATGCTAAAAGGTTGTTGTATTAAACCTTCATGCCCCCCTCAAATAGGAAAAAAAATGAACAACAAATGTGTTTACGCCTAACACCCTGAGTCCACCGTTAAGAAAGGGAGAAACCCCTGGACAAAACCCAACCAAATGGTCATATACAATAAAGGAACAAATAATATGATCTGCATCCAACTATCTCAAATGTAAGGTGTGTCTCCTTCATCATAATGAGGCCCTAGATTCACATTGGAAGTCTATTGGGGTTATGAAACCACCATATCCATGAGGAGTCCCAACTGACAATGTTGGTAGCTACTAGGTTAACCACCTTTTAGGTGAAGAAGCCAAGGAAATTCATCCATAACCATGTAAAAAGTACCCATAATGGTCAGTACAATCTTACATGTGGAAGTTTTCCCACACTATATTGACAGCATGTTCCTCATCCACTTATACATTGAGGTTGAAACTATCAATTATCTTCATATACACCACCGCGTCTTGAAGATATGCCTTGTCGTAAATGTGCATTGTCTATTAGGACATTAAGGAAAACTCATAACACCATCTATGTCTCAAAAAATGGATGTCTCAATCATGTATGGTTCCCATCAATATAGTAGTCCCAACCCACTATCAATTTAATGTTCACAAGATCTATAGGGTACCATATAACAAACTCCAAGTGTTTGATCAAGCGTACCTAGGTTCACTCAGCCTCATGCTCATTGCATTTTCAGAGAAGGCATGGTCATGTAGGATGTGACTGTTCAAGCCTTCATCTTGACACATATTATACCTAATAAATTTAGCATAAGAGGTCTAAGATTTAGTGTGTTACCACCAAAACTCTTGTTGTTATGGAAATTCCAAATCATCCAAGAAACCAAATTTGGAACGATTCCCTTGATCCATCTTTGGGGAATTACTTGAAGTTATAATACCAGCAACATATTATTTTCTTAGTTTTCACAAACCTAGAAAGGAGTTAGATTTGATGCATAAGCTCAAAGTCCTTGAACCAATTATATAGGAGCTACATAACTTGGAAGAAGATGATTCATATTCTCCTTCTTAGGGTTCTCATAGTAGTTACTGCTAGAGGATAATGGAAATATTAAAGGGGATATATAGGAATATGGCATTAGAATAAGGTAACACCAAATCTAGCCATATAAAGATGCATGCACTCGTGAGTCCTCTACACACATAAGTCGCCTGCAAACATGTTTTATACAAGGCATGATAAGTAATTTTTAGTGACTCACATGAATTAAAATTTCTTATGGTTCATGTAATAAGGAAGTCCCATCAACAATGGGATACACACACACACACACACACACACACACACACACATATATATATATATATATATATATATATATATATATATATATATATAATCACACAACTAAAAATTGTGCATATGATTGAATATCCTCAAATTGGAAGGTGCCTCATGATACATGATTCTAATATCCTAAGAATGAGCATGGCGATCTTGAACAAGTCGAGGGAGGGAAATTACTCAATATTGATTATCTTCATCATGTCAACATGCTTAATAAATATGGCAATAACTTATTTAATTGATTCCACTAAATATAAAAAAACCTTAGTTTCCAAATAATATAGTATAAGATAAAAAAAAATTATACAACTTTTATCTTATGAAAAAGAAGAAAAAAACAAGAGACCTAAGAAATCTACAACCATCTAATGGTCTTTGTTTTTGTAGTGTGCCTCAATGTAGTTAACCCATCACATATGAGAAGACACAAAATCAAAACATTAAAGATTATCTCCTCACAGTGAAAGATCTTCCAGTGTGGGGTATATTTGACTACATGTAGAGGATTAAAAAAACTTGTAGAAGCTTCAAAATTACCCATAAATAGTATGAGGTGAATCACATAGAACTTGACCAATAATTAGTATGGTGTGTTAGAAAGATAAGTGATACATAAAACATTAGTGCATATTCAATAGGAAACCAATGGGTTGAGATTCTAATAGAAGGACATCTACTGCAACATGTATTGTATGAATGCTCACAATTTTTATCAAGATTATTGCTAAAGTAACTTACACAATGTTCTAGCATGTATCCTTCCTATTATTCCAAGTACGTGATTATTTGTGATTGTATGCTTTGTGGGAAGATCCAAGACGCCCACCACATAACTAGTAGGAACCAAAACAACATGGTGATTATTAGAGACACACTCTCATCCTACCTTTATCCACCATCCTTCCCAGTCTGATCTTGGTTTAACATCTTAGACAAAGTACATTCTATGCTTGAGGTGGGAGCATAAACATGTTTTATATATATTTATTCTAGGTTCTTTTCTTATTTATGTTGAATTATATCAGTGTTTATCTTAATTTGGACGAATTCCATACAACTTTTTCTATTTTTGTTCTGATTGATAGTTACATTTTTAAGTATGGTTACATCTCATACTTCAAAGTCACCTAAGAATTTCGAGATTTTGGGAAAAATAAATCATGGGCATGGGCATGTCCAATTGAAAGTTTAATTTCCATTTTGCTTTGACTTATTTTCATTATCTTTTGATCTCGGTTTTTTGTGTTGACAAGTCAATGAACACTTCTACTAAATATCTAGAGTCTCTTTCTTACCATCGTAATGTTGTGGATGGATTAATTTTGGTTCGTCATTTTTGGATATTTGCATAAGTACATGTTCAAATATTAGAAAATATTTTTTTGGATTGTGAGACTTAAATGATTTTCAAACATAATTTAATTCATGTTGTGTTTCAACATGTTAATGATCAGTGAGAAACTGGAGCTTGGCTAAATATATGTGGACCTCACCTCTCTCTAATACTAGCTGGTTTTTACTCTATTGAGTCCAAAAGGGAGGACATATATGCAAATGAGGTAACGACTCAATTATGCCCATAATTGTCTATAAAATGAGAAAGTTACAAGAAATAGAATGCTTATAGAAAATATCAAATTTAACTAATATCATGATAGGTTTCTATTTTTTTTGTGAGTTTGGAAGATATCTGAAAGTTATACAATTGTGATAATCACGTGGGAATGATGTGCTAAATGGTATTTCCCTAGAAGTCAATAGAGTCAATTGAGAACCCCCTGGGGAGGGTATAGAGTTTCTTTTATGTGTATATGATTGTGATAGTGATGTGGGTGTGTTGTTCCTCAAAGTGCTTATTGAATGTCATTAGTCTTTTTTATTATGTCACTATCATTTTCTATGACACTAAATGAGGTTGAATAAAAAACTTGATTTGACTTACATGTAGGAATAGGGAATAGTTCTCCATCATTTCATCTATTTCCTCAATATTATATTGACTAGCACCTATTTGATTGTATGATTAGTTTTTAGTGAATTTTGGCATATTCTAACAATAAAAATAACCACAGTTGACTGTTGGTACTCCTAATGAACTTTTTTGTATTCTTGAATAATACTTTCCATTTTTGTCTATGGGTTATCTTTTCCACTCTTTGCATTTACTTGTCAGTGTATTTGTTGATAAAGTTATAACTTCAAAGTGGTGAATATTTTTTGGCATAAGAAAGTGGCAAATGTTAGGGTGGATTGATAATGCTACCCACATATGGTATCACCTCCATTCATCCACCATTTTCATCGAATCCATCATGTCTACTTGTGTTTTATACCCTAAATTTATAGAAATAATAATATCCACTCATTTTGTACTACATTTAGGTCAAGTGAAAGATATTGTACAATTTACACACAAGGATGGTTTAATATTTGATATAAACCTTCAAGGTCCTCTAGTTCATATGATTTAAAATTTCCACCAAGAATTAACCATTTAGAAAAAAATTCTATGTGATTTGAAGAAGATGTAAGATGTGTATGTTGTGAATGGAAATTTCTGTCAAAGAAATAATAAAGGAAGAGTGATAGCTTTGGGCTAGAATGTGCATACTCTATGTAGTTTGGGAGAAATTCAAATGAATATGCGACGAAAAATATAGAAAGCATGTACTATAAATATGGGGTTTTTGGGGTCCCTGACTTTACTTTATGCAATAAAGCACTAGAATACCACTAATTCTTTTTCATTTATTTAGTTGATTTTAGGAATTAATTTAGTTATGTTAATAATTTGATCCTAAGGAATTTTAAAGCATTATGCAGTGGAAAGAAAAATGAGGTATCTTATCAAGATATCAACAACAATATTTGGCAACATCATTATATATTGTATCGACTACATGATATAAACAATTCATATGATTACATCAATTTAGTAAACTCACAGAGGACAACACATGCCTATCTAATTATTAATCCCAAGCCAAAGAGTCAAAGTATTCTATGTTTAGGTCCATCTTGTACTTATTTAGTCCTTGAAATAATCTTGAAATGGGCATGTGAGTATACTCGATATAAACAAGAAATAGGAAGACGTCAGCAAATGTTGATATGTACTAAAAATATTATTTGGGAAACACTAAGAGATTTAGAAGAGAAGTTTGGATGCAAGCGGTATAAAATTTAAATAATGGCAGGTACAGTGCAAAAAGAGATATAATGAGGATTTATACAAAATTTATTATGAGGCATTTTGAAAGGATTTCAAATAATCAATTAGTTTAAATTGACAATAATGAAATTGCAACAACACATAAATATGGAACAAGCAATATAAATGTGAACAACTAGACTAGTAACATCTAATTATATGGACAACGGTAGTTGCACCACCATTGACTACCAATTTAGGAAATAATACCAATGGAGTATGTGCAACCATGGCCTAATACCCCTGATTTAGAAACTATGCTCAAGGAATGTGTGTGTCTAAGGCCAAACACCCCTGATTTAGGGATTAAGCCCAAGGGATATGTGAAACTAAGGCCTAATACCCCCTCATATGTTAAACTATACTAGGAAAGTGTCACTATTGTTCGCCAAACAGGACATGGCATATAGTACTAAGTCATGATAATTAATTCAATGTCAGGAGTATGCCATAAGGAAATTAGATCCCAGAATCATTTCCAATAATCAAGACATGGATGAGATTTCAATAGTATCAAGAGTGATTTAATATGAACCTATAAGATAACATCAAATAATTATATGCTCTAAAACAATTCAAGATCATGCATCACAAAAGAAGAAAAATATAAAAGAGAAAGGGTATCAAAAGAGGCAATTAATGCCCAGACATCTCAAGTGAGAAGTACATACATGTTCTTCAAGATTAACTCTATCTATAGGGGTAAAATTCACCATTCATCCTTCTCAACCTAAAAGTCTTTTGTATACATATTAGTTCACAATCACCTATTCATGATGGGGAGTGTGCTTAATCCTATTATTGGTTGTCAAACGTCGAGTTCGGGTTTTAAATTTTTGGAATACCATACATATGTATGTCCCTATCACATAAGGTTATATATATTAGGATTTCAAGTTATTATTTATCAATACTCATTATTCATAATTAAGGTTCTTCCACCAATACCTGTCTCTATTACAATTTATTATAATCAATTTCTAAACATTAGGACATGTGTAGTGTTCATTACTAGAGGAACCTTCGATGTGATTCTAAATGAAGTCCCAGCTATGTTGTATTCCTAAATATATAATTATCCAAAATATGATTCTTACAAGTAAAATCTTCCTTTCTAAATTTCTAAATTGATGAAAGTAGGATTTATGAAAGATTATTAGAGACACCAATTGAGTTGTAAGAGGAATTTGATCTTAACTGGATACTTACCATAAACATATGTTGAAGGGGTATAAAATGTATGTGTAACAAGTCCAAAAAACATGTATGAAAGGCTTCATGTATATTTGTGGTTACATATCAAAATTCTTTACAATGGTTAGGATTACTCATACTAATAACAATCTACTGTGAATTAACATTACCAGTTTTCCTACCATTTTCAATTGCTGACAACAAGGTTATGAACTGAACTACATGAGAATGATATTGACTTGTAGCTCATTGTGCATATATTAATGATTTGGTGGACATGCTTCTTTGGATCGATAGATGGTGATATTCATATTTGGATCTCGTATCCTTTATCCATCTGAACCAGGCAATGATCAAAACACAAGAGTGGTTTCTCATGGATCTCCTCATGTCATGCTATGAAGGTCTGATGGACTATGTATATCATTGGAGATCTCCATACCAGTGTGCACCAAGGTAGGACGGTGAGGAAGGTAGCAACCTCCTATCAATGGTGGTCATCCTTGATCTTTCCTTGGAAATTATGCACATGGAAAGAATGGAAGAAGAAGAAGATGATGACATACAAATAGAATTCAAAAATGACAGTAAACATTGTTGTTGGTGATCTAAGTCACCCTTAATTCACTTCTCATATTGGGACTCGTAGGTGGCACCTTGCCCTAGATATGGTGGTTGGATCATGGTGAATGATGACTACGATTTGCATGTTTGATGGTCCAACAAGAAGATCGTCAAGAATCTTGGATTTTGGAGCTGAGACCCAAGTCATCAAGGAGTCATGTGGGTAGAGGAGGAGGTGGTTGTACCACTGTTGTGGTGAAGGAGGGGAATATTCTTATTGGCCTACGATCAATAGTTGTGGTGGCAACCACCATAGTAGGGAAGAAGAGGTCCTTGCTAGGGCTTCCGCTGCTATTGTTGTGTGAATAAGAAGGTAGGTGGAGGGTAGAAGAGATGAAGGGAGAGGTGAACGGCTAGATGAGAAGAAGTAGAAGATGTAGAGAAGAGGGAGGAGATTAGTCAGCATGGAGAAGAGGATGGGTGTCTTCGGTTACCTACATGCAGTGCTTGTGGGTTCAAATCAAGGTGGGTGTGGATAACACATGGGTCGTGGCTGGGGGAATAAGAGAGCAATGTCTACATTAATTGAATGACACCAAATCAATTCGTCAATGGCAGTGTAATGTAAATAGAGAAAATTAAAGTGGAAAATTCAAGTGATTAAATGAGTGGAAAAATGATATATGTTTGACCTCAAAGTTTAGAATGATAGATTAAACTGAGGAGTACTCGTATAAATTGTTAACTTATTATTTTAAAGTTGTTTAAACCACCAATTAATTTAGGACTCAATTAGACATTTTGTGACTCTAAAAGAGTGCAATGGTGTAAAAACTCTCTAATTTAATACCATAAGTTAAAATATATAATATATTAAGTACATTAAATATTTTGAGAAATTTTAAAACTATTAAATTAAATGTTATGATTTACAAAAATTATAATTAAGTTATTTCTTATATAATTAATTATCCATAAATATTTTGACTACCCAAATTTAGGAGAGAGCATAATAGACATCATTTGACATAAATAAAATAACGTATTGGTGTTTTAGAATCATTAAGGTATTTTATTACAACACACATATTAAGTCATTTTATACATAATTCGAAGATGTGAATGGCTTATCTCTCCAAATATATGTTAATGTTAAATTATTATCATAAATTAGATTGTTTCTTATTATTTATCATACTTGAGAAAATAAATATTTTCTTGTTAAAGAATATGGTTAATTTATTTGGACATAATAATACTAAATTATTACTTAACTTCCAGTATGTTTCATGTACCAACTCATCCCAAACTATGTGTGTCACTCCCTATTTCAACATAGTGTCAAGACACTAAATATCACAACCTAGAATGACCACTCTAGATCTGAGAAAAACTACTCTAGATATAAGTTAGTAGAAAGTCACTTTTACCTTTCATATAACTACCCTACATGATCCAACAACCAAACCACATGAAATCTTTGATTTTCAATATATATATATATCATCTACCTCACCGCACTCCACTCATCATACCCTTACTCCAAGGATTCTCAAACTTGAACAATGCAACCCTAACCACAATACACCTATTCTTTGATCCATCTTAACCCATTTTCATCATTCCCAGTACATTTGCACCTTGGTCCATCAAGAAAATTCATGTCCTATATTCATCCCCAGTTCCTCCTTTACTATTCCTCACCCTTCACCAGCATTATTCACCTTCGTATAAATATTATTCCTCTATAAACATGATATCCACGTAAATTACGTGACTTTAATCCACTTCCACCATCACATTCACTATATGAAAATCCAATATCCATATTCATCCATAGCCCATTCCATCTGTTATTCACTAATCCATCAATATTCCACCTTAATTTGGTTTGTTTGGTGGATTTTCACAATTCAGACGAAGAGCAGCCACCTTATCATATTTGAAGAGGGGGGAGCTATCTTGGCAATGTATGGGTGAAATCACCACTCCATCTAAGTTCTCTTCTTCCACTCACTTACTATCATTTCCCCTTATTTGTGCTTTAGTAATTTAGTCCTCTCTGAATATTCCTGATAGGGTTGTCTATAGTTCTCTAGGTACGTGTTTGGATTATTTTAAGGATTGTTTATATTTTTATAGGTACTTCTTTGGATTGTGGTGAAGTCATGTTGGGGCTTGATGCAATGAATAGGGGTGGTTGTTGCTTTTGTAGTTGCTTAAAAGAATCATTAAATTGCAGGATTAACGTCACGTTTAGTTTCTCCTATCTAACCCTTGGTGCGTTGTTACATATGATGCACAATATGTAAGTGTGTTTTAATGAATTACATTGAGATTGAGAGAACTAACGAGAGTGTAAGATAGATCCATGGAATTGTATTATTTTCTATCATGAATCCATATTACAATTTAAGTCAAGAGTGAGGGGAGTTTTCCTACCTAGAGCATTTCTTAATACCTCAAGAGAGGGCTAGGAAGCGACTTCGCACGACTTATGAACCTAACAAAGTAGATATCATACCAATGTTGTAAAAATTGATCTGTGTGACTGCATATACTCCCACATATGCATAATTGGTCACCCTGCCACACCACATTATGCTAATTGTTCCAATAAATAGTCATGAGATACATATGTTTCCGCTTGGTCAATTCAACGGTCGATTAAACTTTATTTTTAAAAAAAACTCTCTACTTATATCATACATGCTTACATACATGAATATATACATTTCATTTTTTATTCTAATAAATAGCTATATATTTATATGTATATATTTATATGCATATAACATATGTTATCACAAATTTTACATAAAAAACACATATTTGTACTTTTATAAATATATTTCAATTTATTCACATACATACACATACTATACACATATATTACTCTTTTGTATGTGTAAATGTCAAGAGTTTTGCGTATATTACACACTCATTCCTTATTTATATACTTCGACTAATATATAAACATATCATATATGTAGATTAATATGCTTACACCAAAATATACACAATTGCATATTTTACATTTTGGAAGAATTCGAGATTTACAAACTCAACATAGTTATTTATGATTATATGTAAATAATTTATTATAAAAATATATAATTGCATATACTCATGTATATACTCATGCATGCCTCATATACTCTATGTGGCATCCTCTTCGGTTGACTACACCGCATACCACTTTCTAAACAATAATAATGACTAAACATGTTAGGATTTCATGATAGGTGTCGTACGTGGTGAAACATACTATAAACTCGACCTCTCTAAGTTGACACGCTTTCACATCAATGTCATTGTCACCTCGCTCGGATGATTATTTTAAATTTATCTTTATTTACATTTTTCTCTATATCTTGTTTCCTGTTTCTATCTTTATTTGCATTGTTTTATTTGAACTAAAACCCAAGGTTCTAACGGCCAACCCTCCCACTTTGTAGGACAATTCTGGACCACTACATCAATCCCATGCGCTTGAATATAGAGACATACATCTATTGTGATTATACAAATGTAAATTCAATATTAAACCTCTTCTTTGTACGACTGATATGGGATCCTCATGCCCCAGATTAAATTGAACGTGAGTAAATTTGCTTCAAGAATCATATAGAGAGGCGTGCTAGTTTAGGTTCTAGGTCAAGTAGTTTTTGCGTATTGGATTTGCTACGCATTCCGTTGTAAACATGTTAGTTCTGCAATTTTTTTAACGAGGAGAGTTGTGAGGATTGTGTTGACCAACACTTCATCAAGGATTATCGCTTCAAAATTAGTGGTTGAGAGCTAGTCCAGTGCATGGGAAATTAAAATAAAAGAAGACTCCTCACGATCCACTAATATCTTTGTAATTTATATAAGCTCCTAGAAAAACCAAAGAAACTGACCAGGGTGTTACTCATTATCGTGTATCAAAGATAATCAAAGGTATCAAATGTGGGTTAAGAAACCTGCTATTATTACTCTAGGTCTTATAGGGCACCAAAAAGGTGAAACCAAGTGCCCGAGAAGAATGAGGTGCCAACATCATAAGAAAAACTAGGTAACACATGGGTCTTAATTAATATGAGCTGCTAGAAGTGCCAAAGAAACTGACAAGGGGGTCTCCTATTATCGGGGGTTCTAAAGAAAATCGAATGTACAAAATGTGGGACTGAACACGTCATTGTTACGCTAGATCACGGGGCATCAAAAAAGGTGAAACCGAGTGCTAAGAAGTACATGCCACTATCATCATAAGAAAACTAGGTAACATATGGGTCGAAATCTATTTTCATGATTAAAATGGGTTATACGAATTGGTGTGATAACAATTAGTGGAAGATGAATTATGGGAAATTCAACTACATAGATGCAACTCATATACTGAAAACATGGTGATTCTAGATGCTAGGTATTAACCTTCATATTGAATATGGATTTTATATTAATTTTTACTAACTTTTTAAGTTTCATAGTTATATTTTTTATGTGCATGATGTCTGTACGTTTTTGTGCATTCGACAATTTAGAGAATGTACAACTCGCATTTTAGAATAGCCTACATGATAATTAGACCACGGTATGAGCTATATGATGTTTCTTTACCACGGTCTTTCTGCAACAAATTGGAGTTTTTTATGTATAAAAAAAAAGGTGGCATATTTTTTTAAGAAAATTATCAATGTGATGTAGTAGCTACGTAAGTTGATGACTATGCCTACGGATCATGGTTGGGATTTGCATGATTTTTTGATGTATTTCTAGGCAAGCATTTTTATCTAACTGTTTGTTCTTCGACTCTCAAAAGACGTACTATGGTGTTACTAGTGTTTTTAGCTATGAGAAATCCTTTTTGAATGTAATAAGTAATTGGTTATCTCTAACACTATATGTGGAGAATATCCTTATGATGACGTCACGGTCTCTGTTCTCTTCCTCAAACATGTGTGTTCCCTAATTTCGATTAAGCAAGACCTTTTATCAATGAAATAACATTTTCACAGGTGTTTATGATGTTGTTTGTCTATGATTAATAATGTGTACTATTGGTTATGTACGTCTTGTGACCTGATATTTTTGGAATTGGTTGGTTGGACAACTGACTAGTTGGTTTTGAAGAAAATAGGCAACATGTATGGAAATGAGTTGATTGCTCAAGCTGCATGGATGAATGATAGAATTGAGTGATAGTCACATATTTTTATCAAAAATGCTATGGACAAGAAAACTATTTGTAAGGCAAAAAGAGCAGATGGGGCAGAACGGTGGAAGGGGCGGGCGTTGTCGCGGAAGGGGGGAAACCCTAGGGGCGGCTCCAACGATGCGGCAAGGACTCCATCCCAAGAGCCTGATTCGACTCCTCCTGATAGCTCAAGCGTGGCTGAGGGAGCGAGGATCCAGTCGTCCCAATTTGGAGGCCACTCAGAGGCGTCGTCCTCCTCAACGAAGTCCGCTGATCCACCTACCTCCTCCATTCGTCCGCCTGATGAAAATGGGGACTCCTCCGCAAGCGTTAAGGTGAGCGACTGGCTCTCAGTCAGTAGGTCAGGCCTACCATGCAAGGTGATATCCCCTGTCAACTTCATCGATCCGGCCGTCGTTGATGGGGTGAAGAGCTTCTCCATCTCGAGCGGAGACGAACCCTGTCCAACGTGGCTAGAGTATGTCTCCATAAGGTTTACGGGGAGGAAACCGTTCCAAAGCCAGCTTCAAGGTTGGATTCATCGTCAGTGGAGGCCAAGTGATGTTGTCGACATCACTGTGGAGGAAGCTGAGGGGTTCATCGTGAAGCTTCCCACAGCGAAGGAAAGGGGAAGGATCTTGAGTGAGGCGTCGTGGATGATGGATGGTTTGCTGATTGTCGTCCAAGCATGGGAACCAGGTTCCCCCCTTCAGCCGCTCTCATTTCTGAATCTTCCTGTGTGGGTCAAACTCGAGAATCCAGGTGTGCACTGGACTTCGAGAAGGATCAGTGACGTCGCCAGCATCCTTGGGAAGCCCCTCGACATTGAAGACTCAAGTCTATCCGTTCACTGCATGAACGAAGCCACGGCGTGCGTGGAGCTCTCTGTCGGCTCTGGTTTCCTGAAGATAGTGAAGGTCATCGTTGATGGGAAGCCCAGGTGCTTGAAGGTCGACTACTTGGCGAGACCCAAAGTTTGTTCGGGCTGCTTGCAGTTCGGACACCACCTCCCCTCCTGCCCCAAGGCCAAAGGTTGCAAACCGTTGCAAAGTCAGCTGCAGCTAAGGACTGGGAAGAATAGAGGGTGTGAAGGTGCTCGACATTTTGTCGAGGAGAAAGGACCCTGCTGTGATGAAGCTTCTGGAGCAATTCTAGATGCAGAACAAAGGGCGGATGCTGCTCCGTACAGAGTCGAGGTGGAACCTGATATGAGGTGTTGCCCCCCAACAGTGGCTGCAGGTGCTCTGAACCTGGAGTGGGAGATTTCTCCTCCCAAACTGGCTGCTACCCCTCCCTATTTGAAGCATCTCGTACAGGATACTGGAATTTCTCTGGAATACCATCAAAGGCTTTTGTGCAACTCCGAAGATGGGTCCTCGGTTAGTTCCGTTGATTTTGATCAGGAATTAATGGATGATTTCAGCGTAAACAAAGAGCCAAGGCCAAATAAGAAGAAGAAGAAAAAGCATAAGAGAGCTGGTGATGAAGAGATTCCCATGCTAGGCCTTTCTGTGTCTATCTAGGAGCTCTACTGGTTTCTTTGTTGTGTTTCTTGAGCAGGCTGCTAAGCAGAGGACCTTTTTTATTCAGTTGATCACGTTCTGGCTCTCTTAGATTTCTGTGGCTGATTGTCTTTCTTTCCCGGAATACAAATTTGTGGGTGCTTCCTGTTAGATAGATGACTGGGTGCAGCTGTTTAAGTGGGCCTACTTGGTCTTCTATGTCTGATTTGTTGTTCTGATCTGCTGCTATGAGAAGGAGCAAAGCTTGATGTGGCAGATCGTGCTTGCTTCAGGGAGAGTGTTTTGAAGTGGTAGATCGAGCACTTCTCTTATGTTTCCTGTGTTTTTCCTATTATCTACAGCCTCTTATAGATGTCCCAATTTCTAATAAGGTGAATAGTTTGATGTGGATAAGGGGGGTGGGTCGCACAGAAATATTTGTGGGTGGGCTTAAAGTTTCGGTGTGCCTCCACTCTTATCTACTTAGATTGTCTTCTTTGTTAGTCTTTTGTTCTGCTGTAGGGTTTTGGATATCAGGGGTCTCTTTTTGTTCTGATCTGATGGGGTTTCCCTGCGTGGAAACACATGGATCTAGTTTCTTCATGAGGCACATTTGTACCTAAAGTTTTGGTTTTCTAGTAACATATTTTTTTGCCGACCAAAAAAGAAAACTATCTGTCATGAACCGACCTCAATCGATTACTAAATGACTTGATTTACTTTATTTTTTGAGCTAATTGGTTTCAGTTAGATTTAATCAACTAAAGTAGAGCTGGTTTAATATAACTCACTAACTTAAGTTTGAGTTAAATATCAATACATATACTCCACACAGTTTATAATAACAGTGACTGATCAAGATGGTAAAAAACAACCCCACAAGATCATATTCCAATCATTTACTATTATGTATCGTCTCTTAGATGAATGCCTTCACTTCTACATAACATGATAATCCCCAAATTGTTGCAATTTCATGGCTATCGATGTGTGGTTTTTGGTATTTTACTTTTCATCTGCGCTTATGGAAGGTCACATCTTACGTAATCTGTTTTTCATCATTGGTTCACAAAGGGACGTATTGATGTGTTCTTCTAATAGATGCCAACCCCAGAAAAGTGTAATCGCCCTCCCGCTAATAATAAACCAATTGGATTTCATTCCTCAGACAACAGTTTTATTACTATTAAACACAGATAATGTTGTCCATGTTGCTCTTGTATGCCTATAAAGGTAGTGTATCTCATCAGCAGACCCTTGAACACCATCGAGCCTCGCGCTAGATGTTAAATTATATGATCAAAAATGTTTGAATGGAAAATCAAGGAACCAAACCTTATAGGGTATAGGTGGAGTGAAGGGCCCATTGATGTTAGAAAAGTCAGCGGACACCCTGAATTCAAAGAGTACGACCATATCTTAGACAAATGTCATCCGATGTGGGAGGGGATGGAAGTTTTAGCCAGCTAGGCTAATGTTGAATACGGTAAGAAAAAACATAGATGAGATCTTCATATGCTAAAGGATAGGCAACTATTGTTGTCTTCAAGCGCAAAAGGCAAGGCTAATCCAATTGCAGCCCAGAATTGATATCGTAAGCGGGTGGGATGTGTTACTCTGGCATCAGATGGAAACCATAAAGAAGTGTAGTTGTGAACCTAATATATATTCAAATATATATAAAGGATACAGTAGTATAATTCGAGAGGACCAATTAAATGCCCAAACGATATGCCCTTATTTCAAGTGAAATATTAGGGAGCACATCAGAGATTGCACTTCTCAGGGAATAGAAATTAATCATCTTCTGAGGTGTCCGTTTGGTCTTCAAATCCGATTCCAAACAGACATAGATTTGGAAAGTATTACCACTTTCAAGATTGTTAGATCTTACGAGACGAACATTCTTTCAATGAGTTACAATGAGAGTCTATGCCAGAATCCCATGCGTAGAAAGTATATAAACACGACAAACAGAAGACAAATGTAGAAAAGCACGGTAGATTGGTCCCGTGCCTCGTTGATGGTACTATTTCCTCTTACAGACTTATGTTCCAACACGCATCAACATATCATGCATTTTCTAGTTAGAAACAATTACATTTCTACAACATTACTAGCAAAGAATTGAAAGGGGGTATCTGCATTCCATATCTAAGATGACGAAATTCGAAATAGTTAACATATAATCAAACATTTCTATCTAGCCGTCCTCAACTGGTAGGAGAAAGATGGGATTGCATGTAAGCCAATTCTCTCCTCTCCAAAAAGATAGAGCAACCGTCAGCTTTTTACCATGCAATACTGAGGGTCTTGTTTCACAAAACTTTCCTTGAATGAGTTAAGTGGCATATGTCAAAACTGCCTAAACTGTTAGAAGAGAGTGAAAAGCAGGGTCGTTTCACTTCACAAGTACTTTTTGTTTTCTTCCATAACCCTCTTAAGCTCAGTCTGACCAGCTCCTATCAGACGCTTGGCAGCATCAAATGTGGTCAGCCTGATACTGCAAAAAAAAAAAATCACAGCCACAATACAATCTGGTCAATTTATAGTGGTAAGAAAATACCTACACCATTATAAGGTTCAAGGCATTCACGAGGGCCATAAATAAATTTCTCCAGGTGGAAGATAAACCTGTTATTTGGTAAGTTTTTCAATGCGTTTGGTAGGAAACCCCTGTATAATCCAATTAGACCATCCCGTTCCACAATCCCTGCAACAACCCATACTGAGATCATAAGAAGTTCTTGCAAATTTTCTACCTGGGGCGCATGCCAATATTCAAAATCCGCAGCAGCACACGAAATCAATAAAAAGACGTAAAAATCCGTTCTGCAAACCCCAATTTTCTAACTACTAGTGTTTATATGCAAAAAGGAGTTCTAATTAATGGTTAGACGTTTTGTTCCACATTAGATTCAGTAATTATCCAAATATATTGGCGAGATTTGAAATCCCATTGTCTCTGTCCATCACACTGAGCATCCAGTCAGGTGGTCAGGTTTTCAGCATGCTGCTTGGCTGTCCTCCGCATTAGGATTTTCACATTTGCAACTGTATTGCTCTTGATATCAAATACCACGTATGCATTGAACTACCTGAACTTTAAAAGTCAGGAGCCGAAGGGGCTGTTCGGCTCCTGTTTTTGTAACTCCTGTAGTTATATGCATAGGTCATGCTTTTAGTCTAGAGCAGCAAATGAAGGAGGGAGGTGATCCAGCAGTAAATTAGGCCGGAGAGTATGCCAACATGATGACCAGGACGCCGAATGCGGCGTGACTTAAAAAATTCTGCCTATTTGCTCTGTCCGCCATGTACGGCGGGATTTGAACTACAGAAAATGTCTATCATGCTTATGGTTTACACGTAAGTACTGCATTTATGAGTACGTGGGCCAAACGGCCCCTAAGGGTAAAGGGAAAGTCAGATATCTATATAAACCATGTCAAATATCATAATCAAATTAATTGATATATACTACGGATTTTCTCTGGATAAAGGCTTTAACTGATATCAAACTTACACATACATGTAAACCATAAGCATGATAGACAAGTGCACACTACGTCATTTTTATACATACATGGCCCAAAATTATTAAAAGTTGAGCTAGGCTTAAGCAACTGCTACTAATATTTGCTAGGTCTATCATCACCATCATCATCTAAGCCTCAATCTCAACCATGTTGGGAAAATTTTTGCTGTGTGTATGGTCCTTGAAACCTAAAACTACTTATTTTCACAGTTACATAATTGCAAACATGCTATTGTTGACACAAAACAGACAATCCACAACTATGCACTTTCGATCATTCCCGGATCATAAGGCCACATTGGAATTTTATTAACCTAGACCCAAATGGCAGATCTATCAAACATAAGTTAAAAAGAAGTCATTCTTGTACACAGTTGTTTAATTGACATCAATACTCCATATGTGGCATATATTAGTATATATGTTTTATTGTGTTATGTTATCTTATTTCTTTTGTTATGGGCTTTAGACTTGTCTTGTCTTTAGCCTTTTCTTTTATCTCATTCCCATATTGCCTAGTTCTATTTTTTGACTTACTCTCTTATCCTATAAAAGGGAGAGCATTGTATTTTGTTTTAATCATCAAATAAGACTTTCTATTCTATATGGTATCAGAGCCCAACGATCCCCCCTAGCCTCTCCAACCCCAATGCCTCCTCTCCTTTTTCTAACCTAAACCCCTCCCTATCAAACCTAGTCGCTGCCACCCCCCCCCTTCCCCCGCATCGTCAACCTGCACACCTCCCCCTGCTGCCGCCGTCCCCTCCTACTTCCAATCCTGTCGCCGTCTCCCCCCACTTCTCCCCTCCACTCCCTTGCACCGCCCACCCATCCTCCTCTCCTTCCTTTCCTCATTCTTCCACCGTCGGAATTCTGTTTGTGTTCTTCTCTCTGTCGTTGTAAATTGTGATTGGCCTCTGTTTCAATTAGACGTTAAAAATGCCTTTTTATATGGTGATATGTATGAGGAGGTATACATGGAGCAACCACCTGGATTTGTTGCTCAAGGGGGAGTGCTCTAAAGTGTGCAGGTTACGCAAAGCTATCTATGGACTGAAACAGAGTTCCCGTGCTTAGTTTGACAAACTGAGCAGTATTCTTCAAAAATTCAGCTTCCGCTGGTCTCATTTTGATCACTCAGTGTTATCAAGAAAAATTCATTTGGCCTTGTAATTCTGATTGCTTATGTTGATAACATAATCTTATGTGGGAGTGATCAAGCAGACATCCAGGCTACTAAAGAACACTTGGAAAAACACTTTGTCACTAAAGATCTGGGAAAATTGAGATATTTTCTTGGTATCAAAGTTTCTCGCTCTTCCTTAGGTATTTGCTTCTTTTGTCAGAAACTCACTACTACTCCCTTGGATCCTAATAACAACTGGGATGATGATACTTCTCCTCCATACCAGACAACCAACAATATCGTCAATTAGTTGGTAAACTTATATATCTGACTGTTACAAGGGCTGATATAACTTCTGCAGTTGGCTTAGTCAGTAGATACCTGGATAAACCTAGACAGTGCCACTAGAATGTTGTATGTCATATTCTGAAATATCTAAAAAATTTCCCTGGAAAAGGCTTATTATACAGAAATCATGGGCATTGTAAAATAATAGGGTATTCTGACTCAGATTATGCAGGCAGCAGGATAGACCGCAAATCCACTTCTAGTTATTGTACCTTTGTGGGACGTAATCCTGTTACCTGGCGCAGCAAGAAACAAACGGTAGTCGCCCGCTCCACTACTGAAGTTGAGTATAGAGCTATGGCTCATACTACTTGTGAACTGTTATGAGTTCACGGTCTTCTGAAGGAGTTTGATATTTCTGACCCCAATCATATTCCTATGTATTGTGACAGCAAGGTCGCTATATTCATTGCCAGCAATCCAACATTTCATGAGCGCACCAAGCATATTGAGGTGGTTTGCCATTTCGTCCAAAATGTTGTTTTGTCTGGCAATATCTCTACTCCATACACTCACACTTCTGATCAAGTAGCAGACATCTTCACAAAACCTCTTCCCAAGGCCAGATTCACTACCATGGTGGACAAACTGGCCATGATTGATATCTACGCACTAGCTTGAGGGGGGAGTATTAGTATATATGCTTCATAGTGTTGTGTTATGTTATTTCTTTTGTTATGACTTTAGACTTGTCTTGTCTTTAGCATTTTCTTTATTCCATATTGCCTAGTTTTGTTTTCTGACTTACTCCCTTATCTTGTAAAAGGGAGAGCATTGTATTTTATTTTAATCATCAAATAAGACTTTCTATTCTATAGCATATATACGCCAAAGAAATTACCAAAAGTCCATACTATGCTATAAGGTGACTCAATTACAATGTTGATAATCAAGAGAAAATAGTAGTATTTAGATGCCATACATGACACTCCTAAATATTTGAATGCCCATAACTTGCTTTGCTCATTAGGTACTTGGCAAAGGTTCTATCAATGCATGTGTAATGATAAAGATTTACTTGACCTCACATTTAGCACCTTCCGTGAAGGTTTGCTTGATTTCCTATTTCAACTTTCAGTTCTCGACGGAACAAATCCAAAATTCTTATTTGTGACTATGGTTACAAATTTATACAAAGCTAGATTAACCACTACTACGCACATTCAAGCATTCCCAGATCAATGTATAAAAGCCACATATTGAATTCTATTACATATAGACCCAATGGTCATATCTATCATGCAGAAGTCAAGGAGCACCTGTTCTATTATGCGTGGCTAATTTGACCCTGACACTGCATATGTGGGGCACTTAGCCTGCGTTTGGCACGGGACCAAAACCCGGTTTCGTGTTGTCTTTTAGTGCCAACCCTGCCAAACAACTGCCGGTTTGAGGCTGGTTCGTGTTTGGTTCGCAACCCAGAAAATCCTCCGTTATGGGATAACGGAACCCCCCAACCCGGGTTGTCCCAGTCCCACGAGGGGCGGGATTCCGGTTCACAAACCGGTTTAGGCGATCTGATCCTCTCCTCACCCCACACCCATCCCGACATTCTTCTCCTTTCCCCTCTACCTGCTGCTCCTTCTGCTCTGTGGTCTATCCTCTCTTCTCTCCCGAGACCTCCTCTCCCGAGACCTCGAGACGAGCTCTGTGGTCTATCCTCGCCATTACTATTATCGCCATTAATAAAGCTGAGGCATCGTTTCCATCGGTCGTTTCCAGCGGCAGCCATGCCAGGCGACCGGCGTACCCTAAACCTTGGCCAGTGGAGTAGGCGGAGTAGCAGGTCAATCAAGCGACAAAGCTGTGGTGGCTCGTCTGCAAGCGCCGAGCTACTACCGAGTTGTCAACTCGCATCAAAGCACCGTGCAGTAAACCCTAGGAAGGGCAACCAGTGTCGCGCCTGCTATATAGTTGTGCACTTCATCATCGATCTCATCGCATTTCACCTTCGAAGCCTCCATACAATCTTCTGTTCCGCCGCCGCTGCCGAGCCCCTGTTGTGGGATATCGCTGACCTGCTTGCAAGGTAGGTATCCGCCGCCCCTTTTCAGTAACATTGCAAGGTTTTCAGTATAAAATTGGTATATGTCTCCGCCGACCTGCTTTTCAGTAACATTTCAAAGTATCAAGGTGATGATGATAGACTACTTTAGAGTACCTCGTAATTACACTAATTTCTGGGACAAAATGGTATCTTCAACTTCCATTGTCAAAAAGGCTGCAAGGAGCCAGCTTGAATGAACTGAAAAAACGTGAGTCTCAAAGCTACTGTGGTGATGATCATAGAAAATACCTTAGGACCTGTATGAATGAACTCAAATTATTCTAGTCCACAATCTCGATTTCAATCATGCACATATCAGCTATAATTGCTATACTGCTTAATAATCCTTCCCATGTTTAATTTTCTGGGATTATAGAAGTATGCTGCCAAATATGCCCTTAGCTCCTTATAGTGCATTGTTTAGCTTCTCTGTATATTACCTTCTATATATCAGGACACATGCTCCTGATTAGCTAATTAGTGATCTTTTTGCACTGTATGAGCAGAACTGCTCAATCTTGAACTCGAATCTTATGTTCAAATTGGAATGCTGTGAATGCTTGTAGAAGTGTTGAGTTTTAAGGAGTTCGAGTACAGGCTTATTTATATTGTCGGTGGTATTACATATGAATATGTAAGTAAAAGGTTATTACTTAAGAAAATTGAATCCCTAGTGTGTTTCTATTTTGTTTCCAATGGTAAGAGAAGAAAATACACTATATAATGTGTATGCTTGTATTTCTAGTATTTGTTAAAATTTAAATAGATTAAATATAATATACTAAAAATAGGAATCTATAAGATGTATGTCATAAACATTATATAGTTATATGCAAACATCACTTTGTTACTTAAATAGCCACATATTAGATTATTATTTCAAAATTATAATAAAGGTAACTCAAACCACCAAATATAGGGCACTTTTGATCATTGGATGATGAGTTCCATGCATGGAGGTTTACTATTCAACTCCCCTGGTCTTGTTAGTGGTGGGTACAAATGTGACCCTTACTCGATTATTGAGCTTCTTCTAATTTGGATAGGTAGTATGGGCAAGATTGGACTAAAAATTCTTAGATCAACCAGAGATTTTAATCAGTGTCTGCATTGTTAGTAAACATGCTTTTAACATACTGTGTACATCTTAACTATGATTCTATTTTGTATACAACTGTATCTTATTCAAAACATGTTTCTTTTTGTTCAAATAATAAGATTGTCCATTTTGTGTATATGCAAATAATATTTTATTGTCAAACTATATTAGGTATTTTAATTAAATATCATCAATACTGTCCTCAAACTCAGGCTAATACCATTATAAAAATTGACTTACTTTTTAATATGCAAGTAGTTTCTTACTTTGGACCGAATTTGGCAACACTTTTTTGTTCACCTGCAACTTGTCAGCAACATGTTCGGTTAGGAAAACACTCAACCACTAGAATTAGTGTAGTTTTAAGCTTGGTTTGTACACCCACCTAGTGATTACCATCATCACTCACTAAATTGGGATCTCTTTGAATCATGATACTGTTTAATGCGATATAGTTTGCCTGTGTAGAGATTGATACTATTCCAATTAGACCTAGTAACATTTTTGGTTTTTCTTTTCCTTGTATATATGGTTGTATCATTGTAGGCCCATCTTGTTTCACATATCTAATTACACAAGAGTAAGAAAAAACAGAGTGAAAAAAAATGAATCAAACTATATACATGACTAAAATCATAGCAAACAATTTTTGTTTGACTTTTCTCAAAATGCTATGGGTTTCTCAATAGAAGTTGAATGCATTCTCATTCACAAACACATTGTGGTTTCATTTTTTTGTAAGATCACTTTCTCTTCATGGTGAAGAATCCTATTTTTTGGTTCTTTATTTTTTGGATAGCTGTGATCAAAACAAATGCACACAAGATACTGCCTTGGATGGAGAAAAGACATGTAACATTAATAGTATTTGTTTAAAAAATAATATTAATGAGTATCATATCTTTATTTTACACACTGGAGCATACTCGACAGTCCAGAATCTCGATTTCAATCATGCACATATCAGCTATAATTGCTATACTGCTTAAAAATCCTTCCCATGTTTAATTTTCTGGGATTATAGAAGTATGCTGCCAAATATGCCCTTAGCTCCTTATAGTGCATTGTTTAGCTTCTCTGTATATTACCTTCTATATATCAGGACACATGAGCAGAACTGTTTGCAATTAGTGATCTGTTTGCAATTAGTGATTTGTTTGCACTGTATGAGCAGAACTGCTCAATCTTGTACTCGAATCTTATTTTAAAATTGGATTGTTGTGAATGCTTGTAGAAGTGTTGAGTTTTAAGGAGTTCGAGTACAGGCTTATTTATATTGTCAACTTATATGAGAACCCTACTGTCCATTACATCGTAATAACCTTAGCCATGAAAAGAAAACTATATGGCGCCAATTGTGCAAATTGTGGTTGTTGTGCTAGGGTTGTGATACATCAGACATATACCAATATTTTTACAATGTTACTATTGTACACACGAATTCTGCTAATTATATTGCAAATAATACCACTATTTCGGCTAATCTATGTTCCCTCTGAATTTCTTGTATGTATCGTCCCTGACCCTGTCGCTGGCCGTGCAACTCTCTTCAACCTTCACTTGGGCTTACCAGGTATATCTCATGAGCAATACGAACACGTTTAATGTGAATGGCATGCTGAATGCTTGTTATTTATGTAGTTTTCCTGTAATGAACATATTTGATGATGCGTTTGCTACAACCATTTCAAATTTAACTACAATTTAAAATTTGTAGTACACATTTTGGATCTTATGACTGGTCCGGGTAATGGATCTTGTCTTAGCCTACTTCAATACAAGTTATTGCTTTCAACTGCGTAGTCTCATACTAGGTTCGTATGACGGTTTCGTTTAAACACCCACACTAAATTGATATATCGCAGTGTCATTGCTACTATGGCTGCACCCGACCCGAGGTTCCGTATTGTATGGTCAAAAGAGTTGGATGAGGCTCTGGTTGCGGCATTGAGGAGACAATATGACATGGGTAGGTGTGTCGATGGAATATTTACTAGGGACGCGTGGAGGGAGACGCTACGCGATTGGCATATCAGGATAGGGAGGAACGAGGGTACATTGGATCAGTTAAAAACTCGGTGGAAGAACCTCAGGAGAGACTATGCAAAGATAAAACTGGTAACCAACAAAAGTGGTGTTGGATGGGATGACAGCAGGCACAAGCCAATATTGTCTGACACCCCGGAGTGGAGGGAGGCACTTGCGGTATGTCTAATAATATATACTCCCCTGACTATTATATATTAAATTAAATTTGTTACTATTGACCTAATCAGTAGTTGTCCCCTATTTTAGGCAAACAGGGAACTAGCGAGATTGATCAACAGATCATTCTACCACTACCACGACGTCGAGCTGATGGGGGGGAGGAACATAGCTAGGGGCCATCATGCAATGTCCTCAACCGATAGACAACCTCCTTCTGATGTTGCATCTGAAGATGATGTTGCTGTTGACCTAGATGCATCTGATTCATTTGTCAGCCCAGAACCAACCGGTCCAGCCGGTTTCACTGAAGACGTGGTTAATTCTGGGACACAAAGTGAGGACACCAATGGCGGATCACACAACCAAGGTGTTGGTGCAACGACTCCCACCACGATCAGATGTAGGAAGCGAGCGTCAAGCTCACAGGACAGTTGTGTCCTGTCTAATGATGTTGTGTCCGAATTCACAAAGGTGTTTTCCAAGGTACATGAGATGGGCAGCGGAATTGCTGCTAGGTGTAATGATAAAGACGAATACCAAACCATTTTGCACCACTTTCATGCAACCTACCCTGACGCCCCTGTCCCAGTTTTTACCACTCTTGTGCACGCCATAAAAGATCCAGCTAACCTAACATTTACCTAAGCCTTATGGACACCCCACAAAAAATTACCATTTGGTTGCAAGACTTGTGGGAAATGAAGAACACAGCTTCTGCAGCTTCTGCATCACAATCACCCTTCACGCCACAATCTCCACCGTACTTTTGAGGTTGACTAATTTAATAAGTATATCAGTATCCTGCCTTTTATTTGATGAACTTTATCAGAAGTTGTTGTTGTACTATTTTATTCAGTTGTTGTTGTACTGTTTTATTCTGTTGGGAACAAGATCTGAACTATAGTACTATGTAATGGTTTTAATGGAACAAGCCCTAATTTCATTTCTGCAATATCTCGATATTTCCCTGATGCGGATAATCGCTTTTAATTATAGACGTCATGGCTGGTATGCATCCATATGAAACAACTGATGACATTCTACAACTACTGCATCTTATGTCTGGTCCGACTTATGACATTGCTAACGCAATATCCTACCAAATAGCCGACCAAATTTCCCACAATATCATGGCAAATTCAGACGCCTCAACCACACACCAACCAATACCGAGATCGGTTAGTATTAGGAGCGGCCATCAAAAGGTTTTAGAAATAATAATCGGACATGAAAGGAGGGCGTACGATCTGTACCGTATGCTACCCAACACGGTTTTAGCCTTTGTTGACAAACTTGAGGACCGAGGTTTGTTGAAAAGTACCAGAGGTGTGTCATCAGTAGAGGCAGTTTGCTACTTCCTTCAGATGGTTGGCCATGGCCATACCAACCGTGTTCTTGCTGAGGACTACATTCACAGTGGTGAGACCATAGGTAGAAAGTTTAACGAGGTGTTGGATGCAGTGTGTGCTTTGTGCAGCGAATATATTGTCATGCCAACTGCATCCACAACTCTGCACCGCCGCATCGGCGAGAGTCCAAGATTTTACCCTTACTTCAAGGTATGACCATCACTTAGTTGACCATTGTCCATTCCATTGTTAATATAACCACTATCGTCATCGTTGAGTTTGGTATTTACTTGTGTATTTCTTATATACTTGTCTTAGGATGCCATTGGGGCAATTGACGGGACACACATCCCCGTTTTGGTGAAGCGCGAAAAGCAGAACCGATATAGAAATAGAAAAGGGAATGTTTCCATGAATGTCATGGCTGCAGTCGACTTCTCAATGGAGTTTACATATATCATGACTGGTTGGGAGGGATCTGCTGCTGACCAAAGGGTACTTCAGGCAGCTACAACCACAGGCGGGTTCCAAGTACCCGCTGGGAAGTACTATCTTGTTGATGCAGGGTACGCCAACACCAGGCAATTTCTTGCACCATATCGAAACGTTGCTTACAAATATAGCAGAGTATCGGGGTAACAGAGGCTCATACACAAGCAAAAAGGAAATGTTCAACCACCGACATGCTCAACTACGTAACATTGTCGAGCGAGCCTTTGGTGTGTTGAAGAAGAGGTTTTCCTACTTTCGTAAAGGAGCAACTTTTCCTGTGCAGTCTCAGTCTCGGATTGTAATGGCTTGTTGTATCGTTCACAATTTTATCCGACGCCAAAATGATGGCGATCCTATGATGGACGAAAACTTGGATGACCCTCATACTACCACTGACATCTCGAACGAATTGAGTTCTCTGCAACAAACAAGCCAGGCCGATGCTAGAGAGGGAGATGTCTTGCGCGAAACTGTTGCCAATTCTATGTGGGCAAATCAGTGATTTATACATTTGTTTTGTAACTTGCAGACATTGAAACATGTTCTACAACATGTTTCACTTACTCCCTTTTTTGTGTAACCTAACGGCCAACTTTTGTTCTCAAACTGTATTGTTCACTACAATTTTTCCTACTTATAAACAATGTGAAATTATGTCTCATTAGGTTTTCTATCTAGAAATGGACAATGACATGCCGTCGTGCCCATGTGGTCTGCAGTGCACCGTACGAGTGTACATGGATGCCACAGATGCGGCAAATGGACGGTTTGAAGACAACAATCCCCACAGGCCATATTTTACATGTGGTAGGGGTCTTGTACAAACCAGATGCCATATGAGGTTGCCCGCGCAGCAAGTACCAGCTACAGTGGCTACGCTGACTGCAATTAGGGATGCAATGGTATCACAACTCGCATATGCACGTAGTGAACGCAAGTTCTGGTCAGAACATTGTGCCTTTGTCTGTTCAACCAGAGCAGACACAGATAGGTTACAAGAAGAAATTTCAAGTATGCGTGACAGGTGCCGATATCTTCGCCACCGACTTCAAATTACGAGTGATAATGAATCTTCATCAGAAGAAGATGGATACAATACGTCATAGATATACTATATTATGATATGTCCAAATGAACTCCACTTATCTGTTGCAACAATTAGCTACTCCTGAACAAATGGTCTTCATATTATCTTCGAAAACTATCATGAACCCGATATTTTTCTATTAATCGTCAATTTTGTTTTATTAGATGTCGATGATTCCATCTGAGGTTCCGAGGCGTGATTGTGGGCTAAATGCAGCCTTACGGCTTAACACAGAGGATGCAGGGTTAAATGACTTTGCCATTCTGAGTCAAAGGTCGGGCGAAATGTATTACATATGCCCTACTCGTGAGGTGTGATAGTACATCAATAAATAATAGACTGTCCTTGTCGAGGTTCCGCATTCTTTGCCATTAACTTGTACCTCGTACTACATTTTAGGGAAAAGACCGATGCAGATACTTCCATTGGGCAGTCGATCTCCCCCCAACAATTGATTCATTGAAAGCGGAGATTATGTTACTAACTATTGAGTGCAAGTCAGTGTGGGGTCAGGCGATGAACATGAAGGACTTCGTTGAAATGCATTACAACTACGATGAATTATACTCTAACAAAAAGTATGAGCATGAGGTTTTAGAACGCAACGTTGCCAGTCTGGAGGAAGATTGTCGTCTGCTTCTGGACATCCCTTCACCTCAAATGACTCCATAACGTTGAATGACAAATGCATTTACATTGTCTTCTCTGTTTAGAATGACTATCAATGGATGTTATGAACATCATACACTTGTTTAGGCACTTTTATAAACGTCATATTACATTTTAAGTGGTATGAAAATTTTCTTCATGTTGATGAGTGTTTTATTAATGATGTATGTTATTATTCGAATTTTTTCTTAACGTTAGCTCAAACCAAAGAATACAATTAATTGTGATATACACCCTTACTTTTGAAAACTATATTACTTACAGAATCTGTTATATGGCTGGCCAACCGCCGACACCGTCTTTTATCTGGTCACACGAGCTTGATATGGTTCTCAGGGGTTTGATGAGAACCCAATATCACGTGGGTAGATGTGTAAATGGAGTATACTCTACACAGGCTTGGATGGAGGCATGGCACCAGTTCTTATACATAACAGGAGGCCCTTACATTTCATTGCCTGAGTTGCAAATGTGATGGCAATACATCAAAAGAGAGTTTGTAAGAGACAATATGTTCATATTGGCAGATTTATTGCCTCCCCCCACATTGGTCGCGCAACAAAGCATTGAACGCAACTTCTTGACGACGCGTCGCACTTACCCACCAGGGATTTTTTTTAGCACTGACGATTGAAATAAACAAATGAACTTGTAACATTTGTGCTAAATGTAGTTGTGTTTTTACGTCGCAACAATATACATTCTCTACTTATGTGTTACATTATTATATGTTGCTACCATAATGCGATCAAATTTCCTACTTCATTATTATCTTATTGCCACAGTTACTTTACGAATTATGTTATTTGTTCATACCTTTGTTTTTTTTTATTTTAGATGTTGACATCGCGTGCAAAGGCAAGGGCAAGGGCAAAATTTGAAAAACTTTTGATGTCACCGGAAAAAATTCATAAATATGTTGAAGATTACCTTTTATGCACAAAACCATGTTGCAATCACACAAACGAGGAGGGCAAAATTGGGACCGATGATCAAGTCAGTCAGCATGTTCCTCATTTGCCATTGTTGTTTGATTGCCCAAAAGACGACATCAAACAACAAAACAAGCAGCCGGTGCAGGAACCATGCCCAGTGTCATGGGACGAGTACGATGAGGCCATAACGTTGGCCTATTTTAATCAAGATCCACATCCAACCATGTCTCCCCAAAGTGCCTTGTCAAAATCTTAGCTTTGGTTTGGCTGTTTATTGCTCCCATTTTTTGTCCTTCTCCCCTAACGAAGATCACCCGAAACAATTATGTTATTATCAGTGATCGTTTATGTTTCACTAATGACGACAATATGATTATTATCAGTTGCTTTTACTGACGATAATGTAATTTGTTTATGTTATGAACAAAATATATTAGGCCAATTTCATATTTCATGTAGCTTGACTGTTACTGACGATTATGTAATTTGTCACACTCATGACGACAATTAACTATGTTCAACATTACATATATACCACATGCAAAAGTCATTCCAGACGACAGTAACGTTTCATTACTTTTTAATCATTACGTTATAATTAGAATTATCATATCTTATTTGCACTATTATAAATATACAAAATAACACCCACACAACACAAATAAAATATATTTTTAATATATTCTAAACTTAGGTTGAAGTGACATCACAAATACACATTTTGCGTACTTGTTCAAACAGTGATGCAAGAACATGACAGTTAATTGTTAATCACTACGTAAAAATTAGAATTATCATATCTTATTTGCACTATTATAAATATACAAAATAACACCCACACAACACAAATAAAATATATTTTTAATATATTCTAAACTTAGGTTGAAATGACATCACAAATACACAATCAGCGTACTTGTTCAAACACCAGTTTGCAAGAACATGATAGTTAATTTTTAATCACTACGTAAAAATTAGAATTATCATATCTTATTTGCACTATTATAAATATACAAAATAACACCCACACAACACAAATAAAATATATTTTTTATATATTCTAAACTTAGGTTGAACTGACATCACAAATACACAATCAGCGTACTTGTTCAAACAGTGATGCAAGAACATGACAGTTAATTTTTAATCACTACGTAAAAATTAGAATTATCATATCTTATTTGCACTATTATAAATATACAAAATAACACCCACACAACACAAATAAAATATATTTTTTATATATTCTAAACTTAGGTTGAACTGACATCACAAATACACAATCAGCGTACTTGTTCAAACAGTGATGCAAGAACATGACAGTTAATTTTTAATCACTACGTAAAAATTAGAATTATCATATCTTATTTGCACTATTATAAATATACAAAATAACACCCACACAACACAAATAAAATATATTTTTTATATATTCTAAACTTAGGTTGAACTGACATCACAAATACACAATCAGCGTACTTGTTCAAACAGTGATGCAAGAACATGACAATTAATTTTTAATCACTACGTAAAAATTAGAATTATCATATCTTATTTGCACTATTATAAATATACAAAATAACACCCACACAACACAAATAAAATATATTTTTTATATATTCTAAACTTAGGTTGAACTGACATCACAAATACACATTTTGCGTACTTGTTCAAACAGTGATGCAAGAACGTGACAGAATAAGCAGATACTGACTACGCTGCCAAACAGAATCAGACTTCCAGCCAAACAGATTCAGACTGCAGTCAGATAGAAATCAGACCAGCTGACCAGAATCAGACTGCGTTGCCAAACAAAATCAGACTGCATCCTGACTGCCCCAGCACCGGAATCCAGACTAACCCTGACTAACCCAGTCCAGATTCCAGAATCCCAGTCATGTGCCAAACGCAGGCTTACACGCCCCAGGGATTATCAAAACCAAGTTTAGGCTTAGAGGTGATTCAGTCAGACTCACGGTGTTGTTACCTCATACAAGAACATGTTATCCAGAATCTAGATGGCATACATGGCATTCCTTTATCACTCTAAATTGCAATTAGGTAACTGACACACATTATATACCCATGTTATGAATTATTGTAGTTCCCCAAACTTTCCACTTGAAAATTCAAGCTCTCAATTGAACAAATGGCAAGTTCCGTATCTGAGATTATAGTTAAAAATTTGACACTATATGTAAACTATACACACTTCCGATCAACCTCAGGTCAATCCATAGACAGACCCAATAGCCAGATATATTATTCCGGATTTTATAAAAAGTCAGTTATTAGGTCGTCTAACAGAACCCACTACCTCAAATACGGGGCATATACATGGACCAGAGATTATCAGAAGTCCAGAGTAAGGACTGTTGATTCTACAGATTGATGTATCTATGGTCCTTGAAAATCAGAGCTAATCAGTTACACAGTTACAAGCATGTTATAGGTAAAGCGCACACAGTGATGATACCACATAAAAGATGACATTGATATTTAGATATTATACACGAGTTCTCTATATAACTGTAAATAGATATAATTTCATAATATGCTTTTCCAGTTAGATTTTTGACACATGTTACACACTGGCATACGTTAAGAATAATTTTAGTTAACCTTACTTTAAGCAACTTTTCATGAACTTTCCGATTGAGTTCATATATAATTTTTTTATCTCTCACGTGGATAACCCAAGGAAGAAATTGGCCGGTCTTGAGGCCGTTTTGGGGGTCACAAAAACAGAAATTCTAACAAATTTTGACGAAATTTTGACAGAAATTTTATTGACGTATCAACGGCTTAATGAGTTCGATTTATAATAATGAAAATTTACCAGAGCAATCTGCTCGAATATGCAATAATATCTGAAATGGGTATGGGGGGTCCTCATGTGTGAGTGAAGGAAACTGAATTGTTCATGGGGATTTTGAGGTCAAATTAAATGGCAAAACGAATGAATAAGTCATTATAGTTTGCAAACACAATATATAGACTTAAAGACAAAAATTTATGAAAATATAATATGGTCTAGGATGGTAGGACCTCTAGGTAGGACGATAGGATGTAGCACATAATGAGTGTTGCGGTGGTATGTGAGTGAGTATTGAGGAAGCTTGAGACAACTATGGTTTATGTACCTAGTAGAAGTGTTGAGCCATGATGGTTGTTGTTCTCCTTGTTGGTTATACCTATCAACATATTAGCTCCAACTTATTTTGTTTTATCCAAGCATAAATGTGTTTCAATGTGTTCTCTATATGCCTACTAGTGATAAAATGCATACTCATGGATAAACTCAAGCATTTTTGTTGGTCGTGTGCTTTTGTAGTTAGAGCCTACAGGTGCAACCATGTCGTTAGAGGTGTGATTGATAATGGCATAGATACAAAATATTTCAATGTTCATGCGAATTTTGCGCACTATCATTCCAAATCACGTGACCTCAAAAATGAAAGCCAACAGGTCATCATAGCCATAGATACAACTCCCAAACCCGTCTTTAAATATTTCCTCCGTAGATCTTTATAGAATTGGGAGAAATAGGACAGAGGGTAGAATTAGGCTAGGAAGAGAAGAAAGATAACTTAGATTGCCCCTAAAAAGCCCAAGGAGACATATACTAAAATCTACAGACATGGTACCACTTTTCTCGAAACATAACCTATGTTTCTGTTGTGTTTTGCCGAAATGGTGACGAAATGGGCCTTTTCATCAAAATATACCTAATTTTGTCAAAATTTAAAAAAAAGACATTGAAATTCTTTTCTTTTGGCAAAATTCCCTACATAAAGACATGTTTTCCCATTTCTATATCTGATGGTTGTCGGCATCGAAATAATTGGCAAAATATTGCCAATTTCGATGAAACCTTAAAAGTATGGAATAAACCATGATGCAGGACTTCGACTTCGTGTCGACTTCGCCAGGTGTGGAAGTGGAAGTTTGTGGAAACTTTGAGGAAGTTTCGAGGAAGTTTAGACACAAACTTCAACAAACTTCGATGCCATTTTTTGAAGAAATGATGTGAATTTTTAGAAAACTTTGATGGAAAACTTCTAATTATGTTATACCTCTATCTTATATATGTGAATTTAAAAAAAGAACACGATTTATGATTCTCTAGCCCTATGTAGGTTAATAATACAATGTGTTGCTTGAAATGGTCAATTGTGCAATACACATATATAGATACAGTTCACCATATGTATTATATACAATATACAATCAAATAATAGTTACAACACCCTCTCTAGGAATGAGTGGCAAAAAAAACATAGGAGTTGATATTAGAAGTTATGAAGAGGGTTGGAGTGATATTTATGCCTTATATGGCCATTGGGGCACTAGTTGGGATTATGGTTCTGGGTGGTCTTAACTTCGCCCCAACTTCGCCAACTTCGAGGAAACTTCGACAACTTCAGAGAAGTTGAGACGAAAATACACAAAAAAGTCAACTTCGCCGACATCCATAAAACTTCACCCCGAAGTTTGGACGAGGTCGAAGTATATGGTATTCGACTTTGCCTATGGTCAAATTTCGAAACTTCGGCGAAACTTCGCCAAACTTCGACGATGTTGTGTTCCATGGAATAAACCATAAATTATGTATTTGTATCTATGTTTAAACATTGACACAATAGATAAGACACAAATTTACACTTCTAATCATTCTAAGGTCAATCCATAAAAGGCGTACGAATCAAATATTTGACTAGACATAGACCCAACAACCAGATCTACAAAGCCAATACCGCAATAAACTATTGCTTCCCTTCGTCTCACAGACATGCCATGTAGATCATACGTAAAGTAGGTTTTTCTCTTCCTTTTTTTGTTTGTTTGGGGGAAGGGGTAGAGGGGGGTTCCTTTCTATAGCAATATGCTAGTTCTTCTATTATTCAGACCTAGGGATGGCAATTTGACCCATCTGGTCGTTAACCCATCGAAACCCAGTTTGGCTCAGCCCATATTATCAGGTCTAATGGGTTTAGTTATGTATCGAGTCATGTTGGGCAGGCAAGAAAAGGGTAGGAAACTGTAATTAACCCGCCCATGTGTACCTATCTGACCCATCGAGCATCCAAAATTGTTAGTCACTCACTACTCGCTGGCCACTACTTGCTCCTCCCGTAGCCCCGCACCCAACCCTAGTTTCTCTTCCCAATTTCTCTTAATCCTCAGCAATCTTGTGGAGAAAGCTTGACTACGCCGACTAGAGGCTGTGACCCTGCTTTAGCTGGCGGCTAGACATGTAGTGTTCAGCGGAAGCGAGTAGAAGGTGCTTCAGAAGCTGATGGCGATGACTAAAAGCTACTTCAGAATTCAGCGGTTGTGGTACCTGTACTCACTATGCCCTCCTACAATTTGCTTGATCAGGTACAATGGTAAAGTCAACCTTCTCCCTTTCCCTCCCCTATTACATGATTTGCGCACTCGCTCTTCCTTCTCCACTTTGTTCTGGATTTTCTGGCTCTCGTCTTCACGATTCACATTCTTCTTTTTCTAATCCCATATGGTTCGATTGTTTGCTTGTTCACCTTTCATCAAAGAGATTACCATTAACCCCTTTGTGATCGGTGAATCTGAATAATTCATCTAACACTGAGTAGTGAAGTTGAGGTTTTCGAAATCAATTACAGCTTAATGATTGCTCTGTCCTTTGTTTCGTCCTCTCTAGTGATGAATCTAAGGATGTCATTTCTGAGGAATTGTCGGGTTTTTGTAAAAAAAACATATTCAACTAACCTCCCACATTGTGACCAATCCACGTTCCCTTGCCACCATGTTGGAGTTAGTTAAGTATAACTTTATCAGACGAGCCATTAGCTAGCAATAGCAGCACCTCACTCTGAACATGGTATAATCTTAAACATTATGATATCATCACACAGTGGACATCGGATGCGACACAACAAACCACATTAACAATAACTAACTAATTGCAATTCACACAGTTTACGACACCAACACGCATTCTCATCTTTGGAAATCAACATATGCATTATCTACGAGATTCATAGACAACTTGAGATTACTTACAATATAGCTAATCGTCTAGCTATTTTAATCTGACTTCCTCAGAATTATCTAGCTAGTGTCGCCTTACCAAAGGTTATAATACACCACATAGTAGCCATCACATGTCGCATGCCACACGACAACCAACTAATAATGCCCATTCACAATTTATAGCATCAGCTAGCATTCTCATCATCACAAACAACGGCATTACCAATGAGATACACATATACACAAAAGTGTTACCATATCAATGTGTTCAAATTAATTGCCTAACTATTAGAACTGATCTTGAAATATCGACCACCATGATAGATTAAGGCTATAGATCACAGGATTCCAAAGATGCTCATTGATAGCTTATGCAGCCAATCAACGCCATCAACACCAGCCTTCGCCTCTACCGCTGCACCACCGGGTCGGTACTACTGACTCCCTCGATGGTTGCAGCCTGTGACCTTATACTCTAAGGTCGGTATTACTGAGATATGCAGTCTTCAGTATATCAACAACAGTCGTCGGCCATCAACAACAGCCATTGTCTCTACCACTGCATCGCCCTGACGTCCTCAGCACAACCTTCGTCGTCTCTCATGGAGAGGCTCCGCACTTGACTCTGCATGCAGCTTCATGGCATGCAATATCTCCAAAGTTGTGCAGGAGATCAATATCATCTCCTCGTTGTGGCCAAGTGCTACATCCGTCGAGCAACATAATCCAGCCATCTTCTGCTACATCCCGTACTGCTGCACCAGCGCCATTGTCTGTCTTCCTTGGTCATCATCCTTGTTGCCAAGTTCTACTGTTGCTGGCTTGATCCTACAAGCTACTGTTCTTCATCACTCCACCATATTCAACCATGCCATCACCCCCAATTGTTCTATCTTCTCCCAAGTTACTGACGTCCTCCAAAATTTCATGGTCAATTTTTTTTTCGGGGGCTCCGCCCCCGCACCCTGTTTCAGGTCGGGATTAGATCCATTTAATTTTCCTACTCAGATCTTACATTGACCCATTTAGCATCTTCTCTCCAATTATCGGTTTCCAAACTCCACATACTGCACTTCTCAATTTCACAAATTCCTCTCAATTCCTTTCCCACCCTTCCACCAATCATGTGTTTATCCCCTTTTCCACGTGCGGGGGGTCCTATATCCATTTCTCCACACCATATACTCACTCTTATCGTATTTGGTGTGTGCGGGGTAGAGAGGAAAGGAAGAGTATGAGAAAAGAGAGCATGAGTGAGAGTATGAGAGAGAGATGAGAGAGATGATATATATATTCCAGGCTACTATCTTCAGGGAGCTTCATTCTTCAGCACATTTGTTCTCCACTTCTAGACAGCATTCAAGGATCTCCATTGCAGCGTTGAGCGGGCTTATCACGTTCGTACCGCATTATGTACGTTGGGACAAGAGGTTGTTGCTCGCATTCCAGCCTTGTGTTTCCTCATCTGGTGTTAATGGTGTTTCAGTTGATCATCCTCGTTGCATTCACATGAGACAGATGGGTGCTTTTTTCAGATTCTCAGAAGCTCAACAATTTCTAGCCTGCTAAATCTACATCTGCAAGGTTAATTCACCCAGATTTATCTTCACTGAACTGTTTCATCATATCTTCTCTGAGCTGCATCTGTTGTATTAGCATATCACCTTCTGCTGATCTACTTGGGACTTTCCTTGATAGATGATCTCCTTTCCCGTCAAGCCCCCAAGGTTCATGCGCCAGAGTTATGGTACATGCATCGTATCATCAACACATCGTTCGTTCGTGTTCGTACCACGTTATGCATATCTTCTCAGACAATTTGAAGATTATACTACAGCTACACCGATATTGTGTAACCGCGTTCGTGCTGCGTTAAGTACGTATTCCATTGAAGATGGCAGTCATGGTATTGATGATCATCTGCTTCAAAAGTGGCGAATTACTATTATAGTATTCAGGTTCCATTCATTATATACTCTTCATTGCAGATGCACTCCAAAAGACCTTCACAGCTCGAGGATTTCCAGCCTGCAGAATACAACTCAAGGAAAGAGGCGTCATCATCATATAATTCAGGGGAGTATGGGATTAAGAGAGAAAGATTCCCCCCCTCCCACTCCCGTGGCGGATGCCCAACGCCCGGGAGGGTGGTAAATCAAGGCGGCAACTGGGATTCGAACCCGGGTCCCTTTGTTAGGGGACACCGTGCTTGACCACTTGAGCCACTCCTTGTCGGCAATTCAGGGGAGTATTGTTTAAGGGGGAGCATCATTTTTGTATGGAGAGTGACATGTATCTTCTTTTATCATTTCTATCTTTCATTTATCATTTCTTTTTTGTTTTATCGAGTCTTGTAACTCCAAGCTTGGACATGTGTTTCACCCACAATCCAGCTTGAGGGGGAGTGTTAGAGAGTATATATTAGCCTATTTAGTTAATAGGCTAATTAGTTAGCGGTCCTATAGTGTCTCGGCCCGTTTCGATTACTTGTGTCCCAAGTCTTAGGGTTTTTCCCTTGCTCCTATACATAGGGCAGGGTTGTACGTCTTTTATTGATCGAATCAATTCAATATGTTCATCATTATTTCTCACACTCTTATTTTGGATATGGACCAGTGGAACCTGTTTTAAGTTTGCTTCCGATGAGAAGAGGTGGATGGCTACATATAAAGAGTGGGCTAACAGGAAGGAGGAAAATGAGGTAGAACAAGGACACTTTTCGGAGGTTGTTATAGTCACCCTCGACATGCGTCCAACACAGACACGTGGTGAACACCATGTGTCTTCCGTATTCGGGCGTGTCCATGGTGTTTCTAAGTTGGACACTTGTTGGAGACTGCCACGACGGCCTCCGGGAAGTGTTTGTGCTTCCTAGCTCGTCATTGTCAAACACATGTATTTGCCAATCGTACTTCTATATCTCTAATAATTAGAATAAATAGGCAAGGGGTCATCATCCCATGGAGCATTAGAATCTAGATATAAACATTTGCCAAAGTACCCCCTTTAAATATAGTGAATATAACAAATCATTTTACATGCACTGCTTATATCTATTTTTGCATCTTCACAGAAAAAAACAAGTTTATAAAACATTTCAATTATGAAAATCGATGTCATAAGCACCTCATCAAAGCGTTCTTAATGTTCTCAAACTTCCTCGACATTTACTCTCCGTCGACTTGATGAGGAGAAAATAAAACTTTACCTGCTTATTGAGCAATTAGTCTGGCGAGTTTTTCGTTTTGAGTTTGATTAGCCTCTCTCTCTCTCTCTCTCTCTCTAACCATCATCACAAGACAAATGTAGAAAAAAATAGCTTCCAACCTTGATATGTACTTTGATAAAATTTTAATTGCTCTAAATCAGAGTAATCATAAAATGGCCACTGGACCAAAATAAATCAGAGTTTAGCCTAATGACTACTACTACAGTCAGTAAGCTAGGACTAAACAATACATGGTATTGCACACTTGACATTCCCATAGCTGAGAACAAATCTTGATTATGCCAGCTTGCCAATTAAGAGAAGGCTTTCTTGATAAGAGGTTTAAAGAACACTTCACAAACTTGCCCTTCAGACTTAGTGAAAGGTATGCAGACTAGCGTCACTCAAACACAAGCATACCAAAACTCCGAAAGAATCAAATAAAAGGTTGAAATGCTTTAAGGATTTCTCCATCGTCGTCTATTTTTCATGATGTACAATTGTACATCCTCTTCCTTTTATCATTTTGTTGCATTCGTTGAAAGTAATTGGTATGAAATTCATATGTGAGGCGTTCAAACAGGAAACAGAACAAGGGATGCAACAAATGCTAGAATTTACATTCCTTCAAAGAAAGAGCAATACCATACATGCCGTTTAGAAGTATAATGAGGAATCTACCATGATAGTTAAACCACAAAAGGATTTAAATTTCTAAACAAGGCAATGAACAGGATATTAGAACCCATATATTGAATCATTGAAGAAAAATGTAAGGTGAACTAATATGTTTTTTGGTTTGTCCCTGTTAAAGTGTCTATATTAGTCTATTAGTTAAATAGGCTAATTAGTTTAGTGGGCCTTTATATTCCGGCCCGTCTAGTTTAGATTACTTGGGTCCTAAGTAATAGGGCGTCTCTCCTCCTATATAAAGGAGAGTCCGTCAGTCTTTGTAATCATCTATTCCTATTCAATCAATCTTTTATATTTTAACATGGTATCAGAGTCGTCGCTCCTGAGGGAACCCTAATCCGCCGCCCCACTTCCCTCTCTCTCCAAGCCGCCGTCTTCTCCCTTCAAGCCGTCGTCGCTCCTTTCTCCAAGAGGACAACCGGGTGAGCGCCCACCTGCGGGCGGCCGCAGCCGCCATCGCCATGGCTTGGCCGGCTGCCCGCTAGGCATATCTCGGCCTCCATGGTCATCTCTATTCTTTATTATTTCATTCTTTCCATACAACACCTCCGCTGCCTATCATAACAGTCGTCCTCCATCATCATCCGCAACAGTCGCCGCCGTAAGCATCCGCCGCGGTAATCTCCTTCCGCCATCTGAAACCAGCAGCTCCGCATCCAACTCCGCACGATAGCAGCGCCGCCGCCACCATCAGCAGCAGTAGCCGCCAGCAGCCATCTCCACATTGTCGCCAGCCATCAAAAATTGTTTCCCATCCGCAAGGAGCAGCCATCTCCATCTGCCGCAGCAGCCCAGCCGCCGCCGTGTCGATACTATCGACCCGAGCATCGATAGTATCGAGATCAGTCCAGACGCAAAAAAACATTCTGTCGATACTCCATCTGCCGCAGCAGCCCAACTGTCGCCGTGTCGATACTATCGACTCGAGCTTCGACAGTATCGAGATCAGTCCAGACGCAAAGAGCATTCTGTCGATACTATCGAGAGCACTGCAGACGGAAAAAGACTGCCGTTGCTACTATCGACATTTTCGTCGATGGTATCGAGATTTAATCAGTCGTTCGCTTGAAGCCTTCATCGCCGCTTTGGAGAGGGTCTGCCTTGGCTCCGCATGCATCCTTTTGGCATGCAATATCTCCGGAGTCACGCATGAGACCCTTTGTCATCTCCTATGGTGCGACAAAGTGCTACACCAACGAACGTCATATTTACCATCATCCGCAAGTTGTTCTTCCACTTCATCATCATCCCGGCGATCTTCATCTTCCGTTTGCTGCTATCTGCATCATCATGCTACTGCTGTCCCTACGCCATCACCTGCTGTCTTCATCATCATCACTCCATCATCGTCACCTCCCATCTATGTCTACTCCCATATTCATTATGCCCTCTATTGAGCATCCCTTTTCCACCTTACGGGGGGGTCATATATCCATTTCTCCACACCAAACACTCACTTTCGTCGTATTTGGTGTGCGGGGGGGATAGAGAGGAGAGAAAGAGATGAGAAGAGAGAGCGAGCATGAGAGCATATGAGAGAATGTATGAGAGAGAGAGTATGAGATGAGATGATGATATATGTATTCAGATTATATATATTCCAGGCTATCTTCATGGAGCTTCACATTGTTTAGCACACCGGTTCTCTACTTGAGCCAGCAGTGAAGATCCAGCGTCGACACCATATCCGTTGTTGATGATGTATTCCTTCAGCTGCATTCACATGAGATAGATGGGTGCTTCTTCAGAAGCTCAGAGTTTTATCTTCACCGAGCTGCTTCATCACGTCTTCTCCGAGCCGCATCTGCTGTATCGACATTGCCTGTAGTTGATCCTCTTGGGACTTTCCTTGATGGATGATATCTACTTTCCTGTCAAGCCCCCATGGTTCCTGCATCGTATCAAGCAGCAGATCGTCCGTTCGCGTTCGTGCCGCGTTAAGCACGTATTCCAGTGGCGAGTTGTTGTAGTATCAGGTCCATTCGTCGACACTATATCCGCGTTCGTGTCGCGTTAAGCACGTATTCCAGTGGCGCATTCTTCAGCCTGCACAGTATCTCCAGATGTCTTCATTTCAGATGCACTTCAAGGAAGACCTTCTTCAAAGCTCGAGTATCTTCAGCCTGCAGAGTCATCATCACTATTTGATTCAGGGGGAGTAACATATTTTGTATGGGAGTGATATTTATCTTCATCTTTCATTCATCATTTCTTTTTTATCGAGTCATGTAACTCTCCAAGCTTGGACATGTGTTTCACCCATGCTCCAGCTTGAGGGGGAGTGTTAAAGTGTCTATATTAGTCTATTAGTTAAATAGGCTAATTAGTTTAGTGGGCCTTTATATTTTGGCCCGTCTAGTTTAGATTACTTGGGTCCTAAGTAATAGGGCGTCTCTCCTCCTATATAAAGGAGAGGTCGTCAGTCTTTGTAATCATCTATTCCTATTCAATCAATCTTTTATATTTTAACAGTCCCTAACGCAACAAAGGAGCCACTGGACAACAAAATTTTAAAATTACCAATAGACACTATGGAGTTTCTAGAATGAATGCATGTATGAACTTAGGTGCACCTCATGTGGAAAGCATATGCCAAAATGAATACCAAATACAGATAAAATTAATGTGTTAAAGAAAATGAAGCGGAAAGTGAGGAGTGAAACCTTGCATCTGCTACAGTGCTAGACGTGCATTTTAGGGAACAAAAGTGAAAGGTAAATATTCCTATATGATTTATTAATATATTTTGAGTTTTTCCACATACATTAACTCCGCCAAACCCATTTAGAAGTTTTACAGGCATTCCAAAGCATGGAACATGACATCGATTTAGAGTCGATTTCTACAGGTGTGGAAGTGGAAGTTTGCGAAAACATCAAGGAAACTTTGAGGATTTTTACAATTAAACTCCAATGCATCGTTGACAAAAAATAAGAAAAAAAATAGTGATTTTCATGATGAAAATTGATAGATTTCATCAAAATCTACTTAAAAACAAAATATGTTTATATATTGCCATCCATACAGGTTTACATATGTATTAAAAAACAGTTGCATGCAAATGTGCAAGAGTCATCTTTGTGTCAACTTTGACAGCCATGGAAGTGGAAGTTTGTGGAAAATCTAAGGAGACTTTGAGGAAGTTGTGGACTAACACTTCGAATCAAAATAAGCTAAAAGATTGTCAGATTGTGAGGGAATTTAGCATAAAATATCAAGTTCTGGTAAACACATGCTGCATCTTTAATCTTCTATATGAAATGTTTAGAACTTAAACCTATTCTATATATGTGGTGTTCTGTATCTATAGAAATCCCATTTGGATCACATTCTAGAATTAAAAAATATGAGTTTATTTCCAAATACTTCAATTTGTAAAGAGGGGGAAAAGTACGATAGGTGAAATGGTATTAGGTCTACACCAATTTTTGCAAAACTTGTGGAAATCTAGTAGAGGAAGACTTATCATTATTCTCTAGTTAGAAACCAAGGAAATGTTCATCTCAATATCAAAAATGGTTTCGTACAAGTTTGTGTATGCCTTCATTATGTGTGCAACAATAATAACTACAAAGATCATCGAGAATATGGGAGGTTTTGAGCTAGCTGGGTCGATTTCATCACCAACTAGGCTAAATTCACTGACACACGTCAACAAGTAGGCAACCAATGGAGGATGGAAGTTTACCTGGTTTTGACATCGACATCGAACATCGACAAGTGTAGACATGTAACATCGAGGATTAATCGCTGGATGTCAAGAATGCTTAGTACCATGTTCTAAAGTCAATTTTAAAAGAGAGCAGTAGATGTCGTTTGAGGTATCAATGCAGTATATGTATGTGAATATACAATATTGTATCCAAGAGAATACACTATATATTATTGTGCATTGGAAGAATGCACAAAGTGAAAAGCATTGTATGTGTAATGTATAACAAGGTATAATATATCATAAGATACATGTTTACACCATCGCCGAATAGGGTGAAGTCAAGATAAGAATTGACATACCAAATTGTAGTAGTTTAGGTATTATAAGTGTTGGAATTATTGTTATTTAGTTTATTATGTTATATGGACCTAATTGTCTTGGCCTATTAGGGTTAAGTTCCGCTTCCTTGTATTTGCCTCCTTTCCTATATATAGGAGAGGAGTGTGTCATCTATCAATAAGAAGACATATCATTAGTCTCCCATCTTATTTTTCCACATGGTGTTAGAGCATTCATCCTAACATAGGGAGACAAAGAAAGAGTCTCCGCCTACGGGCGGCCACCATCTTTTCTTGGCTTGGCAGCCCACCAGGCAACATTCCAGCCTCCATGGTCATCTCCTCTCTTGTTCCTTCATAAAGATCTAAACTTTTCCACAGGCACTCTGCATCCCGGCCACCATCACCTATGTTTATCCACCCCCACCCCATAGCCATAGTTGTCTCTTCCCTGACTCCTCCCCTACATAAACCACTACACTGACGTTTGCATATCTTTAGTCGACAGCAACAACCATCTTAATTGCCATCGTCGCCATGGACACCAACTGCAACGGCAGCGCAAAGCCGCCAGCCGCCAACAGTAGCAGCAGCCATGCCACAGCCGCACAGCTAGATAGCCACAACACGCCACTGTCAGCCATAGTAACAAAAGTATTTGAATTTTATGAAAAATCAACGATTTTTCACGATTTTATAGGCTCCCGAATGTTCACCACTATTAATACGTCAGTCGCTGATTTTTTACGATTTTTCCCTTTTTTTGCAATTTATACAGTTTTTCACGATTCTTCGTGACTTGGAACGTTTATTTACAATTTTTTCTTTTAAGTCGTTTACTCCTTTTTTACCAAACCACATATATGAATTCCTTATACACACTAAACCTCCAACCCCCCACTCTCCCGACAGTCCATTGTTATTATCTTACTATTCTTTAATTCTTTTCCTACTTTTTTCACTCAATAAGATTGTACATATAGTGAGCGTAGTAGTTACATTTGTAAATGATATTTATATATGTATGTATATATATATAATATATATATATATATATGTATGTGTGTGAAATATAAGATTAGATTGAATGCAATGGGATGAATACAAGATCGGACGCCCTCTCCTTTATATAGGAGAGGGGAGACGCCCTAAGACTTAGGACGCAAGTAATCTAAACGGGCTGAAATACAAAACCCCAATAACTAATTAACCTATTAACTAAATAGGATAATATAGACTCTCTAACACTCCCCCTCAAGCTGGAGCATGGGTGAACCGCATGTCCAAAGCTTGGAGGTTACAAGACTCGATAAAATGATAAAAGAAATGATAAATGAAAGATAAAAGATAAATATCACTCCCCATACAAAAATTGATACTCCCTCTTAATTAATACTCCCCTTGAACCATGTGGTGACAATGCCTCTCTTCTTTGAAAGTATATTCTGCAGGCTGGAGATCCTCGAGCTTTGAAGAAGGTCTTTTGGAGTGCATCTGGAATGAAGAACATCTGTAATGGGACCTGAATACTGCAGCAGTAATTCGCCACTTGGAGCAGACGATCCTCAACATTATCACTATGTCATCTTCATTGGATTACGTACTTAACGCGGCACGAACGTGGATGCCCAATATCGATGTAGCAGTAGCGGAATCTTCGAATTGTCTGAGAAGACGTGCTGTTATAACCCCAATTTTTGGGTTCAATTGGTGAGAAATGTAATTTCTCATATTAAAGATATTTGAACAAATAATGATATAATTTGCTTCAAATAAATGGATTTCGTTTACAATAGCCTTGATGTTTGTGTTGTGGGCTTTATTGGCTATTGGGCCCAATAACAAGGAAATAACAAAGCAAATTCAATTAGTGAATGAATAATTGAATATTCGAGAAAAGAAATATGTAGAAACCTCTAGAAGGCAAATCCAAAGAGGATTTCGTGCCTCTTGGGTTCCTTGGGCTCCAAGGAGTACAAGTTGCATAAATAAAGTAATGAGAAAAGAAAAAGGTTAATTAAGTATTTCTTTATTAAGAAAGAGATTGGAAATAATGTTAAAATGTTAGAAATAAGTGGGAAAAGGTGTAATTAGGAGATCCTTTGAGGAATTTCGTGTTCCAAGGATTTCTAATGATAAAAGGAATACCCATGAGGAAAATAAAAGAGAAATAAAGAGAAATTCTCAAAAAGAGATATTTTAATGAGAAATAAACAAGATAATGTGAAATAAGACATAAAGATGCATCTAGAAGGATAATAAATATCCTTGGAAAAGGGTTTCGAAATAATGGAGTATATCGGGATCCAAGGAGTCTCAATAAAGAGGAAAGAAAGAGAAAATACCAAAATTGCAAAATAAGAGGATAATGTGATACATTATTAATGAATTTTGTGATTTTGATAAAAATGGAGTATTTGTTAATAAAGGAAAATAGGAATTCGAGGCCAATGTATTAAAAAGGGGAATTATAAATAAAATGGAAGAGGAATTTCAAATTCCTAATATTCATATAATAAGGAATATGCAAAGGAAGAGAAAGAAAGCTTGCTTTTTAAGAAAAGTGGTTTCCTTTTAAAGAGAGGACTTGTTTCCTCTTAGATGGGTATCTTAGGGTGAGGATATCCTCCCCTATAAAAGGGGTAGACCCCCTGGTCGAGTTAAAAGAAGAAAACCCACGTCTTCCTCTCACTTCCCTGTCTTCTTCTTCCTTGGTTACACCCGTAAACCCTAACCACGAGTTACTTCATGTTTTTGGAGCAACGGGGTATCCAAGAGAGGTTACGAGGGTAGCTGGTCATGGGGAGGAGCCAAAGCAAGACCTAGTCGGAGCCACCAAGCTCTAAGCGACTCACTGTTGCAGCAGCACGGCTGCAAACGGCGGATGGGCCGCAGGTCCTCCCCGACCAACTCGCGCCATTGTAGCAGTCATCTTCTGGCCCTGTGGGTGCGCCAGAGTGCACCAGAGGTCGGGGACCTATCCCCGAAGGCTGGAGAGGGTTCGGACGTGGAGGAGAGGTCGCGCAAGGCTGCAACTCGGCGGCTAGGGCGGCAGCAAGCCGCTGGCCCGAGGAAGAAGAAAGGAAGAGATGCGCTGGACCGATTTGCCCTCCGCGGGCTGTAGAAGGTGCGTGACTTATCAAGGGCAAAGTCATCTTTTCGAAATGTTTTCTAGCCAGCCGAACAACGTTGCATGGGGCAGGCTAACGTGGCGCTCCCGGATTGGCCAAGTGTTTTATTGCAAAATTCATATCTTGGAATTCGTAACTCCGATTAGGACAAGTTATATATGAATTTTGATCAGGAGAACACAAGGAATCCAATAAAAATAGATTTATAGCCTGAATCTGATCATAGTTCGAAATATAGTGTAAATTACCATCTTTAATGAATTAAAGATTAAGAAACCCTATTTTGATATGATTAATGTGTTTAATAGGGTATAATGGATCTTTAGAGTTGATATTAATCTGTTAAATGTAAAAAGGAACATTGAGTTCAAAAAGGAAGAACTTTGCACATGATTAGTCTAATTTAGAGTTTATATGCTTGAAATTGGAAAAGTACATAAAGTTATCATCTTTAATGATTTAACTAAGGAAAAACCCTTAGATTTGATGATAGATGGATAATTCAAGCTGATATTAACCTGTTGTTAATAAAAGTGAAAATAGGATTTAAAAGAGGATCTTTTTATATAGTTGGTTTAATTTAGGGTTCTATGTACATGAATATGCCTTAATGGGATTAGAAACCCTAATTTATGTTGATATGAATTCTAATGGTTTTAATTGTACAAATCGAAGAATAAAATGGAGATATGATGATTCGAAGATAAATTGAGTACTAAAGATCTTTAATGTGAATTATTTGGATAATTAGTGTTTCCTAGTGTATAAAAGTGGAAATAGTGATAAATAAGGTTCATATATGTGGGTTGAACTATAATGAAATATGATTTGTCAATTTGAAAGAAACCGAAGATGATAATTAGCCTTAATGTTTTGGATATGACCTAAAAGGATAAATATAATAGTTTTAGTGTAAAAGAAACATATTAGACTTAATTGACTTTCAATTGTGCCTATGATGCAGAAATTAGGGTTTGTGAACTAAAAGAGCATTAAAAGTGATAAATGCATAATGAAGGCTAAAAACCTAATAAAACCCTAAAGTTGGCCTAGAAATCATAAGATGGAATCCAAGTTGATCTTGAGGATGTTTGGAATAAAACAGTGACACTTGAATGTTATGCATTATTTTCAGGATATTGTTGATTTCTTGTTAATTGTGTTGAATGTTAATGCATGGACATCAAGTTACTATGGATCAGGTATGTGGTTACGATTATGAATAACCGCTTTAGGTTTTCCGATGGATTCCCGGATGTTTAATCGCATTGAATGCAACTAAACTGTTGAATGTTTATTTATTTCTGGAAATTATAAAGTGACTATGACCATCACATAATGTATATGCCTTCTAGCTCAATCATTATTCCCCTCTGTGTCGTAATGGCTGACCTAGTGCATGGCTACCTAGAGGGTAGGTCCATCAGGTCATGAAAGACTTTGGCTGCCTAGAGGGTAGGTCCATCAAGTCACCTTTATAGAGGTACCATATAAGTCCTTACAGGGACAACACAGAGTTGTGAATAGGTATGGATTGAGTAGTTGGGCTTAATACGTAATCTTGGTTGTTAAATGATTAATTGAATGATTACGTGGTTATCAGTTGCATGATTATTTGTTTCCCCCCACATACCAGCTTCGGCTGACCGACGTTTTGTTTGTCGGCGTTTTAGGTACAATGAAAAGACCAAACAGTAAAGTGGCACATGTGATACTAAAAGAGAATTAAAGTACAAAGGAGGATTAGATAGATTAGTATCGGTGTGGATAGAAGTTTAGAGATCCAAGTTTTCAAAAGGTATGTAAAGAAAAATTTTATTACCATTTTCAGTATAGTCTGTTAGAATTTAATAATTGTTCATGGTTATATGTCGAACCTTTGATCCGGGATTAATGGGTGCGGCTCAATCTCTTGGTCTCCCTTAATTGGGGGTTATCGGGAGGTGGGGTCGTAACACGTGCATACCGTGGCACGAACACGAACGGACGATGTGCTGGTGATACGATGCAGGTACCATGTTCTGTCGCATGAACCTTGGGGGTTTGATGGGAAAGGAGATATCATCCATCAAGGAAAGTCCCAAGTAGATCAGCGGAAGGTGATGCCGTAAGAACAGATGCAGCTCGGAGAAGACGTGATGAAGGTAGCTCGATGAAGATATCTCTGGATGAACTATCAACCTTGCAGATGTAGACTTGGCAGGCTTGCTGAGCTTCTGAAATCTGAAGAAACACCCATCTGTCTCATGTAAATGCAGCTGAAGAAGTACACCATCAACACCTGACGTACATAACGCGGTACGAACATAGATAGCTTGGTGTTGACGCTGAATGAAAATCTTTCAATGTTGTCTGGAAGTAGAGAACGGGTGTGTTGAACGAAGCGCCATGAAGATTATAGCTTGGAACATATATAGCCTGAATACATATATCACTCTTCTCATACTCTCTCTCTCATACATATTCTCTCACTCTCTCTCTCTCTCTATTCTCATCTCTTCCTCTCCTCTTTATCCCCCCGCACACCAAATACGACGAGAGTGAGTGTTTGGTGTGGAGAAATGGACATATGACCCCCCTGCACTGTGGAAAGGGATACACACATGATATGGGTCGGTGGGAAAGGAATTGGTGGATTTGAGAGAAATTTGTGTATATGAAGATGTGTAATATGTGGAGAATGAAACCGATAACCGGAGAGAATATGCTAAATGGGTCAATGTAAGATCTGGATAGAAAATTAAATGGATCTAATCCCGAAAAATCCAAATATGTTTAAAATGGAATCTGATTAGTAAAGATATGACTGATCAAGGATCCGAATAGGCATAATGAATATAGGGGGAATTAATAACTAGGAGTAGGCATAGATGGGAGGTGATGGTGGAGTGATGAAGATAGCTGGGAAGGTGATGAAGAGCAGCACTTGCGGGATGTAGCAAAAAAAAGGCTGGATTATGTCACTCAGTTGATGTAGCACTTGGTCGTAACGGAGGAAATGACAAAGGGTCTCCTGTACGGCTCCGGAGATATTGCATGCCAAGAGGATGCATGCGCAGCCAAGGCGAAGCCTCTCCACGAGCGACGATGAAGGTTGATGATGAGGACGTCAGGAGATGGCCTGTGCAGAACTCGGTACTACCGAGTTGACGTCGGTAGTACTGAGATCTTTCTGGACGGCGGGTAGCAGGTTGACGGCGGTTGATTGCTGCTTGATGGCAATGATGGTTGTTGCTTCTGCGGTCGGCGGCGCTTACGATGATGCTGCTAGATGGTGATAGTAGCGTTGATAGGCGGCGAAGGCGCGGAGATGGCTGCTTGGAGGCCGGCGGTTATGGCTGTTGAATGCACCGGGACGGAGATAGCCGGCGTACGGAAAGAAAAATTAAATCTTTAAGAAAGAGAAGGAGAAGCCATGGAGGTCGGGATGTGCCTGGCGGGCAGCCGGCCTAAGCCATGGCTACGACGGCCGCCCGCAGGCGGGGAATCTTCCCCTCGGTTGCTCTCTAGAAAAGACGAGCGGCGGCAGCTAGGGCTGCGTGCGGCCGGAAAGGAGAAGGACGAGGGGCGGCGGCTAGGTTTCCCTCAGGAGCGAACGCGCTCTATTCACGCAGAAATTACTATTCACTCTGTCGTATTGTTCACACCGCCATTACTGTTCACACCGTCGTTACTATTCACGCCACCAGAGTTACTGTTCACGTCGTCGTTTTTGTTCACCGCTCTGATACCATGTGAAAAATAAGATTAGATTGAATGCAATGGGATGAATACAAGACTGGATGCCTTCTCCTTTATATAGGAGAGGGGAGACGCCCTAAGACTTAGGACGCAAGTAATCTAAACGGGCTGAAATACAAAAGCCCACTAACTAATTAACCTATTAACTAAATAGGATAATATAGACTCTCTAACCATATTTATTTATTTATTTATTTATATATATATTTATATGTATATATATGTATATATATGTATATATATGTATATATATGTATATATATGTGTATATACAAGTATATGTATATGTATATATAGCCGACTTATTCTCGACTATTTCTGAATAGTTGACCGAACTTTGACCAAAATATATGGATTTTTCATGAATTTTTCCGAATTCCAATTTTGCGGCCAGTCGAAAAGTTGTCAAATCCTGAACTTGTCACTATGCCATCAGCAGGCCCTTGTCGTCACCAAGCAGCGCAACGACCACCAACCGCAACGGCAGGAAGCCGCCACTGCTAGCAGAGCATAGTGACCATCCATCAATCGCGGGCGTGCCACTACCACCAGGGGTAGCCGCCACCACTGCGGGCACTGCCACCATGGATATCTTCTGTCAATCCACTGTGGGCAGGCACAACCGTGAAGATACAAGGCGCAGTCGTTGTTTGCTACTTCTTCACAGAGCCCACCGTTGTCGTACTACCTCTCTGTCTACCGCAGTTACCCATTTCCACCCAATGTCCAGATCTCCAAAAATTCCCTATATCCACCCTCTTCTTACAAATTTTATGCATGATCTCCCATTGAAAAATGTTGTAGACCTTTTTGGGGGGCTTTGTCCCCAAACCCCCGCGAGGGGCGACTTCCCCTCAACTCTTGCCCGTTAAGGGGCAATAGGACTCCCTAATTTTTTTATTTTTTTTTGTGGGTGGGGGGTGGGTGGGGGGGTAAGATACGGGCCCCAGACCCCCAACAGTTCAACAGACATCTACCATGGAGTCCCTTCACTTGTACCTTCAAAAGCTAGGAAGCATGGACACGCGGCGGACACTCCATCGTGTCCAGTTTTATTTTTTTTATTTGCAAGGTAGATACGGCGTGGACACATCTAGGACGCTTAGTGGACACGGTCAGCCCAACCCACATAAGATCTAACTAAAACGAAAAGAGAAAATAAGACCCAACCCCGTAGACTCAACCAAACCCCAACTCCTCACCAAAAGGTCCTGAAGTTGCTGCAAGCAGCCACCATGAAGAGATGGAGCTGCTACTAGTAGCATTTGCATCAGCAACCTCTAGGAGCTAAAGCCACCATAAGCAGCAACCTTTTGTGAGCCATTTGCGGCAAGAGCTGCCAACACCTAGAGCAGCCACTGAAAGCAACTTCCTTCCCTTTCTAGGAACTCCTTCCCTCTTCTTCCTCTTGATTCTAATATATCATTTTGTATGCTAAATTTTATAGCATCAGTATAGTGGGTTTGAATACAAATGTGAATATAAAGTGGATATCACGATGATTGTTGTTTCTGCTTGTTGTTAAGAATTATGGAGCTTGTTGTGTTTACAAATAAATTATATACATATGTATGTCTTTAACTGTATATATTTATGTAAATATATGTATGTATATATGTATATATATTGCCGTGTCCGACGCCGTGTCTGTGTCCTATATTTCTGAAAATTGCCGTGTCCCGTGTCTGTGTCTGTGTCCGTGTCCGTGCTTCTTAGTTCAAAAGCTACAACGACTCTCCTTCGCCAATATATTTCTTTCCACGTGCAGGGGGATTATTTCTTTTCCACACCAATTACTCATTCACTTCGTAGTTGGTGTGTAGAGGGGATATAGAGGGGGAAGAGAGAGAGAGTATGAGGAGTGAGAGAAAGAATGTGTGAAGATGGTTATAAGGAAAAAGAGTCGAGAAAGATAATATGTATCAGTCCCAGCTATTATGATCTTCATGGAGCTTTCAGCACATCAATCTGTCGATGTCTTTGTGGTGCTTCATTCTCACTAAGCATCATGCTTCTAGTGCATCATTGGTGTATCTCTTTCCTAATGACACTGTTTTTTCGGGCTACCAGTGCATCATTGGCGTATTTCTTTCCCAATGACATTATGCTTCTTCATGCACATAGGTTGTCTATATGTGCTTTTCTTATTCTAGTTGCCTAACACTTTAATGCAAGTTGAAGGATCTCAGTTATATCAATGACACACATTGGGACAGATCTTGTTGCGCTTATTCCAGCATCTTGTTCCCTTTGGTGCAAGTCTGTAACGATCTTGATGCATCTTATAAGATGGATGGTTATTTTTCAGGAAGCTCGTTTGTACCAAACGTACAAATATTACACTTGTAAGGTTGATGATTCATCCATATTTTATCTTCGCCGAGCTATTCTATTGATGTCTTCTTGAAATTGCATCTCTAAGTGCCAAGATGGTCTTCTAGTGATCTACTTGGGCTTTTCTTGATGATGTCTTTCATTTCCATCAAACCCCTGAGAGTCACACTCCAGAAGGATCCAATTATCATTACCTCATCATATATGTGTTCAAAGATACCTCTATCACTACATCGTTGGGTGTGTTCATTGTGCTTACTCCAATCACGCATTTCTTTCCAGTGAAGATGGCGTAGTCATGGTGTTTAGATTGTCTACTCCAGATTGATGGTGATGTTCTTCATCCATATGCACTTTAGAAGATTTTCTTCAAAGATGAAGTATTTCCAGCCTACAGGTCATAACTTTAAAGGTACAGTCATCGAATTATTTTTCTAGAGTCATGTTTAAGGGGGAGTGAAAATCTTATATGTGGAGTGATATATTTGTTTTTCATATCGTCTAACTAAGTCTTGTAAATTCAAATTGGATGTGTTTCACCCATACTCCAGCTTGAGGGAGTGTGTTGAAATCAAGGAATGAGGTTTCGTCGAAATCATCGAAATTTCACTCGAAATTTCGATTTCGATGTTATCTGGTACCGAAACGTGCGACTGTTTCAATTTCGACGATTTCGATGATTTCGCCAAATTTCGACGATTTCGATGAATTTCGTCAAATTTCGATGAATTTCGCCAAATTTCGATGAAAATTTCGATAATTGCAATCCTTGTTGTTATTGTTGGTTTTTGAAGAGGAGCAAAGGGGGATTGGGGTCATTTCACCATTTTGTACTCATACATAGTATATACTTATAGTATATCATAATTGCATTGCATTTCCCTAATATTTGCTATTCAAATTATTAAATACTTATGCGATGCATGCTATTTTAGTTTCTGCAATGTGGATGACATGTATCCTAGTGGTGGTTTATTAGACAATGAGGGTGCTAGGAAGCCAACCACACCAACATATGATGATTTAGCTTGGAAACATTGCACTAGTATTCTTGGGACCAATGAAATGGTTGACTATTGAATCAATATCAGCAACAAACTATAAACCCAAGTAAAATGTGTGGGATGCCCTACATATCCAATATTTGATATTATAACACAAACAAGTACATGCATGTATATAGCTCATACTTACAAAATTGCATAACTTAATTCCTACATTTTGTCATCGAAATCATTCATCGAAATCCTCAAGAAACAGGACAGTTCCCTTACCTCCCACATGAAGGACCCCCTCCCTAACCTACCCCCACATAAAATTTTATTGCATAAAACAATGCATTTAGGTGTAGAGATCACACCTGTAAATTTTCATAAATTAATTCATTCATTTTGGCGTCGAAATGGGCACAATTGCATTTGTCGAAATTTCCATAAATTTCGGTTTCCATGCTGTCAAAACGGTATCAAAATCGGATACCTCGTTCCTTGGTTGAAATCAATGTTCAAAATTTCAACGAAATAGTCAAAATTTTGCCAATTTTTTATGTTTTGGTGGCAATCGGACATCGAAATGGACTGACGAAACTCTTGAAACAGGCAGATCATCGGTTTTTTTTTCATATATTATGTACTACCTAGAGCTTTTTTTTTTGCACAGTTTTGTGTCTTTAAGTCTATATATTGTGCTTGCAAACTCTAATGACTTGATTCATTGATTTCACCAATGAAAATTGACATCAAAATTCCCCATCGAAATGCCCATCGAAACAGTTCAGGGTCATTCACTCACAAATGACAAGACCCGAAACCCCATGTCTCCAATATGACATATTATTATATATTTGAGTAGATCTACACTAGTAGATCATTCTAGTAAAATTTCATAAATTAATTCATTAATTTTGCCGTTGAAACGCGGCATTTATCAAAATTTATATCAAAAAATTTCAAAATTTATGTTTCTGTGACCACCAAAACGGCATCGAAACTGGACATTTTCCTCCTTGGTTGAAATTATTGTTGTTTAGTTCATTGTTATATGGGCCTAATTGTCATGGCCCATCAGGGTTAAGTTGTGTTTCCTTGTATTTGCCTCCTTTCCTATATATAGGAGAGGAGTGTGACATCTACAAATAAGATTCATGTCATTAGTCTTCCATCTTATTTATCCACAACAAATATATAATTAAAAAAGCATACAACAAGGTGTTGTACTAAACTCCTACAGTATAAAATATTAACAATATAAGATACTCCATTACACTTATATAGAATCATACTTATGTCATATCTTTACATATAATATTGTATGACAAAACATTTTACATCTGCAATTTTATAATAAATTATAATTGCACGACTATAGTCGTTATTAGAAACTTATTTATATATAAGAATAGATTAAGGTACATGGCTACAATATATAATACAATATAACTATATGATTATAAAAGTTATTTGTATGACTTATGGTTATACAAATACACAACGAGGCACATACATACAATGTACTATTCCATATTTCTAAGCCAAACTTACTAATAAGTTATATTTTATATGTATGATATTGTATTACACAAATACAGTAGGAATTGGACAACATAATTATATGACCAAAAGTTAATACTATATGTATAGTATATAGTTATACATGTATACAACAATGTACACAGATTGATAGATACAACACAACTGGTAGGAGAATTTAAACACTTAGATGGAACTACCCCAAATGTCACTAAATCAGCCCAAGGATGGATTTATTTTCTCAATCAGTAAGGAGCCACAGACGAGAAAAAGTGGCCAGTTACCAGTTAAGTGGGTGCTTAAAACCCATATTGCAGCCGAGGCCTGTGGGTGCCTAAGCAAGCGCTTAGGCAGCTTTTTATTTCACCGGTAAGAATACGCTTATCAGTTTATGGTATTCATGACTTTATCAGTCTATGTTAAATTGCCAATTGACATGTAGCAGATGTGACACTATCTGGTCATAATGGTCAGAGACTTACCAGGGAAAGCATCCAGCATATTGTGGTATGGTGAACCCTTCATTTGCATTTGCCTTCTGACTGTATCCAGAGGATAGCACATAAGAGTTGCTAGAGTGGCAGATACTAAAGCTGTAGCAAGAGATGATTCTGGCCTGTTTCTATACTTCTCAGGTAATGATTTCTTCACTCTGAAATTCGTTTGCAAGTTTTCTTACTACAGCGCTACAGAAAGATAATGTTGCTAGAAATTAAGAAGAAAAAGTAAGCTCACAAATCAAATATGCAAAAGTTCATAGCAATGTAAGGTGCAATAGATATAAGAGAAGGACCAAGACCACCATAGAAGGAACCTATTCCTTCAACTTTAAGCATGTTAAGTGCAACCTGAAAGCAATAACTTGTAAGTCAAAATACATACTAGGATGTGGAAACTTTTTGTAATGGTTCTTACTTGAGACATACTAATGGATCCTGGTTCAACAGCAAGCCTCAACCTCAGAACGTCCAGAGGATAAGTTATCTTCAAGAAGAATCACAGACAAGATGGACATATAATCAGCATAGTAATATGCCTATGATATAAAGTATCATTAAACAAAAAGAATAGTAAATAGATATTTCTAACTACAATAACTAGTGTACATCACAGAACAAGAATATTTAAAGACTATAACTAGCTTACAAGGGTTGAAGTCATCCCAGCACAGGCGCCAGCAGCAAGCCTGCCAATAACCGAGAGTTCCTTGTCCTGGCCCTTGAATAATTTCTGTACAAGAAAATTGATCAAATTAAAACCATAGAATATTAGATCTTATTTGCAGTAATATAATTTGCAATATAGGTATACAAATTTTTATGAAAACAGTACCTTGTAGGTTTCATATGCAAACAACTGAACCGCACTGTACGGGATGATGCGTATAACCTGCAAATCATAGAACATTTACAAACAAAATTTAGCTACACGTATAATACAGAAAGGAAAATGGTTGAGAAACAACTACATGAGTCTAAATGGTTATTTTTGTTACCAAGTTTTTCAAACAAAGAATTATTTGTTATTCAATTTTAAATACAAGCGAATGCAGCAATAGCATAGATACAAACTAATTTTTATCATTACCAGGAGGCAGACGCCAAAGATGGAGGCAATCACTCATGAACTCATAAAACGATACCTTTGAGGCCATCCCATCTCCAGGGTTAAGTTGTGAACTGTTATTAGCATATGCTACAATGATATTTGATAAATTGAAAATTGATAACCTCTACTTCACTATGACTAAATGATGAGCAATTTTATTTGTACCAAACAGAGTACAATGAGCCCTATATGTAAACTTGACTCAGGATAAGGTTTATATGAGGAACACAATATGATAAACTAGATTGACACTAATGGGCTTAAGTAGGAGAGGCCCATTAATATAGAAAATAAAACAGAATGTGGCAATATATCATCTGACATCTCCAATGTAGTTTACTACAACATTATCTTCTATTTCTACTCCTAAATATGTTCAGATTGCAGTTGTACAATCTGGGTTGAAGCAAGCCATGGATGAGGAGATGAATGCTCTTCATTCCAGTGGACACGGCATCTTATAGATGTTCCTTGAGGTATCATATTGTGGGCTGCCGATGGTCTTTACTGTCAAGTATTTTCCTGATGGCACTGTTGAACACTTAAAGGCTAGACTTGTTGCCAAAGAGTACACACAGGAATCTAGGGGGGCCTATTTGGGCACTTTTTCTCCTGTTGTTCTCTAGATTCTATGAGCATTCTCATATCAATTGATGTAAATCGGGGCTAGTAATTATGTAAATTAAATGTCAGAATGCCGTCTTATATGGGGATTTGCAGGAGCCAGGAAATTGTCCATCTGGACCAACCTCCTGGGTATGTTTCTCAAGGGGAGTTCTGCGAAAGTATGTCTTCTGAAGAAAGCTATATATGGACTAAAACAAAGTCCTCGGACATGGTTTGATAAATTATCTCTTATACTGGCAAAGTTTGTCTTTTCTCGTTCTCAGTGTGATCATGCCATATTTATAACCACTATATTGGCATTGTCATCCTTATTGTATATGTGGAGGATATTATTTTGTCTAGCAATGATAATATATGTATAGTTGCAATGAAAGAGTATCTCATGCAACAGTTTGTTACCAAAGACCTCGATCATCTATGGTTTCTGGGTATTGAGAAAGAGGAGTATCCTTACCCCAAAGGAAATATAACTTAGATTTGTTAAGTGAGACAGTTAAAAATGCTTGTTAACATTAATAATTCTTCCACAAACACACCCTTTCGGAAACAAGGCAATTAATAATTCCTACACAGACATCTGCTAAATCATTTTATCCAATGCCAAGCATAAAACATACATGTTAGCGTTATTGGTTCTTTGATATTGGGCTTAGGCCCACTGGTGTGATCTCTATTTATTTAAATCCTATTATACTTAAGTAGGATCCAGTTACTATTTAAGTACATGTATATATCCTTTCACTCCTAGATATAGGAGCCTTCTATAATCACTTAATAAGTTAATAAGAAATCTCTACATGCAACAACCTCAGTGTTTTGTTACCGAGGGGGTTTTGACTAAATTTGTTGTATCCACCACTCTATCTACAGACTCAAGCAGTCCCGTCGTGCTTGGTTCACCAAGCTCAACAAGGTCCTGGAAAACCTTGACTTGAAGAGATTTGCCAGCGACCACTTTCAATTCTCTACTCAGACATCCCAGGGGCGTGTTCTTATGTTGTAAAGAGATGTAGTCGTAATTCTTAATATTGAAAAGAGGAGACCCCTCTCATGTATATAGGAGGAAAAAACAAGTGAACAAAACCCTACTGGGCCAAATGCAATTAGGCCCATATTACAAGAGACTCAATCACTCAATAAATAAGAAAAGGACATATAGAATAAAGATTACATATATCTCAATATTCCCCCCCAAGCTGGAGCATAGATGTCTATGGTGCCCAACTTGCAACATAATTTTTGAACTCTCTTTGCAGAAAGAGGCTTGGTGAAGACGTCGGCAATTTATTGTTCAGTTGGTAGGAAGGAAGTTGTGATCTGTCAACACAATATCAAAAAGAATATGGCACTCAATGTGTTTAGTCCTTTTATGTTAGACCGCATTGTAGGCACTAAAGATGGTTGCCCGATTATCACAGTACATCGGGATAGCATATGTAATAGGAAACCCAGAGTCAAGTAGAATGAACTTGATCCACAACAACTCACAAGTTGTATGCACCATAGCAGTATATTTAGACGCGTCGCTAATGTAGCAACAACATATTGCTTCTAATTGTGCTAGGTAACTAGATTACCACCCACAGCAGCGCAATACACAAATGGTAGATCATCTATTCAAATTTGTTGCCTGCATTGTCTGCGTCTGAATAAGCAATAGCGTTCAGGTCCCCATCCCTTTTATAGAATAATCCTTGACCAAGAGCATTTTTTTCAAATATCTCAAGACTCAGCAAATTACATCCTAGTGACTCTATCCAGGAGAGTCCATAAATTGACTAAGAACTTTCACAGCAAAACAATATATGGATGGGTAATAGTGAGGTCCAGGAGCTTCCCAACCAGGTGCTATAGCTGAACTTATCCTATAGAAGTTGAGTTGTATCTGACCATAAGTCATGTGCATGCTCTATAGGAGAAACAATAGGTCGGCACCCAAGCATTTTTGTCTAATTGACAAATCTAAGGTATATTTCCTTTGGGAAAAGGATACTCCTCTTTTGTGGTGTGTAACCTCAAATACCCAGAAAATATTATAGATGAACTAGGTCTTTGGTAACAAAGTGTTGCACGAGATACTTTTTCGTTGCAACTATATATATTATCACTCTACACAAATTAATATCGTCTACATATACAATAAGAATAGCTATGCTAATACTGGTGGTTGATAAATACATAATGATCACTCTGAGAATAAGACAAACTTTGCCAGAATAAGAGATAATATATCAAACCATGTATGGAGACTTTGTTTTAGGCCATAGATAGCTTTCTTTAGAAGACATACTTCCATAGAACTCTTCATGAGCAACATACCTAGGAGGTTGATCCATATAGACAATTTCCTGCATTTTTGACATTCAATTGAAATAATTCCCAGCCGTGATTTACATCAATAGATAGGAGGATGCGCACATAATTTATAAAGCAACAGGAGAAAAAGTCTCTAAATAGTCCACCCCAGATTTTGTGTATCCTTTGGCAGATATTTGACAGTAAAGACCCCTCGTAAGCCAACAATATGATGCCTGGAGGAAGATTAACAAGATGCCAAGTCCCCTAGAATGAAGAGCATTCATCTCCTCATCCATGGCTTGCTTCCACCCAGAGTGTCCAAGTAAAACTTGAACATATTTAGGAATAGAAATAGAAGATATTGTTGCAGTAAACTATAGAATAGGGAGGAGAATTGTATTCGATGTATTTGAGAGTTTACGATGCTCTCTCTTTTATAGGACAAGAGAGTAAAACTGAGCAATATGGGATAAAACACAAGTAGTGTAAACTACAGAAATAACACAGAAATAACATAAATAACATATCTCTTTGTATCTCTTTACTCCCCCTCAAGCTGGAGCATAGATGTCGAACATGCCCAGCTTGTCCACTAGAGTCTGGAAGCGCACCTTAGGTAAAATCTTCATAAAGATATTTGCTACTTGGTTGTTAGTGTTGAGGTATGGAGTACAGATGCGGCCAGATAGAACAGACTCGCGAACAAAGTGACAATCAACTTCAATATGCTTCGTTCTTTCATAAAAAATGGGGTTGCTCGCAATAAAAATAGCAGCCTTGTTATCACAGAACATTGGTATTGGTTTAGAATCAGTGATATCAAAATCTCTAAGAAGGTTTTGCACCCAAAGAAGTTCACAGGCAGTGTGAGCCATGGCTCGATATTCATCTTCTGCACTTGACCTAGCTACTACTGTTTGCTTTTTTGCTACGCCAGGTGACTAAGTTGCCTCCAACAAGAGTGCAATATCCTGAAGTGGATTTCCGATCACATTTACTGCCTGCATAATCAGAATCAGAAAAGCCAGACAGATTGCAATGCCCATTTTTCTTGTATAATAAACCTTTCCTTGGAGAGCTTTTAAGGTATCGCAGAATGTGACAGACAACGTCCTAGTGGCACTGTTTAGGTTTATCTAGATATCTGCTCACAAAACCCACAACTGCAGTCAAACCAATCCTCGTAACAGTGAGGTAGATGAGTTTACCAACCAGTCATCTGAATTGGTGATGATTAGCATAAGATGGGGAAGTATCATCATCCCAGTCAGTGTTTGGGTCAAGTGGAGTGTCGGCTGGCTTACAACCAAGCATATTTGTTTCCTGTAAGAGGTCCAGAACATATTTTCGTTGTGAGAGACATAATCCTGCAGATGATCTGGATACCTCAACGCCCAGAAAATATCGCAGCTTGCCAAGATCCTTGGTGACAAAGTGATTTTGGAAATATGCTTTAGTAGCCTGGATTCCCACAGTATCACTACCAGATAGTATAATGTCGTCAACATAGACAATAAGTATAACTAAGCCAGCTGTAGTTTTTCTAATATATACAGAATGATCAGAGTGAGAGTGACGGAAGCTAAATTTGATAAGAATCTAACTCAGCTTGTCAAAAAACTAGGCGCGAGGGCTTTGTTTCAGACCATAAATTGTCTTCCTTAATTTGCAAACTTTCAAGGAAGACTCCCCATGAGCAACGAACCTCGATGGTTGCTCCATGTAAACTTCCTCCTGCAGGCCGGTCAGAACTCGACACCTCCGCCACATCCCCCTCCACATGCTCCTCGTGCTCCTGCACCTCATCACAAACCATGGGCTCCGCCGCAAGGTCCGCATCCTCCCATGGCAACTCAGCCTCGAGCCCCTGGTCATGATGTTTTTCATAACCCCCCGTGTGGACATGTTTTCCCCTACGGTCAATATCACCTGGGACCTCATCCACCACATCACAATGATATCACTCGATTAGTTAAGATAGATGCCCCCATTTTTTATGGTAAACTTGACCCCAAAGCTTTTCTCGACTGGATTGCTAGTTTGGAAGATTATTTCGACTGGTATGACATGATTGACGCTCAGCAGATTAGGTTTGCCAAGATGAAACTTGAAGGGTCATCCAAGCAATATTGACAAGGTGTCCAGCGAGACATGGAGCGTATTGGTCAACCTCCCATCCTCTTTTGGGATGAGATAAAGACTAAGCTACGCGAGTGCTATGTTCCCGCCCAATACCAAAGACAACTTCTTTCTGACTGGATGGTCCTTAACCAAGGGTCATCATCTGTTCAAGAGTATATGGAGCGATTTGAGGAGGCTAAGAACCGTTGTAATCACAACGACTGATTGGCAACTGGTCGCTTGTTTTGTGCACCGTTTACACCCTGACATTAAACGAGAAATGGAGTTACAACAGAACACACCCTGACATTAAACGAGAAATAGAGTTACAACAGTATGACTCCTTGGATGATGTTTTTCACCGTGCCCAAAAGGTAGAGAGTTACCTCCAGCCCGCCTCTCGTGGTCCTTCGTTTTCTCGTTTTGGACAACGTACTCGCTCAACCAATAATCCTTCCATTACCCCAAATCGCTCTGCCTATCCCCTACCCCAACGACCTCCCTAGAGTTCTTTAGCCCCCACCTCCAGTAAAGGCAAGGCGGTAGTCACAACTTCAGTCCAGCCTCCTCCGCGAGGCCGTGAATGCTTTCATTGTCACAGCACAACCCACCTAGCTGCCCAATGCCCTCGTCATGCTTTTTTTGTTTCCTCTGACTCTCCTGATACCACCCCTGAGGATGACATTGAATATGAAGATTTTTTCCAGCCTCTAAACCTTCTGATGATGACGTTGATTACAACTATGATTATGATCTGTCATATCTCCAGGTCTTGCGTGTTTTAGCTGTCCCATTGGAAGGGGATGAATGGGAACTCACCACTCCCTTCTAGATCTTCTTCAAACACATTGGTAAAAGTTGCAAACTACTCATTGATGGTGGCAGTTCTCATAACATCATTTCACACCATGGATTGAAGCGCATGGACTTGCACCCAGAGCCCCATCCTCAACCATATAAAGTCCATTAGGTGAACCAAATTAGTTTGCCCATCACCCAACGCTGCCTTGTGCCCATCACTCTAGGTATTTTCAGGCCACATTTTGTGTGATGTGTTGCCTGTGGATGTTGGCCACGTCATTCTTAGTCGTCCATGGATTTATGATTTAGATGCCCACAATGAGGGACGTTCCAATGTTTATAACTTCAAGCACAAGGGCAAACACATACGCTTAGACCTACTCCATTCATCTCGCCTCCGAAAAAGAGTCCCCCACCAGACTCCCAGACCTCGAAATCCTAGCACTCTTTACACCTTGTCACCCGAAGAGAGTTGGAAGCAGCCAGTTGCGAATCGGGATGCATGTATGTCCTATATATCAAAGAATCCACTCCTATCTCCGATTTTCAGCCCCCGCCACCAGAACTTGTCTCCCTTCTCGATGAGTTCAAAGACATGACACCCACAAACCTTCCTGAGGAGCTCCCCCCTTTGTGTGATTTTCAGCATGAGATTAATTTGATTCTAGGGTCTTCGCTACCTAACCGACCTCCTTACTGTGTGAACCCGACTGAGCATGCTGAATTGAAACGCCAGGTTGATACCCTTCTCCTCAAAGGATTCATTTGAGAGAGCAAGAGTCCTTGTGCGGTTCCTGCTCTCCTTGCCCCGAAGAAGGATGGTAGCTGGAGCATGTGCTTAGATTGTCGACCCATCAATAAAATCACTGTGAAATATCATTTCCCTATACCACGCCTTGACGACATGCTTGATCTATTGACGAGATCCCACTATTTCTCCAAGATTGATCTTCGTAGCAGTTATCAACAGATCCGTGTTAAGGAGTCCCATGAATGGGAGATTGCCTTCAAAACCCCAGACGAATTATATGAGTGGCTAGTCGTGCCTTTTGGCCTATCCAACGCACCCAGCACCTTCATGCGAGTCATGAACCATGTGTTACAACCATTCACTGGAAAAAAATTAGTGGTATACTTTGATGACATTCTGATTTTCAGTAAGACCAAGGACAAACACCTAAATCATCTCCGGCTTATCTTCGACACACTTCGAACTAAGAAATTGTATGTCAATCTAAAGAAGTGCTCGTTCCTTCAAGATAAAGTCCTATTCCTTGGCTACTTTGTATCCGCTACCGGCATTGAGGCTGACCCGGCCAAAGTCAAAGGCATCACTAATTGGCCCCAGCCCACTTCAAATTCTGAGCTTCGTAGCTTTCACGGGCTGGCTACTTTTTATCGTCGTTTTGTTCGAGGTTTTAGCACCATTATGGCTCCTCTCACTGAGTTAATGAAGTGTGACAAATTCAAGTGGACGCCATCTGCAAGACGTGCTTTTGATAAGACCATTTTGGTAGAGATAAGACCATCGCTCTAGTGTCAGACAGACAGATTTTATTGGCCTTCCTTACGACGTGATATAGCTCGTATAGTATCTTAAAGTCGTACTTGTCAATTGGCCAAAACCAAAAGACAAAATACGGGTCTGTACACTCCCCTCCCTATTCCCCATGAGCCTTGGAAAAATCTAACTTCTAAGTATGGATTTTATTTTAGGTCTCCCCGCACTTCTCGTGGCCATGATTCCGTGTTCGTGGTTGTTGATCGTTTTTCAAAGATGGCCCACTTCATTGCATGTAGTAAGACTTCTGACACCTCACATATCGCTCGTAATTTTTTAATGAGGTAGTCAAGCTACATGGACTCCCCACCACCATAGTTTATGATCGTGATGTTAAGTTTGTTAGCTACTTTTGGAAGACCTTATGAAAAATCTTTGGTACCAACCTCAAATTCTCTTCTGCTTTTCACCCTCAAACTGATGGTCAAACTGAGGTGGTCAACAGGAGTTTGGGTAACCTCCTGCGATGTTTTGTTTGTGAGCGTTTAGGCAATTGGGACTTATTGCTACCTATTGCTGAATTTGCTTACAACAGTTCTGTCAATCGATCCACAAGAAAGAGTCCATTTGAAGTTGTTAATGGATATAAACCTCGCCAACCTATAGATCTTTTAACTCTGTCCACTAATGACCGTACATCCCACACTGCTGAGACCTTTGCCCAGCACATTTATGATTTGCATGTCGAGATTCGCCGAAAAATTACTGTCTTATGAAAACTATAAACTTTCTGCAGATGCAAACCGCAGGTTTGAAGAATTTAATGTGGGAGATTATGTGTTAGTACATGTGTGTCCCTAACGCTACCCCAAAAATTCCTTCGAGAAACTTCACGCTAGAGCGTCAGGACCGTTCCAAATACTTAGTCAACATGGACCCAATGCCTATGTACTGGATTTGTCAACAGATTGGGGCATTAGTGCAGTATTCAATGTGAAAGATCTTTCTCCTTACCGTGGTACATTCAAGCCCCCTCCACCACCACCAGCAACTTCTTCATATCGTCATTGTGCTCCACCGTCTTCCGTGGTAACACGCCTCTGCCTTGACTTCCTCAACAGCCGCCCGAACGTATTGACACCGTCTTGGATGACCAGACCATCCTCACCAGCCAGAGCACTGTACATTGTTTCTTGGTTCGCTGGAGAGGTCGTTCTTCAGCGAATGCCACCTGGATCACCGAAGAGGAGTTCCGCCGCATTGATGCAAATCTTCTTGAGCTCTACCTCAGTATTGACTCGACGGAGTCGAGTCTTTTGTAGTCGAGGGGAGTTATTGTTGGACAGGCCCCACCTTTATGCATTTATGAGCGTAGGCGTCGTCGTGTTATTAGTTAGGCTTTATTAGCATGCTTTATTTTATTATGTCCTTTTTTCTTGTTTTTGGGCTCTTGTAAAGTCAAGTGGTTTAGTCCCACATTGGCTACCGCCCGTTTAGTCTTTCTTTTAGAAGCCTATATAAAGGCTCTATCAGCGTCCATGCAGAGACACATTTGATGAATGAGAATTATTCCCTTTAGTCTTTAGCAGTATTTCTTCTTTAATTCCATAGATATGCATTAATAGTACATGGGAAGCTAGTTAGTCTATAATTGTCAGAAGGCAAGAGGAAGATACAAGGTAGCTTGGGGAGGGCTAACAAGGAGGGAGTTGGTATCATTGGATTTCATTAACCGTATGAAAAACTGTGCTGATGACAAAATCAGATCTTAAGTTTTCAATAATTCATTAGGCAAGATTGTTTAGGAGGTTGAGTCAATTTGATGTAGAGTCAAGTTAGGCCATTTTCTGTGGTGGATTGTATTGGCAGTTCTCGCTACGAATCACCAACACAGTGTGTCAGGCAGGTTACAAGAATTTTGGCTGGAATTTGTGCTTGTGTTTCTACTTGAAGTTAGGTTTTGGTGTGCAATTCCCAAGATAAGATATGCCTCCCTTCTACTCTTCCATGTCCCTCATCAAGTAGGGGAAGATAGGACAACGCAAGGGCAGGTTGACAGCGACAACACCAGTACTGACAGCAGGCTCAATCAAGAAGACAATTGGGATTGGGTGAGAAGCATTAGAACATGGAACGCTACTTCGGCGAATTTTGGCGAAACTTTGGCAAAACTTCGAGCTTCAGCAGTAGGCGAAGTCGAAGCTCCAATACTTCGCGGCCGTCTCAACTTTGAGGCGATTTTTCTCTGACTTCGCCGAAGTTGGATTTTTGTTGTACAAAATGGTCTCAGTTTTGCTGAAGTCAGCGAAGCTTTGTCGAAGTGGCCGAAGTTGGGCCGACTTTTGGATGGTCCGGCCCACTTAACACAAAAGCCTCAAATTGGTTATTATAAGTGGATGACTTGAACGAGGGAGCCTCACTCTTGCTCTATTCAACTCTTGGACGAGCTGCTACTGCTAGAGAGAGCTGCTTTGCTCCTGTTTGAGAAGGTAAGTCCCAAATCTCCTCATTTTTCTTTTTTTTTCATTTCTAAATAAAAACAACTACTACTAACTCTTAAATACTCCATTTTCTCTACTACTTTCCCCTATATATACATAATATGTAGATCTAATGATCCGAAATTACTATTTTTATATGCAAAAACTAATAATTAGTAATATTTAGGTAAATATAGCCTAGATCTTACCTTAATCTACTAACATCTAGCCTAAATCTAACACTAGCTTAGATCTACTCAGATCTAGCATAGATCTAGCTAAGATTTACTTAGATCTTGTATTATTACAACATAATATCATAAAACAAACATTAAAAATAATGTTTTTGTAAATTTCGTTTTACATAAATATTATATACTTTTATTTTGCATTAATTAGATTTAGAGTTAGAAAATTCGTAATATTGTATTACAATTACTTAATGAGTAATTTGCTGACTTATACTACAATATTTGCAACATATTTATAACTTAGTTCGTTAGCTACTTAGCTAGTTAATCCCACTTAATAACTCGCCATACTACCAATTTGCAATATATTTAATAATTTCAGGAATTATTAGTAATTATTTATTACTTAATTATAAATTTTCAGTTCTAAAAATGTATGATTTTCTACCAAGTTATTAGTACTCAGTTAGTTAACTTAGTCCCATCACTCCCACTTATTTGCCTAATATCTAATAATGAGTTAATCCCACAATTTGTCTAATATTTGTTTCTTTTAATCTATTGTGTGCAGGTTTTTTGTGACTGAAGATATGGGTATTTTGTGGGTGCTACTTGTTTTAATGGTTGGTTCAGGTCGTGATGGTGGTGGAGGTGAAGGTGAAGGTGGTGAGATAGGGGGGAAAGTTGACCCTGCATGGATGTATTGTGAAATGGTTGATGGAACTAGGCAAAAAACCAAGTGCAATTTCTGCAAGAAAATGATAATGAGTGGTGGGATTTCTAGGTTCAAAAAACACTTGGTGGGAGGGGATAAAAATGTTGCAAAGTGTAGAGATTGCCCAGATCAGATAAGAAAACTTCTTTCCAAGCAACTCAATCAAAAAGACCTAAAACACAAGGAAGACAAGATTAGAGATGCAAGGTTCAAAGAGTTGATGTTCGGTGCATCGATGCCACGAAATGTAGTTGAATTAGAAGATGATGATGATGATGATGATGATGATGATGATGATGATGATGATGATGATGATGATGATGATGATGCAATGAGACATGCACTGAAAAGATCGAGAATGGAGGAGGCAATCAGACAAGAAGAGGAAAGACAATTTTATGAAACCCGACGTGGTTTTGGCTCATCTGATTTTAATGTTGGTGGTGGCAGTGAAAGTCGTCCAACAAATGTTCTCAATTTAGAAAGCACAGAATTGCAGGGTTTGAGGACCAACAGCATGAGGTATACTTCTTCTGAACCAGGGTTTCGTAAACAAAGTCATAAGCAGAAAACTTTGTCAGGTATGTGGAAGAATGCAAAAGATGTTGTGGGACAGGCGATAGGAAAATTTATATATGCTAGTGGTATTGCTCCCAATGTGGCACAGGGCCCTTACATGCAACATATGATAGATGTTGTCGTTGAACATGGACGAGGAGTCAAATCACCAACTGCACATGACTTAATGAACAAATATCTTCCGCAGGAGAAACTTCAGCTAGAGTAGTGGATTGAGGAGATGAAACAAAAAAAGTGGTCAATTTTTGGGTTGACACTCATGTGTGATGGCTGGACAAGTGGTACCAAGACACAGATTATCAACTTCATGGCATATTGTGACGGTGATACATTTTTCATAAAATTAGTTGATGCATCTCGCCACATCAAAGACCATAGTTACCTTGCAAAATTGATTAAAGGTGCGATAAAATATGTTGGAAAAGAGAATGTGTTACAAATTTGCACTGACAATGGGCCAAATTTCAAAAAAGATGGAAAAACAGTTGAAGAGACTTCAAAATACAACTTATTTTGGACGTTATGTGTTGCACACTGCATTGATCTAATTTTGAAAGATTTTGAAAAATTAGATCTTTTTAGATATGTAATGCCTAGGGCAACAAGAATTACGAAATTTATATATAATCGCTCTTGCCCACTTGCAATGATGCAAAGCCAAGAGTATTGTGGAGGAGACGTAGTAAGACCGGGCATTATAAGATTTGCAAGAAACTATATCGCTTTGCAAAGCTTAAAGCAAAGACGACAAGGTTTAAAAAGGATTTTTATTTCTAAAGAGTGGGCCAAACACCCTGATAGTAAATCTGACAGAGCCAAAGAAGTGGTGAAAATTTTGAATGATGACTACTTCTGGACTAGAGTGACCAAGGTTGTAAGGATAATGGATCCCATAGTACATGTCTTGCGCATGGTGGATGGTGATAAGAATGCCACCATGCCCTACATCTATGAGGCAATGCGCCTTATGAGAGATAAAGTTGAAGAAGCTGCAACTAATGCCAAGGCACAATTCCTAAAAGTTGTGGATGAACGATGGGATGGTATGCAGGTAAGGATGTGTCATTGCATTTAGGTCTTAGTGTTTGTTAGTCATCTAATATTTTCTAACTTTTGTGTCCTTATATGTGCAGCTTATTTTTTAAACCCAAGGTTTCAATACAAAATTGACATTGGGAGAAGAGGAAACTTGGTAATGGGTCTCCAAGAAGTGATAGATAAGCTCTTTGATAACAAAGATGACGCTATTCGAGTTGTTGCACAAGTATGGATAGTACATAATTCTTTATTACACACTATTATAAAATGTTAATCTAATTCTCTCACTGTCCAACTACAACCAATCACTAGATAAAACCATTCAGAGAAGCATCTGGTCTGTTTGGGCTACCGACGGCTATCTATTCAAGGGAAAAATTCTTGGTAAAAAATTACATGATTGGTTAATTTTGATATCATAATAATGAATGGCTGACTTGTCCACTGATTGATCATTGAACATTCTTTATTTTTTACAGCTGATTGGTGGATGAATTATGGCTGTGAATGTGAGGAATTGAGATCAATTGCAGTAAAAGTTTGGTCCCAAACAGCAGCAGTAGGTGGATGTGAAAGAAATTGGTCAACCTTCAACTTGATTCACACAAAAAGAAGGAATAGGTTGTCTGCATCACGCCTTCATGACTTAGTGTTTGTACACTATAATATGAAGTTAAAGCAGAGACACACAAGAATCATTGAGGAACCCAACAAGCAATGTCGAGATTGATCCTCTTGATTGGGTGTATGTCTACACTGACAGGGGTGACGATGAAGACCCGTTACAAGCATGGTTGAACAACAATAATGAACCTCTACTTGATAGTGTCCAGGTGGGGGACCTAATGCCACAATTGCAGGGGCAATGGGGGTTGATGTAGATGAATATCAACAAAGTGAGGGAGCTCAAGCAAATCAGACCACTCTTGGAGTGGAAGAAGACATTACACGTATTGATAAATATGATTTTTGACAGGGTCTACCAGAGGATGAACCAGATGCCTCATCAGGTTCCACCACTCTAGAGCCCTCAGGTTCACATGGTGGTGATGATGGGAGCAAAACTCCTGATAGCTATATAAGAGGAGATACACCACCACATAGAACACCATCTCCTCGCCCTCAACCTCAACATCAACATCAATATGAAAGTGGTAGTGGTACTCAAAGACCAACAGACCGAACCTACCAAAGAAAGGGAAAGGATAAAGCTCCAACACAACAACTAAATCCATTGCCAACATGCTATGAGAATTGGTATCCACAAGGCCAAGGATATGTGCCTCAACCTATTTATCAGGCACCTCACTACAGCATGGACAATATCACATAATCAATTGGAAGTTTGTCATTGGGACGTCAATCGGGAACAACAGCAAGCACCTTTGTGGATGATTTATTGGGGTTTACTGGGCCTACTTCTGGAGGATTTTATCAACAAAAACCTGTTCCTGGATATTATGGTGGTGATTCAAAAGGAACTTATAGAAGTCGGGTTTCCCATAGAAGTGATAATGAATCATATAGTTACTTAGGCCCTGGATATACCCTGATCCTTATGCAGCTACAACTGATACTACATCAGGCGTTGAAAGTCAATACTATCCACAAATGGCACAACCCGAGCCCCCACCACAACCTAACATATATGTACCCCCTTCTTATTCTAATGCAGAAAGGCCACCTCGTATACCAGAATTTCACAACTTCACACCAAGATCTCTTGCCTCCAGATATCCAACACAGCTTGCATTGTATACAAGATTTGGATATTTGTCAGAAATATCCCATGAAGATTTTACTGCATATGTGCATGATTATGAGCTCAACCACTCTCAACACACACCTTGGATGCAATATGCTATGAGAATTGATAACCAAATGTCACTACTTACGCAGACTCAAGCTGCTCAACATTCAGGCTACGATTTTGGAAGGCATTCAGCTTTTTACTGAAGAGTGAAGACATTTATCGGGTATGCATTTCATTTTAGTGAAATGTAATTTATATTTCGTATGTAATATATGGAAGTATGAAGGATATTGCGTGGAAAATGTATGCTGAATTAGAGAATTGTATAAGAATTTGTATATTTTTATTTGCAAGTTTAACACATGACTATTGAGACTTGAGAGTTGAGAACATTAGCAAGTATGCATCATTTACTACTTTGTATTATCAACCTACCTAGCGCTAGAGAGTCATGAATTGTGTTTTGTGTTGAATTAATACATGGGAATTAGAGTTAGAGCATAATTTGAAAGTTTCCAATCAAAGTTATGCATCATTTTGCTAAAAAAAACACCATCGAAGTTTGTCGAAGTTTGCATCAAAACTTCCTCGAAACTTCCTTGAAGTTTCCACAAACTTCTACTTCCACACCTGGCGAAGTCGAAGTCCTGCACCATGCATTAGAAGGTTAAGTGATATATTTTATAAATAAATCATTGTATCATCATAATCATTATCTAAATCTCAATCCCAACCATTTTGGGGTCGGCTACGAGGATCCTCCTTTCCATCCAGTTCTGTTACGGTCATATTCTCATTAAGATATAAAGACTTCAAATCTCACCCTCTTAGCTCTCCCTAAATTAATAGGCAGTCTCTACCTCTTTTAACTATACTCAAGTCAATGGATTCACTGCTATTAAATCATCTCAATATATCTAAGATTACTGAGATGATTTTGTTGAGCTCCTTGTACTAGTGACCTTTTTGCGGTTTAAAAGTTAACATAGATCCTAGTATCAAGCCATACTTCAAATTTTACTGCTAAATTTCTCTTTTTTTTTAATTGCACCATTGAAAACTTTTAGTTTTTGGAGTAATTCTTTTACCAGTCCTCAAGGACACTACCTTCATATACTCTATGCTCATATTTTTTTTTTATGATCGAGAGAACTCATCCCGGGCGAAACCAACATGGTAAACTCTCGAGGCATGAGAGGGTGTGGTCCAGTCACCCCCCTCCCGCGCCTAATCAGCGTGAATTGCCGTTCGCAAAGTGTCTTCGGTGAGGTTTGAACCTGGTTCCTTCATTGGGACTTACCAAGCTCTTACCACCCGGGCTACTATGGCCGGACCTCTATGATCATATTATCGAAATGTAAAGATACAGCTTCACAGTTTGCATTGTTATGACTATGACACAAGCCACTAGCTCTTTTATCGAAGAAATAACAGATGCAGTGAGGCATAATACCTGAGGAAGATTTCCTTTCCAATAGCCTTTAATTCCTTCTTCCTTGCCTACTAACGTGATGGCCTGAAAGTCACAAGACAAATAACCAAAAGACAAACAGCAAGCTGGAATCAGATATCAATTGTTAGCAAAGCCATGATGCCCATCAATTTTGTCCCATATAAGTATAATAATTAGTTTTATAGTTAAAATTATGTTTAATTGAACTCCTGAAGTTCCAAAAAAAAATATTATCTACCTTATTCCAATGATATTGTGTTTCCCTACAGAAAACTAGCATTGCTTTTTATTCTGTAGTTGCAAACATCTAGAACACAAATTCAAACTAAGTGATGGTGAGCCATATCCGTAAATGAGATAGCTATGCAAGAAGTACATTTCCTCGACATCCTATTTTACTATCTTTTAAGTGAAGGCTCAAAGTTGCCAATAGCACATGCTCCAACAATCCGCACTTTTCATTTCTACATTGTGTATATTAAACAAGAATGTCATTAAAGTAAGCATATGTATACACAAATTTCCAAAGGAGGTCGAACCAAATATATTGATTTTTAATTAACTTTGTAGTAGAGAAATAAAAAAAGTTAAAGGGCAAACTCTATAGAACATTTGTTTTTGTTGTTTGTTTGATATTCTAGACTTCACCTTCATTAGTTTTCTTGAATGATTTTGGTTGAGCATAACTTCCGCATGTATTGTAATTTCTCCAGGCGGTAATTATCACTTCTTATCAAATGAGAGTGTTTTAAGTACTAAAGTTGCAGATAAAAACTGACCATCCCAGTACTTGACTACTTACCAAAGTAGTTCACATCATCAATTGTACTATCGCAATCATACCACAAGTTATTATAGACACACCAGAACATTTGAAATTTATAGTAAGGAGACGGCATAATTGTTGTCACTCTAAAAGAATTGTGTACAGAGCGAAACATTTGAATTTACAGAGAAAAATATAAATTGTTATCTTAAATGTGAAAAATTGCTTGGAATCCTATCACAATAAAATGTATTGTTGCCTAAACGAGATGATGATGAGCTTCAGAATTGTGTAAATACTTTCAAACAAGACGAACAGCTTTGAAATTATGTGAATAAATTAAAAAAATATGGTGTTCATGTAACATTGCATTCTCTGTATGCAAAACGTAGTGGTAAAGTTACAGCAGCGAAATCTCAAGGTAAACAACACAACTATGTGAAAGATTATTGTAGTGGAGAGATTAATACAGAATTACTTTATGCATATTGATGAAGCTTTTCATATATGTGAAAGATGGAATCCAATTCCTCATACCAAATAAAAGAAGCATACCAAGTGACAATTAATTGAGCACAAACATAGTAAGAATCACAGTAACACATTGGCAATTTTATGGGTTCCCGAATGTTCAACGCGATCAAAATGCGTCGGTCGCTGATTTTTCACGACTTTTCCCGCTTTTTGCGACTTAATACGATTTTTTACGATTCTTCGTGACTTTTCACGATTTTTCCTATTTTTCTCTTTCGAGTCGCGTGCTCTTTTTCTCACGAAATCATGTACAAAGAATACACTAAATCCCCATCCCTAGTCTCCTGATTTTCCTAAATTGTATGTCTGGTGACCTTAATATTTACATGTATGATATAAATACATACATATATATGTATACACACACACCTATTCTCAATTATTTCTCAATAGTTCACTGAACTTTGACCGCAATTTATTGACTTTTCCCCGAATTTTTGCGATGTTTTCCGAATTCCGATTTGTTCCAGCCTGCCAAGAAATTGCTGAATCCTGAATTTATCACTATGGTAAGAAAAATCCCAAACGTAGAAGAAACAAATCGTATTTTTTGTGATTATTTAGTCAACCAGTCAACCAAATACTCTGCCCAAATAATGATTGGCAGGCGAATTTCCAAGACTTTGTATGACTTTTCACGTTTTTTCATTTTTTTTAATTAATTTTTATGCTGTTCACAAATTTTGGGGATTGAACCACTTAGGAGGCTAACCAGTTTTAAAAAATAATATTTTTATACATGTGTATACGTATCCAAGTGTATGCATGCGCGCTCGTGCATGTGTGTGTGCACGTACATGAGTTTATATACACAAACACATTACACTCAAGTCGTTTTGTATCATCTAATCATTATTTTGAAACATTGAAATCATTGATTTTCTAAAATATCATATTAATAGCCTACATACAAAACTTGAGCGCATTTGGACACTTAAGATCTTGCATCTAAAGGCAAACAAAATGATATGCTCAAAAAATTTATGTGTTCCGCTTTTTTTGTTCTTGGATGAGTGTCTTACAAGAATCCAAATAAGCTCAAATCTGTGTGTAGTCTATATTTATCGTTGCAGTGAAGATCCACGGCTTACATTTTTTAAAACTAGTCTTGATATGTAAACACCACTTAGCTTTTTGATGCGATCTATACACTCAAGTGTATTCTAACCTGAGTCTATGTATATGTGTGTGTACAATGCAATCTATACACTCAAGTTTATTCTAGCCTAACTTTGTGTGTGTGTACAATGTGATCTATACACTCAAGTTTATTCTAGCCTGACTTTATGTGTGTGTGTACAATGCAATCTATACACTCAAGTTTATTCTAGCCTGACTTTCTGTGTGTGTATGTGTGTATATATACCTATATATCCAGACACCTTGTGCTTGTATTTTTTCCTTTGACCTAGAATTTTCAAATGGTTCATGCATTTCGACTTTTTTGAGCTAGCTGAAAGGTTTAAGATGAATTTGTCACTATGCTTTTAAGTTGGTAGTTTTTTTTTTGAAATCATAATATGAGATATCAAGAGATCACAAAAGTTGATAAGGGCTTCCAAAAGCATACAATACTTCATAAAGGAATTTGGTGACAGCATTGAGGCAGAGCAACTCATAACCCACATTTATACCTAATCATGTACTCCTTGAGACTAGGAAGCCAATAAGATCGGAAATGATACAAAGCAATTCCAGCATATAAAAATAAATAAGAAACATTGGTACAGGTTGGTCTTGGATATGGAAGTAGGTATGGAGGAGAGACAATTCTAGATTTTGTCACTGCCTATGATATAATTTTGGCAAACACCTAATTTCAAGAAAGAGATCCACATATGATCACTTTCAAGAGTGGGTACCATTGTAGCCAAATTGATTACTTTCTTACAATATGGGTAGATCGAAAAATATGCAAGTTTGGGAGAGGAGTATTGAGCAAAGACTATGACCTATAATTCCAACACCGTCGATACAAAACGAATACTGTTTTTCTAATTTTGAGGCTTATGAAGAAGTATAAAGAGAACAAAAGATATCTCAATGTGGTTTTCATTGAGTTGGCAAAGGCTTATGATCGAGTATTGAAGGAAGCGTTTTGGTTTACTTTGTTGAAAAAGGTGTCTAAGTCCATGACATTAATTTAATTCAATCAGACATGTATGATAGCTCGATTGGGAGTGCTAGGACTCCCAAGAAATTCTATGAATTCCGGTCACTGTCAGGCTACATAATGATCGGCTCTGAGCACATATCATTCATTCTCTCATCATGGATGAGTTGAAAGATCGTGTATAGAATGATATTCCTTCATATATGCTACCAGCCGATAATATTTTGTTGATTGATGAGATTTAAGACATATTTGAATTACAAAGTTGAGCTTTGGAGAAATGCATTGCAAACTAATTGATTTAAGATCAACAAAGGAAAAACAGAGTATATGCATTGCAATTTCAAATTTTCAGTCAGTCTATTACTGTTAGTGATGTGCCAAGTTGGATGGAGTGCATGTACATATAAGTGATACGTTTTGCTACTTGTCTTCTATTATTTATACGGATGGTAATGTTCAAGATAATGTATCTCATAGGATCATAGCATGATGGATGAAATGGAGCGAGACGGAAATATTTTGCAACTAGAAGATTCCCTTTAGATTAAAAAGCATTTTTCATGGAATAGTCATAAGGCCTGCCATGGTGCATGGGAGTTAATGTTGGACAGTGACGAGACAAGGTGTCAACAAGATGGATCCAGTGGAAATGTGAATGATAAATGCATGTTTGAGAAGACAAGGAGAGATTGTTTGACAAATAATTGTATAAGGAATAAAGTTGGGTTGACAAGCATTCAAGATAACCTTATGGTATGAACAAGTGCAACATTATTCGAGAAATGCACCGATACAAAATTAATGCTACTACATCGACCATAGTTAAATGGGAAGAGGTGGGCCTATACTACAGTGGAGAGGGTTATAACAATAGATTTAAATTTTACTTAATGAAACTATGACTCACATCATAGCTGGATGGAAAGGAAAGATATATATGGAAATGAAAGACATATTTCCTTACATGGCTGGCAATGAGGCTTTTATGATGCCTATTAATGGTGGAAGAACTATAAGAACTATATTTTAAAATATGAAGCTCATTAAGATACAATAAATTCCCATGAAGATTTGACTGTGCCCATCAAAATTCGATGCTTAAGGGATTAACTACGTAATGCAGTGGTTTTGCATCAAGCCACACAAGTTTGCTTTAGATATTTTCATATAGCGCAGTAAGTGACTACAGATTGACGCATGATTGTTTACATTGTGCCCACGTCTTTCAGGAAATGAAGAAAGGAGACGCACAACCTTAAACTTATACATATACAAGCAATCAGTACGTGTTTCTTAAATCTACATTTACAGGTAACAATAGTTGGTTCTTCATGGTGGAAAACTATCCGAAATTTGTTTAAGTTGTGATAAGACTTAAATTATACTTCAGAAAGCCCACATGTGCAAAAGAATTGTGATAAAATAATACAACACCCATACCTCAATGAAACCAATCCCTTTCTTTGCACTATTTTCCACAGCCCGCAGCCCATGCGTCTACAAAGCAACGATATAGAACATGTGGAAGAATTCCAATGAGATAATATGAGAGTTTACACAAATTGGAGCTAAAAATTTACATTCATAATTCAGAGTTATAATGAACACGAAGGAATTGTGAAAATCATGTGGAGTATGTAGGAGAAGTGAGGGGAAAAGAAGTGGCTTAATGCGTGACCGCAGCGGGCACCGCTTATGTCACCTGCATAAGGAGCTTGATGCGGTCGAGAGGAGCAGTGACTGATTTGGCGGCAGCTCCGGCGAAGGCGCCTGCGCAGAAAAGAGATAGGTCCTTGGGGACAAGACCGAGGAGTGCCAGGGGATGTTTGATCAACTGCGCAACAGGAGGGAACGCCAATGCCGCCGCCGTCGGTGGCGACCGGGATGACATGGACACTGGATCCGTCCTTATAGCCTGGGACACGTCTCCGTCGTCGTCGTGCCTGACACCAACGACGCTGCCACTCTTCTCCAAGGTAAGGGTGGCAAACATTGGAGGCAAATGAGAACGACGGCCTGACGGTTGTTCGACGAGGCTCGGGACGGGACGCCACTGCAGAACAAGCCCCTCTTTATCCTGTCGTTGAATTGTCGCCTCCGCGGTCGACACCGACTGCTTCATTGGCACCCGGTACGACAACAAGCGATAGAGTGGGAGGACAGGCACCTAGCTGCCGACTCTGGCGGGCAACACGCCTGCAGAGGATAACAACAGCAAAATGCGCTTTGCTAGCTTCCCTCAGCACAGGGTCTTGTAGCTGTCAAAGACCACGGGGTTTATGCAATAGTGGATTAATTCCCTGTCTATATTATATATCTCCTGCGTTTCCAAAAAGTTTGCACCATACTCCCTTTTTTGTCTTTATTATGTATTAAGAAAAGCATTACATTAGATTAGGTATAATATATTGCAAAGTTTGTCGGCACATTCGTTTTAATAATGTATCAAAAGAATGTTCGGCACATTGGGTGTGGGGAGAAGGCCAATAAGGTATAAGGAGGGGACTAACACGATAGTGCTGCTGCAACTAACAAGTCTACTGGAGATTACATATTTACATGCTTGGAACAATAAACAGAAATAACAGCTTGAGACGGAGGATTAGGATCAACATACCACGTCAACAAGCACTGCTTCAATGGGATGGTCCAATGGTGGGAGGGAGTTGGAGTATCTAATGGTGGGAATGATAATCAATTGGCATGATTGGATGAGTGGTGATGCCAATCTAGTTTAGTTTACACTTCTTTATCATAATATAGAAGGAAATGGGGTACACTAGTTAGCATCACTTTGGCATGTCCAAATTTTTTTTTGAGAAATTGTGCAGAGGGTCCAACAATTCCTTTCAATGACCATACACGACGTCAAACTAAGATAAGAAAAATCATATATATACAATAGTCATAAATACAAGAATAGTATGTTTTGTTATAGATCATGTTGTACATATATCTCCCTACATTGTGCATAGGAGAGTTGGCAACTTGAAAAGAAGAAAAGGGATTAGGGTGAAGGAATATAAGAAAAATCTTGGACGTCAGGAAGATAGAAAGGCGTACAGTAGAACTAAAGGCGTCGATGGGTTAAATTACCTATTATCTTTTAGCCACAAAACAATCATCAGAGTCTATCATCATCACTAACTGAAAAGAAATATGAAACAAAGAGAATCTCTAGTAAAGAATCAAACATGTTAGAAGTTTGACGAGCCAAGTTTGAGTGTGATAATTTTAGCATGGGAAGGTATTAGCCACTACAAATAGGCCTTACTAAGAGAATTAACTACATCTTTAATGGTGTTTCCATGGATAAGGTCACTTTATGCAAGCAAAATAGAAGAAGTATCGGTCGTCAAGGGGGAATACTTGACCAAATTTAACTACCAAGCAAACTTTGTCTTCTAGAGAGGGTCACTCAAGACTCTTAAATAAAAGGTCTAGGTCTCCTTAACCTCTATTTCTGTTATAACTCCTACCACATTGGTCGTAGAATCATCTCAACTCCTTCTGCAAGTGAGACCACTTATACATGAGGTTTTGTTTATTTTATCCAGTATGATGGTTTGTCAAGTAATTTATGGTGAGCTTGAGTTTTAATCTGATGTGATTGAGTCATCGATCACCAAATAAGGATCACTTACTTCTTGGACCAAAACTTTATGGTGATTTCAATAAACTAGCCAACTAATTAAGTACATGATCGACCCTGAGAGCGCATCTAAAAAGTACAAGCGTGATCCCAAAGATGAATCGGACTTTAAATCTATAATTTGAAACCTTCAAGGACCCCCGCAACTCAATACGGGGTCGAAGTAGATATACGGAGTTGAATACTGAGACGTGGGGACGTTTAGGATGCTTAAGATCCTGCTCTTATGTCAGTTAAGCAAAATTGATAGTTGATGTTGACCTAGAGGTTATACATTGTCCATATTTTGATAATGACTTAACCATTCCATTCATATGTATCTAATATGTGTATTCAAGATTGATTTCAAGTGTTAGGTACATGAAAAGGATCTAATTACACAAGCCCTAGCTTGTTAAAGTTCAAGTCAAATGCATGCAAGTGTGCAAATTAGGAAATCCATGTAAATGACCTTAGAAGAATTTTGTAATCACTTGTATTGATGATATGACTTGTAACTAAGATGACAATTATGTGGGACACTTAGAACCAAGTTTTAATCACTTTTTAAGCACTTTAGAAAATTGATCACAGGCATCTAATCGGTCGAGTTACAATCTTGACCAATCCACTGGATCAATTCTCTGAAGAGTGCATCGGTCGAGTTGTGCACTCACAGAACTCGACCGATCGGGTTACTGACCAAATGCAACTTTCATTAGTCGGTCGAGTTTCCTCAGGACAAACTCGACTGATGGTTTAAAAATTGGGTTTGTCTTTTACCCAATCGGTTGAGTTACCTTTATTGAATCTCAGTCGAATGTACTGTACGGAAAACGTAGAAAAAGTGATTCTAACTGTTGCTTACTTGTTTGGACGAAAATAGATCTGTTGCCTTGTGCAAAAATGGATATAATTAGGCCCTAAGTGTTCCCCAACTCAAAGGGGCACCCCCAGCTATAAATAGAACCACTTGAAGTTCATTCCAAGGTTGCTCATTCATTGCATAGCTTGGTTCTTGCTTAGTTGAGAGTGCACCACACCTTTGAGACCCTTTCTCTCTCCACCTTCAAGTCAAATCTGTGAGTATGAGTGAGTTAGGATCTGTTGTAAGAGAGTTATCCCTTGTATCCATGTAAATGTAACATCCCTGACCTGGGTTATGCTTTAACCCTAGGTGTTTTGATTAAGAAAGATGATTATATGCTTAATCTCATCTTGTGAAAAGTAATTAAGGCTCAAAAGGAACCTATGTTTCAATTTTGGTCCTGTTTGAACAATGTTGAAGCAATGTTTGCTTATTTTGGACTAAAGTGCAAATTACCCAAGTTGAGGGGTTAAATTGCAAATGTTGCATGATAAGATGTTCCTCTGATTTTGAGACATCATAAGAATGAATATGATGTAGTTGTATGGTTTCCACAAGCTTGGACACCAAGATTAAGCTTGTAAAGCAATCCTTGTGCATTAAACCTAGTTTTGGTGTAATGTGCAATTTACCCAAAATCTAGGGTTCAATATGCAAATTACCACTTCAATAAGGTCCTTAATGATTCTTGGCATCATTTAGAGCAAAGAAAATGAGAGGGGCATCTCATTTGAATTAAGTTGAAGGAGAGAGAATCTTGATATTAAAATAATCAAGATTTAATCCTAATTGAAACCCTAATTCGATTTAGGGCAAAAATGAATAAAAATAATTGAAGGGCTTTCAACCAAAATGTTTTGGGTTGATTTTGAATAAGAATGTACGTTCCTTTTCCAAGATAAGGAACGAAAATATCTCAAGTAGGTGAAATTCCACTCACCTTATTATAAAGAAAAGTAATATCCACTCACATATGGGATATTAATATAATAAGCATTAAGGTGCTTAATTTGCTTTTCCTTAAATCATGGATAATTGAGAGGAATATGAGGCAATGAAGATAGCCTCGTCCTTAAGGATTTTGAGGGGAATTTGAGGGGGAAGAGGCGGTCATGTTTTTGGAATTAAATGCATTTTAATAATGCATTTTCTCTCTCATCAATTTCTTTATAAAAGTGCCATTTCCAAGCCCAAACCAAGGCCTTTATTGGATTTTCTTCTTCCCCTTGCTTGAAAAACCGACCAAGGAGCTAGGGAGGAGCAGGGAGAACGTCCCCAACCTGTGGGTAAGCCCTTGACCTTCGTTCTCCTTGATTTCATGGTGGAAATCGAAAATAAATTATGGATTCCTTCTTATTTTGATCTCCTCTTCAACCCTAGCCAACTTTTGCAATCAAAATCTTGAGGACGAGCCTAGGGGGAGTTGCTAGAGCTTCATCCACCATTGATGGCGTGATCTTGGAGCTTTGGAGCTCAATTGGAGGCGGGTTTTATAACTTAAACCCTCAAACATTGCTATTGCATCAATCTTCTATGCTTTGTTGATTGATTTCTTCAATTTTATACACTTTTGTTTCTTTGCTGCAAATTCCATCAAGAACGGTTGCTATTCTTGGGTGCACGAAGGAAGATGATGATGACATCATCATAAGCAAGCACCTCACCAAATATATTGGGAGCAAACGATCTCAAAGGTTGGGACCAAACGGGTTCACGAAAACCGTTTGGTGACCAAACGGGTTGCAAACCGTTTGGTGGCAAACGGGTTCAAACCCATTTGAAATAGTTGACCAAGCGTTGACCGTTTGGGAATCTCGTTACTAATTATGTAGGCTAATGACCCTAAAAATTTTAGGGGTTAACTCCAAAGGAATCATAGGTTGAAGGCCAATCAATTAGACAAATCGAATTGAATTAAGTGCTGATTTTCAACCTGAATAACTTGACCTGTTTGGGCAAACGGGTTCCAGACCGTTTGAGATGGTTGACCAAGCGTTGACCGTTTGGGATTCCTGTTCATAATTATGTTGGTTAATGACCCTCAAAATTTGAGGGGTTAACTCTAAAGGAATCGTGAGTTGAAGCCTAATCAATTAGGGAAACCTAATTGGATTATGTGCTGATTTTTCAATCTAATTAATTGAACTTTTTGGGCAAACGGGTTCAAGACCGTTTGAGTGCGTTGAACAAGCGTTGACCGTTTGGGATTACTGATCCCTATTATGTTGGATAATGACCCTCCAAGTTTTATGGGTTAAATCCCAAGGAATCGTGAGTTGAAGGCTAATCAATTAGGCAAACCCTAATTGAAAACAGTGCTGAAATTCCAATGAGTTAAGTTGAGATTTTGGGTTGATTAGCCCAAACGGGTTTAAACCCATTTGGGGATCACCCAAATGGTTTCAAACCCGTTTGGGGATCACCCCAATACCGTTTGGAGGTCTGGGGTCAAGTATAGTTGACTAATTGAAGGTCCAAAGGTACTAATCATATTGCAATGTAGTGCTGATTTGTTGATCAACTCGATAGACTAATCCATGATGATTTTTCACTAGAATCCAAAGGTTGGATGGGCCAAACGGTCTCAAGACCGTTTGGAGCTCATCCAAACGGTCTCAAGACCGTTTGGTGGTCACCCAAGACCGTTTGGAGGTCTAGGGTTGAGTATGGTTAGGTATTTGAAGGTCTAAAGGTACCAAGCTGATATACAATGCAATGCTGATTTGGTGATCAATCCAATGACCCAAACTCTAATTGGTTGACTTGGATTATGATGATATGATGGGTAAACGGTCTCAAGACCGTTTGGAGGTCATCCAAACGACCTCAAGACCGTTTGGGGTCAGGTCATACCCAATTTGGATGATGGTTCAATAGTTTCAATGCAACTAATCTTGCATGGATTAGTGTTGTTGAATCATTGATTCTAAACCCTAATTCAATTGAATCAAACCCTAAATGATGACAAATGGAGGGTTAATTGAGGGTCAAATCAGTTGAAGGTTGACCTATTAAATTCAATTGAAGTATGAGGGTAGGTCCAATTGATGACTGGTTCCATGAATTCAATGATTGAAGGAATCAACATTGAAAACCATAATTCAATTGGATACCCTATGTAATGGAGGTCCAATGTGATTGAATCTCTTGAGAATCAAGGTGATGAATGATCCATTGATCCAATGTTGATTAGTAATGATAATCAAAGAAGGTACAAAGGTTGAAACCCGAATAGTACCTAAGGGATTAGTGCCAATTAAGCGATGAATTCCTAATTGCTTATAGGGTCAATGACTTGATACACTATGTTAATCATAGTTGTATGTACTCAACTGCAGGGTGATATGACCTATTCAAGTTGAGAAGTTGATAGCATGAATTCATACATGAATATGATTCATGTGGTGGTTAAGAGTTATGATCCTTAAGTAAAGAGATCATGAAACCCTAAACATGAACATAAACCCTAATTGACAGGGTTATTGAACTCAAACCCTAACTGAGGGTGTATCCATGTGAAACCCTAACTGAGGGTGTATCCATGTGAAACCCTAATTGAGGGTGATTTCATGAGAAACCCTAATTGGGAATGATTAGCAAACCTTGAATATGGGAAACGTGATATGAAACCCTAATGAAGGGTGATGCTATATGTAATCCCTATTCTAAAGAAGGGAGATGGTATGTGAAACCCTAATCCCTAATGAAAGAATAGAATTCATACTTGAATATGATTCATGAGGTGAACTTCTGTAGCACGACCGTGGTAGCTTCACTTTGCACGACCGTGCAAGGTAGCACGGCCGTGGTGGCTTCCCTTTGCACGACCGTTCTTGACTACACGGCCGTGGTGCACTATGCTTGACTTAGAGTTGATTTGAAAGTGACCTAACATGGTCATTTTGTTAATTCCCAACTTAAGGATGAGAGATAAACTCATACCTTGTGATTATAATCAATTAATGATACATGATGAGAGTAATAAGTATGAATGAATACTTATGATATCAATGAATGCTTCCAGAGGAGGGTAGCAATGAATTAGGGTTGGAGTGATAATACAAATATGAAACCCTAATTGATAAGAAAGAAAAATCCTAACCCTAGCTTTGGGTAAAAGGATGAAAAGCCCCAATTGATGGTAAAACCTAACCCTGGTAAGGGAATAGTGGTGTTACCCTATATTGCATGATGTGTTGTGAACTTGATAAGTCTATTATCATGTGTGACAATCATGCAGGTCTCATGGGTGATGATCATAGCTAGGTATGAGCTATGATGTCTAATTGATTGGCCATATGTGCCATTATGTTTTTGTTACTTAGAAAGAAGTAACAAAATTAATATGGGCTTGTAAGCCTTGTGAATAATGTTGTTGTCTAGTGAGAGGTGACAAAATGTGAATGGCCTTGTAAGCCTTGTAAATAAAGTTGTTGCCTAGTGAGAGGTGACAAAATGTGAATGGCCTTGTGAGCCATGTGAATAAAGTTGTTGCCTAGTGAGAGGTGACAAGATATGAATGGCTTTTGAGCCATGTGAATAAAGTTGTTGCCTAGTGAGAGGTGACAAGATGTGAATGGCTTTTGAGCCATGTGAATAAGTATATGATGGAAGTGGTACATGTCTCTTTATAGCATTTGTCTGAATAAAATATGTTTGAGAACTTGACTGATGCTAAAAGTATATGATAATGTACTTAATTAATCAAGTGAAATCTATTCATGTAGTGCTCTGACCATAGATCCATCATCGTCAGGAATAGGTGATGGTGAAACAGGTTGCTCCGCGGCATATCCTGTATTTCGTATATTTTTGAATATACGGGGGTCAATGGGCGAAAATATCCTTACGTCCTCTTGAAGTGATTGTGAGGAGGTAAACAAGAAACCTCTCAAATCCTTCATGAATAGGTTGGGATGGATGTATCATTAATCTCCCGATGATTGGGCCAGAGTTTGTACCCATCTCCCAATGTTTTTGTCGGGTCAACGGAGATAAACATGAAATCTCTCGATTGCCGACGAGAGTGCAGTTGACGTTGTAACTCTGTAGCGAAGTTGCCAGTATACCCTGGAAAGCTATGTTAGCAGAGACACGAGATGTCCTGCGTTTTGTCTCGCACTGACCAAGACGTGGGAGGTCTTGGAAGCTGGCTCTTCCCTAGACCTATGTATGGTACTGGTTTCGACTTCGCAATGGTCGGTTGGAGTATGAGCGGTATACCTCATCTCCTCAGAGCTTAAATATGATTGTAAAATGTAATCATCCGTATAGCATGTTTGCTTAAGGATTGAATACGGAGATTCATTGGCTGATGTTGCATTTCTTTGTGCATTCCTTAGCGGATAAATGTTATTTATGTTTCTTTATATTCTCTGCAAAGTAGACAGATGAATTACTTATCTACCATGGGTAGATGCAATACTCTCCTTGAGAATAGGAGATTATCTTATTCTGTTCTATGATGAATAATTATGCCTGATATGGTAAAAGTAACCCCTACTCAGTTTTAATTTAATAAACTACAATAACAATGTTTTGGCGGAGAGTTATATCTCTCGCTGGGGCAATTTTCAATTGTCTCACCCCCGTGGGAAACATTTTTAGGTATGCATGGGAGGCAAGGCAGGAATTCCCTAATATTAGAGAAAGAGCAGCAACAACAACAACAACAAGGACAACAATGAGATCTCAGGTGGAGATATTGTCTGTCAAGTCATATAGATAGTAGTCCTATGTGTCGTCTCTGTACTCTCAGGTCCTCGGAGTTTTAAATGATTCAATCGGAGTTTTGGCATAGTGCCTCAAAGTTTTTATACTGCCTGTGTATATTTGTTAGAAGGGCAGTCAATGTTGTAATCCTTAAAAAGGAATTGTACAGGCTGTGTACTTGTGATCCAGGATGAAATGGAAACACTTTGGTTCTTGGTTAAAGAGTTTTCCTATGAATGGATCTCTTTGCAAATGGTTTTAATTTTTAGTGATTTTTGGTAATCCGCTGCAACTAATGATCGCTTCCGCATGTTTTATTATTGTTAATGACACTTGTTATCTTAATGATGGCGGGTGTCGTTACAATTTAGTGGTATCAGAGCTCTAGGTTCGCTGAGTCTACAGAGACATAGGACTAAGGTAGTAGAGTCTGTGTTAGTGTCCTCCAGTATACCCTATAATGATTTCTTCTTGTGCAGAGAAAGGGTAAAGTTGAAAATGACTGGAGAACACAAGGAACACATTGCTAAGGGCAATGTTGTTGCACCAGGAGAGGTGCAAGGGATCATGCAAGAATAGAATGAGTGCCTGAGAATCCCCATTAAGACCTGATCAGGATAGAGAATCCTATGATCATGCTCTTGTTGGGCAGATTAGGGCAACAATAATGCATATAGAGGATTGGATACTAACCTTACAACCTAGATTATCAGTCCTTAATACAGAAAGCTTGAGCTTTAAAAGAGTTCCTGAATGACTTAGTCATGTTGGAACAAGGGAAAATATGGAAAAGATTAACTTATGGCAAGAAAGTAGACTCTGCCATGAGTTTAGTCTGATAATAAACCTATGATGGCAGTGCTCAAGGAAGGGCAATAAGCTTAGAAGTAGGGAATGGTCTCTATAATTTTAGAGACATTTGCCTAATGGTTCTAAAAAGCCAAGTTTTGGTACTAATAGTGCAATAAATGCCTAGTGTACCAGGGCAGTAGCCACTAAGTAAGTGCAAAGGTCTTAACCTTTCACCTGTAAGATTACATGGCTTAGTTTCTGCTTCAGTAATAAAACTAATAAGACCATGATGTGAGGACAAGGTATGTTATAAATGTGTACATGTTGAGTACACTAAACCCTTTTTGTTATAAAAAGGAGGATTGTTGATTTTGTTTTCCCTAATGGTTGCTATATAGGGAAGGAATGATGAGAACTAGAATTTGAATTCTATTCAGTATCCTTTTAAATGTTCTATATTGATCTTACCTCTATGAAAGAGGAAGAGGTATAGAAGAGATGCCTGGATAAAAATCCAGGGATGTTAAATCTTATGTTATGATAATATGAAAAGCAAGAAATATGATAGCATGTAAGTGCATACTACTTGATCTCAGTACTTGTAAACCCTGATCAGGTATACAACTATTGATGATAAAGTGAGTATGGAAGCTCTTAGATTGATATCTTTTTGATTGCCCTGATCAAGCAATCATTCTGAGACAATCTAATGAGTATCATGAAATTGGAAATATGGTATGGATAAATGTATCATACCTTAAGTACAAGAAAGAGGGATCTGATATGAATTCAGATCAGTATGTGTATATGAGGAAGTGGTCAACTATGAAATCAGTCTGATTATATAAAATGATATGAACATCATATGTTAGGGGTTTATGCTTTGCATAAACATAACAACTAAATATGTCTTTAAGATAAGTTCTCAATTGACTCTATGAGAATATTATGTGAAGGAACTTTGTGCTGATCAAATTTCTATGATGTCTACATAACAATGAGGTGTTATGAAGAGAAATGATGATATGATGAATGAATAATATCTGTTCCCTTTATCTGGGATTTCGGGGACGAAATCCTTGTTAGGGGTTTATAATTTGTAACATCCCTGACCTGGGTTATGCTTTAACCCTAGGTGTTTTGATTAAGAAAGATGATTATATGCTTAATCTCATCTTGTGAAAAAGAATTAAGGCTCAAAAGGAACCCATGTTTCAATTTTTGGTCCTGTTTGAACAATGTTGAAGCAATGTTTGCTTATTTTGGACTAAAGTGTAAATTACCCAAGTTGAGGGGTTAAATTGCAAATGTTGCATGATAAGATGTTCCTATGATGTTAAGACATCATAAGAATGAATATGATGTAGTGGTATGGTTTCCACAAGCTTGGACACCAAGATTAAGCTTGTAAAGCAATCCTTGTGCATTAAAACCTAGTTTTGGTGTAATGTGCAATTTACCCAAAATCTAGGGTTCAATATGCAAATTACCACTTCAATAAGGTCCTTAATGATTCTTGGCATCATGTAGAGAAAATAAAATTAGAGGGGCATCTCATTTGAATTAAGTTGGAGGAGAGAGAATCTTGATATTAAAATAATCAAGATTTAATCCTAATTGAAACCCTAATTCGATTTAGGGCAAAAATGAATAAAAATAATTGAAGGGCTTTCAACCAAAATGTTTTGGGTTGATTTTGAATAATAATGGACGTTTCAAGTAGGTGAAATTCCACTCACCTTATTATAAAGAAAAGTAATATCCACTCACATATGGGATATTAATATAATAAGCATTAAGGTGCTTAATTTGCTTTTCCTTAAATCATGGATAATTGAGAGGAATATGAGGCAATGAAGATAGCCTCGTCCTTAAGGATTTTGAGGGGAATTTGAGGGGGAAGAGGCGGTCATGTTTTTGGAATTAAATGCATTTTAATAATGCATTTCCTCTCTCATCAATTTCTTTATAAAAGTGCCATTTCCAAGCCCAAACCAAGGCCTTTTTCAGATTTTCTTCTTCCCCTTGCTTGAAAAACCGACCAAGGAGCTAGGGAGGAGCAGGGAGCACGTCCCAAACCTGTGGGTAAGCCCTTGACCTTCGTTCTCCTTGATTTCATGGTGGAAATCGAAAATAAATTATGGATTCCTTCTTATTTCGATCTCCTCTTCAACCCTAGCCAACTTTTGCAATCAAAAGCTTGAGGACGAGCCTAGGGGGAGTTGCTAGAGCTTCATCCACCATTGATGGCGTGATCTTGAAGCTTTGGAGCTCAATTGGAGGCGGGTTTTATAACTTAAACCCTCAAACATTGCTATTGCATCAATCTTCTATGCTTTGTTGATTGATTTCTTCAATTTTATACACTTTTATTTCTTTGCTGCAAATTCCATCAAGAACGGTTGCTGTTCTTGGGTGCATGAAGGAATATGATGATGACATCATCATAAGCAAGCACCTCACCAAATATCTTGGGAGAAAACGATCTCAAAGGTTGGGACCAAACGGGTTCACCAAAACCGTTTGGTGACCAAACGGATTGCAAACCGTTTGGTGGAAAACGGGTTCAAACCCATTTGAAGGAGTTGACCAAGCGTTGACCGTTTTGGAATCTCGTTCCTAATTATGTAGGGTAATGACCCTCCAAATTTTAAGGGTTAAATCCAAAGGAATCATAGGTTGAAGTCCAATCAATTAGACAATTTGAATTGAATTAAGTGCTGATTTTCAACCTAAATAACTTGACCTGTTTGGGAAAACGGGTTCAAGACCGTTTGATATGGTTGACCAAGCGTTGACCGTTTGGGATTACTGTTCATAATTATGTTTGTTAATGACCCTCAAAATTTGAGGGGTTAACTCTAAAGGAATCGTGAGTTGAATCCTAATCAATTAGGGAAACCTAATTGGATTATGTGCTGATGTTTCAATCTGATTAATTGAACGTTTTGGTCAAACGGGTTCAAGACCATTTGAGTGCGTTTACCAAGCGTTGAATGTTTGGTATTACTGATCCCTATTATGTTGGATAATGACCCTCCAAATTTTATGGGTTAACTCCCAAGGAATCGTGAGTTGAAGGCTAATCAATTAGGCAAACCCTAATTGAAAACAGTGCTGAAATTCCAATGAGTTAAGTTGAGATTTTGGGTTGTTTAGCCCAAACGGGTTCAAACCCGTTTGGGGATCACCCAAACGGTTTCCAAACCGTTTGGGGATCACCCCAAGACCTTTTGGAGGTCTGGGGTCAAGTATAGTTGACCAATTGAAGGTCCAAAGGTACTAATCATATTGCAATGTAGTGCTGATTTGTTGATCAACTCGATAGACTAATCCATGATGATTTTTCACTAGAATCCAAAGGTTGGATGGGCCAAACGGTCTCAAGACCGTTTGGAGCTCATCCAAACGGTCTCAAGACCGTTTGGTGGTCACCCAAGACCGTTTGGAGGTCTAGGGTTGAGTATGGTTAGGTATTTGAAGGTCTAAAGGTACCAAGCTGATATACAATGCAATGCTGATTTGGTGATCAATCCAATGACCCAAACTCTAATTGGTTGACTTGGATTATGATGATATGATGGGCAAACGGTCTCAAGACCGTTTGGAGGTCATCCAAACGACCTCAAGACCGTTTGGGGTCAGGTCATACCCAATTTGGATGATGGTTCAATAGTTTCAATGCAACTAATCTTGCATGGATTAGTGTTGTTGAATCATTGATTCTAAACCCTAATTCAATTGAATCAAACCCTAAATGATGACAAAAGGAGGGTTAATTGAGGGTCAAATCAGTTGAAGGTTGACCTATTAAATTCAATTGAAGTATGAGGGTAGGTCCAATTGATGACTGGTTCCATGAATTCAATGATTGAAGGAATCAACATTGAAAACCATAATTCAATTGGATACCCTATGTAATGGAGGTCCAATGTGATTGAATCTCTTGAGAATCAAGGTGATGAATGATCCATTGATCCAATGTTGATTAGTAATGATAATCAAAGAAGGTACAAAGGTTGAAACCCGAATAGTACCTAAGGGATTAGTGCCAATTTCAGAAGAATTCCTAATTGCTTATAGGGTCAATGACTTGATACACTATGTTAATCATAGTTGTATGTACTCAACTGAAGGGTGATATGACCTATTCAAGTTGAGAAGTTGATAGCATGAATTCATACATGAATATGATTCATGTGGTGGTTAAGAGTTATGATCCTTAAGTAAAGAGATCATGAAACCCTAAACATGAACATAAACCCTAATTGACAGGGTTATTGAACTCAAACCCTAACTGAGGGTGTATCCATGTGAAACCCTAACTGAGGGTGTATCCATGTGAAACCCTAATTGAGGGTGATTTCATTAGAAACCCTAATTGGGAATGATTAGCAAACCTTGAATATGGGAAACGTGATATGAAACCCTAATGAAGGGTGATGCTATATGTAATCCCTATTCTAAAGAAGGGAGATGGTATGTGAAACCCTAATCCCTAATGAAAGAATAGAATTCATACTTGAATATGATTCATGAGGTGAACTTCTGTAGCACGACCGTGGTAGCTTCACTTTGCACGACCGTGCAAGGTAGCACGACCGTGGTGGCTTCCCTTTGCACGACCGTTCTTGACTACACGGCCGTGGTGCACTATGCTTGACTTAGAGTTGATTTGAAAGTGACCTAACATGGTCATTTTGTTAATTCCCAACTTAAGGATGAGAGATAAACTCATACCTTGTGATTATAATCAATTAATGATACATGATGAGAGTAATAAGTATGAATGAATACTTATGATATCAATGAATGCTTCCAGAGGAGGGTAGCAATGAATTAGGGTTGGAGTGATAATACAAATATGAAACCCTAATTGATAAGAAAGAAAAATCCTAACCCTAGATTTGGGTAAAAGGATGAAAAGCCCCAATTGATGGTAAACCCTAACCCTGGTAAGGGAATAGTGGTGTTACCCTATATTGCATGATGTGTTGTGAACTTGATAAGTCTATTATCATGTGTGACAATCATGCAGGTCTCATGGGTGATGATCATAGCTAGGTATGAGCTATGATGTCTAATTGATTGGCCATATGTGCCATTATGTTTTTGTTACTTAGAAAGAAGTAACAAAATTAATATGGGCTTGTAAGCCTTGTGAATAAAGTTGTTGCCTAGTGAGAGGTGACAAAATGTGAATGGCCTTGTAAGCCTTGTGAATAAAGTTGTTGCCTAGTGAGAGGTGACAAAATGTGAATGGCCTTGTGAGCCATGTGAATAAAGTTGTTGCCTAGTGAGAGGTGACAAGATATGAATGGCTTTTGAGCCATGTGAATAAAGTTGTTGCCTAGTGAGAGGTGACAAGATGTGAATGGCTTTTGAGCCATGTGAATAAGTATATGATGGAAGTGGTACATGTCTCTTTATAGCATTTGTCTGAATAAAATATGTTTGAGAACTTGACTGATGCTAAAAGAATATGATAATGTACTTAATTAATCAAGTGAAATCTATTCATGTAGTGCTCTGACCATAGATCCATCATCGTCAGGAATAGGTGATGGTGAAACAGGTTGCTCCGCGGCATATCCTGGATTTTGTATATTTTTGAATATACGGGGGTCAATGGGCGAAAATATCCTTACGTCCTCTTGAAGTGATTGTGAGGAGGTAAACAAGAAACCTCTCAAATACCCTATGAATAGGTCGGGATGGATGTATCATTAATCTCCCGATGATTGGGCCAGATGTTGTACCCATCTCCCAATGTTTTTGTCGGGTCGACGGAGATAAACATGAAATCTCTCGATTGCCGACGAGAGTGCAGTTGACGCTGTAACTCTGTAGCGAAGTTGCCAGTATACCCTGGAAAGCTACGTTAGCAGAGACATGAGATGTCCTGCATTTTGTCTCGCACTGACCGAGACGTGGGAGGTCTTGGAAGTCGGCTCTTCCCTAGACCTATGTATGGTACCGGTTTCGACTTCGCAATGGCCGGTTGGAGTATGAGCGGTATACCTCATCTCCTCAGAGCTTAAATATGATTGTAAAATGTAATCAGCCGTATAGCATGTTTGCTTAAGGATTGAATACGGAGATTCATTGGCTGATGTTGCATTTCTTTGTGCATTCCTTAGCGGATAAATGTTATTTATGTTTCTTTATATTCTCTACAAAGTAGACAGATGAATTACTTATCTACCATGGGTAGATGCAATACTCTCCTTGAGAATAGGAGATTATCTTATTATGTTCTATGATGAATAATTCTGCCTGATATGGTAAAAGTAACCCCTGCTCAGTTTTAATTTAATAAACTGCAATAACAATGTTTTGGCGGAGAGTTATTTCTCTCGTTGGGGCAATTTTCAATTGTCTCACCCCCGTGGAAAACATTTTTAGGTATGCATGGGAGGCAAGGCAGGAATTCCCTAAGATTAGAGAAAGTGCAGCAGCAACAACAACAACAACAAGGACAACAATGAGATCTCAGGTGGAGATATTGTCTGTCAAGTCATATAGATAGTAGTCCTATGTGTCGTCTCTGTACTCTCAGGTCCTCGGAGTTTTAAATGATTCAATCGGAGTTTTGGCATAGTGCCTCAAAGTTTTTATACTGCCTGTGTATATTTGTTAGAAGGGCATTCAATGTTGTAATCCTTAAAAAGGAATTATACATGCTGTGTACTTGTGATCCAGAATGAAATGGAAACACTTTGGTTCTTGGTTAAAGAGTTTTCCTATGAATGGATCTCTTTGCAAATGGTTTTAATTTTTAGTGATTTTTAGTAATCCACTGCAACTAATGATCGCTTCCGCATGTTTTATTATTGTTAATGACACTTGTTATCTTAATGATGGCGGGTGTCGTTACAGTAAAGTTCTCCACCTCCATCTTCCTACCCCCTTTCCTTATTGAAGAAAAGGCTTGAAGATCTTCTCCGAGTGAAGGAGAAGGAGTTGTTGTTCTTCAAGGTTGAAGAAAGCATGGTGTTCCAGATCACCGAGTGAAGGAGATAGGTAAGGTGGAAATTCAAGAAGGATAGATAATTCCTTAAAGGCCAAAGACTTGAAGATGGAGTGGGTAAGTCCTTGTTGAAGGCTGAAGACTCCCTGGTTCAAGTGGGTAAGTTCATTCGGTAGGTTGAAGATCCTTGCTTGAGTTATTAAGTCCTTGGATGAATGTGGTTTTTTCTTGTAATCTTATGAATGAATATAAGAGCATCAAGATTGCAAAGTCCTAGAGCCTAACTACCTCTAGGTAGTGGACTGACTCACTTCTAGTTTGAAGCGTGGAACCACTCTAAACCACTTTGTCCAAATGTATGTTATCCTTGTCTCTCACCCTTGCTATGCTTGTTAGTTAGGACTTCAAATTGGCTGTATGCTTAAGTTTCTGCACTTAATATAATTTGAAGGTCTAATTCATTTTGTGAGATTTGTGAAGCTCTATTCACCTCCCCCCCTCTAGAGCCCTTGATCCAACAAGTGGTATCAGAGCAGGTCTTCTACAAGCTACTTCCACAAGTAGGAGAAGATGGGTGATTTAGCACTTGGATCTCTCAACTTGGAGGGAAGCTTCTACATGCAACCTCCGGTCTTCGACGGAACCAACTTTCTCTATTGGAAGAGAAAAATGCAGTTCTACCTCCAAGGAGTAAGCTACGAGATGTGAAAGGTGGTGCACCTAAAGTATGAAGATCCAAAGGGGGAAATCTCCACATGGATGGAAGCCCAAATGAAGCAAGCTCAGCTCAATGCCAAAGTCGTGAGCATCATCTATGCAACCCTCCCTCCATCCGAGTTCAACTGTATCTCCTCATGGGACACCGCACATGAGATTTAGAAAAAGCTATGTGTCACCTATGAGGGAACGGAGCAAGTGAAGGAAGCCAAGATCTACATGCTTGGTGGTCTACTTGAGAACTTCAAGATGGACAAGAATGAAAGAGTGGCAAACATGTACACAAGGCTTAATGTCATCATCAATGGATTGGCAGTCCTTGGTAGTGTGATGGACAAAGGCACAACAACTCAAAATCTTGAGATCTCTTCCAAAGAGATGGGAGCCGAAGGTGACATCCATTGAAGAAGTGTACAAGCTTAGTGAATTGTCAACCGAGGAGCTGGTTGGCAACCTTCAAGCTCATGAGCCAAGGCTTGATAAGCAAGAAGAAGAAGAAAAGTGAAAAGAGAAAGAGTCCATGAAGATCAAGGACACAACCTTCAAATCTCAAATTGAAGAGATGGTTCGGCAGCAATAACTTGCTCTCAAGTCCCCTACTCCTTCCTCAAGTGAAGATGAAGGCCCAAATGAGCATGAAGCTAACTACTCCAGGGCAAGCACTTTAAAGGGAAGTCTTCTTCATCTACTCCTAGGTGCTATGAATGTGGCCAAAAATGCCATTACAAGAGTGACTGCCCCAAGGCCAAGAAGAGCCACCACAAGAAGGACAAGGAGTATAAGAAGGAGGGCAAATACAAGAGAAAGGAGAAGAAAGAAAGAAGAAGCAAAGATGTGGCTCATGCAGCTTGGGAGGAGTCTTCCTCAAGTTCTTCTAGCTCCGAAGATGGGGAATGCCACCTTGCTCTCATGGCCTCTACAAGTGATGATGTAGGTGAGGTAAGTGAGGTAAGTGAAGTTAGCTTGCATGAGTTTTCTAAAGAAACTCTTATTAATATGCTTAATACTTCCGATCATCTTTTACTAAATGCAAATCTAAAAAGAAAAGGTTAGGAAAGATAATAGATTATCTTTATGCTGAAATTGAGATTCTTGATCAAAATGAAAAGATGAACCTTGATAGTATTGATACTTTGCAAGGGAAATTTCTTGATCTTGAGCTCCAATACAATGGAGTTGAAGTCAAGAATGGTTTCTACATTAAGACCATTGCTACTCTTAAGTAAGAAAACCAAAAATGCCAAGATGAGATTGATGTTCTTAAAACTGAAAATGTAGAACTTAACCTCATTGATGAAGCTAGGAAGCAAGAAACTCATGCTTATCAAAAATAAATTCTTTTGCTTAAATCTAAAAATACTAATTTGCTTACTCAAGTTAATGATCTATCCTCTAGACCTATTTTGCAAAGTAATGAGGTAGCTAGCACTACTTTAGAACGTGATTCTTTTTCATACTAAAGCCCTTTATTTAGAGGCCGACCTTTTGCATGCTAGAGATGATCTTGCTATCTTATCTTCTACTGTCATTAATCTTAGTGATGATAATGCTAAATTAAGAGCTTCTTTGCAAAAGTTTCTTACGGGAAAGAAATCCCTTAATGCTATCCTAGAACACTCTACCAAACAAATTGGTACTAGTGGTTTAGGATATGATGGGACTGCTCCTAAGGGTAAGGACAAAAATAAGAGTAAGGGTAATAAGAAGAGTGTGGAACCTCCTTTCTTCCATGGAGAGACTTCTGGCTCTAAGAACCCAATGGTATGTGTTCATTGTAAATGTGATGATCATTACTCTACTTATTGTCCTTACAAGCCAAAGGGGACCAACCCAAAGATGAAATGGGTTCCCAAGATAACCCCGGATCCCAAATTTTGAGTTGGTTACCAACATCCTTCTTTCATGCAGGTCAAAAAAAGGTGGATTGTTGATAGTGGTTGCTCAAAGCATATGACAGGTGAAATAAGCCATTTCCACAAATTCATGAAAAAGAAAGTAGCATTGGTGACCTTCGGGGACAACAAAAGGGTAAGGTAATAGGTGAGGGTGATGTAGGCAATGAGCTAAGTATTAAAAATGTTTTGCTTGTTGATGGTCTACATCACAATTTGATAAGTGTAAGCCAACTGTGTGATAATGGTTATCTTGTTCTATTCACTTCTTTAGAATGTTTGCTTCTAGATTCCCTCACTTACAATGTTATATATAAGGGAACTAGAAATGGTAATCTATATGTTATTGTGCTTAATGTTGTAAATCCCGTACTTGATAGATGCTTAGTTGTGGATAAAAATGATATTTCTCTTTGGCATCGCCAGGTGGGTCATGTGAATATGTATCAAATGAAGAAATTGAGCAAAAAGGAATTGGTTAGAGGTCTTCCTAAATTAGATTTTGAAAAGGATGAAGAATGCCAACCTTGCACACAAGGCAAGCAAACCAAGTCCTCCTTCAAATCCAAAGGAGTCCTTAGTACCAAAAGAGCTCTTGAGCGTCTTCATATTGATCTATTCAGACCTATGAGAACTCAAAAGTTTCATGGTTCCAAGTATTGTCTTATGATTGTCGATGATTTCTCTTGCTATACTTAGACATTCTTTCTTGTTTCTAAAAGTGATACTCTAGATTTTTTCTCAAGCTTTTATAAATGAGTTGAAAATGAAGCTTCTTACCGAATTGTTTCTATCCGTAGTGACCGTGGGGGAGAGCTTGAAAATGATCTTTTTGAGCATTTTTGTGAAAAATCTGGTTACTCACACAATTTATCTTCTCCTCATACACCTCAACAAAATGGGGTAGTAGAGAGAAAGAATAGGTCACTACAGGAGATGGCTAAGGCCATGATTCTAGAATATGACATTCCTAAGAAGTTTTGGGCTGAAGCCGTTAGCACCTCTTGTTTTGTACAGAACCGAGTTTTTACGCATCCATCATTGAAGAAAACCCCCTATAAGTTATGGCATAGTAGAAAGCCATCCACAAACTTATTTCACATTTTTTTATGTCCTTATTTTGTTTTAAACACGAAGGATTCTCTCAACAAATTTGATCTGAAATTGTAGAAGGCTTTCTTCCTAGGCTATAGCACTACAAGCAGGGCTTATAGAGTTTTCCATATTAAACTGTCTAAAATTGAATAATCCATTAATGTCAAGTTTATTGAATCTAACCCTACTATTGGAAAGATTGTTGTTGATAATGATGTTGTAGATGACTTAATTCCAATCTTAAAAGACCTCAACATCGAAAAAAAGGTAAGCAGGTGGTTGAAGCAGAAGATGAAGAGAAGAAGGATCCCACTCCTCGCTTCGCAAAGAATCATCCCAAAGAGCTAATCATTGGCAATCCTTTTGAGAGGATGAAAACACGAGTTGCCTACAACAAAGAGCAAGCGGATAGTGCCTTCATCTCATAGTTGGAGCTAAAGAACATCAAGGAAGCTCTTGGAGATGACGAGTGGATCCTAGCCATACATGAGGAACTAGAGTAGTTTGAGAAGAACCGAGTATGGGCTCTAGTGCCAAGACCAAGTGACAGAAAAATCATTGGCACCAAATGGGTCTACCGCAACAAGCTTGATGAAAATGGCAAGGTGGTAAGGAACAAAGCAAGGTTAGTGGCTCAAGGCTACAATCAGCAGGAAGGTATTGATTTTGATGAAACTTATGCTCCTGTTGCTAGACTTGAATCTATTAAAATGTGACTTGCTTTTGCTAGTCATAAGAATTTCTTGCTATATCAAATGGATGCTAAAAGTGCATTTTTGAATGGTACAATCGAGGATGAAGTATTTGTTGCTCAACCTCTGGGCTTTGAAAATGACAAGCTACCTAACCATGTTTATTTGCTACAAAAAGCTCTCTATGGACTCAAACAAGTACCTTGATCTTGGTATGAGAAATTAAAGAACTTTTTGTTAGACGATGGCTATGTCATGGGTAAAGTTGATTCTACTTTATTTCTAAAACACACTTCTAGCCATTTTCTTATCATTCAAATTTATGTTGATAATATCATATTTGGCGGAACTAATCTTGATCTTTGCAAGGAGTTTAGTTCTCTTATGCAGAGTGAGTTTGAGATGAGCATGATGGCTGACCTTACTTTCTTCCTTGGCTTCCAAATCAAGCAAACCAAAGATGAAAACTTCATCAACCAAGGAAAGTACACCAATGAGCTACTCAAACGCTTTGGAATGGTAAACATGAAGTCGATGGACACACCCATGTCCAACACCGCCAAATGTGATAGAGATGAAGAAGGTGAGAAGGTAGATGAGAAGCTCTATAGAGGTATGATTGGAAGTTTACTTTATTTAACTACCTCTAGACCTAACATAATGTTTAGTGTTGGCTTGTGTGCTTGCTTTCAATCAAGTCCTAGGAAATCACATCTTATTGTTGTTAAGAGGATTTTGAGGTACTTAGCCAAAACTCAAAACTTTGGTCTCTGGTACCCTAAGTCAAGGGACTTTACTCTTATAGCATATAGTGATGCTAATTACATGGGTTGTTTGGTTGATAGAAAGTGCACAAGTGACACTTGCTTCCTTCTAGGACCATGCTTGGTGTCTTGGTTTTCCAAGAAATAGAGAACCATGGCATTATCAACTACCGAGGCTGAGTACATTGCAACCGAGAGTTGGTGTGCCCAGGTCCTATGGATGAAGCAAATGCTCTAAGACTTTAACATACATTTTGATGTGTCTCCTATCTATTGTGATAATACTAGTGCAATCAATCTTTATTATAATCCTATATTGCATAGTAGAGCTAAATATATAGAGGTTCGTCATCACTTTCTTCATGATCACATTGCCAAAAAGGATATTTATATCATGCATGTGGACACGGAAAATCAGTTGGCGGATATTTTCACCAAACCTCTAGCTAGAGAGAAATTTAACTTCATTAGATCTAAACTACTCATAATTGCTTCAGATGATATTGACATGTTATCTAGCTAGTTGATTTTATCCTATATGTCTTTCTCATGCTTTATTCACCTTGCTTGCCTAAAATAGCTAAAATTTGCTTGTCGACATGCTTAATTTTACTTTTTTTGGGCATTTCTTGAATTTTGGGGTTTTATCGCTAAATAGTACCCGATGATGAGTGATATGTGCCTAAGTATGTTCAATATACATAATAGACTTGAAAATAAATTTAATTAGCATTCATATAGATAGAAATTGAGTTTGATAGTTTTAGGTCAGGTTGACCATCGGTCGAGTTTCCCCCAGGACAAACTCGACCGATCCGTGGCTGAGAGCTGTTCTGAAATGGACCAATCGGTCGAGTTTTCAACTTTCAGAACTCGGTCGATTAGTGGGTTGAAGACAACTTAAGTTGGGTTCGGCTGACTATTCTCCCTCTCAACTAGAGAATAGCTGATCGATTCCCCTTCTTCTAGCCCTAAGCTTTCAACCCAAACCATTTCCTTCCCTATCCTAGCCCTTTCCTGACCTAGATAGGCTGACCTAGACCTCCCCTTTTCTCTTCCTTGGTGTGAGAACAGTTTTGGTGGTTTTCTTTATGCATTTTCGCTCTTCTTCTCCTTCTTTTCTCCTCCATGGCTTCTCGTAGAAGAAAGAGACCCGCCCCTAGTAATGCTCCATCATCCTCTTTGTCATCTCGCTTGGTTCCCTTTGATGATACCTCCTTTGTCTCAATAGAGGTTGTAAATAGGTATAAGGACCTTCTTCTTTGGAGTCCTTTTCCGTTTCGAGCCTTGTTTGATCCTATCCCTAGGCGTCAAGCGGTCATAAACCAAGTGGCGAGGTTGCTAGCCGTTCACCACCTATCAGCCCTGACTATTGAACGCGGCTGCTTTCATAATTCTATGACAAGCACAAAAGCAGTTCATGAATTCTACGCTAACTTGCGTTGGAATTACGACACCCTTGTACCCCCACTGAATACTAAAGTGATCCTTACATCCATGATTACCGGGAAGAGATTTCAAATCTCTGAAGATATCATCAATGTCTTCTTCTCAGGAGATGAGGAGAATGACACCTGGCATAAGGATTACAGGGATTATTTTGACCTTTTGGATCCTGAGGGTTTCTATAAGCAGAATGAGATCACTCTTCCTGATATCCATCGCTACCTAAAGAAACCTGATGTTCCTTACAAGAAGAAAAGCACCCTACCCTCCTCCTCTCTCGATCTCAAAAAGTGTATATTAGTCTTAGTGGTCAAATGTAACATCCATCCTAAGAAAAATAAAATGGATATTGTAGAGAACACTGCAGTCATAATGTATTGCATTCTAGAGAATATCAGAGTCAAATGGTCAAGATACATTCTCCACCACATGACCTATTTTGACTTTAGTAAGAACACCCAAGATACCCATCCACCTTATCCAACCCTGATTTTTGGTTTGTTTCAATTCACCACTGAGAAATCACTCTTTTCCGACTTCCATTACAAGCTTGCAAGGAAGGGAGTGTGTATCAGTGAGACCATAATTCAGAAGTCCGTGCCTATCTTTACCTCCACCACACCCGGTGATTCACCCTTAGCCTCTGCCTCTATATCCCCAACTTCTGCCTCTACCAGTGCTCCACCTCCTCAGCCACCCCACCCTAGTCGTACCTCATTTCATGTATCCAATGAAACCCTCATGGGCTACATGATGCACCAATAAGCATACCACCTCCAGGTTCAGGAGCACCTGCACCAGGATTTATGTTCAATCATGACAAACATGAACATATCCTATGCACACCCTTACCCCACCTATCAGCCTTTCCCTGGTAGTGATTATGCTTCCTATGCATATCATCATTACTACCCTACCCCTGAGCCTTCCGGTGCTACTGCTCCCACACCCTATGCTGTTGGTGGTTCTGCTCCCACTTACATGTCATTGCTTGTTGGCCCCTTGGCCACCCTACTTGCCAGTCTTAGCAATTCTGCTCCATCTTTCCCTCAGGCCAATGAGCTCTGTGCTCTTGGTATGACTTGGGATGAGCAGAATGCTCATTGGCCTAATTGTGGTTTTGGTCCTCCTACAGATGAGGAGATGTCTGATCAGGATGATGATGAGACTACTACTGCTGACGATGATGATGGCGATAGTGAGGATGCTTCTGATGATGGTGATGGCTTTGGTGGTGATTCTGGTGATGAAGCCACTACTGTTGTGAGAGCCTGTTATACTAAACGAGATTACTCAAAACATAAAACACAATCAATCACTAATTAATCACATACCCAAAAATATGGGTAAATTAAAATCGATTTCAATGTCAACACATGCTTAGAAACATTTGCATAAGACCCCAAAATCTTTCTTTTATCCATACTAGGCCAAGAATTTGATACAAATGTTTAATTTCCTTAGCCACAACATATATACACAGGAGAACAATATTCATATATATCACACAAACAAGCATTAACATGCTAACAAAATCTTGATTCATTTGAAACACCGTATACAAACTTTTCCTACCCGGACCTGATAGTATAGGGATGACTCTAGGACAAACTAGACATCTAATCAACTTTATTAAAGATTCATTCGTATATCCCCTCTTTACTGCCACATGTTTTTTTCATCACTTCTGATTACCTAAAAAAATGTGGCAAACCACAAGGGTGAGACCCATGTCCCAACAAGAGATATAACCTCCAACAACATTTATTGATTATAACATTTTTAAATAATTAAACAGTTAAGCAGTTTAATCAGATATAACAAATAAGATCAACAATACCGATGATTAATAAAATACATAAAGGAGCAGATAATAACTATCATCATTAGCCATATTATCATCCTTTATCTTGTTGACAATATAAGCAATTCAGTAGCATATGCAGTTCTAGCATCATGAGTGTGACACCCCGCCTTTACACAGACAGCGAGATGACACACAAAAATGTGTGGAACCACATATTACCGAAAACACGGGTTAATTAAAACCGATTGCAGAAAGCATACATAAGAGAACTTTTGCATCCAGATCCTGTAGAGAAACATGTTATAAAATTATTACAAGCTTTGATATATGTCTACAGCTTATCGGAACCAGTTGTACTGTCAGCACCAGAGTTCATCACATGTTTATACATACATAATGGGCCACGTACGGCCAGCAGTAGGATATACCAAAATTACAACAACTAGTCATCGTGAAACGTCGTCAAACACCTCCGAGGACCTGAGAGTACATGGATGACTCTATGACTCTACTACAAAACTACCAAAACAGCAGCATGTCCATCTCTTACCTTCTACTGCTCTTCTTGCTGCTCGGCCGCAACCTCACGACCACCACCACGTCTAGAGCGATCACCTAAAAAGTGTGTAAGCCAGTGGGGTGAGACACACAGTCCCAGTGAGAAACATAACTCCCTACTGAAACTATAAAACCTCAGAAGATTAAAGCAATAAAAGTAGATAACTGATAAAGCGTATAACAAGAGCAGTACACTGAGCAAGACCATTATTCCCATCATTCTTACCAAGATATCCAGGAGGCATATAACCAAGTATTTCTTTATGGAACATGATTGACAAGATAAGCTTTATGGGCACTTATCACAAAATATAAGGATCGTACACATAACTACAAGGTATAACTAGATCAACTATATAAGCAAGGCCTCAATCAATGTTCCGTGTTTTGCTCTAAGCAAGATATACTATTTGGCTGGATTATGTTTTATTATGCCCTGGGGAAGTGAGTTGTCCCTGCTCAAATCCAACCTTTGGCTGCGAAGCCCAAAAATCCGGTGCCATACAAGGTCAATGGGAGAGCCGGACTCCATGACCTCACCTCCTCATGGTCAGTACATGAATCATCAAGCAAGACCACAGTCTTATGCTTATAGGGCCTCAACCTCTAGGTCAGCTCCGAAAGCTACCCATATCTCTAGCTCACCTCATCATAGGTGCTAGTACATACATTCGAGCCATGAACGCATCATGCTCATCATCACATATCCTGATCCATGGGTCTGTTCACCATACTCCATATATATCCTGAGTCTACTACCATAGTTGCACTCAACTCTTCCTATTTTAGGCTAGGGGAAACCTCGCATATTAAACAATATGTGCTCTAGGTAATCCCGTAGGATAAACCTGTTTCACCATCACCATGATACTGACGATGATGGATCTATGGCCAGGGCAAACTACATGATATATTCATCTATAATTAATTAGTATATTTTAAACCAATTGTTAAGGCAACCAAAGCATAAACATAGCCTTATAGAATTACATCATTACTGCCATCATCATGCTGTCCTGGGACCTCAATCCCTCATTATATCAACCACTGCCTCTCAAGGCTTCATAATCATGCATTAGCATTCTGGGAACGCATCCCTTATCTCATCATTAGAGGATAATGTTGGTATGTATGCCCTGAGAGACAATCATGGGATGATTTGTGGGATACATTAAGATTGATTTGATAAACATCAAAGGCAAGCTTCCAATTCTTTCTGGTTCAGTCATATGAGATAGTGATAGAACATATTGAATGTCTAGAGAATGACAATACTCAATGACGTATGCTTTCAGGTTGAGGACCTGAACGATGAGATCATACAGATGTTAAGAGTTTGTACATTCTCATTATGTCCCTAGTCGGATGTCATTGTGGAAGGTAGATAGACAACAATGACACACAAGACTAGATTGTGGTGTTGGTTGATGACAGAATCTCATTAGTCATGATATAGAGATATCAAACCAAACACATAGGTACTTGTTAGAGAACAAGTGTACCGGACAGACCCACCGTGAGTTTGACACATGGAACCATGACATGGTAGTCACAGTCAGTACTCACAGTGATGGTGGTGAGTGTGATTCTTTGACCTGAAATCACTACACTCAACACATGTCGTTGGGCACACTTTGACATCATCAAACGCAGTCCTAAAACATGGGTTGTTATAAAGGTGATGATTGGGTGGCTTTGACATATGGGGCTTTTGAGGGGTGAGTGATAGATATGGGATTTGTCCCTCCTGAGGGAGTATGATATCCATGGCCACTTGATGAGTAGGATTGAGAAAGGCGTGCATGCATGTGTGAATCAGTATGTGATATTGATGTCATACATATCTCTTCCAATCTACTATGAGATCAAGAAAATGAATGAACGTTGACAGGATGACTGTTCCATGCCTCGAGTTCATTCGGGATATCAGTGACAAAGGAATTATACATTCACTGTAACACCATTCATGGATTATAGGATTGAAAGTTGTTCTCCAACTTTCTATTTCACTTGGGTAGCACTAATGTGTGACTAGGCACCACTCTTTGCTTGTGAAGTCATAAGTGTTATGGACTTTCACTGCCAACGTGAAATGGACCTGCAGGGTCACACAATAGGATTTAACCTGGAAGAGGAGTTTTGTCCACAAACAATGTTTAGATTGATTACTAAAGGAGTTTAGTAGTTCAATTAAACACTCAATTAATTGATATCTCAATGTCATAATGTTCAAGGTGTTGGACACATTGATTGGAGTATCAGATTGATTGAAACTGCAATTGACTGATTCTGCACAATCTGCACTCCCAACTGATCGGCCCATGTGATGAACCGATCGGCTGAGCTTGGTGAACCGATCGGCTCAGATGGTGAGTCGATCGGCTCATGGACAGGGTGAAACAATCGTTTCAAGTGTTGAAACGATCGGTTCAACTGGTCCAACTGAGCAAGTTGGGAAAGTAGGATTGGTGAGAAATTTCTTTCCGTTTCACTTCCTAATTTGATTGGAACAAGGATTGGTATTTGATACCAATTAGAAAAAAAAGAAGGAAAGTCAATCGGGAACTGATCAGGACCACGAACCGACCGGTTCAGAAATGAACCGACCGTTTCATGGGTCCCAACCGATCGATTGAGGTGTCAACCGACCGGCTCAGGTCCCCAACCGACCGTTTCATAAATGAAACGATCGGTTCAGGTTGTGCAGTTGGTTGTTTTTTGTGGAAAATCTCGAACCCTTCTACTCCTGCTTTAGTCCCATATTGCCCGGGATAGAGAACCTTGTCCCATGACCCTCCTATATATAGGGGTATTGGGGGCTTCTCAAAGAACAGCTCAGTGCAACTAGTTGCTCTGTAAAGTTGTCGTTCTCTCTGGTTTTGGTAACCGAGAGAGCCCGAGCAAGTGCTACCCGATAAGGGAGGCACATCAAGAGAAAGACAACTGCAGAAAGCGACTGGTGGCAGGAGAGTGTGTCGGTGACTAGTACGCCGATAGGAGGGTGCGACTCCTTCCAATTCCTTGTGAGACAAGGAGATTGGAGTTCCAGGTGGTCCGTGTGGACTACTTCAGAGGCAGGATATTTCTGCCTCTCGGAGGATAGCTATCGATCCCGACAGTCCCGGTGAGACCAGGAGTCGTCAGTCTCGGTGCGACCAGGAGCTGCACAGACACCGTCCAAGACCGGAGGTGAAGACTGCTCAAGCCGCGAGGTATTGTCGCTGAGCAAGCCTCGGGACAAGGTATGATTTCACAAACCATCCTTTCCTATTGTATAGACGTTGACGTGTTTCCTTGTTCTGGGTTTGGGGAGGAAATTTTTTTGTTTCCGCTGCCTTCTCAACCTCTTCTAAAACCCAACAGTGGTATCAGAGCCACGTCAACTACTCTATACTTTAGGATTATCGATATGATCGATTTTGGTTTGTTGCCTTTATTTATTGCATACCATGCGAATAAAATTGGCTTTATGCATGTCCAATCCTAAATCCAAAAATCCCAATTTACATATATGATATGTATTATGAATGCACTTGATACACATCGCCCTTAAATGAGTTTTGTGGTGGATGTATAGTGTGGTTATGGCCAATAAACCCTATCTATGTATGGTTGTATGTGGTTGCTTGCATCTCGGTCTGCGCACCGATCTTCCTTATCATATTCCTGATGTAACTCGAAATAATTTGAGATTTCTTTCTTACCTTTGCTCCCCTCGAATGTAACTCGAGGTTTCTCTTTTTACAATGTAAAATAGGATAGAATTTTATTTCCTGTTATGTCAAAGAATGGAGGACATCCTGACGACAGCTGAGACGATCGGTTCAAGGCGTGAACCGATCAGTTAACGTTCGAGACGATCGGTTCAAGGAGTGAGCCGATCGGTTGATGACCGGTTCGAGGAGCGAGACAAGCGGGTGGCGGCCATGATGAGATGCATGACGACTAGGCAAACCGATCGGTTGGAGGAGCCAACCGATCGACTGGTGGCACCCAGCCGACCGACCTGATGGTGAGCCGATCAATCATGTAATGAGTTGATCAAACCCAGAAAGGCAAAGCACATAGTTCATCTTGTACAAGTTGCATGTGATGAAGACCTAGATGACCGTGATTCCTCTTGGCTCAAGGAATCACATTAGGATGGCCATAATCATCGCTTTTATCGTTTCACATGTTTTCTGTGGGATATAGCATGTATATGATACGTACTATATATTGTGGTGATTGGATATGTATATGTATATAAAACCAAATCCCTCATTAAATATTAAGTTTTAGATGCCTTCCAAATGCGACACACGTGAAAATCTTGATCGACCAAGTGTGGGCACGCCCTAGCGTGGTGCACCGTCTATCTCGTGGAAGCGTGAAGGATGGATATGTGGGTCTGCCCTAGCAGGGTGCATATTCATCGTGTTTGCTTTGGGTCAGACTTAACAAGGTGATCTAGATGGGATCTAGTACCTTGAGGCATGGAGGTGATCATGGCAAGGAGTTGTATATGACATCTTATCAAGAGTTGCATATGATGCAATTGGCAAGAGTTGCCTACCTGAGAGATCTAAGTTGTGGGTGACAACCCTAGCTGGTCCATGACTTAGAGGATTTCGGGATCTTGCCCACTAGAAGGTTGTACGCTGCAATCTTCCGAATTGATGGTGAGGGCTATCAATTTGAACTAAAATAGTGGGAGTGATAATTAATTAAAGGCCTAATTATATCGTCAACTTTTCAAATCAATCAAATAAATCAAAAAAGAGTTTTGGACTAAAATTGTATATTTTCCTTTTGTAGTACAAATGGCAACAAACAACAATCACTTTTCTTTGCGATCGGTCCTTGAAAAGGACAAGTTAAATGGGAATAATTTCCACAATTGGTTAGGACGTTGAGAAGCGTTCTCAATCAAAGAGCGAAAGCTCTAAGTCCTAGTTATACCAGAACCAGATGAACTCGATCCCACCACATCAATGGCTGAAAGTATGCTTATGGAAGCATACTGAGGATGACATTGATGAGGAGTGATTGATGTTGTGATCTCTGAACTATGAGTTGCAGAGACAACATGAGACATATAATGTCTCCAAGGCACTGTTCTAGTATGTCATGACTGAAGGAGATCCCGTAAGGTATTCACACACTCAATGTGATTGGGTATGTGGAAAACCTGACTAAGAAGGATTCCCTCTGAGCCAAGAGTTGGCTATTGGTATGATACTGCAAATGTTGCGAGAATCATACAATTCATGATGAACAACTTTGACAAGCGTTGACAGAGTTGTTGGATATGTTGAGGATAGTAGAGGCAAAGATGAAGAAAGACAAACCATAATCTTTGATATGATCAAAGAAAAGGTAATTCTTAAGGGCAAGGACAAGTGCAAAGCAAAGAAGTGTTCTGATGCTAGCCAGCAATCCAAGCCGTCTTCAGCCTCAAGGCACATGGGGAAAGGGTGTATGAGGGATTGCCCTCTATATCTGGAAGAACAAAAGAAGAAGGAGGCGACAAACGTCTCTACTTAAAGGTGTCATGAAAGTAAACTTGTAACACTTTTGAGGTATATGATACCAAGATGTAAAGTGTAAAGCACTCAATAAATGGGGCAAGTGTTGCCGCCATAGATAGGAGTACTTTAGTTTATTTTCAGCCTAAAAGGTATGTAATACAGTTATGAACTGCTATTTGCCAATAGACAGAAACACTATTTTTGCATTTTGTATGACAATGATGGCAATTAATAAAATTGATCTCAAAGATATGATCTTTATGGCAATGCCTTATTTATCTTGTGGTATTTGATATGCATAAGATAAAATGACACCTAAAGTTATTGATGACTCAAGCAATCAAATTAGCATAAATCATGAGAAATTCATATCTAGTTTCCATATGATGGATAAATCTAGACTCTTTTGGTTAGAAAACCAGTAAGAGACATGAATATCTTGAACATGATTAATCAATCTTCACTAATGGTAGTGGGAGAATGATTATCCTATTAGGTATAATACATGTGATGTATTTACATACCTTTTGGAACAAATGCTAATACTTCAAATGGTGTTTAGAGAAATACCAATATGAATATCTTGAAGTGTTCAAGATTATCATAGAAGAAGTGCAAATTTGGTAAAGTGTTAATTCTTGATGAGATCAATGAATGAAATACTTGGACCAAATGTTTGAGATCCTTATGAGTGATTATGATAGTGTATCATAGTGAACTCATGATTAAGGTGATGTCTAAATCAAGAAGGAATCATACTCTAAGGAGTTAGAGAATGCTTATCAAATAACTGAATTCTTATTAATAAAAGAATACCCCACACTAATAAAGGACATTAAGAATCGCAAGGAGTTGTAAGTTCTTATATCCTTGACGGATACACCTCGTTTATCTATGTGATGAGTTGTTCATGTGATGACTCAACTATCTAGATGAATATGAGGAACCGAATTTTGAGTTATGGTTTATGACCATTACATCCTAAATGACATCCATGTGAACCATAAGGTATGGCCTTGATGGTAGCACTGATTGGATGAAATCCATAAGTGCAAATGAGTCTTAAGTGTTAAGACACATGGATAACATTTTGAGAAGGATGATGCTTGTTGATTGCAACTTAATGACTAAGAAATTTGGCATATGGATACTAAAACCACATTCCTATGAGGAATAAAACAAGGATGTGTACGTGACACAACCTATAAGGTTTATGAATACACTAATGCAAATGAAGTCTATAAGTTACAATGGACTAATCAATGTGATTGATTGAGTACAAGCAACTCAGAATTGGATCTTTACTTTGATGATATAGTCAAAGGGTTTGACTGATATGTCAAAGATAAAGAAGGGATCTGAGATTTAGTGAGAGCGTGTTCACATTCCACATGTTGATGTGAAATGGAAATGTTCTAGAATGGAAATCCAAAAGTGGAAAATATCTTTAAGGAAGATAGAGTTGTTTCCTATGAGATAGGAATAGAGATCTATAGAGATAGTTCTCGAAAACCTCTTGACCTGAAAAGAGAAAGCATACATTGGCAATCTGTACTGAAGGATTCAGTATGCACAGATTCAGTGGGAGAAAACTTGTCCATGTTACATGGAGTTAGTATCCCAAGGCCAAGTGTCCAATTCTTATGAAGAATGGGAACACTAAGAATAGATGTGGATCTATCATGTATGTAATCATCCCATTATCTTGCATGGCAAGAACAAAATGCATTCATCATCTTGTATGTATGACATGGCAATATGATGTGCTCATCCTGATAACTCGTATGTGAGACATGACGAGTGGATGTCTGTCTACTTCTAGTAAGGGTTATTGGAATACCATGAGAACTTGATAAGTACTTGAGAAGTACTAGTTCTATGGATATAAGGAAGAGTTCAATGTAAAGAGTTACATTGATGCGAACTTCTGAAAGGACAGAAAATTAATCGCAAGTTATATATAAGATATATAAAAGTGAAAGTTTGTTGATAATTGGGAGTGTTCCAATAAAACCATTTAAAGGGAAATGCCTAGTATCCGTGTGTTAGAGAACAACAGTGGATACTATATGGATCTGGAAGTTCATGAGATGAACTTATAGATATTCCACTCATTGATGACAAGTATGGAATCCTTGATCATGCAATGTGACTAAAGGTTAGCAAAGGAATACTAGATCGCATATTACGACAACTCCATCTCATACATGTGACGTACATCGAAGAGATGAGAGACATGCAGTTAAAAACTGACTTTGGCAAGGTGTTGCCATAACTCACTATGTTCACACTAGAGCACAATAACATATGGGACATGTTTGTAGATCACTATGAATATGATTCAAGGGTGATTGGCTCGCAGTGCAAGTGGGAGTCTGTTGGTATGTATGCCCTGAGAGCCAATCATGGGATGATTGGTGGGATACATTAAGATTGATTTGATAAACATCAAAGACAAGCTTCTAATTCTTTCTGGTTCAGTCATATGAGATAGTGATAGAACAGATTGGATGTCTAGAGAATGACAGTACTCAATGACGTATGCTTTCAGGTTGAGGACTTGAACGATGAGATCATACAGATGTTAAGAGTTTGTACATTCTCATTATGTCCCTAGTCAGATGTCGTTGTGGAAGGTAGATAGACAACAATGACACACAAGACTAGATTGTGGTGTTGGTTGATGACAGAATCTCATTAGTCATGATATAGAGATATCAAACCAAACACATAGGTACTTGTTAGAGAACAAGTGTACTGGACAGACCCACCGTGAGTTTGACACATGGAACCATGACATGGTAGTCATAGTCAATACTCACAGTGATGGTGGTGAGTGTGATTCTTTGACCTGAAATCACTACACTCAACACATGTCGTTGGGCACACTTTGACATCATCAAACACAGTCCTAAAACATGGGTTGTTATAAAGGTGATGATTGGGTGGCTTTGACACATGGGGCTTTTGAGGGGTGAGTGATAGATATGGGATTTGTCCCTCTTGAGGGAGTATGATATCCATGGCCACTTGATGAGTAGGATTGAGAAAGGCGTGCACGCATGTGTGAATAAATTAGTTTTAATTTTTGCCCCTTTTTAGGGATGTGATTAATTAGTGATTGATCATGCTTTGGTTTTTATTAATCACGTTTAGTGTGGCAGGTTGCCACATTGAAGGACGAGGACTCGTTACAAGAGTGAGTAAGTCCTTGGTTAAGGCTGAACACTGTGTGTAAATCCTTGGAGAATGCAGAAGACTCTTGGTCAAGCATATAAGTCCTTTGTAAGGTTGTTGGCTCCCTTGCTAAAAAAAGGGAAGCTAACTTACCTTTGAACTTGTAGACATTGGTCACTTGATGTAAGTTCTATAATGAACCATAAGGAGTGACTCAAGGTTGACAACCCTAGAGATTGACCCTTCAAGGTAGTGGAGATACATCTTTTAAGAGGAAACCACTATAAATAGTTTCTTCACTTGTGGGTCGTTCAAGCTCTCACTCCCTTTATTTTCAGACTTGCACTGTTATCATGGGAAACACCTGGGAGATCTAGTGAATTTTGTTTGTGTGAATTTATCTCAATTCAAACCCCCAGCCCATTAGGTCTAATAGTACAAACATATTTCAAACGCAAGGTTTGGTCCAAACTTACTGAAATATCTCACCTTCATGTTGGACCCTTAGTGCATGAAAAGTAAATTTCTCCTGCATTCATGGGAGTGTGTAAAAGGATATGTTTGGTATTCCATAGAACCTTCACATGGATCATCCCTACACTATAATTTTCATGTGGGCATAGAGGGTATATGATAGATAGAGGATATATGTCCTTAGCTTAGATTAAATGGTAGGAAGTTCCAACTTGTCATAGTATGGTCCCAATAGAACCATTGGGTGATTAGTGTGAATTATCTATTTTTCTTTTAATGATGGGTCAAAAGCATAATTTATTATATAGGGAGTAGGTTTGGTCATACCATGGGTGTGAAGGTTTAGGGTTGACTGTGTATCATTAACCTTTCACCTATAGGGTGTTTCTTGACTATTAATGGGAGAACCACGCTTTTGACATTGTATTTGATCCTCAAGTAGGATGAGCCCTACTCTAGATTCTACTGTCTCTATGTTTAGTTTCTATTGGTCCACTATCCATATAGGGAAAAGTGGAGGCAAAGTCATGTGAGATGATATGAAAAAGGAAAGTAGGGGCTCTTTTTAAGGTCTTACACCAAGATCAAATGGTACATGTTAAGGTCATAGTATAGGACTATGTGATATCAATATGAGGTTGATAGTCTAGTTTCAGGCCATGGTCTAGTACAATATATGTGTGGGTGAAATCTCATTCAAGTAAGAAATCATTTGGATCTAATCGAGTTAGCATGCATGGAGTATGGGTTGGAAGTTGACCTTGATTTGGATGGTATGTCCATATTTGATAAGTAAGTAGCCTTACAACATAATTCGTAGGCCAGTTCAAATTGAAAATTCTCTCAAAAGAGTAGCCTTTTTTTAGTCAGGGTGTAGAACTAGGCATGGAGGCATGTGTACCTCGACGTTGAAGCATGTGGCCCATATGGCATGAATTTGGGTGCGATTCATTCATGAAAGGTTAGGTAGATTTTTGGCATGAGGACAAAAGGTTTCAAATATGATTTGATAAGGTCAAGATTTCCTGAAGAGGTTTTCATGAATTGGGCACCCTTTCGGTGTAATTTATTGATGGTACTACTTGAAAGGGTCTAAAAAGGTGTCAAAGATCTTGAGATAAATCATGCATACTTTTAGTGAGTAAAATATTTTAGACATGAGTAGTAAAATCAAGAGATGAGATCAAACAGGGTAGCATTTTGGCGTGATTTGGGTGATATAAGTTTAGATATGAGTGGTGGGTTCAAGCAATGAGATCAAAATTAGACAACCTTTTGGCATGGATCATGACTATAGATCTTTGGAAAGTGTTTCAAAAGTATGAGATACATTGAGAGTTTAATTTGTGCATCCTTTGAAAACAAAGTAGGCCACATAGAAGATGTCTATTATTTCCCAAAGTCAACATTGTGGATGGATAAAAATTGGTGGCCAAGGTGTAGGATAAGCTAAGAAATTGTGTATATGATTGTTGAATTTATGAGAGATTGGTGGTAGTGGTTGACTTACTTTAAAAAAAATGAATTTGTTAGAAAAACAATGACTAATCATTACAATATTATAAACAAGTGGAAATTTTGAAGGCATACAACAAATAACAATCTTACAAAGTAAAGTGATCAAGTCAAATTGTGAAAGAGGAAGCTTCCCTCATTTATCTCATGAGTTTATAAGTTATTTACACCCTCACTCAAGCATGACCTGTATGGGAGCATCGTATGATCTTTTATATTTGGATACTACTCCAGATACACCTTGTGACTTCTCTTTCTCTGTTATGTTTTTACATTTGTTTTAAAACAAACTAGGAAACTAATTATGAAACAAAAGGGAAACAAATAAACAAAAAGGAAACTTATAGGAAACCTTAAAAAATGGAAAGGAAAGATAAATGTATAGGAAACCCTAAATGGAAACTCAGATGAAAAAAGAATTTGATATAGAAAAAGAAGCAACTCAAGTTGTCTATATATCCATAATGAATCTATAGACTTTTTTTCCCTTAGAGAAAATTTGTATAAAGAAATCTTAGAGTTCATTTTAAAACCAAAAAAGTATGAATGGTGAGGAATACATAGTCTTCATCTTGTTTTGCAAGGAAATCTATAGATGGATGCTTAAATCAATGGCAAAATAGGAGAAAGATAAAAAACAACCCCATCTGAATGTGGATACCACACGAAAAATGTGGCCCTATGACTGGGATCGGCAATCTTGTTACAACTAGGGAATGTATTAGGAACCTCCTACATCTCCTAGAAAATTAGTGTTGTGTTTGAAATTTCAAGTTTGTGAAAAGCATTCAATTTGGGAGAATGAAAAAAAACATGTGACTAAGGTGTCTGAGTCTTTATGGGTTTAAGATAATGGCAGAACTTTCCATCATCTTCTTAAAATACTATAGTTTTTAAAGGGATTCTGACCACCTCAATGGCTTTCACAATAGAGATCCATTCGAGCAATTGGAGAAATGTAAGAAATTAAGAGAGAGGGATGATTATAAAGGAAATCCATTCTGAGCTAGATATAATTTCTAAAGAAATAACCAAAATATACAAAGGAGACAACTATATTATCATGGCAATTCTCTGGTTATGCAATTCTAGTTGAGGAGTGATTCTATGGAAAGCAAAGATATAGTTCAATTAAGCATGTCAATGTTGTTATTTCACGATATTTGAGCCGATAGATAGGCAATTGTTATGCAAGATGAAAAATATATAAGCATTTATGATATGAACAAGCAATTGTTGTGATCTAGATTTAGTAGTTAAGATGAACAATTAGAACAATGCAACTAAATCTAGAGGCGTTGGTGCCTCCTTACCGTTTCTAAAACCTCTTAATCTACTGGAACCATCGTTCTAGAAGAGGGATCTGTTGACCTAGAGGTTATACATTGTCCATATTTTGATAATGGCTTAACCATTCCATTCATATGTATCTAATATATGTATTCAAGATTGATTTCAGGTGTTAGGTACATGAAAAGGATCAAAATTCACAAGCCCTAATTTGCTCAAGTTCAAGTCAAAAGCTATACAAGTGTGTAATTTGGGAAATCCATGTAAATGACCTTAGAAGATTTTTGTAATCACTTGTATTGATGTATTGGCTTGTAACTAAGATGAGAAAATTGGTTGGGACACTTAGAACCAAGTTCTAATCACTTTTGATGTACTTTAGAAAATTGATCACAGGCAGTCAATCGGTCGAGTTATAAACTCGACCGATCCACTAGGATCAATTATCTGAAGAGTGCATCAGTCGAGTTGTGTTTTCATAGAACTCGACCGATGGGGTTACTGATCAAACACAACTTTCATTGGTCGATCGAGTTTCCCCAGGACAAACTCGACCGATGGTTTGAAATTTGGGTTTGTCTTTTACCCTATCGGTCAAGTTACCTTTATTGAAACTTGACTGATTGCACAGTACGGAAATTGCAGAAAAAGTGATTGTGATCGTTGGTGAGTTATTTGGGCAAAAATAGATTTGTTGCCTTAGGGGAAAATGGTTGTTTTTTGACCCTAAGTGTACCCCAACTCAAAGGGGAACCCTCAGCTATAAATAGGACCTCTTGGAGTTCATTCTAAGGTTGCTCATTCCATATATGCTTGGTTCTTACTTAGTTGAGAGTGTTGCACACCTTTGAGCCCCTTTCTCTCTCTACCTTCAATTCAAATCTGTGACTGTGAGTGAGATAGGATATGTTATAAGAGAGCTACCCCATTTATTCATGTAAAGCTCTCCACCTCTTCCTACCCCCTTTCCTATTAAAGAAAAGGCTGAAGATCTTCTCCGATGAAGGAGAAGGAGTTGTTGTTCTTCAAGGTTGAAGAAAGCAAGGTGTTCTAGATCTCTAAGTAAAGGATATAGGCAAGGCAGAAGCTCAGAAGGATAGGTAATTCCTTGAAGGCCAAAGACTTGAAGAAGGAATGGGTAAGTCCATGTTGATGGCTGAAGACTCCATGGTTCAAGTGGGTAAGCTCCTTCTATAGGTTGAAGATCCTTGCTTGAGGTACTAAGCCCTTGGATGAATGTGGTTTTGTCTTGTAATCTTATGATGATAATATTATGATGAAATATAAGAGTACCAAGATTGCAAAGTCCTAGAGCCTAACCACCTCAAGGTAGTGGGTTGACTCACTTCAAGTTTGAAGTGTGGAACCACTCTAAACCACTTTGTCCAAGTGTATGCTCTTGTCTCTCACCCTTGCTATGCATGTTAGTTAGGATCTCAAATTGGCTGAATGTTTAAGATTCTACACTTGATATAATTTGGTGGTCAAATTCATTTTGTGAGATTTGTGAAGCTCTATTTGTTGGGTTTTTGTGGAGAAAACATGCACGGCGGAAGTAACAAATTTTTTTTCCACGCAACCCGAAACAGGATCTCGTCGACAATAGCATATTCGGAAGGAGTGTTTGTGGGATATACCTTATCGCAGAGTAAGTCCGGTGATGTCCCACTGCACGATGGTGTGCAACGTTATTGACCTACATGGACGGAACTTCTCTCCCGTTCATTGAGTGCGTTGCAGGAAGATCTGGCAGCTTTTCTTTGTGCAGTGATGTACGTTGCTCGTAGCGCATATGGATGGTCATACATGTCCTCTGAACACAGGCGTCTCAGCGTCTGCGTCTCTACTTCGTCCACGCAGATGGACTGGAACTCCACGCCGCGCTTCCTAAGTCGATAGAAAGCAGTCGTCTCTATGCGGCGGCGTGCTAGCATCGCGGTGCTCTCCTTTCTCTCCTGAGGACGGTGACAGCTAGGGTTTACGTATGTGAGCGTAAACTGAAAATTCTCTCTCAATATCTTATATAGATATCGGTCATCAAGCTCCTTTAAATAGGAGATGAAGGGAAGTAGGGTTTCCTAAACCCATCGGTAAATATAAACACTATGTTAATTAAAATGCTTGTGGATTAATTAGAATATTCTAGAATTCATTAATTAACCAAATAATTGCATTAATTGATTAATTTATATCTGACTCCATGCAATCGCTTGGGATGGCTCTATGGGCATATATACCAACACTACTCACCCCCTCTAGAGCCCTTGATCCAACAAGTGGTATCAGAGAAAGTCTTATCTAAGATAATTCCACAAGTAGGAGAAGATGGGCAATTTAGCACTTGGATCTCTCAACTTAGAGGGAATCTTCTCCATGCGACCTCCGCTCTTCAACGGAACCAACTTCCTCTATTGGAAGAGAAGAATGTAGTTCTATCTCCAAGGAGTAAGCTATGAGATGTGAAAGGTGGTGCATCTAAAGTATGAAGATCCAAAGGGGGAAATCTCCACATGGACGGAAGCTCAAACGAAGCAAGCTCAACTCAATGCCAAAGTTGTGAGCATCATCTATGCAGCCCTCACCCCATCCGATTTCAACCGGATCTCCTCTTAGGACACCACACATAAAATTTGGAACAAGCTATGTGTCACCTATGAAGGAACGGAGCAAGTGAAGGAAGCCAAGATCTACATGCTTGGTGGTCTACTTGAGAACTTCAAGATGGGCAAGAATAAAAGAGTAGCGGATATGTACACAAGGCTAAATGTGATAATCAATGGATTGGAAGCCCTTGGTAGTGTGATGGACAAAGGCACTATAAACTCCAAGATCTTAAGATCTCTTCCAAAGAGATGGGAGCCCAAGGTGACATCCATTAAAGAAGTGTACAATCTTAGTGAATTGTCAACTGAGGAGCTAGTTGGCAACCTTCAAGCCCATGAACCAAGGCTTGATAAGCAAGAAGAATAAGAAAAGAGAGAAGAGAAGGAGTCCAAGAAGATCAAGGACACAGACTACAAAGCTCAAATTGAAGAGATGGTTCGGCAGTAACAACTTGCTCTCAAGTCTCCTACTCCTTCCTCAAGTGAAGATGAAGGCCCGAATGAGTGTGAAGAAAACTACTCCAAGGGCAAACACTTCAAGGGGAAGCCTTTTTCATCAACTCCTAAATGCTATGAATGTGTCCAAAAAGGTCATTACAAGAGTGACTACCCCAAGGCCAAGAAGAGCCATCACAAGAGCAGCCACAAGAAGGATAGGCAAGTACAAGAGAAAGGAGAAGAAAGAAAGAAGAAGCAAAGATGTAGCTCATGCGGCTTGGGAGGAGTCTTCCCCAAGCTCTTCAAGCTCCAAATATGGAGAATGGCACCTTGCTCTCATGGCCTCTACAAGTGAAGATGTAGGTGAGGTAAGTGAGGTAAGTGAAGTCAATTTGCATGAGTTGTCTAAGGAAACTCTTATTGATATGTTTAATGCTTGCCGGTCATCTTTTACTAAATGCAAATCTAAAAAGAAAAGGTTAGGCAAGATAATGGATGATCTTTATGCTAAAATTGATATTCTTGATCAAAATGAAAAAACTGCACCTTGATAGCATAGATTCTTTGCAAGGGAAATTTTTTGACCTTGAGCTCCAATACAATGAAGTAGAGGTTGAGAATGGTGTCTACCTTAAGACTATTGCATATCTTAAGGAAGATAACCAAAGATGCCAAGATGAGATAGATGTTCTTAAAACTAAAAAATGTAGAACTTAATCTCATTGATGAAGCTAGGAAGTAAGAAACTCATGCTTATCAAAAGGAAATTTCTTTTGCTAAAATATGAAAATGCTAAGTTGCTTGCTCAAGTTAATGATATATCATCTAGACCTATTTTGCAAAGTAATGAGCTAGCTAGCACTACTTTAGAATGTGACTCTTTTCATACTAAAGCCCTCTGTCTAGAGGCCGATCTATTGCATGCTAGAGATGATCTTGCAAGTTTATCTTCTACTATCATTAACCTTAGCGATGATAATGCTAAGTTAAGAGCTTCTTTTAAAAAAATTCTTACGGGAAAGAAATCCCTTAATGTTGTCCTAGAACACTCTACCAAACAAATTGGTACTAGTGGTTTAGGATATGATGGGACTGCTCCTGTAACGACCCCGCCTCCCGGTAACCCCCAATTAAGGGAGACCGAAAGGACGGAGCCATTAACCAATAACCCGGATCAAAGGTTCGACAAATAATCATTAACAATTATTAAATTTTACCAACTATACTGAAAAGCGGTAAGAAAATAAACTTTGCATACCTTTTGAAAACTTGGATCTCTAAACTTCTATCCACTTAAGGATTCTACTCTAACTAATCCTCCTTGTATTTTACTTCATGTATTTCACAATATGACGATTTATTGTTTGTCCTTTTGGTTTGTACCTAAAACGCCGACAAACAAAATGTCGGTCAGCCGAAGCTGGTATGTGGGGGAAACAATAATCATGTAAATATGTTATCAATGTAATCATTCAATTAATCATTTAACAACCAAGATTACGTTTTAGATATAACTCTACGATCCAAGAGTACCCCATCCTCTGTGTTGTCCCCATTAAACCCCTCATGGTCCCACCTATAGGTGAACCAGTTTCTAGGGTTGAGTCACATGGCACTACTCGTAAGTAGCCCACTCCTTAACTCATGGCAGGCTAATGAGTCTCATGGCACTACACGTAGGTAGCCCACTTTCTAACTCTCGGTAACCTAGACCTTGCTCTAGGATTACCCATTTTTTTAGCCTTTTCAAAGCAACAGAGGTGGACCCGGATCTAGCCAGTTATATACGCACATTTATAGTAATAATCATAGTCACTTAATAGTTGCATGAAATAAATAAACATCCAATGGTTATTTTCAAGCAACCGATTAAAACTTCGGGAATCGCCGTGAAACTAGAGCGATTATTCATAAGCGTAACCACATACCTTATTCCTTGCAGAAACCATGCAGAACATCATAGACTTTATGAGTGTATCCAAACATCCAAGCAACCAAACATATAATCAACAATATCTGAAACATGTATACTACATATGTGTCACCATGTATTCACATTACATTACTCAGATCTAGATGTGCTCCTAAACTAGGGTTTAGGGTTATTTCTTGTTTGGACTAAGGATTAGGGCTACAAACCCTAATTCCATCATATTATGATTTATAAGATTACATATTCAGTTATGCATATTAGGTGAAACCCTAATTATCAATTTAAGCACATAAGATTACCCGTGGCGCCTAAATCACATTACTAACATTAAGATTATAACAAGATGTTCACGTTGGTTTCAAAACCCTAAATCTATATGTATGAGATTATTGATCATCATTATCAACAATTCCTTCATTTTTCATGTCTAGATCAGGTATTAGCTTAATCATGAACGGACATATTCAATTAAGCATCAGATTAAGGCAAATTCAGGTTTTCCTTTACATTAAACACATCTAAACACGTATTGCGCATACTTTTAGAACATGAAGCATAGTCAGGTTCTAATAATATTTTATTTCAATTCCTCTCGTTTTTCTGAGCAAGATTCATATATTACTTGTCTACATCCGATCATCCTAGCATTTTCTATAATTCTCGCAAGTTATATCATTAATCAGCCAATAGGGAAACGCCAAGTCAGTAGTTATTACCTTTTATTAGTTGACCAAGAGAAAGAACGAAAGGACTGATGTGCCCTTGCGCATCACGCATACCTCGAGGGGCATATCTGTCATTTGGCTATAATCTTCCCTTACCCCGTGTCGGGCCTCTTGCTGCCCTACGTGGCTGGGTGATCCCGCCTCCGTCGACGCTGTGGGAAAGGCCATCTTCGGCGCCCTCACCTCCTTCTCAAACTACAGGTGTCGGCTGCTAGGTCCCTTCCCACATCGTTGTCGTTCCAAAGCTCTCGTCTTCCTCCCTGCGGGATGCTCTCCTCAGATTGCCGCAAGCGTTGCAGCCAGTGCTGCCGGCTGGTGGCGTCGTCCTGCAGAGCACGCCAAGACTCCTCTCGTCCTCCTACTCCGACGGGGTTCGGCTACACCCCGATCGCCCTTCCTTCCCCTTCATCCCAGGTGCCCAACACCAACTTCCAAGGTCCAAACACCATCTTCCGCACAGTTGTGCTTCCGTGCGTACATGTCGTGTCGAAGATACCACATCCGTCGTCCCCTCGCCATCTCCCAGGCATCATCTCGAGAAGCTGGCATCGCCCTCCTCATCCTCATCACATGCCACCTCCTCACAGCCACCACCCCAACACGTATGAGATTGGGAGCACCACTTCAGACGCAGATGCAGACGATGCATCACTTGCTGACTCCGCTCTAGTTCATCATGAACTGGAGATAGGAGGAAGACGTTGTCGTGGGCGGCGTTCCAAGTGACTTCAGGGTATCCGGCTTTGCGGAAGAGATGGCTGAGGACGATCGCAGGTCCATGAGAAGCCCCGCTGTTCTGGTGTTTCTCTAGGGATCAATGACGAATAGGCAACAGATGAGGGTGGCATGCCTGGGATCATTGTGATGACCCTAGGATCTTTATATATACTAGAAGGAAGTTTAGGGTTAGGAAGAGGACGGAAAAGAGGAAAAGAGGGTTATGGCTGAAAGCTTTGGTTTCCTTCTTCATGCATCCTGTAGACACACAAATATATATGTGTTTTCTCATGTGTTCCCTCTCTCATTTCTCCTAGAGGTATTTTAAAATATGTTCTTCCTTTCTCAAAGATATTCCCTCAAAATCAATTTGGAAGGATTATATTTGTCCTCCAAGAAAAACTTAGTTTTTATTTTGTTAACCATAAGTCACGAAAGGAAACTCCTTCTTTCTTATTAAAAAGATTGGTTTTGGCAACAAAAGTCCATAAAGGGAAACACATATTCACATGATGTACATTAAATGATTTGATCCTTAAACCATTAGGAAGGATTTCATCACTCAAAATCTAGATTAATCTTTTCTCTTTTCGTTCTTCATTAATTTCAAGTATATAAAAGATAAACTGAAATATTCATGTTTGATGTCGCAAACATGGTGTTGCCAAACATTCTATTTCTAAGAATGACTAGATAATTATCCTTTTAAGTATCTTATATCGAAAGTCATTACTGAGTATTTATGCATGAATTCCTTTTATCTTTTTATCTTTTTCCATTATTTGGACTTTTCCTGTTTTCTTCTCTTTTATATCCATTAATGGATTAATTTAATAATAGGAATCATGAAATTCCTATCCAAAGGGATATTTGAAAAGAAATCCATCCTTTGAAGCAAAGCATACAACTTTTTTTAATTAAGTCCAAATTTATAAAATGAATACATTTCAATTATGAAAACATATGCAAAATAGAGGTTGTAATAGCTCCTAAGGGTAAGAACAAGAACAAGAGTAAGGGTAAGAAGAAGAGTGTGGAACCTCCTATCTTCCATGGAGAGACTTCCAGCTCTAAGAACCCAATGGTATGTGTTCATTGTAAATGTGATGATCATTACTCTACTTATTGTCCTTACAAGCCAAAGGGGACCAGCCCAAAGATGAAATGGGTCCCCAAGCTAACCCCAGATTCCAAAGTTTGAGTTGGGTATCGACATCCTTCTTTCATGTAGGTCAAAAGAAGGTGGATTGTTGATAGTGGCTGCTCAAAACATATGACAAGTGAAATCAGCCATTTCAACAAATTCATGAAAAAGAAAGGAGGATCGGTGACCTTCGGGGACAACAAAAAGGGTAAGGTAATAGGTGAGGTTGATGTAGGCAACGAGCTAAGTATCAAAAATGTTTTGCTTGTTGATGGTCTACATCACAACTTGATAAGTGTAAGACAACTTTGTGATAATGGATATCTTGTTCTATTTACTTCTTTAGAATATTTGCTTCTAGATTCCCTCACTTACAATGTCATATATAAGGGAACTAGAAATGGTAATCTTTATGTTATTTTTCTTGATGCTCTAAAGACCGTACTTGATAGATGCGTGGTTGTGGATAAAAATGATATTTCTCTTTGGCATTGCCGGTTGGGTCATGTGAATATGCATCAAATGAAGAAATTGAGAAAAAAGGAATTGGTTCGGGGACTTCCCAAATTAGATTTTGAAAAGGATGAGGAATGCCAACCTTGTACACAAGGCAAGCAAAAAAATCCTCCTTCAAATCCAAAGGAGTCCTCAGTACCAAAAGAGCTCTTGAGCTTCTTCATATTGATCTATTCGGACCTATGAGAACTCAAACGCTTCATGGTTCCAATTATTATCTTGTGATTGCTGATGATTTCTCTCGTTATACTTGGACCTTCTTTTTCGTTTCTAAAAGTGATACTCTTGATATTTTCTAGAGCTTTTGTAAACGAGTTGAAAATGAAGCTTCTTGTAGGATTGTTTCTATCCACAGTGATCATGGGGGAGAGTTTGAAAATGATCTTTTTGAGCGCTTTTGTGAAAAATTTGGTTACTCACACAATTTCTCTTCTCCTCATACACCTCAACAAAATGGGGTAGTAGAGAGAAAGAATAGGTCACTATAGGAGATGGCTAGGACCATCCTTCTAGAATATGACATTCCTAAGAAGTTTTGGGCTGAAGCCGTTAGCACCTCTTGCTTTGTGCAGAACTGATTTTTTACGCATCCTTCTTTGAAGAAAACCCCCTATGAGTTATGGTGTGGTATAAAGCCATCCATTGATTTCTTTCACATTTTTGGATGTCCTTGTTTTATTTTAAACACGAAGGATTCTCTCAACAAGTTTTATTTGAAATCATACAAGGCTTTTTTCCTAGGCTATAGCACTACAAGAAGGGCTTATAGAGTTTTCAATATTGAATTGTCTAAAATTGAAGAATATATTAATGTTAAGTTTATTGAAACTAACCCTGTTGTTGGAAAGAATGTTGTTGATAATGATGTTGCAGATGACTTAATTCCTATCTTAAAAGATCTCAACATCAACAACAAAAGTAAGAAGGTGGTTGAAGTATAATATGAAGAGAAGAAGGATCCCACTCCTCACTTTGCAAAGAATCATCCCAAGGAGCTAATCATTGGCAACCCATTTGAGAGAGTGAAGATACAAGCTACCTACAACAAAGAACAAGTAGACAGTGCCTTCATCTCACAGCTAGAGCCAAAGAACATCAAGGAAGCTCTTAGAGATAATGAGTGGATCCTATCCATGCAGGAGGAACTAGAGCAATTCGAGAAGAATCGAGTGTGGACTCTAGTGCCAAGACTAAGTGATAGAAAAATCATTAGCACCAAGTGGGTCTATGAAAACAAGCTTGATGAGAAAGGCAAGGTGGTAAGGAACAAAGAAAGGTTAGTGGCACAAGATTACAATCAATAGGAAGGTATTGATTTTGATGAAACTTATGCTCCTATTTCTAGACTTGAATCTATTAGAATGCTACTTGTCTTTTCTAGTTAAAAAATTTTCTTGCTATATCAAATGGATGTTAAAAGTGTGTTTTTGAATGGTACAATCGAGGAGGAAGTATTTGTTGCCCAACCTCCGGGCTTTGAAAATGACAAGCTACATAATCATGTTTATTTGTTGCAAAAAGCTCTCTATGGACTGAAACAAGCACCTCGAGCTTGGTATGAGAAATTAAAGAACTTTTTTTAGACAATGGCAATGTCATGAGCAAAGTTGATTCTACTCTATTTCTAAAACACACTTCTAGCAATTTTCTTATAATTAAAATTTATGTTGATGATATCATTTTTGGCAGAACTGATCTTGATCTTTGCAAGGAGTTTAGTTCTCTTATGTAGAGTGAGTTCGAGATGAGCATGATGGGTGAGATGATTTTCTTCCTCAGCTTCCAAATCAAGCAAACCAAAGATGGAAACTTCATCAACCAAGGTAAGTACACCAATGAACTACTCAAATGCTTTGGAATGGAGAACATGAAGCCGATGGACACACCCATGTCCAACACTGCAAAACTTGATAGAGATGAAGAAGGTGAGAATGTAGATGAGAAGCTCTATAGAGGTATGATTGGAAGTTTACTTTATTTAACTGCCTCTAGACCTGATATTATGTTTAGTGTTGGTTTGTGTTCTTGCTTTCAATCAAGTCCTACAAAATCACATCTTATTGTTGTTAAGAGGATTTTGAGGTACTTAGACAAGACTCGAAATTTTGGTCTATGGTACCCTAATTCAAGGGACTTTACTCTTATAGCATATAGTGATGTGGATTACGCAGGATGTTTGGTTGATAGAAAGTGCACAAGTGGCACTTGCTTCCTTCTAGGACCATGCTTGGTGTCTTGGTTCTCCAAGAAATAGAGCATTGTGGCATTATCAACTATCGAGGCTAAATACATCACAGTCGGGAGTTGTTGTGCCTAGGCCCTATGGATGAAGGAAATCTTCCAAGACTTTAACATACATTTTGATGCTTATCCTATCTATTGTGATAATACTAGTGCAATCAATCTTTCTTATAATCCTATATTGCATAAAAGAGCTAAATATATAGATGTTCGCCATCATTTTCTTCGTGATCACATTTCCAAGAAGGGTATTTATATCATGCATGTGGACACAGAAAATCAGTTGCCGGACATTTTCACTAAACCTCTAGCTAGAGAGCAATTTAATTTTATTAGATCTAAACTGCTCATTGTTTCTTTGGATGATATTGACATGTTATCTAGCTAGTTGTTTCTATCTTATATGTCTTGCTCATGCTTTACTCACCTTACTTGCCTAAAATTGCTTAATTTGCTTGTCGACATGCTTAGTTTCACTTGTTTTTGGGCTTTTATGGAATTTCTTGGTTTTATCACCAAATAGTACCTAATGATGAGTGATATGTGCCTAAGTATGTTCAATATACATAATAGACTTGAAAAATGAATTTAATTAGCATTCATATGGCTAGAAATTAAGTTTGATGGTTTTAGGTCAGGTTGACCATCGATCGAGTTTTGCCCAGGACAAACTCGACTGATCTGTGGCAAGAGCTATTCTAAAATGATCCAATCGGTTGAATTTCCGACTCTCGAAACTCGACCGATCAGCATGCTGAAACCAACTTAAGTTTGGTTCAGCCGACTATTCTCCCTCTCAACTAGAGAATAGCTGACCGATTCCTCTTCTTCTAGCCCTAAGCTCTCTACCCTAGCCCTAAACTTCCCTATCTTAGCCCTTTCTCGACCTAAATAGGTTGACCTAGACCTCCCTGGTTGCTCCCTGGTGGTGTTTGGATGGTTTTTTAGGCTTGTTTGGTGTGTTTACTCTTTTCTCCTCTTCCTTTTCACCTTCATGGATTCTCATAGGAGAAAACAACCTGCCACTAGCAATGCTCCATCCTCTTCTTCGTCTAATTGCTTGATTCCCTTTGATGACACCTCCTTTGTCTCAATAGAGGTTTTTAATAGGTATAAGGACCTTCTTCATAGGAGTCCTTTCCCTTTTCGTGCCTTGTTTGAGCCCATCCCTAGGCGTCAAGTAGTTATAGACCAAGTAGCTAGGTTGCTAGACATTCACCACCTCTCCGCCTTGGCTGTCGAGCGTGACTGCTTTTTCAATTCGATGACAAGCACAAAAGTAGTCCATGAGTTCTATGCTAACTTGCGTTGGAACTACGACACCCTCATACCCCCGCTGAATACTCAAGTAATCCTAACTTCAATGATCGCTGGTAAGCGTTTTCAAATCTCTGAGGATATTTTAAATGTCTTCTTTTCCAAAAATGAGCAAAATGATACCTGGCGCAAGGATTATGGTGAGTACTTCGATCTTTTGGATCCTGAAGGTTTCTACAAGCAGATTGAACTTACTCTCCCTCACATTCATCGCTACTTGAAGAAATCAGATGTTCCGTATAAGAAGAAGAGCACCCTACCTTCCTCCTCCATCGATCTCAGGAAGTGCATCTTGGCCCTAGTGATCAACTACAACATCCATCTGAAGAAAAACCAAACAGATATTGCAGAGAAGACTGCGGTCATCATGTACTGCATCCTTGAGAATATCAGTGTCAAGTGGTCTAGATACATTCTACCCCACATGACTTGATTTAACACAAGTAAGAACACCCAAGGAACCCATCCCCCGTATCCAGCCCTGATTTGTAGTTTGTTTCAGTTTGCTACTGAGAAATCACTCTTTTCTAGCTTTTATTACAAGTTAGCCAGGAAGGGTGTATGTATTAGTGAAACCACAATTCAGAAGTTTGTGCCTATTTTTGCCTCTACCACACTTGATGCTTCACCCTCTGCCTCTGCAGCCCCTACCTCCTCTACCCGAGCTCCACCTCCTCAGCCTCCTCCTCGACCTAATTGTGCTTCGTTTCGTGTATCTAATGAAACTCTTATGGGCTACATGATGCACCAACAAGCATACAACCAATAGATCTAGGAGCACCTGCATCATTATCTATGTTCCATCATGTCTACCATGAATATATCATGTGCACACCCCTACCCCACCTACCAACCTTTCCCCGGTAGTGATTATGCTTCATATGCATACAATCATTACAATCCTACCCCTGAGCCTTCCGCTGTTGCTGCTCCTCCACCCTTTGCTGCTGGTGGTTCTACTCCTTCCTATCTATCGTTTCCTGCTGGCCCCTTAGCCATCATGCTTGCCAGTCTTGGCGATTCTACTCCATCCTTTTCTCAGGCCAATGAGCTCTATGCTCTTGGTATGACTTGGGATGAGTAGACTGCTCGTTGGCCCAGTCGTAGTTTTGGTCCTCCCACAGATGAGGAGATGTCTGACCAGGTTGATGTTGAGGCTGTTGATGACGACGATGGCGACGGTGAGGATGCTTCTGACGATGGTGATGGTTCTGGTGTTGATTCTGGTGATGAAGGCACTACAGCTGCACCTTCGGATGGAGATGAGGACTACGAGCCTGGAGCTGATTACGATGACGTTGTGGACATAAATAGTCTAGATGTCTAGCGTGTTTCTTAGTTTTTAGTCTAGTTTGCTAATCATATATATCTTTCTAGGCTATTTTGTATAAGAAACATCTGGGCACATTATCTGAGATGTACTATTTTTTTCTTCAGTTTTCATCACTTCTTGTTTGTAGTTGCTTTCATGAGAACATGCTTTTGAGTTGTAATATATGTTATGTGCACTCTAGCTCTTTGCTCTAATATATCTTATGAGTTGGTGTCATATTTCACCATATTTTGATTATGACTGAGTTTTCTTGTCTCTGTCTGATATATGATATGAGATTGCACGTATGAATATCTCGTTGATTGTGTTTGGATAAGACCTGAGTTTATGCTCTTCTACCCCCCCTACTTTTTGATAATGTCAAAAGGAGGAGAGAATTTCAAAGTCTTGAAACTCAAGTATATTGTTATTCCTTGATATATTGTTGTTTATTGCTTATGATATCCTTTTCTTATTCATTTAATGTTTTATCATGTGACTTGCAAAGGACCATATAGTACATGTATGCTATAATTGCTTTGGGTAGATAGACTAACTATGTAGGTTAGAGTAAGCATAGATTGAGGGGGAGCAATTCACATTGTTCACATCTTGAATCCCCCTAATTCACAAGGTAAAGGTATAATTTTTATATCCTTTTCAATATGCTTGAAGAATGGTTTGTCATTGTCAAAAAGGGGGAGAATGTTGACCTAGAGGTTATACATTGTCCATATTTTTGATAATGACTTAACCATTCTATTCATATGTATCTAATATGTGTATTCAAGATTGACTTCAGGTGTTAGGTACATGAAAAGGATCAAAATTCACAAGCCCTAATTTGCTCAAGTTCAATTCAAAAGCTATCACTACGAGAAAGATAGGAATTAACTACGTTTAGTCTAGCTACATATATATTGAATGTAGCCAAAAATACCTTTCCTTTACAATATATAAAATTATAGTTAAACGAATTTAGTTAATAATATAATTAAGTAATAGCTACAAATTTGCTTACAAAATACATATAATGATCTTTTTAGCAGAAATGTATTAGCGAGTCTGTGGATACTATTTTATTTCCCAAAATTTGTAATTTGGCACCCATTTTTATTAACTTGTTGTGTACCTTGTTTTTTAAGTGTTACCCGCTCCATCCATCTTCGTTCTCCCCAAATCAAGGGCATTTTTCCCTTGGCCATCACGCTGACTGCAACGACGGAGGGAAACCTGGAGGTAAATATCTTCAATCTACTTTAGCATAATCTCTAGCTCGGTATTTTCGTTGGGTGCTATTCTTGCTCCCTCTTTGGTTCCCTCTCTGTTTTCCTTATCTTGGATTTTTAATCTGTTTCCCCTTTCCCAAACTGCCCGACCTCAACGTGGTACAAAAATCGAGACGAGATGCTAATATATATACCTTGTCACCTCTTAGGCTTTAGCTTCTCCCATTGATGGTTGCCCTCATTCACGTAACAGATAATGGCAATGAATCTACCTCAATAACAATTGCAACGCTATTCTAAAGACCTGGAACAACCACCTTCAGGATGCTGGTAGAAGGAAAACTAATTTCGCCTAGATGAGTCAGTGCCTAGATGAGCCAACGTGTTGTCATAGTGCAGATTGGGTGCGTTCATATGCATTCCAGATTGGTGAGTTCGCACACACATTAGTGTCATGATAGGTTTTGAGAAGATGTGAATGTATTTCCACTACCGTGAACCTTTTCAATATGCTTATTTCCATTCATTCTGATTTCTGGAAACAGATTTGAGTAACATTGGTGAGAACAAGTTTCGTCCTAATACGGTGGCTGATGAGAATTTATGTAGCTCTGTGAACTAGTTACTCAGGTTAAGCTTTCTGTTATTAAAAACTATTATGATGGCAATAGAGCTGCGAATTGTCTATCTATATAGTAGCATTTTTGTTCTTGTACTATTTTTCCTAATTTTGTTTGTCTGATGGAGGCAGTGTAGAAATCAGCCATCCAAATGATCCCATTTTCTCTTTATTTGGATGGAATTGTCTCTAGTTCACTAAGGCGACCTGGAGAAGCATTTGCTGGAATTTATTATTAAAACTCTAGTTCTTATAATAGTCTCATGCCTCATGAATGAACTGAATGCATGACTTTACGTGAAGAGAGATGTACACTTTTTTAACTGTGTTCAAATTGAATGTGATTTATCATTCTATCTAATCATATTCCATTTGAATGACTATTTTTTATCATTTATCTTATATTTTAGTAATCTTTGAGTTGTCGAGTTGTACTGATTTAGTAAAAAAGATAAATTCATTTCGTGGTCTTTGATAGTATTGAAGTTACTAATACTTCATAGGCTACAATATTCTATAAAGTGCAGAAAAAACATCTATGTGGTTGTATTGCAAATCATCAACGGATGAACCGCCTACGTATCACAGTGTACCTACTAGGGGTCATCTGCATTGTAAGGAAAGTGTGGTGAAAGAAACTAAATTCCTAGATGTCTACAGAACCACCAATATTACTTTATAGCCTGTAAGGAAGCTTCTACAATTGGATCAAATATGATGGCTATGTTAAGTTGGCTACGCTATCAACGGCACTACACACAGTCCACAGGCGCGCGGCTGTTGCACTATCCACGGCAATGCAGGCATCAAGACTTGGACTCTATTAGGTTGTTACAGCTCCACCTTTTGTGGATCGCTGCTATTTTGGATCTTTATCAAACGTGTACAATGTACTCATGTAAATCTTTTGTTATAAATACTAATACAGAAGCACAGAGTAATAGTGTGCTGAATTACAAAATAGCTTTCTCAACTTGGTATCGAGCCAATTCTATCCTCCTCCATGGCCCCTTCCACCACCAACGTAGACTCTAATCCTACTGCTCCATCGTCTTTCCCATCCCTTAATCATGTCACCAGTCTTCTCTCCCTCAAGCTGACATCCACTAACTATTTACTCTGGAAAACCCAGCTTCCCATCTCCTGCGCGCCAATGATCTTGTAGGATTTGTGGACGGCAATTCTGTCCCACCTCCACCATCCCTCCCTGCCGCAGACAATGATTCTCCACCCATACCCAATCCTGAATATGTGGCATGGCTCTGTAAAGATCAGCACATTTTAACACAGTTGGTTGCTTCTCTATCGGAAGAGGTTCTTCCCCACGTGGTTGGCCTTTCCACTTCTTATGTTGTCTGGCACGTCCTTCATCAGGAATTTGGTGCCGCTTCAAATACCCACATTCTACAGTTGCAATGCCAGCTTCAAAATCTCAGAAAAGGTGATACATGTGTCACCACTTATTTACATCAGGCAAACTATTATGCCGATCAACTAGCAGTGGCTGGCCATCCCCTTCCTCCAGCCACATTCAATGCAATCATATTCAACACTCTTAGCTCTGATTTTGGCACCTTAGTCTCCACTTTCTCTGCACGTGCCGAGCTAGTATCTTACTCGGAGCTACACAGTTTGTTTACCAGTGAAGAAATCTGCATGCATACTCAACAAACGACGTTGCTGCCTGTTGTCAATCTCTTCGTTGGGAGCAATGGTTCAGTTCCAAGCCATGCTACTTTTGGCACTCCCAGTACTCGAGGTCGTGGATGTGGGCGCGGCCGTGCCCCTGCCCCCCGTCGGGACCCTTGTCCCGTATGTGGTGTCCATGGCCACAACCCATATCATTGTCGCTATCGCCATCAAGTGCGTCAATCTCCACAGGCTCATGCTACCATGACAGCTCCCTCTTTCAGCATGGTGCCATCACCGCTGCCGCCCTTTGAAGAATGGTACCCGGACACCAGTGCCACTCACTATATAATGCCTGCACTTCAACAACTACAATCCTCCAAGCCATATATCGGGGCTGATCATGTGCAAGTCGGTAACGGTGCAGGTCTGTCAATCTCTTACATTGGTGATTCATCTATTTTCACTACATCCAAACAGCTCCGTCTTTCTAACGTGCTTCATGTTCCTTCTATTCGCAAAACCCTTCTTTCTATCCAACGTTTTACCAAAGAAAATAATTGTTACTTTGAATTTCATCCTAGTTTTTGTTCTATGAAGGACCGCTTCTCCCACTGCCAGCTCCTCCAAGGAACGACTAAAGATGGGTTGTACTCCATTCGTTCTGCAACCTCCTCTCCATGCATTCATCTTACAACCCGTGTCTCTCCACTTCAGCGGCATGAGCGCCTCGGCCATCCATGTGAAAGAATGCTTCATCACATTGTCCGGCACTACAACTTGTCGTGTTTATCATCTTTTGCTTTAAATAAATGTCTCGCATGTTGTATGGGAAAATCCTCCCATTTATCTTTAAAGCCCACTTTGTCTCGTTCTTCTTCTCCTTTATAGTTAATTTCTATTAATGTATGGGGTCCTACCTCGATGCTCAGTTCCGATGGACATCGTTATTTTGTTTTGTTTGTTGATGATTATTCCAAATTCACTTGGGTATTTCCTCTTAAAAATAAATATGATGTTGCTGTTGTATTTGTACGTTTCCAAGCATAGGTTGAGCATCATTTTCAAACTAAAATACTTGTTGTGCAATCTGACGGGGGTGGTGAAAATTAGGCTCTTGCCTCCCATTTTTTTGTTCATGGCATTCACCATCATGTCTCATGCCCTCACACCCATGAACAAAATGGTACTGTGGAACGTAAAACCCGTTGATATTGGAATCACTCTTCTTGCCCATGCCTCTATTCCGAAACGGTTTTAGCACTTTACATTTGATACTTCTACCTACCTAATAAACCGTTGTACTACACCCCTTCTTGGTGATCGCTCTCCATATGAAGTTGTGTTCAATACCCCACCCGATCACCAGTTCTTACGAGTGTTTGGTTGTGCTGCCTATCCACTAACTCGTCCATACTCCAAGCATAAATTTGAATACCGTACATCTCCTTGCATTTTTCTAGGTTACTGCCCCACTGATGTTGGTTACTCACCAACACAACTTGGGTATCGTTGCTTCCATCTACCCACTCACCGCTTATATGTCGCATGCCATGTCACATTTGATGAAATTATGTTTCCCTTTAGCACCTCTATCCTTGGACAACCATCACCTGCCTCTCCAACACCGTGGCTATCTATTACCCTATCAGAACCACCACCACCAAGACCTGTGCATCCACTTCCTCACTAGTCAATACCTCCAAGCCAACTGTCACCACCCAACAACACATCCATTCCCAATTCCAATGCACCTACTGCTTCTTTGCAACACAGCAACACTTTGCCCCCACCTCCAACAACTCCTATTGATAACTCATCCCTTTCACAACCCCACGCCCCCCAGACTATCCACCCAACAAATACATCCTCCTACCAATTACGCAATCAATCAAAAATTAACTACCGCAAACTTGCCAGAATCCGTCACTCCAGAGCCTTACTTTCTACACAACACCCTCTCATTTATGTCGTTTCTACATCTCCCACTCTTCCAGAACCCACCTGTTTCATAGAAGCCAATAAAATCCAAACTTTGTGTGCGGCTATGGCGGATGAAATATATGCCCTCATCTCAAATGGCACCTGGTCTCTTGTTCCCCTACAACCGAATATGAACGTTGTAGGTTGTAAATGGGTTTTCCGTAACAAATATCATGCTGATCATGAGCGTCACAAAGCTTGATTTGTAGCTAAAGGGTATCATCAACAAGAAGGTGTGGATTAGACAGAAACTTTTAGCCCTGTCATTAAACCTACCACCATACGTGTTGTTGTCTCCCTTGTCGTTACACAACATTGGAAAATTCATCAACTCGACATATGTAATGCCTTCCTTCATGGAGACCTTCAAGAAGAAGTTTTCATGTCTCAACCCCCAGGTTTCATCGACCCTAATTATCCTACTCATGTTTTTTGTATCCACAAGTCAATTTATGGGCTCAAACTATCACCCCGTGCATGGTTTCACAAACTTCATGACTTCTTTTCGTCATACAGTTTTGTTGCCTCTAAAATAGATGCATCCTTGTTTATTTATCATCAAAATTACTCGTTCCATGCACTGACATATACGTTTTTTAAACCATCATGATTATACAATATATGAATTGATAGAAAGAAAGAACCAACATTTGCACACTATTGATAGAATGCAATTCGTCAAATATCAGTTTTATCCTAGATGTTGATAATGTTCATTAATTTTTTTTACTGTCATCAGGTCTACTGGAAAGTGATAAAAGAAGATGCTACACCCCATAAATTATTTTGACAAAAAATCATGAAAAGAGAGATAAGGGAGCTTGAGACACCAAAAAAGGTCCCTCTTGTGCTTTAATTCAGTATTACTTATTTTTGAAGAGTCATTAGGTTGGAAGGCGTCAGCTTCTTCATCATTGGCTAAATATATTGATTCCTCAACTGTTAAGCTTGCACTACTCTTTCTGACCTTGTTAGATGAGACAGCTTTTGCTGGCTCACAGCCAATGCATGCAGCTGGATCACTGGATTGTGGGTGTCATTCAGACTAGATTTGGAATTGTCGACATGCTCTAGATGACATGGGGATTAACAGTTTGTTGTCATAATGACTTGAAATCACAAGATAGGTATGGCTTACAACTCAAATCTTTCTTGTTCTTTATGGTGTATATAACTGAATGGTTTTGAATCTAATATTAAGTATAAAATGATCAATATAGCTCCAATTTATGTGTATGCCCAATACTTAGCAAACTTTAAATTTGCTTATTGATCTCAAGCAATTTAGACCCCTACAATCCCACCCCAACCCAAAGTCAGTATAATACTCAGAAAGATTTGTTGTTCATTCAAACTCGTTTGTCGTCTCGTTCAAAGTCAGTCCAATTGGAACACTAATTGTTCCCTTTTGGATCAAGAACTTAGAGCCTTCTTCAGATTTCTTAGAATCTTATATTTTGTAATCATTCAAAATTTGCATTGCAAATATATGAGCATAGATATGTAGAGATCCTAAGAGATTCTAATTCAGTAATGGTGTTTTTATCAATGATGAGTCTTTTTGTTTTATTTTGAAGTGTTTTTGGAATTTGTTGAAGTCATTGAGAGAATGTCTGGGGATACTATACTCATTCAAGATGCCATGGGAGAGAAGGCAAGTTTCCATTCTACAACAAGGTTTTCTTCAACCACCAATATGAGCATATTATTTCTTTTGGGTTTGAAACAGCCACAGTAAAGACAGTTTTAGTAATGCATTCAATATCTTGAGTTTTTCTGCATCCAAATATCTCTAAATGGCCATTTCCCACTAAAAATGATCCAAATTTTCAGAAAATGCAAGTCAACTAAATGGATGAAAAAATTTAAATGCTTCTTTATCTTTTGGATTTGAATTGGTTTTATATCTTAGCAGATAACCCACGTCCTGAAGAGAGGATACCTTGTCGGGTAGTAAAAATACGCAATTCATTTAGAAGATATAGCAATCAGCAATTTACAGTAGAATAAGCTTAAACATTATGGAGCGTCCAAAATGACTAACATTACCCCTAGCATAGACTAGGATAAATCATTACCCCTAGCATAGACTAGGATAACCACATAAGCTTGTTCGTTAAGGTATTTTGAATGTGCACTAATATTATAAGTTACTATACTTAACAACTACGGATTATAAGCATAGATACCCTGCATACTGACGATGTTTACAACATCATAGTCCTTGCTATTAGAAAGCACCAGATACTTGATTTTTATTCTTGAACTCTTGTTCCCATATTCTTCATATGAAACTCTAGATAACAATCTGTACAAAGCTCTGCCACCTTTTATTCCTAGGAACTGGTTAATTGACATTGTAACACCTTTTATTCGTATATTCTATTGTGTAATGAAAGCATTCTTACTAATAAAAGCCGACATTCAAGGGTTTGTTTTTGGTGATAGATAAATTATACCTATCCTGAAGAAAACTATTATACCACTGCATAGTGATGTGCTGAAATAGGCAGAGGGATTCTTGGTGATAGCTAAATTATACTATCATGAAGTATTTGTAGAGCTACACAGAATCTTGATATATGAATATGCCTGAAATGAGCCTATATCATATTATTATATTTAGAGATTCGACGAAGATGTCAACCACTCCATAGTTTGTTCACTTACTAAGATACGACAACATAAATTCCCTCAATAATTTGATATGTAAAAGTTCCAAATTTGCAATTGGGATCAATTGGTGAAATGTATAACTTCAGCTGAAGAGTCCATTTATGTAAAGCTACTCAGCGCCAAATGTTTAGGACCTTTGTTAATAAGTGGAACATTAAAATGTAGTATGAACTATGTAGTAGGACTTATGTTCACAAGCTATGAACTACTATTTCCTAGGTTTTTGTACAAGTATTGTCATTAGTTTTTCTGCCACTCTATGGAGGAGCCTCAAGCTTGATGCTAGTGTGTGAGAATTGGTGTTTTTGCTTTGATCTCACATTTTGGTCATTTTTTGCATACATTATACTGAGTTCGGCGTTCATCTTGTTCTTCATGCAGTGCACTATAAGCAAACGGATGAAATTCATTTGAATGCTATTTTTGATTGCTTGACTCGGGTAATAAATGAAACTGGTGAAATATTATCCTTGTTGGAGAATCTATATGCTGACTGGAAGCTAGCCATCATGACTCAGACTCTCCAAATAATCAGTCCTACTGATAGTAGGTAACTACTGCCTGCTCATGTGTAATAAATGTTTTCTCTTATGATGTTTTGTTGTTCTTATGCTACTGAGTTGCGGACAAATGCAATAGAAGTTTTTAATATTCCTAAGATCCCATAAAATTTATTTGATCTTGCTGGTTTGAACAAGAGATTACATCTTTTTCTGGCTTAATGTGTACCATAGTGTCTGGGGTATTAAGGATAAAAACGTGGACATATTAGTATCCCACCTGGGTTTGATACTATTTTCTGGATGAGTTTTCTAATTGATACTACCTTCTGAATAGATAGAAAATTCACTAGAACCATTTGACTACCCAATCCCAAAACACACCAAATAAGGCACTTCTCCAATCTCTTATAGTTATTTTTTGTGCATTTTTGTGAATGTTAGATAACCACCATCCTTACAATCTTCTAGCACATAAGAGTTCAATCATACCTTGATTTTCTATACTACTCATGTATTAAGCATAACTTTATCATCACAATGGTGGAGATACTAATGAGAAATTGATAATCTTCAAGTAAGAAAATTATTTTCTATCAATTCATATTTCAGTAAAGTTGTTGTTAGTGTATATTAGTAATGTTTTATTTGACTTAGAAATTAGATTCTTATGTGTGTGGTTAACTTGGTAGCTCCTTATACTAATTAACTTGTTATTTTCTAGATACCCACCATCAACATTTCGTGTTGGATTTATCTTCTTCATCTAAAAGTGTGCTTTTTTAATGTCTTTTTTGTTAATGTGTGGGTGAACGATACATCAAAGTATCTTGGCAGCATAAACTGTTAACTGAGATATAGTAGTTGGAAATGAAAAAGTAACATTGTGTGGGGGATTAGTTTGAATCTGAATTACATTTGTGAGTAGATATTAAAGCCCCTACTATAATGTAAATCATTTGCAAGCATGTCATTAAAGAACTTCCAGACTTCTTGTTAAAGAGAATAGGTCGTCTAGGTATTGTACCCACCACATCTATTGAGAACACTCCAGTCTCGCTCTAGCATTTCTGCAAAAAACTCCAGAATCTTTCACTTTACTAATTTCTTTCCATACCTTGAGGAGTCTCGTATTTCACTTTACACAATAGCCTCTTTTTATTTCTAAACAACATAGCTCTCAACTCTTCATTCTTCTGATCAACACCAATATTAGATTAAGGTAGGAGAGCTTCTAATTCCTTTATTTTTATCGTTATCAAATACATTTCCAGCCTTTTCTTGGTTAGTCTTTAAAACATGATATAGGTGTTGGATTTGTTTTGTTTTGTGTTTAGTAGTTTAGTACAATAATAGGTATTGTATTCTTATGTCTTATTTACTATGGATTGTTAAAAAATAGTTATGGACTCTATTTGCACAATAGTTTCAGAGTTTAAGAAAGTGGAAAAGATTTCTGGTTAGATATTGAGCTTCATATTGCTGATCTTCTAGTTAATTTTATTGTAAACATTGCTCTGGTTGGCGTGTCAGCACCATATGCTCATTTTAGAATGTCTTATGTGCTCAAGGGCTTATTGGATTAATGGTTTGAGCCCATGATGCTCTTCCTAGTAGGTATTACGTAGTCAAATTTTCTTCTTCTTTGAGTATTTTACATAACTCTTTGTTTCAGACTTCTGGATTTATGAATTCAAGTTCAAATTATGTAGAGTAACCTAATAAGCTGAATTATTTCTTGAAGATCATATTTATCTGTCATTACAAATTAAGTGTGTCACATCAGCCCCAATAGATGTCTCGTCTTGCACAATTCTATAAGTGTACCATTGATAATTTAGTCCACGATTACTAGCTAATACTCCTCTATGAGTTATGACATTCTACTGTAGTCCTCAAAAAATGGATATGATGCATCTCATTTGAATAGTTCTTGAATGATGATATTGTAGTGGATAACCCATATTCAAATGGAGGTTCAAGGTACCCAAATTCCAGTAGAGGTGCAAGGTACAAATATCGTTCAGATTATAGATATAGTTTTACTAACTCCATTGATTCTGTGGACACATATTCACTATAGAGGATTTAGAACCTTGTATCTACTTTTCCCTCAGTATGGACTATGGGTTGTTTATTTCACCTTCTGCCAGCAATGTTGCACTTCCCCTCCCAGCCACACATATTGTCTTATTGTGTCTATTCAGTTTCGTATACCAATCCTCCTTTTATTGCATCCAAACAGGGGAAAGAAAACTGACATCCTATCATGCATCCCATATAATCATTTCCTATCTAGTATACCATACCACCCAAATCCTAAACACATCCTAAGGTCCACGTTTTAATATCCCATATAATCATTTTCTTTGGTACTTCTTGTCACGACGGCAACACCATGTTTACAACATTTTTTTCTTTCATTTAAGTAACATGATCACACTAACAGCCACGATTACTACCAAATGTTGCAAGCAAAAGTAATGACTTGATGCCATGCCATACCAAGCAAAATAGAAGAAGTACAAACTACATTATTACCATTGATCTGATTTCTAATTCACCAAACTACACCCAACTTCATTGTACCAAATAGGGCCCAAGTATATAGAGAGGCAAATTGGTCGCAATTACTTTCTTGGGTTAGGGATTAGCTTCCAACTATAACAAAATTTTTTATGGCTTTCTGTAGCTTTTCTGGTCCAAATCCTAAAGTATCCTCCAAGAATATTTAATCTATTAATGTTCCACCATTTTCTTGTGTAGAACAATAGTTCTTCTTTTCTATCTAGCAATGTTTATATCCATATTCCCCAACATCATTGGTCTTCATCAGATTTTTCTTTCTTTTTGTATCTTGTGATGTCTTCTCATTGTTCCATACCATCCTTTTTGAACTAAACAAATTGGGTTGGTTGGAAAATCAACCATTCACAATGGTCATTTACATGTCTACTAAAAAATATGAATTGCATAAAATGCTTTCTCAAATTCGTTAAGCGCTTCCTAATGTCTACCAATATATTCTATTCTTCTATAGTTGCAGTTTGATTTAGAAATTCTTTGAAGTTCAGCTGAGTTTATTTGTCATGTTCACTTTCTGCTTTGATTTGACAATGTAGATGTAACAAATGTATGTTCTTTTGAATCTCTTTGTCTTGGTTTTCCATAGTTGTGATGTATATTCTTGACTTTTGTAGCTTATAAATATTTATCTACTTGTACAAGCTCTTCACACTGTTAGAAATTCACTGGATTAACTTATGATGTATCATTGATCTTAGCATATTTGACCCATTGAACCTTAGATGGTATGTGATATCCGTTACATCCAACCCTAAAAAAATATGTTTTATCTCCATAACAAGTATTAGCATTGATCTGTTCTGTATTTTAAAAGCTAATATAAAACAATTCACAAAGTTTTTGATGCATGAAAAATGCTCTAAGAGGCATTTATAACAATAAAATTAACCAAAGAGAGCTTGATAGGTGAGTACCTATCCATTCATTTTTAATTATTTGATAGTTTATTGGTGCTGAAGTAAATCATGCGTTGGTGTGATTCCATCCACCCTTGGCCCACCTTTTCCAAGTGAGGTTACAACAACTTTTGGCTTGCAAACTTGCTGCTATGTTGTTGCCCAGGTCCTATATTTTTCCCATTAAGGCTGGTTTGCATGAGAAGGTGCATTTGGGAGGGGGGAGGGAGTAGAGCCCTTCTTTTGAGCATTGTAGTGTTGATATGCAATGTAGTTGGGTAGGTTAGGACTGTAGTCATGTTTTTACTTTCCTTTTTAGATCTGCAGCTGTCCAAAAAAATAGTCCATCATATGTGTGGCTTCTACCTCCTGTGTTCAGGGACCAATCAGACATTCTTGGTCTCAGTGTTGCTCAGATGCTATATGATCCAGGTGCAATAAATTATGATATTCTGTTGGTCAGTTTTCAGAAGTATTTCTAACAAGAAAGTGCATATGGTTGCTCGCATCATGCCTTACAAATCCATGTGGATTAGTGGAGTTTCTATGATGAAGATTAGTGGAAATAGTACACAAGGTGGCATGTAGGAAGTCAAGAATCTGCTATCCTATAATAGTACAACAAGACTAGTAAAAATGACATCTTAGGTTCACAAGAGTGCATCATACACATCCCTGAAGCCATTTCAATTGATGACCTCCACCCTTCTGCCAACAATCTTGGAATGAAGTTCCTGCGTTGGAGAAGGAGATAGCTCGGGATAGGCATTACCTTATTTATGGATTTTCTTGCTTCTCATTTTGTCTTTATTTTTCTTTTCATCATATACTACATTTAAATTTTCCATGTTTACATGTGTGTGTCATTCTATGTGTATTTGCTGCTCTATTTTAATGATTTCTATAGGCCTTCTCTGTTTTAACAATTTCTATAGGCCTCCCCTTATTTTGCTCAGCTTTGGCATGCAAAATCATGTGATAACTACTACATATCTACTCAGTTGAAATATCAATGAGATGGGCACAAGTCGAGGGTGTTAGGCAGCCATCTTTTCCCTTAAATGAAATTCCTTGAGCCCTGTTTGATCTTCAATATGAAGCCAATGATAACCAACCACATCTGCATTCTTCTTCAAAAAGGTGATAGCACTAAAGTCCTCATCCAAGGTATGGAAGCATCTATAGCTTCGTTTAAGTTGGATGGAGCCCAAATCTTCTGTAGGTACACACATCACGCACATTTTATTCAGCCGAGTCACCAGGTTCATCATATAATTGAAGCTCCACCTCATCATATCATGTGCATAAACAACCACAAACCACATCACCAAGGATCAACCTCTTCACATTAGATCATACACCTGAAAACCTATCCATAGTAGAAACACAGTTACACAGTAGACACAAACAAGCACCAGTAGATTAAACCAAAATGGAATATACAACAAGGGAACACAGAAAACCACTGTCTTTGCCCCTGCTACCCAATTATTGCACATGTCAATTTGTAGTTTTTCATGTTTAATAAGACCTAGTACCCCACTTCAAGCTCCATTATCTCCAGCAATTATATCTGAATGAACCAGTCCCTTTGTGTCAAACAAAATGTAGGAAGTAATATGTTTTAATATTAGTTTCTTGAATTCTATGTATGTTGCAGGAACCACCTGCTAAACCTACTGGTAAAGCAAAGAAACCTTCTCCTGCACCCAGAAGAATTCTTTTCAGAAGAATTCACATAAGGAAAGGAATCTGGCTTCTGAAGGTAATGACAACATGATATGTATCTATTTTAATTTCATCCCTAAAAGAATATTAGATAGTTGTCTCTTTCTAGTTAGCTCCAAGTATGGAACCAACACACTCAACTTATTCTGAAAGCTATTGAACACATTGTTGATGTAAAAGACATTGTGTGGGTCACATATTCCCATGTCTCACTAAAAAGTATGTTGCATGGAAAGGTGCATGTGTTGGCTACATATCATGTAACATATTCACATTACTCTCAATAAGCTCCTTAACCTCAAGCCAACACAGTGTCATACTACACAAATTAAAGGATCCATTAAAGAATCTATAGACTTGCACACTGCAAGCTAAGGAAAGACACGATGAACCAATTACTTTTGAGATTTTTTTTAGCAAAGCTCCATAAATATAAAAGCAATAGTGTAATCAGATAGTCAAACAATTATAAATGAGCATATAGTTTGAGAAAAGTGCAAACCTTATTTAAAATTGCAGATAGCTCATAAATACTTTGAACTGACAGAGAGTATGATATTGGTTGAGACAAGTTTGAAGCCAAATCTTATATGCAACAAAACAATACAACTCGTAGGATTTCATGTTAAAAGAGATATACAATACATATAAGCTATAACATTGTTACCATATATCTGATTCATAATTTAAACACAACTATTCTAACTAGTGCCCAGACTTCTCAACATTTGCAGGCCTTCCAACTTTCCAGTAGAAGTGAAGAGACAAAATCTTGTACCAACACGAGACCACCACCCTACAAGTAGTTCCTAAACTCAGGTCTCCACACTCTCTAATAAAACATCTGTAATGGCACATGACTAGACTATACAAGGAATTTCCCTCAAAAGTATCTCTCAAACTTTTCTAAATCAGCTTAACATTTTAATATTTTGCTACTTTTTTGTGAGGGTAAGCGAATTGAAATACATCTATATATGTGCACTACAACTTTTCAGGCCAATCATTGTAGGTTATGGCAAGGTGGGCTAAAAATAGCTTCATTTCTATATTTTCTAGTAAACAAGGCAACATGCGAGGATGCCACTTAAACCTTGTCAGTCACATTTGTTGTATAACTAGTTCATGTTGTCGCTGTTATAACATGTATAATATCTATTTGGTTATGTAGTTTGCTTATATATTCTTTAAAACCAGTTCAGTTATCTATCAATACTTTCATCGTGTGTTTCACTTGTTTTACATTGTGACTCTGGTGTTGTACTACGATTCAAGCACACATAAGTGCTCCGCAAAGATCTGAAAATGATTAAAGAGTAAGTGCGTACTCATACCATTGATGTTATTACATTATGTGTCTAACTTGCTTTACTTGATTTGCATGCAGTTTTTTGTCATTTGGCTGGATCTTGTGACTTACATGCATCACCATGCTCACTACAAGAGGCTTCCTTGGTAACAATATCTAACTACTCTTGTTTGTCGTGTCTCCAATGCCGAAGCCTACACGATTGTTGGTTTCCAAAACTTGAAGTTTTATCCAACAACCACCTCATGATTGATCAAACTTAGTCGAGCCAGCTAACGTCCTATTTCTGAGAGGACTATGCAAAATTTTTGTCAGAAGAATGGGGTGCGCTGCTTTCCTTTACCATTAGTTACCATCATTGCTTAATATGCCAGTTGGAAGTGTAGTGGTTGATCTTGAGGTGGGAGAGTCTTAAAATATGAGCAACATCCCTAAGTTGGTTCTTTTGACACTGGTAGCTTGATAGATTGATGAGTGGTGTATTTGTGATTCAGGGAGGATGTGGAGCTTCACATCGACATATTCGATAATTTGACTAGGGTTCCAAGATTCAACATGGTTTGTCATTTGCTTCTCTTCTCTTGGTTGTACATGTATGTCAGTCTTTATATTAGTATGTTTTCAAATGTGAATGCTTTCATTTATTTGTTAGTAAGCAGTTTGTGATTAAATGTATAACCATTGCTTTGAACTCTATCAAGCAGATGTCACCAGGTTATATGACATAATGCTTTACAACCAACATATCAAATCCAAGCATCAATATGCCCTTCAGAAGATGAGGCCCAAGTTTTGTCCAGTGCAACTATTATTGTTGCATTATACCATCATTGTCTTGTTTGTAATTTTAGATCCAACACATGCTCTTCTTCATGATGATGCAACAAGAACCCAGGCTATCGTCAACTCATGAACGAAAGGAGAAGACAATAAGGATGCTAAAACTGGATGAGAAAGATACATACTCTTTTGCCAAGATGTGTGTAGACCTCACATAATCGTTAATATATGTATATCATTTTCTTTGTACACATTGTGTAATAGGGGCAAGGTATATGTCCTCTCCGTGTACATTTTATATTTCAGTATAAATGAAAGGCATAATGAGCATAACTTGGCCTAACTACTATATACATATATATATATATATATATATATATATATATATATATGTGTGTGTGTGTGTGTGTGTGCATGTGTAGTAATTGTCACCTTTTCCTACACATAAACATCATATAAAATGTATTAACTTATGTGTAGTAATTGTCACCTTTTCCTACACATAAACATCATATAAAATGTATTAACTTCATGTTTTTGCTACATACTGACTATATATGTAATTGTAGTCATACATTTAGCTATAATTATACTTATATTTAAATATGTAAGGACAATATCTAGCTACGCTTCCGGATACATATGAATTTGTAGCGAATGGATTATCTAACTACATATTTGAAAAATGTAGTTAAAGGCTTTAGCTATACGAGCATATACTACAATTTGTATGTGTAAAGAAATATGTATTTAAAGCCTTTAGCTACAAAATATGGGGTTTTCGCTACAATTTTGTATAGTTAAAGACCATTTTTTAGTAGTGTATACAAGTGTGTAATTTGGGAAATCAATGTAAACGACCTTAGAAGATTTTTGTAATCACTTGTATTGTATGTATTGGCTTGTAATTAAGATGAGAAAATTGGTTGGGACACTTAGAACCAAGTTCTAATCACTTTTGATGCACTTTAGAAAATTGATCACAGGAAATCAATCGGTCGAGTTATAAACTTGACCGATCCACTAGGATTGATTCTCTGAAGAGTGCATCGGTCAAGTTGTGTTTTCACAGAACTCGACAGATGGGGTTACTGATCAAACACAACTTTCATTAGTCAGTCGAGTTTCCCCAGAAAAAACTCGACTGACGGTTTGAAACTTGGGTTTGTCTTTTACCCTATTGGTCAAGTTACCTTTATTGAAACTCAACTGATTGCACTGTACGGAAATTGCAGAAAAAGTGATTGTGACTGTTGGTGAGTTATTTGGGCAAAAATAAATAGGTTGCTGTGGGAAAAATGGCTATTTGTCGACCCTAAGTGTACCCCAACTCAAAGGGGCACCCTCAGCTATAAATAGGACCTCTTGGAGTTCATTCCAAGGTTGCTTATTCCATATATTATTGGTTCTTGCTTAGTTGAGAATGTTGCACACCTTTGAGCTCTTTTCTCTCTCTACCTTCAAGTCAAATCTGTGAGTATGAGTGAGATAGGATCTGTTGTAAGAGAGCTACCCCTTGTATTCATGTAAATCTCTCCACCTCCATCTTCCTACCCCCTTTCCTATTGAAGAAAAGGTTGAAGATCTTCTCCGAGTGAAGGAGAAGAAGTTGTTGTTCTTCAAGGTTGAAGAAAGCAAGGTGTTCCAGATCTCCAAGTGAAGGAGATAGGCAAGGCAAATGCTCAAGAAGGATAGGTAATTCCTTGAAGGCCAAATACTTGAAGAAGGAGTGGGTAAGTCCATGTTGAAGGCTGAAGACTCCATGGTTCAAGTGAGTAAGCTCCTTCTATAGGTTGAAGATCCTTGCTTGAGGTACTAAGCCCTTGGATGAATGTGGTTTTGTCTTGTAATCTTATGATGGAATATAATAGTACCAAGATTGCAAAGTCCTAGAGACTAACCACATCTAGGTAGTGGACTGACTCACTTCAAGTTTGAAGTGTGGAACCACTCTAAACCACTTTGTCCAAGTGTATGTTCTTCCTTGTCTCTCACCCTTGCTATGCATGTTAGTTAGGATCTCAAATTGGCTGAATGTTTAAGATTCTGCACTTGTTATAATTTGGTGGTCTAATTCGTTTTGTGAGATTTGTGAAGCTCTATTCACCCCCCCTCTAGAGCCCTTGATCCAACATGATCTTCTAAACAATTATCGGAGGAGTCCAAATAGGATGAGGGTAGTTTGCTCTCTACCTTAGGAAGTCAAAAGGGAATTTGATTGATGGTGGGTTGGGTAAATATTTATACATGCTTGTGGTCATAGGCTTCAACATCTAGAAGTAATTTCTGCATATGAATTGCCATCGAATTAACAATAGGAAAAAAAATTAACATTTGTGCCCTTGAGCAAACTGATAGAATATTGGCTTCATTGGATGCACCACTGGAGGGAATCCACATCCTTCCACGTGCCACCCTAGCAAGCATTCCAAAATGGTGTCTTGGATAGGAAACATGAGTCTTCCTTATCAGAAATGTGACATTTCTTAGTGTAACTCGATAGGAATTCATTTTTTATTGCAAGAATGTATCATTAAGTAATAAAATTCTAATTAAAATGAGAGAAGAGGGAGAGATGACAACTTGAGGGACAAGTCTTCCTTTTTTCTTTCATTTTCAAGGATATAAAATTGAACTAAATATCTTCTGTATTTAAATAATGGCATTGATTATGAAGAGAGATAAACAAGTAATCAAATTTACAACCAGGATAGAAATTGAATATTATGTTCATGGATAATTCAACTGGTATGATTGATTGCAAATGGAGTATAAAAATCTCAATAATAGGCCAAATTGTACTTAAACCCATAAAAATATATTTTTTATAATGAACCATCAACAAGTGACAAATGGATGAAAAATGAGTAAATAGGTAAAAGAATTTGGAATAGATCCGATATAGTCTACCATTTGTCAGAGTAAAGAATTAGTCTTAATTCGGATGATAAAAAATGAGGTGTCAACATTATGGCTAAAAAAATTCAATGTTGTATAGTCTTCAAAACCTCATTAAGAAATTGTGATGAGATTGAATAGTGTTGTTGTGACTCTTGCTTGTAATCACTGTGAGTATGTGACACATTGCATCATCAATAAAGCCAGTTCTTGAGACCTTTAGGAAATCACATTATGTACTCTCTCTCTCTCTCTCTCTCTATATATATATATATGTGTGTGTGTGTGTGTGTGAAATTATGCCTTTTTTAATTACATTACTCATTGATCTTAAATAGTACCTATGCCAAGTTGGATGTATTTGGAAACATGAGAGTTGGATGCATATCATTTTCGGAGTTTCCTGATAGTATATGCAAGAACATTTGGAATGATAATAAATATCGTGTAAGGACAGCTAAATTTGGATAATAAAACTCAAGAGACGTGTATTAATTATTTTCATAATATCCAACAACATGCATTCACTTATCCTTCCTCATTAAGAAATTGTGATGAGATTGAATAGTGTTGTGGTGACTCTTGCTTTTAATCAATGTGAGTATGTGACACATTGCATCATCAATAAAACTAGTCTTGAGACCTTTAGGCAATCACATTATGAAGTCTCTCTCTCTAACTATCTATCTATCAACCTATCTATCTGAAATTAGGCTTTTTTTAATTAATTATGTTACTCATAGATCTTAAATAGTACCTATGCCAAGTTGGATGTATCTTGATACATAAGAGTTGGATGTGTATCATTTTTTGAGTCTTCCTTATCAAAATATATGACATTTCCTGGTGTAACTCGGATAGGAATTCACCTTTTATTGTAAGAATGTGTCATTAAGTAACAAAATTATAATTAAAATGAGAGAAGAGGGAGGGATGACAACTTGAGGGACAGGTCTTCCATTTTCTCTGTAAATATTGAATTAAACATGTTCTCTAAAAAAAGAATGACATTGATTTATGAAGAGAGATAAATAGGTAATTGAATTTACACCCGGGATACAAATTGAATATTATGTTCATGGATAACTCAACTTGTATGAGTTATTGAAAACGGATTATAAAAAGCTCAATCAGAGGTCAAATTGCACTTAAACTCACAATTTTGATTGTAAACCATCAACAAGTGGCAAATGGGTGAAAAGGAGAGAATTACATAGATATTTTTTTTAAATAGATGGGATATAGTCTATGATTTGTCTGAGAAAAGAATTAATCTTAATTTGAATGATAAAAAATCACTCAAAAGTTCCAATATTGTATAGTCTTCAAAACCTCATCAAGAAATTATGATGAGATTGAATAGTGTTGCGATGACTCTTACTTGTCATCAATGTTAGTACATGACACATTGCATCGTCAATAAAACTAGTCTTGAGAACTTTAGGCAATCACATTGTGTAGTCTCTCTATCTCTCTCTCTCTCTAAAATTAGGCCTTCGTTAATTATGTTACTCGTAGATCTTAAATAGTACCTATGCCAAGTTGGATGTATTTGGCACATGAGATTTGGATGTGTGTCATTTTCGGAGTTTCCTAATAGTATATGCAATGTATAATTGGAAGTACAATAAATATCGTGTAAGGACAGCTAAATTTGGATAATCAAACTCTAAGAGACGCGACATTAATTGTTTTCATAATATCCAACAACATGCATTCACTTATCCTTCCTCTCTTTTTAATTAATACATGGATCCACAGTTTTATTCACTTTTTTTGTGTAGGGTAAAGTACAACAGATAGTGGTATTTAAACATTATAGCTAAATACAGCATTTGTACATATAATTAAATACGATTCCGATGACGACGATGTCGTCTTCATTGATGATGATAATAATAATTAGCTACAATCATATGTCACCACCGTTGTTTTCACGGGCGAAGCTCATAGCTCCTCTGTACTAGACACACAATGGAGTTCTCGACCACAACCTCCTCTGGCAATCCGTAGTCTGGGTCATCACTGCTGCTCACATCTTCTGGGAAATCCTCGTCAATCCAGTCATAGAGGTCGGGCTCAGTGTCCATGCTATGAGCTAGAAGGCCACCTTTTCCTGCAACATACACGCAGAGAGACAATCACATTTCAGTTCAGATAAGAAGTGAGAACCAGAACCAAATAGCATAGAAAAAATATCCGGCAATCAGTTCCCATCTAACATAATGCAGTCAGCAGGTACCTCTATCTTGCTCCATAACATCAATCTTTGCTTTGAGCTCTTGAAGCATTTGGTGGTTCAACATCTCATAATCTCTGCAAGCAGATGAGTTAGTTACCCAGAGAGAAAATACCAGAAGAAGTTGTAATTATTATTCAGAAGGGGGATGATACTCGCATGTATGTGAAGATGGAATACATGATCTGGAAAGAGGCAGCAAACACAAAGGTTGACCTTACAAAGAAAGCTTTGGATCTGATATCTATTTGTTGCTGATGGTGGTGGAACTCATTGCCAAAGAAGAGGGAAATCATGATCTCAACGACGAATGTCAAGCAGAGACCTATGGATTAAGACCATAAATTAGGCAAAATGTAATATAAATCACAAATTTAGAAGAAGAAAATATATTATACAATAACAACAATAGGAATTGGAAAAGAAGAAGTACAAACTTAAATAGAGGCGTGCCCTTACAGAGAAAATTTGCTTAGCACTAGTTAGTAGGTAAGCGAGGAAAGTCATGGAGCAGTAGAAGAACACATATTTCATGAATCTTGACTCCATCAGGATGGCATTGTGGAGGATGAACAACTTATCTAAGACAGCAAAGATGTTTGCCTACTTTCATTCAAACTCTTCCTGCAAGAGAATTGAATTGACAAGGAAAGCTATTCATTACACAGAAGAAACCATTGCCCACGTAGTTTTTTCCTAAATATACAGTTTTAACTCTATGCAACGAAAATTTGCAAAGCAAGGAAATCAAATTTGATAATGCAGATCTGGGCAGCTAAGATAGATTGGGAATTAAGAATGAGGCGGTCATGCGCCTTCTGAATCTCCCCCTGCCTTGTTAGAAGCTCCTCCTACTGCTTGTGACTGAATTCAGCCAATGTTTTCAGATTGTCTCTGCAATTCGAAACCCCCCACAAAAAATGGTGAGTTTTGCATTGTTCAACCAATTGAAACAAAGTCTTCCGACAATCTACTAAGCTAAAACCAGGGCCAACAAAACAGGGCAGAGATTATTGGCTCGTGAAAACTAACTCACCTGCTCTCTTCAAGGGCCTGTGACTGGAACTTGGTAAGCAAATCCAGCCCCTCAATGGCCCTTCTCTGCCCACTAAGCAGCTCCCTTTGCTTGTCCAACGACACAACGACTATTTCCCCGATCCCATCTGTTGTTCTCTACAGTGCGCTCATCTTGTCGGACATAACACTCTGAACCTTCCCTATCTCCTCGATCGCCATCGCCTCTTTCTTCAACGCCTCCATCTCCCCCAGAACTTCCCCATACCATCCTCGGAGCAACTCCACACCGTCCTCAATCACTCCCTTCATATGCACCTATCCTTCCTGGAGCACCGCCTACGATGCGATGATCACTTTCGTCCGGTCCGATATGTCCTCTGACTGGCAGAGAACGTCGCGGATACGGGCTTCCACGTCGCCTGAGCGCTCGGTGAGCTGGTGGGTCTGCCTGTCGACTGAGGCAAGGGAGTCTTGGACTGAGGTGGTTGTTTCAAGGATGTCCTCCGTCTTGGTGTCTAGACCTGTGAACTTCTCCTCCACCATGTGAGACACATCTTTCAGGTCGTTGATCAGACGCTCCGTCTGCCGCTTGAACATGTCGACCCTGCATGTATGCAACAGTAATTAACACTGCTAGCAATGCAACAACAAATCTTACATGAAAATTGTACAAAATGTACACTCTGACTTACTGCAGCTGGTGGCATATCTAATTGGTCTCTGTGAAGAACATGAGGTACACACTCTCCTCAAAGTCCTTGAGCTTCTTCCTACACTCCCTCATCTTCTGTCTCTCCCCACATGCCGGCAACTCGGGCCTCCCTGAGTCAGCCACATAGCATTCACTCAGCATCCACGCCATCCTCATATGCTTCTCCTCATCTCCCAAGATCTCGGCACAACTCACGAACAAAATCTGCAAAGCTCCCCCCCCCCAACAGGTCCTGAACTGCTTCTCACAGAAATTTGCCACCGACTGGGTGCCCTTGGGGCTGTCGTAGCCCTGGAGGGAGAAATCAGCCCTCACAACTCCATCTGAAGGGAGGTTGGGTTGTGGAGTAGAGGAGGATGAGGAAGAGAAGTGGGACCAAAAGGCTGATGTTGTGTGGAGCAGGGTTAGTAGTAGTGTGATGAAGAGAAGCGCCGTTGTGAGACGTTGTTGGAATCCCATGGCCTGCAGCAGCATACAACAACAGGGTATGGAATGGGTTATAAACCAATCGAAAAATCAGAATGGGGACCGCGGGATTGTTCTATAGTCTTTATAAAGCACCGATCTTAGACACCAAGCCAGTGTGAATCGACCAATTGGTTTGTGTATTTCTTTATGGAAAAAACAAGCGTCGAACAGAAACTCTATCCCCAGACGAATCGCCTGCTACCAAGTGGAATCGGCCGGCTTATGAGAGAAGCTTAACTTGCCACCGAAGTAACGGATTGGATCACCGATATAGTAAATGGTCGCTGCGGGGAAAGTCAATTGATTCTTGTGGAATCCATAAAGTTGTTGGGGGTAGTAAGTTGTGGTGGTGGGATTCGCTGGCAGCGGTTACAAATTGACGGTGAGGAGAAACGGACCAGAAGGTAGAATCCAGTCATGCACGGCGAGGGGAATGTGAAACGGTGGTAGAGAGCACAAGGATCCTCCCTCCCCTAGACTAGCAATGGTTGTTGTTATCATTGCAGCCATTTGGGTTCTCACAGCTTTTATATTCGAGGAAAGAAGAAAAGCGGTATACTGGAAAAAAGGTAAGCTGTCACAGTTTTGTTTTCTCTTTTCTGAGGAAGAAAAGCGTCGGAGCAAGGGGAGAAGAGGTAGAGTTAGATGAAGAGACAATGGATGATAATTAGTCACTTGATTATAAATAAAAATGCGGTTGAGGAGCGAGGGGAGAAGAAGATGCGGTTCACAGGATTTGTTGACCTGTAATTAGTCACTTGATTATAAATAAAAAATAAATAAGTGTGACGACAACTAAATATAATGGGTCGTAGAGGTTGAGGGAGACCGATGGGGGTGGTGATGAAGATGACTTCAGTTTGCCCGGTGAGGTCAAGGCGCGATTGCGACGGTTCGAAAGGAACATGTATTTTGAATGGTTATGGAATCGCCCGCTGCCGTTGGTCGATGGGTCACGTCGGGTGGGGGAGGTTTTGTTGGTATGTGGATCGTGGCATGCAGGTAAAAAAGAGGGGGTGACAGAGTAGGAAAAGGGAGGAGGGCGATGTTGTGTACGTCTGCGCTATACAAACGACCGACACGGCGCCTAGGCTAGTGGAAAATCACGGGGCGGGAGCGACAGTCATATCTATACTACTATAAAAAAAGCGAATGTTTGAATCTATTTTTAACACTTCCATTTCTACACACTATCAAAACACCCAACCAATCACATTACACCATTTTTAAAAGTTGAAATTTCCTTGATTCTCTCTCCTCTCAAGTTTTTTCTCAACTTTTAAATGCTTCCATCCCCAAATAAACAACATGTTCTCACGCCCCTACCTAATGAACCTCGCAACTACCTCCCAGTATCCGTCATTGTGTTCAGTTTAAAAAAGACCACATCCTCAACCATGATATATAATCCTTGAAACGAGGGAAGTTGTTGAGTATAATTGTTTTTAGCATAGAAATATAACAACGGTTGCCCATGCCGCCCCACTCTCCGCCCACTCTCCCCCATTCAATGTCTTTGCCTTTTGATTCTTTATCCCTATCTCCTCATGTGATCGAAAATCATCCCTCAATCCCATACTACATTATATTTGTTTCCCTTTTATCTCCCCGTAAAACAATAAACACGATGAACTATCGGTCAAACAAACATCGAAACCATTGTTATCTTATATTTGTCGTGCATTCAGAAAAAGAAAAATAAATAAATATATACTACTATATATTTCATTAATTCTTTCTCTTCTCAGATATTATTGTAATTTTATATCTATATTATTATACTATAAAAAGAGGGAGTTTTTGTGAGAAATTAGGAGCACATGCCATTTTAGCCACCTCAGCTAATGAGAATGAACCATTTCAAAATGTTATTCTCTCCTTAACCCAATCTCTTCTCTCCCTTTCTAAAAAATTTCATTCTTTCCATTGGTATTTTTCCTCTGCTTTAAAAAGTAATAATGGAATCCCTACTACTACGGTTTGTTAAGTCGTCTATTCCTTAATATTCCCACTACCAATAAAATAAAACATAACTGATATCCACCACTTTCCTCCTTGTCACTCTAACTATACGCACGTCTCTTCCTTCTTCTTCTCCTCATTTATAGTGGTTCCGTAGTTTCCTTCCCCCACTCTCGCCCATCTCTCTCTTTCTATTATTTTATTCCAATAACATCCACAGTCAAATCAACGCCCACCATATCTGTCTCCACTACCCCCCTCTCTCTAAAACTAATTCAACTTTTCAAATTAGAACACCACCAACATCTCCTCTACAAAACGAAATTCATGTTTAAACTCCAACAATGCCACCACAACCCAATCAGCCACCCGCCTATCCCCATCTCCATTACCCTCTGTCTTTCCAACTAATTCAATATTGTAAATTAGAACACTGTCGTTAGTCAACCTTTCCTCTTCATAACTTATTTTCTATTTACTATTTACATCTAAAGGACTGCCATTATCATCATTTTTCATATTTAACGATTACAAAATGTAATTCATGTTTGAACTCCAACAATGCCACCATAGTCTAATCATCTGCCCACCTTCCTACCCCCATTTTCTTTTTTCTTTCCAACTAATTTGACATTCCAAACTAAAACATTCAACCTTTCCTCATCATAACGTATTTCCTATTTAAACCCCAACAAATCACCTATATTTTCATATGAAACTCAATAGACCACCCCCACCTTCTCTCACTCTCTTTCCTCCCCATCTTTGTTAGAAATAGTCCCCAAATTCCTCCCACACTCTTCTTATTGATTTTTCACCGATAGTTGTTACATGTAATTTATTTTATCTCACCATCTTCATTTATTTTTGCCATCCTTTCGAAATACTACCACTCAACATTTATTTACAAAATTTTCAGCCACCAAAATACATATTTTTTTCATTTATATATGTACTACTATACAAAGAGCGAGTTTGTTCAACTTATATACTCACAATTTTAAAAACTTTTAACCAATCAGAATGTAAGATTTCAAAATGGGGCCTGCTTCTTAACTTTCTCTCTTCTTAGATTAAATTTTTTACTCTTTCTTCCTTTTCCAATTATTCCCAAAACAAGAACTCCCATAGTATCATAACAACCCCACTCCAGCCTTCCTCGCAGTGCAACCATTTGATAATGGGAGATATTGGGGTTGGTAATTGTTGTTGGAGAAAACAAATTAAAAACAAGTCACGACACAAATCTTTTTTCCTCTCCCGTAAAGCCGAGGATTCCGCCTGCTTAGTCTGTGAGTTATCACATTTGTTTCCACTCTCCCTCCCAAAATTTTGGCTCTTTTCTCGACTTGATCTCGACCTACGAACGCATGTGTGTTATTGGGTTTTATTTAACGGTTCTCTCCCTCCCGACTTTTTTGGCTCTCTATCGCATACGATTTGGCATCATCTCAACAAATCTTATCGTAACTGTCTCCACACTTCCTCCATCTCTCGATTGGGGAACCCTCCACTTCCTCCATCTATCGCTTCCTTCCCCAACTGATTGTCAGTTTCTCCTATCTCTCTCAATGTCTATATTTTCTCCTCAATTCAACAAAGAAATCATACCTAAAACATCACACATGTTCGCCTCTTCCATCAGATCATCTGTTGCATCAAGATCATGTGAGGAACACTCAGGTCCTCCCATGGCTGGCCACCTCGCCTCCCATCACCACCACATGGCTCTCCACCAACATCATGTTGTACTCACCGCCTCACCAGTACTCAGCTCCATCTGCATCTACTTCGGCAACATCATCATCTCAAGCGACTGGCCGACTGGTAGGGTACATTCTCCCACTAAAAAAATATCGACAATACAACCCCTGCCAAAAGGATCCCCTTCATGTCGTCCCCAAAGCACTCTTCACTGTCGTGCTCGAGGCGTCATACCTCAGATGTGCTGACATCGGCGCTTAAACCAGTTATGTCATTACTGCAGTTAAAAAAGTGGCCACTGTCTAACTTTATTTTCTTTAAGCCGCCGAGTATGCAAACTTAATCAGAACTACACATTGTGTGGCTGTATTGTAGGTGAGGGGAAGGAGCATATTTTTCCAAACCCCCACTTCATACAACTATGAAGATACCCATTAATACATTGGAGGTGTACATGTTCACTGTGTTATATAGGGACCATAAGTCAAGTAGGATCGACTACCGCTTCGGTCTTTTCCAGTTGATGTAGTTCATTCTCTACGACGCTCTACCATATCTATTTCAATACCAACATCTAAGCTACTTTTGCCTCTTTATAAAAGTGTTCACGTACCTGCTATGCGATCTTTTATCAGGGTAGTCATTAATGATGTTTCACATCTTCGTTTGAATGTTAACATTACTGCTACATACATAGCTAATTCATGTATTTTACTTATTACACCAAGAACGACGTAGTGGTCTTTTATCATTTGTTGAAGTCAACCTCAAAAATGCATTTCAAAGTAGATTACTTCTTCAACGACACCAGTAATGATACAAACGCACTTACAACTTTCAGTTAAGTCACTAGTATAGAATTGGTCTCTCGGGTCGGTTTTTTGAAGCCTGCAGCGTCACTTTTTAGGCGACGCCTAGGTGGGCGTCGCTACAGTACTAGCGACGCTAGAGAGGTAAAAAAACCGACCCTAGAGAGGTAAAAAAACTGACCCTAGAGAGGTAGAAAAACCGACCCTAGAGAGGTAAAAAAACCGACCCTAGAGGGAACAAAAACCGACCCAAGAAAAGTACAAAAACCGACCCAAGAGAGGTAAAAAACCGACCCAAAAGAGCAACAAAAACCGGCCCTAGAAGTCTTCAAACAGCTGTAAAAACACCTACTGGGTCGGTTTTTCTGAATAACCGACCCAACAAGTATCTATTGGGTCGGTTTTTCTCCATAAGCGACCCTAAAAGTCTTCAAATAGCTTTAAAAAATACCTACTGGGTCGGTTTTTCGGAATAACCGACCCAAGAAGTCTTCAAATTGCTGTAGAATAGAACCTATTGGGTCGGTTTTTCTGTTTAAGCGACCCTAGAAGTCTTCATGAACCTACTGGGTCGGTTTTTTGTATAACCGACCCAAGAAGTGTCTATTGGGTCGATTTTTCTGTATAAGCGACCCTAGAAGTCTTCAAATTGCTGTACAATTTTGGGATAGAACCTACTGGGTCGGTTTTTTGAATAGCCGACTCAAGAAGTCTATAGGGACGGTTTTTTCAATAACCGACCCGAGAAGTTAAATTTTTTTTAAAGAAAAATTCTGCAGAAACAGAAATCTTCAGTACAGCAACCTGCAAAACAGAATTGCTTTACGCAATTCAAAACCTGCAGTAGAAATAGACTTGCAAATGCAATGATGCAAGCCAAAAATGCATTCCAAAGCCATTTGCAAACTTTTATGTCCAATCCTTTTTTGAATTGATGTTTCATAACAACAATTATTCACATATATTGAGTTGAGTCTTCATACACAACACTTACTAACATTCTTGCAAGTCTAAGATAGATTCATTCAAATGAGACATATAGCACATACTAACATTCATACACATAGCACATACTAACAACAATGATAGATTGCAAGTTTAAAAGTGATATTAATGTCATACTACAAAAAGTAAATTTTGATAGAGTTTCAAATCTACATACACAAATGAAGTTATGAATTTCAATTCAATGCTATAGTGACTTCATTGAGAAAAGCATCTGACCATTCTTCTCGGAATTCATTTAACCCATCAAGTGTGTAAGATTGAGTTGTAAAGATCTGCAAAAAAAAGCACATGCTCATATATATTTTATAAAATGATGCAAAATCTCATATGTAAATTTATTATATTATTCTTTAATAATTACCTTATCTATACTCTGAATGTCTAGTGATGCTTCTTTCAAAATAGTTTGCATATACTTCATTACGTAGTAGCCACAAGCCCAATCATTATTTTGTATATGACACTACAAATAAAGAATTATAACTTAATATTAGTAAACTGCTACAAACAGAGTTGTACAAATAAAGAAATAAGACTATAAGAGAGTTAACATATAAAATTTGACATTAATACATTACTGTAAGAGTTGTACATATACGACTAAGCAGTCAAAGTAGTTACCTTGACATTTTTCAAAGTCAGTGTCTTTAATTTTGGGGGTATTATTCCTCCACCTTCACGATAAGCCTTTATACCCCTATCAATCAATTTGATTACGATAGTTGTCAAAATAGAAATTCTAAGTATAAATATCATGTTGAAGCATAACAATTGATGTTATAGAAACTAAATTTATGCTTTCACCATAGTTGGCAATCTCAGTTTGTGACCCCTTGTTTTTCCCATTGGGTCAAGATAATAGAAAGTCATCAATTTTGGGACAACCACCACTAGTTCCCAATGTCTAGATCTGAGTAAATTTATATTGAAAACAAAAATTAGAATTATAATTTAGTCAATATTAGAATTCTATTGAATTATAATACTTACTGGACGTTAAAAGGAATTAGAATAATTTCCTTTCCCACACTACCAAAATATTTGAGTGCAGTACTGAAGTACTCATTCACATCATCCATTTGTGTCTGCACTTGACTAGTGAGTGAAGGAACTAAGAATCCAACATTCTTTATATCAAAGTTTGTCATCTCAGTATATAAATGGATGTAAAACATTTGTAAAAATTTGATATGTTACAAATAAGCTAAAAATGTATATATTCGAGTAATCTATATTGATTAATTCTTACCTTATCCATACTTCTAATATCGAAGTATTTAGCCAATCATACCGGAACAACTCTATAATATCATCAAGAAAAATAAAATTCTCAAAGTCCCTCCCAACTGCATCTTCTGTTAAATTGACCCCCATATGTGATCCTGGGCTTTGGTTGGCTAAGTATCGAGCCAAACATTTACTTTTATTTCCCAATTCATCGAATGTGGCTTCTGGAATGAAAGAAGGCTTGGGCATAGGAGGACGACTACTAGGATTTTTACTTTTTGGTTTACAAACCTGTTAATTAAATACATACTTGTATTAAACGAGTTCATATATGTAGCTAGTCAAATATGAAAAACATGTAGATATACCTTGTCAATGATAACCAAGTGTCTAGGCCATCCCACCATAGCACCCTCTGCTTCATTAACTGTACCATATTCAGAAGAAGGTATGGGTAGTGGTTTGTCCCCCATTCCGTCATACACAAGATGGATGGACATACGACAAATGTCATCAGAAACTGATTGACAATGCAATGTGCCACCGATGTTGTATACCTTACCCGCTGCCACAACATTGTACTCTGGAACCTCCACTGCAAGTTTACAGTTCATACCAACCTAGTTGAAATTATATAAGTTATATACAAAGAGGTAAACCAGATACCTACTATATTATATATATCATATTAACATATATAGAACAAACTTACTGCAGATTGTTGTGGTGGTTCATTGGGAGTGCTCCCATGACCTTCTACAATTGGAGTATGAGCTTGTACCTCATCATCTGAGAGACGCACGGTTTGAGGAGGTTGAGAAGGTTGAGAAGGTTGAATAGGCTGAAATGAAGACAATATTTGTTGCACTTTCTGTGATACTAATGCTTCAACCTCGTCATGTGTAACTGTACAACCTCTTCTAGATTCTGAAGGCCCATAATAAGTCTTGAATCCTATGCCAGCTCCTAATCCCCTAACACGGCCAGGATGCTCTTTCGTACCAAGAGCAACTGATAGTTCATCCATGCGTCCAATTGGTATGAACTTTCCTTGTTTTCTTTGCTCATAGAGATCATCCTATTCATATTTAATGAAAATATTAAATCACAAATAATTAGAGATCATCCTATTCATATTTAATGAAAATATTACATCACAAACAATTAGATATTATTAAATCCTACTCTTTAATTACTTAATTGTGATGAACTTACCATCTTTTGTGCCACCTCCTTAGTTGCAGGGTTGGTAATTTCACCTGCTTTATTTTTTCTAGCATCAAGTCAAATTTTATAACGGGGTGGACACTCAACTTGAGTTGTGCTAGACCCTTCTCCAGAAGAGATTTGCTTCTCCAGGTGTTCTCGACGCTGGGCATAACTAAGGGATCCCATGTGATGGTTATGGACATTTTTGGCCCGTCTTTCCTTTTGGGCCTCATGAATAGCCTGATCATTTAAAATGAGGTATTGTAATTTACAACTTGGCAAACATATACATATATAAAAACATTAATTGTATACCTGAAACTCTTTTGAATTCCTTTGTGCAACAAATCTGTCCCACACCTCATGATCTATAAAAATATATACGTCTGTTGCTTTCTTCTTTTGCTTAGGATTATCTATATAATCCCTTTTGAGATAGGTCTTAAATGCCCTCCATCGTACACCACAACGCTGCAACACTCTTTTCATGTGGTCTTTTTCATTTAAATGAAAAACACCCTATATACAAACGAAGCAATAATCTTATTTCAAAAAGTATATGTCAAAACAAAAAACTGGAATCAATAAACAAAAAACAAGATAATATAGTATCAAAATTCAACTCACAGATATATCTTTCCAAAGGAGGTCTTTCAAGCCAATAGGAACATCATGCCAGTTTTCTATATCTATTGGCACCTTACTGCGTGCGGTTGCCCCTACATAATGCTTAAAAGTACTAGCATGTTCCCCAACAGGTACTCCTCCCCTTTCAAACTGGATTGATAATTTCTCCCCTTTTGCCCTAAGCTCTTGCAGCCGACGCATCACTGTGGGACCTCTACTCTTCTTAACATCACCACTAGCATCCTCATGCTCATGATCAGAATGTTCATCTTCACTTGCCATTTTAGAACAACCTGCAAATATACATGATAAAAGAAAACATAAGTGATAATAAAAGAACAAGTGGTGATATATAATAAAATGTATACATGATAAAAGAAAATGTGTGCTTGAATGATAATACATGCCTCTAGTTTTGGTTGAGTTGTTAGTCAAGTAAAATTCCTTCAGCATGGTCTTGACGTGTATATAAGTCATCGGTGTTAACTTCAACATTGACACTTGGCAAACCAACTGAAAATGGGCTGGAATAATCATACTTTTCGTAGTATTCTTCATTTATAAGATCCACAGTAAACTGTCTTTTTCCATGAAGAACGACAGACCAATTTTTATTTGCTGGGTCATCAATATAGAATACTTGTTTTGCTTGGTCTGCCATGATGAATGGTTCATCTTTCTCTCCAATTTTTTCAAAATTCACCAATGTGAAACCCAACTCATCAACTAAAACGCCTTTGTTGTTATCAACCCAATTACATCTAAAGATAGGAACTCTGAAATTTGTATAGTCAATTTCCCATATGTCCTCAATGATGCCGAAATGGGACATCTCAGCTTCGCGTGGTCTTTTATCTTTGGCACTAGCAAAATACAACGAACAAGCTTTAACAGTGACCCCACTATTTTGGACTACACAACTGTTGGGTTTTAGGGGAGACAGAGAAGGCAGCGGAAACAAAAAAAAATTTCTCCCCAACCCATACCGAGGAAACGCGTCAACGTCTATATAATAGGAAAGGATGGTTTGTGGAATCATACCTTGTCCCGAGGCTTGCTCGACGACAATACCTCGCGCAATGCGCGGTCTTCAACTCCGGTCTTGGACGGCGTTTGTGCAGCTCCTGGTCGCACCGGGACTGACGACTCCTCCTCCTACCGGACTGTCGGATGACAGTTGTCCTCCTGAGCGGAAGTGTCCTCCCGCCTCTGTAGTAGTCCACACGAACCACCTGGAACTCCACACTCCTTGTCCCACAAGGAAGTGGAAGGAGTCGCACCCTCCTGTTGACGTACTAGTCGCCAACACACTCTCCTGCTGTCAGTTGCAACTGCAGTTGTCCTTCCCTTGCTGCACCTCCCTTTTGCGGGAAGCACTTGCTCGGGATCTCTCATGGTTACCAAAACCAGAGAGAACGACAACTTCGCAAAGCAACCGACTTGCATTGAGTTGTACTTTGAGAAGCCCCCAATACCCCTATATATAGGCGGGTCATGGGACAGGGTTCTCTGTGTCTGGCAATATGGGACTAAAGCAGGAGTAGAAGGGTTCGAGAATTTTCCACAAAAAGTAACCGGTTCGCAACTTGAAATGATCGGTTCACAACTGAACCGATCGGTTCGGCCATTGAGCCGATCGGTTGGACCTGAGCCGATCGTTTGGGGCACTCCAACCGATCGGTTGGTTCCCTGAATCGATCGGTTCATGGTCCTAATTCGGCTCAAAAAGACTTTCCTTGTTTCGTTCTCAATTGGTATCGAATACCAATGTTATTCCCAATCGAATTGGGCAATTTGAAACCAAAGGAAAATTCTTGCCGACATGACTTTCCCAACTGGTCGGTTGCACCAGTTGAGCCGATCGGTTCAACTCTTGAACCGGTCATTTCAACCTGGGCATGAGCCGATCGGCCTGGACACTCCAGCCGACCGGTTCAGCACCTCAGCCGACCGGTTCATCACATGAGCCGATCGGTTGGGAGCACATGTTGGGCAAAAATCAGTCAATTGTGATTTCAATCAATCTGATACTCCAATCAATGCGTCCAACACCTTGAACCATATGATATTGAGCCATCGACTGATTGAGTGTTTAATTGAACTACTAAACTCCTTTAGTAATCAATCTAAACATTGCTTTGTGGACAAAACTCCTCTTCCAGGTTAAATCCTATGTGTGTGACCCTGCAGGTCCATTTCACGTTGGCAGTGAAAGTCCATAACACTTATGACTTCACAAGCAAAGAGCGGTGCCTAGTCACACATCAGTGCTACCCAAGTGAAAGTAGAAAGTTGGAGAACAACTTTCATCCTACAATCTGTGAATGGTGTTACAGTGAATGTATAATTCCTTTGTCACTGATATCCCGAATGAACTCAAGGCATGGAACAGTCATCCTGTCAACGTTCATTCACTTTCTTGATCTCAGAGTAGATTGAAGGAGATATGTATGACATCAATATCACATACTGATTCACACATGCGTGCGCACGGCTATCTCAATCCTACTCATCAAGTGGACTTGGATATCAAACTCCCTCAGGAGGGACAAATCCCATATCTATCACTCACCCCTCAAAAGCCCCATGTGTCAAAGCCACCCAATCATCACCTTTATAACAACCCATGTTTCAGGACTGCGTTTGATGATGTCAAAGTGTGCCCAACGACATGTGTTGAGTGTAGTGATTTCAGGTCAAAGAATCACACTCACCACCATCACTGTGAGTACTGACTGTGACTACCATCTCATGGTTCCATGTGTCAAACTCACGGTGGGTCTGTCCGGTACCTTGTTCTCTAACAAGTACCTATGTGTTTGGTTTGATATCTCTATATCATGACTAATGAGATTCTGTCATCAACCAACACCACAATCTAGTCTTGTGTGCCATTGCTATCTATCTACCTTCCACAATGACATCCGACTAGGGACATAACAAGAATGTACAAACTCTTAGCATCCGTATGATCTCATCGTTCAGGTCCTCAACCTGAAAGCATACGTCATTGAGTATTGTCATTCTCTAGACATTCAATCTGTTCTATCATTATCTCATATGACTGAACCAGAAAGAATTGGAAGCTTGCCTTTGATGTTTATCAAATCAATCTTAATGTATCCCACCAATCATCCCATGATTGGCTCTCAGGGCATACATACCAACAGACTCCCACTTGCACTGCGAGCCAATCACCCATGAATCATATTCATAGTGATCTTCAAACATGTTCCACATGTTACTGTGCTCTAGTGCCAACATAGTGAGTAATGACAACACCTTGCCAAAGTCTGTACAAATTGCATGTCTCACATCTCTTAGATGTACGTCATACGTATGAGATGGAGTTGCCGTAATATGCGATCTAGTATTCCTTTGCTAACCTTTAGCCACATTGCATGATCCAGGATTCCAGACTTGTCATCAATGAGTGGAATATAAGTTCATCTCATGAACTTTTAGATCCATATAGTATCCACTGCTATTCTCTAACACACAGATACTCGGCATTTCCCTTTTAAATGGTTTTATTGAAACACTTCCAATTATCAACAAACTTTCACTTTTATACATCTTATGTATGTCTTGCGATTAATTCTCTATCTTTTCGGAAGTTCGCATCAATGTAACTCTTTACATCGAACTCTTCCTTATCTCCATAGAACTAGCACTTCACAAGCACTTATCAAGTTCTCATGGTATTCCAGTAACCCTTACTGGAAGCAGACAGACATCCACTCGTCATGTCCCACATACGAGTTATCAGGATGAGCACATCATATTGCCATGTCCTACATACAAGATGATGAATGCATTTTATTCTTGCCATGTCATACATGCAAGACAATGGGATGATTACATACATGATAGATCCATATCTATTCTTAGTGTTCCCATTCTTCATAAGAATTGGACACTTGGCCTTGGGATACTAATATCCATATAACATGGACAAGTTTTCTCCCACTGAATCTGTACATACTGAACCCTTCAGTACAGATTGCCAATGTATGCTCTCTCTTTTCCAGGTCAAGAGATTTGTCGAGAACTATCTCTATAGATCTCTATTCCTATCATATAGGAAACATCTCTATCTTCCTTAAAGATAATTTCCACTTTTGGATTTCCATTCTAGAACATTTCCATTTCACATCAACATGTGGAATGTGAACACGCTCCCACTAAATCACAGATCCCTTCTTTATCTTTGACATATCCGTCAAACCCTTTGACTATATCATCAAAGTAAAGATCCAATTTTGAGTTGCTTATACTCAATCAATCACATTGATTAGTCCATTGTAACTTATAGACTTCATTTGCACTAGTGGATTCATAAACCTTATAGGTTGTGTCACGTACACATCCTTGTTTTAATCCTCATAGGAATGCGGTTTTAGTATCCATATGCCAAATGTCTCAGTCATTAAGTTGCAATCAACAAGCATCATCCTTCTCAAAATGTTATCCATGCGTCTTAACACTTAAGACTCATTTGCACTTATGGATTTCATCCAATGAGTGCTACCATCAAGGTCATACCTTATGGTTCACACGGAAATCATTTAGGATGTAATGATCATAAATCATAACTCAAAATTCGGTTCCTCATATTCATCTAGATAGTTGACTCATCACATGAACAACTCATCACATAGATAATTGAGGTGTATCTGTTAAGGATATAAGAACTCACAACCCTTGTGATTCTTAATTTCCTTTATTAGTGTGGGGTATTCTTTTATTAAGAAGAATTCAGTTATTCGATAATCATTCTCTAACTCCTTAGAGTATGATTCCTTCTTGATTTAGACATCACCATGCCTTAATCATGAGTTCACTATGATACACTATCATAATCACTCATAAGGATCCCAAACATTTGGTTCAAGTATTTCATTCATTGATCTCATCAAGAATTAATACTTTACCAAATTTGTACTTCATCTATGATAATCTTGAACACTTCAAGATATTCATATTGGTATTTCTCTAAACACCATTTGAAGTATTAGCATTCGCTCCAATAGGTATGTAAATACATCACATGTATTATACCTAATAGGACAATCATTCTCCCACTACCATTAGTGAAGATTGATTAATCATGTATAAGAAATTCATGTCTCTTACTAGTTCTCTAACCAAAAGAGTCTAGATTTATCCATCATATGGAAACTAGAAATGAATTTCTCATGATTGATGCTAATTTGATTGTTTGAGTTATCAATAACTTTAGGTATCATTTTATCTTATGCATACCATGTATCACAAGATAAACAAGGCATTGCCACAAAGATCATATCTTTAAGATTGAAACATCAACTTTATTAATTGCCATCATTGTCATACAATATGCAAAAATAAAGTGTTTCTATCTATTGGCAATATATGAAATAGCAGTTCTCAACTCTATTTCGTGCCCTTTAGGCTGAAATAAACTGAAAGATACTCCTATCTATGGCAGCAACACTTGCTCCAATGATGGGTATTTCTTTCTTGGTCCTTTCACAAAGGCCATCACTTCTTTGTGGATATTGCATATCATATACGACATATCCATATCTTGGTATCATATACCTCAGATAAAGAAGCGGTTCATTTCATGATACCTTAGGTGGAGATCTCCATCCCCTCCTTCATCTTCTTTTGTTCTTCCAGATATAGAGGGCAATCCCTCATACACCCTTTCCCCCATGTGCCTTGAGGCTGAAGACGGCTTGGATTTCTGGCTAGCATCAAAACACTTCTTAGCTTTGCCCTTGTCCTTGCCCTTAAGATTACCTTTTCTTTGATCATATCAAAGACTGTGGTTTGTCTTTCTTCATCTTTGCCTCTACTATCCTCAACATGTCCAACAAATCTGTCAACGCTTGTCAAAGTTGTTCATGTTGTAGCTTATCATGAATTGTATGATTCTCACAACATTTGCAGTATCATACCAATAGCCAACTCTTGGCTCAGAGGGAATCCTTCTTAATCAAGTTTTCCACATACCCAATCACATTGAGTGTGTGAATACCTTACTGGATCTCCTTCTGTCATGACATACTAGGACAGTATCTTGGAGACATCATATGTCTCATGTTTTCTCTGCAACTCACAGTTCAGAGAACACAACATCAAGCACTCCTCATCAATGTCATCTTGTATGATTCTCACAACATTTGCAGTATCATACCAATAGCCAACTCTTGGCTCAGAGGGAATCCTTCTTAATCAGGTTTTCCACATACCCAATCACATTGAGTGTGTGAATACCTTACTGGATCTCCTTCTGTCATGACATACTAGGACAGTATCTTGGAGACATCATATGTCTCATGTTTTCTCTACAACTCACAGTTCAGAGAACACAACATCAAGCACTCCTCATCAATGTCATCCTTGGTATGCTTCCATAAGCATACTTTCAACCATTGATGTGGTGGGATCGAGTTCATCTGGTTCTGGTATAACTAGGACTTAGAGCTTTCACTCTTTGATTGAGAACACTTCTCATCGTCCTAACCAATCGTGGAATTATTCCCATTTAATTTGTTGGTCTCAAAGACCCATCACAAATAAAGTGATTTGTTGATTAACCATTTATATTAACAAAAGGAAATATATGCAATTTTAGTCCAAAAACTCATTTTGACTTGTTTGATTGATTTGAAAAGTTGACGATAAAATTAGGCCTTTAATTAATTATCGCTCCCACTATTTTACTTCAAATTGATAGCCCTCACCATCAATTCGGAAGATTGCAGCATACAACCTTCTAGTGGGCAAGATCCTGAAATCCTTTAAGTCATGGACCAGCTTGGGCTGTCACCCACAACATAGATCTCTCAGGTAGGCAACTTTTGCCAATTGCATCATATGCAACTCTTGATAAGATGTCATCTACAACTCCTTGCAATGATCATCTCCATGCCTCAAGGCGCTAGATCCTATCTAGGTCACCTTGTTAAGTCCGACCCAAAGCAAACACGATGAACATGCACCCTGCTAGGGCAGACCCACACATTCATCCTTCACGCTTCCACGAGGTAGACGGTGCACCACGCTAGGGCGTGCCCACACTTGGTCGAACAAGCTTTTCACGTGTGTCGCATTTGGAAGACATCTAAAACTTAATATTTTAATGAGGGATTTGATTTTATATACATATACATATCCAATCACCACAATACATAGTACGTATCATATACATGCTATATCCCACAGAAAACATGCACAAACGATAAAAAGCGATGATTATGGCCATCCTAATGTGATTCCTCGAGCCAAGAGGAATCACGGTCATCTAGGTCTACATCACATGCAACCTGTACAAGATGAACATCTGTGCCTTGCCATCCGAGTTGATCAACTCATCACATGAATGATTTGTACTCTCCATCCGGTCGTCTGGGTGCCACCAGCCGATCGGTTGGCTCCTCAAACCGATCGGTTCGCCTGGTCGTCGTGCATCTCGTCATGTCCGCCACCCGCTCGTCTCGTTCCTCAAACCGGTCATCAACCGATCGGTTCACTCCTTGAACCGACCGTCTGGAACGTCAACCGATCGGTTCACGCTTTGAACCGATCGTTTCAGCTGTCGTCTTGATGTCCGCCGGTCTTTGACATAACAGGAAATAAAATCTATCCTATTATTACATTGCTTAAAAGAAGAAACCCCGAGTTACATTCGGGGGGGAGCAAAGGTAGGAAAGAATCTCGAATTATTTCGAGTTACATCAGGAATAAGAGAGGGAAGATCGGTGCGCAGACCGAGATGCAAGCAACCACAAACAACCACACACAGATAGGGGTTTATAGGCCATAATCACGCTACACACATCCACCACAAAACTCGTTTAAGGGCGACGCGTATCGAGTGCATTAATAATACATATCATATATGTAATTTGGGATTTGTGGATTTAGGATTGGACATCCATAAAGCCAATATTATTCGCATCGTATGCAATAAATAAAGGCGACAAACCAAAATCGATCATATCGATATTCCTAAAATATAGAGCAGTTGACCTGGCTCTGATACCACTGTTGGGTTTTAGGGGAGACAGAGAAGGCAGCGGAAACAAAAAAAAAATCTCCCCAACCCATACCGAGGAAACGCGTCAACGTCTATATAATAGGAAATGATGGTTTGTGGAATCATACCTTGTCCCGAAGCTTGCTCGGCGACAATACCTCGCGCAATGCGCGGTCTTCAACTCCGGTCTTGGACGGCGTCTGTGCAGCTCCTGGTCGCACCGGGACTGACTCCTCCTCCTACCGGACTGTCGGATGACAGTTGTCCTCCTGAGCGGCAGTGTCCTTCCGCCTCTGTAGTAGTCCACACGGACCACCTGGAACTCCACACTCCTTGTCCCACAAGGAAGTGGAAGGAGTCGCACCCTCCTGTTGACGTACTAGTCGCCAACACACTCTCCTGCTACCAGTTGCAACTGCAGTTGTCCTTCCCTTGCTGCACCTCCCTTTTGCGGGAAGCACTTGCTCGGGATCTCTCATGGTTACCAAAACCAGAGAGAACGACAACTTCGCAACGCAACCGACTTGCATTGAGTTGTACTTTGAGAAGCCCCCAATACCCCTATATATAGGCGGGTCATGGGACAGGGTTCTCTGTGTCCGGCAATATGGGACTAAAGCAGGAGTAGAAGGGTTCGAGAATTTTCCACAAAAAGCAACCGGTTCGCAACTTGAAATGATCGGTTCACAACTGAACTGATCGGTTCAGCCATTGAGCTGATCGGTTGGACCTGAGCCGATCGTTTGGGGCACTCCAACCGATTGGTTGGTTCCCTGAACCGATCGGTTCATGGTCCTAATCCGGCTCAAAAAGACTTTCCTTGTTTCGTTCTCAATTGGTATCGAATACCAATGTTATTCCCAATCGAATTGGGCAATTTGAAACCAAAGGAAAATTCTTGCCGACATGACTTTCCCAACTGGTCGGTTGCACCAGTTGAGCCGATCGGTTCAACTCTTGAACCGGTCGTTTCAACCTGGGCATGAGCCGATCGGCCTGGACACTCCAGCCGACCGGTTCAGCACCTCAGCCGACCGGTTCATCACATGAGCCGATCGGTTGGGAGCACAGATTGGGCAAAAATCAGTCAATTGCGATTTCAATCAATCCGATACTCCAATCAATGCGTCCAACACCTTGAACCATACGATATTGAGCCATCGACTGATTGAGTGTTTAATTGAACTACTAAACTCCTTTAGTAATCAATCTAAACATTGCTTTGTGGATAAAACTCCTCTTCCAGGTTAAATCCTATGTGTGTGACCCTGCAGGTCCATTTCACGTTGGCAGTGAAAGTCCATAACACTTATGACTTCACAAGCAAAGAGCGGTGCCTAGTCACACATCAGTGCTACCCAAGTGAAAGTAGAAAGTTGGAGAACAACTTTCATCCTACAATCCGTGAATGGTGTTACAGTGAATGTATAATTCCTTTGTCACTGATATCCCGAATGAACTCAAGGCATGGAACAGTCATCCTGTCAACGTTCATTCACTTTCTTGATCTCAGAGTAGATTGAAGGAGATATGTATGACATCAATATCACATACTAATTCACACATGCGTGTGCACGCCTATCTCAATCCTACTCATCAAGTGGCCTTGGATATCAAACTCCCTCAGGAGGGACAAATCCCATATCTATCACTCACCCCTCAAAAGCCCCATGTGTCAAAGCCACCCAATCATCACCTTTATAACAACCCATGTTTCAGGACTGCGTTTGATGATGTCAAAGTGTGCCCAACGACATGTGTTGAGTGTAGTGATTTCAGGTCAAAGAATCACACTCACCACCATCACTGTGAGTACTGACTGTGACTACCATCTCATGGTTCCATGTGTCAAACTCACGGTGGGTCTGTCTGGTACCTTATTCTCTAACAAGTACCTATGTGTTTGGTTTGATATCTCTATATCATGACTAATGAGATTCTGTCATCAACCAACACCACAATCTAGTCTTGTGTGCCATTGCTATCTATCTACCTTCCACAATGACATCCGACTAGGGACATAACAAGAATGTACAAACTCTTAGCATCCGGATGATCTCATCGTTCAGGTCCTCAACCTGAAAGCATACGTCATTGAGTATTGTCATTCTCTAGACATTCAATCTGTTCTATCATTATCTCATATGACTGAACCAGAAAGAATTGGAAGCTTGCCTTTGATGTTTATCAAATCAATCTTAATGTATCCCACCAATCATCCCATGATTGGCTCTCAGGGCATACATACCAACAACTACTTTCATCTTGACGTTTAGTGTAATATAAAAATCCGTTTATGTCATAACCTTCATATGACATGACATCCATTTTTGGCTTAAAGGCGAGCCATTTTATGTTCTCAGCAACATTATTTGGTGATTCAGATAGCTGCTTAAAGACTTTCTCTTCAAACCACCTAATAAATGTTCGATTATGCTCTCTTGCAAGCCACATTGAACTGGATCGCGGATGATTTTTCTTGATAAGATCATTGTGTTCTGTGATGTAGCTACTAACTTCATCGATGTTGTGTAAAATATACAAATGTGCTTGTTCCCACAACTCACGACTAATTCCTTTCACTCGTGCTCCCAGAGTTCCTTTGCCACAATAAGACTCAGTAATAAGATCATTTTTTAGATCGCTAGAAGTTTCATTGGAATTCAAAAAATCGTTGCAAAAGTCCATCACTTCCCTAGCCACATAACCCTCAATAATACTCCCTTCAGGACGATAACGATTCCGAACATCACCTTTAAAAACACTCATGTAGCGTTCAAATGGATACATCCAATGTAAAAAAATTGGATCCAACATCTTCACCTCCCTTGTAATATGTACTACAAGATGAACCATGATATCAAAAAATGAAGGAGGAAAGTACATTTCAAGCTGACACATGGTAACAATTACATCATTTTGTAATTTATCGAGAGTATCAGGATGTATCACTTTGTTGCATATTTCATTGAACAAGAAACAGAGTCTTGTGATTGCAAACCTTACATGCTTTGGCAATATAGATCGAATAGCCACAGGTAAAATTTGTTGCATTAAGGTGTGACAATCATGAGATTTGAGACCTATCAACTTCAGATCCTTCTTTGATACCAATCTACGAATATTAGAAGAGTATCTTTGTGGAACCTTAATATTATACAAGCACTCACAAAAAGTCTTTTTCTCCTTCTTGGACAAAGTGTAACAAGCTGGTGGTAAATATGTGCGGCGATCCCTGATCTCAACTGATAATTCTTTTCTTATACCCATTAATTCTAAATCTTTTCTAGAGTTGATGCCGTCTTTAGTCTTTCCTGGTATGTTCAATAACGTACCGATGATGCTATCACACACATTTTTTTCAACATGCATGACATCAATGCAATGTCTAATTGTCAAAAATATCCAATAAGGAAGATCCCAAAATATTGACCTCTTCTTGTATAGAGATTTGTCACATGCGAGCGTATGACTACTTGCACTCTTTCCAAATTCATTAACAATATGTTTCACCTTATCATATACAACATTTCCTGGTATAGGTTTAGGAGCACTTCGTTCCTCAGTTGACCCATTAAAGGTTTTGTGTTGCCTTCGATAAGGATGCACTGGTGGGACAAACCTCCGATGACCAAGATATACGATTTTACCACCATGTTTCAGTCGAATTGAATCAGTATTTTCCTCACAAACATGACATGCTTTGTATCTTTTTATGCTATATCCAGACAAATTTCCATAAGCTGGGAAGTCATTAATCGTGCAAAACAACATAGCACGCAAAGTAAAGATCTCTTTACGTGAAGCATCATATGTCATAACACCTTCTTCCCATAATTTCGTTAGGTCATCAATTAGAGGTTGAAGGTAAACATCAATATCATTTCCAGGTTGCTTGGGCCCTGATATCAATATTGACAACATGACATACTTATTTTTCATACACAACCAAGGAGGAAGATTGTATATAACAATCATAACAGGCCACGTGTTATGTTGGCTGCTTAATATACCATATGGGTTCATTCCATCTGTACAGAGTCCAAGTCTTAAGTTCCTTGTTTCTTTACCAAATTGAGGGTATAATAAATCAATTTTCTTCCATTGTGGTGAATCAGATGCATGTCGTAGGACGCCATCATCATTGACCTTTAACTCCCCATGCCAAGACAAATTTTGCGCATCTTCTGTATTAGCAAATAAGCGTTGAAATCGTGGTATTATTGGTAGATACCACATCACCTTGGCAGGAGAGCCATTTTTAGCCTTAGCTGAATTTGTAGTCTTGTACCTTGACGCACCACATTTTGGACAATTTATCAAATCACTATAGTCCTTCTGAAATAACACAGTCATTTGGACATGCATGAATCTTCTTAGCCTCCATTCCCATTGGGCACATTATTTTCTTTGCTTGATATGTAGAAATTGGAAGCTCGTTGCCTTCAGGAAGAATTTCCTTTAACAAAGACAACAATGAAGTGAAACTCTTATCGCTCCACTGATTTTGAGCTTTAAGAGTATATAATCGCATCACAACACTCAACCTCGTGAACTTAGTACAACCCTTATATAATGGTTTTTCAGCATCATGGACAATGTTTGCAAATAAAGAAGGTGGATCAATGACATTGTCCTGACAGCTACGTAGCATCTCATCAACCATATCATCCTGAATCGGGTCATCCTGAATCGGTTCATCATTGACATTAACATCATTATCTATATCTTCTATGTCACCACTATTAATATCGACATTTTCTGATCCATAATTAAGTTTCTCTCCATGCCAATACCATTCATTATAACCTTGTATGATCCCATTGCATATGACATGATTCTTAATTTCCTCAACAATATCAACTTTCAAATTGTTACCACAATTTCTACATGGACAATAGAACCTATCTGTAGGTAGTTTCCTATGTTCCTCAGCAAATCTGATAAATTCATCAACACCTTTGGTAAACTCTAGACTGCAACGGTTCTTGATAGACATCCAACTTCGATCCATTCTCTAGATCACATTAAAATTAATTATCAAACTGAGCATTTAATATTGATATTATAAGTTGTAAGGTTTTTTTTATAGGAAATTCATTACTTTTATACTAAAGTGTACCACCTATCCCATTTTTGAATATTTAACCTCACTAGTAATTGTATAATGTATGTTTAGTTTTCAATAAAATTTCAGCAGCATTTCCCCTTAGTTCTCCAAGTACATCAATGTAAATGGCAAATAACCACTCACATATGTACCCAGAGAACAAATGAGGAAATACTACTAAAAATTTTCTTCAAAACTAAACATACATTATACAACTACATCCTAAGTGAGATTAAATATCCAAAAACAGTCCCATATCGGGGACTATCCAAAATTTACTCCTAATGAATACATTTTGAACGGGTTTCTAAGTTTATATATAAATGTATTTGTCATATTTATGCATAGGTGGTCTCATCTATAAACCCTAAAGTGTCAATCTAAAACTAAACAATGTCTACCCTTGCATGATGTAGATATAAAAGAATACATGTTTTTATTATTGGTTGGTTTACTAGATAAACATTCATTTATATGTACTGAATTGAATAATCAATTAGGTGCTCTTAACAGAAATAAATAGAAAGGCGTAAATTAAACATCATGCAGGATCTTTCATAATAGATAACAGTAAATCAAGTAAATCAAGACTCAAATGCAAAAGACAGCCAACACGACCAGTGTACCTAGCACGGCCGTATAGCACGGCACGGCAGTGGTACAACTCAAATCAAAAGACAGCCAACACGGTCAGTGTACCTAGCACGACCGTATAGCACGGCACGGCTGTGGTACAACTGTACCTAGCACGGCCGTATAGCACGGCACGGCCGTGGTACAACGTACCTAGCACGGCCGTATAGCACGGCACGGTCGTGGTACAACTCAAATTTAGAAGACAGTTAAAAACTAAAATTTTTGACTTAAAGGCGAGCGTTGCACTAAGCATGGCCGTGCAAAGCACAGGCCGTGGCACCAAGCATGGTCGTAGCAGGAGTCTGAAACGGAAAATGAATTTACCTATCTGTTCGGAGAGGTGGTGGCGTCGAAAGCCTTGGCGGCGGAAAAATCGTTTGGAGAAGCAAGAGCGACCTTGGCGGCGAGATGGTCTATGGCAACAGCGGCGAGATCTTGGCGGTGAGTTGGTGAGCTTCGGCAACAGCGGCGAGCTGGTGAGCTATGACCCGGCGAGACCTTGGCGGCGAGTTAGCGAGCAACAATGGAGGCGACGACCCGAACGGCAAGCTAGTGATGGAGCGGCAAGCGACGAACGACACGCTGGTGGCGGTGAATCTTTGGAGGCGTCAACCTTGGTGTCGGCGAGTGTGAGCGACAGTGAGAACGAGAGTTGACAGTGAGGCTAGGAGAGAGAGTGCGAGAGTGGGGAGTGTGCGCTAGTGAGAGTGCGAGTGAGAGAGTAAGGGTTATCTGCAGACTTCTCGGGTCGGTTAAGCAAAAAACCGACCCAACAGGTCTCTACGGACGGTTATCTCAAACAACCGACCCAAGAGGGTCTTTGCGCGACACTTCTAGGGACGGTTCTTTAAAAAACCGACCCGAAAGGCTGAACTTCTAAGGACGGCTGTCTCAGAAAACTGACCCGAAAGGGTCTTTGCGCGGAGACCTCTAGGGACGGCTGTCTCGAAAAACCGACCCGAAAAGTTTTTGCGCGGAGACCTCTAGGGACGGTTAAAGAGAATAACCGACCCAAGAGGGTATAGATCCACGCGCGAAAGGCAAAATTTAATTCTTTTTCTCCGCGGGAAGCATGTCGGGTCGATTCGATGCTATGTTTATGCGTGCCGTGAATTTGATGATTTCGCGGGTCTTTTTCTAGCGTCGATTAACCTTAAAAAACCGACCCAATAGCTAAAAGCGGTACCCGAATTTTTTCTAATGACTTGTTGCTTCGGTTTTAGCTTATTCGGTCGGTTTTTCTAATATAAGTGACGCTAACGGAAGCGATGTTAGAGACCGAAAATGTACTAGTGAGTACTACCAAATTACTGAAGGCCCGGAAGGAATAAGAGAGTCTCAAGGCATTCAATGGAATGTTATCGTACAAGATGATGGCGATAATGGATGCTAATGCAGACCATTCTCTACGAGGCTACTCATGGATGCCCCTTTAACTAGAAAAAGATTCAAGATTGCATTTACTCTTTTGGTTTTGAGGACCAACCGTCTGCAATCCCCTTTATTTTGTTTAATATATTATATTTCTACTTCCACGAAACGCAAAGATAAGAGCATTATCCTGAGTATTGATTTTTTTTTGCATTTAATGTAACAATCTTTTGAGGAGAGTGTGCTCATTGCCACCAACGGATGGTCTCTTTTCTAGCTTTTGAAATTTATGTAAGCAATTTCCTTATTCAGCATTAGACCGTATTAGATGATTGAAATGTTAATCCATTTTGTTCATCATCTGTCATATATTTTGTTCTTTCATTGCTTTGTGGGCACATGTTGAGGAATTCACAAGTTTAGAACTTCTCTTCCATAAATTTAAAATATTTTATGAAGTAGTGTCCCCCCTTTTCCTTCTAAGCGATATATGAAGTTATAGTCACGACGTGTTTTCAAGTATTTCGCAGGTTTAGTTCTTCTCTAATGTAAATTTGGAATATTTTTATCATTTCCTTACTATAATCATTCTCCTATATTACATGTATACAACTACTACAGACTAAAGATCAAATCTTTTAAGAAAAATACTTTTCTATGAAAATATCTACATATAATAAGAATAGAATGATATCTTGACATCCAATTTCTAAGTGTATAACTAAAAATACTTGGTATAATTACATATAACTATATATAGATATATATTTAGTATAAGTTTCTTTTTTTACTATTTAAGTTATAAATATCAAACACTATTCCACTATCCAACTTTTAGAATTCATCTATGTCTCCTTGAAATATGGAATTAACAATACATACTCATGTAAATATATTTTTTTTGATGAAGTTATGAAGCATATCATTGTAAGTTAGCATTCCTTATTATCCAATATATAATTCTGATGCCTATTTATAAGTCATATTAGCATAATTCTATATAATATAGAACAATTCAATCTGATTTTGACGTGTCTTTTGACTAGTAACAGTAAAAAATAACATCCCAAGCTAGGCTAGCCTCTTTCCTTTCTTCAGCCGTGAAAAGTCGCGCCGCAAATCCCGCGCATACACCTTCGTGTTTGTTGAGTAGTACTGACTTGTGAGCGTGTTTGGAAAAGGGTAAACAGAAAAGAAGAAGAAAAAAAATAGTTGGGGAGCGGTTGCGGATTAAAAGATGTAAAGAAAAACTTATCTCATGGTGTGGTTATAGTATAATGAATTAGATCAGACGGCCGTTCTGGTTTCGGACTAACCTCCATGAACAGTACGCCCAGTGACCTGCGCTTGTCGTCGTCGAGGTGCCAATCCTCCATGCCGTTACCGACGCTTCCGCTGCCGGCCTCCTCCTCTACCTCGTCGTCCTCTTTGCCACCGCCGCTGGTGGCGCCTTCCACGGCCTTCTCTGGTGTCTGTCGTGCTCCCGCTCTCTTGGGGCCTCCTCCTCTGCCTTGGGCGGCTTGTCATCCACGGGCGCATCGACGGCCCTGGGTTGCTCCTGCTGCTGTGGCTTGTGCTCGCCCGGTACTTCCTCCTGCTGCGGCAGCGGCAGCGGCGCTTCCGAAGCGTCCGGCTTCAGGTCCTTGGGCTTTGTGGCGCACCCGCCCATGGCTGGAGCGAGAACCCGGGTTGGTCGCTCGCTCCTAGGCTGTGCTCCTCCTCCGTGTCAGGTAGTTGATGTTTCGGTGTAGAACCGAGAGAAGGGAGGAAGAGGAAGACGAGAGGGCGGCAGGACGGAGTGGGAGGAAACCCGACGAGTGGGTAGTCCTGTCTGTCCCTGTGTCTCTCGTAGTAGTGCCGGAGGGATGTATGTCTGCCGGCTTTCTCTCGGGAATATAACGGGGGCGGTTACGGCGCGGACCAGTGCCAAGTTGGGATCCGGTGGGGCCTGCTCGAATGCCCGGTCAGTTGTCTTCTCTCCCCTTTCCGGTTTTCCAGACTCTCCACCCCAACACCCTTTTCCTTTTTTATTTTTCTTGTTACAAATATTTCCGTCCCTATTCTTGTCCTTGGGATATATCTTTATTTCCTTGATACCAAATGTCAGTTGTGTCCAGCTGCATCTGCGGAGTTTCCATTTGCATCGGGAGGCTACTTTTCTTGTTTATAGCAATCATACGAAAACAATTGAAATTTTGACTAATCAAATTGGTGTGCCGTATAGCGAGCTTGTTGCTTACGTTGGTGGTGGAAGCGGAGAGGTTGGGTGTTGGTCGCCCTCGCCAATCCCAAGAACGTAAAGAGTCTGAGCTCGTTTACAGGCTACGCTACCTGGATTTCCGGCAGTGTGCAATCAAGTCAAGTAACCAACGGTCTTAAAATCCCATTCATACAACAACTACTGTGAGCTGGCAGGAAGACATGCACCAAAGCCAACACCCCACTCCCCAACCCGACTCTGCTTGTTTCAGTCACTTTTCCTCCTCTTTCTCTATCCTCCCTGTCTGCTAGGCTGCAACTACTTTGGATCCTCATATAGGCATAATCCTCACCGGTGTTTCGAGCAGCGTAAAACGACTCAGTGACGGGCCGCGTTGTCGACCGGCACGAGGCTCCGTGCCTTAATCGAGAGGGAAGTGAAGCACAGTAGTGTCGTGCGGGAAGCGCTCGTTGGTGTCACCTATCATCTCTCGCAGGACTGATCCACGATGACACTGCTCGTTGGTGTCGCCTATCGGCTCTCACAGCACTAATCCACGATGACACTGCTCGTTGGTGTCGCCTATCAGCTCTCGCAGCACTAATCCACGATGACACTGCTCGTTGGTGTCGCCTATCGGCTCTCACAACACTAATCCACGATGACACTGCTCGTTGGTGTCGTCTATCGGCTCTCGCAGCACTGACACTGCTCGTTGGTGTCGCCTATCGGCTCTCGCAGCACTAATCCACGATGACACTGCTCGTTGGTGTCGCCTATCAGCTCTCGCAACACTAATCCACGATGACACTGCCCGGCGAGCTTCCGCAAATGAAGGTCAGTGAGTCCGTCCCCGGCGCGACAACACGGTTACTGAATCCGCAGCCTCTTGCTTGGGACGCGACCGCTCACCCAAAATTTGTGTCAGGTCGGCAGTTCGTGAGCTCCGCCGCAGTAATTGGTTTACATATTTTTTTAAAGAAAATGAGTCATTAGTTTTCCTTTTTTATATGCATTATGTTGTCTTCAGGTAACATTTTCTTTGGACTTTATGGCGCCCAGTTGTTCGTTTTTCTAATTGCAACATTACTTGAATGCATTACCATGATATTAGAAACTCATTAATTAGCTTTGGTTGCTTATACACACCTTTACATGGTTTATCTTTTCTTTTTTTTCTAACTAATAATGATTTGGAAAAAGTTTAACATCTGTAAAAGCAAAAAAATATCTACTTGAGCGAACACGGTATTCTTACTCGGTTGACTCTTGAAGCAAAATAAACGTCTCTGCACCTACTTATTTGGAAATTCATGTTTTTTTTTCTTCTTTTGTTTACTGAGTGACACTAAATATTGTGTGAAAATTGCCTTAAGAATGGGTGATCTTTGTAAGATGAAATTTTCATTCATCTGTGTTAAAATCATTAAATCCGATTACTGTAATCATTTCACGAACTGAACAAAAGTTCGACATCGGCATTGCTCCAAAGAGGAACTCCATGAAAGGATATATATAAGAGTTTGTATGAGTCGTCAAGTGTGGTTGTGTTTTGCTTTCTTGTTCAAATTTTAATGAAAAGGTTTACTACAACAGTTCATTTTTCCCTTGTACATCAACTATTCTATTATATCTCATGGGGGTGCTATATATAATAGTTATTGTGCATATTATAATATCTATATTTTATACAACACATCCATTGTAATAGAAACATGTAGTGCATCTGTTGTAATATATATTAAGACAATGTTTGATGTGTGTTGTAGCTTACTAAACACGTCTATTGTACCATGAGTGGTTTATAGAATAAGTGGTGTACTTGTTAGTTTATATATTGGGTGTTATATGTTTTAGTTCACTATAAAATATTTGTTCTAAGGGGGGTGCTTATAACAACATGCAGGGGCGTATCTGGGGGGAGGGGGGCTGTCGGGGCTCTACCCCCACCCCAAAATAAATTTAAAATGTAATGTATGTGTATAAATATAATGACACATCAGTATAATAATTATCTTTGTGTTGTCATTTAACACCAAAAAACTGGTAGCTCGGCTGGTAAATGTGCCCTGCCACTTATTTGTTGTCCTATTTTCAAATCCTGGGGTTTTTTTCCTTGCTCTAGGTTACATATAGACAATAAAGTTAATGTGAGAATAGTTGTCAAGTAAACATGTAGTTGAGTTGGTAGATGTGCTAATAAATTCTTAATTGTCCCGAGTTTGAGTCCCACACTAGTAGTTGTTATTTTTGTCAAAATTTAGATTTAATATATTATCATGTGTAAATTTTATAAATTGAATACTTTCATTGTAGCTAATGGTATTTTTTCTTGTTACTAGATATATTAAACGCGGACAGGTAAGTGAACATATATTGGTTTACATATAAAATTTAGTAAGTATCATCTCAATAAATTATGTATCAATTTACTATATTCTAAAATTAAAAGGTCATATTGTGGACAAAGAAAATCAAAAGGCCATGTTGATGGTGAGTCATACTACTCAGCCCCCCCTATGGCGATTTCTGGATTCGCCACTGACAACATGTATTATACCTGTTGTAATATATGTATTTTAGACAATCGTTGATACATGTTGTACTTTTCCAGACACACTATTTGTTATAATGGTAGAAACACCTGTTGTAATAGGGGTCCTTTACACAACAGGTTTTGTTTGTTGTCATACTATACCTATACAACAAATAAGTGCTTTATATAATAGGTAATGCACATATTATAATATATGTATTTTATACAATAGTTTATGTATGTTGTGTTTTACCAAACACGCTCGTTGTAATATGAACATGTGGTGCATCTGTTGGAATATATTAAAAGACAGTGTTTGATGTGTGTTGTAGCTTACTAAACACATCTATTGTACCATGAGTAGTTTATACAGTATGTGGTGTACTTGTTAATTTATATATTGGATTGTTGCATCTTTTAGTTCACTATAAAACATTTGTTCTAAGTGGGATACTTATAACAATAGGAAGGGGCGTATCTAGGGGGTTGTCGGGGCTCTAGCCCCCACCCCACCTCAAAATAAAATGTAATGTATATGTATAAATATAATAACACAGCAGTATAATAATTATCTTTGTGTTGTCGGCTGGTAAATGTGCCTTGCCACTTACCTGCTGTCCTGGGTTCAAATCTTGGGTTTTTTTCCTTGCTCACTTAGGTTACATAGAGATAATAAAGTTAATGTGAGAATAGTTGTCATGTAGTTGAGTTGGTAGATGTGTTAATAAATTTTTAATTGTTTTACATTCAAGTCCCACACTAGTAGTTGTATTTTTTTTGGTCAAAACTTAGATTTAATATATTGTCATGTGTAAAATTTTATAAATTCAATACTAGCTAATGGTGTTTTTTCTTGTTACTAGATGTATTGAATGCGGACAAGGAAGTGAACATATATTGGTTTACATATAAAATTTTAGTAAGTATCATCTCAATATATTATGTATCCATTTACTATATTCTAAAATTAAAAGGCCATATTGTGGACAAAAAAATTCAAAAGGTCATGTTGATGGCGAGTCATACTACTCAGCCCCCCTATGGTAATGTTCTGGATCCGCCACTGACAATAGGTGTTGTACTTGATGTAATATATGTATTTTAGACAATAGTTGATACATGTTGTACTTTTTCAGACACACTATTTGCTGTAGCAGTAGAAACACCCATTTAATAGGGGTGCTTTATACAACAAGTGTTGTTTGTTGCCATACTACACCTATTATAACATATCATTAACTATTGTATTTTATTATAGTTTAACCACCCCTATTGAACCAATTTGATTGAATAATTAATAATATTTTAAATATTTTATAATAAATATGAAATTATGTTTTTTTAATATCATAAACAATCGCATAATTAAACATAATTTGCATTGAACCTTTTAAAAGACTTGCATATATATATATATATATATATATATATATATATATATATATATATATATACTCATTTAGACAAAGATTCAATATACAAACAAGTACTATGTAGCTGTCGGTGAGTAGTAGCTCATGTGGTCTCAGCACGGAGCCCCTCACAAAGGATCCCCAGTTCGAATCCCCCTGGTGTTGTTGTTCAGAAGTGTTTCTCCCAAAGCACAGATGGCCTCAGTGGGACTAATAGGGGCTTCATTTCTTATGGGATGAACATACCTCCCCAGTTTGGGGCCAGCACAAGCCCTACAGGTCTCCTGGGTCAACCAAAAAAAGTACTATGTAGCTACATAAAGTAGAAAGTACACTTCTAGATTCAAACAACAAATAACCACAAATTTTTTCATCATATGCTAAAAATGGACATTTTACGCACATGTCTGACAACTTGGGATATGCTCATGAACACACATTGCTCATTCATCTAGATCTATCAATATACTTTGAATGTTACTGCAAACATATGTCAATATATCAGTATATTGTATATTGTTTAATTTATTTAAAAGTTTGAACAAAATAAAAAGAATATATTAACTAGCTTATATCTTCAAGAATATTTCTAATTTTCATATCAATGATGTCTCTCATATACTCCATTACATAATAATGGCAGTCTATATTCTTTGACTTCTTTAGATACTATATAAAATGAATATAAGATAAATAGAAATAAATAAGTGATAGTTATTGTAGAGATGTGTATTTCTACTTCTACCTATTATCTCTAACTCTCATCTCAACAATCTCTCTAAAATAAAATGGATGTTGTAAGTTTTATAAAAACACTGACAAGAATAACAAGTACTGAGGAAGATATTCTCCTATGTTACCCGTATTATGTGAAAGTATTGATGTAATTTAATAGAGTCATTTGTTCAGAAAGCTACATGAAAAATGTAAGTCAAATGAGAGAACAAGGAGACCTAGGATGTAGAAGAGATCATAACATGAGAAATTTGATAGTTTTGGATTCCTATATATCTACTCATATGATACTTCATTATATAATCATACAAGATTTGTCTTTCTAGATATCATCATATATATCCAGAAAGTTGATTGTTTTGGAAGAAGCTTATACAGTTTGGGAAGGGGGTTTTATTAACAAAAAAGAAGAATCCTGTAACACCCCACTTTTCACAACATATAAATATCACTGAGCGGAAGCTCTTTACTCAAGGGGGGTGTCACATAAATGATAATCTTTTACAATTTTCATAAATAGAACACTTTGCATTGAAAGAAATCTGATTCATACATAGCTCAAGATAGGAAAACTACATCAAATACATTTAATTTACTTTGGTAGAAAGACTATACATGATATAGAATTCTATCTAAACTTTGGATCATCTTGGTAAATGGCACCCCACTAGGTTCTTTCTTCTTGAAGATTCCTTGAACTAATCCGAGCATGTCATGTAACTTCTTCCTCCTAAGCTTGCTCCTTATCTGTGGGCATCTCACCCCCAACCATGCATAAAACCAATGGTAAGTGGAATTGAATATATTATAATATAAAGAAAACTTGGAAATTGAAAACATACTTTGAACATTAACCATTAAATATTAAACATTTAAAAGACATATAATTACTTTTTTTTTAATTCTCTTTTATCTTGCCCTATATAAGGATCCTCGGGTTGCACATAAGTGCCTCTTCTCTTATGCACTGAAGTGCCTCTTGGGTTGCATCGAAGTGCCTCTTCTCTTATGCACTGAAGTGCCTCTTAGTTTTTGCTCTGAAGAGCCTCTTAATGAGGACCTTATATAAGCTATCTTTTACATTATCTTCCTCTTGAAAACTCTTACTTTGCTCTTAAAACTTAACTTTAGCTTTACTCTTAATGTTCATGAAGGTGATACAATAATAAGAACAATAAAAACATTCAATTCAATTCATGATACATTCAGTGACTTTAAACAATTTAAATAGATAAAACATTCATAACATTCATTGCATACATACATTCATAAAAAGCAAACATTACTTATGTTCAATTAGCATGGACCACTTACCTTATACTTGGGGAAGATCTGATTTCCTTTCCTAGGTTCAGTAAATCATACTCACATCCTTGGGGTTTGAAAACCCTAATCACCTTGTTCATAACATTCAATATATCAATTTGCACTCCATTCATCACCTAAAACCCTAATTATTCATATGCATGGTTATTCACTTTAGATACCCTAATTACCATCATCATGATCATATTGAATTGCCATTATGTCCAACAAAATCAGATAATAACACCAAAGAATATATTTTTACTATTTCCAACATTTTAGTTCCCAAATCTAGGATTTTAATGTATTAATCACTTACTAAACATATATTCATGGAACTTCTAAAATTGGAAGCATAATTAGACCCTAGACTTATTTTATTTATATTCCCCTTGTTCTCGTGATCAATTTGATATATGGTTTTGCTATTTTCTAACCTATGGTTTAAATATTATGCTATTTGCAAGAATGAGCTTACATTGTCCAATGGGAGCTTGACACGTCAGCGTTCCATAAATTATTCTGACTTGCATATGAGCCGTCTCAACTCCTCCCTGGACTACCGATTTAACTGAACCAACCCAGTCTATTTCTCCTTTCCTGAAAATGTTGACTCCTTCCATACGCAGGTTGCACATGCGTCGTTAGTTCTTGCCGCCGCCTGGTTCAATTCCGATCAATGTGGCTCTGTGAGGGAATCGTCTCTCAGGCTGGTCACCACCTGGGGCCCTCGCTGGCAGGATAGTAGGGCGTTGCCACCCTGGAACAAAAATGGCTGCCCACGGCTGATGAACTCCAGGACATAGGAAGTTAGAGGGTGATTTGCAGGACAAAGGAGAAGAAGGTGCCCAAGGCGTTTGACCTTGTTCCTCAGTCGTACCTGCCATGGTTGTTATCTAGAAGGCACCATCATCACCTTTAGATCATGGTGCTTGGTACTACGTACTCCTCTAAACCTCAGTAGTAACAACATTTGTTGATCTGTGAGTTCAAGACAGTTGCAGCAGGCTCCCCTGCAAGAGATAACGGGAGGCCTGGACCAGATCATGATATTGAGGTCTCTGCCTCACAACACCTTGGTTGACTTCCTGGCTGAGGCTAGGGTTCTTTCCTTTCTTGATGGTAGATGGGACTAGGTCTGAATGTGGTTCCTTTCAACAGCCATACCAGCGAGAGGGAACCCTAGGTTTAGGAGAAGGGTGACGATAATTAAAGAAGGGGAGAAGGAAAGATGATTCCGTAGGGTTTTCGTGTGAAGTCTCCATATATATAGATATAAACGTACTCCTCTCAAAATCTTGGTTTCCTTCTTCTCTCTTCATAAGCGGCAAGATGTCTACCCTTCGAAAAGAAATAACTACATGCCTCTTATAAAAACTATAAATTCCAATGTTATGAGAAGAAACTCTCCAAATAAATCCTTACAAGGCAAGCAACCTTATTTATGTGTATTCTTTCTTTCATTATAATATTGAACCAAATCTAATTCATAGGTTGTGTTTAACACTTCTTTTCTAGAAAATTCCACACTATTCCCATTCAGTCATCTAATTTAACTTCTATGTATTAATTGATTACATGTTGTGAAAAGGATTTTTCATTGTGAAATCCAGAGCAAAAAAAAATCGAGATAATACCTTATTACTCACTCAGAAGATATTCCCTTTATATCTTTATGCCCCCCCTTTTTAGCAAAGTCCATGGTAGAGAGAAAAGGAAATCAACATTTGTGTATTTAAATTAATTGTAATACATAATGTACATATGAAAGAGGAAACATATTTTGGGCATCACTTTTCTCTTTTTACTTTATCATCTTTTCAAAATTTCGTTCCATGGTCTTTTTGCAATAAGGACATCAAATATTTTTATTTAAACAAAACACATTTTAAGTTTTAAATTACTCTTAAAATTTGGGATGTTACAATTCTACCCACCTTAAAGAAATTTTGTCCTCGAAATTTTCCTTAGGCTACTACCCACCTTAGGGTTCTTATTACCTCTTCATTGAATGATAGTTAACATTTCAATGTTCATTAATGTTCACAATTTTGCATTAAATAACAGTTTGTTCCATGAGGCTTTTTGATTGCATAAAACATTAACTAATCATTCCTTTGGTCTCCTTGTTAACTTTACTTAGGATTTATGAAACTAAACTTAGCACTATATTTAAGACTTCTACCTCAACTTTGGCTTGGCTTTCTAACATTAGGTGTATATGACAATCTATTTTAGGCCTTTTACATTGCCCCTCTTTTTGACATCTCCATGTAGGTGTTGATCAGGCACATACCCAACGATGAGAGATCCTATTGTTCTACCCTTCACCAACCTAATAGTACACATGTCCCATACCACACATACTATTATGAAGGGGAAAGATACACAATAAGTCTAATTCTTATGACATCCCTCTAAGGATATGCCACTACCTAAGATTAGGTCAATACCCAAGATCTAAACTAGATATACACCTATCCCTAATACATATTTATACTTTAGGGTGAAAACTTTTGCTATCTTAGGGTTTGATACTCTTCCTTGGATTCCTTTCCTATACCTTATTATCATCAATCTAGGGAAACTATGTGAATCTTTTTTCCTAGTGGCCATTTACCAAATTGCTCTGATACCATAATGTAACAACCCACTTTTCACAACATATAAATATCACTGAGCGGAAGCTCTTTACTCAAGGGGGGTGTCACATAAATGATAATGTTTTGTAATTTGCATAAATAGAACACTTTGCATTGAAAGAAATCTGATTCATACATAGTTCAAGATAGGAAAACTATGTCAAATACATTTAATCTACTTTGGTAGAAAGACTATACATGATATAGAATTCTATCTAAACTTTGGATCATCTTGGTAAATGGCACCCCACTAGGCTCTTTCTTCTTGAAGATTCCTTGAACTAATCCTTGCATGTCATGTAACTTCTTCCTCCTAAGCTTGCTCCTTATCTGTGGGCATCTCGCCCCCAGCCATGCATAAAACCAATGGTAAGTGGAATTGAACATATTATAATATAAAGAAAACTTGTAAACTGAAAACATACTTTGAACATTAAACATTAAACATTTAAAAGACATACAATTACATTTTTTAAATTCTCTTTTATCTTGACCTATATAAGGATCCTTGGGTTGCACATAAGTGCCTCTTCTCTTATGCACCGAAGTGCCTCTTGGGTTGCACCAAAGTGCCTCTTCTCTTATGCACCAAAGTGCCTCTTCTCTTATGCACCAAAGTGCCTCTTAGTTTTTTCTCCGAAGAGCCTCTTAATGAGGACCTTATATAAGCTATCTTTTACATTATGTTCCGCTTGAAAAACTCTTACTTTGCTCTTAAAACTTAACTTTAGCTTTACTCTTAATGTTCATGAAGGTGATACAATAATAAGAACAATAAAAACATTCAATTCAATTCATGATACATTCAATGACCTTAAACAATTTAAATAGATAAAACATTCATAACATTCATTGCATACATACATTCATAAAAAGGAAACATTACTTATGTTCAATTAGCATGGACCACTTACCCTATACTTGGAGAAGATCTGATTTCCTTTCCTAGGTTCAATAAATCCTACTCACATCCTTGGGGTTTGAAAACTCTAATCACCATGTTCATAACATTCAATATATAAATTTGCATTCCATTCATCACCTAAAACCCTAATTATTCATATACATGGTTATTCACTTTAAATACCCTAATTATTGTCATCATGATCATATTGAATTTTCATTATGTCCAACAAAATCAGATAATAACACCAAAGAATATATTTTTACTATTTCCAACATTTTAGTGCCCAAATCTAGGATTTTAATGTATTAATCACTTACTAAACATATATTCATGGAACTTCTGAAATTGGAAGCATAATTAGACCTAGACTTATTTTATTTAGATTCCCCTTATTCTCCTGATCAATTTGATATATGGTTTTGCTATTTTCTGACCTATGGTTTAAATACTATGCTATTTGCAAGAATGAGCTTACATTTTCCAATGGGAGCTTGACACGTCAGCGTTCCACAAATTATTCTAACTTGCATATGAGCCGGCTCAACTCCTCCCTGGGCTTCCGATTTAACTGAACCAACCCAGTCTATTTCTCCTTTCCTAAAAATGTCGACTCCTTCCATACGCAGGTTGCGCCTGCATCGTTAGTTCTTATCGCCGCCTAGTTCAATTTCGACCAGTGTGGCTCTGTGAGGGAATCGTCTCTCAGGCTGGTCGCCACCTGGGGCTCTCGATGGTAGGATAGCAGGGCACCGCCACTTGGGGCTCTCACTGGTAGGATAGCAGGGCGCCGCCACCCTGGAACAAAAATAGCTGCCCACACCTGACGAACTCCAGGATATAGGAAGTCGGAGGGTGATTTGCAGAAGGATGAAGAAGAAGAAGGTGCCCAAGGCATTTGACCTTGTTCCTCGGCCAAACCTGTGATGGTTGTTTTCTGGAAGGCACTGTCATCACCTTTAGATCAGGACGATTGGTACTACTTCCTCCTCTAAACCTCAGCAGTAACAACATTTTTTGATCTGTGAGTTCAAGACAGTTGCAGTTGGCTACCCCGCGAGAGATAACAGGAGGCCTGGACCAGATCATGATACTGAGGTCTCTGCCTCACAACACCTTGGTCGATTTCCTGGTCGAGGCTAGGGTTCTTTCCTTGCGTGATGGTAGATGGGACTAGGTCTGAACATGGTTCCTTTCAACAGCCATGCCAGTGAGAGGGAACCCTAGGTTTAGGAGAAGGGTGATGATAATTAAAGAAGGGGAGAAGGAAAGATGACTCCGTAGGGTTTTCGTGTGAAGTCTCCATATATATAGATATAAATTTACTCCTCTCAAAATCTTGGTTTCCTTCTTCTCTCTTCATAAGCGGCAAGATGTCTACCCTTCGGAAAGAAATAACTACATGCCTCTTATAAAAACTATAAATTCCAATGTTATGAGAAGAAACTCTCCAAACAAATCCTTACTAGACAAGCAACCTTATTTATGTGTATTCTTTCTTTAATTATAATATGGAATCGAATCTAATTCATAGGTTGTGTTTAACACCTCTTTTCTAGAAAATTCCACACTATTCCCATTTAGTCATCTAATTTAACTTCTATGAATTAATTGATTACATATTGTGAAAAGGATTTTTCATTGTGAAATCTAGAGCCAAAAAAATCGAGATAATACCTTATTACTCACTCAGAAGATATTCCCTTTATATCTTTATGCCCCCTTTTTTAAAGCAAAGTCCATGGTAGAGAGAGAAAGGAAATCAACATTTGTGTATTCAAATTAATTGTAATACATAATGTACATATGAAAGAGGAAACATATTTTGGGCCTCACTTTTCTCTTTTTACTTTATCATCTTTTCAAAATTTCGTTCCATGGTCTTTTTGAAATAAGGACATCAAATATTTTTATTTAAGCAAAACACATTTTAAGTTTTAAATTACTCGTAAAATTTGGGATGTTACAAATCCACTTCAAGCAATATGTCCTTGGCACATCCATACATAATATATAAATCACACTTAGAAAGGGTGGGCAATTAGCTAGAGAAGCAACTACTATAGCTAAACTGATTGTACAAGAAGGTAAATTGGCTACATCAAGATACCATATGGGGAGGTCCATTTGATATCCAAGAACTTCTTAGCAACAGTTGGACGAGTATGTAATATTGGGATGAGAAAAAAAATTGGGTATAGTTGGATATAACTATTGTCTAGGTAAGTGTCATGTAGTAAGAGGAGTCATTAAGAACCCTATACACCGCCTACATGGGGGCGGTGAAGGGAGAGCCCCGATTAGTAGAAAAAAACCTATGACCCCTTAGGGCTATCTTATACTTGGATAAGAAGTCAGGCAAGGAAAAGACAGTGAATTAAAAAAAATGGCCCAGGCGGCCTCTTAATCGGCCAAGACCCCCATCCACCTAAATTAGCCCCTAATCACCTGTTAAGCGGTTTGAACAAAAGTTCCCACTTTTTGCCCGCCTCACCCGCTTTTTCCCCCATTTTTTCCTACTTTTTTAAAAAATACTACTGTAAGCATGTAACATTAATTAATTACATGTTCCAAGTAGTGTTAACTATAATATATGAATCTTGTATACATTAAATATTCCATGATATAACTAGTCCAAATTTAGAATGCATACTTTGTGTGTAAGCTGTAATAACAGGGTATTGTTGTAATGCATCTAAGTAAATATCATATTACTATATTATGCTTCTAATGCAAGATTAGTTTGATTGATTTCCTTGCTTCTTTCAATGATTAATGATTGGTACTACTGGTAGTATTACTTTAGTGATTACTTTAAATCAATAAGTCAAGTAATCAATAAGTCAAGTAATCAATAAGTCATAGTTTGTTATTTACAATTACTGGTCTACTTGTTGATTTTAGTGATTAGAGATACTGATTAGTAGTGAAGTATTGATGAATACTTAGTTAATTACTAATTTTCTGATTAGATATGTATAAAAGCTCCTTAGAAATATACCTTTTATATACACATACATGTAATTTGTATAAAAATATATAAACTTTAAGCACCCGCTTTTTCAAAAACCGCCCTCTTAATCACCCACCTGCCTCTTAATCGGATACAGGGTGTTGTCCACATGTCTCCTGCTTCCTACTTTTTAATACATTGGGAAAAGATATAGTGATAGTTTATATAATTCATAAATAGGAATATTGAATGAAAATCAAAATTTGAAAATATGAAATAATTTTGTTGTTTTTTAAAATCTTGAGGTATTGTGAAATAGAAAAAATAAATGAATGGATGAATGATGGAAATTGAACCCACGCATGGTGGATTCACAATCCACGATCTTGATTCACTTGGCTGCATCTACCATGTATACCATGTCATAATTAATTTGACTACATTGAAGGGCTTTTTATAGCCATTATTATCTAAAATTTTGATTTATATCTAAACTAATATATTGGTATGTAAACTAATAGATTGGAAATAAATAATAAATAAATAAAAATAATAAAAGAAAAAATACTTACATGTGAACAATATTGATATTGAATAAAATAAAGAAAAAAGAGGGATATTGAACCCATTGATAATGCTATCATCATGTTAGTATATCTACTTTAACAATTACGATTTGTATACACTGATACATTAAAATATAAGTATTATCCATTTGTGGATGGATTTTCAATAACAACTAGGTCTATAGGGAAGTTGTGAGCATCATGTTAATGCATAACTTCCATTCCAAGGTTAGAGCACTTGATAATATCAACCCAAGTGCTAATTACATGACCTTGATTGTTAACCAAATATTGATTAAGGTTGAAACCATATAGGTTAAAAGCCATAGTGCTAGTACCTAAAGTTGTTAACCAGATAACTACTAAAGGTCAAGCATCTAGGAAGTGTAAGGAATGAGGATTGTTGAAACTAGCATATTGGAAAATAATTTGGAGAAAATAACCATGAGCAACTACTCTTGACTGAATCAGTAACCTTTATTAGCATATTTGCTTTCAGTGATTTTCCTGATTAGATTAGAGGTTACCAAGGAACAATGTATAGCACTAAATAGGGAGTCACTTAATACACCAGCTACACCTAACATTTGGAAAGGGTGTGTAAGAATATTGTGCTTTGTCTAGAATACAATCACAAAGTTGAACTTATCCAAAATTCCTAGAGGCATACCATAAAAGAAACTTCCTTGACTGATAGGGTAGATTAAGTAAACAATAGTATCATCCACAACAAGAGCTAAATATGCAACAACAATCCTAGGACGTATACCTAAACAAAAACTAAATTCCCACTCACGACCCATGTAGCAAGCTACACCAAGTAAGAAGTGTAGAAAAATTAGCCAAAATCTTCAGATCTGAAAGCTACGGGAGGAGTGAAGAAAAGAGACAATTGTCACAATTGTTACCAGCCTGGACATTGGAAAAGAAATTTCCCACTCTGGTTAGAGTAACTAAAGAAGAAGAAGGAAGGCATTGAGGCCTCCACTCAGTTATAAACATTATAAAATAAATTTGATTACTTCTTCATTTTGGCATGTGATACCAAACAAAGATCTGACATACTTGACGTGTAGGATCTGACAGGAAGTAAAACTCATTGTGGAAGGACAAAGATGGACAAGGCGGAGCAAGAGTTGTTTGAGCTTTAGTTTACATTTAAATTTATCTTAGCCCAATGGGCATTTAATAGAGTTATTTGAACTTCTATTTCATTATGCCAACAAATAGAAACATACGCTTTAAAGCATCTTGTCATGGAACTATTTTTTACCCTAAGTCCACACTCCTAATGGCTACACAGCCCAAGGCGAGTGGACATGGGCGCCGTCCATCCCTAGAATGGATAACAAGTATTTCATACAGGATATATATATATATATATATAAGATAACGATAAGATATATCAAAATACTAAACATGGAGATAAGAGATATGTACCCATTTCTAGATTCAAGTATACCCATTTGTATTGCATTTCTGAGCATAGAGTCTTGAGTGTAGTGGATATTCATTTAGCAACTACAAATTTGATAAGCACAACATATTAATGCTAAAGCATTAAGTATGCTATGAAAAGGCATGTAAACAGTTCAAGAGTAGTATAAAAGTTTCTTGGCTAGAAACATCATGTAAGCAAGAAGTAGAAACAAGGTGTGAAACACTTAACGACATTCTTTTATACAAATAGAGTTTTAAGTGTAATTCCATTATACTCAACAACATATCATGTCCATTAACCAACTTCCCATTGGAAGGGTCTGTAAGGGTTCTCACAATTAGCCAACCCTTTTATCGACATGGTTTGCCTTATTTGGACATCTCTAGTAAGGCGCCCAACCTTGTACCCTTACCCCGAGAATACAGGCAGGTACACAAGGTTTGTATAATGGACAAGTTCAATTATATTCATGGTTTGTTCAACATATTTCAAGCAAAATGAACGTACTAATCATAGGGAACAAGTAACTCAAACAAGTATATATCTAGCCAAGCATTCATATGAGCATACATACAAATAGCCAATACTATAGTACGGTCAAGAGATTGAGTGTGCCTTGTGAATTGTGATTCATGAGTAAGATTCTTAGAGATGATCCAAACCAAAGGAACCTTGCAAAGAAAAGATATAGCATGGTGTCTTAGATCAATAGGGCAAGTAACATCTAAACATCATAAGAGTCATGTGGATGTTCCCTTAGTCCTAGTTTTCAATTGGTTCAAGCATAGTTCCAAACTTCCAAGCATGCATGTCATTAACCAACATAGTTCAAGGATCAACATTTAGCTCCAAGTCTAGGTGAACCATCCACATTAAGAGTAATAACATGACAAGGCTAAGATCTAGGTTATCATTGTTGTTAATCATGCAAAATCACAACTAGTCATATGAGCCATTTCCAAGTCATAGATGCACTAAGTAGATCAAGTTAGGATTACATAGTAATGGGATGATGATCCTACTAATTGAAAGACATTAAGATGGCATATCTAACAGTTGAGTGTGATCTAGAAATGTTAGAGCGCAACAATATAACATTTGCATTAATAACATGTTAGGTGTCATAAGAAGGTCATATGCAAACCAAGAGCACATGAGTGTGTTGCATTGCATTTAATGTCCCAAGATATTGGGGGAACTGATTAGAGGGTTAACATAGAGATTTGGTCATAAGGAACCACTTTTACATAATAATTAGAAGTTTAAACATGTAGGTACGTAAACATCACATTTTGGGACATACCAATGTACAAAGGTGAGTCTTTGAGATACTCATGGCAAATAGGTATAAAATATCAATAAAACAGAGTACAAAGTATTCCTTGGCTTACGGATTTCGAGATTAAATTATTGGATGATGACAATCTAGGACAAAGTCTTAAACTTGATCATAGATGCACATAAAAGAGCTACTTTTAGAGAAAGGATAGACATAGGGGGGTTAATATGGCCATTAGGGTGCATCTAATGGTCTAAGGCATAAATCACAACAAACATGAACTAAAGTTACTGATTTAGAGGATTAGAGTAACTAGGATACATGAAGTACATTATTAAGTTTGGTGATTAGTCAAAAGTTCATACTAGCACCAACTTTACCAAAATAGGGATAAAACATGCAAAATTAGCAAGATACATTAGCATCATAATAAAAGGGGCTTTTTTTGAACAAAATGATATGTTACATCATTGCATTTGGTTGAGAAGTGAGAAAGATACAAGATTTTGAATTTGTACACTAATTAGGCTATTAAAAGAAGGATTAACCTTGTTGGGTCGTGAGAAGTGGGGACTTGGGCCGCAAGTACGCAAGGCGGGCGCGTCTTGGCGTCTCATGCTTGTGATGAGCAGCATTTGCACATGTCATGGCACGTCAGGGAGTGATTAGGTGCGGCCTGAGGAGATCCCAAGCATCCTGGTAGCGTGTCTCCATGCGGTGGAGTGTGGGCCCGCTGAGGTGCATGTCGCGATGCGGTTCACAATTCCTCGCCCCACTGGAAGAGAGAGGGATACAAAGTGATGTGGTACACAGACGTGGGTCCAGTAGGGTGGGCTAGCATAATGTCATTGGTTGGTGAGCATCTACATGGGGAAGAGAGTGAGAGAGAGAGACTGAGGGGTGAGAGTGGGTCAGAGAGAATAAGGGAGGGGGGAAGACATTGTGGGTCATGCAATTGAGGTTGTCAGTCTTCCATCCAACGTCAGAGGAGTCACCTCTGTACTCATGCTACGGTTCCCAACCCTAGAACAGTTGGCGGCAGTGGTGCAAGAGGAGTGATCAAAGGGATTTTTGGGGCTCGCAAGTGAGAGAGGGGTTAATAGGAGGGTGTGGAAGATTGTATCATGGATTTATAGGTGTTGAGGGAGTGTGGGGGTTGCAATTAAGGTTTTAGGGTGGCGACTTCCATTGGTGTGAGGAAAAGTAGGTGCTTAGTACCAGTTCTTCCATGCCCAAGGTTCCTATCTCGCCATTGGCACCTGGCACGGGTCGTACGGGTCAAAAGGGGGAAAGGATAGTCAGGGTGAAAGTGAGTCATGGAAAAGAGTTCTTGCTCTGCAATGGGCTGACGTGAGGAAGATGATGGACTCACAACTGTCAGATTCAGTCATGATCCATGACACGAGACGATCCAAGGGCTCCCATCACTCGGGCTGGGGGAGTCTGTCAAAGAGGGAAAAGGCATCGAGGGGAAAAAGAAGAACTGAAATGGGTCGCGCGCTTTGGGCCCATTTAGGTGTAAGAGCAAATCAAAGAGTCAAACAACTATGTTTAATCCATAAATTTTTCAAATGGGAATATCTCTCACATTGTGGCTCCCATTTGAGCAAAATTAGATGCATTCAAAATGTAAGCCTATGTTCTTAATCTTCAATGTGATTTTAGCATTGAGAAAGAAAGATAAATTGAGTAAAAATAGGGTTGAAGAGAGGAATGTGTAGTGTAGCTCATAACTAGGTAGTGAGTTGAAATAAGTGTCACCCTGACACACTAGGATGCCAGATCCCCGAATTGAGTGTTAAGACACATATAACCATGGAATTAAGGGCTAACAGGAGTAATGAGCACAATTATGGAGTAGATGGCATGTACTTGAGGAGTGAGAGAAGACCATGTCGTTACATCCTCCCCCAAAAGAAATTGTGTCCTCAAAATTAACCAATCCATCATCAAGACTTGGAATTTCCTCTTCGATATCATACTCACTCAGTATCCCTTTAACATTATAACTATTTTGCAATGAGAAATCAAGCATCAATATCATAACACAGTCACATTGATTATCGAATTGGAAAGATCATCACCATATGAGTCACAAATCGGAAGAGATCATCCTATATATCACAAGTTTGGAGAAATTATCCTATGTATCACCAAATTTGGAGAGATCATGTATCAAGTAAAATGGATAAAATTCAAGAGTAAGGCATGACTTTTATTCCCAACATTTAGGGTTCTTACTTCTAAATGGGCCTAGGCGGGGTTATACATCCATGATCGAGGTTTCATATTTCAACAATTCAAGATGAATATCATATATCAACATCATAATTTCATGCTCAAAATTAATAAAAGGTCCCACCCTAGTCCACATGGAGATCACCTTTAAGTCCTAAATTGAGTGAATCATCATAGCCATCATTTCATTTTTGATATTTGGGAACATGAGAGTCGTTAGTCATATATCAAGGGTGATCTCAGGATCTAAAAAGGGTGATCATAGGAGTCAAATCAACATCACGATCATTAAACACGAGTCAATATTTCATCATGCAATATCAAGAGTCATGTTTGGACATCTAATTAATAGGTCCAAATAGGTCAAATCTAGGGTCTAGATTCCTATTTAGACCTTAGGGGTGATCATCCATCCGTATACAACAATCGAGAAACATTTCAAGCATTATTCAACATTTCATGGCATCAATATTGAGTTCATTTATATGGTATTCAAGGTGGATGAATGATCTAAGACTAGGTCTTTCTAGGAACTTAACTATAGTCAGCATCATCATATTTCAAGATCGTCATTGAATCGAGATTCAAGATTGAGTATAAAAGTCATCATAGAATTGACCTATTAGAGGCTTAGGTCAGGAAATCAAAATAGTGTGAAAGGGGTAACCTTTCCAAACTCTAAATAATCATCAAAGTGAAAATTTAGAGGTAATCACAATAGGGATGTGACCTAGGTTAGGGGAGTCATAAGTCAACTACCACCCTAGTCTAGCACATTAGTTTATATTGATCATGAGTCATCAAGCATATCTAAATAGGGAGAGTATCAACTATCAAATTGTAATTCACAAGGACATGAGTCAAACATAAAGATTGTAATAGGGAAACCATAATTCAAGATTTTGCAAGATCAAGGTCATAATAGAATTCTCTTCCTTTCAAGATCAAGGTAAGGGTAGATTTTGGAAATCGAGAAGTCTAATTGAGAAGTCGAGGGTTCAAGCATAATAGGGCTAGGTTAATATACTTGTCCATCATGTTTATTTGAATTTGAGCTTACAAATAGGCATACAAGTCAATAGGGAAGTACCTCTTGTATTCAAGTCATCAGATTATGATCTGGGGGTTCAAATCCATGGTAATACCAGAGTATGTGGCATGATGCATATCAATTGGGTGAGTTTTGCTTATCTATGTTTGAGGTTTGATCAAAATAGGGACAACATAAGTATAGTCGATAGGGACATCATCAACCATGAGGTATAAAACATGAGTTCCGCCTTATTTCACCATATCAAGAATTTACCTCAAACATGGAAAGCACGTATGTCCAAATGGGTAACATTGAGTTTTCATAAACTTTGCACATGACTATGACACCTTGGAGAGTATTTTATTACATTAAAGAGGGAATTCAATATAAAGTCAGATAATGGCATTAATATTTTAATCAACTTTCATGATTTCAAGTTTTCCCATGCATAAGCTACCCAACTGATTATTAGTCATGAGAGAAGATTTCACATGAGGAGATGAGAAACTACCTAATCATCATCTACTTGGGTGGCTTAGATGGTCCTTAAAAAATATGAGATGCTAGAAGACTCTCTAAGCTTGGGGACAGGATTTTAGTCCTTCCCATGTTCTTAAGGTGTGTTATGCCATAAACATATATAGAGGCCTATGTGTATGGCTATGATACCATTTGTCACAAAAATGTTTGTTACCCTAAGTACACACTCCTAATGGATACATAACCAAAAGCGAGTGGACCTGGGCATCCATCCCTAGAATGGATCACAAGTATTTCACACATTTTTTTAATTAAGCCAGGAGGTTTTCTATTCACCTCACCCTCCTCATGTGAGCACAAAATAATCAAATACATCTCCTACTGAAAATCGCAGGTATACCCAATACCAAGAACCAAGACAACACACATTCACAAACACAAGCCAATCAACACCCAAACACACACACAAAAAAACCATCAAAACAACTCCCGAAGCAACTCACCACACCCTTCTCATGAGAGACACCCGTCAGGGGTGTTTGAACTGCATCACCACATACGGAGTATGCTTCTTCTCTAGATCAACCATTCCACAAGTATTTCACACGTGAAACATATATATGTAAAAGTGATACAAGATATAGAAAGATACTAAATATGGAGATAAGAGATATGTACCCATTTCTAGATTCAAGTATACCCATTTGTATTGCATTTATGAGCTTAGAGTCTTGAGTGCAGATCTTCATTTGGCAACTACAAATTTAATAAGCACAATATATTAATGCTAAAGCATTAAGTACGTTATGAAAAGGCATGTAAATAGTTTAAAAGTAGTATAAAAGTTGCTTGGCTAGAAACATCATATAAGAAAAGGGTAGAAATAAGGCGTAAAAAACTTAACAACATTCTTTTATACAAAGAGAGTTTTAAGTGTATTATATTATACTCAATAACATATCATGGCCATTGACCAACTTCCCATTGGAAGGGTCTTTAAGGGTGCTCAAGATTAGACAACCCTTTTATCGACATGGTCCACCTTATCTGTACACCTCCAGTAAGGTGCCCAACCTTGTGCCCTTACCCCGAGAATATAGGCAGGTACACAAGGTTTGTATAATGGATAAGTTCAATTATGTTCATAGTTTGTTCAACATATTTCAAGCAAAATGAACATATTAATCATAGGGAATAAATAGCTCAAATAGGTATATATCTAGCCAAGCATTCATACGAGCATACATACAAACAACCAATACTATAGTAGGGTCAATAGATTGAGCGTACCTTGTGAGTTGTGATTCATGAGTAAGATTCTTAGAGATGATGTAAATCAAAGGAACCTCACAAATAAAAGATATAACATGTTGGCTTAGATCAATAGGGAAAGTAACATCTAGACATCATAACAGTTATGTGGTGTTCCCCTAGGACTAGGTTTCAATTAGTTCAAGCATAGTTCAAAACTTCCAACCATGCATGTCATTAACCAACATAGTTCAAGGATCAACATTTAGCCCTAGGTCTAGGTGAACCATCCACATTAAGATTAATAGCATGATAAGGCTAAGATCTTGGTTATCGTTGTGGTTAATCATGCAAAATCACAACTAGTCATATGAGATCAAAACAAAGTAATAGGGTCCCATTTCCAAGCCATAGATGCGCTAAGTAGATCAAGTGAGGATTATAGAGTAATGGCATTATGATCCTACTGATTGAAAGACATTAAGATAGCATATATAACATTAGAGTGTGATGTAGAAATGTTAGAGATCGTTAATATATCATTTGCATTAATAACATGTTAGGTGTCATAAGAAGGTCACATGCGAAGCAAGAGCACATGAGTGTGTTGCATTGCATTTCTTGTCCCAATATATTTGGGGGAAGATATTAGAGGGATAACATAGAGGTTTGATCATAAGGAACCACATTTACATAATAATTAGAAGTCCAAATATGTAGGTACATGACCATCACATTCTGGGACATACTAGTGTACAAAAGGTGAGTGTTTGAGCAACTTATGACAAAAAGGTATAAAATATAAATAAAACAGAGTACAAAGTATCCCCTAGCTTACTAATTTTGAAATTAAATTATTGTATGATGACAATCTAGGCCTAATAACACTCAAATTTAGGCATCTATGCTAAGCATTTATTTATGGTTTTGTGTCATTATAGCCTTAATATGCCCAAAATAACCATAGATTCTTTATCTTTTAGTAATTTATATCTTTTCATAAATAAAGTTGCTCAACTAGCCAATTTTGGGACTTGCAGACACCGAACCTGAAAAGACATTTATTCTTTAAGATTTCTCTCCAACACATGGTTTTTGTAGCAGCTAGGCTTCCATCTGTCACAACCACAGTGGATGAAGCATCGCACTATGTGCACCAATTTAGGAGAAGGTGGTCCTACAGACCAGTCCTTTATTAGAATACATCCTCATCAATCATAAGGTTCATCGAAGCGGGCCACTCCACCATCGGTAATACCCCCCCCCACCGATGGGGGTGGGTTTGGTCCATGACATTGCGACCGCAGCCAAGAAGACAAAGTCACGACCGCGAGATCCACCCCGACCGCAATCGTGGGATCCAACATGACTGCGGGATCTAGCACGACCACGGCACGATCGCAACTGTGATCGTGGTGATCAGGACCACGACCTAGATCAGCACCTCGACCATTTTGCCTATAAATAACCCCCCCTCCACCTAAAGAGGGGCTCTGAATTTTGGAGGTTCCATATGTTATTTCTGACATTTGGAGGTTTCTAGAGCCCCGTGGGAGGGTCCAAAGGTCTGAGAAGGCCGAAGTTCTCACCCTATGTCTGTCTCTTCAGTGTTCTTCCATCCTCCACCATTTTCCACCATCATCCACCCATTTACTCCCATTTCCTATCATCCACTATCATTTCCCATCTCCATCCACTCACCAAGCTGTTGTTCAGGGTAGATTTAGAGAGAAAGGAGGCCAAGGAGTCCAGAAGATCAAGGAGGACGACCCAAAGGATGATATCTGGTCTATACGGAGGCCAAGGAGCGAGAGCCACTTCTCCTCTATGGGATAAATCTCTTCTTCTTCTCCTTTCTTCTACTGTTCTTCTTTGTTTCTATGCAAATGATGGTCTTCCATCTTTGCTCGGTGCCAACTATGCTTGTCCATGGCTATTTGAACTCCTTTTTGACAATGTAGCCCGTTTTGGGCATGTTTATGTACTTTTACCTTAAGCAAGTAGTTTCATTTTAGATCTAGTACGTTTTATGTTCTATCTCCTCTTTTTGGTTATGATTGTTGGTTTGATTGATCTCTTTCTTGCTTAAACTGCTATTTCTGCCTATATCGAGAGATTCGTTGTAGGAATAGATAAGATAAGATAGTTTGTATCGGAATCCGAAAGGAGGACAGTTCAAGGTGATTTGTGCATAATCGTAGACCCGATTTTATCCCACTACCTAGTTCTACATGGATCACATATGTTCCTGACATCTCAGAATTTTCTAGACCTGAGAGGGTATGTAGAATGTTCTAGGATGTTGATTTGTCATCCTTGAGAGAGGTTTCATATCATGATGGGTTTTAGTCACGCTACGTGAAAGTGAGTGGGAGGACCCCATAGGAACAGATACCATGGTGCGTACTATGTTTGGATGTAGGTTGCTTGCTCGGGTGTTCGAGGGTTGTCTATGCCTGAGAACAAGTGCATAGACTATCCAACTTGTGGTTACATATCCAGGAACTCCTTCTCTCTTATTTGTAGAATCCTACAGACTCTGTTTTGTTTTCTTTTATTTGTTTTGTTTTATTTCATGACAATCTACTAGACTAGTTCTAGCTCCATACTTTTATCGGCTATCGAATTGGCTTATCTGACTTAAGAGAAAAATCTTAAGCATCCTAAACATCCCCGCATCCCTATGTTCGACCCTTTATATCTACTTCGACCCCGTAATAAAGTTGTGGGGGTCCTTGAAGGTTTTAGGTTATAAATTTAAAGTTCGATCCTTCTGAGTATGCCTCCTTTCGGACACGTGATTTAGGCCACATCAAGTCTAGAGTCTTAAACTTGATCATAGATGCACATAAAAGATCTACTTTTAGAGAAAGGATTTCCATAGGGGGGTTAAGAAGGCCATTAGGGTGCATCCGATGGTACAAGGCATAAATAATAGCAAACATGAACTAAAGTTACTAATTTAGAGGATAGCTAGGGCCATTAGTGATACATGAAGCACATGATTAAGTTTGGTGATTATTCAAAAGTTCACACTAGCATCAACTTTACAAAAATAAGGATAAAACATGCAAAATTAGCAAGAGACATTAGCACATAAGAAAGGAGGCATTGTTTTGAATAAAATGATATATTACATCATTGCATTTGGTCAAGAAGTGAGAAATATACATGATTTTGAAGTTGTACACTAATTAGGCTATTAAAAAGAGGATTAAACTTGTTGGGCCACAAGAAGTGAGTATTTGGCTTCATGTACGCAAAGCGGGTGCATCCTGGTGTCTCACGCTCATGGCGAGTAGAGTTTGCACGCACTGCGGTGCGTCAGGGGGAGATCAAGCATGAGCCGCTGAGATACCAAGCATTTTGGTAGTGTGTCACCACATGATGAAGGAGTACGGGCCCATTGAGGTGTGTGTCATGATGTGGTTCATAGTTCGTCACCTCACTAGAAGAGAGAGCGATGCGGCATAGGGGCATCTGTCCAATAGGGTGGGCCGACACAATGTCATTGGGTGGTGAGTGTGTACTTGGTGAAGAGAGTGAGAGAGAGAGATAGGGGGGCGATAGTGGGTCAGAGAGACCAAGGGAGGGGGGAAAATTTTGTGGGTCACGCGATCGAGGTCATCAGTCTTCCATCCAATGTCTAAGGGGTGATCTCTCTGCTCGCGCTAGGGTTCCCAACCCTAGGGCAGTTAGCGGGGGCGCTGCTAAAGGAGTGACCAAAGGGATTTTTGGGGCTCTCAATGAGAGAGGGGTCAAGAGGAGGACATGGAGGATTAGAGAGTGGATTTATAGGTGGTGAGGGGTGTGGGGGTTGCAATTAGGGTTTTAGGGTGGCGACTGTAATTGGTGTAAGAAAAAGTAGGTGCTCAACACTGATTCCTCCCTGTCCAGGGTTCCTATCTTGCCATTGGCACCCGCGCGGGTCGCACATGCTAAAAGGGGTCAAGGACAGTCACAGGTGAGCGTTATTCGCTGAAATGAGTTGTTGTTCTGTGACAGACTGATGTGAGGAAGATGATGGCCTCGCGGTCGTCAGATCCAATCACGATCTGTGACACGGGATGATCTAAGGGCTCCCATGGAACAAACGGGGGAACCTGCCAAAGAGGGAAAAAGGTGCCAAGGGAAAAAGAAGAACCAAAATGGGACACACACTTTGGGCCCATTTAGGTGTAAGACAAATCAAAGAGCCAAACAAAGAAGTTTAATCCATAAAATTTTCAATTGGGCATATCTCTCACACTGTGGCTCTGATTTGAGCAAATTTAGATGCATAAAAAATGTGATTATGTTCTCTTCATCATAGATGCAAGTTTAGAATAGAGAAAGAAAGATAAATGGAGTCAAAATAGGGTTGAAGCTACGAATGTGTAGTGTAGCTCTTAACTAGGTAGTAAGTTGAAATAAGTGTCACCTCGACACACTAGGACACCAGATCCCCCAATTGAGTCTTAAGACACATATAATCATGGAATTAAGGGCTATCATGAGTAACAAGAACAATGATGGAGTGGATGACATGTACTTGAGGAGTGAGAGAAGACCAGGTCATTACACATATTGTATGACAAGGATGATACATCAAAAAAGTGAGATAATAATGTTTCTGTTTCAAAAGATATGATCTTATGTGGCAATTCCCAAATATCTAATAATCTTTGATTTGAAAGAATCTTGGATAAATTTTTCAACTTTAATATAAAAGGATTATAATTGATAACTCGAGACTATCATTAGCAATAGTCATCTTGGACATACAAAAAATAAATGCATGTCTATAATACATATTTAGGTTAATCTAGATTTCCTTGGTTATCGAACCTAAGGAAACATGCAAAGCCTTATTTACTCACAATATGACATGACATCCTTAACTATATGTAGTGGGAGGATGTAACACCCTAATTCTTATTATAACTAATCCTACATTAGAAAACCCTAATTTCAAATTTTGATGCTTCATATAAAATCCATTGAAACTTAGAGACCCAATTATAATGAATAAATCATGTTTAAAGATAATCTTTCTTCATCAAGTTAATGGAAACTCAATTTCATAAAAGATAGCCCTAATTTATCACATTAGTAATATCCATGGGAATAAAGTGAAATTGCTCCTTTTAATGATAATAAGTTGACCTAATAATTTTTGTGGAAACTTGACTCAATAATATAAGGCTTTATCCAAAATATCAACCTCAAAATAATTTTTGATGGTCTTGGTTAATTAAAATAAGATTTAACTTGAAAAGCAAATAACATATAGAAGGAAGTCTGAAAATTAAAAACTAATTCTATTTTTAGAATCCTTGAACCCAAATTAGTTAATTGTCCAATGTTGTATTAAGATTAAACACTATTTGATGATCCAACTTGAATTAATCAGAAAATAATTTAACTACAATGATATCCCTAAATAACCTAATCCTAATCTAGCTAGACTTTGGTCACGGGCCTTTATTTAACAAAATATGTGTCATGCCCTTCAACCCAGTCTGGGTCAGACGTTGGATCGCAGATCCTTCCACAAGTCTGAGATGTCATCCCATTTGTCGGAGTCCCTAACTCGCAGGACTCATCTTTTCCCAAACTCCAGTTTCCTCCCGATCTCCGTCTGCAGTTTATATATCAAGAAATTGGTTTTCTTTTCGCCATCCCCATCCCTTTCTGGATTGGTGAACCCCCAAATCTTTGGGTTTTTTTTTGCTGGATCTCCTGGTCGATAAGGAGCCTCCCAATTTCACCATGACTGGGATTCTGTATGTAATCTGACCCTCCAGCCTTTCACCTATATAAGCGACCATCAAAAAATGGTCAGTGACCATCTTCGAAGCGAAAACCATCGCCTTTTATCCTTCAATCCCACAGGTTATCCTCAATAGTGTGTTGATGTGTTGTTGCCCAATCCGAGTTGTCATCTCTATGACCCAGGCCATAAGAGACCCTATGGAGTAGTTGACAACACTTCCTTCATCCTCAAAAAACTTCTATAAATATCTTATCTTTCCAATTCATTAGGTATCATCCCTTCATCATTTCCCCATTTACTCACTTGTTTTTCTATTCTGAACTCTCAGTTGCGCAATCTTCCTCCTGAATCTCTGTTTGGTCTCATTTTCTTCCTATGTGCCTTCGACGGAAGGTTGCAAACTCTCCCAATTCCTAGTTTGTGTCTTGTGTTTTCTCTTATGGGGATGTGGACCTTCTTCCCATTGTCAACTATGGCGGGGCATAGAATCAAAGTTTATGACCACCTCGAGTGCTCTGATGCACGTCACTGAGTTTGGAGAAGGTTGGTCACCTCAATTTTGAGGTCCCCTAGTCATGGAATTCACTGATTCTTGATCTGGTTTCCCCCATCTGAGCCTCTATGCTCTATTCATCGTCTTCAGTTTAAGAACGAAGATCTTAGGTGACCAAATTATGATTTTGCCCTCATCTATTTTGTATCAATGTCGCACTCCAGCAGGGGCATAAGTGGTATTTTGTTGCTTTAATCACCAATTAATCACAGGTATCCTTCTGGGTGAGTCATGGCCAAGTGGCCAGCTATGGTTGGGCCACGACAATCGTGGGCCCAACCACTGAGAGTTTTGGATAATGCTTTAACATGGATTTTTCTCGAATTCTGATTGGCCAATAGTTGAAAATCCATAACTAATTAACCGTACATATGAAAATTATGTAAAAATATTCCTTGGAAAGGTTTTCAAACAAGGAAAAATATGGTGGTTTTATTCCCATTTTGATCCAAATTCCTTGATATATTCAAGATCCATGAAACCCTAAAATTAGGTTGGATAATGATTATTAATACATGTTAATTAATTATATAGGGTAATTAGGGTTCCCTAAACATCAAGAGAACATTAGGAGTTGCTCCAATCTCTGTAAGTGGTCCATGCACTTTGAACATAGTTATTGGATGATTATATGCTATTGTGTACAATGTTCATGTTATTATGTGAATGTATTATTGATGTTATAGTTGTATTGCTTCAAGTTAAAAATTAATGGATAAATGAAATTTGTTTTACTATTTATGTTTAAGAATTATCATATCACATCATATTCATGTTTAAGAGCATGAGTAAAGAGTATTAAAGAGTAAAGAGTAAAGATAATAATGAACCTTATATAAGATCCTCGCCATGGGCTTTCCTAGCATACAGAGTACTTCGGTACAAATCATGGGCTTCGCTAGCATACAGAGCACCTCAGTGAAAATCATGGGCTTTCCTAGCATACAGAGTACTACGGTGCAATTAAAGAGGCACTTCAGTGCAAAGAGAAGAGGCACTTCAGTGCAAAACTTGAGTATTCTTATATAAGTCAGATAAAAGACAATGATAAAATGCAAATTTTATTTTCATGATGTTAAATGTTTTCTTTTCAAAGTTTATGATATTTCAATTTTATAATATGTTCAATTCCATTTACAAACTATTTTATGCATGGCTGGGGGCATGATGCCCGCAGAGAAGGAGCACCACCAAGGATAAAACTATCTAAGGACTAGCTGAAGAAGGATCTCAAGGACATCTAGACCAAACCTGGTGGGGTGCCAGCTATAAATAGAGTAGTTTTCCTTTGTTTATAAGACATGTTCTTTAGTTTAGAGTGTGAGTTTTATGTTATAAGTTTGAGATATGAGAAACAATGCAATGTATCCTTTGTTGGTTTAATTAAACTTTATTTTTATGCAATGATTAACATTTTGTGGCATTCCCAATAAGATTATACTTGCACTCAGTGAATTGTATTTTTAGAAAATTGGGATGTTACAATATGGTATCAGAGCAAAAAATATAGTTGGCCACTAGGTTTTTCCCAAAATCTCATATAGTTTATGTTCCCTTTTGTATATGGCTTCCAAGAAGAGAACCATTAAGCGCAAGGAGCATGTAGATCGAGAGGGAAGCTCTTCCAATGGGGGAAGTGATCATAGTGCTTCTGGAGGGGTTAATCCTAGTGGTAACCTTAATGAACAACTAGAAGTTCTCATCAACAAACTCACTGATGCTATCACTAGTCAATAAGGAAGACCACATCAACCGAGAAACCAGAAGTTGACCTTAGTAGACTTCCTAAAGATCAACCCAGAAATCTTCTCTGGAGAAGCTGTGACCGATGTAGTTGGTCGTGCTAAAGAGTGGCTTCTAAATGTCAAGCATTGTTTCTATGACTTAGGATGTCCCGAGCCTTCTAAAGTTCTCTTTGGGAGACACATGTCAAAGAGTGCATCTTGCACTTGGTGGGAGAATTTCAGTAATGCTCGAGGACCCAATGTTGTGTCGTTGACCTATGAGGAGTTCACCACTGCCTCCCGGAATCATTACATTTTAGAAGCTATGATCGAGAAGAAGGAGATGGAGTTCAACCTCCTGAAGCAGTATGACTCAACTATAATCTAGTATGCAATGAAGTTCTGTATGCTACAGAAGTTCAGTTATGGTTTAGACGATACATGTCTGGAAAAGAAGTTCATGCATGGCCTAAAACCTGATTTGGGCTATGCTTTGACTGGACATGGCATCAGGACAATGCAGGAGGCACTCGAGTCTACCTTAGAGTTGGAGGACCATGTTGGACGATACGAGAAGAATGGATCACCCTCAGGAAGCAAGAAAGAGAACAAAAATCATAATGACAATAAGAGAAAAGTACAAGAGGAACCTGCTTCAAACCCTAATGCAAAGACTCAATGCACAAAGTGTAATAGATAACATATAGGAGAATGCATATATGGAACTAGAGTTTGTTACTAATGTGGAGGGCTGACCATATCAGATCCAACTGCCCCAAGATCCTATAGAAGAAGGATTCCCAAGTCAACAAAGAGCCTAGGGAGAAACGACAAGCTAGGATCTTCACCATGGTGGATTATGATGAAGACGAGGATAATGAATAAGGTATGATATAGTTTTGAAATCCCTTAGGTAGCTTTTATAGAATATAGTTGTGTTTAGTATTGCCCTATATGTAGGTATGTCTAAGATTTCATGATAATTATAAGGTGTTAGAATTTTCATGCTAAAAATAAGGAAAACCCTAAGTTGGGTAGACTATTAGAATTTGGAGGATGAAATTCATTTAAGGTGGGTAGAATTGTAGCACCCAATTCTTTTTATAACTAATCCTACATTAGAAAACCCTAATTTCAAATTTCAAAATTTGATGCTTCATATAAAACCCATTGAAACTTAGAGACCCAATTATAATGAATAAATCATGTTTAAAGATAATCTTTCATCATCAAGTTTATTGCAACTCAATTTCATAAAAGATAACCCTAATTTAGCACATTAGTAACATCCATGGGAATAAAGTGAAATTATTCCTTTTAATGATAATAAGTTGACCTAATAAATTTCATGGAAATTTGACTCAATAATATTAGGCTTTATCCAAAATATCAACCTCAAAATAATTTTTGATGGTCTTAGTTAATTAAAATAAGATTTAACTTGAAAAGCAAATAACATATAGAAGGAAGTCTCAAAATTAAAAACTAACTCTATTTTCAGAATCCTTGCACCCAAATTAGTTAATTGTCCAATGTTGTATAAGATTAAACACTGTTTGATGCTCCAATTTGAATTAATCAGAAAATAATTTAAATACAATGGTATACCTAAATAACCCAATCCTAATCTAGCTAGACTTTGGTCACGGGCCTTTATTTAGAAAAATATGTGTCACACCCTGCAACCCATTCTGGGTCAGACGTTGGGTCGCGGATCCTTCCGTAAGTCTAAGACGTTGTCCCCTTTTCTCGAGTCCCTGACTCGTGGGACTCATCTTTTCCCAAACTCCAATTTCGTCCCAATCTCCATCTGTAGTTGATATATCAAGAAATTGGTTTGCTTTTCACCATCCTCGTCCTTTTCTGGATCGGTGAACCCCCAAATCGTTCAGGTTTTGCTCGCTGGATCTCTCGGTTGATAAGGAGCCACCCAATTTCACCATGATTGGGATTCTATATGTAATCTAACCCCCCAACCTTTCACCTATATAAGTGACCATCAAAAAACGGTCAGTGGCCATCTTCGAAGCCAAAACCATCACCTTTTTACCTTCAATCCCACATGTTGTCCCCAACACTATGTTGTTGCACTGTTGTCTAATCCGGGTTGTCATCTCAGTGACCCAGGCCACAAGAGACCCAGTGCAGTAGTCAGTGGTGCTTCCTTCATCCTCACAAAGCTTCTACAAATCTCTTCTCTATTCAATTTAGAAGGTATCTCATCATTTCCCCCTTTCCTCGCTTGTTTTCTGTTTAGAACTCCCGGTTGTGCAATCTACCTCTGGAATCTCTGTTTAGTCTTGTTTTCTTGCTATGTGCCTTTGACAGAAGATTATGAACTCTCCCACATCCTAGCTTTTGTCCCATGTTTTCTCTTACGAGGATGTTGACCTTCTTCCCATGGTCAGTGGCGGGGCATAGACTCAGAGTTTCTTACCACCTCGAGGACTTTGATGCACGTCACTGAGTTCAGAGAAGAGTGATCACCTCAATTTCGAGGTCCCTAGTCATGGAATTCACTAATTCTTGATCTGGTTTCCCCCATCTGAGCCTTTGTGCTATGTTCATTGTCTTCAGTTTGAGAACGAAGATCTTAGGCGACCAAAGATGATTATGCCCTCATCATTTTTGTATCAATGTTGCACTCCAGCAAGGGCATAAGTGGTACTTTATCTCCTTAATCGCCAACTAATCACAGGTCTCCTTTTGGGTGAGTCCTGGCCAAGTGGACGGCTGTGGTTGGCCCACGACAGCCATGGGCCCAACCACTGAGAGTTTTGGATAATGCTTTAACATGGATTTTTCTCAAATTCTGATTGGCCAGTACTTGAAAATCCATATCTAATTAACCGTACATCAGAAAATTATGTAAAAATATCCCTCGGAAAGGTTTTCGAACAAGGAACAATGAGTTCTAGAAAATGCTTTAACATGGATTTTTCTCGAATTCTGATTGGCCGGTAGTTGAAAATCCATAACTAATTAACTGTACATCAGAAAATTATGTAAAAATATTCCTTGGAATGGTTTTCAAACAAGGAACAACAATATGGTGGTTTTGAGTCCCCATTTTGATTTGAATTTCCCTGATATATTCAAGAGCCATGAAACCCTAAAATTAGGTTGGATAATGATTATTAATACATGTCAATCAATTATACGGGGTAATTAGGGTTCCCTGAACATTAAGAGAACATTAGGAGTTTCTCCAATCTTTGTAAGTGTTCCATGCACTTTGAACGTAGTTATTGGATCATTATATGCTATTTTTTACAATGTTCATGTTATTATGTGAATGTATTATTGATGTTATAGTTTTATTGATTCAAGTTAAAAATTAATGGATAAATGAAATATGTATTATTGTTTCTGTTTAGAAATTATCATATCACATCATATTCATGTTTAAGAGCAAGAGTAAAGAGTAAAGAGTATTAAAGAGTAAATAGTAAAGATAATGAATGAACCTTATATAAGATCCTCGTCATGGGCTTTCCTAACATACAGAGTACTTCGGTACAAATAATGAGCTTTCCTAGCATACAGAGCACCTCGATGCAAATCATGGGCTTTCCTAGCATACAAAGCACTACGATGCAATTAAAGAGTCACTTTAGTGCAAAGAGAAGAGGAACTTCGGTGCAAAACTTGAGGATTCTTATATAAGTCAGATAAAAGACAATGATAAAATGCAAAGTTTATTTTCATGAAGTTAAATGTTTTCTTTTCAAAATATATGGTAATCTGTTCAATTCCACTTAAAAACTGTTTTAAGCATGTTGAGGGCACAATGCCCGCAGGGTAGGAGCAATGTCAAGGATAATGATATCTAAGGACTAGTTGAAGAAGGATCTCAAGGACATCTAGACTAAACCTGGTGGGGTGCCAGCTATCAATAGAGTAGTTTTCCTTTATGTTTATGAGACGTGTTTTAGTTTAAAGTGTGAGTTTTATGTTATAAGTTTGAGATATGAGAAACTATGTAATGTACCATGTGTTGGTTTAATTAAACTTTATTTTTATGCAATGATTATCATTTTGTGACAATCCCAATAAGATTATGCTTCTGCTCAGTGAATTGTATGTTTTAGGAAATTGGGATGTTACAGAGGATAAGCCTTCCATCAGAATTCATACATGTGATACGTGAAGATCTTATGGAATTAGTGTTAGGGATAGTCATCCATACTTCATATGATGATATGTACCAAGTAAAATAGAAATATAAATCTCTTTAAATGTTCAAGGATATTATAGATGAAGTATGACTTTGATGAAAGTATTAAGAAACTTTGAAGAGATCAAATATTTTGCATCAATACCTTGAGAACCTTCAAGAAAGAATTGTGATAATGTATCACAAATCAAATCCATCTAAACATGATAATGTGTTAAAATGAAGGAATTATACCATGATGAGTCATGATATAATTATCAATTAATCTAATCTTCTTGTATCCTCATAAATATATACCTACTACTAAATCATGTAGCATTTGTATGGTTTATAAGACATCATATATGATATGATATGATATGATATGATATGGGAATGTCCAAATATATCTAGAAGGATTAAAACCTATATTGAGAAAGTAGTTTCTTTAAAAGGTTTATCCACAAACCATAACTGTTGAATATTACTATTAATCCCTATTCAATAATAAAATTAATTCGTTGATAGGATAACTAAGTTCCTAATGAATCAGTGGCAGTAAAAGTAGAACTCAAAATGTTCAAGGTCAACAAAAGGGTACAATGAGAACCAAGAGAAACACAAGTTGTTGTGGAATCTCAGGTTTGTCATGTAACACAGAAAAAAAATACTTTTAGTAGAGCACATCTAAAATTGAAGTATTGAGAATCCATAACTGGATGAGCCAAGTAGTCAACTAGAAGTAATTAAGTACCATAATATGAGTATGGCTCAAGCCCATTATGGGGTCCATGTAAGCTAACAAGGTAGGACCTTGATAGAGCCATCTAAAGGGGTAATACCTAACGGTTTCAGTTGGGTCTTTTGGCAAAGACCTACATGGATAACATAAAAGAACGGATTGGTTAAAAAGGTTTCATATTAGTTCAAGTTGTTGAACATGATAGAAATTTCTTTACCAATTGTCATGCTTGTTATTGTAGTTAAAATAGACTACAAGATTCAGCATATGAAGATAGAAACTAGATTCCTTAAAGGAAATACATCAGAATATGTGTGTGTGACACAACCTAAAAGGTTTTTATAACTTCAAGAATGCAAATATAGTCTATGAACTACAAAGTTCATTCTGGGATTGAAACAAGCATCTCAGAGATGGGATCTTTTAATTTGACAAGATAGTCAAAGAGTATGACTTGAATCAAGATAAAAGATGAAACCTATGATTACAAAATATTTAGTGGGAGCATATATGAATATTCCACATATGTTGAGGAATAGCATCTCACTATTGTGAATATTGAGAAATGGCATGGAAAATGCTTTCAACAATGAAAGATTAAGTGAAACATATTATGACATAAGGATCAAGATCTATAGGGATAGTTCTTGAATGTTTTACAATATAAGTTTAAGCACATACAATAGTAATGTGTTGAAGGAGTTCAACGCATAAGGATTCAATGAGAGAGAATCCAGATTAGTTTGTCATTAACCATATGTTCCAATTCTTGTAAAGAATGGAAATAACATGATTAAGATGCCATAGGCTATAGAAATGGATCTATGATGAATGCTATAAATGTACTTATCCCATATAATCTTCTATGTATTAGACATGGTAAGATGATATTAAATTTCAATAAGGGTTATTAGAAAATCATTAAGGATGGTATCCATTAGTACTTGAGAAGTACTTAAGGATAGATTTCTAGTGATTAAATATAGCAATAAAGGAAGAGTTGGATGTAAAAGGTTACATTGATGCAAGCTTCCATAATGACAAAAGTGATCGCAAGCTAAAATATGTTTGATTTAAAAGGAGAAATTTTGTTAGGGTTCCAAACTAACAACCATTAAATTTTGTTCTACAATAGAAGTCGATTATACTTGTGTTATGAACATAGAGTGATTCTATATGGATGTAGAAGTTCATATGATGAACTTATATATGTTCCAACCATCGATGACTCAGTAGTAATATTGTGACAACAATGGAGCTACCGCTCAGGCAAGGAATATCAGATACCATACTATGGTAGTTTCATCTCACATCGAAGAGGTAAGAAACATGAAATATACAGATGAATATAAAAATGTTGCTAAACCCACTGGATTAGCACTTGCACGGTAGAAACATGGTGGGCATGTTTAGATCACTAAGAATGAGATTAATGGGTGATTGTCTCTAAGTGCAAGTGGGAGTCTGTTGGTAAGGTATACCCAGAGAGCCAATCATGTGATGGTTGACATGGCATATACCATGAAGGATTTGATTAATACTCATAAAGGCAAGCTTCCAATTCATTATATTCTATACAGTTATGAGATAATGAGGAAACATTATGAATGTCTAAATAATGACAATACTCAATGATGTATGTCTTTAAGTATATGATTTGGAGAATGGGATCATACAAATCCTAAGAGTATGTATATTCTTATTATGTCCCTAGTAAGTTGTATTGTGGAGGGTAGATAGACACTAGTAACACATAAGACTGGAGTGTGGGTTGGTTGATGACTAAATCTCATTAGTCATGATATGGCATATCAAACCAATAACATGGATACATGTTACAAAACAGTGTATCAGACAAACCCACCTTGAGAGTGACACATGGAAACCATCATTGGTGGTCATAGTCATCTCTCATAGTGAAGGTGTGATTGTGATTCTTAGACCTAAAATCACCACAATCATCACGTCGTTGGGTATACTTTGACATCATCAAATGTAGACCTGAAACATAGGTTTCCATAAAGGTGATGATTAGCTTTGACACACGGGGATTGAATGTGAGTGATAGAGATGGGATTTATCCATCCTACTGCATATTGATATCCTGGCCACTTGATAAAAGAGACTGAGAAACATATGTGCATGCACATATGAATCAATGTATGATATTGAGGTCACATTATCTCATATGGTCTGCTCTTGGTTCAAAGAACATGGGCTGAACATTGAGAGGATGATGATTCCATGCCTTAAATTCACTTTGGATTTCAGAGAAAAAGGAATTATACAATCACTACAACACCTTACATAGATTGTAGGTTAAAGTTGTTCTCCAACTTTCCAATCACTTGGGTAGCACCGATGTGCGACTCTGTTAGAGTTTTAAAAGAAAGTCTCAACTCGTCAATCATCCGCAAGTGTGTGGGGTCAATTGTAGTCAAGTGTCAAACACAAGGAGCTAGATTATCTAGGCGCAAATCATTAACTTTCATTAATCTAAATCGAATTACAAAGGTTGAGCTTGATTATAGATAGCTAAATGCCGAGTAACAACAAAAGAACTTAAGTTATAGGTTGACTTCAAAATTTTTAGAGACTTGGACATTGGATTTCACAACCACACCATCATATCACATGTAACTATGAAATTAAAGCATGCCAGCAATTCACAAGGAGGTTGGCATCATCATGCACCTCCCGGTGGCATGAGATGGTTCTCAACTTTGCACAACACTCACCGTATCTATGCTTAATTATGTTAGTTTTAAACATAACCATAAACCCTTAACATTCTCCAGCCACACCCATGGTCAAGAGCTCACTGCCATGGATCCTACTCCCTACTCCTTCATACATTCTCCTGAAGCACAAAGAAGCATAAAACATGTATAAAATGTGGCCAACCAAGCATACAAGCTAACAAATCCCATAGGCATCCAAAATGAAGCACATTAATAGCATTCATTATAAATTTCAAGTTCACATGAGTAATGGCATGGGAGTTACTCTCCCATACCCAAGAAGAAGGTTCTACTCACACAAAATGGAGAAACAAAAGCGTGTAGCATAATTTTTAGATTTTTGCATAGCTAAGAGTAGAAAACCTAAAGGAACTAAAGTTGTAGTCAAGGGGGAGTAGAACTCTAGCTAGAGGATGAAATTCCACCCTTAGAAATACTTCAACTCGGACAATCCTCCATCCCAAGAAGCATGAGTGAGAAGAAAAGCTTTGATGCACCTTTTGGAGAAGAAGTGGTGGAGAATGGAGGTTCTTTCTCAAGAAACCTTTTCTTTCACCCCAAAATCGCCCTCCTTTTACTCTAGAACTTCTCTTGGATGAAAACTGTTTCAAATGATAAGTGATCACCACCCCAAATGGCTGGATTTGCTTTTTAAAAGGAGGGGTGGTTGCTACTGAATTATGTAGAAAATTGATGAAGACATGGCATGTCTTTGTGGAGACACGACGTGTGTCGTCATGTAACCGGATGCTAAACTGCATCCTCATGATAAGCACACAGTGTGTCTCCATTAGGGACACATCATGTAGCTACTACTGGATTCGATCTGGGAAGATGGTACATGTCGTGTGCTAATAAACACATGGTTGTGTGTGTTGGCAGCAAGCAGAAGTTAGCATTTGGATCATGAGAACACGTCGTGTCTTAATAATGACATGTCGTGTCGTCTACTCTATAGTTAGAGCATCGAGTTCATTGAAAACTTACACACCCATGTGTTAAATAGCGCACGACATGTTATTTGTTATGTGAGCTTTCTAAAAAGTTACACATTGTGTCTTATTGAAGGCACGTTGTGTTCAGTGTTGTTTCTTCAGGATGAACTCTGAATCCACTACAATTCAAAGGGAGGACCAACTGAGGTCATATTTTTTTTGGACTATTTTCAATTTGTCATTTTCAACATGTGCATGTGATAAACATCATGCAACAAGTAAAATAACTAAAAGATGACAAGTTAAATATGATTAGAGGCTAAATGGGAGGCAAAATGAATTGAATTTGTGTGTGAATGTGTGTAAGAAGTAGATCTAAAATGCACACATCAAATCCCCCTAAGCTTGAACTATTTCTTATCCTCAAGCAAAAACAGCATAGAAACATAGATGAAAGAATTTCCAAGCTCATGCATAGATCAAATGAAATGGAATATGTAAATGAGGCCAATCAACCATAAGCATCAGGTTCATATTCATAGCTTTGATTTCAACTCAGATATCCAAGAAAGAAAGTTTAATCCAGCATGGGTGGTAAGCATTAAATGAAATAGTCAACAAGGCAACACTAAGGCTCCTATTGGTTTGGTGTAAGTCATAAATTTCATGGAACTCATTTTTTGGGAAATCTAGTTCAGTTTCAGAACTTAAGTTCCATTCACTTCAATGTGATTGGTTTGGTGTAAGTGCAAATGTTGAAATCGTTAAAATTAATTTTTACTGTGTAATATAAATAAGAAAGGATTCCAAAGACATAAAAAATCATATCCAGGAAAAATCATAATAATATCCACAAGTGGTTATGGTACAGATGTCTCTAATTTAAAAATATTTTATTATGGTATGAAAACAATCTTAATAAAAATATTATGATCAAAATCACAGCACAATATTTTTATTTCACTTTGTGTGTGCAAAGTATTGTAATAATATTCACATTTCATGTGCTTGTAAATATAAGTTTTGGTTCATTATTGTTTAAAACATTATAGAATATTAATTTTGACATTTTTGTGGGGAATTTTTATTGTATTATTCATACATGTTCATAGTTAATTACCATTTTTACATTATATTATTTAAATTTAAATAATAAAAATATGATAGCTAAATCACATTGTTTTCACATGGTGTGGTGTGTATTTTTTCATGATGTTTGCATATTTTTATTTTGTAAATCGCACTGACAATGGTAGTTATAGTGTAAAATATTTTACATAGTGTGATTATAGTGTATGCTATTTTTTCATATTATGTTATGGTTTTAGTAATGAATTATATCCATATTGTTAATATTTCTAGTCATAAATATTTTAGATGTGCCATTTATGACAAATGAAGACCATAATTGTATAAGAATTGTTGTTAGTTGTCCCGAAACTTGTTTTCCGCTCTTTTTAAGAGGGAACTCGGGAAGTATATTTTGTATGTAAATTTGTAACTAATCGAAAGTCACAGAACTTAAGTTTCAACACTTACTTTAAACCAATCATACACAACTACTTTAGGAACTCCAGTTCATAAGTTTTCCTGACCAGTTACAACAAACCAATCTGAGCCTAAATGGAACTTGGATGACCAACCCAAACAATCAGTGAGTTTGCAACTAGACTTTCAGCTATTGTGGATGCAAAAGATGGAATCTTAGTTAATGTTAGAAATTTTTGCTCTCTTTCCTTATTTTCCCAAAAGGTATGATTTTACATTGGGGGTTTCGGCACTCGGCTACTAATGTAGGATTATGCACACAAGGAGTGTCAGTTTGGGTATTTTACCCTCTTTTAGGACATATCACCTAATCGTCGTGGCCAGATCAGACTTACACTAGGTTAGTATGACATGTCGACAGTTTAGCCATCTTTTATGGGGTAATTAAGGTGAAGTGAATCAAAAGGGATTTGGATTGGTCATGGGTTTCACTTATTTTTTCCAGAACAAAGAGAGTTAACTAAATTGCAACATTAGTTGGATTCCATACATTTGATTTGAAAATTTTTCACTAAAAAGTGGTTGTAAAGTTACTAAAGGTTTGGAAAAATAATCTTGTTTTCTAAGTAGTGTTGCAAAGTTGACATATTCACAAAATTCATTTCCAATTACATGTATTATGCAATCCATGATGAAAAAGATGAAAATTCATGCTACAAACATAAATATGAAATTAAGCACATGTTGATGGCCATAAAAATCATTTGATTCATGCATGCTATTTTCAATTTCTTCAAATGATAATTCTTATGAGGGAGTAAAAGATCATTCAACTGAGAAGAAAAATAATTAACTACACAAGATAGGTCTCATATCATACTAAACTTGTCATAAGAAAAGTAGAAACTATAAACAGAAACGAAAGACAAGAATTGGAGAACTATACAACAAAAACAACTAAACAACTGCAACTACATTATCGGTCGGTTGCTCCCCCCCCCCAAGCTTGAAATTTGCAGTGTCCTTACTGCATCAATCAAACATAAGGAAGAAGCAACCAGTTACCTACCATGAAAGATATCATCAAGAAGGGCCAGTGCACCCGTGACCAGTAGGGTAAAACTAATTGACTAAATCATCATCATCAGGAATGTCAACCGTCATGGGTTGTGGAGTGGGCTTAAGATGCGGCTGGTGAGGCTGGTAAGGTTGTACCATCAGATAGTGGTTTTGAGAGATATGCCACATATCCATAGGCTGGACCATGTCGTGTATCACAGAGTATTGTTGACCTATCAGAACAAGACGGCTGTCCAATTGGTAAAAGTGTTGTTGAACATAGTTGTAAATATGCCTAAGATCAAGCATAGCCCAAGAGTACTCGGTCTGTGTGCTTGTGGATGGCAACATCATAGTGTGCATCTGAGTAGGAGGTGCATTGGGACCAGCATGGGCTTCAGGGGCATCTGCATCATCATCGTCGCCACTAAGGTCTACTTTCCAATTTTCTTTATTTGTCAGGGTAATGTTCTCCAAGTTAGTCATATCAATGTATTGATCATTATCGAAATATTGTATGGACTTGGTGTCATCATTGGGAACCCTAGAAACCAACCCTAAAGAAATCAAATATTAGATATCCACTAGGTTCCTACCTGGTGCATCCTCTATACTAGTCAAGTCTACCTCAAGCTTTTTGGCTAGGAGAGTGATCAATCCTCCACACATGATGTCCCTAGATTCCTTCTTATTCATCTTATTAATGTCAAGGAATCTGGTGAGGATGAAATAACCTACATTGATATGAAAATCATAAACCGTACCCCATAGAAAAAATAAATCTTGCTTTCCGCACACTCCTTGAGTTTCCTTCTTGGTGAAGACCCCTGTGCTGAGAAGGCGGTGGACATATCTGAAGATGGGGTTATGATGGCAGATGCTTTGGCCTTCTTAGCATCGTGTTTATCTTCATCAGTTATCTTATTCCAGAAGACATCACTATCTAAAGCTGGAGGGAAACTAAGAGCACCCTCGTAGTGGCACTCTAAGAGCTCACAAATTTGCTTAAATGTGATTTTGTAGCCTTGGCCCGGTAGACAAAAATGAATAAATGCATAGGGTTCCAGCCTATTCCTCGGGTCCTCGTTGACCTTGAAAGTAGTAAGAAGCTCATACACGAGGTGAGGGTAGGTGTTTCTTACTATGCAATAGAGGAACTTGAGACCCAACTCGTTGAGGTGCAGTTTGACTTCATCTTTGAACGCCAAGGTTCCCATTATTTGATCGCAGGCGAAACATGCAGGGAGAACCCTATGGGAGATGAGGAACTGGTACGCGGGGTCTTCCTCTACGGTGACCCTAAACTGGGTCATGGAGATGTAGGTCGGATCTGAAGATGAGCATGCTCCATGCTTGCAGTTCGACGTATGCTTGACCGGGGCCATTGTTGGTGGAACAGTTGATGAAACGACTTTGAACACAGTGTGTCAAAATAAAGACATGGTGTGTCTTCAGATAGAAAGGCTTGCAAACTGGGTGAAGGATATGACGTTTCATTTGGAAGACACGGCATGTACCTTGAGCTATGTAGGGGCTAGAGGTTGGGGATGATGGTGATTTGTCACACAGCATGGCCTCGACTCCTGACGGTGTGTGTTCTAGAGTCGGTGAAGAAAGTGGAAGCTAAGCTCATCCCAATGGTAGAGAAAGCGGAGGGTGTGACACCCCATGCCACACAAAGCGATATTACTCAAAACAAAACTACGAATGAAGATTAAACAAATATATTATAGGAAAATACTAAAAATTAAAATTATTTTCATAAAACTATCAAAAAGCAAGAACCTCTACATACGAGTGCTTTCATGCCTCAAAGCACTTACTGCATGTTCCATCAACATTTTACCAGGTAACCTATTCCATAAAATATATACATGCATCCACTGTAGCTATATACAAAAGGGCACACAAGCTAAGCATGTATCGAAAGCACATCCACAAAAGGTCTACAAAACATTCCCAAGGACCCGAGTGTACAGGGACGACTCTAGGACTCTATCAAAAAAATACATCCAGTAACACTTCCAATCTTATTGGCTACTGTCTCTCTTGCTACTCCTCAACCTCTGGTGCACGATCTCTACCTCCTCGTATACGTCCACCTAAAAAGGATGTGGGAAACTCACGGGATGAGATTCCAAATCTCAGTGAGAGATATAAATATCCACCAACTCTATTATTATCACAGATAAGATAAATAAAGCAGTAGTAAAGTTACAACTATAAGAAGTAGATAATCATTATTTACATGATGAGCAATTGGCGCTGAATTATGAAACATCTTAACAATTTAAAAGGAATATGAAGCACATGTATAATTCCTATCAACAATATTGTATAGAGATCAAGCAAGGCCTTATCCAATGTTTCCATATTTGATCCTATACATATATACTATATGACATATTACGTATTTTATTATGCCCTGAGGATTTGAGTCGTACTACCCAAATCCAACTGACCATTGCTAAGTCAAAATTGGTGCCATACCAAGTCTAGTAGAAGAGTCGGATGCCACGACCTCACCTTCCTCGGTCAGTAGAGTGAACATGCAGTGACATCACAAGTCAACTGCTTCTAGTGACATATAGTCCATTTGTACATATTTAGCCCACCTTGGTACATGTCACAACGCTAGTGAAATTGAGCTATGGTTCACAATCGCACTCTTCCAGGGTATGGCATTTAGCCAATATTGTGTCACATTTTATGGAGATATGATCCAAAGCCATACTCTTCCAGGTATGGATCACAGCCAATCATGTGTTACATATTCCTGAACATAAGGGGATATTCGTCCTCACCCCTGCATATTAAAAAATATGTTTTCTGATTTAAACTTGTTTCACCATTCAGCAAATACTGACATTGAATGGATCTATGGCACAGGGCAAACTACAAGATTAGGTTCCACTTGATTAATTAGGTCATTTAAGAATCTTTTAGCATCAATCAAGTTATAATGTACAACCTCTTAACAAATTTTACATAAGTAAGGGCATAACACATCACCAGACATATTTGGACACATAGGGTGTGATCTCATCACATTATTACTTGATATTTTCCAGTCACCATAGTTCTCATCACAAGTATCACGTACTTTGGGTTAGCAACCCCTCATCTAATCACTGAGGAAATCATCATCTCATATAAGGCAATAAACCATCATTAGATCATAAGACCATTTACCTCCTCTTTCAAGGATGTCAATCATCACTTATGCCTCACAAGGCCCATTCAAACATATCATAAGCAACATAGTTGATACCTGGATATGCTTATCAAATGGTGTTACCTACATGGTTAGAGACTTGTAACAAGGAGAACAATACATCATCAACACTACCATTTCATAAGATTCATGTCATTCACATTACATTATTAGATTAAGGGTTTCTATTTAATTAATTAGGGTTTACAAGGTTGGATCAACAACCACCCTTAGATCATCACTTCTATCATCATTATAAGGTATGTTATGAGATGAAGATTATAGAAAACAACACCCCTTATTATTCACATAACCACCCCATAGGGTATCACGTCATAACATGTAACCCTATCATCAACATGGTGTAACATAGACATCATCACAAGATATCACTTGAGCTAACATGTAGTATATCAGTTTCCACCACCTTAGTGTATCGAGCGACACTTGCCATAGGGTGTTGACTTGACATCATCACAACATGTCAACTACCACCATGCAAGGCATAAGAGATAACCTCACAAAATGTGTAACAGTTTACCACTTCTAGAGAGTGTGACAGACAACACCATCTAAGGTGTGACGGGAAACACCATCCATAACATATCAAACAGCACCACCTAAGGTGTCGGGCATCCAAGCCATGTCAGGAAACCCTAGGTATATCGGTCATTAGGGCTAGGATTTAGCTAGGCATCACGAGTTTGTGTCTGGCATCATCACTCTAAGGTGTTTCGGCCTCCCCTCAACTAGGGCATCATGGTTAGCCCTCAAAATAGACCAATGTACACCTATAGCCATGATGGGCTAACATCTTCAAGAGCATATCGGTTGAGCAACGCCTTATCTCTATAGGTACTTCAAGAGAACTAACACTCACCACGCATCTCGGTTTAGCCATCACACATCAGTTTAAATATTTCTAGGTCATGATGGGATAGCTTCTCAAGATCTATCAACCATATCGGTTTATCAACCACAAGCCAAAACACTAACCTTCTCAACACATGAAGGCCTAAACATCCACAAAGCACGTTGACCTAGGCATGTCCAATGTACGATTACTATCCCCACAGACCACCAGTAGCCTTAACTGCACGCTTTGTCCTCACTCACGCGCATGCCAGGGTCAACTTCCCGATAGGTCACCCATCCCAGTACTACTCCAAGATGAGCGCGCTTAACTATGGAGTTCTTTAGTTATGGGCTCCCAGAAAAGGAGGTGCACCTTGGTGATATGGGTAGTCCAATCATTCCTTTTAAGATTGTCTTATCTGAGGCCTCAAAGTCCTAGGACGTTACAATCCCCCCCACTTAGACTCTTGACGTCCTCATCAAGGCTCAACTATATGGCCTCATAATTTGACCCCATTTCAGTGTAGACCCACAATGGCCCATGGACACCCAACTCCCGATCACAGAATACCAGCGCAAGGGTGGCTACGTCAACAATGGATAGCCCTTTCCTACATGCCTGGACCGCACGGCTCAAGACTGGCATGCCACATGCCCATGCGATCCCCACCTACTGAAGGGGTTATGGCTCTGATACTATTTGTAACGTCCGGGCCCACTGCCCTAGGCTCTAGTAGAGTTTCAGGAATGACGACTGTCCCCACATACCACCACTAGCCTTAACTGCGCGCATTGTCCTCACTCACGTGCATTCCAGGATCAACTTCCCGACAGGTCACCCATCCTAGTACTACTCCAAGCTGAGCACGCTTAACTATGGATTTCTTGGTGATGGGCTCCCAGAAAAGGAGGTGCACCTTGGTGATATGGGTAGTCCAATCATTCCTTTTAAGAGTGTTTTATCCGAGGCCTCAAATCCCGGGATGTTACATAACCAAAATTATAGAATTGGATTTCCCAATATCTTTGCTAAATAAATATCCAATCACATACATATACAAGCAAGGTTTCTATTATTTTATCTGGATAGAATTAGGATTTCAACATGAATACATAGATTATGAGGGAGAAAAACACTCACTTCTGGTGCCAAGAACCTTAAAAATGTAGGCCAAGCTCTATATTATTGGAAACCCAATCAAACTCTAGCAAATGAATCCAATTCTTTCTCCTCTCAACTCAGAAACCCTAGAAATGGGGATTAGAAGAGAAAGAGTGAGAAAAGGGGGAGATTTGATGTGATTTTGAATTAAATAAGAGGATGGATAATCAAATCAAATGCTATGAAAAGAAGCTAAACTTACTTGATTTCATCATATCTTGGATAGAGAAACCCTAGGTCAACATCTCCACTACTTTCTCTTCTCAAAACCCTAGCTCTCCTATCTCTATAGAATTTCATTTCATTGATAGGAATGATGAGTTATGAGAGATCCTTGTGTGTTAGGTTAGTAATATAGATGAATTGAGGTTCTTAGAACAATTTCAAACAAGCCCTTCATTGTATTTTTATTTTGCTTAGACTGGTTGGTCGGTTGAGTTATAAATTGAACCGAAACCACACTTTTCAGAACTCAAACATCGTCGAAAAATTATGAAAATTTAACACAATGTCTGAAATTGATTTTATAAGCAAAATTAAAAAATTTAGATCATTTGGAGTTACAAATAAAAACTAAAAGTAAAATACTACACTGCTATGTTACAGTCTACAGCATGGTCGGTCGAGTTTGTCCTGCACAGAACTCGACCGACACCCCTCTCTGTAGAGACCAAACATCATCAAAAAATTACTCCAATTTAATATTATGTCCATAATTGGGTTTACCAAATATAATTAAAATTTTAAATCTATTTTATACACCAATAAAAAGATAAAATTCAATTACCACACTTCTATATCAATCTAAAAATATGGTCGGTCGAGTTCGAAACTTGACTGACAAATAGGTCAGAACACTCTTCAAAAAATCTAATATTTTTAAATAGGGCTCAAATTTGAGATTTCCAAATCAAATCCATATTTCAATTAGATTAGAGTTACACATAAAATATAAAAAATCATTTAGTGAGACACTATACTTATCAAATTATGTATTCATATGTCATCAAAACCCTAATTTGGGCCGATTAGGGTTTCCAAATCTTAACCCTAATTATGTGAATCAAAGTATGATTAAACCTTATCATTATATTTAAAACATCAAAACTTAACTACCATCATTATCAAGCTTTAAATAATGATCAACTTAGTTAAGCATACAATCATCCAAGTAAACCCTAATTAGATGGTTAATCTGAAAATGGATCATTACACATGTTGTCAGCCCCATCCCCTGCTTCCTTGAGTAGATGATCCAACCTGTGATGCTTGGCCATATCCTCATCCTCCTGCACCACTATTCTTCTACCTCTACGAGCCTTGTTGACTCTACCTTGGTTGTTGGGTCACTTCATCAACTCTAATTGGATGTTCTCACCTCATATGTCCCATCTGCCCACACTTATGGCAAGCCCAGCTCCCATACTATGGCCTAGATGGCCCTATCACTGATGCTGATGCAGCACTCTGGGATCCTGTGGGTGGAAAACTATGGACCCTTCCCTTTCTTGGTGACCACTGGGTCGATGAACTAAACCTATGCGATGATGGCGGTGTAGAAAACCTCTACTTCTTAAAGTCTCCTGACAACTGCCCCTGAGACTATGCAGACCTCTTCTTGGTACTTGCCTCTAATTTCTCTTTCACATATCATTCTATCCTTTGAACAAACTCTACAAATGTGGAAAACCTTTCTCTATTCTCCAAAGTAGTTGTTGGGGTGGACAACTCGGCATTCAACCCCCTTCTCAAAATGATGAATCCGCTCATCCTCTGTAGCATCCATGTGAGGACAAAACCTCAACAACTCCATAAACCTTGCTTCATACTCATTGATCATCATGGATCCCTGTCAAATTCTCTCAAACTGCCTTATCTTCTCTCTGAGGAAAGTATTGATTAAGGAACTCACGTCATAACTCCTCCCAATCGATCACGACACCTGGCCTCTTCTCCTCCTCTTCGCTTCAAAAGGTACACTGCATGCTTCACCTTATCCTCCTTAGGGATACTAAGGATCTTAAAGGCTTTCTCAAGCTCAGTAAGGCATAGATCCGCATCCACCGGATCAGCCATCCCAACATACTCTACCACCCCAAAATGGCGAAGCCGCTCAAAAGTCTTCCCAGTACCTAAAGATTCAGTATGGGGAACCAGTGCCCTAGGCTGAGGTGCAGGCATCCTATCCGCCATATGAGTCATTGTATCCATAAACTGCCCAAAAAGATATTGAAAGGTAGGGTTTTCAATCATGGCTAGGTCAAACTGGGGGACTTCAGGCACCTGGTCTTCTCATTCCTGGTTCCTTACACCACCACCTGGTGCAGCAACACTACTCTCGACAACATGTTATTTGTGTTCTCTAGACATCTTTAAGCTTTTCTTCTTCTTCTGCATAAGTAGAAGTCACTATAAGACATATTGGAGGACACGAGAATAGACGCAAACCCTAGTCCTAGGTCCCTATAGACTCAGCGAACCTAAAGCTATGATACCAACCTGATTGTGACGCCCCACACCACACAAAGAAAGATTACTCAACATGTAATCCTATCATCAACATGATGTAACATAGCCATCATCACAAGATATCTGTCGGGCAAACATGTAGTATATCGGTTTAGACCACCTTAGTGTATCAGGTGACACTTGCCATGGGGTGTAAACTTGTCATCATCACAACATGTCAACTACCACCATGCAAGGCAAAATAGATAACCTGATAAAAGGTGTAATGGTTTACCACTTCTAGAGAGTGTGACAGTCAACACCATCCAAAACATATCGACCAGCACCACCTAAGAGTGTCGGGCATCCAAGCCATATCGGGAAACCCAAGGTATATCGGTCATTAGATTTATGGTTTAGAAAGGCATCACAGGTTAAGGTGTGTCGAGCATCATCACTCCAAGGTGTGTCGGCCTCCCCTCAAGTAGGGCATCACGATTAGCCCTCAAAATTGACCAATTCCACAACGTACACCCATAGCCATGACGGGATAACATCTTCAAGATCATATCTATTGAGAAACACCTTATCTGTATAGGGACTTCAAGTGCATGATGACTAACACTCACCATGCATCTCGATTTATCCATCACACATCGGTTTAGGTATTGCTAGGTCATGACAGGCTAGCTTCTCAGGATCTATCAACCATATCAGTTTAGCAACCACAAGCCAAAACGCTGACCTTCTCAACACATGACAGACTAAACATACACAAAGCACGTCTACCTAGGCATGTCCAAGGTATGACAACTTGCGCATCTCCAAGTCATGACGACTTAGGCACATAGGGTATCGGTTTGTTACACTACAAGCAGTGAAGACATATCCTCATTATGTTGCATGTATGTATGTGGACATGTTGTCTTCAACCTTAGAAAGGTCGGCCACTAATCCATATACTACTCATAGCAAGAAGGTCTAAGACATGAAGAGAAAACCAGTGACATTCCACCATCAAAACAGATCTAAAGCCGTTAACAACTACTAGTATACAAGAGATGAACAATCTCAAGATAAAGAACAAACATAAGCATATGAAGAGTGAAAATAACAAAAGAGGTTAAGAGTTATATAACCCACCTCAAGGATCACCACAAGGATCCAAGCTCCAAGGTCAAGCTCTAAGCTTACGAGCTCAAGGTAGAAGATGATCCACCAAACTTGGTCACCACCATGCCTCCAAAGTAGAAGAAGATACCAAGATTAGGATGTTTCAAGGTGGAAAGAAGGTATCCAAAATCCATGGCCAAGAATAAGAAGAAGAAAGGAGAGTTATAGCTTACCAAGGTAGAAGATGAAGGATGATCAAGGGACACCGCAACTTGGAACTCATCCACCAAGCTCCAAGAGAGATCCTCTAGCTCCTTAAACTTCTCAACATCGTCCACCAAGGAAGAGAGAAAGCAAAGATGGCCAAAAGGATCCTCTTGCATGGAGAGAAAGGAGTATATATATAAGAGGGATGAGAGAGGGATTATGGGAGAGGTGTCACCGCCTTAGGAGCTTAGGTTCCACTTGTACATGAAAAAGAGCCGCATGCACAATATCATGCAAGACATGGTGATAAGGTCTAGGAAAGGTCTCGTCCACTTGGTCTCCTACCAAGGTCATGCTGATACCACATCTCCACACATCCAAAAATTGATAGTGTGCAACCCTACACACTCACAAACCGATAGGGTGCAATCATACACACTCACAAACTGATAGGGTGCAACCCTACACACCCACAAACTGATACACAACCTCTCTAGGGCTCTCTAGACCTAGACAACACATGTAGGTGCAAGGCACACCTCAAATATGTATCCAAAATATCACCAAGGATGTCACCACACAACCAAGACCCAAAACAAGGTGTCCATCTCTCTCTCCTCTAGATGGTGCCAAGAGAGACAAGGAACACACAAGAGATGGCAAACTTACACATCAACCCTTGCTCTTAGTGAATTGCAATTTGCACCAAAACCTCACCACAAACACAAGCATCCTCCAAAAAAGATCAAACAAGAAACTTTTAAGCTTCAACATGCCCTAATTACATCTTAGGTGATTAGAGAAAGGTGCTAAGAAACATACTTAGGCAAAATAAATAGGGTTATCCCAAAACATGGGTCAAGGCCCTTACAGCGGAGTTGCTTTTCTCGGGAGATGATGCGATGATTTTGAGTCGCATTAGAGACTTGTTTTACTCGCATTTTATGTGATTATTGGTCATTTTGGTGGTAAATATTGCATAATTCACTTACTTTAGTCTATGATCCTTCTCAACATCAATTCTCTCTTACTTTATTGTTTTGAGCCTAAATGATTACAATGATAGGTTTTATCTCGGCTTATGTGGTTTTGTTTTAAAATTTCAGGAAAAATGAATATCTGCAGCTGTCGATACCATCGACGACTGTCGATACCATTGATACAACCACAGGTTGCCAGCCGCAAGGAGCAGCACAGAGTCGATACCATCAATAATTTTTGGAGTCGATGGTAGCGACATTCCATCAGGTTGCTGGCGACCAGTCTGTCGATACTATCGACCCTAAAGACGATACTATCGACACGTGGAGTTTCAGTGACGGAAAAGGGATAAAAATGACGCTAAAGGAAGTCGATATCATCGACCCATGTCTATGGTATCGAGTTAGCATCAAGTGCAAAAAAGAAAAGAAAAGAAGACTTGCCGATATCACGCAGTGTCGATACCATCGACCCGCGTCGATGGTATCGACACCGTCAGATCAAAGTTTGTTTCAGATTGACCCAAATCTGATGGCTGTGATATTTTTGCAACCTAATTCGGTGATTATACCTAATGACGACGGCCAAGAGTAGGGGATCACGTCATTAGCCACTGCACACGTCCTGAGAAGGTGTGGAGAGAAGAACGGAGCCTAGAAGCACGCCCCAGCCGTTCCAGAAGCCGAAGAAGACATTTTCCACCACCGAAAGGTTGTAGATCGCGTATTCTACGCCGAGGAATGCTTGGATCTTCTCCATTCAGGGGTTCCATTACTTTTTCACGTTTTTCTCCATGTTTCCCCTTTTCTCAACCATGTTTTGCTCTAAGATGAACATGCGGGGCTAATCCCCTTTATCTTTAGGACCGGGAGTAGCCCGGGGAAGCATTGTATGACATTTTTATCATAGTAATTCATAATTTATCTCTTAAATCTGTGGTATGATTTCGTTTTCTCAATTATATTATTATGCTTGATCACCATAATAATAATCTAATGCCTTTAATTACTTTGAAAGAAGAATTAATGGTTGAAAAGAGACGAAATTCACATTAATTAACAAATCCCTTGAACAAGGTGATGTAAGGTTAATGGTGGAAACCCAGAGGTCGATTCTAATGCACCTAGTTTAGGGTATAGGTTACTACGATGGTGGAACCGACCTAGACATAGGTAGTGAATTGTACCACGACAGTGGGCAATTCTGACTACAGGCCACTACCCGGATTGAGAGATGAACCTGAGTAACTATATGGAAAATTCATACAATGAAAACCCGCGGTGAAACTGCAATCCTAGAGATATCCACTTGAATTGATTAAACTAAACCTTTAATCGATTGCTTTGTTTTATTTTATTTTCTTTTATTTTTAAAATGACTCTCAGAACCTTTTAATTGGCCTAGCTGATTGCGAGTAGTTAGTAGTAGTATACCGATAATTCAGTGTCCCTAGGGCGAAAGAGACGCCGTAGAGCATGTTCGGGCTGCGGGGGAGTCAAACACTATCAAAGAACTAAATGAGAAGATGGACCTTCTAGCAAAGAAACTTCTTGTAAAAGAAGACGCAGAATCAGATGATGAGGCGCAAGTAAAGTTCATGCACCAGCAGTAGGGGTATAGAAATAATGATTATTCATGGAGGAAAGACAATAAATTCTCCTGGAAGGACCCAAATAATTTCTTGCATGACCCCGACGCAAAACCCCAACCGGTGGCGGAGGATAAGAGCACTGAGTTGCTCAACCAAGTGATCAAGCAAAACCAAAAGAACTCATGAGTACGTTTGGTCAGCAGATCAAGCAACAAGGGGAATTCATGAACCAATTTGGGCAGACCCTACAGAGCCATGGGGCTCAGATGAGGACGATAGAGACATCTTTGGCACAAATGGCAGCTGAGATAGCAAATCTGAAGAATCTAGTGTAGCAAAGCTTTCCGGGTAATACAAACGTTCCAGGAGGAAACCAACAGGCAAAGGCAATCATGTTAAGGAGCGGTAAGAATATTTTAAACCCCAGGGCCAATGAACCAAGCAAACCCCAGTCAGAAAACATAGGTGAGGCCGCAGAGGAAGTCCCGACTTTAACCACAGCACCGATTGAAGATGTGGTAGAGGATGTTGCAGTAGAACCCATTATTGCTGAGGAGGAAACACAGAAGAGGACGCCATATGTGCTGCCACACCAAAGGGCACAGAATGTCCCGGTCCCATATCCAAATAGTGTGAAGGCCAAGAAAGTGGATGCCCAGTTCAAGAAGTTTCTAGATAGTTTCAGGAAGCTGTCTGTCAACATTCCACTTTTAGAAGCAATAGAGCAAATTCCTTCCTACGGAAAGTTTCTGAAAGACATCATTACAAAGAAGAAGAAGATCCCTGATACTGAGGTTGTGGTTCTCAAGGAACAGGTGAGTGCGTTCATCATGGGCACATTGCCACCTAAGAGGCAGGATCTGGGCTGCTTCAACATTTCATGCTACATTGGTAAAGTGAAGTTTGGCGAAGCACTATGTGATTCAGGGGCAAGTATAAATCTGATGCCCCTCTCTACGTTCAAGAAATTGGGATTGAAAGAATCAAGGCCGAGCAATATGACAATACAGTTGGCAGATAATTCTGTGGTTAATCCATACGGCATATGTGAGGATGTGTTGGTGAAAGTGGATCGATTTGTATTTCCAACAGACTTTGTTGTAATGGAAATGCAAGACGAATAGGGTAATGAGTTACTCCTTGGATGACCTTTCCAAGCCACTGCTGACATGATACTTGAGATGGGGAGAGGTCGTTTGACCTTGGGTATCGCAGATGATCAGTTTGAAATGGTCATGCCCTCAAGCACTACGCAATCTAAAGTAAAGGAGCAATGCCGCATGATGAAGCACTTTGATTAGAATATTTCTATTTGTCTAGGGAAGCCATTTCTAGATATGGCTCATGTAATGACTAAAGTAGAAAAAGGGACACTGGATGTAGACATCATGGAGCAGACCAAGGTTGTGTCTCTTAGCAAGGCTGTGGGTTTTCCCAATGATGAAGGGGAGGACATTCCGCCTTCTACTGAAGATGATGTCATAGTAAGTTTTGTCTTTAATGCATATCCAGAACTGCCTCTTGAAGCCTGCCTGGTTAACATAACACATGATTGGATGAGAAGTAAGTCACTACAAGAGTGTGCCAAGATGCATCAGGTTCTGCCGTGTTTCTACGCTAGGTACTATGAAGACCTTGGAGAACTCCCACCACCGCTTCAGTCATCCTTAATCAGCCCGCCATAATTATAATTGAAACCATTGCCACCGCACTTGAAATATGCATTTCTAGCTGAAGGTGAAAAGTTGCCAGTGATTATTTCAGCATATCTGAGTGCCAAAGAGGAGGATCAACTGTTGATCGTGCTGAAGAACCATTGAGGTGCATTCGGGTGGTCAGTCGCGGACATCAAGGGGATCTCCCCTACACTGTGCCAGCACAAGATCCGGCTCGAGGATGGGGCCAAACCTGTAATTCAGCCACAATGCAGATTAAATCCTAGCATGATGGAAGTCGTCAAGAAGGAGGTGATCAAGCTCCTTTCTACAGGTATCATCTATGCTATATCCGACTCGACGTGGGTGAGTCCTACACAGGCAGTCCCTAAAAAGTGGGGAATTACTGTTACACATAACTTGTTGGATGAGCCAGTCACGACCCGTCTGGTAACCGAGTGGCGTGTATGTATAGTCTACCATAGATTGAATGCTGCTACGCTTAAGGATCATTTTCCTCTCCCATTCATTGATCAGATTTTAGAGAGATTGGCAAGTCGATCTCATTTTTGTTTTCTCGATGGTTATTCGGGCTACAATCAGATTTCCATTGATCCTAAGGACCAAGAGAAGTCCACCTTCACTTGTCCTTATAGAACCTTTGCATACCACCGTATGCCCTTCAGTTTGTGTAACGCATCCGCAACCTTTCAGCGTTGCATGCTAGCCATTTTTTCTGATATGGTTGAACGTTGTTTGGAAGTTTTTATGGACGATTTCTCCGTCTATGGTGCGTGTTTTGACGAATGTTTATACAATTTGGACAAAGTTTTGCAACGATGTGAGGACACACATTTGGTTCTCAATTGGGAAAAATTTCATATGATGGTTAGCGAAGGGGCCGTTCTTGGACATAAAGTGTCGAGCAAGGGGTTGGAGGTAGATCTGGTGAAGATTGAAGTTATTTCCAAATTGCCCCTGCCAAATTCAGTAAAAGGGGTAAGGAGTTTTCTAGGTCACATCAGGTTTTATCGCCGATTTATTAAAGATTTCTCAAAAATCACCAAACCATTATCTTAGCTACTGGAGAAGGATGTTGTGTTTGATTTTAATGAAAAGTGTTTAAATGTGTTTAATGTGCTTAAAGAAAAATTGATTTCTGCTCCGGTTGTGCAAACACTGATTTGGACAAAGGCGTTCGAACTGATGTGTAATGCATTGGATTTCGCAGTGGGGGCAGTTTTGGGACAATGTGTGAACAATAAACCCGCTATGATTTTCTATGTGTCCAAAACCTTAAATGAAGCACAACTGAATTACATGACAACCGAAAAAGAACTTCTCATCGTTGTTTTTGCTTTTGAAAAAATCCGGAAATATCTTGTAGGATCTAAAGTCGTGGTATGGACGGACGCCGACGCCATTAAGTACTTGATGGAGAAAAACGATGCCAAAGCTAGACTGATTAGGTGGATCATACTGTTATAAGAATTTGACATTGAAATCAAAGATAAGGCGGGAATAGAAAATGTGGTTTAGGACCACTTGTCTAGGTTGGAAAGGGTAGATGAGAAGGACGTGCATATACCCATTACCGAGACATTTCCTGATGAACAACTTCTATCTGTGAAATCGAAAGATCCTTGGTTTTCTTACATTGTTAATTATCTTTCCTATAAAATTATCCCGGATGATTGGACATACCAAGAGAAAAATAAAATTTTCCATTCTTTGCTTTATTATTTCTGGGATGACCCTATTCTGTTGAAGCAATGCAGGGATGGTGTGTTGCGCAGGTGTGTACCGGAGGTGGAATATGAAAGTGTCCTTCGTCATTGCCATACTCTACCAATGGGTGGCCACCATGCTAGTTCTCGAACTGCGGCCAAGGTACTTGAGAGTGGCCTTTACTGGCCTACTTTGTTCAGGGATGCATATGACTATGTGTGGCAATGTGATTCCTGCCAACGGGCAGGTAACATTTCAAAAAGACAAGAGATGCCCCTCAATGTATTTCAAGAGGTCGAGGTGTTCGATCTATGGGGTATTGATTTTATGGGACCCTTTGTGTCCTCCAATTCTAAATTGTACATTATATTAGTTGTTGACTATGTATCGAAGTGGGTAGAGGCAATACCCACTAGGAGTAATGATGCTACCGTAGTGTGTAGGTTTGTCAAAGAATACATTTTCTGCAGGTTTGGTGTACTAAGAATGATTATTAGTGATGGAGGTACACATTTCCATAATCAAAAGTTCACGACATTGTTGAAAAAGTACGGGGTAAAGAACAACATTGGTACCCCGTACCACCCGCAGACACAGGGGCAAGTGGAAGTCTCCAATAGGGAAATTAAGAAGATCTTGGAGCGTACTATGGCTTCGACGAGAACAAACTGGAGCACCTTTCTACTGGACACTTTATGGGCGTATAGGATGGCGTTTAAGACACCTATAGGCACTACGCCTTTTAGGTTGGCTTACGGTCGGGCCTGCCATTTGCCGGTGGAATTGGAGCATAAGGCGCATTGGGCGCTGAGGAAGTCGAATCTGAGCTATGATGAAGCAGGAAAGAAACATATGTTAGAGCTAAATGAACTTGATGAGCTGAGGATGAATGCCTATGAAAGCTCGCGGATCTACAAGGAGCGAACAAAGCTGATTCACGATTGACATATTCAGATGTGTGTCTTCAAGAAGGGAGATCATGTACTCTTGTTCAACTCCAGGTTGAAGATGCATCATGAGAAATTGAAATCCCGATGGAGTGGACCTTTCACTGTAGAGGAGGTCAGGCCACATGACGCAATCATGGTGCGTGATGGCGAGACAACATTCTTGGTTAATGGACAGTGCTTGAAGTTGTATTTGGGTGAGGATTACACAAGGAAAGTGAATGAGGTCAAACTCATTGCGCTTCCGGATGCATGAGTAGCTTGTTCTCGTCTAGCCTAAGACGTTAAATAAGGGTGCTTGTTGGGAGGCAACCCAGCCATTGGTAGTTTTGTTTACTTTCTTTTACATTAGTAAGTTAGTTTGATTCGATTTTGTTTTTAGTGTAAACAAGGTACCTTGATCGTTTGTTCAATGTGCAGGACTGAGGCAGGGTCGATACTATCGACCCTTATTTCGATGGTATCGACAGGGGTATAGGTAGGCGGCTGCAAAAATCTCTCTGAGTCGATACTATCGACGGCCTCATCGATGGTATCGACCCACCATTAGGTTGCTCGCCAGAACGAGGTCGATAGTATCGACATGGATGTCGATACTCGTGAGATCTCTGGAGATATTCAGACGAAATGTGTCTCAGTGAAGTCGATACCATCGACGGGCCTGTCGATGGTATCGACCCAGTTACAGTCAGGAAGTGGCGGCCAGGCCTCGCGAGGGTGTTTGCCCTAAGAAGAAGTCGATACTATCGACTTGCATCGATGGTATCGACGTGACATGTCATCGATCCACAAGAGGAAATCAACGGCGATCGCTGCATCAAGAGAGTCGATCCGTGGGATGGGTCGATACCACCGACACCCGTCGATGGTATCGACGCGTCATCGATTCGGGCTCCCACATCAGGCTATCGACAACCGTCGATACTAGCAGAAGATCGGATTGCACCACAGGAGTCGATACCATCGACTCGCGTCGATGGTATCGACGGGTGCACAGCAGCGACGGCCGTGTTTATAAAAGGGAGATGTTGTTGTCAACTTGATTCACACTTTCAAGGACTACTTCATCCACTTGCGTCATGCGTCTTTTTGTGCAATCGGAGCCCGGCTATGAGCATCCAAGGAGCGAGTTCTTCCCCGAGCCTTCACCGAGCGGAGATAGTCTTCTCCGATCTTCACCAAGCTCCGTCTTCTATTCCTTCTTTCTCGACGATGGTGCGTACAGTTGGTGCATCTTCTTCACATGCGGCTCCAATGGAGATCTCTGAGTTCATTCCTCCACCCACTGCATATATTCTGTGCCCGTGGATTGTCCATCCTTCCGCAGAGGTCCGGAAGGTCTACGATGAACTTATGAAGAGAAAGATTGAGCCGACCCGCTACGTCGACCAGGACATGATCCGCAATCTGGGGTTCGAGGCCAATCTTGCCTACGTTCTCAAGGGGCAGGCAAGGCATACGGGCAGGAGGCCCGATGAGATGGAATTCCACACTGACGGTCAGCCATTCTTCGGTGAATGGCCCACATACAAGGAGCTAGTGGCGGAGTTCATGGCATCGCTGGACATATGCGTCGTGCCAAATGACATCATCGCCACTAATCGGGAATGGATCAAGGGCCACATTTCTTTCCAGATGTACAACAATGATTACACTCTCACCCTCAGGCAGTTCAATTCCATCTACAACTGGAATCATGGGAGAGACCAGTACCGGAGGCCAGACAACCGGACTGACTATGATGCTATTTTCGCCGAGCTAGTGACTGCGCCTCCCGGCAAATCCGTGAGCTACCATAATGTGGAAGTTGCGGATTTCGATCATCTGTTTGTGCGGATTCTTCACCGCATGCTCTGCACCACGTTGTTCGCTCGTGGTGACCTGTCTCTCAGCAAGTTTCAAGAGACAAACTTGTTCTTCCTGCACAAATTGCTGAAGCATGAGGAGTGCAATTGGGGCGCGCTTTTCTTAACGCGCGTGTTGGCTGTAAAGAGGAGTATGCGGAAAGCTCCAATCCACTTTGGAGGGCTCATCACACCGCTGGCCTCCTATCTTGTGTTGAATTTCTCCCAGCTTACTCCCCTCTGCAATAGGAGCAAGGTCAACTTGCAGCATCTGCATCGCTCCAACCTCATCCTGCTTCGTGATGGCCTGGAATATGCACATTGCCATGTTAATCACGCATATCAAGAGTGTTCACTTCCAGACCTCGTTTTCCACATCGAGGGCGCTCAACATTTCAGATGGCCTGTCATAGCCATTGAAGACTCGGATGAAGATGGCGGCAATGACGACAATGACAATGAAGACAACGAGCCTGAAGAGGAAGAGGAGGCTTTCACTCCTCTTTGCGCACGAGTAGCACCCCGGAAGCGCCCCCGCATGCATCCGGGTGCATCTTCATCTTCACAACCTCCCCCACCACAACCCTCTTATCAAGGAGAGGATGCCTACTCCATGCAGGGGATGTATACAATGTTGCAGGAGATTCATCAGACGCAGCAGCATACAACTTCATACGCCGGTATTTAGGATACAACGAACCGGCTGTTAGACAATCAGAGGGCCATTTTCGAGAATGAGCGCCTCCTCCTCGACAACCAACAGCACATCCACGACAGGTTGCATAGGATGGAGATGCAGTAGCAGCCCATCTACGATCATTACTAGAGCCAGAATTATTTTGGGGGGTATCCACAACCTCCGCCAATGCCCCAATATGATCGAGCTTTCAGGGGCAGTACCCATCTTGGGACCCCACGGCTCTGTAGTACCCGCCTCCTCCTAAAGAATGATTGGTATCTCTGTTCAACCTTTTAAGGTTGTTTTTGACTATGAGGCCATAGTCGAATTCAAGCTTAGGGGGGAGTCGGAACAACTCTATCCTTTAGTTTTCTCAGTTTTTAAGTTTTTATTGTTTTGTCTTTTGTCATTTATTTCTTGTAGTTCTTAGTTGTTTGTAGGATCCACACTCTATCTAGTGTAATTGTGGATGTCTTAAGTCATGTGTCATCTCATTACTTGTACATGGGAGTTTGGGGCAAATTTGAAATTTTTTAGTGTTTTTGCAAGCTTGTGTTGTTTACCTTTGAGCACATCACTTAAGGAGATAATTGGGTTTGTCAACTCTAAAATAGGAAATCACAACTCTCAATTCCTATAATTCATGAAAAGTGGACAGAACTGGTTGTTTGAGCCTAAACTGATCAAATGATAATGAGACTTTAATTTGAAATAAGAGAGAAAAACCTCTTAATTACTACACATGTCAGTAAGGAGGGACACATAATAATTTTCAAAGGTTCAGTCAATTAGTCTTGTGATCTATCCACCCCATTATTTTCATAATCCACCTTAAGAACTGGAAGTACATTACGGTTTTAATCTCTTTGATTGCATTCCATGTAGATAGGTCTTGCATTGCAACTATTTTCACATAATTTGCATGAAAATAAAAAAAATAGATGAGTTATACATGCACATTATCCTTAGGTGTGTGTCATTTAGTTGCATAATTATCATTTTGTAGCTGCATTCACATTTTTGTGCATATAGTACAACATGCATCTTATGTCTTCTGAAACATAAAAGGTGATGAACTTGTTCCATACCTTCTGATTGCTTCAAATGTATAAGTTATGCAGCATTAAGTGGGCCCGACAAACAATTCATTGTCAGCTATGAAAATAAGGACTTGAAAAAAAAGTTTTGAAAAAAAAGAGAGAAAAAAAAGAGAATTGAGAAGTAAGTAGGATTGAGAAGGAGAAAGGAACCTATTCTCACTGCCTTTTTAAGAAGAATAAGTACATGATGTAGCTCTCTTAGATATTCCATCTCACCTTGAGACGGAATGATAGTGCATGCATCATTCCACCCAAATGCAGGCATTAGGGCATTTTCACTTGCATATGCATCATTTAGGTCATTTTTGCTTTGTGCATGTTAAAGCCGTATAATGCTTCCATTTCTTCCATGAGCCACCCATTCCATCCACCCGTTGCTCGAATTGGTAGGCCACCATGATTTTCTCCTCACTCGTTAATACCAGGAGAGCTGCTTTCATGTAGATGGTAGTTAGGGCGAGCAACGTAGAATAGAAGATCACAAGATGCACCGAGTCTGGACCGGAGAATTTTATTATGTTAACTGCCTTATGTGATATTGTTCATCAATTTTGAGGTAGATATCTTTTATGGATGATTACTGTCGCCTTTAGGGTAATTATCATTTCATGGTTAGTGAGGGCCGGAATGTGAATGTCCGGCGGGGATCATATGGTGATGTTAGTTGTGACAATCTGTTCTTTAGTTGACTCTCGCAATTTTATTCTAAAGTTTTGTTGCTCGAGGACGAGCAATGTTCAAGCTTAGAAGAGTTTGATGCGATGATTTTGAGTCGCATTTATAGACTTGTTTTACTCGCATTTTATGCAATTATTGGTCATTTTGGTGGTTAATATTGGATAATTCACTTACTTTAGTCTATGATCCTTCTCAGCATCAATTCTCTCTAATTTTATTGTTTTGAGCCTAAATGATTACAATGATAGGTTTTATCTCGACTTATGTGGTTTTGTTTTGAAATTTTAGGAAAAACGAATATCTGCAGCTGTCGATACCATCGACGACTGTCGATACCATCGACACAACCACAGGTTGCCAGCCGCAAGGAGCAGCACATAGTCGATACCATCGATTTTGGAGTCAATGGTAGCGGCATTCCATCAGGTTTCTGGCGACCAGTTTGTCGATACTATCGACCCTAAAGTCGATACTATCGACCCTAAAGTCGATACTATCGACACATGGAGTTTTAGTGACGGAAAAGGGATAAAACCGACACTAAAGAAAGTCGATACCATCAACCCGCGTCGATGGTATCGAGTTAGCATCAGGCGCAACGAAGAAAAGAAAAGAAGACTTGCCGATATCACGCAGTGTCGACACCATCGACCCGCGTCGATGGTATTGACACCGTCAGATCAAAGTTTGTTTTAGATTGACCCAAATCCGACGGCTGTGATATGTTTGCAACCTAATTCGGTGATTATACCTAATGACGGTGGCCAAGAGCAGGGGATCACGTCATTAGCCGCTACACACGTCCTGAGAAGGTGTGGAGAGAAGAACGGAGCCTAGAAGCACGCCCCAGCCGTTCTGGAAGCCGAAGAAGACATTTTCCACCGCCGAAAGGCTGTAGATCGCATATTCTACGCCGAGGAACGCTTGGATCTTCTTCGTTCAGGGGTTCCATTACTTTTTCACATTTTTCTCCATGTTTCCCCTGTTCTCAACCATGTTTTTCTCTAAGATGAACATGCGGGGCTAATCCCCTTTATCTTTAGGACCGGGAGTATCCCGGGGAAGCATTGTATGACATTTTTATCATAGTAATTCATAATTTATCTCTTAAATCTATGGTATGATTTCGTTTTCTCAATTATATTGTTATGCTTGATCACCATAATAATAATCTAATGCCTTTAATTACTTTGAAAGAAGAATTAACGGTTGAAAAGAGACGAAATTCATATTAATTAACAAATCCCTTGAACAAGGTGATGTAAGGTTAATGGTGGAAACCCAGAGGTCGATTCTAATGTACCTAGTTTAGGTATAGGTTACTACGATGGTGGAACTAACCTAGACATAGGTAGTGAATTGTACCACAACAGTGGGCAATTCTGACTACAGGCCACTACCCGGATTGAGAGATGAACCTGAGTAACTATATGGAAAATTCATACAATGAAAACCCACGGTGAAACCGCAATCCTAGAGATATCCACTTGAATTGATTAAACTAAACCTTTAATCGATTGCTTTGTTTTATTTTATTTTCTTTTATTTTTAAAAAAACTCTCAGAACCATTTAATTGGCCTAGCTGATTGTGAGTAGTTAGTAGTAGTCTACCGATAATTCAGTGTCCCTGAGTTTGACTCGGGCCTCACAAGGGTCTATACTACATTGACGTGTGCACTTGCATTATACGCACGGTAAAATCGTGTCAGGAGCATAAAGGGAGCTTGGAGCGGATGCTAAGATTGACCTTGTTTAGGCTGAGAGATGAACTTTAGAGCTTTGTCAAAGCTTTGGGATGTCGTTCAGAGGTGATGGAGCAACTTCACTATCAATCATTTGTCAGAATCATCACACACGGCTGTAAGGGTTCGCACACAATTGAAGAACACGACAGAATTGGGGGTGAAGTGAGAGAGGCGGACGTCGAATAGGGTTTTAAACATGACTTCTCAACTTGAGTTCTCAACTTGAGACACGTAGTGTATTTTTAAGGACATGATGTGTACCTTTTCACAAGTAGTGTGCATGTTTTGAACTTTGTGTAGACTGAAGGGAACACAGTGTGTTCGATTTAGAACACGTCATGTCAGTTTCCAGCAAGGTCGATGGGATTTTCCAAACTGATATTGACACGCCGTGTTCAAATAAAGACACGACGTGTATTCCTCCAGAAAAATAGAGCCATTCTAGATTAAGCACCGTACATGTCGTGTTTAAATTAAAACACATCGTGTAACATTCCAGATGAAAATTGTGCACTCTCTACCTGATAATTCCATGACATGTCAAATAAAGACACGTCGTGTGCTTTTCCAAAAAGACTCAATGCATTTGAAAGATCTAGAGGGCACAATGTGTTTGATTAAAAACATGTTGTGTTTGATTCCAGCAGGTGTCATATGTGATCATGCACGTCATGTCCAAAATAATACAGGTCGTTTACTCTTGAGTATCTATAGCAACATGACATGTGCAAATAAAGACACGTCGTGTCTTTTTGAATTTTTGCATAAATTGTCTTCTTTGATCAGCACCTACAGAGATGATGATATGTATCTATGAGGGTCTACATTATTACATTCATCCATGACAAGTTTATTTTGGGAATTGAAAATTGTTATTGATTGAAACTAATTAATGAAATATGTCCTAATGTGGGGTCAACTCCCACAAGTTCCCTTGCCTAAAGTTTAGAGTAAGAATCGTCAATTCTTTGATCATACATCTTGGAGGGAGCAAGAGGCTCCCTTGTCAATCTCCTCTCCATCGGTGTGCAGTCTGCATCTTTGTCCATTGACTTTGAATGTTGATTGCTTCCCTTGTAGATCAACTGTCCCGTATGGATAGACTTTCAGGACTAAGAATGGTCCAGACCACTTAGATCTCAACTTCCCTAGAAAGAATATAAGCTTGGAACTAAACAGTTGAACATGGTCTCCTTCTTTGAATTCTTTAACCTTGATTCTTTTGGCATTCCATCATATCTTTGCAATCTCATATGCATCCATCCTGAGTTCTTCGAGCTCCTGGAGTTGTAGTAATGTTTTCTCTCCTGCTTTCTTTAGATCATACTTAAGGAATTTGATCGCCCATAGTGCTCTGTGCTCTAATTCTATAGGTAAGTGACATGATTTGTCGTAGACTAGCTTTAAAGGAGTCTTGTCAGTTGGAGACTTGAAAGTCGTCATGTATGCCCAAAGTGCATTATCTAGCTTTACTGCTCAATCCTTTCTCGAGCTGGAGATGGTCTTTTCTATAATAGCTTTTAGTTTCCTATCAGAGATCTCCACCTGACCTGATGTTTGAGGATGATAAGGTGTGGATACCTTGTGCTTCCCTCCATATTTGCTAAGCAGGTTGTTGAAGTTTCTTTCATTGGAGTGGTTGCCACCATTAGATATTATTGCTCTTAGAACTCCAAACCTAGGAAAAATAGTCTTCTGGAATAGCTTTATCATGAATTTGGCATCTGGTGATTGAGTGGGGATTGCCTCCACCCAATTGGATACATAGTCACATGCTACTAGGATGAACTTGTAGATGCATGAGGATGGAAAAGGGCCCATATATTCTATGCCCCACACATAAAAATCTTCTATATCCAGGATTGAATTCAATGACATTTCATCCTTCCTTGAAATCCCTCCATCTCTTTGACACTTGTTACAAGCTTTGACGAATGTGTGTGCATCACGAAATAGACTTGGCCATTAGAAACCTACTTGAAGAATATTGGTTGTAGTCCTATATGCTCCAAAGTGTCCACCATAGGGGGAGTAATCACAATCTAAAATCATAGTTGCAATGTCTTCATTAGGAATGCATCTCCTAATAAGATCATCTACGCATTGCTTAAATAGTAGGGGGTCATCCCAATAATAGAACTTAACATCATGGAGGAACTTTTCTATTGGTATGTGAAATCAAGAGGAAGGCATCCAGTAGCTAGATAATTTGCAAAACAAACAAACCATGGCATAGCAAGAGAGTTCACTACATACAACTTCTCAATAGGAAAATTGTCATCAATTGGAACCTTGTCTTCAACCACTGGTTGATAGGCGTGAGAGGTGATCAGCTACATTGTTTTCTGTCCCTTTCTTATCTTTGATTTCCAAGTCAAACTCCTATAATAGCAATATCCAATGTATTAGGTGAGGTTTTGCATCTTTCTTACTCATAAGGTACCTTATTGCAGCATGATCTGTGTATACAATGACCTTGGAACCCACTAGGTACTATCTAAACTTGTCAAAGGCATAGATTATGGCAAGCATCTCCTTCTCAATAGTGGCATAGTTGATTTGTGCATCATCTAGGGTCTTACTTGCATAGTGTATGTCATAGAGTTTGTTGTCTTTTCTTTGTCCCAAAACTGCTCCAATAACATAGTCACTTGCATCACACATTATTTCAAAAGGAGCACTCCAATCTGGTGGTTGGATGATGGGAGCTAAAACTAGAGCATCTTTTAATATTCGAAAAGCTATTTGGCAATCATCATCAAACACTAACTCAACATCTTTGTCTATCAAGGAGCATAAAGGCTTTGCAATCTTTGAAAAGTCTTTTATGAATCTTCTGTAGAAACCCGCATGACCCAAGAAGCTGTGAATTTCTTTCACATTGGTAGGAGTTGACATCTTTTCAATGGCCTCCACTTTGTCTTTGTCCACTTCAATTCCCCTGCTTGAAATAACATGGCCTAGTACAACCCTTGTCTACACCATAAAGTGGTACTTCTCCCAATTAAGCATGAGGTTGACTTGTTGTAATCTCTACAAAACTTTAGTTATATTCAATAAACAATAATCAAAAGAATTTTCATAAACACTAAAGTCATCTGAGAATATTTCCATAATATTTTCAATGTAATTAGAGAATATAGCCATCATACACCTTTGAAATATGGTGGGAGCATTACAAATCCCAAAGGGCATCTGCCTATAAGCATAAGTTCCATAGGTGCATGTAAAAGTGGTCTTTTCTTGATCAGGTGGGTAGATGGGAATCTAAAAGAACCCACTATACCCGTCAAGATAGCAAAAGTAATAATTATGGGAAATCCTTTCCAACATCAAGTCAATAAAAGGTAAGGGTAAATGATCCTTTCTTGTGGATTTATTTAATTTCCAATAATCAATGCGCAGTCAACATCCAGTGACGATTCTTATTTGTATTAATTCATCATTTTCCCCTTTGATTACAGTTGTTTCTCCTTTCTTGGGCACAACATGTATAGGACTCACCCAAGGACTATCACTTATTGGATAAATAATTCCGACATCTTTAAGTTTGAAATTTTCCTTTTTTACAACTTCCATCATATTTTGGTTTAGTCTCCTTGGGGGGTGTATGCAAGGTTTGGAATTTTCTTCCAAAGTTATTATATGCATACATATATATGGGTTAATTCCTTTGAGATCATCAATTGAGTACCCTATCACATATTATAGCTTCTAAGTTCATTTAAGAATTTTTCTTCTGGATCTTCATTCAATTCAACATTTATAATAACTAGAGATGTGAAGTTTGGGCCTAAGAAAGTGTACCTCAACCCCAGTGGGAGGGTCTTTAATTCTACCTATCTATTTGAAGAAGTGATACTGCTTTCCTCATTATTCTTTGTTTCTTCCTCGCTTGGTGGAATATTCAAGGTTTCAAAAATTTCCTCATTGAAATTGACTTGTTTATCTTCTTCTTTAGGATCATCAAGAATAGTCTCTACATAATTCTTTTATTCCTCAAGCAGTGTATCAATTGTATCTATTAGACAAAGGTACTCCTTAGAACTGGGTGACTTCATGGCATTATAAATGGAGAATACAAGTTCTTCATCTCCAACTCTTATGGTGAGTTTTCCTTCTCTAACATCAATCAGACAGCCTGCAATACGTAGGAAAGGTTTTCCAAAGAGGACCAGATTGGTTGGATCCTCATGCATGTCCAAGACCACAAAGTCACAAGGAATGAAAAACTTCTCTATATGTAGGGGGACGTATTCAATCACCCCTCTAGGATGTTTGATTGAGAGATCAACAAGCTAAATCATCATTGACGTTGGTTTCAAGTCTCCCAAGTCCAGCTTTTCCTACAAAGAAATAAGAATCATACGAATGCTAGCTCCAAGGTCAACAAGGCCTTTATCAAAAGTAGAGTCACCAATCTTGCAAGGGAGAGTGCAAGCACCTTGATCATCTAGTTTTTCAGACATACTGTTCTGGATGATAGAGCTTAGCCTTTCAGATAAATAACAATTTCATCTTAACCAAATCTCCTTTTCTTTGTTAGGATGTCTTTCAAGAATTTAGCATAAGAGGGCATTTCAACTATGACTTTAACTAGAGGTGGATTCACATACAACTTGTTCAAAATGTCCATAAACTTATTGAACTTAACATCAATTTTGTTGTTAGAAAACCTATGAGGGAAAGGAGCGTTAGGCTTTCTAGAAGAATCACCTTGATGCATATTTCCAACAGATTTCTTTCTTTTATTTTCAACAGTCTCTTCAACAGTGGTGTCAACAACTTCTTCATATTTCCCCTTGGAAGGCGGTGTAGACCCTCCTATGACTGTCCCACTCAAAGTCACAGATTTGAAAGTCTCCTTGGGATTCATAACCAGTTGATTGGGCAAAGAACCTTAAGGTGCACCTTGGTTGGCTAAAGCTTGTTGAGCTATCTGGTTCTCTAATGTCTTAATGTGGGTGACAACCCCATCAACTTTAGAAGGAAATTGTGTGATAGCATCCTTCAAGAGATTGCCATGTGCCTGGAACTCATCATTCTGCTGAATTTGTGTAGTCATAAGAGTCTTAAGGAGATTTTCAAAGCTAGACTTTTGTGGTGGTTGAGTCATTTGTTGAAATTGATTGAAGTTCATGTTGTTGTGGTTATTATATCTCGATGACTGTTGATGGTTGGCATTCATTGGATGGCGATTTCTCATAGGTTGTTGACCTTGATCATGACCTTACTATTTTTGGTTCTCCGAGTTGTTGTTCCTGTAAGAAAAGTTTGGATGGTCTCTCCATCATGGATTGTAGGTCTCTGAGAAACGATTGCAGGCTTGTCTGTTATTGAAGTTGTCTATATCATTGACTTGCTCTGGTATCTCAGTGGCATTCATATATGGTGCAAACCAAGAAGAATAGTTGTGGCTGGATGTTCCACATGACTCACACACTTTCTCAACTTCTTGAACAGAGTGAGTGGTCAACTTTTCAAACTTCTGAGTCAAGGCGTCAAGTTTGGTTGCAATCAGATCTACTGCATCTACAGTGTGCTTCCCACTAGACTTCTCACTTGAGTTGGTAGAAGAGAAGGGATGAGTGGTCTTTTCAGAACTCCACTGATTGTGGTTGAGTTCCATATCTTTAATAATGGCATATGTTTCACTATATGACTTATTCATTAGGGCTCCATTTGCAGCGACATCAATGGACACACATGTCTTGTAGAATAACCCATTATAAAAAGTTTGAAGTAGCAACCAATTGTTGAAACCATGATGAGGACAAAGACGTTATAGATCTTTAAATATCTCTTGGGTTTCATAAAACATCTCACCTTCTTGTTGCTTGAAGTTAGTGATTTGGTTCCTCAGTTGGGCTATCTTGCTAGGAGGGAAATAGTTAGTAAGAAAAACATTTAGCAACTCACCCCAACTCTTGATAGAACACTTTGGCAATGAAGAGATCCACGCCTTAGCCCGGTATCATAAGGTGAACGAAAATAGGATTAGGTGTACTCCTTCAGCCGGAACACCATTGATCTTAAAGGTGTTCACGTACTACAAAAACTCCATTTGGATCTTCCATAGGAGTTCCTCCAAAGTGGTTCTGTTGGATCATCTGCATGATAGTAGGGTTGATGGAGAAGTTATTGGATTCTATGACATGTTGATCTATGGCTCTACAAATGTTGATGGCAGTCGGCACAATGAAATATTTTAGCAGATGGTTGTCCTCCATCTCCAATTCTTGAAGAGGATCATGTGAAGGTGGTGGTGAAGGTGAAGAGTGTAGTGATGAAGGCTTTGATCACTCCAAACTTGAAGAGTTATCACCCCTCCTTGCTCTACTGTGGCTACTAAAGGTTTGCTCTATTTCTAGGTCTAGGAAGATTGATGTATGTAGACCCCTCTTAGAATGACGCATGCAACCTAAAAAGCAAAAATTGAGTGAGAATCACAAAAGTAAAGAGGTACCATGATATGGGATATGAAAATGATGACTTAGTATCAAGTACTTGTTAACTCTTTTACTCTAACTAAAATTACCATAGCTTCCAAGCAACGGTGCCAAAACCTTGTTGGAGTTTTACAAGAAAGTCTCAACTCGTCAATCAACCACAAGTGTATGGGGTCAATCGTAGTCAGGTGTTGAACACAAGGAGCTAGGTTACCTAGGTGCAAAATCATTAACTTTCATTAATCGAAGTCGAATTACAAAGGTTGAGTTTGATTACATATACCTAAAAGATGAGTAACAACAAAAGGGCTTAAGTTAAAGGTTGAATTCAAATTTTTTTGAGACTTGGTGAAACGACCGTCATCAAATCGACAACCAAATCGTAACTAATTAAATGGAATAACCATAAACAGCGGACTAACAAAAATTACTAAAATTTAAAACCATTTTGCACATAGGTCCATCTTCCAGAAAATTCTTACATAAAGAACCAAAGCCTCATATACACATCGTTCACATTATACATTCAGAATTATGTCTCTTCTCGAGGATAACAAGTACTAGCTGCTTTTCTTTAATATACACAACTGCAACATAAAAACCTCGAGATACGCAAACCAAATTCTCAAGTCGCTCATGAAAACCACTAAGACTATCTCCCAAGGACCTGAGAGTACAGAGACGACACATAGGACTTCTATATACATGACATTATAGACAACATACTCAACCTGAGATACAACTATGATCCTTGTTGATACGCTCCTTCTTCTACAGCCCGATTCTTAGTCCCTAGTCTGCATCTTACCTAAAAATTGTGGATCCAATTGGGTGAGACTATTGTCCCAGTGAGAGATATAACTCTCTACCAACAATATTATTATCAAGGAAATAATATAAAATTTAATAGAGTCATAAAACAATTATTTACTTGATAAGGAATTTACAGAACATGTATAACATTTATCTTATCAAGATGTATGAAAGTATTAATTCATCAATCAATGTTTATAACAAGAATTATATCAAATGCTAGAAAGAAAAGCATAATTTCATCTATCAAGTTCTTTCATATTCACTGAGACATATAAATAACTTAGAATTTGATGTTATATCACCATCATACTTGGGTATCCAAACCCTTAATTCATCACCGAGTATTGTCACCACTTAGCAGATGATCATTACATAGTCCACATAGTTCATTGAGTCTGTGTCACATAGCCACATATCTATTACTTAGCCATGCTTATTACTTTAAGATACTTGCATGATTATCATATTATGTTAACAACCATCTCAACATATGCCTTTAACCATGAGGTACTAAGGAACAATCCTTTGGATTATCATTAACTAATTAGGGTTTCAAAATTTCATTAGCAACGATTATGACCTAACTCATACGCCACTCACCTCAGGAGTATTAGTGTATGCTAATTACATACTTATCCTTCAATAATGAGTTAAGATCCTTATGTCTCAATATTACATTAATCATATTCATCACTTAATCAATCTTAATAATTGAGGAAATGCCTACCATATGAAGTAGCATGAGTGATAATGTCATTCATATATCATCTTGTCAAGTATTCAATTTGATCATGTGGTATAACCACATCCTCATATCGGGTATAGGGAATATCCCCTATCATCGTATCATGCAACTATCATATTGGTTTACCTATCCTAGATACCATATTGGGTTTCACCTCTAGGTATCATATCGGGTTCCATCTTAGTTACTATATTGTGCACCCATTTAGGTTACCATATCGTGCACCCACTTAGGTTACCATATCATGCACCCACTTAGGTTACCATAAATTGGATATCCCATTATGATCTCATGTTGGATATCATATCGGGTAGGTGTATTGGGCACCATATCGGGAAAGATATTGGGCAAGATATCAGGCAAGATATTGGGCACCATATCGGGAAAGATATTGGGCACCATATCGGGTACCCATGTTAAGTGATACCTCATGACCGTATCGTGTGTCCATTAATGATAAGAAATCTTACTCTCAAATCATGACAATATGGATACCAAATTGATCCTTCAACATAAAATAGGTATATTAGTTTTTAAAGGTCAAAGAGCATATTGGGTTCCCCATCCTCATTCTAGGGTTTTACTCTTATCGGGCACAAGGTATTGTTTCACTTTTGTACTAAGTACAAGTGATAAATAAGGATCCTTCATATCATCCATAATACCTACTATGACTTACCCACATATCGGGAAAGTCTCCATGTTGGGTCCCATATCGGTTTTCCCAAGTCCTCAACCCATATCAGGTTGCAAGATCTTCAACCCATATCGGGTTGTTCAAGAATGATCAACTCATGTCGGGTATCCAATGATGATGTCATCATCATCAACTTTAAGATCATTAATCTAATTCAAAACTATGGATAACAATCCTAATTACATTTTGGAATTCATGATTACATTAATTGGTCATAGAAAACCCTAATGTGCAAATAATCAATAAATTGAACAATATTAAAAAAAAGGATAATAATATTGAAGGGTTTAAGTTATATATCCTGCCTCTCACGAGCTTCCAAGCTTAACTTCCTCACATTCCAAGGTTGAGGATGGACCTTCTCCAATCTCCAAGACTTGGGCTTCAAGCTCTTACACGATATCTCTAACCACTTTGGGCGATATCACCTTAATTGGTTGCTTCAACCTTCCTTGGCCGATATCTCACCTCCTTGGTCGATACCACTCATCCCTCTTCACTATGGGTGACACAAGAGGGGGTGTTGCATGATACAAGAGAAAAGGGCACTTGCTAGATCCAAAAATCTTGCCAACAAATGAAGGTCAATGTATTTATACTTGAGGTTTATAGAAAAGAGTGTCATAGGTGTCATCAACTTAAGGTACTTCATGCCACCTAGCCATGCAAGGTCGACACATAATCTTGCATGCATGACACTATTATCTTACCATCCAAAAAGGATAAAGAAGGGATAAGGGGAGGCTCTCGAGTTGTCTCTTAGGGCAAGCTTTCTCCCACTATCTTACTATTATATTCAACTCCATCATTTCCAAGACATAAGCAAATCGATGCTTTATTATTTCCTTGAGGTGCCTTGCCCATAATGGGCCAAACTAAATCTCCACGAGCCGATAGGATGCTCTCCTTATGGCTATATGGCTGATTGGGGCTCCTTTCCTTAGTCCACAATCGATATGGCTCATGTGTATAACTTCAACTTATGCATTTTCTTGTTTTCTTCATTATTAAGAGTACTAACACTTTAAGATGATTCAAACATATTGTTTCCTTCTTTCTCTTTCCTCTAGGTAACACTAAGTAAGAGTAAAAACAATCTAGAGGCAATAAGTTACACATTAACCCTACATTTTATACATATTGCAATTTGTGCTACAATTGATGCACCAAGCACTTAGCATTATTTACACAAGTTCTCACTTAGGGTTTAGACTTTGCACAAGCCACCACTTAGCATCATATTATCTTTCATGACATAAATATCATGCAAAACACTTAGAATATGTTCAACATGTAACATTTGCAACATGACCCTTATCTTGGGTAAATTGTACTTTTCACTTAGATTATCATATCATGCACACATAGTTTGCATATAAGCTCAATTTTGAGAATAAACTTCACAAAGGCCTTAATTACTTTTCCAAAAGATAAGAAAAAGTTCATAAGCAACTTAATTAGGCAAAACTTCTAGGGTTAGGTCATAACACAGGTCAAGGGCGTTACAATTATAAACCCCTAACAAGGATTTTGTACCCAAAATCTCGGATAAAGGGAGATAATTGTCATTCATGCATCATATCACAAAGTGTCCACATAACATCTTGATGTCATGGAGATACTACCGGACTTTGACCAGTACAAGGTCCTTTTACATAGGATTATCATAGAATTTGTTATACTCAACTGTCCTTCCCGGACTAGAGTTACATTCTGTCCTTCATATGAGGCTACAAGTCTTATCATACCTCTATTGTACCGGTCTAATCTCTTGGTTCGACACTAGCTTTCTTATGACTTATATCGACTATCCCGTTAGCTGTTCATTTACTTATCATAAGGAGAGGCTACTTGCAAAAGAAGAACTTATCTCGGAGGTATCTCTAGAGGTTATGTATAAGTTGCCTCAACATATCTAGATAGGGATACTTTTAAGGAATCATTTTTAGCTTGATAAGATTTTTCTTAAAATGGTTCTACAATAGTTCCTTTAATTAATTCATCCTTATCAATTTTATGTTTATGCAGAGCATAAACCCCTAACATATGACCTACATACTAGATTTATCTTAAGGTTGGCCCTTCTAAGTTACCAAACATTATTCATCTTATCGAGAGTTATATTCTTAATCTCTCATACCATCTGACACATCTTGGGTGCCAGAATTCCTCACCTTGGTATCCTTTACATATGTCAAAAACTCATCACGTCCTAATTATTTCCATCTCCCTATTGTTAATACCAAAGTTAAACAAAGGATCTTTCTTTAATCTTGAGACATTATATATATTACACGTATCTTAATTTTGGAACCAAGGTCCCAAACAAATTGATACTTTTCTAAGTACCCATTAAATGAACGCTTTTAACTCATGCACATCAAGTGTCATAAAACTCATTTGATTTCCATGTTCATGAAAGGAAAGAACATAAAGGGACATATTCCTTTTTATCACCCCATCATTACCCAAGGTTGTTCATCAAAGTGGAGACATATATTTAGTTGAGGAAGTCCACTTAGCAACCATTATTAATTAGGGAAGTCCACTTAGAAACCCATATGTAGTTGGGAAAGTCCACTTAGCAATCCTTATTTAGTTTGGAAAGTCCACTTAGCAATCCTTATTTAGTTGGGAAAGTCTACTTAGCAACCATTATTAATTAGGGAAGTCCACTTAGAAACCCATATGTAGTTGGGAAAGTCCACTTAGCAATCGTTATTTAGTTGGGAAAGTCCACTTATCAATCCCTATTTGGTTGGGAAAGTCCACTTATCAATCCCTATTTGGTTGGGAAAGTCCACTCAACAATCCCTATTTGGTTGGGAAAGTCCACTTATCAATACCTATTTAGTTGGGAAAGTCCACTTAGCAATCCCTATTTAGTTCCATTCCTTTCTTTGTTTTTGTCTAACATGTTTATGAACATTCTATAATTTCATCACATTTCCCATTTCCACATTATTGAAAAGATCCTTACTATTCACATAGATTTTATTGAATAGGGATCTTCTCCCTCATTCTCCTTCCTCTTATCATGAGGATTATACTTTTTACTTCCTCATACACATAGGTTGACCTGAGATCATCTCAGATTCCAACTTACTGCACGTAGGATGTAATGAAAACACCCATGCCATATTTCCAGTCTTGTTGGGCTTACTAGATTGTCTCAAAATGACTACTTAGTTGGAGTAATTAGAGAGATAACAATGCATTCCTTACTTTTCATATCATCAAAGCATAGGATTTAGAATCCCTGGATTTTCTCCAAGCATTACCTCTATACCTCATCCTCTTTCACGCAGACAAGAGTAATTATAAAGTATTTAAAAGAATACTGAACATAATATTAATTCTAGTTTCCATCATTTCTCCCATGTGTTCCCATAAGACAATCAATAGAGAAGTCAATAACAACAATCTCCCTTATGTCTATCAAATAAAATCAAAATAAGACATATAAAAATGAAAAAGCTCTATCTGTCTGTTAGTCCTCGCAGTCATTTACCGCTTCAGGTTGACTCTGTAAAGGAGTGGGACCCGATAGGGGATCCACTTCCCTATTAGAAAAGAAAAGGCCACATCCCTTGAAACAAATACCACATAAATTTTTTTCACCAAAGGGATGTGTACCAATACTTTCTACATGTATGTATCATAGTACCAAAAATATAGCAGCGGAATAAGAAAGTTCTAACTATTACAAAGCTTGTTATCATTATGCATCACTTCACCACACATGGGTGTCAAAAAGGAAATCTAATCATATAATCCAAAGATCAAGCCGAGGGTCATCTAACCACCTCTTCAAAGTCACCCAAAAGCTCAACTACAATGTCGAAGTCCAAGTCCTCCTTGATCTACCTAGGGTTGGAAGCATACCCCACAAAAGAAAGAAACAATAGGAGACATCAGCAAAAGCTGGTATGTTCATACTAATATGGGAAATTGAGCAATATATGAAAATAAGGATATCAATTATAAATGCATCCCATAGAAGAGGAAAGTACTACCCAAAGGGGTATAAAAGAAAAGAACATTCATATCATGATGAAAGTAAAATTTAAGTTCAAAGCATCCATGTGTTTTTTCCTGTGACAAAATTGGAATAATATATCATGTAGGTAGGAAATACACATCTACCAAAAATGTAGAGCGAGCAGGGTCTTGTATACATCTGCTCTATAATAGGGCGGTGGCAGGGTCTGTCAACATCTGCCTAGCATGAATTTTCACATCTGCCAATATATATAAAAATATACAGGGATTTTCACATCTGCATTCATATGTGGGAATTTTCACATCCACATTAATTCACATTCAACATTATACTAGTAGTCACCACATGATTCATAACAAGAATAAACAAGAGATATGAAATCAAAAATATCCAACAAGGTGTGCTACATATACATCCACTACCATGGCGGGAAAAGAAGCACAAAATATCCACTACAAGGTGGGCATAAACATCCACATCAATGTGGGCACAAAGCACAAGATAAGAGTCCAAGAGAATATACAAGGTCATAATAATAATCTAGTTCATAAGAACCATGATATTAAAAGAATAGAGCATTTCTAAATATAGAAATATTGTGAGATGCAATCATACATTTAGAAAGAAGAATTAGAAATTGCTCAATATAGAAATAATGTGGGATGCAATCATACATTTAGAAAGAAGAATTAGAAATTGCTCAATATAGAAATAATGTGGGATGCAATCCTACATTTAGAAAGAAGAATTAGAAATTTCTCAATATAAAATTAATGTGGGATGCAATCATACATTTAGAAAGAAGAATTAGAAATTGCTCAATATAGAAATAATGTGGGATGCAATCATACCTCAACTTCAGAGTCTATACAGTCCAAAGTCCAATCTAAGCCTAGCCCTCCAAAGAACCTCTAGGGAAGGTAAAATAGAAAGGATTCCGAGATTAGAAGGTCTTGGTTTCTCCAATCCAAGCTCCTATCTTGAGCAAAGATCACCTTCTCTACTTTAGAGGTGCAAACCTAGTTTTGGTCAAAATCACCAAGGAGGAGTTTAACAAATCCTAAATAGAGAAATATGGAACCCTAGGAGCTTTCTTCACTAAGGTAGGTACCTTCTTTTACCTTGAAATAACACCTTTAAGGAAAAACATAGTAGGAATGATGCTCTAGGCTAGAGGAAATAGGGAGTGAGCAATGATTTTGAATTTGGAGCTAGGAAGTTCATGGGTAGGAAATGGGTTTAGCTTAAGGTGTACATGTGTCAATATCCTAGAGATTTTATGTCCATACAACACCTCCCTTAGTTACTCTCTTTTATCCATATCTTTATCTTTAGCCTTATCTTTATCTTTATCCTTATCTTTATCTTTATCTTCATCCTTATCCTTATCATTATCTTCATACTTATCCTTATCCTTATCTTCATCCTTATCCTTATCTTTATCTTTATCCTTATCTTTATATTTATCCTTATATTTATCTTTATCCTTATCTTTATTTTTATCTTTATCCTTATCTTTATCTTTATCCTTATATTTATCTTTAAAGGAGGAAAACCCTAAATTGTCCTTGAAGAGAAATACTTCCAAACCAAGTATAACTAGGAGCCCCAAAGCCCAAAAAAAAATCGAGAATTATAAGGCAATATCTAAGGATTATAATGCATATGACAATTTTCAAAGAAAACCTCTGAATTGGGTAAATTGTAGAAAAGTCCAGAATGTACCTAAATTTGCATAACTCGCACAAACAACATCCAAATTGGATCAAACTTTATCCACAAGTTATCTTTGATGTGTTGAATATAAATTTGACATATTTTCCATATTTTGAAGTTATATAATCACAATATTCATTACTTATGCCTTTTACTCATTCTCTCCCCTAAACTTATCCTAATATTTCAAGGTTGTCCAAATTAGATGAAATTTGACATGTAGGCTAATTTTGATATGTAGATTTCAATTTTGAAGTTTGTTTCTACTTTTGAGACTTCTTTTTATGAGATATGTCATATGGCCCATTAACATCCCATTATCTAAATTGTTCATCCAATTAAGTTCTTTAATTTCTTATTATCATCCAAATGAGTCATTATTAAGCACAAAGTATTATGTATTCCCTTATATACTTGAGGTGTCATATTATACGCTCTATTATTGGCTTAATTACATGTATTATCTTATCTTTGTCTGGCTAAGTCAAAAGAGTAAAACTACTAGGGTAGGGTTTAAATTATGGTATGTTACAGACTCAACACATATAGTCTAGTTGTTTCATGTCGTTGCTTTTGCCTTTTTACACCATTGGGCTTTAACTTTCGTACGCCCTACTGAGTCTTCCTCGGTTGTTGGGTCATTTCCTCCCATATTTTTAAATAAAAGAGTTTAATATGCTCAACATGTCTGTATCTATAACATATTTTGTCCTTGTACCATGGTCTTATCGGTCTTATTACCGATGTAAAAGATAAATTAGAAGTTCTTACAGGTGGAAGGTTAGGATTTTTGCCTTTACTTAGTGACTACTACTCCGGTGCACTAAGCATTTATTGCACTGGTGGTACCAAAAACTCTGGTCTTTCAGAACAACTAGACAAATGTTTTTAGAATTGTAGAGGTTTCTCTTAATTCTCAGCTTATTGTCCCTCCTTGGGCACTGCCATCACAGATGTACTATCTGTCTATACTTATGGAAGAGTCTATTTTCTCACCATATGTTAACTCTTCCCACATTTTCCCATTGTTTTATCATGATTATGTCATTCCAAAACCCTTTCAGAACCCAAGGTTTCTGCATTGAGGACTGGTATCCTAGGTTGTAATGCTAGTATCCAGTCTACTATATGCATCACTATTATCCTAACCTACCCAACAAGAGTATAAGAAGCATGATTCTCTTATCTTGATTGGATCAAGATGGGAATTCTCAGACACTCATTCTTCTCTTTCCTGATCCTTTTCACCCATTCCTGGTGCAAACAACATTGCTCTTAGCAACGCATTTCTCATGTTCTCCAGTCATTTTTAAATTTCACCCTTTCTTCTACATAAGCAGAAGTCACTATAGGGCATACCGGAGGACACTCACACAGACTCAACATCTTAGTCCTATGTCTCTATACACTCAGCGGACCTTAAGCTCTGATACCAAACTTGAAACGACCGTCATCAAATCGACAACCAAATCATTACTAATTAAGCAAAATAACCATAAATAGTGGATTAACAAAAATTACTAAAATTTAAAACCATTTTGCACATAGGTCCATTTTCCAGAAAATTCTTACATAAAGAACCAAAACCTCATATACACATGGTTCACATTATACATTCAGTGTTTTGTCTCTTCTCAAGGATAACAAGTACTAGCTATTTTGCTTTAATATACACAACTACAACATAAAAACCTCGAGATACACAAACCAAATTCTCAAGTCGCTCGTGAAAACCACTAAGACTATCTCCCAAGGACCTGAGAGTACATAGATGACACAAAGGACTTCTATCTATAGGACATTACAGACAGCGTACTCAACCTGAGATACAACTATGATCCTTATTGATATGCTCCTTCTTCTGCGACCCGATTCTTAGTCCCCCATCTGCATCTTACATAAAAATTGTGGATCCCACAGGGTGAGACTATTTTCCCAACGAGAGATATAACTCTCTGCCAACAATATTATTATCAAAAAAATAATATAAAACTAAACAGAGTCATAAAACATCTATTTACTTAAGAAGGAATACACAGAACATGTATAACATCTAACTTATCACAATGTATGAAAGTATTAATTCATCAATCAATGTTTCCAACAAGAATTACATCAGATGCTAGAAAGAAAAGCATAATTGCATCTATCAAGTGCTTTCATATTCACTGAGACATATAAATCACTTAGAATTTGATGTTATATCACCATCATACTTGGGTATCCAAACCCTTAATTCATCACCAAGTATTGTCACCACTTAGCAGATGATCATTACATAGTCCACATAGTTAGTTGAGTCTGTATCACATAGCCACATGGCTCTTACTTAGCCATACTTATTACTTTAAGATACTTGCATGATTATCATATTATGTTAACAACCATCTCAACATATGCCTTTAACCATGAAGTACTAAGGAACACATCTTTTGGATTATCATTAACCAATTAGGGTTTCAAATTTTCATTAGCAATGATTATGCCCTAACTCATACTCCACTCACCTCAGGAGTATTAGTGTATTCTAATTACATACTTATCCTTCAACAATGAGTTAAGCTCATTGTGTCTCAATATTACATTAATCATATTCATCACTTAGTCAATCTTAATAATTGAGGACATGCCTACCATATGAAGTAGCATGATTGATAATGTCATCCATATATCATCTTGTCAAGTATTCAATTTGATCATGTAGTATAACCACATCCTCATATCAGGTATATGGAATATCCCCTATCATCATATTGTGCAACTATCATATTGGTTTACCTATCCTAGATACCATATTGGGTTTCACCTCTAGGTATCATATCGGGTTCCATCTTGGTTACTATACCGTGCACCCATTTAGGTTACCATATCGTGCACCCACTTAGGTTACCATATCGTGCACCCACTTAGTTTACCATAAATTGGATATACCATTATGATCTCATGTTGGATATCATATCGGGTAGGTGTAATGGGCACCATATCGGGCAAGATATTGGGCATCATATCGGGTACCCATGTTAAGTGATACTGCATGACCATATTGTGTGCCCATTAATGATAAGAATTCTTAATCTCAAATCATGACAATATGGATACCAAATTGATCCTTTAACACAAAAGAGGTATATCGGTTTTCAAAGGTCAAAGAGCATATCGGGTTCCCCATCCTCATTATAGGGTTTTACTCATACCAGGCACAAGGTATTGTTTCAATTTTGTACTAAGTACAAGTGATAAATAAGGATCATTCATATCATCCATAAGACCTACTATGACTTGCCTACATATCAGGCCAATCTCCATATTGGGTCCCATATCAGTTTTCCCAAGCCCTCAACCCATATCGGGTTGCAAGATCTTCAACCCATATCGGCTTGTTTAAGAATGATCAACTCATATCAGGTATCCAATGATTATTTCATCATAATCAACTTCAAGATCATTAATATAATTCAAAACTATGGATAACAATCCTAATTACATTTTGGAATCCATGATTACAACAATTGGTCATAGGAAACCCTAATTTGCAAATAATCAACAAATTGAATAATATTGAAGAAAGGATAATAATATTGAAGGGTTTAAGTTATATAATCCACCTCTCATAAGCTTCCAAGCTTCAAGATTCACTTCCTCACGCTCCAAGGTTGAGGATGGACCTTCTCCAAGCTCCAAGACTTGGGCTCCAAGCTCTTGCACGATATCTCTAACCACTTTGGGTGATATCACCTTAATTGGTTGCTTCAACCTTCCTTGGCCAATATCTCTCCTCCTTGGCCGATACCACTCATCCCTCTTCACTATGGGTGACACAAGAGGGGGTGTTGCACGATACTAGAGAAAAGGGCACTTTCTAGATCCAAAAATCATATCAACAAATGAAGGTCAAGGTATTTATACTTGAGGTTTATAGAAAAGAGTGTCATAGGTGTCATCAACTTAAGGTACTTCATGACACCTAGCCATGCAAATTCAACACACACTCTTGCATGCATGCCACTATTATCTTGCCATGCAAAAAGGATAAAGAAGGGATAAGGGGCGGCTCTTGAGTTGTCTCCTAGGGCAAGCTTTCTCCTACTATCTTATTATTATATTCAACTCCATCATTTCCAAGACAAAAGCAAATCAATGTTTTATTATTTCCTTGAGGTGTCTTGCCCATCATGGGCCAAACTAAAGCTCTACATGCTGATAGGATTCTCTCCTTATGGATTTATGGCCGATAGGGGCTCCTTTCCTTAGTCCACAATCGATATGGCTCGTGTGTATAACTTTAACTTATGCATTTTCTTGTTTCCTTCATTATTAAGAGTACTAACACTTTAAGATGCTTCAAACATATTGTCTCCTTCTTTCTCTTTCCTCTAGGTAACACTAAGTAAGATTAAAAACAATCTAGAGGTAATAAGTTGCACATTAACCCTACATTTTATACATATTGCAATTTGTGCTACAATTGATGCACCAAACACTTAGCATTATTTACACAAGTTCTCACTTAGGATTTAGACTTTGCACAAGTCACCACTTAGCATCATATTCTCTTTCATGACATAAAAATCATGCAAAACACTTAGAATATGTTCAACATGTAACATTTTCAACATGACCCTTATCTTGGTTAAATTGTACTTTTCACTTAGATTATCATATCATGCACACAATTTACATATAAGTTCAATTTTGAGAATAAACTTCACAAAGGCCTTAATTACTTTTCCAAAAGATAAGAACAAGTTCATAAGCAACTTACTTAGGCAAAACTTCTAGGGTTATGTCATAACCCAGGTCAGGGGTGTTACACTTGGACATTGGATTTCACAACCACACCATCACATCATATGTAACTATGAAATTAAAGCATGCCATCAATTCGCAAGGAGGTTGTCATCATCATGCACCTCCCGGTGATATGAAATGGTTCTAAACTTCACATAACACTCTTGTGTCTATGCTTAGTTTTAAATACAACCATAAACCATCAGCATTCTCCAGCCACTCTCGTGATCAAGAGCTCATTGTCATGGATCCTACTCCCTAGTCCTTCATACATTCTCCTGACGAACAAAGAAGCATAAAACATGTATAAAAGGTGGCCAACTAAGCATACAAACTAATAAACACCGTAGGAATCCAAAGTGAATCAAATTAACTAGCATTCAATATAAACTTTGAGTTCACATGAGTAATGGAATGGGAGTTACTATTTCATACCCAAGAAGAAGGTTCTACTCGTACATAATGGAGGAATACAAGAAAATAGTAGAATTTTTAGAGTTTTTCTTAGCTAAGAGAAGAAAAAGCTAAAGGAACCAAAGGTGTAGTCAAGGGGGAGTAGAACTCTGACTAGAAGACAAAATTCCACCCTTGGAACTGCTTCAACTCAGACAATCCTCCCTCCTGAGAAGCTTGAGTGAGAAGAACAAATTTTTTGCACCATTTAGAGAAGAAGTGGTGGAGAATGGAGGTTCTTATATGGAGAAGAAGTGGAGAATGGAGGTTCTTTCTCAAGAAACCTCTTCTTCCACCCCCAAAATCGTCCTCCTTTTGCTCTGGAACTTCTCTTGGACAAAAAGTGTTTCAAATGGCAAGTGATAACTGCCCCAAATGACTAGATTTACTTTTAAAAAATGAGGGGTGGTTGCTACTGAATTTTGTAGAAAATTGATGAAGACACGACGTGTCTTTGTGGAGACATGGCGTGTGTCGTCGTGTAACCGGTTGGTGAACTGCATCCTCATAATAAGTACATGGTGTGTTTCCACTAAGGACATGCCGTGTAGCTGCTACTGGAGTCGATATGGGAAGATGGCACACGTCGTGTACTATTAAACACACGACTGTGTGCATTGGCAGCAAGCTGAAGTCGGTCTTTGGATTGTGAGGATACATTGTGTCTTAATAAGGATACATCATGTCATCTTCTATGTAGTTCGGGCACCGAGGTCACTGAAAATTTTCACCCTTGTGTGTTAAATAACACACGATGTGTTCTTTGTTATGTGGGCTATTTCTGGAAAGTTACATGTCATGTCTTATTAAACACACTTCGTGTTCAGTGTTATTTCTTCAGGATGAACTCTGAATCTATTGCAATTCAAAGGGAGGTCCAACTAAGGTCGGATGGGTTGGACTATCTTCAATTTGTCATTTTCAACATGTGCATGTGATCAACATCATGCAACAAGTAAAATAACTAAAAGATGACAAGTTAAATATGATTAGAGGCTAAATGGGAGGCAAAATAAACTGAATTTGTGTGTGAATGTGTGTAAAAGTAGATGTGAAATATGCACATCAGACTCAAAACCACTATCTGCTTGTGATGTCATAAGTTAGTTATGGACATTCACTACCAACATGATATGGGACCCATAGGGTCATACATGAGAGACCCCTGACCTTTCTCAAAGTACTAAACATACTTAAATATCATATTTAAATGTTTATAACCTTAATATAACCTTTTTATATGCTTTGTAATCATAATACAAGCTTAATTTTCAAGTTTGGTCCAATTTGAACACTGTTTGTGCAAGTTATGCAATTTTATGCACATTTTGGACTATTCTATAATTTACCCAATTGAGAAGTTTTCTTTGCAATTTATCACTTTCATTATGTTCTTTGGATGTTCTCTCATCATTATTGAGCTTTTTGATCCATGTGGTTTTTAGTTGAACCTTGGTTTGGAGGTGTTTTCCTCAAGGGTATTTTAGGGTTTACCCCTTATGGATGAGCTACCTTTAGGAGCTATCAAGCAAATGGTATATTTTCTTTGCTTGCAAAGAAAATATATCATTTGCTTAAAGAAGGTATTCATGGATGGTGGGTCAGCTTCTTGTGTGGCTGCTTGTATATCCTTAAAGCTTAAGGCCATAGATACATGGATATCTTTTTAGACACCTCATGCTTCTTCTCTCCCTTATCCTAGAGCTTTATGTATCTATTTTTGAGCTCCCAAACAAAAGTTTTTCTTTCCACTACTACTCACATTCTAAGAACCTCATTCCCTATATATTTATCTATAGAGGACCTGTACAAGGTAGAATAAGGCGAATTTCTTGGTGGAAGCTCTTAGGGTTTTGTTTTGCTCTCTTTTAGGGTTTAAAAAGCTTCCTTCTAGTGATCTTGACCTAAATGAGTAAGAATCTACTTCCTTCCTCTATTTATTTCTCTATTATCCTTCCTCCTACCTTTCTCCAGGTCATAACTTTGTTGTTCCATGGTATAAATTACTCTAAATCTCTAAAACCCTACCTTTCTTGCTCCTTATGCTTAGGGTTTGCTCATTTGATGAAGAAAGGTGCTAGATGGATGAGTTCACAGCTTATGCTTGGATTCTCTACCCTACATGGTCCTATTTTCTTCTATTTGGGATTTTCTATTCTAATTTGAGGCAAGTTTTATAACTTGCTCCACGTTTATTGCTTACCATAAGCTTGCTAACTCATGTTCTTGCTTTTAAATGATGATCCATGCACTAAAAAGCTATGTTTGACTTGGATTTTGATTTTTATAATGTTCCCTATTCTGATTTTAGTTCTATATGAACCTGTGATCATGTGTACATTATTTATAAGGTATAATATGACTTGTATTAGGTTGGTTTGGCAACTGATGGTGCTAAACACCTATCAACCAATGGTCAATTTTAGGGTTTAAAGTTGATTTCTTCTATAAACACATGACTCAATGGTAGTACCATTACAACAACCAATGGTGTTGTCTTCATGAGAACTGATGGTGGTGACCAAGGGTGTCAATTGACATTCACCCCTTAGGTCAGGTGTTGGTCGAATTAGAAGCTTAGTGATTAACAACAAAGTACCCTAATGATGCTATCGATCAATGGTGATATTAGTTTGATATTCGATGGTGATTAATGAATATAGTGTTGATCTAACAACCTATGGTGATTTAATGGTCACTACTGATGGTGCATCAAGTCTCAACGACCTGTGGTGAGTTAATCATGTAGTTGTAGCATCAATTTAGCCTTAAACTAATGGTTTCTTGGGTCATTTGATGCAATGGTCGGACCTATACTCCAAGTGATGGTTTTAATATATTAACTTGACCTAATGGTTAAGATCTAATGTTTATTCATCCAATAAATTTGAATTATGCCTAAATGTAATATTTTGATCCTAATAAAGTGATTTAAATGGTTTCCTTTATGAGATCAACTTAAGAAGCTCATTTATTGGCGGCTTGTTTTAAATAAACAATCGCTTGTGGGTTTTACCCTACTCTCAATGGAACTCTTTGTGTTGTTAATCAAGGGATGCCTAGGGTTAGATGGTGACTCTTTCTAGAGAACAAATCAATGACTTCATAGGTGGTTTGTTCAAGATTTTTACTTATGTAAACGACCAATGGCTTTACCTTTTCAACATTTAATGGTTAGAAGTCGATGCCTCAATATTCCCATCATTTTGGGTAAAGTGTGTAGTGTAATGTTATGATTCTGATGATGAAATTTTGATATTTCAATGCCTTAAACTTGTAGTATTACCATTTCCCTCATATGATTATGATTTATAATCACCATAATGAATTAATGGGTAACCCTAATGACGTATAGCTTGTTATACCTAGCTTTAATATAACTAAATGATGGTGATTGGGTATGAATTGTCCTTGATGATTAATGCAATCATGTATTACTCTCTTATTGTTGTTGAAACCCTAGTATGCTATAACATGATGGATACACCTTGATTTATGTGTGGGTTCATACTTGAGAATAGTATGGAATGTGATGGTGACGCTTCACCTTTTGTATCCATGATCCAATGGGGATGTCGTGAGTTAGGATTTGGGTATAAATGTTGGTTAGTAACATTAATATAATTTATCTTGTTGAACCTAACTCTAATGCAAATATATAAAGATGAGTATTCATGTTTAACATTCTTATATGATGGAATGATGGTGAAATAACCTCCTTAGTATGATCATAACCTTAATATGTTAATTGGTGGTTATCATAGCCACATGGTTGATACTTTCTTATGCTAAACATGTGCATTATGAATATGATGAGGGTTAATCATATCTAGATTCCTTGAATGTTGATGTAATAAAGGAATGTTCTTAATGTTAATATAACCTTTCTATGGTTGTTTATGAATATCTCCTAGATCATTAAGGCAATATTGTGCTGATCCAGTGTATTATATGCAAGTGATGTTGTTGAACCTTGTTATAAGGCATGCAAAGATAATGATGATCTTGCATGGAATAGTATGATGGTCTTAATGACCTTTGGGCATGGCTGAGCCCTAAATGTGGTGTATTCCTCTTGTGTTGATAAGGGTTGATACCCTGTGATATTATGAAAAGGATTTATATCATGTGATAGCATGATGACAAGTGCGGTCTTATGAATGGCAAGTGAATAGATCATGTAATGATGAGATGATGAACAATGTGTCTCATATGTTTTATATCTTCTGAAATTGTTATATAGCAATGTTTGCTAGAAGTGAATTAGATTTTGTATGTCCACTTATTTGATGCAGCCTTAATTCACCCAATTGGAAATAATTAATCAAGTGAAATTCTAATAATGTAGTGTCATGTACCATAGATCCATTTGAGTGTCAGAACTTGCCAGATGGTGAAATGAGTATTCCTAAGGGAAGCTTGGAGCACATACTATTGAGTATACGGGGTGCTTTTCGTCCTGAATCCAAGTGTTTAGGGGGGATGATGGTGGTCATACCTAGCCCTTAGTTTGAGAACAACTATGGTCATGTCTTGGTGACTATATATGTGATGAGATTGGAGGACAACTCCAGTTGTACCTCAGATGGTAGGGTATGCGTACCCACCTCTTTCATTAGTGCCATGACCTGTACCAAGGACGGACTAGGCTTTTAGCAGCTTGACCTTATGTGTCGTTGTGGTGGACCCGTACTGATTGGGGGTGGAGATGATCTTAGAAGTATGGCTCTTCCTGGATCTTATATGGCACTGATTTCAACTTAGAAGTGGTCAGTTGGATTTTGAGTGGTATCCTCAAATTCCTCAGGGCATAATAAAAGATCTAATACAGCCGTCTAGCAAATCTATTTATGGTTATACGCGACGCTTCATATTAGATGATAACCCTTGTTGTTCTTTGTACATAGAGATGATGTTTAATGCATTAAAAGATAGTAGATATTCTTATGTTGTGGATATGCTCATGTTATAAATGTGTACATACAATAGTCATGTTTAAGTTGATAGAGATATTATTATTGTTGGCTATGATTATGACGTTTGTTATCGCATGTTGTTATCTATGCTTATATTGCAAGCTATGCCTTTGTAACTAGAGATACCTATACTGCTAATCATGCTTTTGCAGATAGTTGTAATTATATTGTTAGCTCTACTTATGATGTTAATATGTTCTACTTGTTAGACATGTTGGTGTTGTTAGCTATGCTTATGATACTAGACTTGTTCATGATGTTAGAAATGGTCATGATGCTAGAGATGATCCTTGTTTAATGAAGAAAATTTGGGATATGATGATTTACCTCTGGATAAGTGGTTGAAAAACATAATAAAATAAGAGAACATATCCAAGTGTGATAAATAGTCATCAAGGAAGGAGTAATGAGATATGTTAATCATGAAGATTCCTATGCTAATGGCAAGGAACCCAAAATGAAAAAGGTAAAATGATACATAAGAAGTTGTAACATGCATAATGAAAATAGAATTGGTTACCTTTTTGCTAGTGACCCTTGAACAATTCTAATATGACGTGGTGAGTGTGTTTCCCTTTGTGTCTTTCCTTTCTAGGGCACAGATTTCAAGTGGATCATTTCCACTTGGTATGTGTGGATTCATTGTAAACATGAAGGTGGATAGCTTATTATAGCATAAGGTTGCTTGGACTATGGTTCCAAATTCATAAAGTTTGTGATGAGTTTACTTTTGAGCCTTCCAATAATTAGGAAGACTCCTCTTATATGTCTTGAGATTTGTTATGTTGGTAAAACTAGATGAGATAAGGATGTGAGTTCCTTATAGTGCATGAGGTGGATACCAATGTAATCAATCCTAGTATCCAAGATGTACCAATAGTATGGAAGTATGTGAAGGTTAGAGATGTTTATTAAATGAACATTCCAAGTATTCCTCTCCCTTAGAGAGAGAGAGTGTGTTGATAATGACCCTACAAATGTTGTTTGGAAGGAAAAACAAAAGTGATTCTATAATGTTGTGTATGGTTCAGTGATATCTGGGCAAGACCACTGTCAAGTATAGATGGTTTGTGGATCAGTAGACATGTGCTACCGTGTTCCTTTAAGATAAACCTAGGATCAAATATAAATGCATAAGAGTTAGAGTGGATGACATAAGTTACATGACCGTGATGAGTTTATGGTTATGTCCCTTAGACTAACCAATGTACCAATAGAATTTATGAAGAGGAGGAACATAGTGTTCCGGTCATGTCTTACAAGTTGTAGGAAGCTTTGAATGATGACATCTCAAGGTATTTCAGAGATGGTCAGTAACATGGTCAACATCTTTGCTAAACCTTAAGAATGTTGAAGTAATTGTACTTATGTGTGACAAGTATAGAAAGATTGATTTGGGGTTGAGTAAAGTATCCTCTTGGAGTTATGATATCTCTATTAAGTGTGTTGTGGGAATCTTGATAAGATGAAGACAGTGTCATTGTTCTACTCCTAACAAGGTCAATCAGGAAGTTAAATTTGTTAATGGTTACAGACAAATGTATGATTCTTTAACCAAACAGATGGTCAGTTCACCATTTAGATGATTAGAGAATCCTCTAAAAAAATATGTTTCATAGTTCTTGAAAATTTGGAGATGCATACCTGGTTGATTGAGTTGTTAATTACAACAACCATTAAAGGGGCATAGGGATGAAACCTTATAAAGTTGCATATGATAAGAGATACCTGATGTTCTATGTTTGGTAAGATCTAATGAGTATTTCCTCTGAGTGATGTGTGATATAATATATAGAATAGTTCAAGATGACAATGGAGTCCCAAAGTTGAAAGGTACTACCAGACCTATACATGTGATACAACAGTTCCTATGATGAACCAAGGTTACACATGTAGAAGTTGAGGGATAAGAATATGACTTCTATGAGAATAATGTGACATCATCATGAGGTGAAAGTTACCACGTGTAATATTGGGGATGAGGTGCATGATAATTATCCATCTTTGTTTACCTTAGATTTTGGGGGGAAAATCTCTATTAGGGGTTTATGGTTGAGAGACCCCTGACCTTGCTCAAAGTATTAAACATACTTAAATATCATAATTTAATGTTTATAACCTTAATATAACATTTTTCTATGCTTTTTAATCATAATACAAGCTTAAGTTTCAAGTTTGGTCCAACTTGGACATTGTTTGTGCAAGTTATGCAATTTTATGCACATTTTGGACTTTTCTACAATTTACCCAATTGAGAGGTTTTCTTTGCAATTTATCACTTTCATTATGTTCTTTGGATCTTCTCTCATCATTCTTGAGATTTTTTATCCATGGGACACCTAGTTGAACCTTAGTTTGGAGGTGTTTACCTCAAGGGTATTTTAGGGTTTACCCCTTTATGGTGAGCTACCATTAGGAGCTAATAAGCAAATAGTTTATTTGCTTTGCTTGCAAAATCAAGAAACGATGGATAAGCATGTATCCATGTATAGTGGGTCAGATACTTTTTTGGCTGCTTGTATATCCTTAATGGTTTAAGGCCATGGATGCATGGAGAGCTTTTTAGACACCTCATGCTTCTTCTCTCCCTTATCCTAAAGCTTTATATATCTATTTTTGAGCTCCCAAACGAAATTTTTCTTTCCACCACTTCTATCTTGCTAATAACCTCTTTCCCTGTCTGTTTAGATGTGGAGGACCTATCCAAGGTAGAATAAGAAGGCGAATTTCTTGGTGGAAGCTCCTAGAGTTTTGTTTTGCTCTCTTTTAGGGTTTAAAAAGCTTCCTTCTAGTGATCTTGACCTAAATGAGTAAGAATCCCCCTCCTTCCTCCATTTCTTTCTCTATTATCCTTCCTCCTACCTTTCTCCAGGTCAAAACCTTATTGTTTCATGGTAGAAATTGTTGGATCCTAGATGGGTGATTAGATGCTCTAGAGGGGGGTGAATAGACTTGAATGCACTTAAACAAAATTCATTAGACCTTCAAGATATATCACAAGATAAGGTTGCTAAATAGGTAATTTGAGTGCAACTAAAACATGCATAGCAAGGATGAGAGAGATTGAACATACACCAATACACAAGCTATTTAGAGTGGTTCCACACTTCAAACTAGAAGTGTGTCAGTCCACTTACCTAGAGAGGTCAACCTCTAGGATTTCTTAACCTTGCACCTTCATTATATTCATTATAAGAGATACAATACATGACCACCAAAGGACTTACCTATCCAATACAAAGAGTCTTCAACCTTACCAAGGACTTACCCACTTTGCAATGAGTCTTCTGCCTTCACCAAGGAATTACCCACTCTTACACAAGTCTTCAGCCTTGCAGGGATCACCCACTCTTCTTGGATCTTCAGCCTTTGACTTCACCTTCACTCGGAGAAGATTCCACTAAGGACTTACCCACTTGAGCAAGGAGTCTTCTGCCTTCACCAAGGGCTTACCCACTCTTGCTCCAAGTCTTCAACCTTGATCTTCACCATGGGACGCCTTCCCTTGTTCTTCTTCACCTCTCTTATCCAAGAGAGAGAACCTTCATCTTCATGGTTGAAATGAGAGAATGTGAGGTGGTGGAAGTGAGAGCCTCACAAGATATACATGTAGGACTAGCTCTCTTACATATTTCCTACTCACTCTAATGGATGTAGCAAGTGATTAAGCTGAGAGAGAGAGAGGAGGTTGTAGGAAGCACTCAACTATAGAATAGGAACCTCACATAGAGTTTGCATTGAATGCTCAACCTTGGAATGAAGCCCAAGGGGTCCTATTTATAGCTGGGGATGCCTCTTAGCCTTTGGGAACACTTAAGAATGAAAACTAGCCGTTTTGTGGCTTGCAACAGATATATTTTCACTTGTTGCAACTCCACAATGGCTAGAAATACTTTTCTACACTTTTTCGTATAGTGCAATCGGTCGAGTTTCTATAAAGGTAACTCGACTGATAGAGTAAACGACAAAGTCGATATTCACACCATCGGTCGAGTTTGTCCTGGGGAAACTCGACCGACCAATGAAAATCGAATTGGTCTGGTACTCAATCGGTCGAGTTCTGTGAAATGTAAACTCGGCCGATCAAAAGTCATTTTCAAGATCCAATCAGGATCGGTTGAGTTTTCACCTCACATAACTCGACCGATGAACAACCTGATGTGAATTTTGGAAAATGATTTTTGAGTGCTTAAACATTCGATCTAAGTACTCCTAGTTTTTTCTAAGCTTAATTACAAGTCATACAATCATTACAAGTGATTTACAACATGATTCTAATGGATTTACATCATATTACAAAAACGTGCACTTGTATGACTTTGACTTGTCTTTTCTCCAATTTAGGATGCGTAAGTTAGGGCATTTGGAGTGTGTCTATACCTAATCTAAAATCACTCAAGTAGAAGCATTAGACACCAATATGTGGAATGGTTAGTCATCATCAAAACAAGGGTATAGTCAATTTAGACGTGAGTCAATCAGTGACCTAATTGACCTTGAGTCAACAGAAATTGCTCTAAATCTCTAAAACCCTACCTTTCTTGCTCCTTATGCTTAGGGTTTACTCAATTGATGAAGAAAGGTGCTAGATGGACGAGTTCATAGCTTATGCTTAGATTTTCTACCCTACATGCTCGTGTTTTCTTCTATTTGGGATTTTATCTTCTAATTAGAGGCAAGTTTTATAACTTGCTCCACGTTTATTGCTTACCATAAGCTTGTTAGCTCATTTTCTTGCTTTTAAATTATGATCCATGCACTAAAAAGCTATGTTTGACTTGGATTTTGATTTTTATAATGTTCCCTATTCTGATTTCAGTTCTAGATGAACCTGTGATCATGTGTATGTGACTCCTAAGGTATAATATGACTTGTATCATATTGGTTTGACAAGCGATGGTGCTAAACACACCTATCAACCAATGGTCAATTTTAGGGTTTAAAGCTAATTTCTTCCATAAACACATGACTCAATGGTGGTACCATTACAACAACCGATGGCATTATCTTCATGACGACTGATGGTGGTGACCAAGGGTGTCAACTGATGTTCACCCTTAGGTCAGGTGTTGGCCTAATTCGAAGCTTAGTGATTAATAACTAAGTACCCTAATGACGCTATCAATCAATGGTGATATTAGTTTGATATTTGATGGTGATTAATGAATATAGTGCTGATCTAACAACCTATGGTGACTTAATGGTCACAACTAATGGTGTATTAGGTCTCCACAAGCTGTGGTGAGTTAAGCATGTAGTTGTAGCATCAATTAAGCCTTAAACCAATGGTTTCTTGGGACATTTGATGCAATGGTCGGACCTATACTCCAATTGATGGTTTTAATATATGAACTTGACCTAATGGTTAAGATCTAATGTTTCATCATCCAATAAATTGGAATGATGCCTAAATGTAATATGTTGGTCCTAATAAAGTGATTTAAATAGTTTCCTTTCTGAGATCAACTTAAGACGCTCATTTACTGACAACTTGTTTTAAATAAACAACACTTGTGGGTTTTACCCTACTCTCAATGGAACTTTTTGTGTTGTTAATCAAGGGATGCCTAGGGTTAGATGGTGAATCTTTCTAGATCACAAATCAATGACTTCATAGGTGGTTTGTTCAAGATGTGTACTTATGTAAACGACCAATGGCTTTACCTTTTCAACATTTAATGGTTAGAAGTCGATGCCTCAATATTCCCATTGTTTTGGGTGAAGCGTGTAGTGTAATATTATGATTCTAATGATGAAAATTTGATGGTTCAATGCCTTAAACTTGTAATCTTACCCTTTCCCTTGTATGATTATGATTTATAATCACCAAAATGAATTAATGGGTAACTCTAATGAGGTATAGCTTATTATACCTAGCTTTAATATAACTAAATGATGGTAATTGGGTATGAATAGTCCTTGAATGATTAATACAATCATGGAGTACTCTCTTATTTTTGTTGAAACCCTAGTATGCTATAACCTGATGGATACACCTTGATTTATGTGTGGGTTCATACTTGAGAATAGTATGGAATGTGATGTGATGCTTCACCTTATGTATCCATGATCTAATGGGGATGTCGTGAGTTAGGATTTGGGTATAAGTGTTGATTAGTAACATTAATATAATTTATTTATTTGAACCTAACTCTAATGCAAATAGATAAAGATGAGTATTCATGTTTAACATTCTTATATGATGGAATGATGGTGAAATAACCTCCTTAATATGATCATAACCTTTATATGTTAGCTGGTGGTTATCATAGCCACATGATTGATACTTTCTTATGTTAAACATGTGCATTAAGAATATGATGAGGGTTAATCATATCTATATTACTTACATGTTTATGAATAAAGGAATGTTCTTAATGTTAATATAACCCTGCTATGATTGTTTATGACTATCTCCTAGCTCATTTATGCAATATTGTGTTGATCTGGTGTATTATATGTAAGTGATGTTGTTGAGCCTTGTTATAAGGCATTCAAAGATAATGATGATCTTGTAGGGAATAGTATGATGGTCTTAATGACCTTTGGGCATGGTTGAGCCCTATATGAGGTGTATTCCTCTTGTGTTGATAAGGGTTGATACCCTGTGATATTGTGAAAAGGATTTATATCCTGTGATAGTATGATGACAAGTGCAGTCTCATGAATGGCAAGTGAATAGCATCATGTAATGATCATATGATGAACAATGTGTCTCATATTTTTTATATCTTCTAAAATTGTTATATAACAATGTTTTCTAGAAGTGAATTGGGGTTTGTATGTCCACTTGTTTGATGCAGCCTTAATTCACCCAATTGGAAATAATTAATTAAGTGAAATTATAATCATGTAGTGCCTTGTGCCATAGATCCATTTGAGTGTCAGAACTTGCCATATGGTGAAATGAGTAATACTAAGGGAAACGCAGAGCGCATACTATTGAGTATGTGGGGTGCTTGACATCCTGAATCCAAATATCTAGGGGGATGATTGTGGTCATACCTAGCCCTTAGTTTGAGAACGACTATGGTCGTATCTCGGAGATTATATATGTGATGAGATTGAAGGACAACTACGGTTGTACCTCAGATGGTCGGGTATGCGTACCCACCTCCTTTCACTAGTGTCATGACATGTACCAAGTACAAACTAGGTTGTAAATAGCTTGACCTTATGTGTCGTTGTGGCAGACCCATTCTGACTGGGGGCAGAGAAGATCTTAGGAGTTCGACTCTTTCTAGATCTTGTATGGCACTGATTTTGACTTAGAAGTGGTCAGTTGGATTTTGAGTGGTATCCTCAAATTCCTCAGGGCATAATAAAAGATGTAATACAGTCGTCTAAAAAATCTATTTAGGGTTATAGACGACGCTTCATATTGGATGATAACCATTGTTGTTCTCTATACATAGAGATGATGTTTAATGCATTAAAAGATATCAGATATTCTTATGTTGTGGATATGCTCATGTTATAAATGTGTACATACAATAGCCATGTTTAAGTTGATAGAGATATTATTACTGTTGGCTATGATTATGACATTCATTATCACATGTTGTTAGCTATGCTTATATTGCTAGCTATGCATTTGTAACTAGAGATGCCTATACTGCTAATCATGCTTATGCATATAGTTGTACTTTTATTGTTAGCTCTACTTATGATGTTGATATGTTCAACTTGTTAGACATGTTGATGTTGTTAGCTATGCTTATGATACTAGACTTATTCATAATGTTAGAAATGCTCATGCTGCTAGACTCCTTGTACTATTAATAGAGATATGAGAATAGTGTATCTAATGAATATAGTTATTATCTACTCCTTTATCTATTTTGTTAATCATCAGTATTGTTGAGCTTATTTTTTATATATGATTAAACTGCTTAAATTTTCTCATTACCTAAAAATGTGGGAATCAATCAACATTGTTGGAGGTTATATCTCTTGCTGGTACATGGGTGTCATCCTTGTGGTTCACCACATCTTTTAAGGTAACCGGAAGTGACGAAAACAAACCTGGGGAAGCAAAGAGGAGCTATAATAATGAATCTTTGAGAAAGTTGATTAGATTTCTAGTGTGTCCTAGAGTCATCCTTGTACTCTCATGTCCGGGTAGGAAAAGTTTGTATATGGTATTTCAAATGAATCGGAATTTTATTAGCATGTTAATGCTTGTTTGTGTGGCATATACATATATTGTTATCATGTGTATATATATGTTGTGGCTAAGGTGATAGAACAATTTGTATCAAATTCTTGTCATTATATGGATACAAGAAAGATATTGGGCTCTTATGCAAATGTTTCTGAGTAGGTGTTGATGTTGAAATCAATTTTAATTTACCCATATGTTTGGGGTATGTGATTAATTAGTGATCGATTGTGTTTTATGTTTTGAGTAATTTTGTTTAGTGTAACGGGATCTTACAAGTTGGTATCAGAGATTTAGGTTCACTGAGTCTATAGGGACACTAGGACTTAGGATTAGGATGTTGTTTAAGTAAGAAATATGACATAAAAACATGGTGCATACTGCCTAATCTCAATACTTGGGTGCCCTGTCCAGGTATTCAATTTTATTGAAGAAAAAATAAGTATGGAACTTTTAGATTGTTATCTTTTTTATTACTCTGATCAAGTAGTCATTTTGAAACAATCTAAAGAGCATAATGAATCAAAAATTGTGGTGCTGATAACTCAATATTACCTCAAGAGAAGATGAGAATTACATCATTAACTATCAAAACTTGAATGTTTGGTAACTATAAGAGAAAGATGCAATAACATGAAATCTAAATCCGAATACAAATAAGCAAAAGAGGAGTTCTTGAAGATGTAATTCAAGAAGATAATAAAGTAAAAGATAGATAAGTTTGTTCTTATAAAGTGATTCTAGGTATGAAATTCACATAAGATGGAGAGAATTCCTATGGTAAGTATAAAATTAGAAGATGAATGGTAACAATGACAAAGGAACAAAGTGGAGCCTGACTTAATCTCAGAACAACTTATGTATGTAAGAAAATTTTAATGGGAACAATGACAAAGGAATAAAGTGGAACCTGACTTACTCTCAGAACAACCTATGTATGTAAGAAAATTTTAATGTAAAATTAGCATGGCATGTGAAAGAAATTATGGGATATGATCCTTGTTTAATAAAGAAAATTTGGAATATGACGATTTACCTCTGGATAAGTGGTTGAAAAACATAATAAAACAAGAGAACATATCCAAGTGTGATATATAGTCATCAAGGAAGGAGTAATGAGATATGTTAATCATGAAGATTCCTATGCTAATGGCAAGGAACCCAAAATGAAAAAGGTAAAATGATACATAAGAAGGTGTAACCTGCATAATGAAAATAGAATTGTTTACCTTTTTGCTAGTGACCCTTGAACAATTCTGCTATGACGTGGGAAGTGTGTTTCCCTTTATTTCTTTCCTTTCTAGGGTACAACTTTCAAGTGGATCATTTCCACTTGGTATGTGTGGATTTGTTGTAAACATGAAGGTGGATAGCTTATTATAGCATAAGGTTACTTGGACTATGGTTCCAAGATCATAAAGTTTGTGATGAGTTTACTTTTGAGCCTTCCAATAATTAGGAAGACTCCTCTTAGATGTCTTGAGATTTGTTATGTTGGTAAAACTAGATGAGATAAGGATGTGAGTTCCTTATAGTGCATGAGGCGGATACTAATGAAATGAATCCCAGTATCCAAGATGTATCAACATTATGGGAGTATGTGAAGGTTGGAGATGTTTATTAAATGAACATTCCAAGTATTCCTCTCCCTTAGAGGGAGAGAGAGTTGGTGATGACCCTATAAATGTTGTTTCGAAGGAAAAACAAAAGTGATTCTATAATGTTGTGTATGGTTCAGTGATAGTTAGGCAAGACCACTATCAAGGATAGATGGTTTTTTGATCAATAGACATGTGCTATCATGTTCCTTTAAGATAAACCTAGGATCATATATCAATGCATAAGAGTTAGAGTGGATGACATAAGTTACATGACCGTGATGAGTTTATGGTTATGTCCTTTAGACTAACCAATGTACCAATAGAATTTATGAAGAGGAGGAACATAGTGTCCAGGTCACGTCTTACAAGTTGTAGCAAGCTTTGAATGATGACATCTCAAGGTATTTCAGAGATGGTCAGTAACATGGTCAACATCTTTGCTAAACCTTAAGAATGTTGAAGTAACTGTACTTATGTGTGACAAGTCTAGAAAGAGTGAGTTGGGGTTGACTAAAGTATCCTCTTGGAGTTATGATATCTCTATTAAGTGTGTTGTGGGAATCCTGATAAGATGAAGATAGTGTCGTTGTTCTATCTCCTAACAAGGTCAATCAGGAAGTTATATTTGTTAATGGTTATAGACAAATGTATGATTTTTTAACCAAACAGATGGTTAGTTCACCATTGAGATGATTGGAGAATCCTCTAAAAAAATATGCTTCATAGTTCTTGAAAATTTGGATATGCGTACCTGGTTGATTGAGTTGTTAATTACAACAACCATTAAAGGGGCATAGGGATGAAACCTTGTAAAGTTGCATCTGATAAGATATACCTGATGTTCTATGTTTGGTAAGATCCAACGAGTATGGCCTCTGAGTGATGTGTGATACAACATATAGAATATTTCAAGATGACAATCGAGTCCCAAAGTTCAAAGGTACTACCAGACATGTACATGTAGTACAACAGTTCCTATGATGAACCAAGGTTACACATGCAGAAGTTGAGGGAGAAGAATATGACTTATATGAGAATAATGTGGCATCATCATGAGATGAAATTTACCATGTGGAAGATTGTAGATGAGGTGCATGAGAAGTATCTATCTTTGTTTACCTTGGATTTCGAGGGCAAAATCCCTGTTAGGGGTTTATGGTTGAGATACCCCTGACCTTGCTCAAAGTATTGAGCATACTTAACTATCTAATTGAATGTTTAGAATCTTAATATAACCTTGTGATATGTTTTGTAATCATCATACAAGCTTAATTTCAAGTTTGGTCCAATTTGGACATTGTATGTGCAAGTTATGCTATTTTATGCACATTTTGGACTTTTCTACAATTTACCCAATTGAGAGGTTTTATTTGGAATTTATCACTTTCATTATGTTCTTTGAATGTTCACTCATCATTCTTGAGCTTTTTTAGCCATGGGCCACCTAGTTGAACCTTGGTTTGGAGGTGTGTTTTCCTCAAGGGTATTTTAGGGTTTACCCCTTTATGGATGAGCTACCTTTAGGAGCTATCAAGCAAATGGTTTATTTTCTTTGCTTGCAAAAATCAATAAATAAGGGATAAGCATGTATCCATGGAAGGTGGGTCAGCTACTTGTGTGGATGCTTGTATATCCTTAATAGTTAAAGGCCATGGATGCATGGAGAGCTTTTTAGACACCTCATGCTTCTTCTCTCCCTTATCCTAGAGCTTTATATATCTATTTTTGAGCTCCCAAATGAAAGTTTTGCTTTCCACCACTTTAATACTGCTAAGAACCTATTTGCCTATATGTTTAGCTATGGAAGACCTATCCAAGGTAGAAGAAGAAGGTGAATTTCTGGGTGGAAGCTCCTAGGGTTTTGTTTTGCTCTCTTTTAGGGTTTAAAAAGCTTCCTTCTAGTGATCTTGACCTAAATGAGTAAGAATCCCCTTCCTTCCTCCATTTATTTCTCTGTTATCCTTCCTCCTACCTTTATCGAGGTTAGAACCTTGTTGTTCCATGGTAGAAATTGCTCTAAAGATTTAAAACCCTACCCTCCTTGCTCCTTATGCTTAGGGTTTTCTCATTTGATGAATAAAGGTGCTAGATGGACAAGTTCACGGATTATGCTTGGATTTTCTACCCCACCAGCTCATGTTTTCTTCTTTTTGGGATTTTATCTTCTAATTAGAAGCAAGTTTTATAACTTCCTCCACATTTATTGCTTACCATAAGCTTGCTAGCTCATATTCTTGCTTTTAAATGATGAATCATGCACGAAAAAGTTATGCTTGACTTAGATTTTGATTTTCATAATGTTTCCTATTCTGATTTCAGTTCTAGATGAACTTATGATCATGTGTACATTATTCATAAGGTATAATATGACTTGGATCAGGTTGGTTTGACAACTGATGGTGCTAAACACCTATCAACCAATGGTCAATTTTAGGGTTTAAAGTTGATTTCTTCTATAAACACATGACTCAATGGTGGTACCATTGCAAGAATCGATGGTGTTGTATTCATGAAAGCTAATGGTGGTGACCAAGGGTGTCAACTGACATTCACCCCTTAGGTCAGGTGTTGGCCTAATTAGATTCTTAGTGATTAACAACTAAGTACCCTAATGATGCTATCAATCAATGGTGATATTAGTTTGATATTCGATGGTAATTAATGAATATAGTGCTAATCTAACAACTTATGGTGACTTAATGGTCACTACTGATGGTGTATCAGGTCTCCACAACCTGTGGTGAGTTGAGTATGTAGTTGTAGCATCAATTAAGCCTTAAACCAACGATTTCTTGGGTCATTTTATGTAATGGTTGGACCTATACTCCAATTGATGGTTTTAATATATGAACTTGACCTAATGGTTAAGATCTAATGTTTCTTCAACCAATAAATTAGAATGATGCCTAAATGTAATATGGTGGTCCTAATAAAGTGATTTAAATGGTTTCCTTTATGAGATTAACTTAAGAAGCTCATTTACTAATGACTTGTTTTAAATAAACAATCTCTTGTGGGTTTTACCCTACTCTCAATGGAACTTTTTGTGTTGTTAATCAAGGGATGCCTAGGGTTAGATGGTTACTCTTTATATAGCACAAATCAATGACTTTATAGGTGGTTTGTTCAAGATGTTTAATTATGTAAACAACCTGTGGCTTTACCTTTTCCACATTTAATGATTAGAAGTTGATGCCTCAATATTCCCATTATTTTGGGTGAAGCGTGTAGTGTAATGTTATGATTTTGATGATGAAAATTTTATGGTTCAATGCCTTAAACTTGTAGTATTACCCTTGCCCTCGTATGATTATGATTTATAATCACCATAATGAATTAATGGGTAACCCTAATGAGGTATAGCTTGTTATACCTAGCTTTAATATAACTAAATGATTGTAATTGGGTATGAATAGTCCTTGAATGATTAATAGAATCATGGAGTACTCTCTGATTATTGTTGAAACCCTAGTATGTTATAACCCGATGGCTACACCTTGATTTATGTGTGGGTTCATACTTGAGAATAGTATGGAACGTGATGGTGATGCTTCACCTTATGTATCCATTATCCAATGGGGATGTCATGAGTTAGGATTTGGGTATAAGTGTTGATTAGTAACATTAATATAATTTATGTTATTGAACCTAACTCTAATGTGAATATATAAAGATGAGTATTCATGTTTAACATTCTTATATGATGGAATGATAGTGAAATAACCTCCTTAATTTGATCATAGCCTTAATATGTTAATTGGTGGTTATCATAGCCACATGGTTGGTTCTTTCTTATGCTAAACATGTGCATTATGAATATGATGAGGGTTAATCATATATAGATTCCTTGCATATTGATGTAATAAAGGAATGTTCTTAATGTTAATATAACCCTTCTATGATTGTTTATGAATATCTCGTAGCTCATTAATGCAATATTATGATGATCCGGTGTATTATATGTAAGTGATGTTGTTGAACCTTGTTATAAGGCATGCAAAGATAAGATGATCTTGTAGGGAATAGTATGATGGTCTTAATGACCTTTGGGCATGGTTTAGCCCTAAATGAGGTGTATTCCTATTGTGTTGATAAGTGTTGATACCCTATGATATTGTGAAAAGGATTTATATCATGTGATAGTATGATGACAAGTGCAGTCTCATGAATGGAAAGTGAATAGCATCATGTAATGATGAGATGATGAACAATGTGTCTATATGTTTTATATCTTCTGAAATTGCTATATAGCAATGTTTTCTAGAAGTGAATTAGGGTTTCTATGTCCACTTGTTTGATGCAACCTTAATTCACCCAATTGGAAATAATTAATTCAAGCGAAATTCTAATCATGTAGTGCTCTGTGCCATAGATCCATCTGGGTGTTAGAACTTTCCAGATGGAGAAATGAGTATTCCTTAGGGAAACTCGGAGCACATACTATTGAGTATGTGGGGTGCTTTTCATCCTGAATCCAAGTGTTTAGGGGGGATGAATGTGGTCATACCTAGCCCTTAGTTTGAGAATGACTGTGGTCATGTCTTGGTGATTATATATGTGATGAGATTGGAGGACAACTATGGTTATACCTCAGATGGTAGGGTATGCGTACCCACCTCCTTTCACTAGTGTCGTGACCTGTACCAAGGATGGACTAGGTTGTTAGCAGCTTGAGCTTATGTGTTGTTGTGGTGGATCTATACTAATCAAGGGAAGAGAAGATCTTAGGAGTCCAACTCTTCCTAGATCTTGTATGGCACTAATTTTGACTTAGCAGTGGTCAGTTGGATTTGAGTGGTATCCTCAAATTACTTAGGGCACAATAAAGATATAATACAACCGTTTAGCAAATCTATTTAGGGTTACACATGATACTTCATATTGGATGATAACCCTTGTTTTTCTCTGTACATAGAGATGATGTTTAATGCATTAAAAGATAGTAGATACTCTTATGTTGTGGATATGCCCATGTTATAAATGTGTACATACAATAGTCATGTTTAAGTTGATAGAGATATTATTATTGTTGGTTATGATTATGACATATATTATCACGTGTTGTTAGCTATGCTTATATTGCTAGCTATGCCTTTGTAACTAGAGATGCCTATACTACTAATCTTGCTAATGCAGATAGTTGTACTTATATTGTTAGCTCTACTTATGATGTTGATATGTTCAACTTGTTAAACATGTTGATGTTATTATCTATGCTTAGGATACTAGAATTACTCATGATGTTAGAAGTTCTCATGATGCTAGACTCCTTATACTATTAATAGTGATATGACAATAGTCTATCTAATGAAGATAGCTATTATATGCTCCTTTATGTATTTTGTTAATCATCAGTGTTGTTGAGCTTATTTGTTATATATGATTAAACTGGTTAAACTGTCCCATTACCTAAAAATGTTGGAATCAATAAATGTTATTGGAGGTTATATCTCTTGCTGGTACATGGGTCTCACCCTTTTGATTCGCCACATCTTTTTAGGTAATTAGAAGTGATGAAAACAAACCTAGGGAAGCAAATAGGAGCTATAGAAATGAATCTTTGAGAAAGTTTATTAGATGTCTAGTGTGTCCTAGAGTTGTCCCTGTACTCTCAGGTCCAGACGGGAAAAGTTTGTATATGATGTTTTAAATGAATCAGATTTTTGTTAGCATGTTTATCCTTATTTGTGTGGCATATACAAATATTGTTATCCTGTGTATGTATATGTTATAGATAAGGTGATAGAACAATTTGTATCAAATTCTTGTCATAATATGGATATAAGAAAGATATTGGGCTCTTATGAAAATGTTTCTGAGTGGGTGTTGATGTTGAAATTGGTTTTAATTTACCCATATTTTTGGGGTGTGTGGTTAATTGGTAATCGATTGTGTTTTATATTTTGAGTAATCTCATTTAGTGTAACGGGTTCTTACAACACACATAGGAACTCATCTAGAAAAGGAGTTTAATCTTGAATGATCATTGGATTGATTACTAAAGTGTTTAGGTACTCAATTTATGCAACAACATCAGCTGACTGCACTGCCATCCGATCGTCACACAGGATGAGACGGCTGTTTGGAGTGCCAAATGATCGGCTAAAATATTGAGATGACCGTTTGGGTTGTCAGCATGATTAGAAATTGAATTGGCTAATTCTACCCAAACTGAACTATGAACCGACCGGTTCATTCTAATAAACCGACCGGATTGACTCAGCTCACCAGACGACCATCTGGGTGAGTGAGACGACCATCTCACATGTGCGAGATTGCTCACTTCATGAGGAAATTTGATTGCATCAAGGATTAGTGCTGATGTCATGTCATGTATTAATTGGACTCGAAATTGGCAAATTCATGTGCGGTCAGGAAACATGATGAAACGACCGTCTGGATGTACCATACGACTGTCTCACATGTGAGACGACCGTTTCACATGCGAAATGACCATTTTGTGTTTCACAAGTTGTGAAAATTCAAGATCTTTCGGTCTCTTCCACTCCCATTGTTACAACCCCAATTTTTGGGTTCATTAGGAGAGAAATGTAATTTCTCATATTAAAGATATTGGAACAAATAATGATATAATTTGTTTTGGAATAAATGAGTTTCATTTACAATAGACTTGTTGGTTGTTTTGTGGGCTTTATTGGCTATTGGGCCCAATAACAAGGAAAAGACAAAAGGAACTCCATTATTAATAAGAAATAGAGAAAAGAAAAATGTAGAAACCTCTAGAAGGCAAAAGAATTGTAATCCAAAGATAGATTTATTACCTCTTGGGTTCCTTGGGTTCCAAGGAGTCCAAATTTGCAAAGAAAATGCAATAAGAAAAGGAAAAGATCAATTAAATATTTCCTTGTTAGGAAAGAAATTGAAAATAATGATAAAATGTGGAAAATATGTGGAAAGAGGTATAATTGAGTTATCCTTGGTGGATTTTCATATCCCAAGTATTCCTAACATTAAAATGAATACCAATGTAAGGTTTTACCTCTTTGTTTGATAAGGACAGTGAGTTCTCAAGAGAGAAGGTTTTGGAGAGCCTTTTTGGAAAAATAAGTTATCCAACAATATGTGGCTTTCCTTTATGTTCTTTTGTGTAAGAGTTGAGGAAATAATAACTTTCCTTAACACTCATGTGTATCCAATAGGCAAGTTTTTGAGTAATAGCCTCATGAAAGAGAAATTAATATAAAAGAAAAAGAGGAAATATTTGGAATAAGCCATGAGTTGGATTGCTTAGCAAGGAACGATGGGTTTGGAAAGTGTTTAAGAGGAGGTAAGGACACAAGTCGTATACACACGAAATAGGGGGAAGTTCGACCAGAAGAGAACTAGGTTGGAGCCACGTTATTCCTCCTGCCTTCTTGATTCTTCTAGTATTATCTAGGATACTCTTCATGGCATATCTATATCTATATATATATATATATAGATTCCCTATAGCCCTCACATATAGAGCAAACTCTACCATCACTCGTGCTCATCCGGTCTTCATCACCACATACTTCGTGCCCTAGACGAACCTTGGTTCGAGGCACGTTGACGACAGGTCGGGATCTGTAGGCCTACGTCCACCTGGGATCACCGGCGGAGAACCTCTCGAGCCTCCTCTTATAGTGTTGCTTCTGAGGCGACCACATGCCTTATGAGGGTGGTGTGGAGGCATAGGGAGTGCCCAGACCCTCCCCAGCACTTGCAGGCCTCAGGGGTCTAAGGAGGAGACCTGACGAAAAGTTGTTGGCCACCGCTAGGGTTGTTCGTGAGGTGGAAGATGCTGGAGTCCCTGCGTCGGGCAGGGAATCGCCCTAGCGCGAGGAAGAAGGAAGAAAGAAGCAAAAGACTGGATTGCCCCTGAGCGCATGTTCAAGAAGCGAGTGCACGGGCATCTTTTCACCTGATCCAACTCGCAAGGTACGTGTGGGGAGTGAGCTGCCTACGTGACACCTCCCTATTGTTCTGTATATGGTTATCTTACAAAACTTATAATTAATCACTGGTAACTCGAATTTAGATAAATTATATACGAATTTTGATCAGGAGAACTCAAGGAATGCAATAAAAATATAATTGAAGTCTAATTCTTATTACAATTCAAAAAGTATGTAAAGATGCTATCTTTAATGGTTTAATTAATGCAAAACCCAAATCTTTGGTGATTAATGATTTGGGAAGGGTTAAATGTATGATTAAAGTTGATATTAGTTTGTAAATCATGAAAAGATACATTGAGAACAAAAAGGATTAACTTTGCACGTAATTGGTTTAATTTAGAAATTCATGTGCATAAATATGCTTTAATTGGCCTTGAAACCCTAATATTAGTTTTTGTAACTTTTAATAGATTTAATTGTTCAAAATCGTGAATAAAGCTAAGATATGAGGATTCTAAGCTATTTCGAGTATAAAGATTCCTAATTGTGGATAAATGCCCTTAATGTAGTAATTAGGGTTTTCTAATGGATAAAGGTAGAATTAATGGCAAATCGAGTTCATATGTGACTTAGACCATAATGAACTATGAATTGATGATAAATGAGCATAATGATCTTGTCATGGATTAAAAGGATAAAGATGGTAGCTTTAATGTAAAAGAGGCTTAATGGACTTAATTAATGGTTAATTGTGCTTTAATATGAAGTTAAGATTATGCATTATTAAAAGGTAACCTTAATAACTTTTGTGAAGGATAGATGAGAAAATTAGGGTTTAAAAAGAGTAAGATGAAGTAAGATCCTAGTTGTAAAGTAAACCCTAAAAAGAGGAAGAAACCCTAAAAAGGAATAGAAACCATAAGTAGCAAGATGGTGTGGATAGATTTTGATAAAAATGAATTGAATGTAATCTCAGGATTCTTATACTTACTTGATTGGATGTCTTGATTGATTGGACTATTCTATCTCAAATTAGCCTAATATGTATGTGGTTAATTATGGTTAATCACATTAGTTTCTCGAGGGTTTTCTGAATGTTTCCTTGCATTGAATGCAACCTAAACAGTTAGATGTTCATACTTACAAAATTATAAAGTCACTATGATTATCACAATTATAAAGAAGTATGTATTCGCGCACCTACATGCCACCCTGATGGATGATGCCAAAGGTCAGGCCCAGGAGGGTAGACCAATGGTCACCATGAGTGGTGACCCCAGACACCAAGCTCGGGATTAAGAATGTGGTCTTTATAGAATGACTAATGGGAACTATGAAGGGTGACCCCAGGCACCAAGCTTAGGATTGAGAAGGTGGCCTTAAGTCATTGGCTAAAGAAACCCTAAGGTGGGTATGCCAGGGTTAGGGTAAAAGCGGTGGAGAATGTCATACTGAAAAGCATATATTGGCTTGTTAATTAACTTGATCGTGATAATTAGATTGTTATCCATATTTGCAAAATTTTGGTTTTCCCCTCATACCAGTATATTTTGATATGCTGAGCGACGATTTGTTTGTCGACATTTTAGGTACAAGTTTGAAAAGAACAAATAGTAAAGTGGCATATGTGGAATTAAATGTGAATTAAAGTGCAAAGGAGGATTAGTTAGATTAGTATCCTTGTGGATAGAAGTTTAACAATCCCAGTTTTAAAAAGGATGTAAAAAGTTTATTTTATTACAGCGTTTTAGTTTAGTTAGTATAATTTTATAATTATTATTGATTATTTGTCAAACCTTTGATCCGGTTTATTGGGCTAACGACTCTGATCTCTTGGTCTCCCTTAATTGGGGGTTATCAGGAGACGGGGTCGTTACACCCATACAGATCCCAAACATACTGGGAACCTTGGCCCTAACCCCGACTATAAATAGAAGTGTATTGGGGATTCCCAGAGTACAACACAAACAATTGAGAATTAATTACTATGAGAATTGTTGTCCTCTCTAGTTGTGGAAACTAAGAGAGCCAAAGCAAGTCCTACCCGAATAGGGAGGGATAGCGATAAGAGAGAATAACTAAAGATGATTGTTGTGGGAGAGAAAGTTGGTGACTAGTACACCAATGGTGTAAAGAAGTGAAACCATATCTCTACCAAAAATTTGAAGAATAGAACGTCCAGTCCAAACACACTTCAAAGGTATGCTTGAGTGGGTGTAAAATTTGCAAATCTTTATTAATGGTATACAAAACAACCAAAGTATAGCAACGGAATAGAAACATTGACTATATTCAATTTCTCATAAGGTTATTAAAGAACATCTTTACTTACATGTAAGGGTACATCATAAGGATCCAGGTAGAGAGAAATATAAACCACATCAAGACTGTCTCCAAGCTTTAACTCCTTAAGATAGGTCCATAATTTTATGCCATGTCCTCCACATCCTTCACCTAGGGTTGGAAGCATACCCCAACAAGAAGAGAGAAATAGAAGACATCAACAAAGGCTGGTATGTGCATACTAAAAAGAAAATTGAACAATGTTATGAAACAAAGGACAAATAATTAGAAGCTTCCCATAGAAAAGAAAAGTACCACCCAAATGGGTATCAAGAGAAAAGATCAATATAAGAATGATACTTGCCATAACCAACAAATAAAAAGAATGTGCTCTATATATACATCCACTACCATGGTGGGAAAAGAAGCACATATCATCATCAACCTGCATGCATGTGAGATCAACATAGCTCTAGAACAATATAAACACAAAGGTGGTCAAGTATCATAAACTTGAAACCTGATAGAGAAAGGAATACTGCCAATCTCCCAAATATATAAAATTGAGAATGGAATACTACCAAACTCGGGTATAGAGAATGGGATACTACCACTCTCCTCAATAAATAACAGGAGAATACTACCCCAAAAACCAATGTAATCCACACTACTCTAGTGCTACTGAATCACATAGCACGTTAAATGTAGAGACAAGTAAAAAGTACTGTCAGATTATGCAATGTTTCCATCACACAATGGACAACACAAAAATCCACATGCAAGTGGGAACAAGATATCACATATCCACAAATAAACATCCACATCATAGTGGACACATATCATCAAAAGTCCAACATGCACCAAGGAACAAGATAAGAGTCAAGAGATATCTAAGATTACCACAAACATGATAGTTCACAAGAACCATGATATCAAAAGATAAGAGCAATGTGTATAGGCTATTGTCCATAGGACCGAGAGAAAGAAGAAACACAGGCTAATTGCTCAAAAGAATAATCAAGGATGTAAGAATACCTCACTTTAGAGTCTATACAAGTCCAAGATAGATCTAGATCCAAGGCTAGGTCTCCAAGGCATATATTAATCATGTATGTGAAATTAGGGTTAGATTTACATTGATTTCATAATCCCTAAAAATCACCTTTTTATTACATGTGAATTAGGTTATAAAAATCATGTCACATTTTATATTATATTTTTTTGAGTTCAAAACATATTTTATTATATTTTTCTAACTTATATATATTTAGTTATAAATTTCACAAGTTATTACTTATTTAGATTAATCTATTAAAATCACCTCTTTATAACATCAGATTCAGGCAACAAAACCAATACCATTAGAAATCCCTTATTTTTTTGAATCCAAAGACTATTTATTTGTATTTTTTATTAGTAAATAATTAGTTATTAATTTTTGAAAATCGACCAATAGGAAAAAGAGAAAAAGCCACATCATCGTTTATTTGTGAGAAACAAAGAGAGAGAGAGTTGGGCTCGACCTGTGACATAGACCAATGGTGAGTAGACAACTCACATAGTCAACTATGTGCGGACTCGCCCCAAACACCAGAAAGCACGAGTGAAAAGTCAAAATTGCCCTCAGGCGAAAAAGAAGGAAAACGAAGGCAATGAGGGTAGAACTGGGAAAACACCACACCTCATCTTCCTAGTCTTACTCCTACGCCATTGCTAGCATGTTTGAGCAGCAGAAGAGCATGATTTTGGGCAAAATGCAAAAAGCCAACAAAACTCTGATTCAAAACTGCGAAAGTAGAGTTCGAGGGTCGGGAAAACTTACCTAGAAGGGAATTGGAAGGAAGAAGACCAGGGCAAGGGAAAAATGTGATGCCGATAAGATCCATGCTATAAGATCATGTTCACAATGAGGAGAAGTCATGATGAAATTGGAACGACCAAAAGCTTGTAGAGTGCCCAATGATCAAGGGGTAGGGGTATATATAGGTGTAGATGGGTGAATTTCGAGTAGGTAAGTTGCCCGTGGAGCTCCTTGTCCCAAAATTGGGCAAACCGTGAAAATTGGAAGGTAGGGTGCATGGTATGGCTTGTTTGATTTAGAAACCACTCACGAACTCAACGCAAGAGAGATCAAGGAAAAAGGTGGACCGACGTGGGAGAACAATCGGTTCGATCAACCAATCACTATACACGCCCAGTCAGACTCCTACCCAAGGTAGGATACGACTTTGTGGCTGTGCGATACAAGATCCAATGGTGGAAAACATTATCCTCATAAGGGAAATTTTTAAACCCATAGACCATAGCGTGACAATGTGACAAAATAACCAAAATCAAATCTGACTTGAATAAAGTGATATCTAGTATTATTTTCTTTTTCTCTCTCTTCAATTAAGGGCTTTATCATTATCCAAATTGAGTGAAAATTTGCACATAGGTTAAATTAGGTATGTAGATTTTGATTCTTAAATTAGATTTTCCTTTTGATGGCTTTAGATGCATTATTTAATCTATTCTTTGTTTCTCTTTCCTCATACATTAATGACACTAGGATTATCCAAATTACGTGAAACTTCATCCATAAGTTAACTTTGATGAGTTGAATATGAATTTGCCTTTATTTCTATATTTTGTTGTCATATATCATGTTTATTTACCATTATATCTTTTATGCATTTTCTCTCTCCTAAACTTACCTTATTATATCAAGGTTGTCCAAATTATATGAAAATTGACATGTAGGCTATTTTGATATGTAGATTATGAATTTGAAGTTTGTTCCACTTTTGTGACTTCTTTGTGTGAGATATGCCTTATGGCCCACTAATGGACCATTAGCTACATTACATAATCAATTAAGTCTTTTATCTTCTTATTATTATCCAAAAGAGTTATGTGACATTTTAGATTACATTAGGGTGATATATTATTTCTTTAGCTTAAAAGGATCACACTAACCTCAACCTTGTTTGGTCAAATCCAAAAGGTCAAAGTTCTAGGGTAGGGTCCAAGACCTGGTATGTTACAAATGGGAGGGACAACTCCTTCCTGTCCATTACAATAGGACGACATGAGTTTTAGTTGGTCTATGTGGACTACTCTAGAGGTAGCAGTTCTTTGGTTGCTGCTAGGAGGACATACCAGCCTATAGTCTGTGGTGAGACCACAAGAGTCGATGTAGAAGTTGATCCAGTCTGTCATCCGTGGTGAACACCAGGGGCTGCACAACCACTGTCCAACAACAACTAGAAGATAGTTACAACTACAATGAATTTTAGTCACCAGACTTGCTCCAGGACTAAGTATAAACTGGTTAAACCATCCTTCCTATTTCATAGTAGTTGACACAATCTTACCGTAATGTCCTAGGATTTGAGGCCTCAAATAAATTGATCTTAAAAGGAATGATTGAACTACATGTAAGGAGTGGGATCCCAAAGGGAACCACTCCTTACTAAAATTTTGAAGAATAGAACCTCTGGTCCAAACACGCCTAAAAGGTATGATGGAGCGGGTGTAAAATTTTCAAATCTTATTTAATGGTAATCAAAACAACCAATGTGTAGCAGTAGAATAAAAACATTGACTATATTCAATTTCTCATAAGGTTACAAAAGAACATCTTAAACTTACATGTAAAGGTACATCATAAGGATCCATGTAGAGGGAAATCTAAACCACATCAAGATTGTCTCCAAGCTTTAAATCCTTAAGATAGGTCCATAACTTTATGTCATGTCCTCCACATCCTTCGCCTAGGGTTGGAAGCATACCCCAACAAGAAGAGAAAGATAGAAAACATCAACAAAGGCTGGTATGTGCATACTAAAAAGTAAATTGAGCAATAGATGGAATAAAGGACGTACAACAAACAAATAGAAGCCCCCCATAGAAAAGGAAAGTACCACCCAAGTGGGTATCAAGAGAAAAGAATCACAATAAAGAAGATACTTGCCATAAAACAACATAAAAAGATTATGCCATATATACATCCACTACCACGGTGGGAAATGGAGCACATATCAAGATAGTAGGGTACACACCCCACAGTCATCACCAATAACCTGCATGCATGTGAGATAAGCATAACACTAGAACAATATAAAGACAAAGGCGGCCAATAATCATACATATTGAAACCTTATAGAGAATGGTATTGCCAAACTCTCAAATATATAGAATATGGCCCAAGAATCATACATCTTGCCCTGGGTATGAGGTAACCTTTCCATCCCAAAAGAGCAGAAAATTACACATCTGGTCGGTAGGAAATTACACATTTGCCGTAAATAAAAACCAATGCAATTACACTACTCTAGTGCTACTAAATCATATAGCATGTAAAATGTAGCAATTACACTACTCTAGTGCTACTATATTCAATTTCTCATAAGGTTGCAAAAGAACATCTTAAACTTACATGTAAAGGTACATCATAAGGATCAATGTAGAGGGAAATCTAAACCACATCAAGATTGTCTCCAAGCTTTAACTCCTTAATCTAGGTCCATAACTTTATGTCATGTCCTCCACATCCTTCACCTAGGGTTGGAAGCATACCCCAACAAGAAGAGAAAAATAGAAAACATCAACAAAGGTTGGTATGTGCATATTAAAAAGTAAACTGAGCAATAGATGGAACAAAGGACAACAAACAAATAGAAGCTTCCCATAGAAAAGGAAAGTACCACACAAGTGGGTATCAAGAGAAAAGAACCACAATAAAGAAAACACTTGACATAAAATAACATAAAAAGATTGTGCCATATATAATCCACTACCACGGTGGGAAATGGAGCACATATCAAGATAGTAGGGTACACACCCCACAGTCATCACCAATAACCTGCATGCATGTGAGATAAGTATAACACTAGAACAATATAAAGACAAAGGCAACCAAGAATCATACATATTGAAACCTTATAGAGAATGGTATACTGCCAAACTCCCATATATATATATATATAAAATATGGGCCAAGAATCCTACATCTTGCCCTGGGTATGAGGTAACCTTTCCATCCCAAAAGAGTAGGAAATTACACATCTGCTCGGTAGGAAATTACACATCTGCCGTAAATAAAAACCAATGCAATTACACTACTCTAGTTTTACTAAATCACATAGCATGTAAAATGTAGCAATTACACTACTCTAGTGCTACTATATTCAATTTCTCATAAGGTTACACAAGAACATCTTAAACTTAATGTAAAGGTACATCATAAGAATCCATATAGAGGGAAATCTAAACCACATCAAGATTGTCTCCAAGCTTTAATTCCTTAAGCTAGGTCATCAACATCCTTCACTTAGGGTTGGAAGCATACCCCAACAAGAAGAGAAAAATAGAAAATATCAGCAAAGGCCGGTATGTGCATACTAAAAAGTAAATTGAGCAATAGATGGAACAAAGGACAACAAACAAATAGAAGCTTCTCATAGAAAAGGAAAGTACCACCCAAGTGGGTATCAAGAGAAAAGAATCACAATAAAGAAGATACTTGCCATAAAACAACATAAAAAGATTGTTCCATATATACATCCACTACCACGGTGCAAAATGGAGCACATATCAAGATAGTAGGGTACACACCCCACAGTCATCACCAATAACCTACATGCATGTGAGATAAGCATAACACTAGAACAATATAAAGACAAAGGTGGCTAAGAATCATACATCTTGAAACCTTATAGAGAATGTTATACTACCAAACTCCCAAATATATAAAATATAGGCCAAGAACCATACATCTTGCCCTGGGTATGAGGTAACCTTTCCATCCCAAAAGAGCATGAAATTACACATCTGCTCGGTAGAAAATTACACATCTGCCATAAACAAAAACCAATGCAATTACACTACTCTAGTGCTACCAAATCACATAGCATGTAAAATGTAGAGGCAAGTAGAAAAGTATGGTCAAAATTATACAATATTACCATATCATACAAAGGACAACATAAACTTATAAACATCCACTTCAAAGTGGGCACATATAATTATATGAGACAAACATGCACCAAGACATAAGAAAAAGAGTCCAAGAGAATATCCACGATCACATGATCAATAACAAATAAGGTAGTTCACATGAACTATGATTTCAAAAGATAAGAGCAATGTGTATAGGCTATTGTCCATAGGACCAAGAGAAAGAATAATATAGGTTAATTTCTCAAAAAGAATAATAGGGGATACAACATACCTTTCTTCATAGTCTATACAAGTCCAAGATAGATCTAGATACAAGTCTAGGTCTCCAAAGCACCTATTAATCATGTATGTGAAATTAGGGTTAGATTTACATTGATTCCATAAACCCTAAAAACCACCTTTCTCTTATATGTGAATTAGGTTTTCAAAATCATGCCATATTTTAGTTTATATTTTTCTAAGTCCAAAACATATTTTATTAGATTTGTATGACTTATAAATTATTAGTTATGAATTTTACAAGTTATTAACTTATTTTAATAAATTCATTAAAATCACATATTTTCATGATTGGATTTGATCAATGAAACCAGTACCATTAGATATACCTTATTTTTCTAATTTTAGAACATATTTTATTTTATTTTTCTGAGCTAGGAATAATTTACTACAAATTTTGTAAAAATAGACCAATCAGAAAACTCCACGTTGGCACCAGTTATGGTCCAAGATTCTGCCGAGATGGCCCTATCCACCTGTGCCATCTGGCTCGGGCCCAAAGAGATCTAGCGCATGGCTCTCGCTATAAAAACAAAGGAGGTGGGCGAAAGACGGAACTGCCATTTTTCAGAAAAAAACCAAAACATAGAGCAAAAGGGACAGACTTGTAAAGCAAATTGAGGAGATCGTCTCCCCCAAATCACCTGTGACATTTCTGATGTCGGGGAGTCACATCATGAATTGCAGGAAACAAACTTGAGCATTGAGGTAAGTGGAAAAAAGGGGTTTTGAGGTTGGATACCTCACTATAACAGGAATTGGTGTGGTGCGTTGACTTATCAGACCTTGAGGAGTTGCTCCTCATCGCCAACAATGAACTCGGCTAACAGGAGTTGTTGGGGGTTCATTGCAACCTGTGGACGATTCCTCAATCGTTAAGAATCAGCCACAGTGTGGTCAGGAGGACGAAGGCATTGGCTTCGAGTGACCAAAATCGAGCGTCCAGCACCGATTACAGCTCATGAGAAGGCCCTGACCTCAACGTCAGAAGCAAGGTTGGCGCTGTCGGTAGGCTGGGTAGGGTAACTATGCTCAAAGCAAAGCAAGACTGATCCAGTAGTGAGAAACGAAGCTGGGTCGCCGGGTGGATGTGAGAGAAGGATTTCCTAGGAGTCCGATGCCCTAGGATGGTGAGGAGAGGCGAAGAGGAGGAGAAATAGAGAGGGAACAAGGGAGAGGTGCAGATGGTTTTCAGAGACGATAGGGCAACCATAGAACCCTAGATTTTATAGGGTTGTCAAATTTGGGAGGACACCAGGAAGGTGAGGGAGCAAAAATTGGAAGGAAAGGATGGAGGGATAGGGTGATACGGTCACAAGAAAATCGGAGAAGCATGTCTGTTCGTCCTGTGAATTGGGCGAACCGAGGTAGGAGAAAAGAACGGAGCTGCCCGATCTAATCCAACGACCCATATTGGCCCGTGCTTTGGCAAACAAAAGAAACCCACATGACAACCAAATAAACGGGAAACCTTATTCGAATTGGAATCTAAATCAAGCGAATCATTTACATTATTTTCTTTTTTCTCTTTCTTCTTTTGAGGGTGAAAACGAGTCCTAAATTAAATAAAATTTATACATAGGCTAATTAAGGCATGTAGATTTCGATTATGCAATTATTTTTTCCTTTATGCAATTATTTTTTTCTTTTGAGAACTTTTGATGTGTTAAATAAATCAAATCATGTTTTCTCTTTCTTCCTTCATTAATAACTTTAAGATTCTCCAAATTTTCCAAATTTTATGAAACTTCATCCACAAGTCATATTTAATGTGTTGGATATAAATTTACTATCAATTTTATGTGTTGGAGTTGTTTGAGCATTTACTTAATATTTTGAAGGTTATACACACTTTCTCTCTCATGATTTCACCTTTTAAGCTAACTTTCTCCAAATTGGATGAAAATTCACCCAAAAGATATATTTAATATGTAGATTACGAATACAATATTTTTTTCCTCTTTTTGAGTCTTTTTTTTTACATTTTGGGGAAAACTTAGATCTTCTCTTTCCAAAAAGAATTAAATTAATTATTATTATGTGAATAATGTGAAACTTGACTCCCAAGGTAATTGAGACCCAAGGAGCACGATTTTTAACTTAGATTTTACTTTTGGGATTTCTTTTTATGAGATATGTCATATGGCCCATTAGTGGCCCATTATCCAAAACTATTCATCCAATTAAGTTCTTTGACTTTTATTACCATCCAAATGAATCATATGTGACTATTAAGCACAAATTATCATGTATTCCATTATTTGTCTCACATGACATATTTTATGGGTCCATTATAGTCCTAACACTAATGTGAGAACATTAGGGTATATTAGGGTCATTTATACATGCATTATCTCATTAGGTTTATACAAAACATCTTTTATAATCTAACCTCAACTTTATTTGGCTCAGCCCAAAAGGTCAAACTTCTAGAGTAGGGTTTGAAATCTAGTATTTTACACTACCCATATCACCAAGGTGCACCTCCTTTTCCAGAAGCCCATCACTGAAGAACTCCATAGTTAAGTGTGCTCAGGTTGGAGTAGTACTAGGATGGGTGACCAGTCGGGAAGTTGACCCCGACTTGTGCGTGAATGAGGACAATGCGCGCATTTAAGGCTAGTGATGATTTGTGGGGTGATTCGTCATTTTTGAAACTCTACTATAGCCTATGGCAGTAGACCCCGGTGTTACACTTACTATTTTGAGAATACATACAAATTTTTTTTTAATTTCTGCTGCCTTATTCTGTGCCCGTATTTTTCAACAGTTTCTTGATTTTTGATGTATAAGAAATGACTTAGTCTTGTTCCTTTTATAGATGCACGTAGCCACTCAAATTGACAAACAAACAACCAAGCCTCCTTCAACAATTATTGGGTGTCAAGTTCCCAAACAAAATAGTTCTTTGGATGCATCCAAAACAGAACGAATGAGACATAACAACTAGATGATTTTTGACTAAATTTAATTTAGAAGAATTAATGGTTTGAATAGCCTAACACAATTATATTTTTCAAGACAATCAAAGAATGAAAAATTGTGCATCTTTGGAACTCCAAACAACAAAATTAAAATACCATAAAACAAAAACAAAAATAAAAAAAATCATTTAGTAAAAATGTTAAATCACAGTACGCATGGAGCCGGACTGAACTGAGTGAGAGGTTTGAAATACAATTAAAAAGGTAAAATTTGTCTCTCTATTAAACGACGATAAAAAATATATTAAACAACGATGATTATGTTTTGAGATAAAAAGCAGTTGTTGTTGAATTTTAAGCCGTTGACTCGTGAGGAGGACCGGTTGTCAATGCACCCCGGTCCCCGCTTGTTGCTGTTACTCTGATAATCATTAAATAATTTAGCATTTGTTTATTTCACGGGGTTTCTGTGTTGCTACTAGACCTGTCAAACGGGTGGATGGGTTGGGTTTGGGTTGGGTCGTTGCGGGTTTGGGTCTCGCGGGTGCGGGTCAAAAAGACCCAGTTCTAAACGGGTGGAAGAAAGATAAATCCAAACCCGACCCAGCGGGTTGCGGGTTGCCCGTGGGTGCCCATATAAAATAAAAAAAAATTACCATGCTAATATTTGTTTACATAAGATATGGCACAAAGAAATAACATTGCCATGTAAACCTTTTTCATTTGTCCAAAAATTTTCTATAAGAAGAGCATCAAACAACAATACACCCATGGGCATGAATTAATTACCAATATTGTATTGATGCTAGAACAGCAAATATAATACAGATTTTAGAAGCTCAAGGACCATCTATACCAAACAACTAAATATCAACTGAACAACGTATATTATGAAGGAGGCATCCAAATGAGATGGGGTATAAATCGGAGAATTGAAAAAATACTAAAACTTTGGCATGTTCCAAACAGCAACTCCACATTCTTTTATTATACAGTATGAAGATGAACAACTAATAACTCGACGCCCTTTTTAATTTTCAATATGAAGATGATACAACCAACAATTCCACACCTTTTTAATTTGTAGTATGACGATGACACAACCTTATGTATGCCTCCCATTGTCACAAAATAATACAAAAGAATAAATTTTACAAACTATTTAATGAGTAAAAAATATTATAAACCAATCTATGTGTTTTGTTAACTTGGTTGTGGTTTAAAATTTGAGATAAGAGTACAAGACACATTTAATATTACCTATTACTAGACTTCAAATATATATATATATATATATATATAAATATATATATATATATAGAGAGAGAGAGAGAGAGAGTCAGGCTAGAATACACTCGAGTGTACGGATCGCACGAATACACTCAAGTGTGTTTATATAGCAAGAGTATTTTTTGCAAAATGTAAACCATTGATCTTCACCGTCATACGATAACTAGGCTACATATAAATTTTGAGCCCATTTGAATGAGTGTAAGTCACTCATCTAAGGGCAACAAAATCGACGCACGAAACTAATTTGAAATGCATAATTTTTGCGGTCTTCATAACATGAGCTATACATATCCAAATGTGCTCAAATTTTACGTATGAGTTATTCACAAGATGTTTAAGAAGATCAACGGATTAGATTTTCAAAAAAAATATTACATCATGAAAAACTACTTGAGTGTATTCCGCTCTGGATACACTCAAGTGTATTCTAGCCTGACTCTATATATATATATATATATATATATATATATATATATATATATATATATATATATATATATATATATATATATATATATATATATATATATATATATATATAGATATATATATATATATAACCTATTACTACCAAGTGGTAGTGGCTTGGACGCAAACGCACGCAAGTGTGGCAAGTTTCGTATATGCAACATGTGTATATTTTTTTACTGATAACTAAATCTTATATAATTATTTTTATTAATAAAATCAGTGTAATAAAGTGGGTCACCCGCGGGTGCCCGCGGATTGTCCATGAAACCCGCTAGTTAAATAGGTGGGTATGGGTGTGGGTGTTTTTGAGCGGGTGGTAAATTTTAGGACCCAAACCCAACTTAAACCGGTCGACCAATGTGCATCCGCGGATTTTGACCCAGTTTGACAGTCGACGGCAAAGAGAAAATCCTACCCTGAGCCCGTGGAATTCAAACTGGAACGTAATAAATGCAGATGTTCCTATTACATTGCTGCGAAACCACACGGACGTCGGTAGTATAGGAGGCCTCCTATAGAAAATGTATAGGAGACCAATCAATTCCCGACACCTGGCCACTCCCCCACCACCATCCAAAACAAAACACAATTAAAACAATAACTCCCCTATTATCTTTCTATACCTTCCCGTAAAAGCAGCCCAACAGACTCAAGGACTCGTGCCACGTTCTTCTTTTGGCGACGAGTTCTTTTGCTGCTTCTTTTGCTGCGAAGAGTTCTTGCCGCGTTCTTCTTCTCGGACTGAAGCACTCGTGCCCAAAAGTTGCCGTCCGGTCACTTCCAAAAGCATTGTCCGTCGAGTAGGTTCTCAGTTTCCGAACACCAATACTAGAGGCCAAGTTTATCTCTGTCGGTGTATTTGTTTCCAGCAGTTCACACGGTGCGTTAGCTTTTTTTGTGATTTTTTTTGTTTGCTTCATATATTGTTGTTAGTTTTTTGTTCAGAAGTTTCTACTGCTACTGATTTGTCAAAAATGCATATACAACTTCACAATATGATACCGATAATTTAACGATGATCTTTGTTAAAACTAACAAGTGCCTAATTCAATTTAGTCGGTGCTTGAGACACTCTCTGACGTTTATGCTTTCAGTATATTATGTCTTAAAGAGCAGGCGATACAAGTAGAAATATTTTAATTGTAATACAAGTAACTAGTTAATTTGTGTTTTTTTAAGTGAAAGCTATGTTCTTTTATGACAATGCTTTTACACAAAATATTTATATTTGTAGATTTATCAATGGAAGGGGGAAATGGTTTTGCAGATTTTGTCGATCTAGAAAATGAAACAAATGTTATCAACTTAGAAGATGATGCAGGTGTTGTTAATCTAGATGATGATCGCAGTAAGGATGGAGATACAAAAGTTGATTATGTGCCAAAAGTTGGAATGACTTTCAATTCACACGATGAAGCCTTTGAATTTTATAATAAATATGCTAGAGTGAAAGGGTTTAGTGTGTGGAAAGGACATACCCAAAAGAATAAAAATGATGATATAATCACTCGTTTTTTTGTGTGCAATCGGAAAGGACACAAGGCAATTCACAAAATACGCCATACAAAAAAACCACATCCGAACGAACACACAAATTGTAAAGCCCGCATACAAGTAAGAGTTGATGAATTTGGAAATTGGCATGTAACTGGGTTTGAAGATCAACATAACCATCCTTTCATTAGTCCAGATAAAGTTCATGTTCTGAGATCACACCGAGGAATTTCTAAAGCACAAAAAGTATTATTTGATCAATTATAAGATGCTGGAATAGGCCCATCAAAAGCTTTTGACTTTGTGGCAGAAGGGGTTGGAGGAGTTGAAAATGTTGGTTTCTTACAAAGTGACCATTACAATTATCTCAAGTCAAAGAGACAACGTGAAATGGGTGCCAGAGAGGTACAATTATTTCTTAACATGTTAAAGAAAAAGCAAGAAGAAGATTCTAATTTTTTCTATGCTATTCAAATAGATTGTGATGGGCAAATTGCAAATATATTTTGGGCGGATGGAAGGTCAATAGTTGATTACAATATACTTGGTGATGTTGTATCATTTGATACTACATTTAATACTAACAAATATTGCCTTCCATTTGCTCCACTAATAGGTGTAAATCATCACAATCAGATCATTCTATTTGGAGCAGCACTGTTGTTAGATGAGACTTTTGATTCATTTATATGGTTTTTCAATACATTCTTATCAGCTATGTCTGGAAAAATGCCTAAAACCATATTTACAGATCAATGTGCAGCTATGACTAAGGCTATTAGGACGGTAATGCCAGACACCTGTCACCGTCTATGTTTATGGCATATTAGACAGAATGCAGGGAAGCATCTTTCACATATTATTCAGTCTCATTCATCCTTTAAAAATGATTTTTACAAAGCATTATATGAGGATGGATCTTTGGAGGATTTTGAACAGAATTGGGAAAATATGTTAAAAAAATATGGGGTTGAAGACAACAAATGGTTACAAGATCTATATGCAATTAGACAAAAATGGTCATCTGTCTACCGTAGAGACTCTTTTTGCGCTACACTAACAACAACACAAAGGTCTGAAAATATAAATGGGCATTTAAAAAAATTGTTGAACCGTCGTCTAAACTTATCTGAGTTTATGAAAGAATTTGACAAGTTTGTGGAGAAATTCAGAAGAAAAGAACTATTTGAAGATTATATTTCTAGATCTACTCATCCTAATGTGTATAATAGTGAGGTTCCCTTTCTGATGAAGTCTTCTGAGATATACACTAGATACATCTATGAATTGATAGAAGAAGAATACAAAAAACAAGGCTATTGCCTTTGTGAAGTTGTTGGCACTGAAGATGGATTGAGTCTATATAAAGTTACCCATCCTACTAAGATGAAAAGTGTATTTGTAAAATTTCATCCTACATCTCAGCTTACAACATGCTCGTGTATGAAGTTAAACTTCATGGGAATTTTGTGTTGGCATGCAATGAGGGTACTATTCTCAAATGGAATATTTACTCTTCCTGAACATTTTATATTAAAACGGTGGACCAAATATGCAAGAGATGGAATGCCAACTTCTAAGACAACGATTGATTTGGACTCTGAAGGAGAAGAATCATTGGCTTCACGTACCAAACTGGTCACAACAAAACTACTAAATCTTGATGTAAAGTCCTCTATTTCTAAAGAAGCTGTTGACATACTTGAAAAGGAAGTAGATGTTCTTGCAGATCGTATGGATGATTTGTATCATACATACAAAAAATATGTAGATGAAGCCAACATTTCTTTGGAAAAAGATGCTTCGATTTTTATTGCTGATAGAATCACTGTGCACTACTACAGAAATGGCTTAGAAAGCCACTTTTCAAGGTGTCGGTTGTTTACATAAACCGACACCTAATGTCTACAGTGTCGGTTGATAACGTAAACCGACATCCAATCTGCTTAGGGAGCCCAGACACGGGTACCACTTTTAATAGGTGTCGGTTAATTAATAAACAACCGACACCTAAACTCAACCGCCAAACCCAAAATTCCAGCGAAAAAATTGGCTCCAAAATTTTACATATGGCGTCGGTTCATAACTAAATAACCGACACTATAGGTTTAGTTGTCGGTTTTTTTAAATAACCGACACTTAGTATAGGTGTCGGTTCATAACTAAATAACCGACACTATAGGTTTAGGTGTCGGTTTTTTTAAATAACCGACACTTATTGTCAACTTAATAGCTCACCAGCCCGACCGATTCTTCCTCTTTCCCTGTTTCATTCCCGATTGCAGCTAGTTAGCTCCGGCGATTTTTGCTCGCCCCCGCTGCTCCGCCGCCGCCGCTCTCTGCCATCCGTGCCGCCGTCGCCGCTCGGTGCTGCCGCCGCTCGGTGCTGCCTCCAGCTAAAGCTTCCGCTCGGTGCCGTCGCCGCTTGGTGCTACCGCCGCTCTGCTCCGCCAGCAAGGTAACCATTTTCTCCTCCGCCTTGCTTTTCCCTGACGGCCATCACTTTCACCCAATCCCCAGCGGCAGCACCAACATCCACACCGCCATCCGCCTCCCCAGTGCCAGCAGCCGCTCCCGCACCATCCACCACCACCCCACCCCCAACCGCCTCTACCCTAGCCCCAACCCCAACCATCGCGGCGCCGTTGGACCTTCCTCCGCCCTTCTTCTTCCTCTACCTCACCCTAGCAGTGCCCGACCTATAGAGCAGCGTCGGCGGCCAGAAGTAGAAGCTGCAGCTGTAGCGACGCCGTCCAGGAGTAGCTGGGAATGACCAACACTACCAAATGCCGCCCTTGACTCCGACTAAGAGCCCTAACTTGATGATGAACTGTAATGCACACATGTGACATGCTTGGAATGTAAATGAGGAATTGTAATACACACATGTTTAACTTGTTTCATTGTTGAGTATATTGAGAATCCTAATCACCCTTCTTTTGCTTAATGATGAACTGTAATGCACACATGTGACATGCTTGGAATGTAAATGATGAACTTTTCCCTAAATTGCCAATCATGCTTTTAAAGACATCAATAATCACCCTAACTTGAAGAACTAGGATTTTAGGTATAAGAATGACAACACATTATTTGTTGGCCTAGAAACCCATCCAAGATTTACTCATTAGGAGTAAATCTTAGATAGTCCCCAGTTTGGGACTGTTCTTGAACACCTAATCTCGCTTAAGATGTAAGTGTATATAATGTGTGTTGGGTTTTCAAGAAAATTTCCGCAGCATTTCCCCGTTTGTTCTCTAAGTACATATGTACTTGGAGAACAGCGGGGAAATGCTGCCGAAATTTTCTCGAAAACCCAATACACATTATACACTTACTAGTGAGATTAGGTGTTCAAGAATGGGATAGGTGGTACACATTTATTATATATAAGAATGACATCACATGTATTTGTTGGCCTAATCTTGTCCTAATATATACCTGTTTTTCTCTTTGATCATAGAATGGATACTTTACAATTTGAATTACTTTACAATGTGAGCTTTACAATTTGAATTACTTTACAATGTGAGCTTTACACTTTGAATTACTTTACAATGTGAACTTTACAATTTGAATTACTTTACAATGTGAGCTTTACACTTTGAATTACTACTTTACAATGTGAACTTTACAATTTGAATGTGAATTTGCATATGGCTGACCATTATCCTGATGACCGTGCTGATGACTACCGTAGGGTGAGGACATCAATGCGTCGCCTCATAATGTAAGTTTTAAAAATATATCATATATTTATATCTATATGTCCATTTATAGTTATATCTTGTAAATGTGAATTATTTTGTCAAATTTTAGGTTGATGATGCACAGGTACCAGCTGAAGCACTTGAGGCACTTGATCAACAACACCAAAAAGTTGACAAGAGAAGGGGCATCACTATGATGAAGAAGTTAATTTCGCAAAAGGGCAATGGACCCAAACTTGTTGTGGATTTTGATAATGCAGGAAATGCATGTGGTGTGAATCGCAATTCATTTATTTCATATCTTGGGTTTGTTATCCGTAGCCATTGCGGTTGTCGCTTAGATTCTTGGCATAAAGTTTCTAAGGAGAAGAAAGATTTAATATGGAGGGATTTATGCGTGAGTTATTATTAATTTGCAATTCTATTTTGTAGATTACTAAATTTTTGGATACTAGTTAATAGCAATTCTATTTTGCAGAGTATATTTGAATTGGATGAAAAGCTGCATCGTAAATGCGTGATGCAACGCTGTGGGAGAGTCCTAAGGAACTATAGGACAAATCTCACCAGAGAATACATAAAAGAAGCCGACAAGAGGAAGAAGACAGCCACTGAACAGTGGAACTTCCTGGACAAAGAAGAATGGGACGCGTTTGTCACTTCAAGACAAACTGATGAATTCAAGGTATTAGGCGTCAATCTCATTAATTAATATATGTTGTATTCACTTATTCAAGATTAACATTTAGTGTTACTAACCAAATCATTAATTTACATACTAACTAGGCCCTCAGTGAGGCACAAAGATCAAGGCGTGCACTGAATGTGCATGACCACACAATGGGTCCAAAGGGGTATGCAGGCATTTGCCAAAGACTACAGGCTGAGGCTACTGCTGCTCAGTCTGCTGATACTCAGGAGTCCTCTACCATAGGTAGCACACCTCTGCCTCGCCATGATGTCTGGATAGCTGGGAGGCAAAATAAGAAGGGAGAAATACCTAAGGCCGCAACTGTTGAGGTGGCTGCAAAAATGGTAAAATACAACTCTTACAGTAATCATTCGAATATTGATTATTTGTGTTGTTTACTTAAGTACAAATTTTTGTTTTGGCGATTAGCGGGAGCTGCACGAGCTGAGGAAACAAGGAAAGTTCATCCCTGAGGGAACAAAGGATGAATTGACAGTTGCTCTGGGTAACCCAGAGCATCCTGGACATGTTAGGGCTGCAGGCGCTGGTGTGGGCATCAAATCTTTATTTGGGTATTCCCAGCGCAAACATGTCCCAAAAGTGGGACTTTCACAAGAAGAGGTAACATATTATTTCTTTATAATGTTACTGTAAAAGAGAATTCAAAAATTAGAATTTGACGTTTCTTTTATCCATGTATAGGTGGATAAGCTATTTGATAGGAAACTCGAAGAAAAACTCGAAGAAGCAATGAAAAAGTGGCAGGCATATCAGACTGCCACTTACCAGACAATACCTACTGCAGACTCTACTCCTACTCCTACTGCAGAGGTTGGGAGTAATCCTATAGAACCACCACCTAGCACATCCACTGTAAGTATTTTTATGACATAGTAACTAGTTTTTTAATTCAAGATGATACGTATATATGAAATTGTAGTCGTTTAAGAAAAAGATGATATGTATATATGTATATAACATTCTTTACACAAAAATTTGTAGGGGTTGAAGTCATGCCGTCTAAAAAGTAAAGAATATGTCGTGGCAGAGGTGTCGGCTTACCCATCCCTACCAGGGGAAACGTGTCACGGGTCTCCAGTACCAGTTGGTTGGATTCGGGTGAGCCCGATACATATATTCCCCCAGTGGATGGATCTTCCACTGCCATATTCCCACCCCGATTGTGAAACGCTTAGTGAGGCAGTAGGCGGAGTGATATTGTGGGAAAAAACGTATGTCTTCTTTACTGAAAAGGTGCGGTAAATTTACATTACGTTCAATTATTAGTGTGTGTATATGCTGGCAGTTGATCTGAAATTTTATATATATATATATATATATATATATATATATATATATACAGGTTAAAAAGAAGACACCCACAACATCTAGGCCTCCACCTCCACCTCTTGCATTACCTAGTTGGGTTCCACAGGACCTACCTGTCCCGTTAGGTCCTAACTGTAGGGGTATGGCAGTATGGTTAGGGGAACATGATATAAACTCCCCTATAACTGTTTCTTCTGATTCAGATTCTACAGGTCAGTCATACGAAACAAAACTATTTATACAAGATATTTTGGAGTTGTTTCGATATGATTGGCTAAATACATCTGTGATAGAGCTATGGATAAGGTGAGATATTCTTTATACATCCATATACCTTGTGTATGATCTGGTGATCTGGTTTCTTATTTATTAATGCATGCGTAATTAATACATATTTTGCAGCTACTTAGACAACATATGTGCAGATTTTGGATTCGAACATGTAGGGTTTTTGATTCCATCCTTGATTAGTCTAGTACATAAAGACCCTACATCAGTTCAACAATACTGCTGTGAGGCTTTTTCAATTTTTGCTGTAAAAAAGAAGACGGTGATAATGGCTCCATTCAATGTAGAGTAAGTTTACTTTGCTTATTATAATTTGGACTTAAGAAAATTACATTTTATTGTGGATTTTGAGTTATTAATTTTTAACTTTTTTTCCTCTAGGGGTAGGCATTGGGAGTTATTGGTTATTGCCCCCGAGACGTTCACTGTGTATTATCTAGATCCTACGGGGGGTAAATTGAATACAAGATTTGGACACATAATGAAAATGGCAATATTTCGGTGAGAAATATTTCATTTTTCATATCCGTTAACATATGTTATTACATTACTATTTAATTGCAATGTTATGTGTTACATTAACATGTAGGGGTTTTGAGGAGTACAAAAAAGCTGGAGGAAAGGTCCCCACGAAAAAGAACCAGCCAATAATTTGGAAGAACATGAACGTAAGTTCCCGACTGCAATATATGTATATATTATTTATGTGAACAATGCTTAATTAGTTGTATTTGTTAATATTTTGTATGTTTGAATTTATAGTGTGCTACACAAGACAACGGATGGGCATGTGGATACTATGTCATGCGATATATGCACATGATTATCAAACATGTCGCACTGGATATCGATTGTATTGCTCAGGTATTATATAGTCTCATTAGATAATATGATCGAAATATATCAATCTTATTTATAGCTCATTAATTATATATATATATATCATTCTCTTTACATGTGTTTAAAGTTGACCCCATTACAGGAAAGGACTTACCAAATGTTAATGCTCCCTATACGATGGGAGAATTAAATGAAGTAATCGAAGAATGGGCAACAACCATACAATTAGTGGGGGCTTTAAAATATAATTGGGATCCTGATAGCGAATAATGACTAAACAATGATACTTTGTAAATGAATTTCTGAATTATAATATATGTGTAAATGTTTCTACATGTCTGGATGTTTCTACATGTGTCTGAGTGAAAATGAATGAAAGTGTTCGTTGCTATATGAATGTTTCTACATGTATGAATGTGAATGAATGGAACTACAGATTGCTAGCATGTGTGAATGTTTATAAATGTGTGAATGAATGGAACTCTTTTATTGTTAATTTTGCAGGTTTGCGGCCTGTTGTCGGCTGATATCAATGGATGTCGTAAAACCTGCAGTTCATAACTGAACTGAACAAGTTTCTCATCTTGCGACCAGCCACAGCAGGTCTGCAGACTGACAGGAAAAAAAAACAATAGGCATCGGTTATTTATAAATAACCGACACATAATGATATAGTGTCAGTTTTCCTACAATAAACCGACGTCTATTCCTTAACAACACGGTCGTGATGGACAGCACGGCCGTGGCCAAGATGGTGCGGGTTTGGGCGTCGGTTATTTGTAAAAAACCGACACATAATGTTCTAATGTCGGTTATTTGTAACAACCGACGTCTATTTCCTAATATATGGCGTCGGTTATTTGTAAATAACCGACATTGATAGTGGCCAAGCTGGCGCCCTTTCTGTGGCGCGAAAGTTTTGGGCGTCGGTTTCTTATCTAATAACCGACGCCTATTGTCCCCTGATGGCGCGCTTCTGATGGCGCGCGAAGAGTTTGGGCGTCGGTTTTGGAACCGACGCCTAATGGGTGGACTTTTAGTGTCGCCCACATAGGTGTCGCTTATAAACCGACACTAAAGGTAGGTTCTGTAGTAGTGGTGCGAGCTCCTTTAGTTCCCAAAAAGAGTGGTCCAACACGTAGATTTCAAACCGCATTTGAAAGACAAAGAAAAAAACAACCACGAAAGAATGCACAGGTTATCTTTAGGTGCATATTGTTATCATATATTTTTTATCATTACACAGTAAGAACTCCTGAAACTTTTTTACAGGAATCGTCTAGTAGGCTTCAAGCCTCAAGAAATCATAATAAGCAAAAAAATGACTTCACCCAAAGAGGTATGTTTATATTTTAGTTTTGTTACTCATTTATAAAATATGTAATTAGACAATACTTATACTTTATGACAAGATTTTTCAGGGATACTTACATGGAGTAAGCAAAATGTTTTCTGCAGATCCACAAATTATGATACACCCTCAGGTATATGTAAGATTATATCAAACTTTATAGAATGAACAACAATTGCAATTATGATTTTGAAACTATAAAAAATTATTCTAGATGGAAGATAGATATATGGAACCGCCAATTAATCCATGTGACTTCGGAGCTACTAGTTTCAGAGCTATGTTAATGGATATCGATCAAGGACGTGTTCCATATATAAACCCACAATCTTCACAATAATTACAAAGTGATCCAAATCGGTATGTAAAATAATTTTGTACTGTAATTTTGACAAGATGTTGTTAGGTTTTTTTTACTGATGAACATCTTTGCAATTCCAGTTTTTCTTGAATCAAGGTGCAACTATCAAGTAGTTGTAAATGGAAGAGTATTCGTTGTTCTTTGGAGAAAAGATGCCATCATGAAGAATGTTCTTTGTTTGATCAAAGTTATTTCAATATTCGACATGTTACAAGACAATAAACTTTCATGTGATTTTTATGTTTTTATACTTTTCTACGTTGTTGGATATGTGTATCTCTTTAAAAATTTATTCACCTAAATGTGTTTAAAACATTATTTATTGCTTGTTGAACTTTTGATGTTTCATATTTTCTGCATACTTTGATGCGTTGTACTATTCCACCTTCTGTATGTTATTTTTATATAGGCATATTTACATCTGATTGTGTTGCTTTAAATAAATTTATATGTACAATCATATGTATTTTTCTTCTAATACATCACAAGGAAAAAATGTTATAACCAAACATAATAATGAAAATATTATATAAAAATTATAAATACATACAATAAATAAAATATTTATTTGCACACTGTTGTGTAATTCGATTGTGATAAGTCACATGTACATATTTTTAAATATGTTTTAATTTAGATATAGTAAACAAAAATGTACGTATTTATAAAAAAAAGTTACAACTCGATATAGTGAATAAAGAATTTTGTTTGTACATTGGTATATAGTTTGATTATGATACTTCACATGTGTGTGCAATGAAAAATTACTTTAAATAAGGTAAATTACAATCTTATATAAAAATATTACAATTAGATACGGTAAATAAAAAAATTATCTGTATATTTTTTCATTCTATTTCGATACCTCACATGTACCTATGTATAGAAAATGTCATTCGTTATATATTTCAATTGCAATATCTAACATGATAGCTAACATGTATAAATATAAAAATATAACAATTATACACAATAAATAAAAATGTATATATGTGGGGATACTGCACTAGATGTAAATCCGATAAGTATTTTGGTGTGTGTACGAAAATAATATAATTTTACATTGTCGAGTACATACGCATACTCATATATAGTTAATTATATCATATTGTGTTGTACCCAAGTTTTCATAAAAAAATATCCATATCCAACTCCATTAATTATATCAACTTTGTACTTTATCAAAAAAAATATTGCCCAACTTTTGCAGTGTCCGGACGGCAACACTTTTGGGCATGAATCCTTCGGTCCGAGAAGAAGAACGTGGCAAGAACTCTTCGCAGCAAAAGAACTCGTCGCCAAAAGAAGAACGTGGCACGGAGTCCTTGAGTCTGTTGGGCTGCTTTTAGGGGAAGGTATAGAAAGATAATAGGAGAGTTATTATTTTAATTGCGTTTTGTTTTGGATGGTGGTGGGGGAGTGGCCAGGTGTCGGGAATTGATTGGTCTCCTATACATTTTCTATAGGAGGCCTCCTATACTACCGGCGTCCAAACCACACGCCTGGCGTTGACGAAGGCACAGGGGATGCGGAAGAAATGTCTGCTGTATTTCATTTCCCTTTTTAGAACGTCCAAACTGAGTCAGAGTTATTTTGGTTTTCCTTTCACACAACAACCAACCGTTGTTTGATTTTCAAAAAACGGAATACTTCCAGCATGAAAACAGCTAAACCAAGACGCATGGGATGACAATACTCCGCGGAGCACCATACCGGCGTCTCCATCTTTCCCCCGCGTTGCCTGCCGGATGATAGCTGAGTGGGGGAGTCGAGGAGGAAGGGGGAGAAGGGAAGGAACCAAAAGGATCCAGGAGCAGATGCGGCGGCGGAGGCAGTGGAGCTGGCGGCGTAGCCAGCTCTTCACACCACCAGGAGCTGACCTTGAGCTACATGTGCGACAACACGCAGCTGGGGTTTGGGGACAAGGATGCGGGTGCAGGGAGCGGGACGGACCTGTTGGGGTCGCTTGACAAGGCGAGGAGTAAAGGGAAAGAGGTTGCTCGCGATTTCTCGGCAGATGAGGATCATCAGCGTTGGGTTGAGAGGGATTTCTTGCAGTTGGGTGGTGGGAGTGGATCCAAGGGGCCTGGGAAGAGAGAGCTAGTAGACCAGGGAGGCGAGTGGGATGGAGAAAACGAGGGGAGTAAAGGAAAGAAACCTAAGGTTGAGCCGTTGGGCTTGTCGCTTGGTCCTCCAAGCCTCTCACTGTCGCTGAACTCGTTGCAGGGCCTCAATGGTAGTAATAGTAATGCTGGTGCTGCAATTGCCACTGCGTCCATGCTAAACAGCTCTTCTGCCGCTGGTACCTTTGCCGGACCTGGACCTGCCGCTGCAGGTGTGATTCCCACGAGTACTGGCACGGCAGCACAACTAGCCTTTGCTGATCCACAAGTCGCTGCGGGTCCAGTTTGCACAGAGCAACAACACACTTAATACAAGGGTAAGTTCCGATGACTTTTCTATGTCACACTCCTGCTCCCTTGCCTTCTCATAATCCGAGCTGCTCACTCACTCGCAACTCCACGGAGAACTACGAGTATTCCAGGGGAACTACCGATCACATTTGGTATGCAGGTGAGGGAACGAATGGATCTGTTCATAGTAGGTTCAGACCCGTTGGGGAAGGTACAAACAACAGTATAAGTTTCTCTAACCATGGTGGCTTTTCCCGAGTACTGAACAATACCACCAACAACAGAGACATAGGGAGCAGCAGTGTGTATAAAGGGACTGCCGGTTCTGACAGCAATTCGTTTTTCCCATCGGAACTGCCAGCCAGGTCCGTAAAAGATATAGGTAAAGCCACTGCTGAAAGTGGTGGGCAGAATGCTATCAATATCAGACCAGAGCTGCTGTTGAAGGAGATACTCTCGGAGTCCCTTTCATCTATCAAGAAACTACTTCTACAAGTCCCCAATGAAGCCATTCAGGCAGCAAAGGATTATTTGAAGACACTGATGAACGATCCTGAAAAGAGAGATGAATTCGCCCACCTTCAGAAGAGGCTCTTGAGGAGATCTGATCTGACGTTCCAGAGCCTCCTACATGCTCATAAAGCGCAGATCGACATCCTCGTCACTGTGAAGACTGGGCTCGAGAATGACCTCTATGGGAAGACCCCTCGCCCCACCACGGAGCTGGTCGAAGTCTTCTTCTTCAAGAGGTGTAGGAATGTGAACTGCAACATTTCCTTACCTGTCGAGGACTGCGCTTGCGATATCTGCTCCGCAAATCAGGGCTTCTGCAGCGCGTGCATGTGTCCCGTGTGCATGAGATTCGACTGTGCCGAGAATACCTGCAGCTGGGTTGGGTGTGACGTGTGTTCCCACTGGTGTCATGCTCTGTGTGGTATTGAGAAAAAACTTATCAAGCCTGGGCCTACTTTGAAAGGAACTGCAGGGACCACGGAGATGCAGTTTCACTGTCTTGGATGCAACCATTCATCAGAGATGTTTGGATTTGTTAAGGATGTGTTCCTCTGTTGTGCTAAAGATTGGGGTCTAGAGACATTGAAGAAAGAACTCGATTGCGTCAGGAGGATATTCCGTGGCAGTGAAGATGGCAAAGGAAGAGAGCTGTATCGGCAGACTGACGAGGTGCTTTCTATGCTTGAAAAGAAACTCATTTCTCCAAATGGTGCTTGCGAATCCTTGTTGCAGTTTCTCAAATGTGAGTTGATCTTGTCTTTTTTTGTTGTTGTACTTGAATCTTGGCCATTGATATCTGTTTCAGAATGGGGTTCTAGTGTTTTAAACTTGAACTGTTAAATATTAGATTGGTTCAGCCAGATCAGACTAGAAAAAACTTCTTAGATTTGAGAAAAAAAAACTATTGAGGTCTAAGAGAATAAAGAAATAAATCCAAGGAATACACAATTTATATAGAGAGGATTGGAGTCATGCTGATAAAACAAGAGAATGGTAGCCATGGAAATAAGGGTGATATTGTGTTTAACTTTGTAAATTTTGCTTGAATTTAGGACTATTTTTTAATTTATTAGAAGTTTAGTCTTTTAGATTTTGAACCGTCAGATATTGGATTTTGTCAGCTAGGATGAAAAGAGAACATGCCTTATAAAAACTTGATAGATGAGGAAAAAAAACTATTGAATAATATTGTCCTAGAAAATAGTAAAAAAACCCTACACAACTTACATACAGAGAGGGTGCATGTCATGCTGATAAAAGAAGAGAATGTTACTCATAAAAATAAGGGTGATATCTTAGTTATCAAGCCGCTCGCCTAGGCGCCCAAGGCTCTCGGTGGGCCACCTTAAACTAACCGCCCAGGCCCTCAAGACTACTGGTGGACTCCTAAGGCCTTTTAGGCCCAAGTTCAAAGACTCAAAGACCAAATCAGCATGAATTAGGTCTGAATTTGGCCAAGTTAGATCAAGTTTAGTCATCTTAGGGTAGAAATAGATCCAATATTGTCCAAATCAGGCTTCGGGCAAATTAGGTCTGACTTGGGGATCCCATGTCTGATTTGGGAGAATTAGCTCCAATTTGGATAATTAGGTCTGATTTTGCCATATTAGAGCTCATTTCAGTCAATAGCGGACAAATTGAGGGAAGCTTCGGTCTGATTTGGTCATGTGATGCCGAATTTAGGTCCAACTTAGACCAAATTAGGGCAAGCTAAGTCAAATTAGGTCCAACTTAGATTTTGTTAGGTCAAATTAGAGCCAATTAGGTGTAGTTTAGGTCATGTTAGGTGTGATGTAGGTCAAGTTATAATGGAAACAACTTCAGGATAACCAATATAAATATATCTAGTAATGTATTATTTGAATATAGCTATATATTATTTCAACTATCTATATGTAAAAAATAAAAAAAGTAGAACACATAAGCTCCCCTTTGGCGAGAAGGACTGCCTAGCAACTATGGGCGACATTTTGTGTAATTTAGTAAAAATGATTAAATTCAAGACTTTCGTATTATTATTAATTTGTATAAAATTCAGGATTATGAAAATTAATACTAGATATTTAGGTATATCATTTGAAGAATAAGTGAGGGAGAAAGACTAAGACTTGTTGTATTCGTCTGGTCCAAATCCAGCCTGAATTGGCGTTGAACTTGTGAATAGGCTAAACATGTGTTCACATCATTGCATGTATTGAACATTGATTAGTTTGAAGTTTAAACCCTATGATAAACATTCTGTTATCTTGTGAATGATCCATCATTTAGAACTCCACTAGTTTTTATCTTTAGAAGTTATGCACACAGCTAACTAATATAAAGAATTATAATATAATATATATATGCATGTGTATTCGACTGCTTGTATATTGTGCACATTTGTCTTTGTTCCTTATAACTAACCATTGTTAGCTTACCCATATTAATTTTAAATGGATGTTGTAGCTAAACATGTATTTGCATCATTGCATGTATTGAATATTGATTAGTTTGAAGTTTAAACCCCATGATAAACATTTTGTTATCTTGTGAATGATACATTATTTAGAACTCCACTAGTTTTATCTTTAAACTTATGCAGACAGCTTACTAATATAAAGAATTATAATATATATATATATGCATGTGTATTCGACTGCCTGTATATTGTGCACATTTGTCTTTGTTCCTTAAAATTAACCATGGTTAGCTTACCAATATTAATTTTAAATGGTTGTTGTAACTGGTCTGATCTTGTCCAAACTCTAACCAATCTAGACTTTTATTTAGAGTTTTTAAGCAGTTCAGTATTCCGCTCGGTTCAGTTGTAGCCCATTTACGGATTTGGAGTTTTGAACAGACATGCACCTTTAGGGCTTGTTTGATCGGATGCAAGAAATACTGACAGAGGAGAATATCATTATTGGAAGTGACTTAAATGGCCATGTGGGGAGTAGTAATGTTGGATATGAGAGAGTTCATGGAGGTTTTGGATATGACAGCATACATGAAGAAGGAGAGAGGATTTTGAATTTTGTAGTTGCTTATGATATGATCTTGATAAATACACATTCCAAGAAAAGAGATCCCGACCTTATTACTTTTAAGAGTGGGTGCAATTGTAGTGAAATTGATCACTTCCTTACAAGATGACTAGATAGAAAAGTATGCAAGGGTTGTGAAGTGATCCCCCGGGAAGAACTCACCACCCAAATGATCCCTCGAGAAGAACTCACCACCCAACATAGGCTGGCGGTTTTGGATGTGAATATGAAGATCAACAAAGGTAAGCATAACAGAAGTAAAGATAGAAGGATCAAGTGATGGAATCTTAAAGGAGAAAAGAAAATGACATTTTATGATAAAATCATCAAGGAGAGAACTTGGAACTTGGATTTTGATGTTAACTCTATGCGAAAAAGTATGAGCGCCTGCATAACAAAAATTGCCAAAGAGGTTTTGGGAGAGTCTAAAGGGTGTCGACCTCCACAGAAAGAGACTTGGTGGTGAAATGATGAAGTACAAAAGGCTATTAAACTAAAAGGGAGATCTATAGGAGCTTGCTCAAATTCAGAGATGATGCAACTTATCAGAGATACAACAAGTAAAGAAAGATTCTAAGAAAGAATTTCAAGAGGCAAAGTCCAAACACTTTGATGAGATATACAAGAAGTTGGACACTAGAGAAGGGAAAAAAGATATTTATAAAATGGCCCGTATAAGAGAAATGAAAGGAAGAAATTTGAGTCAAGTAAAATGCATCAAAAAGATGACAGAGTGTTGGTGAAGGATGATGATATAAAGAACCAATGGAGAAACCACTTTCATAAGCTTTTCAATGGTGACACCGTGAATATTGTAAGAGACTCAGGTGACATGAATGCAAGAAATATCACCTATACATGACGAGTTTCACTTTCTGAGGTCACGAATGCTTTAAAAATATGAAAATGAAAAAGGCATGTGGTCCAAACAGTATTCCCGATGATGTATGGAAGAGTATGGGGGATCAAGGAGCTGTGTGGTTAACAAATTTCTTTAACAAGATTATAGAGATAAAGAAGATGCTAGATGAATGGATAAATAGTACTATTGTCCCGATCTATAAGAACAAAGGAGATGTTCAATGCTGTACAAACTATAGAGGTATCAAGTTGATGAGTCACACTATGAAGCTTTGGGAGAGGATTATTGAGCAAAGGCTAAGATTTATTACACAAATATCAGATAACCAACTTGGTTTTATGTCAGGAAGATCAACAACTGATGCTATTTTTTTTATAAGGAGGCTTATAGAGAAGTATAGTGAAAATAAAAGAGATCTTCATATGGAGTTTATTGATCGGGAAAAGGCCTATGATTAAGTACCCATAGAAGTGTTACAGAGGGTTTTACATAAAAAGAGCGTGCCTATCCAATACATCGACCTAATTAAAGACATGCATGATGGCTCAAATGCAAGTGTTAGGAATCCCATAGGAGAGACAAACTTTTCCTATCACTGTTGGGGTACATCAATGATCAACACTCAACCTGTATCTATTTTTTCTTGTCATGGATGAGTTGAAAAAGCATGCTCAAGATAATATCCCTTAATGCATGTTATTTGCTGATGATATTGTGTTGATTGATGAAAGAAATGATATATTGAACGATAAAGTTGAACTTTGGATGAATACATTGGAATAAAATGGATTTATGATCAATAGAAGAAAACTTAAATATATGCATTGCAATTTAGCCAATCTAGAGTTGTTAATAGTAGGATCAGGTTGAATGGAATGGATGTACCAATATGTGATAAGTTTCGTTACTTTGGCTCTATTATTGATAAGGAGGGTGAGGTTTGAGACGATGTTTGCCACATGATCACAATAGGATGGTTGAAGTGGAGGAGTGCAACTGGTGTAGTATGTGACCAGAAGATCCCTCTCAGATTAAAAACACAAGTTCTACAAAATAGCTATACGACCAGCCATGATATATGGGAGTGAATGTTGGGTAGTAAAGAAACAAGGTCTCAACAAGATGAATGTGGATGAAATGCATATGCTGAGATGGATGTGGGGGAAGATGAGAAAGATCATTTAAGGAATGACTATATCAGAAACAAAGTAGGGGTGGTGAGCGTTGAGGACAAGTTGCGTGAAGGCCGTCTACGATGGTATGGTCATGTGCAACACAGACTGAAAAGCACACCTATTCGAAGCAAGGTTATTGAGTCAAGCACAACTAAAAGAAGTAGAGGCAGACCTAAATTATCTTGGGAAGAGCTTATAAAAAGAGATTTTGAATCTTTATATCTTGATCAGAGTATAACTCCTAATAGAGTTGATTGGAAAAGAAGGATCCATGTAGCCAACCCCAACATGGTTGGGATTGAGGGTTACTTGATGACGATGATTAGGAGACTAATCTATACTATATAAGAAAGCCCACGTAGGGGGTTAGATGCAATTTTATCCATTATTTTTTGAAATTACATATTGGTTCTTGTATGTGTAAACCACACTTTTGTCTTTAGTTTTTAAAATTATATATTTTATTAGGAGACTCATCTATGTATACTATATTATAAAGCCCACAAAGAGGATTGGATGCAATTTTCTTCATTATTTTTTGAAATTACATACCGATCCTTATGTATGTACACCACATGTTTGTCTTTAATTTTTAAAATTATATATTGTATTAGGAGACTCATCTATCCTATATAAGAAATCCCACAAAATGGGTTGGATGCAATTTTCTCCATTATTTTTTGAAATTATGTATTGGTCCCTATGTGTTGAGAAGTCTTATTAATATATGTATTGAACATATTCATTGCATCTTATTTTCTTAAACTTCACCCTCTAAATTACTCATTGTAGTGTACTAAGGCACCTGTGCTATGCACGGGTTTATGCCTAGTGAAGAAGGACAATGACATTGTGCAGAGTACAAGAACATGGTTTGCACAGGGTGGTGGGCTACCAGATTGACAGTCTTGCTGTTGAAACAAAAGTACCTGAACCAAAGGCCAAGTATTTTTTTACTATAAACCCTTAGATGTACTATAATTGAAAGCTAATGACCATTTTACATGATGTTTTGGAAAAAAAACATCCATTTGGTAAGATGTATTTGTAAACCAGGATGTAATGCAGGCCATTGTGATGTCAGTAAAATAGAGTGCATGAAATAATGTCAGCAACATGTTTGTGCCACATTTTGGGCCAACTTTTGGGAATCAAGAATCTGAAATGAGAAATGCAACTAAAATTCATCAAAGACCTTGTTTGAAATCTTTTGTGAATTTTCTCATTGAAAATATCATCTATGTCAAACTTATGTTGAAGTACTAGACTAATTTGAGAAAATTTGTAGGGATCTCCCTTTGAGTTGGAATTATTCATAATAATTAGAGAAAGTTCTTAGACCTAAACCCGAATTACAAGGAAAAACAATGGATTGTAACGATCAAATGGGAAGAAGAGCACATTTATCCTTTGCCCCATAAAATCTTAGAATCAAACCCCACATTGAAAATAATACCATAAATTGATTCATCAACAATCATTAACAATCTACTTCGACAAATCATTCCCATTTCAAGTTGGTACACCTAAATTAATTCTTACTATTTATATATAGTCCACTTGACAACAAGTTGTATTACATAAACCAATCTAATTTGATGTAAAATTCTACTTGGAAAAGAGAGAGTACATACACAAATATAATATGGAAATGTTATGGAAATCTTCTCATAATAATTTGAGTACTACAAGGAAATCCATTTCACTTCTTCAAAATGAACCTCACTGAAAACTCATGGTGATTAGGGAACCTAACTACACGAACTCATCGTTTTACTTGAAACTTAATCCTATTACTCACCTCAAAGGGATTAAAACTCATTTATTCATCATATGTGCATATCTGATGCAGACATATATACTGCAATTTGTCTATATATTGAGTATAAATCCATTGTTGACTTGCATGATGTTGTACTATATTTGAATCAATTAATTTCTAATACAAAGTTAATCGTTCGTGCATGAATTTCATCATTTTCCATCAATTAATACAATTATTTATCCATATATATATCTATATAGTTATTATAACATATAGTATTGATGGATGGATTTCATTATAAAAAATTAAATATTTTTTAGTCGATACATTGACCACACTTATCGATGTACTTACCCAACAACAATAGACTAGTGCAAAAAAAAATTGCTAGTGCAAATTTAGTACTTCCATCATACAACTCATATCTATACTACTATAAAAAGAGGGAGTTTTTCAATTAAATTAAAAAAAATAGCCACTAGCCAATCAAAAAGTTTTATTTCAAAATGGAGCATTCTCCTTGACTCGCTCTCTTCTCTCCTTTTTTTATGAAGATTTTCTACTTTTATTTATAATTTTTTCTATCACACGATCAAATCCCCCCTCTCTTCTACGCACAATCTCCCTTCATAAACTGCCACTCTCTCTTTCCGACTCTTTCCCTCTTAACCTTTTCCACCTATTCTTCCACGTTTTCTCTACTTCTTTTCATTTTTCAATCTTATCTTTTTGGCCACCACTCCACAACTCACGTACTCCAACTTTTTTCATACCGACCCACCTTGCCTCTTTAGCTACCTCTCTTTCTTTCCTTAAAATTGTGTCTCCCTTCCTATTCTGCATTTGAAACTGCAATAGGTCATTCTGATTTCAAAATTAAAACTCAATCAACCTTCCCGCTCCCCATAACCTACTTTCTTCCCTCTTTTTCTCAATATTTTTGTTATGCCTAATAATACCCACTATCTCATCTCGGCCCACTCTCACGCTATAATTCCTTCGGTATTCTACTCCTCTCCCTCTCCCTCCCTCCTAATCCCATAAAAAACGGTTCCTCATTTATCTCCTATTTAACCACAACTGATGAAACTTTTCTTTTAATTATAAACAACAAACAATTTTCCTATAAATCAGTCTCTCACTCTCCCGATTCCTCTCCTCTTAATCCGCTCCTCTCAACCGCAAGTCCCCACAAAGTAATGTGTTTTTTTAGACTAGTAAACACACACATGCACATGCATGTGGACATCTAAAGTTATCAATTAAAATTAAATCATTAGTTAGTATTTGCAAAATCTTGAATAATATTTTAGAAATTAAAATGTTTGGCATAAAAATTACAATTAGACTTGTGATGATGCATTTTCATCGATTCATGTCAAGTATAATTTAATTGTAACATAAATTTATTTTTCAATTAAAAAAGATAATACAATTTAAATGATCTATTAATGTAAGCGCTGAGATGCAGATATTGCTACATTTGTATGTGAAAATGGAATCTTCATGTTTCAACCCTTTTTGTTAAATATCAATAAAATATTATATATGTACTTTTTAGATGGAATCCATCATCTTAACATAAGAAGATATTGACATCCAATGTCTATGGGATTTTAACCCAAATTTGTTATGGAAAATAACAAACCAATAAATTATTATGTAAAGTCAACCCCACTAATCCTTAAAAAAATTTGTTATGTAAAATAATTTATTATGTAGAAGTATGTCCATTTTATTTACACTATCAATGTATCTAATTCAAATAATCATATATATCAATATTACAAATATTGTCTTATACCTGCATATAATAATTAAAAAATTATATTTGGTTTTCTTAACATGATTAAAATTATAAGTATAGTTATAGTATATGTGTTGAAGCTTTTACCAATATTTCATCTTTATTAGGAATCACCTAATAAATCATTCTACACACTTTACCGGCAATTAGTGGTGTAGTACAACACATATTTATTATCATGTGCACTATAATAAATCCTAACGATACATATGTATCTCTGAAAAATATATTAGCTTTTGTAAAAATATAAAATGTGAAGAAGAATTATTCTCACGATGACAATGTTGGATCTAATAACTTTCTACCCATAAAACCATTATGTGACCTTTGGCATGTCAAAAACCCCCATTTATCACATGAATTACACCATTAAAGGAATCAAACATTGTTTCATAATAGGTTGTTTGTGTGGCTTATTTATCCTACCATTTTGATTCTTATCCACTCAAAGAGATTGTCTAGATATATAACACAATGGGAGGACAAAGATATATGTTGCCTTATTCATGTCATATGTATATCTTCATGTTCAAAATAAAATTTCCACAAGCAATCACAATTTGAATTTTTCAAGTTTATTAGTCTAAACAACATCTGAAAACAAGAGGTTCTTTAAATAAATTGCAGCTTACTGACCTAGACGATATGCACAATATAAAAATGTTCATTATATTTAAAAATACAATGTCTATACAATTTATTGTAGAGAGTATGAAAGAAGGTGGAGAAATAATAGAGAATGAGATTTATTGTTCTAAAGTAGAGAATAGTATAATTTAAAAGGGAAAATAGTTGATAGTTAAGTAGAATTAAAGACAAAGATGTGATAATAAACAAAAATGGTTTTAATTTTATCCAAAGAGATACTATCGGAAAGGAAGAGCATGTGGTACAAAGAACAAATATTAGTCAATGAAGAGATGGGATTGAACTTCATTTGTTAGCGTGAGTTAATGTGTTGTTGCGTTTTATACATGAAACTTCACTCTTTGGAAAGGTTGGTTGAGTTTTTATTGGATTAAGATAGAATAGGAACGTAGGGTGTAAAATTTGTTGTCCCTAATTGTTGTTATATAAGTGTCTCTTTAAATCTAATCCGTTGGGACTTTAACATGTTGTTCTATTTTTTAAGAATAAAATATCTTGATCTTGAAGGTAATATTTAGATGCCATTGATGTATTTTGACCAATGAAATTACTTTTTGTATTAAACACGTGACTGAATAAGCAAGCTTGTTTCTACTACTATTGAATTTCCAATACCTAATCACCATTTAGAATAAAACAATTAGAATTAAATAGAAACAATTGTCAAGAACTCGCCCATGATAATACCGATTGGGCATGGAATAAAAATTTCCAAACATCAAATTTGGTTCTATTAACCAGATAAGTAAGGATGATAATTTGTTAGAAGAGAAATAAGTAATGAGGATGTATGGTTTTGAAAATTATTCTGTCTGATTGAGTTGACATTTGCTAAGAAAATAAAATGACATGCGTATAGATCTTACAAACAAAATTTGATTTCCATAGAAGTATAAATGTTGACAATAATGAATTCATTCTTTAAGCCACTTGGAACACATATTCTGGGCACACATAATAATCTCTTGTGGAATAGTAAACATTAATTATATGTTAGTTAATTAAAAAAATAGGAAACAATATTGTAGGAATTTTTATGATTCTAAATTTGACATAGATGGTTGTTAGAATTATACTTATAATGTGGACAAACGGAAGTAACGATGGCTTGACATTACCTTAGGACTGGCCTTGATGACCTTCATTTAAATGGATAAAACGAACGTCATCATGATAGTGTACACGTGCAACATCTGAATAGATACCATCACAATTCATTAGTTACAGACCATATTAACGGAAGCCACAGATAATTACTAATTTTAAAATAGCAAAGGGCCCACTTACAAACATTCCAGTCGTCTGAGAACCTTTCTGCGTTGTAGGTGTGGACGGGGTCATTGTAGTAAGGCTTCATCCACATCATGGCTATGACCTTCGACTTGGCATAACTGAAAGAGGGTATAGTTCTTATGCCAACATGTAAGGCGGCAATGGGTGCTCATGGAGTATGTCTTCCCCATTGTTGGCATTGCAGTAGGTGGCCCGGTATTGAAGTGATGCAGTTGTAGAGGAGCATATAAAGCAGAAACAACTAATGCATGTTAGAAAGGGAGTACAAGAACAGATGTTAATGACGTTGAAACTTCTCCAAATCATGCTAACACAAAAAGAAAGATCGGATAAACACCTCATTCAGCTGTGAAAGATAATCTCGAATGCTACATAATGGAGAGTATTTATGTGTCAAATATATATTTATCACACATGTGATCTAAATAAGAAGGAAAGAGAAGACAAGAAGAAATAAGAAGCAATGTACCACAAGAACTGAAACTTGCCAACGTAAACAGTCAATCCTCTTACCATTCTCATGCTTTGGTATCTGTCTACCAAAACTGAAAAAAGTACATTCTCATGCTTTGGTATCTGTCTACCAAAACTGAAAAAAGTATTTATGTTATATGTCGTGTAGGAGAACAAACTGATTACAGCGACTGCAACATCAGTACTATTCTCCATGAATGCTTCAGTTTCTGAAAAGAAGGTTTTAGCGATAGTGTACTACATGGAAGGAAAGGGATTCCCGAACCAATCACACATGTGATCTAAATAAGAAGGAAAGAGAAGACAGGAAGAAATAAGAAGCAATGTACACCAAGAACTGAAACTTGCCAACGTAAAACAGTCAATCTTCTTACCATTCTCATACTTTGGTATCTGTTTACAAAAACTGAAACAAGTATTTATGTTGTATGTCGTGCAGGAGAACAAACTGATTGCAGCGAATGCAACATCGGTACTATTATCCATGAATGCTTCAGTTTCTGAAGAAAAAAAAAAGGTTTTAGCGATAGTATACTACAAGGAAGCAAAGGGATTCCCGAACCAGTATGAGATGTGGGGGTCGTGTTATTATGTGTGGGTGAGAAATATTTTTTAGGAGGGACGTGCGAGTGAGAGAAGATGTGCGGGCTACCGGAATGAGGAAATGTGAGCGGGAGTGAGGGGAGGCAAGAAACGTGGGGTGGTGAGTAGGGGGTTAAGAAAGATAATTGAGTACAGATAAATAAATTTGATATCATTAAGCATGAGATTTATTTATTAATAAATACATAAGTGTTCACTTAATGACTCAAAGAAACTGTTCCGTACTTTTCTCATGAGGATCTGTTCCTTTCAACCGTAAAACCTTTTCTATATTATATATAAAAGATGTATCATTATATTCAATAATTTATATGTGAATATTAATGGTCTGTGGAAAATATATTGTTCATGTGGTACTTCCATCTGCTTTGTTGAATAAGATACACGAAGTATGAGGCACTTTGTTTTGTTGTGTAGTTTGTTGTGTTTGTTCGTTGGAATTTGAATTTACGCTGAGAGATAAAAGATAGGGAGGCTAGTTTTATTGGAAGATACAAATATGGAGATAATGGGAGTAGTTGGTTGGAGTAAGCACGAAGAAAGGAGAGGATCCACATTTTCCGCTTGCGTGTTTGCGGGAGGCTGTGATGGTTATGAAGTGATCACGGTTTTCAGAAAAAACGTGGTGATAGCAGATTTGAATTTCAAAAGGTTGTTCAAACTAAATCATTTTTTTGAAGTAAAAAAAGTTGAAAAAACGTGAGAGCATCTTGAGTGAAGGAGAGTGCAACCTTTTGCCACGTTGGCAAAACTGTGGTATGTGATTGGTCAATATAACTTTAGGCGGGTGTATTTGAATTGCCTGTAAAATCCGCTCTTTTTATAGTAGTATAGATAAAAAAAGTTGAAAAAACGTGAGAGCATCTTGAGTGAAGGAGAGTGCAACCTTTTGCCACGTTGGCAAAACTGTGGTATGTGATTGGTCAATATAACTTTAGGCGGGTGTATTTGAATTGTCTGTAAAACCCGCTCTTTTTATAGTAGTATAGATAATAATTGTTCCCTCCAAATCTCTTATCTTTTCTCTTTGTTGGTTCCGCTTCCCACTCTCATCTCAATTCAAAACAATAATGATTACGGATGCTTTGCTTTGACTATGAATTCCTTTTCCATCAATATATATTAATCTAATTATCCCAATTAAAACCTCCACCTTTCCCCCCCTCTTACGTCCTCTCTGCAACTTCTTTTTTGTTTCTTAGGCACTTCTATAAATCCATCCACGACATGAGAGGTATGTTGCCACATCCGTTTTCTTATGCATTCCCATTCCCATAACCGCACGTCCCACACCCACTTCTAAGGTTTGTCCTCTCCCTATTCCTTCCATTCATCTTATTTCTCTTTTATCTCTTACAACAATTGGCTCTTGCTCAATTACTCAGCCTATACATTCGTGCAATGGCCTGTTACTGCTCTCTTTATGTAGATTGTCTGGGTCTTACACGAAATGATGAATTAAAGTGCGACCTTATCAATTAAAATTTGTCGTGAGCAGCCATAAGCTAATGTTTTACAGAAAATGGTTAGTTACCTAGAAGCAAAGACAAAGTTTAAAAGGGGCATTCCATGATGTCAAAAAGGCTTGGACAAAGTTTGGCATCAGGTATGTAGGAGGTTTTGTTTCATAGTTATGCTATCTAATCCACTATTTGATGTGTAGTATGTGGATGAAACTTGTACACTAATCTTGATATAAGCACAATGGTGTTAAAAGAAAAAGTTTCTTATCCCTCATTGTAGGAGATTTTGTTTCATGTCTTGATATAACTGTTCTTCCTCCAACCCTCGAAGCATAAAAAACACCTCCCCCACTCCCCACTTCTCTACTACACTAGCATTAAAGTCCCTTTTTTACTTTTTTTTCTTCTTTCCCTGATAGGTTCATGAACCGAGAAGAGACAGAGTTATAATTACAGAGATATTGGCGTCGACTCTAACAGGTTGCTTCAAATGGAATTTAGAAGGACAAAATATCAATCCATCATAAGGTTGAAATATGAATCCATCACTTCTCCTTTCCTTATTTGGAAATCTATTCTATCAATAATAAATTTTTTATTTTCTTTGTTAGATCAGATTGTCCTATTCGTATGAAGTCCTTAAAATTAAAAAATCAGCAAGCAGGGTGTAAGAAGAAAGGATAGGAGACCAAAAGACAAAACAAAATATGAATCCTTCAGAAGGACAAAATATGAATCCATCACCTTCTCCTTCCCTTATTTAGATATAATATGCTTGGTCCTTCTAATTATTTTTTTTCCAATTTGTTGACAATTTTGTATAAACAAAAATAAAATAATATTTTGTGAATATACTATTTTTTTCTCGATTTTGATTACTAAAAAAGAGACTTTGATTCCTTCTAATTCACTATGTTGAATACATAATCTTTTTTGAGATACTATTTGTTTATTCAAATTTGATTACTTTAAGAAACATGATTTGTTTGTATATCCCAAATAGGAAAGTCAACAAGTAGAAGTCCTCTTTGTTAAAAGATCATCAAAGAGAACGTAAGAAGCAAGGAAAGGAGACGAAAAGATAAATAAAATTGTGACCTTCTACTTACACGGTATGATTTTTCCTTCTAAAAAAATAAATATTATTTATTTATTTAGATTTTTATTGCTTAAAGAAAAATGTTCTGTTGTATATTTCAAACAAGGAAGTCAATAAATAGAAGCCCTCAGAATTAAAAGATCAAAAAAGAGGACGTAAGAAGCAAAGAAGGGTGACTACAAGACAAATAAAATTGTGGTCTTCTACTTACACTGTATGTTTTTTCCTTCTGATTATTTGTTTTATTTGTTGAATATTTTACACAAATAGAAATATTATATAATATTTGTTGATATACTATTTGTTTATTAAGATTTTGATTACTGAAAGAAGCAGACTTTGTTTCCTTCTAATTCACTTTTTTGAATATTTTACACAATAAAAAATAAATATAATGTTTGTTTAGATACTAAGGGCTTGTTTGCTACGACGAAGTCGGGTGCTGTTTGATGTATAAGAATTCACGGTGTATAGAATCATACCTTTTGGGCTGCAATGGTTTCGTTTGGTATTGCACCGGGTGGTTGTACTAGTTCTCTTGTGAATCGTTTGGTATCCAGCAGCCGGCATCTTTTTGTCCATCAACAACACATGAGCAGGCTGGCTACAACTGTATAAAACAGAACTGCATCCGACCATGCCCGTTTTAGGTGTGGTACGAATTCCAGGAATTTGTCCCGAAACTAGTCATTTTGTGCGTTCAAAAGCGATGTTTTCATTTTCTCAACTGCTAACCAAATAAAAATCAGGTCCTAACTCGTAGAGTTTAAAAGTAACGAACTGATCTTACACCCTACCAAAGAGGGCCTAATTGTATATTCAGATTTTGATTACTTAAAGAAATATGTTTTGCTTATATACTCCAAATGGAAAAGTCAACAAATAGAATCCTCAAAATTAAAAGATCATCAAAGAGTACGTAAGAAGAAAGGGAAGGAGATTAAAAGACAAACAAAAATGTGATTTTCTACACAGTTTACTTTTTCTTATTAATTAGTTTTTCTTCTTCACTTTTTTCTATATTTCAGACAATTTGCCAACCCTAACATTGTCAAGATTAAGGCTTAGATAATGAGAATGATTAAATATTTTACATAAATAAAGATAAAAATAACTTTATTTGTATATCCAAAATGTAGAAGTCAACAAATGGAAGTCCTCAAAATTAAAAGATCATCAGACGCAAGAAAATAAGGGAAGGAAACCAAAAAACAAACAAGATTATGGTCTTCCACCTACAATATATTTTTCACTTGTAATTACTTTTTGCACTTTATTAACTATTTTACCCAACAAAAAAAGGAAAGGAGACCAAAAGACAAATAGTATGTTTTTTCCTTCTATATTTCATTTACTTTGTTTAATATTTTACATAAACAAAAAACATAATTTTTTGTTAAAATACTATTTGTTTACCCATGTTTTGATTACTAAAAGAAAGAAGCTTTCTTTCCTTCTAATTCAATGTGTTGAATGTTGAATATATTATACATAAAAATATAAAAATAATATTCATTGAGATACTATTTGTTTATTTAGATTTTGTTTACTCAAAGAAACATGCTTCATTTGTATATCTTGAATGGGGAAGTCAACAAATAGAAGACCACAAAATTAGAAGATCATCAAAGAGGACACAAGAAGAAAGAAAAGAGACTAAAACACATATAAAATTATGGCATTCTACTTACACGACTTGCTTCCTTCTAATTATTTTTTTGACGTTGTTAAATATTTTACATAAACAAAAATAAACATAATGTTTGATCGATATGTAAGAAGCAAGGAAAGGAGATTAAAATAAATGTCAAGGAACTGAAAAAATGTCAAGGAATATAACCATTATATATTTGATGTTTTGATTTTGTTTGGAAAAAATGATAACGACAGCATATTGGACAAAGGTGTTCTAGATATATTCTACTCAGATATTAATATGGATTTTGTAAAAAAAAAAACCATTCAATATATATATGCTTTTCAAAATTGTTGGGTGATAGAAAACTAAATATTTTCATTGAGAAAGATGATAATGACATATCTCTTTTTGCTCAATTTATGAGTTGCTTGACTTTACTCATATTAAAAAATAATGATATATTTTATTATATATCAATATCCGCTATTTTTCTTAAATGAAGTGTATACATATTAAAGGATTATCCATGTAAATATAAACAAATTTAGCATGTCACGTGCATGTGCATGTGTGCGCTCACTAGTTTTAGAAATATGTCACTTAAGACCTAAACTCTTGGACAAACAAAAGGATTTTTCTATTCATATTCAGAGATGGAAAGAGAGCAAGGAAGAGAGAAGAGGAAGCCCCCATGGCACCCACATAGCAGTGGAGGTAGACTTGACTGAAAAAAGTCACCTAAAAATATTGAGAATCTACTGTGTCATGTTCAAAACTAAGATTTCTCTTTATTTTCATATTCCACCACTAATTTCATCCTTATATGTATTGATTGTATGAAGAAATCTAAATTCATGAGGAATGAAATTCCTTTCTCTCTATCCCACCATTAAATCGTTGTAATTGATATTTTATAATTTATTAATGATTGTTGAATTTAATTTCATGGAGGGAATTTAATTTTTGTCAGAATGGATTAATTACCCTATTCAATATGTTATATAGAAATCATAGTCAGAAGAAATATATTTTATCAAACTTCCTTCATAGATGCAAGTTCAAATAGCATGAAATATGTTTCACGTGTGAGGCTCTATCACTATAGACCCATACTTCTTGCAATTGATTTAGTTGTGTTTTAATACCATATAAGTAGAACTCATTGATTTTAAATAAGGTGTTATGATTTTGAAGGACTGAATACTATTGTATAATGCCTACTAGATCAAGTAATAACTAATATATGATCAAATTAAATCAAAATTGTAGTAGCAGATTGTTGCAGTGAATTCAATGTTCTAGACAATTACTCACCCTAATTTGGAATAATCAAAATTAAATGATACTTAGTTGAATTCTTAATTAATTAATTAATTAAACTCAGATCAACCTTTTTCTTATCCTAGTTGATTAGTTTTTGTTAGTAGTAGTTTCTTGTGGCCCAAATCCATGTGATTCGAAAACTCGAGACTCACTGTGCCTTTATAACTTGACAATCAGACACTTGTCTTTTACATGTGGTATTATCTTGTCAAGTTTTTGGCGTCAATTTTGGGAATTTGTGAATGAGATTCTATAGTCTAACCACTATAGACCGTATGTTAAATTATCACCTTTTTAGTCATCTTATACAATTGTAATATTAGATTAGGCATGGTTTATATTTCACTTAGACATTGTATGTCAGAGATGCATGAATCTACCTTATGAATCAATAATCACCACTGACATGCTGCAAGATCCTCCTTCACTTATACTACACCATGAGAAAACCCTTGAGGAAATTTACCATGATAATACTATATTAATGATTCATTTTGTTTTAAATAATCTATCTTATATATGAAGGTTCATTATGATTGGAGGAAATTGAAGGAATTCAGGATGTGGAGGATAAGATATTTGAATGCGAACCACCTCTCCCAAATCCTATTATTAAACCCCACTCAAAATCTCACCTACTTGGATTGATTTTGAATATGATTGTGAATTTGATGAGAAAGATGAGGTGAGTGATGAAGGAATGAAGGTGGACTCCTATTGATAAATGTATTTGGGACATGAGTGAAGGAGAGGATGATTCACAATGTACTTTAATAAAAATAGAGAGGAAGAAGAGAGTGAAGAAGATGATATTCATTTTGACAAGGTGGAGGAATTTCACTTTACTTATGACATAGTGCTTCCACCACAAGATCCATCTATACACCCCTTTATGAAGAGCCTATATAGGATATGTATCATGATGATGAATTTGAGTATTTATATGAGGATATGAATGAAAGTGAGGGAATGGAATTACTAAAAGTGGAGAAGTGTTATAGGCTAACAACTACTATAGATAGACACTTAGGAGTGTTTAGATCCGGACTACAACATGCCATCTTCACCACATAGTGTTTTGTACACGTGTTTTAGTCTAGGTCCGCCTAGAATGGGGGATTATGTGAACAACATGCTTGGAAAAAGTTGGAATGACATTTAATCTAGTTTCCCGTATCCACTTATGTTAGTTTTGTATTTGCTTTGAGTCATTCATTAGCATGTATTTTAGAAATTTTAGTACTCATGATCATTCTTTGAATTTCAATAAACCATAATCTATTCTTTTTAGATTATGCTGAACATGATATAGCATGATTAATTTTTAAGACAATTGCTATAAATCAGATAGTCTGATTCAATGAAACCCTTGGTTTTGAACAACAAAGAGCCATTAATCAGGTTCGATAATGATTTTGGAAAGTTTGAATAGGGGTGGGATTCAGGGCAGGAGGGCCTAGGGCTTTGGGATACATGTATTCTTTGACAAGAAGATAGATGATTTATCAACATAATCTCATCTGAAAACCTTCCCTTACTTCACCAAAGGACAGAGACAAAGAAAGCAATCTAACTTCTTATAGTTTTGTAATTTATTGAAATAAAGGGGGTTCAAGTCCACTAGATCAAACATGTACTATTGGTATTTAATGGATTTCTCAGGGTTAGGTTTTACACCCACCATGATTCACAAGCCAAAGTGAGATGGATCCATCATGTCCAAGTAGGATGATGTCTCTTGTTCATACTATGATCCATCCACACTCATTCGACATGTCCATCATTAGATTCTTAAGTTAGTTTATATTATTATTTGTTTCATTACATATAATAAAATACATTAATTAAAAACTTGCATTATTATAGAAATGAAAAAAAGAAATGTATTTGTTATAGCTTGGATTGTAGATGTAAGACCCATGACCTTGCTTTCTATTTGATCATTCTTTCTTAGCATAATTATAAGATTAAAACCTTAATAAAACCTCATGTTGTGCCTTGATATCATATTCCAAGTCTATGTTTTACATTTGGTTCATTTTGGATGCTGTTTGAGCTAGCTTTGCATATATGTGCTTATTTTGGACCTAATTGCAATTTACCCACTTATAGGAGTTTTCTTACAATTTGTCACATTCTTGTTGTGACTCACATGTTTTGAAATCATTTTGGAGAGAGTGGTGTTTTGGGGTGCCTTGTTACACCTTGGTTTGAGTGATGACACCTCACGTTGAGAATTAGGGTTTGCATGGATGCCCTAGTGTAAGGTTGACCTTGAAGTATGTTTGACTAATGAGCTTGTGTTTTGGCGGTCACCATGGATCTTGTGATCCATGATTCTTAGCGATTGATGATTTTTGGTGTGTGTATCCTTGGGTCTTGGCAGTCGATGATGCTTATGAGCCCTCTAGGTCGCCAAGAAATCCTAGGGTTTGGTTTTAGCGATCGTTGAGTTTTTGGTCATGTTTGGTCGCCGAGAATCTTCAACAGCCATTTGGTTTTGTGATAATCCTATTTTCCAAGGATCCTCATTGGTCGATGGTTTTTTTGGACTAAGTGGGTCACTAGGTTTTCTTGGTTTTAACGTCGTAGTTGCATGTGTGAGTGTAGTGCTTTCATTGTCGAGATCTGGTGGACACATGGCATATTTTACATGACACCTAACCTTCTCTCTGTCTCTACAACCCCATGCTATATAAACCTCTATCTTTGCCTGCAACTAAACCCTTTGTACCCTCTATATCTCTTCTTTCCCTTGGAGCTTGTCCCTTTATGCATGGTGGTGTAGGATCTCAAGCCTGATCTCCCTTGCATGTGGAGGTAGGGTTTGGTGTTACTCTCCTTGATATTGTTTGGTGCAATATTTTCTTTCCTTCTTTGTATTGGTAAGTGATATCCCTCTTGATCTTCATTTTCTTGTTGTCCTACCCTTCTTCTTTCTCTTCTTGGTTGAATCCATGGTTCTCCATGGTAGTGCTTGAGTTAGAGCTTGAGGATCATCTCTCTCTTCTTGCCTTTTTGACCTAGGGTTTACTCTCTTGTGGTGGTGGAGCTAGCTTGGCCAAGAGTGGTGATCAAGATAGGGTCTTCTCTCTCTTTCCTTGGATATTCCTTGTTGTTGGAGTTACTTCATCATCTCTAAGGTGAGTTATATAACTTTCTCTACTGTTATTGCTTACTTCCATCTTGGATGCACTTAATCTACCCTAAAAACATGGTTGCAAGTAGGAAGAAAATATCTTTGATCTAGGGCTTATGTTTGCATGGTGATTCTTGAGTAATATGCCTCCTTAGATGAACTCTAATCTTGGTGCATGAAATTTTTTTGGTAATGGAGGTTTTGATGCTTGCATGCATGTGTGGAAATGTTGGTTTCCTCCCTCATGAATTAGGGTTTTGATTTCTCTCATGATAGTTGTTAATTAGGGCTTTGGAGTTTATTTTCTTCTTATGGTTATACCTTGGTGGCTTTCGATTTCATGGTAATGACCAACCTATTTTGGATTCTATGTGGTTGCCAAGTTTTTCTCTCTCTCTTCTGATGAGGTCGCTAAGATGTTGATGTTGAATGGTCACTAAATTTGAGTCGTGGTCATCGAGATTGTTGATGTTTATGGTCGCCAAGTTTATGTGGTCGATGAGTCTTGTGCTCTGTGGCTGGTCACTATGTTGATGATTTCTCTTCGGTCGATGAAATCACTTACATATGATGGTTGCTGAAGTGGCTAACCATGGAGATCGCTAAAGATGGTTGACTTCAACGGTCGATAAAGGGTTGGACCCTAATCTGCTTTGGTCACCAATGGCCTTGTAACACCTGAGCCCACTGCCCAAGGCTCTAGTAGAGTTTCAGGAATGACGACTGGCCCCACAAACCACCACTAGCCTTAACTGTGCACGTTGTCCCCACTAACGCGCAAGCCGGGGTCAACTTCCCGACTGGTCACCCATCCTAGTACTACTCCAAGCTGAGCACGCTTAACTATGGAGTTCTTAGTGATGGGCTCCTGAAAAAGGAGGTGCACCTTGGTGATATGGGTAGTCCAATCATTCCTTTTAAGATCATCTTATCCAAGGCCTCAAATCCTGAGATGTTACAATCTCCCCCACTTAGACTCTTGACATCCTCGTCAAGGCTCAACTATATGGCCTCATAATCTTTCCCCATTTCAGTGTAGACCCAAATGTCCCATGTACACCCAGCTCCCGACCATGGCTACCAACGCAAGGGCGGCTCCATCAACTCGGATAGCCCTTTCCAACATGCCTGGACACTACTAGCGCATGGGCGGCTCCATCAACTTGGATAGCCCTTTCCAACATGCGTGGGCCACACGGCTCAAAGACTGGCATGCCACAGGCCCATGTGGGCCCACCTACTGGAGGGGATTGGCTCTGATACCATTTGTAACACCCGAGCTCACTGCCCAAGGCTCTAGTAGAGTTTCAAGAATGACGACTGGCCCCACAAACCACCACTAGCCTTAACTGCGCACGTTGTCCACACTGACGCGCATGTCGGGGTCAACTTCCCGACTGGTCACCCATCCTAGTACTACTCCAAGTTGAGCACACTTAACTATGGAGTTCTTAGTGATGGGCTCCCGGAAAAGGAGGTGCACCTTGGTGATATGGGTAGTCCAATCATTCCTTTTAAGATCATCTTATCCAAGGCCTCAGATCATGGGACGTTACATGCCTACTTTTTCTTTGGTCACCAATGGTTTCATGTTCTCTTTGCTCAATGATATCACCATCCTAAGTGGTCGTTGAATATGGTCACCCTCAACGGTCGATGAAAGTGGTGACTTTAGCCTCAACGGTCACCAACCTTTCTCAATGTTTAGTGGTCGATGAAGGTGATGGACCTTAGTCCTAGCGGTCCAACCTTGCTCAACCTTCAGCGGTTGATGATGTTTCTGGTCTATATGGTCATAATGCTTTGTTGACTCTATGTTGATGATGATTGACCTACTTGCTTCCATGATTGTTGCAGATGATGGTATTTAGGGTTTATCTTAAATTTCTGATTTGAAACCCTAATTTGGTTACCTTGTTTAACTTAACCATAATTGAAGTACATGATGATAATACTTAGCTTGCTTGAGTAATTGGCATAATGATGTAATACTTTCTCTTTCCCAATGTTGTTGTAACCCTAATATGATATTATACGAACATCATGGTGCACAATATAAGATTATGATTGAGATTATGTGTCACATGCATGGTGATGGTATGACGAGCCTTGATGAGGCATGGAAAGTAATGATGTTCTTTGCATGGAACAATGTGAATGGTCCTATGACTTTGTACAAGGTTGGTTACCCTAATTGAGGTGATATTCTCTATATGATGTGACAAGGGATTGGTATCCCATGATGATGTGATGATAATGGTCTCATGTATGGTAGTGAAACAGTACCATGTGATGATGTGACAAGTTTATACTCTATACATTTTATATCCTCTGAAGTTGCAATCCACCCATAACTTTGTAGAACTCTGTTAGGGTTTGTATGTAACTTGATTGATGCAACCTTAAATCACCCAATTGACATTAACTAATCAAGTGGAACCATAATCATGTAGTTTCCCTATGCCTTAGATCCATTCTAGTGTCAGGACTTGTTGTATGGTGCAACGAGTGTTCCTCTTATGGTAACTTAGAGCACATATTGTTGAGTATGCGAGGTGCAAGTGACTGAGTGTCCTTGACATCTTGATCCAAGGTTTTGAGGATGGTTGTGGTCATGCCTCATCAGGAGAACAGATGTAGTCGTGTCTCAATATATATGATGAGATTGAGGACATCTGCGATTGTACCTCAGATGTTTGGGTTTGTATACCCTGGTTTTACTAGTACTGTGACCTTATTAGGGAAGACTAGGTTGTTCACTAGTGTTGTGACCTATATACTAAGGATAGACTAGGCTATTTTGCAGTTGGACTTATATGTCATTGTGGCAGACTTGTACTGACTGAGGGCATATGGGATCTTAGGAATCTGACTCTCCTACATATCTTGTCTGACACTAATTTGACTTAGCAGTGGTTAGTTGGAACTGAGTGGTATACCTCAATTCCTCAGGCCATTAATAAAATATGTAATACAACCATGTAGTATATCTATTTAAGGTTGAACATACTTCATATTGGATGTTAGCCCTTGCCTTATTTCTTATAATGCTTAGTTGTCATGTGATGTGGTAAGAGAAATTAACTGTTTAGTAGGTGATAGACTTACATGTTCTTCATATTCCTTCTAGTCATATATGTTGCTATGCATATCTAATTAGTTTGCATAATTTGCCTAACCCATTGGAATAGTTTAATGTGTTGCAGTTGCTTAATCTTCTTAACATGCTTATTTAGTTGAATCTGCTCATCCTATTTAATAATGATGCTTGTTGTAATTAATAACTATTGGTTGAGAGTTATATCTCTCACTGGGACATGGGTTTCACCTCGTGGGTTACCACACATCTTTTTAGGTGGTCGTTAGTGACATGGTCATGATCGTTCTATTGAGGAAGAGCATCTTGGATACCAATAGACACAAAAGGTTGGATAGCTTCTTGTTGTTGTTAGTACTAGAGTCCTAGAGTCGTCCTTGTACTATCAGGTCTGGATAGGAGATATGTTTTGTAGATGATGTATATCGATACGTGGTTTTGGTAGTATGTCTTGTTTGTATATGTGACTCACATAAGTGGGACATTCTCTTTTGCATATAGGTTGTGGCTGATGCCACTGGACACATATGTAAATACCTGGTATTGAATGTATTGAGATGTAAGTTGTTGAACCTTGATGTAATATATTTTTTAACATAACAATAATGTTGTATTGGTTTCTATCTACCTACTTTTCTGGTAATGTGATGTTTAGTTGTTGATCACATGTTTGGTCTTGAGTAATCTCATTTTGTGTGTTGTTGGGCATCACAGTAGTGGAAATCCGCCACGCTAAATGAGATTACTCAAAAGCAAAATGTCGATCAAACACTAATTAACCATAATATCAATAAGGTGAAGTGTTAAAACTGAATTAATTTTAAATAGTTCATAAGAAACATTTACGTCAAGGTCGAACGTCACATATATATTCATACCAAATAACTTTACACGAGTTCCACAAACTCCTCTATGACCTGCATGTAAAAGATGTTGTCCGCATAATTAAAACATTTATATTATATATGAACTAAGGCTTACAACTAAAAACTTAGCTTGATATACATGATATACAAACCCCTTCTTGGACCTGAGAGTACTTGGATGACTCTAGAACTCTATACTAAGAACACCAACCTCTCAACTTCACATATCTCCAAATTGAGCCTCCTCATCACCAAGGGTCTGACCACATTGTTGATCATCTAACAAGGTGTGGAAACCAGGAGGTGAGATCCATGTCCCAACAAAATGAGATAACCTCTACTAATGTTTATTGCTTACAAGCATGTTATACAATTAAAATAATTAAGGCAAACATTATAACATATTTGAAAGACCAAGCAGTGTACATAATACAATCAAACATAATTAAAGTTACACGTTCAAATAATTACACTTGACAAGATATGAGTCACATATAATGCTAGCAAGAAAAGAAAAGTAATGATTATCACCCAATGTGATTTGTCAAAGAACCCTAATAGGTTTATTACTTGGTTAAATTACATATTTTATTAAGTCCTGGGTAGTTTAACTACACCACTCAAACTACAAGTTCCCACTATTATGTCAAAATCAGCCCCGTATAAGATCTAAGATGTCCAACATCCTAAAGATCTCTTTCCCTCAGTCATTATGAGTGACTAATAGTGTAGTGGCATATCCTCCCAACTACTAAAACAACTAGGTTCCTCCTAGGTACACATGCCATGACATTAGAAATTAAGATATAAACCCTCAAATCTGAGTTATGACCGTAGTCACGTAAATCACATCAAATATGAGACACGACCTCAACCGCTCTCTAAACCTTAGAATTAGGATGACATGGATATACCCTCCCTACACCGACATATACTCAACAATATATGACTCTGAGCTCCTTTAGGATTACAAGTTTCACGATCCAACATGTTGTAACACTGAGATAGTTCTAAGGTATCAGGGTGCTGCATGATTAAGGTAACACTTTATTAGTGAAAGCAATTATATTTTCACTACATTAATCAAGTTACATACATACATATAAATTGTTCTTATAAAATAAATCATGATTGCAACTTCAGAAAATATAAAACCTATATAACAGTTCCATATTACTAAGTTATGGCATGATCAACCATCCTTGGCCATATAGGGGACCAAACCTCAAATTGTGATTTTTAAAAGCACATTTCGTCATTTATACCAAAACAATAATAATTCCATGTAGGAGGCTCAATAAAATCCTAAATTTTGTAGAGAGCTTAACTAGTCATAAAAACGTAGTATCCAAAATTTCAGCTTAAAGTTCTGTTGGATGTGAAAGTTATGCTCTTTCCATAAATTTGTCACTCATATGCTCAAACCCAACACAGATGAGCTACCTTTCTTGATTGTATTTTGTTTAAAATTTATTTCAAAAATAAAAATAGTAAGTAAAAACCTTAAAGGTTTTATAGTATGGCTATCATACAACAAGGGTTATCATGTTGGTCAAATTCCCCTTCTTTAGGTATCAAAAAGACATAAAAGAAATATTTTGAAAAGGGATTTATACTTATTCTAAACTTCAGTTCTTGCATGTATGAACAACATGTTCACAGTAAAATTAAAAATTAATTCAATGTTTAGAATATAATTCTAAACTGTATGTTACTTTACTCAAGTAAAATAAGGCATAAATGACCACTTTTAGTATAATACAAATTTTTAGAGCAAGGTTAGCATTATGCATGTTATGAATAGGCAAGAATGTACTAGAATTTATATCACTCACCACTTAAAAGAAGAAAACTGAGTCCAAGAGGAAGAACCACAAAATCGACAATCTTAGCTTGGTCCACTAAAACTTCAAGAAAGCTCCTAAAATCCAAGAACTAGTTGTGTCTAAAATAAAAAGGGAAAGACGAGAGGATTTCTTAGTTGCATGCACAGGTTTCCAGCTTGTAGTGTGACAGCCAATGCCACACAAAATGAGATTACTCAAGACCAAACACACGATCAACAACTAAACATCACATTACCAGAAAAGTAGGTAAATTAAAACCAATACAACATTACTATTATGTTCAGAAACATATTACATCAAGGTCCAACAACTTACATCTCAATCCATACCATAGCAAGTATTTACGTATGTGTCCAGTGGCATCAACCACAACATGTATACAAAAGAAAAATGTCCAACTTATGCATGAAACATATACAAACACGACATACTGCCAAAACCACGTATTGATATACATTATCTATAAAACATATCCCCTTTTTGGGCCTGAGAGTACATGGATGCCACTAGGACTCTACTACTAACAACAACAAGTAGCTATCCAACCTTCTGTGTCTGCTAATCTCCAAGCTGGGATTCCTCTATAGTACAATCCTGACCACATCGTTGATGACCTCCTAAAAAGATGTGGTAACCCACGAGGTGAGACCCATGTCCCAGCTAGAGATATAACTCTCAACCAATAGTTATTGATTACAACATGTAATATTATTAAACAAGATGAGTAAATTTAGCTAAATAAGTAGGTTAAGCAGATTAAACAGTTACAACATATTAAACTATTCCAACAGGTTAGGTAGATTATGCAAACTAATCAGATAGGCATAGAAACATATATGACTAGAAGGCATATGAAGAACATGTAAGTCTATCATCTACTAAACAGTTAATTTCTCTTACCACATCACATGATAACTAAGCACTATAAGAAATAAGGCAAGGGTTAACATCCAATGTGAAGCGTGTTCAACCCTAAACAAATATACTACATGGTCGTATTATGCCTTTATTAATGCCCTGAGGAATTGAGGTATACCACTCAATTCCAACTGACCACTGCTAAGTCGAAATCAGTGCCACACAAGATCTTTAGGAGAGCCAGAGTCCTAAGATCTCATCCACCCTCAGTCAGTACGAGTCTGCCATAGAAACATATAAGTTCAGCTGCAAAATAGCCTAGTTCATCCTTGGTATATAGGTCATGACACTAGTGAACAACCTAGTCTGCCCTAAAAAGATCACAGTACCAGTGAAATCAGGGTATACAAACCCAAACATCTGAGCTACAACCACATATGTCGTCAATCTCATCATATATATTGAGACACGACCACATCCGTTCTCCTGACAAGGCATGACCGCAACCATTCTCAAAACCTTGGAATCAAGATGTCAAGGACACTCAGTCACTTGCACCTCGCATATTCAACAGTATGCACTCTGAGTTTCCATAAGAGGAATACTCATTTCACCATCCAACAAGTCATAACACTGGAATAGATCTATGGCATAGGGCAACTACAAAATTATGGTTCCACTTGATTAGTTAATGTCAATTATGTGATTTAAGGTTGCATCAATCAAGTTACATGCAAACCCTAATAGAGTTCTACAAAACTATGGGTGGATTGCAACTTTAAGGATATAAAATGTATAGAGTATAAACTTGTCACATCATCACATGGTACTATTTCACGTCCATACATGAGACCATTATCATCATATCATCATGGGATATTAATCCCTTGACACGTCATACATAGGATATCACCTCAATTAGGGTAACCAACCATGTACAAAGTCATAATACCATTTACATTGTTCCCTATAAGAACAACATTTCCATGGCTCATCAAGGCTCATCTTACCATCACCATACATGTGACACATAAGCTCAATAACAACCTTACAATGTGCACCATGATGTTCGTCTAACATCAGATGAGGGTTACAAAAACATTAGAGGAGAGAAAGTATTCCACCATTATGCTAATTACTCAAGCAAGCTAAGCATTAACATCATGTACTTGAATTAGGGTTAAGTTCAATAAGGCAACCAAATTAAGGGTTTCAAATCAGCAATTTAAGATAAAACCTAAATATCATCATCTCCAACAATCATGGAAGCAAGTAGGTCAGTCATCATCAACATAGCATCAAAAAACATTATGACCATATACACCAGAAACTTCATCGACCACTGAAGGTTGAGCAAGGTTGGAGACTGCTGAGACTAAGGTCCACTACCTTCATCGACAGCTAAACATTAAGCAAGGTTGGAGACCGCTGAGGGTGACCATCTTCAACGACCACTTGGGTAGGTGACATCATCGACTAAAGAAAACATGAAACCATTGGAGACTGACTAGATAGTAGACCATTGGCGATTGAAGAAGATTAGGGTTCAACCCTTCATCGACTGCTGAAGTCAACCATCTTCAATGACCTCCATGGTTAGCCACTTCAGTGACCATAATAGCTAAGTGACTTCTTTGACTGAAGTGAAATATCAACATAGCGACCATCCATGGAGCACAAGACTCATCGATCGCATAAACTTGGCGACCATAAACATCAACATTCTTGGTGACCACAACTCAGATTTGGTGACCACTCAACATCAGCATCTTAGCGACCTCATCAGAAGAGAGAGAAAAACTTGGCGACCACATAGAACTAAAAATAGGTTGGTCATCACCATGAAACTAAAAGCCACCAAGGTGTAAACCATAACAAGAAAATCAACTCCAAAACCCTAATTAACAACTATCATGAGAGAAAGAAAAACCATGATTCATGAGGGAGAAAATCAATGTTTCCACACATCATGCAACCATCAAAACCTCCAATACCAAGCATGATTTTGTGCACCAAGATTAGAGTTCATCTAAGGAGATATATTACTCAATAATCACCAAGCAAACATAAACCCTAGATCAAATATATTGTTTTCCTACTTGTAAGCATGTTTTTAGGGTAGATTAAGTAGATGCAAGATGGAAGTAAGCAATAATAGTGGAAAAAGTTATATAACTTACCTTTGAGATGATGAAGTAACTCCAACAACAAGGAAGTTCCAAGGAAAGAGAGAGAAGACCCTAGCTTGATCACCACTCTGGACCAAGCTAGCTCCACCACCTCAAGAGAGCAAACCCTAGGTCGAAAAGGCAAGAAGAGAGACATGATCTTCAAGCTCTAACTCAAGCAGTACCATGTAGAACCATGGATTCGAACGAGAAGAGAAAGAAGAAAGGTAGGACAAAAAGAAACAAAGATCAAGAGAGAGATCACTTACCAAGACCAAGAATGAAATAAAAGATTGCACCAAATGATCTTAAGGAGACTAGCACCAAACCCTAGATCCACATGCAAGGGGGATCAACCTCCTTCTTCAAGCTTGAGCTCCTTCACCACCAAGCACAAAAGGATGAGCTCTAAGGGAAAGAAGAGAGAAAGAGGGTGCAAAGCGTTTAGTTTCATTCAAAGAGATATGGTTATATAACATGGGGTTGGAGAGAGAGAGAAAGTTAAGTGTCATGTAAAACATGCCACGTGTCCACCAGATCTCATCCATGCAAGCACTACACTTACACATGCAACTAGGGCGTCAAAACCAAGAAAAACCAGTGAACCACTTAGTCCAAAAAAAAGCCATAGTCCAATGAGGATCCTTGGCGACCAGGAAGTGCACAAAACCAAATGACCACTGAATATTCTCAGTGACCAAACATGACCAAAAACTCAACGATTTCTAAAACCAAACACTAGGGTTTCTTGGCGACCTAGAGGGGTTATAAGCCTCATCGACCGCCATGACTAGAGTGTACACACACCAAACATCATTGAACACCAATAATCATGGATCACGAGATCCTTGGTGACCTCAAAAACACAAGCTCATCGGTCAAACATATTTCAAGGTCTACCATCCACTAGCCATCCATGCAAACCCTAATTCTCAACATGAGGTATCATCACTCAAACCAAGGTGTAACAAGGTGCCCCAAAGTAAAAATATCTCCAACATTATGTCAAAACATGTGAGACACAATAAGCATGTGACACATTGCAAGAAAAATCCTAGAAGTGGGTAAATTGCAATTAGGTCCAAAACAAGCACATAAAAACATAACTAGCTCAAACAACATCCAAATTGAACCAAACTTGAAAGATAAGCCTGTCACATGTTATCAAAGAACATCATAAGGTTTTATTAAGGTTTTGAGAATTTAAATATGATAAGAAAGCAAGATCAATTAGAAATCAAGGTTAGGGGTCTTACAACTGTAAACCCCTAACAAGGATATCACCCCTTAACAAAGACAAGTGCTTCGTACACATCTCATCCTCTAACTCCCATGTGGATTCCTACACACCACAGTGATGCCAAAAAACCTTAACTAGAGCTATATCCTTCTTCTTCAACTTCTTCACTCTCCTATCCATGATCAACACATGACCGTTAACATAAGACACATCCTCATTCAACTCAACCTCTACTGGTTGTAACACCTGCTCTGAATCTAGATGACACTTTCTCAACATGGATACATGGAAGACCGGGTGCAACCTAGACAACTCTAGCGGTAACTCCAACTTGTATGTCACCTTCCCAACACGCACCACAACATGATAAGGTCCCATATACCTGGGAGCCAACTCACCTTTCTTACCAAACCTCAACACACCTTTCCAAGGGAAAACCTTAAGGTACACCCAGTCTCCAACTTGGAACTCCAACAACCTGTGATAGTTATCAACATAAGACTTATTTTTGTCTTGGGCTGCCTTCAGCTGTTGTTGTATCACCTTGATCTTTTCTGTAGTCTGTTGCACTAACTCAAGACCCAAAAGCTGATACTCACTGGTCTCATACCAATAGAGTAATGACCGACAATGCCTCCCATAAAAAGATTCATATGGTTCCATATCTATGCTCCTCTGCTAACTGTGGATGTAGGAAAACTCTATCGAACTTAGGTGCACATCCCAACTACCAATAAACTTTAGTACACAAGCTCTCAATAGATCCACCAAGATCTACATGATCCTCTCAGACTGACCACCTATCTATGGATGGAAAGTTGTGCTTAACCTCAATTGTGTCCCCATGGATGTATGCAAATGTTCCCAAAAGTGACTCATAAACTAAGGGTTTCTATCAGATACTATAGTAACTGGGATACCACGTAGAGAAACTATCTCATCAAAATATATCTGTGCCAACTTCTCTGTTGTGTACTTCGTCTTGACTGGTATGTAGTGAGCTGACTTTGTCAACCTGTCAACCATCACCCAAATGAAATCATGACCTTTGGTTGTCCTAGGAAGACCAACCACAAAGTCCATAGTGATACAATCCATTTCCACTGAGGTATTGGCAATGGTTGGAATGTCCCTACCGGCTTCTGATGCTCAACTTGACCTACTGACACGCTAGAAATCTAGCCATGAACTCTGTCACATCCCACTTCAGAACAAGCCACCAATACAAATCCTTCAGGTTATGGTACATCTTAGTACTACTAGGATCAATCATGTACAACGAGGAATGGGTCTTTTCAAGTATTATCTTCCTTAGACCATCATCTTCTGGAACCACTATTAAATTGTGAAAGCAAATTGTCCCATCATCTCTCTCATGAAAGCCATCATATTCTTACAACCAAACTCTGCCTTGATATTCTATATCATGACATCATTCTGCTACACATTTTTTATCTACTACATCAAAGTACGCTTCACCTACAACTATGCTAACAAGCCTTCCAACAGAGAAACCTCCAACTATACATTCATCTAGTAAAGTGACACCAACATGTTTCACTTATGGCACACCAAAGAGCACAACAATGCCTTGTCTATCAATGCTGATGAAGATGACTTCATGCTCAATGCATAAACCACCACGTTTGCCTTCCCCGGATGGTAGTCTATCATGCAGCCATTGTCCTTGATCAACTCCATCCATATCCTCTGTCGCATGTTCAACTTCTGCTTTGAGAAGATATATTGAAGGTTCTTGTGGTCTGTAAAGATCTGACACTTCTCTCCAGATGGATTGTGCCTTCAGATGTTCAAGGCATGGACCACAACTGCAACTTCAGATCACACAGTGGGTAGTTCTCCTTGTATTTCTTAAGCTGTCGTGGAGCAAAAGAAATTACATTCTTGTCCTGCATCAACACACATATCAGATCATTATTTGATGCATCATAGAAGATGATGTAGCCTTTTCCTTGATCTGGTAAAACTAACACTGGAGCACATGTCAACTTTTCCTTTAACTCCTAGAAATAACAATGACACTTGTCATCCCTGATAAAAGGAACACCTTTCCTTGTCAAGATTGTTAGGGGTAACGTCACGATACTAAAATTCTTGACGAACCTCATGTAATATCCTGCCAAGCCTAGGAAACTTCAAACTTCCATGGGTGTCTTGGGATGCTCCCATTCTAGTTTTAACTCAACCTTCTTTGGGTCCACCAATCAACTTTAGCAGATATAATGTGCCCAGAAAAGATACTTGAGACAACTAGAACTCACAATTGCTGAACTTATCATACAACTTGTGTTGCCTCAACAATGTCAATGCATGCATAGATGTTGCTCATATTGCTGACTGTCTCTGGATTATATCAAGATGTCATCGATAAACACCACCACAAATTGATCCAGATAAGGTTTAAACACCCTATTCATCAGATCCATCAAAGTTGTTGGTACGTTGGTAAACCCAAACAACATAACCAAAAACTCATAGTGACCATACCTAGTCCTCAAAGCAGACTTGGGTATGTCATCCACCTTGATCCTCAGCCGGTAATATCCTAATCTCAGATCTATCTTCAAAAACATGATAGCACCTCTTAATTGGTCAAACGGATCATCTATCCTCGACAACAAATACTTGTTCTTTATCGTGACCTTGTTCAACAACTACCGGTAGTTTACGCACAACCTCATAGATCCATTCTTATTCTTCACAAACAACATAAGACACCCCAAGGGGAAGTGCTCGGTTTGATAAAACCCTTCTCTAAGAACTCCTACAACTTTTCTTCAACTCCCACATCTCTGTCGGTGTCATCCTATTAGCTGACTATACAATGGGCTGCATTCCAGGAACAAGATTGATCTCAAAATCAATCTCTCTAGGTGGGGGAACACCATGAAACTCCTCAGGTAAGACATCCTCAAACTCTCACACGACATGCCCCTCTTGGATACTAGGACTCCTAACCTTGGTATCCACAACATGTGCTAAGAAATCCTCACACCCCTATCTCATCAACCTCTCTGCCATCATAGCTGATACCAAACACATAGGAAGAATATTCCTATCTCCTTGGAAGATCCACGAGACCTCTCCATAATGGAACGTCACCAACTTGGAACCACAGTCCAAAACAACATTGTACTTCTACAAGGTATCCAACCTAAGTATCACATAGAATCCATGCATGTCAAGTGACATAAGATCCACTTAAATGTTGCATCCTAAGAAAGAAAGAACACATGATGGACACATCTCCCGCAACTTTGTGGAACCAACATGAGGGGTTTCTAATAGAAGTCTATCAGATCTACTACGAACAGTCAAGCTTTAGCTACTTATCACCTCTTTGGTGATAAAAGAGTGTGTCACACATGGGTCAACTAAAACAGATACAAAAGAAGAAACATGCAAATCAGAATGGAAAAGTTCCATCTAGCCTATCATGACTAGTGGATTAACCACTCTCTCCGGCTAACTCATAGCATAGAATCTGGTCGTTACCTATTTTCATCCTTGTCCTCTGCTAGTTGGTCTAGAGAATCTTACCTGTGACACCTAACTGCATCCTCTACCACCACCACTGATGAACTACTACTGCTGGGAACCCCATTGACTCTGCCTCAACTGTTGTGCTAGTTCCTCATCCTTCATAGGGAAAGACCACCTGATATGCCCTACTTGTCCATACTTTCCCTACTTGTCCATACTTGTAACAAGTCTTGGTATCATACTACGACCTAGACGACCCTATTACTAACACATACACTATGCTACGTGCCCATATAGGTAGAAAACTATGACCTCTGCCCTTGCTCGGGGACACTATGATGACATACCTGGTCTTAGCTCAAAAAAATATGGTCTCTGATGTGACTGGGGTGAAGAAAACCTTGACTTCTTAAAGACACCAGAAGACTGTCCCTGAAACTGAGCCGGCCTCTTCTTAGCGTTGGCTTCACACTTCTCAATAGCAAACCATTCTATCATTCTCATCAACTCCACAAAGGTAGAGAACCTCTCCGTGTTATCCAAAGTAGACATCATTGTCGACAACTCTGTGCTCAAACCCTTCTCAACCTACGAATCATTTCTTTATCCGTCACTGCCATGTGAGGACAAAACCTCAACAACTCCATAAACTTTGCCTCATACTCATCGATCGTCATCAAACCTTGTCATATCCTCTCAAACTACACTATCTTCTCATCCATATACGTCTCCTAGAAGTATCGGCTCTAAAACTCCTGTAGAAACTCCTCCCAACTGATCACAACTCCCAGTCTCTTCTCCTCTTCTATGGCCCACCAATGGCTAGCACTACCCTTCAATAGATAAACAACATGCTTCACCTTGTCTTTTTCTAGGATGTTGGATCTTGAATTCCTTCTCAAGCTACGTCAGCCACATATCCACATCAGCATGGTCCATTGTACCTACATACTCAACAGCTCCAACACACCTCAACTGCTCAAACATCTTCCCAGAACCATGGGATTTTGCATTAAGGATGGCTGCCCTAGCTTGTGGTACAAGCGCTCTATCCATCATATGCGTAATTTTGGCCATAACATGTCCAAACATGGATTAGAACATCGTGTTGGTCATGGTTGTCGCTCCCAATTGAGGCATCACGGGCTACTCGACCCCATCTCTGGCACTATATCTTCCTGTGCATGCCTCCTCGCACCACCTCCTGGCATAATAAAACTACTCTCTACATGTTCTTCACATTCTCCAAGCATATCTACATAAGAAAAAGTTATGATCAGATATGTTGGATTATGTAAGAATAGACACAAACCTAAGTACCATGTCCTTGTAGACTCAACGAACCTAGAGCTCTAATACCAACCTATCATGTGATGCCCAACACCACACCAAATGAGATTACTCAAGACCAAACACGTGATCAACAACTAAACATCACATTACCAAAAAAGTAGGTAAAATAAAACCATACAATGTTACTATTATGTTTAGAAACATATTACATCAAGGTCCAACAACTTACATCTCAACCATACCATACGAGGTATTTACATATGTGTCTAGTGGCATCAACCACAACCTATATAAAAAAGAGAGATGTTCCACTTATGCAAGCCACATATACAAACATGACATAAAACTACGATGGATATACATCATCTAGAAAACATATCCCCTACCCATACCTGAGAGCATAGGGATGACTCTAGGACTCTACTATTAACAACAACAAGCAGCTATCCAACCTTCTACATCTATTGATCTCCAATCTACTCTTCCTCAATGACACAATCCTAACCATGTCACTGACGACCGCCTAAAATGATGTGATAACCCACAAGATGAGTCCCATATCCCAGCGAGAGATATAACTCTCAACTAATTATTATTGATTACAACATGTATCATTATTAAACATGATGAGCAAATTTAGATAAATAAGCAGGTTAAGAAGATTAAGCAGTTACAACATATTGTACCATTCCAATGGTTTAGGTAGATTATGCAAACTAATCAAATAGGCATACAATCATATATGACTAGAATGAATATGAAGAACATGGAAGTCTATCACCTACTAAACAATCAATTTCTCTTACCACATCACATGACAAATAAGCAGTATAAGAAACAAGGCAAGTGTTAACATCCAATTTGAAGTGTGTTCAACCCTAAATAGATAAGCTACATGGTTGTATTATGTCTTTTATTAATGCCTTGAGGAATTAAGGTATATCACTCAATTCCAACTGACCATCGGTAAGTCAGAATCACTGCCATACAAGATCTGTAGGAGAGATGGATTCCTAAGATTTTATCCGCCCTCAATCAGTATGAGTCCACCACAAATACATATAAGTACATCTACAAAACAACCTAGTCCTTCCTTGGTATATATGTCACGACACTAGTGAACAAACTAGTCTATCCTAAAAAGGTCATAGTACTAGTGAAACCATGGTATACAAACCCAAACATATGAGGTGCCACCACAATTGCCCTCAATTTCATCATATATACTGAGACATAACCACAACCATTCTCCTTCTGAGGCATGACCGCAACCATCCTCAAAACCTTGGAATCAAGATGTCAATGACACTTAGTCACTTTCACCTCGCATACTCAACAATATGCACTCTGAGTTTCCATAAGAGGAATACTCGTTTCACCATCCAACAAGTCTTGACATTGGAATGGATCTATGGCACAAGGAAACTACATGATTATGGTTTGAATTGATTAGTTAATTTCAATTGGGTGAGTTAAGGCTGCATCAATCTACATACAAACCCTAATAGATTTCTACAAAATGATGGGTGGATTTTAACTTCTGAGGATATAATAGTATGGAGTATAAACTTGTCACATCATCACACATTACTATTTCACTGCCATACATGAGACCATTATCATTGCATCATCGTGGGATACCAATCCCTTGTCACATCATATAGAGGATATCACCTCAATTAGGGTAACCAACCTTGTATAAAATCATAAGATCGTTCACATTGTTCCCTGCAAGAACATCATTACTTTCCATGCCTCATCAAAGCTCATCATACCATCACCATACATGTGACACATAATCTCAATCATAATCTTACATTGTGCACCATGATGTTCATATAACAACATATTAGGGTTACAATAACAAAAGGGGAGAGAAAGTATTCCATTGTTATGCTAATTACTCAAGCAAGCACTAGTATAGATACCACCTTTAAAATTGGTTAAAATGGGATTTTTATGTCAGTTTTCAAGCAGCACCCAAGTGGGTGACACTAAAGATAGAATCATACAATGTCAATTCTAGAACTGATGACATAGATCCGACTTCAATTGCAACTAAAAAAAGAAATGACACCATTAGGACCATAGTTGTCGGTTATGTCTTAGAAAACTGACGCCTATCTCCATATCTCAAAAAAAAATATGGTATAGTCATTGATTTATTGATATGAAACTGATGCTTATCTCCTTTCTCGAACAAAAAAATTTGGCCCGGGTTAGAGCATACATGTCGGTTTTCTATATTTAACTGACGCCGTTGAAATTGGGTGACAATTTTTTTTAAATAACCGACGACTATGTATTATTTTTTATTATTATCAGCTTACAGGCCTACTGTCTGGCTGGTCACAAGGATGCAAAACATGTAGTTGAGTTCTAAACTGTAGGTTTACAACATCCTTTGATTTCAACTAACAATAGTGTTATGACCGCATATGAGCTTAATTGGTAAACTAGGGTTTACCTGGATGATTACATGCTTGATTGGATTGATCATTTCTTAAATCTAATTAATGATTATAATTAAATTATGATGTTTTAAACCTAATAAGAACTTTAAGTGTGCTATTACTTTGAGAAATTAGGGTTTAAGAAATATAATCCTAATCGGCCCAAATTAGGGTTTTGATGATATATGAATACATAATTTGATAAGTTTAGTGTCTCACTAAATGATTTTTATTATTTTATGTGTAACTCTTCTTGAATTAAAATTTTGATATAATTTTTATATATTAAATTTTAACACTATAAAAAAATATCAGAATTTTTGGAGAATGTTCTGACCTGTTTGTCGGTCGAGTTTCAAACTCGACTTACCATGCTGTTGATTGCAATATAGCTGTGTAGTATTTGATTTTTAATTATTTATTTGTAACTCTAAATTATCTTACATTTTTACTAGAGATCTAAAACTCAATCTTAAACAATATATAAAATTTTCATAATTTTTTGAGGATCTTTTAGCTATTCAGTAGATGAATTATAGTAACATTTGTATGATAGAAAATTCAGCTGAAATAAGAGAAAGTATAGTGAGGGGTCAATGTGCAATTGACCCAAGTAGCTCAATTGCTCTATATGGTCAACCTAACACACGAGGAACTCTCATAATTCATGATTCAAACTAGAGATATGAAATCCTAGAGAGAGAGGGAGAGTTAGGGTTTGAGAGAAGAAAGAGGTGGAATTGCTGATTTAGGGTTTCTCTATCTGAGATATGATGAAATCAAGTAAGTTTAGCTTCTTTGCATAGCCTTTCATGGTGAATCTTCTCTCACATGTCAAGATTCTATCCCTCCTCTTATTTGATCCAAAATGGTATCAAAACTTCCCCTTTTCTCACTCTTTCTTCATAATCCCTCATTTTTAGGGTTTTCGAGTTGAAAGGAAGAAGAATTGGGTGAATTGCTAGGGATTTGATATGAGATCGAGATTTTCAGGGATGATATAACATACTAAATTTTGAAATTTTGTCTTTTTTCACTCTTTCCCATCTTTTCCTTTCATTTCTATCCTTATTGGCCTTTCTATTTAATTAGTGGAATTTATAGTGGTTTAGTGAACATTTATTCACTAATTGTACCAATATAAGGGTTTATGCACAAATACCTCAGTGAAAGCTCAATTACCATAATTAAGTTCTCTAAACCTTAATATAAATTTTTTATATGATTTTAAAACATAAAATGAGCCTAAGTTTCAAATTTGGTTCGATTTGGATGTTGTTTGTGCAAGTTATGTAATTTTAGGTACATTCTGGACTTTTATGCAATTTACCCAATTGGGAGGTTTTCTTTGCAAATTATCAACTGAATTTTAATATTTAGATATTCCCTTACCATTAACGAGATTTTAAACCATTGGAGCACCTAGTTTCACCTTGGTTTGATGGTATTTCTTTCCAAGGGTATTATAGGGATTACCCTCTTTATAAAGGTGCTTATCTTTAAAAGCTATCAACCAATGAAGTTCTTTCTTTCTTGAAAAACGGTGGAAATGACCTAGAAGTCTCTAGGGTCTCTTAGGACTGACTTTTGATATCCAAGAAGAGTCCATGAGCTGTCCTCTTGCATGGCCATCAAGCCCTAGGCTAAAGACACATGGAAAGTCTCTTATGACACCTCGTGCTTCACCTCTCTCTTTATATAGTCGTGTATACCCATTCCCAACTCACAATTAGAAAACTCTTGCTCTCATTTTCTTTCCTCTATCTTATAGAATATTTCCTTTTGTATTTGGCCATGAAGTTGTTGTCCCAAGGTAATAGAGGGAGCCTAGCTTGGTGAAGAAGGCTCCTAGGGTTTCCAAATTGCTCTATTAGGGTTTCTAAAGCTCCTCCTTGGTGAATTCGACCAAAACTAGTAAGTTGCCTCCCTTCCTTCTCTATTTTCATATTGTTAGTCTTCCTTAAACCCTATTACAGGTCGTAACCATGGAATTCCATGGTGAAACCCCACCTAGAACCCTAAAACACCTCATCTCTATGCTCTTTTGCTAGGGTTTATCACCTCTAAGTTGAGAAGGTGATCTTTGTCCAAGAAAGGAGCTAGGCTTGGAGCAACTAGACCTTCTAAGCTCGTATCCTTTCTGTTTGGACCTTCTTATCTTCCCTAGAGGTGAGTTTCATAACCCACTTCTCATATATTGCTTGCTACATGCTTAAAATTCATGCATCTATGTTTAAAATTGATGATTTCCATCTCTATTTACCATGTTCATCTAGGGTTTTGGTTTCTTACCAGTTTACCTTCTCTAGAAGATCTAGTTTGGATAAATATTAATCTAAAACCATGATATTAGGTCGAATGGTGTTTTCCCTCCCTCCCTCTCTCTTTGCTTATCTCGTTTGGTTTGATGATGTGTCAGTTTCTGATTGGCCGAATTTCAATAATTCATAACTTTTTATTCCTTTGTCCAAAAACTAAAGTAAAATACATCCTAAACTCATAAAAACAATTTATTTTCAATATTAATATTTCCAAGTATTGGTTTTGAGTTTTGTCGATGGTGGTTTTCTAGAAAATGATTTAATCACTTAAAAATCACCAAAAATACACTCTAATCATCGTAACTCCAAAATATGCAAAATTATATGTTTTTTTAATTAGAAGAACCTAACTAAGTCTATGGTGATGTTTTCATAGTCTAAATCAAGGTTTTGCTAAAAAAAGTAAAAATATGGGTTTTCTCTACCTTAATGCATATATATCATTCTAATACATGTATACGAATTGAAAATAGAAAAAATTGATCATGGACTCAATCAAGTGATGAAAGTGGGTAATATGAATCATAATGAAAGGTATGTGCAATCCCTCTTTATGCCTGTGCATTTACACCTTAAGTTGGGAATAATTGTGCATTAACCTATGTTTCTATAATGAGGCTTTATTAAACCCTATTTCATATACTCTTGAATATTTTGCTATACTTGCCTCATAAATCAGTTTCAGAACATTATTCTTGGGTCTTGGAACCCCACCACCAAGTTGTAATTATATGATGATTTATCTTGCCATTTTATTATTTCTTGAATATGATGGTTTATTTAGCTATTTAACTATAGTAGTGGTACTTATGTACAACCACCCACAGAGAGTATGTAAATAATTGCCCTGGGGAACGTCTTATTCTCCCCCTGGAGAATGTGTTATTCCTCCCCTATAAAATTTGATAGGTGACTGGGAATGTATTAATTCTCCCCTCACCTATAGGTTGAGGTCTGGTAGGTGCCTCAACCCTACTTAGTTAATGTAGTCCAATTAATATCATGCATGCTACTTCTTATATGTTTTGTAATGGTAAGAATCTATTTTGTTACGTGCCTCATTCTATTGGCCCTCTCATCTTATGATGATTCAATATATTTATGTTTCATATGATTTCCTTTTATCTTGTATTGATTCATTATTTGACTCATACCTTATTTTTCTCTCCCTTTTGCTGGGTGCTTTCCCAACCACCCAGGTGATGAGCAAGGTGATGAACAAGACAAGGAGTATATAGCTTTTGGCTTGGACCTAGCTCTTGGAGATGTTGCTTTGGAGACAAGATTTGAAGTAGTTTGGAATTCCCTCTATCTAGATCCTGTTTTGTATGTTGATGTAACCCTAAAAGGGATTTTTTTGATACATTTTGTATAATCTTTTGTGAAATTGAATTTAGTCATAAATTTTTTATTCCGCTGCTTTTTAATGGTCTTTTGTATACCAATGTTTAATAAATTTGAAAAAATTTATGCCCATTCCATCATACCTCTGAGAATGTTTGGAATGGATGTCAATTCTTCAAATTTTTAGTAAAGGGGTGATTTCACTCACTTATAGATGAGCTGCGTTTTTAAGGTGTTTTCACACCTTAGGGTGAGTGGGAACTTCCTTTAAACAGTATATTGCATGAAAATTTGTTAAATCATCCATAATCTTCAATTGCTTAGCATGCGACTACAAACCCTGAATTATCTGTTTGATCTAAGTTGTTGCAAAATGATATGAAATGGATTCTTCCTCTGTTTGGATGAATTTCAGATGATAAAATCACATTATAAATGTATACACAATATCCTAATGATAATTTCCTAAGTATTCACAAAGGTTATAAGAGTAAACTGAAATATAGGGAATTTGTTAATGACTGAAATTGTTGTATAATTAAATAGAGAAATTTGTTTATCTGGATCCCCTTGGTTATGAATGATTGTTTATCTAAATTCATAGTACATATATGTCAGATACTGTCTTGGATTACATTTAAGGTGAATAGTGTTTGTTTGATATCTCAGTAAAGAGGGTGAAACCCTCGATGCGAGGAAAGTTGGATATTTACGAATAGATATCGTGAAATCCATTTGAAGGGATTTTATTGACATGATAGACTTTATTTAATCAATTTTACTCAATTAGATGACTTAGTTGATATTCTCAATTTCTGCCTAGATGACAATAAATGAAAAGAATTGTTTTTGAATTCAGTTTATAATATACCTCAAACCATGTTCTAACTATGATTTGAAATTGTTTATATGATGACATGGATATAGATATCCATGTATCTTGAATAATAGAGACTTTATAAGTTGATTGAGAATCTTCTGAAGATCTTAATTATTAAGTTATTTGGGTGCTTGAACAACATTATAGCTGAAATTCAGATTTAAGCTTAATTGATCTTACTTATGTTCCTAGTGCATTCAATTCTACATGTTTGATCTCTTTGATTTGATATATAGACAATAGAGTTTCTTATTTTCATAATACATATCCCGTGAATAGCAAATAATCAAGGATGGAAACCCAATCTAGTATGCTTATAAAACTATACATATCTAATTTAGTATTAAATGGTTGATTGAGATGATTAATGTGATATTGTGGGTTTTAGCTGAATATTATCTTATATGCATGTATGATTTGTTTATGATATTTAGATTCTCTAATTAAAATACTTGTCATGAAATGATAAGTTATTATGCTATTGCAAGCAGAGGGATAGGACATGCCCTAGATTGGGATGTTATTGATGCCATGCATATATGTGTGAAATGTTGAATGAGAATACTTGTTTAGTAGACATGATATATGTTTGAATACATGACAAATGCTATATGTGCACGAGTAAGGAGAAACCCTAAGAAAAGGTTAAACAATATGTTAAACATTCAGTTCAGTATTATCAATGAATTCAGTTCAGTAGTCTGAGTAGTCAGTAAGATACAGAGTTAAAAGAAATCAGTCTAAGAGAAAGATATAATCAAGTTATAATAGACGCAGGAGCCCTGAACACCATAGAATCCCTATAAGATGTCTGCACCTTAGGGATTAAATGACCTAACCCCGGCAATGTCCAGTATACGGGGGTCAGAACGTATTAATAGGTGGTACGGGGGACGAAGCCCTAGTGGAAGTCTACTAAAAATATAGTATGTAGTGTCCAACATCAAATAGAGATCCTGGTGTCACTAGAATATAGAAAAGCCAATAAGTGGCTTCACTCTCCGCCTGTGTGCTCAGGTTAGAGGAGGAGTCCAGAGGCCAGAGTGCCATTACATTGTTGCAGACCAGTGACATAGTCAGACTTAGCATTCCCAGGTGTGTCGGCTAAGTCTTGTACGTTGTGATCGTAGTGCAGTATGAGCCTTCATATGTAGAGTACACTGCATATGATCAGTGCATAAGCTAAAATATGATCATATAGGTTTAAAGAGTTTCTTATAAATAAAAAGAGTTAAGAAAGATTTGAGTACTGTTTCGTAGTAGTTGTTCTTTAAATGCAATATTTACATTCTTTGTTATTTTAACTATATTGTTTTAGATATGCTTGGTGTAGTAATTACTGTTGTTATAATTAATATCAGTTGCTTAAAGGTATGTCTGTAATTATATCAGTGCTTTAGACTATTTCTTTGAAGTACTCATTCACTGAGCGAGTAGGCTCACCCCTCTACTCAAAATTTTTAGGGAAACCGTGGGGATTGAAGATATGATTGTATCAGAGTAGATCTGCCACAAGAGTTAAGTCTGAGTATAGTTAAGTTCAGTCGGTCCTTGTCACTCTAGGTCCTTGTATAGATGTGAGAGAATTATTAATGATGTTTTGTATCTTTGTTTCCTTGATAAGAGAGAATGTATCTGATTATCATGTCATATGTACATGGAAGTGTGAGAAATAGAATGAATGTATGGATGTGTATCATCAATGTTGAGATCATGATGGAGCTTCCACTTGCATGGAGTTGCGTGCACCACTAAAAATCCTAAAGATAGTAAGTCTTTAGGTTTAGCCTTGCTTATACTAGATTAAAAACTCCACCCACGTATGCTAGGATTCGTGGAAGTTTTATCGTAGTATAGTTAAGGTTTGAATCCACAGGACAACGGTCTTGTTAAGATCCACAAGATAGAAAACGTTAGAATTTCATTTAACTCCTTAACAATCGGTATTTAGATCAAAGAGTTGGTTTGGTTCGTTTAAACTAAGTGCAAGTAAAGTAAAAGCAAGAAAGTAAATTTAAGGTTGTAAACAATGTTAAGAAACCACTAGGATGTGATCGGCTTTCACCACCACTACACATGGATCAAAACGTGCAACATAGTAACATAGCCTGCAATAAGAGTCTAAACAGTTAGTATCTTTGTAGATTTAGTTTCCTTTCGGAGAACTAACTACGAGAAGTGTTGGAATGTTGCAAAGCCAGCCATCCCCAAACGAATGGTCACTTACTTTGCATCATTCCCTTCTCAAAGTGTGTTCCTCGACTTATCAAGGTTGTACTTTTATACGTCAATTGATTCCATTTCATAGTATGAAAGTACAACGATGGAAGTGAGTTTACTCCACTCCTTGAAAAACACTCCTAGATACCAAAATAGATGCATGGTGACTACATGCATCAAGAACCAACATTCAATCGAGATTCGAATCTAATAGTACAAACGTAGACAATTCATACTAATAGATAATAAGTAACACAAGTTGGTGATCAAGCAACAAGCATTCATTAAATGATTAATGTTGAACTGAAAAGAAAGTATATCTCTATTGCAGCCTCATGAATTACATTGCATGAAATGAAAACATGGGTAGCGGGGATACTCCATGCACCCTAGTGTATGAGACTATTCGCTCATGGCAAGAATAAAGAAGGGGGCGAGAAGAGAGAGAGCGTCATCTCCACGAAGGAGGGAGGAAGGTTGACCCCTTGGAGGAGAGAGGGCAACGATCTTCACACTTCATATCTTGCTTGATGATGAATCCTTCTCTTCCCACCTTCTTTGTCGATGAGAGAGAAAGTAGCTTGGAGATGGAGTATGGATCTCAGACCAGAAGCCTTGGGGTAGTGGGTGATGGATGGAATGGCTCTGGAATAATAGAGGAAGCCTTTGGACGTCTAAGACTTCATGATTTGTGAGGACCCCTTTGGGTTCTATTTATAGGATTTTGAGTGAGCCTTAAACGGTTTGGGGTATGTGGGTCCAAACGGTCTTGGAGACCGTTTGGATTTTCACACAGTTTGGAGACCATTTGGACTCTCTCGGTCTAGAGACCGTTTGAGTCTTCTTGGTCTAAAACTGTTTGCTTTCATTTGATCTTGGGGTCGTGTGGCTTTATACGGTCTCGGGACTGGTTGATCTCCATTTGGTCTTGGGACCATTTGGCTTCATACGGTCTCGGGACCGTTTGGCTTCACACAGTCTCAGGACCGTTTGACCTTTATTCGGTCTTGGGACCGTGTGGCTTCATACGGTCTTGGGACCGTTTGGCTTCACACGGTCTTGGGACAGTTTGACCTTTATTCGGTCTTGGGACCATGTTGCTTCAAACGGTCTCGGAACTGGTTGATCTCCATTTGGTCTTGGGACCATTTGGCTTCATACGGTCACAGGACCATTTGGTTTCACACGGTCTTGGGACCGTTTGATCTTTATTCGGTCCTGGGACCGTTCAGCTTCCATTCGGTCTTGGGACCATTTGGTCTCCATTCGGTCTTGGGACCATTTGGGGGTTTTGTAATTTTTTTGTGTGCTTTCATGTAAGAAGTGAAAAGGAGAAGTTCATCTAATGGTATATTTACAAAAAGGTGGAAAGTTAAAGATTCTATCTAATTTAACTAAGAAATAGTATGGAAAACTGAGCAAAACTAGTAAGATAACATTGCAAAATGGGAGGTTATCACCCCCCCTAACTTAGAGTCTAGTTTGTCCTCAAACTAGATAGAGCTAAGGCATGTAGTGGCGAAGTGATTTTATTTAGTGAAGGTTTGCATACTCTTGCTTCAATTCTAAACCATAGATCTCTTAGAGTTTTATCGGGCTTCTGCTTACACTAACTCTTTCAAGTATTGGGAGTTGTGTGGATCTCAAATTTCTTCCGTATCGCGTAGCTCGCATTGGGACCACCTTTTCCTCGATCGCATTATGTGCATGTTTTCAACTCCAATCAATTTTATACTTCTTTGAAAAACCTACTGGAAACTAAGATAGGCATGAGGGTTGGCTAAAGGCTGATTGATAACACCAATTTTTGTGATATTTTAGACTGTTTTTCTGTTATCAAAACTGCCATTTTTAGCTATTTTCCTCTCTTTTGTATGCACTTTCGCAATAATTGGCCAAGCAATGCTCTTAATTCTATATTTCCATCTTTTGCAGAGTTTTTCCTCATTTTGGTGCAATAAGGTTGTCCCGGCCCACAGAATAAGTCCAAGTCTGTTTCGGCCTTCCTGACGCTCGATACAACCTCTACCCGACAGGGTGGAGCGACACAATGATGCACGACAAAAGGATGCCGCGCAAGAAGGAGCAGATGGACGACACGCCTTCTACCCGACAGGGAGCCCAGCTCACCTCGACAACCCAGCTTGTCGGGCGACACAGCCACCCATCGGAAGGCGCGCCGTCCATCACGTGACCGATAGCCGACACTCCTGAGCCAAGCGATACCAGTATCGGCCGTCCACCGACCTGCGAATAAGGATGACACGTGGCGCTTCGAGCACCATAACTTCCTCCAACTTCTGCCTATAAATAGCAGCTACAGGAAGCCGAAAAGACAGTTCGGATACTTCGGAATTCGGACAGTTGGGAGCTTTGAGTGATCTTTGGAGGAAACTGCAAGAGAAGGAGTATCGTGCCCCAGTGCTCATGCCGGGCGACACTAGGTGAGCTCTTCCTCATCCCGAGAGGGAGGGGATAGTTCACTTAGAACCGTCCCGGGTGACACTGCGGGCCGATATCGGCCAACGATGACGAGCGACACAAGTGCCCGACAGTAGGACACGTCGCTCGATACCCGACACGATATCAAACCTGATACACTTCGCTCGTCATGTGTCCCGCCTGAGAGGGTGTGTCGCCCGACTTGAGCGTATCGGCCATGTCCTTGAATGATACAGTCGGCCGTCGCGGTGTGCCGCTCGAGAGAGTGTGTCGCCCAACACCACTGTATCGGGCTAGGCCCCTGTCCGGTATCGGGCGGGAGAGCCGTTGTAGTCTGTCACCTTTCTACATCAAGAAGGCGACATCTATCTTTAATTCCGTTATTTAATTCCTTTCTTACACAATGTATTAAGACCCTTAATGTGTATGGAAATAGAAAAGCTTAATTACTTGCTGCTCTATGCTTGGTGCGATATATTGGATGACTGCTATGTTTGATATCTGAACTCTAGCTTGCATGTTTGGATCGCATTTCGCTTAGCTACCGAATCGTGTTTTCCCGTCGCAACAGCTTCGAGAGTCGTGTTGTGGCTCTAGTGTTTAGTCCGATTCTGGAGTACGAGAGTGCCTGGAACGGAGTTGTTTCCGTAACATTACTCTCTAACTTAAAGTCCGACAACCTCGAGAGGGGTGTTGACGCTTGGTTAGAAGTACCCACTCTGAGAGGAGGGGTGCAGGGTGTTACGGTTGCCGCTTGTTTTGCTATAGTCTTATCCTTCGCATCTTGCCCTAGCTCTAGTATTATCTTTCTGTTTTTGTTGCATGAAAACCCCTAAAAACTGATAAATGACTAAAACCTTAAATCTCTCTTGTAGCTCCAATTGAAGATAGTTTCCTTTGTTTTATTTGTGACATCTTACTGTTTCCCTTTTGGGAATTTATATCTCTTTATACCCACCGGAGTGTAGCGTGTCGATTCTGGGTTCTCAACACTACCTCCCTTGTCCTTGTGTTCGACCCCGTATATCTACTTCGACCCTGTAAACAAAGTTGTGGGGGCCTAGAAAGATTCGGGTTTATAAATGTAAAAGCTCGACTACCTCAAATCCGCCTCCACTTTTGGACGCACGATTTAGGTCGGTCAAATTTTTGGCGTCGTTGCCGGGGACAAGGCAAAAACAGTATTGTAGACGAATCTGAATCCACTAACTACACTCATGTGCCTCAAGCTTAGAAATGAGTTTGACAGCACTCTTTTTCTTTTTCTTTTTCCTTACTATTATTCTTTTCTTAAAATTAATAATTCCATTTTCTAAACTTGATTTTTCATGCTCTTTCAGGAACCCTGAAAGCTGTGACCTGTTCCACCGAGCTTTGATACCATGTCTCGTTTGGAGCAGTCTCTTTCTGAGGGTGAATGTCAGGGCCGAGGCGAGAGGGCGAGCCAGCCTAACTTGGTTGGCCAGCTTTCCGCCTACATAAAAAGACAGGACACCATCATCAGCAAACTGGTGCAGAGCACGCTTCCTAGCCCTGGAGCTCTGAACTCCATGCAACGCCAGATGGCAAACTTGTAGATGCGCCAACGTGAGGTTGATCGGCGGCTGACCCAGATGTCTGCTCTGATGAAGAATCCTGCAATAAAAGCACTCCCCTACCCGGAAACTGCCAGAATGGCATTACTGAGGTCTAGAAGAACGCTGGAGCACCCTGATGAAGTCAGGTTTGAGCCCGAGCCAAGGCCTGAGGGTGCAACTCCAGTAGAGGAGGAAGAAAGACATGCAGGCGTTCGAGAGTCTGCACAAGGGTTCCCTGAAGAGCTACCTGGCGGAAGGAATGCTTACGCTCCTAGGATTCCGTTCCCGTATAAGCTGATAAAGGCGAATCTGAAGAAGCGTCGTGAGAAGTTCATTGAGTCGATCAGGAAACTGCATCTCGAAGTGCCCTTCCTCAACGCTTTGGAGGAGATGCCTACATATGCCAAGTTCCTCAAGGACCTTATCACAAAGAAAAGAAGGGGAGGAAGGATAGAGACAGTGCACCTAGCTTCTGCCTCCTCTGCCTTTGTGAAGCCCGACTTGCCAAATAAGAGGAGGGACCCCGGAGCTTTCACGATCACGTTCGCCATCGGGGACAATGTCGAGCGGAAGGGTCTAGCAGACTTGGGGGCAAGAATAAGCCTCATGCCCCTAAGTTTCTTGCAAAGGGTGGGCTTGACCGACATGGTTCAAACCAACATGCAGATTCAACTGGCAGACCACACCTTTAAGAGACCCGTTGGCATTGTCGAAGATGTGCCGATCAGGGTTGGCGATTTCTTTATCCCCTGCGATATAGTCGTCATCGACACAGCTGAAGACCCCCATTGTCCGATTATCTTTGGACGTCCTTTCTTGGCAACAGGAAGAGCGTTGATTGATGTCTCTGAGGGGATGATCACTTTGAGGGTCGGAAATGACCATATGGACTTCAAGCTGAAAGAGATCATGAGAAGCCCGTCCCTGTCCGAATCAGCATGTTTCACAGATAGCTACAATAAATTCTGCAAGGAAATAGAGGAAGATATACGGACAGTAGACCCCCTCTTGAGGGCTATAAACTGTCGAGATCCCGACCTCGAAGATCCTGAGGTCGCAAGGCATCTCAACCTTTTCAACCTTTCTGACGAAGACTTGCAAGAAGAGGATAAGGTGGTGTAATCTGCGATGTATGCCTCTCTCGAGGGGGAGCCTCGAGAGAAGGCACCCAGACCAAAGCCGAAGTTAAAAGTGCTGCCTGAAGGCCTGAAGTACGAGTTCTTGGATGAAAAACACAGAAACCCTGTAATTGTAAACGCCAATCTTTCAAGCAATCAGCTAGACCGACTCCTTGAGGAGTTAAGGCTCCACAGGGGGGCTATAGGATATTCAGTAGATGATATCAAAGGCCTTAGCCCCGCCCTATGCATGCATCACATCAACTTAGAGGAATCTACCAAGCCTCTGGCCCAACCCCAGAGGAAGCTGAACTAGATGCTTAAGGAGGTCGTCAAGAAAGAGGTAATAAAGATAAGGGATGCGGGGATCATTTACCCAATCAACGATAGCAATTGGGTGAGTTCGATCCACGTAGTGCCCAAAAAGGGTGGGATGACGGTGGTTAAGGGTGAGAAGGGAGACGAGGTGGCGGTTAGGACCGTCACCGGATGGCGGATGTGCATCGATTACCGAAAGCTAAATCAGTCTACAAAGAAGGATCATTTTCCGCTACCTTTTATTGACCAAGTTCTTGAAAGGTTAGTGCATCATGATTTCTTTTGTTTTCTTGATGGCTTTTCAGGTTTTTACCAGGTACCCATCTTACCCAACGATCAAGAGAAGACAACATTCACCTGCCTTTACGGCACTTACGCCTTTCAAAGGATGCCCTTCGGACTCTGCAACGCCCCAGCTACCTTTCAAAGATGCATGATATCGATGTTCTCATATTTTCTAGAAGACATCGTAGAAGTTTTCATGGACGACTTTTCGGTCTATGGGAAGGACTTCGATAGCTGTCTGAAGAATCTGTCATCAATCCTTCAGAGGTGCGAGGAGAACAACCTGGTTTTAAACTGGGAAAAGTGTCACTTCATGGTGCGAGAGGGCATTGTTCTTGGCCATAAGATCTCAAGGCGTGGGATCGAGGTGGACACCAGCAAGGTCGAAGCCATATCCAAGCTTCCTCCCCCGAAATCCGTGACGGGAGTGAGGAGCTTCCTCGGGCACGCCGGATATTACCGAAGATTCATCAAGGACTTCTCGAAGATTTCCAAACCGCTGTCCAATCTCCTGGTAAAAGATGATGAATTTGTTTTCTCTAACGATTGCCTCAATGCTTTTCAGGCCCTAAAAAATGCTTTAACATCACCACCCATCCTTCAAGCGCCAGAATGGGGTTTACCTTTTGAGCTGATGTGCGACGCTAGCGACTACGCGGTTGGAGCAGTCCTGGGGCAAAAGAAAGACAAAAAGCACCATGTGATTTGCTACGCTAGTCGCACGTTGGACGAGGCTCAAGTAAACTACACGACAACTGAGAAGGAGATGCTCGCGATCGTCTTCACGTTCGATAAGTTCAGGTCGTATCTCGTCGGAGCAAAGGTCAAGGTATACACAGATCATGGGGCAATAAAATACTTAATGCAAAAGAAAGAGGCAAAGCCCAGACTGTTGAGGTGGGCCTTATTGCTCCAAGAGTTCGACCATGAAATTATCGACAAGAAGGGAGCAGAAAATGTGGTCGCCGACCACCTATCAAGGATCGTGGCTGAGAGATAGGGGGGCCACCAATCAACGATGACTATGCCGATGAGGCTCTGATGTTGGCAGAAGCTTAAAAAGAAAGTTTACTCTGGTTTGTAGACATCTGCAATTATCTTGCCTGTGGAGAACTGCCTCCTGACATCACGTACAATCAGAAAAGGAAGCTATTTGCGGATGTCAAAAACTACTACTGGGATGATCCTCTCCTATTCAGAAGATGCGCTGACAACTTATACAGGCGGTGCATCCCAGAGGAAGAAACCGCAGACATCCTGAAAGAATGCCACGCCTCCCCCTACGGTGGATACATGGGTAGCGAGAGAACAACTGCAAAATTGCTACAGTCAGGTTTCTACTGGCCCTCCTTGTTTAAAGACGCTTTTGAATGTTTGCAAGGAGTGCCAGTTTACAGGAAACATAGGGCGGATGAATGAAATGCCAATGGAAAGCTGGATCGAAGTAGAAATATTACGTGTGGGGGATCGACTACATGGGACCGTTTCCCCAATCTCGGGGGTATCAATACATACTCGTAGCAGTAGATTATGTATCGAAGTGGGTGGAAGCGGTAGCCACCCAAACCTGCGACGCCTAGTCGGTTATCAAGCTCTTCGAGAAGACCATCTTCCCTCATTTCGATGTACCGCGCACTGTGATAAGCGACGGAGGGTCGCACTTTGGAGAAAGACAGTTTGAAGCACTTCTGCGCAGGTACAGAGTGAGGCACAAGATCGCTACACCCTACCACCCACAGACGTCAGGGCATGTAGAGGTTTCCAACAGGCAAATCAAGCAGATCTTGGAGATAACTATCAAGTGAACGAGGAAAGACTGGTCCATGAAGCTTGACGACGCACTTTGGGCCTATCGTACTGCTTACAAAACACCCATTGAAACCACCCCCTACCGTCTCATCTACGGAAAGTTCTGCCACCTGCCTTTGGAGTTGGAATACAAGGCCCTTTGGGCAATCAAGTTCCTAAATATGGACCTCGACAAAGCAGGAGAAAAAAGGTTTTTGCAGCTTCAAGAGCTCGAAGAGCTGAGAATGAACGCCTAAAAAAATGCAAAAATCTACAAACAGAGGACAAAATTGTGGCACGATGCCCACCTCAGGAGAAAAGATGTAAGTGAAGGGGATAAGATCTTGTTATTCAAGTCCTCTATTCGTCTTTTCCCTGGGAAGTTACAAATGAGGTGGTCCGGACCGTTCATAGTGTCGAAAATATACCCATCAGGAATGATGGAGCTCTATGATAAAGACGATCCGACCATGGTCTTTCAAGTAAATGGGCACAGGGTGAAAAGGTTCTATGAATATGAAGCGTTTGTCAGGAGAGCAGAGATCAGTCTGCAAGATATGGGTACAGTCGAGAGCTGAACAAGATGATCCTACACCGTTCGAGCTGGCGACGCAAACTTCAGTGCTCCTCAGGAGGCAGCCCGAGTTTTTCTTTCTTTTGTAGAGTAGGATGCATTTTTCTTATTACCTATAAAAACAAAATTTATGAATTGTAATAAGGCCCGAGCCGGTGCACGCACTGAGCGCACCGAATCCTCTATTTTATGGGCCACCGCTGTCATACTTTCTGAGGTCGGGGACTTAACCCTAAACCGATGATGTTTTTTTCCTTCTCCTAGCTTTGGTTTTCGGCCACCTGTTTTAAGCCGTGTCGGGCAGCAGCTCAGGTGGCGCGCAGTCACGCTTATATCAGGCCGCAGTTTCTGGGGCACCACAAGAACCAGGGTGGATGGTATTCCCGAGCAACCGCCGTATCGTGCATGGAAATAAATGCCCTTGATTTAACTGACGTGACCTTCGTCTCGAGAATTTCCTGACTCGTCGGTCGACGCACGCCCCAGAAATGCCTGTTTTACCCCCAGCTGAGCTTGCTATATATAGCAATGTGGGCTCAACGTGTCGGGTTGCCTTACTTCTCTTTTCAGCCACCTGTAACACATGCAGTAATCCACCTTTGCTCGTGTGTCGACCAACTTGCCTTCACCCTTATATCGGGCAATGGCTCCTATGAGAAAAGGTATCGCCCGACATGCTTATCGCCCGACACGAGTTTTCATATCGCGCTGCTTATCGGGTTTTATGAGCCTAGTCGATTTTGTATCACCCAACGCAGTTAAGCATGAAAATAACGCCCGATAGTGTTTGCCCGATACGCCTTATCGGGCGACACATTTTTTTGTGACGACCGGACGGGCAGTTGATCTTTGGCGACCTTATCGCCCGATATATCCGTGTCGGGCAGTGTGTCGTGCCACGCAGCCCTCCTCGTATCGTCCAACCCTGTATCGTCTCGAGCTTCCTTTTGATGGACGATACCCGAATTTCGAAATAAGTCTTATTGTGATTCCTGTTTCTACCGACCTAACATTTAGATGATCGTTGGACTTGATAACAGGGACGGGTCACACATGGCAAACCTCCAGCCGAGCGGAAGCAACAACTGTCAGGCAGAAATGTAAAAATCCCAAGGAAGCTAGCTGTCTACTACTGCAGATAGAAAGCGAGAGAATTTTTCTTGATTTGGTAGCTTCAGAGGAAGATCACTTTCTTATAATAGTCTATCTTCTGCGATGGTTTAGGACCATCTACAGAGACAACACGAGTCTTTTGTCGGTGACTTCCGGATGGAATCTGGGCATTCTGATTCCATCTTCTTAAGGAGGAAGCAGCTACAAGTGTTTTCAAGAGCTCTCGAGCTTCCATCTTGAGAGCTTTGCACTTGTTCTGGCTGCTTCCAGCTAAGGAACGAAGGAGGCTGCAGCAAAGAAGCATATTGCAGCTTCTCCAAGGCACAAGCGAACCCGCTAGATAACCTTCACTGGGCTAACATGAACTCACCCTGTTTTCTTCGCTACTCTGGGACAGAGTGCGGAGTAAGTTTGGGGGGGGGGGGGTACCCATGTGCCAGTGAAGGAGGTATAAAAATTCTCTTGTGCCATTTTGTTCTCCTCCTATATCATATATTTGTACCCTTGCTCATATAAAAATTTTGAAAAATTTTGCTTATTTTGTTCCCATGCATATGTACAAAGTCTATATTAGTAAAAACCTGATACAACTGCTTGCAAAGTTAGTTTTCTTTGTGCTTAACGAGATACAAGTTCTGTTATATCTTTCTGATAATGCTGCTTCAAACGAACAGAAGATTACATTTTTCCACGCCAAAAATTTCAAAAAATATAATAATCTCGCAAACAGCTAAGAGACGGGTATGGAGAAGGAAAAAGCTGCCCAAACAGCAGAAATCTCTTTGTTTCCCCTTTACCCAATGAAAATCCCAAAAAGAAAGAGAAGCCTTATGAGTGTGAATAAAAGCATGAGAGTTGTTCCCAATAAAAGAAAAGAAAAAATATATATACCCGCTTGTTTTCCAAAAGTACCCATCTTTAGGCATGGTAGATCCGGGGCAGTAGTACGTAGGATGTGAAATCACTGCTCTAAAGCCAACTGGCTTGGACTGCAGGGACCACTTTCCCGCTAACAGACCCTTACATGGATGGATTGATGGAAAACAAGATAAAAAATCCAAAAAGCCTTAGCCTACCCTTTACACAACTTTCTGCCCCGAAAATAAAGCTGTTTGGTGTGTAAGCTAACTTCGGAATCATACACTAAAGTCCCGCTGAAGCTGTAGAAAAAAATTCTACTCAAATAATAAGGCAGGAAACGTAAGGTCTTTTGTTCGTAATGAGACAGAATTATCTCTAAAGGCATTACTATATTTGCTTTACCTCTTGGCCTGAAAGCTGCACCAAACAAGAAGAAGCATCACAAAATAAAGTTTAAATATTGATTGAGGACAATCAAAATGCTAAGTTTGGGGGAGTTGATAACACCAATTTTTGTGATATTTTAGACTATTTTTCTGTTATCAAAACTGCCATTTTTAGCTATTTTCCTCTCTTTTGTATGCACTTTCGCAATAATTGGCCAAGCAATGCTCTTAATCCTATATTTCCATCTTTTGCAGAGTTTTTACTAATTTTAGTGCAATAAGGCCGTCCCGGCCCACAGAATAAGTCCAAGTCTGCTTCGGCCTTCCTGACGCCTCATACAACCTCTGCCCGATAGGGTGGAGCGACATAATGACGCACGATAAAAGGATGCCGCGCAAGAAGGAGCAGATGGACGACACGCCTTCTACCCGACAGGGAGCCCAGCTCGCCCCGACAACCCAGCTTGTCGGGCGACACAGCCACCCACCGGCAGGCGTGCCGTCCATCACGTGACCGATAGCTGACACTCCTGAGCCAAGCGATACCAGTATCAGTCGTCCACCGACCCACAAATAAGGAGGACACGTGGCGCTTCGAGGACCATAACTTCCTCCAACTGCTGCCTATAAATAGCAACTACAGGAAGCCGAAAATACAGTTCAGATACTTCGGAATTCGGACAGTTTGGAGCTTTGAGTGATCTTCAGAGGAAACTGCGAGAGAAGGAGTATCGTGCCCCAGTGCTCGTGTCGGGCGACACTAGGTGAGCTCTTCCTCGTCCCGAGAGGGAGGGGATAGTTCACTTAGAACCGTCCCGGGCGACACTACGGGCCGATATCGGCCAACGATGACGAGCGACACAAGTACCCGACAGTAGGACGTGTTGCTCCATGCCCGACACGATATTGAACCCGATACGCTTCGCCCGTCATGCGTGCCTCCCGAGAGGGTGCGTCGCCCGACTTGAGCGTCCTTGAACGATACAGTCGGTCGTCGCGGTGTGTCGCTCGAGAGAGTGTGTCGCCTGACACCACTGTATCGGGCTAGGCCCCTGTCCGGTATCGGGCGGGAGAGCCGCTGTAGTGTGTCACCCTTCTACATCAAGAAGGCGACATCTATCTTTAATTCTGTTATTTAATTCCTTTCTTACGCAATGTATTAAGACCCTTAATGTGTATGGAAATAGAAAAGCTTAATTACTTGCTGCTCTATGCTTGGTGCGATATATTGGATGACTGCTATGTTTGATATCTGAACTATAGCTTGTATGTTTGGATCGCGTTTCGCTTAGCTACCGAATCGTGTTTTCCCGTCGCAACAGCTTCGAGAGTCGTGTTGTGGCTCTAGTGTTTGGTCCGATTCTGGAGTACGAGAGTGCCTGGAATGGAGTTGTTTCCGTAACATTACTCTCTAACTTAAAGTCCGACAACCTCGAGAGGGGTGTTGACGCTTGGTTAGAAGTACCCACTCTGAGAGGAGGGGTGCAGGGTGTTACTGCTGCCGCTTGTTTTACTGTAGTCTTATCCTTCGCATCTTGCCCTAGCTCTAGTATTATCTTTCTGTTTCTATTGCATGAAAACCCCTAAAAACTGCTAAATGACTAAAACCTTAAATCTCTCTTGTAGCTCCAGTTGGAGATAGTTTCCTTTGTTTTATTTGTGACATCTTGTTGTTTCCCTTTTGGGAATTTATATCTCTTTATACCCACCGGAGTGTAGCGTGTCGATTATGGGTTCTCAACACTACCCCCCTTGTCCCTGTGTTCGACCACGTATATCTACTTCGACCCCGTAAACAAAGTTGCGGGGGCCTAGAAGGATCCAGGTTTATAAATGTAAAAGCTCGACTACCTCGAATCTACCTCCACTTTTGGACGCGCGATTTAGGCCGGTCACTGATGTGTAACTCCCCCTTTTAGTGGGAGAGGGTTTATCTAAACTTTTAGGATATCACTATCGGGCGCGACACATCTGCCTTTGTGAGGGCAGCTAAATGTACTGGCCTGGCGAGTCCTTTATCAGCTTTTTCATATATTCAGAGACCTTAGGATCTCATTACTATGCGCGCCACATCTGCCTTTGTGAGGGTAGCTGAATGTACCGGCCGGGTGAGACATTTATTGGTCCTTCATATAGGTCCTTAGACATGGCACAACTCTCATGTTTTTATTCAACACTCTGGCTTTTATTCTTATATTCACAGACTTAGGAGTTGGATATTTAGGGATTTTTTTTGGGCTTCCAGGCCTCTTTTTTTTTTGAAAAGAAGAAAACTATTCTTGGAGTCTCCTGACATGCACTTATTTCGGTTTTGTACTTGGTGGTCCACTTGCGAGGTTCCTTGATTTGGATTTCAACTGGTTCCCTCCCATCCTTGAGAGAGTTTTGGTTGGCTTCGGCTATTATGTTAACTTGTAGAGAGTCTGGAGCAGAGTTGAAGAAAAAATATGGAAATCGAGTGTGAAAGTAATTTATTAATTTGTCATTACATGCCTAAATGCTTTTTCTGTTATTGCTTTTTGAGGACTACTTTGATTCTAAATTTAGATGGGGGTGATCTTTTCCAAGAGTGATGTTATACTTATGTACAAGAATTATTCTATCAAAGAAATTACTGAAAAAGTCTAAATGTGAAAAGAAAGATAAAAAAAATGATGCATAGAAAAATAGGAGTGAATAAAAAGAGCAGAGGGAGAAGGGTTGAAAAATGATACCTCGCCCTTGTCCAGTGTACCTCCCCCCTAACTTATCACCCACTCTGTCCTCAGAGTGTCAAAGTGATAGGTTGAGAAGAACATGGACAAGGGCATTAGGCTTCTGTTAGTCCTTTGTTAGCTCCATGTGTTCGGAGAAGATTAGCTGTGAGCTTTCCACGTAGAGCGTGGTAATCCACGCCCGTCATGTCCTCTACTGGTCTTCCAAGAACAGTGAGGGTGTACATCCAATAGAGGACATGGAAACCGCAGTCGTTTGATTCGCGGAGCTTCTGGGGGCATCTGTGGCTGAAGGCTGGGTGATGAAAGTATTTTTTATCGTACGCCCTTGTGTGCTTGCTTAAAAGATCATGTAGTTTGTTAGCACATTCCTTTGCCACCTCCTCCGTGGGTGTGTTAGTTGTCACAACATACTAGTTCTGGTTAGGATCAAATTGACTGTCGGAACTGTTATAGATGATTGTTGTTCCTTCAGGAAGGTTTGTCGCTAGTAACATCCAGTGCTCTAAGTGAAGGAAAGGAAGCATAATGAACTTCAGAGTTGTATGCTGGAGGCAAGAGATAAGCGCCTCTGTGGTTCCGAAGTTCTTTAACTTTAGTAGGTCGTCCTTCATGTAAGTTGACGCCATATAAACTGTAGGATGGTTCCGTCTGAGGAGATATTGATAAGCAGTCATCAGGCTCACGGATAGAAATCCTTGTAATTGTACCGTTTCATGGAGGGTATCTGCCATGACTAGAATATCTCCAGCTAGAAAAATGAGCTCATCTTTCTCGGCATATAGCCTAGACATGATGAGCCGGAGTTCATTTTCAGAAAGACTCTTGCAAGCTACAAGGTTGAAGTTAGGAAACGTTGGTTCTATGGCAGGTAGGGGCACCATTTGTGTGGAAGGTCTGTTGATGGTGGCCCCTGATATCAAGTCAATGTCCCCTGTGTCTTCTGCCAAATCAAAAGTGTAAGGGTCCCATTATCTTTTTTCAGGGACCGTGGCAGGTTGTTGTTCTTTCTCCAACTCCGTTAATGTTTGTCGAAAAGGTCACCTTTGTAGACGTCAGATGGCCGAAAAAAGATAGCGAGGGACGTCGTCTGGCTCCATAGTCAGGTCCTTGAAGAACCTTCTGCCATATATGAGCTCCATGTTGTAACGCCCTCGTAGCAAGTGAAAATCTTCTGTGACCAGCTTGGTGAAGGGGGTTTGTTGATTAAGCGCTTGTATGTGGCATATAGTGCAGAAAGCGCAATCCCTAGATCCGCCAGTGGTTTGGACTGGTGGAGCGATGATTTGGAACCAAGGTTGGTTCCAACCATTCTGGAGAGAAGTTATCAGATCATATTAGAATAATAAAAGTTTAATTATATTGTAAAGTTTGTTTGTGTGATTGAATGCGAGAAAATAAAGAGTTTGAAAATGAAGAAAATTCGGGAGTGAACTTTGTATTAAGTGTAATCCTCATAGTCATGCCCTAATCTCATGATTAGTGGTAATCATGGGATGTGGGCCTGACAAACATGCCACAAACCTGCAATAACAAGATGATCAAGGTCATATATACATCATGTGATGCACACACATGCAGAAACACAATTAATTCATTCACATGATTCACACACATGTAGAAACCTATAGTTCCATTCATTCAACCATTTTCACATTTACACATATGTAGAAACATGCAGTTCCATTCATTCATTTCTTTTCACATTCACACACATGGAGAAGCACATTCATTCATTCATCTTCACATTCACACACATGTATATAGATCAACTTTCAATAAGACAATTCAAAAAAAGTCATTCACACATGTACATATAAGCTTGTCTTTCAAAGTTTAGAAATGTCATCAAATACTAAAATAATTGTGACATCAAAGTTTAGAAATGTCATTCTTTATCATCATCAGTACCCCAATTATAATCAAGTGTTGCCTCCCTTTCAAAGGCTTTTGCCCATTGTTCTCTTATGTCATCTAATTGTTCCATCATATAGGGATCACATACATCTAATAACTTTTCCCCTGTAGTGAAGTCACTAGTTTTAAACACCTGCAAAGAGAATGGCGTATATATATAATTAATAAGTTTGATATTTTCATATTATCTAATGATACTATACTTATATATGATGATGAAGATTATATAGTACCTATTGTATGTTTTTGATTTCGTGTGCATCATATCTGACAATTAGGTCCATATACCGCATCACGCAGTATGCACATGCCCAACCGTTGTCTTGTACAACACACTACAAATTTCATCATACGAAAATGTTAATAAATAAAAATAAGCATAGTTCACATAAACAATATATGCATTGGAATCAGGAAACTACTTTCACATTCTCCCAGACTAATGATTTATTTTTCTTGCACATGTCTCCTCTAGCTTTTTTGAAATCTTTTAAAGCCCTACACGTTAATGTAACACATGAAATCACATTACTAAATAGTAATGTAATAATAGATGTTAATGTTGGGTTCTAAGGGAGATAGAGAAGGCAGTGGAAACAAAAATTTTCTTCTCCCAAACCCAGAATAAAGGAATTATGTCAACGTCTATACAATATGAAGCATGGTTTGTGGAGGCGTACCTTGTCCTGAGGCTTGCTCGGCGACGTTACCTCACGGCTTGCGCGGTATTCACCTCCGGTCTTGGACGGTGTATGTGCAGCGCTTGGTCTCACCAGAACTGTCGGGATTGATAGCTGTCCTCTGAGCGGAAGAAGTCTCCCGCCTCTGCAGTCGTCCACACGGACTGTCTGGAACTCCGATCTCCTTGTCCCACAAGGAATAGGAAGGAGTTGCACCCTCCTGTCGGCGTACTAGTCACCGACACACTCTCCTGCCACCAGTCGCTTTTCTGCAGTTGTCTTTCCCTTATTGTGCCTCCCTTATCAGGTAGCACTTTCTCGGGCTCTCTCGGTTATCAAAACCAGAGAGAACGACAACTTTGCAGAGCAACTGGTGTTCTGAGTTGTACTTTGAGAAGCCCCCAATACTATTATATATATAAGAGGGTCATAGGATAGGGTTCTCTACCCCGGGCAATGCGGGATTAAAGCAAGATTAGAAGGGTTCGAGATTTTCCACAAAACAATCAATTGTGCTAGCTGAACCGATCGTTTCAACCCTAAAACGGTCGTTTCATGACCTCAACCGATCGGTTGACACCTGAACCGATCATTTGGGATACCTGAGTCGATTGGTTCACTTCTGAGCCGATCGATTCGTGGTCCTGGTCCAACTCAAATTGACTTTCATATTTGTTTCCGATTAATCAAATATTAATCCTTGTCTAAATCGAACTTGTACAAGTGAAACAAATTGTATTTGCAAAATAGTCTTCTGACTTTCCAAATGATCTCAGTTGGTCCATGAATCGACCAGTTCAACAATTGAGCGGATCGTCTCATGACACATAAGCTTATCGTCTCACCAGTTGAGCCGATCGGTTCACAAACCTAAGCCGATCGGTTCAACCCTTGAGATGATCTGTTGGAAGTGTAGACTGTGCAAAAATAGTCAATCACAGTTTCAATCAATCCGACACTCTAATCAATTGGTCCAACACCTTGAACACTATGATTTTGAGCTATCAATCAACTGAGTGTTTAATTGAACTACTAAACTCCTTTAGTAATCAATCTAAACATCATTTGTGGATAAACTCCTCTTCCAGGTTAAATCCTATGTGTGTGACCATGCAGGTCCATTTCACGTTGGCAGTGAAAGTCCGTAACACTTATGACTTCACAAGCAAAGAGTGGTGCCTAGTCACACATCAGTGCTACCCAAGTGAAATAGAAAGTTGGAGAACAACTTTCAATCCTACAATCCGTGAATGGTATTACAGTGAATGTATAATTCCTTTGTCACTAATGTCCGGAATGAACTCAAGGCATGGTACATTCATCTTTTCAACGTTCATCCATTTCCTTGATCTCAGAGCAGATTGGGTGAGATGTGTGTGACATCAATATCACATATTGATTCACACATGCATGCATATGTCTTTCTCAATCCTACTCATCAAGTGGCCATGGACATCAAACTCCCTTAGGAGGGACAAATCCCATATCTATCACTCACCCCTCAAAAGCCCCATGTGTCAAAGTCACCCAATCATCACTTTTATAACAACCCATGTTTCAGGACTGCGTTTGATGATGTCAAAGTGTACCCAACGACATGTGTTGAGTGTAGTAATTTCAGGTCGAAGAATCACACTCACCACCATCACTATGAGAGATGACTGTGACTACCATATCATGGTTCCATGTATCACTCTCACGGTGGGCCTGTATGGTACACTTGTTCTCTAACAAGTACCTATGTGCTTGGTTTGATATCGCTATATCATGACTAATGAGATTCTGTCATCAACCAAAACACAATCTAGTCTTTAGTGTTATTGATGTCTATGGTTATTTCCACAATAACAACCGACTAGGGACTAAACAAGAATGTATACTCTTAACATCCGTATGATCTCATCATTTAGGTCCTCAACCCAAAAGCATATGTCATCGAGTAAAACAATTCTTTAGACATCTATCATGTTACACTGTCATCTCAGAAACAGTTAAAACATATAGATCGGAAATTGCTTTTATTATTATTCAAATCATTTACAAAGTATCCCATTACAATCATTACATGACTTGCTCTATGGGCATACATACCAACAAACTCCCACTTTCACTTAGAGCCAATCACCTAGGAACCTCATTCCTTGTGACCTAGCATGACCATCATGCTTTTGCTGAGAAAGGGCCTTAGTCGGTGGATCAACTATGTTGTCTTCAGTTGGTACTTTGCAAATCTTCACATCTCCTCACTGTACGATCTCTCGTATGAGATGGAAGTGCCACAGTATGTGCTTGGACCGCTGATGTGATCTGGGTTCCTTAGCTTGAGCAATAGCACCATTATTGTCACAATAAAGCTCAATTGCATCACAGCTACTGGGAACTACACCAAGTTCAGAGATGAACTTCCTAATCCACACAGCCTCCTTTGTTGCATGTGAAGCATCAATATACTCAGCCTCTGTAGTAGAATCGGCAACTGTTTCTTGCTTGGATTTCTTCCAGCTCACATCTCCATTATCTAGGCAAAACACAAATCCTGATTGCGATCTGTAATCATCTTTGTTGGTTTGGAAGCTTGCATCGGTGTAACCCTTTACAACTAGTTCTTCCTCGCCGTCGTATATAAGGAACTGATCCTTAGTCCTTCGCAAGTACTTGAGGATGTTCTTTACGGCTGTCCAGTGAGCATCCCCAAGATCTGACTGGTACTTGCTCGTCATGCTGAGGGCATACGAGACATCTGGGCATGTGCACAACATAGCGTACATGATGGATCTGATGGCTGATGCATATGGGATCCCATTCATACGCTCCCTCTCTTCACAAGATTGGGGACATTGAGCTCTAGAGACGGTGAATCCATGTAGCATGGGGATGTTGCCTCTCTTTGAGTTCTCCATGCTGAACTGCTTCAGCACTTTGTCAATGTAAGTGCTTTGACTTAGTCCGAGAAGCCTTTTAGATCTATCTCTATAGATCTTAATTCCTAGAATGTAGGATGCTTCTCCTAAGTCCTTCATTGAGAAAGTATTCCCTAGTCAAGTCTTTACCTTCCCTAAGGTCGTGACATCATTCCCCATCAATAGTATGTCATCCACATACAATATGAGGAATGTGATCGTGCTCCCACTAACCTTCTTGTACACACAAGGTTCATCGTCATTTTGAATAAAGCCAAGCACTTTGACTTCCTCATCAAATCAAAGATTCCAACTCCGAGATGCTTGCTTCAATCCATAGATTGACCTTTGCAGTTTACAGACTTTATTGGCATTCTTTGGATCTACAAAACCTTCAGGTTGTGTCATGTATACATCCTCATTTATATTCCCATTAAGGAATGTGGTTTTAACATCCATTTGCCAAATCTCATAGTCATAGTAAGCCACAATAGCAAGCATGATCCTGATGGACTTAATCATGGCAACTAGAGAAAAAGTTTTGTCATAGTCAACACCTTGAACTTGTCGGAAACCCTTTGCAACCAATCTGCCTTTATAAGTTTGCACATTACCATCCATGTCGGTCTTCTTATTGAAGACCCACTTGCACCCTATGGGGTTTACCCCTTCAGATGGTTCCACCAAAGTTCATACTTTGTTGGAGTACATGGATTCCATCTTGGATTTCATGGCCTCAAGCCATTTCTTAGAATCTGGTCCCTCCATAGCCTCTAGATAGATAGTTGGATCATCATCTATGATCAACTCACCGCCTTCCTAAGTCACAAGGTATCCAAACCTCTCAGGTTCACGGCGTGTCCTACTAGATCTACGAGGTCCTTGTGTTACATGAGGAGACTGAGATTCCACAACACCTTGTGAATCTCTATGTTCCTCTTGTACATCTACCGGTTCAATGTTTTCTTGTTGGGCTTGAACCTCTTCAAGCTCTAATTTCCTCCCAGAGTTTCCTCTGGAAATAAATTCCTTTTCTAGGAACACAGTTGTCCTAGCAACAAACACTTTGTTGTTAGTAGGGTGGTAGAAATAGTATCCTCTTGTTTCCTTAGGGTATCCAATAAAATAACATTTATCGGACTTGGGTCCAAGCTTATCAGGAAACATTTTCCTGACGTAAGCCTCACAACCCCAAATCTTAATAAAAGACAAATCGGGATGCTTCCCGTGCCATATCTTGTATGGTGTCTTTTGAACCGATTTAGACGGTACTCGGTTAAGTGTAAATGCATCGGTTTCAAGAGTATAACCCCAGAAGGAAATCAGAAGATTAGAAAAACTCATCATTGATCGCACCATATCCAGTAAAGTTTGATTCCTTCTTTCAGACACACCGTTATGTTGTGGTGTTCCAGGTGGAGTCCATTGTGATACAATACCACGGGCTCACAGAAAGTCCTCAAACTTTTGGCTTAAGTATTCTCCACCTCGATCGGATCGAAGTGCTTTAATACTTTTACCAAGTTGGTTTTGTACTTCATTCATGAAATCCTTGAACCTTTCAAGGGTTTTTGACTTATGTTTCATCAGGTACACATAGCCATACCTACTGAAGTCATCAGTGAATGTAATGAAGTACTGATACCCACCTCTGGCATTAGTTCTAAAAGGCCCACATACATCAGTATGTATGAGTCCTAATAGATCACTAGCTCTCTCATATTTACATGAAAAGGGAGTCTTGGTCATCTTGCCCAACAAACAAGATTCACATGTCTTTATTGATTCATAATCAAAAGAGTCTAGATAACCATCTTTATGGAGTCTAGAAATGCGCTTCTCATTTATGTGCCCTAGACAACAATGCCAAAGATACGTTTTGTTTGAGTTGTTGAGTTTTTGCCTTTTGGTGTTTACATTGTATACACTTGTCTCTAGATCTATCAAGTATAGACCATAAGACATTGGGGCACCGCCATAAAAGATCCCATCTTTTGAAATAGAACACTTTCCATTCTTAATAAGAAATTCAAAACCATTCTTGTCCAAACAAGAAACGGAAATGATATTCCTATTTATGGTAGGTACATAATAGCAGTTCTCCAACTCTATTATTAGCCCACTAGGTAGAGTTAACTCATAGGTTCCTACGACACTAGTAGCAACTCTTGCCCCATTGGCAACACGTAGTTCAACCTCGCCTTTCCCCAAAGGCCTACTTCTTTTAAGATCCTTCACATTTGAACAAATGTGAGATCCACATCCGATATCAAGTATCCATGACAAAGAAGTAGTAAAGTTAATCTCTATCACGTATACACCAGAAGTAGAGATCTCTATCTCTCACTTCTTCTTCCATCGTTCCTTCCATCCTCTCCATGTTTTGAGTGCTAAAGATACTGACATTGGCTTGGCGAGAGAACCCTTCTCTCCCTCACCTTTGTCCTTAGACTTTGTTCCATTGATCTCCATCAATGAACTATCCTTCTTCTTAAGCGCACATAGAGTGGATTCAAAGGCAACCGGTATATCTATATTGTACAGAACACTGCTCACAATCCCCAACCAATTATGGAATTTATTCTCAATTAATTTGCCCATTTTAAAAGATGATTCTTTTGTCATTCTACAAGAGAAAATTACATTTTTCAAAACTCCTTTTGATTTGATTTGATTTGAATAAAATTTCACAGTATTTAATTAGGCCTTTAATTAATTACCGCTCCCACTATTTTGATTCAAATTGACAGCCCTCACCATCAATTCGGAAGATTGTAGCGTACAATATCCTAGTGGGTCAAGATCCTGAAATCCTCTGAGTCATGGACCAGCTAGGGCTGTCACCCACAACTTAGATCTTCCAGGTAGGCAACTTTTTCCAATTGCATCATATGCAACTCTTGAAAGATGTCATATGCAACTCCTTGCCATGATCACCTCCATGCCTCAAGGTGCTAGATCCTATCTAGGTCACCTTGTTAAGTCCGTCCCAAAGCCAACACGATGAATATGCACCCTGCTAGGGCAGACCCACATATCCATCCTTCACGCTTCCACGAGATAGACGGTGCACCACGCTAGGGCGTGCCCACACTTGGCTGATCAAGCTTTTCACGTGTGTCACATTTGGAAGGTATCTAAAACTTTAATATTTAATGAGGGATTTTGTTTTATAGGTACATATATACATATCCAATCACCACAATATAGTAAGTATCATATACATGCTATATCCCACAGAAAACATGTGAAACAATAAAAGCAATGATTATGGTCATGCTAATGTGATTCCTCGAGCAAAGAGGAATCACGGTCATCTAGGTCCACATCACATGCAACCTGTACAAGATGAACTCTGTGCTTTGCCTTTCTGGGTCCACATCACATGCAACCTCTGCTCTGAAGCTCCTGCTAATCATCATCAATATAAATTGGTAAGTAAACATAACAATCATCAATACTAATTTCTCTAAGAGTTGAATTTTACTATTTTTGCAGCTACCTCAGCAGTTGTGGGGTTGATTATATCTCCTTTTTTGTTTTGCCTCCCAGCTATCCACACACCATGGCGATGCAGAGGTGTGGGAGTAATAGTAGAGGACTCTCCAATCTTAGTATTAGGAGTAGTAAGTTGCTGAACGGAAGACGTCTGTAGCTTTTGGCGAAGAGATGCATAGCCACCTGGACCCATCATGTGGTCATGCACATTCAGTGCATGCCTTGCACTTTGAGCATCACTCATAGCTTTGTTAGTAATCACATTGAATTGGTTAGTAACAATCAAGGTCAATCATGAATAGGTGAATTCATAAGAATGTATATTAATTAAATTGGGAGTGATGCTTAATGCCTTGAATTCATCAGTATTTCTCCTGGCAACAAATGCCTTCCACTCAGCTGTGTCCTGGTAGTTCCATTGCTCAATGACTGACTTCTTCCTCCTATCAGCATCTCATATGTATTATCAATTGAGAGTTGTCCTATAGTTCCTTAGGACCCTCCCACAACATTGTATCACCTTTTTACGATGTAAATTTTCATCCAGTTCAAAAATACTTTGCAAATTTTTATATATTTAATAGAGTATTCTAAAAAATAGAATTGTAAATAACTTAAAAAATAGAAATGCTAATGATAATATCTCACACATAGTTCTTTCCATACTAAGTCTTTCTTCCCTTTAGGAACTATATGCCAAGATTATGAATTTACATCACAATGGCTGTGAGTAAGAACCCCATGATATGAAACAAACGAGCTGCGGTTAACCCCAACTGGATTTCTTGCATTATCAAAATCCACAACCAATTTGGCCCATTATTCCTTTGTTGTAGTAACTTGTTCATTATAGTGATGCCCCTGATTTTTTCAAATTTTTTTGTTGCTCATCAAGTGCCACAAGGTTTTCAGGGGGTACATCATCAACCTAAAAATTGACAAAAAAACACATATAGGATATAACTTATAAATGGACATATATATAGCTAGATATAGGATATATTGTAAAACTTACATTGTGAGGCGGCGCCTCACCCTCATGGTAATCATCATCATGATCATCATACTCATGGTCTAAAAGTGTCATACAAAAAACAATCAAACATGTAATAATTAACATTTAACATACAAAAAACATTTAACATTAAAAAAAAACATGCCTCTAATATTGAGATCTTTTATCAATTAACATTCCTTTAGTGTGATCTCCATGCACATATAAGTCATTGTTAGCTTCAATATTTGGTGTTGGAAACCCAACTGAGAATGGATTCGAGTCATCATACTTATCATAGTAGTCTTCTTCATCTATAGGATCTTCAATGAACTGTCTTTTACCATGAAGAACAACCGACCATTTTTCATTTGTAGGATCATCGATGTAAAATACTTGTTTCTCCTATTATGCCAATATGAATGGTTCACCCTTCTCGCCAATCTTTTCAAAATTCACTAATGTGAAACCCAATTCATCCACTATAACTCCTTTAGTGTTATCAACCCAATTACACTTAAAGAGTGGAATTCTAAAATCTACATAGTCAAACTCCCATATGTCACTACTACAGAAACGGCCTTTGGCGTCGGTCGTTTAACCCCATTTGGCGTCGGTTTCCGACCGACGCCTATGTGGGCGCCGCTAAAGGTCGAACACTTCGGCGTCGGTTTTTTAACCGACGCCTATTTAACTATAGGCGTCGGTCGTTTAGTAGATAACCGACGCCAAAAGGGTTCGCGCCACAGAAAACGGCATCATCTAGGGCACTTTCTGCGTCGGTGTTTTAGTAAATAACCGACGCCACTATGGAATATAGCGTCGGTCTTTTATTAGATGACCGACGCATAAAGTGCCCTAGATGACGCCATTTTTTGTGGCGCGAACACGTTTGGCGTCGGTTATATACTAAACGACCGACGCCTATATGTTAAATAGGCGTCGGTTTGATATGAATATCCGACGCCATTTCCAGGACTGCTTTGGCCACATCAGGCGTCGGTTTATTGAAAAAACCGACGCTGTAGGTCTTTCCTGACGGTTTTCTATAAATAACCGACGCCTATTTATATTTTTTTTTTTTCATATCAGTTTGCAGGCCTGCTGTGGCTGGTCAGCAGGATGAGAACCTGCAGTTCAGTTTTCTGAACTGCAGGTTTACGACATCCATTGATATCAGCCTACAAATAGGCCGCAAACCTGCAAAAGTCACAAGCAAAATTCTACACAAGTACATACATTCAGACATCAATTCAATTCTCACATTCACACACATATAGAAACATTCAAATACATGTATTAACATTCAGAAATATTCATTTACATAGTATCATTCATTATCGCTATCAACATCCCAATTATATCTTACAGTTGCCACTGCTTGTATGGCTTTTGCCCATTCTTCTCTTACTTCATTTAATGCTTCCATCGTATATGGAGCATGTATATTTTTTAAACGTTTACCTGTAGTGTTGTCAGTTTTAAACACCTGCAAAGAGAATGATGTATATATATAAGTAATAATATAAAAATAATATAAGATTGATATATTGCATACTAACTAATGAGAATATATATAATACCTCATGTATGGTATCGATGTCCAATGCGGCATATTTGATAATCATCTGCATAAATCGCATCACATAGTATGCGCATGCCCATCCATTGTCTTGTGTAGCACACTATAAATTGAAACATACAAAATAATACAACTAAGCACAATTCACATCAATAATATATATATTTGAGTCGGGAACTTACTTGTACGTTCTGCCAATTTATTGGCTGGTTCTTTTTCCTTGGGACCGTTCCTCCAGCCTTTTTGAATGCATCTAAACCCCTACATGTTAATATAACACAATAAATTGCATAAGTAAATAGTAATGTAATAAAAGATGTTAACGGATATAAAAATGAAATATTTCTCACCAGAATAATGGCATTCTCATTACGTGTCCAATTTTAGTGTTCAATGTACTCCCCGCAGGATCTAGATAATAAACAGTGAATGTCCCGGGGACAATGACTAGTAACTCCCAATGTCTACCGCTAGAAGTAAGAAGTTAACAATTAATAACTCAAAATGCAAAATAAAAATGGAATTTTCTTAAGTCCAAATTATAAATAAAGTAAACTTACTTGACATTGAATGGAGCTATTATTATCGTCTTCTTTTGCTGACCAAAAATTGTAAAAGCATCTATACAGTATTGTTGAACATTATCAGGGTCTTTAGCTACCAAACTAATCAATGATGGAATCAAAAATCCCACATGATCAAATGCAAATTGTTTGCAATGATCTTCGACTAGGTAGCTGCAAAACATATAGGCGTATGCATTAATATATAAGAAACCAGATCACCGGATCTTACACAAGGTATATGGATGTATAAACAAGATCTCACCTTATCCATGTCTCTATCATTGATGTATTCAGCCAATCATACATAAACAGCTCAATAATATCTTGTATAAATAAAGAGCTATCGTATGATTGACCTGCATAATCTGCATCTAAAGAAATAATTATAGGGCAATGTACATTATGTGCCCGTAGCCAACATGCCATTCCCCTACAAGCAGGACCTAACGGGTATGTTAGGTCAGTTGGAACCCAATCGGGTAATGCGGGAAGTGGAAGTGGAGGCCTAGGTGCTCCTGGTGTCTTCTTTTTAACCTGTACATATAATTTCAGATCAGTTGACATCATATATACACATTAACAGTCTAAATCAATGTAAATTTATCTTACAATTTCAGTCGTGTAGACGACATCTGCTTTGGGCCACAATATCACCCCGCCTTCTGCATCAGCAAGTCTATCAATATCCAGGTGGGGATATGGCAATGTAGCTTCTCTCCAATCAGGTAACACACGTATCGGGCTCACACGAACGTAGCCCTGTGGCATTGGAGTCCCGTGAAACATTGCCCCAGGAAGGGACGGGTAAGCCTGCGCCTCTGCAACAACGTAGTCTTGCATTCTTAAGCGGCATGGCTTCAATGCCTACAAATTTACGTAAAGAATATTATACATATATACATATCATCTTGAAAACATAACAACTTGAAAAGACTAACTACAATGTCATAAACAATACTTACAGCAGACGTGCTAGGCGATGGGTCTCCAGGATTACTCGCAGTCTGTGCATCAGGAGAAGAGTGGGTCGCCATAGGCGTATTGGAAGCCTGAGATGCCTGCCACCGCAGCAATTCTTCCTTGACCTTCTCAGCAACTACATCGTTGATCTTCTTAGCAACTAAATCCTCAACTCTCTTATTCTCCTATACATGGATAAAAGAAACATTAGCTTCTTATTAATGAATTTCCTTTTGCAGTAACATTCTAAAAAAAGAATAGGTTACCTCTTCTTGAGAAAGTCCCGCTCTGGGTTTGCGCTGGGATGGCCCAAAGAATGCTTTGATGCCAACACCAGCGCCGGCACCTCTAACACGTCCAGGATGCTCTGGGTTACCCAGAGCAACTGTCAATTCATCCCTTGTGCCCTGAGGGATGAACGTGCCTTGTTTCCTCTGCTCGTGCAGCTCCCGCTAATCACCATAAATAGAAATTGGTAAGTTAACACCACAAATAATCAATATTCAAACGATTTCTCTAAGAGTTGTATTTTACCATTTTTGCAGCCGCCTCAGCAGTTACAGGCTTCTTTATTTCACCCTTCTTGTTTTGCCTGCCAGCTATCCAGATATCATGGCGAGGCATGGGTGTGGCAGACTCCTGAGTAGGAGCAGACTCCTGAGTAGCCGCAGACTCCGCCTGTAGTCTTTGGCGAACGCTTGCATAGCCTTTTGGACCCATAGTGTGGTCATGCACATTCAGTGCACGCCTTGCTTTTTGTGCGTCACTGAGGGCCTAGTTAGTATGCACATTAATGATTTGGTTAGTAGCACTAAATGCTAATCTTGAATAGGTGAATACAATGTATATTAATTAAATTAGGAGTGACGCCTAATACCTTGAATTCTTCAGATTTTCTTGAAGCAACAAAATTGTCCCAATCTTCTTTGTCCAAGAAGTTCCATTGTTCAAGGGCTGACTTCTTCTTCTTATCACCCTCTTTTATGTATTCTCTGTTTAGATTTGTCCTATAATTCCTAAGCATCTTTCCAGCGCGTTGCATCACATTTTTACGATGCAACTTCTCATCCAATGCAAACAGATTCTGTAAAATAGAAATGTTATTAACTAGTATCCAAAATAGAATTGCAAATAATAGAATTTGTAATCTACAAAATAGAATTGCAAATAATAATAACTCACGCATAAATCCTTCCATATCAAGTCTTTTTTCCCTTGAGGAACTTTATGCCAATTGTCATACTTAACACCACAATGGCTCCGAGTGGTACACCCAAGATAGTTCACAAAATTATTGCGGTTCACTCCAATTGGATTTCCTCCATTATCAAACTCCACCACCAATTTAGATCCACTACCACTTAGCGCTAATAACTTCTTCAACAGAGTGATGCCCCTTTTCTTGTTAAGTGTCTGGTGTTGCGCATCAAGTTGCTCCAGTGCTTCAGTGGGTACAGGTGCATCAACCTAAAATTTGACAAAAATAAAACACACTAACTTAGCCCAATATAGAAATATAGGATATATGACATAACTAGAAGATAATGAATTTTATAGAAATACAAGATATGTTTTTAGAACTTACATTAGTATCCTCGCCATGCTCGTCATGGACAGCATGCTCATCATGGACTTCATGCTCATCATGGACATCATGCTCATCATGGTCAGCCATCTGAAAATGTCATTAAAAAGGCAAACATTTAGCATTTCTATTAACTAGAAAAAGGCAAACATTTAGCATTTGTATTAACTAGAAAAAGGCAAACATTTAGCATTTGTATTAACTAGAAAAAGGCAAACATTTAGCATTTGTATAAACATACATGTCTCTAAAATTGTGATCTTTTATCAATTAACAATCCTTCATTGTGATCTCCGCGCACATATAAGTCATCATTAGCTTCAATATTTTGTGGAGTTGGCAACCCAACTGAGAATGGACTGGAGTCATCATACTTATCATAGTACTCTTCTTCATCTATAGGATCTTCAATGAACTGTCTTTTACCATGAAGAACAACCAACCATTTCTCATTTGCAGGATCATCGATATAGAATATTTGTTTCGCCTGTGATGCCAATATGAATGGTTCACCCTTCTCGCCAATCTTTTCAAAGTTCACCAAAGTGAAACCCAATTCATCCACTATAACTCCTTTGGTGTTATCAACCCAATTACATTTAAAGAGCGGAATTTTGAAATCTATGTAGTCAAACTCCCAAATGTCCTCAATGACACCGTAATATGACATTTTAGCTTCACGTGGACTCTTATCCTTTGCACTTGCAAAGTACATAGTCGACGCTTGAAGAGTGACCCCACTATTTTGGACGACACTCTTATCATCTTGGCGCTTTGTGTAATATGTGAATCCATTAATGTCAAACCCTTCATAAGACATAACATTCGGTTTTGGTTTAAAGGCGAGGCATTTGATAGTTTCTGTAATATCATGTGGTGTTTGAGATAGTTGATGTAAGACTTTATCTTCAAACCACTTAGTAAAAGTCTTATTATGCTCTCTAGCAAGCCACATTGAACTTGCTCGAGGATGTTGTCTCTTTATGAAATTGGTATGTTCCTCGATATAAACACTCACTTCATCCATATTGTGTAAAATATACAAGTGAGCTTGTTCCAACTGCTCACGGCTGATTACTTTCACCCGTGATCCCAAAATTCCTTTGCCCTCCTCAATATTCTTGTCATTATCAGGAGTGTCATTACCACTGAGAAAGTCATTGCAAAAATCCATAACCTCTCTCGCCACATAACCTTCAATAATACTCCCTTCAGGCCGATAACGGTTTCGAACATCACCTTTAAAAACGCTCATGTATCGTTCAAAGGGATACATCCAATGCAAGAAAACTGGTCCCAACATTTTCACTTCCCTAGTCAAGTGGACAACAAGATGTACCATGATATCAAAGAACGAAGGAGGGAAATACATCTCAAGCTGACATAGGGTAACAACCACTTCTCTTTGCAAATTATCGAGAGTATCAGGGTCAATAACTTTGCTGCATAGACTGTTGAAAAAGAAACAAAGTCTGGTAATCGCAAACCTTACATGCTTCGGCAATATAGATCGAATTGCCACGGGCAATATTTGTTGCATTAGAGTGTGACAATCATGAGATTTAAGACCTATCAACTTCAGATCTTTCATTGATACCAATCTACGGATGTTGGATGAGTAACCATGTGGCACCTTAACATTTACCAAGCATTCACAAAAAGTTTTCTTCTCCTTTCTAGACAACGTGTAACAAGCGGGAGGTAAGTATGTTCTTTTATTACCCATTTCACGTAATTCTGTTAATTCTGACCTTATTCCCATTTCACGTAGGTCCAGTCTGGATTTTATCCCATCTTTAGTCTTACCTGGTATATTTAATAGAGTACCAGTGATGCTATCACAGACATTTTTCTCAACGTGCATTACATCGATACAATGCCTGACTGTCAAAGAACTCCAATAAGGAAGATCCCAAAATATTGACTTCTTCTTGAATGAAGAATTGTCACTCCGTGTGGCCATACTACATTGTGATTTCTTACCAAATTCATTGACAATGTCTTTTACTCTTTCATAAACAACATCCCCTGGTATAGGTTTAGGTGCACTTCGTTCATCATTCCATCCATTGAATGCTTTGCGCTTCCTACGATACGGATGGAATTTTGAAAGAAACCTTCGATGACCAAGATATACAGTCTTGCCGCCATGTTTTAGTCTTATTGAATCAGTGTTTTCTTCACATATAGGACACGCTTTAGCTCCTTTGACACTATATCCAGACAAATTCCCATATGCTGGAAAGTCATTAATAGTGCAAAACAACATAGCGTGCAAACGAAATGTCTCTCTTGCTGAAGCATCATAGGTCATCACACCTTCAGCCCAAAGTTTCTTTAAGTCATCAATCAAAGGTTCAAGATAAACATCGATATCATTTCCGGGTTGTTTAGGGCCCGATATCAACAATGACAACATAACATACTTATTTTTCATACACATCCAGGGAGGAAGATTGTATATAACAAGCATGACTGGCCAAGTGCTATGTTGGCTGCTCAATGTCCCGTACGGATTCATTCCATCTGTACAAAGCCCAAGTCTTAGATTCCTATCTTCTTCACCAAATTTAGGGTACAATAGATCAATCTTCTTCCACTGTGGGGAATCAGACGCATGTCGTAGGATCCCATCATTATTTTTCTTAACATCTGCATGCCACCTCAGATTCTTCGCATCTTTCGGATTTGCAAACAAGCGTTGAAACCGTGATATTATAGGTAGATACCACAACACCTTGGCAGGAGAACCAGTTTTGGACTCCCCCGAAGTCGTCAATTTATACCGTGACGCACCACATTTTGGACAATCTTTCAAATCTACATAGTCCTTTTGAAATAATACACAATCATTCGGGCATGCGTGTATCTTCTTGGCCTCCATTCCCATTGGGCACAACATTTTCTTTACCTGGTATGTTGAGATTGGAAGCTCGTTTCCTTCAGGAAGCATTTCTTTCAACAAAGTCAACAATGAAGTGAAGCTTTTGTCGCTCCATCTATTGTTAGCTTTCAACTTATACAATCTCAAGACAGCGCTAAGCTTCGTAAACTTAGCACAACCTGTGTATAACGGTATCTCAGCATCATGCACAATGTTTGTAAAGATAGGAGGTGGATCGGTGTGCTCTACCCTACAACTATCCAGCATCGCATCAACGATGTCTGCTGGAACTGGTTCGTTCACATTTACGTCATCAGAGGCAATTTCTTCTTCCACCCAAGCACTGCTATCGACATCTACTGGTTTCGATTTTGAAATCTCTCCATGCCAGTGCCATTCTGTATAGCCTTGTACAATCCCGTTGCACATGACATGACTTTTGATTTCCTCACCAGTGTTGACTTTCAAGTTGTTACCGCAATGCCTACATGGACAGTAGAACCTATCTGTAGGTTTTTTCCTATGTTCCTCGGCAAATCTAATAAACTGATCAAGACCAGATATAAACTCTGGGGTGCAACGATTACGAATCGACATCCATGATCTATCCATTCTATGATCAGAGAAAACAAGTATATATTAGGAAAAGATTAGGCAACATTTCCCTAGTATATAATAAATGTGTACCACCTATCCCATCCTTGAACACCTAATCTCACTAGTAAGTGTATAATGTGTATTGGGTTTTCGAGAAAATTTCGGCAGCATTTCCCCGCTGTTCTCTAAGTACATATGTACTTAGAGAACAAACGGGGAAATGCTACCAAAATTTTCTCGAAAACCCAATACACATTATACACTTACATCCTAAGTGAGATTAGGTGTTCAAGAACAGTCCCAAACCGGGGACTATCCAAGATTTACTCCTAATGAGTCAATCTTGGATGGGTTTCTAGGCCAACAATAATAGATATCTACAATGAAGCCGGATTCCATACAAACAGTATATAATTTAGTGATTGTTCATTCTAATTTATACCAATGTACAAGTAATATAAAAAACAATGATTGTTCACATTCTAGGCCAACAAACACATGTGATGTCATTCTTATATATAATAAATGTGTACCACCTATCCCATCCTTGAACACCTAATCTCACTAGTAAGTGTATAATGTGTATTGGGTTTTCGAGAAAATTTCGGCAGCATTTCCCCGCTGTTCTCTAAGTACATATGTACTTAGAGAACAAACGGGGAAATGCTACCAAAATTTTCTCGAAAACCCAATACACATTATACACTTACATCCTAAGTGAGATTAGGTGTTCAAGAACAGTCCCAAACCGGGGACTATCCAAGATTTACTCCTAATGAGTCAATCTTGGACGGGTTTCTAGGCCAACAAACACATTTGATGTCATTCTTATATATAATAAATGTGTACCACCTATCCCATCCTTGAACACCTAATCTCACTAGTAAGTGTATAATGCGTAATTGGTTTTCAAGAAAATTTCGGCAGCATTTCCCCGCTGTTCTCTAAGTACATATGTACTTAGAGAACAAACAGGGAAATGCTACTGAAAGTTTCTCAAAAACCCAATACACATTATACACTTACATCCTAAGTGAGATTAGGTGTTCAAGAACAGTCCCAAACCGGGGACTATCCAAGATTTACTCCTAATGAGTAAATCTTGGACGGGTTTCTAGGCCAACAAATACATGTGTTGCATTCTTATATATAATAATTGTCTATAAACTACATGCAACATGGTTAATCCTAATCAACAGAGCATTATTAAATAATAAATCAAGAAATCAATAGTTTCAAACAAAAGGTCTAGGAATCTTTACTAGACATTATATGTATCCCTAATCATCATATTTAACATACTACATTATTTTGAACATCCAGATCAGATTAAGATCATACTATGTTATAACATATTATCGAAGGAAACATATTCTTCATGTAGTGTTGATTCTAGAAGTCTAAGAAGGGAATCTGAGAATTTTAGATGCTTACAGTCTCTAAGGGATAGAAGTAAGGAATAATTTATACCTTTTCTAGTTAAGGATTTTGTAGATACTTGGACTAGTCCTAAATGAAGAAAGTTGTATCTTAGATTATTTTTTATCATGTTTAGATCTCTTTCAGATAGAAGTTGTATGCATTCCTATGAAGGTGTAACTCATATAGTTTTCAATCCCTAATTAAGGCAGAATTGTGTGAATTAAGGCAGAATCAAACAAGTGGATAAACAATCCCTAATTCTTTTCTAAAAATCATAATTATATAACAAATCCATTCATTTTCAATCCCTAATTCTTTTCAATCCCTAATTCATTTTCAATCCCTAATTCTTTTCAATCCCTAATTAAGGCAGAATTGTGTGAATTAAGGCAGAATCAAACAAGTGGATAAACAATCATAATTATAGAATTGTGTGAATTCATTCATTTTCAACACCTTGAAAAAGGTTCAACATAACATTATCATACTTGTGATGCATAGATTCAACATAACATAACATTATAGAGCTATGAGTTCACATGGTAGTACAAAAGAAAGCATCCATTATAAGGATATGATAGCCACCAACTAACATTTTATGGTTACAAAAAGCATTACAAAGAATATTCCTTCATCATACCATACAAGGAAGCTAAGTATGATTAACCATCATTCCTCAATTGCATTAAATCAAATCCAACCAGATAGGAGAGAGTGATGTTACAAATCAACACCTCAAACTAAACCGGAGGTTCATACACTTACTTAAGTCAAAGAACATCCTTAACACATAGCATTCTCATCCCATCACAGAGGCATACGGTAAAACATTAGCATCACAGAGGCGCATACCTGTTGGCGCGGGAGGCAGCGGGAGTCAGGTGGAAGCTGATGGCGTGGCGGCGAGCTCCAGGTGTCAAGCCGGCGTCGGCGGCGCCGTCGGCGGCGAGCTCCAGTCAGGCAGGCCGCGGCGGCGATCAGCTCCAGGCGTCAGGCAGGCTGAGGCGGCGAGCTCTAGGCTCGTCAGGCGTCGGCGGCGAGCTCCAGCAGCAGTGGCGGCGGAGAAGGGGGCGCCGGAGTAGCAGTGGCGGCACGACGGCGCTGTCGTGGAGAAGAAGGAGAAGAGAATCGACGGCGACAGGGTGGGAAATCGACGGAGAAGCAGAAAAAGGGCTCGCAATGAAACAGAAGAAGAGGAAGAGTCGGGCATCGCGGGTTATAAAGTCCCAAATAGCGTCGGTTTTTTACAACAACCGACGCCTAAACGTCTTTAGCGTCGGTTGTCTGAGAAAACCGACGTCCAACTGGGCGATAATTTCATGAAATTGTTTGGCGGGAACCACCTTCAGCGTCGGTTATCCTTTAATCACCGACGCTGAAGGTGACACTTTTCGCGCAAATTTTCATCAGACATAGGCGTCGGTTTCTACCTAAATAACCGACGCTGAAAAGGACACTATTTTTCGCGGGCGACTTTAAGCGTCGGTTTGTTATAAACAACCGACACTGAAGACAAAGCGGTACCCGTGTCTGGCTGGTCTTCGAATATAGACGTCGGTTTTCGTAAACAACCGACGCCTAACATAGAAGGCGTCGGTTTTTCTTAATAACCGATGCCCGGAAAAGTGTCACTGAATGCTATTTCTGTAGTAGTGTGTCTTCAATGACACCATAATATGATATTTTAGCTTCATGTGGACTCTTATCTTTCGCACTAGAAAAAAATAATGAAGACGGTTGAAGGGTGGCCCCAATGTTTTGGACGAGCTCTTATCATCTTGACACTTTGTGTAATATGAGAACCCATTTATGTCAAACCCTTCATAAGACATAACATTCATTTTTTATTTAAAGGCGAGGCATTTCATATTTTCAGCAATATTATTTGATGTTTGAGATAGTTGATGTAAGATTTTATCTTCAAACCACTTAATTAATGTCTTGTTATGCTCTCTTGCAAGCCACATTGAATTGGCTCGAGGATATTATTTCTTGATGAAATTGGTATGTTTTGTGATATACTCACTTTTTCGATGTTGTGTAAAATATACAAGTGAGCTTGTTCCAACAGCTCATGACTGATTACTTTCATCTGTGATCCTAAAAACCTTTTGTAGAAATTTCTATCATTTATAAGAGCATCATTACCACTCAAAAAGTCATTACAAAATTCCATAACCTCTCTCGCCACATAACCCTCAATGATACTCTCTTCAGGCCGATAATAGTTTCGAACATCACCTTTAAAAATGCTCATGTATTGTTTAAAAGGATACATCTAATGCAAGAAAACTGGTCCCAAGATTTTCACTTCCCTAGTCAAGTGGACAACAAGATGAACCATGATATCAAAGAATGAAAGAGGAAAATACATATCAAGATGACATAGGGTAGCAACCACTTCTCTTTGCAACTTATCAAGATTCTCATGATCAATAACTTTGCTGCATAGACTGTTGAAGAAAAACAAAGTCTGGTGATTGCAAACCTTACATGCTTCGACAATATAGATCGAATGGCCACAGACAATATTTGTTGCATTAGAATGTGAAAATAATGAGATTTAAGACCTATCAACTTCAGATCTTTCATTGATACCGATCTACGGATGTTGGAAGAGTAACCCTGTGGTACCTTAACATTGACCAAGCACTCGCACAAAGCTTTCTTCTCCTTTCTAGACAACATGTAACAAGTAGGAGGTAAATATATTCTCCGATCAGTACTAACTACTTTTGTTAATTCTATCCTTATTCCCATTTCACGTAGGTTCATTCTGGATATAATCCCATCTTTAGTCTTACTTGGTATATTCAACAGAGTACCTATGACGCTATCACAAACATTTTTCTCAACATGCATGACATCGATACAATGCCTAACTGCCAAAGAACTCCAATAAGGAAGATCCCATAAATATGGACTTCTTCTTGAATAAAGATTTGTCACTTTGTGCGGGCATGGTCCATTGTGATCTCTTACCAAATTTGTTTACAAAGTCTTTTACTCTATCATAAACAACCTCCCCTGGTATAGGTTTAGGCACACTCTGTTCCTCATTCCATCCATTGAATGCTTTGCACAACCTTCGGTACAGATGGAGTTTTGGAAGAAACCTTTGATGACCAAGATATACAGTCTTACTGCCATGTTTTAGTCATATCGAATCAGTATTCTCTTCACATATAGGACATGATTTAGATCCTTTTACACTGTATCCAGACAAATTCTCATATGCTGAAAAGTCATTAATAGTACAAAACAACATAGCATGCAAACGAAATGTCTCTCTATGTGAAGCATCATAGGCCATCACACCTTCACCCCAGAGTTTCTGTAAGTCATCAATCAGAGGTTCAAGATAAACATCAATATCATTTCCAAGTTGTTTAGGGCCCCATATCAATAATGATAGCATAACATACTTATTTTTCATACACAACTAGGGAGGAAGATTGTATATAACAAGCATAACAGGCCAAGTGTTATGTTGACTGCTCAATGTCCCGTATGGATTCATTCCATAGGTACAAAGCCCAAGTCTTAGATTCCTAACTTCTTCACCAAATTCAGGGTACAATAAATCAATCTTCTTCTATTGTGGGGAATCAGACACATGTCGTAGGATCCCATCATTATTTTTCTTAACCTCTGCATGCCACCTCAAATTCTCTGCATCTATCTGATTGGAAAACAAGCGTTAAAATTGTGGTATTATAGGTAGATACCACATCACCTTGGGAGGAGAACCAGTTTTGGACTTCCTTGAAATCGTCACTTTATACCTTGACGCCCCACATTTTGGATAATTTTTCAAATCTACATCGTCCTTTTGAAATAATACACAATCATTCAGGCATGCATGTATCTTCTTAGCCTCCATTCCCATTAGGTACAATAATTTCTTTAACTCGTATGTTGAGATTGGAAGCTTGTTTTCTTCAGGAAGAATTTCTTTCAACAAAGACAACAATGATGTGAAGCTTTTATCACTCCATCTAATGTTAGCCTTCAGCTTATACAATCTCAACACAATGCCAACCTTCGTAAACTTAGTACAACCTGTGTATAACGGTCTCTCAACATCATGAACAATGTTCCTAAACATGGGAGGTGGATGAGTGTGTTCTACCCCACAACTATCCAACATCTCATCAACGATGTCTATTGGAACCGGTTCATTCACATCTACGTCATCAGAGGTAATTTCTTCTTCCACACAAGCACTACTATTGACATCTACTGATTTTAGGTTTGAAATCTCTCCATGTCAATACCATTCTGTATAGTCTTGTACAATCTCGTTGCACATGACATGACTTTTGATTTCGTCACCAGTGCTGACTTTCAAGTTATTACCGCAATGCCTACATGGATAATAGAACCTATCTCGATGTTGTTTCCTATGTTCCTCTGCAAATCTAATAAACTGTTCAAGACCAACAATAAACTCTGGGGTGCAGTGATTTGGAATGAACATCCATGATCTATCCATTCTATTATCAAAGAGAAAATAAGTATATATTAGGGTTTAGGGATTACATATTAAGTTAAAGATTTATAGATAGATTAGGGTTTATTGTTTTAGATTTAGGGATAAAGATTTAAAGAATAGGGTTTAGGGTTAAAAGATTAGGGTTTAGGTTTAAAAGATTAGGGTTTAGGGTCATATAATAAACAAATATGTACCACCTATCCCATTCTTGAACACATAATCTCACTAGTAAGTGTATAATGTGTATTGGGTTTTCAAGAAAATTTCGGTAGCATTTTCCCACAGTTCTCCAAGTACACCGATGTACATGGGAAAATGCCCACCAACTTATGTACTTAGTGAACAAATGGGGAAGTGCTGAAGAAACATCATGAAAACCGAATATACATTATACACTTACATCCTAAGTGAGATTAGGTGTTTAAGAACAGTCCCAGACCAGAACTATCTAAGATGTACTCCTAATGAGTAAATCTTGGACATGTTTCTAGGACAACAAATTAAATACATGTATGTTGTCATTCCTATACCTATGATCCTATTTTCATCATTCATATCCTAGCTTTATGTAACATCATTTAATTCAATTCATTTTTCCATTTGGATTTGTTAATCATGAGAGAAAGCGAACAATATTCATTAATTAAGATAAACTAGTAATTGAAATAATTTTGGATCAACATGTAATCAAACTATTGGTTTCTTATTTTATTTTGGCTCAACATAATAATTAGGTATAACAAATCCAAACCTTTAGAGGCGTGGTGTCCAGCAGACACTGGTGGCGGTGGCGTGGTGTCTGACAGTGAGCAAAACAAGCTCCTCATCGGCATCGACGTCCTCACAGAGCCTACGACGAAACGACGCAGCACTAGCAGCTCCTCATCGACGCGGGGGGGGGGCAGCAGCGACAGCAGCTCCTCAGCAGCTCCACATAGATCCACAACAATTCCTCAACGGTAGCACATCAGTAGCTCCTCAACAGCGGCGGCGGTGAGGAAGCTCAACGGAGTGGAGGAAGACGATCGACGACGGCGAGTGACAATCGAATCGCTCTAATAAAATCGCGATGAAACAGAGAAGAGGAAGAGTCTATTTTGCACAGGAGGTATTAAGTTACCTTTAGTCGTCGGTTGTTTGCCAAAACTGATGCGTAATACCTATAGGCGTCGGTCACACTTGACAAACCGACAACTGAGTGCAATTTTAAACAAAAAAATTGCACCCGGTTAAGTTTTAGTCATCGGTTTTTAGGTATACAATCCACGTCTATACACATATCGTAACAAAAAAATTTGTTACCATAGGTGTCGGTTGCCCAACAAAAATCGACGCCGAAGAAGCAAATTCGGGGGGGGGGGATATTTTTGCGGGGACAATGTGTGAAAACACCAAGTCGTCGATTCTTTGTCAAAAAACCGATGACTAATGAGGGGATAAATTTTATCTCACGAAGGGTGATTAGTCGTTAGTTTTCAGCTAAAACCACAACTAATAAGAGATAAAAAAATTTACGGGGGCATGGCGCGAAACATGTGTCGTCAGTTGTTATACAACCGACACCATATTGAAAATTTGGAGGCAATTTTTTCTTGGAAAATTGTATTTCGCAGGTAATTTTAGACGTCATTTTTTTTGGCAAATCAATCGACGTTAAAGTAAAAGCAGTACCCATAACTTTTGTAAATTGACCGGACTTCACATACTGGTGACAATTGTAGTATTTAGCCGACACCGTTGGATTATGGAGTCGATTTTTTATGTTAACGACGCCATAAAATTTGACGTTATATATCATTTCTGTACTAGTGAAGCTAAGCATTATCATCATGTACTTGAATTAGGGCTAAGTTCAACAAGGTAACTAAATTAGGTTTTCAAATCAACAATTTAAGATAAACCCTAAATACCACCATCTCCAACAATCATGGAAGCAACCAGGTCAATCATAATCAACATAGCGTCAACAAAACATTATGACCATATAGACCAGAAACACCATTCACTAGTGAAGGTTAAGCAAGGTTGGCGACTGCTGAGATGAAGGTCCACCACCTTCATCGCCCGTTGGACATTAAGCAAGGTTGGTGACCACTGGGACTAAAGTCACCACTTTCATCAACCGCTGAGGGTGACCATCTTTAGTGACCACTTGGGCAGGTGACATCATTGATCGAAGAGAACATGAAACCATTGGTGACGGAAGAGAAAGTAGGCCATTGGCGACCGAAGAAGATTAGGGTTCAACTCTTCATCGATCGCTAAAGTCAACCATCTTCAGCGACCTCCATGGTTAGCCACTTCAGCGACCATCATAGCTAAGTGACTAACCGGGGCTTACTTAGGTTCTTCTATGGATTTTATCAGAATTATTTTCATCAATTATATGTTAGAATATTGTAGTAGTAGCGTAGCTTGTTTCCCCCTTGTCTTCTATTTCGATGTAAATCTTTCTATAATATAGCACAAAACTCATCAATCATATAAACAATGTGTTAGAATATTGTATGCTAAAAGGGAATGCAAAGATATCACTCATACATGAGCCAAAAATAGAAGATATAGTTAATTTGTGCCCTTAAGTATTTTTTCATATGTAAACGATAAAGGAAATAATTTATGAACCTATTTATGTATATTACTGGAAAAGATGAGAAATGGTGATGTTGCTAATTTTTTTAGAAACTGTTTTAATGACTTGGATAGTGTAATTGCCTTTATCAACATTTATTGTGTTTTCCTATTTTGTTGTTCATGTATTCTTCCCAAAGTAGCCGATAAGTTTCTATTTACAAAACCGTTTACGGTTGGATACCTTTTAGTCAAGATAACAACATTTAAATAACTTATGACTGGATGACACAATTTGGATGGAACTCCCGGACTCACTTTCTCTCAGGTATCATATCACAAAACTGGCCGACCATATTTCGTAACTACAAACATATTTTTAAATACAAGCAATTATTACACGTGATGCATGATTATATTATATTGGTTGGGTTTGTACATTTTTTTAATCACCTTAACGTTGCATGTGCATATTTTTTCATGAATCAAAATCTTGCAAACATTTTTTTCGTCAGAAGGTAAAAAGCAAATTTAAGGAAACAATATATTGATATCCCGCACGCTCCACCAAACCGGTGGAGTGGGCGGAGCAGTATATTCATCGACGGGTTTTGTTGGGGAGTGCCAACCGGCGACCGGGATTCCAGGTTTCCATCTGCAATAAATCATGGCTGCGAGGAACCTCGCTCCGGTGGGTAACCAACAAGTTTGCCGAAGCGCGTTAACTGTTCACCGGCGCTCTGTAACGGTTTCCCTTCAGTGGCGTCTCTTCATTTCCAGTGATTGCCCCATCTGAGGCCGGACTGGCGTGTCAGCGAGCGGCAACGTCCGACCGAGCAAAAGAAGGAGGACATTCATAATCACAACAACCGAAAAACCATCGCGTATCTATCGTCCCAGGCACTGCGACTCGAGTCGCCGGACTACAGGTATGAGATCTTGGCCTGCGTCGTTCTCCGCCTACTAGGGGGAAAGGGATGATGCTAATGCAACTATTTCCCACTGTCTTTTCTTTCGTGGCAGTGATCTTTTCAATTCGTTCCTTTGGCGCCAAGCTCGTAAAAAAGTTGCAGGCTTTGTCCCATTATCATACAAGCTTCTGTTCCTCTCGCCGTGTGATGCTTTCTTCGTGACGGTAGTCGGTGTTGTCTATTCAAAGTAGAGTTTTTTCCCAAATACCCCCTCTCCTTTCTTAAAATTTTTGAATATCCGCTTTCTTTTGCTGAATTCCTGGCAAGTCCCCATTCTTTTAGCTTAATTCCAAGCAACACCCTAACTAAACTGTTCCGTCACCCGCCATTACAGGCTATGCGGCCTTATCTGTTTTTCAATTGCAACGACTCATTTTTCCAGTTCAACCGCTCTCTCACCTTTCATATGTTAACTAGGCATAAACCCGTGTGTTGCACGTGCTTAGGAATAATTAAAACATTTCTAGAATTTTGCTTAGGAATAATAAACGTGCAGTTTTCTGATTGTATCTTCCATTACACGTTCGACAATTCTGAAATGTATTAACATATAAACGCTATTTAAAATACTTTGAAATACTTGCAAACTAAGAATTTATTACTTCTTTAGAAGAGATGCACATAAAAATAGATAATATTATGTTGTTGTTGGACCGAAGAGTGGGAAGTTAAGATCAGAAAACCCTTTTATGTGCTAACCTTTATTACCATAATAAGTATGACATAAATATATACAAACATGTAAGAAGTGGTAAAATATATTCGAAGATTATCGATATTTACAATCCAAAATGGAGCAACGTGGATTTTCTAGAAATGTTTCTTATAGAAGAAAAGGAGTGCTTAGTAGCAATGCCCTTAGAGGGTGTTCATGTTGCATCACCCAGCAAGGTGGTTTGCTTCATTTGATTCTTCCTGCCAATGTCCTTGTGTTATCTTTTTCTGCCGCAGCTGGTGATGTCATATACAAAAAATGCACAATAGTCCTATGGCAGGATTATTGCCTCATATGGTACAATGTACATGATACAATTAGATTTACATTAATTAGATTTGCAATGAGGAAGAGTTAAATAAGTATTAAAGTAAAATTTGGATATTTGCAAACCAAGATTTTAAGGGTTATGTAGAAGAGTTGTACATGGAAATAATGAAATAGGCACATTTCTACTATGATGCTGCTATTACTGGTCCGCTTGGTACTAACACAGAACCGTAGATAGTTAAGATTAGAAGATTCTGTCACATGACAACAGATTTACAATAATCAGTTTTATAACGTGGATGACTTAAATACATACTAAAGTAAATATATACTGACTTAATTTGAACGATGCATAGGGAAAACAACTATATAGATACACCTTCATTACCCCATGTATAGCTGCTATTACCAACAAAGGAATCCCGTGATTGTTTTCAAACAACATAGGTATATGTACAAAGATAAGGTCTTTCACATTGTTGACAAAGAAAGACGACCCATTCGCAGAACCCGCAATCCATAATGTATCGCTTTACTAAATAAAATTGGTCTATATCGGTTCAATGTGAACAGTTTTGCATACTTTCCTCTCAACACACCAAAAATAACACCAAGCGTGACCATCAGCTGAGTTCCAACAAAGCTAGATGGCGCTGATTTTAAGGTGTTAATACTACCTATGAAGTAGAGTCGATAAAGCCAACTATTGTAGCGCTGCTAGGCTGTTATGCTGGGCTAAACAATACAAATATATTAAAGGACAATTATAGACGAGAGAAGACGGATGTTGCGCACTCACTGTGGATTTAGAAATTTTGATTCATTGTAACCTCTGGAAATGCAAGTGTAAAACCCTTATAAAATAAATGCATATTTGCAGCAATCATCTGTGCTAACAGCCGTAAGGACAATCAGCTAGTTTGATCAAAAGACAAGTGCAAAATCCTTACAAAACAAAGGACTATTTTCAATGACAGTTGCGTGAAAAAAATGGCAGTTGCTTGAAACATGTGCACTATCAGCCGTAAGGACAATCATCAAGTTACAAGAATAGTGATGGACAGATCGAGTACATAGAACTCAGTCTAGATTTCCAAGCATTTTTTACTTCCATTTTTTGTGTGAAAAAGAGTTAGTATTGCTCTTTCAAATGTAATTTAAGATATTTTCCTAGTTTATATTCAACCTAAGTATGGTGGAATGAAATTCCTACTACAGGAAAAGAACTAAGAAACAATGGTGTGGCTTCCCTTGAGAAAATGGTTTTCAATCCATCTGCGAGCAAGCCTACAGACTTCTGATGATGTAATTACTGGACAATGTAACTGGTCGATAATGTAGAAAAAAATTCACCTGCCCAATTATGAAGTATATAGCGCCTGGCAATTAAGCAGTATCAAAAAACATGATCTAAATATAGTATTTGCAAACAATAAGTCACCTATATTTCCTATATATTCTAGAAAAAAATAACAAATCAACAATTTATGGTTTGGGATCGTATGGAAGTATTTCTGTACAACTGAAGGATAACAATCCTTAACATTATCACAACTCAAGCGGCATCTTCATGGTCACGATGTACTGATTGTTCGGGACCTGTAAAGGGCGCAAACCATCCATCAGTTGTGTTCGGGTAGAGACTCCCAGTCAGCAAGGAGTGGTGGTGAGGCTGGCGGCCAGATTGGTGGCTGTCAGCTTCCGATGATGAACAGAATTGGTGAACAGAAGGAGAGAGACGAAAAGAGGTAAAGGGAAAAGAAAGGCGAAGAGGGAGAAACAGTAAGACATTCCTATTTGAATGCAAACACAATAGTAGAGGAAAACTCGAACACGAGAGAAGGTAGAGCAAATGGCCGGACGAAGGCAAGCCCTCGGAAACGCACACTGAGTGAGGACAATTTAATGATGCTGCCCTGTAGTTGCCGCGGCAATGAGATGTCACTAAATTTATCCCTACTAATTTGTCAAGGCTAGCGAAATGTTACCTTAAAAAAAAAGTCTAGCGAAACGTTAGTTCAATATTAATAGAAACAAAAAGTTACGATTTAGTGCTATAATAGAACCTCCACTCTGCCATCCGTAGTCGGGCTAGAAGAGGCAGTTGAATCTGTACAGGTAGTGATCAAACACAGAAAATTAACACCCTGCTTAAATTAGCTTAGACGTGCCAGCCCCATTGTTATGGTGAAATAACCGCAGAAGGTGTGATGATCAATAGCTTTCAACCCTAGCAGCAAGGCAGCCGTGCGGTACAATGGTACAATGAGATGGCCTGGAAAATTCCGGGAAGGAGTCTCGCTTTTTGACCTGATTGCAAGATGCTTAAGGGAAAAAATTGCATAGCGCCCCCTCCGCAGAATTTTGTATATGGTACAGAGGACTGAATTGTATTTTAAAAATGAAAACATTGCATGGAAACCCCTCCACGCACTTTCCTATATAGTATAGATTCCTTATATATATTATACTATATCACATTACATTATATTATATTATATTATTATGATAAATATAATAATAATAATTTACTACGAGTACATATTGACCTAATTGCTAAACAAAGCGTAGATGGGTTCGCCTCATTCATTGAAATAATTTATCGGGACACTACTCGAAATACTAACGTTATTTGTAAAAGTCCCACTAATTGTCGAATGCTTTTTATTATATTCTAGAAATTGATAGGTTGGTGATTTTAAATGTCTGGTCTAGATTATATTTTTTTCATTCATTTATATAACAATTTCTGGCCGAGATGGGACACTCTAGTAGTTAGAACCTTGATTTGTTACCAAGAGGTTTCAGGTTCAAACCCGACGATATGAATTGACTCGTCAATTTTTCAAAAAGAAAATATAAAAATTTGTAAGTATATTAGTTTGTAGATGATACACATAGATTATATGTACCTAGTGATATATTTCAAAATTATGTTATAAATTATCATGTATATATATGTTGCAAATATCTTTATTTAGTATCTTATCCAGGCCAGGTCTAATCTGATCCGAAACCCAACTTTATTATGTGGGCCATGTACGGGTTAAGCTTTTCAATTATTATCCGGGCCTAAAGTGGACCCGCAACCCAGTTAAAAATATGAATTTGGGTATGAGCTTTCTAAAACCCGGAGTGACCTGGCTCGATGTGCATTCCTACCGTCATCCCAGTTTAACATTATACCATGTTTACCAGCTTGACCAACATTGACTTGTAGTAAATTATAATACTATAATTATAAGATATCTTATTTTAAGAATATAATGTATGTTATGTAATAAAGTAAGAAATGGAAGCTAGGGAATGAATAAAAAAAATCGTGGTAATTGAGAAAACAGAAACAACCATGTTCCATTAACGGTAGGTGACATAACCGTTTAAATGGGGGGTTATTTAGGATTAACTTAAAGGAATGGGGGGTTATTAGGAATTCGGTAAAAGGGAGGGGTCCATATTCAGGAATTTAGAGAAAAGAGAGGGTGGAAAAAAACTCTTCAAAGTATGTGTATACCTGTATACATGGGTGAAATTCCCCACTTCAAAAAAAAAGTATGTGTATACAGTGCAATGATTTGCTGATTATAAGCTCTGGCCTTGTCTGTATACAGGGGTGAAATTCCCCACTTCAAAAAAAAAAGTATGTGTATACAGTGCAATGATTTGCTGATTATAAGCTCTGGCCTTGTGCGCAAGACCTGTTCGCTGTAAAGACCAACAAAAAAGAATCCTTCTTGGATGGCAGAATTATCCACCCGAACCGAACCCAAACTGATCCAAACCGAACCAACCCGAAACTTGTGGTTTTTTTTTATCTAAATTCGATTTTCGGTTCGGTTCGGGTGAAAAACCGAAAGCCTATTTTTTATTAGGTTTGGATGGGTAAATCCAGACGAAAACCGTTCAAAACCCCGTGCGCCGGCCTCATTCCAGTCAATCGGTTATTCCTAATCCATTTTTTCTCGTCTTAGACAGTTTGCAGTTGGGACTTGGGAGTCTCTGGGCGAGCAAAACCCTAACCGCCACTGCTTTTCTGCCCCACCGTCTCTTCTCTTTCGGCCACTCCATCCCAAATCTCGCCACCCTCTGGTCTCTCTTAGCCTCCCCTGAGTTGGGTCACCGTCATCACTAACCTCGAGGCCTCGAGGTCATCGACGACTCCAGACATTCGAGGACGTTGCGCACTGGTGTCATCGCCGACGGCCGACTCTGAAGTCCACCGCGAGGTTGTCACGGGGCGAGGAGGAGATTTCACAGGGTCGTGAAGTTATCGCGAGAGGAGGCGATTCGTCAAATTTAGCCGATCAGCACCCCTAGCGCAGGCTTAGGCTCGAAACGAAGGAAAGTCGGAGCAGAGCGTCGTCGATAAGGGAGACGCCTTTTTCTGGTTAGTACACTGCGATTTTCTAATTACGCGTCTGCCTGTACTCGTACTCTCAGACCCACATCAACGATGTCCCCTTGCTGCTCTCTCTGTATCTGCTTCCTGCGGTCGTTTGTGCTTTCTCTATCTGTAGATCGGCTTTCCTTAATCTGCTCTTCTTAACCACAGTCTGCATTTTCTGAACCTGATGGTACTGTAACACTTTCTTCGTATGACGATCTCTTCATATTAGTCTTCAGTAGCCGTGTGGACCTCCTTCGTTTTCTTGTGTGCACTGATTTTCCATCAACACGTGTGAGCTGTTTCCCACACTTCATACAGGGACAGAGTAGCACATGCAAGAAGCAAATAACATCTGTGTGTAGGACTTTGAACTCACCCTTTTTCGACCTATGCATTGTACTACCCTCTTGGTTGGTGGTTCAATAAATCTGGCATAGTTGTCCAAAAAGGCCATGTATGCTTATTTAGTCCTTGATTTAGCAAATCAATTAAATCTGGTCTGTTTTTATAAAATATGATTGGACATGCTTGCAGTTGCATGCAATATTGCTCTCAATTTTTTAGTCTTTATACAATAAAGCTTCCGTTTTTAGATTTTGTACAGTTTCTTATAGACTTTTATTTCAATTCCTATACTGGTGGAACAAAAGAAGCCACACTTGATACTAGCACTACAGGAAAATATAACAATAACGATGGAAAATATCTGTCGTAATTGGGGAAAAATTGGTCGTTATATCTATTAAGGATGGAAAAAATCAGCCGTTGAGTGTCGTCGTAATTGGTCTTGCCGTTATTACCTGTGTGACAAAAAAATTCATTCCATCATTATTATCAACAACGACAGATAATTGATGTCATCGCTAATGGATATAACGTCAACTTAAACTGGTTGTCATAGTTGGTAATCACGACAACATATTTCCATCGTAAATAACAATAATGACAAATTTATAAGTACTCTCATCAATGTTTATTGGGACGCAAAAATTCCGTCGTAAATAGTTATAACGATACATAATATTTTTATATAATTTAGAAAATTGATGTATGATATATTATATAACATTATTTCTTAACAATATCCATCTAATGTACACAATTGAACAAATCATGAAAAATTCACAAACTCTTTCCTTTATTGTATTGAACAAAATGTTGATGTACATAGTGGAGGACGTGATCCTTTACCACCTTGAACAAATTACGAAATACAATATAAAAATGAACTTCATTTGTTACTATACAACTTATACAACCATAGATTCCAAACTCTCAAGCCTAGGTTGCACCCTGTGTGCAAGTAGAGCAATGAATGTACATTTTTGAGATTTGTATTTTGTGGAACAGAGTGATGAAGGCAGGTCATGGGACAACTATGTTTTCCATCTCCTTGACTATGAGATTCTCATAAGTTATAAGATGAAGGATGAGTGTGGACAACTTCGATATAACTTCCATGTATTTCTTAGAATAAAAAATCTTTTAGATGAACATCCTCTTGTGCAACCTACAATTAACAAAATCATGACAATATATTAAATAACACAAAAGACTAAACTTCAAGCATATAAAATATGGCTAAACACTCAGGACAATAAAGATTTATTTGACTAATCAATATGTAATTTAATAATGTCAAAGAAAAGGCTACTATGTTTAGAAGAACATCTCCTATAAGGGGATGTTTTGTTAGCCATATTCAGTAGAATTGGACCATATCTGTTAATCCAGCGACCAAAAAATTGAGTTTGGTTTTGTGGAGCAGGAAAAAGTGAATAATCCAGTAGTTTTCAGTTATACAGTAGTTGTTGGTGTTTTTTTTTTTCATTTTAGATTGGTGGGATGTTGCCATCCAACATGGTGTGCCCTATTTCTTCTAATGTTGTAGCTCGGAATGGAAAGACATGTGACCTGGTTGTACAATTTATGTTGAACAACATCTGAAATAAACATAAAGTTTGTATTTTTGAAATTTATAGAATCCCAGAGTTTTTCATTGCTGCATTAAACTAATTCATAAATCTTGTTAAATCATGATAAACAACTAATCCCTAAGTTTAATGAAACATGGTTGAATACCCAAAATGATAAGTAGGATGATTGACTCGGAAAAAATCTTAACAAAATAAAAACCAGTCATTTTAATTGTTCAACTACTGCTCCACTAGCCATGCATCTACATGAAATTCAAGTTGGGGTGCTTCTACAGGAAAGACACTTGAAGTTATAGTGATATACCTCCATAAGAATATGAAACCATAGAAAATAAGTAACAAATTATATTAGTGCAAATAAGCATAAGATACCTGCAACGAAGTAAGATTCACAATGCAATTAGACAAATTGATTGGAAAAATGATTGGGATATTAATAGATACCCTCATTTCCTGCTACCATTCCCTCTATCCTCATTAATTATGAATCTCTCCTTTCTAAAGTCGATTAAAAATGTGAGAACGCTCCTTGGTTTCATTTTTATTTTGTCTAAATACAACAGCCAAGCTCGAGAAATGCCAATTGCTCAGCCACTTGGAGAGCCTTTCCCCTAACTAGTCTACTCTAATTGCGAGTCACCTCTCCTTTCTGAATGAGATTGAAAACTTAAGAACGTTTCTTGGTGTCATTTTTATTTTATTTATAAACATAAGAAGATCGAGCTCTAGAAATGTTAATTGGGGTTCCACTTGGAGAGCTTTCACCAAACACCAGTCTACTCTAGTGGGCTGCATTAAAAGTATTTCACTGGAAAAATGCCATTTCATTTAGGACTGGAAAATGGCTTGCTAATGAAGGGATTTTATCATTAGGAACTCTGAGGTAAATCCCTCATGACCTTATAGACTTGGAGAAAGAAAGTGTAGCACACAATGGTGCCTAGGTCTCAGACTTTCTCCATAATTACTTAAGTAATCAACCAGTGACCAGTTATTGGACACGGAACCTCCTGGCCCCTACTTGGGCGAAGATCAATGGATGGAAGAACATAACACTAACATTAACAGGTTGGAAAGTCAACTATTATAGATAAAAAAAGAGCAGATAATAAATATGAAAAGAGTAGATAATGCACAAAGGAAGAGAGGGCTTATCACCTTATACTTATGGGATCGATACCCTACAAAATGGTCATGAATGCTTGCCTTCACCATGAATCAATAATGCCTTATAAAGTGCTCTTCGCTAGCTGCTCCTCTTCATAGCCGAGCCTGAGATTGCCTCAAAGACAACCTCTCCAGTACGACCTTATAAAGATGTTAACTCTAAAACTCATCTGCAACAGAAAATCAGGAGGGAAGTCAGGAACCAATAGTCATGAACACCTTCATCTAACAGACATGCATATCTAGTAGCATAAAGTATTTAGTTCAAGCTCCATTCCAAGCTATCAATCTAGAGGCTAACCTCCTCCCACCTCCTTCAAGTTGGCTGGAATAAGGGAGGTTTAGGGGGCGAGCACCCTACTCCAGCATGATTCATCTTGTCTGTCTGTCCCCGACCTCCTTCACGCTTTTTGTTATCCAATGCAGTTTCCAAGTGTGAGCGGCTGGTCTTGGTTAAGAAACTGGGGCAACCCCACAAATAGAGGAGCATCTATTTTTTCTTGGTACTCCCGCACCCAATATTTGTCTCGAGTTCAAGGTAATCAATAACCGCAAGAGCCCACAACTATTAGTTTGGACCTTGGATTTTCTAAGTTCAACTGACAACTATGATTTGTACCTGGAATGCTCAAATCTTGGACTGCTTTATATGTTTTAGTATATTCGAAATTCTGAACTCACAATTTAAGAGCTTATTTTTTAATTATTCGTAGAGCCTTTGAGATCACAATAAACTGTCAATCTTTAAATTACTTTTAATGCCTTTTAATAGATGGCCTTGAGAGTCTTTCCGAGTGACTGGACATTCTTCGAACATCCATCAATACATGCCCTCATGGTGCTTTGAGGCTAGTGCAGGACATTCGAGTTGCTATTAGAGTCGGTGGATATTGAATGGCCATTAGTGTTTCGGTATAGAGAATCCTATTTCAGCAGTAATAAGAATGGCCGGCTGGATCCTATTCCAGAAGTCAATATAATAGATAAAATAAAATAAAATATAGACTATTGGCTGTAAGTCTACTGCCCACCTTACACACCTAATTAAGCTCAATATTTACCAGTCAAGATTGATCATCTTGATCTCTACGCTTGGGTACAAAGTTTTGAGTGCAGGTTGCACCAAACAGTCCAGAATAATAAATAGGTTAAAGAACCGATTCAGAGCAGTAGTCATTGCCCCATCTATCCTGACCTCATAGCAGTGGCACTGTGTTATCTCACTTTCTTGAAACTCGCCTCCTCAAAAGGGATCCCAATAGATTCGTCTCTCCCTCAAAGAAGTACAGCAAAACATTGTTGTTAACGTAAGGGAGACGGGATCTGTGTGTTGCACTAGGCAACGTGATGAACCCAATAGGGTTCTCCTCTCTTATTTATATTAAAGGGAAAATTACATGTAGGTACAACAGTAATATGAAATATGAAATAAACATAAAGGAAAGATATATTAACACTCCCCCTCAAGCTGGAGTGTACACATTGTGGATGCCCAGCTTGCCACATAAATTCTGGAACACTGCTGGACCTAATGGCTTTGTCAAGATATCAGCTAGTTGATCTTCAGACTTGACATATGACGTCACAACATTGCCATTCTTTATCTGATCTCTGATGAAATGACAGTCAACTTCTATATGCTTTGTGCACTCATGGAAGACAGGATTCCTGGCAATATGTATAGCAGATTGATTGTCACACTTGAGAATCATGGGAGTTTGAATCAAAATCTTCAGCTCAGATAAGACAGATTTGATCCAATTGTAGTTCACAGCATGCATGTGCCATAGCACGGTACTCAGCTTCAGTACTAGACCGTGCTACCACTTGTTGTTTCTTGCTTTTTCAAGTGATCAGATGATCACCAAGAAAAGTGCAGTAGCCAGATGTGGATCTTCTATCAGCTTGATTACCAGCCCAATCTGCATCTGCATAACCTGTGAGAGTCAAAGAAGATAGAGGACTCTTTGGTTTATAACAAGTGATCCCCTTTCCAGGAGCACTTTTCAGATATCTCAGAATCCTGCATACAGCTGTCCAGTGTGACTGTCGTGGTGTGCACATATGTTGACTCACTACTCCAACAACAAAAGAAATATCAGGTCTTGTGACAGTTAGGTAGATTAACTTCCCAACTATTCTCCTGTAATGTCCTGGATCTGAATATGCAGTATCATCGTCCATCTCCTTGATGTGATAATCCATAGGAGTGGATACTGGCTTAGAATCAGTCATACCTGTTTCCTGTAGCAAGTCAAGCACATACTTCCTCTGGGATAGATTTATACCTGCATGGGATCTAAGAACCTCAATCCCTAGAAAATATCTCAGTTTCCCCAGGTCCTTTGTGTGAAAGTGTTGTTGTAATCCTTCCTTCACACGTGATATGCCTGTAGAATCACTGCCAGTAATCACAATATCATCAACATAGACAACAATAATGATTGACCCACAAGAAGAGTTTGAATAAAATAGAGAGTGATCAGTCATGGAACGAGAGAAGCCCATCTGTAAAACAACAACACTGAACTTGTCAAACCAAGCTCGAGGAGATTGCTTTAGCCCATAGATAGCCTTCTTCCATTTGCAGACTTTCTGACACTCCCCCTGAGCAACAAAACCTGGTGGTTGCTCCATGTACACTTCTTCTTGAAGATCTCCATGAAGAAAGGCGTTCTTGACATCCAGCTGGAAAATAGGCCAGTCAAAGGTAGTAGCTAGGGATATAAGGATCCGCACAGAATTGAGACGAGCAACTGGAGAAAAGGTCTCAAAGAAGTCCACTCCATATGTCTGTGTGTAGCCTTTTGCTACCAATCTGGCCTTCAACCGCTCAATAGATCCATCAGGGTTGTGTTTGACTGTGAAAACCCATCTACAACCCACAACTTTCTTTCCCGGAGGTAAAGTAACAAGATCCCATGTGCCATCGTCAATCAGAGCAGAGATTTCCACCTGCATTGCCTGCTGCCAACCACTGTCCTTTAGAGCATCTAAGTGATTTCTTGGTATCGTAATGGAGTCCATCCCAACTGCAAATGCACGAGCCTGTGTAGATAAGTGCGACAAACAACATACATTTGATATGGGATGTCTAATAGTACATGAACGTATACCTTTCCGGACAGCAATAGGAAGATCAAGGTCAGAAGCCTCTGCAGGAATCTCTTGAGTAGAAGATGACGAAGGAGGCTCATGGACTTGTGTCGCTGCCTCATCTGGATCCTGTCTACCTCGCCTGTGATAAACCTGGTTATAGGGCTGAATGATAGGTGGATCATGCGGTATGTCCTCAACAATGATAGGTGGCACTCCCTCACTTGGAATTGTGGGTGGCACTCCCTCACTCAATTGCTCCCCCTTGCTCATAGAATTTGTAAAATATGGACTGGTTTCATGAAAGGTGACATCCTTAGAAACAAACATACGACGCAAACTCGGGCAATAACACTTGTAACCTTTACTCGTACCAGAGTATCCAAGAAACAAGGTTTTCAAAGACCTAGGAGAGAGTTTGTCTTGTTTGGGATCAAAGTTATGAACGAAGGATGTACAACCAAAAACCCGAAGCGGAACATGAAACGGTTTATCCATAGGGCGTAAGACAGAGAAGGGAGTGCGTCCATGCAAAACAGAAGAGGGCTGCCGATTAATCAAAAAACAGGCAGTGAGAAGAGCTTCAGACCAGAAACGTTTAGGCACATTCGATTCAAACATGAGAGATCTAGTGATATCCAAAAGATGGCGATTCTTTCTCTCAGCAACGCCATTCTGCATAGGAGTGTGAGGGCAAGATGTGTAATGAATCATACTAACCGAACTGCAAAACTCATTCATCGCTTTCTGAACATATTCAAGGGCATTATCAGATTGAAAATTTTTGATATTGCAGTTAAATTGAACCTGAATTTGTTTATAAAAATGTTTGATAATGGAAAGCACAGATTCACGACTTTTCAATAGATAAATCCATGTCATGCGAGAGTAATCGTCCACAAAGGAAATGAAATAGCTAAAACCATTATAACTCTGGTTTTTAACAGGACCCCATACATCACTATGGACTAACTCAAACGGACTAGAAGCCCGATTATTGACACGAACATGATATGATAACCGATGATGTTTGCCCAACTGACACGACTGACACTCTAGAGAAGACACATGAGCTAGATCTGGTTCCAACTTCTTCAAGCTTTCTAAGGATGGATGTCCATATCTGCAATGCCACAGCAAGGGGGAACCACTCAGCATAGCGGAGGAAACTGGAGCAGGAGGTGGATGGCGAGATAGATAATCACCAGGAAAGAGGTAGAGATCACCTTTCCTAGGCCCGAATGTTACTATGCATTTTACAGTGTCAATCAACTTGGCAACAGAAAGCAAATTGAATGGAAATTCAGGTACAAAATGAACAGATTTCAAATCAATATCTGGTGTAAGAGACACAGATCCACTAGCTACCACCTTCCTCACAGAACCATCTGTCAAAGTAACAGATGGATGAGGAATATATGAGTCAAGTGTGCGGAGCAATCTCCTCATACCAGTCATGTGCTGGGAGGCGCCAGAGTCAACCACCTAGGGATTTGCGGATCCAGAAGCCATAAAAGATGTAGCCTGATTACCCGCTGTAGATGTAAGGTTTGCTGTAGAAGAAGGTGAGGCGCCCATATTCCAATGTTGAGTTGCCTGAATAAATCTGTCATATTCCTCCTGAGTAAGTGTGATGCCAGAAGAACTAGAGCTCGCAGCAGTAGAGTCTGAAGTGGCACAATTGGCAGCTCCAACAGGTGGGGCTGCAGGTCTCCCATGTTTCTTCCAGCATTTCTCGACAGAGTGCCCAGGTTTGTCACAGAAAGTACATCTAGGACGAGTCCCACGTCCTCTGCCCAAGCCAGGTCTGTCAGACGGTGTAGGTGCAAGTTGTCCTCCTCGTACTGCTGCAGCAATAGATGCATGAGAATCTCCAGAAGGAACAACAGGAATTGGATCAACTGACTCAAAGGTGGACTGCTGAATCCTAGAGAAAGCTTCTGTAAGGCTCGGTAATTTATCTGACACAAGGATCACACTTCTTGCTGAACCAAATGAGGGGCTAAGTCCAGATAGAAATTCAGCAGTGACAAGATCATCTCTATCCTTAATTTGCTCAGCAACCGTCATTGGATGATAGTAGCTCAACTCCTGGGAGATAGCTTGAATCACACCGAAATACTCTTCAAGTGGTCTATCACCCTGTCTCTCTGCAAACAGACGATCATAGATCATAAACTGGCGAAGAGCGTTCTTCTCTTGAGCATAGTGCTGCTTGACGGCATCCCAAATCTCCTTAGCTGTAGAGTAGAACATGAACCTGGAAGCAATAGAAGGTTCCATGCTACCCCATAGCCAAGTCTTCACTAGGCTGTCAAGACGTTTCCACTCGGCATAGTCTTTGTCAGTGCGAGCGAGGGGTGCAGAATAAATCTGTCATATTCCTCCTGAGTAAGTGTGATGCCAGAAGAACTAGAGCTCGCAGCAGTAGAGTCTGAAGTGGTACAATTGGCAGCTCCAACAGGTGGGGCTGCAGGTCTCCCATGTTTCTTCCAGCATTTCTCGACAGAGTGCCCAGGTTTGTCACAGAAAGTACATCTAGGACGAGTCCCACGTCCTCTGCCCAAGCCAGGTCTGTCAGACGGTGTAGGTGAAAGTTGTCCTCCTCGTACTGCTGCAGCAATAGATGCATGAGAATCTCCAGAAGGAACAACAGGAATTGGATCAACTGACTCAAAGGTGGACTGCTGAATCCTAGAGAAAGCTTCTGTAAGGCTCGGTAATTTATCTGACACAAGGATCACACTTCTTGCTGAACCAAATGAGGGGCTAAGTCCAGATAGAAATTCAGCAGTGACAAGATCATCTCTATCCTTAATCTGCTCAGCAACCGTCACTGGATGATAGTAGCTCAACTCCTGGGAGATAGCTTGAATCACACCGAAATACTCTTCAAGTGGTCTATCACCCTGTCTCTCTGCAAACAGACGATCATAGATCATAAACTGGCGAAGAGCGTTCTTCTCTTGAGCATAGTGCTGCTTGACGGCATCCCAAATCTCCTTAGCTGTAGAGTAGAACATGAACCTGGAAGCAATAGAAGGTTCCATGCTACCCCATAGCCAAGTCTTCACTAGGCTGTCAAGACGTTTCCACTCGGCATAGTCTTTGTCAGTGCGAGCGAGGGGTGCAGAATCAACGAACTTTGCCCGATCTCGCGATTCCAAGACAGTATGAACCGCATTCATCCATAGCAAAAAGTTCTTCCCATTGAGCTTGATAGGAATAGGCGAGACCTCTCCGTAATAGGTCTTATTTTCCATAATGCAACTGGGATATGTGTGACGGAGTGATACACGTCACAAAGAAGGCTGAGTGGACGGACAGATACACGTCCCGTGACGGAGAGATACACGTCACAACAAGAACTGGATAAGGGATGCGTTACTGACGCATCGACATCCTTCAAGCGAGAAGTTCCTAATCACACATGAAGGAGATGTGATTAGGAAGGCACGATGGAAGAGACGAGACCTCCGGTTAGGGCTTTAGAGAGCCGTTGGATCAACCGGAAGTCCCCAAACAGCAAGTTTGGCCTCCAAAAACGAACCGAAAAGTTCCTGAAAACTTTCCGAAAAACGTAGACGAAGCCCCGGTGCCGAGCTACTGAGCCTACGGTAGCATAGAGAGAGCCACCGGAGGCCCAGCGGCAAGAGACGAAGGCGGAGAACCCCTAGCCGGCCAGGAGCAGCGGCGCCGACAGTGTGAAGGGGCCTCGCTGCTGCCGCACGGGCGGCGGCGGCGGCCTGGAGAGAAGGGGGCCGGCGGCGCCCTGTTGGGAAGAAGGGAGAGGGAGGGAGGGGATGCGGCGGCGCTAGGAGAGGGAGAAGCGGAAGCGGCGTCGGATCACGTTGCTCTTGATACCATGTTAACGTAAGGGAGACGGGATCTGTGTGTTGCACTAGGCAACGTGATGAACCCAATAGGGTTCTCCTCTCTTATTTATATTAAAGGGAAAATTACATGTAGGTACAACAGTAATATGAAATATGAAATAAACATAAAGGAAAGATATATTAACAATTGTTACGTGCCCTAGGTTCATCTCCCTAAGGAAATCAATACCAACTTGAATACTCAATCTACATAATTTATGTATCTCAAAATGCAAACCGAGGTGAGAAATTCCATGAAATGCTAATACGCACAAATTTTAGGGACACCCTCACTTCTAAACGACACCCTCAAAAGCAATATGGAAGAAATGATCAGGTGGTTTTCATGAAGTGTGCAAGGGATGAGCTTGTGACCTTCTCCACTTCATGTCTAGCTGCCTGGATGAACCATAACCAATACATTTTCAGTGATGTCCATTTGCCTCCTTCCATCAGAGACCATAGGTTATGGAAATGAGTGCATGATCATATGATGATAAAGAAAGATTTGAATACACCTACAAGAGGCAGAAGCACACAACCAATGAGATCAAGGATCCCCCTTGTTGTAGTGACGTACATACCAAACATTGATGTTGGGTAAGTTGGCAAGGGAATGGTGAGTTTTGGAGCTATCTTCAAAATCTGGGAGGGTGATACATTAGCAATGGCAGCTCGGACAAATCCTGCTGTCTGGTATGTGTTCACTGCTGAAGCTATGAGTGTTCTCTATAGTTTGTAGGTTGTTGAAAGTTTGGGGTTTGAACATATAGTAGCTAAAATGGGTAATAAGGGTGTATGTGATCGGATATTTTCAGGAGTGAGAGGGGACAACCCAATTATGCACCTCTTTATAGAAATTGACAAGCTTGCTAATATTTTCTCCTAGTTTGTTCTCTTTCATAGGTAGAGAAGGGAATGCAACCGCTCACAATTTGGAAAAGATGGGGCTGGGTGAGGCCAAGCAGATCGTTTGGTCTTGTAACATTTCAGTTGAATTGGGTGATGGTTTGAGCTCTACTAGTGATTAATATATGGCATCACTTTTGATATAAAAGAGTTGTTCACGTCTATATTTATTTAGTTGCAAAAACAAAACCACTGCTATTAAGAAATCAAAGTGAGGGGAGATGAAGCCAATGTTAGTTTTTGAAAGAATGCTACCACTACTTCATTACTCAAACATCAAATATCTAATGGATATGCATTGTTAGACTTTTATATAATTAACAACTTATTTTAAGACCAAAGAGATTACTGAGATGAGATTTGTTTGTGCAACTAGTAAAAATCTTATAATCCCTATATGAAAATGAAGTCCTTCACTGCAATCAATGTGTTTGTTTAGAAGTCTCATTTACCATGTGAGATTGATAGTTTAATCTTGTATACAACATCACCTTCAGGGGTAAACATTGTTTTCTTCCAATATTTGACTGAGATGACACCATGGTATTAAAAGTCCTACCATGAAGCTCTCCAGGCTTACGCCTCATTGCGAAGCTATCCTATTTGTTCCTCAAGGGTTACGCCTCATTGCGAGGCTATCCTATTTGTTCCTCAAGGGTTACGCCTTGGTATCCTAGGCTAAGACTTATGCCTCACAATGTTTGAGGCCTGCCTTATCTTGAATGTCACATCTTATTTTAACCACCAAAACTTATTCCTTTAAGATTATTACAAATATTTTCTTTTAAGTAGTGAACTTGAAGATAAATGTTAAATAATAGTGGAAAAGCATTCTGACTTATAAGTTTTAACAATATGTAATTCCATTGAGAATGCAAGTATTGCAATAATGGGGGGGCTTAATGAAGCACGACCATCAATCTTAGAGGTTCTTGAGAATTTGCGAGACTTAGACGTTCCTAACTCTAATGATAAAGTCTTCACTCGTAGGTGGATTGCGACTAGTGATAAACCTACTTGTCTCTTATCAATTCCTCTCATTTTAGTTACACCTAATTTTCATTCTCCATTATTACTCCCTTCCCCTTCCTCACCTTCCGCAAATGCAACTTGTGACTAATAATTTTAAAGTAGTATTGAGAGGCAAGGTAAGAGATGACAGAGAAAGGAAGAAGGAAAGTGGGGGAAAGTAATGTCGTGAAATTGATATTATCTATAAAGTTGTACAATATTAAAGTATTCTTTGCTGGACTGTTGTTTTTCTTTTTTGGAGATCGAGTTGGCCCCTCTTTTTCTTCAGTCTTTAAAGTGCAGTTCTATCTATTCTTTTCTTTGCCTGCTTTGGTGGAGGGTCCCTAGGGCCTCTTCATAGATTTTTTCTTTCTTTAGAGATCTATTCCTCGGATGTATAGAAAAGTTTCTTTCCTTATAGTTGGTTTCTGCATAAGAGAATAATGAACAGGTCAAATCTGAGTATTCAGATATTCTGCAAATATTAAATTCGTAATCATAGCATTAACTTTAAAAAAAAGTCCACATGGCCATGGATCCTCATATCAGCTACAGAATAAAGTACCCTGCAACTGAGTATCACAGATCCGTAATCTCAACAAGCATGTCTCAATTATGGATTTGGATTTGAAGAGAATTAGAGCAACAATCAATGAGATTTAATGCAGCTGAAATGAGAAGGCACGTTCTTCATTCACAGCACATTATATCTTTGATAAATACCACCAACTATAAGACAAATTTTAAGACAAGAAGAATCAAGAAACGAAGCAGGACTCTCTATTAAAGCTGAAAAACATAAAAGAAACTAAAAGTATATGTCTTCTTATAATTATTTCCATAAAGAAGAAAGATCAGGCATGCCTATATTTCCATTGAGCAAACTTTCCTTGAATATTATGTCTGCTTATAGTTGATGCTTATAAACTGTGGATGATTCTGGGAAAATATAGCAGTTTGTAAATTTCACAGTTGGTGAACTAGCCTGTGATGGCAGGTCATGGATGCTTTAACACTAGTTAACTACCAGAAAGTATCTTAATGGGATATTTTTTTTTTTGGATGATGATTTGAGACAACCTATTTTATTAGTTAAAAGCATTGTAAACTAAACCGTATTTAATATAGTACATAAATATGGATTACAAATAACAAAGTACAATAAACTCTAAAAATTGAGTCAACTACCCTAAAAACAAGAATGACTCTATGCTTATTTGGTCCCAAAAGAGCACTGCTACATGTAAAAGCTAGGGTTAAAGATACCAAAAGATAGCTTAGCATAGTATGCAAATTTGTGAAAAGACAATTTCATTTAGCATTGGTCTATCATTAGTACTTCAGAACCTAAAAGTAAGCAAGATTTTGGTTATGTTCCAAGTGCATTTTTGTCATCATAATACTTAAAACACAACTTGATATTTGTTAGAAATATTAATAAAGTTGAATGACAATGATGTGTTACTATGTTCCAAGCGCCACCTCTAGTACTCGTCTTCCGTCAGCACCCAGCTAATCTCATCACTGCAGAGTGGGACTCTAGAGGGAACAGTGAATGTCTAGGAATGCAAACAATGAATCTATGGTGTATGTCTTGTTGTACGATGCCCTAGAAACGATTGATGATGACATATGTGGGTACCACACCCCACCAAATGATAACTAACACAAGGGAACATGAAACTGAATGAAAGGAATGGAAACAAATGAAAATAGAGTTCTACCTAGATACATCATCGCCAGTCTTCACTTGAGGAGATCGGCGCTTTGTTCTCACTAGGTCTTGCGATGTGTGAAATAGGGACAGTTGCAGACCTGACCACAACACACAATGTATTTCATTAGTAACTACTCCAATAACAAAATTTCAGTAGTATTATGATAGATATCAGTCATAGTTAGTTTTCTCTATCAGTTGGAATGTCCAAATAAAATGCCAATTAGATTAACAGAAGGCTTTCAAGAAAACTAAATAGCAGAGGGAGTATCCAATTTTCTATTCTGGTTGTTATATCTTGAAAGTTGGGCTTCCTTGCTTATTCAAGTCAAGCTGAAACATTTAATAGATGACACTCTAAGGCAATACATAACAACCAATGGGTAAATGTAGGCATACAATATGCTCAATTATCTATAAAACAATATAAAGAGGGGAGTATACATGCACAAGTTCAAGGGATTTAACCATCTATTTGGCTCATTCTAAGTGCCCCCTCTCCAACTTTATAGAATTATAGTTTTGTCTAATATAACCATTTATTAGCCTATTACATTCCACATGGTATAAGAGCAGCGATCCAAATCCATAGCCATTAAACCTTGAATAGATGTCTTCCACTTTGAGCATCCACAGAACTATAGGGATCATCAAACAAGAAAATTCCAGCATCTTGGTAGAGAGCTCGATTAATTTGACCTGTTTCTTTTGCCCAGCACTGAGGTTGATGCCTATCTCTCCTAGCTCCATCTGACCACTATTGGGCAGAATCCTAGGTCCTTCTTCAATGAACATGACTCCAGGACCCTGTCATACCTCTCCGTATACATCTCCTTCCCGAACAGTATGTTTTTTTTTTTTCAAATTTGCAGCTCTACATCCATGCAAATTGAGCATGTTCCAGGTCATTCGATCACAGATGAGAGGTGATAACAACGTGCTCTTTAACACAAACATTTCAAAGATAACGTTTCATCATTATGTAAAGTTTTCAATTTACAATATGTGTTGTCAGCCCACACTCCATCTTAGGTCTTCAATAATAATGGCAATAAGAAATATTAAAACAAAATCCACATGTAACATTCCCAAACAATTAGACTACTAGTATATAATATATATAATATGCAAGACTGGATGATGTGCTTCAGTATGCCTTGTTAGGTTTTCGGCTACAGATACGTCTCTTTATACCTGCAGAGTTTTTTTTCTGGGAAGGTTGGCCAATGCTTCAAGGCTGAGGATTTACTGATTTTGTTTCTATGATTGGTTTTCAATTAGGCTGAAGTTTGGTAATTGATCTTCATGTTGTCTTGATCATGGGATGACTATAGGGATATTCCTCATGCAATGGGGTTATAGTACCAGTTCATATGTTCCGTCTATATTGTAAGCCTTAATGGTTTCGGCTAATGGGCCTGTAGGTATTTTAGTTGTATGCCATGTGGTCTGTTCATGATTATGGTCGAGGATGGTTTCCTACCAGGGGTTTCAGTTCTATGATGTGGCTAAATTCATACACACCGTGTCATGTAATGAACTGAATATACAAGATTATGTGTAACCCACAACAAAATTACAACAAACCATTACCTTGTGTTGGTCATATACGAGATTAGTGTGGAATCTATTACTTGTATCATATTCAGATCAAAATACTTATGTAGCCAAGGGTTGAAACTTCTAAAATTCGTGAAATAAATAGGAAAGGGGGAGACAATGCATTGAGGTAGAGAGGAGTTCATTACCTTATACTTATGGGATCAATACCCTAGAGAATGGTACGCCTTCATTCTCGCCTTTTCCACAAAGCACTAATGCCCTAAAGTGCGCTGGCTGAGATCGTGTCAAAGACTCAGGCTCTTCAATACCGCTTTTGGGAGCCGTCCAACACCACAGAGCCTTGGATGAAGTAATTAACCAAAAAAATAACCAAGCATCCAATGTTAGTTCAGTATGACTACAATTATTATGTATAGAATTTCTTACTGATGTAACTAGTGGATTTACAATATAACCCATAAATTGATAGTTTCTTGTCAAGATAATTTAGAGATATAGGAGTTAGGATGAGGAATACCTCTTCCAATAAGTAGCTTAGTTTCTTGTCAAGATAATTTAGCGATAAAACAGTTAGGACAAGCAATACATGTTCTAATAAGTAGATTAGTTTCTTGTCAAGATAATTTAGCAATATAAGAATAGGACAAGCGATACCAGTTTCAATGCATGTCTGTGTGAAAATCGTATTCTTTGTATACAAAATAGTATGCAGTTATATGGATGAGGCCATGGAGGAAATATGGCATTACAAAAATCACAGAAACTAAAAAGAATGAACATTATGAAGAACATCTTCTCTTAAGATGAACGACGATGGACATAGCTCAAAGCAATCAGAGATTGAGAAGGTTAGTTCTAGGGAGACTTTTTATTGGCACTTAGTAGTTAGTAGGTAACTCTGAACGAAATGAAATTAAAAAGGACAGGAATGAAGACATTCTTACATAAATTAATATGGAGGAGCGTGGGACTAATGAATGTCAAGCATCCAACAGTTCCCAAGTAAAAAGTGAGCAGCAAGACAAACATGGGGGAAGTTGAAAGGGAGTGAGTGGGCTAAGGATGACTTCGGCTCCGTACAACCTCAAATGTAGGAGCTCCGTTAAATCTGTAGATAGTGAAGTTAACGAGGAGGGGGGATCATGGACTGCTAAGTCCGTTTCAACCAACTCACGACATGTTACAATATAGATATTATATGTTAGAATATAAGGGGCATAGAAATTGATGTCACTCTCAAACTTTAAGGAGTGTGGTTGTCATTTATGAACCTTGGATTAGTAGGAACAGAGCACCATTAAAAATCTGGGATGTACTAGTACACATAGTGTTGATGCCGTGGGATTTTCTAGTCTCCCATATTTTTGGGGCCTCTTAATGGTGCCCTGGTCTGTGTCTCCATACCATCTGTGAGGTACACAACCGACCAACATTATGACCCCTTATCCGAATGGCCTAACAATGAACAAAATAGAGAAAAAATGTGGAATAGGATAGGGGATGAGGTGTTTAAAAAAAAAAATTACAGTAGAAAGCATAGTTCAAATTCTTCTATTGTTAGAAATTGATTTCTAATTGTTTCGCCGTTTCGATCAAAAAATGCATACTGTAAATGAAATTTTGTAGGAAGACACTAATAGATAGAGATGGAATCCAACCTCTTACAATATAATTTGACGCTCCACTTTGCTTTTCCTTGAGACATGGATGTGTCTGCACCACTGTTTGTTATTTCAAATAGTATATACAAGACAATTTCCTATAATAGAAATGAATTATTCTGCAAAGAAGAAAAAAAGTCATAAGAGATGCAACTGAGACCAACAAGAAGTACAATACAAAGAGTGATCCAGAAGTCAGGACGGGCATGTACTGAAGAGGATGCTTCCGAAAACAACACAGACATATAGGTTCACATGAAAGAGAAATTGGAGCAAGATCGTGCACTAATATCAATAATGTCTAAGGCACTGGTTGACATAGTAGGATACTTGATAAGTTAGACAAGGATCACAATGCACATGCGAGAAGCATAAGTAAGCACATTACTAATACCTTACAGAAAGACTACGAGAATTATTAACCAAAAGGAGACACACCGGTCAGATCTGAGCCAGATGTGTTTAGCAAAGCTACAATCAAGTCCCTCCAAGCTATACCCATGGAAGTGCTTACATAGTCGCAATCCTAAATGGTTGTAATAATTTCTAAGAGTGTTTACTAGACAGAGTAAGAAATAGCTTACTGTGTAGGACATTCAGGCCACAACTTATTAGGTTTACTGTTCAACAGTTGCAGGATATTACCTTAAATGGGTTTATATCTGTAGTTTAAGAAGTTTAAACCGAGCTTTAAGACTAGCACAACAAACAGTCGGCTACTTGAAGAGTATGAAAATATGAGTGGAACAATATAGTTTGGCTGGATGAATCAAAAGATGGTAATATATTTTAATATAGTTATTTGAGAACAGATCAAGAAGAGGGTGCTATAATGTTGCTTCAACTCAGAGAAGAATACCAAACATAGCACAAATTGATTTTAGAACAAAATAGTTGTGACATGAAAAAGTAGCTTATACTAGCATACATATGTATGTTCCAAAACATTGAGTTTATATATAATAAATTGTTGAAAGGCAATAACAAAGAGTTTATCTTAATTGTACACAACATCAACAAAAATAGACATCAAATTATAATATAGTAACAAATTACCATTCTCAGATAAAACCTAAAGATGTCATTTTGGACGCACATTTGTTGAACGACACGTGGCCGACCTCACTTTTTTCAAGACACACACTTGCCATTCACCTTGAGCCTTTGAATAAGCTAGTAGCAGCTATTTTTTCAGCTATATATCCTTTATTTCTGTTATTGCAGCACTAGTTTTTGGTGCTTACTACTTGATAGACTAGACAATGTGATGTAAATACTATAATAAAACACCTAGTATCATTAAGCATCAATTTAAAAACCCAACATCTCTACCTTAACATTTGTAAGAATATTGTCAATAGCAAGCTGCTATTATCAAGAATTCAAGATGGATCCATGAAATGCTGACTAGTATGAAGAGGAAGTAATTAGGGAGACATGGAGTTTTTTCACAGTAGCATTATATATAAAAGAGTCAATGCCATGAACATAAATATCATTGCATATGGGCGGAACCACTATGTTTGGTTAGAAGCATACAATGCACTCATGCCAAGTATGAAGAGGAAAACCAGATAGATGACTATGGATGGATAATACCCAAGATGATATCGTGGATACGATACCCTCCTTTACGCACTACTTGACTGTCTTAAAGCATGGGCAATCTGGATAGGATTGGGATGCTTTAATTCTGATCCAGATTTTATAGGACGTCATGCAAAGGTGGTTAAGTACTTCATTCAAGCATGTGTACCTGAAACTTTTCATCACTGCTTGTTGGTTTATATGGAGAATGAATAGCTGTCTTTGAAGTCAAGGAATAAATGATCATCAACCAAATTGCAGTTGTTCATGATTATGAAAGAGATATACAAAAGGCTTAGAGCAAGAGCAAGATAAAGAGGATTAGTACAAAGCTCGGTCCACGACAACAAGTGGTGTCCATCACCACTTATATAAAATGTAGATTCTAGTTTCAAGAAGGGAGATGCAGAGTGGCCTCGAAAGCCAAGAACCGTAATGGAAAAAGTTTGTCAACAAGAGCATGTTTCAGCCATGTCTGCATATGAATCTAAAGTGATTTCTGCCTACAATGCCCTGTTAGAAGCAGAAAATAGGAAGGATATGAAGGTCCTTATGAATACTGACTGCATACTTGCTGCATCGTTGTTGAATGAGGAGGGACATGACTTTCCTATTCTAGTTGGATGGAATAATAATAATAAGACCATGAAGATAGATGAGTGGGATAATAAAGTTGTTCACATCAGCAGAACCAGAAATGATTTAAATGATATGCTAGTAAACGACACACTGAAAATTAACAGTCACCTTACTATTATATCCGACCGCCAGATAAACTTAGTTCCCTTTGTATTTTAATGCAAGTGGTAGTGCCAATAGTTATCTGTTAAATTTTGAACTGGAACATATATAGGCATCACATTCATGTGGCTTTAACAACATTGATACATAGTTACATACGAAATCTATTTATGCATATCGGAAGGTGTTAGTGGGCATGCATCTATGGCTAATCTAGAAAAATAGACATTCAACTATGCTTAAACTAACTGATACAACTGCACAAGTATTAGCAATAAGCAATATAAATAAAAGTCAAACAAAAAGATATTATTATGGCTAACGAGAGAACTAGATCTCAGATTTTACAAACAAGAAGAATAACCTAGTTAGAACTAGTCAAAGGTTGGAATAAAATAAACGTATTGCTCTATTACTAAATCCTTCTAATTCTTCCCAACAGACATCATCTTGTCACCTGATTTATTGTGGTTGGATACTAACTTCTAAAATATTGGTATTTTATAATGTATTCATGGCAACACACTACCCAAATCAAACCAAACCAACTCTACTGATGAACTAGTAAACTCACTTTTTCTTGATGAATTTTCTGTAACGGACAGGAACATACATACCCAGTTTGGTTTCCTATTACTGTACTGAGAACAAGTACTTGCAAGAAATTTTTGAACATTTATTTCAAGCATGCAACAGTTGTTAGAGTACTGACATGCATTTGAGTTCATGTGCAACTTGAGGCATCTACCACGTCCACAAATCAAGGCATTTAACTGATACCATTGTACTCATCTGCATGTGGTGTTGCCAATTTTCCATTATACTTGTTCTCGACCAGCATTATACTTGTTTGCAACCTGTAATAAAAAAGCTAGGTTCAGGAAAAAAGGACCTTACAAAAATTGTGCAATTAATTGACTGAACTTGTACTAGTAAAAATAATTATGGACTAAAATCAAACACTAAAGAAGCATTATAAATTACAAGACTTGCTTTCAATGCAAGTGATAATTTTAACAATCATCCAGATGAAGGAGAGCAGATAAAAAATGATAGAAAAGCCTTTGTGTAATGGATCGTTAAGTAAACTAAGCTATCTGTTGTTTTGTTTTAAGTACTCGATCTAAGTTCCATATGTGAACGTTTAATCTAAGTACTTCATCATATTTATGCCAGAAGATAGTAATTAGATATAGCAGGAAGGCGGATTTCCATTTTCAGATTTATGTCTATATGGTTGGAATTTATGGTCTCCATGGTTATAACTCGTTGTTTCTTAGGAGTCACAAATAAACATTGTTAAATTTACACGGCACCTATCAAGAAGGTGGCATAAAAACTCATCCTTAATGACCCTACATGCCGTGCATCGACTCGCAGGTGTACATAAAATTTCCTTGGCTATTACAGTCAAGTACATTTACAAGAAAGATATGAAAACTCTTCCTTACTCCCAGGTGTATTGCATTTGCTAGAGATCACCACACTATACTGAATTTAAACTGTACTGAATCATAAAGAAACACATTTCAAATTCAACCTATAATAATACTTGAATTGAATCTGGGAATTTCATGAGACTAACAAATAGAGAGATCATTGTTGAGTTGTACAAACTCTTGAGTAGAAAAAAATAAGTAGAATATGAGTAATACTCAAAAGATTCATATCATCTCTATACATGTTAACTTGTGATGTGTTATATGTAAAGCATGATCCATAACATTCATGGCACTGGAGTGGGGCTTGGAACACCTTTCATATCTCAACACCTCTGGCCAAATAAGTTTGCAATCATCTACTAAGTTTTGCAACAAGAAAAAGCACAAGTAACTATTGGACAAGCATACTTGGAAGAATCACAATCAAAACAGTAGCATACTTGGAAGAAAAATCGCGTTTTAAACGTGACTTTTTTTAAAAGTCGGAGTATATTGTGACTATGCACATAAGTACTAGGAAATGAGGAGGTGGAATAGGAATAGAAAAGTCATGACTTTATGAATCTGGGAGACTCAAATACAAGATATATTGATGCTTTCATCAAAACAAGAAGAAAGAACATGATCACTAAACTCAAGTCAAAGAATGGAACCGTGTATATTCATGGATAATATCAAGCCAAGCAAGGCCCTTGCGAATTTCGACCGTAGGTTTTTTTGTGGGTTTCCTGCATACTTATGGACATCAAAAGGTTGTAATGTTCGAATCACAAATTGTTGTACATGAAAATATCTTCAAGCTTTTGAAAATTTTCACCCGTTGATACCTTTTTGTATGTCCCGAGAAGAGAGGATAGAGAAGGATCCAAATAGATTGACACTTTCTCTAATGCAGTCTCAGAAGTTGATCTTTTTGAACTCTACATGATGAAATAACATATTAGAATGAAATATCATACATATAATATCAATGAAGCCCATTTTCAGTAATATGTGATTATACTTGTTCTAAACTTGTTACCCATCAGCAATCTAAATGTCAAGATCATAAAAATAACTTTACAAAAGCCCTGCAGTTAACTAAGGTCTGAAATTATACCAGTGAGAAATTCATTAGCGCCTAAAGTCAAACAATAAAGCAGAAACTTCATCATGAAGGAAACAAACAACTGAGAATGAAGGGAACAAATTCTTCCATCATCTTGACCAAAGTAATCACTATTGATTCCGCCTATTATCTACATCCCTCTAGCTTTTTTTACTGCAACAATGGGAATCTTTCGCATATATTTTGTTGCTCCATTTATGAAAACCTCTCAGCATCAATATCAAGGTGTGTTTTTATTTTTTGAATGTCTGCATAGTCACATGATCCCTGGCGTCATGTGTACCCTTTAGATATTGCATGCTTCAACTATCAAGTAAAGTAATATTTCACTGTGTTATTCCCTTCATGTCTCAATCTAATAAAGCTTGGATATTTACTACAAGTATGGAAAGTTATACATAGAATAAATCTTGGATACATGCACAAGTTTAGCCGACAATCTGAATGGTTCAACACATGACATAAACAACCTAAATAGTTAGCCACAAATATGTAAAATTCCTACATAAATCAATTGGGTCACGATACCATGTATATTCATGGATAATATCAAGCCAAGCAAGGCCCTTGCGAATTCCGACCATAGGTTTTTTTGTGGGTTTCCCTGCGTACTTATGGACATCAAAAGGTTGTAATGTTCGAATTATAAATTGTTGTACATGAAAATATCTTCAAGCTTTTGAAATTTTTCACCCGTTGATACCTTTTTATATGTCCCTAGAAGAGAGGATTGAAAAGGACCCAAGTAGATTGACACTTTCTCAAATGCAGTCTCAGAAGTTGATCTTTTTGAACTCTGCATGACGAAAGAACATATTAGAATGAAATATTATGCATGTAATATCAATGAAGCCCATTTTCAGTAATATGTGATTATACTTGTTCTAAACTTGTTACCCATCTGCAATCTAAATGCCAAGATCATAATAAAAACTTTATAAAAGCCCTGCAATTAACTAAGGTATGAAATTATACCAGTGAGAAATTCATTAGTGCCTAAAGTCAAACAGTAAAGCAGAAACTTCATCATGAAGGAAACAAACAACTGAGAATGAAGGGAACAAATTATTCCATCATCTTGACCAAAGTAATCACTACTGATTTCGCCCACTATCTACATCCCTCTAGCCTTTTTTACGGCAACAATGCCAATCTTTCCTATATATTTTGTTGCTCCATTTATGAAAACCTCTCAGCATAAATATTAGATTGAGACATGAAGGGAATAACAAGGCGAAATATTACTTTACTTGATAGTTGAAACATGCAATATCTAAAGGGTACACATGACGCCAGGGATCATGTGACTATGCAGACATTCAAAAAATAGAAACACGCCTTGATATTGTTGGAAGAAGTCTGCTGCATTGAACAGGATACTCAAGATTTCCCATGAGTACAACTAGTGTACTACTTGTGACTAACAGGGTGATGAAAAAAAAGGCATATTGCAGACATCATGTGCCTTACCTTACTTTTCTAAAGCCAAACTAGATAACAACAAAATAAAAAGAAATAGTAAGGAATCCATGTTCCTAATATAAACACTAGGACAACTTCCTCAAACAAAAAGAATCCAACAGAACCAATGCTCCAAAACGAAAAGAATGAAGAGTCTAACAACAGATGTGTGACAGAGTCAGGGTTTTCAGAAAGCTCAGGGTTGCACAATGTGTGCACCCTCATATATATAATACTAAAAGAATTACAGAGAGGTCCATATATAAAAGAGAAATAACAGGCTATGTAAAACAGGAAATATATAATGTAACACTCCCCCTCAAGTTGGAGCATAGATGTCAATCATGCCCAACTTGTCCATCAGTGTGCATAACTGTTTCTTCGCCAGCAGCTTGGTGAAGATATCAGCAACTTGATCTTCTGATCTCGTGAATGGAGTGCATATCTTGTCAGCAAGAATAGATTCTCTGATGAAGTGGCAGTCAACTTCAATGTGTTTGGTGCGCTCATGATAGACAAGATTAACACCCTCAGAAGCAGTAGAAGATGAATCTGCAGTAGTATTGGCCCAAGCCGGTTTACCATACTTTTTCCAGCACTTTTCTTCAATATGGTTAGACCGGCCACAGAAGGTACACACGCGTTGTCCTTGCTGAGGACGCGCAACATCAGAAGAGGGGGTAGCCGAAGAGGCTCCTCGTCCAGCACCAGGTCCACGTCCCCGTCCTGCACCCAGGGCAGGACGGCCATCCGTGGAACGGCCACAGCCACGACCACGGCCACGCCCGACCCAAGCAGCCAGGGCAGTCAAATCTCCAGTCTTAGTATGAGGCGGTGTCGATGAAGAAAGGCGCTGGAGACGCTGGTAGGCACCCTGCAGAGTAGGGAGCGGATCACTCGCCAAGATCTGATCCACAACACCAGTATAGGACTCTGGCAAGCCACTCGGAAATTGTATCAGCTGTAGTTCCGCCCGCTGTTTCTGCATAGTCGCTAGATCAGTAGACAACAGGTGATAAGTCTCCAACTCACGGCCATAGTCACAAATTCGGTATTTGGGATACGTACGACCAAGTTGAAAAATTCGGAAATCGGGAATTATGCAGAAAATTCGGATAAAAATCGGTCAACGTACGGTAAAAGTACGGTCAACTATTCGGAAAAAAGTTGGCAAAAAAGCGGAATATATATATATATATACATACATACACCCACACATATAATGATTGAAAATGACTAAACATCGAACTGATTACTCAATATTAGAAGAAGAGGAAGAAGTGGGAGCAGCAAGTAGCAGGCACAAATCAGGGAAGAAAGGGAGAGAATGGAGGAGAAAGATGGAGCGTACATGTAGAATGTCGAGGGTTACTACTCCTGGTGTGTCGGGGGATACAGGAGGAAGGTTGGATGGTTTAGTGGAACTCTACTACAAGTTAAAAAGGACGTGGAAAAAATAAATGTGAAGCAAAAGTACAAAACTGTTTAAAACGGCAAAAAAACGTATTAAACACGTTTAAAACGTAATACGCAAATAAAACGCGAATTAAACGCGTTTAAAACGTATTATTCGGTTTGGAGTTTAAAACGGCCGTCATATACGACACATGAATAATACGCGTTTTAAACGCGTTTTTTTCAAAAAAACGGAGTATATTGTGACTATGCTCACGACACAGACTAGTGAAGGTGGAGAAGTAGTCTGAGATGTCAGATCCCGTGAATTGGAGTCGCCCCAGTTGCTTGGTTATGTCGAAGACCTTCTTGGGATTCTGACTGTGAGAGTAGGTACCGGCGAGCTGATCCCACATCTACTTCGCCGTAGGCAGCCGAAGTAAAGTGACACTGATCTTCTCAACAACGTTGTTGAGAATCCATGTCATCACAGTCGAGTCCTCACAGACCCAATCATCAAAAGCTTGGACGTCCTTTGCATCCGCATTCTCTATAGGCTGAGGCGGACCAGTGCGAATCAGATGAGAATACTTCCCTTGTGATTTGGCATATATCACAAAGGAGCACACCCAAAGCTGGTAATTGCGCCCGTCAAGTTTAACAGTGGTAACTTGACGACGCGAGTCTCGCCAGAGTTCATCTCCAGAAGACGCCATGAGGAAGGCAGGAAGGCAGGCACATGCAGGCAGGTACAGGCAGGAGACGGACTATGCCGTCAGACAGGCAGAAGCAGGCACAAAATTACCACGGACCTCTCACATACGAACTACGCCGAAGCATAGCAGGAAACCCAGAGGCCGAAGCCTACACGGGCAGGCAGGCACAGACGAACATGAACTGAAAGCTGTCCCTCAGACGAACAACTCTCCGATCTCCCCCTGAAGACGAAACTAGTCCAGATCTACAGGCGGCTCAGTGGTCCCATAGAAGACGGCCACCCGACAGTGCGCCTGCTGTGTGAACAACAACCAAATTTTTTTTTGTGATGTTGCTCAAGCACTAGCGGCACACCGAGCCAGGAGGCTAGACGGAGCCACGAGCGGGAGAGGACTAGCGGTGCAAGGAGGATGGACGACCCCTACGTGGGCGGCAGCCCTGCCAGCGGCACGCTAGGCGGCGACAGCCAGCTGTGCGGCCGGCGGGTTGCAGCTGGCGGCGGCCTGCTGCCGGCGGCAGCCTGCTGCCGACCGCGGCTTGCTGTTGCCGGTGGCCTGCTGCTGCGGGCGGCGGGTGGGGGGGGCAGAGAGGGAAGAAGGGAGAGAGAGAGAGAAGGGAGGAAGGGAGGGAGAGACAGCTAGGTTTCGACCTGCTCTGATACCATGTGACAGAGTCAGGATTTTCAGAAAGCTCAGGGTTGCACAATGTGTGCACCCTCATATATATAATACTGAAAGAATTACAGAGAGGTCCATATATAAAAGAGAAATAACAAAACAAATAACAGGCTATGTAAAATAGGAAATATATAATGTAACAAGATGAATAGCTTAAAAACACCAGAACCACAAAAATGAAGAGTGGTAGTATAATAATAGAAAAACTATAGGGTTTGTTCTTCATGGTCTTCCTTGTAGTATTTCCAAGTCAATATCAACCATTAGAAGATTATGCATCAAAATCTTTACATAAGTATGGACTTGTTGAATTCATTGGAATTCTTTGTTAGGAATGAACAAACCAATATCTTAAAATTGTAATGATAAGAAAAATGTCAATATAGTAAGGGTTACCTATAACACACACATAAAAATTACTAAGGATTCTAAAGTCCTACTCCAGCATTTTTAGACTTCAAAAATGTCTTTAGTTGCATGTTAAATGATAACATGACATTATGAAAACAAGCAATGAGTGAAGGAGTGAAGACTGGGAGCTTGTCCAAGTAGAGAACCTAAAAATGCTAGACGTTTTTACAAATGCTCTCTGTAATGCAATAAAGCACTCTAGCGCAACAATAATAAAAGCACTTAACATTTATAGTTGATCTACAAGGATTCATTCCTTCAAAATAAACATCCAATACGACCAGAGACCTATTGTAAAGTCATCCTTAGATGAAGTGGTGTAGGAATGCCTGACTCGAGAGTCGAGACCTCGATAGGGTAAGGGATGATTATGTTGTAGGCATCAATACATCAAGTTAGGGAAATGTCTGACTCGAGTCCTTGAAGCTGGTCAAGGTTCATTGCAGGAAACTGTTGTCATTATGGACACAACAGAGAATATAGACAGAAGCTACCCGATGATAAATAGTATATCAGAGGGATGACACAACAAAAGCATGAAGCAATAACCTATGCTGGAATTGTATTAAATGTGGAGAAAAGAGAGATAATGAGAAGCAAAGAGGCATCAATGGTACCTCATAGACAACCAATGCACTATATAATCCAGGTATCTCATCATCCCCTCTTTACTTTACATTTATGTCAGAAGTCATTTGATGGAATGTTGAGGAATTGGTACGGTAACTAGTATCAGAGCAAACACTACCAAATATAAATAGTAAATACTTGTCATCATTGAACCAAGATTTCTACAACTAAATCTGAGGCTACTATCCAAAAACATGGTTCCATTGCTCCCAGAAATGAAGCTTGGGGTTTTCCAGTAGGTATTTGGGTGTTCCAGAATGACTTTCAGTGCAATATTGAAATCAAGATCATCCATAGGTAGTTTATATATTGCAAAGTAAATGACTCAATGATTCTGACCACCATTTATGATAGCCCAAACCCTACTCGTATGAAACTCATTTGGAGTCAGCTAGTGGAATTGTGATATGATATTAAGGAGTCTTGTATTGTAATTAGTGTTCAACTCTATGTTGCACCTTAGTGATAAGAGAGGGAATTCCCACTTCAATCTAAATGATTGAGTTGTTCCAGGAGGCCCTCATGCTTCATAGTCTCTCGGATATGGGCTTCTATGAAAGCAATATACTTTTCAAAAAAGTAAGAGGTTGGTATCCGAACGGCTGGATAGGCTAGTTCACAACATGGATCAGATTGAAGACTTCACTCGCTTTGTCGTTAATCATCTCGCCCACATCAGTCCTTATCACCACCTCACTCTAATATGCAATTTAATGAGTACTAAAAGCAAACCTCATTTAAAAGCTCAAGAAGCCTGGACCCTGAATGATGATTTGTGAAATATTATTCTCACTTGTTGGAAGGGTAGGCAGCCTTTCTCATGAGGCTTTAGGGAATGTGGAGCATTCAGTCTTAAAATGGAGCTCACAAATAATGAGGAAAAGCAGAAGCGGAAAGAAAGGCTCTGAACTGGAGCTCTGCTCTGTAGGAAACACAAAGCAATCAATAGAAGTGACACTTGATGGGGAGTGCATTTAAGATCAACTATAATCTAGAGTATTTACTATTTAAAGGAGAAGAAAATTAGAAATAGGAGAGTACTGTTACCTTGCTTTAAAATGTGGATGATAATACAAGTTCTATCATGTGTATATTAATAGTAAAAATGCATGAATCTTATCACTAAGCTTAGGTCGGAAGATTGAATATGGATTTTGGATTGTGTGATTATTTCAACAAATCTATCTACAAACTATTGTTGCAACGAAAGAGATGCCTTGTCACTTCAACAACTCACCCATGCTCAAGTTTGTCGCCTATGTGTAGTTCCTAGTGAAGCACATATCTAGAGAATTATGAAGAAATATCAACAGAATAACGTTTCAGGTTTTGATGGAGTAGAAAATATCTTCATACTACTAACTTAGACTACTAGAAAATCTTCTATAATCCTATCAATTGCAGGTCAAGCCTGTGTATTCAAGTTAATTTTGGTCCCTAGATATACCATACAGGTGGCGACTAATCCCTTCATACCACACAATCGGACCACTATAAAAAAATTGATAATCCTATCAATTGTATGATGGTCCCCACACTTCCTTTGTTCCACACCTTCATTGTTGATGGGGGCCCTTGAGATGAGGCCTACGACAGATCTAATATGTAATCCATGAAAAAGTTGTGACATTCACCATATAGGGAATGTGCGGTCCGGGTTCAAGCAAATTACCACCTTTATTTAGGCTATTTGAGGTCAGATAACACATAGTTAAACAACGACAGATGGTCAAAAAACCGTGAATATTCAACATAGCCTATATTTAGTTGGCTCATGGCTATCTAACATGTTGGAGATTTGGAGTTTTATATCTTTCTTCCATAGGTTTCAACCACTATCTAGTTCTATTGTACGACGATGGCAATCAATAGCCCATGTCCCGATTACAGACCAAGTCTGTCTCAAGCAGCAAACTTAGGAGATAGGGGCAGTCCTTTTACATGGAAGGCTACCATAACCAGATCAACTAATCAACAAGAACATGTCATCTTATAATAGCTCAAGCCACTTCAAAAATAGAAAACAAAAACTAGACAAGGCCCCTAATCAAATGCTCCACATTCACAATATCAACAACTCTATGTCTGTGTTGGCATAGCAACCCTCTTGAGGAGTATACCCACCTACTCATTGTTGAAGAACGTCAACTCATGTACACTAGTAACAAATGCATCAAGTGAGGTGATTTCAATACCATGTATTTCAATTGAAAGGAAATGAGTACCAAAAAAACAAATTCATAATAGTGATACTCAGTATATTCTAATCACTTCAGTTTGAGGATAACTCCATGTAGATTGATAATTGTTCATTATTTGTTTCAATACATTCATTTCCATGAAAACATAAAAATCACAATGAAACTATCTTTCACTCTCAAGCCAGTGATTCAAAAAATACCTTGACAAAAAAAATCCCCTCGGAAGAACAAAAATAACCAAATCGACTTCTCTCATGCTACCAACTTTGTATCACTTCGTCATAGAATCAACTGAGCAGAGGCAAGAAGAAAGAAATGACATCCACAACACAGAAGAATTAGTATTTTGATAATCGCACAATAGTCAGTGATTCAAAAAATACCTTGACGTCAAGTGTAGATTTTTCAGTAGGAAGAGAAAGATAGAATGTCATACCATGTTATTGGTTGACGTCAAGTGTAGATTTTTCAGTAGGAAGAGAAAGATAGAATGTCATACCTGAACATGTCTCCAGCCATGTTTTTTTTTTGTGTGCTTGCAGTGGTCGCCTCCTAATTTGTCCTCCTACGTTGGATCTGCGGGCCACCTGCTGCTGCTGCGGAAACAGAAAGACAGAAGAGACCGCCGGCTGCGGGCATCCCTTCCCTCGATTGATGCTAGCATCCCTGCCTTTGACTGGCGCTAGCGTCATGCACTGGACCGATCGTCGTTTTTACCTTCCTACCCTATATCCGCCGTAGGGCATCGCTATCCATGTCGCCAGAACAAGAGAACCCTTTGGGAATGAGATGCGGAGTGAGAGAAGGAGCGGGAGTGGGGAAGTTGCGGCTGGGGGGAGAGGTTTGTGGTGTGGAGCTGGGTCTCTCCCCGTGTGAGTTGGCGTGCGGTGGGGAACGATCTGGCCGGAGTGGGAGCCGCAGTGGAAGGAGCAGTGGGAGTTGTTCGCGTCTGGGGAAAGAGGGGTCAGTTGCTTAATTCACGTGGAGCTCCCTGTGTTGGTGGGGGAAGGGACAGGGCGCGGGAGACGAAAAGACTAATCAATCAGTTTTGGTTTTTCATGAACTAAATTTTAGTTTTTTTCCTTTTAATTAAGTTGATGTTAAGTTAATTTTAGGTAGTAAAAAGAGATCTTAGGAAAATAGGATAGTGGAAAGAGAGACAAGTTTTAGCGACAGAATGGACATAGTATTTAAGACGATTTAAATATTTAGTCGTTATTAATTGTGCTAATAGTGACGGAAAAAATTATGGTCGCTTTTAAACTAATAATTATGATAAATAATATATGTTGTCGTTATTTTCGTCGTTAATGTCTTCATTTCTTGTAGTGTAGTGCAGCTGTCAACGTTCCATATTTGTGAAGACTGCAGATGAGATACCGGGGAAACGAAAATATGATAGTACCATCTGTTACAATAGTAGTGAGCAAATGTCTAGAATTTTGTAATGAATCCACTATATTTTTGGCCAAATTTTGTAATACCAAATTGATTGGAATTCTGAATGTAGCTCTGCTGCCTCCACTTGGAGGAAGAATTTTGAAACTTGCTCTTCCTATGCCAAATATTTTTGGATAGTTTTGTTAAATTTCTCATGAGTATAAATCTAGTATTAGTATGGCAACTATGAAATTTTTCCCAGAAATAATGTTCAGACGTAAATTGTTGTTCCGTTGATTCTCAAATGTTGTCCAGCTTTTGATTTAATTAATCACGAAATTGCTGTTAAATGACGTCTAGATTTGGTCTACTTGGCCTTGAAATTGTTGTGTAAATGTCGTTTTGGTGCTGTTTGGTTTATTCGGGTGAGTTCGGTTTTTAATTTGGATTTGGGTGGATTCGGTTTCAGATGAATTCGGTTTTTATTTTCAACTTCAGTTCGGGTTCGGGTTCAGTTCGGGTTTTATGGGCTCGGGTTCGGTTCGGGTTAACAAAAACCCACCCATTGCCATCCCTATTTCCATTGAGTTTGTCCCATTACCATGCAAGGGGATCATTGTCACTAACAAACTGACACCATACTGAGACTCGTACTTTTGCACTGCAGGCCATGGGATTCCAACGTCTTAGGACGGCCCTCCTGTTCCTCACAGTACTGTTGTTGATTCCGCTCCACTCAACAGCCTCATGGTTCTCTTCTTTCTCCTCCTCGCCACAAACCAACCTCCCCTTACCAACACCAGATGACGCCATGAGGGCAGATTTCTCACTCCAGGGATACGACAACCCGAAGGGTGCCCAACTGGTGGCCGATGCGCGTGAGAAGCAATTCAGAACGTGCTGGGGGGAGGCGTTGGAGATCATGTTCGCAAGCTGTGCGGATATCCTGGGTGATGAGGAGAAGCACATGAGGATGGCGTGGATGCTCAGTGAATGCTATGTGGCGGACTCTGGCAGGCCAGGGTTGCCGGCCTGTGGGGAGAGGCAGAAGATGAGGGGGTGTAGGAAGAAGCTGAAGGACTTTGAGGAGAGCGTCTACCTGATGTTCTTCACAGAGACAAATCAGATATGCCACCAGCTGCAGTAAGTGTGGTGTAAATTCTACATTTTTTTCTCTAAAATTTAAATTGAGCATTTCTCCACTCCATTGTCAGTTCAAACAACTTTATACGTGCAATGTAGGGCGGATATGTTCAAGCAGCAGACAGAGCGGCTGATCAACGGCTTAAAAGATGCCTCTCACATGGCAGAGGAGAAGCTGATTGGGCTGGAGACCAAGACTGAGGAACTTTTCCAGAGCTCCATGTCTGTTCTTGGCTCCCTGGCCTCAGTCGACAGACAGACCCAGGAGCTCGTCGAGAGGTCAGGTGACGTGGACGCCCGTATCCGTGACGTCCTGCGCCACTCGCAGGATATACAAGAGCGGACCAAGGGGATTGTGGCATCGCAGTTGGAGCTGCAGGAAGGGCAGACATTGATGAGAGGAACTATTGAGGATGGAGTGGAGTTGCTGCGAAGGTGGTACCTGGATATGGTGGACGAGATGGAGGCACTGAGGAAGGAGGCTTTGGCGATTGAGCAGGAGATCGGGCAGGTGGGCAGTACTATGACTGACAAGATGAGCATGCTTCAAAGCACAGCAGATGGCATTGGGGAAGCGGCCGTTGCGTCGCTGGACAAGCAGAGGGAGTTGCTTAGTGGGCAGACCAGGGCCATTGAGGGGCTTGACTTGCTCACCAAGTCCCAGTCACAGGCACTTGAAGAAAGCAGGTGAGTTTTCGAGATAACCACAGACTCTGTCTTTTTCCAGTTACGTTGGTGGCTGAGCTTAGTACACTACTATGTCCTCCTTTAAATTGGTTGAAAAAAAAGCAAATTCACAGTTTTCAATGGGGTTTTTCAATCGTAGACAGAATCTGCAGAGATTAGCTGAATTTAGTCAGAACCAGCAAGAGAAGCTTTTAAGAAGTCAGGAAGAGATTCAACAGGCGCATGACCGCCTCATTCATAATTCCCAATCTATCTTAGCTGCCCAGGTGTGCTTCAACAAATTTTATTTGTAGATGGTACTCCACATGAATTAAAACGGTGCATGGGCAATGGATTCTTATGTCGCATAATGAGTGCCTTTGTTTTTACCAACAGATAATGCGGTTGTATGTTCTGTTTTCTCGTAATATAGAATGGAATGGAGTTTTATAACAATGAGCAACTTTGTTCATTCAATTTTTTTTTTTGTAGAGAGAGTTTGAATCGAAACAAGAAAATATCTTTGCAGCTTTAGACAACCTGTTCAGTCTCCACAACGCCATCCTGCTGGAATCGCGCTTCCTAAAGTCTGTGTTCTTCTATTGCTCAATGACATTCCTAGCTTACTTACTAACCAGCGCCAAACAAACTTTCTCTGTTAGAGCACGCCTCTATTTAGGTACATATAATTGTTTGTGCATATTTTTGTTGCTGTAGTAAGATTGACTTAATGTTTATGATCAATTAACATGATCCATAATCTATGGACTTTAATATATAGGCCTCTGCATGACATTCCTCGTTGAGCATATGATTGCCCGGTTTTTTGTGGATGATTTCCAGCAACCCCAAACAGGGATCAAATCCAAAGCTTTCATTGCAAGGTCAACCTTTGTGTTGGCTGCCTCACTACAGATCATATATTCAATTTTCACTTACAGGTGACCATTCCCTTTTAAATATTGTTATTAGTATTACTATATCCATTTCTGTTTGATTCTCAAGCATTCCTGGGGGTAACTGGTTTCCTGCAGAGACTATGAAGTGTTGAACCACCAAATGCTCCAAGAGCTCAAAGCGAAGATCGATGAGATGGAGAAAAATACAGGTGCTGGCTGTGTATGTTAGATAAAATTGGAATACATGCTTTTTCCTTTTTCTTGGTTACTGAAGCACACTTCCTATGTCAACTGAACAGTGTGATCGTCTGTCTGTGTGTATTTTGCAGCAAAGGGTGGTCTTTTTGCTCTTAGCATGGACACTGAGCCCGACCTCTATGACTGGATCGATGAGGATTTCCCTGAAGACGTGAGCAGCTATGATGACCCAGACTACCACGTATCGGAGGAAGTTGTGGCTGAGAATTCCGTCATGTGTACAGTACAACGGAGCTATGGGCTTCGCCCTCGAAAAGGGCGTCGATGATATCTCGGCATCTATTAATAATTGAATTATCTAATTGTCTGTACAAATATTGTATGTAGCAGTAATGCAAAAATACAATCATGACTCTTGCACTCTTCCCTTAACACAAAAGAAAGAATTAACTTGGTGATCCTTGCAATAATAAACAGAGGAAAGATAAACGAATGAAGAAAGATAAACGAATGCCTGCTGTTAGCGAATATAGAAACCATACTCTGTTGATCGTGTAGGCCTAGTGCTGATTATCTAGATCTAGTTGGCTTTCCATAATATGTTATGATGTTTTCCAGATGTGGAATTCAACCTTTATGAAGGAACTTCTTTTTTTGTGCAAATGGTGTAACCAAGTTGGTGAAAGTATGCTGGGTTTAAAACTGAAATTACAGGAGTGCCAGCTTTAATTACCGAATTCAACGAATTCAACCAATTAGTTGTTTGTACGGGACATGGGATTTCTTTTTTCTGTATGTGAAGATCTTTGAGGAACAACAACATATATAAATCTTATTTTAAGAGGAATAAATACTACATGACGTAATCCCACAAGTGTTCAGGACAATTGTATAGATGATGTAAATCAAACCTTATATAATTGCTTAATTTTCCTACAATTCGGAAATTATTGTTGTGAGGGATGAGAACATACTCTACACATTATCTCACTCAACAACTTAAGACAATAAGTAAATTAAGTTTTAGAACATGTCAATAGTTTCTTTTTATAGAATTAAGAGAAAGATTTCTCGCCCATCTTCCACGTCCGAAAAGGTAGTAAATCAAAACGGCAACTGGGATTTGAACTCGGATCCTCTTTGTTAAGGGACACCGTGTTTGACCACTTGAGCAACTCGGCAAATAGTTTCTTTTTATGTTAATGTATGAGGTGGAATTCTTTCATTTGCACATTTTTGTAGTGTACTCGAAAGAGGAATTCCCATTTATATGCCATATCATTTCTCTATGTTTTTCCAAGTCATAAATTTTATTATCTTGGCAAGTTAGGAAGAGTATAGGGAGCAATTTGGGTAGGATATTTTAAAATACCAGTAACTATATAGATTAGTGGCCAATAGACACTGCGCCATTTGTTCCACTCCAAATCTGCTGTCCCATATTTGCTGTCTTAGTTGTGTCCCATGAAATCCTCACCATTCACTCACCCAAAAATCCACCCTTAAAAAAATTAATGCGGAGTGTATACGGTAGAGATTAGCAGGGACACGTCCGGGACAACAGATTTGAAAGCTCCTATCTCTCGCTGTCCGTGACCTCCTGTTTGGCCCCGTTTGGTTTGCGGTATAGGATAGGACTTTTATCCTATTAAACATTACAATACCATGTTTGTTTGCATCAATACTTATGTTGGGATTGCATTTGGATGGGAGTAGAGTCTCAACTCTTTAGGATTTCATATTCCTCGCGCCCCCAGGTTTTTGCGTGGTACTAACAAGTTTGATACCTCTGAGACTCTTCCCCGCCGACTTACGACCGCAGACGTCTTCGACCTTCCGCCTCCGTCCCAGTCCTCGTTTTCTCTCCCTCTCCCGGCCACATACATCTCTGACTCTGAAATTGTATCTTCTTCTCTCTCCTACTTACACACAACAACTAGTTTAGACGGCTCGCCTCTGTCTATCGTCCCCAACTCTGGACTCCCGTACGTTCTTCTCCGCTCGTGCACACAGCTGCTCCCAGAAGTATTTCACATCTGATCCGTCTTGACCTTATCTAGTTCTCTACTCTCAATTTTTTCCCGTAAGTTCCTCTAATTTTTTCCTATTGTCCCTTCCGTCATGATCAGATTACTATATGTTTTTCTCTCATCTATAGATTCCACTACACCTGAAACCCCAATTCTATATCTTTGTAAACTCCTTGTGCCGTGATTATCTTGATCAGATTTGCCAGTTCGTGAGCATTTACATAGTTCGGGCACAGAGCGCCAAAAGCCATCCAAAGTTTCTGCAATCGCACATGGAATGTAGCTGCTTAAAAAGATGCTAATTCATTTTGACGGGTGGAAAAGCAAGAATGGTGAATTAGCTTACTGATTCTTTTGTGGTTGCATCCAAACATAGGATAGGACAATTGAAAACCCATCCGATACACATACCTTCTCATTCCTTTCCGTTTCACATCCGGTGTCAGTTCTTTCCGGTGAACCAAACATGGCTAATAGATGGCGCGGGCCAAATGACCCTTAGCTGTCCTTGGGCTCCATCGCTTGATGATAGACTTGCACCAAATTGCTGCATGTTGACCAGCAACTAAGGACCTTGGCTTGTAAGTTTGTCTATCCCAATTGAATGAGATCATCTATGTATTTTAACTTATAAATACTCAAGAATCCGACTCTTTATCAAATTCGAGGAGCATGAAGATCATATATATACATGGAATAAGTATACTTTATTTTGTAAGAAACTCATAGTGCTTTACTGTTATTTGTTGCCATTAACCCAAGGGAAGCTGAATATATATATATATATATATATATATATCTGTGTGTGTGTGTAAAATATCCGCGCGTGTAGCCTAGAATTCGGTACCTGTGTATCCAAAAAAGTAACTATTCGGTCAGAAAAAAACTTAGTCGAAAAAAGAGTAACTATATTGATAAAAAAGTAACTATTTGACTCAAAATATAAAACCGTGTAAAATATACAACAATTTTTTTGGTATAAATATGTAATTATATATTTGTTATAGCCGCTACAACTGTAACTATATATGCACAAAAAGTAATAGTTTATAAGGTAAAGTAACCCTCTACATGTCAAAAGTAAGAAACCCCAAAAAAGTATCCAAATTATGACCGGGTAGCTACCCGCGCGGGCATTCAATGAACGACTTATATATGTATGTATGTATATAATTTGTTACATTTTAGTAGAAACCAAAAATAGAGCTGAATGAAAAAAAAAGATCAGTGTAGCTGCCCCTGGCATGGTTGGCACTGAGACATAGATGAAGATGGTGCTATTTGTGAATTGGTGTTTTTTTGCCAAAAATTGAAGTGAGATGAGAAAAATAATGGAATCACTAGTGTCAGAATAATATCCCAATTTTGACTCAAAAAGTAAGGAAAAAATAATTTACAGACCAAGAGACACCTAATAGGATTCTAGTTTAAGATCCACAAGAGTGTTGTGGACTGTCGACCGCTTATCTAGTGACAATATTATCTACTTGGGCCCCTCTAGTCAAAATCCACTTTTATACAAAGAGATTAAGGGAAGAAGTGAAGAAGTAAAATGTAAGTAAATAAACAATATTAACATAAAATGGATGCTATCCTCATATCATTCGACTTCAATACGAGGCAGAAAATGGAGAGAGAGCATAATTTTATCTATGGATATTACACCCACAACTTAAAGGTATACTTAGATATAGGAGATTTTTTTTGATTTATTTTAGTCTATTTTTATTGCTCTCATAGTGGTGGAACCAGGACACTTTTCCAATACTATTTGATGATCTTTGAGAAGTGAGGTTTTACCTTGTGTGCCTAGCAAATCGAGGGGCTATTATTATAAATAGGACTGGTGTACTTCCTATTAGGTTTTCACTTTACAATTGGTATCTTCACACATCGTACAAATAGTATCAATGCATACCCAAGGGTAATTTTCTATTACAATCTATTGCTTTGTTTGGTTCCTCCTTGATATGAAATAGTTGTATATATATATAAAATTATATATATATATATATATATATATATATATATATATATATATATATATATATAGCTCATCTTTAATACCCGTGTGGGTAGCTACCCGCACACCCTTCCTGTCACTTTTTTTTATTTTTTTTTACAATTGTAGAGGAGCATTTTATCTAGCTCCCCAAAAATTTTCATCCAAAAATAATATCATTTGTCCCACCAAAATAAAAAAATACGTCCATATATATACTGACTGTATATTTTTAGTCATATTGTTACTTTTTTATCAATACAGTTACTCTTTTGATCTTATAATGTTACTTTTGTGTACCATATAGTTACACTTTTGGATGTGCGGGTAGCGAAAAATCAGACTACTCGCGCGGGCAACGAATAAATCCCCCCATATATGTATATATATATATATATATATATATATATATATATATATATATATATATATATATATATAGTCAGGCTAGAATACACTCGAGTGTACGGATCGTACGAATACACTCAAGTGTGTTTGCATATCAAGACTATTTTTTGCAAAATGTAAACCGTTGATCTTCACCGTCATACTATAACTAGGCTACATACAAATTTTGAGCTCATTTGGATGAGTGTAAGTCACTCATCAAAGGGTAACAAAATCGACGCGCGAAGCTAATTTGAAATGCATAATTTTTGCAGTGTTCATAACATGAGCTATACATATCCAAATGTGCTCAAATATTGCGAATGAGTTGTTCACGAGATGTTTAAGAAGATCAACGGATTAGATTTTCAAAAAAAATATTGCATCATGAAAAACTACTTGAGTGTATTCCGCTCCGGATACACTCGAGTGTATTCTAGCTTGACTCTCTCTCTCTCTCTCTCTCTCTCTCTATATATATATATATATATATATATATATATATATATATATATATATATATATGTCTCTGCAATGACCAAATGTTTACCTCTAGAATTGATCAACAAAAGTAAGGCACCATTTAGCAATGTTATTCATTTTAGCAGTTTTTATGCATTATTATAGATAAACTTTAGTTGGCATAACTTAAAAGTAGTTTTTTTTTAAAATTTGGAAAATTGTCATTGTCAGTGAAATTATCATAGTAGTATTTTTTTTAGTGTAACTGTTATGACCCACACTAAAATTAACTAGTAAGTATGATGATCACAACATTACTAAGTTAATTAAGTTGAATTAAGTACTCACAGATGCAATTAGTTCTTTGATCATGTGTTACTAGTTAATTAGGATGATTTCTTGCTTTGAGGGTGTAGAGGACCTCGTGCTTGAAAAGTTGTAAAAGAAATCACCTCAATCAGACACTCAAGGTGAGAGTTACAACATTTTCTAGAACCTTGGGTTTAAGATGCAAAATTTTCATTTATTGACCTTTTATTTCCTTTTTCCCTTTCTCCCTTATCTTCTTCACCCGAACGACAGGGCACCGTCTAAGCGGCGTCCAATCTGCTCGATAGAACATCAGTAGGGGGTGAATGGCAGGGCAATTTTCTCGAGCCTTAGCTTGATTCGACGGCGCCACCTCCGTCCATCCTTATTCTTCCCTCTCTTCCTCTACTTATCTGCAACCACGAACACCGATGCCCAACCAGCAGGGGTGATGCCCTACCTTGCAGTAGCCACCACTGCATGAAGCAACAACCAGGGACCCTTTGAGCGCAATGAGCGGAACGTAATCGACGCCTTTGGCTTCATCCTTGAGGTCCATGCCCAAATCCAGATCCAGGCTGAACCAAGGTTGAAGATAGAGCCGCTGACTCCCAAAAACTGGCCTCTGGATGCGTTTCCAGTCAAAGTGCGATCACCTCACCCACCATTTAACTCGAATAATCGGTAGTTTCGGTTAAAAGCAATGTTATTCACATATGTCAGCGTTAACATAGGTGCCAGGTAGCGCCCACACTGTTCGACTCCTAATTTGCATGTTTAAATTATTAACACTTGCTCAACGCTAATTAGTTGACTGATATGTGCGATGTGATTGATCAACCTTTTTCTTGCGTCTGGACATGAACGTGGGACAAAGGAAGGAATCAAGCTTTTAAATTTATAACCCGAAACTTTCTAGCCCCCCACAACTTTTATTACGGGGTCGAAGTAGATATACGGGGTCAAACATAGGGACGTGGGGACATTTAGGGTGCCACAGATTCCATTCTTTAGACAAATAAGCCAAAACTATAGTCGGTAAAAGTTTGTGCTAGAACTAGTCTCACGGGTTGTCATGAATTAAAACAAAATAAAGAAAAGAAAAGTAAAACAAAAAAAATAGAGCTCGTGGTTCTAATCAGAGAGAAGAAGTTCTTAGCTATGTAACCACAAGTTGGGCAGGCTATGCACCCGTTCTCAGACGTAGACAACCCTCGAACACCTAAGCAAACATCTATATCCAAACGTAGTACGCATTGTCGTGTCTGTTCTTGTGGGTCGTCCCACTCGCTCTCGCGATGCATGACTAAAACCATCAATAATATGTCATCGAACCTCTCTCGAGGAATGACATATCAACACCTCGGAATATGCTAAGTTCCCACTCGGGTTTTAGGATATTCTGAGATGTTAGGAACAAAAAACCTTGGATCGTCCTCCTCTCGGGTTCGGATCCAAACTATCGTCTCTTAGCTATTCCTACAACGGATCACTCGATACAGGCATAAATAGCAGTTCAAGCAAGAAAGAGATCAACAAAACTAGCTATCATAACTAAAAAGGAAGATAGAACAAGAAAACATACTAGATCTGGAATAAATCTACTTGCTTAAGGCAAAAGTACATAAACATGCCCAACACGGGCTATATAGCCAAGAAGGAGCTCAACTAGCCATGGACAAGTATAGTCGGCTCCGAACAAAGATGCAAGAACATCATTGTGCAAGAAACCAAGAAACACAACAGAAGAAAGAGGAAGAAGAAGAGATTTAGCCCACGGAGGAGAGGTGTCTCTTGCTCCTTTGCCTCCATATAGGACATATCTCGTCTTTTGGTCCTCCTCCTTGATCAGATCTGGACTCCTTGGTCCTCTTTCTCTCTAGATCCGCCCCAAACAACAATTTGGTAGGTGAACGGAGGTGGAGGACGATGGAGGTCGTGGGTCTTCTCACTCCTAAGCTTCCGCCCTTGGAGCTCAAAGGCCAGGGGATGATGGAGAGTGGTGGAGAATGGAAGCTCACTGAAGAGGAGGGCATAGGGGGAGTTCTTTAGCCTTCTCAGACCTCTGGGCTCTCCCACGGAACTCTGGGAACCTTCAGATCTCGGAGCAGCAACCTCTTGGCGTCCCTGGTTGAGGTCCCCCCTCAAATGAGTGAGAGGACACCTATTTATAGAGGCGGACTGCAGACCGCAGCCAGCAGGTCGTGGGGTTGGCCACGGTTGTGGCCTATGCCCACGGTCGTGGCCAACACCGCGATCACGGTTAATGGAATGGAAAATCGCAGTCGCGGTGATGAAGATCGCGGTCGCAGTCTGGGCGTCACGGTTGTGGCGGGAGACCACAGTCATGGTGGAGGGAGTTGGCCACGGTCGTGGCTAAAGGACACAGCCGTGGCGAGGAATCACGGTCGCGATTGTGGAAGGAAAAACTGTGGTCGCATTTATTGGGAACCGCAGTCGCGGTTATTGTCCACGGTCGTGGCGAATAATCGTGGTCGCGGTTGTTGAAGATGAAGACCGCAGTCGCGGTGTTGAAGCCCGTGGTCACGGTTATTGGCCACTGTCGTGGCGAGGGATCGCGGTTGCAGTGTTGAAGACCGCAGTCACGGTTATTGACCACGGTCGTGGTGGACGGCCATGGTCGTGGCGAGGATTGCGGTTGCGATTTTGAAGGCCGTGGTCGCGATGGGCACCACAGTCGTGCCTGATTTCCACAGTCGTGGTCAGGGTGGATTGCCACGGTCGTGGCTGGTTGCCACGGTCATGGCGGGTTCATAGCTGCCGCAAAAACCATGTGTCAGGGAGAAATCTTTAGAGAATAGATGTATTATCTGGTTCGGTGCCTGCAAGTCCCAAAATTGGCTAAATTGGCTACATTATTGGCTATTCTAACTACATTATCTAATGAGAGAAAGAAAGCATAAAATATGAGCATTATTGGGCATATTAAGACCAAAGTGGCACGAAACTATAGATAAAATGCACAGATAATATGCGTAGATTTGAGTGTTATCAACTACCCCAAGCTTGAAACTTGCTTGTCCTCAAGCAAGACTGTGCTCAAAGAATAAAATGATAACATCCAAATTAAGCTTGGCAATAGATGCTAAGGTTAAGAAAAATAGTTTAAAGCATCTATTCTCCTGATCCATGTCATTTTAGAACAAACCCCCACCAATCAACCACAGTCCTGCTAAAGCAAGATCAAAGAGTTTCTAGGAAAGATTAAGCAAATTCACTACAGCATGCCGATACTCATGAGGGTTTGAATCATAATTATCTAAATATGAAAGAATTGTCACATATTATCATGCGGGTGATGAGCATTTAGCCATCACCATGATTTCATGCATACCAATCAGGAATACCACGCCTCCCACTTATTCATGTCCTAAGAAACAAAGCAAAAAGGCTCTAATGACTTCTGAGGATCCCGATCTGTGTTAGGTTGGTCCATGTAGTGAGCAACAATCCCTGCAGTCCGAACCAGTTGGTCCAAAGCAGTGAGATGAACGCCTCGTACTGCGCCCAAACCAGCCCTACTAATGGGATGATCACATAGGTCTCCTAGGGGTTCCTAGTGACTCTCTAATGAGCATTTGGAGTGATACTACTAGGCGCGACATGCCCAGCGTGAGCACAGTCATACACCAGTTGGGCACCATCCTCAACTCTCCTAAAAGAGAAAACAACGCTCATTTATTGTTCACACTCAGGCTTTTATCTTCTGTATTCTATTTTTAGGCTTGGGTGAGAACTATATAGATATTTTGGGATTTTTGTGGGCGGCCAAGCCTCTTTTGCACATTTTTTTTATATTTTTCATCTTTTTGACTCAATCTAATGTGAGAAGGCATGTAGTCCATCAAGGAAAGCACTTCATCTTGATTATAGATCAAAATTCATCATGATCTGCTTGACACCTATGTGAAAAGTTGCAATTATGATTCAAGAATCCTTAGAATAGAGGCAAACTTGTGAATCCGCAACTAGGATTCTTTGATCATGTTTTAGCTCATTCCAATGGTCCTTTACCATGGATTTTCCATTCACAACATAGATCAAGGGAATTTAGCTTTAAGTTGTGAAAAAGGGACACAACCTTAGATTTATTACCAAACTCAATGAAAGAGTCAAAGAGCAAGACAAGCAAAAGGTCAAACAATTTTTAAGATAAAAACTGTGCATTTAGGCATAAAGTCAAGCATTTATCTATTAGGTTCGCACCATATAGCCATAATTGCAAAGCTACAAGGTTATGCTAAATGCAAGAAATAAACGTGCATGCAAGAAGGGTGAAGAGAAAGAAGGGCGAAGCCTACCACCCCAAGCTTAAACGTTTACTCATCCTCGACCAAGACTTAAACTTGAAATAGTGAGGTAGGAATGCATGATTTTAATGGCAGTTATTGAAGTTTTAAAGATGATGCGTGGATGCAAGGATATAAAAACAGTTAGAGGAAATAAACTAACTAACAAGAATAATGAAGAGCAAAATTTATTGTAATAAAAGGGCGGGAGGGTGGGTAAGAGAAAAAGGGGGTGGCTGCCCCATGATACCGACACTGGGATCCCAAATCCTAAGTTTTGGGACCAGAGTCACCTGTGTCTTGCCGATGGGTTCTGCCACATCATATGAGTAGAATAGGCAAAGATGCTGGCCCTGCCGAGTCTGAAGTAGAGGAATAAAATTCGGTGACTCAGTGAAGTCGTCTCGGTGCTGGAATTGACTTGAGCTGCACTGGGATGAATTCTTCAACAAATCATCCTCAAGGTACCTTTCAAGATACGGATCCAAATAGGAAGGCCCTAGGATGTTGACACTGGATGAGATGGATGAGAGAGGTTGGATGTCTTTTGGAGGACTCATATCTTCTCTCTCCATCTCTACACTTGAGGTTGGACACTTAGATAAATCTTCATGTACAGTCTGAGTCATCCAATCATCTTCTGAGCAAGAAGTACTCCCTGAAGAATCGGTTTGTGGTTCTACCACCCCAAGCTTATCACCTGGCATGGAGTTAGGGGTATCTTCATGCTCAACAGCCATGTTGTAGTGAACTGTCCATCCCGCCCCCTTGATGTCCACCCTACCTTGTAAAGGTAAGGGTGTAAATGGAAGCTCGTGCTGCTCCAACTCGTCATCATCGGTGTATTCACTCCACTGAGATGAACAGTCGTCGTCATCCTCACCATATAGATTGTTCCAAACCATGATCGGCGTGATGCTCAAAGCGAAATGAAAAGTCTCAATATGAGAGATGTCACTCTGGTCTGGTTCAATATCTAACTCTGGTTCCTCTGACCAACCTTCTAGCTGTGAGGAAACTTGGCTTTTAGAGTCTTCATCATCGTCATTATAGACCCATTCATGTCTATGACTCATATCTTCCATTGGTTCATTAGTAGGGTCATCTGGATAGAATGAAGGGCTTCCTGAAGTGGGTTGGTCTTCACAGAAAAATCCTGATGAATCCAATTGATGGTCTGTATAGGATGATGGTGCATACTCCACTTCAGACCCAATGGAATGGTCTTGATGACTAACTTCTTTGTTGTCTTGTGATGGCAGTTGTAACCGGATTGTAACCAAATCGATGAGCTCTTGGAGCCTCCTGCCCTGTTCAACATCTTTATCATGAAGTTATTGTACTTGAGCAGCAATGCTTTCGAGACCCGTCGATTCTGCCATGCACATATGAGGGGAGTCCGCTATATCAAACTGATGCACTTAGATGGATCCTTGATCAAGAGTTTGAAGTAGACTTCTACTGTGGTCTACAGCCTTGGTGACTAGTTTGAGATGACGATCCTGCTCTTCTAGTAGTTGTTGCATTGGATCGACATCTTCTTGGAGATGAGGGGCTAAGGAGGTGAGTGCGTGAATACTTTCCCTAGCCGACTCCACTGCCTTAATCAGTTCTTGATCCCATTATAGCACAGGAGTCAAGGGACGACTAGCAGTCTCCGTTGTTGGAATCTCGACATATGATGATGGTGGAGGTAAGTATAACTCGACTAGCTGTAGAGAACAACCTTCAATTATTTGCCAGCAGTCGAAACTGTGGAAAAACTCGGGAGGATAGGTGGACAGGATGACTTGTCTCACTGAAGAGAGATCCATGGCTGAAAAAGGTATAAGAAAAAGAAAAGGTATTCAGTATATATGAACAAGTACGTTTAAAATAAAAAAAAAATTATGCATATATATACAAGCTTATAGTGACAGAACAAAATCCTTTAGGCGTGTAAACATGGAAAAACCACGTCCCTGACAACGGCACCAAAAAGTTGATCGGCCTTTTTCTCGCGTCCGGATATGAACGTGGGACAAAGGAAGGAATCAAGCTTTTAAATTTATAACCCAAAACCTTCTAGGCCCCCACAACTTTTATTACGGGGTCGAAGTAGATATACGAGGTTGAACACAGGGACGTGGGGACGTTTAGGATGCCACAAATTCCATTCTTTAGTCAGATAAGCCAAAACTATAGTCGGTAAAAGTATGTTCTACAACTAGTCTAGCGGGTTGTCACAAATTAAAACAAAACAAAACAAAGAAAAGAAAAACAAAACAAAACAAAATAGAGATCGTGGTTCTACTAATAAGAGAGAAGGAGTTTTTGGCTATGTAACCACAACTTGGGCAGTCTATGAACCCGTTCTCGGGTGTAGACAACCCTCGAACACCTAAGCAAGCATCTATATCCAAACGTAGTACACATTGTCGTGTCTGTTCCTGTGGGTCATCCCACTCGCTCTCGCGATGCGTGACTAAAACCATCAACAATATGTCATCGACCCTCTCTCGAGGAATGACATATCAACACCTCAGAATATGCTAAGTTCCCTCTCGGGTCTTAGGATATTCTGGGATGTTAGGAACAGAAAACCTTAGATCGTCCTCCTCTCGGGTTCGGATCCAAACTATCATCTCTTAGCTATTCCTACAATAGATCTCTCGATACAGGCAGAAATATCACTTAAAGCAAGAAAGAGATCAACTAAACTAGCTATCATAACTAAAAAGGGAAGATAGAACAAGAAAACATACTAGATCTGGAATAAATCTACTTGATTAAGGCAAATGTACATAAACATGCCCAAAACGAGCTACATAGCCAAGAAGGAGCTCAACTAGCCATGGACAAGCATAGTCAGCACCGAACAAAGATGGAAGAACATCATTGTGCAAGAAACCAAGAAACACAGTAGAAGAAAGGGGAAGAAGAAGAGATTTAGCCTGCAGAGGAGAGGTGGCTCTCGCTCCTTTGCCTCCGTATAGGCTGGATCTCGTCTTTTAGTCCTCCTCCTTGATCAGATCTGGACTCCTTGGCCCTATTTCTCTCTAGATCCACCCCGAACAACAGCTTGGTGGGTGAGTGGAGGTGGAGGACGATGGAGGTCGTGGGTCTTCTCACTCCTAAGCTTCCACCCTTGGAGCTCGAAGGCCAGGGGATGATGGAGAGTGGTGGAGAATGGAAGCTCTCTAAAGCGGAGGGCATAGGGGGAGCTCTTTGGCCTTCTCAGACCTATGGGCTCTCCCACAAAACTCTGGGAACCTTCAAATCTTAGAGCAGTAGCCTCTTAGCATCCCTAGTTGATCCCCCCTCAAATGAGTGAGGGGACACCTATTTATAGAGGCAGATTGCAGACCGCGGACAGCAGGTCACGAGGTCGGCCACGGTCATGGCCTATGCCCACGGTCATAGGGCTGTAAATGGGTACGGGTAGACCCGTGGACCCGCAAATCCAGACCCTTAAAAAACCCTTCATGGGTCTAATTTTTTATACCCGCATACCCTTGGACCCGTATACCCTTGGACCCGCATATAAGCGGGTCCAATAATGGGTATGCTTGGACCCAGACCCGCTAGACCCGTGTACCCGCTATACATAACTAACTACTAAAATAATGTGTTATATATATATCATACTTTACTAGTCTAACTAATATAATTATTGAGATTATATCCTACTCTAACCACAATAAGGTTGAGACTAGTCATATAATTAAGAATTAACTATTCTAGTTACAATAATGAACATCATATGTAAACTTAAAATCAAAATGTCTACTAATTTACATTACTTTCTACATAAATTAAATGTTATGATCATGACTACAAATATGTAAACAATTACTCAATTAATGTTATTGTGTAGAATACAACATTGTCTAATATAACTATTACATGTTAATATACTATATGATAACAATATCTTGTTGTGTTAAATATATATATCATAGTCATTTCTCTTACATAAAAATATGATGTTTTATAGAATCGCTTACCCGCATACCCGCACCGCATACAAGCTATTATTACGGGTACGGGTATGGTGCGGGTTCAACTTTTGTATTATGCGGGTCTAGAACCGGAACCGGACCCGCTAAATTAGATGGGTATGGGTATGGGTATGGCCAGACCCGCACCGTACCCGCACCGTTTACACCCCTACATGGTCGTGGCCAACACCGCGGTTGCGGTTCATGGAATGGAAAATCGCAGCCGCGGTGATGAAGATCGCGGTCGCGGTTTGGGCGCCACGGTCGTGGTAGGAGACCACAGTCGTGGTGGAGGGAGTCGGCCACAGTCATGGCTAAAGGACACGACCGTGGTGAGGAATCGCGATCGCGGTTGTGGAAGGAAAAACTGTGGTTGCGGTTATTGGGAATCACAGTCGCGGTTATTGGCCACGGTCGTGGCGAATAATCGCGGTCGCGATTGTTGAAGATGAAGACCGCGATCATGGTGTTGAAGCCCGCGGTCACGGTTATTGGCCACTGTCGTGGCGGATGGCCACAGTCGTGGCGAGGGATCGTGGTCGCAGTGTTGAAGACCGCAGTTGCGGTTATTGGCCATGGTCGTGGCGAAGGTGGACGACCACGGTCGTGGCGAGGACCACAGTCGCGGTTTTGAAGGCCGCAGTCGCGATGGGCACCACGGTCGTGCCTGATTGCCACAGTCGTGGTCAGGGTGGATTGCCACAGTCGTGGCTGGTTGCCACGGTCGTGACGGGTTCATAGCTATCATAAAAACCATGTGTCGGGGAGAAATCTTTGGAGAATAGATGTCTTATCTGGTTCGGTGCCTGCAAGTCCCAAAATTGGCTAAATTGGCTATTCTAACTACATTGTCTAATGAGAGAAAGAAAGCATAAAACATGAGCATTATTGGGCATATTAAGACCAAAGTGGCACGAAGCTATAGATAAAATGCACATATAATATGCATAGATTTGGGTGTTATCAGTGATTTAGTGAAATTACACGATTGATCGAAACCCAATTTACTCTGTTAAATGTTGAAACCAGTAGCACACGACTAGTAACTGGACAGTTTGGGTATAAACCCAGACTGTACGATTTTAATAAATTAAATGATGCACAATTACAAAGAAATGACGACGATGTGAAAAATATTCAAAAAAACCTAGATGCATGCTCTAGGTCATATTTAATATGAATGATTTAATATTTACTCAAATTGACACGCTTCTCAAGGATATTATTAGGAATTCCTGATTATTAATAATAATTTGTGCCATGATAATGATTTAACTCTTATTTGAGTGATGAGATTCTCAACTCAAAAAATCATTTGAAATTTCAATTAATATTAATAATTTGTGACATGATGAGTAATTATAAACTTAATTAAGTTATGTGATGCATAGTTCAAGATTTGGGTTACTGTGTATATTTATATGTTGAATCTTGCCATGACAAGTAATTAACCCCTAATAATGTTATGTAAGGCACAACTCAAGATTTGGGTTGAGGTGCACATTTTCCAAGAAAGTACAGATAAATTATAGCTATTTAAAGACGATTGCTCATATGTCTAGTGATTAACTCTTAATTGAGTTATGTGATGCACAAACCATGATTAGGGTTAATGTGCACATTTTTCGAGGAACTTTAGATAATTTACAGATGCTATCGACGATTTCTCATATGTTGAGTAATCAACCCTTATCAGTATATTAAGATGTTTAATTGCATGATTTCAGTATAAATGTGCCAAGTTGACAAGTATTCTATTTATTTAAATCTGCCTGTAAGTACAGTACGTTGATTTCTCAGTAAATTACCGTGTTTGAGTATATTGCACTGCCAAGTTAGAAACGATATACATGTTGTAATTATAAGTTTTAGATAAATAGACTCGGTACCATAGAGATACCAAAGTCAAGAATAAGTAAGAAAGAGATACAATGTAGTAAGAGCTTTTCTAGAATAATAAAATAATAGACTTAAGGGCCCTGAACACCGTAGAACCCCTATGTGAGGTCTGCGCCTTAGGGGTGAAACGACCTAACCCTGGCAGCGTCCAGTTTATGGGGGTCGGAACGTGCTATCAGGTGGCACGGGGTACGAAGCTCTAGTGGAAGTCTCCTTAATTTACAGAATGTATTGTCCAACATCAACCAGAGATAGGATCCTAGTGGAACTAGAGTACAGAAAAGCCATGTAGTGTCCAACATCAACCAGATACATGATCATGGTGGCACTAGAGTAATAGGTGGCTTGACTCTCCGCCTGTGTGCTTAGGTTAGAGGAGGAGTCCAGTTTACGACACAATAGGAGTGCCGAGGCCAGAGTGCCAGTTTTCCTGTAGCAGACTAGGACAACAGTCAGACTTAGCTATCCTGGGGTGTCGACTAAGTCTTGTACGGTGGGATTGTAGTTTGTGATGAGTCTTCATATGTAGAGTACACTACATATAATTAGGGCATAAGATAAAATATGTTCATATAGGTTCATAGAGTTTTTATAAGTTAAAGAGTTAAGAAAGATCTGAGTTAGTTTCACAACAGTTGTCCTTTAAATGAAATTTTAGTATTTTCTGTTAATTAATTGTATCTACAACTTTGAATCAATTGTTATCATAATGAAATGTTGACATATTCTGCTGTTTAAATTATATTGCTTAGACCTGCTCAGTATAGTATTATCTTGTATTTTATTCCAATTAATAAACATAAAATGAGTTATCTGTGATGGTTGGGTGAAATTCTATTCACTGAGCCAGTAGCTCACCAACCTACTGAAACTTTTTTTAGGTCAGCGTCAGCACGAGGAAGCTGAAGAATTGTATCACCCAGACACTTAGAAGGTAGTGTTTAGTTAGGTTTAGAGGTCTCTTGGTCCTTTCCCCTCGGTCCTTGGGCATGTGGTATGGTAGAGAGAGAGAATGAAATGTAATATGTAGTTAGTTTTCAATTAACCGTTGCACTTAAGTAATATGTATTATGTTGATTAAACTCTGAGGTATCTTTTAAGATTAAGAAACAGTAAGTTTGCTTCCGCAGTTTAGTAAGATTTCAGTTTATTTCAAGTTATACGATCTTTCTTTAACTTAATTCTAAGTGATTAAGAAAAGAAAAAGTTAAGGGCTAAGAGTGGTTTACCGAGGGTGACTCCCCGGTCTTTGGGGTCATTAGAAATGGCTCGGGGATCAGGGTGTCACAATAGTTTTAGTATTAGAGCATAGGTTGAGTACATGGTTACTCTAAGTCAAGGTTAGGGGACGATAAGAGACCAATAGGATTAGTGTTTAGGTGTCTTCCTTCTAACTGTAATTTTCTAATAGGAAGTGTTCTGTTATACTATTGCAGATGGCAGGAAGAGGACGTGGTCACGAGAACCAAGTAGAGAGCTTAGACTGAGTCATCAGGGATCATTAGGGTAGAAAGATAGAGTTATAAGTGAGGTAGATAGGAAGTAATGTGTCTTTAGCTCTGGGAGGTCTGAGTATTTAGATACCCTAGCCAGGTATCTGAGTACTTAGATTGACCAGTATCAAGCTACTTTGTCTATTCTTCCCTGAATACCTTGGCCAGGTATGTAGAGGAAGGATGGGCTAGAGAGAAACCCTAGAAATCTTAGGGTTAAGAAATCAGAAATTAATATAGGAGTAAGAGATTAAACATAGGATGTGATACAACTCTTGCTTTATATTGCTTATTTGATTGGAGATCACTAGAAATGCTCTTATATGTATGAATTTAGATTTTCAGTTTATAGAATAAATATGATTCTTTTATATTGTTGTTTGTCATGAAGTGATTTATTTATTATTTACATTCTTTGTATAAAGTAGACTCTGGATAATTTAGACCTTCATCATAGTGAGAATGTATATACACTAATATGTTGAGATATAAGGGAAAGATTAGAACAACTAAGAATTTGTTGGAACTGATATCAGAGACCCAACGTTGGAGCCTCATATGAGCAATCCTTAATTGGAAATAAAGGAAAACGATATAAATTCCAGATTAAATTTAATGATTAGCATTATATGAACTCTAAATATGAGAATATGGAAAAGGTATGAGAAAAGTATGTAAGGGCTAAGATAGTAAGAATCAACAATGGAATGGATCATGTAATAGAGTAAAATACTTTTATGAACTTCAAAGCAAAGGAAAAATAGAAGAAAAGAGTTAAGTATACAATAAGTATATAGAAATAAAGAGCCTTCAGAAGAGTTAAATCATAAGAATTAGATGAATATGTAAATCATAAGACCAGGACAAGAAACTTAGTTGAATCAAGATAAATGTTAGAAATGATGACTTTGATTAAGGAATGAGGATTACTTGACATAATTAAGAGTATGGAATGTATATCTTTATTATAAAATTTAATACATTCATACATACTACCTTTGGATTCTAGTCTCTATAAACTAACAAACTAGTTCCTAAAATAAAGAACAAACGTGTAATTTAGAAAATGAATCATATATGATGCATAACTACCATGGTAGAGATGTCTAAGTGAATGAAATAATGATACACAATATGATGATGAAACCCTAGCAAGGTAAATTGAGAATGTAATTTATCTGAATATCCAAGTAAGAGAAAGGAAATTATAGTGATAAGATAAGGAAGACTTTAGTAAAATTTATGAGATCCAAAGTTTGAATTTCAAACTAAGGGAGAAAAGTCACATCACAATAACGCTATGTTACTGATAAGGACCAAACCCTAGAATGTTTAGGGTTGAAGTAGTTCAAGGGATGTCACTAGCGATTTGACCTTGAATACTAGTATCTCTATAAAACAAGATCATGAGGTTTGCACTATGTAAGGTAAGCTAGCACTAATAAAATCCAGGGTTTAAAGGTAGCTGATATGAAAGGTAGATAAACAATATGAAAATGACTCAGATAAAAGAGTAAGATATAAATTTGAAATGTAACAAGTATGTTTTGAAAAAAAGGAGAAATATAATATAAGTGAAATGCGTTATGAAATAAATTCTTACAGTAATAACAAGAATGAGAAATAATCTATCCTTACCTTGTGTGTTTTAGTTGTAGGGATGTTTATTCTATATGATCAAAATGAGAAGGATAAGTAACAAGAAGTAAGTAGCATAGAATGAGGAGTATTATCTGACACATAATCTGGAGTTAGCTGCTGTACTTCATGCTCTTAAGACATGGCATCACTATATTTATGGTGAGGCGTGTCAGGTGTTTACGGATCATTAGAGTTTGAAATATATTTTCATATGAATCTTAGACAGTGGAGATGGTTAGAGTTGATCAAGGATTATGAAGCGACGATAGATTATCACCCTGGAAAGGCAAATGTGGTAGCTGATGCCCTAACCATGAAGTCAAGTTCAATAGCTAATGTATTCTCTATGGCATGCTACAAGAGAGACCTGATAGTAGAGATGCGGAAGTTGAAATTAGACTTGGGGGTGACAACACAAAATGGTTTGATTGCACAGATGCAAGTCAAGCCTACTTTTTATGATCAGATCAAGGAACTTCAACAGAATGACAGTGAGTTACAGTAGATTATGCATGACATGACAGCGGGAAAAGACCAGAGTTTAGGTTTTCAAATGATGGTGTGTTGTATCAGCATGACATGTTGTGTGTGCCTTGAAACAATGATTTGAAAGAAAAGATTCTTGAGGAAGCACATGCATCGATGTATGCTATGCATCCAGGCAACACTAAGATGTACAAGAATCTTAAGGAGTTGTATTGGTGGCCTGGTATGAAGAGTGATGTAGCTGAGTATGTGGCTAGGTGCAGTGTGTGTCAGCAGGTTAAGGCTGAGCACCAAAAACCTGCAGATACCTTGCAATCTCTTCCTATACTAGAGCACAATGGATTTTGTGGTAGGGTTACCCGGGACACCTAGAGGTTGTGACTTGATATGGGTGATTGTGGATAGACTAACTAAGTGTGCTCACTTTCTTCATGTTAAGTCAACCTTTGATGTCCCAAAGTTGGCTAAGATATACGTGGATGAGATAGTTAGGTTGCATGGTATCCCAGTTTCAATAATATCTGATAGAGATCCTAAGTTCACATCTAGGTTTTAGAATCAGTTGCATCGTGCTTTGGGCACAAAGTTGGGGTTCAGTACAACTTTTCACCTGCAGACAGATGGCCAGTCAGAGAGGACCATTCAGACTCTTGAGGACATGCTGAGAGCATGTGTCTTGCATTTTAGTGGAAGTTGGGAAGAACACTTGATACTTATAGAGTTTTCATACAATAATAGTCACCATTCCAGTCTTGGTATGGCCCCGTATGAAGCTATGTATGGCAGAAAGTGTAGATCACCCATATGTTGGTATGAGGTGGGTGAAAAAGAGATTCTTGGACTAGAGATAGTGGATTTGACTACAGAAAATATTACAGTGATTAGAGAATAGTTGAAACTGCACAGGACAGGAAGAAGAGTTATGCCGAGAAGAGGCGTTGACATTTTGAGTTTTAGGTTGGTGATGAAGTATATTTGAAGGTTTCACCATGGAAAGGAGTGTTGAGGTTTGGTAAGAAAGGCAAATTGACTCCTAGGTTTATGGGCCCATATCCTGTCATGGAGAGGATTGGACCTATAGCCTATAGGTTGGAATCACCATCCGAGTTGGCCAATCAACATGATGTGTTTCATGTATAGATGTTGAAGAAGTATTATCCTTGTACAGAAAAGATAGTAGACCCATAACCTGCATAGCTTAGAATGGATGTGTCCTATGTTGAAGGGCCAGTACAAATAGTTGATCAGAGGATCAAGAAACTCAAGAATTGTGAGATACCATTAGTGAAAGTTTTGTGGAGAAACCACAACCTAGAGGAAGCTACGTGGGAGCTTGAGTCCAAGATGCGTAACAAGTTTCCTTTTCTCTTTAAGGAATTTAGGGATGAAATTCTTATAAGGGAGGGAGATTGTTATGACCCACACTAAAATTAACTAGTAAGTATGATAATCACAACATTACTAAGTTAATTAAGTTAATTAAGTTGAATGAAGTACTCACAAATGCAATTAGTGCTTTGATCATGTGTTACTAGTTAATTAGGATGATATCTTGCTTTGAGGATGTAGATGACCTCGTGCTTGAAAATATACAAAAGAAATCACCTCAATCGGACACTCGAGGCGAGAGTTACAACATTGTCTAAAACCTTGGGTTTAAGATGCAAAATTTTCATTTATTGGCCTTTTATTTCCTTTTTACCTTTCTGCCTTATCTTCTTCACCCGAACGACAGGGCACAGTCTAAGCGGCGCCCAATCTGCCTGATAGAACAACAACAGGGGGTGAACGGCAGGGTGATTTTCTCGAGCCTTAGCTTAATTCGACGTCGCCACCTCCGTCCATCCTTCTTCTTACCTTTCTCTTCCTCTACCTCGCCCACTTGCAGCCCGGTCAGTAGAGCAGCTATGGCAGCGCCCAGCAGAAGCGGCCAACTTACAAAGCTGCATTAGTAGCCAAGTAGTAGTAGCGTCGACGGCTGATTTGGGCTTGAGAGGGGCCACTCCAGCGACACCCCTTCTTCCTCTAACCTTCCCCCTTCCTTTTCCGCCCCTATTGCGCCACCTGCGCCCACCTAGCAAGGGGTGGCGCCCCATCTATCAAGCAACAACATCTGCTACAATAATGGCCAGGGGCCATTTGGGCAAGCAGAACCCTTAAGCAACGCTGCCCTTGAGTCCGGTCTTGAGCTACAAGCATGCATCTGTAGCCACGAACACCGACGCCCAACCAGCAGGGGGCAACACCCTACCTTACAGCAGCCACAACTACACGAAGCAACAGCCAGTGACCCTTTGAGCGTGAGGAGCAGCACATAATCGATGCCTTTGGCTTTGTCCTTGAGGTCCATGCCCGAATCCACAACCACGAGCAGCACCTAGCTGCGTTTTTAGCTTGTTTCCTCCACTTGTACGTATATGTGAGCCGTTTGTTTGCAACAGGTCTGAATCCAGGCTGAACCAAAGTTGAAGATGACCCACTGACACCCAGAAACTGGTCTCTAGACGTGTTTCTGGTCAAAGTGCGATCACCTCACCCGCGGTGAGTAGAATCTCACTCCCATTCGCACGATTTAACTCGATCACCTCACCCGCGGTGAGTAGAATCTCACTCCCATTCGCATGATTTAACTCGAATAATCAGACTTTTTGGTTAAAAGTAGTGTTATTCACAGATGTCAACGTTTACACAGGTGCTGGCACTGCCGACACTGCTCGACTCCTAATTTGCACATTTAAATTATTAACGCTTGCTCAATGCTAATTAGTTGACTGATATGTGCGATGTGATTTAGTGAAGTTACACAATTGATCGAAACCCAATTTACTCTGTTAAATGTTGAAACTAGTAGCGCACGACCAGTAACTAGACAGTTTGGGTATAAACCCAGACTGTACGATTTTAATAAATTAAATGATGCACGATTACAAAGAAATGACGATGATGTGAAAAATATTCAAAGAAAACCTAGATGCACGCTCTAAGTCATATTTAATATGAATGATTTAATATTTACTCAAATTGACACACTTCTTGAGGATATTATTAGGAATTCCTGATTATTATTAATAATTTGTGCCATGATAATGATTTAACTCTTATTTGAGTGATGAGATGCTCAACTCAAGAAACTATTTGAAATTTCAATTAATATTAATAATTCGTGACATGATGAGTAATTATAAACTTAATTTAGTTATGTGATGCATAGTTCAAGATTTGGTACTGCGTATATTTATATGTTGAATCTTGCCATGACAAGTAATTAACCCCTAATTATGTTATGTAAGGCACAACTCAAGATTTGGATTGAGGTGCACGTTTTCCAAGAAAGTACAGATAAATTATAGCTGTTTAAAGATGATTGCTCATATGTCTAGTAATTAACTCTTAATTGAGTTATGTGATGCACAAACCAAGATTAGGGTTAATGTGCACATTTTTTGAGGAACTTCAGATAATATACAGATGCTACCGACGATTTCTCATATGTTGAGTAATCAACCCTTATCAATATGTTAAGATGTTTAATTGCATGATTTCAGTATGAATGTGCCAACTTGACAAGTATTCTATTTATTTAAATCTGCTTGCAAGTATAGTACATTAGTTTCTCAGTAAATTATAGTGTTTGAGTATATTACACGGCCAAGTTAGAAACGATATACATGTTGTAATTATAAGTTTCAGATAAATAGACTCGATATCATAGTGTAACATCCCTAACCTGGGTTATGCTTTAACCCTAGGTGTTTTGATTAAGAAAGATAATTATATGCTTGATATTATCTTTTGAAAAGTAATTAAGGCTCAAGAAGAACTTATATTTCATTTTAGTCCTTTTTGAATAATATTGAAAGTAATGTTTTACTTGTTTTGGACTGATGTGTAATTTACCCAAGTTGAGGGGTTAATTTGCAAATGTTACATGATAATATGTTCCTCATGTGTTGAAGCATCATGATAATGAAGATGATGTAGAGGTATGTCTAGTGAAAGCCTGAGTACCAAGAAAGAGCTGATAAAGCAATGTGTGTGCATTAAAATCTAGTTTTGGTGTAATGTGCAATTTACCCAAAACCCAAGGTTCAATATGAAATTTACCACTTAAATAAGGTCCTTAATATTATTGGAATCTTTTATAGGCAAGAAAATGAGAGGGGCATCTCATTTGAGCTACTTTGGAGGAGAGAGAATCTTGATATTAAAATAATAAAGATTTAATCATAAATAGAACTTTACTTCAAATTAATGCAAGAATAAATAAAATAATTGAAGGGCCTTCAACCAAAAACGAGATGGTTGGTTTTGTTCAAGTGTGAACACCTTTGTGCCTTTGCTAGGCCATGAAATATCTAACTTGAGTGGAGAGTCCACTCACCTTAAGTTAATGGAAAGTAATATCCACTAAAAATGGGATATTAATATAATATGATTAAGGTGCTTAATTTCGTTTTCCTTAATTCATGGATAATGGAAGGGAATTTGGAGAGAAGGAAAATATCTTTGCATTCACGGAATTGAGGAGGAAGAGGTGGCACAATTTTTAGAATTAAAGGATTTTTATAAGGCATTTTCTCTCTCATTGATTTTCTTATAGAAGCACCCTTTACCACTCAAACCAAGGACTTTTTCGAATCCACTTCTTTCCTTTGCTTGAAAAAACGACCAAGGGATCTAGGGACATCAGGAAGACGACCCTCAACCTTTTGGTAAGGTTCTTACCTTCGTTCATCTTGATTTCATGGTGGAAATCACAAATCAATACATGATTCCTTCATATCTCGATCCCATCTTCACTTCTAACCATTCCTTTTCACCTAAAAGCTTGAGGAACGATCCTTGTGGTTAGAGAAAGCTTATTCCACCATTGTTGACGTGAAGCTCCAAGATTTGAAGCTCAATTGAAGGCGGGTTATATAACTTGAACCCCTATTCATTGTTATTGATTTCAATTTCTCAATCAACTATGTTTAATTGCTCTTCTTTCAATTTTTTTTGATTAGTTGATGCAACTACCATGATAATGGCAGTAGTTTTCGATGGTCTAAGGCTTGATGATGATAACATCATCTTAGGCTCACTTTCCAACATATTTGAGTTGCAAACGGTTTTAAGGTTTTGGTCCAAACAGTTTCACTAAACCGTTTGGAGGCTTGGACCCCAAACTGTTTAGAGGAGTTGACCATTTGGAAGGGTTGACCGTTTGAGGTCAGACCCTAGAAAATGTTGGATGATGATCCAAGGGTTCCAATTGATTAAGTCAATATATAGACAATCCTCCAAGTGGGAACCCTAATCGGCTAAGTGCTGAATTTGTAATTGATTAAGTTGATGTTTTGGGTTGATTAGCCCAAACGGTCACCCCAAATGGTCTCAAGACCGTTTGGAGGTCAACCAAGACCTTTTGGAGGTTTAGGGTTGAATATGGTTGAGTAATTGAAGAGTTAGAAATATCAAATCAAAGTGCAATCAATAGTTATATTGATGATCAATCCAATGATGCAAACCCTAATTGAATTTCACAAATTTTAATGAATTATGAGGCAAACAGTCTCAAGACCGTTTGGAGGTCATCCAAACGACCTCAAGACCGTTTGAGGTCAGGTCACTTTATAATTTGATGGTGATTCATTGGTTTCAATTGGATTAGTTCCACAATGTTAAGCATTGATGGTTCCTCGATTCCAAAACCCTAATTGAAGGAGTCTTGATTATAAACCCCGGTTTAATTGGGTCTAAAACCCTAATTGATGGTCTAATTGAGGGGTGATTCTATGGTTCAATTGATAAATGAATCAAGTATTCAATTGAAAGGTAGTTCATGGATTGAAACCTTGAAATCATTAAGTATTGAAACACCTTTTTGGTCCATTTGGTTTTGAGAGGGTTTGGACCAAACAGTCTCAAGACCGTTTGGGTCCAAACAGTCTCAAGACCGTTTGGGTCCAAACGGTCTCAAGATCATTTGGGACCAAACGATCCCAAACCGTTTGGAGACCCAAGCTCATTCAGTTTCAACACTTTTTAGCTCATTTGGTTTCAAGGCAATGTTTGCTTAAACGGTTTCAAGGGCAATATGCCCACACGGTTTCAAACCATTTGAACTTTGAAAGTCCAAGACCATTTAAGGTCTAAGTAGGCAAGACCGTTTGAGGTTCAAAATGGTTAATCCATTTGGATATCTTTTGTAATTGAAGATTCAATTGGTCAATTCATTTGAATACTCATGTGATTAAAGGATCAATTGATCAAATCTTCTGGACATCCTAGAAGAGGATGAGAGAGAGATATTTATACATGCAAGATAATCATGTAGCAATCAAGCCTAACAAATTCAAAGTAAGTGTGATATACAATTAGGGTATGATCCTTGGTACAGAGATCATGAAACCCTAATTTAGTTAATTGATGAACTCAAACCCTAAATTAGGGAAATTTTGAATGAAACCCTAATCTAGGAAGATAATGTGATGAATTTAGGGTAATGAAATGAGTAGCCCTAATTCATGGTATTTTGATGTAAAACCCTAATTTGGATGAATAGTAAACCCTAATTGTGGGTTATTGAACATAAACCCTAAATCTAGGGAGATGTTATGTGAATAGTAAACCCTAATTCAAAATAGGGTGAAGGTGTGTGAAACCCTAATTCTGGTTTATGCTATTTAGCATGAAACCTTAATCGTGGACAATGAAATGATGAATCATTGGTCCTAATTGAACAAAGGGGATGAGTATCCTGTTTGAAATGAAATGGGAAACCCTAACCCTGGTAAGGGAATAGTGGTGTTCCTCTGGAATACCATGGAACTGAAACATGATTGTTATATCTGTTATCATATGTGCTAACCATGCAGGTATCCTGAGATAATGAACATAGCCAGGTATGAGCTATGATGCTTTATTTATTTTATTTATTGGGTCTTGTGTTCCATAATATGCCTTGTTGCTTAGTAAGAAGTAACAAGAGAGTTAATGGGCCTCAAGTGCCAGATAAGATGCTTGTATAGCAAGTGTCATGTGTACCTTGGTCAAATGACCTGAAGGTGATGGTTACCTAAAAAAGGGTAACAATGCTCAGTGATGAGCTAAGGGTTTGAATACCCAGAACCATATGTTTATGGCATTGAGTTTGAAATGAGGGATTGAGATCCCAATGTATTTTAAAGACTGAGAAGTAACTGATGAAAACAGTACATGTTTCTTTATAGTATTTGTCCTAATACATTATGTTTGAAAACTTGACTGATGCTAAAAGAATATGATAATATACTTAATTAATCAAGTGAAAGCTATTCATGTAGTGCTCTGACCATAGATCCATCATCGTCAGTAGCTGGTGATGGTGAAACAGGTTTTCTTACGGGATCTCCTGGAGTTCGCATATTCTTGAATATGTGGGGGTCGATGGGTGAAAATATCCTTACGTCCTAATGAGGGAATTGATGAAAGGTAAACATTAAACCTCTCAATCCTTCATTGTATGTTCCGGTATGGATGTATCACTAATCTCCCGATGATGTTAATGCTGGATCGATGGAGGTAAATATGAAATCTCTCGATCACAAAGAGAGTGTAGCCGCCACTGTAGCTCTATAGCGAGTTGCCACTATACCCTGGCAAGCTATGTAAGCAGAGACACAAGATGTCCTACATGTAATCTCGCACTGACCGAGATGTGGGAAGTCATAAAAGCCGGCTCTTCCATTGATTTTGTATGGTACCGATTTTGACTTCGCAGTGATCAGTTGGAGTATGAGTGGTATACCTCATCTCCTTAGAGCTTAAAGAATGTTTGTAAAATATAATCAGCCGTGTAGCGTATTTGCATAAGATTGAAATATGAGAACCACTGGTTGATGTTATCCTGCTTAGTATGACTTTGATACATAAATGTTACTTATATTCTTCAATTCCATATTGAATAAGAGACATGTTGCCTTGTCAAGTTATAACTGAAATACTTGAATAGGAATGTTGCTCTAATCTGCATAGATACTGATTTTCCTGCCAATGAAATATATTATCCCACTGCTCAGTTTATTTCTATTAAATTGTCATAATAATGTTTACGGTGGAGAGTTATATCTCTCGCTGGGGCAATTGTATAATTGTCTCACCCCCGTGGGATTCAACGTTTTTAGGTAGACACAGACAAAGAGGCAGAAACTCTGTAGCAGAGGAAGAGCAGCAGCAACAACACCAAGGATAACAGTAATATCCCAGGTGGGGATACTGGTTGTCAGGCTTTGTACATAAAGTCCTATGTGTCGTCTCTGTACTCTCAGGTCCTAGGAGTCAGTAGATAGTGTTTTATAATCGATCTGAGATTTTGGTTCGATGCATCGAGGTTTATGTTACTTGTGCTGTTTATCAAAGTAATGATGTCTATACACTCCTCGAGAAGAGATGATACAATGAATGTACAATGTGGACCAGTCTGTAAATATACTACTGTGGTTTTTGTTTTAAAGAATCTCTGGTAATGGATCTTTTTATAAAAGGTTTTAATTTTTAGTGATTTTCAGTAATTCCACTGCTAACGATCGCTTCCGCATTAGTTAATCATGTTAGATGAGTTAATAACGTTTTGCTCAAATGGTGTATCACAAATTAGTGGTATCAGAGCTCTAGGTTCGCTGAGTCTACAGAGACATAGGATTAAGGTTGTTGAGTCTATTTTAGTATCTTCCAGTTTATCTGATAGTGTCTTTTGCTCATATAGGAGGAGAAGAACTTGAAGATGTCTGGATCGCATGATGAACATGCTGCTGAGAGCAGAGTTGCTGCACCAGGAGGAGGTGCAAGGGATCAAGCTAGGGAGGAACCTGTACTTGAGATTCCTCAACTTGATCAAGATGCATTAGGGAACCCAACCTTCCAAGCCATGTTTGGGCAATTTATGGTGACGATGACTCACATGACAGATAGGATGCCACTACCTGCACCAAGGGCACCAGCCAACAGTGAAAGACAGGGAGCTGGCAAGACCTTTGAAAGGCTTCAGAGGGTAGGAGCCACGGAGTATGCTGGCACAGCTGACCCAACAGACGCTGACTTATGGTTGACTGAGCTAGAGAAAGCTTTCAAAATCCTTATGATTCCTTTAGATGAGAAGGTGAGGCATGATGTCTATCTTCTGAAAGGGAGTGCTAGTCATTGGTGGACCATCGAGGAAGGCAAGAGAACCAGTGTTGAAGTCGGATGGGATGAATTCCTACGTGAGTTTGTTGCTAGATACTTTCCTAAGATGTATCTAGATGAGAAGATCTCTCAATTTGAGAGGTTGAGGCAAGGACATATGAACATTAGAGAATATGAAGCTAGGTTCATGGAGATGTTGCGGTTCTGTCCGCACATGGCAGTCACTGATGAGGAGAGGATTCAACGTTTCGAGAAGGGGTTGAACGCTGAATTGACCACTCCTGTGTCTGCTCTGGAGAACATGGAAAGATTTTCCACTTTTGTGGAGTCTATAAGGAGGATTGAGAGGTCTGTGATCGAGAAACGACAAACTAGTAATAAGTAAGTATATCCTCAGTTTCAAGGACCCCTATCTAAGAGTTTCAAGAAGTCGAGATTCTCTACACCACCACCACCAAAGTTTAATGCCCCGACACAGTGGACGTCGAGTAGGGGTAGGGGTCATAGATTTACTCCAAGTAGAGCCCCCAGTACAACATCAACATCGGTGACAGGACCACCCAAGCAGAGTTTGGAAAACTACAACTGCTACCAGTGTGGGAGGTCAGGACACTTGAAGAGAGATTGTCCTGAAAAAGTCAAAACTGTGACTCAACCCCAGACAACCCCAGAGACAGATGAACATTAGAGAATATGAAGCTAGGTTCATGGAGCTGTTACGGTTCTGTCTGCACATGGAAGCCACTGATGAGGAGAGGATTCAGCATTTCGAAAAGGGGTTGAACGCTGAATTGACCACTCCCGTGTCTGCTCTGGAGAACAAGGAAAGATTTGCCACTTTTGTGGAGTCTTTAAGGAGGATTGAGAGGTCTGTGATCGAGAAATGACAGACTAGTAATAAGAAACTATATCCTCAGTTTCAAGGACCCCTGTCTGAGAGTTTCATGAAGCTGAGATTCTCTACACCACCACCACCAAAGTTTAATGCCCCGACGCAGTGGACGTCGAGTAGGGGTAGGGGTCGTAGTTTTACTCCAAGTAGAGCCCCCAATACATCATCAACATCGGTAACAGGACCACCCAAACCGAGTTTGGGAAACTACTACTACTACCAGTGTGGGAGGTCAGGACACTTGAAGAGAGATTGTCATGAAAAAGTCAAAACTGTGACTCAACCCCAGAGATAGAGTCACCAAAGCTCACAGAGGAGACAGTTCAGTAACAATGCTAGAGGACGTGGACAAGCGTCCCAAGCTGGATCGTCGACACCAAATAACCAAGCACAGGGTCAACAACAACCAACGGCTAGATTCTATGCCATGAATCAGCCTGAAGCAGTAGTCAACCCTCGGGCTGTGACAGGTCAGATGGAACTATTTTATTCTGATATGTCTTCATCATGCTTCGTATCTGTGTTAATTGATTCGGGTGCTACACATTCCTTTATCACTCGAGAAGTGATTTATGACTGCAACATGACTGTCAGTCATAGAGCAGACAATTTAATGCTAGAAACCCCTTTGATGGGATCTGCAGTGTTGCGGGAGGTGTGTTCTCCCTGCAATCTTTTCTTTTCTGAACATCGCATTCAAGTGGATCTTACACCACTTGAGATGCAGGGTTTTGATATAATCCTTAGAATGGACACCTTAGATAAGTATAAGGTTGTCTTGGATTGTAGTTCCAAACAGGCGGTGTTCACAGACAATGGTGACACATGGATCCTTCAGGGAGATAGAAAGATTCTTCCAACTTATCTTGTGTCAGCTATGGTAGATGAGAAGTTAATGAGATAGGGATGCTTTGCATTCTTGGCTCATGTGGTAGATACCACAATGGAGACCCCTCATCCTTCTAAAGTTCCAGTTGTCAGGGAATTTGAAGATGTATTTCCTGAAGAACTTCCAGGTATACCTCCGCCCCGAGAGATTGATTTTGAAATTAATCTAATTCTGAGCACGCAACCAATAGCACAAACTCCATATAGAATGGCACCTGCTGATATGGCAGAGCTCAAGAAACAACTGTAAGAGTTGCTTGAGAAGGGTTTTATTCGACCGAGTACTTCACCATGGGGTGCTCTGGTTCTTTTTGTTAAAAAGAAAGATGGGTCTATGCGATTATGCATTGACTACATATAGTTAAACAAAGTCACTATAAAGAACAAATATCCTTTTCCAAGGATTGATGACCTGTTTGATCAGTTGCGTGGTGCAACTATCTTTTCTAAGATAGATTTGAGGTCGGGATACCATCAGTTGTGTATTAAGGAGGGTGACATATCTAAGTCTGCCTTTAGGACAAGATATGGTCACTATGAGTTCACAGTTATGTCGTTTGGACTAACTAATGCACCAATTGCATTCATGGAACTCATGAACAGAATCTTCAGACCTTTTCTTGATCAATGTGTAGTCGTCTTCATAGATGACATCTTGATCTACAGTAGAGACGCTCAACAACATGAGCAACACCTCTGTCAGGCTTTGACTTTGCTAAGAGAGCATAGGCTATATGCTAAGTTTGGCAAGTGTGAGTTTTGGCTACCAGAAGTTTCTTTTCTAGGACACGTTATATCTGCTTCAGGTATTCGTGTTGATCCTAAGAAGGTAGAATCTGTCCTGCAATGGGAACAACCAAAGACACCGACAGAGATTCGTAGTTTTCTTGGACTAGCAGGCTATTACAGGAGGTTCATCAAGAACTTCAGCTCTTTAGCTTTACCCCTGACCAAGTTGACCAGGAAAGAGGTTACTTTTGTCTAGAATGACAAGTGCCAACAATCGTTCCAGTTGTTGAAGGAAAGGCTAACAAGTGCACCTGTGCTAGTGTTACCTGAGCAAGGGAAGGGGTACATAGTTTTCTGTGATGCATCCAAGAATGGCTTAGGATGTGTGTTGATGCAGGATAAACAAGTGATTTCTTTTGCTTCTCGACAGCTTAAGAAACACAAGGAGAATTATCTGACACACGATCTAGAACTAGCTGTTGTGGTCCATGCCTTGAAGATCTGGAGACATTATATCTATGGAGAAACATTCCAGATTTTCACAGACCATAAAAACCTAAAGTATATCTTCTCACAGCATGAGCTAAACATGAGACAGCACCGCTGGATGGAATTAATCAAGGACTATGAATGTATGATTGATTATCATCCTGGGAAGGCTAATGTGGGAGTTGATGCACTAAGTAGGAAATCAGCGACACCAGCCTTAGATAAAGCACAATTAAATTCCTTGGTGTGCTCTAAGAGAGATATGTTTATCTCCTTGAGGCAAAACAATGTACATCTTAAAGTATCGTTGTTAGCCGGGATGTTAGCAGAAATGCAAGTGAAACCTACTCTGAGACAACAGATTAAAGAAGCACAATAAGTTGATACTGTGATTCAGTAGATCAGGTCTAAATATGGAAGTGAGAAACGAGATGGCTTCTATGATTCAGATGATCAGGAAGTCTGTTACCATGGTAGGATGGTATTACCTGATGTTGATAACTTAAGAAAGTTAGTTCTAGAAGAAGCTCATTCTTCAATGTATGCTATGCATCCAGGGAGCACCAAGATGTATCATAACTTAAAAGATATGTATTGGTGGCCTGGATTGAAGAAAGATGTTGCTGAGTTTATTATACGGTGTCCAGTGTGTCAGCAGGTTAAAGTCGAATATCAGAAGCCCGCAGGAATAATGCAACCTCTACCTATACCACAGTGGAAATGGGATCATGTAACCATGGACTTTGTGGTTGGTTTTCCTAGAACAGCCAAAAGTCATGATTCCATTTGGGTGATAGTTGATAGGTTGACTAAGACAGCACATTTCTTACCTGTCAAAACAACCTACACTACTGAGAAGCTTGCACAAATATACATAGATGAAATAGTGCAGTTGCACGGGGTTCTAGCTACTATCATTTCTGATAGAGGTCCCCATTTTACGAGTCATTTTTGGAAACGACTGCATAAAGCTTTGGGTATGCAGTTAAGGTTTTGTACAACCTTTCACCCACAGACAGATGGACAGTCTGAGAGGACCATACAAACCTTGGAGGACTTGCTTAGGGCATGTGTCCTTTAGTTTGTAGGGAGTTGGGATCTACACCTGAGCTTGATAGAATTTGCTTATAATAATAGCTATCAACACAATATTAATATGGAACCATATGAGGCATTATATGGTAGACGTTGTAGATCTCCCTTATGTTGGTATGAAACTGGGGAATATCAGCTTTTGGGTCCTGAGCTAGTATAGAAAACAACTGAGAAGATTAAAGTCATACAACAACAGTTCAAAGCTGCCCAAGATAGACAAAAATCTTATGCTGACAAATGTCATAAACCCTTAGAATTCCAAGTTGGAGACAGAGTATACCTCACGGTTTCACCTTGGAAAGGTATCCTGAGATTTGGAAAGAAGGGGAAGTTAGCTCCTAGATTTATGGGGCCTTATCCGATCATTGAAAGGATGGGAAGGGTAGCCTATAAGCTGGAGTTACCACCTGAGTTGCATAGATTGCACCCAATGTTTCATATCTCTATGTTGAGGAAGTGCCATCCTGACACGGAGTTAGTTCTTCAACCTGTGGAGGTAGAACTAAATGATGATATATCTTATGTTGAAGGACCTGTGTTGGCTCTTGACAGAAGAATAAAAAAGTTGAAAAAGAAAGACATTAGTCTTGTAAAAGTTCTCTGGCATCACCATGGCATTGAAGAAGCTATGTGGGAGCTAGAGGAAGAGATGAGAAGGAAATATCCTACTCTTTTCTCTTGATGTTTTTTTGATGATTTCGGGGACGAAATCCTTGTAAGGGGTGGATAACTTGTAACATCCCTGACCTGGGTTATGCTTTAACCCTAGTTGTTTTTCTTAAGAAAGATAATTATATGCTTGATATTATCTTTTGAAAAGTAATTAAGGCTCAAGAGGAACTTATATTTCATTTTAGTCCTTTTTGAATAATATTGAAAGTAATGTTTTACTTGTTTTGGACTGATGTGCAATTTACCCAAGTTGAGGGGTTAATTTGCAAATGTTACATGATGATATATTCCTCATGTGTTGAAGCATCATGAGAATGAAGATGATATAGAGGTATGGCTAGTGAAAGCCTGAGTACCAAGAAAGAGCTGATAAAGCAATGTGCGTGCATTAAAACATAGTTTTGGTGTAATGTGCAATTTACCCAAAACCCAAGGTTCAATATGCAATTTACCAATTCAATAAGGTCCTGAATATTCTTGGCATCTTGTAGAGGCAAGAAAATGAGAGGGGCATCTCATTTGATCTACTTTGGAGGAGAGAGAATCTTGATATTAAAATAATCAAGATTTAATCATAAATGGAACTTTACTTCAAATTAATGCAAGAATAAATAAAATAATTGAAGGGCCTTCAACCAAAAACGATATGGTTGGTTTTGTTCAAGTCTGAACACCTTTGTGCCTTTGCTAGGCCACGAAATATCTAACTTGAGTGGAGAGTCCACTCACCTTAAGTTAATGGAAAGTAATATCCACTAAAAATGGGATATTAATATAATTATAAGGTGCTTAGTTTATTTTCCCTTAATTCATGGATAATGGAAGGGAATTTGGAGATAAGGAATATAGCTTTGCATGCACGGAATTGAGGAGGAAGAGGTGGCACAATTTTTGGAATTAAAGGATTTTTATAAGGCATTTTCTCTCTCATTGATTTTCTTATAAAAGCACCCTTTACCACTCAAACCAAGGACTTTTTCGAATCCACTTCTTTCCTTTGCTTGCAAAAATGATCAAGGGAGATAGGGACATCAGGAAGACGGCCCTCAACCTGTTGGTAAGCTTCTTGACCTTCGTTCCTCTTGATTTCATGGTGGAAATCACAAATCAATGCTTGATTCCTTCATATCTCGATCCCATCTTCACTCCTAACCATTCCTTTTCACCCTAAAGCTTGAGGAACGATCCTTGTGGTTAGAGAAATCTTCTTACACCATTGTTGACGTGAAGCTCCAAGCTTTGAAGCTCAATTGAAGGCAGGTTATATAACTTGAACTCCTATTCATTGTTATTGATTTCAATTTCTCAATCAACTATGTTTAATTGCTCTTCTTTCAATTTTTTTTGATTAGTTGATGCAATTACCGTGATAATGGAAATAGTTTTCGATGGTCTAAGGCTTGATGATGATAACATCATCTTAGGCTCACTTTCCAACATATTTGATTTGCAAACGGTTTTAAGGTTTTGGTCCAAACGGTTTCACTAAACCGTTTGGAGACCAAACCGTTTCCAAACCGTTTGGAGGCTTGGACCCCAAACCGTTTAGAGGAGTTGAACATTTGGAAGGGTTGACTATTTGAGGTCAGACCCTAGAAAATTTTGGATGATGATCCAAGGGTTCCAATTGATTAAGTCAATATATAGACAATCCTCCAAGTGGGAACCCTAATCGGCTAAGTGCTGAATTTGGAATTGATTAAGTTGATGTTTTGGGTTGATTAGCCCAAACGGTCTCAAGACCATTTGGAGGTCACCCCAAATGGTCTCAAGACCATTTGGAGGTCAACCAACACCGTTTGTAGGTCTAGGGTTGAATATGGTTGAGTAATTGAAGAGTTAGAAATATCAAATCAAAGTGCAATCAATAGTTATATTGATGATCAATCAAATGATGCAAACCCTAATTGTATTTCACAAATTTTAATGAATTATGAGGCAAACGGTCTCAAGACCATTTGGAGGTCATCCAAACGACCTCAAGACCGTTTGAGGCCAGGTCACTTTATAATTTGATGGTGATTCATTGGTTTCAATTGGATTAGTTCTACAATGTTAAGCATTGATGGTTCCTCGATTCCAAAACCCTAATTGAAGGAGTGTTGATTATAAACCTTAGTTTAATTGGGTTTAAAACCCTAATTGATGGTCTAATTGAGGGGTGATTATATGTTTCAATTGATAAATGAATCAAGTATTCAATTGAGGTAGTTCATGGATTGAAACCTTGAAATGATTAAGTATTGAAACACCTTTTTGGTCCATTCGATTTTGAGAGGGTTTGGACCAAACGGTCTCAAGACCGTTTGGGACCAAACGATCCCAAACCGTTTGGAGACCCAAGCTCATTCGGTTTCAACACTTTTTAGCTCATTCGGTTTCAAGGCAATGTTTGCTTAAACGGTTTCAAGGGTAATATGCCCACACAGTTTCAAATTGTTTGAACTTTGAAAGTCCAAGACCATTTAAGGTCTAAGTAGGCAAGACCGTTTGAGGTTCAAAATGGTTAATCCATTTGGATATCTTTTGTAATTGAAGATTCAATTGGTCAATTCATTTGAATACTCATGTGATTGAAGGATCAATTGATCAAATCTTCTGGACATCCTAGAAGAGGATGAGAGAGATTTATACATGCAAGATAATCATGTAGCAATCAAGCCTAACAAATTCAAAGTAAGTGCGATATACAATTAGGGTATGATCCTTGGTAAAGAGATCATGAAACCCTAATTGAGTTAATTGATGAACTCAAACCCTAAATTAGGGCAATTCTGAATGAAACCCTAATCTAGGAAGATAATGTGATATGAATTTAGGGTAATGACATGAGTAGCCCTAATTCATGGTATTTTGATGTAAAACCCTAATTTGGATGAATAGTAAACCCTAATTGTGGGTTATTGAACATAAACCCTAAATCTAGGGAGATGTGATGTGAATAGTAAACCCTAATTCAAACTAGGGTGAAGGTAAAGTTGTTGAACCTTAATACTAATTCAATAACAAAAACGCGATGGTGCTAGGGCTCGATGGGAGAGGAGGTAGAGGCGGCGGCCGTGGAACCGACCTCTCTGGTTCCCGCCTTGCATCAGGCACGGGGGACAAGCAACCAAGCAATGTGAATAACCCTGATCCTAAGCAAATGGAGGATGGTGATGTTTCCATGGCGCTTCTCGAGGAGCCTCTACATCCGGCAGCTAGGTCATACAAAGAATCTATGGTTGGACGAACAACCAAGGCCCCGACCTCCCTTACCCAAGTCTCACCAGACCTGCTCAAGAACGATGACATTAGAATCGACCGCAGCGACAGACTGCCGATGATTGCTATTAACCCCAACTCTCTTCCTTCGCTCCTGGAGCCAGGGAAGTATGATGTTATCATCAAGATCATTGGAACAACCGTCAGCTTCAATGCCTTAATGAACAGAATCACGGTTCTCTGGTCGCCCACCAAAGAGCTCAGGGCAATCGACCTGGAGATGGGTTATTACATCATCCAGTTGGCTAACGAGGTAGACTACGTCTGGGCCATGACAGGCGGCCCGTGAATAATATTCAATCACTACCTCTTGGTTCAATCTTGGTTGAAGGAGTTCAGACCCTCGGACCCTATCCCACGGAAACTCGTCGTTTGGTCGAGGATCGTGGATTTGCCTATCTATCTTTTCCAGAACCTGCTTCTCTCAAGCATCGGCGATCTTATTGGGAAAACCATTAAAATTGACACTACAACCCAACAAGGTCACCGCGGCAAATTCGCTAGGATTGCCGTGGAGGTCGACACGACAAAACCACTCCTCCCTGCCATCAAACTCGATGGCGAGGAATACAGACTTGAGTACGAGAACCTACCCACTCTTTGCATGAAGTGCGGACATCTTGGCCATGCCGAAGGCGACTGTAAGTTCGGCCCACAGTTTGCTGGTGCAGCAGGTCCTTCTACATCGACGACTCCCTTGCTGTCGGGTCCCATCTACACGGAGGCTATCCATGCAAAGATGCCTCTGAGGAAACCCCACCCCAAGCAACAGATGGCCAACCAATCCAAGGTAGCATCTGCCAAGAAAGTATCTCTCCAGCAAGGCGCAGCAGCACAACATCCGGCTGCCGATGGCCAAGCGCCATCAGAAGATGACTAGACATAAGTCGTTAGTCGGAAGAATAAGAAAACTACCAATAAGAAACCAAACGGGACCGCTGCAAACAACCAAGGAGAATCGCCCCTGGGCGCTCAGGGTCCCGCTCCTCCGCTCAAAACAGTTCCCCAGCAGGATAATACAATGGTGACACTGATCGAAGATGAAATAGTTGATGGGCGTTCTATCAACCAGATGTTAGACAAGTTCCAGTTCCAAGATACTATCCCCTCTTCCTCTAACGTTGCACCCACAGAATTCAAATGGGGTACACATGGGAGAAAGGGAGGGGTGTTCTTGCGAAACAGAAAGGTTATCTACCAGACTGTCAGCCCTGGCCGTGAACGGAAGAAAGGGAAATTGGCTCAGACCATTGGAAACGACGCTGAGCACAACCCATCCGTCCAGCGAACCCTACCATTCAACGAGGAATACCCAGGGGTACATTCACCGATGGATGGTGAGGAGGAGGCCTCGGGCCTTCTGGCAGTAATCCGGTGACGCCCACCCCATCTCTATCTTAATGACCAACATCTACTGCTAGAATATCCAAGGAGCTGGCTCCAAGGATAAGCTAAATCTCTTGAAGGAATATAAAAGGAAATACAAAATTAATATTCTCGCCATTCTTGAGCCACGTTGCAGTGGCTTCAAAGCTAGCAGCATCATAAAGAAGCTCGATTATACTTCTTCTCATCGTGTTGAGGCTCTAGGTTTTTCTGGTGGTATATGGATTCTCTGGGATAATCATAAATGTTGGGTGGACATAATTCAGAGTCACCTTTAGTATATTCATTGTTTTGTTAACAGTTCATGGTACCTCACTGTCATCTATGGCAACCCTAATCCAACTAGGCATGATCTGCTTTGGCAGCGCCTTACTACTCTCGCCTCCTCCATGAACACAGCTTGGGCTCTTGTTGGCGATTTCAACACCATGTTGGACCCAACAGAGAAACAAGGCGGCAAATGCTTTGATCGTTGCTCTAGTATCAAGTTTAACTCCTTTCTACAGCATGCTGGATTCTCGGATATCAATTCTTCGGGCAATCACTTCACCTACAAGAAAGGACTGCTCCTAGAGAAGCTTGATCGTGTTGTTGCTAACACTGACTGGTTATCCATTGAAAATGGGATGAAAGTCAGTGTCCTTCCTCTCATACACAGCGATCACAACCCCATTATGATCTCTGTACAAAGCTCACCTACGCGTCAGAAGCCCCATTTCAGAACAAGAATGAGCTGGGGCCAGATCCCTAGCTTTAAAATAGAACTCCTACCAATGTGGGACAACTCTCTACCCTTCCCGGAAGCCATCCAAGCTTTCCAGGTTGTCACTGTCAACTGGGAAGCCCGGCGGATACAACAATAGCACAAGGAAAAAATGACATTCTCAGGCGTTTGGAGTCATGTCAGGTATCTATTCATTCCACTAGTTTTGCTAACCGGTTGCTTTCCATCGACCTGCAAGAGCAATTTAATTCCATCCTTCTCCGCGAGGAGGTGGACTGGCAGCAAAAAGCAAATATTAACTGGCTTTAGTATGGTGACGGTAACAATAAGTTCTTCCATTCTTATGTGCAAGCACGTCGCCATTTTAACAAGATTTCTAGGCTCCAGAATGAAGGCAGTGACTGGGTCGACGATCCACAAGCCCTTCAAGACCTGGTCCGCTCCTCCTTCTACAATTTGCTGTGTACTCAAAGCTCCCCACTACCAAGCCATGCTGCCATCTCCGAGTATGTTGGTGCTTTCCCAGGCTTGCCCGATGATTCCCTCCTCGATAGCACGCCTGAGGCTGACGAAGTCAGGTGAGTTCTCTTCCTTATGGCACCTACAAAGGCTCCTGGCCCTGACGGCATCCATAATGAATTTGTTCAGTCCAACTGGGCACATGTTGGTAACTCCTTCGTCTCTACGGTCTGTGAAGCTTTCATCACAGGTACTTTCCATCCATGACTTGCCGACTCCCTTATGGTGCTCATTCCGAAGTGTCAAAGTCCTCAGAGATGCTCGGATCTCAGACCTATTGCTTTGAATAACTGTTGCTTTAAGCTCATATCGAAGGTTATTGTCGAGCGTATTAAACCCTTTCTTAACAGCTGGATCTCTGAAAACCAATCTAGTTTTATCCTGGGCAGGCGCATCAGTGATAACATCTTATTAGTCCAAGAAGTCATCCACTCCATGAAATCCTTGCGGGGTAAAAAGAAGTGGGTGGCTATAAAACTCAATCTCTCTAAAGCTTTCGATCGCATGAGTTGGAACTTCATCGAGGATACTCTTACAAAAACTGGACTCCCAAGCACCCTCATCCATCTCATTATGAAGACCATCTCTTCAGGCAATACTTCACTTCTCTGGGAGGGCAAACCTCTTGACCCTTTCAGCGCCTATCACGACGTTCGTCAAGGAGACCCTCAAAGCCCATACATCTTTGTACTTTGCATGGAGTGTCTTAGTCAAGCAATCACTGCTTCTGCCATGAATGGCACCTGGAAGCCCATCACTGTTTCGCGGGAAGGGGTCCCCCTCACACATGTCATGTTTGCGGATGATCTCCTCATGATGTCTGAAGTTTCTAACAAGCAAGCCATAAATATTAAGTCTATCCTCCATGAATTTTCTTAGTTATCCGGGCAAGTAATTTCCAATGACAAGTCTCACTGCTTCTTCTCTCGAAATACCTCTGCCATGGAAAGGTCTGGTTTCTGTCGAAGGTTGGGCATCTCCAGCACTCTTGACCTCAGTCTATATCTCGGTGTTCCCCTTCCGCACCATCATCTTAACAGGCATACTCATGCCTCCATCTTACAATCTATCAAGACACGAATGAACAATTGGTCCGTGCGTCATCTTTCTCAAGCTGGTCACGTTACATTGGCTAAGAGTACGCTTCAAACAATCCCCTCTTACACCATGCAGACAGTGAAGCTCTCGCCCACTCTTTGTGATGATATCAATCGCCATATCAAAGATTTTATATGGTTTGGTTGTCGTGAACAACGCAAGATGTCCATGGTGGCCTGGCATAAAATTACTCAAAAAAAGGACCTGGGAGGTTTGGGTCTCAAAGATGCCCGATCACAGAATGAAGCACTGATGTTAAAGAACGTCTGGCAGTACATGAATCAACCCTCGTGCCTATGGGTGTGAGTGATGCAGGGGAAATATAACAAACATGGCTCTATGCTGAAAAAACCAGGCTCTACTGTCTGGTCCTTTATAAAATCGCATCTTCCTAAGATGGAAGCCCTCTGCCACAAAACCATTAATTCAGGTAATTCTACTAATGTATGGCACGACAAATGGCTGCTAGGCAAGTCCATTGTGGACCTGGCCCCATCTGTTGTAATTCCAGAAGATCTTAGAGATCTCAAGGTTGGCAGCATGGCTCTGGAGGACGACACTTGGGATTGGGATTTTATCCACTCCTTCTTACGGCCAGGTACATGGAAGTTCATCCAAAGCATTCTCCCCCCAACTACGGATGCAGGTAATGATGCCTGGTCCTGGCCGTTTGAAACCAATGGTGAATTCTTGACCTGCTCAACGTACAGTTGGCTGCGATCAGAACCTCAACAAGCCACCCTCACAAACTAGAAAGTCATCTGGTCCTTACCGACGCCTCTAAAGATACACACCTTCCTATAGCTCCTTATGCACAGATCAATCCTCACTAACACCGAGAAAGTGCAGAGGCACATCTCCACTGATGACATGTGCCCGAGATGTTATAAAGCTAGCAAGACGGTTGTACACTGTCTCAGGGACTGTCCAGCAAGCAAGCAGGTCTGGATTCACTTGGGCGTCGATCAATCCTTTTTCAACCTTACAGACGGTGATTAGATAGACCTCATCACCAAGGATACTGGAAGCCTAGTTGATAAGCTCACTCGTTGCGTCGGAGCCTGGGCACTCTAGCATACACGCAATGATGCTATCCATAACGACAGTCACCAGCCTCCGGCCTCCCAGGCGCTCTTCATCACAAAGCGATCCACATCTATCCTGTAGCTTGCCCAAGCGAGGAGTCGTGCAACATTCAATACTTGTAACCCACCCTCCCTAATCTAGGGGGGGTTATGAATATACTATCTTTGTAGATGTTGCTTTTCAGACACACAACCTCAAAATAGGCATCGGTATCCATGTCTAGAATCAACAAGGTCATTGTATCCTGGGCTCAGGAGTTCCCGGCCTCGCTACCTCAGCTAAGGAAGCAGAGATGAAGGGCATTTTAAAGGCGTTAGAGCTATGCCAGGAAAATGGATGGATGTCCGCCATCATTTACTCTGATTCCACCACTGCAATAGAGTCCCTTTTACAAAACAACAGTGAAGCAAGTAGATTCGAGCCTCTACAAAGGACAACAACAAGCGCATTGAAGGACTTACCCCATATCCGGATCTCTTTCATCCCATGATCGATGAACTCAGTAGCAGACCACATCGCAAAACACACTTTGTACTCCTCCCTTCCCCACTTCTTCTCAGGTGAAAAACCTCCCTGGTTGAAGCTGGATATCCATGTTCCTTTTTCAAAATTGTTAGCCCGCAGTAGAGAGCGGGGTGAATAATAATTATTCTCTACATATGTTCTAAACAAAAATAGGGTGAAGGTGTGTGAAACCCTAATTCTGGTTTATGCTATTTAGCATGAAACCGTAATCCTGGATAATGAAATGATGAATCATTGGTCCTAATTGAACAAAGGGGATGAGTACCCTATTTGAAATGAAATGGGAAACCCTAACCCTAGTAAGGGAATAGTGGTGTTCCTCTGGAATAGCATGGAACTAAAACATGATTGTTATATCTGTTATCATATGTGCTAACCATGCAGGTATCCTGAGATAATGAACATAGCCAGGTATGAGCTATGATGCTTTATTTATTTTATTTATTGGATCTTGTGTGCCATAATATGCCTTGTTGCTTAGTAAGAGGTAACAAGAGAGTTAATGGGCCTCAAGTGCCAGATAAGATGCTTGTATAGAAAGTGTCATGTGTACCTTGGTCAAATGACCTGAAGGTGATGGTTACTTGAAAAAGGGTAACAATGCTCAGTGATGAGCTAAGGGTTTGAATACCCAGAACCATATGTTTATGGCATTGAGTTTGAAATGAGGGATTGAGATCCCAATGTCTTTTAAAGACTGAGAAGTAACTAATGAAAACAAGACATGTTTCTTTATAGCATTTTTCCTAATAAGTTATGTTTGAAAACTTGACTGATGCTAAAAGAATATGATAATATACTTAATTAATCAAGTGAAAGCTATTCATGTAGTGCTCTGACCATAGATCCATCATCGTCAGTAGCTAGTGATGGTGAAACAAGTTTTCTTACGAGATCTCCTGGAGTTTGCATATTCTTGAATATGTGGGGGTCGATGGGCGAAAATATCCTTACGTCCTAATGAGGGAATTGATGGAAGGTAAACATTAAACCTCTCAATCCTTCATTGTATGTTCCGGGATGGATGTATCACTAATATCCTGATGATGTTAAAGCCGGATCGATGGAGGTAAACATGAAATTTCTTGATCGCGAAGAGAGTGCAGCCGCCACTGTAGCTCTATAGTGAGTTGCCACTATACCCTGGCAAGCTATGTAAGCAGAGACACATGATGTCCTGCATGTAATCTCACACTGACCAAGATGTGGGAAGTCATGGAAGCCGACTCTTCCATTGATTTTGTATGGTACTAATTTTGACTTCGCAGTGATCGATTGTAGTATGAGCGATATACCTCATCTCCTCAGAGCTTAAAGAATGTTTGTAAAATATAATCAGCCGTGTAGCATATTTGCATAAGATTGAAATATGAGAACCACTGGTTGATGTTATCCTGCTTAGTATGATTGTGATACATAAATGTTAATTATATTCTTCAATTCCATATTGAATAAGAGACATATTGCCTTGTCAAGTTATAACTGAAATACTTGAATAGGAATGTTGCTCTAATCTACATAGATATTGATTTTCCTGCCAATGAAATATATTATCCCACTGCTCAGTTTATTTCTATTAAATTGCCATAATAATGTTTACGACAGAGAGTTATATCTCTCGCTGGGGCAATTGTATAATTGTCTCACCCCCGTGGGATTCAACATTTTTAGGTAGACGCAGACAAAGAGGCAGAACCTCTGTAGTAGAGGAAGAGCAACATCAATAACAGCAAGGACAACAGTAATATCCCAGGTGGGGATACTGGTTGTCAGGCTTTGTACATAAAGTCCTATGTGTCGTGTCTGTACTCTCAGGTCCTAGGAGTCAGTAGATAGTGTTTTATAATCGATATGAGATTTTGGTTTGATGCATCGAGGTTTATGTTACTTGTGCTGTTTAGCAAAGTAATGATGTCTATACACTCCTCGAGAAGAGATGATACAATGAATGTACAATGTGGACCAGTCTGTAAATATACTACTGTGGTTTTTGTTTTATAGAATCTCTGGTAATGGATCTTTTTATAAAAGGTTTTAATTTTTAGTGATTTTCAGTAATTCCGCTGCTAAGGATCGCTTCCGCATTAGTTAATCATGTTAGATGAGTTAATAACATTTTGCTCAAAAAGTGTATCACACATAGAGATACCAAAGTCAAGAATAAGTAAGAAAGAGATACAATGTAGTAAGAGCTTTTCTAGAATAATAAAATAATAGACTTAAGGGCCATGAACACCGTAGAACCCCTATGTGAGGTCTGCGCCTTAGGGGTGAAATGACCTAACCTTGGCAGCATCCAGTATATGGGGGTCAGAACGTGCTATCAGGTGGCACGGGGGACGAAGCCCTAGTGGAAATCTCCTTAATTTACAAAATGTAGTGTCCAACATCAACCAGAGACAGGATCCTAGTGGCAGTAGAGTACAGAAAAGCCATGTAGTGACCAACATCCACCAAAGATAGGTTCCTGGTGGAACTAGAGTAATAGGTGTCTTGACTCTCTGCTTGTGTGCTCAGGTTAGAGGAGGAGTCTAGTTTATGGCACAATAGGAGTGCCAAGGCCAGAGAGCCAGTTTTCCTGTAGCAGACCAGGACAGCAGTCAGACTTAGCTATCCCGGGGTGTGAGCTAAGTCTTGTACGGTGGGATCGTAGTTCACTACGCGTATTCATATATAGAGTACACTATATATGATGAGGGCATAAGATAAAATATGTTCATATAGGTTCATAGAGTTTTTATAAGTTAAAGAGTTAAGAAAGATCTTAGTTAGTTTCACAACAGTTGTCCTTTAAATGAAATTTTAGTATTTTCTATTAATTAATTGTATCTACAGTTTTGCATCAATTGTTATCATAATGAAATGTTGACATCTTCTGATGTTTAAATTATATTGCTTAGACCTGCTCAATATAGTATTATATTTTATTTTATTCCAATTAATAAACATAAAATGAGTTATTTGTGATGGTTGGGTGAAATTCTATTCACTGAGCCAGTAGCTCACCAACCTACTGAAACATTTTTCAGGTCAGCGTCAGCAAGAGGAAGCTGAAGAATCGTATCACCCAGACACTTAGAAGGTAGTGTTTATTTAGGTTTATAGGTCTCTTGGTCCTTTCCCCTCAGTCCTTGGGCATGTGGTATGGTAGAGATAGAGAATGAAATGTAATATGTATTTAGTTTTCAATTAACTGTTGCACTTTATATTCCACAAGTAATATGTATTATGTTGATTAAATTCTGAGGTATCTTTTAAGATTAAGAAACAGTAAGTTTGCTTCTGTAGTTTAGTAAGATTTTAGTTTATTTCAAGTTATAAGATCTTTATTTAAGTTAAAAGAAAAAGTTAAGGGCTAAGAGTGGTTTACCGAGGGTGACTCCCCGGTCTTCGAGGTCATTTGAAATGGCTCGAGGATCGGGGCATCACAGTAACTGTTGTAACAATGTTAAACAAAATTTAGGTTTTATTTTTAACTTTTCCCTTCTTATTTTTTGTTTCTCAAAAGACTTCTCAAACCTTCTTTCCATTTTCATGTGAGTCAATGTTCTCATTTGATTACATGCAAAAATGTTTGAAGCTAGTGAAGCCTTTTAGATGACTAATTCTTGCAGTTTGGAACATTCAACCATAACTCCATCAGAATTTTCAAAACCAAGTCACCACCACAAGTAAGTTGAGTAGTAGAGAAGCTCTTTAGTGAAGTAACCTTGGTTGACATGTTCAACCCTAATACCCTAGGCCTAAGACTGACATAATTAGTTTTATATGTCAGACGCAGTGGATCCACCCTTTTTCCCCTCTAAGCTATTCCCTAAGTTATAGTTTTAGCCTTTTAAGGGGTGGAGTTTCCGTACGATCTAGTTAATAGGCATAATCGGGATTAATAACAGATACAATGAGTAAAACTTGGATAACTCCTAGCAATAATGTTAAACATATGTAGAGACTACCAAACTGAGAATTCCAGACAAGCCTTGCTAATCATACCATCATAAAAATTACCTCAACAATTAATATAGATTTCAAGATTTTATCTTGAGTTATCCTTAATGGATGTATTTAGTTAGATGTAGGTAAAAGTAAAACTTCACTTAAAAGCTCAAATTAATATTCTATACCCCAAACCGCTAATAATTAAATGGTAAGGATGACTATATAGTATAGGCTAGGGTGAACATACTCAGTATGGTGGAATTTCTGAGCTTTTCCCATGTGACCCTTTTAGATAATAAGATGATGATGATTATGATGATGATGAGAATGAGTAGATGAGAAGGTGGTGACCATGATGATGTGGATGATGAGGACGATGACGTTGATGATGATGATGATGATAATGTTGATAAGGAAATTCTCCTTAGTAGTAATAATGATAGGAATCATGGTGCTTAAGGATTGATATTTATACGCAAAAGTAGTTCACCAAGTTAGTGGTCACAATCTAAATGGTTCTATTGGGAAATTTGTAAATGAAGATTGGTTATGCATGCTTAAGTGATGGAAGATGAGGATATGTAGAACAAACTAGCACTCATGTCTAGCGGTGGATGGATTTCCAGGACGAAATCCTCTTTAAGGGGTGGAGTGTTGTAACATACTCGATTCTAGACACATAGGCTAATTTCCCATTCTTCTAGGCCCCTAATTGATTAGATGGATATCCAAAATCCCTTGTCCCTTTTCTTTACTTGGCTACCTTTCAATGTCTATATTTCATTGTAATAGCATAGATCAAACCATATCAGGATCTGATAACCCTAATTGACTCTTTTGAATCACATGAACATGAAATCTTTGAATGAGATAACCCTAATACTTGAAGGATGAGAATTGGTGGATACTAATATTAAACTATAGCCTCAACCATTATTTAACATCCTGGAATAACTGTGGAATATTAGAGTGAGATATGTGGAAGGTTTCACCATAATTGATCTTTAGGCTATGATCATTACATCCAGTGAATGATTTATGAACTATGGATAAATAATAGCCAAAGTAACCTAAAAACCCAAATCTAATCCCATAATTGAGTTCCTCATAGCTTAATTAGTCAACCCTCAAAATTTGGGGTCATTCAGACATCAAATGCACCCTCAATTAAACCCTAATAGACTATGTAGGTTTTTACCTAATATCAATGGTCGATTAATTGATTCATCTTGTCACACTCGGACCAAGTTTCCGGACCGAGTTTATTTCCGGTTTTCTTTCTCTGATGAGCGGGACGTGTCGGGACCTGGTCGTTCCTAACCCCCGACAATAGCATGCAGCGTAGCCTTCAGCTGGCGATGGAGTCCACACTGATATATACCTCTATATTAACCGAATCGATCGATTCATGTGCCAACGAATTCCCCATTCTCTGCCCTTTCCAACGAGCCCTAACTCGGGCCTCGGGGACAAGCATTGGCAAAACGCCCTTTTTAGGCCTCGAGCAACTGCCGCTGCTTTTCTCCAACTCATCAAATCCCCACTTCGACGCCACCACCTCTTCTCCATTGCTCTAGAAACGATCCAAGGTGTCTCTTCTCAGTTTCCCTTCAATCAATTGCTCATGTGGGTGCCATGAAGCTGCTGCCGACGTTGGTCTCCTTCTCCAGTAAGAATAGGGTGCAGTTGTTGTGTATTTCTTCTCAGTCAAATTGTTCACGAGGTAACCATCTAGGACCCCCATTTTTTCCATTGGTTTGTTCGTATTAGTGTGGTTTGGCCTCTTTCTCTGGGTCGACTAGAACCACCGGTCTCCCCTATTTTGCCGTGCCGTCGTGAAGGATTCCGCCAATCCTTGGCTCCCGTATCTCTACCAAACCCATCAGGGGTGAATGGTGGAACACATGCATTCATCGCACACCGTGGCGTTGATGGGACCTCCCCGCCATTTCTGATGGCATCCATCCAATTTTGGATCACTTCTTCTCCAAACACAAGCCACACTGGTTCTATGAACAACAACAAATTTTCTTTGATTCCGCTGGTGTCCCTGGTTTTCAGTTTTTGCACAGCCTGTCTCCTCGCGAGCGTGGGTTCCAGCTAAGTCCTAGCATCACAGTCATTTCTTGTTGTGTTCCCCTTGTTGCAGTCAGTACCAGGCCCCTCCTTGGTCGTCATTGTCATGGGACTCATCTCGACCCTGGCTACCCTAGGACCAGAGCGATGGATCTCTAGGTCCAGGGTGAAGAGATGAAGGCAGTGAGCTTTGTGCTCCTTCTCCTGGGGTTTTGGATCAAAGGTTTTCACCTTGACCCCGAGCTCTGTGGAGCAACCATGGCACAGAACACAGGGATTTCAATCCCTGGGACAAAAGTCCAGTTCTGCCTATGCTGCCAAAATATTCATGTCACGCCCACGAGGGCATATTGGTAATTTAACTCTCATCTGACTCTACTGACCGAACCTAGCTTTCTTTTATTTCTCTATGGTCCGCGTGACAGTGAACCCTTACTGATTCGCATGTTATTCAGGGGTAAAAACGTCAATTGACAATTCAATATTGTATTTAGCCAGAAATGATTTAAACTTATAAAAATCATAACAAATTATTGGTTCAGTAAAAAAATACAAATAGATATATTTTTGAAATCATAAAAATATGCCTAATTTATTGGGATAGGTTTCACGCCCATATTTGCAACCTACTGTAGGGTCGATTTCTAAAAAAAATATTTAATGCATATTATATTAATTGAATGCACATATATTGTGACTAGGTTGAGACAACCATGACCCTGAACTTAGGAGGTTTTATTGAATATCTAGGACTGATCATAAGGTATGTACATCCTCTATTTTATTTTGGGCATTATTTGACTAAATCCATATACATTTTAATGAGGCATCTCTTGAACTGTTATTTCTCTTGGAAATCTATTATTCTTGGACATTTATAATTCCTGATATGAATCTCTTTTACTGCTGTGATTATTAATTTGACATGATTATGGGTCTTTAGGCCCCTCCTGCCTTGCTTCCTTTTGGTTTGATATTGACTAAAATGATAGCATTGCCACTCTATTATAGCATGCTACGTGTTTGACTAGATTATCTAGAATAGTGGTATTTATGTACAACCATACTTATATAGGGTGTGCGTATTCCGCCCGGGGTGTGCATTTCCACCCTTATTTTCTTTTAGGCCATGAACCTATGGTGTTATGGCCCTGTTTTAGGTATATTTAGTCTACATTGTTATGCATGCAAATATTCGTTGTTTTAATATGAATCTGTGAATGATTGTTATGGCAATACACTCTTTTATTATCATGTTTGTAATCTGAAATTTTATATGCCTCATTTCTTTTGTTACTTTTCTCTTGAACATACCTAGTTGCAATCAGCCCCCTTTTCTTGTAGGGACACCTCTTTTTGTACTTTTAACCCTATATAATGCCCAAAATGTTTTATATATGTACATACTCAGCATTTGTTGACCTTTTTGTTGTTTCCTATGTTCTGGGTGATGTTCCCTTCCACCCAGGTTTAGGTACATTGGAAGACAAGAGCTCAAAAAGATCGCTAACATGATATGAAATTAAGGATAGCTTGGAATGGTTGGGCTACCCTCTGCTACTGGCTTTAGTTGTACTTAGTTCAAGTTTTTGTAAAATCACCTATTACGGTGAGGAACAATTGTATAAATGAATTATGAAGTGACTTTGTAATAGTTTTGTTTCCGCTGCTATATTATTACATGGCTCTTGTATTATATCATTTGGGTGGATCCCCTTCTGGGTCCCACTCTTTACATGAGGCATGCTGTCTATCTTCTGAAAGGTAGTGCTGGTCATTGGTGGACCAGCGAGGAAGGCAAGAGACCCGATGTTGAAGTCGGATGGGATGAATTCTGACGTGAGTTTGTTGCTAGATACTTTCCTAAGACGTATCTAGATGAGAAGATCTCTCAATTTGAGAGGTTGAGGCAAGGACAGATGAACATTAGAGAATATGAAGCTAGGTTCATGGAGCTGTTGCAGTTCTATCTGCACATGGCTGCCACTGATGAGGAGAGGATTCAGCGTTTCGAGAAGGGGTTGAACGCTGAATTGACCACTCCTGTGTCTGCTCTGGAGAATAGGGAAAGATTTGCCACTTTTGTGGAGTCTGTAAGGAGGATTGAAAGGTCTGTGATCGAGAAATGACAGACTAGTAATAAGAAAGTATATCCTTAGTTTTAAGGACCCCTGTCTGAGAGTTTCAAGAAGCCGAGATTCTCTGCACCACCACCACCAAAGTTTAATTCCCCGACGCAGTAGATGTCGAGTAGGGGTAGGGGTCGTAGTTTTACTCTAAGTAGAGCCCCCAATACATCATCAACATCGGTGATAGGACCACCCAAGTAGAGTTTGGGAAACTACAACTGCTACCAGTGTGGGAGGTCAGGACACTTGAAGAGAGATTGTCCTAAAAAAGTTAAAACTGTGACCCAACCCCAGAGACAGAGTCAGCAAAGCTCACAGAGGAGACAGTTCAGTAACACCGCTAGAGGACGTGGACAAGCATCCCAAGATGGATCATCGACACCAAACAACCAAGCATAGGGTCAACAACAACCAACGGCTAGATTCTATGCCATGAATCAGCATGAAGCAGTAGTCAACCCTCGGGTTGTGACAAGTCAGATGGAACTATTTTATTCTGATATGTCTTCATCCTGCTTTGTATCTGTGTTAATTTATCCGGGTGCTACACATTCCTTTATCACTCGAGAAGTGATTTATGACTGCAACATGACTGTCAGTCATAGAGCAGACAATTTAATGCTAGAAACCCCTTTGACGGGATCTGCAGTGTTGCGGGAGGTGTGTTCTCTCTGCAATCTTTTCTTTTCTAAACATCACATTCAAGTGGATCTTATACCACTTGAGATGTAGGGTTTTGATATAATTCTTAGAATGGACACCTTAGAGAAGTATAATGTTGTCTTGGATTGTAGTTCCAAACATGCGGTGTTCACGGACAATGGTGACACATGGATCCTTCCGAGAGATAGAAAGATTCTTCCAACTTGTCTTGTGTCAACTATGGTAGCTGAGAAGTTAATGAGACAGGGATGCTTTGCATTCTTGGCTCATGTGGCAGATACCATAATGGAGATCCCTCATCCTTCTAAAGTTCCGGTTGTCAGGGAATTTGAAGATGTATTTCCTGAAGAACTTCCAGGAGTACCTCCGCCCTGAGAGATTGATTTTGAAATTAATTTAATTCTGGGAACGCAACCAATAGCACAAATGCCGTATAGAATAGCACATGCTGAGATGGCAGAGCTCAAGAAACAACTGCAAGTGTTGCTTGAGAAGGGTTTTATCCGACCGAGTACTTCACCATGGGGTGCTCTCATTCTTTTTGTTAAAAAGAAAGATGGGTCTATGCGATTATGCATTGACTAAAGACAGTTAAACAAAGTCACCATAAAGAACAAATATCCTTTGCCAAAGATTGATGACCTGTTTGATCAGCTGCGTGGTGCAACTATCTTTTCTAAGATAGATTTGAGGTCGGGATACCATCAATTGCGTATTAAGGAGGGTGACATATCTAAGTCTACCTTTAGGACAAGATATGGTCACTATGAGTTCACAGTTATGTCGTTTGGACTAACTAATGCACCAACTACATTCATGGAACTCATGAACAGAATCTTCAGAACTTTTCTTGATCAATGTGTAGTCGTCTTCATAGATGACATCTTGGTCTACAGTAGAGATGCTCAACAGAATGAGCAGCACCTCCGTCAGGCTTTGACTTTGCTAAGAGAGCATAGGCTATATGCTAAGTTTAGCAAGTGTGAGTTTTGGATACCAGAAGTTTCTTTTCTAGGACACGTTATATCTGCTTCAGGTATTCGTGTTGATCCTAAGAAGGTAGAATCTGTCCTACAATGGGAACAACCAAAGACACCGACGGAGATTCGTAGTTTTCTTAGACTAGCAGGCTATTACAGGAGGTTCATCAAGAACTTTAGCTCTTTAGCTTTACCCCTGACCAAGTTGACCAGGAAAGAGGTTACTTTTGTCTGGAATGACAAGTGCCAACAATCTTTCCAGTTGTTGAAGGAAAGGCTAACAAGTGCACCTGTGCTAGTGTTATCTGAGCAAGGGAAGGGGTAAATAGTTTTTTGCGATGCATCCAAGAATGGATTTGGATGTGTGTTGATGCAGGATAAACAAGTGATTTCTTTTGCTTCTCGACAAATTAAGAAACACGAGGAGAATTATCCGACACACGATCTAGAACTAGCTGCTGTGGTCCATGCCTTTAAGATCTGGAGACATTATCTCTATGGAGAAACATTACAGATTTTCACAGACCATAAAAACCTAAAGTATATTTTCTCACAGCATGAGTTGAACATGAGACAGCGCTGCTGGATGGAATTAATCAAGGACTATGACTGTACGATTGATTATCATCCAGGGAAGGCTAATGTGGTAGATGATGCACTAAGTAGGAAATCAGCGACACCAGCCTTAGATGAAGCACAGTTAAATTCCTTGGTGTGCTCTAAGAGAGATATGTTTATCTCCTTGAGGCAAAATAATGCACAACTTAAAGTATCATTGTTAGCCGAGATGTTAGCTGAAATACAAGTGAAACCTACTCTGAGACAACAGATTAAAGAAGCACAACAAGTTGATACTGTGATTCAGCAGATCAGGTCTGAATATGGAAGTGAGAAACGAGATGGCTTCCATGATTCAGATGATCAGGTAGTCTGTTACCATGGTAGGATGGTAGTACCTGATGTTGATAACTTAAGAAAGTTAGTTCTGGAAGAAGCTCATTCTTCAATGTATGCTATGCATCTAGGGAGCACCAAGATGTATCATAACTTAAAAGATATGTATTGGTGGCCTAGATTGAAGAAAGATGTTGCTGAGTTTGTTATACGGTATCCGGTGTGTCAGCAGGTTAAAGCCGAATATCATAAGCCCACAGGAATAATGCAACATCTACCTATACTACAGTGGAAATGGGATCATGTAACCATGGACTTTGTGGTTGGTTTGCCTAGAACAGCCAAAAGTCATGATTCCATTTGGGTGATAGTTGATAGGTTGACTAAGACAACACATTTCTTACCTGTCAAAACAACCTACACTGTTGAGAAGATTGCACAGATATACATAGATGAAATAGTACGGTTGTATGGGGTTCCAACTACTATCATTTCTGATAGAGGTCCCCAGTTTATGAGTCATTTTTGGGAACGACTGCATAAATCTTTGGGTACGCAGTTAAGGTTTAGTATAGCCTTTCACCCATAGACAGATGGATAGTCTAAGAGGACCATACAAACCTTGGAGGACTTTCTTAGGGCATGTGTCTTTCAGTTTGTAGGGAGTTGGGATCTACACCTGAGCTTGATAGAATTTGCTTATAATAATAGCTATCAACACAGTATTAATATGGCACCATATGAGGCATTATATGGTAGACGTTGTAGATCTCTCTTATGTTGGTATGAAACCGGGGAATATCAACTTTTGGGTCCTGAGCTAGTACATCAAACAACTGAGAAGATTAAAGTCATACAACCAAAGTTGAAAGCTTCCCATGATAGACAAAAATCTTATACTGAAAAACGTCATAGACCCTTAGAATTCCAAGTTGGAGACAGAGTATACCTCAAGGTTTCACCTTGGAAAGGTATCCTGAGATTTGGAAAGAAGGGGAAGTTAGCTCCTAGATTTATGGGTATCCGATCATTGAAAGGATGGGAAGGGTAGCCTATAAGCTGGAGTTACCACCTGAGTTGCATAGATTGCACCCAGTGTTTCATATCTCTATGTTGAGGAAGTGTCATCCTGACACAGAGTTAGTTCTTCAACCTGTGGAGGTAGAACTAAATGATGATATATCTTATGTTGAAGGACCTGTGTTGGTTCTTGACAGAAGAATTAAAAAGTTGAAAAAGAAAGACATTAGTCTTGTAAAAGTTCTCTGGCATCACCGTGGCATTGAAGAAGCTACGTGGGATCTAGAGGAAGAGATGAGGAGGAAATATCCTACTCTTTTCTCTTGATGTTTTGTTGATGATTTCGGGGACGAAATCCTTGTAAGGGGTGGATAATTTGTAACATCCCTGACCTGGGTTATGCTTTAAACCTAGGTGTTTTGCTTAAGAAAGATAATTATACGCTTGATATTATCTTTTGAAAAGTAATTAATGCTCAAGAGGAACTTATATTTCATTTTAGTCCTTTTTGAATAATATTGAAAGTAATGTTTTACTTGTTTTGGACTGAAGTGCAATTTACCCAAGTTGAGGGGTTAATTTGCAAATGTTACATGATAATATGTTCCTCATGTGTTGAAGCATCATGAGAATGAATATGATATAGAGGTATGGCTAGTGAAAGCCTGAGTACCAAGAAAGAGCTGATAAAGCAATGTGTGTGCATTAAACCTAGTTTTGGTGTAATGTGCAATTTACCCAAAAACCAGGGTTCAATATGCAATTTACCACTTCAATAAGGTCCTTAATATTCTTGGCATCTTTTAGAGGCAAGAAAATGAGAGGGGCATCTCATTTGAGCTACTTTGGAGGAGAGAGAATCTTGATATTAAAATAATCAAGATTTAATTATAAATGGAACTTTACTTCAAATTAATGCAAGAATAAATAAAATAATTAAAAGGCCTTCAACCAAAAACGATATGGTTGGTTTTGTTCAAGTGTGAACACCTTTGTGCCTTTGCTAGGCCACGAAATATCTAACTTGAGTGGAGAGTCCACTCACCTTAAGTTAATGGAAAGTAATATCCACTAAAAATGGGATATTAATATAATATGATTAAGGTGCTTAGTTTCTTTTTTCTTAATTCATGGATAATGGAAGGGAATTTGGAGATAAGGAATATATCTTTGTATTCATGGAATTGAGGAGGAAGAGGTGGCACAATTTTTGGAATTAAAGGATTTTTATAAGGCATTTTCTCTCTCATTGATTTTCTTATAAAAGCACCCTTTACCACTCAAACCAAGGACTTTTTCGAATCCACTTCTTTCCTTTGCTTGCAAAAACGATCAAGGGATCTAGGGACATCAGGAAGACTACCCTTAACCTATTGCTAAGCTTCTTGACCTTCGTTCATCTTGATTTCATGGTGGAAATCACAAATCAATGCATGATTCCTTCATATCTCGATCCCATCTTCACTTCTAACCATTCCTTTTCACCCAAAAGCTTGAGGAACGATCCTTGTGGTTAGATAAAGCTTCTTACACCATTATTGACATGAAGATCCAAGCTTTGAATCTCAATTGAAGGCGGGTTATATAACTTGAACCCCTATTCATTGTTATTGATTTCAATTTCTCAATCAACTATGTTTAATTGCTCTTCTTTCAATTTTTTTTGATTAGTTGATGCAATTACCATGATAATGGCAGTAGTTTTCGATGTTCTAAGGCTTGATGATGATAACATCATCTTAGGATCACTTTCCAACAGATTTGAGTTGCAAACGGTTTTAAGGTTTTGGTCCAAATAGTTTCACTAAACCGTTTGGAGACCAAACAGTTTCCAAACCGTTTGGAGGCTTGGACCCCAAACCGTTTATAGGAGTTGACCATTTGTAAGGGTTGACCATTTGAGGTCATACCCTAGAAAATGTTGGATGATGATCCAAGGGTTCCAATTGATTAAGTCAATATATAGACAATCCTCCAAGTGGGAACCCTAATCGGCTAAGTGCTGAATTTGTAATTGATTAAGTTGATGTTTTGGGTTGATTAGCCCAAACGGTCTCAAGACCATTTGGAGGTCACCCCAAACGGTCTCAATACCGTTTGGAGGTCAACCAAGACCGTTTTGAGGTCTAGGGTTGAATATGGTTGAGTAATTGAAGAGTTAGAAATATCAAATCAAAGTATAATCAATAGTTATATTGATGATCAATCCAATGATGCAAACCCTAATTGGATTTCACAAATTTTAATGAATTATGAGGCAAACGGTCTCAAGACCATTTGGAGGTCATCCAAACGACCTCAAGACCGTTTGAGGTCAGGTCACTTTATAATTTGATGGTGATTCATTGGTTTCAATTGGATTAGTTCCACAATGTTAAGCATTGATGGTTCCTCAATTCCAAAACCCTAATTGAAGGAGTCTTGATTATAAACCCTAGTTTAATTGGGTTTAAAACCCTAATTGAAGGAGTCTTGATTATAAACCATAGTTTAATTGGGTTTAAAACCCTAATTGATGGTCTAATTGAGGGGTGATTCTATGGTTCAATTGATAAATGAACCAAGTATTCAATTGAAAGGCAGTTCATGGATTGAAACCTTGAAATGATTAAGTATGGAAACACCTTTTTGGTCCATTCAATTTTGAGAGGGTTTGGACCAAACAGTCTCAAGACCGTTTGAGTCCAAATGGTCTCAAGACCATTTGGGACCAAACGGTCTCAATACTGTTTGGGACCAAACGATCCCAAACCGTTTGGAGACCCAATCTCATTCAGTTTCAACACTTTTTAGCTCATTCACTTTCAAGGCAATGTTTGCTTAAACGGTTTCAAGGGCAATATGCCCACACGGTTTCAAACCATTTGAACTTTGAAAGTCCAAGACCATTTAAGGTCTAAGTAGGCAAGACCGTTTGAGAATTAAAATGGTTAATCCATTTCGATATCTTTTGTAATTGAAGATTCAATTGGTCAATTCATTTGAATACTCATGTGATGAAAGGATCAATTGATCAAATCTTCTAGACATCCTAGAAGAGGATGAGAGAGAGATTTATACATGCAAGATAATCATGTTGCAATCAAGCCTAACACATTCAAAGTAAGTGTGATATACAATTAGGGTATGATCCTTGGTAAAGAGATCATGAAACCCTAATTGAGTTAATTGATGAACTCAAACCCTAAATTAGGGCAATTCTGAATGAAACCCTAATCTAGGAAGATAATGTGATATGAATTTAGGGTAATGACATGAGTAGCCCTAATTCATGGTATTTTGATGTAAAACCCTAATTCGGATGAATAGTAAACCCTAATTGTGGGTTATTGAACATAAACCATAAATCTAGGGAGATGTGATGTGAATAGTAAACCCTAATTCAAAATAGGGTGAAGGTGTGTGAAACCCTAATTCTGGTTTATGCTATTTAGCATGAAACCTTAATCCTGGACAATGAAATGATGAATCATTGGTCCTAATTGAACAAAGGGGATGAGTACCTTGTTTGAAATGAAATGGGAAACCCTAAACCTGGTAAGGGAATAGTGGTGTTCCTCTAGAATAGCATGGAACTAAAACATGATTGTTATATCTGTTATCATATGTGCTAACCATGCAGGTATCCTGAAATAATGAACATAGCCAAGTATTATCTATGATGCTTTATTTATTTTATTTATTGGGTCTTGTGTGCCATAATATGCCTTGTTGCTTAGTAAGAGGTAACAAGAGAGTTAATGGGCCTTAAGTGCCAGATAAGATGCTTGTATAGCAAGTGTCATGTGTACCTTGGTCAAATGACCTGAAGGTGATGGTTACCTGAAAAAGGGTAATAATGCTCAATGATGAGCTAAGGGTTTGAATACCCATAACCATATGTTTATGGCATTGAGTTTGAAATGAGGGATTGAGATCCCAATGTATTTTAAAGACTGAGAAGTAACTGATGAAAACATTACATGTTTCTTTATAGCATTTGTCCTAATAAGTTATGTTTGAAAACTTGACTGATGCTAAAAGAATATGATAATATACTTAATTAATCAAGTGAAAGCTATTCATGTAGTGCTCTGACCATAGATCCATCATCGTCAGTAGCTAGTGATGGTGAAACATGTTTTCTTACGAGATCTCCCGGAGTTCACATATTCTTGAATATGTGGGGGTCGATGGGCGAAAATATCCTTACGTCCTAATGAGGGAATTGATGGAAGGTAAACAGTAAACCTCTCAATCCTTCATTGTATGTTCCGGGATGGATGTATCACTAATCTCCCGATGATGTTAATGCCGGATCGATAGAGGTAAACATGAAATCTCTTGATCACGAAGAGAGTGCAGCCACCATTGTAGCTCTATAGCGAGTTGCCACTATACCCTGGCAAGCTATGTAAGCAGAGACACAAGATGTCCTGCATGTAATCTCACACTGTCCGAGATGTGGGAAGTCATGGAAGCTGGCTCTTCCATTGATTTTGTATGGTACCGATTTTGACTTCACAGTGATCGGTTGGAGTATGAGCGGTATACCTCATCTCCTCAGAGCTTGAAGAATGTTTGTAAAATATAATCAGCCGTGTAGCATATTTGCATAAGATTGAAATACGAGAACCACTAGTTGATGTTATCCTGCTTAGTATGACTGTGATACATAAATGTTACTTATATTCTTCAATTCCATATTGAATAAGAGACATGTTGCCTTGTCAAGTTATAACTGAAATACTTGAATAGGAATGTTTCTCTAATCTGCATAGATACTAATTTTCCTGCCAATGAAATATATTATCCCACTGCTTAGTTTATTTCTATTAAATTGCCATAATAATGTTTACGACAGAGCGTTATATCTCTCGCTGGGGCAATTGTATAATTGTCTCACCCCCGTGGGATTCAACATTTTTAGGTAGACACAGACAAAGAGGCAGAACCTTTGTAGTAGAGGAAGAGCAGCAACAACAACAACAAGGACAACAGTAATATCCCAGGTGGGGATACTAGTTGTCAGGCTTTGTACATAAAGTCCTATGTGTCGTCTCTGTACTCTCAGGTCCTAGGAGTCAGTAGATAGTGTTTTATAATCAATCTGAGATTTTGGTTCGATGCATCGAGGTTTATGTTACTTGTGTTGTTTAGCAAAGTAATGATGTCTATACACTCCTCGAGAAGAGATGATACAATTAATGTACAATGTGGACCAGTCTGTAAATATACTACTATGGTTTTTGTTTTAAAGAATCTCTGGTAATGGATCTTTTTATAAAAGGTTTTAATTTTTAGTGATTTTCAGTAATTCCGCTGCTAACGATCGCTTCCGCATTAGTTAATCATGTTAGATGAGTTAATAACATTTTGCTCAAATGGTGTATCACACATAGAGATACCAAAGTCAAGAATAAGTAAGAAAGAGACACAATGTAGTATGAGCTTTTTTCTAGAATAATAAAATAATAGACTTAAGGACCCTAAACACCGTAGAACCCCTATGTGAGGTCTACGCCTTAGGGGTGAAACAACCTAACCCTGGTAGTGTCCAGTATACAGGGGTCAGAACGTGCTATCAGGTGGAACAGGGGACGAAGCCCTAGTGGAAGTCTCCTTAATTTACAAAATGTAGTGTCCAACATCAACCAGAGACATGATCCTAGTGGCACTAGAGTACAGAAAAGCCATGTAGTGTCCAACATCAACCAAAGACAGGTTCCTGGTGGCACTAGAGTAATGGGTGTCTTGACTCTCTGCTCGTGTGCTCAGGTTAGAGGAGGAGTCTAGTTTACGACACAATAGGAGTGTCGAGGCCAAAGAGACAATTTTCCTGTAGTAGACCAGGACAACAGTCAGACTTAGCTATCCCGAGGTGTGAGCTAAGTCTTGTATGGTGGGATCGTAGTTCACTATGAGTCTTCATATGTAGAGTACACTGCATATGATCAGGGAATAAGATAAAATATGTTCATATAGGTTCATAGAGTTTTTATAAGTTAAAGAGTTAAGAAAGATCTGAGTTAGTTTCACAACAGTTGTCCTTTAAATGAAATTTTAGTATTTTATATTAATTAATTGTATCTACATTTTTGCATCAATTGTTATCATAATGAAATATTGACATCTTCTGCTGTTTAAATTATATTGCTTAGACCTGCTCAATATAGTATTATCTTGTATTTTATTCCAATTAATAAACATAAAATGAGTTATCTGCGATGGTTGGGTGAAATTCTATTCACTGAGCTAGCAGCTCACCAACCTACTGAAACATTTTTCAGGTCAGCGTCAGCACGAGGAAGCTGAAGAATCGTATCACCCAAACTCTTAGAAGGTAGTGTTTAGTTAGGTTTAGAGGTCTCTTGGTCCTTTCCCCTCAGTCCTTGGGCATGTGGTATGGTAGAGATAGAGAATGAAATGTAATATGTAGTTAGTTTTCAATTAACTGTTGCACTTTATATTCCACAAGTAATATGTATTATGTTGATTAAATTCTGAGGTATCTTTTAAGATTAAGAAACAGTAAGTTTGCTTCTACAGTTTAGTAAGATTTTAGTTTATTTCAAGTTATAAGATATTTCTTTAAGTTAATTCTAAGTGATTAAGAAAAGAAAAAGTTAAGGGCTAAGACTGGTTTACCGAGGGTGACTCCCCGGTCTTCGAGGTCATTAGAAATGGCTCGGGGATCGGGGCATCACAGTAACTGTTGTAACAATAATAAACAAAATTTAGGTTTTATTTTTAACTTTTCCCTTCTTATTTTTTGTTTCTCAAAAGACTTCTCAAACCTTCTTTCCATTTTCATGCAAGTCAATGTTCTCAATTGATTACATGCAAAAATGTTTGAAGCTAGTGAAGCCTTTTAGATGACTAATTCTCGCAGTTTGGAACATTCAACCATAACTCCATCAGAAAATTCTCTCAGACCAAACACTATTTACATCCTTAAAGAGCATTACTTGCAAGAAGAAATTAAGGTCAATAATGTAAGTAAATTATCTCTATTGATTCGTTTTTGAAATAAACACTAATAGTTACATGTCTTTTTGGACGGGATGCATGAAAAAATGAATAAATTAAAAATTGATTAGGAGTTTTATGAAACAATGTGTTTTCTTATAGTTTACTTTGACATGCATATTAGGCTAGAGCCACATTTTTTGCAACAAGTGATAGGATTGTCTGATCTACACAATGATAAGTTTGTAAGATCATCCCTTATAGCTGCTATCACCTATAATCCTTTGTTTCACATAGGAAAACCTTGTGAATACATAAATATCTCTAATTGAAAAGATGTAATGATACGAATAGGTGTTGTCTACAAATGTTAAGGTGCATGTTCCTAGGCATACCTAGGTAGTCACCCATGTGTCAAGGCACCCCAAGCATATTAATGGATGTTAAAACTAAATTTGGACCTTTAGGTGGGTTTGTCTCACTCCCTATTTTTAAAATATTGTTGCTATACAAACCATGTTTTCTTGAAAATTTTGGTTTTTATGTTTTCTAAGTTATTCTTCTCTATTGAAATTTCTTTTGCTCTAAAAGTTGATCAATGGTGGTTTCTTTTCTATATATTTAGCTTACCCTGCTAGTAGTTCTGTATAGAAATAAGCTTTAATAAATGTGCAATAACATATGGTGGATAGTATGATGGGTGCAAAATCCAATAAGCATCCTTCTCAAAATTGTCACATATTAGATCAACATTACAAAAAATAAACCCCATTAATGTACAGTTGGAAGTGGATGTTGCTACATAATATATATGAAATTATCTATATATAATAATAATTACAATTACATGCCAGTAGGGGGTTTCCATGCCCAAAACCATCTTCATGTCCTATATTTTCTAAAATTTCCATGTCATGCATCTGCATCCATGTTCATGACTGGAAATATATCATTGCTAATTTCATATTTTCTAAGTTATACTCCTCTATTGCATTTTTTAAACTTTAAAAGCTGATCAATGGTGGTTTCTTTTCTATCTTTTTAGATTTCCATGCTAGTAGTTTTTATCTTTCCCTACTAGTAAATCTGTATATAACCAAGTTTTTTTATAGATGTGCAATAACATATGGTGACTAATATGATGGGTGCATAATTGAATTAGCATCCTTCTCAAAATTGTCATGTTTTAGCTCAAAATTACTTAGAAGTAGGTATGCTACATAATATATATGAATACTCATATATAATAATAATAATTACAAATACATTGGGAAGTAGGGAGTTTGCCACGCCCAAAACCATCTTGACGTCCTATATTTTTTGAAATTTCCATGCCATGTGTCCGCATCCATGCTCAGGACTCGAAATGTACCTCCTACCATTAGGGGGTGGGGGGCTTGGATACACTTGAGTATACCGTTGATGTTATTTACTCTAGTTTTGTCACAATCTAGAAAATTCAAAGAGTTGATCTTATTAAATATCATATGAACGGTTTACATAAAAAATAGAACTCATCATGGATTTTTCTTTCTCAGCCAGCTCTTCCATGGGTCATATTCTCATCTAGATGTAAAGATTCAAAATCTTATCAAGATTTATATATATGTATGCATGTGTGTGTGTGCATGTGTCTGTCACTGTGTGTGTGGAGATTCAGGCTACCGTTTTAAAGGCACAACATGACATGTCATTCATGGTGTAGTGTCACCTTTACAAGTATGTTGTCCATGAGTGAGTTCTTATTTTCTAATTTTCTTAAATTAGGTAGGTGAGAGCATATATATTAGTTCTTGTTATGGAGGAGTTGACAAAGAATGCTTAGGATGATATTCCTTGGTGTATGTTATTTGCTGATGATATTGTATTGATTGATGAAACTAAAGGTGGATTGAATGATAAAGTTGAACTTTGGAGAAAATCATTCGAATAAAATGGATTGATGATTAGTACGAAAAAAACTGAGTATATTCCTTGTAATTTTAGTCAATCTCACAACGTGAATGGTGGAACCAAGTTGGATGGAGTAGTTATACCAAAATGTGATAAATTTTATTACTTGGGTTATATTATTCAAATAGATGGGGATGCCCAAAATGACATTTGTCACATGATCACTTCATGATGGTTGAAATGGAGGAGTGCAAATGGATTATTATGTGACCGAAAGATCCCTCTCAGATTATAAAGCAAGTTTTATATAACAACTATACGACCAACCATGCTTTATGGGAGTGAATGTTGGGTGGCGAAGAAACAAGGTCTTAACAATATGAACGTGGATGAAATGCATCCATTGAGATGGATGTGTGGGAAGACAAGAAAAGATCGCTTGAGAAATGACTATATCATGAATAAACTGGGGGTGGCGAGCATTGAGGACAAATTGCACGAGGATCGACTTAGATGGTATGCACATGTGCAATATAAATTGACTAATGCACCTATATGAAGAAATGCTATTGAGTCAAACATAATTAATAGAAGAAGTGGAATACCTAAATTAACATGGGAAAAGCTTATAAAGAGAGATTTTGAACCTACATCTAGATCAGAATATGACCCATGACAGAGCTGAATGGAAACGAAGGATCGATATAGCTGACCCCAACATAGTTGGGACTAAGGCTTAGATGATGGTGATGATGATGAGGTAGGTGAGAGAATCCTAATATATTCATTTTGTGCCTTATAGAAAACACAGTTGCAAAATATCTACAAGCTATGTGATTTTCCTATGAGAGGATTAAATGAGATCGGGTCATGCAAATAGGTGTCTGATTAAAGATGCACAGTAGATAAGTTAAAAGCCCTCCCCGTATAGGCTTTACGGTTTTAAACTTGTTGATCTTTCTAAAGTGAGAGTAGCAGAAATGCATTGGTCAACTATTCTAAAAAGCAATATGCTTGATTCTATTATGCATTTAACTCTAATGTAGGCAACATCATGCTATTGCGGGTTCTAATGGATTGTTGTTGTAGATAAATCTTCCTCTGCTCTTTTTATTAATTTCAAATAAGATGCCTTCTTCTGCTTCATGAGATTTAATGAATGTCTCATTTACAGTGTCAAGTTTTGTACATTTAGCTTCAATGGTATTGGTGGAATATTAATTGTATCTATTTACCTTCATGTTTATATAATAACAACACATATCATAAGATTTTGAAATCAAGATTTGTTTCAGATACAATTTTCAAGTGCATTAGTATGTGTGTGTTTTACTAATAATCATTATTTGGAAAATTGGTCCACACGGCTGCATATACTCCTACTTATGCCTATTTGATTACCCTAACGCACCGCATATTGCTAATTCGTCCACTAAGTGACTTTGGCCCACATATACTCCCACTTGGCCGATTAAACTCTGCTTTATGAAAATCCCACAACATATATCCATACATTACATGCATACATCCATACCAAACACATTTCAGTATACATTAAAAATTAAAATATGTAGTCATTTATATATATACACACATTGTAATATATACTACAATTTCCACACAAATATGCGCATTATATGAATACCATTTGACATATTCATATGTATACATACATATATAATATACCTACATGTACAAACACATATTTTACATGTGTATACATTTTGATTTATTCATATTTATACACATGCTCTACACATATTATTACATTTTTATATATACATTTTAATATTTGTACATATATTACAAATATATTCCATATATAGACATATATATACATGTATAAGCTTATCACACATGTGTATTTGAAATCATGTTACAACTTTCTCTAGCTAGTCATATTTATGCTCAACATTTGAAAAATGGTTTTAAACCTTTTTTCAATGATAACTGAAAATGATAGACAATTCTTTGAAAATGTGAGAAAAAATAGTAGAATATATATGTAATATCACTCAAATAAGGAAAACATGCTCGGGCAAACTTTTAAAAACGTTAGAAGAAAATAGATGGATGCGGTTTATTTCACTCAAATTAGGAAACCATGTACATAATCTAGGATAATATTTTTTAACAAGTTTCATCTTGTTGTGAGAGAAGCTTACCAAGAAATATATTTTCTATTATGTCAAGGGGCTGACATTAGAGACAACTTTGTATTACTAGATCCAGAGGCGGCTGTAGAGACTGGTAGCCTGACATGCACAGTATACCAGAATCCCAAAAGTTATTATAGATAGGATATTTTGAAGAGGCATGCATGCCTATAAAACTAAGGCATGTTCTATTTTTTCACCCTCGATCCCTCTCTTACTCTCCTACAAACTCAGTAATAGACTAGAAATTTGTATGTATACTGTAAGTTCAACACTTCCCATTATTAGGTAGACTAGAATATGTTGTTAAATGGTCTTCTGCTACACTGAAAGGTTGCATATATTTTGGTAAAAGAAACCATACTCTTCTTTGGGTTGATGGGAATGTTTTTATTTATTATAATATATTCTATTTTTAGATCAAAGATTGTAGATTTTTCGATAAAAGAAACTGTCCTTTACAATAAAGCTCTAGATACTCATAGATGCCGCTGAACAAACTCTTTATAATACTCTGAAGACTTGAGGTGACAAACTTTGAGGTATCCTCCATTGTTTGCAACTCGCAAGAGCTCCCTCTCCACCTCCAGCTGCGTGATATATTGATGTAATAAATTCAAGATTCAACAATTGTGGATGTGATTTACCCCTTCAACCCCTTTGCCTTCCTGTTTATATAAACAATTGATGCAATGCTAATAATATGATGTTTCCTGTTTCTGAAGGAAGCCCAATTTTGGTCCAGTGAATGTTACTTTATTAGATCCCAATATCCATGCATATGTTTCTAACTGGAACATTGACCTTCTTACCATTTCCGAGTGCTTATATATTATAAAAGAAATTACAAAACTCAGTCTGATTACTACTCGTCAGTCATGCATCTATGATTTTAGTAATACGAGTGTCGACCCCGTGCAGATCTGTGACAACATCAGAGGCTTGCATGTCAAAAATGCATATTTTCTAGAAGATAAGTGATTTTATCTATGTTAGAACCATAGTCTCACCAAATTCATGCATTTTAATTAAAATCTGGTTCCATATTGAGTCAGGTCAGTAAAGCATGTCTTGATTGATGATGGTACTTCATTTTGCACTATATTATACTTGAATTCTTTTACTCATTTTTTATTTGTTTTGTTTTGTTTTGTTTTGTTAGCTCACATGAAAATGGATAAGTAACTGAAATTAAAGTTGGAAAGTTGGTAATATGGTAAAGTCATCTCAGGACACACATACATTGAATTATAGGCACTCTCTAAGGACCAACAAGGACCGACTCAAGTGGTCAAGAACAGTGTTTCCTAATAGAGGGACCCGAGTTCGAATCCCAATAGCTGCCTTGGTTTATCATCCTCTCGGACGTTTCACTTCTGTCACAGGCATGGAAGTGGGGGAGTGAATGTCTCTCTTAATCCCATAGGTCCTCTCTAAGGGGACGTTTGGCTTCCACTATCTAAAGTATTGGTATTTAGTACAGTAGCAATGAGTCAGTTTAATAGTTCAAACTTCAAATGTCGTTCAAATTTCATATGATATATGTATCATTAAACCAGTCAACCTTCTAAAGCATGCCATGCATGACTAAATTTAGAAAGGACATTGTTAGAGTGATATGAAAAATTCATTATTTGTTTATTTTTTAGCTTCATGTAGAAAATTCATTATTTGTTTATTTTCTAGCTTCATGTAATATTAGTATCCTACATACACTGCACTTATAATTTTTCCTTTTTACTATCTTAATATAAGGGGTTGCTCTGCTTTATGGTTAAGTGCTCCAATTAATTACGTAACGTAACATGGTACCAAAGGGATCTCCTCCATAGTAGCGGTGGCTGTGTCAACGTCTAGAGAAAGCGGCTGCGTCAATGTCTAGAGGAAGCGGTGCTTCCTATGATTTGAGCTGACATCCTAACCGGCAGCTGGTCTCAGTGGCCATGCTTTGTACCGCAGCCAACGATAGCGGCCAGGCCTAGCGCAGGCTAGCCAGGACAATCAAGCCCAGTGGTGACTAGGCACATGCAATCGACCTTACACGTCGAGACTTCTGCCTTGTTGCCGAAAAGGCTATAGCATAGTGAGGAAAGTCGAGGGAGTCTCTCTCCTACAACTCCAGTTCCGAAAAGAGGCCTTCCCTCTCATGTCTTCCTCACCACACACTTTCCCTATATGTGGTAGAGTGCTTATGTGATTAGGGGACTGGTGATGCATCGTTTTTGCATCATATGATTATCCTTGTAACAATGCTTATTACCGTCCTTGGTTCTCTGTGACGACGCTTATTCCCATCATTATTTTGTGACAAGTGCTTATATCTGTCCCTACTACTTTACTGATCTTGCTTATTGGGCCGCCTATACAATGGAGAAGAAGACTGAAGTAAACACTACATTCATCTACAATGATCAGTCTCAAATCACCACCGTCAAGATCAATACATAAAATTACTTGTTGTGAATGAACACGAGGTATATAGTTCTGGAGTCAAATATTGAAGTCCTGCACAAACAAATTCCTCTTATGTTGAATGGAGGAAGAACAATGAACCGGTGAAATTTTGATTGTGGAATAGTATGGTTTCATCTATTGCTACAAGGTTCATGTTTTATTCTATAGCTAAAAAAGTGTGGAACGTTGTGAAGAAGCACTTCTTACATACAATGTTTTAAGAAAAGGCCGCACATGCCGCATAAGTGGCCTGCATGTACTTAACCGTTAATAAGGTCAATTAGTCGACGATTTTTATATGGACATTTGTTATCTCATCTCAAACTAAATTATATTTTATTAATAACATTCTCTTGATGTATTAATTTATTGTGTGTTTTGTACATGATTTGTATGCTTATTTAACATTTGTCATTCTTGGATCTCTAGGACATGCATTCATCTTTTTGTATGATTAAGTTAGTCTTCATTGTTATATACTTGTGTTAAACTATTTGATACATGTTGAATTGTAGTTTATGCTTTTAAATGATTCTAGAATGCATTCCAAATGGTGCTTTATTTTTCATCAAAACTTTATATTTGAATCTATCTCAATGTTTTAGGGCCCAAATATATAATTGTACAAACTAAATATGAGATTGTGTGATTATTTGATATATATAGTAATGAAATTTATTAAAAAAAGTAAAACCACATATACTTCCGCATATACTCTCGTATACAATATATGCTCTATAAAATGACCTCTCCGCATGCTTAATTCGTACCACTTTTCAAAACACTGCTCACATGAGACGAATACCCTTCACATGTATAAAGCCTATGACAAATTGTTTGTAGAAAGGTAGGTCAACAAATCTCTTGATGACTATTTATGCTCAATTCAATACATATCACAAGAATTGAGCTTCTATCGACCACTGAAGACAAATGAGCAAATGAAGGAACATGATGATCTAGTCACGACTCATTTTCTATCAGGTTTTGATCCTGTGTTCAATGCAGTGAGGAGTGTGATCCTTGCTACAGACAAACTCTCCAATCTTGAGGAGACCTATGCACAGATACAACATGCTTCATTTGAGCCCATTGACTATTCAGTTACTTCTAACATTCATGCCTGTCCTTGTTGATGTAGCAAAAGGAGGTGGATGTGGTTTTGGTCGCAGTAAAGGGACTTGCTTTAAATGTACTTTCTATGGGTGACTAGGACACAACGTAGATAGGTGTTACCAAAAACATGGGTGTCCATCTACTGTCATAGGCTCCTATGGTGCTACACAATATGTTGAGTCATATGATGTTACCACTACAAGAACACCATTTGATGCCACTTTGTCAAAGGAAGAATATGATCTTCTTATCCAGGTTGTCCAGGGCAGGATGTATCAACTCCACTATAGGAGGGGTTGCCCGACTGATTTTCATTGAGGTAATCATGCTACTTCATTCCTGACATCGCACACGCCACCTCCTTGGGTGGTGGTTGATTCTGGAGCTTCACAACACGTGACAGATATGAAGTCCTTGTTACAATCTTACAACACACATATACTACACTTTTCTATCACACTTGCTGACGGCTCAGTTAGACAAGTTTAGGCATATGGAGCTATTCGTCCATCTTCTACTTTTGCATTGACATATGCTCATTATGTTCTTGATTTTCCCTTCACTCTTATATAGCATGCCCGATGGGACCCCAACCCACAATCGCCTCATGTTAGAATTGGTTGAAATATCAAAAAATTGGTTGAAAAAGTCTCTAACACATACACTGAATATAGGCCCTCTCTAAGGGGCCGTTTGGCCACCATCATCCAATTTACTGCTATTTTGTACAACAACACCAAGTCAGCTTAATGGTTCAAATGTCATTCAACATTTCATCAGATATGTATCGTTAGACCATGACAACCTTCTAAAGCACGCCATGCGTGACTGAATTTAGAAAGGACGTGTTCAGGTACGTGGCCATGCCAACCGGCTGTCTAGACAATAGAAATTATCCGTTGGAGTCGCAGTCGCCCTAAGATTAAGTGATTCCTGGATACAAATACTGGAATGTACAAAACTGGAGCCGAACGGCCCCTAACTTTTATGTAAAAATCATATAGTAACATATTTTTTACATTGGGCTAAGATCCAACACCTCATGATTGTCCGGGTACCGCTTTTGGACTCATAATGCACTTAAAAAATATATCCTAGATTCGAACTTCAGCTTTACTTTCATGGTATTAACTAGGCCAGAATGTATTTTTAGCTTTCATGCCCTGGTTATTATTTCATAAATATATCGTTCATTCAAGCTTCGCCTCTACTTTTTAGAAGGGTAACTAGGTCAGGAGGTAGCTTTAGCTTAAGTCATATGAGCCTAGAAAGTACAATTTCAAACTTCATGTAATATTAGAACGTATGCATATCGTAGCATATGTTAATTATTTTCAATTTTATATCCTGAGTAGGACACATGAAGCACATTTTGTATTATCTATGGATCCCATAACTAATAACATATAAATTTTTATTAATGTCCGACAGTATATATGTATGCATGAGGTGCTTCCCTTCATCTCATTTAGGATTTAAGGTAAAACTGGATGCATGACATGTGAGAGTCTTGATAACAGAACAATGAGAGTAAAAAAGGTAGAGACGTATTCCAGAATTCAGAATTCCACATCTAACAAAATATCACTGTTGTCCTCCCGCCCCTAAAAATTTGCAGGAACATGTTGTTGTTGCCGTTATCCTAGTAAGAATCCTTTTGGATATGCATTCAACTATTACACAAGGCCGCCAAAGAGATGGCACCTAGATGGTAAAAGTACTGATGTAAGATTGAGAGGTCTCAGGTTCAAAACCCCCCAGCCACGGGATGAATGAATGACCAATTTTTTTAAAAAAACTATTACACAAGGCCGTTATAGCAATGCTTATATTGTTTTAGTTTTTTGATGCACCCATTGGGTTTCTATATATAAGCTGTAACAAGTGTACTTATAATTTTTTATTTTATTTTTGAGGGAACCACCCATGTAGACAACCACTTTGTGACCCTAGACAATGTAAAATCCTCAGTTCTTGCGCACTCGCGCACTCGGGAATTGGTTAATGCACACAATTAGATTAATGTTTGATTAATAGGAGTCAAACATGAACTACTACTTGCCGGCTATAATTGGTGTTTATGGTGTCTATATAATTGTCATTTATTGTGATTGAAGCTATATCCCGTGCAAATTTTTTTAATTGAAGATAAAATTGTAAGGTTGCATTTTTCAGTAGTAATATCACTTATAACAGATTTTTTTGAAGAGGTTGCTGATACAACTTGAACCTACTTAACCCGTCTTGGTGGGACCGGTAGTACAAGATTATATATAGTATTTACATATAGTTTTGACCAATTTCGCAACAAATCAAAGTTAATGAAGATATAAAACCTTTCAAAGTGGACACGTTACTTTAAGCCGTGCGTGCAAGACAACCCATATTGTGAGCTTTTTATTTGCTGTTGTCATAGCAAGTATTAACCACGAAGCTAAGGTTTTAATGCTTTCCACGAGATGCGAGCCTATAGGATCAAATTGTTGGGCAGTGCATTTATCCACAGCCCAAGTGGGCTTTTTCTTGTCGAGGCCCATTAAGGCAAGTGCCGCTGCACACGGAATTATAAATCCCAATGACTGACTTTGTAATTGTAAACATAAGAAACACATGCCAAAGAATTCGAAAATGCCGCTGCTGTGAGGAACGGCGCTATTGTTCTTGTAAGGCTCGATTGGTTTGTCATAATTGGTCTGGAAAACTTATTAAATAGTTTTTTATAATTGGTTTAAAATAAGTGTTGAAACTTGAGTTCCGTGACTTCCGGTGAGTTATAAACTTACATACAAAATACAGTTCCTGAGTTTCCTCTTAAAAAGAGCGGAAAATGAGTTCCGTGATAACTAATAATATTTCTTATACAATTACATTCTTTATTCGTCTTAAGTGACACATGTAAAATATTTTTGACTAGAAACATTAACGGTATGAACGTATTTTATTGCTAAAACCATAACATAATATGACAAAATATCATACACTATAATCATACTATGTATATTTTACACTATATCCACCATTATCAGTGTGATTTATAAAATAAAAAATACAAACATCATGAAAAAGAAACACACCGCGCCATGTGAAAACAATGCAATTTATCTATCATATTTTTATTCTTCAAGTTTAAACAATATGCTGTGAAAATTGATAATTAACTATGACCATGCACAAATAATATAGTAAAATTTCCCTATAAAAATAATGTAAAAATTAATATTCTACATTGTGTTAAACAATGAGGAACCAAAACTTATATTTACAAGCACATGAAATGAGATATTATTACAATACCTTGTACACACAAAGTGAAATAAAAATATTGTGATGTGAGTTTGATCATAATATTTTTATTAATATTATAATTATACCATAATAAAATATTTTTAGAGGAGCAACATCTGCACCATAACCACTTATTGAGGTTATTATGAATTAAAATATTATAATTTTTTTATAGATATGATTTTTTTATGTCTTTGCCATCCTTACTTATATTACATAATAAAAATTGAAATATTTTTAATGATTTCCATATTTACACTTGTAACAAACAAATCACGTGTAGGTGAATGGAACTTAAGTTTCACAAACTGAACTAGAGTTGTCAGAAAATGAGTTCTACAGAACTTATGACTTACACCAAACCAAGAGGAGCCTAAAGGAAGAAGAGGAAGGGCAGGAGTTGGTATGTGAGAGAAAGCTCCAACTTTTCTTTAGAAACATCTTCCTCTCCAACCACACTGAAGATCAACACCTGCTACATCAGAGATCTTCTGTGCTACTTCCTCCTCTCTTATGCTACACCGCCACCCTACTGGCACCATCTAGGCGGAAAAACATCAGGCTTGTCTCCCTCAACTACAACATCTAATATTCAACAGTTATTGCAGTCAAGGCACCAACTATTTTCTCTGACGATCAAAAACATCCCAGCCGCACCACCACTACATGTAGGTGTACCTCACAGATCACAGCTACTTGAGTTGTTCTAATATCAACTCCATAGCCACTACTACTATGAAAGCTATATAGCCTACTATCTAGGTGGCGGTACTGACTTCAGGTGATACAAACTTCCTGACGATACTTATTTCTCTAGAGTCAACTGCCCAACCCCAATGCTATTCCCCAACATGAGAATAGGGGGACACATTAGTACCACATTGAGTAAGAAGAACAGACATAGAGTCGACACTCCCCTATACATCAGTCGAGCCTATAAAACCAAACATAGCACTCAAAAACCACAATAACAAAAGCATATTTCTAACAAAATCAACACTCTAGATATGGCTCCCAGATATCCCTTCATGGACTACCCCTCAACTCAGATAATAGAGAATCAATGATGCTGCTTAGAGAATGAAAATACCATTAGTTTGACATCCTGTCAGGAAAAAATATGATGCAAATTTAGCAATAGGGAGTTCAAGATTGTCATCACCACAAATAAGAAATCTAACTTGCACATCATCAAAGGATAAAGTGAGATGACTGAAGAACTCAAACTTAGAAGAGAATGTACCATATATCTCCATTCCATCAAAGATCACACACTTCTAGCATGGGTTACATGCTTCTACTCTGAAACACCGACAAAACTTAGGTCCTTGTTCACATTGCCATGAGATTCAAATTACAAAGGATCAGATTCAACATACCAACTCTTCATCCTAGAGATAAATCAACCCAAACCAGACACTTTTGCAAATCTGATAGAGATCAACACCTCATTTGAAACATCTTCCTCATCAAATGAAGATGATACAACAACATCAACACCAAAGAACAACCTTCAAGTAGATAGATATGCCTTTTCAAAACTATCCTATCCATATATAAGTTCAAATATTCTAGTGTCTAGACTAGATTATATCATAACATATGATTATTTTACTAGATCATCATCATACAATTCAAAATTTCCAACACTTTAGTCCGTTTCATCTACTAACTTAGCCATGAACACCTTCTCTCATGATTCAATTCCAAATGCATGGACTCTCGTCACCTACCGACGAAAGCCACTGACCTCCTATCTGTGTTGTTACAGATGCAACATATGAGGACACTCTAAGTCCCAATGCACTTCCCTACCTGGTGCTTCACCTGCAACATGCATGTCCACCTCTCTTACCACTGCTCGAACAAACGTTGTCATTCCCTAGAACACAACATGTTTGAAAACAGGCAAAAATACACCTTTCATGCAAAATATGTGATTATTGATAGATCGTCGAGGAAAAAAGGAGTTGTCTTATCACCAAAAAGACCTCAATCTGATACAAACATAGCTACTAATCATAACCCTTTTTCATGTCTCCATATCCCTGACACATACTATACTTCTCCGTCTGCTCCCTCTGATCCTCCGTCGATACATCTCTCTTCCAGACCCCCTCGTGAGGGACACCTCCCACAAACCCTACATATAAACACACCTCAACCCATCCATGCCCTAGTTGCACCTTCCAAGCATAGTTTCCAACTGGCCTCTTCTCCATCCAACCCCTCCCTATTTGTCCTGGATCCCTCAATTCACCTTGAGAAAGAATTTCCCATCGACCTCCCTACAAACTCCATGTGCCTTTTACGAGTCTTCACTAGTCGCAACATTCTAGTCTCTATTGCAAATAACATAAAAAACAACATTGTCAATATCATGGATGTTACACAGGCTATTGCCCTTCTTCTCTAGGGACATATCCTGTACTCAGTATCGGAAGGCACTAAACTTGACCATCTATTTGGACAAGTCATGACTATTCCATGTGGTACAAGTTTTGTTCAAGCCAACATCACAAAATGGTCAACTAAAAAAGGGTCTTCTCTTTTTGGCTCTAGGGGTTCGGGGTGGGTTTCCATCTCTAACCTCCCTCCACACCTACGGGAAGTTGAGATCTTCAGGGTGATCTCACATTCTATAGGAGCTACCCTCCAATTCATTATACATGACACCTCCATCCTACAAACTACATCAAAGCTTTTTGTGTCTTCTCCGTGAAACAAGCCATCACCCTGTCAGCTTCTATCAAGATCAGACTAGGTGAGAAGATTTACAAGATCAAACTGATCATTCAAAACCTACCTATCTCCAATACTGTTCAACACCCCCATCCTGGTACTTCCCCATCAATGACAAAAAACTTTTCTGACCATCAAAAACTGAATTGGCAGAAAATGGTTTGGAAAAGAAAGTATACTTCTACCCTCTCATAGACCAACTCCAACCCTAACAGTCAAAATAAAAGAACCTGAATGTCTTCACCATTAAGGGATAGCAACAAAAACTCTATCCAAGACTCCTTCAAACTCTTCCCATTCCATTACAACCTATCCATCACTACAAACATTGACACAAACACTGTTTAGAAGCTCAAAACAACAATCATGGAGGAGATCAGATCATCCTAGAGTCCAAAATACAAGAACAAAGGAAATGATATTATCAAAACTATCAACTCCCTTATGACCACACCTGAAGGACTCACCAAGAAGAACGACTTTGCTTCAGAAGAGCCATGTAACAATCTTCGTTGTCAAAATATTGCACATCTTTGTATATTGCCTTTGTTTTCTAATTCACCTGTAGACAAAGGACACAATTATTCGATAGAAAACATAGAAGACATCACTTCTTAGTTGGATATTCATACATTCTCACTCTTTGCAGACAAATTATGTATTACTTTTGAATCAGATGACATAGCTAACTCAGCTTTAGATTATATATAAAAATAGATGAAATGGCGAAATCAAAGGAAAAACTACAATGCCTATGTCAGTCTAGACAACCTCCGTATCCTCTCATAAACACTTATCTGTCTCACTTTTTTGTTCTATTTATTCTGGACCTCCATCACATTGAAGATTTCATCATGGAATGTCTACAAAGCGTGTAATCTGAAGAGAAGAAAATACATTTGATGCCACATTTACAAAAACAAGATCAACATCGTTACCATTTAGGAAACAAAAACTACCCTAACCCCATTTTCTTTGAAAAGCATAGGAGGAAAGCACATCAATACTTGGTTCCAAATACCACCTAACGACTTCAAAGGAGGCATTCTAATAGGCATCAACAACACCATGTTCAACATTTCACATATCAAATATCATGATTACAATATCACTTTGCACATCACAAACTCACTTGACGCTTATGATTGGAACTTCACTGTTATTTATGGTGAACCCATCTCAGACAAATCCCATTACTTTAGTGAGATAGATCATATCCTTAGACTGTACTCGCACAAACCTTGGATTATGGGGGGGTGACTTCAACCTAACCACTCAACCATATGATAGACGAAACCAGCATAACCCAGAAGGATCATTGATTCTAGTAGACAAAAAATTCAAAGACCTCATCATCAAACATAACTTGATCAACATCATTCCTTCCAACGCCAACTACACCTGGAATAAAAACCACTCATGGGCCAGAATTGACCACTTCATCTTCTCACCACATTGGGAAGACCTCTTCCCACATTCCTTCGTCTCTGTCGCTCACAGAGCAATCTTGGACCACTTCCCTATCCTAATGGATACGAAAAACCTTTTAGAATAGAAAACTTCTGGCTACTGGACCCATCTTGCTTAGAAACCTATAAACAACACTGGTCTACTACCCACCACACCTCTACACAACCAAGATATCATATACTTAACAACACCAAAAGAATCAAATTGATCATCAAAACCTAGAAAAGACAAAAATATGGAAACCTCATGCACAAATGGTTGATCTTGAACAACATCTCTTCGTGGATAATGAACCCAATGCTGATCCATCCATCATCCTAGCCATCAAAGCAGAAATGGAGCACATCCATCACTGCATTGACACCATTTGGAAGCAAAGAGCCAAGATCAAATGGGCGATAGAAGGTTTCAAGAACACCAAATACTTCTACAAGTGTTGCAACAACAATGCACATGTAAACATTATATCCTGGAAAAATGTCAATGGTACAAATACATCTAACAAAATCATCATCACCGATCATATTGTGAATCATTTCCAATAAAATTTCAACACAGATAATGAACCAATCATTAAACTCCAGAAATTGGGATCACATATGTAATAAAAGCATACCCTCTCTGTACAACATTATTAGAGACTTCTCCATTGAAGAACTCAAAGATGTTGTATCATCATTAGGAAAAAACAAATCTCCTGATCCTGACAATCTTTACATTGAATTTACATTTCTATGTGGGAACACATCAAAGGGGACTTCGTGCATCTTAACCTTTCCATCCAAAAAGATGAGGAAATTCACAAACACATCAAGGTCCTAAACCAGACCAACATATATTTGATCAAAAAGTGGAACAACTTGATTTGATAGAACAATTCTGACCTATCAGCCTTATCAACACATAAATACAAAGTTTTGGCCAAATTTTTTAGTAACCGAATCAAACCACAATTGGAAAACATCATTGACCACAACCAAAATGCTTTCATGAAAGATAAAAACATCCACGATGCTTATATAATGGTCAATGAAACACTTCATCTTTGCTATAAAAATAAAACATCATTGTTAGCCATCAAACTTGATTTTGAGAAAGCCTTTGACTTAGTGAATTGGAACTGCATACTTAGTACTATGAAAGGATGCAACTTCCTAATGAAATGGATAAATTGGATTCATGCTTGTATCTCTACCAACACTTTCTCCACCATAATTAACGGATCACCTCTCAGACACTTCCATAACACTAATGGCCTCAGACATGGTGACCCCTTATCTCCCTACCTCTTCATCATGGTCACTTCTCTTCTCACAAATATGATCAAGATGGGCACCAAACACGGTCTCATTGCTTCCCCACCAGAATTTTTTGAAAACATCATTCAATATGTGGATGATACTATGATTTTAGTTAAACCTGAAGATAACACTATTCTTAATACCATTCACATCGTTGGACTCTTCTTATACATATCTGGACTCAGAATAAATCTTGGAAAAACTTCCATCTTTGGTGTCAACACATAACTAGAGATGAATCACATATATCAAACCCTCATGCAATGCAAGACTGAGAACTTTGCGGTCATGTACCTTGGACTTCCCATATCTCCACATCCCACACAACACCTCTCATGGGTCCCCATCATAGAAAAAAACCATCTCAAACTTTCATCTCAGACAAACAACTTCCTTAGTCTAGATGGTCACATTGCTCTCCTCAACAACTCCATCACTCCCATTACCACCCACTACTTGTGGACCTGAGAGTTACACATTATCCATATTTTGATAATGACTTAACCATTCCATTCATATGTATGTAATATGTCTACTTGAGATTGATTTCAGGCTTTAGGTACATGAAAAGGATTATTTCAGTCAAGCCCTAGCTTGGTCAAGTTCAAGTCAAAAGCAATGCAAATGCAATTTTTTGAAAAACACCCTAAAACCCATTGGACAATTTCCGTAATCATTTGTATTGATGTAAGGACTTGCAACTAAGATAAAAATAATTTTGGAGCCCTAAATTCGAACGTATAATCACTCTAATGATATTTTTTAAAATTCATCAAAAGGAGTTTTTCGTTCGAGTTTTACATATGACAACCTCGACCGATCCCCTTGATGGATTTTAAGAAACTTCAGGTTCAATTGAGTTTACCATACACAGAACTCGACCAATCCCTGCACTAAGAAAAACCTATTTAAAAATTTGGTCGAGTTTCATCTAGGATAAGCTCGACTGATGCTTTAAATTAGCTTTGTCTCATAGTGCAATCGGTCGAGTTAACTTTATTAAAACTCGACCGAATGCACTGTATAAAAAATATAGGAAAAGTGATTCTAACCATTGGAGTGATGCAAAACTCGAAATTATATTTGTTGCAACATGCCAACCATCTAGAAAATGTTCCTTAGTTCTCCTACCATCTAATGGACACCCTCAACTATAAATAAGACCTCTTCCAATTAATTCCAAGGTTGCTCCTTCATGTTATTCAAGCTCCTAGCTATAGTTGAGAGCATCTAGTCCACTTAAGTCCCTTTCTCTCTCTTATTTGCAAATCAAAATGTCCATATGAGTGAGATATGATCTATGCAAGAGAGATACTTCATTGTAAACTTTTAAAGCTCTGAAAGCTTCCCTTTCCCCAACCCCTTTCTTTAAGATCAAGTTGGTGAAAGCTTCTCCAAGTGAAGGAGAATGTGCAAGCTTTTTCAAGCTATAAAAGAAGGTGCAAAAGCTTATCCAAGGTGAAGGTCAAGGCTGAAGATCTGGGAGTAGAAGTGGGTAAATCCTTCAAGGCAAAAGATTTAGTGCAAGAAGGGGATCTCTTTGGAGAAGGTGTCCAGATGATTGCAAGAGTGGGTAAGAACTTGTAGAGGTAGAAGACTCTAGCTCCTCTAGTTAGGTAAAACCTTGGTTGGTTATTGGCTCCCTTATCCTCACAGGGAAGGCTGGGTATCATTGACCCAGAAAAGGAAGGTCATCTGATATGTCTTATAATGGAATATAAGTATACATAGATTGAAAAATCCTAGATCTTGACCTCTCAAGGTAGTGGACTGACTATATGATAGTTCAGAGATTGGAACCACTCTAAACAACTTGTGTTCTTGTGTTTGTTCAATCTCTCTCATCCTTGCTATGTATGTCCAGTTACACTACAAATTCAATATTTGCAATCCCATACGTAGTTGTAACTTGAAGGTCTAATGAATTTCATGCAAGTGTTTTAAGCGATATTCACCCCCCTATAGAGACCATTTGATCCAACAAGTAGTATCATAGCCACAATATTCTCTGACAAGATCTCCTATAAGACAAGAAGATGGGAAACAACCTACTTGGGTCCCTCAACCTAGAGGGAGGCTTCTCCATGAGACCCCCGGTCTTCGACGTCACCAATTTTCTTTATTGGAAATGACAACTACAATTATACCTTCAAGGAATGAACTACGACATGTGGAAGGTGGTCATTCTTCCATAGAAGGAGCTGATGGGGGAGATACCAATTTGGAATGAAGCTACGGTTAATAAGGCACAACTGAATGCAAAGGCAATACACATCATCTATGTACCCCTTACTCCCTTCGAGTTCAACCACATATTTTCTTGGGACACAACCCACAAGATTTGGGACAAGTTGTGCATCAACTATGAAGGCACAAAGCAAGTCAAGGAGTTGAAGATCTACATACTCAAGGGTTTCCTTGAAAACTTCAAGATGGGAAAGAAGGAGAGAGTGGCATAAATGTACACAAGGCTCAACACCATCATCAATGGACTTTCTTAATTGGGCCACACCATGGATAAGGGGACCATCAACTCCAAGATCTTAATGTCTCTCCCAAAGAGATTGGAGTCCATGATGACTTCCACTGAAGAAGAAGTCAGAAGTCTTGGTGACATAGCCACCGAAGAGCTCATTGGAAATATCCAAGCTCATGAGCCAAGGCTTAACAAGCAAGAAGAAGATGAAAACAAGAAGAGAAGGAATCAAAGAAGATCAAAGGTAGTGCATTCAAAGCTCAAATGGATGCACTCATTCTCCAACAACAACAAGCATGTTGCCGATCCACTTCTCCTTCTTGAAGTAAAGATGAAGCCCCAAGTGAGCATGAAGCTAACTACACCAAGGGCAAGCACTTCAAAGGAAAGCCTAACTTCTCCACTCTAAGGTGTTATGAATGTGGGTAAAAAGGGCATTACAATAATGAATGCCCCAAGGCTGCAAAGTCCTACCACAAGAGCAACTCCATGAAAAGGGAGGACTATAAGAAGGATGACAAGTACAAGAAGAAGGACAAGAAGGACAAAAGGATCAAAGATGCACCCCATGCCACATGGAAATACTCCTCTTCTAGTGGTGGAATCTCTAATGAGGGAGAATGCCAACTTGGACTCATGGACTCTACAAGTGAAGACAATTGTGAGGTAAGTGTGCTGAGTGAGGTAATCTTACATGAGTTATCTAAGGAAACTATCATTGACATGCTTAGTGCTACCTTATCTTCTTATTCCAGATGAAAATCTAAGGGAAGAGGTTAGGGAAGGTCATAGATGATTTGTATGCTAAAATTGATATTCTTAACCAAAATGAGAAGTTACATATTGATAACATTGATTCCTTGCAAGGGAAATTTCTTGATCTTGAGCTCCAATACAATGGAGTTGAAGTAGAGAATGATATCTACCTTAAGAACATCAATAGTCTTAAGGAAGAAAATGAAGCCTGAGTAGTTGAGCTTGTTTTATTTATAACTGAAAATTATGATCTTAAATTTGTTTATCATGCTATTAAAGATGAGAATAAGTTTTATCTTGATGAACTTGTTATGCTTAGAATTGAAAATGCTAGATTTCTTGCTCAAATGAGTGACCTTTCTTCTAGACCTTTATTGCCAAGTAATGAAGTTTCTAGTCTTACTTTAGAAAAAGATTCTTATCTTACTAAAGCCCTTTGTTTGAAGACTGACTTACTTCATGCACAAGATCATCTTGCTAGCTTATCTTCTATTTTCATTGCCCTTAGTGATGATAATCACAAACTAAGAGTTTCCATGCATAAATTCTTCAAAGGGAAGAAGTACCCCAATGAAGTTCTATATCACTCTACCAAACATAGTGTCTAAGTGGTTTGGGATATGTAGGGGGATCTCCACAGAGCAAGAGCAAGGGAAAGAGTAAGAAAAAGAGTAAGGGACCTCCTATCTTCTATGGGGAGTCATTCGGCTCTAAGAACCCTATAGTTTGTGTACATTGCAAGAGTGATGGCCATTACTCTACTTATTGTCCTCATAGAGAGAAGGGGACCAATCCAAATATGAAATGGATCCCCAATCTAACATTGAATCCCAAGGTTCAAATTGGTAACTGACATCTTCCTTTCTTGTAGGTAAAAGGAAAATGGATTGTTGATAGTGGTTTCTTAAAGCACATGACAGGTGAAATCAACCACTTCAACCAATTCACAAAGAAGAAATGAGGACCGGTGACAGTTGGTGACAACAACAAAGGTAAAGTGATAGGCGAGGGTTATGTAGGTGATTCACTATGCATAAAGAATTTTCTTCTTGTGGATGACCTACATCACAATTTAATTAGTGTTAGTCAATTGTGCGATAATGGCTATCTTGTTCTTTTTGCCTCACTTGAATGCTTGCCTATAGATTCCCTTTCCTACAATGTTATATATAAGGGAACTAGAAATGGTAATCTCTACATTATTGTTCTTGAATCTAGTTAACATATTGTTGGTAGATGTCTTGTTGCCAATTAAAATGATATTTCTTTGTGCCATCATAGGCTTGGTCATGTAAATATACATCAGTTGAAGAAACTGAGCAAAAGGGAATTGGTAAGGAACTTCCTAAATTTAATTTTGAAAAGGATGAGGAATTCCAACCTTGTACCCAAGGAAAGAAAACCAAGTCCTCCTTCAAATGCAAAGGAGTCCTTATTACCAAAATAACTCTTAAACTTCTTCAAATTGATCTATTTGGACCAATGCGTACAAAAACTCTTCGTGATAGCAAGTATTGTCTAGTGATTCTCGATGACTTTTCCCACTATACTTGGACTTTATTTCTTGTTTCAAAAAGTGTCACTCTAGATGTTTTCTCAACTTTTTTTAAACGGGTTGAAAATGGAGCTTCTTGCCTAATAGTATCTATCCACAAAGACTATGGGGGAGAATATGAAAATGACTTATTTGAACAGTTTTGTGAGGAATATGGGTATGCACATAACTTTTCTTCACCTCGAACACCTCAACAAAATGGATTGCAGAGAGAAAGAATAGGTCACTACATGAAATGGCTAGGACTACGCTTATAACGTTTGATACTCCAAAGAAGTTTTGGGCTGAAGCCATTAGTACTTCATGTTTTATGCAAAATTGGGTTTTCACTCATCCATCTTTAAAGAAAACCCCCTATGAGCTATGGTGTGGTAGAAAGCCTTCCATTGATTTATTTCATGTTTTTGGTTGTCCTTGTTTTATTGTGTTTTGAACACCAAGGATTCCTTCGACAAGTTTGATCCTAAATCTTTCAAGGCTTTCTTTCTTGGCTATAACACTACTAAAAAGGCTTATAGAGTGTTTAACATTGAAATTTCTAAAGTAGAAAAATCTATTAATGTTAAATTTGTTCAGACTAATCCCACTATTTCTAAGAATATTGTTAATGATGATGTTGCTGATTAACTGATCCCTCACTTGAAAGAGCTCAACATTGTTGAAAAAGGAAATGAGGTGTTGTTTGATGAAGAAGAGATAGAAGAAAAGAAGGATCCAACTCCCCACTTTGCAAAGCATAATCATAAAGAGCTCATTATAGGTAATTCTTTTGAAAGGGTGAGGACGCGGGGATGCATTCAACAAAGAACAATATGATAATGCCTTCATCTCACAACTTGAGACAAAGAATGTCAAAGAAGCTCTCAAGGATGATGAATGGATCCTAGACATGCAAGAAGAGTTAGAGAAGTTTGAGAATAACATGGTGTGGGCCTTAGTGCCAAGAACAAGTGATAGAAAGATCATTGGCACAAAGTGGGTCTACAACAACAAGCTTAATGAAAGTGGGGAAGTGGTAAGGAACAAAACAAGATTAGTAGCTCAAGGTTACAACCAACATGAAGGTATTAATTTTGATGAAACTTATGCACCTGTTGCTAGACTTGAACCTATTACAATGCTACTTGATTTTGCTAGTTATAAAAGTTTTATGCTTCACCAAATGGATGTTAAAATTGTGTTTGTGAATGGAATAATAGAAGAGGAAGTTTATGTGGCTCAACCTTTGGGCTTTGAACATGATAAATTACCTAACCATGTTTATTTGTTACAAAAAGCTCTCTATGGACTCAAAAAATCCCCTAGAGCTTGGTATGAGAAACTAAAGAACTGTTTCCTAGACGATGGGTATATCATGGGCAAAGTTGATTCTACTCTATTTCTAAAACACACTTCTAGAAATTTCTTGATCATTCAAATTTATGTTGATGATATTATTTTTGGCGGAACTGATCTTGATCTTTGTAAGGAATTTGGTTCTCTTATGAAGAGTGAGTTCAAGATGAGCATGATGGGGGAGCTTACTTTCTTTCTCGGCTTCCAAATCAAGCAAACCAAGGAAGGTAACTTCATCAACCAAGGCAAGTACACTAGTGAACTACTTAATTGCTTTGGGATGGAGAAAACCAAGCAAATGGACACCCCCATGTCAAACACCACCAAGCTTGACAAATATGAAGAAGGTGAGAAAGTGGATGAGAAGCTCTATAGAGTCATGATTGGAAGTTTACTTTATTTAACTGCCTCTAGACCTGACATAATGTTTAGTGTTGGCTTGTTTTCTCTCTTTCAATCAAGTCCAGGAAAGTCACATATCATAGTGATTAAGAGGATTTTAAGGTATCTATCTAAAACTCAAAATTTTGGACTATGGTATCCCAAGTCAAGGGACTTTACTCTTACTACCTATAGTGATGCTGATTATGCAAGTTGTTGGATTGATAGAAAGTGCACAAATGACACTTGCTTCTTCTTAGGACAATTTCTAGTTTCTTGGTTCTCCAAGAAACAAAGAACATTGGCTCTTTCAACTACATAGACAATACATTGCAGTTGGAAGTTGTTGTGCCCAAGTCCTATGGGTGAAGCAAATGCTCCAAGACATTAACAATCATTTTGATGCTTTTGCTATCTAATGTGACGATACTAGTGCAATCAATTTGTCTTATAATCCTATATTATATAGTAGACCTAAAAATATAGAGGTTTGTCATCACTTTCTTCATGACCACATCACCAAGAAGGATATCTATATCACACATGTGGATATGGATAATCAGCTTGTGGACATTTTCACTAAACCTCCAACTAGAGAGAAATTTACTTTCATTAGATCAAAATTGCTTATAACTGCTCTTGATGATATTGATATGCAATCTAGCTAGATGTTATCATACCTATATGTCTTGCTCATGCCTTGCTCACCTTATACTTGCCAAGTGCTATATTTGACATGTTTTCATGCCTTGTTTCACTTATTTTTGGCTATTTTTTGCAAATGAATATTTTACTGCAAAATAGTAGCTAATGATGACTGACATATGCCTCAATATGTTTAAATTACATGATAGGCTAGAAAAATAAATTTATATAGCACTCTAGAGGATTTTTTTTGAAGGTAAACCATACCATTATATTGATAAATGCCATACGACACCTATAGAGATAAAAGATCATACATATTTTGTAACCAAAGTAGCTAGAGAACGTCTTCTAACAGATAGGATTGGATGCAAGTATGACTCTTCATCACAGATTCCTCCCTTTTGCACTTATAGAAGCAACTTTTGTACGGAATCAAACAACAATCCCGGGTAAAATCTGCAAAGTCGACACTACCTCCACCTAGATAATCAGAATAAGCAAGATTTGCATCTCCTAAAGACCCATCAGACCTATACTAATACATTGAGCACAACAGACAACCAACCAAACTACACTAAACAAGGGGGGAGAACCCTTACTTAGAATTAAGCTTTCTATGTTTTGGGACAATATGCTAATCGATTGAGTTTGTCCTGCTACAACTTGACCGATCCCTAGCCGAGGACAAAGCTGAAATACATGATCGGTCAAGTTTTCTAAATCTCAGAACTCGACCAAAAGCGACATTGTCCCAAATTTATAAAGGGTATCGACCGAATTTTCTCCCTCTCAACTAGAGAAAATCCAACCTAAATCCCTTCTCCAGTGCTCATCCTCATACCCTAGGCTTGGCTATCCCCTCCTACACCCTTCCCAGCCCTAGATCAACCTTCATTACCTCTCTAACCCATGACCTAGGTGGTTAGGCAACCTGTCTTGTGTGTCTCTTATCTCATTTAGTGGTTGTCTTCTCTATCTTCAACTTCATGGCCTCCAACCATAGGAAGAGATCCGCCCCGTCTGGAGTGACCTCAACACCAGCTGCTCCAAGACATGTTTCATTTTATGGCCCTCCTTCATCTCAAATCAAGCTTTGAATAGGTATAAGGAACTCCTCCCTAGGAATCCCTTTCCTTTTTGAGCCTTGTTTGAACCTCATTTTACAATGAGTGAGGTTATTAAAGAGGTTTCTAGGGTTTTCAAAGCACATCACCTAAGTTCTTCGTGTGTAGAGCGTTCATGCTTCTAAAATGCCATGTCAAGCATGAAGGCTGTCCATGAATTCTACACAAATATGACAACACCACCCATGTGCCACCACCTTATACCCAAGTTGTCTTGACTTCAATGACCTCCAGTACCAAGATAACTATATCGGAGGATTCTCTGAATACCTATTTCTTTGGTACTAATGTCATTGCTTCTTGGGTGGCTTCCTCTCCTTCTTACCATGACTTTTTGGACCCTGATGGTTTCTACAAGAGCTTGGATGCCTTCTTACCATTCATGACATCCATAAGTTCCTGAAGAAACTAGATGTCCCATATAGGAAGAAGTTAACCCCATCCTCCTCTTCCCTTGATATCAAGACAATACTGATCACCTTAGTGGTCAATTGCAATATCCATCCCAAGAGGAAACAAACAATGATTGTAGAGAATATGGCGGTGATCATGTATTGTCTCTTGAATGCTATTGGAGTTAAGTGGGCTTGTACTTTCCACATCATATGACATGCTTTGACTCTGGGAAGAATACCACAAACACCCATCTCCCATATCTTAACCTAGTTTGTGGTGTGTTTACTCACCATAATGAAAAATCCCTCGTCCATGACCTTGGATACGAACCAAGTCATAGAGGGGTTTGCATTAGTGAGACAACCATAAAGAAGAAATTTCTACCTACCTCTTCTTCCACCACACCAGGTGCCTCTTCCTCCACCCAAGACCCACCACCACCACCACCCTGACCTGGCCGTGCCTCATTTTCTATATCCAATAAAGCCCTCATGGAATATATGATACATCAACAGAAGTATAACCTCTAAGTTCAAGATCATCTTCACAGGACCTCTGCCATATCATGTCTCACATGAACCTATCTTGTAGACAACCCTATCCACCCTACCAGGCTTACCAAGGAGCTGACTATGCCTCCTATGCATACATTTAGTTCTACCCTAACCCTCCATCTCCTGTTGCTTCCGCTGCACCCCCTTCTACTGATGGTGGACCTGTTCCTACCCCTGGTGATCTTCCTCTCCTATATCTGCCCGTTGGCCCCACTGCCTCTCTTCTTGCTGGATATGATGGAGTGTACACTCCGACCTTTCCATAAGAAAATGCATTACATGCATGTGACATGTCATGGGCTGAGCAGAATGCCACATGGCCTAGTACTCATGCTTTTGGACCTCCTATTGATGATGAGATGCCTGACAAGGTGTTGAGGAAGGAGCTGGTGATGTAGAGGATGCTGATGGTTCTGATGATGGTGATGATGGTGAGGCTACAACTTCTTCCACTTTTGTACCATCTAATGATGACGAGGATTATCGACTCAAGGATGATGATGACGAGGACATAGTTGATGTCATAGATGCTGTAGGTGTTTAGTTCTATAGTGTATTAGAGTGCTCATATATATATAATCTTTTTAGACTATCATGTATTAGACATTTGGGAATTGTATTTGATGCATACTATTTTATCATCTCATCATTTTTGTTGGTTTGTAGTTCTTTTTTAGAGAGGACATGTTTGGTGTTGTAATCTTAATCTTATGTACCTTTATTTTTTGGTTGACTATATCTTATGCATTATTCATATGTTATTCCATATTTTGATTATGACTGTAGACTTCTTGTTTCTCTCTATCTTGCTTTTATTTGGTGTGTGCTTTGTGTGGTAGATTGTGTAATTTGTGCCTGTGGAGAAGACCCTTGATTTATAACTCTTCTACCCCTGCCTTTTTGCAATGACAAAGGGGGATAAGAATATGAGAGCTCATCATGTACTATAGGTACCACAAGGAATATATGAGCTCATCCATATTGAAACTATTGCTTATGCGATCCTTTTCTTATCATTTATCTGAAATATCATGTGAGTTGCTAAAGGATCATGTAGTACATATGTGTGCTATGGTTATTTGTGGAACGACTAACCATGTAGGGAAAAGTAAGCATGAATTTAGGGGGAGAAATTAATATTGTTCATTCATGTATCCCCTTGCAATTCACAAGGTAAATGATTAACTTTCACATCCTTCTCAAAGGTATAAGTTTAAATTGTCATATCATTTTCAATATGTTAAGGAATGGTTTCTCATTATAAAAAAGGGGGATAATGTTGACTGGAGAGTTACACATTATCCATATTTTGATAATGACTTAACCATTCCATTCATATGTATCTACTATGTCTACTTGACATTAATTTAAGGGTTTAGGTACATTAAAGGGATCATTTCAATCAAGCTATAGCTTGATCAAGTTCAAGTTAAAAGAAATGCCAATGCACTTTTCTAGAAAACACCCTAAAACCCTTAGGATGATTTTTGTAATCATTTATATTGATGTAATGACTTGTAATTAAGATGAGAAAAAATACGGAGCCCTAAATTTAAATGTTTATTCACTAATGAAATTTTCCAAAATCTCATCACAGAGAGTTTTTAACCGAGTTTTATCTGTGACAACCTCGACTAATCCCCTCGATGGATTTTGAGAAAATTCAGGTTCGGTCGAGTTTACCATACATAGAACTTGACCGATCCCCGCACCAAGCATAATTGATTTAAGCACTCCGTCGAGTTTCATTCAAGATAAACTTGACTGGTACTTTAAATTAGCTTTGTCACATAGTGCAATCGTCTGAGTTAACTTTATTAAAACTCGACTGAGTGCATTGTATGGAAAGTGAAAGAAAAGTGATTCTAACCGTTGGAGTGTTGCAAAACTCAAAATTATATCCGTTGCAACACCCCAAACAGCAATGAAATGTTCCTTAGTGCTCCTATTCTCCAGTGGGCACCCCCAAATATAAATAGGACCTCTTGGAGTTCATCCCAAGGTTGCTCATTCATGCTATTCAAGATCCTAGTTATAGTTGAGTGCATTCAGTCCACTTCATCCCCTTTCTCTCTCTTGTTTGCAAATCAAGACATCCATATAAGTGAGATAGGATCTGTGTCAGAGATCTACTTCATTGTAAACTTGTAAAGCTCTCAAAGCTTCCCTTTCTCCAACCCCTTTCTTCAAGATCAAGTTAGTGAAAGCTTCTTCAAGTGATGGAGAAGGTGAAAGCTTCTAAAACTATAGAAGAAGGTGCAAAAGCTTATCCAAGGTGAAGGAGAAGGTCAAGGATGAAATTTCAAGAGTAGAAGTGGGTAAATCCTTCAAGGGAAAATATTTAGTGCCAGAAGGGGATCTCCTTGGTGAAGGAGTCCAACTGCTTGCAAGAGTGGGTAAGACCTTGTAGAGGTAGAAGACTCTCTTTCCTCCGGATAGGTATGACCTTGGTTGGTTATTAGCTCCCTTATCCTCAAAGGGAAGGCTAGGCATTCTTGACCTGGAAAAATAAGGTCATCTTGTATGTGTTATAATGGAATTTAAGTATACATGGGTTGCAAAATCCTATAGCTTGACCTCTCTAGGTAGTGGACTGACTATCTCCTAATTTGGAGATTGGAACCACTCTAAAAAACTTATGTTCTTGGGTTTGTTCAATCTCTCTCATCCTTGCTATGTATGTTTAGTTATACTACAAATTCAATATTTGCAATCCCATACATAGTTGTAACTCGAAGGTCTAATAAATTTTATGCAAGTGTTTTTAGCTCTATTCACCCCCTCTAGAGCCCATTTGATCCAACACTATCTCAGTTGTATACATTTACCATCTAAAATTAGCCAATTGATTAACTCCTTTAGAAGAAAATTCTTATGGAACCACTATTCCATTAACTCAGATAACACCAAAATACATTTGGTCAATTGGGATACCATTTTTGCTCCCATAGAATATTGAGGATGGGGCATCATTGATATTAACACACATGCAATCTTTCTCATCACCAAAATCATACAAGCTCTCACCTCCAAAACAACAAAAATTTGGAAACCTTTCATACTACATAAATACTAATTAAACCCATGGAACAAAACAAAAAATAGCATCTCTTCGCCTCTTTGGAAATTCATCAACAAAAGTTTGGATACCATCATTCACATGATCAACATACCACCTCATGCCTACACCAATATGAACTTTTAGTTTGACCCTTGGTACCACAACAACATGATTCAAAACATCAGACAACCTCATCATACCCCAAAACCTAAAACATATTAACACAACCAAAGCTCTTCACCTGCTTACCAGCAATAGGGAAAAATTATTTAGTATACATCTCTCATAGAACCTCAACTACAACACCATTCATGACATTATCCACAATCTAGAAAACAACACCTCAAATCACATACCATGGAAATGGGGCAACACCTATTCACTAAACAAAGCCTACCATTATCTCACCTATAGAGGACACATATTTGATCTCTAGCCTATTTGGAATATGAAATGGCCACAAAAGTTCAAAATCGTCTTTTGGCTCATTACTAAAAACAAGATCCTTACATATCACAATCATTTTAATAGGGGTTTCCCGTAACCAACCAGATGTTATCTATGCCATGCTGAATAAGAAACCACATATCATGTAACACCCCAATTTCCTTTAAACATACACATACTGAGCGGAAGCATATTTTCATTGGGATGTCACAAAAATGATAATCGTTGCATAAAATATAATTTCATTCAACCAACTCAGGAAAAATAATTTTCAAATCTAATGTCTCAAGTTCCACAACATAAAACTTAAACTTTAAACTAAACTAAACTAAACTAGTACATAGTCTCAACATTAATTGAAAGACTAAATTAAACTCCATATGATAGTTGGCACCCCACCAGGTCTAAACTCTAAGTTTGTCCTTGATATGTGCATCCCTCGCTTAAGATCCTCCCTTAGTCTTTCCTCCTACGGACATCGCATCCCCAACCATGCATTTAAAATGGAAAACACGTTAGAGTAAGCGACATTGAGTATTGTTAACACAACATAAAAACTTGGCAATAAGAAAAATCATAAAAGTAATTGAACATTAAATCTTTGATTCACATAACATGCACTTTAGTGGTTAATTATAATATCATCTACTCTTATGCATCGATTGTGCTCATAAGGCCCGTAGGCTCAACTAATGTTCCACTTGAACTCATGATTTGCACCAAAGTGCCATAACTATGCTCCAATTGAGCTCATGATTTGCACATAAGTGCCATAATGTTCCATTTGAACTCATAAGGCCCGAGGGATCAACATTAACATAATGAGGACAAAATAATACAACCAATTACATGTTTAATAATTAACTTGAAAATTCTTTAATTTAAGAGAATTTCATTTGATCAAGATAAGAACTCTTGAAAATAAATCTTGAAAGCATAAAAAAACATTTAATAACATTAATGTGAGTAATATTCAAATTGAAGTACATAGTTGTGCACATAATTTGTCTTGATCATTATGATAACCATAAGGCGATTGAAAACCATTACTTAAATACTCAAAGTGCATGGACACACTTACCTATATTGGAGCAAACCCTAATTCAGTCTCCCTGATTCCGAGTCACTCCTATATTCTTGAAATTATATGATTCATATTAATCACCATCAACATTACATCCTAAACCCTAATTTGAGCCTTTTATGGAAATGAGGTCTAATCTAATGAAACTAGGGTTTGAAAACACTGAAATCAGGTTCCTTGTCGAAAAACCTTTCCAACAACTATTTTTGGGTATTTTTCTAATAATCGGTTGATTTATTGTGAATTTCTAAATAATTGACCAATTAGAAATCATGGAAAATCCACGTGGGCCTGGGATCCATATCTAGCTGGCCCAATCAGTGCTGGCCACGCAAGAAATGGGGCCTCGCTGGGACGGACCCGCAGTCAACAAAACAAAAACCCTAAAACACCCTTGGACCAAAAATCACTCTATTAACGATGGATGTGCATAATGGTCTTTTTGTGACCAGGTTTCTTGTTCGTTTGATTGAGAAAAGAACAACGACTGCAAAGGAGATGACTGTGGAAATTCAAGGATCTAAACACGGGCTCGCGACGCCGTTGGGGAAACCCAAGGCATGTGATGCATCTGCGATACTCTCACGAAGACAATGAGCCCTTACATGAGAAGTTCTGTGGTCTTCTGCTCCATAACCTCCGGCCGCTGTGGCAGAGTAGGGGAGGAACTAAGAACGGTCTAAAAACATGAGAAAACCAACGCGTGAGACAAGGGCGGAGTTCTGGGAAAACTAGGCATCACCAGACGATACCAAAAATGCTGGAACCAAGCGACACGATGGTTACATGATCAACATTGGCTATAGGATCAGAAACCAGGTGAAAAAGAGGGGATTCTGATGTACCTTCGGACGGGATGAATTGAAGATGGGGAAAGCTTCAGGAGGGTCCTGTGAATACAGATGATGTGCTAACGTGGGTTGTAGAAGGCTTGCGCCCTCTTGTTAGGCCGCTGCTAGGGTGGAGGGTGTGTCAGAGGTCAGGGATGGGGTCTTAGCTGACTGGAGAGAAAATTGAAGGTGGTGTTGCGTTTCTAGGGGATCCGTGATCGTTTTGAGATGGTTTCTTATATATGTGGAAGGTAGGGCAAACTCGGGTTCACCTCAGAGTCCAGAACAGGGGAGGTATGGAGCAGTCCCCGTCGACCGAGAACTTGGGATTACAAAATCACATCACGTCTAGGATCGTGTGGTTCGGGAGAGTTCGTAGATAGTGAAAGCCGCATCTCTTTGAAACGACACAGACCGGAGAGAGAGAGATATCGGGAAATGTAGAAAACATGGACTAGAGTCTAGAGTGCGCTGGACTCGGGCGGGGGAGATAACCTCCCCGCTCACGAATGGGTCCACGATCCAGAGTCCGACCCGGACAAGGATGTTGGCCGCATGACATGAAGAAAAAAACACAGAAACTTTACGTTAGGCTCGATATCAAGGGTATCGTATTAAAATCAAATCAATAACTATATGCAATCTTCTCAAATCAAATTAAGGGGTCAAACCAACTCATAATAACCTCAAATTTGAACCGTAGGCTATATAGAGGGTCTAGAATCTTCTTATGCATTTAGATTTAAGTTTTGACTACTTTTTGTTTGTAAAACTCATATTGGTCATTATCTTAATGTATATGAATTAAAAACAATTATCATTTCCTTAGTGAGTTATATTTTGAGTCAAAAATCGAGATATGTAGTGATTTTACACTCTGGGGACTATTCATTATCTTTTTATGTATAAAAGAAGGATTGTCATAGGAGAGAGAGGATGATAGAGAATATTGTTATGTATCCTTTTATGTATTGAACTCATTTAATCATAATGAAAAATAAAGAAAAAATATTTCATTTTTTATATCAAATTTCATATTCATCTCTTAATATTAAGGGTAACTTGCATTAAAGTCTAATTTTGAAACTTTTACATTGACATTTTGCAAATTAGTGCCTAACTTATTTTATTTAAAATTTTGGATGTTACAATTCTACCCACCTTAAAAAAATTTTGTCCTCAAAATTTCCTTAGAATACTACCCACCTTAGGGTTTTCCTTACACCTAGTTTACAAAAACTAAACATGTATATCTTCAAAACTACTACCATGGCTAGAAGTAGATCATACCTTCTTCTTCCTCCTCACTATCAACCATTGCTAAAATCCTTGCTTGCCTCTTTTCTAGTTGTTCTGGTTTAGGGTTTTGCCTTACGTTATTATTTTCCTTTAGCTTGGGACATTCTGGCTTCTTATGATTTGGGTCTCCACAATAGTAGCAAACTCCCAGTCCTTTCCTGCATGGTCCACCGTGAAGTCAACTACAAGTTGCACAAGGTTCTTTAGTAGGTTGTCCCTCTAGAGATTTCCTCTTCTTGTCATCATGGATTTTCTTCTCACTCTTGCTTCCTGAGGATCCTACATTCTTCCAGTATCGTCCAGGGTGGTCCTCCAACTCCGCGACAGACTTGAGTGCCTCCTGCACTGTCCTGATGCCACATCCAGTCAAAGCATAGCCCAAATCAGGTTTTAGGCCACACATGAACTTATTTGCCAGATGTGTTTCGTATAAACCATAATTGTACTTCTACAACATACAAAACTTCATCGCATATTGGCTAACAATTGAGTCATTCTGCCTCAAGTGCTTGAAATCCATCTCCTTCTTCTTAATCGTAGCTTCTGAGATGTAATGGTTCCAGAAGGCAGTGGTGAACTCCTCCCAGGTCAACGACTCAACATTGGGTCCTTGAGCATTGGTGAAGTTCTCCCACTAAGTGCGGGTTGAACGCTTCAACATGTGTGTCCCAAAACAAACTTTAGAAGGCTCGGGACATCCTAAGTCACGAAAACAATGCTTGATGTTGAGAAGCCACTCTTCAGCACAACCAACTACATCAGTCTCTGCTTCTCTAGAGAAGGATTCTAGCTTGATCTTCAGGAAGTCTACCAAGGTCAACTCTTGGTTCCTTGGTTGGTCTGGTCTTCCTTGTTGTCCCGTGATAGCATCAGTCAGGGCCTTGGTAAGAACTTCTAGAGGTGCATTAGGGTTACCATTAGGGTTAACACCTCTAGAAGCACTATGGTCACTTTATCCATTGGAATAGCTTCCCTCTCTATCCACATACTCCTTGCCCTTATCAGATTTTCTCTTAGGAGCCATTTGTAAAAGGGAACATAAGCTATATGAGATTTTGAGAAAACCTAGTGGACAACTATATTTTTGGTTCTAATACCATATTGTAACACCCCAATTTACTTAAAACATACACATACTGAGCGGAAGCATATTCTCATTGGGATGTCACAAAAATGATAATCGTTGCACAAAATATAATTTCATTCAACCAACTCAGGAAAAATAATTTGCAAATCTCATGTCTCAAGTTCCACAACATACAACTTAAACTTTGAACTAAACTAAACTAAACTAATACATAGTCTCAACACTAATTGAAAGACTAAATTAAACTCCATATGATGGTTGGCACCCCACCAGGTCTAAACTCTAAGTTTGTCCTTGAGATGTGCGCCCCTCACTTAAGCTCCTCCCTTAGTCTTTCCTCCTGCGGACATCACGTCCCCAACCATGCATTTAAAATAGAAAACATGTTAGAGTATGCATCATTGAGTCTTTTTATAACAACATAAGAACTTGGCAATAAGAAAAATCATAAAAGTAACTAAACATTAAATCTTTGATTCACATAACATGCTCTTTAGTGGTTAATTATAATATCATCTACTCTTATGCACCAACTGTGCTCATAAGGCCCGTAGGCTCAACTGATGTTCCACTTGAACTCATGATTTGCACCAAAGTGCCATAACTATGCTCCAATTGAGCTCATGATTTGCACGAAAGTGCCATAATGTTCCATTTGAACTCATAAGGCTCGAGGGATCAACATTAACATAATGGGGACAAAATAATACAATCAATTACATGATTAATAATTAGCTTCACAATTATTTAATTTAAGAGAATTTCATTTGATCAAGATAAGAACTCTTGAAAATAAATCTTGAAAGTGTAAAAAAACATTTAATAACATTAATGTGAGTAATATTCAAATTGAAATACATAGTTGTGCACATAATTTGTCTTGATCATTATGATAATCATAAGGCAATTGAAAACCATTACTTAAATTCTCAAAGTGCATGGACCCACTTACCTTTATTGGAGCAAACCCTAATTCAGTCTCCCTGATTCTGAGTCACTCCTATATTCCTGAAATTATATGATTCATATTGATCACCATCATCATTACACACTAAACCCTAATTTGAGACTTTTATGGAAAAGAGGTATGATTTTATGGAACTAGGGTTTGAAAACATTGAAATCAGGTTCCTTGTCGAAAAACCTTTCCAACGACTATTTTTGGGTATTTTTCTAATAAGCTGTTGATTTATTGAGAATTTCTAAACAATTGACCAATTAGAATTCATGGAAAATCCATGTGGGTCTGGGACCCATATCTAGCTGGCCCAATCAAGGATGGCAACGCAAGCAAAGGGGCCTCACTGGGACGGACCCACAGTCAACAAAACAAAAATCCCAAAACACCCTTGGACCAAAAATCACTCGATTAGTGATGGATGGGCATAATGATCTTTTTGTGACCATGTTTCTTCTTCGTTTGATCGAGAAAAGAAAAACGATTGAGAAGGATCTGACTACGGAAATTGAAGGATCTAAACATGGGCTTGCGATGCCGTCGGGGAAACCCAAGGCATGGGATGCATCCGTGATACTCTCACGAAGACAACAAGCCCTTACATGGGAAATTATGTGGTCTTCTGCTCCAGAACCTCCGGCCGCCATGGCAGAGTAGGGGAGGAACCGAGAATGGTCTAAAAACTTGAGAAAACCAATGCTTGAGACAAGGGCGGAGTTCTGGGCAAACTAGGCATCACCTGACGATACCAAAAATGCTAGAACCAAGCGCCGCGATGGTTATAGGATCAATGTTGGCTACATGATAAAAAACTAGGTGAAAAAGAGGGGATTCTAATGTACCTTCAGACGAGATGAATTGAAGATGGGGAAAGCTTCAGGAGGGTCCTATGAATCCAGATGATGCGTCAACATGGGTTCCAGAAGGCTTGCACCCTCTCATCAGTCCGTCTCTAGGGTGGAGGGAGCGTCGGAGGTCGGGGATGGGGTCTCAGTAGACTGGAGAGCAAATCGAAGGTGGTGTTGCATTTCTAGGGGATCCACAATCATTTTGAGATGGATTCTTATATAGGTGGAAGCTAGGGCAAACTCGAGTTCACCTTAGAGTCCAGAACAGGAGAGGTATGGAGCAGTCCCCATCGACCGGGAACTTGGGGTCACGAAATCGCATCACGTCTGGGATCATGTGGTTCAGGAGAGTTCGTAGATTGTAAAAACCGCATCTCTTTGAAACAGTGATGTAGGGATTTTGAGTCATATTTATAGGCTGATTTCATACTTGTTTTCTATGTTTATTTGTCATTTTTATGACTATAATAGCATGATTCACTTTCATTAGCCTACAAACACTTTATGCATCAAGTTGATCTTATTCTATCATATTTGTATGATTTATGAAATTATCAACAATTTGACTTGTGTTTTTCTCTCTGTTTCAAGTACTTTCTATTCCAGGACCTGTCAATACTATTGACAGGTCCGTCAATACTATCGACATGGAAATAACAACCAAGCTGGAGAAGTGCATTCCAGTCGATACCATCGACCCATAGTGTCGATGGTCTCGAGATCAGTCCAGAGAATGAAATAGCATTCTGTCGATACTATCGACACATGATCGATAGTATTGAGATGTCAATAGGACGGATTCCATTTTAGAAGTAAGAACATGTGCCCTAAGGTGTCGATACTATCGATAGCCCGTCGATAGTATCGACGCCGTCGGATCAGAGTTTTTTCATAATCATCATGATCGAACGGATGCGATCTTTTTGCAGCCATAAGTCGTACCTAGACCTAAGGGAGGATGGCCCAGACCCGGGGGGGTTCTATTCTGCCGCATGAGTTTTGGGAGAGAGGGGAGAAAGGAATGGAGCCAAAAGCAATGTTATGAAGGATTCAAGAGCCACAAACGGATGATTCTACTGTCGGAAGACTACAGAACGGGCGTCTTACACCAAGGATCATCTGGTTCTTACCCGTTCTAGGGGTTTTACAATATTTCTATCTATTTCCCATGTTTTCTTCTTCTTTCCCCATGTATTCTGTTAGGATGAACATGCATGGCTAATCCTCTTTGATCCTTAGGACCCGTGAGTATCCTGAGGAATCGCTGAATAATATTTTTTACATGGATTAGTATAATTCTTCTCATTTTTCTTGGATATGTTATCGCATTCTCTATCGTAATTGCTATGCTTGATCACCATAGTTAATTTCTAATACGTTTAATTGCTCTTGACGAAGGATTAGTGGTTGAAAAAGAACGATTAACACGTTAGCCTATAAATTCCTTAGACGAGGTACTGTACGGTTAATGGTGGATACCCAGAGGATTAATTAATGCACTTAGATCTAGGGTATGAGTTACTACTAGTGTGGAACTGACCTAGAACTAGGTACTGGATTGCATCGCGGAAGAGAGCAATTTTGACTACATGCCTCTATCCAAGATAAGGGACGATTTATGTTAATTATGTGAATCTGTATGCAGTGAGACCTTGTGGTGAAACTGTAATCCTAAGGATTCCCATTTCACATTTGATTAAACATACATTTAATCATCGCTCTTTTATTTTCTCCTTCTTTTATTTTCTTTTTCAAAACCAATCAACTTTTCCATCGGTCTAGCTGATCGCAACCAGATAGTAGTTTTCTGGAATTCACATTCCCTGAGTTTGACTCGGCCCTCACAAGGCCTATATTACTTCGATACGTACACTTGTGTTGAATGCACAGTTCACACATGTCAAGTTTTTGGCACCGTTGCCGGGGAACGGTGAATTTTAGCACTACGAGTGCTACGAGCGACCACTCTAGGCCACTTTTTACTTCAATTTTAATTACTCTTTTTGAACTCAATTACTTTTCTTTCATATTTTTATTCATTCTAGCACAATACTTACTTGATTTTTCATATTTCAGGTACTAGTGCATGGTGAGGATGCATAGTAGGGACTATACAGAATCATATGAGATTCCGCCATTGGGTGAAGAAGACGAGCTGATAAATACACCACCCGAGGATGTTGAATAAGAACTCGAGGCTTTCACAATGGCCAAGGAGCAGACCATTTTGGAGAAGATTAAAGCTTCTTCTTCCTCTACATAGAAGGGGCCAATCACTAAATAAGCTATCAACATACCCAGCTACAAGATTGATCCAGTGCTTATTCAATTGGTCAAGTCACAGACATTCCATTGACTAAAAAATGAAGACCCATTAGCCCACATTAGCACCTTTGTGGAGAACTATGATATAGCGAAGGTAGATAGGTTCCCACAGGAGGCCATTTATCTGAAATTATTCCCATCCTCTTTAGCAGGAAACACAAGGGAGTGGCTCTATAATCTGGATGATGAATATGTCAAATCATGGGATATGATGATTGAGGTGTTCTTTGAAAGGTATTTTCTTCCCAAAAAGACAAATGATCTCGTGAGGGGGATCTACAACTTTAAACAGTAGGCCGGTGAGACAAACTCAGAGACATGGGAATGCTTCAATATCATGCTATGAAAATGCCCACATCATGGGCTGAATTTAGAAACCCAAGTGAAGATCTTTTATTTTGCCCTTAATGAACATGATAGGAGTAATCTAGACTCAGCAGGAACATGTTTCTTTCTAAATAAAAAAGGCTCCAAGTGTCGAGAGATTTTAAAGAATATGGCTAAGAAGCAATCTTGGGGGGAAAGAGACGCACCAAAACAGGTCAGAGTTGCAGGGGATGCCAAGGCCATTAAAGAATTAAATGAGAAGATGGACTTGATAGCAAAGAGACTTCTAGAAAAAGATGATGATAGGTCTGATGATGAGGCATATGCAAAGTTCATGCGCCAGCAACAGGGCTACATGAAAAATGACTATGCGTGGAGGAAATATAAGAAATTCTCGTGGAAGGATCCAAACAATTTTCTACAAGATTTGGATCAGAAGCCACAACCTCATGCAGAGGAAAAAAGTATTGAGTTTCTCAACCAAGTAATAAAGCAAAACCAAGAGTTGATGAATACATTCGGAAAGCAAATTCAGTCACAGGGGGAATTTATGAACCAATTTGGTCAGACTCTATAGAGCCATGGGGCACAGATGAGGACGCTTGAGACGTCCATTGCATAGATGGCAGATGAAATTGCAAGCTTGAAGAAGCCAACACAATAGGGTTTTCTAGGGAATACTGATGTTCCAGGAGGGAGTCATCAAGACAAGGCTATCTTGCTGAGGAGTGGAAAGAAAATTTTAAACTCTAAAGCCGATGAACCAAACACATCACAGCCAGAAGCTACAGGTGAGGCCGCTGAGGAAGATGAAGTCATAGAAACTGCTGGGGATAGTGCAAAGATTACTGCAGATGATCCCATTGCTGAGAAAGATGCAGAGAAGAGGACACCATATGTGCTGCCACATTAGAGAGCACAGACAATCCCGGTTCCATATCTGAACAACCTTAAAGAAAAGAAGGTGGATCAATAATTTAAGAAGTTCTTGGACAACTTTAGGAAATTATCTATCAATATTCCACTACTTGATGCAATTGAGCAGATACCTTCTTATGGTAAGTTTCTGAAGGACATTATCACTAAGAAGAGGAAGATTCCAGACACGGAAGTGGTAGTGCTCAAAGAACAAGTGAGCACATTCATTCTAGGAACATTGCCACCAAAGAGACAGGATTCAGGGTGCTTCAACATTTCTTACTACTCCGGGAAGGTAAAGTTTGGAGAGGCCCTTTGTGACTCAGGAGCGAGCATCAACTTGATGCCTCTATCCACCTTCAAGAAGCTTGGTCTTAAAGAATCCCAAAGGAGCAACATGACGATCCGGCTTGCAGATTATTCAGTCGTAAGGCCTTTTGGGATTTGTGAGGATGTTCTAGTCAAGGTGGACATATTTGTTTTTCTGGCAGATTTTGTTGTGATGGAGATGCAAGATGAGTAAGGGAACGAGCTGCTACTAGGTAGACCCTTCCAGGCTACAACTGACATGATTCTAGAAATGGGTAGAGACCAGTTGACCATGGGCATAGCTGATGACCGATGTGAAATAGTAATGCCGAATAGCCCAAAGTCGTCAAAGGAACAAGGGCAATGCAATAAGGTCAGACACTTTGATCACAATGTTTCCATTTGTCTAGGGAAACCCTTTCTCGACATGGCGCATGTCATGACCATGGTGGATAGGGGAACACTTTCCGTGGATATCATGGAGCAAACTAAGGTGGTCTCTCTTGCTGAAGCCGTGGGATATCCAAATGATGAAGATGAAGAAGTTTGCTTGTCTACTGAGGATGATGCTGTGGAGAACTCAATGCTAGAATCTTATCCTCAATTTCCTCTTGAAACTTGCTTGTTCAATATTATGGATGACTGGATGAGGAGCATATCACTACAGGACTATGTGAAGATGCTTCTAGTTTTGCCTTGTTACTATTCTAGGCACTTTGAAGATCTGGGACCACTGCCGCCCCCATTGTAGCCTTCTTTGGTGAATCCGCTAGATTTGGAGCTAAATTCGTCACCCCCTCATTTGAAGTATGCATTCTTAGTAGTGGATGCAAAGCTACCGGTCATTATCTCGGCGTATCTGAGTGTCGTTGAAGAAGAAAAATTGATGGTTGTGTTGAAGAACCACTGTGGTGCTTTCGGGTGGTCAGTTTCTGACATCAAGGGGATCTCCCCTACTCTATGCCAACACAAGATCCGACTTGTTGAAGGAACTAAGCCTGTCATTTAGCCCCAACGCCACCTTAACCCTATCATGACAGAGGTCGTCAAGAAGGAGGTGATCAAGTTGCTTTCAGTGGAAATTATATACGCCATCTCAGACTCTATGTGGGTAAGCCCGACACAAGTAGTCCCTAAAAAGGGGGGAATTGCGGTAACTACAAATTTGTTAAATGAGCCAGTCACCACCCGGTTGGTTACCGGGTGGTAGGTTTGCATATATTACCGTAGATTGAAACTGTAACGCTAAAGGATCATTTTCCTTTACCTTTCATTGATCAAATTTTAGAGTGATTGGCTGGTTGCTCTCATTTTTGTTTTCTAGATAGATATTCCAGCTACAACCAAATTTTGATTGAACCTAAGGATCAAGAGAAATCTACTTTCACTTGTCCTTATGGTACCTTTGCTTATCGCCATATGCCTTTTGGATTGTGTAACACACCGACCACTTTTTAACGTTGTATGCTTGCCATTGTCTCTGACATGGTTGAATGTTGTTTAAAGGTGTTTATGGATGATTTCTCAGTCTACGGTGCATCATTTGATGAATGCCTTTATAATCTTGATAAAGTTTTGCAGAGATGTGAGGACACTCACTTGGTCCTCAATTGGGAGAAATGCCACATGATGGTTAGCGAGGGCATTGTGTTAGGATATAAGGTGTCTAGCAAGGGGCTGGAGGTGGATCCAATAAAAATCAAGGTTATTTCCAAATTTCCTCCACTGAACTCGGTGAAGGGAGTTAGAAGTTTCCTTAGTCACATGAGATTTTATCGCCGGTTTATTAAGGATTTTTCCAAAATCGCTAAGCCACTATCTGAGTTACTTGAGAAGGATGTGGTTTTTGATTTTAATGAAAAATGTATGAATGCTTTTGAGATCCTTAAGCAACACTTGATTTCCGTGCCTATTGTGCAGACTCTGTAATGGAGTCAACCATTTGAGCTTATGTGCGACACATCCAATTACGCTGTGGGGGCCATTCTTGGGCAGCGCCTTGAGAACCGACCCACAGTCATTTATTATGTGTCAAAAACTTTAAATGATGCACAATTAAATTATACCACCACTAAAAAAGAATTACTTGCCATGGTTTTTGCTTTTGAGAAATTTAGGCAATACTTAGTGGGATCTAAAGTGGGGTATGGACGGATCATGCCGCAATAAAATATTTAATGGAAAAGAAAGAAGTGAAACCTAGACGCATTAGGTGGATACTTCTTTTACAAGAATTTGACATTGAGGTTAAGGATAAGCTGTGCACTGAAAATGTGGTTGCGGATCTCGCCTTGAGAGGGTAGATGAGAAAGATACCAATATACCCATTACTGAGACTTTTCTAGATGAACACATTCTTTCCATTAAATCCAAAGATCCGTGTTTTTCACACATAGTCAATTATCTTGCATGCAAAGAACTACCCGAGGATTGGAGTTATCAAGAGAAGAAGCGGTTTTTCCATTCATTAATATTTTATTTTTGGGATGACCCTATTCTTTTGAGACGGTATAGGGATGGTGTTCTATGTAGGTGTGTGCCAGAGTTTGAATATGACAGCGTGCTCATCCATTGTCATACATTTCCCACTGACGGCCATCATGCTAGCTCGAGGACGACTGCGAAGGTATTGGAGAGCGGCCTATATTAGCCCACACTTTTTAGAGACGCCTATGATTTTGTGAGAAGATGTGATGCATGTCAGCGGGCAGGTAACATCTCAAAAAGACAAGAAATGCCCCTAAATGTGTTTCAAGAGGTTGAAGTCTTTGACTTATGGGGTATGGATTTTATGGGACACTTTGTGTCCTCAAATTCTAATTTGTATATTTTACTTGTGGTTGACTATGATTCAAAGTGGGTAGAAGCAATACCCACTAGGACTAATGATGCTGTGGTAGTGTGCAGGTTTGTGAAGGAGTACATCTTCTGTAAGTTTGGAGTGCCCCACATGATCACCAGTGATGGAGGCACGCATTTCACAAATAAGAAGTTTGTTGCACTTTTGAGCAAGTATGGGGTAAAGCACAATGTGGGCACCCCATACCATCCGCAGACACATGGCCAAGTAGAAATTTCCAATAGGGAGATAAAGAAGATTTTGGAGCGTATTGTCACTGCATCTAGGAAGAACTGGAGCATGCTCCTACCGGATGTACTTTGGGCGTATAGAACTGCCTTTAAGACTCCTATAGGCACTACGCCTTTTAGGTTGGCTTATGGGCATGCGTGCCACTTGTCGGTGGAGCTGGAGCATAAGGCGCATTGGGTGCTAAGGAAGTTGAATGTGAACATTGATGATGCATGAAAGAGAAGGTTGCTCGAGCTCAATGAGTTAGATGAGTTGAGAATGAATGCTTATGAGAATTCCCAGATTTACAAGGAACGGACGAAACAAATACATGATCACCATATCCAAAGGAGGGTCTTCTCAAAAGGTGAGAGTGTCTTGCTATTCAATTTGTGGTTAAATCTACATACCGAGAATTTGAAGTCTCGGTGGAGTGGGCCATTCGTTGTTGAGGAAGTGCGTCCACATGGAGCTGTGATGGTGAGAGATGGTGAAAGGACGTTCTTGGTGAACGACTAGCGTCTAAAGCACTACTATGGAGAGGATTTCACGAAGAAGGTGCATGAGGTCAAACTCATTGCACTTGATGAAGATTGAGCATGATTGCGTCTAGCCTAAGACGTTAAAGAAGGGCGCTTGTTGGGAGGCAACCCAACTTAGGTGTCATCATTCTTAATTTTTTATTTTTCATTTTCATAGTTAGTTGTTGGGTAATTTTGTACTTAGTTTATAAAAATGATACCCTGATATGTTTGTTGAGTGTGCAGGACTGGAAAGATGTCAATGCCATCGACACTTGTGTCACTGGTATCGAGTTTGGCACAGAGAAAAGATACAAAAATTTCATTCTGTCGATACTATCGACGACCTCATCAATAGTATCGAAAATTGAGCTGCGCAAAAGATGATCGAGACTAGAGAATGTCGATAGCATTGAGCACATCGTCGATGGTCGCGAGATGTATAGAGATTTTCAGAAAATTTTGTCTGAGTAATTTTGATACCATTGACACACCAACAGTGGATAGCAACACCAACACCTCACGACGATCAAAAGCATACACATATGTCGATACGATTGATAGCCGTCGACGGTATCGACACCCATCACTACCATTGACACGTTAGTGATTCAGACCTCCCCCATCCATCCATCGAGAGCTATCAATAGCAGTGAGCAATGGATTCTGCCAGCCGTCGATACCATCGACACTCTCGTCGATGGTATCGACGGACCGATAGCAGCGCCAGACGCAGTTATAAAAGAGGACAGATTCTTTCCATAAAACTCACACCTTCAAGTTTCATATCTCCCACTTCCAAGCCCTAGTGTCTCTGAGCACCCAGAAGCTACATAGATCTTCATCGATGGTCATCTCCGAGCATCTCCATCGACTCTGAGGATCTTCGTCTTCTCCAAGCTTCACCGACCATCTTCTATGAGCTCTTTTCTCAATCCCCTTCTCTTTCACCCATTGCCTTTTGCAAAAATGGTGAGATCCGGACCATCTTCCTCAAGGGCCGCCCAACCGGAACAACCCGCTCCCCCAGCTCAAGGACTAATTCCTCTCCCGAGGATAGTCCACCCCTCACCGGAAATCAAGAAGGTCTATGATGAGCTGTGGAAGAGCACAATCAAGTCCACCCGGTATGATGACTGACAGTTAATCAAAGATCTGGGGTTTGAGGTGAACATGGCATACATGCTTCAGGGGCAACTTAGAGAATCCTCAATGCTCTGCACTAACCACACCGAGGGTCATCTGTTCTTCAGTGGGTGGCCTACATACAAAGAGATTGTCATCGAGTTTATGGCATCTCTGGAGATCTGTGTCATCCCCAACGAGCTTCAACCGGCATGGACTGAGTGGAAAGAGAGGCGTGTTTCTTTCTGCCTCTATAACAGAGATTACACCATGTCCCTTCACGAGTTCAATGGGATTTATGGGTGGTATCATGGCGATCTACGCCAGCCGCCGCATAGGCCAAACTACGACACCATGTATTCAGCGTTAGTCACTGTACCTGAAGGCTATACAATTAGCTGGCACCACGCATCAATAGCTGACTTCGAGCATCCATTCGTCCAGATCCTACACTATATTTTATCAAATACACTATATGCAAGATCTCGATTGTCACAAAGCAAGTTTCAAGAAATAGATCTCTTCTTTCTCTATAATCTACTGGAGAGGGAGTGTTTAAATTTTGGAGCCTTTTTCCTCACTCGAGTCATAGAGGTGAAGAGAAACACATCCCGCAAGGCCCCAATCTATTTTGGGGGTCTCATCACTCCTATCTCCATCTACCTTGGCTTGGATCTTTCCTGGTTAAAAAAGTTGGAATGTAAGAATATGCTGAATCTGAATCATTTCATCAATGTGGGCCTTCTCAATGTCTGCCACGACACCATCTTAGCCACCTGCCACGTACAAAAAGTCTTTCAGGAGAGGCAACTTCATGACCCCGCCTTCAACCTTAGGCCTGGCCGAGACTGCAGGTGGACAATCATCGACGTTGATACAGACGAGGAAGAACAAGCCGACGACAAAGAAGAGCAAGAGGGCGATGATGATGATGAAGAGGAGGAGGAAGCTGCCATTCCCCTCTGACGACGAGTTGCTCCATGGAAGCGACCCTGACATTATGGAGCCTTGTCTTCTTCTCATCCATCCGCACTGCATCCCTCTCAAGGTGGAAAGGATGTCTACTCCATGTAGGGCATGTACACCATGCACCAAGATATTCAACAGACACAACATCATCATACTGCATCTTTTGCAGGTATCCAGGATATTTAGAACAGGCTGTACGACAACAAACAAGCCATCTATGAAAATGCACACCTCCTCTTTGCAAACTAGGAGAACATACACAACCAGTTACAAAGGATGGAGATACACCGACAACCGTTCTATGATCATTATTGGAGATAGAATTATTTTGGAGGGTACCCGCAGCCACTGCCGATGCTGCCCACCGATCTGACATCTCAGGGGCAGTATCCTACTTGGGGACTCGAGCCAGTTTCTGCCACCACCACCATAGTAGAGGGTATTTGTGTTCCAATTCTTAAGTCTGGATTTTAACTATGAAGCCATAGTCTAATTCAAGCTTAGGGGGGTGCTGGAACAACATTTATCTAGCTTTTATTTAGTTTTTATTCCAATATTTGTTTTTTTACTTTTGAAAATTTAGTTGTCTTTGTTTCTAGGATTTACTATTTTCTACGATCCACTATCTATCTAGTTTAATCAGTGGAGTGGTAATCCAATGCATGTCATCTTATGTTTTCACCTTTGGGGGCTTGTGAGCAAATAAAATATAAATGGAAATTTTAAAAATTTGTAAGCTTGTCTTGTGATAACTTGAGGACTTAACTTGTCAAACTTATTGGGTAGGTCAAATCTAAAACATATGGACATGGATGTTTATCATTATGGTTCACCGGAAGAGGTTGACATGGATGTTTGAGCCTAAACCGACCAAATGTTAACATGACTTTAATTTGAAGTGAGAGAGAGAATTCCCTTGATTAATCGGTACACAAGTCAGTAAGGAGGGACATATAATTCTTTCTGAAGGTTCTATCAATTAATCTTGTGATCTGATCCACCGTAATGTCATTCACACTCCGCTAGAGGACTTGCGAGTGCATAACCGTCTTTCTCTCTTTGATTGCATTACATATAGATAGATGATGCATTATAGTTCTTTTGCATTTATTTGCATGAAAATGAAAAAAAAAGAAAAAATATAGGGTAGTTATACATGCACATTATCTTTAGGTGCATGTAATTTAGTTGCATAACTATTATTATCTAGTTGCATGTGCATCTTTCAAGCATGTATTACATCATGTGTGTATATGTTCTTCTAAAAATATTAGAGGTGATAAATTTGTTCCATACCCTCAGAATAGTTTAGAAGAAAATGCAAAAAGTGTACAAGTTATGTAAAAGAAGGAAGCCCGAAAAACAATCCATATCATTTATGAAAAGAGGGTTTAAAAAAAAAGAAAAAATAATAATTGAGAAGTAATCAAGAAGAAGAGGGAGAAAAGAACATGTCTCACCTAAACATTAAGAAGAATGGGAACATGATGTGTTTTCTTAGATATTCCATCTCACTCTGAGATGGAATGATAGTGCATGCATCATTTCACCAAAAATGTTAGCATTAGGATCATTATCATTTGCAGTTGCATCATAATAGATTATGATTTTTATATTGCAGGATGGACTGTAATGTGCTTCCATTTCTTCCACAACCACCCATTCCATCCACTCGTTTCTCTAAGTGGTAGGCCATCCATGATTTTCTCCTCATTCATGTACATCAGAAGAACTGCTTCCATTTAGATGGTAGTTAGAGAAAATGAGCAACATAGATAGAAGATCATGAGATGCACCAAGCCTGAACCTGAGGATTTTATTATATTAACTGCTTTACTTGATAGTGTTCGTTGATCTTGGGGTGGACATCTTTCATGAATGATTCTTGTCACCTAAAGGGCAGTTATCGTTCTGTGGTTGGTAAGGGCCAATATGTGGATTGTAGGCGGGAATCATTTTGAGATATCATTTAATGTGATTATGTTCTTTAGTATACCCTCTCAATCAAATTTTATAGTTTTATTACTCGAGGACGAGCAAGATTCAAGCTTAGGGGAGTTTGATGTAGGGATTTTGAGTCATATTTATAGGCCGATTTCATACTTGTTTTGTGTGTTTATTTTTCATTTTTATGACTATAATAGCATGATTCACTTTCATTAGACTATAAACACTTTATGCATCAAGTTGATCTTATTCTATCATATTTGTATGATTTATGAAAATTTTCAAATTTGACTTGTGTTTTTCTCTCTATTTCAGGTACTTTCTATTCTAGGACCTATCGATACCATTGACAGGTCTGTCAATACTATCGAAATGGAAACAACAACCAAGCTGAAGAAGAGCATTTCGGTCGATACCATCGACCCACATTGTCGATGGTCTTGAGATTAGTCCAGAGAACAAAATAGCATTCTGTTGATACTATCGACACATGGTCGATGGTATCAAGATGTCAACAGGACGGATTCCATTTTAGAAGCAAGAACGCGTGCCCTAAGGCGTCGATACTATCGATAGCCCGTCGATAGTATTGACGCCGTCAGATTAGAGTTTGTTTAGAATCGTCATGATCGAACGGATGCGATCTTTTGGCGGACGTAAGTTGTACCTAGACCTAAGGGAGGACGACCCAGACCCGAGGGGGGGTTCTATTCTGCACACAAGTTCTAGGAGAGAGGGGAGAAAGGAATAGAGCTAAAAGCAACGTTTCAAAGGATTCGAGAGCCACAGACGGATAATTCTACTACCGAAAGGCTGCAGAACGGGCGTCTTGCATCGAGAATCATCCAGTTCTTAACCGTTCCAGGGGTTTCGTGATATTTCTATCTGTTTCCCATGTTTTTTTCTTCTTTCCCCATGTATTCTGTTAGGATGAACATGCGGGGATAATCCCCTTTGATCCTTAGACCTGGGAGTAGCCCGGGGAATCACTGTATAACATTTTTTTACATAGATTAGTATAATTCTTCCCATTTTTCTTGGATATTTTATTGTATTCTCTATCGTAATTGATATGCTTGATCACCATAGTTAATTTCTAATACCTTTAATTGCTCTTGACAGAGGATTAGTGGTTGAAAAGGCATGATTAACACGTTAGCCTATAAATTCCTTAGACGAGGTAATGTACGGTTAATGGTGGATACTCAGAGGATTAATTAATGCACTTAGATCTAGGGTATAAGTTACTAATGGTGTGGAACTGACCTAGAACTAGGTAGTGGATTACATCATGGAAGCGAACAATTCTGACTACATGCATCTATCCAGGATAAGGGACAATTTATGTTAATTATGCAAATTTGTATGTAGTGAGACCTTGTGGTGAAACCGTAATCCTAAGGATTCCCATTTCTCATTTGATTAAACCTACATTTAATCATCGCTCTTTTATTTTCTCCTTGTTTTATTTTCTTTTTCAAAACCAATCAACTTTTCCATCGGTCTAGCTGATCACAACCACTTAGTAGTAGTTTTTTGGAATTCATGTTCCCTGAGTTTGACTTGGGCCTTACAAGGCCTATACTACTTCGATACGTACACTTGCATTTAACACACGGTTACGCATGTCAAACGACGTTGACCGGAGAGAGAGATATCAAGAAACGTAGAAAACACAGACTGGAGTCCAGAGTGCGTTGGACTCGGGCGGGGGAGATAACCTCCCCACTCACGAATGGGTCCATGATCCTGAGTCCATCCTGGACAAGGATGTTGGCCGCGTGACATGAAGAAAAAAACATGGAAACTTTAGGTTAGGATCGATATCAAGGGTATTTTATTAAAATCAAATCAATAACTATATGCAATCTTCTCATATCAAATTAAGGGATCAAACCAACTCATAATAACCTCAAATTTGAACCGTAGTCTATATAGAGGGTCTAGAATCTTCCTATACATTTAGATTTAAGTTTTGACTACCTTTTGTTTGTAAAACTCATATTGGTCATTATCTTAATGTATATGAATTAAAAGAAATTATCATTTCCTTAGTGAGTTATATTTTGAGTCAAAAATTGAGATATGAAGTGATTTTACACTCTGGGGACTATTCATTATCTTTTTATGTATAAAAGAAGGATTGTCATAGGAGAGAAAGGAAGATAGAGAATATTGTTATGTATCCTTTTATGTATTGAACTCATTTAATCATAAAGAAAAATAAAGAAACAATGTTTCATTTTTTATATCAAATTTCGTATTCATCTCTTAATATTAGGGGTAACTTGCATTAAAGTCTAATTTTGAAACTTTTACATTGAAAATTTTCAAATTAGTTCCTAACTTATTTTATTTAAAATTTTGGATGTTACATATCATCTCTTCGCTCATTATTCTTTCACACTTCAGTTTCTTCACCACAATTTTCAACCAAACTCCCTCACAAACTTTCTACAATCACCCACATAGATTATAAGTTTCAAACCGTTTCACACTAACCATGAACCCCACACTTTGATCATTGATATACCATGGAACATTTTTATAGAGAGGAATAACATGAAACACAACAACACTTCACATTCAGTTGCACATATACAAAATGGATTGAACACTCTTTATCTATCATTTTGCATTGTAGGACTTACTTCAACATCAACATAGGTGATAGAAGATGAAGACACTCAGATGGAAATCTCCATAGACCACAATTATGATGGACATTACACCCTAGAGGAGATCTTAGATGACAACACTGGCTTCTAGAATTACCGTATCTGGACTACTCTATCTTTTTTACATGTTTTGATATGTTTCTAAGGCTCATTGTTTAAGGGGTGCCTCCTCCAGTACGTTTTTTCATCCATTTCCTCTTTCTAGCACTTATAAACTTTCGGGAAAGAAATCTTGCATAGACTATTTGTGTTATTCATTCTATATGTTGGACTATTTACAAACCTTTTCCATTTATAAACATTATCTATATATTTGACCTTTTATAAAAAAGGAAGAAGAGGAGAGAGAAAGGAAGGGAAAAAAGAAAAGAATCCAGACAAGTTTTTTTTTGAATTTTCTTTTTCAGTCCATCTATTGCTATGCTCTTTATGGAAGAAAGTGTTTCTTGGGAAGCTTCAGTTCCGAAAGTTGCAAAATTTCTCCCTATGTTGGTATCTTTTGTATCTACTTCTAGTTGTATTTTTTCTCAGATTTAGGGTCATAAATCTTAGAAGGAAACTGTACTAGCTTTTCTTATAGTGAATGTGGCCGTCAATTGGCACCATGGTTTTCCCCTCATACTATGTGAGTGTTTTATATGCAATTGTTTGGTACTCTTTCCTATCGTCTCGCGAGTCTATTTTTCAGTGTAGACAGGTGCCAATAATGTTTCCACAATAATTATTTTTCATCACATCTTGAATGGTCTTACGTCAATATTATACGTGTATATTCCCCAACAAGTGGTATCAGAGCGTGGGGTGCATATACAAATCCAGATGGGATAGGATGTTGATGCGATGATGATTAAGTTGAAGAGTACAAATTGGCTGATTTGTAAATCTAAGATGGAGGATATTCTATATTGTAAGGATTTGTATGATCTGATTGAGGTACAACAGTTAGAAAGTATGTCTAATTCAGATTGAAAGAAATTAAATAGGAAGACTGTGAGTACCTTGCAAAAGTGACTTGATATTTCTATGTTCCAACACATCTCAGAGGTGACCAATACAATAGATCTATGGGAAAATCTCAAGAAAAATTTATGAGTGGAAGACTGTAACAAATTAAATATTTCTTGAATATAAAATTGATGAACTTGAATACAAGGATGATATTATCATTGTTGATCACATGAATGAATTTTAGACCTTTTCAATCAGTTGGGGTCGACATTTCTTGATGATGAATTTCAAGCACTCCTTATTCTAGTATCTCTAGTTGACAGTTAGGAAGATGCTCGCCATGACAATCAACAATTCTACATAGAAATAAGGTTGACACTTGACAAGGTGAAGAACAATTTATTGAATGAGAAAACTTGAAGAAGGGACCCCTATGACAATGATTCAAAGTTGCACTTCAAGAGAGTAGGGACACTGACAATGTGAGAGGTCGTGGTAGATTTCAAAGCCGATACAAGTACCATAATATAGGAAAGGCCCGTGGAAGATCCAAGTTAAAGAGAAGAGGATGATTCTATGGTGATGTGTGGTTATTTTTAAAATGATTGCAAGGCCTAGAAAAGGAAATATGTGTCTCAATCCAAAAAGAAGAAGGATGTTGATAAAAACACCAATAGAAATTTTTGATGTTAGGAACAATGTTGATGATGTGGTTTTGATAGTCCAAGAGAATTGTTTGCATGTTGATGAGGATGATTATGAGTCATTGCTAGATACTATAGCTTCTTATCACATTTCACCCAGTAAGATGTTCATTACTACATACATGAAGAGAGACTTTGAAAAGGTGAAGATGGGAAATACCAACTTCGCTTGAATTGTCAGAATGGGTGAAATTTGTGTTCATACATATGTCGACTGCATAGTGTTATCAAGGATATTCGTCCTATTCTTGATTTGCCATCGAGTTAGATATTTGGTTCTTTCTTCTATAGATAATGATATCATCTGGAATTTGGTTGGGGAAAATGTAAGATTACAAGTGGTTTTTGATTGTTGTACTCACTAAATTGTGTTGCATATTATACAAGACCCAATTGATAGTGCTCAAAGGTGACATTAATGCAACAAAGGATCACAAGGAAGATCCATGTCACAAATGGTTGAAAGGGCTTACAAATTATTTCAAAGAAGAGTTTTATTCTTTTTAGCAAGCACACAAGTCTCAATTCATATGATTTACATCAGATAAGAAAACATCGATGAGTTTCTTCCAAGACTAGGTCTAAAGTGAATTCAAATTTACTATAGTTGGTTCATTCAGATGTCTATAGTATGATTGCAGTGACTCCACTAGGTGATAGTAGGTATTTTTTCACACTCATTGATGATGCATCTAGGAAGAAGTGTATCTACTTGTTGAAGATCAAGGATAAGTTTCATGCCATGGTGGAGCAAGAGATAGAGAAAAGGATAAATTTTCTCTATGCAGACAATGTTAGAGAGTACATCTTGAGGGAGTTCTAGGACTATTGCGTGCAACCATATACAACATGAGAGGAAAAATCTTGATACACCACATCACAATGGTACAATAGAGAGGATGAACCATGCCATTGTCAAGAAGTTAGATGCATGTTTGAAGATTGCATAGTTGCTAAAGTGGGTGAGGTAGTGAGTACCACATAGTATTTGATTAATCATTGTCAATCAGTTCCCCTGGGGTTTCAGATGCCTGAGAAGGTATGGAAAATTAAGGATGCATCCTATTCTCATATGTGAATATTTGGTTGCAATGCATATCCACATGTCCCCAAGGAAAAGCTAAAAAACTAGATTATAAAGAGATTTTGATGATACATTTTCTCATGTTGTGAAGATGACTTCTATTGTATTGGCCATAGGCTTGGTTTCTAGACTAGAGATGGATGTGAAGACATCTTTTCTTCATGGTAAGATCTACATGGAGCAGCCTGAATGATTCCAAGTCAAAGGGAAAGAACACTTTGTCTATAGATTGAAGAAGAGTTTGTATGGTTTGAAATAGGCTCCCAAGATGTGGTACAAGAAGTTCGATTTTTTTTTCATGTACAGTCACAACTACCAGAAGATGAGTGTATATACATGTTTCTATGTTAGGAGGGTTCCCAATAATAAGTTCATTATTTTTCTACTCTATGTGGTTGACATGTTGATAGTGGGTCATAATGTCAGTTTGATCAAAAAATTGAAGACAAAATTTTCAAAGCCTTTGAGATAAAGGATTTGAGACCAACACGACAGATTCTGGTGATGTAGATCATACCTGATAGGAATCAACACAAGTTGTGGTCATCGCAACAAAAGTATGTTGAACATATTCTTGAACGGTCAACATGAGTAAACCCAAATCCATGAGTACGCACTATCATGTCATTTCAAGCTTAGTAATAAATCATGCCTCCTACTGATGGGGGAAGGAGGATATGTATATGATTCCGTATTCTTCTACCATGAAGAGTTTGATGTACACAATATGTGTACTTGCCCTGATATTTCTCATGTGGTTGAATTTTGTGAGTATATTTCTCTCAAATCCTAGAAAAGATCATTGGGAGGTGGTCGAGTGGATTTTTATATATTTACAAGGCATCAAAAACACATGCTTTATGTTTGGTGATTTTGAACCGGGTTTGAAAGTCTTTGTTGATGATGACATGACATGACATGTGATATCTATCTCAAGAAGTCTACATCTGGGTATGTATTCACTTTGGAAGGGGGAGCAATATTGTGACAATCCAGGTCACAAAAGTGTGTTGCACTTTCTATGATAGAGGTAGAATACATTGTAACATCAGAAGAAGTGAAGGAAATGATCTGGATTGTGAGATTTTTAGGGGAGTTAGGCATGAAACATATTGATCTGACTATAGTCTATGATAGTCAGAGTGCTATTTATTTGAGCAAGGGCACAATATATTATGTACAAACAAAGTACATTGATGTTAGATATCACTAGCTTCGTAACGTGATTGATAAGAAGTTGCTTACACCAGAGAAGGTCCATACTTAGAAAAGTGCTTCTAAAATGATGACCAAGGTGATGACATGTGACAAGCTAGAGTTTTGTGAAGATTTCATCAACATACATTCTTAGTGATGCTTCTGTGACGCCAATTTCCCCTTTGGGATGGAGGGGGAGATTGTTTGTCCAGTACACTTATCCAGCCTAGGTGCACTTTTGTTGAGGCTCATTGGGGCAAGTTTTGCTACACACAAGATTATAAATCCTAGCAGATGACTTTACAATTGAGATAGATGACAACAAATTAGAAAAATCTACTACTATGAAAAACACTACAACTATTCATATGTGATGAGTGAAAATCAAAGGAAGAAGAGGAGAGACAAAGGAGATGGAATAAGAAAGGTAGAAATACATGGCTGGTAAGACTTCCATAGTTTCTTCTTCTGAACATTTAGTTTTGTATGCTTTGTGGAAGAGGGTGCCTTGTAGTGGAGTTGTAGGATTTCTCCCTACATTTGTATCTTATGTATCTCCTTCTAGTTGTACTTTTCTCAAATATATGGTCATAATTTTGAGAAATAAGTTGTACAATCTTTACTTATACTAAATTTTCCATTGGTTGGTCGAGTGGTTTTTCCTCATACTTTGTGAGGGTCTTCCACATAAAATTTTGGTGCTCTCTCTATCTTCTTGTGATTCTATTTTTATTTTTGCAATCTCATCGGTAACACTTCCACAATAATTATTTTTCATTGCATCCCTTTTGATTGTATATCAATATTATACATGTATTTCTCCCAACACAAATTCCTTATAAACCTTTGTATGAACTTGCCTACACTAACATGGTATAACTTTTGGCATATGTTTGTGTTAGTTCAAACAAGTAGTTCTTTTTTATTTACTATATTAGCATTTATGGGCCTCTCCTACTTAAGTCCATTATCTTAGCCTAGTTTATCATATTGTGTTTCACATGTACATCTCCCAACCCAAGTATATATGTATAGGTCCATTGTACTTCATTTGAAATTAATAAAATTTCTCCTCATTGAATCACATGGTAAAAGAATTCTAATACCCTCAAGGTTTTAGAGAACAACCACCAAGGGAAGAGCAATAGCCAAGCAACTACACGACACCCTAAAGAAAACCCCCACCTCCATTGACCACTGCTCCACTGTAGTATCTCGACACCGGCTAGCAACCACTGACCGATATCCAACGACTACTGCTTAGAAGCCATTAGTAGCACAACAAGCTATTTCCTACAACAACTCTTGGATTGAATTGCCACTAGTAGTCTGTTGCTACTTGTAAGCAAGATAAAGCCTCTTAGAGGAGATCCACATGTATCCTTCCTCGCCATTTCCCCTTAAGAGGTGAAAATCAACACTACAATCTCCCAGGGAGCCTAATACGCATTGCATCATCTCCTCTATCACTAGTGGCAACATAATGATGGTTCATTGATTGTGATAACTCTCTAAACCTTTCTGCAACAACAATGTTCCCTATTGCACCATTTTATCTCCCCATGTACCCTCGATACATACATGGGTGAGAGCTTCTAAGTTAGGGACTCACATATTTTCCCTATCATGATGCTTCTTTCCTGTGATAGTGCATAGACACACATCTTACCTGCAATCTCCATAGCAACATGTTTCATGCCGTTGATTATCCCCTCATCATCCACCATGATTCTATCAATGTGATCCATCTTCAAGCATGTATAACAATAACAAAACACCTCAAATGATAATCTAAATGATTGTATTGTGACCTCCATTATCAAATTTAACAGAGATAATGACTTACTCTGGGTGAATTCAATACACAATATCCTTGGATTTAGAGATAAGTTATATTATATTAAAAAGCCTACTGAGGTTTCCTATGAGTGGTTATGGAATGGTGGAACCATCATCACCTCCAAATACATGTTCTACAAGTACAACATAGACTTCTAGGATGTAGATCATCACCACTTCACTTTGCAAAAGAACACATTGCACATCTTGAAGATCTAGGATAAATTCTTTGTTGAACACTAGGGGGACATGTCGTTGAACGAGTACTATAAATACATGGTAACTTTATCACAACAACTCGAATTATTAACCCATTAGCTCTAATGAATACTCCATGTGGCGTGCCATCCTAATCATTACAAAATTTCACAATGACATGCATTTAGCCTTTGGTCCTATTCACAATGTTATCTTGGAAAGCAACTAATTCCCTAATGTTAAATGCATATTCATCCTAAATTAGTTGCATTCTAAGCTTATTTATACATTCACATTCCTCATTTTACCTTAAAATTAGCTTTCATTTAGATTTCCTTTATTTTATGATAATTGTAAGGTTTGATACAATACATTGATTTTTCATGACATGTTTATGCTTCAATCCGTACACACCAACATAGGAGCCATTCTCTCTCTATTCGACCAATGGGTCAAAGAAATTTTTGATATTGGATATGATTTTCATCGATTTGCCTTTTTGTTAGTTGGAAAATTCATTGGTCAATGACTTCATTTACATAGACCCATCAACCTACACCAATAGGCCCCCCTATGGGTCCACATCTATTACATTCTCATCAATTTGCACTCTCATTGATTGATGAGAGCTCGACTGATGAGAGCACTACAACACCATTAGTCTGCCACGTCATAAGTCAACAGTTGATGAAGTATCAACTGATGCAAATCCTACTCAGTGCACTCCATCGTTGGAACCCCCGCCAGCCAACTGCTGAAATATCAGAACTCATCAAAAGATGAGATTTTGACAAGTTCAATGACTAATGAAAATAAGTGCAAGTGTCAACTAATGAAGTCTCTGGGGATATCCACCGATGAGAATCCATTGATTGTCAATCGATGGAACACCTTCCCATATACCAATGGAAAAATAATGCTTACCAATAGAATAGATTTGTGGATGAGTTATTTGACTGAGAAACATCACAAACTGATCGAAATTTGTGAGAACTCTCTCATAGAAGCCCCTTTGCATTCATGGTGGCCAAAAATTTAATGAAAATGGTTGGGAGAGTTCCAAACCCTAGCAATTGCCTATAAATACAAGCTATGGCCTCTAAGGGAAGAGACCAAAACTTGATGCCATTAGGAAGCCAATTCTCACTCTGAGCATCCATCACCAACTTCCATCAACCATTTTAATCAATTGTCGACCACATCAACTGACAACAACCTTCTACCATCACCAATTACCTACTCGTCCATCTCTATAACTGTCACACCCACATCCCAGGATTTCCACTAATCATGAGATTAGGGCATGACTATGAGGATTACACTTAATACAAAGTTCACTCCCAACCTTTTCTTTTTATTTCAAACTCTTTGTTTTCTTGCATTCAATCACATAAACAAACTTTACAAGAGAATTAAACTTTTATTACTCTAATACGATCTTAACATTTATGATACAAATCGACATATTCATTCTATTTCTCACACTTCCATGTAAACACGACATGATAATCAGATACATGCTCTCTTATCAAGGAAACAAGGATACAAACATCATTTATAACTCTCTCACATCTATACAAGGACCTAGAGTGACAGGGACCGACTGAACTTAACTAAACTCATACTTAACTCATGTGGTAGATCTACTGTGATGCTTTGACCTTCTTCAAGTCCATGTGGTTTCCCTAAAAATTTTGAGTAGAGGGGTGAGCTTACTCACTCATTGAATGAGAACTTCAAAGAAATAGTCTAAAGCACTGATATAATTATAATTATACCTTTGAGCAACTGATATCAATTATAACAACAGTAATTACTACACTAAGCACATCTAAAACAATACAAATAAAATAATAGAGAATGTAAATATTGCATTTAAAGAACAACTACTATGAAACTGTATTCAAATCTTTCTTAACTCTTTTTACTTATAAGAAACTCTTTAAACCTATATGATTATATTTTAGCTTATGCCCTGATCATATGCAGTGTACTCTACATATGAGACTCGCCGTGCACTGCGATCACACCGTATAAGACTTAGCTGACACACCTGAGAAAAGCTAAGTCTGACTTCTGTCCTGGTCTGCTATAGGAAAACTGGCTCTCTGGCCTAAACTGGACTCCTCCTCTAGGCTGAGTACATACGAGGAGGGTTTGAGATGCTCTGTGGGCCTCTGGGTTACCATCGGGACGTCCACTTCATGTTGGGTAACCTATTTTTTTCTTAGGACACTTCCTCAAGGGCTTCATCCCTCGTACCACCTATTGGTATGATCCGACCCCCGTATACTGGACACTGCCAGGGTTAGGTCATTTCACCCCTAAGATGCAGACCTCTCAGAGGGGTTCTATGGTGTTTAGGGCTCCTGAGTCTATTATAACTTGATTGTATCTTTCTCTTAGACTGATTTCTTTAAACTCTGTATCTTACTGACTACTCAGACTACTAAACTGAATTCACTGATAATACTGAACTGAATGCCTAACATAATGTTTACCCTTTTCTTAGGGTTTCTTCTTATTCTTGCACATATAGCATTTCTCATGTATTCAAACATAATTCATGTCTACTAAATAAATATTCTCATTTAAACATTTCACACATATAAACTTGGCATAGCAGTATATTCAAAATACAGTAATATTCTGAGTAATCATCATACTATACATACATACTAAAATTCTTAGATAAATAGAATATATGTCAACTTGGCACTTTATACACTAAAATCATGCAATTGAACTGTTAAGCATCAACACATCTCATAATGAGAACTTTGATATCACAACACTTGATTCATTGAACACCCTATCCTTAGGGTTTTATTTACCTCATTCACTTATCACATGGCAACACCCTATCCTTAAGGTTTCATTTGCCTCATTCACTTATCATATGGCAACACCCTATCCTTAGGGTTTCATTTGCCTCATTCACTTATCATATGGAAACACCCTATCCTTAGGGTTTCATTTGCCTCATTCACTTATCACATGGCTCTCATAAGGATTTCATACAATGTAAACATTCACTGAATAAAAACTGCTTTCAACAAATCATATACAATCAATATATATATGAAACCTTAGAACTGAGCTGAATTTAGGTTTTCATGCCATTCACTGAGATATCATACATCAAGAATAAGATTGAATAATTAAAGTCTATCATGTCAAGATAAACACTTCAAATGGATTTCATAATATCTATTCACAAATTTCCAACTTTTCACTCATCTAGGGTTTCAACCCTTTCTAATGAGATATCAAGAAAACACTGTTCACATCACATGAAATTCAAGGTAGTATTTGACATGTATGTATTATGCATTCAGATAACAATTATTCACAATCAATAAGATTCAAATAGACAAATTTCTCTATTCATTATACATCAATTTCAATCATAGCCAAAAATCCTAAATTTGAGGTTACTCTAGTAACCTCTGTAAATACTTAAGGATTTGTCATTAAGAGGGATTGTATCCATTTCATATATGATTTTATCATATGAAATTCATCAAAATAGAAGAATAATCCATTTCATATAATTTTACAAAAAGTAGATCAAAAGGAAAATTTAGGGTTTGATTGTCGCATACTGAGCAAATTGAAGATTATGGATGAATTAACCAAATTTCGTGCAATGTACTATTTAAAGGAAGTTCCCACTCACCCTAAGGTGTGAAAACACCTTAAACATGTATCCCATATCTGAAAATCTCGAATCCATATCAAATCCCTAGCAATTCACCCAATTCTTCTTCCTTTCAACTCAGAAACCCTAAAAATGAGGAATTATGAAGAAAGAGTGATAAAAGGGAAATTTTGATACCGTTTCGGATCAAATCAGGGGAGGGACGGAGTATTGACATGTGAGGGAAGATTCACCATGAAAGTCTATGTAAATAAGCTAAACTTACTTGATTTTATCATATCTCGAATAGAGAAACCCTAATTCAGCAATTCCAGCACTTTCTCCTCTCAAGCCCTAACTCTCCCTCTCTCTCTAAGATTTCGTTTCTCTGGAATGAATTGCAAATTATGAGAGCTTCTAGGGTGTTAGGTTGACCATATAGAGCAATTGAGCTGCTTGGGTCAATTGCACTTTGTCCCCTCACTTAACTTTTTCTTATTTCAGTAGATGTTTCTGTCAAAAAAAGGTTTCTATAATTCATGTATTTTAGAGATCAAACTTTCTCCAAAAATATGATAATTTATAATGTTGTGTATAATGTTTACTAAGCTTGTTTTAAAATTTGAGATCATTCCAAGCTCCCATTAAATAATAAAAAATCGAATAGTGCACTACTATCTAGAATTCTACAAAAATGTCAGTTATTGTAATTCATCTATTTCAGAAATCAAACTTTCTATAAAAAATATGAGAGTTTATCAAGATGTCAAAAATGCCCTTTCAGAACTCTAATAAATATTTCAGATCATTTGGAATTACCAATAAACAAATAAAAACAAAACACTACACTATTGAAAAGCACTCTGTTAACATTTTGGTCGAAGTATAGTTCAACTGAAAACCACGTTCAAAGAATACTCAAATATTCTAAATTTTTTATCCAATATGAATGATTGAGTTATACATGTCATATCCAAATTCAATTAAATAAATTTTTTTAGAAATTATGAAAAATCATTTACCACACTGCTATCCTGACCAAATTCCATATTCATGTACTATCAAAACCCTAATTTGGGACGATTAGGGTTTTCAAATGTTAACCCTAGTTATGTGGATCAAAGTATGATTAAACCTTCTTGTTGTATTTAAAACATAAAAACTTAACTACCATCATTAATCAAGGTTCAAACAATGATCAACTTAATTAAGCATACAATCATCCAAGTAAACCCTAATTTTTGCCGATTAGGGTTTTCATTTATCAAACCCTAATTCTTCAAACTAAAATCATAGTTAGAGTTTCTTCTTAGGTTTGAAACATCACAGTTGATCTACTATCATTAATCAAGTCTAAATGATGTTCAATCTAATCAAGTATGTAATCATTCAGGTAAACCCTAGTTTACCAATTAAGCTCAGATGCAGTCATAACAATTCTCCCCCCTCTTAATAAGGTTTCATCCCCGAAACATAAATATGCAAGTAAAGTACATTTAAGGTTTATTTTAAGCTTCTAAAATTTTACATGTCATTATATTCTTATATTTCATACTTGAATGTAGTTTTCAACATTAAGTCCTTATTCCTTTACTAAATCACAACATGTTTGAAATAGTTTTCAATGATAACAAACAAATTCTCTATGCCACAATCAATCGTAGGATAGAATGAGAAACAACCATTTCAATATTTTCATACTCTTGAGGTTTTAACTCGACATTGATAATATGATTCATCTTCTGGTTATGGATGAGTTAACAAAGAATGTTCATGATGATATTCCTTGGTGTATGTAATTTGCTGATGATATTGTTTTGATTGACGAAACAAAAGATGGATTGAATGATAAAGTTGAAAGTTGGAGAAAGGCATTGGAATCAAATGGATTGATGATTAGCAGGAGCAAAATTGAGTATATGCATTGCAATTTCAGCCAATCTTGCAGTGTGAATGATGGAGCCAAGTTGGACGGAGTAGATATACCAAAATGTGACAAATTTCATTACTTAGGTTCTATTATTCAAATAGACGGGGATGTCCAAAATGATGTTTGTCACCGGATCACTGCAGGATGGTTGAAATGGAGGAGTGCAACTGGAGTTTTATGCGATCAGAAGATCCCTCTCAGGTTAAAAAGTAAGTTTTATAGAACAGCTATACGACCAACCATGCTCTATGGGAGTGAATGTTGGGTGGTGAAGAAATAAGGTCTCAACAAGATGAACGTGGCTGAAATGCGTATGCTGAGATGGATGTGTGGGAAGATAAGAAAAGATCGTTTGAGAAATGACTATATCAGGAATGAAGTGGGGGTGGCGAGCATTGAGGACAAGTTGCGTGAGGGCCGACTCAGATGGTATGGACATGTGCAACGCAAACCTACTAGTACGCCTATATGAAGCAATGCTATTGAGCCAAACACTATAAATAGAAGAAGAGGAAGGCCTAAATTAACATGGGATGAGCTTATAAAGAGAGATTTTGAATCTCTACATCTCAATCAGAATATGGCCCATGATAGAGAAAAATGGAAATGAAGGATCCATGTAGCCGACCCCAACATAGTTGGGATTGAGGCTTAGATGATGACGATGATGATGATTGATAATATGATCCAACTATCTCAATTCATACAACTCAATATGTACTATTATTATGTATTACCTCTAAGCCACAAAAGAGAGTTCACCATGTTGTTTTGAATTTTATTATTGTGCTACTCAAAGAGCAAAATTGTCTTGAGTTGCAAGACTAGATTCAACAACAATTGTACAATACTACTCACAACATCCCCACTGGATTACAGATGCATAAGGTGAAGCATCACCATCACATTCCATACGATTCTCAAGTATGAACCCACACATAATTCAAGGTGTAACCATCAGGTTATAGCATACTAGGGTTTCAACAATAGTAACAAAGTTCTCCATGATTGTATTAGTCATTCAAGGACTATTCATACCCAATTACCATCACTTAGTTATATTAAAGCTAGGCATAACAAGCTATATCTCATTACGGTTACATATCAATACAATATGGTTATCATCCCTTCTATTCATATTAGTGAATAGGTAAGACTACCTTATTCAGGGTAACCCTCCATTTGTTCCATCATCATTCAACCCATATCACCATACCACAATTTTACAATACCAAGATGGATTACTGGTATGAATGATTACAACTATCAGACACCTTTAATTAACATATTTCTTACACATGTACAACCGAAATCATGGGTAAAACAAATTTACATCGCTTAGTATACCTTCAACAAATTATACTTCTAAGAACAAATTCACATATTACTAAAATCCATTGTTTTCATTTATCTCTCTCCTCATTCATTACTACTTACTCTTTGCTACTTATCCTTCTCATTTTAATCATGTAGAATAAACATCCCTAAAATTGAAACATACAAGGTACAAATAGATTATTCATCATTCTTGCTATCACTGCAAGAATTTATTTCATATTGCACTTCACTCATATTGTATTTCTCCTTTTTTTCAAAACACACCTCTTATCTTTCAAATCTATTTCTTATCCTTTGCTCTGAATCATTGTCATATTGTTTATCTACCTTTTCTATTAGCTACCCTTAAACCCTGGATTACTATCAGTGCTAGTTTAATTCTCATAGTGCAAGTCTCATAATCTTATTTTATATAGATGCTAGTATTCAAGGTCAAATCACTAGTGATATCCCTTGAACTACTATAGCTTTAAACATTTTAGGGTTCGGTCTTCATCAGTAACATGATGTTATTGTGATGTGACTTTGATACCTTAGTTTGAAATTCAAACTTTGGATCTTACAAGTTTTACTAAAGTCTTTCTTATCTTATCAATTGAATTTCCTTTCTCTTACTTGGTCATTCAGGTAGATTACATTCTCAATTTACCCTGCTAGGGTTTCATCATCATACTGTGTGTCATTATTACATTCACCAGATGTCTCTACATTGGTGGTTATGCATCATATGATTCATTTTCTTCTCACTTCATTCCCACAATACTCTCATTAAGTAAGATATGAAAGAGAAGATGATTTTGAGACTTAGAATTCTTATCTTCAAACATTCATTAATAGGTTTCTCATATGTAGGCTTACTTAATTACCAACAAGGATACTTGACTAATTAGCACTTGCTTGAATCTCGCAACCTCTTTCTTTTATAATCTATATTACTCCATTATGTTTCAAACCCTTCCTTACTTTCCATTAACCCCTTACCATATACTACTATTCCACCTGTCATCTTTAACTTCTAGTTTTCTCTTATGATCATGTTGCTCCTTTGATTTGTATGATCATGTATACCATGTCACATATATTTCTTTTCATCCTTCTACTAATGTGAAGTTGAAATTCTAAATCAATAATCTCTCTACTAGTTTCAACTCATGTTTAATACATTACTTATCCTTCAATTTAAATCAAACGACTTATGCATGGGTCAAACTTAGTATCTCTTTCAATCAAGTTTTTCCTTCCTGAATACAGTTTACCTTTGTATGACTTATTCATTGGTTAAGCTACACTTTTGTTCTTCTTTTAGAAACTAGTTTGTTGTTCTAAAGAGACTTGGAATCCAAAGGTAGTAAGGATGAATGTATTAAACTATATAATAAAGGTATACATTTCATGCTCTAAATTATATCATAACCCTCATTCCTTAGTCAAGCTAATCATTTCCAACATTTCTCTTTATTTCAACTAAGTTTCTCATCCTAGTTTTATGATTCACATGTTCATCTAATTTTCTTTACTTTAACTCTTCTGAAGACTCTTCACTTATATTTACTTATTATCTACTTAACTCTTTTCTTCTATTTTCCCTTTGCTTTGGAGTACATAAAAGCATTGTACTCAATTATATAGTCCATTCCTCATAATTGATTCTTACTATCTTGGCCGTTACATACTTTTCTCATATCTTTTCAATATTTCATATTTAAAGTTCATATAATACTAATCATTAAACTTAATCTGAACCTTATGTCGTGTTCCTTTATTACCAATTAAGGGTTTCTCATATGAGGTCCCAAAGTTGGATCTCAGATATCAGTTCCAACTGATTCTTAGCTATTCTAATATTTCCCATATGCTTGAACATCTTGGTGTATGTGCATTCTCACTATGATGTGGGTCTAATTTATCCAGAGTCTACTCTTATTATACTGTTAATAAGAGTCATTAGATCCCAGTAACGCATTCTGCCAGCCGGACCAGGACGAACCTGTAGTCCTGAAGCCAAGAGCTACTCAGGATTAACCAACTCCTGTTAATCTCAATCATGTGGAAAGAATATCCACTTAGGGAAAACTCATTTAAACATAACATCTGGTCTACTTGATACAAAGAATAATAACAATAACTAAATCACTTCATGAAACACAACAATAATAAATAACCATATATATTCTACAAACCAATAATCTAAATTCATACATATAAGAGCATTTCTATTGATCTCCAATCAAAGAAGCAATATACAGAAAGAGTTGTATCACATTCTATCTTTAAGATCTAACTTCTTCATTACTTTTAGCCTTCTAACCCTAATATTTCTAGGGTTTCTCTCTAGCCTATTCATCCTCTGCATACCTGGCCAGGGCATCTAGAGAAGAATAGATAGAGTAGCTTGATACTGGTCAATCTAAGTATTCAGATACCTAAACAGGGCATCCAAATACCCAAACTTCCCAGAGCTATTAACACATCAACTCCTAATACCACACTTATGACTCTAACTTTTTATCATAATGGTCCCTGAAGACTTAGCCTAAGCTCTGATACCAAAAGCTGTCACACCCACATCCCACGATTTCAACTAATCATGAGATTAGGGCATGACTATGAGGATTACACTTAATACAAAGTTCACTCCCAACTTTTTCTTTTTATTTCAAACTCTTTATTTTCTCGCATTCAATCACATAAACAAACTTTACAAGAGAATTAAACTTTTATTACTCTAATATGATCTTAACATTTATGATACACATCCATATATTCATTCTGTTTCTCACACTTCCATGTACATATGACATGATAATCAGATACATTCTTTCTTATCAAGGAAACAAAGATACAAACATCATTTATAACTCTCTCACATCTATACAAGGACCTAGAGTGACAAGGACCGACTGAACTTAACTAAACTCATACTTAACTCATGTGGTAGATCTACTGTGATGCTTTGACCTTCTTCAAGTCCATGTGGTTTCCCTAAAAATTTTGAGTAGAGGGGTGAGCCTACTCGCTCAGTGAATGAGAACTTCAAAGAAACAGTCTAAAGCACTGATATAATTGCAGTTATACCTTTGAGAAACTGATATCAATTATAACAACAATAATTACTACACTAAGCACATATAAAACAATACAGTTAAAATAATAGAGAATGTAAATATTGCATTTCAAGAACAACTACTATGAAACTATATTCAAATCTTTCTTAACTCTTTTTACTTATAAGAAACTCTTTAAACCAATATGATCATATTTTAGCTTATGCCCTGATCATATACAGTGTACTCCACATATGAATCTCACCATGCATTGCGATCACACCGTACAAGACTTAGCTGACACACCTGGGAAAAGCTAAATTTAACTGCTGACCTAGTCTGCTACAGAAAAACTGGCTCTCTAGCCTAAACTGGACTCCTCGTCTAGGCTGAGTACGCATACAGAGGGTCGGAGACGCTCTGTGGGCCTCTGGGTTACCATCGGGACGTCCGGTTCATGTTGGGTAACCCATTTTTTTCTTAGGAGACTTCCTCAAGGGCTTCGTCCCCCGTACCACCTGTTGGTACGATCCGACCCCTGTATACTGGACACTACCAGTGTTAGGTCATTTCACCCCTAAGGTGCAGACCTCTCAGAGGGGTTCTACGGTGTTCAAGGCTCCTAAGTCTATTATAACTTGATTGTATCTTTCTCTTAGACTGATTTCTTTAAACTCTGTATCTTACTGACTAGTCAGACTACTAAAGTGAATTAATTGATAATACTAAACTGAATTCTTAACATACTATTTACCCTTTTCTTAGGATTTCTTCTTATTCTTGCACATATAACATTTCTCATGTATTCAAACATATTTCATGTCTACTAAACAAGTATTCTCATTCAAAAATTTCACACATATAAATTTGGCACAAAAGTATATTCAAAATATAGTAATATTCTGAGTAATCATCATACTATACATACAGACATACTAAAATTCTTAGATAAACAGAACATATGTCAACTTGGCACTTTATACACTACAATCATGCAATTGAACAATTAAGCATCAACACATCTCATACTGAGAACTTTGATATCGCAACACTTGATTCATTGAACACCCCATCCTTAGAGTTTCATTTACCTCATTCACTTATCACATGGCAACACCCTATCCTTAAGGTTTCGTCTGCCTCATTCACATATCACATGGCAACACCCTATCTTTAGGGTTTCATTTGTCTCATTCACTTATCATATGGCAACACCCTATCCTTATGGTTTCATTTGCCTCATTCCCTTATCACATGGCTCTCATAAGGATTTCATACAATGTAAACATTCACTGAATAAAGACTGCTTTCAACAAATCATATACAATCAATATATGTATGAAACCTTAGAACTGAGCTGAATTTAGGTTTTCATGCCATTCACTAAGATATCATGCATCAAGAATAAGATTGAATAATTAAAGTCTATCATGTCAAGATAAACACTTCAAATGGATTTCATAATATCTATTCGCAAGTTTCCAACTTTTCACTCATATAGGGTTTCAACCCTTTCTAATGAGATATCAAGAAAAAACTGTTCACATCACACAAAATTCAAGGTAGCATCTGACATGTATGTACTATGCATTCATATAACAATTATTCATAACCAATAAGATTTAGATAGACAAATTTCTCTATTTTATTATACAACAATTTCAATCATAGCCAAAAATCCTAAATTTCAGGTTACTCTTGTAACCTCTATCAATACTTAAGGATTTCTCATTAAGAGGGATTGTATCCATTTCATATATGATTTTATCATCTGAAATTCATCAAAACAGAAGAAGAATCCATTTCATATATGATTTTAGCATCTGAAATTCATCAAAACAGAAGAAGAATCCATTTCATATCATTTTACAAAAAGTATATCAAAAGGAAAATTTAGGGTTTGATTATCACATACTGAGCAAATTGAAGATTATGGATGAATTAACCAAATTTCGTGAAATGTACTATTTAAAGGAAGTTCCCACTCACCCTAAGGTGTGAAAACACCTTAAAAACGTATCCCATATCTGAAAATCTCGAATCCATATCAAATCCCTAGCAATTCACCCAATTCTTCTTCCTTTCAACTCAGAAAGCCTAAAAATGAGGAGTTATGAAGAAAGAGTGAGAAAAGAGGAAATTTTAATACCATTTCAGATCAAATCAGAGGAGGGATGAAATCTTGACATGTGAGAGAATATTTACCATGAAAGGCTATGCAAAGAAGCTAAACTTTCTTGATTTTATCATATCTCGAATAGAGAAACCCTAATTCAGCAATTCCACCACTTTCTCCTCTCAAACCCTAACTCTTCCTCTCTCTCTAAGATTTCATTTCTCTGGAATGAATTGCGAATTATGAGAGATTCTAAGGTGTTAGGTTGACCATATAGAGAAATTGAGCTACTTGGGTCAATTGCACTTTGACCTCTCACTTAACTTTTTCTTATTTCAGTAGATTTTTCTATCATAAAAAAGTTTCTATAATTCGTGTATTTCCGAGATCAAACCTTCTCCAAAAATTATGATAATTTAACAGGTTGTGTATAACTTAGAGAATAAGCTTTAGTTAATATTTTATATCATTCCAAGCTCCTATTAAATAATAAAAAATAGAATAGTGCACAACTATCTAAAATTCTATAGAAATGTTCGTTACTGTAATTCATCTATTTTAGAAATCAATCTTTCTTTAAAAATTATGATAATTTATCACATTGTCTGAAATGCACATTCAGAAGTCGAGTAAAAAATTCAGATCATTTGGGTTTACCAATAAATAAATACAAATAAAACACTACATTGCTGAAAAGCACTATGTTAACATTTTGGTCAAAGTATAGTTCAACCAAAAACCACATTTAAAGAATACTCAAATATTCTGAAATTTTTCTCCCATATGCATGATTGAGATATACATATCATATCCAAAATTAAGTTTAATAAAAAATTTGTAGAAAATATGAAAAATAATTTACCACACTGCTATCCTGACCAAATTCCATATTCATGTACTATCAAAACCCTAATTTGGGCCGATTAGGGTTTTCAAATGTTAACCCTAATTATGTGGATCAAAGTATGATTAAACCTTCTTGTAGTATTTAAAACATAAAAACTTAACTACCATTATTAATCAAGGTTCAAACAATGATCAACTTAATTAAGCATACAATCATCCAAGTAAACCCTAATTTTTGCCGAGTAGGGTTTTCATTTCTCAAACCCTAATTCTTCAAACTAAAATTATAGTTAGAGTTTCTTCTTAGGTTTGAAACATCACAATTGATCTACTATCATTAATCAAGTCTAAATGATGTTCAATCTAATCAAGTATGTAATCATTCAGGTAAACCCTAGTTTACCAATTAAGCTTAGATGTAGTGATAACAATTCTCCACCCTAAAAAGGTTTCGTCCCCGAAACATAAATATGCAAGTAAAGTACATTCAAGGTTTATTTTAAGCTTTTGAAATTTTACATGTCATTATATTCTTGTATTTCATACTTGAATGTAGTTTTCAACATTAAGTCCTTTATTCCTTTACTAAATCACAACATGTTTGAAATAGTTTTCAATGATAACAAACAAATTCTCTATGCTACAATCAATCGTAGGATAGAGAGAGAAACAACCATTTCAATATTTTCATACTCTTGAGGTTTTAACTCAACATTGATAATCTGATCCAACTATCTCAATTCATACTACTCAATATGTACTATTATTATGTATTACCTCTAAGCCACAAAGGAAAGTTCACCATGTTGTTTTGAATTTTGTTATTGTGCTACTCAAAGAGAAAAATAGTCTTGAGTTGCAAGACTAGATTCAACAACAATTGTACAATACTACTCATGACATCCCTACTAGATCATGGATGCATAAGGTGAAGCATCACCATCACATTCCATACTATTCTCAAGTATGAACCCACACATAATTCAAGGTGTAACCATCAGGTTATAACATACTAGGGTTTCAAAAATAGTAACAAAGTTCTCCATTATTGTATTAGTCATTCAAGGACTATTCATACCCAATTACCATCACTTAGTTATATTAAATCTAGGTATAACAAGCTATATCTCATTAGGGTTACATATCAATACAATATGGTTGTCATCCCTTCTATTCATACGAGTGAATAGGTAAGACTACATTATTCAGGGCAACCCTCCATTTGTTCCATCATCATTCAACCCATATCACCATACCACAATTGTACAATACCAAGATGGATTACTGGTATGAATGATTACAACTATCAGACACCTTTAATTAACATATTGCTTACACATGTACAACTGAAATCATGTGCAAAACAAATTTACATCGCTTAGTATACCTTCAACAAATTATACTTCTAAGAACAAATTCACATATTACTAAAAGCCAGTGTTTTCATTTATCTCTCTCCTCATTCATTACTACTTACTCTTTGCTACTTATCCTTCTCATTTTAATCATGCAGATTAAACATCCCTAAAATTGAAACATTTAAAGTACAAATAGATTATTCATCATTCTTTCTATCAATGCAAGAATTTATTTCATATTGCTCTTCACTCATATTGTATTTCTTGTTTTGTTCAAAACACACCTCTTATCTTTCAAATCTATTTCTTATCCTTTGCTCTGAATCATTTGCATATTGTTTATCTACCTTTCTGATTAGCTACCCTTAAACCCTAGATTACTATCAGTGCTAGTTTACTTCTCATAGTGCAAGTCTCATAATCTTGTTTTATAGAGATGCTAGTATTCAAGGTCAAATCACTAGTGGTATCCCTTGAACTACTACAACTTTAAACATTCTAGGGTTCGGTCTTCGTCAGTAACATGATGTTATTGTGATGTGACTTTGATCCCTTAGTTTGAAATTCAAACTTTGGATATCACAAGTTTTACTAAAGTCTTTCTTATCTTATCAATTGAATTTCCTTTCCCATACTTGGTCATTCAAATAGATTACATTCTCAATTTACCCTGCTAGGGTTTCTCATATGTAGGCTTACTTAATTATTAACAAGGATACTTGACAAATTAGTACTTGCTTGAATCTCGCAACATCTTTCTTTTATAATCTATATTGCTCCATTATGTTTCAAACCCTTCCTTACTTTCCATTAACCCCTTACCATATACTACTATTCCACCTATCATCTTTAACTTCTAGTTTTCTCTTATGATCATGTTGCTCCTTTTATGTGTATGATCATGTATACCATGTCACATATATTTCTTTTCATCCTTCTACTAATGTGAAGTTGAAATTCTAAATCAATAATCTCTCTACTAGTTTCAACTCATGTTTAATACATTACATATCCTTCAATTTAAATCAAACGGCTTATGCATGGGACAAACTTAGTATCTCTTTCAATCAAGTTTTTCCTTCCTGAATACAGTTTACCTTTGTATGACTTATTCATTGGTTAAGCTACACTTTTGTTCTTCTTTTAGAAACTAGTTTGTTGTTCTATAGAGACTTGGAATCCAAAGGTAGTAAGGATGAATGTATTAAACTATATAATAAAGGTATACATTTCATGCTCTCAATTATATCATAACCCTCATTCCTTAGTCAAGCTCATCATTTCCAACGTTTCTCTTTGTTTTAACTAAGTTTCTCATCCTAGTTTTATGATTCACATGTTCATCTAATTTTCTTTACTTTAACTCTTCTAAAGACTGTTCACATATATTTACTTATTATCTACTTAACTCTTTTCTTCTATTTTCCCTTTTATTTGGAGTACATAAAAGCATTGTACTCAATTATATAGTCCATTCCTCATGATTGATTCTTACTATCTTGGCCCTTACATACTTTTCTAATATCTTTTCCATATTTCATATTTAAAGTTCATATAATACTAATCATTAAACTTAATCTAAACCTTATGTCGTATTCCTTTATTCCCAATTAAGGGTTTCTCATATGACGTCCCAAAGTTGGATCTCAGATATCAGTTCCAACTGATTCTCAGCTATTCTAATCTTTACCATATGTTTCAACATCTTAGTGTATTTACATTCTCACTATGATGTGGGTCTAATTTATCCAGAGTCTACTCTTATTATACTATTAATAAGAGTCATTAGATCCCAATAACACATCATGCCAACCGGACTAGGACGAACCTGTAGTCCTGAAGCCAAGAGCTACTCAGGATTAATCAACTCCTATTAATCTCAATCATGTGGAATGAATATCCACTTAGGGCAAACTCATTTAAAAATAACTTCTGGTCTACTTGATACAAAGAATAATAACAATAACTAAATTACTTCATGATACACAACAATAATAAATAACCACATATATATATATATATATATATATATATATATATATTCTACAAACCAATAATCAAAATTCATACATATAAGAGCATTTCTATTGATCTCCATCAAAGAAGTAATATAAAGCAAGAGTTGTATCACATTTTATCTTTAAGATCTTACTTCTTAATTACTTTCAGTCTTCTAGCCCTAATATTTCTAGGGTTTCTCTCTAGCCTATTCTTCCTCTACATACCTGGCCAGGGCATCCAGAGAAGAATAGACAGAGTAGCTTGATACTAGTCAATCTAAGTATTCAGATACCTGGCCAGGGCATCCAAATACCCAAACTTCCCAGAGCTATTAACACATCAACTCCTAATACCAAACTTATGACTCAAACTTTTTATCCTAATGGTCCCTGACGACTTAGCCTAAGCTCTGATACAAAAAGCTGTCACACCCACATCCCACGATTTCCACTAATCATGAGATTAGGGCATGACTATGGGGATTACACTTAATACAAAGTTCACTCCCAACTTTTTCTTTTTATTTCAAACTCTTTGTTTTCTCGCATTCAATCACATAAACAAACTTTACAAGAGAATTAAACTTTTATTACTCTAATATGATCTTAACATTTATGATACACATCCATATATTCATTCTGTTTCTCACACTTCCATGTACATATGACATGATAATGAGATACATTCTCTCTTATCAAGGAAACAAAGATACAAACATCATTTATAACTCTCTCACATCTATACAAGGACCTAGAGTGACAGGGATCGACTAAACTTAACTAAACTCATACTAAACTCATGTGGTAGATCTACTCTGATGCTTTGACCTTCTTCAAGACCATGTGGTTTCCCAAAAAATTTGAGTAAAGGGGTGAGCCTACTCGCTCAGTGAATGAGAACTTCAAAGAAACAGTCTAAAGCACTGCTATAATTATAGTTATACCTTTGAGCAAATGATATAAATTTTAACAACAATAATTAATACACTAAGCACATCTAAAACAATAAAGTTAAAATAATAGAGAATGTAAATATTGCATTTAAAGAACAACTACTATGAAACTGTATTCAAATCTTTCTTAACTCTTTTTACTTATACAAAACTCTTTAAACCTATATGATCATATTTTAGCTTATGCCCTGATCATATGCCGTGTACTCCACATATGAGACTCGCCGTCCACTACGATCACACCGTACAAGACATAGCTGACACACTCGGGAAAAGCTAAGTCTGACTGATGTCTTGGTTTACTACATGAAAACTGGCTCTCTAGCCTAAATTGGACTCCTCGTCTAGGCTGAGTACACATGCAGTGGGTCTAAGACGCTCTGTGGGCCTCTGGGTTACCACCGTGACGTTCGGTTCATGTTGGGTAACCCATTTGTTTTCTTAGGAGACTTCCTGAAGGGCTTCGTCCCCCGTACCACCTGTCGGTACGATCCGACCCCTGTATACTGGACACTGCCAGTGTTAGGTCATTTCACCCCTAAGGAGCAGACCTCTCAGAGGGGTTCTATGGTTTTTAGGGCTCCTGAGTCTATTATAACTTGATTGTATCTTTCTCTTAGACTAATTTCTTTAAACTCTATATCTTACTGACTACTCAGACTACTAAACTGAATTCACTGATAATACTGAACTGGATGCCTAACATACTGTTTACCCTTTTCTTAGGGTTTCTTCTTATTCTTGCACATGTAGCATTTCTCATGTATTCAAACATATTTCATGTCTACTAAACAAGTATTCTCATTCAAACATTTCACACATATAAATTTGACACAACAGTATATTCAAAATGTAGTAATATTCTGAGTAATCATCATACTATACATATAGACAGACTAAAATTCTTAGATAAATAGAATATATATCAACTTGGCACTTTATACACTAAAATCATGCAATTGAACTGTTAAGCATCAAAACATCTCATACTGAGAACTTTGATATCACAACGCTTGATTCATTGAACACCCTATCCTTAGGGTTTCATCTACCTCATTCACTTATCACATGGCAACACCCCATCCTTAGGGTTTCTGCCTCATTCACTTATCATATGGAAACACCATATTCTTAGGGTTTCATTTGTCTCATTCACTTATCATATGGCAACTCCCTATCCTTATGGTTTCATTTGTCTCATTCACTTATCACATGGCTCTCATAAGGAGTTCATACAATGTAAACATTCACTGAATAAAGACTGCTTTCAACAAATCATATACAATCAATATATGTGTGAAACCTTAGAACTGAGCTGAATTTAGGTTTTCATGCCATTAACTGAGATATCATGCATCAATAATAACATTGAATAATTAAAGTCTATCATGTCAAGATAAACACTTCAAATGGATTTCATAATATCTATTCGCAAATTTTCTACTTTTCACTCATCTAGGGTTTCAACCCGTTCTAATGAGATATCAAGAAAACACTGTTCACATCACACAAAATTCAAGGTAGTATCTGACATGTATGTACTATGCATTCAGATAACAATTTATCATAATTAATAAGATTCAGATAGACAAATTTCTCTATTTTATTATACAACAATTTCAAGCATAGCCAAAAATCCTAAATTTCAGGTTACTCTTGTAACCTCTATAAATACTTAAGGATTTCTCATTAAGAGGTATTGTATCCATTTCATATATGATTTTATCATCTAAAATTCATCAAAACAGAAGAAGAATCCATTTCATATCATTTTACAAAAAGTAGATCAAAAGGAAAATTTAGGGTTTGATTGTCACATACTGAGCAAATTGAAGATTATGGATGAATTAACCAAATTTCGTGAAATGTACTATTTAAAGGAAGTTCCCACTCACCCTAAGGTGTGAAAACACCTTAGAAACATATCCCATATCTGAAAATCTCATATCCATATCAAATCCCTTACAATTCACCCAATTCTTCTTCCTTTCAACTCGGAAACCCTAAAAATGAGGATTTGTGCAGAAAGAGTGAGAAAAGGGGAAATTTTGATACCATTTCAGATAAAATCAGGGAAGGGATGGAATATTGACATGTGGGAGAAGATTTACTATGAAAGGTTATGCAAAGAAGCTAAACTTAATTGATTTTATCATATCTCAGATAGAGAAACCCTAATTCAGCAATTCCACCACTTTCTCCTCTCAAGCCCTAACTCTTCCTATCTCTCTAAGATTTCGTTTCTCTGGAATGCATTGAAAATTATGAGAGCTTATAGGGTGTTAGGTTGACCATATATAGCAATTGAGATGCTTGGGTCAATTGCACTTTGACCCCTCACTTAACTTTTTCTTATTTTAGTAGATTTTTCTGTCAAAAAAAGGTTTCTGTAATTCGTGTATTTCCGAGACCAAACCTTCTTCAAAAATTATGTTAATTTATCATGTTGTGTAGAACTTATTTATTAAGAATTGATTAAAATTTGATATCATTATGAGCTCCCATTAAATAATTAAAAATAGAATGGTACACTACTATCCAGAATTCTACAAAAATGTCAGTTACTGTAATTCGTCTGTTTCAGAAATCAAACTTTCTCCAAAAATTTTGAGAATGTATTATGATGTCTGAAATTCAAGTTCATAACTTGACTAAAAATTTCAGATCATTTGGAGTTAGAAATAAATAAATAAAAATAAAACACTACACTGCTGAAAAGCACTCTGTTAACATTTTGGTCGAAGTATAGTTCAACCGAAAACCACATTCAAAGAATACTAAAATATTATGAAATTTTTCTCCAATATGCATGATTGAATTATACATATCATATCCAAAATTAAATTTAATACAAAATTTGTAGAAAATATGAAAAATTATTTACCACACTGCTATCCTGACCAAATTTCATAATCATGTACTATCAAAACCCTAATTTGGGCCGATTAGGGTTTTCAAATGTTAACCCTAATTATGTGGATCAAAGTATGATTAAACCTTCTTGTTGTATTTAAAACATAAACCGTTAACTAACATCATTAATCAAGGTTCAAACAATGATCAACTTAATTAAGCATACAATCATCCAAGTAAACCCTAATTTTTGCTGATTAGGGTTTTCATTTCTCAAACCCTAATTCTTCAAACTAAAATCATAGTTAGAGTTTCTTATTAGGTTTGAAACATCACAATTGATCTACTATCATTAATCAAGTCTAAATGATGTTCAATCTAATCAAGTATGTAATCATTCAGGTAAACCCTAGTTTACTAATTAAGCTCAGATACAGTCATAACAATTCTCCCCCCTTAAAAAGATTTCATCCCCAAAACATAAATATGCAAGTAAAGTACATTCAAGGTTTATTTTAAGCTTCTAAAATTTACATGTCATTATATTCTTGTATTTCATACTTGAATGTAGTTTTCAACATTAAGTCCTTTATTCCTTTACTAAATCACAACATGTTTGAAATAGTTTTCAATGATAACAAATAAATTCTCTATGCCACAATCAATCGTAGGATAGAGAGAGAAACAACCATTTCAATATTTTCATACTCTTGAGGTTTTAACTCAGCATTGATAATCTGATCCAACTATCTCAATTCATACAACTCAATATGTACTATTATTATGTATTACCTCTTAGCCACAAAAGAAAGTTCACCATGTTGTTTTGAATTTTATTATTGTGCTACTCAAAGAGCAAAATAGTCTTGAGTTGCAATACTAGATTCAAAAACAATTGTACAATACTACTCACGACATCCCCACTTGATCACGGATGCATAAGGTGAAGCATCACCATCACATTCCATACTATTCTCAAGTATGAACCCACACATAATTCAAGGTGTAACCATCAGGTTATAGCATACTAGGGTTTCAACAATAGTAACAAAGTTCTCCATGATTGTATTAGTCATTCAAGGACTATTCATACCCAATTACTATCAATTAGTTATATTAAAGCTAGGTATAACAAGCTATATCTCATTAGGGTAACATATCAATACAATATGGTTATCATCCCTTCTATTCATCTGAGTGAATAGGTAAGACTACCTTATTAAGGGTAACCCTCCATTTGTTCCATCATCATTCAACCCATATCACCATACCAAAATTGTACAATACCAAGATGGATTACTGGTGTGAATGATTACAACTATCAGACACCTTTAATTAACATATTGCTTACACATGTACAACCGAAATCATGTGTAAAACAAATTTACATCGCTTAGTATACCTTCAACAAATTATACTTCTAAGAACAAATTCACATATTACTAAAAGCCATTATTTTCATTTATCTCTCTCCTCATTCATTACTACTTACTCTTTGCTACTTATCCTTCTCATTTTAGTCATGTAGATTAAGCATCCCTAAAATTGAACCATACAAGGTACACATAGATTATTCATCATTCTTGGTATCACTACAAGAATTTATTTCATATTGCACTTCACTCATATTGTATTTCTCTTTTTTGTTCAAAGCACACCTCTTATCTTTCAAATCTATTTCTTATCCTTTGCTCTGAATCATTTTCATATTCTTTATCTACCTTTCCGATTAGCTACCCTTAAACCCTAGATTACTATCAGTGCTAGTTTATTTCTCATAGTGCAAGTCTCATAATCTTGTTTTATAGAGATGCTAGTATTCAAGGTCAAACACTAGTGATATCCCTTGAACTACTACAACTTTAAACATTGTAGGGTTCAGTCTTCATCAGTAACATGATGTTATTGTGATGTGACTTTGATCCCTTAGTTTGAAATTCAAACTTTGGATCTCAGAAGTTTTACTAAAGTCTTTCTTATCTTATCAATTGAATTTCCTTTCTCTTACTTGGTTGTTTAGATAGATTACATTCTTAATTTACCCTGCTAGGGTTTCATCATCATATTATGTGTCGTTATTACATTCGCTAGATGTCTCTACATTGGTGGTTATGCATCATATGATTCATTTTCTTCTCACTTCATTCCCACATTACTCTCATTAAGTAAGATATGAAAGAGAAGATGATTTTGAGACATATAATTCTTATCTTCAAACATTCATTAATACGTTTCTCATATGTAGGCTTACTTAATTATCAACAAGGGTACTTGACTAATTAGCACTTGCTTGAATCTCACAACCTCTTTCTTTTATAATCTATATTACTCCATTATGTTTCAAACCCTTCCTTACTTTCCATTAACCCCTTACCATATACTACTATTCCACCTGTCATCTTTAACTTCTAGTTTTCTCTTATGATCATGTTGCTCCTTTTATGTGTATGATCATGTATACCATGTCACATATATTTCTTTTCATCCTTCTACTAATGTGAAGTTGAAATTCTAAATCAATAATCTCTCTACTAGTTTCAACTCAAGTTTAATACATTACATATCCTTCAATTTAAATCAAATGACTTATGCATGGGTCAAACTTAGTATCTCTTTCAATCAAGTTTTTCCTTCCTGAATACAGTTTACCTTTGTATGACTTATTCATTGGTTAAGCTACACTTTTGTTCTTCTTTTAGAAACTAGTTTGTTGTTCTATAGAGACTTGGAATCCAAAGGTAGTAAGGATGAATGTATTAAACTATATAATAAAGGTATACATTTCATGCTCTTAATTATATCATCACCCTCATTCCTTAGTCAAGCTCATAATTTCCAACATTTCTATTTGTTTCAACTAAGTTTCTCATCCTAGTTTTATGATTCACATGTTCATCTAATTTTCTTTACTTTAACTCTTCTGAAGACTCTTGACTTATATTTACTTATTATCTACTTAACTCTTTTATTCTATTTTCCCTTTACCTTGGAGTACATAAAAGCATTGTACTCAATTATATAGTCCATTCCTCATGATTGATTCTTACTATCTTGGCCCTTACATACTTTTCTCATATCTTTTCCATATTTCATATTTAAAGTTCATATAATACTAATCATTAAACTTAATATGAACCTTATGTCATGTTCCTTTATTCCCAATTAAGGGTTTCTCATTAGAGGTCCCAAAGTTGGATCTCAGATATCAGTTCCAACTGATTCTTAGCTATTCTAATCTTTCCCATATGTTTCAACATCTTAGTGTATGTACATTCTCACTATGATGCGGGTCTAATTTATCCAGAGTCTACTCTTATTATACTGTTAATAAGAGTCATTAGACCCCAGTAACGCATTGTGCCAGCCAGACCAAGATTAACCAACTCATATTAATCTCAATCATGTGGAAAGAATATCCACTTAGGGCAAACTCATTCAAACATAACTTTTGTTCTACTTGATACAAAGAATAATAACAATAACTAAATCATTTCATGATACACAACAATAATAAATAACCATATATATTCTACAAACCAATAATCTAAATTCATACATATAAGAGCATTTCTATTGATCTCCAATCAAAGAAGCAATATAAAGCAAGAGTTGTATCACATTCTATCTTTAAGATCTTACTTCTTCATTACTTTTAGTCTTCTAACCCTAATATTTCTAGGGTTTCTCTCTAGCCTATTCTTCCTCTGCATACCTGGCCAGGGCATCCAGAGAAAAACAGATAGAGTAGCTTGATACTGGTCAATCTAATTATTTAGATACCTGGCCAGGGCATCCAAATACCCAAACTTCCCAGAGCTATTAACACATCAACTCCTAATACCACACTTATGACTCTAACTTTTTATCCTAATAGTCCCTGACGACTCAGCCTAAGCTCTGATACCCAAAGCTGTCACACCCACATCCCACAATTTCCACTAATCATGAGATTAGGGCATGACTATGAGAATTACACTTAATACAAAGTTCACTCCCAACTTTTTCTTTTTATTTCAAACTCTTTGTTTTCTCGCATTCAATCACATAAACAAACTTTACAAGAGAATTAAACTTTTATTACTCTAATATGATCTTAACATTTATGATACACATCCATATATTCATTATGTTTCTCACACTTCCATGTACATACAACATGATAATCAGATACATTCTCTCTTATCAAGGAAACAAAGATACAAACATCATTTATAACTCCCTCACAACTATACAAGGACCTAGAGTGACAAGGACCGACTGAACTTAACTAAACTCATACTTAACTCATGTGGTAGATCTACTCTGATGCTTTGACCTTCTTCAAGTCCATGGGTTTCCCTAAATATTTTGAGTAGAGGGGTGAGCCTACTCACTCAGTGAATGAGAACTTCAAAGAAATAGTCTAAAGCACTAATATAATTACAGTTATACCTTTGAGCAACTAATATCAATTATAACAACAATAATTACTACACTAAGCACATATAAAACAATACAGTTAAAATAATAGAGAATGTAACTATTGCATTTAAAGAACAACTACTATGAAACTGTATTCAAATCTTTCTTAACTCTTTTTACTTATAAGAAACTCTTTAAACCTATATGATCATATTTTAGCTTATGCCCTGATCATATACAATGTACTCCACATATGAGACTCGTCGTGCACTGCGATCACACCATACAAGACTTAGCAGACACACCCGGGAAAACCTAAATCTGACTGCTAACCTGGTCTGCTACAGGAAAACTGGCTCTCTGGCCTAAACATGACTCCTCGTATAGGCTGAGTACACATGCAGAGGGTCTAAGATGCTCTGTGGGTCACTGGGTTACCACCGGGACGTCCGATTCATGTTGGGAAACCCATTTTTTTTCTTAGGAGACTTCCTCAAGGGCTTCATCCCCCGTACCACCTGTCGGTACGATCCGACCCCTGTATACTGGACACTTCCAGTGTTAGGTCATTTGACCCCTAAGGTGCAGACCTCTCAGAGGGGTTCTACAGTGTTCAAGGCTCCTGAGTCTATTATAACTTGATTATATCTTTCTCTTAGACTAATTTCTTTAAACTCTATATCTTACTGACTACTCAAACTACTAAAGTGAATACATTGATAATATTGAACTGAATGCCTAACATACTGTTTACCCTTTTCTTAGGGTCTTCTTATTCTTGCACATATAGCATTTCTCATGTATTCAAACATATTTCATGTCTACTAAACAAGTATTCTCATTCAAACATTTCACACATATAAATTTGGCACAACAATATATTCAAAATACAATAATATTCTGAGTAATCATCATACTATACATACAGACATACTAAAATTCTTAGATAAACAAAATATATGTCAATTTGGCACTTTATACCCCTAAAATCATGCAATTGAACTGTTAAGCATCAACACATATCATATTGAGAATTTTGATATCACACCACTTGATTCATTGAACACCCCATCCTTAGGGTTTCATTTACCTCATTCACTTATCACATGGAAACACCCTATCCTTAGGGTTTCGTTTGCCTCATTCACTTATCATATGGCAACACCCTATCCTTAGGGTTTCATTTGTCTCATTCACTTACCATATGGAAACAACCTATCCTTATGGTTTCATTTGCCTCATTCACTTATCACATGGCTCTCATAAGGATTTCATACAATGTAAACATTCATTGAATAAAGACTGCTTTCAACAAATCATATACAATCAATATATGTATGAAACCTTAGAACTGAGCTGAATTTTGGTTTTCATTCCATTCACTGAGATATCATGCATCAAGAATAAGATTGAATAATTAAAGTCTATCATGTCAAGATAAACACTTCAAATGGATTTCATAATATCTATTCGCAAATTTCCAACTTTTCACTCATCTAGGGTTTCAACCCTTTCTAATGAGATATCAAGAAAAAACTGTTCACATCACACAAAATTCAAGGTGGTATCTGACATGTATGTACTATGCATTCAGATAACAATTATTCATAATCAATAAGATTCAGATAGACAAATTTCTCTATTTTATTATACAACAATTTCAATCATAGCCAAAAATCCTAAATTTCAGGTAACTTTGTAACCTCTGTAAATACTTAAGGATTTCTCATTAAGAGGGATTGTATCCATTTCATATATGATTCTATGATCTGAAATTCATTAAAATAGAAGAAGAATCCATTTCATATCATTTTACAAAAAGTAGATCAAGAGGAAAATTTAGGGTTTGATCGTCGCATACTGAGCAAACTGAAGATTATGGATGAATTAATCAAATTTCGTGCAATGTACTGTTTAAAGGAAGTTCCCACTCACCCTAATGTTTGAAAACACCTTAAAAATGTATCCCATATCTGAAAATCTTGAATCCATATCAAATCCCTAACAATTCACCCAATTCTTCTTCCTTTCAACTCGGAAAGCCTAAAAATGAGGAATTATGAAGAAAGAGTGAGAAAAGGGGAAATTTTGATACCATTTCAGATCAAATCAGAGGGGGGATGGAATTTGGACATGTGAGAGAAGATTTACCATTAAAGTCTATGCAATGAAGCTAAACTTACTTGATTTTATCATATCTCGGATAGAGAAACCCTAATTCAGCAATTCTGCCACTTTCTCCTCTCAAGCCCTAACTCTTCTTCTCTCTCTAAGATTTCATTTTTTTGGAATGAATTGCGAATTATGAGAGCTTTTAGGGTGTTAGGTTGACCATATAGATCAATTGAGCTACTTGGGTCAATTGCACTTTGACCTCTCACTTAACTTTTTCTTATTTCAGCAGGTTTTTCTGTCATAAAAAGGTTTATGTAATTCATGTATTTACGAGATCAAACCTTCTCCAAAAATTATGATAATTTACCATGTTGTGTATAACTTAGATAATAAGCTTTAGTTAAAATTCTATATCATTCCAAGCTCCCATTAAATAATTAAAAATAGAATAGTGCACTTCTATATAGAATTCTACAAAAATGTCAGTTACTGTAATTCATTTGTTTCAGAAATCAAACTTTCTTCCAAAATTATGATAGTTTATCTAGTTATCTGAAATGCAATTTCAGAACTCAGGTAAAAATTTCAGATCATTTGGATTTATCAATAAATAATTAAAAATATAACACTACACTGCTGAAAAGCACTCTGTTAACATTTTGGTCAAAGTATAGTTCAACCGAAAACCACATTCAAATAATACTCCAATATTATAAAATTTTTCTTCAATATGCATGATTGAGTTATACATATCATATCAAAAATTCAATTAAATGAAAAATTTGTAGAAAATATGAAAAATCATTTACCACAGTGCTATCCTCATCAAATTCCATATTCATGTACTTTCAAAACCCTAATTTGGGCCGATTAGGGTTTTCAAATGTTAACCCTAATTATGTGGATCAAAGTATGATTAAACCTTCTTGTTGTATTCAAAACATAAAAACTTAACTACCATCATTAATCAAGGTTCAAACAATGATCAACTTAATTAAGCATACAATCATCCAAGTAAACCCTAATTTTTGCCGATTAGGGTTTTCATTTCTCAAACCCTAATTCTTCAAACTAAAATCATAGTTAGAGTTTCTTCTTAGGTTTGAAACATCACAATTGATCTACTATCATTAATCAAGTCTAAATGGTGTTCAATCTAATCAAGTGCGTAATCATTCAGGTAAACCCTAGTTTACCAATTAATCTCAGATGCAGTCATAACAATTCTCCCCCCCTAAAAAGATTTCGTCCCCAAAACATAAATATGCAAGTAAAGTACATTCAAGGTTTATTTTAAGCTTCTAAAACTTTACATGCCATTATATTCTTGTATTTCATACTTGAATGTAGTTTTCAACATTAAGTCCTTTATTCCTTTACTAAATCACAACTTGTTTGAAATAGTTTTCAATGATAACAAACAAATTCTCTATGCCACAATCAATCGTAGGATAGAGAGAGAAACAACCATTTCAATATTTTCATACTCTTGAAGTTTGAACTTAACATTGATAATCTGATCCAACTATCTCAATTCATACAACTCAATATGTACTATTATTATGTATTACCTCTAAGCACAAAATAGAGTTCACCATGTTGTTTTGAATTTTATTATTGTGCTACTCAAAGATCAAAATAGTCTTGAGTTGCAAGACTAGATTCAACAACAATTGTACAATACTACTCACGACATCCCTACTAGATCATGGATGCATAAGGTGAAGCATCACCAACACATTCCGTACTATTCTCAAGTATGAACCCACAAATAATTCAAGGTGTAACCATCAAGTTATAGCATACTAGGGTTTCAACAATAGCAACAAAGTTCTCCATGATTGTATTAGTCATTCAAGGACTATGCATAACCAATTACCATCACTTGGTTATATTAAATCTAGGTATAACAAGCTATATCTCATTAGGGTTACATATCAATACAATATGGTTATCATCCCTTCTATTCATATGAGTGAATAGGTAAGACTACCTTATTCAGGGTAACCCTCCATTTGTTCCATCATCATTCAACCCATATCACCATACCACAATTGTATAATACCAAGAGGGATTACTGGTATGAATGATTACAACTATCAGACACCTTTAATTAACATATTGCTTACACATGTACAACTAAAATCACGTGTAAAACAAATTTACATAGCTTAGTATACCTTCAACAAATTATACTTCAAAGAACAAATTCACATATTACTAAAATCCATTGTTTTCATTTATCTCTCTCCTCATTCACTACTACTTACTCTTTGCTACTTATCCTTCTCATTTTAATCATGTAGATTAAACATCCCTAAAATTGAAACATACACGGTACAAATAGATTATTCATCATTCTTGCTATCACTGCAAGAATTTATTTCATATTGCACTTCACTCATATTGTATTTCTCATTTTGTTCAAAACACACCTCTTATCTTTCAAATCTATTTATTATCCTTTGCTCTGAATCATTTTCATATTGTTTATCTACCTTTCCGATTAGCTACCCTTAAACCCTAGATTACTATCAGTGATAGTTTACTTATCATAGTGCAAGTCTCATAATCTTGTTTTATAGAGATGCTAGTATTCAAGGTCAAATCACTAGTGATATCCCTTCAACTACTACAACTTTAAACATTCTAGGGTTCAGTCTTCATCAGTAACATAATGTTATTGTGATGTGACTTTGATCCCTTAGTTTGAAATTCAAACTTTGGATCCCACAAGTTTTACTAAATTCTTTCTTATCTTATTAATTGAATTTCCTTTCTCTTACTTGGTCATTCAGATAGATTACATTCTCAATTTACCCTGCTAGGGTTTCATCATCATATTGTGTGTCATTATTTTATTCGCTAGATGTCTCTACCATGGTGGTTATGCATCATATGATTCATTTTCTTCACACTTCATTCCCACATTACTCTCATTAAGTAAGATATGAAAGAGAAGATGATTTTGAGACTTAGAATTCTTATCTTCAAACATTCATTAATAAGTTTCTCATATGTAGGCTTACTTAATTATCAACAAGGATACTTGACTAATTAGCACTTGCTTGAATCTTGCAACCTCTTTCTTTTACAATCTATATAACTCCATTATGTTTCAAACCCTTCCTTACTTTCCATTAACCCCTTACCATATGCTACTATTCCACCTGTCGTCTTTAACTTCTAGTTTTCTCTTATGATCATGTTGCTCCTTTTATGTGTATGATCATGTATAGCATGTCACATATATTTCTTTTCATCCTTCTACTGATGTGAAGTTGAAATTCTAAATCAATAATCTCTCCACTAATTTCAACTCATGTTTAATACATTACATATCCTTCAATTTAAATCAAACGACTTATGCATGGGCCAAACTTAGTATCTCTTTCAATCAAGTTTTTTCTTCCTGAATACAGTTTACCTTTGTATGACTTATTCATTGGTTAAGCTACACTTTTGTTCTTCTTTTAGAAACTAGTTTGTTGTTCTATAGAGACTTGGAATCCAAAGGTAGTAAGGATGAATGTATTAAACTATATAATAAAGGTATACATTTCATGCTCTCAATTATATCATAACACTCATTCCTTAGTCAAGCTCATCATTTTCAACATTTCTCTTTATTTCAACTAAGTTTTCTCATTCTAGTTTTATGATTCACATGTTCATCTAATTTTCTTTACTTTAACTCTTCTGAAGACTCTTGACTTATATTTACTTATTATCTACTTAACTCTTTTCTTCTATTTTCCCTTTGCTTTGGAGTATATAAAAGCATTGTACTCAATTATATAGTCCATTCCACATGATTGATTCTTACTATCTTGGCCCTTACATACTTTTCTCATATCGTTTCCATATTTCATATTTAAAGTTCATATAATACTAATCATTAAACTTAATCTGAACCTTATGTCGTGTTCCTTTATTCCCAATTAAGGGTTTCTCATATGAGGTCTGAAAGTTGGATCTCAGATATCAGTTCCAACTGATTCTTAGCTATTCTAATCTTTCCCATATGTTTCAACATCTTAGTGTATGTACATTCTCACTATGATGTAGGTCTAATTTATCCAGAGTCTACTCTTATTATACTGTTAATAAGAGTCATTAGATCCCAGTAACGCATCCTGCCAGCCGGACCAGGCCGAACCTATAGTCCTGAAGCCAAGAGCTACTCAGTATTAACCAACTCCTATTAATCTCAATCATGTGGAAAGAATATCTACTTAGGGTAAACTCATTTATACATAACTTCTGGTCTACTTGATACAAAGAATAATAACAAAAACTAAATCACTTCATGATACACAACAATAATAAATAACCATATATATTCTACAAACCAATAATCTAAATTCATACATATAAGAGCATTTCTATTGATCTCCAATCAAAGAAACAATATAAAGTAAGAGTTGTATCACATTCTATCTTTAAGATCTTACTTCTTCATTAGTTTCAGTCTTCTAACCCTAATATTTCTAGGGTTTCTGTCTAGCCTATTCTTCCTCTACATACCTGGCCAGGGCATGCTGAGAAGAATAGATAGAGTAGCTTGATACTGGTCAATCTATGTGTTCAAATACCTGGCTAGGGCATCCAAATACCAAAACTTCCCAGATCTATTAACACGTCAACTCCTAATACCACACTTGTGACTCTAACTTTTTATCCTAATGGTCCCTGACGACTTAGCCTAAGCTCTGATACCAAAAGCTGTCACACCCACATCCCACAATTTCCACTAATCATGAGATTAGGGAATGACTATGAGGATTACACTTAATACAAAGTTCACTCCCAACTTTTTCTTTTTATTTCAAACTCTTTGTTTTCTCGCATTCAATCACATAAACAAACTTTACAAGAGAATTAAACTTTTATTACTCTAATATGATCTTAACATTTATGATACACATCCATATATTCATTATGTTTCTCACACTTCCATGTACATATGACATGATAATCAAATACATTCTCTCTTATCAAGGAAACAAAGATACAAACATCATTTATAACTCTCTCACAACTATACAAGGACCTAGAGTGACATGGAATGACTGAGCTTAACTAAACTCATATTAACTCATGTGGTAGATCTACTCTGATGCTTTGACCTTCTTCAAGTCCATGTGGTTTCCCTAAAAAATTTGAGTAGAGGGGTGAGCCTACTCTCTTAGTGAATGAGAACTTCAAAGAAATAATTTAAAGCACTGATATAATTATAGGTATACCTTTGAGCAACTGATATCAATTATAAAAACAATAATTAATACACTAAGCACATCTAAAACAATACAGTTAAAATAATAGAGAATGTAAATATTGCATTTCAAGAACAACTACTATGAAACTGTAATCAAATCTTTCTTAACTCTTTTTACTTATACGAAACTCTTTAAACCTATATGATCATATTTTAGCTTATGCCCTGATCATATGAAGTGTACTCCACATATGAGACTCGCCGTGCACTGCGATCACACCGTACAAGACTTAGTTGACACATCCAGGAAAAGCTAAGTCTGACTGCTGTCCTGGTCTGCTACTGGAAAACTGGCTCTCTGGCCTAAATTGGACTCTTCGTCTAAGCTAAGTACACCTGCAGAGGGTCTAAGACGCTCTGTGGCCCTCTGGATTACCATCGGGACGTTCGGTTCATGTTGGATAACCCATTTTTTTTCATAGGAGACTTCCTCAATGGATTCGTCCCCCGTACCACCTGTTGGTACGATCCGACCCCCGTATACTGGACACTGCCAGTGTTAGGTCATTTTACCCCTAAGGTGCAGACCTCTCAGAGGGGTTCTACGGTTTTCAGGGATCCTGAGTCTATTATAACTTGATTGTATCTTTCTCTTAGACTAATTTCTTTAAACTTTGTATCATACTGACTACTCAAACTACTAAATTGAATTCACTAATAATACTGAATTGGATGCCTAACATATTGTTTACCCTTTCCTTAGGGTTTCTTCTTATTCTTGCACATATAGCATTTCTCATGTATTCAAACATATTTCATGTCTAATAAACAAGTATTCTCATTCAAACATTTCACACATATAAATTTGGCACAACAGTATATTCAAAATATAGTAATATTCTGAGTAATCATCATACTATACATACAAACAAACTAAAGTTCTTAGATAAACAAAATATATGTCAACTTGGCACTTTATACACTAAAATCATGCAATTGAACTGTTAAGCATCAAAACATCTCATACTGAGAACTTTCATATCACAACACTTGATTCATTGAACACCCTATCCTTAGGGTTTCATCTACCTCATTCACTTATCACATGGCAACACCCTATCCTTAGGGTTTCGTTTGCCCCATTCACTTATCATATGGCAACACCCTATCCTTAGGGTTTCATTTGTCTCATTCACTTATCATATGGAAACACCTTAACCTTATGGTTTCATTTGTCTCATTCACTTATCACATGGCTCTCATAAGGAGTTCATACAATGTAAATATTCACTGAATAAAGTCTGCTTTCAAAAAATCATATACAATCAATAAATGTATGAAACCTTAGAACTGAGCTGAATTTAGGTTTTCATGCCATTCACTGAGATATCATGCATCAAGAATAAGATTGAATAATTAAAGTCTATCATGTCAAGATAAACACTTCAAATGGATTTCTTAATATCTATTCACAAATTTCCAACTTTGCACTCCTCTTGGGTTTCAACCCGTTCTAATGAGATATCAAGAAAACACTGTTCACATCACACAAAATTCAAGGTAGTATCTGACATGTATGTACTATGCATTCAGATAACAATTATTCATAATCAATAAGATTCAGATAGACAAATTTCTCTATTTTATTATACAACAATTTCAATCATAGCCAAAAATCCTAAATTTTAGGTTACTCTAGTAACCTCTGTAAATACTTATGGATTTCTCAATAAGAGGGATTGTATCCATTTCATATATGATTTTATCATCTAAAATTCATCAAAACAGAAGAAGAATCCATTTCATATCATTTTACAAAAAGTAGATCAAAAAGGAAAATTAAGGGTTTGATTGTCGCATACTGAGCAAATTGAAGATTATGGATGAATTAACCAAATTTCATGCAATTTACTATTTAAAGGAAGTTCCCACTCACCCTAAGGTGTGAAAACACCTTAGAAATGCATCCCATATCTAAAAATCTCGAATTGATATCAAATCCCTAGCAATTCACCCAATTCTTCTTCCTTTCAACTCGGAAACCCTAAAAATGAGGAATTATGAAGAAAGAGTGAGAAAAGGGGAAATTTTGATACCATTTCATATCAAATCAGGGGAGGGAAATGAATCTTTACATGTGAGAGAAGATTTACCATGAAAGGTTATGTAGAGAAGATAAACTTACTTGATTTCATCATATCTCGGATGGAGAAACCCTAATTCAACAATTCCACCACTTTCTCCTCTGAAGCCCTAACTCTTACTCTCTCTCTAAGATTTCATTTCCCTGGAATGAATTGCAAATTATGAGAGCTTATAGGGTGTTAGGTTGACCATATAGAGCAATTGATCTGCTTGGGTGAATTGCACTTTGACCCCTCACTTAACTTTTTCTTATTTCAGCAGATGTTTCTGTCATAAAAAGGTTTCTGTAATTCGTGTATTTCTGAGATCAAACCTTCTCAAAAAATTATGATCATTCCAAGCTCCCATTAAATAATTAAAAATAGAATGGTGCAGTGCTATCCAGAATTCTACAAAAATGTCAGTTACTATAATTCATCTGTTTTAGAAATCAAACTTTCTCCAAAAATTATGACAATTTATGACGATATCTAAAATGCAACTTCATAACTCGACTAAAAATTTCAGATCATTTGGAGTTAGCAATAAATAATTAAAAAGAAAACACTACACTGCTGAAAAGCACTCTGTTAATATTTTGGTCGAAGTATAGTTCAACTGAAAACCACATTCAACGAATACTCAAATATTCTGAAATTTTTCTCCAATATGCATGATTGAGTTATACATATCATATCCAAAATTAAATTAAATACAAATTTGTAGAAAATATGCAAAATCATTTACCACACTGCTATCGTGACCAAATTCCATATTCATGTACTATCAAAACCCTAATTTGGGCCGATTAGGGTTTTCAAATGTTAACCCTAATTATGTGGATCAAAGTATGATTAAACCTTCTTGTTGTATTTAAAACATAAAAACTTAACTACCATCATTAATCAAGGTTCAAACAATGATCAACTTAATTAAGCATACAATCATCCAAGTAAACCCTAGTTTTTGCCGATTAGGGTTTTCATTTCTCAAACCCTAATTCTTCAAACTAAAATCATAGTTAGAGTTTCTTCTTAGGTTTGAAACATCACAATTGATCTACTATCATTAATCAAGCCTAAATGATGTTCAATCTAATCAAGTATGTAATCATTCAGGTAAACCTAGTTTACCAATTAAGCTCAGATGCAGTCATAACAATTCCCCCCCACCCTAAAAAGATTTCATCCCTGATACATAAATATGCAAGTAAGGTACATTCAAGGTTTATTTTAAGCTTCTAAAATTTTACATGTCATTATATTCTTGTATTTCATACTTGAATGTAGTTTTCAACATTAAGTCCTTTATCCCTTTACTAAATCACAACATGTTTGAAATAGTTTTCAATGATAACAAACAAATTCTCTATGCCACAATCAATCATAGGATAGAGAGAGAAACAACCATTTCAATATTTTCATACTCTTGAGGTTTTAACTCAACATTGATAATATGATCCCACTATCTCAATTCATACAACTCAATATGTACTATTATTATGTATTACCTCTAAGCCACAAAAGAGAGTTCACCATGTTGATTTGAATTTTTTATTGTTCTACTCAAAGAGCAAAATAGTCTTGAGTTTCAAGACTAGATTTAACAACAATTGTACAATACTACTCATGACATCCCTACTGGATCATGGATGCAGAAGGTGAAGCATCTCCATTACATTCCATACTATTCTCAAGTATGAACCCACACATAATTCAAGGTGTAACCATCAGGTTATAGCATACTAGGTTTTGAACAATAGTAACAAAGTTCTCCATGATTGTATTAGTCATTCAAGGACTATTCATACCCAATTACCATCACTCAGTTATATTAAAGATAGGTATAACAAGCTATATCTCATTAGGGTTACATATCAATACAATATGGTTATCATCCCTTCTATTCATATGAGTGAATAAGTAAGACTACCTTATTCAGGGTAACCCTCCATTTGTTCCATCATCATTCAACTCATATCACCATAGCACAATTGTACAATACCAAGATGGATTACTGGTATGAATGATTACAACTATCAGACACCTTTAATTAACATATTGCTTACACATGTACAACTGAAATCATGTGTAATTTTTTTTTACATCGCTTAGTATACCTTCAACAAATTATACTTCTAAGAACAAATTCACATATTACTAAAAGCCATTGTTTTCATTTATCTCTCTCCTCATTCATTACTACTTACTCTTTTCTACTATTCCTTCTCACTTTAATCATGTAGATTAAACATCCCTAAAATTGAAACATATAAGGCACAAATAGATTATTCATCATTCTTGCTATCACTGCAAGAATTTATTTCATATTGCACTTCACTCATATTGTATTTCTCCTTTTATTCAAAACACACCTCTTATCTTTCAAATCTATTTCTTATCCTTTTCTCTGAATGATTTTCATATTGTTTATCTACCTTTCCGATTAGCTACCCTTAAACCCTAGATTACTATCAGTGCTAGTTTACTTCTCATAGTGCAAGTATCATAATCTTGTTTTATAGAGATGCCAGTATTCAAGGTCAAATCACAAGTGATATCCCTTGAACTACTACAACTTTAAACATTCTAGAGTTCGGTCTTCATTAGTAACATGATGTTATTGTGATGTGACTTTGATCCCTTAGTTTGAAATTCAAACTTTGGATCTCACAAGTTTTACTAAAGTCTTTCTTATCTTATCAATTGAATTTCCTTTCTCTTACTTGGTCATTTAGATAGATTACATTCTCAATTTACGCTGCTAGGGTTTCGTCATCATATTGTGTGTCATTATCACATTCGCTAGATGTCTCTACCATGGTGGTTATGCATCATATGATTCATTTTCTTCTCACTTCATTCCCACATTACTCTCATTAAGTAAGATATGAACGAGAAGATGATTTTGAGACTTAGAATTCTTATCTTCAAACATTCATTAATACGTTTCTCATATGTAGGCTTACTTAATTATCAACAAAGATACTTGACTAATTAGCACTTGCTTGAATCTCGCAACCTCTTTCTTTTATAATCTATATTACTTTATTATGTTTCAAACCCTTCCTTACTTTCCATTAACCCCTTATCGTATACTACTATTCCACCTGTCATCTTTAACTTCTAGTTTTCTCTTATGATCATGTTGCTCCTTTTATGTGTATGATCATGTATAACATGTCACACATATTTGTTTTCATCTTTCTACTAATGTGAAGTTGAAATTCTAAATCAATAATCTCTCTACTAGTTTCAACTCATGTTTAATACATTACATATCCTTCAATTTAAATCAAACGGCTCATGCATGGGTCAAACTTAGTATCTCTTTCAATCAAGTTTTTCCTTCCAGAATACAATTTACCTTTGTATGACTTATTCATTGGTTAAGCTACACTTTTGTTCTTCTTTTAGAAACTAGTTTGTTGTTCAATAGAGACTTGGAATCCAAAGGTAGTAAGGATGAATGTATTAAACTATATAATAAAGGTATACATTTCACGGTCTCAATTATATCATAACCCTCATTCCTTAGTCATGCTCATCATTTCCAACATTTCTCTTTATTTCAACTAAGTTTCTCATCCTAGTTTTATGATTCACATGTTCATCTAATTTTCTTTACTTTAATTCTTCTGAAGACTCTTCACTTATATTTACTCATAATCTACTTAACTCTTTTCTTCTATTTTTCCTTTGCTTTGGAGTACATAAAAGCATTGTACTCAATTATATAGTCCATTCCTCATGATTGATTCTTACTATCTTGGCCTTTACATACTTTTCTCATATATTTTCCATATTTCATATTTAAAGTTCATATAATACTAATCATTAAACATAATCTGAACCTTATGTCGTGTTCCTTTATTCCCAATTAAGGGTTTCTCATATGAGATCCCAAAGTTGGATCTCAAATATCAGTTCCAACTGATTCTTAGCTATTCTAATCTTTCTCATATGTTTCAACATCTTAGTGTATGTACATTCTCACTATGATGTGGGTCTAATTTATCCAGAGTCTACTCTTATTATACTATTAATAGGAGTCATTAGATCCCAGTAACGCATCCTGCCAGCCAGACCAGGCCGAACCTGTAGTCCTAAATCCAAGAGCTTCTCAGGATTAACCAACTCCTATCTATCTCAATCATGTAGAAAGAATATCCACATAGGGCAAACTCATTTAAACATAACTTCTGGTCTACTTGATACAAAGAATAATAACAATAACTAAATCACTTCATGATACACAACAATAATAAATAACCATATATATTCTACAAACCAATAACCTAAATTCATACATATAAGAGCATTTCTATTGATCTCCAATCAAAGAAGCAATATAAAGCAAGAGTAGTATCACATTCTATCTTTTAGATCTTACTTCTTCATTACTTTCAGTCTTCTAACCCTAATATTTCTAGGGTTTCTCTCTAGCCTATTCTTCCTATGCATACCTGAGCAGGGCATTCAAAGAAGAATAGACATATTAGCTTGATACTGGTCAATCTAAGTATTCAGATACCTGGCCAGGGCATCCAAATACCCAGACATCCTAGAGCTATTAACACATCAACTCCTAATACCACAATTATGACTCTAACTTTTTATCCTAATGGTTCCTGACGACTCAGCCTAAGCTGTGATACCAAAAAGCTGTCACACCCACATCCCACGATTTCCACTAATCATGAGATTAGGGCATGACTATGCGGATTACACTTAATACAAAGTTCACTCCCAACTTTTTCTTTTTATTTCAAACTCTTTGTTTTCTCACATTCAATCACATAAACAAACTTTACAAGAGAATTACACTTTTATTACTCTAATATGATCTTAACATTTATGATACACATCCATATATTCATTCTGTTTCTCACACTTACATGTACATACGGCATGATAATCAGATACATTCTCTCTTATCAAGGAAACAAAGATACAAACATCATTTATTACTCTCTCACATCTATACAAGGACCTAGAGTGATAGGGACCGACTGAACTTAACTAAACTCATACTTAACTCATGTGGTAGGTCTACTATGATGCTTTGACCTTCTTCAAGTCTATGTGGTTTCCCTAAAAATTTTGAGTAGAGGGGTAAGCCTACTCGCTCAGTGTATGAGAACTTCTAAGAAACAATCTAAAGAACTGATATAATCACAATTATACCTTTGAGCAACTGATATCAATTATAACAACAATATTTGCTACACTAAGCACATCTAAAACAGTACAGTTAAAATAACAGAGAATGTAAATATTGCATTTAAAGAACAACTACTATGAAACTGTATTCAAATCTTTCTTAACTCTTTTTACTTATAAGAAAATCTTTAAACCTATATGATCATATTTTAGCTTATGCCCTGATCATATGCAGTGTACTCTACATATGAGACTCGCCATGCACTGCGATCACACCGTACAAGACTTATCTAACACACCCGGGAAAAACTAAGTCTGACTGCTGTCCTGGTCTGCTACAGGAAAACTGGCTCTCTGGCCTAAACTGGACTCCTCCTCTAGGCTGAGTACACATGCAGAGGGTCTGATACGCTCTGTGGGCCTCTGGGTTACCACCGGGACGTCCAGTTCATGTTGGGTAACACATTTTTTTCCCTTAGGAGACGTCCTCAAGGGCTTCGTCCCCCGTACCACCTGTTGGTACGATCTGACCCCCGTATACTGGATACTGCCAGGGTTACGTCATTTCACCCCTAAGGTGCATACCTCTCAGAGGGGTTATACAATATTCAGGACTCCTGAGTCTATTATAGCTTGATTGTATCTTTCTCTTAGACTGATTTCTTTAAATCTGTATCTTACTTACTACTCAGACTACTAAACTGAATTCACTGATAATACTGAATTGAATGCCTAACATACTGTTTACCCTTTTCTTAGGGTTTCTTCTTATTCTTGCACATATAGCATTTCTCATGTATTCAAACGTATTTCATGTCTACTAAACAAGTATTCTCATTCAAACATTTCACACATATAAATTTGGCACAATAGTATATTCAAAATTCAGTAATATTCTGAGTAATCATCATACTATACATACTGGCAGACTAAAATTCTTAGATAAATAGAATATATGTCAACTTGGCACTTTATACACTAAAATCATGCAATTGAACTGTTAAGCATCAAAACATTTCATATTTAGAACTTTAATATCACAACACTTGATTCATTGAACACCCTATCCTTAGGGTTTCATTTACCTCATTCACTTATTACATGGCAACACCCTATCCTTAGGGTTTCATTTGCCTCATTCACTTATCATATGGCAACACTCTATCCTTAGGGTTTCATTTGCCTCATTTACTTATCATATGACAACACCCTATCCTTAGGGTTTCATTTGCCTCATTCACTTATCACATGGCTCTCATAAGGATTTCATACAATGTAAACATTCACTGAATAAAGACTGCTTTCAACAAATCATATACAATCAATATATGTATGAAACCTTAGAACTGAGCTAAATTTAGGTTTTCATGCCATTCACTGAGATATCATGCATCATTAATAATATTGAATAATTAAAGTTTATCATTTCAAGATAAACACTTCAAATGGATTTCATAATATCTATTCGCAAATTTCCAACTTTTCACTCATCTAGGGTTTCAAACCTTTCTAACGAGATATCAAGAAAACACTGTTCACATCACACAAAATTCAAGGTAGTATATGACATGTATGTACTATGCATTCAGATAACAATTATTCATAATCAATAAGATTCAGATAGACAAATTTCTCTATTTTATTATACAACAATTTCAATCATAGCCAAAAATCCTAAATTTCAGGTTACTCTTATAACCTCTGTAAATACTTAAGGATTTCTCATTAAGAGGGATTGTATCCATTTAATATATGATTTTATCATCTGGAATTCATCAAAATAGAAGAAGAATCCATTTCATATCATTTTACAAAAAGTAGATCAAAAGGAAAATTTAGGGTTTGATTGTCGCATATTGAGCAAATTGAAGATTATGGATGAATTAACCGAATTTCATGCAATGTACTATTTAAAGGAAGTTCCCACTCACCCAAAGGTGTAAAAACACCTTAAAAATGCATCCCATATCTGAAAATCTCGAATCCATATCAAATCCCTAGCAATTCACCCAATTCTTCTTCCTTTCAACTCAAAAACCCTAAAATGAGGAATTATGAAGAAAGAGTGAGAAAGGGGGAAATTTTGATACCATTTCAGATCAAATCAGGGGAGGGTCGGAATCTTGATATGTGAGAGAAGATTCACCATGAATGTCTATGCAAAGAAGCTAAACTTACTTGATTTTATAATATCTCGGATGGAGAAACCCTAATTCAGCAATTCCACCACTTTCTCCTCTCAAGCCCTAACTCTCCCTCTCTCTCTAAGATTTCGTTTCTCTAGAATGAATTGCAAATTATGAGAGCTTCTAGGGTGTTAGGTTGACCATATAGATCAATTGAGCTACTTGGATCAATTGCACTTTGACCCCTCACTTAACTTTTTCTTATTTCAGCAGATTTTTCTATCATAAAAAGGTTTATGTAATTCGTGTATTTTAGAGATCAAACATTTTCCAAAAATTATAATAATTTATCATCTAATGTATACTTTCTATACTAAGCTTCAGTTAAAATTTGAGATCATTCCAATCTCCCATTAAATAATAAAAATATATTAGTGCACTACTATCTAGAATTCTACAAAAATGTCAGTTACTGTAATTCGTCTGTTTCAGAAATCAAACTTTCTCCAAAAATTATGAGAATTTATCAAATATCTGAAATGCACTTTCAGAACTCCAGTAAAAATTTTAGATCATTTGGAGTTACTAATAAATAATTAAAAATAAAACACTACACTGGTAAAAAGCACTATGTTAACATTTTGGTCGAAGTATAATTCAACCGAAAACCACATTCAAAGAATACTCAAATATTCTGAAATTTTTCTCCAATATGCATGATTGATTTATACATATCATATCCTAAATTCAATTAAATACAAAATTTATTGAAAAAAATGAAAAATCATATACCATACTGCTATCCTGACCAAATTCCATATTCATGTACTATTAAAACCCTAATTTGGGCCGATTAGGGTTTTCAAATGTTAGCCCTAATTATGTGGATCAAAGTATGATTAAACCTGCTTATTGTATTTAAAGCATAAAAACTTAACTACCGTTATTAATCAAGGTTCAAACAACGATCAACTTAATTAAGCATACAATCATCCAAGCAAACCTTAATTTTTGCCGATTAGGGTTTTCATTTCTCAAACCCTAATTCTTCAAACTAAAATTATAGTTAGAGTTTCTTCTTTGGTTTGAAACATCACAATTGATCTACTATCATTAATCAAGTCTAAATGATGTTCAATCTAATCAAGTATGTAATCATTCAGGTAAACCCTAGTTTACCAATTAAGCTCAGATGCAGTCATAACAATAACTAGTCCAAGTCATAAGGAAGGAGATTAATGACTTCCAGTTTACCTCTGATGAACGCGAAAGAATGTTCTTGTTTCTTGTTCAACATGCATGTCTTCAAGTTTTAAGAAATGCTTCCGCACACCATGATCATGTCTTTTTCATCTAGTGTGATGATGTCTATATCCCTCTTTTCACTTATTGGTCTTGTTATCATTTCCATGTGTGAGTAGTCCCCTAGGGTGCGAGGAGTCAACCCACTACATGTTTTTGCTATTTTTCTGTGGCTATTATCCCGGTATGAACAAAAATTATTAAGGAACAAATGTTTTATTCTTACAAATCTTATTTGGTCAACTGTTTTGCATGCTTATTAGATTTTGGATGTAGAAAAATTTGAACTTAAGATCTAGGATATCATTTATTTTATGTTAAAATATTTAAGATAATTTTTTAATAGGTGTTTTCTGTTATGATAGGCAAATGATCTTTAGGTAACACGACAATGAACTTAGAGTAATATATATCCAATTTTAATACTAACACCTAAAGAGGGATTTATCCGGTCTCAACATATGTATGTTCATGCTTATATGATGTAGTAAGAGAGTAAACAATATGTAGAAATGGTTATACTCATCCACTCCGATGTTTCCATTTATTGATAGTTAAAACCTTAGTTTGGCCATTTGTTATTTGCAAACTTAGTTAATCAAATAAAATCATGTTATTATGATAAATACTAGTTTTTTTCTTGGTTACTTTGATCAGATAATTATTAAATATGTTGTGCCTTGGGTTCAATACTAAACTATACTCCTATAAGGTCCGTCTGCTTTGGATTATGATTGCTGTACACTTGGGTTAGTTAAAACTTAGAATTTTGTTATTAGTAATTTGTTGTGTCATTAAATCTTGCATCAAATTCTAACATCGTTACTGATCAATTTAATTAACTTGGATTGGTCAATATTTTTCTTTTACAATTGACAATATCACAAATCTTCTTTAATTCAACTCCATTTGAGCCACTCGTTTGCAGTTGTCTACCTTTCTTAGGTAACATATCTGGTGTATGCGATGTTTTCATAGCATCAACTCCATCTCAAAATTTTGACCCTAAGATCGAATGAACTTACCTTAAGCTCCTTTATGAATGCAAAGGCACAATGGTAGAAGAGGATATCAGTCACTGATTGGAAGCAACACTCACAACATAAAAGGACATACTCTTGGTGCAAGCCAGAGTTGTTGTGCATGAAGAGTTAAGAGTAGATGAAGAACCGGAAAGACATAGTGAGCTATAGAAGTTTTTCTATTCCTAAAGTTGTAGATGTTCATCCAACCCACCATCAAGGCACATAATTTTGAAATTAAGACACAATGGGTGATGATGATGCAAAACAATAATTGTGTTGGTGAAACAAACGAGGACAAGCATGTTAATTTTTAGAAGTTCATAGATCAATATTAAATGAGAAAGAAAGCTGGTGTGTCTGATGAAGACATCAAGATACAACTCCTTACTGACAAAATTAGGGTGTGGTACAACTACCCAGAGGATGGTTGCATCACCACTTGTGAGGAGCTTCACAGCAAGTTCTTGGAGAAGTTCTTCCCACCCCCACTCACTTACCATGTTTCAGGACAAATGATCCAGTTCAAACAACTTCCAAGCAAAACTATGCTTGAATATCGGGAACGATACAAATGCTTACTGCATAATTACCCTAATCACAACATTCCCTATGCTCAACTTATTAAAAATTTCTATCTGAGAGTGGATAATGATATCAAATAATTTTTTAATGCTACTTCCATTGGTGATCTCATGATGTGGAGTTTTGACGATGCATGGTAAACCTTAAGCAAGGGAGTAGAGAACCAAGCTAATTGGGGCACATCACGCAAGACAAGAGTTCTCAAGGTCTCTATAGCACATGTAAAATATGATCAGAAGGCTATCAATGAATTTCTAAAGCCTCTCGCTCTTTAACAAGACAATCCTAAAATATCTTTCCAGAAGTATGTGTAGAAGGTTCATCTTCTTTTCAAGATAAGGAAGTCCAAGAGGTCTACCAAGTCTTCAATGCAGAGGGGCTCACAAGTCTATAGTGCAATTACCTCTACCAAGCCACACTGAACATGCACCAAGCTCAATTCACAAGAAAAACCAATCAATAAATAAGTCAATGATGTCAAATCTATTCCAGGATAGGCCTACTACATTCCCAACTAATTGAGAAACCAATCAGGATTTCAGTATGGGAACCTATATGTAGTAGTGAATGCATATCAACTCAAGAATTGACCGAATCTAGACTAAGTTTGTAGTCCTCTTGGTTTCTAATAGAACTAAAACTATCATATGAATAACTGCAATCCACAATACCATTACAAGTTCAATCAAGGTTATGACTATAGTCCATGACAAAAACCCTATAATAATCAAGGATTATTGCTCTTAGCACTGGAAAACTAGTACAACGTGTGTCCCTCCAATGATCAAGGTTGTTATGATGCTATTGAGAATATGCTAGCAAATCAACATGCCTTTAATAAATCCATGGAGGCTCAACTAGTGCAAATTTATCTACCATTCGCCTTCCAGGGGGTCATTTTATGATCAACATGAAAATAAACTAAAGAATGAGGAACAAGTGAAGGCGGTGAGCACACATTCTGGGTTTGTGCTACCAAACCCAACAACCCTACTGACCAACAAGCTGATTCTTGAAGAGGAAAATGATGAAGAAGTCATTTAAGTGTCTATGCTAATTGAACTGATGATTGAAACTCCAAAGATGAACATCACTTCCAATCCCAAGAGAAACCCAAAAGCTACAACGAGTGCTACTAATCTCATGATTCTCATTTACAAGCAGCGACCACCACACCAGAGCCAACTACAAACTAGACTAGAGATTCATGAAGTTCAAGGAAGAAATGTAGAACCTAATGTAGACATTACCTTGACACTCTTGCAGAAACATCTTCCTGGACCAATTTCTGTAAAGCTCTCCTTACTTCCAAGTACCCAATAGAGGAGTATGAGACCATGAACTTGGAAAAGATGATGTCTGACATTATCTAGAGATAGATTCCATAGAAACTCAACGATCCATGATCCGTCGATGTCGCTTAATTAATTGATGATTCCAAATGCCAAAAAGGTCTAGATGACCTTATTGTAAGTATTTCTATCTTGTCCTACAGCTTGTGAAAAATACTAGACTTCACTACTGACATCCTTTCCACCAGTATAGTGATTCAACTCACTAACTCTTCTATGACCACCCCTATGTGGATCGTAGACATATCTGTGAGAGTGAGGCCAAAATATTACATCCTTTGTGATTTTTTCATCATGAACATCAAGGGGGTCCTTTGATATCCCCTCATCTTTGGCACCCTTTCCTTGCAACAACCAAAGCCTTGATCAAAATTGAAGCTATAATCTTAACATTAAGCCTTGGGATAGATACACTAGACTTCAAAGTCTTTGAGTGTTTGAAGGGTCCCTATTTTAAAGAAAAATGCCTTCTCATTGATTATATTGACAAGATGGTGTAGCTATGACAATAAACACCTACTCCAGACCCTCTTCAGACAACACTCATCAACCTTAATGCTCATAGATTGAATGTTAAACAAGTGGAGTAGATTATCTTCCATTAAGACAATGCTGATGGAGACCTTGAAGATGAGTTTTAATAGCTAAAGTCTATCACTGTAATCGAAGAATAAGACAAAGTTCCCACTATGTGTGAGATGAAGCCTCTACTTGAGGGGTTAAAGTATGTCTTCCTAGATGAGGAAAAGATTTATTTGATCATCATCAATGCAAATCTAACAACTAAAAAAGAAGACAGGTTGCTGACTAAAATGAGGAAGAGGGGGAAGGAATTAGGCTACAAAATGACTAACATAGATATAGTTATCCAAGCCCTCTATATGCATAGAATTAATATGGTCATCGACAACAAGCTCTCTATCAAGACATAATATAAGTTGAACCCAATTTTAAAGGAGGTCGTGCAAAATGAAGTGATAAAGCTAATACTTTCTAGGGTCATGTATCCCATCTTTGATTCACCATTGGTGAGCCTTATGCGAGTAGTACCAAAGAAAAGGGGTACTACAATTTTCTTAAACAAGAAGAATGAGCTTCTCCCAACCCACAAAGAAACCAGGTTTCACATGTGCATCGATTATAGCAAGCTCAAAAATACTACTCAAAAGGATCTCCACCCACTCCTATTTCTTAATCAAGTCCATGAGAGACACACTAGGAGTCCTTCTATTACCTGGATGGATGTTCTATCTTTTATGAGATCCCAAACCACCTAATGATTAAGAAAAGAATACCTTCATGGTTTTGCACATATGCCTTTTTTGAAATCCCATCGAATTATGCAATCTGCATGCCACTTTCTAATGTACCTATTTACTTTTTGACCTTAATGAGATCATAATAAAGATCTTCATGGATCCATCTATGGATGTTTGTTTGACACATGCCTGCATAATCTTTTCCTAGTCCTAGAACATTGTGAAGATGCACATCTAGTTCTTAATTGGGAAAGTACCACGTCATGGTGAAAGATGATATTGTTTTAGGACATCATGTTATGTCTAGAGGCATTGAGGTAGACAAACCAAAGAAAGAAGTGATCACCAAATTATCTCCTCCAACCATTGTTAAAGTAGTATGGGAATCTCTAGGACACATTAAATTCTACAGGAGGCTCATTCACGACTTCTAAAGATCATTAAAACTCTTATGATTCTTCTATAGGCGGATGTGGAATTCATTTTTTACTCCGATTGGATGAAGAGTTTCACCACCATGGAAGAAGCTCTTATTTCTACCCGCATTCTTCATGCCTCAGATTGATATCTTCCTTTTAAGATTATTTGTGACCCTAGATGAATGTGGACTTCATCTTTGACTATAATTGCATGAATATTTTCACCACCATGAAGGAAACTCTCATTTCTACCCCCATCCTTCATGCCTCAGATTGATCTCTTCATTTTAAGATCATGTATGAGCTGGTGCTATGTAGTAGGTCTAGTTTTGGGGCAACATGTCGACAAGAAGCATCATGTTACTATGCATGCAAGGTGTTGGATTAGACACATAGAAATTATGCAATGGATGAAATGAAGTTTCTCACCATTGTCTACACCTCTGACGATATTTTTTCTATCTAATAGGATCACAAGTAATAGTCTACACTGACCATGCTTTTATCAATAACAAAATGTCAAATAAGGATGCAAAGCCCATGATGACCAGGTGGATCTTATTACTATAAGATTTTGACCTAGAAATAAAATACTAGAAGGGAATTGAAAATGCCATTTCTGATCATGTTATCTAATTGCACATCCAAGATGGTGACCCATTCCAAATCAATGAATTTTTACATGATCACCACATGCTAAAGGTAACTACTTTCACCCTGTGGTATGTTAATTTTATGGATTACCTATATGCATGAGTCCTTCAAATAGATCAAAATGGAAATGAAAAGAAGGAAGTTGATTTCAAACATCCTCCATTACTATTGGGATGAACCTTATTTATTGCAATCGGGTTCATATGACCTCTACCGCAAGTGCAACTCCAAAGAGGAAGCTCCTCTCATTCTTGTATAGTGTCATTCTGGCCTAGTAAGAGCTGCATGAGCTCCAAAAAGACTACCATCAAAGTCCTTGAATGTGGATTCTTTTGTTCCTTTATCCTCAAGGATGCTCACAACTATGCTAAGTTATGCGACCAATATCAACAATCCACAATATTTCCAAGAGGGATGGGATGTATCTCAAACTTTGGTAGGAAGTTGATATATTCAATGTTTGGGATGTGGACTTTATGAGCTCATTCCCCCCATATTATGGGTTCTATTACATTCCGGTCATCATTTATTAAGTTTCTAAGTCAGTTGAAGCAATCCCCATAGTTTTTAGAGGCTCCAAGCCAATAATCAAGCTATTCAAAGGTGTTATCTTTCCACATTTTGGAGTCCCCCACTATCATTTCTCATGGAGTATCTCACTCCCTTGAGTTTAGATTTGAAGCACTCCCTCACAAGTACAATGTCTCTCACCGAATAGCTACTCCATACCACCGTCTAATGAGCGGTCAAGTGGAGGTTTTCAATCTCCAAATGAAAACCATTCTGGAGAAGTAGTTGGAAGAATGAGACAAGATTGGGCTAAAAAACTAAATGACATACTCTTAGCCTACATGAATGCTTACTACCCCCCGAGCACTAAACCACTTTGTCTGATCTCTAGGAAGTCTTGTTACCTACCAGTGGAGATAGAACACAAGGCTCAGTGGGCCATCAAAGAACTCAACTTTGATCTTTGTGCGGAAGAAAAAAAATGGACTACTTCAACTAGAAGAGCCAGAAGATCTATGTTTGACAATATACGAGAATGCACATATTTATAAGGAATACACCAAGATGTGATTGATATCCACTTGAAGAGGAAATATATGTATGTCAAAGATCAAGTGTTACTTCAAAAATACCATCTTTGACTCTTTATGGGAAAGCTTAGGACTAGATGGTTGGATCCATTCATCATTGAGCACATCTTCCCTCACAAAGCCATTACAATTTGCAGCGAGAAGACTGGTGAATTCAAAGTCAAAGACTAGTGTGTCAAACTTTACTTCACAATGAACAACATGTAGGCCGAATAAAAGCACACACTCCTTGCATCTCCATCTAATTATTGAGCTTCAAACATTGCAGCGTTGACATCAAATAAAGGTGCTTCTCAGGGGGCAACACGAGCACTACTTTCAAATCTTAGCTACTTTCTCACTTTGCATCATCATTATATTAATTAGATAGTGCATCTCATGATAATATGACAAGTTTAATTTTATTGTAGGTGTATGATTTTTTCTAAATGGATAGTAACCACAACTCATGTTCCAACCAACACAATTCATCTCCTCCATCTTGATTTTAATGTTTGCTTGAGGATGAGTAAATATTTAAGTTATGAGATGGAGGGTGGGTGGTATATGTTCTACTTTTTTCTTACACCTATCAATTTATAGATTATGATCTCAGCATTGCATCTTCACATTGCAATTTGCTAAAAAAAATCAAAATTTTATTTTCTAGAATAATTTAAGCAATTATCTAATTGGATTATATTTAATTTTTCTATTTGCATCAATGTATGTTATTGTCATTTAACTCCCCTTATTCAAAACAACGCCACACAATGACCTACTTGTAAAACAAACCAATGGCTAGAAATCACCCTATGTGTCTTAGGAAACCAAACATCATCTTTCCCTAGAAAAGGTGGCAAGTACATGAAGAACTGAGAGGGATGAAACATAAGATTCTTCTAACCAACTAGTGAAACAAATATATAGAATTCTTGCCTTTTTCCTATGATGTAATTATCTGAGTGTATTGGGATTAGGAGAACCTAGTGGTGCACTAAACTGTAATCAAGTTGCATTTGATCCCACCCCTCTTCTACATTTCTTCCATCTTTTTACCTTCCATCCACCAAAGAGAAAAAAGTCACAAAAGGTGCCAAACTATAAGTTTGGCATGACACACCCACTCCCTATTCTATCTTCCTATTCCATACCCCTCTCTATGTAGTACGAATTTACCACCAAAAATAAAGAAAAGATGTCAATGTGTAAAAGAACAAACCCTGTCAATCATTCAAAGCAAAAAGAAGAAAAACCGACAAAAATATGATCTTCAGTAGAATAGAGGAGACATATGAATCTTTCTTTTGGACCCGCTCTTTCTATTTTTCATCCAGGGATAATGAATTTCTAAATTTGATATACTTTTCTTGCACCCTAGTATAGGGTCATATGCATACTTTTTGTTTTGCAAGACTCTATGAACTTTCATGAAAATCTTAGACATGCTTAGTATTGGGAATATTGATGAGGAAGTGCTTTTGGGAATCAACATTGAAAATGAAGGAATGTATATATGTATATGTGATCTTAGGAAGTTATGTAGATTAACCATATCAGGTGGTAGTGAAATGAGAAGGATGCAAAAGTGAGACAATCACATGGGGTGAAAGTATTTATTTGGCAAAAATTTAATATTTTGTGTAACTTGAGGACGATCAATGTTTAAGTTTACAAATATGATGAATGCATATTTATCCTAGTTTTAGTTGCATTTTATTTTAGATTAACATTCATATTGCTCAATTTACCTTAACATTACTTACCATTTAGTTTATTTTAGTTTTATAATACTTTGAAAATTGTTGACACAATTCATTGATTTTTGTGGCATGTTTGAGCTTCAATTCCTATATACAAGAATAAGAGCGGTGGTCACACTAACTAATCAGCGGGATGAAGAAAGTTTTGATAATGGATATGCTTTTTATTGATCTTCCCCTTCACCATTTTATGATTTTATAGGTCAATGATTTCATCAAAACTAGCCCATTGGCCTATGATAATAGCCCCTGAGGGGTACACATCCATCAACATTCCCATGTGTATCCATTCTCATTGACTGATGTGAGCATAAATTGATGAGAACACTACCACACCATATGTCTTCCATGTCATTGGTTGAGCATTGGTGAATCTTCAACTGATAGAAATGATGCTCAACATAGTCCATGAATTGATGGAACCAATGCCCACCAATTAACAAAATGCTTGAACTCATCAATTGATGAACTTGTAGCTAGTTCAGTGATCGATGAAGACTTGCACACAAGTCAACTGATGAAGTCTCTATCTCTCTCTAAGGATGAGAATCCATCGGTTGTCAACCCATCTATCAATAAAAACTTAATGTTTAGCAACAAAGGAGATTCTTGGGTGAGTTGATCACCTATTGAACCTCGTGAACCAATGGGAAGTTTGAAAATCGTGATTCCTCTTGTCTTCTTTGCACAACCACCCCTTTGCATTCATGGTAGGTTATAACTTCATTGAAGATGGCGGGGAGAGTTAAGAACCCTAGAAGCCACCTATAATTATAAGCCATTGTCTCCAAGGAAAGGGACCAGATATTAACATTGTTAGGCTAGAAATTTCTATTCCAAGCATCAATCTTCAACTTTCGTAGGCCATTTCCATTAGTTGATGACCGCATTAGCCAAAAAACACCATCCAAAATATCCATCCACCTGGTCTACCATCAGTATGACCAGTCCAATCAACAAGGAGGGAGACCAATGACTTCTAGCTCACTTTCAATGAATGTAAAGTAGTGTTCTTGATGTCTGTTCAACATCCTTATCTCCTAGTTTGAGTAAAAACCTTTGCACACTACAACTGCATCTTCTTCTTCTACTTGGTTGATGTCCATCTCCCTCCTTTTCCTTATTGGACTAGTTATTGTTTCCATGTGCGAGTAGTCCCTTTCCTTGGGTGCGAGGATCCCCTACTATTGTTTTACTCTTTTTCTACTGCTATTATCCCTATATGAACATAACTTATTATGGAGAAAATGTTATATGCTTGCAAATCTTGTTTGGCCAACTTGTTTTGCATGTTTATCAGATCTTGGATGTAGAGAACTTTGAACCTAAGATCTAAGTTATCATTTGTTTCATGTTGAAACTTTGATAAGAATTTTAGACAACTGTTTTCCAACCCCGTAGGTAAATTATCTCTAGGTAATGCAAACACGAGCTTAGAGTAATATCTACCCGGTTTTAGTCTTAACGCTGAAATGGAGATTTATTCAGCCTCAACATATATAGTGATAAACACTAGTTATTACTTGGTTATGTTGATTTGATAATTCTTTAATATGTTATCCTTTGGGTTCAATCTTTAACTATGCTATGATGAGATTCATCTTCTTGTATGTGGGGTTGTCATACACTTAGAATAGATAAAACATAGAGAATTCATCCCTACAGAGTTTTCTATGTGTCTAAATCCTACACCACCCACTTAGAAGGGCCCTTTCTCTCATAAAAATCAATCAAAATGTATGCTATACATGCTATGGATTGGATTTAGAGTGGATAGTGGTATATCTGAAATCCAAATAAAGACAATTCAATCCAATACCTAGTCCGACAAATAATATCTAAACATTGATAAAATACAGTCCAAACTGAAAGTCATACACTTTATATTAATCATTATATATATATATATGAAATATTGATATGTATTAAATCTACAACAAATACTTGTATTTTCATATTTTTATGTGAATAACATACTTGAAAATATATGTTTATATTTGTCAAACTCACATTTTTTCTAGACTAGATACAATAATATCTAGTATTCCATATGAAATTTCAAATGGAAAATCTAATATCCAAAATTCGATCGAAATCTAACAAATGTGTGGATTTTCGATATTCATCTACATGTCTAATGTAATTATGACACATAGCCAAATCATCACACTATATTTAGAGTTAATCATTGGCTGCTGTAACTTAAGTGTCAGAGACATGGATACATTCCTCTACCCAAGTGTGCCTTATGCAATAAACTGGGACATGTCGACGAGTAGTGCTAACAAATGTCAATCTTTCCTATGAGAGTGGATGTGGAGCAGGGAATCCCACATTGCCTAATACGTTAAAAACGCCTCAGTAAACATTTCTTCAGTTGAATATAAGGAACTTCCATAGGCATTTCAACAACAGACTGGATATGGGGACTCCATGTCTATGCAACACACTACACCCTCTTCAATGCATCTAGACTCCAACTAAGGTAATATGGAGCCCTCCATGGTAGCATGCAACTTTGCTAAATAATTGACTCTGGGGCAAAATAACACATGATTTTTATGAGACACTTTCATTCTTTTGAATCCTATATTCCCAATTACTTTCTCATACTTGTTGATAGATTGATTAAAATCGTCAAGCAGTATGATAGTGTGAACATTTCATAAAAACTAGAATTTTGGTCTGTGCATCATATCTCTCATGTCCTTTTCAACTTAATATCTATTGCTAACTTTTTTTAATCTCATAGTTTGTCTCTAAATCCAACGTAATATTCGTTAGTCATGGCTTTGTGTTACACAATTCTCAGTTGTAGATGATTGATTTGGGTTCCACAATTAGTGATCTTTACTATTTTAACAAGGATGTTCCTCAGTATATCCTTGTTTCTTATTTGTCCTTTCAACTTTTATATCATTTCTACGACCACCCCTCTCGGAAAAGCTCAAAGGTATCGAGCCATTTGTATCTAGTTTAAAAAGTTTTCATGCAAATTATAGAAATTAGGAAAGCACCATAGGATTTCATTTCCTCACAAAACCTTTTTGTGTTCAAAAGAAGTTTTTGAGTTGGTTCATAGTGGCATTAGTGGTCACTTTCAAATCACACTTTAAAATGAATTTTGATATTTTGTTAATTTTTTCAATGATGTCAAGAATGATTAGGATATGCTTGTTGAAATTCTGTGATGATATGTTTGGTATTTTGAAAACCTTACAAAATAATTTCAAAATATTTGTGTATATCGATTAAAAATATCTGAACTAACATTGTTTTAGTATATATATATATGGCTCTATGATGTCTTTTTTCTTCATAATTGGGCTAGTCCATCAAAGCCCTTGTGCTCACACTCCAAAAAAAAATGGGTTTGCTGGGTGTAGGAACATGCCTTTGTTGGACAATTCCTAGACTGAGTTACCCAACACCTATAGGTCTGAGGCCATTGTCATAGTATGGTTCCTTATCAATTGTTAAACATCTTCTATTCTCCAAAACATGATTCCCCTTAAGCTCATTTTTTCATATGCAAAGATTTGTCATCTCCCTCTCTGTGTTTTTGATTATCTTGCTTTTTTGTATAACTTTGATCCAAAGGCACACATCCACTTTCTATGAACATTCTATTTTGATATTCCACCTCCCAAAAGGAACTAAGTGTTATAAATGTATTTCTCAATGAATGTCACCTTCCTTGAGCTAATATTTGCTTCACCACAGCTTCCTGGATTCTTCCTTATGTCAAAACAATTTTGTTGATTTAATCTACTTGATTTGGTGTAGTCTATCCTAGTGAAGTCTCATATGTGTATCCTACAAGTTTTCCTCTTACTGATTTGGTGAACCTATCATTCTTCTTGAACCAAATTTGGATTTGGAGTTTGCAAATGCCTATTAGTGACACGTAAAGTAGAACCCCTGAATCTAGAACCCAACTCAATCATCCAATTATGAGGGTCCAATACACCCAGTGGAACTCTACGTAGTGTACATTCTTGCACTCTTTGCCATCCCATTTCTTGTACCTATTATCTTTCCAAACTTCTCTCTATGCTAAAATTGTTCTAAACACTTAAAGACTCTAACCAGTTCCCAAAAACTATAATGAGGCTCTTTGATGCCCTAGTTGGAATGCCACAATGATTGAAGAAATAATATCTTTGCATGAGAATGGAACATGTGATCTTGTTCCATTGCCCCCAAAAAAGAAATTTATCGATTGTTGATGGTTCTTCTTTGTTAAGTTCATATGTCGATAGTTTCATTAGATGTGTTAAAACCTAATTGGTTGAGAAAGGATTCACCCAAACATATAATGTAGACTTATATTAGATTTTTTTTTAATCAGTAGTAAATCATCCATCCACATTGTTATTTCTCTAGCAATGCAGTTGTATTGACCCCTATTCCAACTTCATATAAAAATGCCTTCTTCCATGGTTATCTAAAAGAAAAGGCCCATATACAGTAACCCCTAGGTTTAACAATAGAGGGGGAGTATTCTTATGTCTTCCATCTGAAACACTCATTGTACGACCTCAAGTAATCACCATGGGCTTGGTTCAACAAGATAACATGTGTCCCTTTTGGTTTTGGTTTCTACAAATCTTTCAGTGACCATAGTCTATTCTTCTTCACCACTACCTTTGGTATCAACATCCTCGTCATCTATGTTTATGATATCACTAATGTTCATCAATGACACTACATAATTTTCAACCTTGAAGGAATATCTTAAAGCACATTTTCACATGAAGTGCAACGACCTCACATTTCAGCATCCCCAATTAAGAAAACCCCCAAAAATTTGAGAGCCATTACCTTAAATTTCCAAGGATCCAGAAATAATAACAAATAATTTCCACTAGTTCAAATATTGTTTACAAAATGCTCCTTAGAAGAGTTACATGAATTTCTTACATAAGAAGATGTACATACAAGAAGAAGTATCTATCTAATCCTCCTTACAAGTTAGTTTTAATGTCTTCAGGTAATTTCATCTATCCATCATATCTTGATGTCTTCATATTTAGCATGTACCTAAAACACCATGGAACAAAAATGTGGTTCAGTATATTACTATACTGTGTAAGTGGGATGCATGCAAAAGTGTGCAAGTATGTAATAACATATATTCAACCAATTATTTGCAAATAAGAAATGTCAAGTTCTTCACGCGATCTTCCTTTATGTGATACTCATTAGCATTATAATTTAATACAATGTAAATAAACACTCAATAATTTATTCAGTCAATCTTAGAGAAAACCTCAACAAATACTGGAAAACTAAATTGTAGGTAGTCATAAGCATAACCATATTCCGCAACAATGAGCTAAGAAGATTATCATGTAATTGTAATTCAAGATTATTGTCCAATCAAAGAGGAATCCAAGCAATTCAACATATAATCAACATGTATGTAAATCCTAAAGTGTCACCATCACATTAATTGGATTAAACCTGACTTGGATCCTAATCTAGGGTTTAGTATAGTCTCGTGTTTAGATAAGGAATAAGGGCACCAACCCTATTTCCATTGCATATTAAACATTAGGTGAAACCCTAATTACTATATATGTCATATCCTTTCATTATGATCACTTTGATTCACTTTGATTCAATAACAATAGTGCATGTTATGAACCTTGGTTTCATAGCCCTAATTATTCACATGCATGGTTATCCACTTTAGTAATTGTAATTATCATCTTTATCATCACCATCATCATGGGAATCAAATTATTCAACAATATGAGACTACAACATGAACTAAGAGCATATTATGTATTCAACATCTTAATACACACCATCTTGAGTTCTCATGCACTAATCACCACTTTAGCACCCCTTAGCACTAATTTTAGAATTGGGACCAAAATTAGGAAAAAATGATATTTTAATCACATTACCATCATTTTTCTGATCAACTTTCATGTATAACGTCTTAATCTGAGCTATCGATTAATTTATACAATTAATGCAAATTTAATGTAGATTGCCTCATACCAAGTTGACACGTTAGCATGACCAATTTTCTCAAAATAAGGATCAAGTATCCCTTTAGACAGTGGCTAAAGAATACATTACCCCTGTTTTTTAGGTTAAAGGTCGAGGCATCCAAGCCATTGCGTTCTCATTTTCCCCTAACCTCATGATGTCGATGGACTATGGCCCTAGGCAAGGAAGGTGCAGGTTGTCCAATAGACTCCTAGGCTACAAATCTCTAGAGGGGGCCAGAAAGGCTTCGTCTGCCCCATGCAGTCCGAGGTAGGTGCTTCTTGCGACTGGAGAGGGTCGGTGTTTGAGGACCTTAGTGTGGTGATGGCTTCATGGTTGTAGGGCGATAATTGGTTGAAAATAAGAGGGAGAAGGATCATACCTAAAACTTCAGTGTGAGTGAGGAAAGCCAATACATCCCAGAAGCATTGGATCTCCCTCCCACATCCATGGATCCTTGAGAGCTCATCCCAAGCTGTGACATCATGCATTGGGAGGTAAAACTGGAAGGTCAGGTCTTGCTATTCTTTAAGGGTTGAAGACGACGCTCTAGTCCTTCATTTTTCCCTTGGCCAAAGACCAATAGGGAATATATATGCTAATTGTATGAGGAAGAGATTACAGGAATCGTACCTAAGAGGGAGGGGTCTGGGTTTCCATATGGTGAGGAACAACCATGACCTACTGACTTGGAAGGATATTTATTCCTTTAATCCCCGACCCACCAGATACCTTCCTAATAGGAATTTCTAAAAACCTCAAAAACCATAACCATACCTTTCCATATTGGTTTTTTCCAACTTCTCAATAGAAGTACTTGGTTGGAAACCCATGTCTAGTAAGGAAGTTGTGTAAAGGTGAAACACCTATTCTAGAATATTCTTTATCTTTACCTCAACAATATATTTCCTTAAATCAATTATCCTTTCTTGAATGAAACTCATAATGACTTTTCCAATCTATATCTAGTAAGTTGACATTTATTGGGATGTATTTCATATATAAAGCTTTCTCTTTTAAACATTATTTAAAACAATTCCATTATCTTACGGAATATCCCTTTCCCCCCAATATCTGGAATTCTCTTCTTTACTTTATTATTTTCAAGTATACTAAAAGTTAGATGAAACAATTCTTATTTGATGCCTCAAACATTGTGTTGCCAAACTAGATAGACAATTACTCTTTTAATTATCTAAAACATTACCACATCCTATTTTCTTTTTGAAAACTTGCTTATTATCCCATATTTCTATCATTCAACAATTCATAAAGTCATTGATATTTATTTATGCACAAAATCTCTTATTTATTTAACTTGTTCCACAAGGACCTATTTGCAAAGCAAATCATATCATGGGCCATTGTATGGGACATGAGTTGTACCCATGCCACAGAGTTGATTTTATGATACCTTTGGGGAGTTCGTTTTGTCAATTTGAGTCTTATATTTGAGTTTATAACATTCACATCTCCTTAAAAGGAAAATTTTTTCCCCAAAATTCACACATAGTAAGGTTAAGGTGAATGATATCTCGACTTGATTTCACAACTTAGGGTTAGAAACCCTACTTGGATTATCTTTAATCACTTTTATTGTTGTGCCAAATTGCTCATGTTATTACTAAGATTGGTACCTAAATTCAATTCAAGGCATATCCACATCTTTAGTACTTACATTTTCTCTAGTAATTTCAATTTCTCTTGGTAACTATCTTTTTATCTTGTATTCATTTGTGTCTCTCATAAGGGTGAGGTAACACCTTAAACCCTAAATTATTTCATTCAGCTCGACTTTTCATATGTCAATGTTAAACATAACATGTGTTTACCCAATCTCTATCACTCATAATGAAATGAAATAATCATTTTACTACATCACAAAAACAACATTCATCTCATTCCAAGAGTAGAGATGGTGTATTCACACATCATCTTAAAATTTCACATTTTAGGTTTAATCATTCTCAACATGACTCCAAACCATAAACTACCTTAAATCCCACAATATTCTTATACTTCTTGAAGTCAAGTGCCTTCCTCACTCTTGAGTTTGTTCACAATTCACTATTACTTGACTTCTTTTGTATTTTATATTTACACCTCATGTCTCATTATCTTAGTCATTTTCTCAAGGTCTCTACGGGTAGAAGTACTTTTGGAGTGATCTCATCCTTATGCATTTTGGGAGTGCCTCTCACATTCACCCCTTAGGCCTCATGAACTCAAGAAGGTGTCCAATCTCCTAATTCATGGGCCTCGGGAAAACATGGCTGTTACCTCCCAACCATATGGTCTTATGCATTTAGGGCACAATAACATCCTAATCTCATCGGTATTATGTACCTTTAATCCTCCCAACTTGACCTTAGGATTGACTTAGGGATCTACCCTACCTAGAGTTTATTGAGATATTACAACTTTAACCATTTTCGAACACATTATTTTCTTATGAAATTCTTTAACCCAAAATCCTTCATCTCTTCAGGTACACAATATTCACTCTATGTCCCTTCATTGGGCTCATGGCTACCTTCCCTTGCTGGGCTTGGTCATTCATAGTGGTTTTCCTTTCTCATCTTGACCTACTAGTGACCTTCATTTCCCTACTTGGTCACTAGTCATTGCAATGTCTTCCTGTCATATTGGCCTTCCTATCTCGACTTGGCCTATCGGTGACCTTCCTATCTCATCTTGATCACTGGTTATTGCAATGACTTCCTCTTGTATCAACCTTCCTTTCTCGACTTGTCCTGTTGATGATCTTCCTATCCCGACTTGATTACTGGTTGTGGTAATGATTTTCTTTTATATCAGCCTTCTTATCCCAACTTGGCCTATTGGTGATCTTCCTATCCCAGCTTGATCATTAGTTATTGCACTGACTTTCCTTTTTATATCGGCCTTCCTATCCTGACTTGGACAATTAGTGACTTTCCTATCCCGTCTTGGTCACATACTTTCGGCCACTTCCTTAGTGACTTTACTTGTGTCCCTCAGAGATGGCATACTTAGGTTTAATAATTTCATATTTTTTATTCTCAATCCTTCACACGTTAGGTGACATTTAAGGTTACCTCAATCTTTAAATTTATTTATCATCTCACCCTTCTAGAGATGGCCCTAACCTAGGGTGCCTTCTTGGCTCACAGGAGGAGGTTAGGTTCTTTGGCCACAACATGACCCCACAAGGTTTAGAGTTTTGCCTCCCCCATAGGTCCTATTCCCCCTCTTAGGTTGACCAACCCCAAGCCAGGACACAAACCCTAAAAGTGGAATTGAGGGTTTCATATTTTTGTACATACATTTTTTATTACAACTTCTCAACCCTTATCCTTTTTCTATCATGGTGAGACCTCTCCTTAGGGGAGCCTCTTAATGGGGACCCTCTCTTTAGGTTTTCGTCCTTGTAATGGATGTTCATAACCTTCCCTCACCAAGGCTTGGTTTTGTACATGACTTCCTTTCTGGGCTTGGCCTACGGTGATCTTCCTTTCTAGGCTTGATTTTCCATCATTCCCATAATGACTTTCTATCCCCACATTCTCCTTATCTCACCAGAGGTATCTTATTTAGGGCCCGAGCAAGTTATATCCATAAAATGAGTTGTTCATAGATTGCTTATGTTTCATAAAACTTTTCGCATTAATACCTTGCTCCACATGCATGCATGCATGGGAGACTGGGTCACCTAACTCATTTATTTTTTTTTCTTATTTCATTTTACTCTTATTAAGGTTCATATGGGTAGGGTTTTCTCTCTCATCCACACTACTTCCCATTCCTAGGACTAAGGTTTTGGGTTAGGGTTAGAGACTACAATCTGCATCTTAGGGTTTCTATGTCTTGTGACCCACTAAAGTTTTCCCAAACCAACCCTAATCTCCTCTAGGGTTTACCCTTAGCAAGGAATAACCCATAAAACTATTTTTCTTTTTGTTATCATTAGTTCCACACTACATGTACATTATTATTTACACATCACATGCACATTAATTAGCAGAGGATGCCTTCACCCTACTTCTTATCAAATATCCTAACTTGAGTTGCTGAGAGAAATTCCTTTGAGGGTTTATTATGTAAGAGGATGAGAAATGGATGAATCAATACGAAAAGAGAACCTAAATGTATTTTACTTCGGGATTTTTTTTTGACTTTGTCCAGTAGGATGCACGGGTCTAAGAGTCCTCGTAAGGTGACTAGCACTGTGGAGAAAAGTTCTACCATCCCCCCAGGTCGTGGTTCCTTCTAGACACCACCGTCTATAGAAAATGCCCTAATAATTCCCTCATATTTCTATATATTACTTGAAATTATAAACTATTAAATATTATTTAAAAATATGGGGCTAGGATATCAAATGTATTGACCTTAATTTCCAACATCTCCCAATTAAGAAAGACCCAAAAAGTTGAGAATGATTACTTAAAATTCCCAAGGATCCATATTTAACCAAATAATAAATAATAGCAAATACTTTCCATTAATTCAAAAATTCTTTACAAAATGCTCCTCAGAGGAGTCACATGAATTTCTTACATAAGAAGATGTACATATGAGAAGAATTATTTGTCTAATCCTCCTTACAAGTTAGCTTCAATGTCTTTAGATAATTTCATCTGTCCATCATATCTTGATATCTTTATATTTAGCATGTACCTAAAACACTGTGAAACAAAAACACAGTTCAATATATTTCTATACTGTGTACGTAGGTGCATGAAAAATGTGTAAGCACATAACAACATATATTCAACTAACTACTTGCAAATAAGAATTGTCAATTTCTTCATTTAATCTCCCTCTATGTGATACTCATAGTTGCAACATTATTGAACAAAATGTAAATAGACACTCAATAGTTTATTCAGTCAATCTTCGAGTAAACCTTGGCAAACATAGGCAAACTATATTGTGGGTAATCATAAGTGTACCCACATACCTCAATGATGGGCCATGCAGATTATCATGTATTTATACTCCAAGCATATTATCCAATCAAAGAGTATTCCCAACAATTCAACATATAATCTGCATGTATATAAATCCTAAAGTGTCACCATCACATTAATTCGATTAAACTCAACTCAGGTCTTAATCTAGGGTAGACAAGGGTTAAGGGCACCAGCCCTATTTCCATTGAATATTAAACATTAGGTGAAGCCCTAAACTATATCCATCATATCCTTTCAGTGTGATCACTTAGATTCACTTATATTCAATAACAACAGTGCATGTTATGAACCTTGGTTTCATAAATCTAATTATTCACATGTATGGTTATCCACTTTATTAACCCTAATTATCATAATTATTATCACAATCATCATGGAAATCAAAATATTCAACAATATGAGACAACAACATGAACTAAGAGCATACGATGTATTCAACATGCTATACACACAATCTAGGGTTCTCATGCACTAATCACCACTTTAACACCTCTTAGAATTACTTTTACAATTGGGATCATATTTAGGCATCACTAATATTTTATTCACATTCCCCTCATTTTTCTAATTAATTTTCATGTATAACACGTCTTAATCCGAGCTACATATTAATTTCTACAATTAATACAAATTTAATGTATCTCAACCGATCGCAAGCTGACACGTCAGCATGACCAATTTTCTTGAAATAATGCTTAGCCAACTCTTTAGGAAGAGGTTAAAGATCACATTGCCCCTATTGTTTATGTGTATAGGTTGGGGCATCCCCGTCATTTTGTTCTAAGTTTCCCCTAATCTCATGACACCGATGGACTGCCGCTCTAGGCGAGGCAGGTGCAGATTGTCCTTGCAAACTCCCAATGCCACAAAACCCCATAGGGGGTCAAAAAGGCTTCGCCTACCCCACCAATCCTAGGTAGGTTCTTATTGCAGCTGGAGAGAGTCAATGTTTGAGGAACTTAGTCCAGTGATGGCCTGAGGTTGTACGGCGATAATTTTTAGAAAAGAAAAGGGAGAAGCATCATACCTAGAACTTCGACGTGAGTGAGGATGTCCAATCCATCCCATAAGAGTTGGATCTCCCTCCCACATATAGGGATCCTTGAGAGCTCATCTTGAACCGTGACATCATTCCTGGGGAGGTAAAAATGATAGGTCAGGTCTTGCCGTTCTTCTAGGGTTGAAGACGACGCTCTCACCCTTTATTTTTACCTTGGACGAAGACTAGTAGGCGATACATATACTAAGTATATGAGGAAGAGATTGGAGAGATCAGCCCTAAGAGGAAGGGGTCTGTGTTTCCATAAGGCAAGGGACAACCATGACCTACTGACTTGGAAGGATATTTATTTCTTTGATCCCTGACCCACCAGAGACCTTCCTAATTGCAATTTATAAAAACCACCAAAACTATAACCATACCTTTCCATATTGGTTTTTTCCAACTTCTCGATAAAATTACTTGGTCGGCAACCCATGTCTAGTAATGAATGTGTGTAAACGTGAAATAACTAGTCTAGATTATTCTTTTTCTTTTCCTCAACAATATATTTCCTTAAATCAATTATCCTTTCTTGAAGAAAACTCATAATTCCTTTTCCAATCTATATCTCATAAATTGGGATTTATTAGGAAGTCTTTCATATGTAAAACTTTCTCTTTTAAACATCATTTAAAACAATACCATTATATAATGGAATATTGTTTTCCCCCAATCTCTAGAATTCTTTTTTTTATTACTTTCAATTATACTTTAAGTTAGACCAAACCATTCTTGTTTGATGCCTCAAACATTGTGTTGTCAAACTGGATATATAATTACTCGTTTAATTATCTAAAACATCACACATCTTATTTTCTTTTTGAAAACTTGCTTATTATCCCATATTTCTATTATTAAACAATTCATAAAGTCAATGCAATTTATTTATGCAGAAAATAGTTATTTCTTTACCTTGTGCCACAAGGACATATTTGCAAAGAAAATAGTCTCATGGGTCTTTATATGGGCCATGGGTTGTACCCATGTCACAAAGTTGATTTTATAATACATTTGAGGAATTTGTTTTATCAAATTCGGTCTTATATTTATATATTTCAAATTTACCAAAATTTGAGGATAAAATGAAGGATCTGGGATAACTTTTGTACGTCTTTGGCACTAAACTACTATGTTTTAGAAGTGGCATTTACTTTTCACAACATAAGTAACCTGAACCTTCTCACTAATTTATGCATGCTCAATTCCAAGAATGTATCCTCTTTGATAGACTACCACACCAAATTCACTAATGAGGGAGAGTCCTTCCATGATCCCGAGCAATACTGACTAATGGTTGGGAAGTTGATTTATCTCATCATCATCTAACCATACATCACCTTTGCAGTCAACGTAGTAAGTCAAGATATGGAAAATCCCTTGGTATGTCACTAGAGTCAGGTTCAAAAATATTTGTGACATGTAAAAGGTGCACCAGGAAGGGGTCTCCTCTATAATAGACTTCCTTTTCTGGTCATGTCCTTAACCTATTTTTCTTCTGCTGATCGGGATGCATATGTCAACAAATGAAGCTCCACATCTAACTACTATGTCTTGTTGGGAGGTCATCCCATCAGTTGTGGAGTAAGAAGAAATAAGTAATTTCTCACTCTAGCACTGAAGAAGATAATTGGGCCATGGCACATACTTTTTGTGAGATTCAATGGGTGATAACAATTCTTCAAGAATTTGTCTTTCTTGCATCCTCTCCAACCATCCTTAAATGTGACCATCAAGCTATTATCCATATAGTTGACAACGCGTTTCATGAGTGCACAAACACATAGAGGTAGACTGCCGTTTCTCATGATATCTAATCTATGTCAAGAAGATTGTCACACCGTATGTGAATACTAAAGAACAAACTGTTGCACTAAAATGCTTCCACCTACCTCCTTCAACTGTGTGTAGCAAGTTGGGTATACATTATGTATACTCTCCAACATGAGGGGGATATATAATTACTCATTTAATTATCTAAAACATCATTTTATAAGTTATTAATACTTACACGGGACTTATTTTATGCTAGTATAACTTGGTATAACTCCAAGTTATACAATGGGCGATAAAGAGGGAATCATGTTGGATATAATAGAAGAAATTATTTCCAATTACAAATTACAATTCAGTGAGAAGCAATTTGATTAATACAAAATGGAGTACAATGAATCCAACATTTATGCTTAACTCAAGGTATGACGCACATAAGGAAATTATATGATAAACTAGATTGATGGTAAGGGGTTTAGTGGGAGAGGTACATTAGTCTTAATAAATCAAATAAAATAGAATTGATTATTACATATGTAAAACTTTCTCTTTTAAACATCATTTAAAACAATACGATTATATAATGGAATATTGTTTTCCCCCAATCTCTAGAATTCTTTTTTTTATTACTTTCAATTATACTTTAAGTTAGACCAAACCATTCTTGTTTGATGCCTCAAACATTGTGTTGTCAAACTGAATATATAATTACTCGTTTAATTATCTAAAACATCACACATCTTATTTTCTTTTTGAAAACTTGCTTATTATCCCATATTTCTATTATTAAACAATTCATAAAGTCATTGCAATTTATTTATGCAGAAAATAGTTATTTCTTTACCTTGTGCCACAAGGACCTATTTGCAAAGAAAATAGTCTCATGGGTCTTTATATGGGCCATGGGTTGTACCCATGTCACAAAGTTGATTTTATAATACATTTGAGGAATTTGTTTTATCAAATTCGGTCTTATATTTATATATTTCAAATTTACCAAAATTTGAGGATAAAATGAAGGATCTGGGATAACTTTTGTACGTCTTTGGCACTAAACTACTATGTTTTAGAAGTGGCATTTACTTTAATAATACAACTCCTATGGCATTTTAAATAAAAATGCCAGTAAATTAAATAAATAGTGGCTTTTTTTTATAAAAGCCACTAGAATAAATGCCTCTAATGGGCATTTTTGTTGTAGTGCTTTTTCCCAAATTCGCTTGGATTGTACCGTCTAAGTGAAAGTCACTCTCCTATGACTTATTGTACAACTCGTTTAATAATAGAAATATGGGATAATAAGCAAGTTTTCAAAAAGAAAATAAGATGTGTGATGTTTTAGATAATTAAACGAGTAATTATATATCCAGTTTGACAACACAATGTTTGAGGCATCAAACAAGAATGGTTTGGTCTAACTTAAAGTATAATTGAAAGTAATAAAAAAAATAATTCTAGAGATTGGGGGAAAACAATATTCCATTATATAATGGTATTGTTTTAAATGATGTTTAAAAGAGAAAGTTTTACATTATGTAATAATCAATTCTATTTTGTTTGATTTATTAAGACTAATGTACCTCTCCCACTAAACCCCTTACCATCAATCTAGTTTATCATATAATTTCCTTATGTGCGTCATACCTTGAGTTAAGCATAAATGTTGGATTCATTGTACTCCATTTTGTATTAATCAAATTGCTTCTCACTGAATTGTAATTTGTAATTGGAAATAATTTCTTCTATTATATCCAACATGATTCCCTCTTTATCGCCCATTGTATAACTTGGAGTCATACCAAGTTATACCAGCATAAAATGAGTCCCGTGTAAGTATTAATAACTTATAAGAGATGATTACAGAAATAATAGAAGGCTCATATCTCTCCATCAATCTTAATTTCATAGTTGCATGCTGTTTAGTTTTCCTTAAAAGGATGTCAAACAAGAGGAACCTATCTGAGGGAGGAAGCATTGAGCTACTACATGACTCTTATGACAAATATATGAAGGATGACCATATTTAAAGCAAGAGAGACAAGTTGGCACCCTCAATACTCCTCTTTGTTGATGGTATAATATTTCCTTTTCTAACTCATTTGGTAACTACTTGTATAGATTGGAAAACTAACCATCACTAATTAAGTAAAAGTACAACATCGATCTCCTTATTGAAGATGGATATGGAAAGAGAAAAACAATATTCACTATAGATTCATGTTCACCTATTCTACAAACCATAACCCCAATTTTGTCACTTTGGTGATTCTTAAGGTGATGTTGGAAGTTTTTGTTAAAAGAGAGATGAACAACCCATGTTCTTCAATTCCAAGATTAATCCATGTTGGAATCATATGTGTATCTATTTTCTTGTTTCTATCTCTTCAAAATTTCATGAACAATCACCAACTTCTCTTCCTTTTCATTTTTCTTCCCTCGATTTGTTCTTAGGTTGGATTTGAATAGCTACTTGAAGCTTTGGTCTTGGTGGTACATGCCCTATTATGTATTAATTGACATAATTGAAGTCAAATAGTAATCTCCTAAACTCTAATATAGAAATTTGATGGATAATAGTGAGTGAATGATTTACTATTTCAGTTCTTTGCATCTAATAAATTAACTTCCTTGTTAGATCTAAAGTTTCTCATCTATGATTGTAAATGTTTGTTTGCTAAATTGTGATACAATTCCTATTTATTATTTCCAAATAAATGGTATCAAATTTCATGAATCAAATAATGAAACTCTAGCTCCATCTATACAAAAATTTAGTTATTAGTTTACTACTAATTTGGAAGAGTAAGTTCGTGAGTAGTCATTTCATATTCAAATAAGTTTAGTGAGTAGTGAATCAGAATACAAGTAATAACAAGTGTAAATATTACATTTGGTAGCCTAAACACCATAGAAATCTTCCTAGGAGGTTTGTACTAGGAAGAGTAAACATGTGACTGATGGATGGTTGTCTATAAGAGTGTCCCCAGGGTGCGACCTAGTCAGGAGAAAATATATGATATAGATCATTGATAGGAGGCTATCCATGAGAGTATTACCTAGAGTGCATAAAAATAATACATGTGATGACTAGCTATTGGCTAGAAGTGAATCACTTGTATACAAGTCTTTTAGGCTAGAGGCAACCCTCCTAAGTACCCATGAAATGTGGTCATAGTTTATGGATGTTGTTTAGTTGTCGTTAGGCCATACATGGAAATCTCATTACAAACCCATGTCTGTTTAGTCAATTGTCTTAAGCACCTAGATTTTACCATAGGAGTTGTACAATAAGTCATAGGAGAGTGACTTTCACTTAGACGGTACAATCCAAGCGAGTTTGGGAAAAAGCACTACAACAAAAATGCCCATTAGAGGCATTTATTCTAGTGGCTTTTATAAAAAAAAGCCACTATTTATTTAATTTACTGGAATTTTTATTTAAAATGCCTCTAATTCCCTACTATTCAGTTTCTCAAAAATAGTAAATTTTAAAGGCATTTATATATATGATTTGTGCCAATTAAAAAATGCCAATTTGATATTTTAATTGGCCAATTTGACATTGGGTAGTCCACTTGCCAGCAATTAGGGTTCGCGCTATTCCCAAACCCCCTCCCCCGCCTGCAATTCTCCCCCACAACCCCGCCCCCACCCCCCCGACCGACTTCTCCCCCGCGATCCCCCCACGACATCACAAGAGAGGAGAGCAGTCTCCTAGTTCCATTCGTCAGATGGGGGTTTTGGTATATATAAGACCTCAAGTATTTCTCATAAATATCGATCCCAAGCACCTCTAGACTCCTCTGCGTCCTTTCTTCCCACCATCCTAACCCCATAAGGCACACCCAATTTTGAGGAGCGCGCAGCAGAGCAAGTGTCTAGCCAAGGCGAGGGCATTCATTCTTCAACTCTTTCCACCCACTTCCTACCCGTGATATTAATCTCAAAGCACAGGCGTGGTGACATATTATTCCCATATGTTGGTCCACCCCATCAGTCTGTCCAACAAAGGATCCACTCCTTGTCGGTCGTGAGATAGAGAAAGAAAAGCAGAGATGAGCAGTGAGGGTAGCGGCGATGCTAAGGTGTTCACTTTGGAGGAGGTTTCCAAGCACAACGACCCCAAGGACTGCTGGCTCCTCATCAATGGCAAGGTACCCCATTTGGATCCCCCATGTCATTGATGGTTATGGCCTTTTTGTTTGAGTCGAGGTATATCTCGTCTGGTTGTCAATAAGTTATCTGTCATGTACATACTTTTAAGCCAATAAGGTCGTGCATGCATCAACAATTGATTTATCGCGTAGAATTTGAAGCAAACAGTCTGTTTCTTATGTTTGCTTGTGTGGTGGTCGGTAATGGTCACAAATATTGTTCTTCACCTCCTCTTTTGCATGGATTCATAACGAATTAGAATGCCTTACACCAAACTTTATCTTCTATCCAGGACACTCTCTTAAATGTGTAGATTAGCATCACAACTATATCGTCACAATCATTTTAATCATATTCAGAACTAGACCACAATCAAACCGGTGAGTTTCCTGAGAAATTGAGCAACATATAAACTTGTAACCTTCACATTAGTACTACAAATCTTTCTTTTTGTACTGCAATATGTGCCCATGTTTTTAAAGGAGTTATAATCTATGTAAGTGTACTAAGTTACATCTTTTGGTCTATTGAAAGTCATGTGGATTCTATCAATATGAGTAGGAGGACTACAACATGCTACTATCACTATCAAATGATTCTATGAGAGTAATGTGCCTTGCAATTTCTTGTATTTTATTTGGGAGTATAGTGATTGCCAATTGGTGTTTGGCTTTTTATGTTAAAAGTCTATTTTATGATTTTTTTTCTACTTCAGTTTGGGTCTTCTTGCTGGATTGGTAAACCTTGAAGTTGAAAAGCAATTTTCTAGAGTAAGCTGTACAACAGATCTATCCATCAATGGATATTGAATGCAAGGTTACTGAATGTCTGGTATATTTATCTGCTCTTACTTAATTGTGTGTAATGATTCTTTGAACCTTGCAAGTGTGCCTTGATTATACATAGATAAAATAATAATAGAATATTCAGTCCTTATTGCTTATGAATGCAAGTTAGAGTTTACTATTAAAAGTTTGGGGCTTAAATTTGTTGGGTTGTTTGGACAAACATGCCAATCACATAAGTGAATTGGGTGGTACTCAGTTACATAACCTGAGATTTCTAGCAATGGGGCACTTCAAGTTGTGAGACCATATTTGATGTCATTAGAGCAATGGACCAATCTAATCATTTCCTATTCTTGTTTGAAACATGACATATAGAAACTATCAATCTAGCTTTAAGACTAAGGTCAATTTGTGTATGGACAAATACTTCACTTGGTTATAACATAATTATTATTGTGAGATAGATGATCTAGAAATTTGGCCGACCACCGAAAATGACAGGGAAGTTGGTCCTAGTTCATAAAAATAGAAAATTTCACTAAATGTACAACCCATCTAAAATGTTGTTTATAGTTGGGTATTGGTGCATTTGGACACCAGATTCATAGTCAAATATGTGTAGTTTCCCCCATACAGAGTCAACTTTAGCACCATCCAGATCTTGTATCACATGTTGAACAACTGGGAATGCAAAGTAAAGAAATGGAGTCTGAAGAGGAGTTCTACAAAGGAAGTGAAAAGAAAAAGAGTTGCCAAAATCTCTGCTCGAGCAGAGTTGGAGACACGATAACTAGCAGTTACTCACTAAAGAAATTAATGTGCAATTTGTTACTTGACTCTCATCCAACAATCAAGAGTGAAGATAAATATTATCTAGTAAATCATGGAGCACTAGCTCCAGCTGAGCATAAAGTCCACCACCAACAAGAAGGAAAGTAATTCAATAGTTCAAAAATAGCAGCAAAGAACCCAATTTCCAACCAAGATGGAAGGTAATTCAATACTTCATACCTCCACACCTACTTCTACAGTGATGCAACAATTGAGAGTAGTCATACTCTCCATATGTTTTTTGTGGATTATATATGACCATTTAATTCTTAAGAAAATATGGACAGGAATAAAATATGGACATGAATAAAACTTTTAACAAACATGAGATACAGATTCTACAAAATGACAACCCCAATTAATTCTTAAGAAAATATGGACATGAATAAAACTTTTAACAAACATGATGTCCAACAACATGATACTGAACTAAAAACAAAAACATAGACCCCACAATATACCTTGTGTGAGATTAAGAACAATGTCAAAACTGCAACCAAATCATATGATTTGTAGCAAGCTTCCAAACTATAGATATACTGTGTTACTATGTTTAACTATTTTACTATTAGTCCTGTATTTCTCACTTGTACTTATGTCTCTACTCTCATTAGCTATATTAGAGACTATCCTGTAACCAGTTTTACTCACTGGATAAACAATTCCCTTTCTCTTTATATGGTATCAAGAGTAGGTTCCTCCCCCCCACCCCCCAAAATGACATGAGAAGCCCCACTCCCCCCGCCCGGGGGGTAGGCCGGCGGCGGGCAGGTGGGGGGGGGGCTAGTTTTTTTTACGTCACTGCGGATGGGTGGGTGGGGAAAAAGAGACTTGCTCTTGATACCATCTAGAGGAAAATGGAATCGTTTATTCAGTGAGTAAAACAAGTTACAAGATAGTCTCTAATATAGATAATGAGAGTAGAGACATAAGTACAACTGAGCAATATGAGACTAAAAGTAAAACAACAAGTAAATAACACAGTAACACAATATATCTATACATCTGAAATATCATTTCTCACCTATAAATAGGATGTAGAGTGAGAAGCTCAACTTGAGAGTTGCATAGATGCTTGATCTATGATTTTAGGAACATTTATGTCTCTCAATAGACCTCGAATCAACCAAGTGAAGCATCAATTTCTATAGGACGTAAGACCCAACTATGTAGAGGTATTATACTGACAAGTATGCTACAATTTCTTGTTGATGGTGCCACATAGAATAGATAGTTACCATGAAAATGGCTGATGAGAGTCCGGTTATTTATTGTAGACTACAGAGTGGTCCCTTACGAATGCAAGTTAAATCGAGCACCTAAAAATTGCTTATTAAGATGCCCCATCTTCTATCATTTCAGGACCGCAATAGATGTTTTCTAATTTGTAGAACTCATTATACTCTTCTGTCTTGACCTCTTTTGGGTTGCATCTACCTAAGAAAACAAATGTTAAAGTTGGAATATGCACCGAATTTCATTTGCCAATAGCAATAGAAGAGTATCACTTATTCAAAGTAATGATAGGAATATGTTTTTAAAGAGACCTACTTTGCACTCTAAGGCTCTGGGAACTGTATAAAATTCCAAAAATTTGGTTAAAAATGCTTCATTAGCCTAGATCCATTCATCTTTTTTGTAGTTCAATGTGACATTAAGATTCCATGAGATTACACAATACCACAAAAACATCCGAATAATTTGGAGAGATAATCTTACAAATTTAGGTTATAGGGATCATATTAGTACTAATAAGGCACATGTGGGAACATCAACGAGATCCAAAAAGGTTAATTAGCCAGTTCAAAAAAATTATTATGTTTATATCCAAGAGACAAATTAGGAATCCTTAAATGTCTAGAAATTTACTTTCAGTGCTTTTTGTCATCTAGAAACTTCCTAGATAAAAAATTTCTAGGAGAGGCAGTCTGTTTTCTTGGCAAGGTCAGTAGTAGACCCTTTAAATTAACTTCAAAATCATACTTAGATCTTTCAATATTGTAAACTTCCATTTTATTGGTTTATCATTTTATTAATTTTCCATTTGTGTAGTCTTCATAGTTTTGGCCTCTGGTATGGCTAAAAACTCATGTCATATCTTGGAATGTACATTGATCTCTTATTTTTTTTTTCATATGTCTATATTGTGATTGTTCTGTAGTGGCTTGGTTTGCAATTTGAGGAATTATTGAATGTCACCTTGTTCTGCACATGCTTGTGGATATTCTTATGATTCATTGTGTGTATTTGACATCCTCTTGACCTTTTATAAGTTGACTAGCTTGCTGATCCCTTGGAGACTATACTTTATGTAGTGATTAGAAGATTTAACTTTAGTCACATTATATTTTATGGAATGATGAGAAGCTCTAAGTTTAGTCATGAGCATTGAGGTTACCATCTATGAGGCTTTTCAAGTAATAAATTAATTTTGAGGAGGAGGAATCCACCATGATTCGTACAACGTGGCTGGTGTGTCTTAGAAACTTGCTAGATCAACAATTTCTAGAGAGGTAGTCCGTTTTCTTGGTAAGGTCAGTAGTAGACCCTTTAAATTAACTTCAAAATCATACTTAAATATTTTAGTATTATAAACTTCCATTTTATTGATTTATCAATTTATTCATTTTCCATTTGCGTAGTCTTCATAGTTTGAGCTTGAATTGGCTTCATCTCCTACAATGTTCCTTGTTTTTTCCCCTGGCCGAGGATAGATAGACCTGAGATGGAGACTAAATTTTTGCGAAGAAAAATTAAAACCAAAATTTTTCAAATAAAATGTAGGCTTACACACGACCTTATATTTTTTGCACAAATATATAATCTCAGGAAGATTATAGCACTCCCCTTCCATATTGTAGATCCCCTCAACAGTTACTACAATTTTTTTCCAGTGTTTGTGAGTTCTTGTTCTATTTTGATAACTATATATCAAAGATATCTACAGCTGGTTTCCTTCAGGTAGTTGGAACATCATATGATTGTCTTGTACTCTACATAGGGAAGGTTATCTTTTTTTGAAATTGAATTCTATACATGTAGTTACTACTAGTTAATGTCCTATTACAGAATTGAATTTAATGCAAAAGTTTTATCTAGTTATCTTCAATTCCTTCAAGTCTTATGTTGTGAGCATCCAACAATTTCTTCTTTGTTATGAAATTTCTCCAGATCAAGCAAAGAGAGGAGAAATTGTCTGATAGTCTTGTTTTATGGAGGTTTGAGGATGATGTTAAGTGTTCATGGATGATGAGAGTTAGTATGAAGCTATCTTCATGTAGATTTTTTTATTCTGAGCGCAATTACTATTTCTATGTTAGATCTAAAGTGATATCTAGTTTCATTTAAGACCTTCTGGTTTTGCTGAGCGTGTGATCTTGGAGAAGTGTATATGCTTCCTTTTTGGTTATGTACGAGCCTAATATATAGTATGATCGGTGAAGACGATGCATGAGGTTGATTTATGAGCTTTTTGATGTCATACATACTGGAGTTATTCTTTTTTCTTAATGTTCTTCTAATCATACAAAGAGATGAGCTAATTTCTATTTGTCTTGATTTGCAGAGGCATGAGGATGTTGTTACGAGATCATGGAGAAGGTGTCAAGGATAGTAGCCGAGGAGCAGGGTATGTGGAGAAACAACAAGAAAGTGGGTATGGAAGTTACTATAGTGGTTTTTGTTTATTTTTTATCTTTTTTCTAGACATTAAGATCAGTGATTTCAAATTAGTAAAGAAAATCTTAGAAGTTACATGATCAAGGAGGATCTATATCTGCATAGAACAAATAGATGCAAATGAAACCACCATGGGGAATTGTAATCAATAGATGGTTAAACATATCTTTATGGGGTATATCACAACAATTACATTTAGATGCAAGAAGGATCACACACTCAACAATATTATCATCTTTAGGCAAGGCATTGTTTAATTGCTTTCCAAATTGTAGCATTATCTTGTGGAGGAGTCTCCTTCCACCAAACCCACTTTAAGTAAAGCTAATGTCCTGTAAGATTTGGCATCAATAACTTTTTTACCAACCACAGGGAGTAGAGGTCATTCCATTCAGATGCCCAAGAGGGTGCATTATCACCTTTCTCATTGTTGTGGAGGGTGATCCATTTCCTATTTATAGTATTTACTTGTGCTGCTTCAAAGTTTCACATAGTGGCTTCTCATTCTTACATAAATAGTCACTTGTTTCTTCAACTAACACATTGCACTTTTATGCATGACTATTCCCTTGTATTCTTATTCTTCTAGAACTCTTTGTCATCCCAGAGTCTGCAAGATGGTTGGTGAGATGTTAGCATCAAAAAATAATCAACTGTCTTTTACTTGTCTAATAAGTGAAGCATGTTTTCATATGTCAAAGAAACCATCATGAGAGCCATCTTCATTCATTGAATGACAACCCTGACTTTTAAGCTTTCTTTCTTTTTCAACATTGGATTTCTTGAATATCTGCATATATCCTGTCTTTTTAGTGTGGATGGAGGGAAAAGTGTTCTTTCATATGAAATAACCATATACTTTTATGTATTGACATGAACATTTCTGTAATCAAATTCTATTTCAGTATTATGGAATGCAGATTTTAGTGCATTGACCTATGATGCCACTCTTTGTGGTCAGTCTTTGATGCCTCTCAGTCTCTAGGAGGTGAAGTTGTAATTAAAATGAACCACAATGATTTACACTTACAACATATTTGACAATTTAATCAACCAAAAAAGTGCTACCGCAAGTTTTTATAATATATTTTTATGGCTCCCTAATTATTGCTCCTTATTTGGTAGTTTATCATCTTTGTGTAAAGTTGGGATAGAATTTTTATGATTCCTCTTTTCTCTAGTACTCGTGATATCAGTTTGACAAGGAGGCATTGGATTGCTAATGAGGTGACTTGCTTCATGATTATGGATATCATTCAAATCTAACATCTTATATTTCAGGTATCTAACTATGTGGGCTTTCTTTCATTGCTTATGCATAGTGGATTACCATCATTCCCTTTTGAATTTCCTTATTACATGGATTATCATCAATGATTGTTAATGATGTTGATTTATTATCATTCCAGATGCTTGATCCAAGGATGCTATACCAGGAAATGCCTGGCACAACACTGGACACAACTTATCCAAAGCATAGGCACTGCTGTAGATCCTTTACCGTGGCAATCTCAGTTCTGAAGACCTTAGAAAAGAAGAGGTGGGTTCTATTTTACACTTATGTTTATGTTCTCTAATGTTTTATGGCTCCTATCTGCTGGTTTCTTGACAGTGAGGTCTATGGATTAATTGGTATGTAGGAACTGAATGTTGTAGATTGATTAAACTCGTAACTCTACACTTCCAACTTTCCATATAAGCCAATAGGCATTGGCCTTATACTTCTTTTGATATGACGTGTTTGGAAAGATAATACTATTGTAGGAACTAGATGTTGTAGATTGACTAAACTCATAACTCTATACTACCAGCTTTCCATATAAGCCAATAGGCATTGGCCTTTATATTGGTTTTAGTATGACATGTGCTTTTAGTTTAGACGTTGTATTTTTATCTAACATGAGATCTGCTTCAGATTCTTTATATCAGTTTCAATTTTGCCAGACTCTTATATGCCTCTAAATAACTTGGATGAATAATGTAGAGATGAAAGTGAAGGCAGTCTCAGCCAACCAACCCATTATGGATCAGGTACAACATGTTTTAGAACACTATGCAAACTTGAGCTTTCTCAGGCAAACCCCCCCTCACCAGTGAATCTGCTTTCTCAGCCAATGACTTTGAAGTAGTTTGAAGTGGTCCTTACAATCATAATCTCTCTTTCTTTAGTAAGAATACCCTTGCTTCAAGACTTTATTTTCAAATGATATTAGATGGTTTATCATAGTTTGCATGGCTTTCTCAATATCAACTTGCATATGTCATATAATTGCATAGAATCCAGAGCCTGAGAAGCATGATGGAATTCTTTTTAGACTTCAAACTAGAGAACTACATGTCTCTATAGCCGTCTTCAACATGACGATGATGTTTATTCTCTTGTCAAGATTCTCCTTCAGTGAATGAATTAGAGCTTCAAGTTATTCTTTTCCAAGATCTAGAGCAGGTTCAACCAAGGATATTGATAGATCTTTTTATATAATTTGTTGTATAACCTCTTTTACATAGCAACTATTGTGCTTGTTTTCCTTCCCGACTTAAACATTCCTCTCTAAGTAGATTATTTCAAGTTCTTCCACCGAGGACACGAGAGTTGTAGAGTCAGCTCCTCATAATTTTCAACTCTGTGGGTTATGATCATTCACATTGTTATGCCATCATTTTAAAGTTATATATATATTCTGCAACTTTGAATATTGTATATGAACTTGTACGATCTCATTTTTTTGTTTATAACATACCAAATATATAAATTTCTTTTTGCCATGGACATAAACTATCACTCATTCATATTACTAATCATGTGGTTTCCATGTTATTGTATTTCCATAATTCAGTTCTAATCTTTCATCTTATGGACCTCAGTTTTGATATGCTTTTTTTTGTAGTTGGGAGACTTTTCAATCTGTATGTTGACTCCTTGCACATCCTGATTGGACTGCTTGGGACCAGACTATTGAGTTTAGGACTACTTGGGACAAAACTATTTTGTATTGAATTACTAGGAACTAAGTCTTAATCTAAATTATGCTCTCAAAAAATTCTATGGGTCTATATTAATCACTATATTCCTGGTATATTTCAGATCTTATGAAAAGGTTGATTTTCTTATACTCATACCAATTAATTGGCATATTACAGCTTCTAGGTTTGATTTCTCACTTGATTATGTTTTCCATAAAGAGTTTGGACTTCTTCAGGTAGAGTTTGCTGATTATGGGGAAATGTTGTATGCTGAGGTCCATGTGGTTGTTGATATATTTATGATGCATGTTTCTTTTCAATATCTGTTCCTGAAGTTGATCCACCGTGATAGATATAAACTACTGGTTGTCTAAGAAAGGACAGGCCTAGCCTTTTATTATCACATAAATGATGATGCTAAGCCTCACTGATCATACACCCATTTCTACTTTCTGTATATGTGGTTATATTAATTTCTAATTGTCTTATGGCTTATTGTACTGGAAGATTTGAGGGAAAATACAGAATACTCCAGCTACAACAATGCATCACCTGTTATCTAGTGGTTCTAGGAGGTGGTTCAAGGATTCCACCATAATGTAAAGCTATTTCCCGAAGGAGCTCTAAAGTCAACATGCTGAAAAGTAGATAGTCATATTAGGGAAGAGACAAATCCAATGATGTAGAAGTTATTGTATTAAATAGAAAAATGTTGTATGAAAGTATATCAATGGTGTTGTATTCAATATAAGGGGCAAGGTAAAATGTCCTCCCCATGTAATTGTCATTTGATTATAAATAAAAAATATTCATACTTTTGGAAAATTGAGTTCGACCGCAATTGGCATTCAATTAGAAAACCTGATAATGAACTGAAAATTGAATGACTAAAAGCCATAAAAATATAGTAATACAGAACTAGTATGTCATTAGTGGCTTTTTTATATGCCATTACACTCAGAAATAATCGTTTCATACACCAACATAATACAAAATAGTGGTATTTGTATAAAAGCTAATTGATGGATAGTGGCATTTTTATAAATGCCAAATGATGTTTTAGTGGCTTTTATTTGGCATTTATTGGAAGCCACTAAAGCCAAACATTTAGTGGCGTTTACAACTTATGCCACTATCTTTCTAGTGGCATTGGTACTAGAGGCATTTTTTAAGTGTCAACAAATGCCACCAAACATGTTTAGTGGCGTTTATTTTTTTTCAATGGCATTTCTAAAAGGCCACTAATGTGAATGTTTGCTGTAGTGAAGTTAAAAGAGAACCAAACAAATAGTAGTTAAACACATCAGGTAGTTCTATATCTGTCCATGTTAGTAATAATTAAGTCCAGTTTGGAGAATCTAATACTATTTTTGGTATTATTATTTGATTTATTTAAATTTTTTCTAGAACTTTTTTTTATAATCTCTTAATGGTCATCATGCTAATTTGTTGGGTAAATTACCTACCCAAACTATCTACTATTCTAAGTTATATAATTTAGTGAATTTATATATTTATTGAATTATTCATTTATTGGGTAGGTGACTCATCACTCTACATACAACATTTTAGGTGGCTCATCAAATAGTTCTATATCTGTCGATGTTAGTAATAATTAAGTTTAATGAGGAGAATCTAATACTATTCTTGATGTTATTATTTAATTTACTTTAAATGTTGTTTATAGAACTTTTTTATAGTCTCTTAATGATCATCATATCACTTTGTTGGGTAAATTACCTGCCCAAACTAGCTACTATTCTAAGTTATATAATTTAGTGCAATTAAGTATTTTATTGAATTATTCATTTATTTGGTTGGTGACTCATCACTCTACATACAACATTTTTATAAGTCACCCAAGGAGTTAGAATCACCTCCTAATAAGGAATCTAATAATTATAGGATATGAGGAGGTGGATTGTTCAATAGTAGCAGAAGTACTTAGTGGTGTATTGTTAATTTCTTGGTGTTACACATGGTTCTAGGTGTTATATGAATAGTTTGTGATAATAACATTTGTTGTAATATTAAATAGAGTACACCTTGCTTTTTTTGATAATATCCATTCATTATTTTGTTCTAATGGTATTGTGTAGTAGGCATTATTTTAGCTGAAACTTGTAAAGATAGTCTCTTCAAGTAAAGCTCAGTATTTCACTTAGTCTTGCATGATCTGAATATGGAGTTTTGCTTAGGCTTTTAATATAGTACAAATTTTTCTATTTTTTCTATCAGTTGGGACTAGTTTAGTGCACCACTCATGGTTGGTAAAAATTTGGGGTTTATGTCGACCTAGAGGAGAGGTTTCCACAAAAATTCTCACTACAACATTTGTTCAAGCTTTCCCATCCTACATGATGGGTATGCTAAGGATAGGATGGAACTTTGGAGCATATCACCAAGAGGATTTCAACTTTCTAGTGGGGCAATGAAAATAGAAGGAGGAAAATCCATTAGGACTCATGGGAGAAATCTAGTTAGCCTAAAAGACGCAATGGTCTAGACTTTAGATTTTTGAAAACTGTCAACCCGCAACTCCTATTAAAAGATGCTTGTAGGATTTTCAAAAAGCCTTTGTCTATGGTTGCTTAGGTTCTCAAATCCATATGCTTTAGAGATGATTCTTTCCTAGATACCCGTAGATATTATGACCCTATCTATACATGGAGGAGTATAAAGGTGACAAACCATGATTCTAGGTAGTCTTAGATGGAGTATAGGGGAAAACATAGATAAATAGATCAGGCTTGGAAGGTGACTTCCCTTCTAATAATTGGCACTTGACATATGAAAAATGTGAAGGATTTTAATAATATCACAACTGTCATCTTATCATTTATTCTTGAGTGGGGACTTCCCTATTCCTTCTGACATGATGAATGAAATTGAAAAATTATGCAGAGATTTCTTATGGGGTGATAATACAAATAGAAGGCACATCTATATAGTTGATTGGGATACTATATGCATGCCAAAAAAAGAAGCAAGCCTTGGTATTTGAAGAGTTAAAGACTAGAGCAAAGCAGGGATGATGAGGATCCTCTAGGGACATAGCAAACAAGAAGAACAACTTGTGGATAAGGTGGATTCACAGCAAATACCTAAGGGAGGAGACATTGTGGATGTGCCCAGTTAAAATAGCTCAAAGTTGGATGTAGAAATCTATTCTGAGAGCTAGAGATAGTATATTACCCATGGTTCATTTCAAAATAGGTGATGGAAAATCCATTCACCTATGGAAAGACCTGTGGGTCAATGGAGAATTCCTATCTCAACATGTTACTGATCACAAAGCTCTTAGTCTCAAGACAAAGCTCAGTGTTAATGCTCACCTTGATAACTTCATAGCTGATGGAGTATAGGTGATACCAAATGTCAGAGGAGCTGAAGAGCTTTTGAATGTGTGTAGGATCAGACCATGTTTGGATGGTGATCTTTGTCACTTCAAAGACATGATGGAGTTCACTCTAAAGGGAGTGTGGACTCTATGCAGAAATAGAGCTATAGAGACCACCTGGGCGAAGTTGCTGTGGAGTACTAGAGCTCCTCCTAGAATAAAAGTTGGTTGCTGGAAGTTCTTCCATGATAGTTTGACTACTAAAGAGAAACTACAGAAAAGAGGTTTTAGTTTGGCATATCGGTGCATCCTGTGTGGGATGCATACTGAAACCTCTGCCCACATAATTTGGAGTTGCAGATTTGCGAGGGAGACTTGGAAGAAAGCACAAACTTTGCTTCCTGCCATCCCAAAATCCAAAGAAGATTTAATTTATGTTATAGATAGGAAAAATAAACTCTTGTGTACCTTGGTTTTATACCACACCATAGGAATAGAGTGATTTTTGAGGATATTACTCCATCCACAAAAGGTGCATGGACTATTATCCAAAATGACTTCAATAGTTTGCATAGATATTTTTTTTTGTATTTGCATAGCTTTCATTGAGATATTTCTCACACACTATGCATATTTTCCTTTGATATGAATAAGAGAAGTGTCAAACTTACTAATAAAAAAAATCATTGGCAATGATGGTATTTGTGGTACTATAATCTACTAAAAATATACACTGTATCAAAATATTACAAAATTAGTTCCAAAAATCCATTCAACAAAAAGCCTATGCTCCTTACTAGGTTCCCTAACCTCAATCGAGTGTTTACTATCAAATCTACATGTTGTTTGGGTTTTAACATCCATACTATTGGGTAGATGAGAAAGAATTAGGAAGCTCGAATAGGTTTATGGGAAAAATTGGAATGAACAAATACCACCCAATTGGAGTAGTTTTTTGGCATGGATGTATTAACCAATTGCACACAAGAAAAAAGTTAATGGACACACATGTTAATGGCCATGTATTTTGGGATTAAAAGTCTATTATGTTTAATTTGAATGATAAATGCAAAACCCATCTTGGATGAGTGTTTATTAAAATGCCTAACAAGTGAATGTCCCAGAGATGATCTATATCAATTCAAAAAATGAACGATACTTAAGTCGTGTGAGTAATCTCTTCTTATATTTAGTTTAACCCACTCATCATTATAGTTTTGTGGAAAGAATACCAGTTCTATGATGATATTCCATTCTCAATTGGTTGCTCACAATATTATCAGTTGGGTTCATAATTTTTTGGTTAATGATAAGTTCAGTACAGCCATCCAGTTGGACACAAAATGCAAGTTAGATTATGGAAACCTACCCAAGATGGTACCATTAAGATTAAAACTAGACTAAAAAATATATACTAAAATGAAAGTCATTGTGGGAGTTGTCTTCTACAAAACATTGCTTCTATAATCTTTATTCAAATATATTCTTTCCTAGCAATTAATATGTCTTTGTGGCTGAATCCTAAGGTATTATATTTGGTCTCATGATGGAAAATATGAAGGGATCCAAGTTTCCATAGTTAAATCAAATATTACAAATTATATCCAGAGAATCCAATTTAAAGATAGAAGGAAAAAAGTACTCTAATGAATGTCTTTAATGAAATATATGGCATGGCATACAATTTCTCATCAATGTATTTATCATGCACATAGAAGGTAACCTTGAAGAACACAAGTTGGCTAAACTCGAGTGTGGAGAAATACATGGAAAGATTAAAGTGTAATTTTCACTTTAAAGTGGGGGTCACAACCTTTTTAAAATAAGTTTTATGATAAAAATGCTAGAGCTATTTTTAGGAGTGATCAAGTGTATTTGCATTTATATTTGCAACTCATAACTAGTATGAAACTTAAATCAAGCTCATCTCTATGTTTGAATTTCTTGATTAATTTCCTAGAGTTGATAGTTGGATTTGGTTGGTAATTTTCCCCAATAGATCCAAGTATCTGCCAACCTTTGTACATGTTGACTAATGTCTTAGATCTTGATTGGCCTCCGGGGTCTATGGGCATCTAACATTTTTAGGTCACTTGTAAGTATGGGAGGTTAATGGACATGTTGCTGACATGTACCCAAAAGATCAAACTACCTTTAGGGAGGTTGATCTCTTGAACTTGTAAATGAGAAAAAATAATTGTGGGAAAGTGTGATTTACCTTTGAACCTAATGTCATACGACCCTAAGCACCTCCAGACACCATGAATCATTTGTGATGAGGATCAGAAGTGAGTTTAAGGTGATTTTGTAAAAATTACCTAATTTGACTTAAGACCTAGTTCTTAATCATATGTATGGAAGATTTCTTGGTGGTTTCATTGTAAGAATCAATTTCCACTTTATTGTGTAAATTATCTTCCTTCAGAATTTTGTAAGAGTCCATGATAAACCCTACTTATTTCCTCTTCTCCCTTAAATCATTTTTCCATGACCTAGATCAAAATCACAACTAGGAATTTTGTGGTGTGAATTCATTTGGGAGAATCTTGGATTGAAATTTCATTTCAAGCTTGGTTTTTTGTGGTGTGAATTCATTTGGGAGAATCTTGGATTGAGATTTCATTTCAAGCTTGCTGCATCTATAGCTAAGTGTTTCAAACCTTATTTTAAGATTTAATCATTGATTAAACCAATATTAACTTAGGTTGATGCTAATGGACCAAAATGAGGAAAACTGCTGGGATTTTTGAAAATGCTTGAATTACACCACATTTCATGAGATGACTCTTTTAGAGGAATTACACATGAAATTGGGGTTTTCCATGAAAATGAAAAATGGCTAGTACTATACCTTACAGTTTACTACATATTGTGTATATTGAAAGATGAATAACATGGGTTAATATCCATGAGAGTACTATGTCATTGTAGGTTAGGATGCCTTGAGTATCAAGTCTTCCTGGAGGGGTCCTATTTTAGGGAAAGTGGAATATGTTCTCTTATAGTGGGTCAGAGGGTTATGAAACTGTTGGATATTCGAGTCCAGGAATTAGTTTGGATGATTTGCATTAGAGTCCATGGGACCTTGCTCAGGTGGGGTTGGCCCACGACTTCACTGACAAATTTTTTTCAAGTCTTATGAAGTAGGGGCAACCCATAACTATGATTCAAAAAACCACATGCGTTGTACAACATTAGGGTTATGATGCTCATCATAATTCACTTGAACATACCTATTTATGAATTGCTCCATCTTGAATTCATAGGTCATGAGATCAAGATTTTGTAGGTCGCAGGCCATTCTTCCCCTAAATTCCAGATGTGGTGACTCCACATGGACTCTGGTAGTGTTTTGGGGTGTCAGTGGTGCAAAATCCGAAGGAGATCAAGGTGTCATATCTAGACTTAATCCATTTATCCATAGCTTGGTGGACACAACTAAGTTAATTAGGAAAAGTTTAGAACATGATAACTCAGATGAGTAGATTTGCATGGAGTAATATAGTTTTTTATAAGATATTTTTATTTAAAGTAGTTATACATGCTTTTAATTTTCACATTAGGTTTTTATCATTGATTATATTTTTTGTTTATAAAGTATGCTACACTTCTTTGCTCCTATAAAAAAATGAAATAAATAGCAATCTTCCCTAGGTGTGTTAAGTGCCACATGTTAGTATTTCATTTTGGGAATTTCACATGAAATGAAATAATGTCTTTATCTTTAGACTTGTGCTAAATTTCCATTTATTATTGATTATTATTGACTTATATTGCTGAATTCCATATGTCTAAACTATCTGGTCAATATTACTTACATGTTTGTAGGTTCTCAATAGACGTGTACCCATCCCAGTCATGAGTCACCATAACAACATGCTCAAAAAGAGTAGAAGACTCCATTTTCTGAAGTAGGAGTCAATTTGGGTGTTTTTTTTGTAGTCTTATACCTATATTTTCAAGTGTTGGAAAGGGTGTTTTCTACTCTCCTTGGTTTTCTTTAACTGGAGTTTTATTTTATCTAAACTGTAAAACCCCACCACACTAAATGATAAGACTTGAAAATAAAACATGTGATCAACTACTAAACATCCAGATTACCAGAAAATAGGGTAAATTAAAACCGATTTAAATAGTACTAACAAGAGTGAAAACATTTACATAAAGGTCCAAGAACTTTGTATAGCAGCATGCACCATCCCAGGTATTTACATATCTGTCCAGTGGATGAGACCACAACATGTATACAAAAGCTGTGTTGCATAATTACATGCCATATATAACATCAACATATGCCAAAAACTCAAGTTGTTATACATATCATCTGCAAAACATCATCTTCTGGGACCTAAGAGTACATGGACAACTCTAGGACTCTACAAGTACTAGAACTAATAGCCAACCTTCAACAACTATTGCTCTCCAAGATGCTCCTCTTCGACACCTTAAACCTGCCCATTTCACTGATGACCACCTAAAAAGATGTGGCAACCCACGAGAGTGAGACCCATGTCCCAAGGAGAGATATAACTTTCAACAAATGGTTATTGATTACAACAAATACATTAATTAACAAGAAAGAAGATATTGTAGTTTAAGCATGTTAGGAAATTCTAGCAAGTTAAATAGGTTGAGCAAGCTAAAAATATAGGCATAACAACATACATGACTAGAAACATGCTTGGTTAACAAGATATCTAAAAAAAGGTAGAACTAATATCATATAAGAAGTATAAGAGACAAGGCAAAGGTTAATGACCAATGTGAAGCACTGTGTATAACCCTAACAAATATACTACATGGCTAGATCGTGTCTTTTATTAAGGCCCAGGGGAATTGAGGTACACCTATCAATTTTAGCTGACCACTACTAAGTCAAAATTAGTGCCATATAAGATCTGTAGAAGAGTCATAAATCTCAAATTTTATCTACCCTCAAAAAGTACGAGTCTGTCGCAGCGACACATGTGGTCAAGCTGCAAAACAGCCTAGTCCGCCCTTGATTATATAGGTCACAACACTAGTGAATATCCTAGTCCGCCTTTATAAGGTCGCAGTACTAGTGAAACTACGGTATCATCCCAAACATCTGAGGTACAATCGTAGTTGTCCTCAATCACGACATATATACTAAATCATAAACATCTGAGATACAGATTCAACCATTCCCCTGCCAAGGTATGACTATAGACATCCTTGTGAACATGCATATACTCAATAATATATGACTCTGAGCTTCCACTAAGTAAGAACCCATTTCATCATCCAAAAAAAATCAACACTGCAATAGATCTATGGCCATGGAAGCTACATGATTAGGGTTTCACATGATTAATTAATGTTAATTGAGTGAATTAACGATATATCGAACAAGTGGACATACAAACCCTAATTTATTTCTAGCAAGCAATTGATATATAACAACTCCAGAATATAGAAAACATCTGAGATATGATTCTTGTCACATCACTACATGATTCCAATCCCTGTCACATAAGTAAGATGATCACTCCTCCATCAGGGCTCATACCATGCCCAAGGGTCATTATGACCATCCCATTACAATCACATGCAATAAAATCATTGTATTTCCTCCCATTATCACAAGGATCAACAATCCATCACCATACTTGTGGTATATAAGTTTTGCATAACATTGCATTAAGAATCTTATGTTGTTCATATAATACTATACTAGAGTTACCTCAACATTAAGAGAGTATTCCACTATCATTCATTCACATAAGTCATATAAGAGAGCTAAGTATGATAAATGCCAATCATTGGATTACATTAGAGTTACCTATTAGCTCATGTTGATAGCTATTGACTTACATTCATATGAGAGAAAAGGTAAGACTACAAAGTTAAGGGCATAGCACCATTGATTATACATCATCAAAACCAAGACAACATGTCATGAACATCACCCCAAAACCATCAGACGTTGAGTAGGTAGAGCCATTGGTTGTACACAATAAAACACCTTGAACAAACCATTTAGAGAAACCATTGAAATGTGACCTAGAAAAAGTCACCAACTTAACCTAGTCAAGCCATCATTTGATAACACAGAGCACCATCGGTTGAAGACATGAGAAGCACCATCATTTTGCTGACTCAAAAAATAATATTGGTTGTAGGCATGCAACACACCATTGGTTGAAGTACTATGGATCACCATCAGTTGAAGACATGATAAGCACCATCCTTTGGTGACTCAAAGGATACCATCAATTGTAGGCATGGAACCCACCATCGATTGTATTACTATGAATCAACATCAGTTGTGGTGTCCAGTGCCACCATCAGTTGTGGTGTTCAGGACTACCATCAGATCATGAATTCATAAACTCTAGTGGTTGACACCATTGAGTGTTGAACTAGGAGAGACATTGGTTGTCATCAACATGTGGGAAACAAGTCAAAAACCTAAGGAAAACCATCATATGGTGGAAGGTAGGGAACCAATAATTGAAACCAATGGAAGAGCACTAAGACCATTGTTTCTTGAGCACAAAAGAATCCAAAATAGAACTTAAGTCATGACCATCGACTGGTATGAGAAACACAAGAAAAACAACACCAAAAGCAAGTCCATCGATTCTAGCAAGAAGGCAGATCGTTGAGTTATGTACAAAGTTGAAAACAACCCCAAAACCCTAAGGAAAACCCATCATTTGGGGGAGATCAAGAACCATTGTTTGACATGCAAGAAAGGTATAAGGCTTCCTCTATAAAAGGAAGGTCATACACAAGGTTTAGAGCACATCCAAGAAGACTAACCTTCAAAGAACTAGCACCTAAGCTCAAACCCTATATAAATATGCTATCTTTCTACATAGAACTTAGTTTTAGAGCAAGATCTAGCACATGCAAGCTATTAGTAAGAAATAAACATGGAGAAAGTTATATAACTCACCTCTATGAATAAGAAGAAGCTCCAAATAGCAAGGTATCTTGAGCAAAGGAGGAAGAGCCCCAATCTTAAGCACTCCTCACAGCCCAGCAAGCTCCTTATCCAAGAAAGAGACCAAACCCTAGGTCAAGGAAGAAAGAAATAGGTGTTCTTAAGCTTTAGAGCATGCCCCATCATGGAAAACCAAGGTCACAACAAAGAATAAGGAAGAAGGAGGTAACATAGAAAAGAAAATGAAGGGAAACAAGGATGGATTACTTGCTTATGTCAATAACAAGCAAAGGAAGCTCCACCAGCTCCAAGAGAGGGTAAACCTGAACCCTAGCCTCATGTGCAAGGAGATAGACCACTTTTTTAAACCTTAGGAACCTTCTTCTCCACATAGACAAGGAGGGACAAGATGTAGACAAAAAGGAAGATAAAGGGGTCCAAAGGGTTCATTTGCATGGAAGGTAGGAGGTTTATAAATCTAGGGAGAGAGAGAGAAGAGAAGGTTTAGGTGTTCCACCATGTTTGCCAAGTGTCCATGGCCAAGGGACATCACGTCCGTGATGACTTGATCGCCCGAGCTGCCACAATGATAATTATGCTGAATAACCATTAACAGCAGATTAACGAAAATCACTAAAAATAAAAACCATTTTGCAAAGAGATCAATTGCCAGGAAACTCTCATATAAAGAACCAAAGCAATATATACATCATGGTTCACATTATGAATACATTGTACCATCTCATCTTGAGGATATCATATATCAGTTGCTTTGCCCAAACATATACATAAGCAACATGAAACCTCGAGGCAAACAAGCCAAAATATCAGATCGTTCATAAAACAATTACGTACTAACTCCCAAGGACCTAAGAGTACAGAGACAACACATAGGACTAACAGACAACACACTCAACTTGAGCTGATACTACTATCCCTATTGCTGTTGTCCTTCCTCTACAGTATGATTTCTACCTCCTCATGCACGCCCACCTAAAAATTGTGGAACCCACGGGGTGAGACAATTGTCCCAACGAGAGATATAATTCTCTACCAACAATATTATTATCATAGGTAAACCTTATAAAACTAAGCAGAGGGTCTTTTATGTAAATAAGCATGTTTAATCATTGTTTAATTGTAGTGCAAAGAAATAACATTGTTTAAATAGTTAAACTATCTATAACAAAGCTATAGATCTTCTATTTGCTTTATAAGGAATATGAAGAACATGTATAAAATCTATCAACTAAGATGTATAGAATTAATGAAACATCAACCAATGTTTCTGTATTCAATCCCTAAGTAGATACACTACATGGCTAATTACACATTTACAATCACACTTATGCCCAGAGGAGATGAGGTAAACCGCTCATGCTCCAACCGACCATGGATACGTAAAGCATCGATACCATACAAGGTCAATGGAAGAGATGGGTGCCAAGACCTCACTCGTCTCGGTCAGTATGAGACCACTGGCAGTGACATCATGTCAAGCTGCAACTAGCATGTCAGGGTATAGTGTCATCTTCGCTAAAGAGCTACAGCCGCATCATGCACTCTATTTGGGGAAATCACACATCAATCCCCGATACATTTCATCAGGGAGATCACATGACAACCCTGGTATTCATCGGGAAATCACACATAAATCCCTATCTAGATGTAAGGATATGTTCATCCTTCACCCCCACATATTCATAAATATGCACTCCGTGTTCAACTCATTTCACCATTCAACAAATCCTGACACTGAATGGATCTATGGCCTGGGCAACTACATGACAAGGTTCCACTTGATTAATTAGGTGTATTACAATATCTTTTAACATCAATCAAGTTACAAGTAAGAATTTTAACATATGCTATAAAGAAAGGCATAATACATTTATCAAGTACTTTTATAATCTTTGGAACACATTGAATGCATAACACTAGGGATCTCAGTCCCTTATCACACTACTGGGAATTCTCATCCCTTAACATTACCATCATCATGATTGCTGGACCTAGGTAGTCAAATCCTTAGTTCATCATGAACATTGTTACCTCTTATCAGGTAATTATTACCTCTGGGTCCTCAGACCCATGTATACATAGTACTTGTTGCATAAGTATTTCACATGGATCACAAGGCCCATTTAATCTGTAACATGTGAAACATCATAGCTCATACCTAGCTATGCTCATCATCTCATGATACCTGCATGGTTATTATTTCATGATAAAAGCAATATCAAGTACATATCATCACCATGCAATACAAGAGAAATACAACCTTCCCATTATTAGGGTTAGGGTTTCCCTTTTCACTGATTAGGGTAAGGGTTTCCCTCTTTAGCCAATTAGGGTTTCAAGTTCATATTGTCAAGAATCAAAACCCTAATTCATATTGTCAAGAATCAAAACCCTAATGCATAGCTCTACACATATAGGGGTATAATTATATTATCATTGAATGATTTTCACATTAAGTATGAGTTTCTCTCTCATCCTCACTCGGATAATGATTACATCATACTTTATTAAGTTGGATCAATCCTTTTCTCAAGGTACATTAGACTACATTATCAAAATGCATTGAACTTTGTACATCTTAATGTATCATTTGACATAACACACTTCATGTGTTACCCAATCAAGTACATTGGATTGAGGTGCTTCCACCATATCAGGCATGAGGTGTGTGCTTTCTCTCATATCAGGCAAGAGGTGTGTGTATGCTAACCATATCAGGCAAGAGGTGTGTGTATGCTTACCATAATTGGCAAGAGGTGTGTGTGTGCTTACCATATCGCCCAAGAGGTGTATGTGTGTAACATACCAAATTTTGGAATTTTGTCTTTTGACCCTATTTCCCATCTTTTCCTATCATTTCTATCCTTATTGGCCTTTCTTTATAATTAGTGGAATTTATAGTGGTTTAGTGAACATTTATTCACTAATTGTACCAATATAAGGGTTTATGCACAAATACCTCAGTGAAAGCTTAATTACCATAATTAAGTTCTCTAAACCTTAATATAAATTTTTGATATGATTTGAAAACATAAAATGAGCCTAAGTTTCAAATTTGGTTTGATTTGGATGTTGTTTGTGCAAGTTATGCAATTTTAAGTACATTATGGACTTTTATGCAATTTACCCAATTGGGAGGTTTTCTTTGCAAATTATCAACTGAATTTTAATCCTTAGATATTTCCTTACCATTAACGATATTTTAAACCATTGGAGAACCTAGTTTCACCTTGGTTTGATGGTATTTCTTTCCAAGGGCATCATAGGGATTACCCTCTTTACAAAGATGTTTATCCTTAAAAGCTATCAACCAATGAGGTTATTTCTTTCTTGAAAAACGGTGGGGATGGCCTAGAAGGATATATGGGCTCTTAGGACCTACTTTTGATATGCATAAAGCCTCCATGAACTGTCCTCTTGCATGGCCATCAAGCCCTAGGCTAAAGACACACGGAAAGTCCCTTAAGACACCTCATGCTTCACCTCTTTGTATATATAGCCATGTATACCCCTTCCCAACTCACAATTTGAAAACTCTTGCTCTCCTTTTCTTTCCTTTAGATTATATAATAGTTCCTTCTGTATTTAGCCACGAACTTTCTGTCCCAAGGTAATAAAGGGAGCCTACCTTGGTGAAGAAGGCTCCTAGGGTTTCCAAATTGCTCTATTAGGGTTTGTAAAGCTCCCCCTCGGTAATTTCGACCAAAACTAGAAAGTATCCTACCTTACTTCCCTATTTTCATACTATTAGTCTTCCTTACACCCTATTAAAGGTAGTAACCATGGACTTCCACGGTGAAACCCCACCTAGAACCCTAAAACACCTCATCTCTATGCTCTTTTGCTAGGGTTTATCACCTCTAAGTTGAGAAGGTGATCTTTGTCCAAGAAAGGAGATAGGCTTGGAGAAACCAGACCTTCTAAGCTTGGATCCTTGCTGTTTGGACCTTTTTACATCCCTAGAGGAAAGTTTTGTCAACCTCCTTCTCATATATTGCTTAGTACATGCTTAAAACCCATGCTTCTATGTTGATAATCGATGAATTCCATCTCTTTTTACCACATTCTTCTAAGGATTTGGTTTCTTGCTATTTTATCTCCTATAGAATCTCTAGTTTGGTTATATAAGAAACTTCAAACCTGATCTTAGGTCAAATGGTGTTTTCTCCCTCTCCCTCTCTCTTTAATTATCTCGATCAGTTTGATGATGTGGCAATTTCCTATTGGTCAGTATTGAAAAATTCATATCTTCTAACCGCTTATCCAAATTTGACAAATAAATATGTTTTGGAATTGGAAAATTAATCTCTACCTAATAAAAATATTTTCAACATCTGATTTCATGATTTGATGAAGGGTGATTTTTATAAAACGAATTTAATGCATAAAATCCATAAAAATTACATCTTAATCATCATAACTCCAAAATTAACATAAAAATATGTTTTCTTAATCAGAAGAACCTAACTAAGTCTATGGTGATGTTTTCATAGTGTAAATCGAGGTTTTGCTATAAAAAGTAAAAATATGGGTTTTCTCTACCTTAATGTATATATATCATTCTAATACATGTATACGAATTGAAAATAGGAAAAATTGAGCATGGACTCAATCAAGTGATGAAAGTGGGTAATATGAATCATAATGGAAGGTATGTGCTATGTATGTACAATCCCTCTTTATGCATGTGCATTTACACCTTAAGTTGGGAATAATTGTGCCTTAACCTAATTTTCTATAATGAGGCTTTATTAAATCCTATTTCATATACTCTTGAATCTTTTGCTATACTTGCCTCATAAATCAATTTTGGAACATTATTATTGGGTCTTGGTACCCCAGTACCATGCTTATTGATTCATATGATTATTCTTGCCATGACTACTTTTTCTAGCATGTGGATTTATGTTCTATTTAACTTAAAGTAGCGATACTTATGTACAACCACCCATAGAGGGTATGTAAATAATCGCCCTGGGGAATGTCTTATTCTCCCCGTAATATTATAGGTGATTGGGAATGTCTTATTCTCCCCTCACCTAAGGTTAGAGGTCCGATAGGTGCCTCAACCCGACTTAGTTAGGTAGACATAACTATCTTACATGCAAATCCTTTTTATTATATTTGTTAATGGCAAGCTTCTTTGATATATAGCCTCATACTCTTGTTATCTTCATCATTAGGGCTGTAAATGGGTATGGGTATACCCGTGTACCCGCAAAACTGTACCCGCCAAAACCCTTCATGGGTCCAGTTTTCCAGACCCGCGTACCCACGTATCCGCATACCTGTATTGTCACGGTTCCCATAATGGGCATAGCTGTACCCATACCCGCTAACCCGTGTACCCGCAAAAAAAATACATATATATAATTTATTTGTTAGGGTTTAGGGATATTAGTATTACTTACTACACTCATCTCCCCGCTCCCCCTCTCGCCTCTCGAGTCTCGGCTCCCCTCATTCCGCAAAGCGAGCGGACCGCTAGGGCTAAGGGCAGCCGCCAGCACGCTCCGCCGCTCCAGCCTCCAGCCAGATCCAGCAGTGAGCATGCCGCCGCCGCCCCCGATGCCGATCCTCTCCACGCAAGCCTCTGATCCTCTCCGTGCAAGCCCCCCCCGACGCCGCGTCGTCCCTTGGTCAATCAACTTCGTCACAGGTCCTTTCTTCCAGAGAGTGCTCCTCACCTTGGAGGAGAAGAAGGTACCCTATGGCCTGAAGCTAGTCGACCTCAACAACAAGCCTAAATGGTTAGTAGTTGCATCTTATACTCCTTCTTCTCCTTCACCCCGCTGTCCGCTCACCCCCCTCACTGAGCGTCACTACTAACCGGTGATCTGTCGACCCTTCTCTCTCACTCTCTCAGGTTCCTCGACATCATCCCGGAGGGCAAGGTCCCCGTGTTCAAGGCAGGTGAGGGCGACGATTGGATACCGGACTCAAACGTCATCGTTAACCTCATCGAGGAGAAGTATCCGGACCCACCACTCACCACCCCGCCAGAATACACATCCGTGTAAGGATCGTTAACCTCATCGAGGAACCGAGGAAGCGGTCCGAGTCTGATTGCAACATCCCCACTCCGTGGTGCTCCAACGCCAGCTTCACCAGGTACGCCAGCTTCACCAGGTACGCCAGCTTCACCAGGTTCTCAACTTCTCATCGCCTGATCGCAACATCCCCCACCCCTGCTCCTTTTTCGTTGCCCTCACGTCTGATTGCATATGTTTCTCAGCCTTTTTTGCCCTGTTGCTATTGCCAGCTAATTGTGTTTACTGCTCATTTCATTTTCTTTTCTCGTTCTGATCTTGTGAGTTTCAAATGCATTTGTTGGATATCCTCTATGGGTAGTTCTTTCAAAAGACTTAGTCTGGGAATATGATATTACATTTGTTTACTGTGTAATGATTCTATAGGGGACGACCTGGGTTGTACCCCCTTCCTCGCTGTAGTTAGTGTGTGGGTTTCCAACATACATCCTCCTATCTTCAACCTATTCTATTGTTTTTATATCCACATACATCCTCCTATCATTATCTACTATCTGTCTATCTCTGTATTTGTTTGATTGCCTATGCGTGATCTGTATATCTTTGTTTCTGCTTCTGTACTATCTGTCTATCTCTGTATTTGTTTGATTGATATGTTAAATGCCTATGTGTGATCTGTATATCTTTGTTTCTGCTTCTATCCTTTTTCACATCTGTGATCTATATCTCAAAATTTTGGTTATGGTCTGTGTGCTATGCCTATGCGTGTGTTATCATATAATATACTGAGATGATGCTTTTTTGTTAGGTATAATGTCAAATGTTCAAGAAGCACCACTAGGAGGCACTAGTGGTACTGATTCCACACACAACGTGACTTCTAGTACTCAAATGAGTGCTGATAGAATTGATATTGATATTGATCCTACTGAATCAGAACCTAAAATTGATGATTGCCAGCCAATTAAAAAAAAGGGTAGACAAACTACATCTGATGTGTGGAAGCATTTTGATAAAGTGTCAGTTAATGGAGTACCTAAGGCAAAATGTAAATATTGTGACTCCCTTTTAATGAATAGGCCCTCATATGGTACTAGCTCTTTAGATAAGCATATTAAAAGGCACCATCCATCAAAATGTGTAGGAACTGTTGGACAAATGTTTATAAATGTTGGGGAAAAGAAGAAATATGGGACAATGCACGTGAAAATTTTTGTGTTTGATCAGAATATCAGTAGGAGTGACCTTGCTAATATGATAATCTTGCACGAGTATCCATTTTCCATGGTTGAGCATGTTGCTTTTAGAGAATTTGTTAGAAACCTTCAACCACAGTTTCAATTTGTGTCACAGAGCACCATTAAGAAGGATGGTGTGATGATTTATGAAAAAGAGAAAGAGAAATTTTATAAAGTGTTAGATAATTTAACTTCACGTGTAACCATGACAACTGACATGTGGACATCTATTCAAACTAAAGGGTATTTTTCTCTTACTGGGCACTACATTGATGATGAATGGAGGTTGCATAAAAAGATTTTGAATTTTTCTGAAATAGATGCTCCTCACACTGCTGATAATCTTACTAAAAAAATTCTTGAAAAACTTTTTCAATGGAACTTAGATAAAAAGTTTATGTGCCTTGTTGTTGACAATTGTACCATGAATGATGCTATGATTAGGGAGTTGAGTAAAAAACTTACAAGTAGGGGATGTTTGATAGCACAAGGGAAACTAGTTCATGTACGTTGTTGTGCACACATTCTTAATCTAATAGCACAAGAGGGGGTTGATGTCATAAAGTCAGTAACTTCAAAGATTCGTGAAAGTGTAAAGTATGTTAAAGGATCTATTTTGCGCTCACAATTGTTTAAAGAAGTGGCTTCTCAAGTGAGAGCTCCTCAAAAGGCATTAATTCTTGATGTGTCTACTAGATGGAATTCCACTTTTTTAATGCTAAAACATGCTTTGGAATTCAAAGATGCATTTATTAGATTTGCTGATAGGGATGCTTCATATAAGTATTTGCCAAGTGAGGTTGAATGGGATAATGCTAAGTTGACTTGTGATTGTGTAGAAATATTTTATGATGTCACAAATATCTTTTCTTCAACTTTATATCCATCTGCCAACTATTATTTCAACAATATATGTGCTATCCATGTTCATCTAAAAGAGTTGAGTAGTAGTGACATATCATTTGTTGCCAAGATGGGGAAAGAAATGATGTCTAAATTCAAGAAGTATTGGGGTGTGAGTTGTTTGATATTGTCTTTAGCTTCTATTGTTGATCCACGTCTTAAGATGAAAAGTGTGGAATATAATCTAAGAGAGATCTATGGTAATGACAGTGATGACAGTGATGATAGTGATGACGATGATGCTAGTACTGGTGACAATGTTGCTCAAAAGAAAATTGATGAAATCAAAGGTTGTTTAGTGGATCTTTACAATGAGTATAGGTTGCAAATGGGTGGAACAAACTTCGAATACATTGATAGCACATGTGATAGGTCTGGATGCTTAAATGATACATCGGGGCATCAAATGCCGAGTAGTAGGGGCTTGTTGAAGATTTTAGGGAGATTTGATAACCATCTACAAAAGGTACAAGCCACACAACCAACTAGGACTGATTTAGACTTGTATCTTGAAGAGGCTATTCACCCCAAACAAATAGGTGGAGATAGTTTGGTTGATACTTTTGATATTTTACAATGGTGGAAGCTCAATTGTGCAAAGTATCCAGTTGTTGCAAGAATGGCACGAGATATTTTGGCTATTCCTGTCTCCACTGTTGCATCTGAGGCTGCATTTAGCACAGGTGGAAGAGTTCTTGATCAATATAGGAGTTCTCTAAAGCCAAACACAGTGGAATCTCTCATATGTGCCCAAGATTGGATGAGAAGTAATATGCGTGGTATGTAGATTAAAACTATTTTAACTTATTGCAAAGACTATTGAAGCAATTCTTACTTTATAATTCTTTTGTAGGACAAGATTGTGGAGGTGCAATGCTAGGTTCTGTAAGAAATGATTTGGAAGATGAGCAAGAGCTTGGGGATGTTGTCATCATAGAGATGGAATGATTGGTATGTTAATTTTAAGTTTAAGTTTTTGACATGTTATGCCCACAATAATCTTTATACTTGTTTATTTATATTGATAAATTGTTTACATTTTGTTTGTAGGTGCTTTGTACTCTTCCTTATCACGTCATCTTGATGAACAACCATTCATTTTCTACATTTGGCGATGTGCATTTGATTGCTGAAAATTGATGTAACAACCTTATTGTTATGAATGTTGGCAATAGACAATTGGCCATGATGTATTTTGCTGTGTTGAGCTATCTTTAACAATCCCGTTGATCATTTAACAATTGGCCATGATGTATTTTGCTGTTGGTGAATTTCTTAATGTTTAACTTTCATATTTGATGTTATTTAATTTTGTGAAGTTTCTAGTTGATTATTGAGTGGTAATATTGATGTAACAGCCTTATTGTTATGAATGTTGGCGATGTGCATTTGATTGCTGAAAATTGCTGGGCTGTTTATAGCACACAACTCATACATTGAACAGTTTCTTTGTGTTCTATTATTGGGTTTTTCTAGTCCTTAAACCATATATGTGTATGATATGATTTTTTAATAAAGATTTTGGGCCAAAAATTAGGTACTTGAATGGTTTTTAAGTGCACAAAGCATCCCAAACAGCAGCTTTGTGTTACTCTAGCAGCTCACATGTTGGAAATTTCAAACGTCGTTCTAGTGATTAAACCATATACGTGTATGATATGGTTTTTTTAATAAAGATTTTGGCCCAAAAGTAGGTACTTGAATGATTTTAAGTCCACAAAGCCCCCCAAAACAGCAGCTTTGTGTTACTCTAGCAGCTTATATGCTGAAAATTTTGAACTTCAGTAAATGTATACATTAATTTGGGCTTAAAAATAGGTGCAGCCATCAATTTTAATGCTTAAAACAAAATTTCACAGAACCGTATACCCTTGGAACCGCACCGTGTACCCACATTATATGCGGTTCCGAGTATGGTGCGGGTCTGGTTACTGAGAAATGCGGGTCTGGACCCGTACCCGTACCCGCAAAAACAATTGGGTACGGTTCTGGGTATGGTCATACCTGCACCGTACCCGCACCATTTACACCCCTATTCATCATAAGATGAACCCTAGCCTGTTTTTATTTACTTTACTTATCTTGATATCCTAGACTAGTTTTGTGACACATACTTTTCTTCCCTTTCCCTTTTTGCTGGGTGCCTTCCCAACCACCCAAGTGTTGATCAAGGTGATGGACAAGACAAGGAAGATGATAGCTTTTGGCTTGGACTCAGTTGATGGAAATGTTGCTTGGAGACAAGATTGTAGTAGTCTAGACTTCCCTCTATCTAGATCATGATTGTGTATCTTGATGTAAACTCTAATGGGAGAATTTGATGTATTTTTGTAAACCTTTTATGAAATTGAATATAGTCAGCTATTTTTTTATTCCGCTGCTTTCTAATGGTCTTTTGTATACCAATGTTTAATAAGTTTGGAAAATTTATGCCCATTCCATCATACCTCTGAGAGTGTTTGGAATGGATGTTAATTCTTCAAATTTTTAGTAAAGGGGTGATTTCACTCTCCTTCCAGCATGATATCAAAGCCCATGGTAGTCGGAATCTGACTATTTCAATTTTGTCTCCCTAATTAGAATCCCTACCTTACATAGTTCCTTTAGGTGACATGGTTGCCCTAGAGTTTATCTATAAATGATGAAAGGTTGATTTAGGACCCTATAGTTCCACATTAGTATCATGATGAATAAAACCCTAAAATACTCATAACTAAAATATGCATAACTTAATTTTGTTTAGGTTTGTCTTTAGGCAACAATTAGGGCATGAAGTTGAAGCAAAGGTGTCTAGAAAGGATCAGGTTCTGGGGGCTGGAAATATTTTCCTCCACGCCACTTGCTTGGTTTACGAGGACTCCCTAATCCATATGATATCGGCCTGGCCTAAGATGAAACAGATTGTCTGAAATAGTTTGCTTTTAAGCAATAGTGACCTTAGACATCTATGTTGTATATCTTTGGGAACCCTAAGTTTTAGGTGTATGATGACTTTTTGAGGATGGATACCCAATATAGTTCCCTTATGACCCATATAACCACATGTTTGGATAGTTATCTCTAGAACCTAAACTTTGAAGTTTGGTGTTTAGTAAGCAATCAGAGTGCACAGTGAAGTATGATGTATCTTGTATATGGTCTAGTTAGACTCACCATTTTACCTCTAGATTAGTTTGGCTTGGTAGGTTAAACCTTTTAAGGGGTGGAGAGTAGTTGGTTTGATGATGTTTGGGTAGTTAGATTTTGAGGATGAAATCCTTTCCAAGGGAATGGAGTCATGTAACATACTGAAATATAGCTACTCTGACTTTAGAAACCCTAACTCCCTAATTCAAAAGTTAGTGTGCTTGAATCCTTAGTTTTAACCAAACAAGTTATAGTTGTAACCACATGTTTCTTTATATCCAAAAGAACATATAATGATCATCTAATGAATAGTTTATATATTTGAACCCTAATGAATATCTAATGCACATAATAAGAGTAACTCACATTTTGATACTAATAATGGATAGGCATGATGTTGTCCATGTCATAAACCAATAAACCCTAATGAAATGATGAGCAAGATAATTGTAACCCAATCTTATATTTAATGCATACTAAGAATGTATAGATGAAGAATAATGATCATGTTAACCTAAACCCTAAGTTGTAATCATCTAACCTTAACATATACATCCTTAATGCCTTTCATGATACATTAATGACATTAGGTGTCATAATCAGTTAACATACTTTGATACACATAAATGATATATATAATCATCTAAACACATATTAATCAAGTCATCAATATGAAATGCATGGTATGTTACCTTGTTATCTAATATACACATGATTGGTCACTTAATGTAAATCAATTTGTAATATGCCTCACCTTGATCATTAAAATACATGGAGTGGCTTCAATATGAATATGAAGTGATTTGATTCACATAAATGTGCAAATCAATAATATAAATAAATATGAGAAAATTATTAATGATGACATTAATGTGAGAAATAAACATAATGTGGTAATGAGATAATGTTTAATATAAATATATGTAATTGATGTGACATAATTTGTGTTGAATGAAGATTTAAATACAACTTGAATATTTCATGCAAAATAATTCGTTATTACTTAATGTGGTGATAGTATAAGGATAATGACGTTGAAGTTCAAAATATTAAGGATAATGATCAAGTATATTGAGGGAATTGAGCAACCCATAATTTTGCTAAAATTCTTAGTAAGATAAATGAGAAATATATATATGTATATATACGATGTTTCATGGATGATAATAAAATATAACTTCCTTGGTAATAAAGTGATTATGACATGCCATAATTAAAATAATGGTGATAATGTGATATCATAATGAATATAATGTTAATGAGCCAAAAATGTAATTAATGTTAAATCTCCTAAAAAGAATATCTAAATAATGGAACCTAGGTGAACCTTGATAACCTAACCTATCTCGATATGCTTGTGGAGTATATGTTGATGATTTTTTGGTAGAATTTAAGCTTGGAGAAATAAGATGACATTTTGTGATGAGACGTTGCACACTCACCCTTCCCTTCTTGCTTGTGATTTCGGGGACGAAATCCTCTTTAAGGGGTGGAGTGTTGTAACATATCAAATTCTAGAATTTTGTCTTTTGACCCTATTTCCCATCTTTTCCTTTCATTTCTATCCTTATTGGCCATTATATTTTATTAGTGGAATTTATAGTGGTTTAGTGAACATTTATTCACTAATTGTACCAATATAATGGTTTATGCACAAATACCTAAGTGAAAGCTTAAATACCATAATTCAGTTCTCTAAACCTTAATCTAAATTTTTGATATGATTTTAAAACATAGAATGAGCCTAAGTTTCAAATTTGGTTCGATTTGGATGTTGTTTGTGCAAGTTATGCAATTTTAAGTACATTCTGGACTTTTATGTAATTTACCCAATTGGGAGGTTTTCTTTGCAAATTATCAACTGAATTTTAATCCTTAGATATTTCCTTAACATTAATGATATTTTAAACCATTGGAGAACCTAGTTTCACCTTGGCTTGATGGTATTTCTTTCCAAGGGCATTATAGGGATTTCCCTCTTTATAAAGATGTTTATCCTTAAAAGCTATCAACCAATGAGGTTATTTCTTTCTTGAAAAACGGTGGGGATGGTCTAGAAGGATCTATGGTCTCTTAGGACGGATTTTTTATATGCATGAAGCCTCCATGAGCTATCCTCTTGCATGGCCATCAAGCCCTAGGCTAAAGAGACATGGAAAGTCCCTTAAGTCACCTCATGCTTCACCTCTTTCTATATATAGCCATGTATACCCCTTCCCAACTCACAATTCGAAAAATCTTGCTCTCCTTTTCTTTACTATATCTTAGATAATAGTTCCTTCTGTATTTGGCCACGAAGTTTCTGTCCCAAGGAAATAGAGGGAGCCTACCTTGCTGAAGAAGGCTCCTAGGGTTTCCAAATTGGTCTATTAGGGTTTCTAAAGCTCCTCCTTGGTAATTTTGACCAAAACTAGTAAGTTTCCTCCCTTCCTTCCCTATTTTCATACTATTAGTCTTCCTTACACCCTATTACAGTTCGTAACCCTGGACGTCCATGGTGAAACCCCACCTAGAACCCTAAAACACCTCATCTCTATGCTCTTTTGCTAGGGTTTATCACCTCTAAGTTGAGAAGGTGATCTTTGTCCAAGAAAGGAGCTAGGCTTGGAGAAACCAGACCTTATAAGCTCGGATCTTTGCCTTTTGGACCTTCTTACATTCCTATAGGCAAGTTTTGTCAACCTCCTTCTCATATATTGCTTAGTACATGCTTAAAACCCATGCTTCTATGTTGATAATCGATGAATTCCATCTCTTTTTACCATGTTCTTCTAAGGATTTGGTTTCTTGCTATTTTATCTTCTCTAGAATCTTTGGTTTGGTTATCTAAAAGTCTTCAAACCTGATCTTGGGTCAAATGGTGTTTTCTCCCTCTCCCTCTCTCTTTAATTATCTCGATCGGTTTGATGATGTGGCAATTTCCTATTGGTCAGTATTGAAAAATTCATATCTTCTAAACCGCTTATCCAAATTTGATAAATAAATATGTTTTGGAATTGGAAAATTAATCTCTATCTAATAAAAATATTTTAAACGTCTGATTACATGGTTTGATGAAGGGTGATTTTTGTAAAACGAATTTAATGCATAAAATCCATAAAAATTACATCTTAATCATCATAAATCCAAAATTAACATAAAAATATGTTTTCTTAATCAGAAGAACCTAACTAAGTCTATGGTGATGTTTTTATAGTCTAAATCGAGGTTTTTCTATAAAAAGTAAAAATATGGGGTTTCTCTACCTTAATGCATATATATCATTATAATACATGTATACGGATTGAAAGTAGAAAAAATTGAGCATGGACTCAATCAAGTGATTAAAGTAGGTAATATGAATCATAATGAAAGGTATGTGCAATGTATGTGAAATCCCTCTTTATGCATGTGCATTTACACCTTAAGTTGGGAATAATTGTTGCTTAACCTAATTTTCTATAATGAGGCTTTATTAAGTCCTATTTCATATACTCTTGATTCTTTTACTATACTTGCCTCATAAATCCATTTTGGAACATTATTCTTGGGTCTTGGTACCCCACTACCATGCTTATTGATTCATATGATTATTCTTGCCATGACTACTTTTTTTAGCATGTGGATTTATGTTCTATTTAACTTAAAGTAGTGGTACTTATGTACAACCACCCATAGAGGGCATGTAAATAATCACCCTAGGGAATGTCTTATTCTCCCCATAATATTATAGGTGATTGGTAATGTCTTATTCTCCCCTCACCTAAGGTTAGAGGTCCGGTAGGTGCCTCAACCCTACTTAGTTAGGTAGACATAACTATCTTACATGCAAATACTTTTTATAATATTTGTTAATGGAAAGCTTCTTTGATATATAGCCTCATACTCTTGTTATCTTCATTATAAGATGAACCCTAGCCTATTTTTATTTACTTTACTTATCTTGATATCCTAGACTAGTTTTGTGACACATACTTTTCTTCCCTTTCCTTTTTTGCTGGGTGCCTTCCCAACCACCCAGGTGTTGAGAAAGGTGATGGACAAGACAAGGAAGATCATAGCTTTTGGCTTGGACTCAGTTGATGGAGATGTTGCTTGGAGACAAGATTGTAGTAGTCTAGACTTCCCTCTATCTAGATCATGATTGTGTATCTTGATGTAAACCCTAATGGGAGAATTTGATGTATTTTTGTAAACCTTTTATGAAATTGAATATAGTCAGTTATTTTTTTATTCCGCTGCTTTCTAATTATCTTTTGTATACCAATGTTTATTAAGTTTGGAAAATTTATGCCCATTCCATCATACCTCTGAGAGTGTTTGGAATGGATGTCAATTCTTCAAATTTTTATTAAAGGGGCAATTTCACTCTTTTACAGTGTGCTTCCATATCACCCAAGAGGTGTATGTGTACTCACCATATCATACATGAGGTGTATCCTTGATCACCATATCGTGCATGAGGTGTAGGTGTGTGTCACTCATATTGGGTTGCTCAAATTAGGGTTTTGGCATGTCGGGTTAGACCCTTATGTTCATAATTCTTAAAGCCTTCATGGTGTCGGCCTACCCTTCACCATGTGTTAAGTGACATCCTAGACAACTGGTTACCCTCAACAAAACCAAGTGTACAAACTGATAGGGGTGTGGGGTTCCAAGGTATATCAGATTTCATATCATCATATTGGGTTTCATCACAATATCAGGTTAAAGGTGCTTCTACCCGATATCGGTTTGTGCCATGATGATGTCATCATCATCTTCAAGCTCTAGAATTTCGTCCTTACTGTCCTAGTTCATGGACAACAGGTTTATTCAACTATTAGAACTCATGGATTCATCAATTATACAAGAAAACTTGAAATTGAAAGTAGATCATCAAGTATGGAAAGATTGATGGTGAATAATAACATAATTGGGTTCAAGTTATATAACCCACCTCAAGAACAACTTCAAAGCTCCAAGCTCTAAAGCTTCACGTTCCCAAGGTTGAAGATGAACTTATTACAGATCCAAGACTCGTTCACAACTCTTCTATATGCAAGTAATTACCATAGTTAAAACCTTGGTGAAGAAGAAAAGAAAGAAAGAATCACAACCCGAGATTCATGCTTCAACCAAGGTTGAAGATGAAAATGGATTCACCTTAAGATTAATGGCTCGAGAGCCTCCTTTCTCCTTACTACTATGCATGATATCTAAGATAAATGGAGTGATAAGGTTCAAAAAGATTCACTAGTAGGTGAAAGGAGTGGTATATATAATTGAGGCTCATGGGAGAGAGTGTATAAGAGGTGTCATCATTTTACACTACTAGGTGCCATGTGTCCATGCATGGTTGACATGTGTCCATTTACAAATATTTATATTGACATGAAAAACTCTTGAGGATAATCTAGGGATAATATTTCAGCCATTATTTATCTTGTTGAGTAAGATATTTCATCTCCACATCACTTTATTCACAAACCGATACACTTTTTCCAAGGAAAGTTGTAAACCGATATCCATCACCTCCTTGAGGTGCTTAACCCATCATGGAAAATGAAAAGAGTTGATAAAATGATATGGAACCTGCTCTATGGATCCTTGGCCGATAGGAACTCCCATATAAGCTATACAACTCGATACAACCCAATACAACTCAATTAGGGTTTCAAATACACAACTCTTCTTGGTCTTTTCATCACTAAGAATGCTACCACCCAAATATGATTCAAACATTGTGCCTCTTTTCTATCTCCTCTAGATGATGATAATAGAGAGTAGGAACATTATAGAGGTGGTAATTTTCATATCAACCCTACATTTTGGATAAATTGCAAATTGCACCAAAACTGGTACACAAGGCACACGCATTATTCAAACAAGTTCTAACTTGGAACTTAGGCATTCCACAAGATACCCCTTAGCATAATTCTATCTACTTTGATGCTAAAGCACTTGAAACATGTTCAAAATGTGACATATTGCAATATAACCCCTCATCTTGGGTAAATTGCAATTTTCACCCAAACTATCATATAATGCACAAATAGTTTGAAAATAAGCTCAAACTTGCAATTTAAACTTTCCTTAAGTCTTAATTACTTTTAAAAAGATCAAAAAAAGTTTATTTATAACTTACTTAAGAAAAACTTCCAGGTTTATGCCATAACCTAGGTCAGGGATGTTACAATTATCAAGCCCTAATAGGGATTTCGTCCCTGAAATCTCAAGAGAAAAGAGAAGGGAACTTCCTCCTCATTTCTTCCTCCAGCTCCCATGTGGCTTCTTCAACTCCACAGTGATGCCATAGAACCTTCACAAGAACTATGTCTTTCTTTTTCACCTTCTTGATTCTTTTGTCAAGAATTATCATTGGACCTTCCACATAGGATATATCTTCATTCAATTCTACCTCTACAAGTTGCAACACCAACTCTGTATCAGGAGGACACTTTCTTAGCATAGATATATGAAACACTAGATGTAGTCGATGTAGCTCAGGTGGCAACTCCAACCTATAGGCTACTTTTCCAATTTGTGTTGTCACTGGGTAAGGTCCCATAAATCTAGGAGCTAACTTATCCTTCTTCCCAAATCTAAGAACACCTTTCCAAGGAGAGACCTTGAGATACACTGTCTCCAACTTGGAATTCCAAAGGTCTACAATGTTTATCGGCATATGACTTCTGTCTATCCTGTGCAACCTTCAACTCTTATTGTATTACTTTAATCTTTTCAGTTGTCTATTGCACTAATTCAGGACCCAAAAGTTGGTATTCTCCTATCTCATACCAACATAATGAAGATCTATAATGTCTACCATATAATGATTCATATGGTGCCATATCAATACTAGCATGATAACTATTGTTGTAGGAAAACTCTATTAGGCTCAAGTGTAAGTCCCAACTTCCTACAAACTAAAGAACACATGCCCTAAGCAAGTCCTCCAAAGTCTATATAGTCCTTTCAGATTGTCCATCTGTCTGAAGGTGAAAAGTTGTGCTAAACTTTAACTGCGTACCCAAGGCTTTATGCAGTCATTCCCAAAAATGACTTGTAAACTGGGGATCTCTATTAGACACAATTGTATCTAGAACTCTGTGTAACCACACTATCTCATCTATGTAGATTTGTGCAAGTTTTTCAGCTGTATAGGTTGTTCTAACAGGAAGATAATGTGTTGACTTAGTCAACCTATCAACTTCACCCAAACAGAATCATGACTTTTGGCTGTTCTGCGTAGACCAACCACAAAGTCCATTGTCACATGATCCCATTTCCACTGTGGTATAGGTAAGGGTTGTAATGTTCCTTTATGCTTCTGATGTTCTGCTTTAACTTGTTGACACACTAGACACCACATAACAAACTTAGCTACATCCTTCTTCAAACTAGGCCACCAATACATATCTTTTAAGTTATGATACATTTTAGTAATCCCTAGATGCATTGCATACATGGATGAATGAGCTTCCTCCATAACTATCTTTCTTAATTTATTGGCATCAGGTACTACCATCCTACCATGGTAACAAACGACATCATCCTCTGACTCATGGAAACTGTCCCATTTCTCACTACCATACTCTGACCTAATCTACTGAATCACAATATCAGTAGTTTGTGCCTCTTTAATCTGATGTCTCAGAGTTGGTTTCACATGCATCTCGGATAACAATCCGGCTAACAAAGATACTTTTAACTATACATTTATATCTCAAAGAGACAAACATGTCCCGTTTAAAGCACATTAAAGAATTCAACTGTGCTTTATCTATGGGTGGAGATGAAGATTTTTTACTCAGTCCATCTCCCACTACATTAGCTTTTCCTGGATGATAATCAATTGTACAATTGTAGTCCTTGATTAATTCCATCCAGCGGTGTTATCTCATATTCAACTCGTGCTGTGAAAAGAGGTACTTTAAGTTTTTATGGTATATGAAAATCTAACATGTTTCTCCATACAAATAATGCCTCCAAATCTTCAACGCGTGGACCACTGTAGCTAATTCTAGATCATGCATCAGATAATTATCCTCATGTTTCTTAAGCTGTCGGGAAGCAAAAGAAACTACATGATCACTCTGCATCAGTACACATCCTAGACCATTCTTAGAGGCATCCCAGAAAAAAATGTATCCCTTCCCTGCTCAGGTAAAGCCAACAAAGGTGCACTAGTCAACCTTTCTTTCAACAACTGGAAAGAATGTCGACGCTTATCATTCCAGACAAAAGGAACCCCCTTCTTGGTCAACCTAGTTATAGGTAATGCTACAAAACTAAAGTCTAAAATAAATCTTTTGTAGTAACCTGCCAAACCTAGGAAACTGTGAATCTCAGTAGGTGTCTTTGGTTGTTCCCACTGTACAACATACTCCACTTTCTTAGGACCATTACAAATACCTGAAGCAGACATAACATGCCCTAGGAAAGACACTTCTGACAACCAAAATTCACATTTGTTAAACTTAGCATATAGCTTGTGTTGTCTCAACAAAGTCAAGTCTTGATGAAGGTGTTTTTCATGTTGTTGACCATCTCTACTGTATATCAGGATGTCATCTATGAAGACCACTATGAACTGATCAAGGAATGGCTGGATGATTCTATTCATCAGCTCCATGAATGCAACTGGTGCATTAATTAGTCAAAACGACATAACTACAAACTCATAATGACCATACCTTATCCTAAAGGATGACTTAGGTATGTCAGCCTCCTTGATACATAACTGATGATATCATGACCTTAGATCTATCTTAGAAAACATTGTTGCACCACACAACTGGTCAAACAGACCATCTATCCTTGACATAGGATATTTGTTCTTTATAGTCACCTTGTTGAGCTATCTATAGTCTATGCATAATCTCATAGTACCATCCTTCTTTTTAACAAAAAGAATTGGAGCACCCCATGGCGAAGTACTCGGTCGAATGAAAACTTTCTCAAGCAATTCCTATAACTACTTCTTGAGTTCCTCCATCTCAGTAGGAGCCATCCTATAAGGTGTTTGAGATATTGGTTGCGTACCTATAATTATATTAATCTCAAAATCTATCTCTCAAGGTGGAGGGAGATCTAGAAATTCTTCAAGAAACACATCCATGAATTCCCTGACAACAAGAACTACAAAAAGACTAGGACTCTTTGCTTTGGTATCTACAACATGTGCCAAGAATGTTTCACGTCCTTGTCATATCAATCTCTCAGCTACCATTGTTTATACAAGACAGGTTGGAAGAATCTTTCTATCCCCCTGAAAGACCCATGTCTCATCATTGTTTGCGAACATAGCTTGCTTGAAACCACAATCCAAGACAACCTTATACTTTTCTAGGGTATCCATACCAAGAATTACATCAAACCCATGCATCTCAAGTGATATAAGATCCACTTGAATCTTGTGTTATGAAAAAGAAAGAACACATACAGAACATACCTCCCACAACACTACATATCCGACTAATAGAGTTTCTAATAATAGATTATCTGCTCTACGACTGACAATCATATTGTAGTCATGAATCACTTCTCAAGTGATAAATGAATGTGTATCACCCAGATAAATCAAAATAGATACGAAGCAGGATGAAGACATATCAGAATGAAACAATCCCATCTGACATGTCACGACTCATGAATTGACTACTGCCTCTGGTTGATTCATAACATGGAATCATTTTGTTGCCGGTTGTTGACTCCGTGCTCTGTTATTTGGTGCAGATGAACCTACTTGGGATAGGCGTCCTCATGTGCCACTGCTAAATTGTTGCCTCTGAGAGCCTTGTTGACTCTGCCTCAGTGGTTGAGTTACCTCCCTATCTCTAACTAGACAATCCTTTATCAGATGTCTAGTCTGCCCATACTTGAAGCAGTCTTTGTTCTCCCCTTGCGGCCTAGATGGTCCTGTCACTAACATTGATGTCGTGCTATGGGCTCCCCTTGGCAGAAAACTATGGCATCTACCCTTGCTTGATGTCCACTGCATCTGAAAACTAAACCTCTATGGTGTTACTGGTGCAGGAAACCTTGGTTTCTTAAAACTTCCAGACCTTTGTCCCTGGAACTGGGCAGGTGCTTTCCTACTATTAGCCTCACATTTCTCAATCATGGACCTCTCTATCTGCCTAACTAACTTTACAAAGGTGTCAAACCTCTCTCTATTCTCTAGAGCAACTATAGGTGTGGTTAACTCAGCGTTCAGACCCTTCTCAAAACATCGAATCATCTCCTCATCCGTAGTAGCCATGTATGGATAAAACCATAGAATCTCCACAAACTTAGCTTCATACTCACTAATCTTCATCGATCCTTGTTTAATCCGCACAAACTGTGAGATTTTCTCATCCATATAAGTCTTGGGAAAGTATCTACTAACAAATTCACATCGGAATTCCTACCATCCGACCTCAACATTGGGTCTTTTCTCTTCTTCAATGGCCTACCAATGGCCAGCGCTTCCTTTTAATAGGTATACAACATGCCTAACTTTATCAGTTTTTGGGATTCTAAGGATTCTAAAGGATTTTTCCGGTTCAGTGAGCCATGAATCAATGTTTGTTGGGTCAGCTGTACCGGCATATTCAGTGGCTCCTACCCTACGCAACCACTCAAAGATCATACCAAATCCATTTCCCTCATTGGGAACTGGTGCCCTAGATGCTGATGCTGGCATCTGATCTGCCATATGCGTCATTGTGGTCATGAACTTACCAAAAAGAGCATGAAAGACTGGGTTTTGTATCATAGCTTGATCAAGCTGGGGATTCTCAAGCACTGATTCCTCTCTAGCCTGATCCCTTGCACCTCCTCCTGTGCAACAACACTGCTCTCAGTAGCATGTTCTTCGTGTGCTCCAGCCATCTTTCAACTTTACTTCTTCTCCTATATGAGCAGAAGTCACTATAACATAAACTGGAGGACACTAGAATAGACTCAACAATCTTAACCCTATGTGTCTTTCGACTCAGTGAACCTTAGGCTATGATATCAAAACTTTATGACAACCTGACCGCTTGAGCCACCACAATGGAAATTATGAGGAATATCCATTAGAAGCGGATTAATGAAAATCACTAAAAATAAAAACCATTTTGCAAAGAGATCCATTTCCAGGAAACTCTCATATAAAGAACCAAAGCAATATATACATCATGGTTCACATTGTGCATACATGGTACCATCTCATCTCGAGGATATCATATATCAGTTGCTTTGCCCAAACATATACATAAGCAACATAAAACCTCAAGGCAAAGAAGCCAAAATATCATATCATTCATAAAACCATTACGTACTAACTCCCAAGGACATGAGAGTATAGAGACGACACATAGAACTTCTATCTACAAGACACGACAGACATCACACTCAACCTGAGTTGTTACTCCTGTCCCTACTACTATTTTCCTTCCTCTGTAGTACAATTTCTACCTCTTGGTGCACATCCACCTAAAAATTGTGGAACCCACGGGGTGAGACAATTGTCCCAGCATTAGATATAACTCTCTGCCAACAATATTATTATCACAAGTAAACAATATAAAACTAAGAAGAGGATCTTTTATGTAAATAAGCATGTTTAACTATTATTTAATTGCAGTGCAAATCAATAGCATTGTTTAAATAGTTCAACTATCTATAATAGATCTATAGATCTTCTATTTACATTATAAGGAATATGAAGAACATGTATAACTTCTATCAACTAAGATGTATAGATAATGTAACATCAACCAATGTTTCCGTATTTAATCCTTAAGCAGATACACAACACGACTGATTACACATTTACAATCACACTTATGCCCATAGGAGATGAGGTATACCACTCATGCTCCAACCGACCATGGCTATGTAAAGCATCGGTACCATACAAGGTCATTGGAAGAGATGACTTCCAAGACCTCACCCGTCTCGGTCAGTACGAGACCACTGGAAGTGACATCATGTCAAAGTGCAACTAGCTTATCGGGGTATAGAGAAATCTTCACCAAAGAGCTACAGCCGCAACATGCAGCCTCTTCGGGGAGATCACACATCAATCCCTGATACATTTCATCAGGGCGATCACACATCAACCCTGGTATTCATCGGGAAATCACACAGAAATCCCTATCTGGATGTAAGGATATGTTCGTCCTTCACCTCCACATATTCATAAATATGCACTCCGAGTTAAACTAGTTTCACCATTCAGCAAATCTTGACACTAAATGGATCTATGGCTTGGGAAACTACATGACAAGGTTCCACTTGATTAATTAGGTGTATTACAGTATCTTTTAGCATCAATCAAGTTACAAGCAAGAATTATAATAGATGTTATAAAGAAAGATGTAATACATTTATCAAGTACTTTTATAATATTTGGAACACATTGAATGCATAAAACTAGGGATCTCAGTCCCTTATCACACTACTGGGAATTCTCATTCCTTAACATTACCATCATCATGATTGCTAGATTTGGGTATTCAAATCCTTAGTTCATCACTAAAAATTGTTACCTCTTATCAGGTAACTATTACCTCTAGGTCCTCAAACCCAGGTATACATAATACTTGTTGCACAAGTATTTCACATGGCTTACAAGGCCCATTTAATCTATATAATATGAAACATCATAGCTCATACCTGGCTATGCTCATCATCTCATGATACCTACATGATTAGTATTTCATGATAAAAGAAATATCAAGTACATATCATCACCATGAAATACAAGAGCAATACAACCTTCCCATTATTAGGGTTAGTGTTTCCCTTTTCACCAATTAGGGTTAAGGTTTCCCTCTTTAGCTACTTATAGTTTCAAGTTCATATTGTCAAGAATCAAAACCCTAATTCATATTGTCAAGAATTAAAACCCTAATGCATAGCTCTGCACATATAGGGGTATCATTATATGCCCATTGAATGATTATCACACAAAGTATGATTTTCTCTCTATCCTCACCAAGATAATGATTACATTATACTTTATTAAGTTGGATCAATCCTTTTCTCAAGGTACATTGGCCTACATTATCAAAATGCATTGAACTATGTACATCTTAATGTATCTTTTGACATAACACACTTCATGTGTTACTCAATCAAGTATATTGGATTGAGGTGCTTCCACCACATTGGGCATGAGGTGTGTTCTTACTTCCATATGAGGCAAGAGGTGTGTGTATTCTTACCATATCAGGCAAGAGGTGTGTGTATGCTTACCATATCAGGCAAGAGGTGTGTGTATGCTTAACATAACGGGCAAGAGGTGTGTGTGTGCTTAGCATATAGCCCAAGTGGTGTATGTTTGCTTCCATATCACCCAAGAGGTGTATGTGTACTCACCATATCGTGCATGAGGTGTATCCTTAATCACCATATTATGCATGAGGTGTAGGTGTGTGTCACTCATATCGAGTTGCTCAAAATTAGGGTTTTGGCATGTCGAGTTAGACCCTTATGCTCATAACTCTTCAAACCTTCATGGTGTCACTCTACCCTTCACCATGTGTTAAGTGACAGCCTAGACAACTGGTTACTCTCAACCAAACTAAGTGTATGAACCGATATGGGTGTGGGTTTCCAAGGTATATCAGGTTTCATATCATCATATTGGGTTTCATCACAATATCGGGTTAGAGGTGCTTCTACCCGATATTGGTTTGTGCCATGATGATGTCATCATCATCGTAAAGCTCTAGCCTTTCATCCTTACTATCCTACTTCATGGACAACATGTCTATGCAACTATTGGAACTCATGGATTCATCAATTATACAAGAAAACTCGAAATTGAAAGTAGATCATCAAGTATGGCAAGATTGATGGTGAATAATAACATGATTGGGTTCAAGTTATATAACCCGCCTCAAGAACAACTTCAAAGCTCCAATCTCCAAAGCTTCACGTTCCCAAGGTTGCAGATGGACTTATAACATATCCAAGACTCGTTCACAACTCTTCTATATGCAAGGAGTTACCATAGTTAAGACTTTGGTGAAGAAGAAAAGAAAGAAAGAATCACAACCCGAGATTCATGCTTCAACCAATGTTGAAGATGACCATGGCTTCACCTTAAACCCAATGGCTTGAGATCCTCCTTGATCCTTAGTACTATGCATGATATCTAAGAGAAATGGAGTGATAAGGTTAAAAAAGATTCACTAGTAGGTGAAAGGAGTGGTATATATAATTGAGGCTCATGGGAGAGAGTGTATAAGAGGTGTCATCATTTTACACTACTAGGAGCCCCATGTCTATGCATGGTTGACACGTGTCCATGCACACATATTTATCTTGACATAAAAAACTCTTAAGGATAATCTAGGGATAAGATTTTGGCCATTAGTTATCTTGTTGAGCAAGATATTTCAACTCCACATCACTTTATTCACAAATTGATACACTTTTTCTAAGGAAAGTTGTAAACTGATATCCATCACCTCCTTGAGGTTCTTAACCCATCATGGCAACGGCCAAGAGTTGAAAAATGATATGGAACCTACTCTATGGCTCCTTGGCCGATAGGTACTCCCATATAAGCTCTACAACTAGATACAACCCAATACAACTCAATTAGGGTTTCAAATACACAACTCTTCTTGGTCTTTTCATCACCAAGAATGCTACCACCCAAATATGATACAAACATGGTGCCTCCTTCTTTCTCTCTACTATAGATTATGCTAATAGAGAGTAGGGACATTCTAGAGATGGTAATTTGCATATCAACCCTACATTTTGGATAAATTGCAAATTGCACCAAAACTGGTACATAAGGTACAATCATTATTCAAACAAGTTCTAACTTGGAACTTAGACTTTCCACAAGCCACCCATTAGCATCATTCTCTCTCTTTTGATGCTAAAGCACTTGAAGCATGTTCAAAAAGTGACATATTGCAATATAACCCCTCATCTTGGGTAAATTGCAATTTTCACCCAAACTATCATATAATGCATAAACAGTTTGCAAATAAGCTCAAACTTGAAATTTAAAATTTCCTTGAGTCTTAATTACTTTTAAAAAGATTAAAACAAGTATATAAATAACTTACTTAAGCAAAACTTCCAGGTTTATGCCATAACCCAGGTCAGAGATTTTACAACGTCCATGCAAGAAGATCCATCATTTATGGAGTTTGTAGGGCCATCATATGTTGGCCTCCCAGAGTGGCCATCAAGTTTCAACACTTGGTTACCAACGTTTTTTGAAATCCTAGGTCACAAGGGTGAAAACCATCAGTTAAAGAACCCTTCCAAGTAAACCATCAGTTCAAGGAGCCTCAAGAGAGAAGACCATAGACCCTCACCATATAGAGACCACCATCGGTTGTCCCTACGTAAGGAGGACCATAAGATGTCACCCATCTAGGGGGACCATCATTTGATGGCCTCCAAGGTAGCTCATGCATGAGAGAAAAACCCCAACTCAACCTTAGAAAGGTATAACCACCAAACCAAGGTGCAACAAAGTGCCCCATGGCACAAAAAGCTCAAGAATGATAAGAAAACATATAAGGAGCAAAAATCATGCCACATATTGCAAGAAAAATCTCATATAAGGGTATGTTATAGAAAAGTCCAAAATGTGCACAAAATTGCATGACTCGCTCAAACAATGTCCAAACTAGACCAAACTTGAAACTTAAGCTTGTCACATGATATTAAAACACATATTAGGGTTTGATTAAGGTTTTAAGCATACAATTAAAACAATTAAGCATGTTCAACTATTAAGCAAGGTTTGGGGTCCTGCATAAACTATGTTTCTATATGCTTTGATATCTTGGAATTGTATATATGTGTTTGACAACAAATATAAACCTAGTAATTCATTTTTCCTTACATGTTATATACTGAATGGGATATGATGTAAGAATGCAATTTTTTAATTTTACTATCTTCTTCGAATTTCACTCAAGGTAAAAGTTACATGTTGTATACATTATATAGTTAATGTATGTTTTTACTAAAATCAATGTATGGTTTGATCTCTCACCATGTTTAGTATGTGCCATCGATACATGGATAGTGGTTAGCTATACTTGTAGGAATTGGGTGACACACTTGGTGGTATTAGTGCCTAGGTTTGATTCATGTCTATAGGGACATAAAGTTTCATGTCTTGGTATGTTCTTTATATAGTATGCCAATCTTATAATAGTTCTCATGCTAGTGCTGATGTGGCCGAACGATTTAAAGAACATGTATGAGCCTTTTTCTATCAATCAACTATGAGATGAGGACTAGAAGAGGACACAAAGTTCTAAAGTGCCTGATGTAGGGGCAAGACAATAACTGCTTCTATATCCTGGCCCTACTGGTCCAATGATGGAAGCCATGTTTGGATAATTGATTTGTACATGAGTCCATATGGATGATACAATACCTATTTCAAGGAAGATGACACCATTGAGAACAATTGAAGCCACCCATAGTTTGGGAAAAGACTTTTAAGCATTCACAATGAGTTGGCACCACTAACTATGCAGGAAGTAGTGACCTAAGTAATTCTAACTTCTGATTGATAGGGCTAGAGAAGGTATTCCATATCTTGACACCCTAATAAGGAGAATAGTTAACCTGCAATCTAAAACTATTCACCCATAATCATGACTTTTTTATGCACACTTCACTTCTACACCAGTTTTTGCACCCCAAGAGTTTCATCACAATATTTTATCTATTGATGTTCATCATCAAGGGCATCAACAATACTCTTAGAAAAGCATTATACACCTCAATGACCAACATCTTCATTAACATCAATTTTTTTCTTACTTCCATGTTTGTACATGCTTTTTTCTAGACTAATGATTCCCACTGTAAATTGTCTTATACTTAATTAGTGAAGATACTTACTTGCAATTCCTAACCTACAACTACTTGAATTCACCTTGATCTTATTTTATTAAATATTTGGCAAAAAAGTAATTTCAAAAATCTTATTTGTATAGGTGTTTATCTAAGATTTAGCACTCCTCATATTTCCATTGTGATTATGTCCTTATTTAAAATTAGAAAAGATTGACTTGCTTTCATGTTCAACTGCAAGCACAAGGTATACGAGTTATATACTCTATGCATGTGAAGAACTAACAAGCACTACTGCTCATTAAGTTTTCACGTGTGGGGAGTTGAGGGATTTTGGTTTGGACTTCTTTCTCGCTTATTGTCTTTGGATGATGAAGTGTACGGGGTTATGCTTGTCTTATAAAGATGAAAAATACTTCTGAATGATTTTTCTTTCCTCATTTATTCGAGAGATATGTAAATGGATTATGCAAGCATGATTTTTTTCAATATGTCAATGTGCTATTTATTCAGATTGCTAGTTGTACAAGTGCAAAAAAAATTACATCTACTCATTGACTAACATTAATCATAGTTGACTACATTCAAACCAAAAGTAGTAAACTACTAACTTATGAAAAGAAATACTACTTCAACAAACATACTTTCTTTTAACTGAATAGATAAATTTCATTATAAAAGAGACATACGACATCTAGATAAGAAGGGAAATAAACTAACAGTTTACAAAAATTCAAAAATAGACACAACACACTACAAAAACTCATATTAGAATTTGATAACGACAATAATGCACATATGCCTCTTCTATTTCGCTGGTGGAGGTAACTTTTCATGAGGAGTGCCTTCAATCTGGACATATATCAATGGTAGAATAACCCCACTAGACCGGTGTTGCAAGAGGATATCATCTCCACAATCTTTACCAAAAAATCACATAACAAAAAGACTGAGCAAGATAATAGAAAATAATGAAGATTAATGACAAGTGAAACAAACACAACAAAAAGGGAAACAACGCCAAAAGTAGAGAAACAAAAAAAGTAGGAAGAGATGAGAAGCCGCAAGGAATAGGCACCAGAGGGGGGTGTAAATCTTTTATGACCGTTCTTTGTACCCATATGTATGTCTAGGATATCTCATCTGTTGGTTTGTGGGGCCCATGTGGAAGTGTATGTCTGGGATTCAGTGGGCATAGTGTGACAGGCACATATGATTTGAACCCTCAGAGGGGAGCACTCATGATGCGAGGATTTTGAGTCACTTTTATAGACTAGTTTTACATGCATTTTATGTGTTTATTAGTCACATTTGTGGTTAGTATCGCATGATTCACTCGCTTTAGTCTATAATCTCATTTTTCATCAAATCTACTATATTTCATCTTTTTTGTTTTAAATGATCATATTGAGCAAGGCTGATTTGAATTTATCTTAAATTTCAGGAAAAATGAATATATGCAGCTGTCGATACCATCGACATCTGTCGATAGTATCGACTCAGTCACAGTGAGATAGCCCCAAGGAACCAAGATGAGTCGATACCATCGACAATGAAGTTGGTTGTAGCGAGATACCTACAGTGAGCCAGCAGTCAATTGGTCGATACTATCGACACAAAGTCGATATTATCGACCTCGCCAGCTTCAGCGTCGGATTGGTGATAAAAGTGACGCCTAAAGGTGTCGATACCATCGACACTAAAGTTGATGGTATCGAGTCTGCATCAGCATGAAACATCAGAAAAAGGAAGACGGGTCGATACCTTCGACCCGCGTCGATGGTATCGACGCCGTCAGATCATGTTTTGCTACAGATCACTTCTAATCAGACTGTGGTGATCTTTTGGCGATCTAAAGTGGTGCATATAACTAATTACGGTGGCCCGAAGTAAGGGGGACGTCATTAGTCATTGCACAAGTCTCAAGGAGGAGAGGAGAGAAGAATGGATCCCAAAGCCATGCCCCGATCATTCTGAGAGCTGCAGAAGGAGTTTTCCACTACCGAAAGGCTATAAATCGCTCATTCTACACTGAGGAATGCTCGAATCCCCTCCGTTCAGGGGTTACATCACTTCTATCCACATTTTCCCCATGTTTTCCCTTTCTCTCATCATGTCTTTCATGGAGATGAACATGTAGGGCTAATCCGCTTTATCTTTAGGACCGCGAGTAGCCCAGGTGATTGTTGTATGACATTTTTACCATAGTATTTCATAATTTGTCTTTTAAATCCGTGGTATGATTTCGTTTTCTCCATTATATCATTATGATTGATCACCCTAATGATAATATAATGCCTTTAATTACTTTGAAAGAAGAATTAACAGTTGAAAAGAGATGATATTCACATTAACTAATAAATCCTTTAAACAAGGCGATCTACAGTTAATGGTGGAAACCCAGAGTATGGTCTTCATGCACCTAGTTTAGGGTATAGGTTACTACTACCGTGGAACCGACCTAGATTTAGGTAATGAATTATATCACAAAAGTGAGCAATTTTGAATACAGGCCACTATCCGGAATAAGAGACAAATTAGAATAACTGTGTAGGAATTAACACAACGAGAACTTGTAGTGAAACTGTAATCCTAAAGATTCCCATTCAATTTGATTAAACCAAACATTTAATTGATTGCTCAGTTTTCTTTTATTTTTCTTTTCTTTTTCAATCAACTCTCAAATCATTTTAAATTGGTCTAGCTGATTGCAAGTAGTTAGTAGTAGTCTACCAATAATTACATTTCCATGAGTTCAACTCGGGCCTCACAAAGGCCTATATTACTCTGACGTGTGCACTTGCATTTTATGCACGGTAAATTCGTGTCAACTTTTTAGCGTCGTTGCCGGGGAAACGACAATTTTTGGCACTACAAGTGCTATAAGTATCCACTCTAGGCTACCTTTTTCTTTTAATTACATTCTTAAATTCTTGCAATTAATTATCTATTTTTTAGAAATATATATTCATCTAGCACTGTACTTAACTAAATATATCATTTTGCAGGTACCAGTGCATGGTGAGCACGCGTAGCACAGACTACGTGCAGTCATTACCAGAGGTCCCATTTTTGGGATCAAACGACGAGGAGCACTACATTCAGAATCAATCAGAGAGAGTGAATTTAGATTTTGAACAAGAAGAGATGGATGAAGAAAAGATGAAATGGGAAAAGATCAAGGCATCTTCTTCCTCCGCATCAAAAGGGCCGATCAAGAGACAGGCAATCAACATCCCGACTTATAAAATTGATCCGACACTAATAAATCTAGTCAAAACTCAAGCGTTCCATTGGACTAAACAATCAAGATCCAGTGGCCCACATAAGAACCTTCGTGGAAAATTGTGATATAATCAAGATCGATCGTTTTCCGCAGGAGACACTATATCTGAAATTGTTTCCAAGTTATCTTGTAGGAACTGCAAGAGAGTGGTTCTATAATCGAGATGATGAGATTGTTGAGACTTGGGATCAGATGATCGAGGTCTTTTTTGAACGTTTCTTCCCACCTAAGAAAACTAATGATTTAATCAGGAAAATCCACAACTTTACTCAGAATGTAGGTGAAACTTATTCAGAGACCTGGGAAAGATTTTAGTATGATTTTCTCTCTATCCTCACCGAGATAATGATTACATCATACTTTATTAAGTTGGATCAATCCTTTTCTCAAGGTACATTGGCCTACATTATCAAAATGCATTGAACTATGTACATCTTAATGTATCTTTTGACATAACACACTTCATGTGTTACTCAATCAAGTATATTGGATTGAGGTGCTTCCACCACATTGGGCATGAGGTGTGTTCTTACTTCCATATGAGGCAAGAGGTGTGTGTATTCTTACCATATCGGGTAAGAGGTGTGTGTATGCTTACCATATCAGGCAAGAGGTGTGTGTATGCTTAACATAACGGGCAAGAGGTGTGTGTGTGCTTAGCATATAGCCCAAGTGGTGTATGTTTGCTTCCATATCACCCAAGAGGTGTATGTGTACTCACTATATCGTGCATGAGGTGTATCCTTAATCACCATATTATGCATGAGGTGTAGGTGTGTGTCACTCATATCGAGTTGCTCAAAATTAGGGTTTTGGCATGTCGAGTTAGACCCTTATGCTCATAACTCTTCAAACCTTCATGGTGTCAGTCTACCCTTCACCATGTGTTAAGTGACAGCCTAGACAACTGGTTACTCTCAACCAAACTAAGTGTATAAACCGATATGGGTGTGGGTTTCCAAGGTATATCAGGTTTCATATCATCATATTAGGTTTCATCACAATATCGGGTTAGAGGTGCTTCTACCCGATATTCGTTTGTGCCATGATGATGTCATCATCATCTTCAAGCTCTAGCCTTTCATCCTTACTATCCTAGTTCATGGACAACATGTCTATGCAACTATTGGAACTCATGGATTCATCAATTATACAAGAAAACTCGAAATTGAAAGTAGATCATCAAGTATGGCAAGATTGATGGTGAATAATAACATGATTGGGTTCAAGTTATATAACCCGCCTCAAGAACAACTTCAAAGCTCCAATCTCCAAAGCTTCACGTTCCCAAGGTTGCAGATGGACTTATAACATATCCAAGACTCGTTCACAACTCTTCTATATGCAAGGAGTTACCATAGTTAAGACTTTGGTGAAGAAGAAAAGAAAGAAAGAATCACAACCCGAGATTCATGCTTCAACCAATGTTGAAGATGACCATGGCTTCACCTTAAACCCAATGGCTTGAGATCCTCCTTGATCCTTAGTACTATGCATGATATCTAAGAGAAATGGAGTGATAAGGTTAAAAAAGATTCACTAGTAGGTGAAAGGAGTGGTATATATAATTGAGGCTCATGGGAGAGAGTGTATAAGAGGTGTCATCATTTTACACTACTAGGAGCCCCATGTCTATGCATGGTTGACACGTGTCCATGCACACATATTTATCTTGACATAAAAAACTCTTAAGGATAATCTAGGGATAAGATTTTGGCCATTAGTTATCTTGTTGAGCAAGATATTTCAACTCCACATCACTTTATTCACAAATTGATACACTTTTTCTAAGGAAAGTTGTAAACTGATATCCATCACCTCCTTGAGGTTCTTAACCCATCATGGCAAAGGCCAAGAGTTGAAAAATGATATGGAACCTACTCTATGGCTCCTTGGCCGATAGGTACTCCCATATAAGCTCTACAACTAGATACAACCCAATACAACTCAATTAGGGTTTCAAATACACAACTCTTCTTGGTCTTTTCATCACCAAGAATGCTACCACCCAAATATGATACAAACATGGTGCCTCCTTCTTTCTCTCTACTATAGATTATGCTAATAGAGAGTAGGGACATTCTAGAGATGGTAATTTGCATATCAACCCTACATTTTGGATAAATTGCAAATTGCACCAAAACTGGTACATAAGGTACAATCATTATTCAAACAAGTTCTAACTTGGAACTTAGACTTTCCACAAGCCACCCATTAGCATCATTCTCTCTCTTTTGATGCTAAAGCACTTGAAGCATGTTCAAAAAGTGACATATTGCAATATAACCCCTCATCTTGGGTAAATTGCAATTTTCACCCAAACTATCATATAATGCATAAACAGTTTGCAAATAAGCTCAAACTTGAAATTTAAAATTTACTTGAGTCTTAATTACTTTTAAAAAGATTAAAACAAGTATATAAATAACTTACTTAAGCAAAACTTCCAGGTTTATGCCATAACCCAGGTCAGAGATTTTACAACGTCCATGCAAGAAGATCCATCATTTATGGAGTTTGTAGGGCCATCATATGTTGGCCTCCCAGAGTGGCCATCAAGTTTCAACACTTAGTTACCAACGTTTTTTGAAATCCTAGGTCACAAGGGTGAAAACCATCAGTTAAAGAACCCTTCCAAGTAAACCATCAGTTCAAGGAGCCTCAAGAGAGAAGACCATAGACCCTCACCATATAGAGACCACCATCGGTTGTCCCTACGTAAGGAGGACCATAAGATGTCACCCATCTAGGGGGACCATCATTTGATGGCCTCCAAGGTAGCTCATGCATGAGAGAAAAACCCCAACTCAACCTTAGAAAGGTATAACCACCAAACCAAGGTGCAACAAAGTGCCCCATGGCACAAAAAGCTCAAGAATGATAAGAAAACATATAAGGAACAAAAATCATGCCACATATTGCAAGAAAAATCTCATATAAGGGTATGTTATAGAAAAGTCCAAAATGTGCACAAAATTGCATGACTCGCTCAAACAATGTCCAAACTAGACCAAACTTGAAACTTAAGCTTGTCACATGATATTAAAACACATATTAGGGTTTGATTAAGGTTTTAAGCATACAATTAAGACAATTAAGCATGTTCAACTATTAAGCAAGGTTTGGGGTCCTGCATAAACTATGTTTCTATATGCTTTGATATCTTGGAATTGTATATATGTGTTTGACAACAAATATAAACCTAGTAATTCATTTTTCCTTACATGTTATATACTGAATGGGATATGATGTAAGAATGCAATTTTTTAATTTTACTATCTTCTTCGAATTTCACTCAAGGTAAAAGTTACATGTTGTTTACATTATATCGTTAATGTATGTTTTTACTAAAATCAATGTATGGTTTGATCTATCACCATGTTTAGTATGTGCCATCGATACATGGATAGTGGTTAGCTATACTTGTAGGAATTGGGTGACACACTTGGTGGTATTAGTGCCTAGGTTTGATTCATGTCTATAGGGATATAAAGTTTCATGTCTTGGTATGTTCTTTATATAGTATGCCAATCTTATAATAGTTCTCATGCTAGTGCTGATGTGGCCGAACGATTTAAAGAACATGTATGAGCCTTTTTCTATCAATCAACTATGAGATGAGGACTAGAAGAGGACACAAAGTTCTAAAGTGCCTGATGTAGGGGCAAGACAATAACTGCTTCTATATCCTGGCCCTACTGGTCCAATGATGGAAGCCATGTTTGGATAATTGATTTGTACATGAGTCCATATGGATGATACAATACCTATTTCAAGGAAGATGACACCATTGAGAACAATTGAAGCCACCCATAGTTTGGGAAAAGACTTTTAAGCATTCACAATGAGTTGGCACCACTAACTATGCAGGAAGTAGTGACCTAAGTAATTCTAACTTCTGATTGATAGGGCTAGAGAAGGTATTCCATATCTTGACACCCTAATAAGGAGAATAGTTAACCTGCAATCTAAAACTATTCACCCATAATCATGACTTTTTTATGCACACTTCACTTCTACACCGGTTTTTGCACCCCAAGAGTTTCATCACAATATTTTATCTATTGATGTTCATCATCAAGGGCATCAACAATACTCTTAGAAAAGCATTATACACCTCAATGACCAACATCTTCATTAACATCAATTTTTTTCTTACTTCCATGTTTGTACATGCTTTTTTCTAGACTAATGATTCCCACTGTAAATTGTCTTATACTTAATTAGTGAGGATACTTACTTGCAATTCCTAACCTACAACTACTTGAATTCACCTTGATCTTATTTTATTAAATATTTGGCAAAAAAGTAATTTCAAAAATCTTATTTGTATAGGTGTTTATCTAAGATTTAGCACTCCTCATATTTCCATTGTGATTATGTCCTTATTTAAAATTAGAAAAGATTGACTTGCTTTCATGTTCAACTGCAAGCACAAGGTATACGAGTTATATACTCTATGCATGTGAAGAACTAACAAGCACTACTGCTCATTAAGTTTTCACGTGTGGGGAGTTGAGGGATTTTGGTTTGGACTTCTTTCTCGCTTATTGTCTTTGGATGATGAAGTGTACGGGGTTATGCTTGTCTTATAAAGATGAAAAATACTTCTGAATGATTTTTCTTTCCTCATTTATTCGAGAGATATGTAAATGGATTATGCAAGCATGATTTTTTTCAATATGTCAATGTGCTATTTATTCAGATTGCTAGTTGTACAAGTGCAAAAAAAATTACATCTACTCATTGACTAACATTAATCATAGTTGACTACATTCAAACCAAAAGTAGTAAACTACTAACTTATGAAAAGAAATACTACTTCAACAAACATACTTTCTTTTAACTGAATAGATAAATTTCATTATAAAAGAGACATACGACATCTAGATAAGAAGGGAAATAAACTAACAGTTTACAAAAATTCAAAAATAGACACAACACACTACAAAAACTCATATTAGAATATGATAACGACAATAATGCACATATGCCTCTTCTATTTCGCTGGTTGAGGTAACTTTTCATGAGGAGTGCCTTCAATATGGACATATATCAATGGTAGAATAACCCCACTAGACCGGTGTTGCAAGAGGATATCATCTCCACAATCTTTACCAAAAAATCACATAACAAAAAGACTGAGCAAGATAATAGAAAATAATGAAGATTAATGACAAGTGAAACAAACACAACAAAAAGGGAAACAACGCCAAAAGTAGAGAAACAAAAAAAGTAGGAAGAGATGAGAAGCCGCAAGGAATAGGCACCAGAGGGGGGTGTAAATCTTTTATGACCATTCTTTGTACCCATATGTATGTCTAGGAGATCTCATCTGTTGGTTTGTGGGGCCCATGTGGAAGTGTATGTCTGGGATTCAGTGGGCATAGTGTGATAGGCACATATGATTTGAACCCTCAGAGGGGAGCACTCATGATGCGAGGATTTTGAGTCACTTTTATAGACTAGTTTTACATGCATTTTATGTGTTTATTAGTCACATTTGTGGTTAGTATCGCATGATTCACTCGCTTTAGTCTATAATCTCATTTTTCATCAAATCTACTATATTTCATCTTTTTTGTTTTAAATGATCATATTGAGCAAGGATGATTTGAATTTATCTTAAATTTTAGGAAAAATGAATATATGCAGCCGTCGATACCATCGACATCTGTCGATAGTATCGACTCAGTCACAGTGAGATAGCCCCAAGGAACCAAGATGAGTCGATACCATCGACAATGAAGTCGATGGTAGCGAGATACCTACAGTGATCCAACAGTCAATTGGTCGATACTATCGACACAAAGTCGATATTATCGACCTCGCCAGCTTCAGCGTCGGATTGGTGATAAAAGTGACGCCTAAAGGTGTCGATACCATCGACACTAAAGTTGATGGTATCGAGTCTGCATCAGCATGAAACATCAGAAAAAGGAAGACGGGTCGATACCTTCGACCCGCGTCGATGGTATCGACGCCGTCAGATCATGTTTTGCTACAGATCACTTCTAATCAGACTGTGGTGATCTTTTGGTGATCTAAAGTGGTGCATATAACTAATTACGGTGGCCCGAAGTAAGGGGGACGTCATTAGTCATTGCACAAGTCTCAAGGAGGAGAGGAGAGAAGAATGGAGCCCAAAGCCACGCCCCGATCATTCTGAGAGCTGCAGAAGGAGTTTTCCACTACCGAAAGGCTATAGATCGCTCATTCTATACTGAGGAATGCTCGAATCCCCTCCGTTCAGGGGTTACATCACTTCTATCCACATTTTCCCCATGTTTTCCCTTTCTCTCATCATGTCTTTCATGGAGATGAACATGTAGGGCTAATCCGCTTTATCTTTAGGACCGCGAGTAGCCCAGGTGATTGTTGTATGACATTTTTACCATAGTATTTCATAATTTGTCTCTTAAATCCGTGGTATGATTTCATTTTCTCCATTATATCATTATGATTGATCACCCTAATGATAATATAATGCCTTTAATTACTTTGAAAGAAGAATTAACAGTTGAAAAGAGATGAAATTCACATTAACTAATAAATCCTTTGAACAAGGCGATCTACAGTTAATGGTGGAAACCCAGAGTATGGTCTTCATGCACCTAGTTTAGGGTATAGGTTACTACTACCGTGGAACTGACCTAGATTTAGGTAATGAATTATATCACAAAAGTGAGAAATTTTGAATACAGGCCACTATCCGGAATAAGAGACAAATTAGAATAACTGTGTAGGAATTAACACAACGAGAACTTGTAGTGAAACTGTAATCCTAAAGATTCCCATTCAATTTGATTAAACCAAACATTTAATTGATTGCTCAATTTTCTTTTATTTTTCTTTTCTTTTTCAATCAACTCTCAAATCATTTTAAATTGGTCTAGCTGATTGCAAGTAGTTAGTAGTAGTCTACCAATAATTACATTTCCATGAGTTCAACTCAGGCCTCACAAAGGCCTATATTACTCTGACGTGTGCACTTGCATTTTATGCATGGTAAATTCGTGTCAAGTTTTTAGCGCCGTTGCCGGGGAAACGACAATTTTTGGCACTACAAGTGCTATAAGTATCCACTCTAGGCTACCTTTTTATTTTAATTACATTCTTAAATTCTTGCAATTAATTATCTATTTTTTAGAAATATATATTCATCTAGCACTGTACTTAACTAAATATATCATTTTGCAGGTACCAGTGCATGGTGAGCACGCGTAGCACAGACTACGTGCAGTCATTACCAGAGGTCCCATTTTTGGGATCAAACGACGAGGAGCACTACATTCAGAATCAATCAGAGAGAGTGAATTTAGATTTTGAACAAGAAGAGATGGATGAAGAAAAGATGAAATGGGAAAAGATCAAGGCATCTTCTTCCTCCGCATCAAAAGGGCCGATCAAGAGACAGGCAATCAACATCCCGACTTATAAAATTGATCCGACACTAATAAATCTAGTCAAAACTCAAGCGTTCCATTGGACTAAAGAATCAAGATCCAGTGGCCCACATAAGAACCTTCGTGGAAAATTGTGATATAATCAAGATCGATCGTTTTCTGCAGGAGACACTATATCTGAAATTGTTTCCAAGTTATCTTGCAGGAACTGCAAGAGAGTGGTTCTATAATCGAGATGATGAGATTGTTGAGACTTGGGATCAGATGATCGAGGTCTTTTTTGAACGTTTCTTCCCACCTAAGAAAACTAATGATTTAATCAAGAAAATCCACAACTTTACTCAGAATGTAGGTGAAACTTATTCGGAGACCTGGGAAAGATTTTAGATAATGCTGAGAAGATGCCCTCATCATGGGTTAGACAAGAAAAAATAGGTGAAGATTTTCTACTTCGTGCTTAATGAGCATGACAGAAGCAATTTAGATTCAGCAGGATCATGATTCTTTCTAAACAATACTGATATAAGGTGTTGGGAGATTCTTAAGAACATGGCAAAGAAGTAATCCTGGGGTACCAGAGATGCACCTGAACAAGTTAGATCTGTAGGGGACACTAAAGCCATTAAAGAACTGAATGACAAGATGGATCTTATTGCAAATAAACTTTTGGCAAAAGAAAATGAAGAGTCTGATGGTGAAACACAAGTGAAATTCATGTGTTAGCAATAGGGATATAGGAATAACGACTATTCCTGGAGGAAGGATAAAAAATTTTCCTGGAAAGATCCCAACAATTTCTTGCAGGACCCGAAAGCTAAGCCATAGCCCACTGCAGAAGAAAAGAGCAATGAGTTTCTCAGTCAAGTAATCAAGCTGAATCAAGAACTCATGAGCACATTTGGTCAACAAATCAAGCAACAAGGAGAGTTTATGAATCAGTTTGGCAAACTTTACAAAGTCATGGGGCTTAGATGAGGACTCTTGAGACATCTTTAGCATAGATGGAAGCAGAGATTTCAAGCTTGAAGAAACCAGCGCAACAAGGTTTTCCAGGAAATACAAATGTTCCAGGAGGAAATCAATAAGCCAAAGAAATTATGTTAAGGAGTGGAAAGAAGATTTTAAACTCTAAGGTCGATGAACCAAGCACACCCCAGCCAGAGACCACAGGTGAGGCCACAGAGGTGGTCACAATCACATAGCCAATAGAGGATGATGTAGAGGAAGCCACTGCAGAGCCCATTGTTGAGGAAGAGACTGAAAAGAGGACGTCATATGTGCCGCCACACCAGAGGGCACAGACCGTTCCAGTTCCCTATCCAAATAGTTTGAAGGCAAAGAAAGTGGATGCCCAGTTCAAAAAGTTCCCAAATAGTTTTAGAAAACTTTCTGTCAACATCCCGTTGATAGAAGCTATTGAGCAAATACTCTCTTATGGTAAGTTTCTGAAGGATATAATTACCAAGAAGAGGAAGATTCCTGATACTGAGGTGGTGGTTCTTAAAGAGTAGGTTAGCGCCTTCATTCTGGGAACATTACCACCAAAATGACAAGATTCGGGTTGCTTCAATATTTCATGTTACATTGATAAGGTGAAATTCGGTGAAGCGTTATGCGATTCCGGGGCAAGTATAAACTTGATGCCCCTCTCGACATTCAAAGAGCTGGGTCTTAAGGAATCTAGACAAAGCAACATGACAATTCAACTCGCAGATAATTATGTGGTACGACCATATGGTATTTGTGAGGATGTCCTAGTAAAGGTTGATAGGTTTGTATTTCCGTCTAATTTTGTGGTAATGGAAATGCAAGATGACCAAGGAAATGAGCTACTCCTAGGAATACCCTTCCAGGCTACTACTGATATGATATTGGAGATGGGTAGAGGTCGATTGACATTGGGAATAGCGGATGATAGATTAGAAATGGTTATGCCACCAAATACAAAACAATGACAAGAAAAGGAGCAATGTCGCATGGTGAAGCATTTTGATCAAAACATTTCTCTTTGTTTAGGGAAGCCATTTCTAGATATGGCTCATGTAATGACTAAGGTAGATAAGGGGACACTGGCAGTGGATATCATGGAACAGGCAAAAGTTGTGTCTCTTTGTAAAGCTGTGGGTTATCTGAATGATGAAGAGGAGGACATTCCTCTATCTACTGAGCATGATGCAATAGCAAGTTATGTGCTTGACTCATATCTAGAATTTCCCCTTGAAGCTTGCCTATTTAACATCATGCATGATTGGATGAGAAATACATCGTTACAAGAATGTATAAAGATGCTTCAAGTGCTCCCGTGCTATTATGCCAAGTGTTATGAGGATCTTAGGCCGATTCCACCACCTCTTAAATCATCATTGATCTGTCCACCAGAATTAGAACTGAAGCCACTTCCCCCTCACTTGAAGTATGTATTTTTAGCTGATGGTGAAAAACTACCAGTGATTATTTCAGCATATTTGAGTGCCGGTGAAGAAGAGCAATTGATAATCATGTTGAAGAACCACCGTGGCACATTCAGGTGGTCAGTTGCTGATATTAAGGGGATTTCCCCTACACTTTGCCAGCACAAGATCCGACTCGAGGAAGGAGCCATGTCTATGATTCAGCCACAACGTCGACTCAACCCGAGCATGATGGAGGTCGTCAAGAAGGAGGTGATCAAGCTCCTTTCTGCGGGCATCATCTATGCTATTTCAGACTCGACGTGGGTAAGTCCCACATAGGTAGTCCCTAAAAAAGGGGGAATAACCGTGACTTAGGATATTATGAATGAACTTGTTACTACCCGATTGGTAACCGAGTGGCGTGTTTTCATTGACTATCACAACTTAAATTCCTTAACTCTAAAGGATCATTTTCCGCTCTCATTTATTGATCAGATTTTAGAGTTGTTGGCTGGCCGTTCTCATTTTTGCTTTTTGGACGATTATTACGGCTATAATCAGATTTCTATAGACCCTAAGGATCAAGAGAAGTCCACCTTCACTTGTCCTTATGGAACTTTTGCATATCGCCGAATGAAATTTGGGTTATGTAACACACTGGCTACTTTTCAGCATTGTATGCTAGCTATATTTTCTGATATGGTAGAACGCTGCGTAGAGGTTTTCATGGATGACTTTTCCATTCACGGTGCATCCTTTGATGAGTGTTTGCAAAATTTGGATAGAGTGCTTCAAAGATGTGAAGATACACATTTGGTTTTAAATTGGGAAAAGTGTCATATGATGGTTAGTGAAGGAATAGTGCTTGGACACAAGCTGTCTAACAAAGGACTGGAGGTAGATCCAGTGAAAATTGAGGTTATTGCCAAATTACCTCCACCAAACTTGGTGAAGGGAGTGAGGGGTTTCCTTGGGCATGTAGGTTTCTATCACCATTTTATCAAAGATTTTTCTAAAATTGCTAAACCATTGTCTGAATTGCTTGAGAAGGACACAGTGTTTAATTTTAATGATAAATGCATGCATTCCTTCAATGTTTTAAAAGAAAAATTAATTTCGGCACCGGTTGTTCAAATGCCGGATTGGACCAAACCATTTGAGCTCATGTGTGATGCATCAGACTTTGCTGTTGGGGCTGTTCTTGGGCAGCGTTTTGAGGACAAACCTGTAGTAATTTTCTATGCATCAAAGACTCTAAATGATGCACAACTTAACTATGCTACCACTGAAAAAGAACTTCTTGGCGTGGTTTTCGCATTTGAAAATTTTAGGCAATATTTAGTGGGATCAAAAGTTTTGGTTTGGACGGACCACGCTGCTATTAAATATTTGATGGAAAAGAAAGATGCCAAGCCTATATTAATTAGGTAGATCTTGCTCTTACAAGAGTTTGACATTGAAATTAAAGACAAGGCGGGTATTGAGAACGTGGTTGCAGACCATTTGTCTCGGTTAGAGTGGGTAGATGAGCGAGATATCAATATACCCATTACCGAGATGTTTCCCAATGAGCAAATCCTTTCCATAAACTCCATAGATCCTTGGTTTTCGCACATTGTAAATTATCTTGCATGCAAGGAAATGCCGGACGATTGGAATTTTCAAGAAAAGAAGAGATTTTTCCATTCTTTAAGATATTACTTTTGGGATGACCCCATTTTGTTGAGGCAATGCAGGGATGGCATCTTACGCAGGTGTGTGCCAGAGGATGAATATGAGAGTGTACTTACACACTGCCATACATTACCCACCGGCGGTCATCATGCGAGCACAAGGACAATGACTAAAGTGTTAGAAAGTGGTATTTATTGGCCTACACTCTTTCGGGATGCCTATGACTATGTGAAAAGATGTGCCGCGTGTCAAAGGGCAGGTAATATCTCAAAGCGGCAAGAGATGCCCCTCAATGTGTTTCAAGAAGTCGAGGTATTTGACTTATGGGGCATCGATTTCATGGGACCCTTTGTTTCCTCAAATTCTAATTTATATATTTTGTTGGCCGTTGATTATGTGTCGAAGTGGGTAGAGGCAATACCCACAAGAACTAATGACGCTACAGTAGTGTGCAGGTTCATGAAAGAACATATCTTTTGCAGGTTTGGTGTGTCCCATTGATTATAAGTGATGGAGGCACCCACTTCACGAACAAGAAATTTGCTACACTAATGAGTAAATACGGGGTCAAGCACAATGTCGGTACCCCGTATCACCCGCAACCTCAAGGTCAAGTTGAGGTTTCCAATCGCGAGATCAAAATGATATTGGAACGCACAATGGAATCTTCTAGGAAAAATTGGAGTGCACTCCTACCGGATGATTTATGGGCATATAGGACCGCATTTAAAACACCTATAGGCACTACACCTTTTAGGTTGGCTTATGGGCGGGCTTGCCATTTGCCAGTTGAGTTAGAGCATAAGGCACACTGGGCGCTACGAAAGCTCAATGTGAGCTATGATGATGCAGGGAAAAAGAGACTATTGGAGATAAATGAGTTAGATGAGCGTAGGATGAATGCCTATGAGAATCAAGGGATCTATAAAGAGAGGACAAAGCAAATCCATGACCGCCACATACAAACACACATTTTCAAAAAGGGTGATCGCATTTTACTATTCAACTCGAGACTGAAGCTTCATCTTGGGAAATTGAAATCCAGGTGGAGTGGACCTTTTGTGGTGGAGGAGGTGCACCCACATGGTGCTATTATGGTGAGAGATGGAGAGCTCACATTCCTAGTTAATGGTCAAAGGTTGAAGCTTTACTTTGGAGAGAACTACACGAGAAAAGTGCATGAGGTTAAACTCATGACACTTAAGGATGAATGAAGAGCTTTATTACATCTAGCCTAAGATAATAAACAAGGGTGCTTGTTGGGAGGCAACCCAACCATAAATAGTTTTAATTTGTAGTTCCTTCATTTTCTTTCGCATTTGCAAGTTAGTTTTGTTTAATTTCATTTTTAGTGTAAAAATGATACCCTAATTGTTTTACTTAGTGTGTAGTACTTAATCAAAGTCGATACCATCGACCACAATGTCGATGGAAGTGACATGGGTGTAGGGAAGCACCTACAGAAATCTTTATGAGTCGATACTATCAATGGCCTCAGCGATGGTATCAACATGCTATCAGCGAACAAGAAAAGAAGTAGTCTATAGTATGGACAATGAAGTCGATGCTCGTGAGATCCCTGAAGATTTACAAATGAATTCTTCTCAGTGAACTCGATACCATCGACAACCCAGTTTATGGTATCAACCTGGGGTCAGCAAAGAAGCGGTGCCCGAGCCTCGTGAGGGTAATTGAACCATAAAGAGTCGATACCATCGACACCCCGTCGATGGTATCGACGTGACACGTCACCGATCTGCGAGAAGAGATCAACGTAGCGTGCCAAAATTCAGAAGTTGATCTGTGGGAGGTGTTGATACCATTGACCTGTGTCGATGGTATCAATGAGTCATCGATCTGGGCCCCCACATCAAACAATCGACAACCGTCGATGGTCGCGAAGAGTGGATTGTGCTCCAGGTGTCGATACCATCGACACCCCATCGATGGTATCGACGGAGCGAAAGTGGCGATGGGTTCAGCTATAAAAGGAGGGGTTGTTTCTCATTTCTATTCACACCTTCAGAGTGAATCCTCTCAACTCTTGCGCTAAGCATCCTGAGCAACCGAAGATCTTCACCGAGCTCTTCATCGACATTGCAGACCATCTTCTCCGAGCAACTCTGATCTTCATCGAGCTCCATTCTTCTGTCCTCTTTCTTTCATCATGAGGAGGAACATGGTTGCATCAGCTTCGATCATGGAACCGATGGCGATTGAGACATTTATTCTACCCCCGTCAGGCTCCATCCCTCACCCCTGACTTGCACATCCTTCTGTGGATGTGAAGAAAGTTTACGAGGAGCTGCTGAAAAGAACTATCGAGCCGACTCGATATTGCGACAGACAAATGATTCGAGATCTCGGATTTGAGGATAACTTGATGTTTGTACTCCATGGTCAGGAGGGGAACACGAGCAGGCTCGACAACGTGGTCACACATCATGTGGAGGGCCACCCCTTTTAGGCGAGTGGCCGACTTATAAAGAATTGGTGGTGGAGTTCATGGCGTCGCTTGATATCTGTGTTGTCCCAAACGACCTCAACGCCTCTGACAGGGAATGGATCAAAGGCCGAGTGTCTTTCTGACTCTTCAACAAGAACTATAATCTTACTCTGCAGCAATTCAGCTCCATCTACAACTAGTGGCACTCCCCCGAACAACACCGGTGGCCAGACAACCGAGCTGATTACGATGCCATGTTCACAAAGCTGGTGACAGCCCCTCAAGGCAAAACGATCAACTATCACAATGCCGCGGTGGCTGATTTTGAGCATCCCTTCATGTGGGTTTTACACCGCATGTTGTGTATTACCTTCTTCACTCGAGGAGAACTTTCACTGAGAAAATCCCAAGAGACCGACCTCTTATTTCTGTATAATTTCTGACATGAGGCAAACTTAACTGGGGTGCGTTCTTCCTAATGCGCGTAATGGCGGTGAAGAAAAGTACTCGGCGGGCCCCAATTCATTTTGGGGGACTCATCACTCCTTTAGCCCTCTACCTCAGTCTAGACCTTTCTTCAATGCCTCCCCTGCTAAGTGAAAGCTCTATCAACCTTCATCATTTGCATCGGTCTAACTTGTTGACAATTCGTGATGGCGTGGTATATGCACATTGCCACGTAAACAAAGAGTATCAAGAGTGCGCCCTTCCAGATCCCGTCTTCAACATCCAGGGGGCCCAACATTTCAGATGGCCCATAATTGCCATCGACGACTCCGACAGTGGAGAAGACGAGGACGAAAACGACAATGATGACGGTGATGAGCAGGAGGAGGAAGAGGAGACTGTTACTCCTCTTTGTTCACGAGTGGCACCTAGGAAGCGACCACACTTCTACCCAGGTGCATCATCATCCTCACAGCCTCAGCCACCACCACCCTCTCAATAAGGAGAGGATGTTTATTCTATGCAGGGCATGTACACCATGCTATAGAGCATTCAGGAGATGCAACAATAGCACACTGTGTCATTTGCTGATATCCAGGATAATATGAATCGGTTGTATGTTAATCAACAAGCTATCTTCGAGAATGAGCGTCAGCTGTTCGCCAATCAACAACAAGTCTAGGACCGGTTAGGGAGGATCGAACAGCAGCAGTAGCCATTCTATGATCACTACTAGCGCCAAAACTATTTCGGGGGATATCCTCAACCTCTGCCCATGCCCCCATATGATCCAAACTTCCAGGGGCAATATCCATCATGGGATCCCAGCGCCCCACAATACCCACCACCTGAGCAATAAATGGTATCCCTGTTCCACCTGCTGAGATTGTTTTTGACTATGAGGCCATAGTCGAATTCAAGCTTAGGGGGGAGATGGAACAGTTTCTATATTTTATTTTCCTTTGTTTTTATCATTTATTGCCTTTTCTTTTATTTTAGCAATTTTCTTAGCTTTTAGGATCCACATGCTATCTAGTGTATCCGTGGACGTCTAATGTAATTTGTCACATCTATGTTTTTCACATGGGAGTTATGGGTAAATTTGAAAATTTTTCATGTAATTGCAAGCTTACGTTGTTTGAACTTGAGCACTTAACTTATGAAAATAATTGGGTCTGTCAACTTTAAAACATAAGACCACAACTGTACATGCCTATGATTGAAGGGAAGTGGACAGAATTAGATGTTGAGCCTAAACTGACCAAATGGTAATGGGACTTTAATATGAAATACGAGAGAGAAACTCCTTGACTTTACACATGTCCGTAAGGAGGGACATATAATATCTTCTGATGGTTCTGTCAATTAATCTTGTGATCTATCCATCTCATCTCATTTACACTCCACCATAAGAATTGGGAGCACTTTATAGTCTGTCATCTCTTGATTGCATATCATATAGATAGGATTGCATTGTATTTAGTTTTTACATCTGTTGCATATATGAAAAAAAGAAAAAAATTGTTGCATTATAGTCATGCATGCACAAATTTTAGAATGCAAGCCAATGTCATTTTAGTTGCATTTTGCATAATTTAAATCATTTCTTACATGATGTGCCTGGCTTCTTCTGAAAATAAGGAACTTGTTTCATACTTTCTGAAAAATAAAATACAATGAAAAAAATATAGTAGTGATGAGAATAAGCCCAGGAAGAAGATGTGAAAATTTCATCTCATTTCATTAAGCAAAATAAGGGCTGAAAAAATAATATAATAATAAGTAAGTGAAGATCAGAAGGAGGAAGGCACTTGTTCACATGCATAATAAGAAGAACAAGCACATGTTTAGTTTTGTAGATATTCTGTCTCTCATTGGGATGGAATGATAGTGCATGCATCATTCCACCTAAAATGTAAGCATTAGGTCATTTCCATATGCGTGAGCATCATATAGGTCATTTTTGTACTGTTGCATGTCAAACTGTATTGTGCTACTTTTTCTTACATAAACCGCCTATCCCATCCACCCGTTGCTCAAAATGGTAGGCCACCCGTGATCATCTCCTCACTTTTGTATTTAAGGAGATCTGCTTCCATATAGATGGTAGTTAGGTTATGGGTAACGTAGATAGGACATCACAAGATGCACCAAGCCTGAACCAGAAGATTTTATTATATTAACTGCCTTATTCGATAGTGTTCACCAATCTTGGGGTGGATATCTATTATGGATGATCATTGTCACCTATAGGGGAGTTATCATTCTGTGCTTAGTGAGGGCCGATATGTGAATGTCTGGTGGGAATCATACGGTCATGTCTGTTGTGATAGTATGTTCTTTAGTTGACCCTCAAAATTTTATTCTATAATTTTTTTGCTCGAGGACGAACAATGTTTAAGCTTAGGGGAGTTTGATGTGAGGATTTTGAGTCGCTTTTATAGACTAGTTTTACATGTGTTTTATGTGTTTATTAGTCACATTTGTGGTTAGTATCACATGATTCACTCACTTTAGTCTATAATCTCATTTTGCATCAAATCTACTATATTTCATCTTTTTGGTTATAAATGATCATATTGAGCAAGGCTGATTTGAATTTATCTTAAATTTCAAGAAAAATGAATATATGCAGTTGTCGATACCATCGACATCTGTCAATAGTATCGACTCAGTCACAGTGAGACAATCACAAGGAACCAAGATGAGTCGATACCATCGACACTAAAGTTGATGGTAGCGAGATACCTACAGTGAGCCAACGGTAAATTGGTCGATACTATCGACACAAAGTCGATATTATTGACCTCACCAGCTTCAGTGTCGGTTTAGTGATAAAAGCAACGCCTAAAGGTGTTGATACCATCGACACTAAAGTCGATGGTATCGAGTCTGCATCAGCATGAAACATCAGAAAAAGGAAGATGGGTCGATACCATCGACCCGCGTCGATACCATCGACGCCATCAGATCAGGTTTTGTTACAGATCGCTTCTAATCAGACGGTGGTGATCTTTTGGCGATCTAAAGTGGTGCATATACCTAATTACGGCGGCCCGAAGTAAGGGGGACGTCATTAGTCATTGAACAAGTCTCAAGGAGGAGAGGAAAGAAGAACGGAGCCCAGAGCCATGCCCCGATCATTCTGAGAGCTGCAGAAGGAGTTTTCCACTACTGAAAGGCTGTAGATCGCTCATTCTACGCCAAGGAACACCCGGATCTCCTCCGTTCAGGGGTTACATCACTTCTATCCACATTTTCCCCATGTTTTCCCTTTCTCTCATCATGTCTTTCATGGAGATGAACATGCGGGGCTAATCCCCTTTATCTTTAGGACCGGGAGTAGCCCGGGTGATTGTTGTATGACATTTTTACCATAGTATTTCATAATTTGTCTCTTAAATCCGTGGTATGATTTCATTGTATCCATTATATCATTATGATTGATCACCCTAATGATAATATAATGCCTTTAATTACTTTGAAAGAAGAATTAACAATTGAAAAGAGACGAAATTCACATTAACTAATAAATCCTTTGAACAAGGCGATGTACAATTAATGGTGGAAACCCAGAGTATGGTATTCATGCACCTAGTTTAGGGTATAGGTTACTACTACCGTGTAACCGACCTAGATTTAGGTAGTGAATTGTATCACGAAAGTGAGCAATTTTGAATACATGCTACTATCCGGAATAAGAGACAAATTAGAATAACTGTGTAGGAATTAACACAACGAGAACTTGCGGTGAAACCACAATCCTAAAGATTCCCATTCAATTTGATTAAACCAAACATTTAATCGATTGCTCAGTTTTCTTTAATTTTTCTTTTCTTTTTCAATCAACTCTCAAATCATTTTAAATTGGTCTAGTTGATTGCAAGTAGTTAGTAGTAGTCTACCAATAATTATGTTTCCTTGAGTTCGACTCGGGCCTCCCAAAGGCCTATATTACTCTGACGCGTGCACTTGCATTTTATGCACGGTAAATTCATGTCAACTCACAAAAAATATGTGCCATTGGAGGAAATGGGCACTAAGGCACACCCCATCCTTTATATTGCAGCCTTCCACTCTAGCCTTAAAGAATATTGCCCAAATCTGAGACAACCGGAGGAGAATATGATGTTGGTACTAGAATGGAGAAGGGTGGGAACTACTGTTTCTGCCACCCAGCCAAAGGCACAAAAAATGAAGGACCCAGAGGGAGAGGGGCAACCCAACCCAACTGTAGAGCCCCCTATCCCAAGTCAGCCACATAAGAAGAGAGCAATTAGGGCGTCGTAGGAGAGAAAACTAGGCTCGACTGCAACGCAAAGGTAGTAACTATAAGTATGACTTGACTCAGTCTGTTTTAAATACTGAGTCATTAGATATATGTGTGATAGAGACACTGGTTTATTGTAATAATATAGGCTCAAATACATGTAATGGGTAGCTAAATCCTTGAGTAAACTGACTATATAACTAGACTGTGGCCTGACTAAAGTGATGACCAATGTATTTATACTCATGCTCAGTCTCAGATTTAAGCAAGCGAGGATAGTTTTGAATTCCCACCAACTAGTATGAAATGGTATCAGAGCAAACAGAGAGAAGATTCCTCTCTCGAGAAAAAGATCCTTAGATCCATTTTATCCTTCCTTCCACCTACCTCATTGAGAAGCTTCCTCTATTTCGTGAGGGCTTCTTCTTCATCAAGTTTCATCTCCCCTCTCTCTTCCATATCTAAATTTGGATCAATAGAAGTCTAAAACTCAATGATGGATTCATCATCATCGAGCATCCTTCGTAGTCTTCCAAAGCTTCATCTTGACTGAAGGTTTATGAAGCTTCTTCCCATCTAGAGATCTTTAAAGCTTAATCTTGGCTGTTGATCTAGAAGGCCCTCTCACCTTCTCTGATGATCTAAGACAAAATAGATTATCTCTATTAATAAGGATTTGAAATTCATCACCAGTGAGGTTTTTTTGTATCTCAATTTGTCTCTAGTTTTTTGACTTTTAATCTCAAATCTGTGCATCGATCTATTTTTTAGACCTGGTTTTACATCAAGGGAAATCTTCTCATATCTTCTCTGCTTCTTCATGCTTCCTTTTTCCTTTTGATAACACTATCCCTATGATTCTATTCGTCTACAATGGCAAAGGAATCTGATACATCACTAGATTCATCCTCATCATCTAGTATATTGAAATCTAGAAATGTACTAAAAATGTATCCCTATCCTATTGGAGTTAATGTTGCAAAATTCATTTCTATTCGTCTGAATTCCACTAATTTTCTACATTGGGAAGCACAAATTTGTGCACTGATTGAGTGTAATTCCTTAGAAGGATTTATCGATGGATCTGAGCCAGAACCTCAAGCTATAACTTATGATACTAAATGAAATGCTAATTAACTTGAATTCAAAGATTGGAAAGGACTGACCATCTCATTAAAGCTTGGATTATGAGAACTCTATCTGAAGAAATGTTAGATGAAGTAGTAGGTCTTACTACATCTAAAGAAGTATGGGACAATCTGACTTCTCATTTTACCAAGTCTTCCACGTTTAGAGAATTTGAGTTGATCTCACAACTTCACACAATTCACAAAGGATCTAATATGCTATCTGTCTACTTAAAGAATTTTAAACAATTTTGCGATTAGTTACATGCCTTGGGAAAATCCATCAATGATGTAGATAAAGTTGTCTCTCTATGAAATGGATTAGACAATTCTGAATATGATAGCTTCTCAACCTTGATGTTGAAACCTCATATACCTCTTTATGATGAAGTTATTGTATTACTAAAAGTCTTTGAGCAATGAATTACATGGAGAAGTGCAAAATCAACTGCTATGGCTTTTGCAAGTCTGAAGACTGAAGTAAATCAACCAAACATTACCAAATAGTTTCAATACAAAATTGATCGAAGGAACTGGGGTAGAGGAAGAGAACATGAGTATAGATATAATAACAATAATGGTGTCCTGGATGCTTATCCAAACAACGATGCTAATTCTGGGAATCAGTTTAACTCTCAAGGCAAATGTTTTGTTCAAGCTACTAGACAACTGAATAATACTGATAGAGGAAGACTTGATATCCAATGTCAAATATGTTGGAAACATGGACATGATGCTCTAAGCTGCTGGTACAGATATAACAATAATGACTAGAGGACTGAAGTTCCTAAACTACCTGAAGAGAACTCCAATGCTTTAGTAGCAATCAAGTTAACTGATGAAGAGGTAACACATTGGCATGTCGATAGTTGTACAACTAACCACATTGCAAGCACATCAACTATTCTAATTAACATAATATATAATATGGGTCTTGAGTATATTATGGTAGGTAACGGAAATTTCTTACCCATAACACATATTGGATGAAGTTTTCTAGTTGTTGAAAAATGTATACCTCTATACGAAGTTCTAATTGTTCCTAGTATAATGAAGAATCTCCTTTCTGTATCTAAATTGACTGCTCAATGACCTTGTACCTTGTTACTTCATATTCTTTCATGATATCTTCTTTATCAAGGATCTGAAGACCCACAAGGTTCTAGATAAAGGGTACTACAGAAGAGGGCTATATCTCTTGAAATTATCTATACCTAAAGTTTTGTTTTCAAATAGGTTTATCAATACTACTAATCATCTGTAGCATAAAAGGCTCGGTCACCCTCATCATGGATTTATTATGAATCTTAAAGATACATGAACAATAAAAATAACAAATAAAGTTACAACTGAAGATTTAGTTTGTACTAGTTGTGAAATGAGTAAAAGAAAACGTTTGCCTTTTGTTTCATCTCATGAAAGGAGTATTGTTCCCTATTTTGTTATTCATTGAAATCTGTGGGGAAAATCTCCAATAAGATTCACCCAAGGTTATTTGTATTATTATGTGTTTGTTGATGTCTACAATAGATATTCTTGGTTATATCCTCTTAAACAGAAATCATAATACTTCTCTCAATTTTTTCTTTTTCACAAAATGATTAAGACTCAATGTAATGCTAATATAAAAGATTTTCAATCTGATAATGGTGGGGAATTTGCTAATTTCGAATTAAGCACCTATCTAAAAAACAATGCCATCTTACATGATTTGATTTGCCCATATACACCAGAACAAAATGGCTCTAAAAAAAGGAAGCACACACATATTGTTGAGCTTGGCCTTTCTATGATGTTTGATGCTCAAATTCCCAACAACGAATGGGTTGATAGTTTTTTTATTGCAAATTATCTGATAAATAGGTTACCTTCCAAAGTGACTGGCATGAAAGGTCCCTTCGAATTGCTGTTTACAAAATTGTCTAACTATGAGTGCTTACGCATGTTTGGGACCTTATGATTTCCCTATTTGTGTGATTATACTCAACATAAATTTGATCCTTGTTCTCTACCCCATGTGCTTCTAGGGTATAGTGAACAACACAAAGGATATCGGTGCCTTCATCTAGAATATAACACAATTTACATCTCTCGTCATGCAACTTTCAATGAAAACATCTTTCCTTTTAAACAAATTATAATACTCTCACTACTGCATCATTGGGTGAGATCACTATTTATGAAGAATGGCTTGATATGCCTCATATACTTTCACCTAATATGTCCTCTAATACTGATAGAGAAAGAGCTCGTCTATTTAACACATTAGCTAAAGATTTTGTCATACCTCACCTTCCAACTTCCAATGAGACATGTCTTGACCATCCATCTCATGACCTTAATCCTACAACTGACGTGGTTGATGTGAACACTTAATTATCCACAAGTCCCTCTTCTGGACATAATAGTTCTCATGCTTATGATATTGTCAGATACAACTTTCCTTCCGGAATTTCATTGATTGTTGATATCACCTCTCATAATACTAAAGCTCCTACTACTGATCAACATCCCATGCTGACTCATGGCAAAGGAGGCATAAGAAAGCCTAACCCTAAATATTGCTTAGCCACCACAATATTTCCATCTACTCCTAGAACTATAAAGGAAGCAATGAGACATCCATGTTGTTATTCTACGATTGAATGATGATATTACGACTTTTCAGAAGAATAGGACATGGACTTTGGTACCTAGAGAGTCCTCAACTAATTAGCTACAAATGGGTATTTAAAGCCAAACTAAAATCAGACGAGTCTCTAGATCGTCTCAAACCTTGATTGGTTGAAAAGGTATATCTTTAGGAACAAGGTATAGATTACATTGAAACTTTTGACCCTATGGTAAAATTGCCTATGATATGGATTGTCCTTTCTATTGTTGTTTCTAGAAATTGGCCCATGAAATAGTTAGATATATTCAATGCATTTCTAAATGTCACATTGCATGAGGATGTTTTCATGTTTCAATCACCAGGGTTTCAAGGTAAAGACAACCCCATTTACATTTGAAAACTCACTAAAGATTTGTATGGTCTAAAACTGGATCTAAGAGTGTGGTACAACAAAATGAGTGAGTTTCTTATTGCAAAAAGCTTTATGAGAAGTCAAATTGATTCGTCTATGTTTATCCTCAACTCTAATCATGATATTATGATTTTTCTACTATATGTAGATGATCTAATTCTCACAGGAAGTAACTCTATAACTATTAATAACTTTTTTCTATCCTTGGAACGACAATTTACAATCCGAGATATGGATTCTGTGAGATATTTTCTAGAATTGAGACAGTTTGTTTTGACATATGTCTCTTTATCCGTTAGATGAAATATGCTTATGAACTACTTCAGCGTACTGACATGCTTGACTCTAAGCCTATTTCTACTCCTCTTCTAGTTGGCTTTCAAAAGGAGACAAAACACAATATTGTTGATCCTCTTTCAAGTCCAACTGAATATAGACAAATTGTTGGAAGTCTTCATTACTTATTTATAACCCATCTTGATATAAAATATGTTGTAAATACTGTATGTAAATACATGCTACCCCAACTTCCCTTCATCTCACTCTTGTCAGACACATTCTCTGATATATTAAGGGAACCATTCACCTTGGTCCGAGCTTTGTTCTTCATAACAATCTTCATTAATGGGTTATTGTGATGTGGATTGGGTCGAATGTCCTCTTACTAGAAGGTCACCAACTGGTTTTACATATTCCTTGGATCCAATTTGGTCTGGTGGTCTTCAAAGAAACAATAGACTATTGCATGCTCAAGCACATAGGCATAGTATCATGCTCTTGCACAGGCTACAACTTAACTCACTTGGACATCAACTCTTGTGAAAGAGCTTGACATTCCTCAACCAGGTCCTAGCATGCTATTCTGTGACAATATGAGTGCACCTCATCCGACGGTGAACCTAGTGTATCATGCTCACACCAAACATGTGGAACTAGATTGCTACTTTATCTGTGAGAAATATACGCTTGGTCGCATTGAAACAACTTTCATTTCTTCTTCAAATCAGTTGGCATATATCTTTATGAAGGCTCTCATTAGGCATCAGTTCCAGTTCTTACGAGCCAAACTAAGAGTCAGCTCATCTATCACTCAGGCCCAGTTTGAGGGGGACTATAAGGATGATTTGACTAAGTTTGTTTCAGATACTGATTCATCATATATATGTGCGATAGAGGCATCAATTGATTGTAATAATATAGGATCAAATACATGTAATGGTTAGCTAAATACTCGGTTAAACGGACTGTATAACTGGACTGTGGCCCGACTAAAGTGACAACCAGTGTATTTATACTCATGCCTAATGTAGATTTGAGCGAGTGAGGATAGTTTTGAATTCTTGCCAACTAGTTTGAAAGTGACTATCAATTCACTTGACACAACATACTCATTACTAGTAAGTCACTTATTTTGATTGATCACTAGATACATTTTAGACATAAAAATTGTCATTGGGCTTTCTATGAATAAGATGTTGAATTATGTTGTAGATATCTTCATATTAGATAGGATAAGAACTCTAATAACTTACATGCACACTGCTTCAGAATATGACGAATCAATCATAAGATTTCTACTAACATTACTTCAAGCATAATTTTGTATACCTCTCCACATCACAGAGTACTGAAAAGTTTATGTGATCTGAGAACTTTCGATGACCTTGCTAAGGGAATAGGACCAAAAAACCTAAATGGCATGTTTAAGAATTTTAATTACCAAAATGGCATGATCCATAACGTAATTCCCAAAATGGCATGTTTCCAGACCAATACGTCCCTATTAGAGACATATTTCTCTTTGCAAGGGAAATATGTCCCCTCAGGTGACACATTACTCTCTCTTAGAGCAATACATCTCCACTAGAGACATATTGCCCTGCTGTAGGACCAATATGTCCAGAGCCAAGATGTATTTCTCTGAGAGAAAACAATGCATCTTGATCTCTAACACATTGATCTCACTGTAGAGAAATGTGTCCTGGCTCAAGACGTATTTCTCTCAGTGGGATCAATGTGTTAGAGGCTGAGACGTATTGCCTCCATATGCATGTACTGGCACTCTTTGATTGACAATGTGTCTCCATCTAGGACATATTCCTTCCACACAACTCCCGACCATTACCCGCAATGGCTATCTATAGTGGGGTCAATGCGTCAGAGGTTGAGACATATTGCCTCCATACACCTACACTGATGCTCTTTGATCGGTAATGCATCTCCATCCAGGATGTAATGCTGCCATGCAACTCCCAACCATTGCCCCCAACGACTATCTTTGACTGACAATGCATCTCCATCCAGGATGTAATGCTTCCTTGAAACTCCGAACCATAGCCCCCAACAACTAGGTAGTCGTTGGGGGCCGTGGCCCGTGCCAAGTGGGGGCAATGCGTCCCTATTGGGGACATATGGCTGTCCTATAAATGGCAGCTGAAACCAACCCCCAAATCCACACAAATCACTCTCTTTTTCTCTTCTTCTTCACTTCCTTGCATTCTCAACTGCTCTGTAGTTCTCTAGTGTCTAGGAAACTAATTTTAGTTGATTCTGAGGTGACTATTCTTCTATTCTTTGACCAGGAATCTGATTCTCTTCTTTCTCTGGCGATGAGCTTCTCATCTTCTTTCTTTGGGCGACGATCTTTTTATCTTCTTTTTCTAGAATTCTAATTCGCAAGGGAGATATCACCATTTGAGGTACTTTCTCTAAAACATTCAATTATTCATTATATCAGACTTAAATTTACCATTCAATCTTAAAAATAAGATAATTTTATTCCTAAAATATTTAATTTTAAATTATAGAAATATGAAATTATTGTTATAAAATATGAATTATCATTTATTAAGTGTTATCAACATAAATATAAATTGTATAAATTAGTTTTCTTGAATTGAGTTTATTTTTTAAAATTGATAGGAACATGACATCTAGTACATGTTCACCAATTGTCAAACTTCGATATTTTGGTCAATTCTCTCTGATGGGTCTTATTCTAGTCGATCTTTTAGACTTACAAATATTACACTTATGAATACTCTGACTGAATTAACATCATATACCCATGCAACACTTGACATAAATCCCAACCACTTCTCTATCAATATATCCCACCTTTTCCTTGGAGAACATCATATGCTCATACAAGTTGACAATGATGATGCATTTAGAACTTTATTCTCACTTTTATCTGATGCCTATATTGATGTCTTTCTTGAAAAAATATCTATCTACTCCTACTCATACCACTAATCTGAATCCCACGCCCAGTCCTACTCATACATATAACACTTAGCTTGAGACCATTCCCTCTGCTACTGAACCCATTCTCACTTCTCAGCTCATGGAATGGGGACTGACAAGACCATACTGCAGGAGTTGGTACATCTCTTTCATACTTCACCCCACCTCCTCCACCCACAATCTACTATGGAGTAGGTTCTTTTTCTATTCCATGCACTCAAGTCCCACCACCAATTATTCACGAGAGTCGACCATCATCTTATGTTACATACTCATTGACTCTGTTTGATTACCCATTTTGTACCCCACCCGAGGCCCCACTTCCTAGTTTTTAGGGACCCCTCACCCCACCTCCACCTTTCCATTTCAACTTAGAACTCGTCAGCCTACCGCTACACAATTGTCCCCCATTGAGACATCTCCAGATGAGATATCCCTACTCAGGAGTCAAAGTTATAGGGAGGTGGGCGAGGGTGACCTGGGTGTGGAGGATGTTCTTAGTTTATTAAATGTTGTACGCTTTCGTATATATGCCTTTGGGAAGGCATTTATCTAACTTGTATATGTATTTGTCATATATGCCCACTACCCATGGCTCATATTTGTGATTCTTGATTGATGAGTATTTTAATTTATGGTATCATATGGATTTAGACTTTAAATGTATTATTTTCACTTCATGCAGTTCATGTTGTAACCTTAATTCTAATTGATATCTTGTATTTTCTTATTAATTTCTTCTTATCTAATCAAGTAAAAATAATGAATTTCTAGTTAATTGCAATAACTCTTCTATAATCTGTAGGTATGTTTGGAGCTATTCAAATTAACAAATTTATAATAATTGAACATATTGTATACTGAAAAATACAAGTGAACTCATTGTCAATATCCAAATATAATATACACAATTATTATACACTCCAATAATAAGCAAATAATAATTACAAATAAAAAAATGATAAAGAAATAATACGTCTTGCATGAGATATATTTCCTTCTTTATAGACAATACATCTTGCATGGATATGTGTTAATATGATGTGATAGTAATATGTCTCGTATCCATATGTATTACCCTACTTTGGGGCCAATACGTCTAAAGCCAGGGCGTATTATTCTAAGAGAGAGCAATGCGTCTCGGTCTTTGACCCATTGACCCCACCACAGAGCAATACATCATGAGTTGGGATGCATTGCTCTATGGTGGGGTCAATGCGTCAGAGATCGAGATGCATTGCTCTCTCTCAGAGCGATATCTCTCGGCTCTGGGCATATTGACCCCATAGCTGGACAATACGTCCCGGGTGGAGACATATTACTCTGAGAGAGTATAATGCGTCACCTGAGGGGACATATCACCATTGCAAAGAGCAATATGTCTCCAATGGAGACTAGGGTTGGATAGGAAATCAAACTTGACCATTGGACCAGGCCAAACTTGACCAAACTACTTGGTTAAGTCTGGTCTAGAAGAGTACTGTAATCAAGTTTGGTTTGAGAAGTGTTCAAACTATCTTTAATTGGTCTGGTCATAGTCTCGACAACTGGATAACTGTCCAGACCGAACTTTACCAACTCTATATATGTGTATGTCTGTGTGTCTATATGTATACTCAAGTAAATTTTTCTTGTCATGATTTATTTGATGTTAGACAATATTTCAAATTATCTTAACATTTTCTTTTATTATTGTTGATAATCAAATTTTATACTAATGATGTAGTATATATGTGTATATTCCTTGTAAAGAATTTAACATTTATCAATTGCATGTAATATACAAAACATTTCATCTAATGTTTTGAATATAATATTTAGCTCATTTATTTAAAAGTATTATTTTTATCGAAGAGAATCAATAACTTGTCATCGAAACGTAATGACATTGTTGGTGAACTTTATTTTATCTTCATTTAAGTGTGCAACTAGTAAATGCCATGTAGTAGCGGTTTTAGACCGAACTAATCAAACTTGATCATATTTTAACGGTCAAGTTAAGTTTGGTCTTAAACCCCTTTAGCAGTCAAGTTTGGTCTGGAAAATTTTCTGATCAATATAAGTTTGGTCTTAAACCCTTTTGCAGTCTGGTCTATAATTTTGGGGTCAGACCAGATTTGACCAGACCACGCCCACTCCTAATGGGGACGTATTGGTCTGATAAAATGTCATTTCAGGAATTAAGTTCTGGATCATGTCATTTTGGTAATTAAAATACTTAAACATGCCATTTATATTTTTTCCAAGGAATATATAGGTTTCTTCTTACAACAAATAACACCTAATCTTTATTTTGTCCCAGAAATCTGGTGGCCTCAGCCCCACCCATCCAGCTATGTCCGTGACTATAACATGAATTGCACTTCACTTCTAGCTGTCTTATAATATGCCCTTCTAGCGTTGTTTTATTTATTTGTGAGATAGTATATCGTAACTGTACAAAACAACCAAGTCGGCAGTATAGGACATGTCCTATAGAAATTCTATAGGACAACCAATCACAATGTAGTGTTGCCTTCTCACTCCTCTTAAAAATCCAACTCCCTAAAAAAATAAGGAGAGAGAAACGTAAAAGATGCTATACATGTCTTTTGATAAACGTGCATTGACGTCGAGAGAAGGCATGATGTTTTGTTACACTATTTTGGCGTTTGTGTACCAGGAGATAGCATTAAAATCGAAAAAATAATCATAGCTTGCAAGTAAACCATGATCTATTACAAAATAATTTTATCTAGCATATGTCCATATCTATGGCTACATATAAGTAATTTCCTGTAATTCTCAACATTAAACTTCCTACAGATTAGGTTACTGCTTAGCTAGTTGGCAATATTTACTTTTGGTACCAATTTTGTTGGGGCGCCCAGGGTTCATGCATTCAGTTGATGTCCAAAAGCTGACGCCAGTTGGAAGTGACACGGTTAACAATTGGTTCCTTTGTTATGGGATGCATGTCAAGCTTATTCAACACTATCATGCCAACCCAGAGGATAAAAAAAGAAATATACAGCTCGTTCTACAGTTATAATAATGCTAACAGCAAATCAGTTCCATATATATATTTGGATGGAAAATGGCAATCACAGCTGTCAATCACGTGCCTTCATGATTCCATATAATGCTCGAAGCTGAAGAAGATGAAGAATAGCACGAAGCTGCCAACTACGAAGAGTGATGTGCAACTGTTCAAGTGCAGTATGGAAAATGGCAATCCTGTGGTTTAATATAGAGACTTTGAAATGGTTTAGTATTGAAGGGGAAGCAGGAAAGTCAATGACGAGTAAAGAAAGACTGATAAAGCCGCAAAGTTCGGTTACCTTCTGGAGTTTGAGCTTTACCCCTACCCCCAAAATATTGGAATAAGCAATGTTAATTAAACCACCAAAATAAGAAAGAATCAAGAATGCTTAATACCATTCAACATATTCCAAATTTCCCGTATGACTTCAATACATACATCTGCAATGCAAGATGTATATCAAACCAAAACAATGAGGGAAAAAAAACCCAAATAGCACACTTTTCTAAAAAAATTTACCGAAATAGTACCCTTTCTAATTTATTTCCCAAACTAGCACACTTTCAGACAAAAACGCCACACTAGTTGGCGTTTTACTGTCTCGGGAATCAAAAGCGCCACTTTATTTGGCGTTTTTAGACTGGCAGAGACAGAAGCGCCATTTTATTTGGCGTTTTACGATTACCGGGGTGAAAAGCGCCACAAGTTTACAGGAAAGCGCCACATAGACTGGCGTTTTCAGGGAACTGCATGACGTCCACTACAGATGGGAGACACAACGATGTACTGCACGGCGGTTGCAGGAAGCTCGAGCCGGTGGGCATGTCCCTCGTCCCACACGTCTTTGTGTGCGCCTTCCAGTCGCTCTGAACCGCGTACTTTTTAGAACACTTATCACACTTCCACTTCTTCTCGCCGTGTTTGCTACTGAAGTGCTTCTTTATCCCGGTGAGGTCCCCCAACGCCCTTGACGGGTCGTTGTGGACGCAGGTCTTCTCCGGACAGACATACACCTTCTTCCTGGGCGGCGGCACGCCGTCCTTGACTCTCGGCCGCTGGCGTAGTTTCCATGGCAGGTTGTGTCCTCGGCAGTGTAGCTGGAGGTTCTGGTCCCGCTGGAAGCCTTTCCCGCATATCTCGCATACGAACCGGTTCGTTGCCATCAAGGTACCCGGCGACAAGGAAACCACCTCGGCGTCGGGATCTGTTGGACGTAGTCGATGGTTTGTGTAAACAAGAGATCCAGTAATATCATATGCTCAATAAACAAACATGAAAGCATAAGCAGTTTGAAAATATTTGTGCAGAATGAGGAATTTGGTAGTGTTCAGAAACGATAGTGAAGAACGACAATAATTAACTACTGGAATGAAGAGCATGTGGCAATTAATATTACTATATGCGTTTGCAAAAATTCCAATCAATCTGTGCAGACTGTTAACGATAATAATCAAAGTGAGGTCATCGTGAGTAGACTAGAGGAATGAATTTAGCGGACGTGCCTGGCGTTCCGGGAAGGTTCCTCTTCTTCTTTGGCGGTGCAGCTGGAGGCGGTGGAAGCTGCTGTTGTTGATGCTGCTGGGATGCCTGCGGCTGCTGCTGCTGCTGCAAGTGGTGATGGCTGTGGGCGTGATGCGGGTTAGGGTTTGCAGCTGAAGGATCGACATGATGCGGAATTTGCAAGGCACCGCTGCCTGCGCCGATGAGATTGGCTGAGATTTGTTTTTAGGAAAACGCCAGTCTATGTGGCGCTTTCTTGTAAACGCCAGGTTATGTGGCGTTTTTCACCCCGGCAATCGTAAAACGCCAAATAAAGTGGCGCTTTTGTCTCCGCAAGCCTGAAAACGCCAAATAAAGTAGCGCTTTTGATTCCCGAGACAGTAAAACGCCAACTAGTGTGGCGTTTTAGTCTGAAAGTGTGCTAGTTTGGGAAATAAGTTGGAAAGGGTGCCATTTCGATAAATTTTTTTAGAAAAATGTGCTATTTGGGTTTTTTTTCAACAATGAGACCAACAATATTCAGTGGACAAGGGAAGCAAAAACCAATTCGATAAATTTTTTTAGAAAAATGTGCTATTTGGGTTTTTTTTCAACAATGAGACCAACAATATTCAGTGGACAAGGGAAGCAAAAACCAAAGATGCGTTGGAATAGAGATAAAGCTAAGGTTTTGCTAGTCCTCGTCGATCCACGATACAGGAGCAATTCGCGAAGCTCAAGGAGACATATCCATCTTTATCTCTATGATCCATCTTCGATAATACTGACAACAAAATAGAATTGCCACGAGGCATTCGCAGCAGCTGCTCCAAGCTGCCAGAAGGAAGATTAGTCCGGTTTGGTTGACAAAGGAAGAAATTACATATTGTGCCTGGTGTAGCAGCTGAGCACAATCACAAAAGTGTAAGCTTCTACCTTCACAATTACAGCAACACTGGCAACAGTCGGTGATCCAGTCTTGTGGGCCACTGCAGATGGATGCAACTGTGGACGGCCTCTCTGGAGCGTCATCAGGAACTGGAGGGACAAGGTTGTTGCCTGATGCTTCCATTGCTGTGTATCTGGGACAAGAAGCTGGAGGGAAGGCATATACCGTCGCCATATTGAGCTGGACAAATTTATTCTATAGGACGTTTGGAGAAGGTCAACATGTAGCAGGTGCTTGCGGCAACGCGATTAGCATTTGCACCGCTTTGTTCCACAGACGCCACTACGTGTCCTATAGACTTTTCATTTTTAAACAGGACTAGCGGGATAACGCGTGCTAAGCACGTGTATGGAAGTTGATTCATAATAGAACCGACTGTATAAAAAAAGCAGTCATTGGTGTTTATGTTATACGTCCATGAACTACTAGAGAAAAATGTATATTGAGCATTATTTTTACATAACAAACATTTCATATACATAAAATGATACGTTAATATTTACATCTCTATGTAATGTTTTCTTCATGTCAGATCTTCAGAATTTTTCTACCTTCGTGTTGGATCTCTAAAATTTTCACTTATTAGTTGTTGTAATATTTAAAGTTTAATACACCAACCATATGGTTAGGTGACATTAACATTTGTAGATCACATAAAAGGAGATTTTTGCTTGTTTTTCATCATCAACAGTATCACTCGTCTCATGTTTTATGATACATCTATAATACAATCTTCAAATTATTCTTTTTGTAAGTAACAATCTCCAGAATAAATATCAATATACATGGGTTATAGTAACATGTTCATCGGGGAGTTGCCACAATGTTTAGCGCTTCCGACAAGACATATCATACAGTTCTTGCCATGAAATGCAATACAAGAAAATAATAACGATATTAAAAAACATAGAATAAATAATTATGTATTACTTCAAAAAAAGAGTATCACTTTACCTAGATTATTCCATAAGAGGATAATATTTTAGTGTAGACTATATTTCTAGTTGTTGTAGTAGTCGTCTTTTCCATAGATGTTGGTTTGATGAGAAGTTTAAGATCTTTTGATGATTTCATTCTAGAAAGAGCAACATATATGTGACCATGAAAGAATACAAGATGAGCTGATATATTCCATCTTTTTTAAAAAATTGACCATATTTATTGATTGTCATTGCAAAACAAAATAGAATTGAAAATTACACTCTCTTAAATGCCAAGGACAATTTTTCATGTTCATTTGGGCATCAATGGAATTCTAGGGATGAATACTCTTTGCCCTTTCTTATGTCCAATTACTCTATTTTAGCTTCCATAATATTTCGATTGAAACTTATGCAAATTAGTTGTATGCCATTACATAGACCTGTAAAAAGATCAATATTTCTAAGTAACATAATTAGACAGTTTCTTTTGAGGACCAGTTTATGAGGTCGAAGGTCAGAAGGAGTCAAGGAATTTAAATATTCCTCTTCTTGAAAATGATTAGTTTTATCAATTGTTGAATCAAAGCTGAAGTATTCTTTCTTGTCTCTCGGAAACATACCAATCAATAGATCATTTATTTCATCAACAAATGTAATGTTTGTAGTCAACATTGCATAATGTGTCAGGGAACATATTTTTTCTCTATCATTCAAAAGCGGAGGATAATTTTCTCGTACTAATTTATGCTTAGAAGAAGTTTCATCAATATATGGGATGACCATATCTCTAGGAACCTCAATTCGATCATCAATTGTTGTCTCTTTTGTGCAATTTCCAACTTGGAGCAAATACTCACTAAACAATGGATTTGAAATGGTTCTCATATTATATGTGAGTTGAAGCTTTATAATATGTTTCCATAGCTTTGATTTAACAAAACTTCCCAAAATTTTTATTTCTTTCCCTCCCTGTGGTACAACAGAAAGAATTTGTCTGAAATCACCACCAAATACAATAATTTTTCTACCAAAAAATAATGATGTACCCATCATATCTTACAATAAAAGATCTAGAGATTCAATTGCTTGTTTTTTTGCTATAGATTCCTCATCCCATAATATGAGCTTAGTTCTTCTCAGTAATCACCCAAACTACTCTACTTCGATATGTTGCATATTTTCTATTCTTCAGTGTTCAATGATATTTTAAATCTTGAATGTGCAATACAACCAAATGGTTATAAAGAAGCAACTACCCCAGACGATGGTTACAAAGACGGTTTGTGTGTCTCTAGCAACGGCCGAGCGGGGGGCATTGGATTCTGGTGGAAAGATGCAGAGGTGGAGATCATCAATTTCTCTAACAGGCATGTGACTAGTCTTGTAAAAGATGTTGGGACAGGGGCCATATTGCGTGCAATTGGAATATATGGATGGGCGGATCAGCAGAATAAAACAAAGACATGGGACTTGATGAGGAAACTAAAGAACGAGGCTGAAGAGCAAGTACTTTTTTTCGGTGATTTTAATGAGATTGTTTCTAATGATGAAAAGAAAGGGGGCCCTCTAAAAGAAGAAAAGTACATGCAAAATTTCCGAGATACCATTGATGATTGTGGTTTGGTGGACCTTGGCTTTGAAGGAAATATTTTTACATGGAAAAGGGGCTTATCTGAAAGGACTCTTGTTCAGGAATGGCTTGACAGGTACCTAGGTGAGCCTAGGTGGAGATACCTCTTCAACCATTGTAGGGTTATCCATCTGCCAATCTATGAGTCGGATCATGCGCCCATCATCATGATAGATGATAACGGAAACAACAAAGGAAGAAAGAGAAGAAGTCAGTTTGTTTTTGAACCCATGTGGGTTGGTGAGAAGGACTGTAAAGATACTATAAAGGAAGTATGGACATCTGCAACCAGTAACGACTTAAGGGTAAAGTTGAATGCATGCAAAGACCACCTCAAAATGTGGGTTACGACAAAATTTGGGCATAGGAAGAAGAAGATTTAGGCACTCAAAGATGATCTTAAGAAAATCCAATCTTCCCCCTGATCAAGAGATGCTCCAAAAGGCTGAAGATATCTCAAAAGAACTCCAATACTGGCTCCTGAAGGATGAGGAGTATTGGGCAGCACGTGCACGAGTAAAAGAGTTAAAGGAGGGATATCGTAAAACATCCTATTTCCATCAGAAAGCTACTAACAGGAGGCGCAAGAACTGGATTGAGGGTCTGGAGGATGAGCAGGGTGTGTTTAGAACAGATGAAGAGGATATTACAACTATTATTTCCAGATTTTTCGCCCAACTTTTCCATACCAATAATCCTTCGGGGTTTGAACAAGCAACGGTGGGAATCAGGAGGTTGATAGATGAGGCACAAAATGAAGATCTTGAAAAAGATATCACTGGTGAAGAAATTTGGGCAGCCCTTAAACAGATGCACCCAAACAAGGCTCCGGGACCAGACAGACTGAAGGCTATGTTCTACCAAAAATATTGGAACATTGTTGGCCAGGATGTGGCGAACAATATCAAGGGATGGTGGAAAGGAGAAAGAAGCATGGAGGACATAAATGACACATTGGTGGTAATGATTCCAAAAAATGAAAAACCAAAAATAGTAGGGGAATTCAGACCTATCAGTCTTTGCAACGTGCTGAACAAGATCGCTTCAAAGATGATGACAAACAAATTTAAACCTTTCATGGACACTATCATCTTAGAAAATCAGAGTGCCTTAATTTCGGGGAGACTGATTACAGATAATGCTCGCATTGCGTATGAACTTTTCCATACTATGAAAAGGGACAAAGGAAAAAAGAAAGGCAGCCTCGCTCTGAAACTGGACATGTCCAAAGCTTACGATCGAGTTGAATGGAGTTTTCTTAGCCATGTCATGGAGAGAATGGGTTTTGGGGTGAAATGGAGGGATAAAGTTCAGGACTGCATTACATCTGTCCAGCACATGTTTGCCATTAATGGAGATTGGATTAGGAGAACAAAACTATCACGAGGACTTCGCCAGGGTGACCCCCTCTCCCCTTATATCTTTATCTTATGTGTCGAAGCTTTTTCTACTATGTTAGGCATTACAGCACGTGACAACCTCATACATGGCATCACTCCGTGTAGGGGGCCGCCACGTATATCTCACCTTTTCTTTGCAGACGACATCATCCTCTTTGCTAGAGCAACCTCGTCAGAATGCTTGAAGATAGCTAAAATTATCGACCAGTACGAACAGGCATCCAGGAAACAGATTATTCCATCCAAGACTGAGGTAGTTTTTAGCAAAGGGACGATTGTCACAAAGAGGGAAGAGCTTAAGGGGCTGCTGAAAGTAAAGAAGGTTGACCGGCACACAAAATATCTAGGCCTACCAACGGCAATTGGGAGGTCAAAGAAACATATTTTCAACTTCATAAAGGAGAGAATATGGAAGAAACTGCAAGGATGGTCAGAGAAGTTGTTGTCTAAACCAGGGAGGGAGGTCCTTATCAAGGCAGTGGCACAAGAGATTCTGACTTACGTGATGAGTATCTTCCAGATTCCAGCCGACACTCTAGACGAGATCCAGAGCATAATAGCAAGGTTTTGGTGGGGGGCGAAAGGGAATGAGAGGAAGGTAGCATGGATGAGCTGGACAAATATGTGCAAGCCAAAAAGTGTCACACCCCAATTTCACTTTAGCCACAAACCACGAAATTAGGGCACGACAGGTGGGATTAACAAATACCCAACCCTTCGTCACTTTTTAAAACAATTCAAGGCATTTAAATGATAACCAAGTTTAACTGTAAACAGAAAACTGAGCAAACTGCAGGAACCTTTCTATTTAACTGATTAAAGATACAAGTAAGGTCTACAGCATAATACATTGATTAACATAAAGAAAGTATAACATTAATTTACATCTTCGTACACATTCTCTCTCTCACTCACACCTTGTCCCGAAGATCGAGGGGAATGAACTAAGAGACCTCTAACTAGTCTAACTACAAACCTTCTATCAACTAGGCGTTAGGATGAAACGATCCTTCCGACTCCTGATGCTGATGCTGACCTGAAAATGTTTTGAGTAGAGGTATGAGCCTACTCGCTCAGTGAATAACATTTCACTTAGCTATCACTAAACAACTCGTCAGGTTTATAACTGAAATAAATAAATATACAGTTTAAACAGGGCAGTTCTATTGACATGGCAGATATACAGGTAATAATCACATTTCTATGCATCAACAGGCATTTCAGATAAATAAACAGATTTATAAATTTTTTGTGATCCTAAATGATTACTTATTTATTTTATTACTTTGCCCTAAATATATGCAGTGTACTCTGCATATAAAGATCCGCAACAAGTTCATGCTACGGTCCCACCGTACAAGACTTAGCGGCACACCCGGGAAATGCTAAGTCTGATTGCTGTCCTGGTCTGCACAGGACTCTCAGGCACTCAAGGGCCTCACTGTACTCTCAGGCACTCAAGGGCCTCACCGCAGGTCCTAGGCACTCAGGGGCCTCTCTGCAGTATTCTAGTACTCTAGACTCCTCCTCTAACCTGAGCACACAGGCGGAGAGTCTCATAGGGTTACCTTCGTGACACAAGCACGAATGGTGTTAGATAACCGTGTTTTTTTTTCTTTTCCCAGTGCCATCGTGACACACACACGATTGTTGTTAGACACTGCCTCTCTTTCCTCGTTTGTCCGTGACACAGGCACGGATGATGTTGCAACACGAGTTTCACCCCTAAGTTGCAGATACCTCTTAGGGGTTCTACGGTGTTAGGGCACGTAGGTCTATTAATTAATTAACAGATAAACAATTAAACATGAATATCGCATTACAACTGTAAAACATAGAATTTCCTCTTTCTCATCATTCTGATCACGCATTTTAAGTTCCAATGAACTTATCACACTAAAATGTACATGTTACACTATTTAAAGGTCATATCAACTGATACTGAAGCAAATAAGCATTTAAAATGAGTTAAATAATGATTTCTAAATGAACTGCCACTCACCCACTTCGGTGTGTTCGTATACACCGAAAAACGTCCACAAACACGCCTAATTTTGCCCTTTACAGCAGCGTGCACGCCGTGCACCTGGGCTGCACGTCCTGCACCTTCAGTGCACTTCTGTTCTACTTTTCTGTACCTTTGCACGCCGTGCAAACTGATTTGCACGCCGTGCACCTGGGCTGAAACTCGTTCCGCTATCTGTAACTTTGCACGCCGTGCAATCTGACTTTGCACGCCGTGCAACCTGCGCAGAAACGGAAATTACAGAAATAGAAGAGGAGATTGGGGTCGATTCGGTGGACGATTCTTACCCGAATCACTCCTATAGCTTCGAAATGACCTAGCAAGCAGTTGGCAAGAAGAAAGAACGGAGGGGAAAGCACCGTTCGCTCCCTAGACCATCTCCATGGTCGTCTTCTTCGCGGCTGCAGGAGGAAGAAGAAGGTGAAGAAGAAGAAGATGATGCAGCTGGTTGATTTGGCTGGAGAAGATGAAGAAATCGAAGAAGAATGGAGAAGGAGGGCTTGGTTGCCTAGCTTCTCCTCTAGCTCGCTCTCTCCCTCTCCCCTTCTCTGTTTTTCCCAGGCGGCAACCGAAGGAAATGAACGATACGTTCGTTCCAAGGTCGGTTAACAGAACTAATAAAGGAAAACTGAAGGAAAGGATAAGGAAGGGCGCCCAGGGGGCCGGATGTAAATTGCCCAAAAACTTTCCGAAATTACACATAGGTCCCTGCACACTAAAAAGCTTATATCTTTTTACTCGTAGGTCGGTTTCGCATGATTTCTTCGGCAACGGATTAAGCACAAACTTGTCCTCAACCTCAGGACAAGAAAACAAGCTAATGATACATTAACACTAGCTCAAAGCTCAAAACACTATTAACAAAAGAAAGTACTCATCTCAACATAACTAGTTCAATTATGCACTAACCAAGGTACTTACTGGTAAAACGAAATGTGGGTCATAACAAAAAGACTGGGAGGAATTGGTTTTAGAAACTTTCACATCTTTAACCAAGCTCTTCTAGCAAAACAACTATGGAGATTAGTTGTGAACCCGAACTCCCTGGTCAACAAAGTGTTGAAGGCTAGATACTTTCCCAGAACATCAATTTGGGAAGCAAGAAGAGGCTACAATCCCAGCTACACCTAGAGAAGTCTATGGGGAGAGAAAGCACTACTCAAGGAAGGGATGGAATGGAGGATATGCAATGGAAATGACGTCAACATCTGGGAGGACACATGGCTGCCAAGAGAGGAAGATACCCTTGCACGGTTCAAGAATGTGGAGGAAATACCCTACATCAAGGTGAACGACCTTATGAGCTCAGATGGAAAGTGATGGAATAAAGCAAGACTGGATGAATGTTTCCCGACAGCTTACGTGGAGAGGATAAGTGTTATCCCACTCAGTATACGACACCAGTGCGACACATGGTCTTGGTGGCCCACCAAGAAAAGAGTTTTTACTGTCCGATCAACGTATTGGCTTGGAATTCTAGGGAGGGAGGAAGCTCGGAAATACACAACTCAACAAGAAGAAGGATTGTGGCACCACATTTAGAGAGCAGGTTGGGCACCCAAAGTTGCTCATTTTCTGTGGAGAGTTTGCACCGGAGGACTAGCAACAAAGGGCAGGTTGTTTGACCACCACTGTATTGAGGAGGGGTTGTGCCAACTCTACATGTCAGAGAAGGAGTCCATTCCTCATATGCTCTTCCACTGCCCGAACATGAAAAAATGCTGGGAACAAATGGACGAAGGAATACAAAGATGGGTGGATGATTATAAGGATGAGGACATCAACGTTACCATGGGGACGACGCTGGAAAGAGAGGATAAAGACATGATTGTTGCAGCCATGTGGGCTGTCTGGAGGGGGCGCAATATGCGTGTCTTCCAAGACGGTGAGGTGCACAACATTTTCCTTTTCCGAACAGCCTTAGCCATGATAAAGCAGGGGAGGGGAGAGAAAAATGGTTTGCAACGTAGCAACGCCCAGCCGGGCAGCAACGTCAAGTCAAGATGGACCAGGCCAGCGCAAGGGAGATTAAAGCTCAATGTGGACGCATCATGTGGTGATGATGGAACGACGGCGATAGGGATGCAGCTGAGAGATAGTGAAGGCAGACTGATAGGTGCTGCGAGAGAAAAGATTTGTAATGGCACATGGATAGCAACAACGGAAGCCATTGCTCTGAGGATAGAACTACAGTGGGTGAGCAGCCATGGCGCGGAACATATAGAGGTGGAGACAGACTCCCTTGAGGTCGTCCAGGCATGTGGAGAAACCACCAGAAGGAGAGACTATTTGGGAATCCTTGTTGAGGATATAGCTACCTTACAACAACTTTTTTCTTTCTGTAGTATTTCTTTTATTAGTCGGGTATGTAACAAAGTTGCCCACGAAACTGCCACTATGGCATGACGAGGGCAAGTATATAGTTTTTCTTTCATCCAGTTTGTTTCCTTCATGTATTGAAAACCTTGCCATGCATGACGTGGCTTAGTTAATAGATGACGGGGGATCCCAATCATAGGATCCTCCACCCTTCCTAAAAAAAAAGCAACTACCCCAGATGATGAAGTTACAAGTGCTATCTGGTTACACGATCTTTCTTTTGCAAGTAAATCACGATACAAAATTGTTTTCCTTCTTCCTTGTGGACTATCAATGGAAAACATTCCTTGTTTTCCGTTCTCTAATTTATCCATGATAGTCTTATAACTAGATTTTTGGCTATAATTTAATTGTGATATTGCCAACAATTCTTCATCAGATACAACAATCTTCAATTCCTCTTCTATTTCTTTATATAACTTTTCATGATCATCTTGAATTAGATGGTAATTTAAAGTATATTATACTTTTTCCCATAGACTCTAAGCACATATTGATGTTCTTCAAAGCATTTTTATGAGCATTGAAGCAATCTATTTTATCATCAATTTGAAAGTCCTCACTCATTTGATTTTTGAACTTGTCCCATAATTTATAGGACTAATTGATGTATAATACACTATTATAGTAGAAAATAATCTTCTCAAACTTGATGACATCTGAAATAACATTGCTTCTTCAGGACGTTCTTCAATACTTTTATCAGTTTCTAATAAACCAATCTTTACAACTGCTTTTTGAAATGTTTATTATTGTATTCTATTAATTAATTTTAGATGCTCAAAAGATTTAGCACCTTTACGTGATTCGGTAAACAATACAAGTAGTAGCATTCACCTTCAGTAGGTCTTCTAAATATTAACCATCCAATAGAACCTTTTTTCTTTCTTCTACTCTAAGATTTAGAATTTTTTCACGAAACACAATGCTCTGGAAATTCTCTATATAGGTACTTTTGAGCTTCCACATCGACACAATTTGTCATAAAATATTCTGTAAGCACTGTCTTTGAGAAATGTTCATTTCGTAAGATAGTTGACAAATCTTGACTTTCATGAAATTTGATAGTCTGCATATCATCAAAATAAAGTTGTAGAGATACAAATGGATGCATTTCATTTAGTGGGAATTGATAAATTCTCTATGCTACCTCTTATGGGGATACCCAACATCCAGATACAAATTGTTAAACTTCATCATAAATATTCTTAGTTTAATTGTCATCCAATTAAAATAATACATGATCATGTCCTTTATAAATGTACTTACATAAATATTTGACTTCTTTGACTAAAGAATATAACTCAACATTTATATAGAAATTGCATTTACCCAACAAATAATAATTGTAAGGAACAACCCAGTGATTGTCAATTTGGTGGGAACAAACCTTTTCCTCAAGACCAGTGTCTTTCGTTTATACAAAAAATAAGATTTTTTTGCTTGAGTTGTTACTGAGAAAAATCTTTTGGGATATGTTTCTTACATTTTGTACTTATATAAATATTTGACTTCTTTGACTGAAGAACATAACTCAACATTTATATAGAAATTGTATCTACCCAACAAATAATAATGGTAAGGAACAACCCAGTGATTGCCAATTTGGTGGGAACGAACCTTTTCCACAAGACCAATGTCTTTCGTTTATACAAAAAATAAGAATTTTTTTCTTGAGTTGTTACGGAGCAAAATCTTTTGGGCAATGTTTCTTATATTTTTCATCTTTCATACATGTATTGTTTGGATTCAATATTCCACATGGACTGTGCACCACATGTTTCAAAACCATATTGTGCAGATGTAAGTTACAATCTTTGTCTGGTATTTCAACAGATACATATTGATCATAATGTCAAGAGTAGTAATATTTTGCCTCTTTTCTAAAATGATAAGAAAGTGTGCATGTGGTAGTCCTCATTTTTTATATTCTATGACATAAACATGAACAACCACATGTCCAAGTATGCTTCTTTTTAATCTTTTATTTTTCCTTTGAAAATTCTTACAAGAAGATCTGGTTTACTTTTTGTTTCTCCAAAAGATAATAACTCAGTTTTTACTTCTATCCATGACGGATTACATGTAAAAGTTAGAAATATGTCTGGTTTTCCATATCTTTGGACTAATCCCATAACATAAAGATAACGTTGGTGCATGTCTCTAGGACCACCAATAAAAGAAGATGGAAGAATAACTCTTTTTCCAATTGTAGTTCCACTCTTTTTTCCATCATTATAGATATGAATAATTCCTTGATATAAGTAAGCTCATTTTTTATCTCTTCTAATAAAGTCCAAACGACTACTTTCAAGCTTGACATACATATCAACAATATATTGTTGTAGAAGACTACCCGAATGTAGCAAAATTTATCTGTCATCATCTCTAATTTACAGTTTGTAACAATAGTATTCACGAAATATTTTCTTTGCTTTTGTTTGTTACTTAAAACTAAAAGATAATATTTGAATAAATTAATAGTGCTATATTATATATAAATATATTAATGAACATATATGTATATTACCTCGTTCCTCTTGTAACAAAAATTCATCTATATCTTTGAACTGAGAATCATCAAATAATGAATCATTAGTCATTCACTGATCGGTCTATCTATCTCTTGGTGAAATTCCTTGATGCCAGCCAATGTCACCATGTGGAAAAAATAATGAATATTATAATGGATCATAACACCTATAGTAGTATTTGACATAGTGGCTAGTCCCAACATGAGTGTTAACATGAATTTCTCATTCAAAATTTATGTTGTTGTTGTCGCTATCCTCATTTCCAATCCAAATGCAGCAATGATCTTTCTATCATTTGGTCTTGGCACCAAGGTCCACACTTTGTTCTTGTCAAAATGATATAACTCTTCTTGCATGGGTAGGATCCATTCATCATCATTAAGAGATTCTTGCACATTCTTGGGCTCAAGTTGTGAGATGAAGTCATTGTCGGCTTATTCTTTGTTGTTTGTAGCTCAAGTCTTCACCCTTTCAAAAGGATTACCTATGATGAGCTCTTTTGGATGATTTTTTGCAAAGCGGGGAGTTGGACCCTTCTTTTATTCTTCTTTCTCGTCCTCATCAACTATCACCTCTTTTCCTTTGTCAAAAATGTTAGGATATTTCAAGTGAGGGATCAACTCATATACAACATCATAATACATAATATTCATGGAAATAGAGGGGTTAGTTTCAATAAATTTAACTTTGATAGATTCTTCAACTTTAGACAATTCAATGTTAAACACTCTATAAGCCTTGCTAGTAGTGCTACAGCCAAGAAAGAAAGCCACATAAGATTTCACATCAAACATGTCGAAAGAATTTTTGGTGTTCAAAACAAAACAAGGACAACCAAAAACATGAAAGAAATCAATAGTGGGCTTTCTACCATGCCATAACTCATAGGGTGGTTTCTATAAAGATGGATGAGTGAAAACTCAGTTTTGCACAAAACATGAAGTGTTAAAAGTTTCGGCCCAAAAATTCTTCGGAGTGTCATACCCTAGAAGCATGGTTCTAGCCATTTCCTTTAGCGACATCTTCTTTCTCTATAAAACGCCATTTTTTTGAGGTGTTCGAGGTGAAGAAAAGTGATGTGCATACCCAAATTCCTCACAAAAAATGTTCAAACAAATCATTTTTTAATTCTCCCCAATGGTCACTATGAATAGAGACGATCTGGAAAGAAGCTTCATTTTCATCCCGTTTATAAAAAGTCGAGAAAGTATCAAGAATATCACTTTTTCAAAGAATAAAGAAGGTCCAAGTAAATCGAGAAAAGTCATCAACAATCACAAGGAAATACTTGCTACCGTGAAGTGATTGAGTTCTAATTGGTCCAAATAGATCAATGTGAAGAAGCTCAAGAGTTATCTTGGTACTAAGGACTCTGGATTTAAAGTAGGATTTAGTTTTCTTTTCTTGGGTATAAGGTTGGCATTCGTCATCCTTCTCAAAATCGATTTTTTGAAGTCCTCTGACCAATTCCTTTTTGCTCAACTTCTAAAGTTGATGCATATTTACATGATCAAGCCTACGGTGCCACAAAGATATATCATTCAAATTGACAACATGACATCTACCAACAATAGGCTTAATAGAGTGAAGAACAATAACATAGAGATTACAATTTCTAGTTCCTTCATATATAACAGTGTAGGAGAGGGAATCTAGAAGCAAGCATTCTAGTGAGGTAAAAAGAAAAACATAGCCCTTATCACACAATTTACTAACACTAATTAAATTCTGATGTAGTCCATCCACAAGAACAACATTTTTTATGCATATCACATCACCTATGTCACCCTCACCTATCACTTTACCTTTTTTGTTATCACCAAATGTCATTGATCCTCCTTTTTTCTTTGTGGATTTATTGAAGTGGCTAATTTCACCTGTCATATGCTTTGAATAACCTCTATCGACAATCCATTTTCCTTTTTCCCTTTCTCTTGCTCTTTGGAGCTCCCCCTACACACCCCAAACCACTACTACCAACTTGTTTGGTAGAGTGATCTAGAACTTCATTGAGGGACTTTTTACCTTTAAGTAATTTCTGTAAGGAAGCTCTAAGTTTGTGATTATCATCTCTAAGAGTGATGATAGTAGAAGATAAGATAGCAAGATCATCTTGTGCATGAAGTAAGTCGGCCTCCAAATAGAGGGATTTAGTATGATAAGAATCTCTTTCAAGAGTAATGCTATCTACCTCATTACTAGGAAATAGAGGTCTAGAAGAAAGATCATTAATTTGAGAAAACAATCTAGCATTTTCAATTCTAAGTAAGATAACTTCATCAAGATAGATTCTATTTTCATCTTTAATAGCATCACAAGCATGTTTAAGATCATAATTTTTAGTTCTAAGTAAAACAATCTCATCGAGGCGGGCTTGATTTTCCTCCTTAAGAATATTGATGTTCTTAACGTATATACCATTTTCTACTTGAACTCATTGTATTGGAGCTCGGGATCAGGAAAATGACCTTGCAAAGAATCAATACTATCAAGATGCATTTCTTCATTTTGATCAAGGATATCAAGCTTAACATACCAGTCATCAATGATTTTCCCTAACATCTTCTTCTTAGATTTACATTAAGAATAAGAACAACGAGAATAATTAAGCATATCAATGAAGGTTTATTTAGATAACTCATGCAAGATTACCTCGCTTACCTTACTTACCTCACCAACATCTTCACTAGTAGAGGCCATGAGTACAAGGTGGCATTCTCCCTCATTAGACCTGGACTCAATAGAAGAATACTCTTCCCATGTGGCATGGGTTTCATCCTTGCTTCTTCTTTCCTTCTTGTCCTTCTTCTTGTACTTGTTATCCTTCGTGTACTCCTTCCTTTTATCAGAGCTGCTCTTATGGTAGGACTTCTTGGTCTACCGCAACAAGCTACATGAAAGCGGCAAATTGGTAAGAAACAAAGCAAGGTTAGTTGTTGCTCAAGCTACAACCAACATGAAGGTATTGATTTTGATGAAACTTATGCACCTGTCTCTAAACATATAGAGGTTCGTCATCACTTTATTCGAGAACACATTGCTAAGAAGGATATCTATATCACACATGTGGACATGAAGAATCAACTTGCAGACATTTTTACTAAATCTCTAACTAGAGAGAAATTTACATTTATTAGATTAGAACTGTTTATAACTACTCTTGATCATATTGAAATGTAGTCTAGCTAGATTTTATCTTACCAATATATTTCTTTCTTATAATTGGTGCTATAATTGCCATGTTTTCATGCCTTCTTTCATTTTTTTTGCCTATTTTTTAAATGCATGTTTTATCACAAAATAATATCTAACAATGAGTGGAATGTACCTCAATATTTTTAAAATACATGATATGCTAGAAAAATAATTTTATATAGCACTCTAGAGGCTTAGAATTAAATTTTCTATGTTTTGGATAGGCTAACCATTCAGACGAGTTTAATTTGGTACAAACTTGACCTATCCTTGACTGAGGATTGAACTTTAATGCAGTTTTGGTCGGGTTTCCTAAACACTAAACTCAACTAACACCACGAGTGGATGCAAATTTAAAAGGGCATAGACTGACTTTTCTCTCTCTCAACTACAAAAAGTCGATCGATAGCCAGCCTCAGGTGTTTGTCCTCCAACCCTAGGCTAACCCAACCTGTCCTGCACCATTCCTAACCTTCGATCAACCCTTCTTACCTCTCCTAACTGTGGCCTAGGTGGTTAGGCAACCTTCTGCTAGCATTTTTCTTCTCATTTAGTGGTCATTTCCTCTCAATCCGACCTAAATGCCTCCAACTGTAGAAAATGATCAAAACCAGTTGGAGCTCCATCCTCTTCCACTGCTCCTCTCCATGTCTCCTTTGATGGCATCTCTTTCATCTCAACTCAAGCCTTGAATAGGTACAAGGAACTCCTTCCTAGGAATTCCTTTCCTTTCTATGCTTTGTTTGAACCTCGTTTTGCAACAAGTGAGGTGATCAAAGCGGTTTCTAAGGTGTTCAAAGCACATCATATTAGTTCTTTGTGTGTAGAGCATTGCGTGCTTCACAAATGCCATGTTTATCATGAAGGCTATACATGAATTTTACACCAATCTCACATGGAACTACAACACCACTGTGCCACCACCTAATACTCAGGTCATCTTGACTATGTTGATAGCTGGTACCAAGATAACAATATCTGGTGATTTGTTGAATACCTATGTCATTGGTACTGACTTTATTGCTTCTTGGTTAGCTTCCTATCCTTCATACCATGACATGTTGGGCCCCGAGAGCTTCTACAAAGGTTTGAACATGTTCTTACCCTTCCTGATATCCATAAATTTTTGAAGAAACCATGTGTCCCATACTGGAAGAAGTCCACCCTACCCTCCTCTTCCCTTGATATCAAGATATGTCTAATCACTTTAGTACTCAATTGCAATATCCCTCCCAAGAGGAATCAAATGAAGATTGCAGAGAATACTACAATAATCATTTATTGTTTGTTGAATGATATTATAGTCAAGTGGGCTCGTTATATTCTTCATCATATGACTTGTTTCGACTCGGGGAAGAACAACATCGATACCCATCTCCCTTATCCTAACATGATCTATTGTGTGTGTGCTCATCATGCTAAAAAATTTCTCTTCCATGACATTGGATACAAACCAAGTTGAAAAGGGGTTTGAATTAGTGAGAAAACCATAAAGAAAACATTTCTTCCTACCTCCTCCACCACACCCGATGCCTCTACCTCCACCTAGACCCCTCCTCCACCACCACCCAAACCTGACTGCACCTAGTTTTTTGTATCAAATATAGCTCTCACGGGATATATGATACATCAACATGCATATAACCTCAGTTTCAGGGCCACATCCACCAGGACCTCGTTCAAATCATGTCACACATGAACCTATCTTGCAACTATCCTTACCCACCCTACTAGGCTTACCTAGGTGCTGACTATGCTTTAATGCATACAATTAGTTCTACCCTGACCCACCACCTACTACTTCCATTGTACCCCCTACTACCTCTGATGGTGGACCTGTCCCTGTCTCTGGTGCTCTTCTACTTTTGTCTCTTACCGTTAGTCATGCTGCCAATATGCTTGCTGGATATGATGGAGTTTGTACTCCCAGTTTCTAGCAAACAAATGAATTACATGCACGTCACATGTCTTGGGAAGCTTAGAATGCTAGATGGCCTAGTACTCATGCTTTTGGACCTCCTATTTATGAGGAGATGCCTGACCAATATGCTGAGGAAGATGTTGGAGATGGTGATGATGTTGACGATGCTTATGGTGATGCTAGTGATGATGGCTCTTATCGTGGTGATGATGGTGAGCATACGCCTATTGCCACTGATGCACCATCTGATGGAAGCAAGGTTTACCAGCCTGAGGATGAGGATGATGATTTTGTTGATGTAGATATCCTAGATATTTGTTTCTATAGTCTATTAGGGTGATCATACATATCTCTTTTTGTAGACTATCATGTACTAAACATTTGGGCACTGTATTTGAGGCATACTATTTTCTTATATCGTCATTTTCCCAAGCTAGTATTTTTCACATGAGAGGACATATCTAGTGTTGTAATCTTAATTTAATGTACCTTAAATATTTGTTTCGTTACATCCTATGAGTTATTATATGTGCTCCCATATTTTAATTTTTGACTCTAGATTGTTTGTTTCTTTCTATTTTGTCTTTGTTTAGTGCTTGCGTTAGTGGTTTCTTGTGTAATGTGCCTACATGTGTTTTATAGCTCTTCTATCCCCTGCCTTTTTGATATGACAAAGGGGAGAAATGAGCTCAGCCATATTGAATTTATTGCTTATGTAATCCGTCTCTAGTCAATAATGTGAAATATCATGTGACTTGCTAGAGGACCATGTAGTATATATATGTGCTATGGTTGTTTGTATAAACACTATCCATGTAGGCCAAAGTAAACATGAATTGAGGGTGAGAAATTAACATTATCCCCTTGCGATTCACAAGGTAAAGGTTTAATTTTCATATCCATTTTAATATATTGAGGAATGGTTTGTCATTGTCAGAAAGGGGGAGATGTTGACTTGAGAGTTATACATTGTCCATATTTTAATAATGACTTAACCATTCCATTCATATGTATCTAATATGTCTACTTGAATTTCAGGTATTAGGTACATGAAAATGATCATTTCCATCAAGCCTTAGCTTGATCTAGTTCAAGTCAAAAACTACAATAATGCACTTTCTTGGAAAACACCCTAAAACTCTTAGGACATTTTTTATAACCATTTGTATTGATGCTATGACTTGCAACTAAGATGAGAAAAATTCAGGAGCATTTATTTTGAACGTTTAATCACTCTAATGACACTTTTAAAAATACATCATAGAGTGTCTGTTCGGTCGGGTTTCTCCTATGATAAACTTGACTGACACCCTTGATGCATTTTGAGAATGTCCAAGTTTCATCGAGTTTCCAATACACAGAACTCGACTGACACCCTACACTGGAAAAACTAATTTTAAGCAATCGTTCGAGTTTCATCCAAGATAAACTTGACAAATTCTTCAAATTTTCTTTGTCATATAATGCAACCGGTCGAGTTACCTTTATTGAAACTCGATCGAATGCATTATACACAGTGAGTAGAAAAAGAGATTCTAACCGTTGGAGTGTTGCAAATCTCAAAATTATATCCGTTGCAACAGTCCAAACGGATAGAAAACATTCCTTAGTGCTTCTAGCCTCTAGTAGACACCCCCAACTATTAATAGGACCTCTTAAAGTTCATTCCAAGGTTTCTCCTTCATGTTATTCAAGCTCCTAGCTATAGTTGAGTTCATCCAATCCACTTGATCCCCCTTCTCTCTCTTGTTTTCAAATCAAAAAGTCCATATGAGTGAGATAGGATATTTGTGAGAGAGATACTCTATTGTAGAGTTGTAAATCTCTCAAAGATTCCCTTTCCCAACCCCTTTCTTTAAGATCAAGTTGGTGAAAGCTTCTCTAAGTGAAGAAGAAGGTGCAAGGCTTCAAGTGGAAGGAGAAGGTGCAAAAGCTTCTCCAAGGTTAAGGAGAAGGTCAAGGCTGAAGTTCCAGGAGTAGAGTGGGTAAATCCTTGAAGGTAAAAGACTCGGTTCAAGAAGGGGATGTCTTTGGTGAAGGTTTCAACTGCTTGTAAGAATGGGTAAGACCTTGTAGAGGTAGAATACTCTAGCTCAAAGGATAGGTAAGTCCTTGGTTGGTTTATTGGCACCTTTTGGCCCTTAAAAAGGAGGTTGGGTATCCTTGGCCCTTAAAGGAAGGTCATTTTGTATGTCTTATAATGGAATACAAGTATACATGGGGTGCAAAATCCTTAACCTTGACCACTACAGGCAGTGGACCGACTTTCTCCTAGTTTGGAGATTGAAACCACTCTACATAGCTTGTTCTTATGTTTTTTCAATCTCTCTCATCCTTGCTATGTATGCTTAGTTTCTCTACAAATTTAATATTTGCAATCCCATATCTTGAAGTAACTTGAAGGTCTAATGAAATTTTGTTGAAGTGTTTTAGCTCTATTCACCCCCTCTAGATCCCATTGATCAAACAAGTGGTATCAAAGCAACTTTATTCACCAACAAATCTCCACAAGACAAGAATATGGGCCACAACCTACTTAGGTCTCTCAACTTGGAAGGTGGTTTCTCCATGAGACCAATCTTCGACGCACAAACTTCCTATTTTGGAAGAGGTATATGTAGTTCTACCTTCAAGAGATGACCTATGACATGTGGAAAGTAGTCATCATTCCATACAAGGAGCCGACAAGAGAAGTAGCTACTCGGGATGAAGCTACACTCAAGAAGGCACAACTGAATGCAAAGACTATAAGCATCATCTATGCAGCCCTCACTCCCTATGAGTTCAACCTAATCTCCTCTTGGGACACAACCCATGAGATATGGAAAAATTTATGCATCACCTATGAAGGCACAAAACAAGTCAAGGAGTCCAAGATCTATGTTCTCAAGGGTCTCGTTGAAAACTTCAAGATGGGAAAGAAGGAGAAAGTGGTTGAGATGTACATAAGACTCAACACCATCATCAATGGACTTGCTTCTTTAGGCCACACCATGGATAGAGGGACCATCAACTCCAAGATTCTAAGGTCTCTCCCCATGAGATGGGAATACAAGGTGACTTCCATATCCAATGAGGGACAATGCAACCTTGAACCAAGAAACCAAGCATGCTTGTGATGCTATTAAATATGAAAATAGAATATATCTTGATGAAATTATCATGCTTAGAGATGAAAATACTATATTGATTACTCAAATTAATGATGTTTCTTATAGACCTTTATTGCCTAGTAATGAGGTAGCTAACATTACTCTTGAAAGAGATTCTTATCATACAAAATCCCTCTATTTGGAGGTTGACTTACTTCATGCACAAGATGATATTGCTAGCTTTTCTTCTTCTATCATTAATCCTAGTGATGATAATCACAAACTTACAGCTTCCTTATAGAAATTCCTTGAAGGTAAAAAGTCCATCAATGAAGTCTAGATCACTCTAAAAAACAAGTTGGTACTAATTGTTTGGGATATGGAGGGGGATCTCCAAAGAGAAATAGCAAGGGTAAAAGGAAATGGATATTAATAGTGGTTTCTCAAAGCATATGACAAGTGAAATCAGCCACTTCAATCAATTCACAAAGAAGAAAAGAGGAGCGATGGCATTTAGTGACAACAAAAAAGCTAAAGTGATATGTGAGGTTGATGTAGGTGATTCACTATACATAAAAAATGTTCTTCTTGTGGATGGCCTACATAACAATTTATTTGGCACTAGTCAATTATGCGATAGTGGCTATCTTGTTCTTTTTACCTCACTAGAATGCTTGCTTCTAGATTCCCTCTCCTACAATGTTATATATAAGGGAACTAGAAATGCAATCTCTATGTTATTGTTTTGACTTTATTAATCCTATTGTTGGTAGGTGTCTTTTTGTCAATTAGAATGATATATCTTTATTGCACCGTAGGCTTGGTCATATAAATATGCATCGATTGAATAAGTTGAGCAAAAAGGAATTGGTCAAAGGACTTCAAAAATTGGATTTTGAGATGGACGAGAAATGCCAACCATGTACCCAAGGAAAGCAGACTGAATTCTCCTTTGAATCCAAAGGAGTCCTTAGTACCAAGAGAGCTCTTGAACTTCTTCATCTCGATCTATTTGGACCAATGAGAACTCAATCACTTCATGGTAGCAAGCATTTCCTTATGATTGTCGATGATTTTTCTCACTTTACTTGGACCTTTTTTCTTGTTTTAAAAAGTGATACTCTCGATGTTTTCTTGATTTTTGAAAACAATTTGAAAACAAAGATTCTTGTTGGATCGTCTCTATTAACAATGACCATGGGGGAGAATTTGAAAATGTCTTATTTGAACTTTTTTGTGAGGAATCTGGGTATGCATATAACTTTTCTTCACCTCGAACACCTCAACAAAATGGGGTTGTAGAGAGAAAGAATAGGTCACTATAGGAAATGGCTAGGATCATGCTTCTAGAGTATGACATGCCAAAGAAGATTTGGGCTGAAGCTATTATCACTTCATGTTTTGTGCAAAACAAGGTTTTCACTCATCCATCTTTAAAGAAAACCCCCTTTGAGTTATGGCATGGTCAAATCCCTCTATTGATTTCTTTCATGTTTTCTATCATCCTAGTTTTGTTTTGAAATCCAAGGTTTCTCTCGACAAGTTTGATGTGAAATCTTACAAGGCTTTATTTATTGGCTACATCACTGCTAGAAAGTCGTATAGAGTGTTTAACATTGAATTATCCAAAATTGAATTATCTATCATTGTTAAATTTGTTGAAACTAACCCCTCTATTTCTAAATATATTTTCAATGGCGATGTTGTAGATGAGGTGATAACTCACTTAAAGATCTCAACATTGTTGATAAAGGAAAAGAGGTGATAGTTGATGTGGAAGAGAAAGAAGAAGAAAAGAAGGATCCAACTCCCCGCTTTGCAAAACATCATCCTAAAGAGCTCATCATAGGTAATCCTTTTTAAAGGGTGAAGACGTGACCTTCATAAAACATAGAACAAGATGACAAAAACTTCATTTCAAAATTTGAGCCCAAGAATGTGCAAAAAGCTCTTAACGATGATGAATGGATCCTAGCCATGCAAGAAGAGTTAGAACAATTTGACAAGAACAAAGTGTGGAAGTTAGTGCCAAGACCAAATGATAGAAAGATCACTGGCACCAAGTGGGCCTACAATAACAAGCTACATGAAAGTGACAAAGTGGTAAGAAACAAAGCAAGGTTAGTTGCTCAAGGATACAACCAATAGGATGGTATTTATTTTGATGAAACTTATGCACTTGTTGCAAGAATTGAATCTATTGGAATGGTACTTGCCTTTGCTAGATATAAGAATTTATTACTTTACCAAATGGATGTTAAGAGTGCATTTTTGAATGGTACAATAGAGGAGGAAGTCTATGTGGCTCAACCTCCCAGCTTTGAACATGAAAAATTTCCTAACCATGTTTATTTGTTGCAAAAAACTCTCTATGGAGTCAAACAAGCCCATAGAGCTTTGTATGAGAAACTAAAGAACTTTTTTTTGCTAGACAATGGCTATATCATGAGAAAAGTCAATTCTATTCTATTTCTAAAACACACTTCTAGCAAATTTGTGATCATTTAAATTTGTGTAGATGATATTATATCTAGAGGAACTGATCTTGATCTTTACAAGTTGTTTAGTTCTCTTATACATAGTGAGTTTTAGTTGAGCATGATGGGGGAGCTTACTTTATTCCTTGAATTCCAAATCAAGATAACCAAGGAAGGTAGCTTCATCAACCAAGGAAAATACCCAAGTGAACTCGTGAAGATCTTTGGGATGGATAACACCAAGTTGATGGACACCCCCATGTCAAACACCGCCAAGCTTGACAAAGTTGAAGAAGGTGAGAAAGTAGATGAGAAGCCTTATATATGTATGATTGGAAGTTTATTACATTCAACTGCCTCTAAACCTAACATAATGTTTATTGTTGGCTTGTATGCTCAAATTTAATCAAGTCCTAGAAAATCACGTCATAGCATTTAAGAGGATTTTGAAGTATCTAGCCAAAACTCAAAATTTTGGACTATGATATCCCAAGTCAAGGGACTTTACTCTTACTGCCTATAGTGATGTTGCTTATGCAAGGTGTTTGATTGATAGAAAATACACAAGTGGCACTTGCTTCTTCCTAGGAAATGCTTGGTTTCTTGGTTCTCTGGGAAACAAAGTACAATGTCTCTTTCAAATACCAAGGTTGAATGCATTGCTCCTGGGAGTTAATGTGCCCAAGTCATATGGATGAAGAAAATGATCCAAGACTTTAACATTCATTTTGATGCTTCTCCTATCTATTGTGACAATACTAGTGCAACTAATCTCTCTTATAATCCTATATTGCATAGTAGAGCTAAACAAGGTCCTTCATCACTTTCTTCGTGACCACAATGCCAAGATGGATATCTATATCACGCATGTGGATATGGAGAATCAACTTGTAGACATTTCTATAAAACCTCTAGCTAGAGAGAAATTTATATGTATTAGATCAAAACTTCTTATAACTACTCTTGATGATATTAACATGAAATCTAGCTAGATGTTATCATACTTATATGTTTCTTGCTTATAATTGGTCATGTTTTACTTGAAAGTGCTATAATTTCCAAGATCAACGCAGGACCCTCAACATATAACACATCCTCATCCAACTCAATCTCCACTGGATGTAATGTAAAATTAGTATCTGGATGACAAATCCTCAACATGGAAACATGGAAGACATCAAGCAACTTGTGCAACTCTAGTGGTAGATCCAACTTGTATACCACCTTCCCAACACATGCCACAACAAGATAAGGTCCCATCAACCTGGGAGCCAACTTGCCCTTCTTGCCAAACCTCATCACACCCTTTGAAGGAGAGACCTTTGGATACACCTTGTTTCCCACTTAGAATTCCAAAGACATGTTACGATTATTAGGATACGACTTCTATCTGTCTTGGGCTACCTTTAGCTGCTACTGTATCACTTTGATCTTCTCTTTAGTCTACTACACAAGCTCAGGACCTAAAAGTTGATACTCACCTATCTCATACCAACAAACCAATGACCGACAACATCTTCCATAAATGGCTTCATACAGTGCCATGTCTATACTCTGATAAATGTTGTTGTAGGCAAACTATATCAAACTCAGGTCCACATCCCAACTACCAAGAAACTACAAGACACAAGCGCTCAATAGATCTTCTAGGATTTGAATGGTTTTCTTTGACTGACCTCCTGTCTATGGATGAAAGGTTGTATTGAACCCCAACTGTGTCCCCAAAGTTGTAAGAAAATGTTCCCAAAAGTGACTTGTAAACTGAGGACCTCTATGATACACTATGGTAAAGGGGATACCATGCAAACAAACTATCTCACTGACATATATTTGTGCCAACTTCTCAGTTGTATATGTCATCTTGACTGGAAAGAAGTGAGCTGACTTGGTTAACCTGTCAACTATCACCCAAATGGAATCATGACCTTTGGCTATCCTAGGAAGACCAACCATAAAGTCCATAGTGATATGATCCCATTTCCACTGTGGTATCAGCAAAGGTTGTAATGTCCTTGTAGGCTTCTAATGCTCTACCTTGACTTGCTGACAAACTGGACATCTAGCAATGAACTGTGCCACATCACACTTTAGACTAGGCCAACAATACAACTCCTTTAGGTTATGGTAGATCTTGGTACATCTAGGATGCATCACATACATCGAGGAATGAAACTACTCAAGATCCATCTTCCTCAGACCATCATCATTTGGAACCACTATCCTGATGTGGAAACAAATTGTCCTATCATTTGTTTCATGGAAACCATCATACTTCTTATAGCCAAACTCTACCCTGATAATTTGTGTCATGATCTTTGATCTGTTGCATCAACGTACGATTAACTTGTAACTGTGCTAACATGCCTTCCAACAGAGAAACTGTTACAACCCCAAATTTTTGGGTTTCTTTTGGTTGGAAATGCAACTTCCCCAATAATTGTATGATTGTGTGATTTATGTGCCTTAAATGGATTCCTTTGATAAATAGCCTTGTATGTTTGATTTTGTGGGCCTAGTTGGCTATTGAGCCCAATAACAAGAAAAGAAAATAAAAAGGAAAAGGAATCAATTAGTAAAAGAATAACTAAGATAGTGAGAAAAGAAAGATGAGGAAGCATCTAGAAGGCTAAGAATTATCCTCAAGGTGGGATTTAATATCTTTAGGATTTCTTGGGTTCCAAGGAGTCCAAGTTGCAAAGATAATAGGAGAAGAAAGAGATAAAATCAAATAAAGCATTATTAAGAAGGAAAGTTGAGATAATGATGAAAATATAAGAAATATGTAGAAATATGGATAATGGAATCATTATGAAGGAGATTTCAAGTTCACATGGTTTCTAATGGTAGAAGGAATCAAAATTAAGAAAAATGAAAGATTAAGAGAGAGACAATATGCTTAAAGTAAGCTTTATTAAAAGATAAATTGCACATGAAGATAATGCCTTTTTCCTTTTGATTTTGAGTCCCAATTTGGTACACACGTGAATTAAGTCATTATGGACTTTCTCTTAAAATTTGGGATCAATTGGATATACGGTTTAAGAGATATTATTTTTGGAAGATTTCCTAAAGTAAAGAGGTTTGGTTTAAATGTCACACTTATATTTTCTGGAAATAACTTATACCCCGCCCCAGTTATAAGTGCATGCTTTTTGGACCATTGTATATTTGATCCAACGGTTCACAGTTGTCTTCTACCCTAAACTGATAAAGGAAAGAGAGCACAATTTTGAGGGTAATTCCTACCTGATTTTCTCACGAGCCAATCCATGTACAAAGAAGGAAACCCCTTCAGAAGATTCGCAAGGCAAAAAATGAGTTCTATCATCCTAATTTTTGGGGGCTTTAGAAGTGAATTAGGGAAACCCCTAATTTGAGTTCTTCTTGCTGACCGTTCACCATGGCCATGGCCTATATAAGGGGATGATCCCCCTTCTGCGAGGTTGGGTACCCCTTTGTGAATACTCGTCACAGTTTAAGAAACTCGACCCTACCTCCAATTCCTCTTCTCGTTTCCCCTTTCATCAACTATTTTCTTTGGAACAGTCGATGATCGCCCTTCTAGTCATTCCAGCAACTCCGGCCAACTCGAGCGTAGCTAAGACCACCATTGAGATCGTAGGGGCACGACGGAGGTCGTGGTGGCCTTGTCGAGTACCGAGAGAGGTTGGATCTCGAAGTCAAGCCTCTAGTTGACCGAGCTAGGGACGTGGATCGCAGACAGAGCACTGAGTGGAGGATGAAGAAGATAATGGAGGAAATGACCTCCTTGCCCCCAGGCGTACATGGACCTAAAGTGTGGGTGCAGGGGCGAAAGCGTATATGGACCCGGTCTAGCATGTTGATCCCGAGGAGCAAGATTCCAGGTGGTAGCCTTCCATTGGCCCAAGGTAACTTATTTTGCGAAATTCATAACTAATTACTGGTAGTTCAGATTAAGATGAATGATATATGAATCTTACTTTGAAAAACATGAGGAATTTAGTAAAAATATAATCAGACTCTGTTTCTGCTTGTAATTTGAAAAGTACATAAAGTTGATAACTTTAATGCTTTAAATAGATCAAAGACCTACATCTTGATTATGGATGTATTTAATAGACTTTGTTGATGCTAGTAATCAAAGTCTGAATTAATTTCATGAATATGATAAAAGAGATCTAATTAGAGATAATTGTTCATAACTGGTGTAATTGGGGTTTACTAATCTAGAAGATGTGAAAAATGGTAATTAGGGTTCATTTGTGAATTTGACTATAATCATTGACGAAATCAGATTTGTCAATTCAAAAGAGCCTGAACATAATAATTGGCCTTAATGATCTTGATATGACCTAAAAGGATAAGGTTGGTAGTTTAGTGTAAAAGAGATATATTTGATTTAATTGGAATTCAATCATACATATGATGTTGAAATTAGGGTTTGTGGGTCAAAACTGCATTAAAAGTGATAATCGGATGGTGGAAGCTAAAACCCTAATAAAACCCTAAAAGGTGGCCTAGAAACCCTAAAGTGGGACCCAAGTCAATCTTGAGGATATTTAATGACACATGGGTGTTATGCATTAATTTTAGGATCACTGATTGATTGCTTGGTTGATTATTCTTGGTTATTCTTGCTTGGAGATCAAGTTACTCTGGATCAGGTATGTGGTTATTTATGAATAATTGATTTAGTTTCTTGGCATTTCCCGAATGTTTCATCGATTGGATGCAACCTAAACTGTTGGATGTTTAATTTTGCAATCTTATAAAGTCCCTATGATTATCACAATTAAGTATATATGTGTATTCTCAAACCTACATGCCACCCTAATGTATGTTGCATGACCAAGCCCCAAAGGGAAGGTCTAATCGGTCATGCCTCAGAGGGAAGACTATTGGGCACTATGAGAGGTGACCCCAGGCACCAAGCTCTGGATGGATAAGGTGGCGTTACGTCTCTTCCAAGGACAAAACCCTAAGAGAGGGTAATCCAGGGTTCATGGCAAAAGCGGTTGAGAAGTCACATTGAAAGCGTAATTTAGATTATTAATCAATTATTTGTGATAATTGGGTTGTTAAAAACTATTTGTGAAATTGTGATTGTTCCCCACACACCATTATAGAAATATACTGACCGAAGTTTTGTTTGTCAGTGTTTTAGGTACATTTATGAAAAAGGAGAGACAATAAAGTGAAATCTGTGAAGATGAATTTAAGTAATCCAAAGGAGGATTAGATAGTTAGATTTCTACTGTGGATAGAAGTCTTAGATCCTATTTTCAAAAAGGTATGCTAAAAGTTTTATTTAATACCAGCTTTCCATTTTAGTATTAGTATAATTTGATAATTATTTTTTTATTAAATTGTTAAAATTGATCTTGAATTTTGGGATAATGCCTCTGACCTCTTGGTCTCACTTGATTGGGGGTTACTGAGAAGTGGGGTTGTTACATTTGGTATCAGAACCAATGGTTTCTCATTTAAATCCTTAATAATTATTAAAATTTTACAAACTATGTAGAACCCGAGGGAGTTATTAGAGGATTTTCTGATGATGAGGGTGTCTAGAAAAGAATCACGGTTCAGGGGCTGGCAATATTTTTCTCTGCTCTGCTAGTTGGTCATGAGGACTCCTGGATGCAGTGTGACTGCCTAGCCAATGTCTGAGATTTTGACTCGAAATAAGATACCTTTAGGACTCTCTCATCTATTTGGACCCTTCTCAACCCTAATTCAATTAAGGATTCTAAGTTTTAGGTTTTTCTCTCTCTTCCCCACCCTCTTGAGGTCAGGGTAAGTATGATACGGATTAAAGAATCCTCCACCAAATCAATGAAAAGCATGTAAATAAGATGTCATGGACATAAGTTTAATAGTTTAAGCATAAACTAAAGATTAGTTACATGCTTAGGGTGTATGGCGTGAGTTTTCGTGCCCTTAGGTGAGCTCTGATATTAGACCTTATTATAGGAGGACGAGGAGAGAGTTTGGATTGGAGGCAGAGGTCTCCAAGAAGAGGTAGAGACCTGGCGCATCCTCTGAGGAGGATGCTAACCCTAAACCCTAAGTGGTTGTTAGAGAGAGATGACATGAGGAGTTGGATATCATAGTTAACCATGCATGTATGCACGCGGGTTTGACATTCATGCTTTGTGTAAAAGTTTTGAGTACCTATGAGGAATGCGAACCATGGGTGGTTGTTGACCCTAGTGCCTTTTGGTGACCCAACCTTGGGTGGGTCATACCTATTAGGGTGAGGGATAGATCCCTCATTGAGAAGGCTAGAGGAGACCATATGGGAACCCTTACAGGCATATAGGAGCATAGATGAGGTATGCACCTACATAGAAGAGAATAGAATCAAGACTAGCAACAAGTTTGAGACCTAGGCCAGGAGAGTTATGCCTCATAGTTCATGAGACGAGCATGCAGAACTTGGATAATCTTGATCGAACATAGGTTTGGATCATAAGTTTCACCCATGTAGGTGTATGCAAGTATCCTTAAGATCTTGGTCCACCTTCTCAGAGAGAGAACCTCCAGTGGTAAGGTGGTTGTAGGGTTAGCTCTAGAGAGAGAGGGCAAGACCCAAGAAAGAAGGATGAAAGACTTTGAGACATGAGGGACCATGAGAAGTTGGGTATGTTATGACCTAGAATGGACAACCTAAGTGGATGGTTGTTGTTGCCTCATACATGATCCATGGAGGCTTATTATACCTTGGATGCCAGTAGAGGAACCAAATCCTAGACGGAGAAAGCAGCTTCTTGAACCATTGTACAGAAGCTGTGGGTGCCTACTTTACCTTATAGGTCTAGAAGGAAGAGTTCCTTAGACCCTGAAGAAGTATGGTAACACGTTATGAGGCCTCACATTGAGTTACTTGTCCCTTTATAGAACTCTACGGTGTTGTTCACATGGAAGAATGGTGGGAATGTATGCCCTACCTTGTGCCTGTTTGGTTCGTGGTTGGACAACTGATGCATAAGGAGTGAACCTAGGGTTCCTAGACCTAAGAAGGGAAGTGGTAGTACCTAGTGCACCTGATGCTCACGAAGATGGTGGAGTCCCTACAGATCATAGCATAGCACCCCTCAGGAGTAGAGGAAAAGGGAACCCTTTGGCTAGGGGATATGTTTGACGAACCCCTCACACATAGGTTGGTGACATATGCATGTATGCAGTTGGTCCAATGTCGAGGAATAGGAGCAAGTATGACATCCTAAGGAACCCAGAGTGGCTGAGTGGGTTGTCCTCTTACTAGCTACATACCTAAGTAGCAGGACAGGCCTAAGCATGTACATGATGATGTAAACCCTGGATGTAGGATTTCTTGTAACCTTTGTTTCTATCCAGAGATAGTTTTCTCTCCATCCTAGGGAGGGATCCTTCTGTCAGGTGCAACTTTTGTGTAGGTTTGAGGTAACCTAAAGATGTCTCTCATAGGAGCTTGATGAGCTAAGTGGAGAGCACATGGTATGAGCATGAATCTATAGACCCTTGTGTGACCATCTCTAAGGGGCATGAAGATATGATGCATTAGAGGTAACCTTATGGGGCCTGACCAAGTTAGGTAGGTCGCCATGATCCCTATGAAAGGATGTAAGTTTGACTATGAGTGGCCAGAGAGATGATGGAGTTTTGGGTAAAGATTCAAGAATGAGATGTGCTATGATGGAATCCTAAGTCAATACTAAGGTCATGAAGGGATAAGACCGATAGATGTAGGAGTTGTTTGTTCCCTAGATGCACGAGACCATAGGGTCGAGAGGTAATAGCTACATTTGCCCAAGGACCATGGGTTAGAAGGTTGGCCACCTTCACGAGTTCATGGGGCCTAAGGGGTAAGAGTGAGAGGCACTCCTTAGATGCATAAGGGTCAGATCACCCCAAAAGTGTTGGCACCCTAGAGACCTTGAGGTAATGACTAAGGATTATACATAAAAGAGATATGTTAAGATTCAAAGGGTGATGGGAAAAGTCTTCCCATGGGTGTAGACCCATAATAGAGTTGTTTATGATGTGGAGACATGTGATGTACGTTTCAACTTAGTTTGGAAAGTGTTCTAGAAATGTGTGATGCACCATCTCTACTCTTGGAACGGGACGAACTTTGTATTTGGACTGCAACCAAATGCTTATTTCCTATCATTATGGGGGTGAGAGATAGGGCAATATGCATGTCATACACTAAGGATAAAGAAGATGTGAGTTGAAACATTGTTATGATGTTTGAGGATTGAGGAAGTATCATACCTTTTGATAGATGGTTTGCAAACACGAAGAGAACTAAGGTAGTCATCATATGAGGACGTTCCTATCAAGAGAAGTATGTAATTTATGAGTTATGTGAGTTTGATTTTTTGATTTTGATAACCAATATGACGAGCTCAAAGTTTTCTTGACTCAGATAGACCTAAATCTGAGATGTGGATGATGAGTGGAGTATATGAAGGTTATGTCATCACTGATAAGGAAGCTTATGTGGTAACCGATACCTTTCGTCTAGTTATAGCTCAGGTATATAGCTATCTTGTTTAAGAGAGGTTGTTAGGCAAAGCCTAAGTTTGTTAGAATATGAGACCATGTATGGATAACACCCAGATACAATCAGACCTGTTAGTCAAGGTGGTTGCTCAGTTATCTAGCCTAGAGCTTGATGAGATAGAAGGATGGTTGTAAGAACCTCAGATACACCTCTCAGAATAGGAAGGTGATGGAACCCACGACTAGAGTGTTTTAGGGTTTTTGAGGAGTCGACCTTGAGGAATCATGACATGCAGAAGATCATGATTATAAGTCTGGCATATATCATGGTACTACTAAGATAATAAAAGTGTGCTTTGAGTACCTGAGATGAAGAAGCATATAAAGTGCATGTAGATTGTCACCATGCATTCCAGGAGGTGACGCCAATAACCCATTGAGATGCTATAGATAGTGAAGAGTCCCCAAGAGGGAATAAGAGTAGCTCACCATAGACGTTGAGGTGAGTCTCCCTTGGACCAAGGGAGGCCAAGAAGCAATATGAGTTATGATAGATTGCCGTATCAAGATGACCTAGTCCCTTGCCTAAGAGAGAGAGCATTGTTAGTGTGATAGGTTCTGGTTGAACTATATATGAGAGAGATAGTTCATCTACAATGTGATCTGAGTTCAATATCTTGAGTATGACCTTAAGTTCACTTCCATGTGGTTGAAGTAGGTACATGGAGAACTCGATGCTAGATTGAAGTTGAGCACAACATATCACCCCTGACTGGTGGATATTCGAGAGAGTATGATCCAGACTTTAGGGGGTCTGATGAGAGCATGTGTGCTCATTTAGGGTGATTTGTGGGAGTAGTTCTTGCCCCTAGAAGAGTTTGCTTGTTATGATAGCCACCATAGCCAGTTTCGGGATGTAAGAAGCTCTGTAAGAGAGGTCATCTCAGTCACCACTTCATTAGGATGATGTCTATGAAAGGACCTTATGAAGGTCAGAGGTACCACAGTATGTGCAGATGAAGTCCCTTTGATCGTGCAATGGATGAGAAAGCCCAGGGGCAACATGAAGTCGTGAGCCGATGCGAGGCAGACTAACATGCAGTGGGAGAATATGTGTTATGAAAACCCGACCCCTCTGAGCTATAGATGAAACAGATGAGTCCCCGATACATGGGTCCATTTGGGATGGATTGGTGGAGATGCTTATGTTCGGCCTTACCCCTCAGGATAACATGATGTATGATGTGTTCCATGAGTCCGATCTAGAGCACTATGTGATGTACCCAAACCATGTGCGGAGTCATGAACCTATTGAACTTCTAGGAAGGCTGAAATATCTTGAGTCACCTATGAGGGTACAAGATACCAAGGTGAGAGAGAACTCGGATGTAAGAATATAATATGATAAAGGTTCTTTGGAAGCACCATGGAGAAGATGAGGCCACATGAGAGCCAAGGATGGACATGGAAAAGTTTTATCCTGAATTGTTTGTATGTTTGGTGGAATTTTGAGGGAAAAATTCCTATAAGAGGGGACGGATGTTACAACCCCAAATTTTTGGGTTTCTTTTGGTTGGAAATGCAACTTCCCCAATAATTGTATGATTGTGTGATTTATGTGCCTTAAACAGATTCCTTTTATAAATAGCCTTGTATGTTTGATTTTGTGGGCCTTGTTGGCTACTGAGCCCAATAACAAGAAAAGGAAATCGAAAGGAAAAGGAATCAATTAGTAAAAGAATAACTAAGATCATGAGAAATGAAAGATGAGGAAGCATCTAGAAGGCTAAGAATTATCCTTCAAGGTGGGATTTCATGTCTTTAGGATTTCTTGGGTTCCAAGGAGTCCAAGTTGCAAAGATAATAGGAGAAGAAAGAGATAAAATCAAATAAAGCATTACTAAGAAGGAAAGTTGAGATAATGATAAACATATAAGAAATATGTAGAAATATGGATAATGGAATCATTATGAAGGAGATTCCGACTCCACATGGTTTCTAATGGTAGAAGGAATCAAAATAAAGAAAAATGAAAGATTAAGAGAGAGAAAATATGCTTAAAATAAGATTTATTAAAAGATAACTTGCACATGAAGATAATTCCTTTTTACTTTTGAGTTTGAGTCCCAATTTTGGTACACACGTGTATTAAGTCATTATGGACTTTACCTTAAAATTTGGGATCAATTGGATATACAGTTTAAGAGATATGATTTTTGGAAGATTTCCTAAAGTAAAGAGGTTTGGTTTAAATGTCACACTTTTATATTTTCTACAAATAACTTATACCCCGACCCAATTATAAGTGTGTGCTTTTTGGACCATTGGATATTTGATCAAACGGTTCACAATTGTCTTCTACCCTGAATTGAGAAAGGAAACAGAGCACAGTTTTGAGGGTAATTCCTACTCGATTTTCTCACGAGCCAATCCATTTACAAAGAAGGAAACCCCTTCAGAAGATTCGCAAGGCAAAAACGAGTTGAATCATCCTAATTTTTGGGGGCTTTGGAAGTGCATTAGGGAAACCCCTAATTACAGTTCTTCTCACTGATCGTTCACCATGGCCATGCCTATATAAGGGGATGATCCCCCTTCTGTGAGGCTGGGTACCCCTTCGTGAATACTCGTCACAGTTTAAGCAACTCGACCCTACCTCCAATTCCTCTTCTCGTTTCCTCTTTCATCAACTATTTTCTTTGGATCAGTCGACGGTCACCCTCCTAGTCATTCCAGTGACTATGGCCAACTCGGGCATACCTAAGACCACCATTGTGTTCATAGGGGCACGACAGAGGTTGTGGTGGCCTTGTCGAGTGGCGAGAGAGGTTGGATCTTGAAGTCAACGCTCCTATTGACCGAGCCAGGGACCTGGATCGTGGACAGAGCAGTGAGCGGAGGACGAAGAAGTAAAGGAGCAAATGACCTCCTTTCCCCCAGGAGTGCGTGGCCCTAAAGTGTGGGCACAGGAGCAAAAGCATATATGGACCCGGTCCAGCATGTTGCTCACGAGGAGCAAGCCGCCAGATGGCAGCCTTCCATTGGCCCAAGGTAACTTATTTTGTGAAATTCATAACTAATTACTTGTATCTCAGATTAAGATGAATGATATATGAATCTTGCTCAAAAAAACATGAGGAATTCAGTAAAAATATATTCATACTCTATTTCTTCTTCTAATTTGAAAAGTACATAAAGTTGATAACTTTAATGCTTTAAATAGATCAAAGCCCTAGATCTTGATTATGGATGTATTTAATAGACTTAGTTGATGCTAGCGATCAAAATCTGACTTAATTTCATGAATATGATGAAAGAGATCTAATTAGAGATAATTGTTCATAACTGGTGTAATTAGGGTTTACTAACCTAGAAGATGTGAAAAATGGTAATTAGGGTTCATTTGTGAATTTGACTACAATCATTGATGAAATCAGAGTTGTCAATTCAAAAGAGCATGAACATAATAATTGGCCATAATGATCTTGATATGACCTAAAAGGATAAGGTTGGTAGTTTAGTGTAAAAGAGATGTATTTGACTTAATTGGAATTCAATCATACATATGATGTTGAAATTAGGGTTTGTGGGTCAAAACTGCATTAAAAGTGATAATTGGATGGTGAAAACTAAAACCCTAATAAAACCCTAAAAGGTGGCCTAGAAACCATAAAGTGGGACCCGAGTCAATCTTGAGGATGTTTAATGACACATGGGTGTTATGCATTAATTTCAAGATCACTGATTGATTGCTTGATTAATTATTCTTGGTTATTCTTGCTTGAACATCAAGTTACTCTGGATCAGATATGTGGTTATTTATGAATAATCAATTTAATTTCACGACATTTCCTGAACATTTCATTGATTGGATGAAACCTAAACTATTGGATGTTTAATTCTGCAATCCTATAAAGTCCTTATTATTATCATAATTAAGTATATATGTGTATTCTTGAACCTACATGCCACCCTGATGTATGTTGCATGACCAAGCCCCAGAGGGAAGGTCTAATCGGTCAAGCCCCAGAGGGAAGACCATTGGGCACCATGAGAGGTGACCCCAGGCACCAAAATCAGGATGGAGAAGGTGACCTTATGTCCCTTGCAAGGACAAAACCCTAAGAAAGGGTAATCCAAGGTTAAGGGAAAAAGCGGGTGAGAAGTCACATTGAAAGAATAATTTGGATTGTTAATTAATTATTTGTGATAATTAGGTTGTTAGAAACTATTTGTGAAAATGTGATTGTTCCCCACATACCAGTATAGAAATATAATGACCGACATTTTGTTTTTCGGTGTTTTAGGTACATTTCTGAAAAATGATAGACAGTAAAGTGAAATATGTGAAGATGAATTTAAGTAATCCAAAGGAGGATTAGATATTTAGATTTCTACTGTGGATAGAAGTCTTACATCCTATTTTGAAAAGGTATTCCAAAATAATTATTTAATACCAGCTTTCCAGTTTAGTATTAGTAGAATTTGATAATTATTTTTGATTAAATTGTTAAACCATTGATCCTAAATTTTGGGATAATGCCTCTGACCTCTTGGTCTCCCTTGATTGGGGGTTACTGGGAAGTGGGGTCGTAATAGAAACCTCCAAGTGTACATTCATCTGGCAAAGTGACACCAACATGTATCACTTGTGTCACAACAAAGAATGTAACTGTGTCTTTTCAGTAGATGAGGATGAAGAAGACTTCTTGCTCAATGCATCAACCACCACATTTGTCTTCCCTAGATGGTAGTCTATCATGGAATCATAACCCTTCATCAATTCCATCCATCTCCTCTATTGCATGTTTAACTCCTACTTCAAGAAGATATACTGAAGGTTCTTGTGGTCTGTGAAGATCTGACACTTATCTCCGTATAGATAGTGCCTCTTGATCTTCAAGGCATGGACCATAGCTGCAAGCTCCAAATCATGCATTGAGTAGTTCTCCTCTAGTTTCTTAAGTTGTCATGAAGCAAAAGAAATCATGTTCTTGTCCTGCATCAACATGCATCCCAAGCGATTCTACAACACATCACAAAAAATGATGTACCCTTTCCCTTACTCTACAGATCTAACACGGGTGCACTGATCAACTTCTCCTTTAGAAACTAGAAATAACACTTGCACTTGTCATCCCAAACAAAAGGAACACCTTTCCTTATCAACTTTGTTAGGGGTAACTCCCTGACACTAAAGTTATTGATGAACCTCTTGTAGTAGCCTACTAAGTCTAGGAAACTTTGAACCTTTGTCGGAATCTTAGGTTGTTCCCATTCTAAAACTCACTTCACCTTCTTTGGGTCCACACAATACCTTTAGGAGATATGATGTGGCCTGGAAAAGATACCTCTATCAACCAGAACTCACACTTTCTAAACTTAGCATGCAACCTATGCTGCCTCAACAACAACAACGCCTCACAAAGGTGCTACTCATGCTGTTGTCAGTCTCTGGAGTATATCAATATATCATCGATGAACACAACCACAAACTAATATAGATACACTCTAACCACCATGTTCATCAGATCTATGATAGTTGTCGGTGTGGTAGTTAACCCAAACGACATAACCATGAACTTGTAGTTACCATACCTAGTCCTGAAAGCTGACTTGGATGTGTCATCCATCTTGATCCTTAGTTGGTGATATCCTGACCAAAAATCCATCTTTGAGAATGATAGAACCTCTAATCCGATCAAATAGATCTTTTATCCTTGGTAGCGGGTACTTGTTCTTGATCGTGACCTTGTTCAACTATCGGTAGTCTATGCACGACCTCATAGATCTATCCATCTTCTTCACAAACAACACGAGAGCACCCCAATGGGAAGTGCTCAATCTGATAAAATCCTTCTCCAACAACTCTTGTAACTGCTTCTTCAACACTGTCATCTCTACTAATGGCATCCTGTAGGGTGACTGCACTATGGGTTGTGTTCCAAGAATAAGATTGATCTCAAAATCAATCTCTCTAGGAGGGGGAACACCAGGAAACTCCTCAGGAAAGACATCTACAAGCTCACACACTACATGTGCCTCTTGGATACTAGGACTCCTCACATTGGTATCCAGAACATGTGCTAAGAAAGCCTCACACCCCTATCTCATTAACCTATTCACTGTCATAGCTGACACCAACACGTACAAAGAATCTTCTATCTCCTTGGAAGACCCATCTCCATCATGGAACATCCCCACCTTGGAAACATAGTCCAAAACAACCTTGTACTTCTCTAAGTTATCCATCCCTAGGATCATGTCAAATCCATGCATGTCAAGTGGCATTAGATCCAATTGAATGTTGTGTCCCAAGAAAAGAAGAATGCAAGATGAACACACCTCCCGTAACTCGACATAACCAGCAATAGGGGTTTCTAACAAAAGACTATCATATCTACTACAAATAGACAGATAACAACTATCTATCACCTCTCTGGTGATAAAAGTGTGTGTTGCACCCAGGTCAACCAAAATAGCTACTAAAGAAGAAGTAGACAAATCATAATGAAAATTTTCCATCTAAGCTGTTACGACCCACGGATTGACCACTCCCTTTGATTGACTCATAACATAGAATTGAGTTGTTGCTTGTTGTCATCCATGTCCTTTGTTAGCTGGCCTAGAGGACCCTACTTGTGACACTTGACCACATCCTGTACCACCACCACTACTGAACTGCTACTGCTGAGAATCCCACTGACTCTACCTTGCTTGTTGTGTCAATTTTTCATCCTTCATAGGTCACACCCACTTGAAATGCCCTACTTGTCCACACTTGTGACACATCCTGGAGTCATACTATGGCCTAGATGGCCCTATCACTGACATAGATGATGCGCTACATGCTCCTATAGGAAGAAGACTACAACCTCTACCCTTGCTCGAGGACCACCGTGATGACACCACTAATCTTGGCTCTGAGAAAACTGACATCTTTTATGACTATGGTCAAGAAAACATTGGCTTATTAAATCCTCCAAAAAACTATCCCTGAAACTGAGCTGGTCTCTTCTTAGTGTTGGCTTCACGCTTCTTGATAGTAGACCTCTTAATCATCCTCGCTGACTCCACAAAGGTAGATAACCTCTCCATGTTCTTCAAAGTAGGTGTTGTCGTGGACAACTCTATACTCAGACCTTTCTCTCTATGGATCCACTCCTTATCTGTCGCAGCCATGTGAGGACAGAACCTTAGAAGTTCCAAAAAATTGGCCTCATATTCATTGATCGACATCGATCCCTAGCATATATTTTCAAATTGTGTTATCTTCTCATCCGAATACGTATCCAGAAAGTAATGGCTCACAAACTCTCACCAAAACTCTTCTCAACTAACAACAACTCCTTGTCTCTTCTCCTCTTCTATTGCCTACCAATGGCCAACACTACCCTTCAACAGATATACAACATGCTTCACCTTGTCCTATTATGCAATATTGAGGATCTGGAAAGACTTTTAAAGCTCTCTCAACCACATATATGCATCTTCTGGGCCTTCTATACATGCATACTTGATCACTTCAACACGCAGTAATCGGTCAAATGCCTTCCCAAAACCTTAGGATTCCACATTGGGGAAAACCACCCTAGGTTGGGGTATGAGTGCTCTATCCACCATATGTGTAATTGTGGCTATAAGATGTCCAAACTTGGTCTGGAATGTTGGGTTGGCCATGGTTTTTGGGTCAAAGTGAGGCATCACGGGCTGCTCCAGCCCCGTCTCTGGCACTCTATCTTCATTTTCCCACCTCCTCGCACCACCTCCTGGCACAACATAACTACTCGCAACATGTTCTTCACATTTTCTAGACATATCTGCATAAGCATAAGCTATAATTAGATATATTGGATTATGTAAGAACATACACAAACCTAGTCTTATGTTCCTTTAGACTCAATGAACATAGAGTTCTGATACCAACCTATCATATAATGCCCAACGCCACAGAAACAAGATTACTCAAAACAAAATGTGTGATCAACAACTAAATATCCACATTACTAGAAAAGTGAGTAAATTAGAACTGATTTATACATTACCATTCTGTTCAGAAACATTACATCAAGGTCCAACAACTTACATATCAACACATACAATACCAGGTAATTACATATATGTCCAATACAATCAACCAAAACCTGTATACAAAGGAGGGATATGTTCCAAATATACACATCACATATACAAACACGACATACTACCAAAACCACGTATCAATATACATCATCTACAAAACTTATCCCTTCCCAGACCTGAGAGTGCAAGGACGAGTCTAGGACTCTACTACTAACAACAACTAGAAGCTATCCAACCTTCTTCATCTACTGATATATGAGCTACTCTTCCTCAACAATGTAATCCTGACCACGCCACTGTTGACCACTTAAAACGATGCAATGAGGCATGAGGTGAGACCCATGTCCCAACAAGAGATATAACTCTCAACCAACAGTTATAGTTTACATTAGATATCATTATTAAATAGGTTGAGCTGATTCATCTATATAAGAAGGTTAACATATTAAGCAAATGAAGTAGTTAAAGCTTATTAAATTATTCCAATAGGTTAGGAAAATTAAGAAAACTAATTAGATAGACATAGCAACATATATGACTAGAAGGAATATGAGGAACATGTAAGTCTATCACCTACTAAATAATAAATTATTTTTACCGCATCATAGAGAAACTAAGAAGTTTAAGAAACATGACAAAGGTTAACATCCAATGTGAAGCATGTTTAACCCTAAGAATATATACTACATAGTTGTATTACGTCTTTTATTAATGACCTGAGGAATTGAGGTATATCACTAAATTCCAACTGACCACTACTAAGTTGAAATCAGTGTCATACAAGATCTAGGAGAGTTGGACTCCTACGATCTCCTCCACCCTCAGCCAGTACAAGTCTGCCGCAGTGACATATAAAGTCAAACTATAAAACAACATATCCCACCTACTGTAGTGACATATAAAGTCAAATTGCAAAATAGTATAGCCCGCCTTGGTATATAGGTCATGACACTAGTACTGGGGTTTACAAACCCAATCATCTGAGGTACACCTACACATGTCCTCTATCACAACAATTATATTGAGATATGACTGTAGTCATTCTCCTGTCGAGGCATGACTGCAACCATCTTCAAAACCTTGGGATCAAGATGTCAAGGACACTCAATCACTTTCACCTTGCATACTCAATAGTATGTGCTTTGAGTTTCCATCAATGGAATACTTGCCTCACCATCTAGATAGTCTTGACACTAGAATGGATCTATGGAAGGCACTACATGATTAGGGTTTCACTTGATTAGTTAATTCCAATTGGGTGATTTAAGGATGCATCAATCAAGTTACTTACAAACAATAGAAAGGTTCTACAAAGATAAGGGTAGATTCTAATACCAGAAGATCTCAAATGCATAAAGTACAAACTTGTCACATCATTACATGGTAATTGATCTAAAACTTGTCACATCTAAATCCATCTAGACTTGAAGCTAGAAAAAATGTTGACAAATCTAAAGAAGGCAACGAAGAAATTCTACTAGTAGAGGTGTAGAGAGAGATGGATGGAGGATGGGTACAGGAACATCAAACTATACCATGTATTTGTCACAATCGTCGAGCTATTTGATGAGGAGGGAAATGTTGTCAATAAACAAGAGGAGCTGGAGGACCAAGCAACCAAATTTTATGAAGAACTCTACAATAATAAATTCCCAAATGAGATCAGAAATGAAGAAATGGAGTGGAAGACACACACCACAAGCACCCACAACTATATTTTGACAAGAGAAGTAAATGAACAAGAAAGTAAAGATACACTCTGGAGCATACGAAACAATAAGTCATTAGGCTTGGATGGATTTGACTCTTATTTCTATAAGAAGGAATGGCATATTATTAAAGATGATTTGGTTGAATACATTAGATGGTTCATAAAGGATGGAAACATAGTGAGATAGGGGAATCATGCATTCTTAGTTATCATCTCAGAATAGAAAGTTACAGCCTATCTAGCAGACTTTTGCCCCATTGCTTTCTGCCCCAAGTAGTATAAAATTGTAGCAAAGACTCTATCCTCTAGACTCAAAATGGTACTCCCGCTTATCGTCTTTGAGAATCAAGGTGAATTTGTGGATGGAAGGATCATCAATTATTGTTCTTTGCTGATAAGTGAATTTCTACTTGACATTAATGTGCATAGGGGAATCCGAAAGGCATACTTAAAGCTTGATGTCTCTAAACATATCATGGTGTGAGATGCGACAAGATTTGGTGGATACTAGATAATATGGGGGTCAATGCAACATGGATTGTATGGCTGAAATAGTGTGTGAAAACTACAAGATTCTCCATTCTGGTAAATGGTTCCTGAACTAGACTGATTAAAGGAGGAATGGATTAAGACAAGGAGACCCACTATCGCTGCTTGTATTCACCATAATCATGGATTAATTTACAAAATTAATGAGGGAGGTATAGAGGAGCAGGGTAGTGAAGGTCTACTCAGTACGTGGGATGAAATTGATGAGTCACTTAATTTTTGATGATGGCATCCTTGAATTTATAGAGCTAAACTCAAAGTATTAAATGATCATAGGACTAAGTGTTTGGGGAATAGATGGGGATATGCGTGAACACAATTAAGACACGATATCCAAGAACTATTGGAAAATGTAGGAGAGAATGAAATAGGCCATGGGCGTAAATGTCAGAGAGCTACCTATGAAATATTTGGAATTTCTACTGGCAGGAGGCAACCTAATGGTGAAAGAGTTTGTTTCCTGCAATGATTGATTAGATGAGATGATGGGAAGATGGCCAACATAGAAAATTTCTTTGGCGAGTCACATTATCCTTGTTAAATCTACAGTTGAAGGACTCATAATACTTTGGGTGCAACAAGGTGGGATTTTGTCCCCGACCCTGGAGAAGATGGAGATTAGGGTTGCTGATTTTGTATGGGTTGGTGACTACCATCCTATGAGGTACACTTAGCTGGCGGTTCAGCGGGATGAAGGAGGTGTGGGAGTTAAAAGACTACAAGACATTGCAAGATGGGGGACACTAAAAAGAATTATAAAACACTAAGATCCATGTTCAATATCAGGGAAATGGATGAGACAGAGATACCCAAGATGGATGGACTTTATACCTAACATAAGAGAATGATACTCCCAGACAATTAATGTGATGTGGAAATAGATGAGAAATATGTTCCTACCTCTTGAAAATGGTTGGAAACTAAGGATGAATAAAGCGGACCTATGGGTGATTATAAGGTGGAGGGGTGAGAAGAAGTAGTGGGATGATTACTAACGGTTCAAAACTCATGTGCCAAAGTGGAATTGTTGCATTTACAAAGCTATTCAGGGTGCATTGACAACAATGAAGAAGATTTAGAAATGAAAAAATGAGAAAAATGTTAAGTGTTTGCTGTTCGATGAGGATATGGAAAATTCTGACCATCTATTTGGTAGATGTAAAGTTAGGGTGGCTATTTGGTAGAGGATAAGGGAGGAATGGAAGATAAAGATGCAGATGCAACAAAAATTACAGGGAACATTGGATATGTGCGACAATGACTTAGAGAGGCTTCTATTATGTGCAATATGCTTTCATATTTGGCCAGAGAGGAATAATAGAGGCTTCTATTAACTATGATCTACCATTTATTTTACAAGATTGGCCTTCAATTAGGATGCCAACATATCCAATTAAAGTATAGTGATATAAGTATCAAAACCTTTATAATGAGTAATGCCCTTTGGGTTAAATAACACCCCAATTGTCTTTCAAAACCTTATCAATGGAGTCTTGCAACATGTTCTTAATAAGTTTGTTATAGTCTTGAAACATTACATCAAAGGTCTGAGCCATATTCTTAATCACGAGCCCATTGAGTTGAAGGACACTTTTATTTATGACAAACTACCAACTAAAAATTATATACAAGTAAACCAAGGATCTTATAATTAAGAATATTGAAATGGAGAAAGGTACTCTACAACAACCTCAACGATGGGACGCAACTTAGGAACTTAAATCTGATACGTAGGAAAAATTTCCACATCTCATCAAACATGCCTTAATTTTGGGGACAAATTTATTTAAAGGAGGGTAGATGTGATAAAGTGATTTATTTTGGATTTTCCCATTTTTGTTACTCAAATCGAAATCTAATTTTATCATTTAATATCTCATTTTATCACTTTGATGCAACCCTCTCTATTTATACTAACATAATGCAAGAGATTGACTTGCAATGTCTTGTATATATCCCTACATACATGGAACCGCACATTACTGAAATACATTAATAATTTGAAGTATAAACTATCATGATATGCTTATGAAACATTTTATACATGAAGTGTATAATTATGTGATGCTATGATCATAATACCATATTATTTGGATCTTGTTTGTGATGGATATGGATTTCCAAATTTTACCCCAACTATCCTATATATTTTACCCCTTTACCTTTTTCTTTATCTGAATAAATCTTAGTTGTTAGATCTCTAACCTAATGTCCACACAAATGTGGAGTATGTCATACTCACAATCTATGATCCAAGTGGTAGGTGATAATGAGGCACACTATCATGGAGCTACGTATTGGGCTCCTGATCTAGTGGTTGCATATCATCATCTAACACAAAATTTTATAGGGTAGACTGTCACAAGGTTTCCTACCTCATTTTCCACCTTCCTCACATATTTAGCCATTTATAAATGAGCCTATCCCACAAGTTTGAGCCACTGATCATGTGGTCCACTTGACTCTTCTTGTGATGATCTCTAGCCATCTAATCCAAAATCCATTGGCTCCTATCAATTGCACTACAACCAATGATACATTTCAGTCCATTTCCCACACCATAGACCTTACTATTAGATCAATAATTGCACTACTTATGATTATGGGAGAAAGGTACTTCTTTTCCCTCTCTATTGGTAGTAGGAAATGATGATGATATATTATTTTTGGGAAAAGGTACTTCTTTTTCTCATTTTTATGATTTTAGATCCTGATGCTAGGTGTTGAATGATGATGATCTATTTTACTAAATGAAGAACATGTTGTACCATATTCAAACTCCACCAGGGCATTGTTTGCAATTTTAGGATGTAGTTTTTTTAACTTTATTTCAATTATTTCTTTCTTTCTTTAAAGGAACCATCTATCATTTTTTTTGGCTTCGGGCTATTATATAAGGACATTTTGATTTACTAATGTAATGGAATTGTTGTTCTTACATTGCATATATTCATGTGTACTTGAGCCCGAGGCACAAACACATCTTCACACGAAAATCCTTTATGGGTCTAATAGTTGAATGAAGATAGGTATGTTAATCGATGACATCATGGTTGTGTTGCAATTGATTTGTTAGTCTATAACGGTGAATTTTATATATGTCTTAAAATAAACACTTACATTCAAAACTAGACCAAGTATATAGAATCACTACATAAAACATAACACAAGTAGGATGGAGTCAGGTTAGGTGAGGAGAGGGGAGACTGAGGGTGTGACTAGTTTGTGCTTCCGGGCACCTCTATGGGATCCTCGATTCAGGTAGGGTCCCAGGAAGGTGGAGAGGGCTTGGAAACTGAAAGGTAGTTCGACTGCTCCTAGTGCCAATCCACATTTTACTCCAGATCTGGAAAACTATCCCAAATGGACAGAGTTTGCAAGGCCTAAAAATGTTATTCCATTAAATCGGAGGGTCATTTTTGTTCGACAAGGAAATTTAGTCTACCCGAAGGATGAGGAAAAGGAAAATGTGAGTAAGTGGGATAAATGTCTAATTGGGTATATCATTCACTTCAAACCTCACATCCTAACTCTATTCAATTACTTGTGTTGGTTATGGCATCCGGAAAATCCTACTGAGATATTCAACCGGGGAGATGGTATGTTTCTAATCAAATTTATTGATGTTAAGGATCTCAGTCACGCTCTGAAAGGAAGCTGGTATGTTAAGAACATACCTCTTCTCCTAGTAAGATTAAAACAAGGTCAGAGGATCGTGAAGCAAAAATTGTTTGAGGTGCCTGTCTGGGTCAGAATCTACCATTTACCTGTTAAACTATGGGACATTCAGATGTTTGAATGTATTGGTTCTTATATTGGCAGCCCTATTAGTATTGATGACCCTACATGTTCATGCTCGAGGCTAGAATATGCTCATATTTGAATTCTTATCAAGGTCAATTCAAACTTTCCTGATCATATAACCTTAGTCAATGACGAGGGTGACTCTCATAGTATTGAACTATCTTATGATTGGTATCCTTACAAGTGCCAAAAGTGTGGTCTCTTTGGGACTGATGAGTCTTCTTGTGTTCCTATTGTGAAGAATGATGGTAAGAAGAAGAAAGTTTGGTCCATAAAAGAGCCAATTTCTTCTGTGCCTGCAGTAGCTGTGGATGATGTGAAGTCTGATTCTGACGAGAATGTACAACCTTTGAATCATGTGCTGCTAGCTCATAATTGTTGGTATGTATGCCCTGAGAGCCAGTCATATGATGATTGGATTGGCATAATTCATGATTGATTTGATAAATATCAAAGGCAAACTTCCAATTTATTCTAGCTCAATCGATTATGAGATAAATGATGGAGCAGAATGAATGTCCAAAGAATGACAATACTCAATAACATATGTCTTCAAGTACGTGACTTAAACAATGAGATCATATAGATGCTAAGAGTATGTACATTCTTGTTATGTCCCTAGTCAGATGTCATTGTGGAAGGTTGATAGACAACAATGACACATCAAGACTAGAGTGTGTGTTGGTTGATGACAATGTCTCATTAGTCATGATATATGATATCAAACCAACCACACAGATACATGTTGGAGAAAAGTGTATCAGACAGACCCACCATGAGAGTGACACATGGAACCATGACATGGTAGTCAGAATCATCTCTCATAGTGATCGTGGTGATTGTGATTCTTAGACCTAAAATCACTACACTCGTAAAATGTGATTGGGTACACTTTGACATCATCAAACACAATCCTAAAACAAGGGTTGTTATAATGGTGATGATTGGGTGGCTTTGACGCATGAGATATACTATGAGTGATAAATATGGGATTTGTCCCTCCTAAGGGAGTAGGATGTCCATGCCACTTAATAAGAGAGACTGAAAAAGGCATGCACATGCACATTTAAATCAATATATGATATTGATGTCACACATATCTCAGACAGTCTGCTCTAGTTCAAGAAACATGAATGAACGTTGAAAGGATGACAGCTTCATGCCTTGCGTTCATTTAGGATATCAGAGACAAATGAATTATACATTCATTGAAACACCAATCACAGACTGTAGGATTGAAAGTTGTTCTCCAACTTCCCTTTTCACTTGGGTAGCACTGATGTGCGATTAGGTACTGCTCTTTTCTTGTGATGTCATAAGCTAGTTATGGGCATTCACAGCCAATGTGAAATGGGACTTATAGAGTCACACACAAAGGATTAACCTAGAAGAGGAGTTTATCCATGAATGATGTTTGGATTGATTACTAAAGTGTTTAGATACTCAATCAAACATTAAATTAATAAAATTGACTCGGAATCATCAAGTTCAGGTGTTGAACCAAATGATTAGAGTGTCAGATTGATTGAGAACTAAATTGATTGTATTCTGCACAATCTGGACTACCAAACGACCTATTCACTGGGTGAACCAATCAGCTCATGGTCAGTGAGATGACTGGTTCACTCTAGTAAATTGATCGGTTCACCTAGACCATACGAGCAATGTTGGGTTTTCCCGATTTGTGAGAAAAGTTTTTCATTTCACTTGTCAATTCGATTGGGACAAGAATTAATATTTATGTTAATTAGAAACGAATAAGGAAAGTCAATTGCAGGAAGGTCTGGGAATGAAATGACCGATTCACTGGGTGAACCGATTAGCTCACACTACCAACCGACCGGTTCACTAGTGAACTGATTGGCTCACCTTGCCAAATGACCGTTTCAGTTATGAAACAATCAATTCTCCTGCCGCGGTGTAAATTGTTCATGGAAATTCCAGACCCTTCTACCTCATGTTTTAGGATAAATGATATGATCAGATTTTGTTTTTTTTCATCTTTTATTTATTGCATACGATGTGAATATTTAAATGACTAATGTGAATATCTGATTAATACTACATCATCCCAAACTAATATATACTTATATGATATGGTATATATGCAACTTGAGGTTTCGCAAAAATTATGTAAAATAGGATTAGATTTATTTCTTGTTATGACAAAGATTGAAGATGACCTCTTGATGGACTGAGATGACTGACTGAGGAGCAGTTGGTGGACCAACGAGAAGCCCAAATGACCAGACGAGCTGACCATATGGAGGATCCAGACAACAGACCAGAGGAGACCAATCGACTGTCCAAGAGGCAAGTCGACCGGTTCAAAGGTTGAATCAGTCAACCCAGATTGGGAAGCACATATCTTCATAAATAATAGGTTGCATGTGATGTAGACCTTAGATGACTGTGGTTCCTTGTGGCTCCAAGGAACTACAATAGGATGTCCATAATCATCGCTTTATCGTTATTGCATGTTTTCATTTGTGGGATATAGCATGTATATGATACATACTATATATGTGGTGATTGCATAAATATATGCATATATAAGCATAATTCAAATCCCTCAATATAATATTAAGTCTTACACGCTTTCCATAAGCAGCACACATGAAAATCTTGATCGACCAAGCATAGGTTACGCCAAAGTGTGGTGCATAGTCCATCTTGTGGAAGTGTGATGGTAGATATGTAGGTCTAACAAAACAGGGTACATAGTCTATCGTGTTGGCTTTTGGGTCAGGCTTAAGTAGGTGATCTTAATGAGATTAAGTACCTAGAAGAATAAATATGGATCATGACAAAGAGGTGTGCACACCATCTATCCAAGAGTTACATTTAGATGCAATTGGCAAAGGTTGCCTACCTAAATAATTTGGTTGTGGGTGATCAACCAAAGCTGACTCATGATTAGATGAAATATGGATCTTGTCTCACTAGAAGGTTGTACACTACAATCTTCTGAATCGATATTGAGGGCTATCAGTTTAATTAATATAGTGGGAGTGATAATTAATTAAAGACCTAATTAATATCGTCAATTTTCAAATCAAATAAAATCAAAAGAGTTTTGGACTAAAATTGAAAATTTCCTTTTTTTAGAATAAATGACTACTAAAAACAATCACTTTTCATTGCAATTGATCCTTGAGAAGGACAAGCTAAACGGGGACAATTTCCATGTCTAGTTTAGGACGTTGAGAATTGTTCTCACTCAAGAGTGAAAGCTCTATGTCCTAGATACACCAGAGCGGGATGAACCTGCTCCCACCACACCAAAGGCTGAGAGGGATGCTTATAGGAAGCATACTGAGGACGCCATTGATGTGAAGTGCCTGATGTTGTCCTCAGTGAACTATGAGTTGTATAGACAACATGAGAACATGGATGTCATTGAGATGGTTCAACATCTCAAGAACATGTATTAAGACCAGGCATGACAAGAGAGATATGATGTCTCCAAGGCATTGTTCAAGTGCATCATGACAAAAGGAGATCCAATAGGCCCTCACACACTCAAGATGATTGGGTATGTGGAGAACCTAACTTGATTGGGATTCCCTCTGAGCCAAGAGTTGGCTATTGATGTGATACTACAATCATTGCTAGAATCCTATAGTCAGTTTGTGATGAACTACAATACAAACAACTTTGACAGGTCACTGACATAGTTGTTGGGCATGTTGAGGATAGCCGAGGCACAGATTAAGAAAGACAAACCCAAATCTATGATGATGATCAACAGAAAGAAAGGAAATTCTAAAGGCAAGGGCAAGGGCAAGGGCAAAGCAAAGAAAGGCTCTGATGCTATCTAGCAACCCAAGTCATCTTCAACTCTCAAAGCTAAGGGAGGGGTGAACAAGGGATGCAAATGTCTCCATTGTCATGAGACGAGACATTAGAAGAGAAATTTCCCTCACTACATAGATGAACTAAAGAAGAAGAAGGAGGGGATGGAAGTTTCCACCTCATGTATCATGAAATAAACTTAAACTTCTTCTTTATCTTAGGTATATGATACCAAGATATATATCTAACATATATGATGTGTAGGATCTGAAAAGAAGTGATGGCCTTTATGAAAGGACCAAGAAGAATTAAGTGCAATTAACTAGTTACATGCACTTAGTTTCTAATTTATTTGTTTTACTTCAATTTTTAGGAAATTTATGCAATTATCTGATGTCTAGGATTTCACATCTTTTTAGTATAAATACTATCCTTGAGGGCTTGTCCCAAGAAATTGTATATGAATTTAAATAATGAACTGTCATTTTTCTTCTTAGTCATTTTCTTCTCGGATGTGTGCCACATCAAGATGGGTGTAAGAAAAGAATTTAGAAGAACCAATATACCGACCATGTTGAGAAATCCAGTGTTATAATGTTGGTAAGTCTAAGAGGTTTTAGGAAAAATAGGGTCCAAAACATTAGAACAAGTCTTGAACGGACTGAGAGGAAGACTAAGATATTAGGATTTCTCAATCTGGAAACCCAAGAGATGTTTAAATCTAGTAGTGTCAAATAACATGAGTACAAATCAGAGTAGATCTGTGAAATTTAATTCTCATCCTAGAAATATGATAGAAAATACCAAAAATCTAGTTAAAAATCATCATAGTTTTGTTGTTGGGTTTAAGGAAAACAATTTTTTCATTAACAAATAGGATAATGTTGTCTTTTGTGCACTCCTAAGGGTGAGATATCTCGAAGATGTCATTATGTAAAGTGAGTTTAGTCATACATTAAAGAATGAATATAGCTATGATTAAGTTGGATGGGGAAATAGGGTATCCTTTTCTGAGAAATTGAATGTTGAACCATTAATTAAGCTTGGGAGATGGGAAGTTTGTTGAAGTTTTGATGCACTACATGATCCACTCCACCAACTGATTAGGAAAGACAAAACTTGAAATTGTTTTGATAACAAAATTCCAATTAACATTGTCAAAAGATTTTTTGAAGTTTAATGTGAGAGTAAGAAGGGGGACACCCACTGAATGACAAGTGTGGATAAACTTATTGGCAAGAATATACACATATTGAATTTGCCTTCATTTGATAAAATTCAACTATTTAAAATTGATGATCAACTCCAAGTGAGGCTTGAGTCTGTTGTTCAAAGTTTTTGAAATGATTTAACAGAAGAGTTGATAAAGTTGATGTATGTAGATTGTTAAATGTTAGAATGGTTATATTGTTTTATGATGAGTGCAATATGAATGTTGAAAAACTTCAAGCTGAGGATCAATGCCACTATGGTGTGATATATATAACAATTGTTAAAGGAAAAAGGCTTGACAAGATCCCATGAAACTTGATCACATTCTATATTGATGCCATCTAAGCATGATGATCTATCTAGACTCATTTGAGAGAGTATGGAATAGATTTACCTCACAAAACTCAATTGTAAGAAGATGTGGGTTCACCACCTTCGTGGGACAAAATAGCAAATTGGGAATAATGGGACAAGTCGAAGTTATAGTTGAAGAGATTCTTAAAATCTTGTTTGAGGTAATGAGGTGTTTATCTATAGTAAGAACATTGTCAATCATAAGACTAAGAATGAAACCACTACATTTTTTATTATTTAAAATTTTGTGAAGAAATTGGTTTTCCTATCACCATCTTTGATCTGATGAGATTTAGATGTCTATCTCCAAAGGATTTCTTACAATAAGACTAAATTTGTAAGTGAAACTTATTTTGAGGAAACTATCGTTCAATCATAATGTTGGGTTTTGTGTCAAGAGAAAATAATTCTAGTTCAAGGGAATGTATTTTTCTATGGATATCGCCAAAGGTGATCTTCTTCCAAAATATCAATTTATCCCTCATATATCTAATGTTATTATTAAACTAATTTCCAAACTCAAAAATATTTTTTGAAGTGAGCCATTAGTTATTCATGATATTGGAGAAGGAAGTGTGTTTGGTCATAAGGCATTCAAAATGGAATGGTTTGGGGCCCCAAGAGTCAATAATGTGTTGAGGGTGATGGAAAAGGGGTTAGAAATAAATGTAAAGATATATTTAGAGTGTGAAAGAGGGTGAGGGGGTGAAGAGTGTCCCAAAAATGTGAGACAACAGATGATACTAAGAAACTCATATCTACCAAGTGAGGTTGTCATTTATTGTGGAAAGATCAATCAGGGAGTTGGAAGTGCTAAAGTTTCTAAATGTATCACTATTGTGGGTATGCATATTAGAACTGTCACCATTGTAATTCCTTTTAGAAAAGAATCTGGCAAGACTGAATCATTCCCTATGACACATGAACCATGCTTATAGGGGTGAAGAATAAGTTAAAGTTATCCAAAAGTGAGCAAAAGTGAACAATAATGGATTAGTTAGTGTAGTGAGAGGCTCGATGGGATACTACTTTAGAGTTGCAACCAACAAACGTGCCACCACTTAGGCTATATGAAAGGAATCCAGTTGACGATAACATTTCCACCAACAATATGAAGGTGGAAGTAAGATAAATCATCCTTACTTTCTTCAATGGCAATGAAATGGATTTTATTATGATAGATGAATCAATATAGTCTGTTTGAGTTTGTAAATAATTGTACCACACATTCCAAGTCTTGAAGATCATTTGAAAAACATATTTAGACTAAGAGGACATAAAGAGATAAATTTAGAGTTTGAGAGAGTTGACAAGCACACCATCCAACTGAGTGTGACTGATATTATTCCAACCCATATATTTTTCAACCTCAAAGGGTGCCGGACTAGCATCATGATTGTTACTAAAAATAGTCACAATTTTCTTAGATAAATTGTAAAACTCCTAACCATCATACCAAGAAATGAGACTGTTAAAATGATCCTAGTCATCTTGTGTTGATAAAGATTGTATTTTCAAAGTAATCAACAAACTAAAATGAATACTTCTAGAAAAAGTTGAATTATTGGAAGGTAATTAATCCAACGGTAGACCATAAAAAACTCTCTTCAAAGGGGGAGACAAAGGTCTAATGATGGAAAATAATGAAGATTGTCTGAATGATGGAGGTTTGTCATGGACGGAGTGAAGTTACTATTCCTAGGTTTTTCGACAATGCCATAAGTGATTTTCTCATTAATGCATATTTTTTCTGATTGTTGAATAGTGTGGACCCTAAGTACATTCTTGTTGTTATCCAAGGACTGATTGTAGGAACTATTTAAAGAGTGTATGGATTTTCTTGTAGTTTGTTTCTATTTGGGAATATCACTCTCTTATTTCCCTAGGATGGGATATTGGGTGTCATGTTACCGAGTTGGGTGAGGTTATTGATTAGTGTTTATGGGAGTGTTTGTTGTTATGAGTGGAGTAACATATATTTTTTTCAATCCCAAAAGTTCATATTTTTATTGGAATTATGGGGTTCTATCTTCTACTGATCTTGTTGTGTTTGATGGTCTATCCTAAACTTAATAGAGGACCAAGGTGTTCTACAAGTTTGTCAAAAAACAATGATATGTCATTTGGTTATTTGGCTTCCAGTTGGATGGGTAAGTCTGGTGGCCAACATTAATCTTAGGCCTAGATTGAATTTGAGTGTGATTAGGGATTGCAATAAGACAAAAAGATTTTGAATAATTAGATGGATGAAGGGTATTTTGATGCATAAATTAAAGCATAGACTCTCCCTCCCCAAACTCAAGCGATAGCCATGGAAGTGTCAGCACCTCATAGAAAAGGTGGGCCACCAAAAATGGAAATCTATTCCGAAGACATGTTGGGAACTTCTAAAGACTGTGACTTAGTATACTAAGGAGTGAGAGAGGCATGAAAGAAGCTCTCTTTGCCATTGGGGATGGCTAAAGGTAGAACTTGAATATTTAGGATCGATATCCCCTCATGTATAATGTATTAGATTTTTTAAAGAGAAGATCTTAGGTTTAGGTAGAGAACTACTAGGCACAAGGTCTGATACTCCTCTAGAAACATCGATGGTATTTTTTTATTTTTGCATTTTTTATCTATTCGTATCATGGAAAGGAAGCTTTCATTGGCTACCAAGTAGCATGGGATTCACAGATAGATTGATCGCCAGGGACTCCTCATAAAAGAGAACTCTGACACCATATAAGGTGCAAGGGAAGAGGTTAATATACAAGGAATAAAATCACTATAATAGGGGAGTGTCCATTACTATACATAATCAGTGAAAGCTTAACCTTAAAAGCAGAAGAGGGTCAACCATGTTTTGTAATTGAAGTTCCAAACTAAGATAGTTAAAGGGCAAACCTTAAGATCAATACCAACGATTTCCATAATTGAGAGGTTAGAAAGATAAGAGAAATGATTGTAGTGAAAGAGGGAGTAGTTTTTTTTACAAATATTGGTGTTGTACTAGTTTGAATCAATTGTTGATATTGAATGTTATAAGAGAGAACTTGGACTGAAGGATGTAATGGTTGGATATCCTTTTAGGGGGAGCTAAACATTTCTCCTTGGGAAAATTTTTAGTCATACATTAATTGGAGATATTTTCTAGAACTTTATATTGATAGAAAAACTTAGGATATTTGGAACCATCATGTTTATGCCCCAATGTATTACACCTCTTACATCTAAAAATTTGTTATTTCCTTTGATTTTTTAACTGAGTACTTGAGTTCAAGGTCTGCAATCCACAATAAATGTACAAGTTTGATTTTTAATTAATAAACCTTGGTCTTCATCAAGAATTTTATATCCATTAACATACAAAATTGTTGGAGACCTAGATGAATTGATACAACTCATGATAGTCTCTACTCTAGCATCATTAAAAGCATACAATAGAATGGCACTTGAATGAAAAAGAAATATATATTCTTTTTGGGGCCTTTTTGTGATTGAACCTCATAGGCAAGGGATTAAAAAATAGATACATATTAATTTTAAGGGCCTCTCTTTGTTGATTTAATGTTGGATTGATGAAAAATTGGTCCCTATTGACTATCATCTAAGATTTCACCTCTCTTTTGTAGTATTCCATGGGAGGGACATCTATCATATGGTTTCTAGTAAGATTATATGGTAGTGAGATGTGATTACCATCTTCTTCTAAGCATAAAGTTAATTTGATCTTATTTGCCTCACTAGGGAAGAGGTTGATAGATCATCTGAATAGAATACCACAGTTTTTCTAAGTCCATCCCTTTACCAAGATGAGGAGAGGTTGTGATGATGTTTGACTCATACGAACAACACCCAAAAGGCCGTATTGTAGCAATGAAATTTAACCTAACATCACTTCAATTTAGGTGGGAAGCATCACTAATTTATCAACAAAGTGATGTTTTGAAAAGGTAGGGTTTAATTTTGAAGAAGATACAATGTGAATGGTTCAGAAAGACATGGTAGATTTTATGGTTTATGTTTTGGTGGTAAGGTTCAGGTTTAGGCTTCTCTGAGTGCTGATACAATATATGTAGGTGGTGAGATAAGGCTTTCTTTTGATAACATCCTTTTGATTACATGACTAGTAGAACCGTCAGCCATAGGCATAGATAGGGAGCGTCATCAAGAGGTATTAAGGTTTTCTTTTGATGACACGAGAACCACCCCAAGATGGGTTGTGATTAAGTGATAACCCCTAGAAGTGTAAACCCCCACCCCCTAGGTACCAACACACTAGGGGTGACATGGTAAATTCACTAAGAGTCTTGCTTGTATGACTGGATAAATGATTATTGTGGTAGCACGTAAGGATTCAAACATGCGTCCTTACTCTGGGGAGCCCAACCCGTCACCAATGGGCCACCACCCCGCTAGAAGTATTGGGGTTTTTGACATTAGAACGTGTCCTAAGAGGAAAGGACTTGCAGAGTTGCTTCCTTGCATGGCTAGAGTCTATATGTGGATGATGAAAAGAAGGATTTTTAATTGACTACACAAGAAGAATCCACCCTTTCTTATCTTTTATAGCCTGAAAGAGTAAGTGGTCTGATATGGAGAGATAAGAATCTATCTGGTGGTGATGATGATACTCCAAACCTTAAGTAGAGGCAAGAAGAAAGAGGCAAGAGATACAAATGGATAATGTCAACTCAATAGTAATGTTGATGCTGGTTAAGCTATCCCGATATACAAAAACCCTGCTAGATTAAGAAAAGCATATTGCGTAAGGCATTCTAAGTGTAACAAAAATCAATTAGAACAAATGTGGGGGAGGTGATGAATAGAGATGAGATATAGATATCATATTCTCTGTATCAATCTCTCTTTTCCAATCTCTCTGCTAGGGTTTTAGAGATTTGTATGAGTATTCTTTATTTTACACTCCATCTTTTTATCCACCATTGAATCTAAGCCTCCCATAACATTAGCAGACTTCACTTATTTCCTCTCTTCTTCTCGAGGAAGTTTATTCATGCATTTCTTCGACAGTACTACTCATTTCCATCCACATTATCTTGGGACACTACACAAATGACCTCGTACAACATAACAAAATGTAATTACCATGGCAATCCTATACGTTGTGCTTCATCTATTTTCATCATCCATCATCTCTTACTTCAATCACCTTCTATTCTCCCCCTCCATTATTTTCTCCACCCTCTCAACTACACTCTTTATTCTATTCCCATTTTTTATGATGGCATGGAACCTAACTAAAAATATGAAAACCTAAAATATTGTAATATTGTAGAAAGAAAAATCAATACATTTAATTATCCTAATGAAAATTGACAGATTTAGGTCTACAATAAGTTAATTTCATTCCAAATGCTTCAGAGAGTATAAATTGAGGTAATTTAATAATATTAGAATGAAATATATGACACATTAAATGGCTTGTAATGAATGATAAAAGTTTACTAATTAATCATAAAAAATCATCTTTAGTATTACTAGTGGTAAACAAATCTCATAAATTGAGTTTTCTTTGGAAGAAAGAAGCATAAGAAAGAAAGGAATTAACATATGTATCCAAAGGGTATGTAATAGAGTTATGAACTGCTATAGAAACATTTGTATTTCTGCATCTTGTAATGACAAGGATGTCTATCAATAAAGGTTCATGTTTTAATTTAAAGATATGATCTTTTATGGCAATGGCTTATTTATCTTGTGGTACTTGATATGCATGAGATAAAATAATAATACCAAATAGTTATTGATGACTCAAAAAATAAATTAGCATTAAAATCTAAACAAAGGAATGAGAAATTGATCTCTAGGTTCCACGTTGATGGATAAACTAGACTCTCTTGGTTAATGAACCATCATGAGATATGAATGTCTTGTTTATTGGGCATTATGACATGTCAATCTTCACTAGATGTAGTGGGAGAATGACTATTCTATTAGGTATAATACATATTGATGTATATACATACCTATTGGAGTAAACGCTAATACTTCAGATATGGTATTTAATGAAATACTAATATGAATATCTTGAAATGTTCAAGATTAGAGTCAATTTTGGGACCCACTTCTCTCTCTCTCTAGAATACGAGCTCTGCCTTCTCTCTAACCCTCGCTAGGGTTTCTCCGCCTGGGGGAGGGGCGCCGCTCCACTGGGCGAGCCCTCCCCTTGGCCCTCTCTACCCCGATCTCCCTTCTCTACCCCCCTCTGGCTTCCCTGCTTACCCCGTTGGCCTTTCCGACGGCCGGTCATTCGCCCTGCGGGCTTGGGCTTGTCCTTGGTGGCTCTGTGCCCCGATTCTGTCCACTCATTGGTGGTTCTTTCGGATACGGGTGCCTCTCCATTCCGACCACCTCAGCGCCTTCCCTCTCTGGTTGGGAGCGGTGCTCGCCTTCCCTGTGGCTGGCCCGGTGGCTTCCTTAGTGGTCGGGTCCGGGCCCTTGGTGGCGTTTCCTTCCAGCCCCGGCGAGTGCTCCTGCTCCGGGCTATTCCTGTGGTGGTGCTCACCCCGGCGGTGTTGTGGTCCTCCGTCGGCAGGTGGTCTTCATCGAGGCCCTTGCGCCCTGATCTCCTAGGGTTTCTGGGTCCCCTGCCTTGGTGGCCCCAACCCTCCTCTCGGCCCTGTTGGTTGTTCGGGCCTTTCGTGTTTCTGGATGGTGGTCCAGGTTCCCCTGGTGGTCCTGCCAGTGGCTTGTTCCTGGTGATTCATGGCTCCTCATCACTGCGGTCTCAGCCTCTCCATAGACAGGCCTGCTTCATCGACCCCCTGCCCCTTTGGGCATGGGAACAAACTGGCGGATGGGCTATGTTTTCTTCTTGAGGACAGTCCACTCGTTTGGGCTTTCCTGCTGATGCGTGGCTTTGCGCGATCTGGGTTAAGGGGGGCTCCCTTCTCTTTATCATGGATCTCCTTTTCTGTGTGAAGGAACACCCTCGTGGTGTTTGTTGATATGTCTCTGCTAGACAGTAGAGTGTGATTGCCTGGCTTCACTTCCAATGGTAGAATCTCTAGCTCCTTCTTCCTTCCACTAATTTCAGGGAACGATTGTATTGATATGTGTGAGGGAGTCTTGGTGGGAAGATGTTTGGTTGTGGTTGTCTGTTGTCCTCAGTTGTCTGCACGATAGTTGTCTGGCAGGGTGTAGGCTGCTTTAGCAGCTGATGGTTCACCCTTCGGGTTCTCCTGGGGTGCTGCTGTGCTGCTATGCAAATAGCAACATTTGACTCTCGGTCTTTGGTTCCTGCATAAAGAAATCCAGGTCATCTTGGTGGTTTCATTTGCTCGCCAGAAACTCGTAGACCTGGATGATAGCAGAGAGGTTCTTGCTATATTGCTTCTGAGTTTCATAGGTTGCTGAAGTGATGTTTCGGCTGCCCATGTTGCCACAATTTCAGAGTTTGAGTCTATTGCCAGTGTTGGCATGTGTAGTTTGGATTGTCATTCCAATTTCTCTGTTATCTCTTAAGTTGGTATTGCGGGTGCATTTTCTTCTTTTATCTAGGTTGATGGCTACTGTGTAGCTCATTTTGTTTGTTTTTTCTGGTGTTTGGATGTCTTCATCCAGGGCTGTAATGGGGGCGCAAACTCTTTTGTACCCAATGTTTTTGGTAATATAGTAACACGCTTTTTGGACCGACAAAAAAAAGAAATGTTCAAGAATATCATAAATGAAGAAAAAACTTGGTAAAAGTATTAACTCTTTGATATGATCAATGAATGAGTTACTTAAATAAAATGTTTGAGAACCTTGTGAGTAACTATGATAGTGTATCATAGAGAACTCGTGATTAAGGCATAATGATGTCTAAATCAAAGAAGGAATCATACTCTAAATAGTAAGAGTATGATCATCAAACAAATAACTAATCTTCTAGAATTCTTCTAAGGAACATGCTTTACACTAAATAAAGGTATAAAAGGAGATTAAGAATCACAAATGTTGTGGAATATCAAATTCCTTATGTAATAGATACACCTCATATATCTATTGGAAAACACCTTGAACTTGATGGATAATAATATCCAACAAACTCAAAGGTGACAAATTGGTCATATGATGATGAGCTAATAATCAAACTAGATGATGTTGAGGAACCATATTTTGAGTTATGGCTTGAAGACATAAGCTCCAAAATGACTTCCATGTGAACCAAATAAGGTATGACCTTAATAGTAGCATTTATAGGGATAAAACCCATAAGTGCAATTGGGTCTTAAGAGTTAAGATTGACATGGATGACATTTGAAGATTTGATTGGTTGAGATAAATTCAAGGTTGTTCAAGGTGTCGAACCTGATGATTTTATTTAACCAATTGTAGTGGCTATAGGCCATAAAGGATCATGCTTGCTAATGGAACTTGAAGACTATGAAACTTGGCATATGGATATTAAAACCACATTCCTAGTAGGAATAACATGAGCTTGTATACGTGACACAACCTGAAGGGTTTTATAATTCCATTAATGCAGATGCAGTCTATAAGTTACAAGATTTTAATCAATATGATTATTTAAAGACAAGCACCTTAGAACTGGAGTCTTCACTTAGATTATATAGTCAAAAGGTTTGACTAATATATCAAAATAAAGAAAGGATCTGTGATTACAAAGATTTAGTGGGTGCATGTTCATATTCCACATGATGATGAGGAATGAAATGTACTAAAATAGAAAGTGGTGTGGAAATACCTTCTTTAAGGGAATAGAGAGAAATGTCCTATGTGATAGGAATAGAGACCTATAGAGATAGTTCTCGAAAGTCTCTTGACTTGATAAAGAGAGAGTATACATTGGTAGTCTATGCTAAAAGGGTTCAGTATGCAAGAATTCCGTGGGAGAAAACTTGTCCATATTACATGGAGTTAGTCTCTCAGATGCCTAGTGTTCCAAATTCTTATGAAGATTAGGAACACATAGATAGATGCTTGTGCATTTGAAATTGGATGTATCATGTATGTAATCATCTCATCATATTGTATGTATTGGACATGACAATATGATATACTCATCCAGTTATCTCGTATGTATTGGACATGACGAGTGGATATTTGTCTACTTCCAGTGAGAGTCACTAGAATACCATAAAGAGCTTATTTAAATACTTATGAAGTATTAAAGGATTAGTTCTATGGTGATAAAAGGAAGAGTTGAGTAAATGAGTTACACTGATGCAAGCTTCCAAATTGACAAAAAAATGATCGCAAAATATAAAAGTGAATATGTGTTGATAAATGGAAACGTTCTGAGTAAAATTAAAATCCATTTAATTCTAAAAGGAATGTCGAGTATCCTTGTGTTAATGAACACCAGAGGATACTATATGGATCTAGAAGTTCATACGGATGAACTTATAGATATTCCAACCATTGATGACATAGTAGAAATATTAAGTCAAACTATGGAGCTAATTGTTAGGCAAGGAATATCAGATAGCATATTACAACAACTCCATCTCATATGAAATGTCTTACAATGAGGAGATGTGAAACATGTAATATACCAACTAGAGAAAAATGTTGCTAACTCACTGGATTAGCACTATCACAACAGAAACATGTGGGACATGTTTAGAGATCACTAAGAATATGATTCGAAGGTGATTGGCTCTAAGTGCAAGTGGGAGTCTGTTGGTATGTATACCCTGAGAGCCAATCATATGATGATTGGATTGGCATACGTCATGATTGATTTGTTAAATATCAAAGGCAAGCTTCCAATTTATTCTAGAACAATTGATTATGAGATAAATGATGGAGCAGAATGAATGTCTAAAGAATGACAATACTCAATGATGTATGTATTCAAGTACGTGACTTGAACAATGAGATCATATGGATGCTAAGAGTATGTACATTCTTGTTATGTCTCTAGTCAGATGTCATTGTGGAAGGTTGATAAACAACAATGAGACATCAAGACTAGAGTGTGTGTTGGTTGATGACAATGTCTCATTAGTCATGATATATGATATCAAACCAGCCACACATATACATGTTGGAGAATAGTGTATCGGACAGACCCACCATGAGACTGATACATGGAACCATGACATGGTAGTCAGAATCATCTCTCATAGTGATGGTGGTGATTGTGATTCTTAGACCTGAAATCACTGCACTTGTGGAATGTGATTGGGTACTCTTTGACATCATCAAAAGCAGTGCTGAAACATGGGTTGTTATAATAGTGATGATTGGGTGGCTTTGACACATGAGAAAGACTGTGAGTGATAGATATGGGATTTGTCCCTCCTAAGGGAGTATGATGTCTAGGCCAATTGATAAGCGAGACTGAGAAAGTTATGTGCATGCACATGTGAATCAATATATGATATTGATGTCACACATATCTCAGACAGTCTGCTCTAGTTCAAGAAACATGAATGATCGTTGAAAGGATGACAACTCCATGCCTTGAGTTTATTTAGGATATTAGAGACAAAGGAATCATACATTCACTAGAACACCAATCACAGATAGTAGGATTGAAAGTTGTTCTCCAACTTTCCTTTTCACTTGAGTAGCACTGATGTGTGATTAGGTACCACTCTTTGCTTGTGATGACATAAGCTAGTTATGGACATTCACTGCCAACGTGAAATGGGACCTATAGGGTCACACACAAAGGATTAACTTGGAAGAGGAGTTTATCCATGAATGATGTTTTGATTGATTACTAAAGTGTTTAGGTACTCAATCAAATATTCAATCAATAGAGTTGACTTAGAATTATCAAGTTCAAGTATTGAACCAAATGATTAGAGTGTCAGGTTGATTGAGAACTGAATTGACTATATTTTACACAATCTGGACCACCAATCGACCTGTTCACTAGGTGAACCGATTGGTTCATGGTCAGTGAGATGATCGGTTCACTTAGACCAAATGAGCAGTGTTGGGTTTTTTTTATTTGTGAGAAAAGTTTTCATTTCACTTGTTCCATTCGATTGAGACAAGAATCAATATTTGCGTTAATTAGAAACGAATAAGGAAGTCAATTGTAGGCAGGTCTGGTAAGTATAACGACCAGTTCACAAGGTGAACTGATCGACTCACACTCCCAACCGACCGGTTCACTAGTGAACTGATCGGCCCACCTTGCCAAACGACTGTATCAGTTATAAAATTACCGGTTCACTTGTCGCAATGCAAATTGTTCATAGAAATTATGGACCCTTCTACTCCCGCACAGACTGGGAAGCCAGACCCTAACCTCTACTATAAATAGAGGGGTACGGGGGGCTTCTCCAGAGACACAACTCAGAACATCAGTTGCTCTGCAAAGTAGTTGTCCTCTCTTGTTGTGGTAACTGAGAGAGACCAAGCAAGTTCTACCCGTCCAGGGAGGAACAATGAGGGAAAGACAAATGTAGAAAAACAAATGATGGTGAGAGAGTGTGTCGGTGACTAGTACGTTGATAGTAGGGGACAACTCCTTCTAGTACATCAATCCTTAAGGATGACTACAGTTCCTGATAGTCCATGTGGACTATCTATAGAGGCAGGAGACTTCTGTCGCTCAGGAGGATGACAGTCAATCACAATCCGGGTCAAGACCAGGAGTAGCACAGACGCTGTTGAAGACAGATGGTTGAAGACCGCACTTGCTACGAGGTACAGTCGCTAAGCAATCCTGAAGACCATGTATAACTTGCTAAAACCATCCTTCCCATTATATAGATATTCATGTGATTTGCTGATCATGAGCTTATGGTCAAGTAATTTTTTTGTTTTCACTTCCTACTCTGACCACATTAAACCCAACAATAATAGTGAATTATTTAAAAGGGCATTAGTGTCTAAAACTGGCAGACCTACTCCAAATACTTCTGTTCCAGTCTTCTCATCTAGTTCTAGTTCCAAGATCATTGTGGATGAGGAAGGTTTCCAAGAGGTGCAAAGTAAGAGGCATAACTCTCCCCCAAGTGTTTTGGTTAAGCCAGCTACAAGCATCTATCATAGGACCAACAATTTGTTGTTAATACCCATGAAGAATAAGTTTGGAGGTCTGGAAATTATTAATGATGATTCTTCTTCTCTTGCTAAGGCTAACAACTTAACAGCCCAAGTGGATAAATGATACATCTGTTGCATGTCTATTCTTGGAATGTCAGAGGCCTAAGTAATAAGATCAAGGCTGTCCAAGAATAGGTTTATAGATCGAGAAGTGACATCTTTATTCTTGTACAAGAACAATTTTGAGTCAATAAAGTTAAAAAGTTTTTGGATGAATTCTTTCCTGACTATAGCTAGATGTCTAACCATGAGTCCCATGTTCTGGGAAGAGTCATTATCCTTTTTTGGAACTGTGTTGTGGAAAAAATATCAGAGGGTGATCAATTCATGCATGTTAAAGTTTATGTGAATGGTTTCTCCTTCCTCATGATAGCGGCCTATGGGTATAATGGTGACTCTGAGAGATCTGGTTTGTAGAATAGCCTAGAGAGTCTAAATGATTCCATTGAGTCTCCTTGGTATATAATCGATAATATGAATGTTGTGATAAGTGAAGGTGAGAGCATTAGTATAAATCCACCAACTAAAAAATCTATGGAAGAGTTAAATAACTACTTGCTTAATACTAGTTTATTTGTTATGAATTTGGGTGGTCCATTTTTCTCGTGGGATAATCATCAAAGTGGAAAAGGTTTCATCATCTCTAAGATTGATAGGGTGTTTCATAATTCTTAGTTTCTTATTGATATTTCTTATTTTAGTGGTGAGCTTGTGCCAAATTCTATTAGTGATCATAGAAGGATTTCTCTGAAGATTGAGAGGCCAAGATTTGTCAAATCTCCTTTTCGATTCATTAATGTCTGGACTCTCAGGAGTGACTTCTTTGACATTGTGAGATCTGGTTGGTTTTGCAACGAGTCTGGCTTTTACATGTTGAAGTTATATAGGAAGTTCACTTATGTTAAAATTGGTCTTAAGAAGTGGAATAAATACTATGTGGGTGATCTTTATGTCAATGCTAGAAGTCATAATTTTCTTACTGATGCTGCTCAAATTGAGGATGATTTGTCTCCTTTTGGATGAGGCAAAAATAGAGAGAGCAAAAATCCTAAGAATGGAAGCTACCAAGGCTGAGTTGGCTGAAGAAATGTTACTAAGGAAACATCTCATGCTCTTTGGCTCAAAGAAGGTAATTATAAGTTTTCTACTCTTCCTTGAAAACTAGGAGACATCATAATTGTATGAAGGGAATTATGGTTAATGATTGTCTCTCCTATGATCATGAGGTTATTAAAAGTACTGTGAAAGACTTCTACAGTAATATCTTTAGCAATAAAAGTTTAAACAATGATGTTTCGAAGGGTGACTAGTCGGGTCCTATTCTGATTGATGAACAACACATTAGTATCATGCTTCCTATTTCTAGAAAAGAGGTGGATGATATTGTTTTGAATTTGAATGTGGACAAGGCTCCTGGCCCAGATGGTTTGAATGGAATTGTTTTTTAAATTTTGCTTGGGATATTATAAGGGATGATACCTTTGAAGCTATAAAGGAGTTTTTTTCTTCTGGCTCTATGCTTAAGGAGTCTAATAAGACCTTTATCTCACTTATCCCTAAAGGTGAAGACTCTTCATTGATTTCTAATTGAAGGCCTATCGCTCTCTGTAACATGTTTTATAAAATCATATGTAAGATTCTTGCCAACAGGTCATAGATCATCTTGCCCTCCATTATTGATATTAAACAGTGTGCTTTCATTTGTGGTAGAAGCATTAAGGATGCTACACTCCTTACTAATGAGATCTTGAGTGATTTCAAGAAGGATTCTGGAAACCTTTGCATTTAGACTGATATATCAAAATCTTATGATTCAGTTAAGTGGAAGTATCTTTTTTCTATGATGTATAAGATGGGTTTCCCTCTGGGATGAATTAAGTGGATTGATGTTATTTTCTCATCTACCTCTTATCAGGTTCTTGTTAATGGAGAAACAACTGAGATCTTTTTGCCATCAAATGGTCTGAGGCAAGGGGACCCAATTTCCCCTATCTATTTGTCAATGTAATGCAGGGGTTGACTGAGTTATTGAAGGACTCTGTTAGAAAGAAGGATCTCTTCCCTATTAGGGCCTCAAAGAATGTATGTATTTCTCATCTCATTTTTGTTGATGATATCATGATCTTTTTGAAGGCCACATCTAGCAATGTTGTTTTCATAAAGCATATTCTTGATAAGTTTGGATGTGAGTCTGGCTTATCTATCAATCTCCACAAAAATAAAGTTTTCTTTAGCAAGAAGGTGATTGCTGCTCTGATTTTTAATATTTTGGAGATACCTGAAGGTTGTATTGATTCCATCAGGTATTTGGGTTTACCACTCTTTATTGGTAAGTTAACTAAGAGATTTTGTGATGATCTTATCAACAAGTTTAAGAGTAAATTGGATTCATGGAAAGCTAAGATTCTGAGTTTCACGGGAAGGATGGAGTTGATAAAGTCTACCTTATCTTCTTTTCATCTTTACTAGCTTATGTCATTCCCTCTTCTAGTTCATATCCTTGATGTTATTGAAAAAATTTGTAGGGATTTTCTCTGGGGTCAAATAGAAGGGAAGTCAAATCTACATCTTGTTAGTTGGGATAAGATTACTCTTCCTAAGAATGAAGGTGGTTTAAGTACTAGAAAAGGAAAGGAAGTCTCTAAAGCTTGTCTTATGAAAAATGCATGGGATATTGCAAAGAAAAAATACAGTTTGTGGGTTAAGTGGATAATTGAGACGTACCTGAAGAAATCGACTTTCTGGAGTATTGAAGAATCCCCTAATTTTTTGTGGATGTTTAATAGTTAATAAGAACTAGGAGTCTTCTCCAACCTCTTATGATGATTCATATTGGAGGCGGTTCTAGCTTTAAAATATGGCATGATCCTTGGATCAATTCTTGCTTTCTTGTCGATCTCATAGGGGGTAATATATCTATTCGGTCTGGACTTAATGTTGATGGTCTTGTTTGTACCATGATTAAAGATAGGACTTAGTGTATTCATTTGTCCAAGTCAACTGATATCATTGTGAAATGTATTGCAGATAATAGTGTAAGTATTGGTTCTGCTGATCGCATCACTTGCCTAGGGAAAGATGATGTTTGTTTAAAAGATCTATGGAATGCTATTAGGGTGAGAGGTGTTGAAAACCATGTGTTCATGTGGGTATGGAGTGGTAAGGCACCTAGGAACCTTATGGTTCATGCTTGGAAAGTTTGTCTCAATAAACTCCCAACACCTGACTATGCTAGGAGAAGAGGCATTTTTGTGGTTTCTGTGTGCTTCTTATGTTTCAAGGCTTATGAAGACACTAATCATCTGTCTTTTGATTGTGAATATGCGAAGAAGATCTGGTGTGCTTGTCATGATAATGGACTTATCTCTTTAGTTCCTAATTCTTTCACTGACATTTTGAGATTCAAGAAGAATCCAGCTAAGATCACAACTCTATCTGTTATGTTTAATCTTTGGATGGAAAGGAATCAGAGAGTCCATGACAATAAGCAATGGGATGATCAGTTACTCTTGAAGAATATTCCGTCTATTGTGGAGGTATTTCTTTAACTCTTTTTGTCTGGTCATGGTTTCGGATGCCTTTCTATACCTAAAGTTTTTTTTATGGTGATATGTTTAAGACACAGGCAGGGATGTGTTCTTCTGCTGGGCTCCTTTTCTGGTGTACCTGAATATTTTTCGTGTTGGCTTCTTGAGGCTGGTTTTTTATGTTGAGACTCCTCTCCTCAGAGTTCTATCCTTTGCTCATGTTTTGTTGTCTGCCCCCCTTGGTTACACTTTCTCTTTTTATTCTTTGAGCTGGTTGTACATTCCTTCTCTGTCCTCTTTGTACCGTCTTTACAAAAAAAATATAAAAAAAACAACAAAGTTTTAGCCCACCAAAAAAAACATAACACAATCTGTTTCATGACATGTTTCCTGGTTGTGTATCAATAGTCATAAAATAAAGATATTGTATGTACAATGACACAAAAATTACCGATCATACCAGAGATCAGAAGACCAGAAAAATGCATTCAATTTGGTGGCACTTTTTCTCACATGTACACACGAAAATATCGGATAAAGCCGTATATTTATAACAAAATACAAAAAAAAAGGAGTGGTAAATGAACGCGTCTAGGCGAATAAAATTTTGAGCTGAGGGTATAACTAGAGCCGGGGAATGATCGTGGAGACGCACACGGTGAACCCGAAGAGCAGGATGCAGAGTGCCGTGCAATTAACGAGTTTGGACTCCACGCCAGGTCCGACTGCCTTCTGCATGAGCCCCGTCTCAGCCGCGCAGATCGCCATGAGGAACGAGGTGATGCCGGCGAGCGCATGCCACGGTATGAGCATGGCTCGCACCGGCAGTGCGGCTCCTGGGCACCAGAAGAACAGAAAGCCGAAGAGCCACTAGAGGTATACGTGATCGTCAGCAGGATAAACGAAACCATATATGTTCTGTGGCCAAAACTCACGGCCAGCAAACTAAAGGACGATATATACGTACCTGTGATCCGTAGAGGCACATGGTGATGACCCCAAGCCACGAGTGCAAGGTGTACATGCTCGGCACCTCGGATTCTCTGTGAAACTTGAATGCCGTGAGGACTCCCCAGACGCCCATGGATATGGCGAACAGGTTGAGCAGCATGTGTGCGGCTTTCTTCGTCTTCCTAATTGTGGAGATGGTGTTGTACGCCATGATAGCTGGCATTAGGGAGAAATTATACATCAGGAACAGAGAAATAGTACTTGTTCAAATGCTCCTAATTCTACGAGATCATCTTCGGCTATGGTTACATTAGAAGAAGAGATGAACTAATTTCACCAGGTGGCAACGAAAATACCTTCTCCTGAGACGAGGATGAAGCCCATGAACATGATCACGGGGTGAGCCTACATGAGGAAACAACAGCTGCCTGTGAGATCGCCTATGCATGAATGGGCTGTTAGGATACTAGCTAGTGAATCGTTCCGAGGCAGGCGAAATGAATTTTTATGCATACGTTGATGATGAGGTCTTTGTTGACGGCAGCTTGGATGGCCAGGCCGCCACGGAAGTGTAGCAGCCATACAAGCATCATGACGATGGTGGCCAGAGCGAAAATGTGTGCGGCCACCGTGACGTGCGATACAGCAGCCCGGCCGGCAGGAACGGACCTCTCAAGAATTGGCAATGGCATGGTGAGGGAAAAGGGAAGAAGGCTATCTCTATAGAACTAGGATAGTCTTGCAGCTAGCAGCTGGTGTTCAGCAGCATGAAAGAGGGACGATTGGACCACACAATATTCCCGTCCTGCTTTGTTTGAGTACTCGGGACTTGCTTAACTGGTGTAGTGGTGACAGAAGTTGCCCTTAGGATGGGTTTGGCATATGTAGCTTCCCCCATTCCAGGGAGAAGGCAGCTCCATGCTGGAATAACTAAAGCAACAAGACTAAAGGGCACGATTAGAAATATTTGTTCTAAAGCAGCCATAGATCGACGCCTTCTGAACCAAAAGCAAGGATTAGACCTTAATCGAAACTCAAAGCACATTTCAATTTCAAGACTCACACTAGGAAAACCATTAGGCGGTCATGAGAATGTACCTTGCCAGCGTAAAAGACCGCCAGATTCATCTTTCCGCTGACTAGAATGGGAATCGTGGATTAATTCAGCTATATATTCTAGATTCACAAATGTATATCCGATACCTTGCCTGAGAGGATGCTTGACCAGGTTGGGATACCAGAGGGTCTAAATTCTTTCTAATACTCAATTGGTCCAGATATCGCCGTTCTACTGACATTTTAGTTTGCAATCCTCTCTGACACCGTTAGAATGTTAAAATCCAACCGCTTGGGTGGCTGCAACATTAGGGGCCGTTTGCGTTCAACATTTAACACTACAGGTATTTAATACATAGATTTGGCGCGGCGTGGTGATTCGGCTCCTTGATTAGGTAACTCCTGCTCAGTATTAACGTGTCCCAACTCGTGCGCGAGCCTCATCCCAAGAGAAACGTGGTGATCAGGAAAGCTGTCCATTTTGACGCTCTTCATGAATGCAACTTTTAACTGCTAATTCTGAACAATGTAGTATTTATTAGTACCATCAAATAATTGTGCTACTGTAGCCGCTGTATATAAATGCCGCATTTTTCAAGTCTCTTTTCCAAACTAGGCTTTAGTGTCGCCTTCTTCTTTCTTCCCCTTCCTCTACATCTCCTCGTGTTTTGTCTATTCGATGACCCTGGTTTACTTAAAGATAGCAATTTCTCATATCGTATAAGGATACTTATTATCTTTTAGCTTGTCACATAGAATTTTTGTCATCGGCAGACAATACCACTTCTAGTAGGCATTTAAGGGTGCTTGCACCTTCATGGATGGTAATTGAGCGCCTTGCCAAAACATAATGTTTGCTCTTTCGTCCACCTTTTGTCTAAGTTTCATCTCAACTTGTTTTATCATTTTAAAATAGGTGGAACATCCTTTCTGAGATTTCATTATATTCTTCAAAATAATATTCTGGGTACTTTACACAAAGCTTTTGTATGAGTAGTAGTATTTTTTCATATAGATGTTATCATGCATTCATAGACGATAACAACAGAGGCACCACTAACGTGATGTTCTGCATAGTACAGAACAAAGAATCAGATGTACCAACTACCAAGTAAGAAAAAGCGAGGAGCCAAAGTATCATATGGGGGTGGGTGCTCCTTAAGTGTCACAAAGTGAGTCAAAACCAAAAGAAATGTTATTGTAGACTGATTCTTCCGTTCACGCAGTAGAATGACGACACTCAAAGAAGATTTATAAACATCAGATCAGGGTTAACAGGTAGAGAGTGTAAAACCTTAGAAATCCTAAGCTCTTCGACGATATTTGTTGATGTGAGGCTGAGCAAAGGTATCCCAAAACTTAATAGAAAAAGCAAACTCGAAGAAAACATGTCAGATATCTTCTTGGTGATTCACACAAAAGTAACAAATATAAGGGCCATGAAAACCTCTAGAGAACTACTACGAGCTAATTTGCAGTTTTGAGTTTGTCAAGAGTCCAAGGAAGATGTTAACATAAGCAAGGAATTTGATCTTCCGTGTAAGTGTGCCAAGATGATTAGAAATACCAACATCTATAAATAAACATGTACACTTTGAAATTTTCGGAAAGTTTAAACATATTTCTCCATAATATGAAGTAAGAAAGTGAAGGTGATGGAGTTAGCATGATCATATATATTAGTTGTGGAAAGTCTATTATTGAGCATAAACTTTTTGATGTTTTAGATCTAGAGGATGTTAAAAAACACCTTCCATCATAGTCATCTATATGAACGTAGAAGAAAAAAAATATGAAGATCTTAGAGAATGGTCTAAAATAGAACCATTTGGGGAACAAGGATTTGACCAAAAATTAACTTTTAGAAAGGAACTTTGGGGGGTGACAATCAGATGTTGGATGATATAAGAAACCTTTTGAAAATTAGACCAGAAAGAGGATAATGACTTACTTCTCAAGGTATGCCAAATTTTCTCACCGAATAATATTTTTGAATAACTAAGCCATATCAAATAATTTGTCAATTATCACAAAAGAAAGCAAGAACTTTATCTAAAATGGTAGTGGGAATGCAGTCTTAGGATTAAGATACCCCAACCACCCAAACAACAAGGATGACCAACTTTTCTCTAGCCCACAAGATGAATACTTTTTTTTCTCCAATGTCTCCCAAAGGGTGCGGTTACACATGGAGTCAATTTAATCAAGAATAATCCACGGGAGGGGAATGTGACTCATTAAGAAAGAGGAGATGTGATGCGGACACACACATCATTACTATATTTATTTTTATTTATGTTATGTTATGTTATTAGGGACTTAAGTGCAATTATCTATTTACATACACTAACTTGCAAATTTATTTGTTTTTTATTTAAATTTTATATTTTGTTAAGCAATTTATACAATTATCACAGGTCTAGGGTTTCATATATCTTAGTAGAAATACCAACCTTGGAGGCTTGTCCCAAGAGTTTGAATTGAAATAATCAATTGCCATTTTCCTTCTTGATCTTCTTCTTCCATGTGCCACATCAAATGGCATTAGAGTCAAAAACCTAATTCTTTAGGGGATAGTTCCTCTTTCTTCCTTCTAACATTGTTGCCTTTCCAAACAAACATATTATGCATGCTCAATAAAAGTCACATTTTTATGTATTCTTATGATTCCTCCTCCAATCCACTCTCTTAACCTTCAACAAACAACACACCCACCCAAAATTGATTTAAAAAGACCCCACACATCCCATTGTCATCCTTCCTTAGTTTCTTTTGTCACTACCATATTTGAATCCCATTACCAACCTTGACACCGTCCTTATGCCCTGACTTCCACCTAGTTGACAACACTACACCCACACCCTACACAACCACACACACCATCTCCCACAGAGTCGATTTCCCCTCTCCATCTTTATTCTTTCTATAAAATTGTGCCATCCATTTGACTGCTAACCAACCCTAGTAGTTCCTGATCCATCCTCCAAAATCCCTTAACCTACACATGCCAAATTGCATAGAAGTTGTTAGCCACACCTTGTACCCCTACTACTCCATGATTCCCTCTTCCATATTCAACCTTCCATTACTCCATTAGTAGCCATAGATTCCACCCCAAAACCCAGCTCTCCATGTATCTGAATCTGCTAATGATTGACACCACCTCTACTTCTGTAACACAAATTCTTTTCATTAATTGAATTCTTAACCGACCCATTTCAACACTAACAGCCACCCCAAGATGCCACACAAGCCACTTCTTTTCTAGCTTTGTGCACCCAATCCACACCTACACTTGGTCGGCAAATGCAAACCTAGAGGAATAGACCAATTCATTTTCAATGATAGAGACAATAGTGGCTTGAAGATTGTAATGAATAACATGGTCTATTGTTTATTTTGGTGATTTAGTGTGTTGAACAAATAAATAAGGGAAGAAGAAAAAGTTGTGATCTTAAAATTGAGAGACTCAAACAAATTTTGATCATTAACTTCCAGAACTTTTCTACAACGCCATGCAACCTTATATTCATCCTTCTTTTAGCACCAACATGGACCATCCCCATATCTAATATTTGATATTTGTGCCTCCTAAGGTACCTGATGTCAAAAAAGAATTCCATGGCCCCTCGCCCTTGAACCCCAAACCACAGGGCCATTGGTCCCTTGCAATCCCATCCAACTCACTATAGAGTTGGATCTACAAATCAGGGGATAAAAGCATACTTCTAAATTTCTTCAAAGCACAACAATGTGCATGATTAGGATTCAACAAATACAAAAAATCATAATGAATTCAAGAGTTCCATTGAGACCTATTTATGTGCAACACTCTAAAAACTCGATCAACAATTACATAGCGTAAGAAGTTGAACTCCTTCGTATCCCTACATGTCATGCCTACATTCACTAAGCACCAAGCATCCAGAATCATGCCAAAGGACATACTCCCCACCAGTGATGCTAGCGTCGACAAAAATGATGAAGAAGCACTCCCAACCAATGACCTTGAAGATGTCAAGGATGAACATGAGAAAACTTATGTGCTACCTCTAGCATTTGATTTTCTAGTGATCCTAAAACTGGCAAGGAAGATCCCAAGAATGCTTCTTTGCTACCTCCATCAATTCATGGTGCCAATGATTCTTACAATTGACATCGTGCTAGTACATATGTATACGCTTCTAGTAGATGATTGCCCATCCCTTCACTGCACCATTCATTGGTAGACCCATTCATCACATGCCATGATAACATTCCATGAAGCCTATACCTCGTTCATTGTGTTGTCAAAGTTTTTGATGCGTCAAAGTGAAAACTAGTACCAATGCTTCCACTGTACGACCTGCATGAGGTTGACAATAGCCTGATTACCTTTCTTTGGGTGATGCCCAGTCCAGTTGTCCTACCATAGTACAATGTTAGGAGAGTCTATGTAGGATATGTGAAAATATAGTAGAAAGAAATAGAAAAGGATGATAAAAACCAGAATAAAAGAAGAAAAAAATTAACGCATAACACTAGCGAAGAGCAAGATGTGATAGATCTTATTATAATACTAACTTTTTACTAGATCAACGAGTCCTTTCAAGTCATTCAAAGGTCATGTGGACATTTTTCAAATTTCAAACAAAATATGTTTAACACACATGATAATTGCCCAATTAATCAAGGTGGTAGAGGAGAATCCCACATGTGTGCTTTAACACACAACTGTAGGCCAAATAGCGTAGTTATGTAGGTTTAAATAGACTTGTGCACATGAGAACAACATACCTATTCTGGTTCTCTATTGGGATTGACCCAAGATCTTGATGTGTTCCCCTATCATTTCCACATAGGATCACCCGCATAATGATAGTTCTAGTAGATGCAATTTCCTAAGATAAAAATTCACACCAATGCCCCCTCCATACCCTTATTCAACATATGAAAAACAACTAGTAGTTTGGCACAAATATTCTCACATTCAATGTTTTTTAGATAGCTCTATATCACATATCACAAACTCTTACCATCATCTACCCCCATCTAATATGTAATTATAAAATCCTGAGAAATACTCCACAATGCATGCCACTCATCCCTATATATTTAACCAAACTCTAAAAAACCCATATATTATACATAGCTATTTATGCATTACCACTCGATCCATTAAGAAACAATTGACAATATCCAATGATGCCCAACACCCTCTACCATTGTACTGATTGATTTAATGCATCTTCCTTTAAAATGAAACCAGTCCTCAAAGTAGTGTCAAGGTTGGTAGGCATATAGAGGAGTGATACCCTACCAAATAGGATGACCAAATTAGGTAGTACTTGAAAGAGGTAAATGTACGATGGTAGTTCATAGAAGAAACTATATTAAATCTCAAGGAAATGTATGCACTTAGCATATATATTTTTAAACCATATAGTAATAAAATCATGAACGAGAACCTAATTCAGGATGAATTCCATCTTGGATATAAATATACCAAAAATACTCAACTAAATTATAACCGCTCAGTTTTATAAGTATATCAGGTTGGGAACTTTTACGAGTTACCTTCCATTGTATATATGTATGAAAGTGTTACCACAAATAGAAAGGAGGATGGTCTCCATTTGACATAAGAGAAGGAGAGTAACATCAATGTTGATGAGACTCCAAATAATAGATGTCGAATCCAAATTATCTAGAACCATAATAAAGGTTAGGCTAGTAGGTATCCTATCATATCAAAGTTTTATTTATGATAATATGATTCCATATTTGAGGGTTTCACTTAATTTTTGGTTTATGCATGTTAGATTCAATCATGTTGTTGTTGGTATATCACCATATAAGATACATCAGTAGTTTTCTATTCAGTTGTACTACACATAACTAGTGGATCAAAAATCAACACATGCAAGTACTATGTATAAGTTGAGATATGATAAGTGAAATAGGGTTGAGAAACCAACCCGATGTTAGAGATCATTGCAAATGAGGAACGCTAGTATGGGGCATGTGATAGGGTGAAATCCATATAGGGAAAATTGAAATAGGGAGATGGTTAGTAGGCCTAACAAATATGAGTCCCTATCTACACAATTTTTGAGTATATGAGTTGAGTCAACTTGTGTGGGGTTCCTATGGTAGAGATCAATTTTGACCTCTTAGGTAAGGATCGAAAACTATATATACATGTAGTTGAATATAACTAAACCCTACATATAGGTGAGGAAGATGATGGTATGTATGATCAAAGAGACAATCATGGGATGATTGCAATGAGGAATTAGATACCTAATTTTATAATGATAAAGGTAATTCCATCTATTATGTTTGTCTCAATCATGAGATGGTGACACAGACATAGTAGATGTCTAAAGAATGATGCTACTCGATGAGATATGTCTTAAGGTTGAGGACCTAAACAATGAGATCATATGTATGATAAGAGTACATGCATTTTTTTTATGTCCCTAGTCAGATATTACTATGGAAGAAAAATAGATGATAGTAATACATAAGACTGGAGTGTGTATTGAATGATGGTAGAGTCTCATTAGTCATGATATGTAATATCAAGTCAAGCACACATGTTCATGTTAGAGAATAGTTTATCGAATAGACCCACCTTGAGAGTGATACATGGAAACCATGGAATGGTAGTCAGAATCAACTCTCATAGTGATTGGGGTGATTGTGGTTCTTAAACCTGAAATCACCACACTCATCACATGTCGTTCGATGTACTTTGACATCATCCAAATGTGACTATGATAACCTGGTTATCCACTCTCACTTTATTAGTGCACATCTTGAAACATTTGACTCTCTACTATGTTTCACAATCTCCCTCACAAAAATATTTGTAGTTTGGAATAATTTTATACTCATTGGTTGCAACAGAATTGGATAAATGTCACAATATACTTATTTTAATAAGTTGAGTTCATATTTACACTTGAAAGTGATTTTTTTCAAATGATTTTCCCTCAACATTACAATTCTATATCCAAACTTTTAATATAAGAAGTAGATGAAATTTGTGAACCAACGGTGAGAATTTTATGTCAATTGGAGTTACGGTTTGGGAGATATGCATTTTACAAGTTTTCTCAAGAAACACGATTCAAAACCTTGGTTTTGATATATTATTGTACCACATCATCAGTCTGAGCAAGTTTCTCCCGACCAATCAAAACGTTTCCTTTTCTAGTCACAGATTGCCCATGTCATCTATCCCCTTTGCTTGCTACGAACAACCACAACACTTAGATTTGGTGGGAGTGGATACGGCTAAGATCTGACAACCACAGGCTCATCTTCCCTACCTGCTCTCATGGATGGGAGTAGGTGGCTGGAGAAAAATCCCCACCACTTGTATATCCTTTTTTGCACCTATAAATTGGCCCATTTCACCTCCATTCTTCTTCTTTCTTATTACCCTTTATTTGACACCCTTATTTGTTCTTTTTCATGCACCATAGCCCTAGTTCCAACTTCATCTTCTACCTTGGAACACCATGGACGCCGCCATGGTGCTCGCGATCTAGACTTCCCCTCTGTACACCCTCGAGCCCACCTATGGATGGAGACAAACTCATGGGGTCTACACCCTTCAGGACGGCATGTTTGCGAGGCACCATCACCCCTCGCCTCATGCTTTGATGCAACTCTGGTGTGCCATGGTTGCAGCTCCACCGTGGAGCAGCACCTTGCATGGGCGACCACACATCGAGCGGCAGTGGTGAAGCACGGTGGCCAACGTTCGGGAACCTTGGCGTGACGCCCCTAGGAGGTCGAGGGCAAAAGCCAACCGCAGTGCTAGGACAGAGGCAAAATGCGCTAGGCCTGTAGGCCACGAGTCATTGTGAGCCAAAAGCCCGCTAAGGCTGGTCGCCACCCAGGAGCCGCATGGATGGCCGCTGGATTGAAATCCAAGGGCCCAGATCGATCCCATAAAGGTAAAATTTCAAAAATTCATATCTCACAACTTATTGGTACTTTCTTGACATATATTATATGGTTTTTGATAAGAAAAATGTGATATTTCCACTAAAAATACTTTTAGGCTATAATTTTGTTTGTTCCTCTACTGACATCTGAAAATACATTCCTTCTATGCCTTTTGAGGTGTTTAATTCCATTTTTATGCATAATCTTACTCCTTTGTGCCCTAAATGTTTGTGTTAAGCTTAATATCAACATTTGAATCATCTTGATAGATCAAGTTTGAAACTTGTCTGGTTTGAAACCTAAAGTGATCAAATCTTGCTTAAATGGCTTAATGTGGACTCTTATGTTAAATATGATCACGTTAATGCTTACCTTGGTTGAGGGTGTCCCAAATCTATACATTTGATTAAATACGGTAAACTTTGATGTTTGTTACACTAATATTCGAACTTGTTCATTCTAGCATCATAGTTTGACTCAATGATGTACTTTGAACCTTAAAATAAGCTTATAGTGGATGCAATGATGTTGGATCTCAAACATAACCCACATATGGTTCCTTCATATCGAAGATGATCATGTGAACTCCTAAATTAGTAACATTAAATGCTTTGTATCCATATCTGTGTTGTGGAACGTTCTTGTGCCCTAATGTGATCAAACTCCCTAAACTTGACTTGAATTGTGATCTAATGGACATATTGATACCTAGATCTCTAATATTGCATGAATCTTTCCCTAATGATCATCCATGTTATATTATGACTTGAAATCAGTAACTTATTGATGTTTCTAACACCTAATCCAAGTAGAATTCATCTATACTCTTATGATGTTTAGCATGCATGATTATGACTCAATATGTCTTGTTATGCCAATGTTTATGCTAGTGTTGAATATGCTTGCTCAAATCTTATGATTGATATATTTAGGATCTTGAATCTCTAATCACATATCTATCCCTGATCTAGTTTTGATGTGTCACCCTAAGTACTAATGAACCCATGATATACAATGTTGCTTGATAATGCCAATGCATGACTAGTTTGAGATATTGAAAAAAATGTTGAAGGAAATGATACCTAGATCTAGGTGACACATCCAACCATTATTATGATGATTAATGATACCTTATCTTGATTACGTTAATCCAAGTGCACTCCTTTAAAATGTCAGGATCTCTATGTTGAATCTATTGCTAAGATCTAATCAAGTGCTAGTTATGTCTCTCTAAAATCAATGATTAATCTTGTACTCTACTCACAAGGTACACTTACTATCTCGACCCTATAATGGTATTGGCTTGTTTGTATGTATGCTCATATAAATGCTTGGCTAGTTAATTACTTGATTGAGCTACTTGCACCCTTCGATTAGTATGTTCGTTTCGATTGAAATATGTTGAACAAACCTTGATCATAATTAAACTTGTCCATTATACAAACCTAGTGTACCTGCATGCATTCTCAGGGTAAGGGCGCAAGGTTGGGCATCTTACTTGAGATGTCAAGATAAGGCAGACCATGTCGATAAAAGGATAGATAATCTTGAGCACCCTTACGGATCCTTCCAACGGGAAGCTGGTCAATGGCCATAATATGTTGTTGAGAATAATGGAAATACACCTAAAATATGCTTTGGATAAAAGAATTATGTTATTTGTTCTCACCTTGTTTCATCTTCTTTCTTATATGATGTTTCTAGCCAAGCAAACTTTTACAATATTGTAAAACAATTTACATGCCTTTTCATAGCATACTTAATGATTTAGCATTAATATACTTTGTTTATCAAATTTGTAGTTGTCAAATGAAGATTTGATGCACTTAAAGACTCGAAGCTCTAAAATGAAACACCAATGGGTATACTTAAATCTAGAAATGGGTACATGTCTCTTATCTCCATGTTTAATATCTTGTTATCTCTTATCTAGTTCTTGTTTTTGGTTTTATTCATGCATATGTTATGTGATCCTTTCTAGGGACGGATGCCCAGGTCCACTTGCCATTGTCTTTGTATCCATTAGGAGTGTGGACTTAGGGTAACAAATGGTTATGTGACAATGACCCTGAATAAGGGTTACTATAAAGTTTTTTCTTGAATACATTGTGACACATGAGGATCACTGTGAGTGATGTATATGGGATTTGTCTCTCCTACATGAGTATGATATCCAAGCCACTTGATAAGTGATACTGAGAAGTGTATCACCATACTCATGTCATTCAATATGTGATATGTGAACTCATGTGCATCTTAGATAGTCTTCTCTAGTTCAAGGAACATGGATTGAACCTTTAAGAGGATGACAATTCCATGCCTTGTGTTAACCCATATATCATAGACAAAGGAATTATACGATCACGATAAAATTGATCACATATTGTATTTTGAAGTTGTTCTCCAACTTTTCAAATTACTTGGGTAGCAATGATGTGTTTCTAGATACCACTCATTGCTTGTGATGTCATAAATTGGTTATGGACATGCACTACCAACATAATTTGGGACCTATAGGATCACACACATATGATACACTTGGAATAGAATTTTATTCATGAATGATGTTGAAGTTTATTATTAAAGTGTTTATATATTCAAATTAAACTATAGTGATTGAATATTGGTTGATTAGACTTTGAACTGACCGGTTCAAATGTTAAATTGATCGATTCAATTGTCAGTTCAATTGGAAATAATATTTGTTGAACAATGCCTAAACCAGGACATGAACCGACCAGTTCACTTAGTGAACTGACCGGTTCAAGGTTTGAAACAACCAGTTCAAGAGTTGAACTACCCAGTTCAATGATCTATTCGATTGAATCAAGGATTAATGTTGATGCCATTTTGTGCATTAATCTTGCATTGAAAGCCAATTTGTTTATGAATCAGAAGCATTGTGAAATGACCATTTCAAGGGTTGAAATGGTCGGCTCAGCTTTTAACTGACCAGTTCATTGGTGAACCGAGCGGTTGCATTCACAGGTTCCAGAAAATTCATGAAAATATGTTTCTTTGACTCCTAGATAAACTAGAAACCCTGGCCCTAGCCATCCTATATAAAGGGGGTAGTCTAGGCTATCATAGACATAACAAGAAGCTACACCAATTGTTGTCCTCTCTAATTGTGGAAACCAGAGATCCTGAGCAAGTCCTACCTGTAAAAGGGAGGGACAACAAGGGAGAGATAACAAGAGAGAGCAAGTCAGCGCTAGCACTCTGGCATTCAAAGGGACAACTCCTTCCTATTGACTCTGGTATCACAACGTAGAGTTCCCAGTGGTCTGTGTTGGCTACTATAGAGGCGAGGAGGTCATTTCCACCCATGAAGAAGACGATGTCAACCGCCATTTGTAGTGTTAAACTAGGAGGCCATTGCGGATGACTACTCGAGTGCTTCTTGAAGAAGAAGCATGTTGCTGCAAGAGTTGTCATTGACTTACTCTAGGACCACATATATCTCATGAAAGTGTTCTTTCATAGATACATAATTGTTGATGTGTTCTTCTAGTTTATGAATCGACATTAAATTTTTGTTTCTTCTCCTTATATGTTGCCATTGATTTCCCAAAAGTGGTATCAGAGCCATGTTAATTTACGATGTATCTAGATTTGAATCGATATTGTAATGACCCCGCCTCTAGGTAACCCCCAATTAAGGGAGACCAAAAGGTCAGAGTCGTTATCCCACTTTTTCAGGATTAATGGTTTGACAAACAATCAATAATAATTATAAAATTCTACCAAGACTATACTGAAAGCTGGAATAAAATAATATGTTGCATACCTTTTTCAAAAACTTGGATATCTACTTCTATCCACAACTGGAGTCTATTCTAACTAATCCTCCTTTCACTTTAATTCTTATTTTCACAATATGCAACTATACTATTTTTCCTTTTCAACATTATACCTAAAATGTTTACAAACAAAACGTCGGTCAGCATAAATGAATATATCGGTATGTGGGGACAAACAAAATATCAAACAAAAGGCTAACAACCTATTTATCACAATCAAGGTAATTGTAACAACCCCACCTCCCAGTAACCCCCAATTAAGGGAGACCAAGAGGTTAGAGCCGTTATCCCCATTTCCGGATCAAAGGTTTGACAAATAATCAATAATAATTATCAAATTCTACCAACTAAACTGAAAGGCTGTAATAAAATTAAAATTTGCATACCTTTTTCAAAAACTTGGATGTCTACCTTTAACCACATCTGGAATCTAATCTAACTAATCCTCCTTTATACTTTAATTCTTATTTAATTCCACATATGCCACTTTACTATTTGTCCTTTTCAATCTAGTACCTCAAACGCCGACAAACAAAATGTCGGTCAGCATATCGGAATATGCCGGTATGTGGGGACAACCAAAATTTTGCAAGTATGGCTAACAATCTAATTATTACAATCAAGTTAATTAACAAGCCATATTATGCTTTTAGGGTGACCTTCTCCACCGCTTTTTCCCTAACCCTGGCATACCCCCTTTTAGGTTTCACTTTTGCCATTGAATTAAGGCCACCTTCTCAATTGCGAGCTTGGTGCCTGGGGTCACCCTTCATGGTTCCCTCTAGTCATGCAATATCATAGGCCACCTTCTCAATCCCGAGCTTGGTGCCTGGGGTCACCTCTCATGGTTCCCATTGGTCTTCCCTCCTGGGCTTGACCGTTTTGCATCATCCATCAGGGTGGCATGTAGGTGTGAGAATACACACTTATTTTACAATTGTGATAATCATAGTGACTTTATAATTTGCAAGTATGAACATCCAACTGATAAGTTGCATTCAATGCAATGAATCATCCGAGAAACTCTTCGGGAAACTAATATGATTAACCATAATTAACCACATACATGTCAAGCTGTCTTGAATGCAAAAATAATTCAACCAATTAAGAAATCAAGCAAGCACACACAAGTTGATCCTGAAATAGGAATCCAATTTTCTATCATTAATCATGTCATCATGACCTATTAATCCTAGTTGTTTCCTAGGGTTATTAGTCCTTTTTAGGGTTCTGATCACAATTTAGGGTTCCACTTCATTTTTATTACTTTAAACCCTAATTTATAAAATTACTTACAAACCCTAATTATTTCATCTTTCTTTCATAAAAGATCCTAAGATCATATTTTAGCAACATGAAACACTATTTTTGGATTATAATTACTTTTCCTTCCTTTTTCTTCTATTTAGGATTTTTAAGCATATTAATCATCATATTAGGTTTAAAACCCTAATTTTTGCAATTTTGTATTCAAAATAGATCAAGATTCATCTTTATCATTAACTAAGTTAATAATGACTGAATCAACTTATTCGCAAGATTAAATCTATCCTTTATCAACAATTAGGGTTTCTAACCACAAATTAATAGTTTTTCCATCAAAATTATACACTTTGACAAAAAGATACTAATTTAGGATTCCAAACCATTTTTAACTTATTAATCATATTTTTCTGATCAATTTACATGTATAAACTTTTCTCATCCGAGTTTTCTACCACAAGATATGATTTTAGCAAAGAAAATCATTTTTATTGATTTATTAGCAAATTCCAGAAAATAAGGATTGTTAGATCTATGGTCTGCTGGTCCACTCAGGATCCAACGACCAGGGATGCATGCACCTATCTTTTGTGATTAGAAGCAAGTGATGGACCAAACTAACCTTGATCCATCAGAAGGAGGCGAGGGGCACTTTGGTAATTCTGCGGGGCACCTTCTTCAACCTCGCGCCTTTCCTTCAGCGTTCGCTATGGTCAACCTTGGGGTTGACTCCTTGATCCAGTCGACTTGCGAGCATGCCAAGGGGCCAGGAGGCTTCGTCTTCCTCCGTCGAACTTGCCTGCAGGCTCAATTGCGTGCCCAGAACTCGCCAAGACCTCCCCTACTCGCCGGACTCCGGCGAGGTTTGTTGAGATGTCGAGAGTGCAGGTTAGGGTGATCAAGGAAATTGAAGGCACGAAGACAATCCTTGCACTCTGCCACAGAGGTTGGGGTAGAAATTTGTCATGTTGGTGCGCTCACGCACCCTCCTCTATATATAGGGTAGAGACAGATGCGCGAGAATTGAAAACTTCCCCAATAGGCGGCCAAACCTTGACAAAGTAGGGATGAACCTCTACAGTTTCCACTCCTAAGTTCAAAGGAATCAACAATGGGTTTGCACACTCTCTGGATCATGAGAAATCCAAGAGGGAAAATCCCTCTATAACTCACAGAGTCCCAGTCCCTGTGGGACTTAGACAATGAGCACCAGGCATTGGATCAAGATCCAACGACCCTCGTTGCACACGATCAACCAAAAGGAAATACATTTTCCTATTTTTGCCAAATTAATGCTAGATTTTGGAGATAATTTGAGAAATTCATATCTCCTAAACCATAACTCCTCTTTATATCAAATTTTAAGGGAAAGTTCGTCTTGATATTATATAGATAGTTATGAATTTTGGGAAACAAATTCCAATGTATGAGAAGACTTCCTTCCCTCCCAAGTTATCCTTCAATTATTTCTTCATTAAAATATCTCTTTTTGAGGATTTCTCTTCATCTCTCTTTTTATTTTCCTTATTGGAATTTCTTTTAATATTAGAAACCTCACGGATACGAAAATCCATCAAAGATAACTCAATTATACCTCTTTCCACTTATTTTCCATTTATCATTGTTTTCAATTTCTTTCTTAATAAAGAAACATTCAATTGATCTTTTCTTGTTGCATTATCTTTGCAACTTTGGACTCCTTGGAACCCAAGGAACCCAAGAGGCACGAAATCCACCTATGGATTACATTCCTTTTCCTTCTAGAGGTTTCTACATCTTTCTTTTCTCCATTTCTCTAATAATGGAGTTTCTTTTGTCTTTTCCTTGTTATTGAGCCCAATAGCCAATAAAGCCCACCAAACAACCAACAATGCTATGGTAAACAAAATCCTTTTATTCAAAACAAATTATATCATTATTTTATCAAATATCTTTAATAGGAGAAATTACATTTCTCACCAAAAGAACCCAAATATTGGGGTTGTAACATTCTTCCCCTCTTATAGGAATTTTGCCCTCAAAATTCCACCAGGCACGCAAGCAAACAAGATAAGCCTTTCTTATGTCCATCAGGGCTCCCATGTGGTCTCACCCTTTCCATGGTGCATCCCAAGAACCCTCATCATATCATATTCTTCCATTTGAGTTCTTTCTTACCTTGGTATATCGTACCCTCATAGGTGACTCGGGACATTTCAGCTTCTCATAAAGCTGAATAGGTTCAGGGCTCAGCACATGGCTTGGGTACCTCACAAAGTGTTGTAGATCAGACTCATGGAACACATTATACATCATGTTATCCTGAGGGGTAAGGCTAAACACAACCATCTCCACCAATCCATCTCAAATGGACCCATATATTGGGGACTCAACTTTCTCAACTGTAGCTTAGAGGGGGTCACATTTTCACATCACATACTCTCCCACAGTGAACAGTATGTCAGTCTGCTTTGCATCAACTCACGACTCATGTCGCCGTTGGGCTCTCTTTTAGCCATTGCATGATCAAAGTGACTTCATCTGCACACACTGTGGTTCTTTCTTAACCTTCGTGAGGTCCCTTCACCAACATCATCTTAATGAAGTGGTGCCCGACACAACCTCCCTTACAGAGCTTCTTTTCAACCCGATACTGGCTATGGTGGTTATCATCACATCTCACAGAAGATAAGAACTGTCTCCAGATATCACCCTGAATGAGCACACATGCTCTCATCATACCCTCTAGTCTGGATTACACTAACCATTAGTTAGGGGTGAAAATTGTGCTATTATCGAGTTCTTCATGTACCTACTTCCACTGCATGGAAGTGAACCTTTAGGTTATACTCAAGAACTTTTGAACTAACATCATGGTGTAGTTGAACCATCTTTCTCTCTTACAAGTAGTTCAACCGGATTGTCCCTTGATAGTACTTTTTTTTCTCATGTCATCTAGGTAAGGTGATCTACCATAACCCATATTGCATCTTGACCTTCCTTGGTCCAGGGAGACTCACCACAACATCTATAGTGATGAACTCCCATTCCCTCTCGGGGACTCTTTATCCTTTATATCAAAACACCGGGTTACTGGTGTTCGTACTTCACCTCCTGTCATGCATGGCAACATACCACATGCAACTTCATCTTAGGCATCCAAAGTGCTACTGTCACTTACTATCTTTGTCGTACCATGGTGTATGGTTATCTTAAATCTTGATCTCATGTATGTCATGATTCCTCAAGATCGATTCCTCAGAAACCCTAATCCACTCTAGTCGGGGCTTCATCACCTTCCTTACCAGAGAAGTGCATCTGAGGTTCTACCACCATCCTTTCATTGCATCAAGGCCTAGGCTGGCTAACTAAACAGTCATTAACTTAATCAACCGATATCGTTACATCCAAACTAATGTCTTATTCAAACTTAGGGTTAACCTAAGAACCCCTTCTAGCCTCTGGGTAAACTAGGCAGCTGCATCTCATCCAGAGCATCCATTACCACCTCACATCCTTAGGTGTTAGTTAATGTTCAAGACATACACCTCCATGTATTCCACTTATTATCTCATCTCAACTCTAAGTCTATCTTCATCAAGAAAACTCTGAACTCATCTGCTTGGTTTTCGAACTCAACCTTGCATAACTTACAAATTCCACATAGCTCCTGCAAAAAACATCCTTATAAAATGACTACCTTATTTATCTTAGTGTTTGTAAACCATCCATGTATTGTTCACTCCACCAGGGTATGGTATCATCTCTGTCCACATACCTCATAGTCCAACTCACATCATCTTTATCCTTGGTGTATGGCATGCGTACTGTCCTATCTCTCACTCCCACAACAAGAGGAAATAAGCATTTGGTTGTAGTCCAAATACAGAGTTATTCCTATTCCAAGAGTAGAGATGGTACATCGCACCTTGCCAGTACACCTTTAAATCTTAGTTGAAACATTCCACCTATGTTTCTACATCACAATCATCTCAGTATCAAAGTTACTTCCATGGAAAACTGGTCTCAAACCTACTTGGTTACCACACAATCCTTGGTCATCTCCTCTAGGTATGTAGGGTGTTGGCACTTTTGGGGTCATCCCTCTTCCCTTATGCATCCAGAGAGTGCCCTACTCATCTACCCTTTGGGTCCCATGAGTTCATGAAGGTGATCAATATCCTAACCCATGGCCCTCAGACAATGATAGTTGTTACCTCCCGACCCTATGCTCATTTGCAACTAGGGAATTAGGCAACTCCTACTTCCATCAGCCTTATCCCTACCTGACCCTAGGATAGAATTAAGATTCTATTATAGTACATGTTCAACTTAGAACCTTACCCAAGCCTTCGTCATCTCTCTCTCTCTGCATTCATGGGCCGACTTTCATCCTTTCATAGGGGTCATGGCAACCTGCCTACCTTGGTCAGGCCCCATACCGATTACCTCCATGGTAACACATCCATATGGACTTAGAGATGGTTATCTATGGGTCTACATGTTCATTCTCATACCATGTACTCTTCACTTAGATTCTCAAGATCCTATGAGACCTCTTTAGGTTTCCTCAAAACCCACAAAACTGGTATACACCCTACCAAAGGGTCCCTCTCCCAGGATGGGAGGAAACTACAACTCTTGACAACAAGGTCACAAACATCCTAAGGGTTTATATTCACATGAGCATGCTTAACCGAACAGCTACTAAGGCAGAAGCGGACCACCTACTAAACCATGCTAGGTCATACTTGTTATCTTTCCTCAACGCTGGATCAAGATCATACCTTCCCATGTCATCGACTTAGTTCTGAGGGGTTCATCAAACATACCTTAAACTTAAGGGGTTTCCTTTTCCTCTAAACATGAGGAGTACCATGCTCGAATCTATAGAAACTCAAACCTTGTCATGAGCATCAGGTACGCCACTTCCCCTCTTAGGCCTAGGAACCCTAGGTTTAGTTTTTTGGTGTCCAACTGTCTGCTCGACCTCTAACCACTATCCAAGCATGTACAAGGTATGACATTCACTTCCTATCATCCTTCTACTCAATAAACACTTTAGAGTGGAGTCCTTCACAAGGACAACCAACAAGGTATAAGGCCTCACAACCTGTTACTAAACCTCTCCAGGTCTAAGGAACTCTTCTTCTCATCTATACCATAGGTACAGAGGTACCAGTAGACTCATCCTCTCTCTAGGGTTTGGTTCCTCTTATGGCAACCAAGACATCATCAACCTCCAGGGATCAAGCATGAGGCAAACACAAACATCCACTTAGGTCGCATCATCCTCAACTCCCCACTTTTCCTCATATCTCGGAGTCTAGGCTTCCAACCTTCTTGCTTGGGTCATGCTCTCTCTCTCTAGAGCTAACTCCACAACCAGCCTTATACTAATGGTCCTCTCTCCATGAAGATGGATCAAGCTCACAAGCATACCTCTACGTGGGTGAAGCCTATTTTCAAACTTATGTTTGCTCAAGGTTATCCCTAGCCCTTTATAATTATCTCATCAGCTGTCCAACATACTCCCTTGGCCAAGGTTTCAACCTACTACTCATACTACTGACGTATTCTGGGTGCCTACTATGCCATGCTCATATAAGCTCATGGGGGTTTCTATAGGTTCTTCTCTAACCTCATCAGAGAAGGTGTTGTCCTTCACTCTAACATGCACAACCCTTCCCAGGGTTGGGTCGCCAAAGGTACTCGGTCATCCAACCTCTCATGGCTCATATGGCATCTAAAAGCATGTCCACACATATGGTCTATCTTGACATCTAACTCATCATGTCATCTCTTTCTCTAACCACCACTTAGGGTTAGGGTTAGCATAATCCTCAGAGGATGTGACAAGTTTCTACTTATGATGGAGGTCTCTACCTCCAAGTCTAACTTTCTCCACTCATCCTCTTGACAAGGAAGTCTAGCCTCAGGTCTCACCTGAGGGCATGCCAACATATGTCATATGACCTAAGCATGTATTTATTCTTTAGTTTACGCTTAAACTATTAAGCTAATGTCCATGACATCTTATTTACATGCTTTTCATTAATTTGGTGGAGGATTCTTTAAACCTTATCAACCTCACCCATACTTCAAGAGGGTGAGGAAGAGAGAGAAAACCCTAATCCTTAAGGTCTTTAACAACAATTGAGTTGAGAAGGGATGAACAAGATGAGAGAGTCCTAAAGGTATCTTATTTCGAGTCAAATCCTGAGACATTGGCCAAGCAGTCACACTAATCCGAGAGTCCTCGTATTCCGACTAGCGGTGCGAAGGAAAATCTTGCCAGCCCCCGAATGTGATCCTTTTCTAGACACCTCAGTCTTTCAGAAAATCCTCTAATAACTCCCTTGGGTTCAACGGAGTTTGTAAAATTTAATAATTATTAAAGATTAAATGAGGAATCGATGCTATGATACCAAATGTAACGACCTCGCCTCCCAGTAACCCCCAATTAAGGGAGACCAAGAGGTTAGAGCGGTTATCCCCATTTTCAGATCAAAGGTTCGACAAATAATCAATAATAATTATCAAATTCTACCAACTAAACTGAAAGGCTGTAATAAAATTAAACTTTGCATACCTTTTTCAAAATCATGGATGTCTACCTTTAACCACATCTGGAGTCTATTCTAACTAATCCTCCTTTGTACTTTAATTCTTATTTAATTCCACATATGCCACTTTATTGTTTGTCCTTTTCAATCTTGTACCTAAAATGCTGACAAACAAAATGTCGGTCACCATATCGGAATATGCCGGTATGTGGGGACAACCAAAATTTCGCAAGTATGGATAACAATCTAATTATCACAATCAAGTTAATTAACAAGCCAAATTACGCTTTTAGTGTGACCTTCTCCACCGCTTTTTCCCTAACTCTGGCATACCCCCTTTTGAGTTTCACTTTTGCCATTGACTTAAGGCCACCTTATCAATCCCGAGCTTGGTGCCTGGGGTCACCCTTCATGGTGCCCTCTAGTCATGAAATATCATAGGCCACCTTCTCAATCCCGAGCTTGGTTCCTGGGGTCACCTCTCATGGTGCCCATTTGTCTTCCCTCCTGGGCTTGACCTTTTTGCATCATCCATCAGGGTGGTATGTAGGTGAGAGAATACACACTTATTTTACAATTGTGATAATCATAGTGACTTTATAATTTGCAAGTATGAACATCCAACTGATAAGTTGCATTCAATGTGATGAATCATATGAGAAACTCTTTAGGAAACTAATGCGATTAACCATAATTAATCACATACCTGTCAAGCTGTCTTGAATGCAGAAATAATTCAACCAATTAAGAAATCAAGCAAGCACACACAAGTTGATCCTGAAATAGGCATCCAATTTTCTATCATTAATCATCTCATCGTGACCTATTAATCCTAGTTGTTTCCTAGGGTTATTAGTCCTTTTTAGGGTTCTGATCACAATTTAGGGTTCCACTTCATTTTTATTACTTTAAACCCTAATTTATAAAATTACTTACAAACCCTAATTATTTCATCTTTCTTTCATAAAAGATCCTAAGATCATCTTTTAGAAACATGAAACCCTATTTTTGGATTATAATTACTTTTCCTTCCTTTTTCTTCGATTTAGGATTTCTAAGAATATTAATCATCATATTAGGTTTAAAACCCTAATTTTGCAATTTTATCTTCAAAATAGATCAAGATTCATCTTTATCATTAAATATGTTAATAATGATTGAATCAACTTATTCGCAAGATTAAATCTATCTTGTATCAACAATTAGGGTTTCTAACCACAAATTAATACTTTTTCCGTCAAAATTATACACTTCTACAAAAAGATATTGATTTAGGCTTCCAAACCATTTTTAACTTATTCCTCGAATTTTTCTAATCAATTTACATGTATAATCTTTTCTCATTCGAGTTTTCTAGAACAAGATATGATTTTAGCAAAAAAAAATCCTTTTTATTGATTTATTAGCAAATTCTAGAAAATAAGGATCGTTAGATCTATGGTCCGCTGGTCCACTCAGGATCCAACGACCAAGGACGCATGTACCTATCTTTTGCGATTAGAAGCAAGCGATGGACCAAACTAACCTTGATCCACAGAAGGAGGCGAGGGGCACTTTGGTAATTCCACAGGGCACCTTCTTCAACCTCGTGCCTTTCCCTCAGCATTCGCGATGGTCAACCTTGAGGTTGACTCCTTGATCCAGTCGACCTATGAGTGCAAAAAGGTGCCAAGAGATTTCGTCTTCCTCCGTCGAACTTGCCTGCAGGCTCAATTGCTTACCTGGAACTCGCCAAAACCTCCTCCTACTCGTCGGACTCCGGCGAGGTTTGCTGAGGTGTCGAGAGTGTAGGTCAGGGTGATCGGGGAAATTGAAGGCACAAAGACAGCCCTTGCACTCTGCAACAGAGGTTGAGGTAGCAATTTGTCGTGTTGCTGCCCTCACGCACCCTCCCCTATATATAGGGTAGAGACAGATGCACGAGAATTTGGAACTGCCCCAATAGGCGGCCAAACCTCGACCAAGTAGGGATGAACCACTGCGGTTTCCTTTCCTGAGTCCAAAGGAATCAACAATGGGTTTGCATACTCTTTGGATCGTAAGAAATATGAGATGGAAAATCCCTCTGTAAATCACAGAGTCCCAGTCCATGTGGGACTTAGACGATGAGCACCATGCATTGGATCAAGATCCAACGACCCTCGTTGCACATGATCAACTAAAAGGAAATACATTTTCCTATTTGCCAAATTAATGCTAGATTTTGGAGATAATTTGATAAATTCATATCTCCTAAACCATAACTCCTCTTTATCTCAAATTTTAAGGGAACGTTTGTCTTGACATTATCTAGCTATTTACAAAATTGGGGAAACAAATTCCAATGTATGAGAAGGCTTCCTTCCCTCCCAAGTTATCCTTCAATTAATCCAATTTTAATTAGTATTTCTTTTCCCTTTTCCATTATCTTGTTATTTTGGGTCCCTTGGACCTCAAGAAATCCTAAAGGAACAGATTCCCATATTAGGAAATACCTATCTGCCTTTATCTTTTATTTATGACTATTTCACGTATTCTCCTTATCCTTTTTATTTCTTCATTAAAATATCTCTTTTTGAGGATTTCTCTTCATCTCTCTTTTTATTTTCCTTATTGGAATTCCTTTTAATATTATAAACCTCATGGATATGAAAATCCATCAAAGATAACTCAATTATACTTCTTTCCACTTATTTTCCATTTATCATTATTTTCAATTTCTTTCTTAATAAAGAAACATTTAATTGATTTTTTCTTATTGCATTATCTTTGCAACTTTGGACTCCTTGGAACCCAAGGAACCCAAGAGGCACGAAATCCACCAATGGATTACATTCCTTTGCCTTCTAGAGATTTCTACATCTTTCTTTTCTCCATTTCTCTAATAATGGAGTTTCTTTTGTCTTTTCCTTGTTATTGGGCCCAATAGCCAATAAAGCCCACCAAACAACCAACAATGCTATGGTAAACAAAATCCTTTTATTCAAAACAAATTATATCACTATTTGATCAAATATATTTAACATAAGAAATTACATTTCTCACCAAAAGAACCCAAATATTGGGGTTGTAACATTCTTCCCCTCTTATAGGAATTTTTCCCTCAACATTCTACCAGGCACACAAGCAAACAGGATAAGCCTTTCTTATGTCCATCTGGGCTCCCATGTGGTCTCACCCTTTCCATGGTGCTTCCCAAGAACCCTCATCATCTCATATTCTTCCATTTGAGTTCTTTCTTACCTTGGTATATCGTACCCTCATAGGTGACTCGGGACATTTCAACTTCTCATAAAGCCAAATAGGTTCAGGGCTCAGCACATGGCTTGGGTACCTCACATAGTGCTCTAGATCGGACTCATGGAACACATTATACATCATGTTATCCTGAGGGGTAAGGCTAAACATAACCATCTCCACCAATCCATCTCAAATGCACCCATATATTGGGGACTCAGCTTTCTCAGTTGTAGCTTAGAGGGGGTCGGATTTTCACATCACATACTCTCCCACAGGGAACTGCATGTCAGTCTGCTTTGCATCAACTCACGACTCATGTCACCCCTGGGCTCTCTTTTAGCCATTACACTATCAAAGTGACTTCATCTGCACACACAGTGGTTCTTTCTTGACCTTCGTGAGGTCCCTTCACCAACATCATCTTAATGAAGTGGTGCCCATCACAACCTCCCTTACAAAGCTTCTTTTCAACCCAATACTGGCTATGGTGGTTATCATCACACCTCACAGAAGACAAGAACTGTCTCCAGATATCACCCTAAACAAGCACACATGCTCTCATCAGACCCTCTAGTCTGGATTACACTAACCATTAGTTAGGGGTGACAAATTTTACTATTATCGAGTTCTTCATGTACCTACTTCCACTGCATGGAAGTGAACCTTTAGGTTATACTCAAGAACTTTTGAACTCGCATCATGGTGTAGTTGAACGATCTTTCTCTCTTACAAGTAGTTCAACTAAATTGTCCCTTGATAGTACTTTTTTTCTCATGTCATCTAGGTAAGGCGATCTACCATAACCCATATTGCATCTTGACCTTCCTTGGTCTAGGGAGACTCACCACAACATCTATAGTGATGAACTCCCATCCCCTCTCGGGGACTCTTTATCCTTTATATCAAAACACTGGGTTACTGGTGTTCGTCCTTCACCTCCTGTCATGCATGGCAACATACCGCATGCAACTTCATCTTAGGCATCCAAAGTACTACTGTCACTTACTATCTTCGTAGTACCACAGTGTATGGTGATCTTAAATCATGATCTCCTGTATGTCATGATTCCTCAAGATCGATTCCTCGGAAACCCTAATCCACTCTAGTCGGGGTTTCATCAGCTTCCTTACCAGAGAAGTGCATCTGAGGTTCTACCACCATCCTTTCATTGCATCAAGGCCTAGGTTGGATAACCAAACAATCATGAACTTAATCAACCAATATCATTATATCCAAACTCATGTCTTATTCTTAGGGTTAACCTAACAACCCCTTCTAGCCTCTGGCTAAACTAGGCAGCTGCATCTCATCCAAAGCATCCATTACCACCTCACATCCTTAGGTGTTAGGTAATGTTGAAGACATACACCTCCATGTATTCCAATTATTATCTCATCTCAACTCTAAGTCTATCTTCATCAAGAAAACTCTGAACTCATCCTCTTGGTTTTCGAACTCAACCTTGCATAACTTGCAAATTCCACATAGCTCCTATTAAAAACATCCTTATAATATGACTACCTTATTTCTCTTAGTATTTGTAAACCATCCATGTATCGTTCAATCCACCAGGGTATGGTATCATCTCTGTCCTCATACCTCGTAGCAACGCTCCTACTCACATCATCGTTATCCTTGGTGTATGGCATGTGTACTATCCTATCTCTCACCACCACAACAAGAGGAAATAAACATTTGGTTGCAGTCCAAATACAGAGTTCTTCCTGTTCTAAGAGTAGAGATGGTAAATCCCACCTTGCCAGTACACCTTTAAATCTAAGTTGAAATGTACCACCTATGTCTCTACATCACAATCATCTCGGTATCAAAGTTACTTCCATGGAAAACTGGTCTGGAACCTACTTGGTCACCACACAATCCTTGGTCATCTCCTCTAGGTCTGTAGGGTGCTGGAACTTTTGGGGTCATCCCTCTTCCCTTATGAATCCAAAGAGTTCCCTACTCATCTACCCTTTGGGTCCCATGAGTTCATGAAGGTGATCAATCTCCTAACCCATGGCCGTCAGACAATGATAGTTGTTACCTCCTGACCCTATGGTCATTTGCAACTAGGGAATTAGGCAACTCCTACTTCCATCAGCCTTATCCCTACCTGAACCTAGGATAGACTTAGGATTCTATTATAGTACATGTCCAACTTATAACCTTACCCAAGCCTTCATCATCTCTCTCTCTGCATTCATGGGCTGACTTTCATCCTTTCATAGGGGTCATGGCAACCTGCCTACCTTGGTCAGGCCCCATACCGATTACCTCCATGGTAACACATCCATATGCACTTAGATATGGTTATCTATGAGTCTACAAGTTCATTCTCATACCATGTACTCTTCACTTATATTCTTAAGATCCTATGCAACCTCTTTAGGTTTCCTGAAAACCCACAAAACTAGTACACACCCTACCAAAGGGTCCCTCTCCTAGGATGGGAGGAAACTACAACTCTTGACAACAAGGTCACAAACATCCTTAGGGTTTATATTCACATGAGCATGCTTAACCCAGCAGATACTAAGGCACAAGAAGACCACCTACTAAACCATGCAAGGTCATACTTGTTCTCTTTCCTCAATGATGGATCAAGATCATACCTTCCCATGTCATCAACTTAATTGTGAGGGGTTCATCAAACATACCTTAAACTTAAGGGGTTTCCTTTTCTTATAAACATGAGGAGTACCATGCTCGAATCTATAGAAACTCAAACCTTGTCATGAGCATCAGGTACGCCACTTCCCCTCTTAGGCCTAGGAACCCTAGGTTCATTTTTTTGGTGTCCAATTGTCTGCTCGACCTCTAACCACTATCCAAACATGTACAAGGTATGCCATGCACTTCCTGTCATCCTTCTACTCGAGCAACACTTTAGAGTGGAGTCCTCCTCAAGGACAACCAACAAGGTATAAGGCCTCACAACCTGTTACTAAACCTCTCCAAGTCTAAGGAACTCTTCTTCTCATCTATATCATAGGTACAGAGGTACCAGTAGACTCATCCTCTCTCTAAGGTTTGGTTCCTCTTATGGCAACCAAGACATCATCAACCTCCAGGGATCAAGAATGAGGCAACCACAAACATCCACTTAGGTCGCATCATCATCAACTCCCCACTTTTCCTCATATCTTAGAGTCTAGGCTTCCAACCTTTTTGCTTGGGTCATGCTCTCTCTCTCTCTCTAGAGCTAACTCTACAACCAGCCTTATATTAATGGTCCTCTCTCCATGAAGATGGATCAAGCTCACAAGCATACCTCTACGTGGGTGAAGCCTATGTTCAAACTTATGTTTGCTCAAGGTTATCCCTAGCCCTTTTTGCTTATCTCATCAGCTATCCAACATACTCCCTTAGCCAGGGTTTCAACATACTACTCATACTAATGACGTATTCTGGGTGCCTACTATGCCATGCTTATATAAGCTCATGGGGTTTCTATAGGTTCTTCTCTAACCTCATCAGAGAAGGTGATATCCTTCAATCTAACACGCACGACCCTTCCCAGGGTTGGGTCACCAAAGGTACTCAGTCATCCAACCTCTCATGGCTCATATGGCATCCAAAAGCATGTCCACACCTCTGGTCTATCATGAAATATAACTCATCATATCATCTCTTTCTCTAACTACCACTTAGGGTTAGGGTTAGCATCATCCTCAGAGGATGTGCCAGGTCTCTACTTATGATGGAGGTCTCTACCTCCAAGTCTAACTTTCTCCACTCATCCTCCTAACAAGGAGGTCTAGCCTGAGGTCTCACCTGAGGGCATGCCAACATATGTCATATGACCTAAGCATGTATCTATTCTTTAGTTTACGCTTAAACTATTAAGCTTATGTCCATGACATCTTATTTACATGCTTTTCATTAATTTGGTGGAGGATTCCTTAAACCTTATCAACCTTACCCATACTTCAAGAGGGTGAGGAAGAGAGAGAAAACCCTAATCCTTAAGGTCCTTAACAACAATTGAGTTGCGAAGGGATGAACAAGATGAGAGAGTCCTAAAGGTATCTTATTTTGATCAAATCCTGAGACATTAGCTAGGCAATCACACTAATCCGGGAGTCCTCGTATTCCGACTAGCGGTGCAGAGGAAAATCTTTCCAGCCCCCAGACGTGATCCTTTTCTAGACACCTCAGTCATTCAGAAAATCCTCTAATAACTCCCTTGGGTTCTACAGAGTTTGTAAAATTTAATAATTATTAAAGATTAAATGAGGAACCGATGCTATGATACCAAATGTAACGACCCCGCCTCCCAGTAACCCCAATTAAGGGAGACCAAGAGGTCAGAGTTGTTATCCCCATTTCCAGATCAAAGGTTCGACAAATAATCAATAATAATTATCAAATTCTACCAACTAAACTGAAAGGCTGTAATAAAATTAAACTTTGCATACCTTTTTCAAAATCTTGGACGTCTACCTTTAACCATATCTGGAGTCTATTCTAACTAATCCTCCTTTGTACTTTAATTCTTATTTAATTCCACATATGCCACTTTATTGTTTGTCTTTTTCAATCTTGTACCTAAAATGCTGACAAACAAAATGTCGGTCAGCATATCAGAATATGCCGGTATGTGGGGACAACCAAAATTTTGCAAGTATGGCTAACAATCTAATTATCACAATCAAGTTAATTAACAATCCAGATTATGCTTTTAGTGTGACCTTCTCCACCGCTTTTGCCCTAACCCTGGCATACCCCCTTTTGGGTTTCACTTTTGCCATTGACTTAAGGCCACCTTCTCAATCCCGAGCTTGGTGCCTGGGGTCACCCTTCATGGTGCCCTCTAGTCATGCAATATCATAGGCCACCTTCTCAATCCCGAGCTTGGTGCCTGGGGTCACCTCTCATGGCGCCCATTGGTCGTCCCTCCTGGGCTTGACCTTTTTGCATCATCCATCAGGGTGGCATGTAGGTGCAAGAATACACACTTATTTTACAATTGTGATAATCATAGTGACTTTATAATTTGCAAGTATGAACATCCAACTGATAAGTTGCATTCAATGCAATGAATCATCTGAGAAACTCTTTAGGAAACTGATGTGATTAACCATAATTAGCCACATACATGTCAAGTTGTCTTGAATGCAGAAATAATTCAACCAATTAAGAAATCAAGCAAGCACACACAAGTTGATCCTAAAATAGGCATCCAATTTTCTATCATTAATCATGTCATCATTACCTATTAATCCTAGTTGTTTCCTAGGGATATTAGCCTTTTTTAGGGTTCCAATCACAATTTAGGGTTCCACTTAATTTTTATTACTTTGAATTCTAATTTATAAAATTACTTACAAACCCTAATTATTTCATCTTTCTTTCATAAAAGATCCTAAGATCATCTTTTAGCAACATGAAACCCTATTTTCATATTATAATTACTTTTCCTTCCTTTTTCTTCTATTTAGGATTTCCAAGCATATTAATCATCATATTAGGTTTAAAACCCTAATTTTTGCAATTTTATCTTCAAAACAGATCAAGATTCATCTTTATCATTAAATAAGTTAATAATGATCGAATAAACTTATTCGCAAGATTAAATCTATCCTTTATCAACAATTAGGGTTTCTAACCACAAATTAATACTTTTTCAATCAAAATTATACACTTTTACAAAAAGATACTGATTTAGGCTTCCAAACCATTTTAACTTATTTTTTGTATTTTTCTGATCAATTTAAATGTATAAACTTTTCTCATTCGAGTTTTCTAGAACAAGATATGATTTTAGCAAAAAAACCCTTTTATTGATTTATTAGAAAATTCCAGAAAATAAGGATCGTTAGATCTATTGTCTGCTGGTCCACTCAGGAACCAAAAACTAGGGATGCATGCGCCTATTTTTTGCGATTAGAAGCAAGCGATGGACCAAACTAACCTTGATCCATCAGAAGGAGGAGAGTGGAACTTTGGTAATTCCGCGGGGCACCTTCTTCAACCTCACGCATTTCCTTCAGCGTTCGCGATGGTCAACCTTGGGGTTGACTCCTTGATCCATTCGACCTGCGAGCGTGCCAAGGGGCCAGGAGGCTTTGTCTTCCTCCGTCGAACTTGCCTACGGGCTCAATTGCTTGCCCGAAACTCACCAAGACCTCCCCCTACTCGTCGGACTCCGGCGAGGTTTGCTGAGGTGTCGAGAGTGCAGGTCACGGTGATCGGGGAAATTGAAGGCACAAAGACAATCCTTGCATTCTGCCTTAGAGGTTGGGGTAGAAATTTGTCATGCTGGTGCCCTCACGCACCCTCCCCTATATATAGGGTAGAGACAGATGCACGAGAATTGGGAACTGCCCCAATAGGCGGCCAAACCTTGACAAAGTAGGGATGAACCACTGTGGTTTCCTCTCCTGAGTCTCAAGGAATCAAGAATGGGTTTGCAAACTCTCAGGATCACGAGAAATCTGAGACGAAAAATCCCTCTATAACTCGTAGAGTCCCAGTCCCTGTGGGACTTAGACGATGAGCGCCAGGCATTGGATCAAGATCCAACGGCCCTCGTTGCACGCAATCAACCAAAAGGAAATACATTTTCCTATTTGCCAAATTAATGCTAGATTTTGGAGATAATTTGAGAAATTCATATCTCCTAAACCATAACTCATCTTTATCTCAAATTTTAAGGGAAAGTTTGTCTTGACATTATCTAGCTATTTAAGAAATTTGGGAAATAAATTCCAATGTATGAGAAGGATTCCTTCCCTCCCAAGTTATTCTTTAATTAATCCAATTTTAATTAGTATTTCTTTTCCATTTGCCATTATCTTATTATTTTGGGTCCCTTGGACCTCAAGAAATCCTAAAGGCACGGATTCCCATATTAGGAAATACCTATTTGCCTTTATCTTTTATTTATGACTATTTCACGTATTCTCCTTATCCTTTTTATGTCTTCATTAAAATATCTCTTTTTGAGGATTTCTCTTCATCTCTCTTTTTATTTTCCTTATTGGAATTCCTTTTAATATTATAAAACTCATGGATATGAAAATCCATCGAAGATAACTCAAATATACCTCTTTCCACTTATTTCCCATTTATCATGGTTTTCAATTTCTTTCTTAATAAAGAAACCTTTAATTGATGTTTTCTTATTGCATTATAATTACAACTTTGGACTCCGTGGAACCCAAGGAACCCAAGAGGCATGAAATCCACCTGTGGATTACATTCCTTTGCCTTCTAGAGGTTTCTACATCTTTCTTTTCTCCATTTCTCTCATAATGGAGTTTCTTTTGTCTTTTCCTTGTTATTGGCCCCTATAGCCAATAAAGCCCACAAAACAACCAACAAGGCTATTGCAAATGAAATCCTTTTATTCAATAAAAATTATATCATTATTTGATCAAATATCTTTAATAGGAGAAATTACATTTCTCACCAAAACAGACCAAATATTGGGGTTGTAACAGTAATTAACAATTCAATTTACATTTTCAATGTGTCAATCTCCACCGCTTTTGCCCTAACCCTGGAATAACCCATTAGGGTTTATCTTTTGCCATTGACTTAAGGCCACCTTCTCCATCCTGATGTTGGTGCCTGGGGTCACCTCTCATGGTGCCCATTAGTCATGTAATAAAGATCACCTTCTCTATCCTGAGCTTGGTGTCTAGGGTCACCACTCATGGTGCCCGTGGGTCTTCCCTCTTGGGCTTGACCTTATTGCATCATCCATCAGGGTGGCATGTAGGTGTGAGAATACACACTTATATCATAATTGTGATAATCATAGTGACTTTATGATTTGCAAGTATGAACATCCAAACCGATAGGTTGCATTCAATGCGATTAATCATCTGGAAAACCTTCAATAAACTAATGTGATTAACCATAATTAACCACATACCTAATCCAGAGAAACTTGATGTCTAAGCAATAATGATAAAGAACAATCAAACAAGCAATCAACAATATCCTAAAATGAATGCATAACATCCAAGTGGTATAGTTTATCCAAAACATTCTCAAGATAGACTTGTATTCCACCTTCGGCTTTCTAGGCCCATTTTAGGGTTTTATTAGGGTTTAGCCTCCATAATACTTTTATCTCATTTAGCACTCTCTTATTTCACAAACCACAATTTCAACATCATAAGCCTACTTAAAAGTCAATTAAGTCTATTATTTCCCTTTTACACTAAAATTACCATCTTTATCCTTTTAAGTTATTTCAAGCTCATTAGACTCAATTATCACCTTTAGTTTCTTTCAAATTGACATCTCATATTTCATATAGTCTAATTCATATATGAACTCTATTTATCATTAATTCCACATTAATCCACTAGAAAACCCTAATGACTAAATTAAGGGTATTTATCCACAATTAGGAACTTTTATACTCAAAATAGCTTAGAACTGTCATATCTCAGCTTTATACATGAATTTGAACAATTAAAGCCATTAAGAATCATAATTACTAACATTAGGGTTTCAAGGCCCATTAAAGCTCATTTATGTACATGGAACCCTAAATTAATCAAATTACGAATAAAGTTCATCCTTTTAGATCTAATTCGTCTTTTCATAATCAACAGGTTAATATCAACTTTAATCATCCATATAACCCTCATCAATACATTAATCATCATAGTTTAGGGTTTCTTAATTATTAATGCATTAAAGTTGATAACTTCAACTACTTTTTGAATTGCAAGAGGAATTAGCTTCTAAATCTATTTTTAATGGATTCCTCACATTTTTTGAGCAAAATAAATATATTATATTTACCGTTCCGATCTACCGATATTTATATACGATTTTTGTAAGAAATACTTACTTGGACCAATGGCAGGTTGCCACGTCATCCAACTTATGCAACGTAGCTCGGTCGATTTATAACTGAATTACTCTTTTGCCCTCGTGTAAAGACCCGGTTCTTCATACCCAGGAGGGGTAAAACCATCCAACGCCACCCGCTAATCTTCTTCCTCACAGATACCCTCCGCTTCCGCCGCAGCAGAGGTTGGCGCGGCTCCAGCTCCCCTTCCCTAACCCCGACGACCACCGCCTTTGGTCCCTCTACGTCTTCCGCCCCCCCACTGTGCCCAGCAACACCCCCAAGCTACGGCTAGGGTGGTGAAGTCAGACATGTGACGTGCGGCTGACCTACAGACCTCTTGTGGCATCGTGCAAGGGTCAGAGCGACGTCGTGCATGGTCGGGCTCCTTTCTGGTGTCGTGGGAGCGTCGCTCTTCCTCCATACTCCCATCCTTGGAACCTCATCGCTCCAGGGGTCGCATTATCCCCCTTGGTTAGGGTTTGCATGAAAATAAGAATGAGAAGAGAGAGGGATGCATGGAATCCTCTTGGATTTGGCCAAGGGTTCTACCTCTTATATAGGGGAGGGTAGCAAAGCCCTAGGATGCCCATCCACAAGATCCAAGCCCATTTCCCAGTAGGAAACCATATTCCTTGATTAAGAAGTAATCTTCTCTCTCTCTTAGTTATCTCCTTGATAATCTATATTCATTGGATATTTAGGAATTCGAAAATCATCTCTCTTAACATCTTTATGCTTCACTTTTAATCCATTGTCCACGAAATTATACTTCCTCATATAAGAAAGTACCTCTTTTTAATAATACCACAAATTCATTAATTATGTATCACATTATCCTCTTATTTTGTATTATTTGCATTTTCTCTCTCTTCTTCTCCATTGGGACTCCTTAGATCCCCTGAAATCCTAATATTTCAAAATTCATTTTTAAGGATACTTATTATCCTTCTAGATGCATCTACATCCTTAATTTTCTCATTATCTTACTTATTTCTTTATTAAGATATCTCTTTTCAAGGACTTTTCTCTTTATCTTTTATTTCCTTTCCTCTTTTCCTATTTCCTTCATTAGAAATCACATATAAACGAAATTTACTTAATTGTGGCCATTAATGCCACTTTCTAGAGATTTCCAAGTATTTCTCCTAAATACTTTGCTTAATATTCATTATCTTGTATCCTTTTCTATTATTTAGAATTTTCTTCCTTTCTTCTCTTTTATATCCATTAATGGATTAATCTAATAATAGGAATCACAAAATTCCTATCAAAAGGGACATTTGCAAAGTAATCCATTGTTTGAAGCAAAGCATACAATCTTTTTAATTAAGTCCAATTCATAAAATCTTTACATTTCAATTATGAAAACAAATGCAAAATTGAGGTTGTAATATCTTTCCCCTCTTATAGGAATTTTTCCCTCAAAATTCCATCAAACAAACAAACAAGAAGGATAAAACTTTCACATGTCCATCATGGCTCTTATGTGTCTTCACCCTCTCCATGGTGCTTCCCAAGAACCTTCATCATCTTATATTCTTACATATGAGTTCTCTCTCACCTTGGTATATTGTACCCTCATAGGTGACTCAGGACATTACAGCCTCTCATAAAGCTGAATAGGTTCATGGCTCAACACATGGCTTGGGTACCTCACATAGTGGCCTAGATCGGACTCATGGAACACATCACATTGTACTGAGGGGTAAGACTAAACATAACCATCGCCACCAATCCATCTCAAATGGACCCATATATCGGGGACTCAACTTTCTCAATTGTAGCTTAGAGAGGTCAGATTTTCACATCACATATTCTCCTATAGTGAACTGCATGTCAGTCTGCTTTGCATCAGCTCACGACTCATGTTGCCCCTGGGCTTCCTCAGCCATTGCATGATCAAAGAGACTTCGTCTACACCCACTGTGGTCTCTCTGACCTTCACAAGGTCTTTCCACCAACATCCTCTTCATGAAGCGGTGACCGACACATCCTCCCTTATAGAACTTCTTACATCCCGATAAAGTCTATGGTGGCTATCATCACATCTTTTATAGGACAAGGATTGTCCCCATATATCACCCTAGATGAGCACACATGCTCATATCAGACTCTCTAGTCTGGATCATACTAACCATCAGTTAGGGGTGATAAGCTGTACTCACATCGAGTTCTTCATGTATCTACTTCCACCTTATGGAAGTGAATCTTTAGGTTATACTCAAGAACCTTAGAACTCGTATCATGGTATAGTTGAACCATCTCTCTCTCAAATGTAGTTCAACCAGATCCTTCTCCTGACAATACTCTCTCTTTTCTTAGATTATGTCATCTAGGTAAGGCAATCTACCTTAACCCATATTGCATCCTGACCTTCCTTGGTCCAGGGAGACTTACCACAACATCTATAGTGATGAACTCCCATTCCCTCTCAGGGACTCTTTATCCTCTATATCAACTCATTGGGTTACTGGTGTTCGTCCTTCACCTCCTATCATGCATGGCAACATGCCCCATGCAACTTCCTCCTGGGCATCCAAAGTACTACTAAAACTTACCATCTTAGTAGTACCATGGTGTATGGTGACTTAAAATCATGATCTTACGCCAATCCATTGAGATATGGTATGCTACAAGCGAATATTTGAGACAAGAAATGAATCCTTTAAGGTTGGTTCCTCAAAAACCTTAAAAACACTCTAGTTGGGGGTTTCATCACCTTCTTTACCAAAGAAGTGCATTTGAGGTTCTACAACCACCCTTTTATCACAACAAGCCCTAGGCTGGCTAACTAAGCAACCACTAATCTTGATCAACGAATCGTGTTACATCTGGTTGTTAGCCAAGCATATATCCTTTTTCAAACTTAGGGTTAACCTCACAACCTCTTCTAGCCTCCAACTAAACCAGGTAGCTAGCTACATCTCAACCAGAGCATCCATTACTACCTGTCATCTTTAAGTGCTAGGTAACAGTGAAGACATACACCTCCCTGTATTCCATTTATCATCTCATCTCAGACTCTATGTCTAACTTTATCAAGGAAAGTCAGAGCTCATTCTCTTGGTTATCGAACTCTACCTTGTTTAGTTCATAAGTTCCACATAGCTCATGATAAAAACATCATCCTAAGATGATTACCTTAGTTCTCTTGGTGTTTGTTCAACCTACACACATCGTATGATCCACAAGGGTACATTATTATCTCTATCCTCATGCATCATAGCAATGTTTCCCCTCACATCATCTTTATCTTTGGTGTATGACATGTGTATTGTTCTATCTCTCACCCCCATAACAAGAGGAAATAAGCATTTGGCAGCCATCCAAACACAAAGTTCTTCCTATTCCAAAAGTAGAGATGGTACATCCCACATACTAGTACACCTTCACATCTAATTTGAAACGTGCATCACGTGTCTCTATATCATGAACATCTCGATGTGAAGGTTACTTCCATGGAAAACTGATCTCAAACCCACTTGGGTCATCACACCATCCTTGGTAATCTCCTCTAGGTCTGTAGGGTTCATGTACTTTTGGAGTCATCCCTCTTCCCTTATGCATCCAGAGAGTTCCCTCCTCATCTACCCTTTGGGTCCCATGAGTTCATGAAGGTGATCAATCTCCTAACCCATGGCCCTCAGACAATGATAGTTGTTATGTCCCGACCTTATGGTCATGTGCCTCTAGGGAATTAGGCAACTCCTACTTCCATCGATCTTATCCCTACCTGACCCTAGGATAGACTTAGGATTCAAACATAGCACATATCCAACTTGAAACCTTACCCACATCTTCGTCATCTCTCTCATCATTTGTGGTTTGACTTACATCCTTTCATAGGGATCATGGCGACCTACCTGCCTCAGTCAGGCCCCATCCCCATGCACTTAGAGATGATTATCTACGTGTTTGTAGGTTCATTCTCTTACTATGTACTCTCCACTTAGCTTCTCAAGATTCTATGAGACCTCTTAGGGTTTCCTCAAACCCAACAAAAGATGATTCATACCCTACAAAAGGGTCCTCTCCCAGGAAGGTAGGAAACTATCTCTTGATAGCAACAAAGGTTACAAACGTCCTAGGGTTTACATCAAGATGAGTATGCTTAACCCTGTCAAACTATTAAGGCACATAGCTAGCAAGTGGACCACTTACTAAACCATGCTAGGTTTCCATGGTAAGTCCTACTTGTTCTCATTCCTCAACATGAGGAGTTCCATGCTCAAATCTATGGAAACTCAAATCTCATCATGAGCATCAGGTACACCCATCACTAATAATTTCCCTCTTATATCTAGGAACCCTAGGTTCACCTTTCTGATGTCCAACTGCATGCTCAACCCTGTAACTACGTACCAAGCATGTTTAAGGTATGGCATGCACTTCCTATTATCCTTCTACTTGAGTAACATCTCAAAGTTGAGTCCTCCTCAAGGACAACCAACTAGGTATAAGGCCTCACAACTTGTTACTAAACCTCTTCATGGTCTAAGGAACTCTTATTCCTATCTTAGAAGGTAAACACCTATACCATAGGCACATAGGTACCAGCAGTCTCATCCTCTCTCTAGGGTTTGGTTCCTCTAAAGGCAACTAAGATACCATCAGCCTCCAGGGATCATGCACGAGGCAAACTCAACCATCCACTTAGGTCACATCATCCTCAACTTCTTAGGGTTTCTCCTAACCTAGAGTCTAAACTTCCAACCTTCTAGCTTGGGTCCCGCTCAATCTCTAAAGCTTAACCCTACAACAACCTTACTACTAGAGGTCCTCTCTCTAAGGTAGATCAAGCTCACAAGTGTACACCTACATGAGTGAAACCTATGTTTGCCCAAGATTATCCATAACTCTTCATGCTTATCTCATAAGCTATCCAGCATGCCCTCCAGGTTGAGGTTCCAACCTACTACCAGTACTACTAACATACTTTGGGTGCATATTATGCCATGCTCATATAAGCCCATAGGGTTTCCATAAGTTCTTCACTAACCTCATCAATGACGGAGCTATCCTCCACTCTAACATGCATGACCCTTCCCAGGGTTGGGTCGCCAAAGGTACTAGGTCATCCAGCCTCACATGGCTCATATCGTCATGGGCATACAAACCAAAAGCATGTCCACCCACACACCTGGTCTACCATGACATCTAACTCATCGTGTCATCCCTCTCTAACCACCACTTAGGGTTAGGGTTAGCGTCATCCTCAGAGGATGTACCAGGTCTCTACCTTTAATGGAGATCTCTGCCTCCAAAACCAACTCTCTACTCATCCTCTTGACCAGAGGGTCTAACCTCAAGTCTCTCTTAAGGGCATGACAACACGTCATATGACCTAAGCATGCAGCTATTCTTTAGTTTACACTTAAACTATTAAGCTTATGTCCATGACATCTTATTTACATGCTTTTTATTAATTTTGGTGGAGGATTCCTTAACCTTATCATGCATACCCTATTCTCAAGAGGATGAGGAACAGAGAGAAAAACCCTAAACCTCGGAATCTTAACAGAATTAGGATTAAGAAGGGATGAAAATAGATGAGACAGTCCTAAAGGTATCTTATTTTGAGTTAGCTCCTAAGGCATTGGCTAGGAAGTCACACTGATCTAGGAGTCCTCGTATTCCGACTAGCAGTGCGGAGGAAAATATTGCCAGCCCCCGGATGGGATCCTTTTCTAGACACCTCTATCTTTCGAACAATGCTCTAATAACTCCCTCAGTTCTATGGAATTTGTAAAATTTAATAATTACTAAATATTAAATGAGGAACCAATGCTCTGATACCAAATGTAATGACCCCTCCTCCCGGTAACCCCCAATTAAGGGACACCAAAAGGTCATAGCCGTTATCCAAATTTTTCAAGATCAATGGTTCAACAAACAATCAATAATAATTATAAAATTCTACCAATACTATACTGAAAGCTGGAATAAATTAAAACTTTGCATACCTTTTTCAAAAACTTGGATATCTACTTCTATCCACAACTGGAGTCTATTCTAACTAATCCTCCTTGCACTTTAATTCCTATTTTCACAATATGTCACTTTACTATTTGTCCTTTTCAAAATTGTACCTAAAATGCCGACAAACAAAACATCAGTCAGCATAAATGAATATGTCGGTATGTGGGGACAAACAAAATATCAAACATAAGGCTAACATCCTATTTATCACAATCAAGGTAATTAACAATTCAATTTATGTTTTCAATGTGTCAATCTCCACCGCTTTTGCCCTAACCCTAGAATACCCCCATTAGGGTTTCTCTTTTTCCATTGACTTAAGGCCACCTTCTCCATCCTAATATTGGTGCCTGAGGTCACCTCTCATGGTGCCCATTAGTCATGTAATAAAGACCACCTTCTCTATCATGAGCTTGGTGTATGGGGTCACCACTCATGGTTCACGTGGGTCTTCCCTCTTGGGATTGACCTTCTTGCATCATCAATCGGGGTGGCATGTAGGTGTGAGAATACACACTTATATCATAATTGTGATAATCATACTAACTTTATGATTTGCAAGTATAAACATCCAAACTGATAGGTTGCATTCAATGCGATTAATCATTCGGAAAGCCTTCAGGAAACTAATGCGATGAACCATAATTAACCACATACCTAATCTAGAGCAACTTGATGTCCAAGAAATAATGATAAAGAACAATCAAACAAGCAATCAACAATATCCTGAAATTAATGCATAACATCCAAGTGTTATAGTTTATCCAAAACATTCTCAAGATAGACTTGTATTCCACCTTCAGCTTTCTAGGACCATTTTAGGGTTTTATTAGGGTTTTAGCCTCCGTAATACTTTTATCACATTTAGCACTCTCTTAGTTCACAAACCCCAATTTCAACATCATAAGCCTACTTAAAAGTCAACTAAGTCTATTATTTCCCTTTTACACTAAAATTGCCATCTTTATCCTTTTAAGTTATTTCAAGATCATTAGACTCAATTATCGCCTTTAGTTTCTTTCGAATTGACAACTCATATTTCATATAGTCTAATTCATATATGAACTCTATTTATCATTAATTCCACATTAATCCACTAGAAATCCCTAATTATTAAATTAGGGGTATTTATCCACAATTAGGAACTTTTATACTCAATATAGCTTAGAACCATCATATCTCAACTTTATACATGAATTTGAACAATTAAAGGCATTAAGAATCATAATTACTAACATTAGGGTTTCAAGGCCCATTAAAGCTCATTTATGTACATGGAACCCTAAATTAATCAAATTACGCATAAAGTTCATCCTTTTAAATCTAATGTATTTTCTTAATCAACAGGTTAATATCAACTTTAATCATCCATATAACCCTCCTCAATACATTAATCATCATAGTTTAGGGTTTCTTAATCATTAGTGCATTAAAGTTGATAACTTCAAGTACTTTTTGAATTTCAAGAGGAATTAGCTTCTAAACCTATTTTTAATGGATTCCTCACATTTTTCTGAGCAAAATACATATATTATTTGTACCATGCCTATCTACCAATATTTAGATATGATTTTTGTGAGAAATACTTACTTGGACCAATGGCAAGCTGCCACGCCATCCCACTCATGCAACGTAGCTCGGTCGATTTATAACTGAATTACTCTTTTGCCCCCGCATAAAGACCCGGTTCTTCATACCCCAGAGGGGTAAAACCATCCAATGCCACCTGCTCATCTTCTTCCTCGCGGAAACCCTCCTCTTTCGCAGCAGCAGAGGTTGGCACGGCTCTAGCTACCCTTCCCCGACCCCGACGACCACCACCTTTGGTCCCTCTACGTCCGCCACCCCCACCGTGACCAACAACACCCCCAAGCTGCGGCTAGGGTGGTGAAGTCAGACCTGCAATGTGTGGCTGACCTGCAGACCTCTTGTGGCGTCGTGCAAGGGTCATAGTGGCGTCGTGCATGGTCGGGCTCCTTTCTGGTGTCGTGGGAGCGTCACTCTTCCTCCATACTCAAATCCTTGGATCCCAGTCACTCCAGGGGTCACATTATCCCCCTTGGTTAGGGTTTGAATGAAAAGAAGAAGGAGAAGAGAGAGGGATGCATGGAATCCTCTTGGATTCGGCCAAGGGTTCTACCCCTTATATAGGGGAGGGTAGCAAAACCCTAGGATGACCATCCATGAGATCCAAGCCCCTTTCCCAATAGGAAACCATATTCCTTCATTAAGAAGTAATCTTCTCTCTCTCTTAATTATCTCCTTGATAATCTATATTCATTGGATATTTAGGAATTCGAAAATCATCTCTCTTAACATATTTATGCTTCACTTTTAATCCATTGGCCATGAAATTATACTTCCTCATAGAAGAAAGTACCTCTTTTTAATAATACCACAAATTCATTAATTATGTATCACATTATCCTCTTATTTTGTATTATTTGCATTTTCTCTTTCTTCTTCTCCATTGGGACTCCTTGGATCCCCAGAAATCCTAAAATTTAGAAATTCCTTTTTAAGGATACTTATTATCCTTCAAGATGCATATACATCCTTCATTTTCTCATTATCATACTTATTTCTTTATTAAGATATCCATTTTCAAGGATTTTTCTCTTTATCTTTTATTTCCTTTCCTCTTTTCCTATTTCCTTCATTAGAAATCACATATAAATGAAATTTACTTAATTGTGGCCATTAATGCCACTTTCTAGAGATTTCGAAGTATTTCTCCGAAATACTTTGCTGAATATTTATTATCTTGTATCCTTTTCTATTATTTGGATTTTTCTTCCTTTCTTATCTTTTATATCCATTAATGGATTAATCTAATAATAGGAATCACGAAATTCCTATCGAAAGGGACATTTACAAAGTAATTCATTGTTTGAAGCAAAGCATACAATCTTTTTAATTAAGTCCAATTCATAAAGTCTTTACATTTCAATTATGAAAACAAATGAGAAATTGAGGTTGTAACAGATATGGTCGGATTTATTTTATTACATACAACAAAAATATTAAAAATGATTAATGTGCATATCCAATTAAATACCACGTACAATTTTGAAAGAAAGAAATATATATATATATATATATAGATATAGATATAATATTATTGGGAAATATGACATCAGATATGGCAGCAGAAATAAAAATTTACTTGCCATATTTCCCATTTAATAGTATATCATGTCAAAAACTATGAGATAGAAAGAGGGTTGCAAGGTTATACCTATTCCTGGAGAAATTTTAGAGACAATTCCCTTGCAGTAGGATGTGCCTTTCTTCAAGTTGCACCTGAACGAATGTCATTGTCAGCCTCCTGATTGGACACCAGGGATAGTGGTTGATGGTGTCCTCCTAGTGGGGCAAGTGCCTCTCCCCTCTAGAGTAGTCTACGCAGACCACCAGGAACTCTTATCATTCTAGATGAACAGATAGGAAGGAGTTGTCTCTTCTAGTTGACGTGCTAGTGTCAACTTGCTCTCATGTAAATGTCTATCCCTGTTTGTTCCTCCCTTTGATGGGAATAACTTGCTCGGGCTCTCTTGGTTACAACAACTAGAGAAGTCAACAACTGTTAGAGCTAAGTGATGTGTCTGGGGAGCCCCCAATATCCCTCTATTTATAGGAGGGCCAGGATTCCCAGTCTAAGAGGGATCGAAGGGGACATAACTTCATAAATTGTTGCAACATGCGAGCGGTTAAATTGTCAGTTCACATGTAAACCGATCAATTGGCATGTCAGATGATTGGTTCAACCTTTGAATCGATTTTTTCATCGTATTTCCCAATCACAATTATTTTGGTAATTAATATTCAATTAACTCACAACATGACGTCAGCATCAATCATTGATCCAATCTCATTGATCAACCAAACGGCTATTTCACAACCTTAGCTGATCAGTTCATACACCTGAGTCAATTGGTTCACTTGTTGAACCGATTGTTTCTGGGTGCAGATTGCCAATGTTGTTTAAATTGAATACCTAACACTTTAGTAATAAAGTTTAACATCATTCATGAATAAACTCCTATTCCAAGAGCATTACTATGTGTGAAACCCTATAGGTCCCAAATTACATTGGCAGTGAATGTCCATAAATAATTTATGACATCAAAAGAAATGATTGATATCTAGCAAGACATTATTGCTATCCAAGTAATTTGAAAAGTTGGAGAACAACTTCAGCTTACAATCTGTAATTAGTGTTACAGTGATTGTATACTTGCTTTGTCTAAGATATCCAGATTGAACTTGAGGCATAGAATCATCATCCTCTTTAATGTTTAATCCATGTTCCTTGAACTTGAGCAAACTATTTGAGATATCTGTGAACTCAACATCATATATTGATTCACATGTGCATGGTCATGCTTTTTTAAGTCTTGCTTATCAACTAGCCAGCATATCATACTCATGTAGGAGGGACAAATCTCATCTACATCACTCACATTCATTCTTTATGTGTCCTGATGTATTTAAGCATCACCTTTATGGAAATCCTTATTCAAGGTCACATTTCATGATGACAAAGTACAGCAAACAACATGTGATGAGTGTAGTGATTTTAGGTCTAAGAACCACAATTACCACCACCATCATCACTATGAGATCTAAATTTGACTACCATTCTATGGTTTCCATGTATCGCTCTCAAGACGAGTATGTTTGATACTATAAAAGAGCAGAACCTAGAATCCTACTCTGTTCCATGATTAAAAAGCTAGTGAGGTTTGTTCTTTAGATGTGACCAAACCAGGATAAAAATTAAAACATATTTACATAAGACTTAATTATGTGCCAACATGTAGATAAAATTATGAAATATGTTACATATAATTTCTTTACTAACATAATAGCTAAACACAAATGAATAGTATTCTTTGGAGTAACAGTTGGTAATTCCATGTCCATAAATTTATTAATGTTAAATTATTTAAATAAATATAAAATTAGTAGACTAAATATGTTAAAAGTGTAAAATGTGGAATTTTGTGCATAAAAGTAATATATAACACTTTTAAAAATGTATTGAAGATAATAAGACCCAATTGAGTAAATGTTTATAATAAAGGTATAATGTTTCGATAAACATAATGGTAATATGTCAAAAAATTCTAATGGTGCCATAAATCATAAAAGGAAATCTCAAAATAAAAATATAATAATGAAAATGTGTTCTTTGGGTCCCAATTTCTGTGGGAGCCAAGTTTCAAAATTATTTGCACAATAATAAATATTTTAATTCTTTTTGGAAAAGAAAACAAGATAAGAGCCAAAATTAATAAAGAACTTACTAAAGTCTCTAAAAGTCGAATTAAACCTCAAATTCAAAATCTAAATACAAAAAATAGCCTGAGTAAATTTCATCTAATTGGGACAATCTTAAATATTCTAGTGTATTTAGGAGAGAGAATGTGTATTAAAGCCCAAAATATTAATAACATGTTAAGTAACCCCAAAAGGGAAAACTAATTTTAGAATCGTGTTTCTCATGTTTTGGTTTACTTGTAGGCTAAATTTTGTATTTTTTAGAGTTTCTAGATGCCTCTAATTCATTAAAGGAGCAAAATAAGTGATTAGATTTAAAAATATTAAATAAAATAGTAGGATCTTCAAAAGTAAAAACTAATACCAAAATCATATTCCTTACCCTAAAATTAGCTAACCTACTAAATTTGGATTTATTTGAACTTTTTTTGTACCCTCAAATAATAATAGAAAGTTTTGTACATTAAATGCATCAAATGACTATAGTTCTGAACATATAATACTTGCCCATTTGGCCAACAACAGTCGTCGACTGCTACGGTTGCAGACCAAGTGATCTGCGAGTCGTCTCCCTCATTCATCAAGGAAACTTCATGAAATAACTTGCATTAGATTGCAAATTGAATTCCACACCCAATATCTCTCTCCCATGTCTCCGAACCTTCCACACACATACTGACATATACCCAGCCTTATAAATAGATAACCTTAACCCTTGTTATGTGCTAATGCGAGCAATCCTTCTCTAGTATCAGTTTCTCCTAACATCATCATTTTGCTGTCGCCAATCCTGATTTCTTATTTGAGCTTGAGGTCCCACTGCATGGTGCCTTCCTTCATTGGATCACAATTAATCTTCAGGTAAGCACCTCAGATAACAGTTCTTCACGTTCATCGAATCGGTTACTCAAACAAGCAATGAGAGTGAGTTTCCCTAAAGCGGGTTGCCACTGCTATTGTAAGCACACAACCATGGAGTGAGAGAATAGGGGAGAATATGACTTAGGGGAAATTTACCAATTTTCCCCCTCGTTGCCTTCAACAATGGATTTTCTCACGTTGGTATTCTTGTCCATAACAATAATCTAATTCAAATATGTCTCACAATACACAGTTATGGGTAGGACATGTTTACCCTTTCATAAGATAAAGTTTTTATTTTTCATTTAAGAGCAAATTGGTCTTTTGAAATTTAATTTCATTAATAAACTAGTAATAAATGTGAATCATGTAAAATTCATATCTTTTTATTGGAAGCTCAAAAAATTATAAAAACAATGAAATTTCCTCTATCTTTTTGTATAGTTTCCATCAACTGATTTTAGAGTTTAAAAAACATGATTTTTGAGGTTTAATAATACATATGCACTTAATAATAATTGAAGAAATATTTTAATGGGTAAAATACGAATCTTGGATCAAATCCAAAATCAGTAACCTTGTACCCACTTTCTAGACTAAAATTGTGATTTAATCTAGGGTTTTGCCAAAGGTTTGGATTTTTAGTGTTTCACCTAATATAAATCATTAAACCCTAATTGATGGATAAAATATCATATGCAGGTTTGATTTGACTCTAGACTTAGAAGATTAGGACTGGATCTCTGACTTAACACTCAAGTCAAGGTATGACTGCATCCCTAATATTCTTTATTGAGTAATTAACCTAATTTTACCCTCTTTTAATGTGTTATAGCATCCCATATTACTCTATGTTCATCAACTTCTAATTTCTCTCTCTATGTATGTTTACATCACCTATTATTCTTGTTGAGCAATAAACCTAGTTTCTCACTCTTTTGACATACTAGTCTACATAATCTCTCTCTTCAGAGAATTTATTCCATGTGAAACATTCAACTTGATTATGATATAATGATCATCCTATTTTCTTGAGCTTTGTCTTGACTTGTACCTTAATTCTTGATGAAAACCTAATTTTCCATTTATGTGGTTGACATTTATTTGTCCATTTTTGAGAGGACTTCATTTATTCTATAAAATACTACACTATATACTTGCCTCCACATTTATTGCATGTTATGTGACTCGATAGCCCTAGAGTAGTGTAATTACTTTGTTTTTTGGGTTGTGTGCCCATGCTATATTTTTGAGATGGAGTTTGTGTGACTCATACCCGGGTTTTGTACCCACTTTTATATATACTCGGGAGATGGTTGTGTACACTACTCTTTCAAGTTTGAAGGTTGTGAGCCTTGGCCGCCATTGCTATTTATATTGTTCTAGTGCTATGTTTATCTCACATGCATACATGTTAATATTGTTATGATGGGTTTTGTCCATGAGTTTTATGTGTGATTTTGAGGCACAACTTTATATTATAATTATGGAAACTATTTCTCTTGTTTAACATCTTTTTAAACTCATTTTTATGCCAAATTGGCTAGTCGTTTCCTTTTCATTTGGCAAGCCTTGATCATTTTATGACTTTTATTTCATAATGTTTCTCAATACTCAATTAAGTATGCACATACCAGTGTTTTGCTTATGTATCTACTTTTCTCCTCTTTTTGGGGTACATTTACAACCCCAAGTGTAGGTCAAGGAGAAGATAACCAAGTTGGACCAGGACCTCATCAAGTTTAGCACAACCTTGTGGGAGACTTTCTCGTGGTGGTTAGGTGGCCCTCATCTGATTGTTTATTTTAATTAGTTTTCATATGTATCACCCTATGTGGTGAAATCCTGAGACAATATCAGGTTTTTTAATAGTTAGATACTTTGATTCCACTGCTATATTTGGTTGCTTGAATCATAGTTTAGAATCAAATGTATTACGATGCTTTTGTGAAAAAAAAGTAGTGTGTTTCATATATGAGATGTTTCCTTTTTATTTGAATTATTAGGGAGTTAATTCCCTCTCGGGTCCCACTCCTTACAGTATGTTATCAGATCCATTGACTATCGATTGTCTAACTATTTCAATCTTGTCTCCCTTAGGATGGTTACCCAAAACCCTAGTTTATGCATGAAGTGACGACTAGGAAGATATTTTTGTGATAAAGGCTTAGTTAAAAAATCTACCCTTTGTACCCTATGACTTTTTCATGTTCATGAGAACCTTAGGGCTATAAGGTTAGCTACACAAGGACCTAAATTAAACCCTAGGTGGTTTTGATTAGATAGTTGGATGCATGAACAACATAAACACCTAAAAGAGAAAAAAAAATCACAATTGAAAGATGCTTACATGACCATAGTACCCTGATGTTGTTTTGCTTGGCTTAATTGGTCAAACATTTTTAAGGGGTGGAGTATAGGTGATTGATGATACATGGATGATTAGATTTCCAGGACAAAATCTTTTTAAGGGGTGGAGTGTTGTAATGAATCAGAATCTAGAATCCAACTCTATTTCATGATTAGAAAGCTAGTTAGATTTGTTCTTTAGATGTGACCAAACAAGGATAAAAATGAAAATGTATTTACATAATGACTTAATAATGTGCCAACATGTAAATAAAATCATGAAATATGTTACATACAATTTCTTTATTAACATAATGGCTAAACAAAAATGAATAGTATGCTTTGGAGTAATAATTAGTAATTCCATGTCCACAAATATTAAAAATATTCTATTATTTAAATAAATATGGAATTAGTAGACTAAATATTTTAAATGTATCAAACATGGAATTTTGTGTATAAAAATAATATAACACTTCTAAAAATGTATTAAAGATAATAAGACCCAATTGAGTGAATGTTTATAATAAATGCATCATGTTTTGATAAACATAATGGTAATATATCAAAAAATTCTAATGGTTCCATAAATCATAAAAGGAAATCTAAAAAAAGATAGTGAAAATGTGTTCTTTGGGTCCCAATTGCCTCGGGAGCCAAGTTTTACATTATTTTAGCAATAATAACAATTTTAATCCTTTTTGGAAAAGAAAATAGGATAAGAGACAAAAGTATTAAATAAATTACTAAAAGTCTCCAAAAGTGCAATTAAACCTCAAATTCGAAATGCACATACCAAAAATAGAATATGTGTAAATTTTCATCTAATTTGGACAATCATAAATATTCTAGTGTATTTAGGAGGGAGAATGTGTATTAAAGCCCAAAATATTAAATAGCATTTTAAGTAACCCCAAAAGAGAAAACAAATTGTAGAATCATGTTCAACATTTTTAGGTTTGCTTGTAGGCTAATTTTCATATTTTCTGAGAGTCTCTAGAGGCCTCTAATTAATTAAAGGAGCAAAATAAGTGATTAGATTTAAAAATATTAAATAAAATAGTAGGATTCTTCAAAAGTAAAAAGTAATGTCAAAATCAGATTCCTTACTCAAAAATTAGCTAAAGTATTAAATTTGGGTTTACTTAGACTTTGTTTGTACCCTCAAATTATTATAGAAAGTTTTGTACATTAAATGCATCAAAAGACTAGTTTTGAACATTTAATACTTACCTGTTTGACCCATAGTGGTCACTGGATGCTCTAGTTTTGGACTGAATTTTCCACATGTCATCTCCCACCTCTAGTCCATGGATGAAAAGCATCATGGCTGAAAGGGGTCTAGTTTTTTAGCATAACTCCCTTGTTTCTCAATGGAACTTCACAAAATAACTTGCATTGGATAGCAAATTGAATTCTACATTCATCCATACCCTACTCGCATCCTATCTTGGAAAATTCCAAAAAACATCCAATATCCCTCTCCCATGTCTTTGAACCTTATATAGACATACCACCATATACCCAACCTTATAAATAGATAACCTTCACCCTAGTTTCGTGTTAACCCAAGCAATCCTTCCTAGTTTCAATTTCTCCTAACACCGTCATTTTTCCGCCACCAATCCAGTTTTTGATCTAAGATTGTGGTCCCTATCCATGACATCTTACTTCATGGGAGCACAATTAATCTTCAGGTAAGCACCTCAGATCACGGTTCTTCGCGTTCGTCGAATCGGTTTCTTAAACAAGCAACAAGTGTAAGTTTTTCCAAATCGGGCCTCCACTGTTGTTGTAAGCACGTAGCCATGGCATGAAGGGGAGAAGATGACTAAGGGGAAAATTACCTATTTTCTCCCTCGTCACCTTCAACAATGGATTTTCTCACATTGGTATTCTTGTCCCTAGCAATAATATAATTTGAATATGTCACACAATACATGATTTTTTCCCTGTCACAAGATAAAATTTGAATTTTTCATTTAAGGGAAAATTGGTATTTTGCAATTTAATTTTATTGATAAACCAATAAAAATGTGAGTCTTGTAAAATTCATATTTTTTATTGGAAGCTCCAATTTTTTTTAAAAGAATATGTTTTAAAATCCTTGGACTTTCCTCTATCTTTTGGTTCAGTTTTTATCAATTGGTTTTAGAGTTTTGAAAAGTGATTTTTAAGGTTTAATAATCCATATTCACTTAATAATAATTAAATAAAGATGTTAATGGGTTAAAATTGGATCTTGGATCAAATCCATAATCAGTTGCCTTGTACCCACTTTCTAGACTAAAATTGTGATTTAATATAGGGTATTTATGAAGGTTTGGATTTTTAGGGTTTCATCTAATATAAATCATTAAACCCTAATTGATGGATAAAATATCATATTTAGGTTTGAGTTGACTCTAGACTTGGAAGATTAGGACTTGATCTCTGACTTAACACTCAAGTCAAGGTAAGATTGCATCTATTATTATTTATTGATTAATTAACCTAATTTTGTCCTCTTTTAATGTATGAATGCATCCCATATTACTCTATTTTGAGAAATTTCTAATTTCTCTCTCCATGTATGTTTGCATCACCTATTATTCTTGTTGAGAAATAATCCTAGTTTCTCACTCTCTTGACATACTAGCTTCTACAATTTCTCTCTTCTGAGAATTTATTCAATGTGAAATATTCTACTTGATTATGATATAATGACCATCCTATTTTGTTGGACTTTCTCTTGACTTGTCCCTATATTCTTTATGGAACCCTAATTTTTTCACTTATGTGGTTGACATTTATTTGTCCATTTTTGAGATTGCAACTTTATTTATTCTATAAAAGATTGTATTTTATACTTGCCTCCACATTTATTGCATGTCATGTGACTCAGTAGCCCTAGAGTAGTGTAATTACTTTCATTTCTGGGTTGTGTTCCCAAATAATACTTTGGGATGGAAGTTGTGTGCCCCATACCTGAGTTTTATGTCCACTATTATATATACCAAGGAGATGGTTGTGTGCCATACTCTATCAGGTTTCAAGGTTGTGAGCCTTGGCCTCCATTGTTATTTATATTATTCTAGTGCTATGTTTATCTCACATGCGTGTAGGTTCATATTATTATGATGGATTTTGTGCCCAAGTTTTATGTGTGCTTTTGAGGCACAACTTTTATATTCTAATTATGGCAAGTATTTCTCTTGATTAACATCTTTTGAAACTCATATTTTTTTATGCCCAATCGGGTAGTCATTTCCTTTTCATTTGGGAAGCCTTGCTTATTTGATGACCTTTATTTCATAATGTTTCTTAATACTAAATTTACTATGCACATACCAGCATTTTGTTGATGTATCTACTTTTCTCGTCTTGTTTGGGTACGCTTTCAATCCTAGGTGTAGGTATAGAAGAAGACACTCAAGTTGGACTAGGACCTCATCAAGTTTAGCACAACCTTTTGGGAGACTTTCTCGAGTTGGTTAGATGACCCTCAACTAATATTTTAGTTTAATTTAATTTCATATGCATCACCCTGTGTGGTGAAGTTCTAAGATAATACAAAGTTTTATAATAGTTAGATATTTTATTTCCACTACTACATTTGGTTACTTGAATCTTACTTTTGAATAAAATGGATTACCATCCCTTTACAAAACATTTATAGTGGTGTTTGATATATGGGATGTTTCCTTTTTATGTGAATTAGTAGGAAGTGGATTCCCTCTCGGGTCCCACTCCTTACAGATACACGATTCTCTAACAAGTATCTATGTGTTTGGTTTGATATCATATATCATGACTAATGAGATTTTGTCATCAACCAACACACACTCTTGTCTTAAGTGGTATTGTTGTCTATAAGCCTTCCACAATAACAAATGACTAGGAACATAACAAAAATATATACACTCTTAACATTTGTATGATCCCATTGTTCAGGTTATCAACCCAAAGACATCCTTTATTGAGTAATATAATTCTTTAGACATTTATTTTATAGCATCATTATCTATTAATTGAATAAAATAGAATAAATCGGAAGATTGCCTTTATTATTAATCAAATTATTTACAAATTATGTTATTACAATCATCATATGATCATCTCATTGGGAATACGTACCAACATATATGATATACATACAACCAATACACATCACCCTAAAAGGTTTTTTGATGGTGGTTTTCAGCATGGTTATGGCCAATAGCCCCCTAGATCTTTATGCTTGGTTGGATAGTTGTTTATCCTATTTTATATATTGGTTTGCATATTGAGCCATTGTCTCCTTTTCTATATATAAAAGTATTATTTTTTTCCACCCTATGCTCCCTTGAATGTAACTTGAGGTTTTCCTATTACCATATAATATGTTAAATAGGATTAGGATAGTTTTAAATCTTGTTATGGTAAAAAGACGTTTTGCTCTAGACCAACTGACCGTTTGAGAATACGAACCAACCAGGAGGATCTAGGAGGCGAGAGATAGGAGGAGACAACTGGTCGACTTGTGGCCTAATTGATTGATCGGAGGTGTTCGGATGTCACTTGGACCGGAGTCTAGACGACCGATCCAAAAGGCCAAACGACCAACCAGTAGGAGAACTGACCATTTCAAGAGTTGAATCATTTTTCCCAAATTGGTTTGAGCATAGATCTTCATCAACAATAGGTTTCTTAGATATGATGTAGACCTTAGCTAGTAGTAATTCTTTGTGGCTCCAAAAAATTATATTAGTAAGGCCATAACCATTACTATTATATTTCTGATTGTATGTTTTTCATTTGTGGTTATAGGATGTATATGACACTTTCTATAAATATGTGGTTATTGGATATGTATATATATTTATATAAGTAAAAATATCTCTAACACATATTAATTATTAGATGCCTTCCATAAGCAACACACATGAAAAGCTTGATTGACTACGTGTGGGCACGCCAAGCGTGGTGTGCTATCCATCTCATAGAAGTGTGACGGTAGTCATGTGGGCCTGCCAAACAGGGTGCATTATTATTGTGTTGGCTTTTGGGTCAAACTTAACTAGGCGGACTTAATTACATTAAGTAGCTACAAACATGCATATGACTATGGCAAAGAGTCACTCATACCGTATATCCAAGAATTGCATGAGATGCAATTGATGAAAGTTGCCTACCTTAATAATTGGTTATGGATGCTGGCATTGGCTAGGAAATAACTCAATTATTTTGGGTCTTGACTCACTAGAAGGTTGTACGTTGTAATCTTCCAAATTGGTAGTGAGGTCTATCAAATTGAACAAAATAGTGGGCGTGATAATTAATTAAAAACCTTACAATATCCTAAAACTTATCAAATCAAATGTGTTTGAAAAAAAATTACAAATTTTCTTATGGAATCAAATGGAAAACACAAACATGTTATCTTTGTGACTGGTTCTTGATAAGGAAAAGTTGAACAAGAATAACTTCCATGACTGATTTAGAACATTGAGGATCATTCTCACTCAAGAGAGCAAGCTCTATGTCCTAGAGATACCAGAGCCAGATGAACCCACTCCCAACATGCCTAAGACTGACAAGATGCTTACTGGAAGTACACTGAAGACGTTGTGGATGTCAAGTGCCTAATGGTGTGCTAAATGAACTATGAGTTGTAGATATAGCATGAGAACATGGATGATAATGAGATGGTAATACATCTTAAGAACATGTACCAAGATCAGACTAAACAAAAGAGATATGATATCTCTAAGGCGTAGTTCAAGTGAAACATGGAAGAAGGAGATCTAGTAGGTCCTTATGTACTCAAGTTGATTGGGTATGTGGAGAACCTTGCTAGAGTGGTATTTCCCTTGGGTCAAGAGTTGGCCATAGATGTGATTCCTCAGTCACTGTTGAAATCATACAGCTAGTTTCTCATGAACTACAACATGAATGATTTTGACAAGTCATTGTCAAAATTACTTGGTTAGTTCATGACAGCTGAAATGTACATGAAGAAAGACAAACCCAAATCTATGATTATGATCAGTAGAGGGAAGTACAAAGGCATAGGAAAATCTAAGAAGAGTTCTAAAGCTATCTAGAAACCAAAGTCTTCTTCATTGAAAGCTAAGAGAGGAGTGACTAAGGAAGGAAAGTGCCACCATTGACATCAGTCTGGATACTGGAAAAGGAACTACCCTCTTTATATAGAGGATCTCAGGAAGAAGAAGGATATGAAGATCTCCACTTTAGGACCCTAGAAGAAGTAAGATAGAACTGTGAGGAACAAGATTTGTTGCCACTATGCTTGGAATATGTCAGTAATGTAATGGGAATGTAATAGAATTACTTAATTGCTATTATGTACCTGCCATTAATGAAAAACATCATGTATCTTTTATGGACAAGAATATGATGAATATATTTGATTTTTTTTCTTTCAAGGATAAGATCTTTTACGGAAGTGTACTTGATGTCTCATACCTTGTATTTACTAATTCTAGAGATAGTTATATATATTGAATGACTCGATGACTAAGACAATGAATACATATTACATTGTCATGTAGAGCACACAAATGAGAAATGCATTTCTAGAATCCATAATGGTGGTTGTCTAGACTCTTTTGGTTATTGAAGCAATAGAGACATGCGAGTCTTATTTATTGGGCAATATGACGAAAGCACCTTTCTCTAGATGTAGTGGGAGATCGAGTAATCTATTAAGGGCTCATACATACTAATGTACATAGAACTCACTATATTTATTGGTGATCTTAGTAGATATGTTAGTTTGTATTTAGTGAAATACAAGAATGAATCTCTTGAAGTGTTCAAGAAGATCATTAATGAAGTTCATAGCCAACCTAGAATAAATATTAAAACACTTCGATATAATCGATGTGGAAAATATTTTGAACCAAGAGTATGAGGGCCTTCTGGGAGACCATGATAGTGTATCATGATGAACTCCACCTAAAATACAATGGTAGTGTATCATGATAGTGTATCAGAAAGAAGGAATCGCACCCTATTAGTCATGGAGTGATTATCAATAAATCTAGCTTATACTCCAATTGCCTTTTGGGTACATGCTTTACACTTAAACAATGTACCATCTAAAATGGTTCAAAATACACCGTATGAAATATGGCATGGGAAGTGTCCCGATACATCTTTTATAAAGATTAGGATTGAAATCGTATATAAGAAAATAGTTTCTTGAAAAGTTTTGTCCACAAATCACATAAATGTTATTATGTTGAATACTACTTTTATTCCAATCCAACAACACAATTTTTTTTGTCAGGATGATTGTATTCCTAAAGGAACTTAGTTCCAAAGGAATCAATGGGAGATAAGTAGAACTTGAAAAGTTTTAGACCAATTAGAAAACATTGAAACTAAAGTGGTACAACATGAACAAGAAGAATGACAAGTTGTTTGTGGAATCTCAAGTTCCTAATGTAACACAAAACCTCATAGATCTAGTAGAACATGCCTTCATCTTGAAAGATTATGATATCTTGTAACCCAATAAGGTGGTGAGTTGGTCATATATGATGAGACAACAACCTATTTAGAAGCTATTGAGGGACCGTAATTTGAGAGATGGCTTGATGCCATGAGATCTAAGATGAAGTCCATGTACACCAACAAGGTATGACATTGGTGATTCACCTGAAGGGATAAAACCCATAGGGTGAAAGTGGGTCTTCAAAAATATGACTGACATGGATGGTAATGTACAAACCTATAAGGGCATATTTGTTATTAAAAATTTCAAATAAGTTCACAATTGTTGAACATGATATAATCCTTTCACCAATTGCCATGGTTGAATCCATCAGGATCATGCTTGGCATTGCAGCTTAATATGACTATGAGATTTGGCAAAATGGATGTTAAAATCACATTTCTTAACAAGAATAATTGTGAGGATGTGTATGTGAAACAACCTAAAGGTTTTATAAATCTAATCATTATGAATAAAGTCTATAAGCTACCAAGGTCAATCTATAGATTGAAGTAAGCATCTAGAGCTGAAATCTTTAGTTTGACAATATAGTCAAAGATTTTGACTTTTAGTCGGAATAAAGATGAAATTTGTGATTACAAAAGATTTAGTGGGAGCATATTTATATTCCACATAATGATGGGGAATAACATCCTTATACTACAAATGTTAAAATTTGGCTGGTAAGCACCCTCTCTTTGAAGGGTTAGGGGAAGCATTCTATGTGATAGGAATTGAGATCTATAGATAGATTTGAAAAGCTTCTTGACCTAAGTAAGAGGACATACATTGGGAATATGATGAAGGGGTTTAACACGTAGGATCCAATGATATAAAAATTATATCGCAAGAGCCCAGTGTCCCAGTTCTTGTAAAGAATGAGAAAACATGAGTAAGATGCCATATTCATTCATAATTGGAACTATCATAAATGCAATATTTTGTATGCATCATGTTATCTCGTATGTATTTGACATGATGAGAGGATATGTACTCATCTAGTTATCTCATATGTATTAGACATGATGAGTGGATATTTGTCAAATCCTAGTGAAAGTAACAAGATTGTTATAAGGAACATCCTTAAGTACTTGAGAAGGACTAAATGGATTAGTTCATTAGTTATGATAGTAAGGAGGAGTTGGGTGTAAATGGTTACACCAATGCAAGGTTTGAAAATTGTTAAATAAAATTAATAATCACAATCAAACTTTGTGGTTGACCTGAATCGTAAGCTGAAAAGTTCCAAGCAAGAAACAATTGTTTTGTTATACAATAGTTTACGAGTATCTTGATGTTTTGTGAACATAGCAAAGGATATTGTATGGATCTAGAAGTTCATATAAGACGAACTTATGGGAGGTTTCAATTGTTGATGACATAGTAGAAATATTGTGACAACAATGGAGCTACTGGATAGGCAAGGAATCTCGATAGCATACTACAACACATCCATCTCATTTGAGAAGTCATACAATGAGGAGATGTGAAAACTTGTAATACACGGACTACAAGCAAATGTTTCTAACCCGCTATAAAAGCACTTATGCAGTAAAAACATGATGTACATGTTAAGATCACTTGGAATAATTTTCATGGGTAATTAGCTCTAAGTGCAAGTGGGATTTTGTTGGTATGTATGCCCAAAGTGCCAATCATATGATGATTGCAATGAGGCATTAGATACATGATTTGATAATGATAAAGGTAATTCCATCTATTATACTTGTCTCAATCATGAGATGATGGCACAGACATAGTAGATGTCTAAAGAATGATGCAACTTGATGGCATATGTATTTAGGTTGAGGACATGAACTATGAGATCATATGTATGATAAAAGTACATACATTCTTGTTATGTATGGAGCCATATATTATTGTGGAAACAAAACATATGACAATAATACATAAGAATAGAATGTGTGTTGGCTGGTGGTAGAGTCTCATTAGTCATGATATGAAATCTCAAGTCAAGCACACAGGTAGATGTTAGAGAATAGTTTATCAAACAGACCTACCTTTAGAGTGACACGTGGAGACCACGGAATGGTAGTCAGAATCAGCTCTCATAGTGATGGTTGTGATTATGGTTCTTAGACCTAAAACCACTACACTCATCATATGTCATTCGATATACTTTGAGAACATCCAGTGTGACTTTGAATAAGGGTTACTGTAAAGGTTATGCTCGAACACATTGTGACACATGGGGATGACTGTGAGTGATGTAAATGGGATTTGTCCCTCATACAGGAGTTTGATATCCATGCCACTTTATAAGTGAGATTGAGCAATGTATGGCCATACTCAAGTGATTCAATATGTGATATGTGAACTCACATGCATCTTAGAAAATCTACTCTAGTTCAAGGGACATGGGTTAAACATTGAAGAGGAAGACAATTCCATGCCTCGAGATCAATCTAGATATCAGAGACAAAGGAACTATACACTCATGGGAACATTGATCATGGATTGTAGATTGAAGTTGTTCTCCAAATTTCCAAATTACTTGGATAGTAATGATGTGATGGTAGATATCTCTCATTACTTTTGATGTCATAAATTGGTTATGGACATTCACTACCAATGTAATTTGGGACCTATAGGGTCACATGCATAAGATACACTTGGACTAGGATTTTATTCATGAATGATGTTTAAGTTGATTACTAAAGTGTTTAGGTATTCAATTCGTACAATAGTGATTGAAAATTTGCTGACTGGACTATGTACTGACCGATTCAAGTGTTGAACCAATCGATTAAAGTTCAAGGTTAATTGGAAACAACATTGGTTGAATAATGCCTAAACCAAGACATGAACTAACCAGTTCAATTAGTGAACCAACCGGTTCAAGGTATCATATGACTGGTTCAAGTGTTGAACTACCTGGTTCAATGATCGATTTGATTGGATCAAGGATTCATATCGATGTCATGTTGTGCATTAATCGTGCATTGAAAGCCAATTTGTTTGTAAATAGGAAATATTGTGAAATGACCATTTCAATGGTTGAAATAATGGTCTCACTTATGAACTGACTGATTTACTGATGAACTGACTGATTCGTCATTTGTAGATTCTATAAAATTCATGAAAATACATCTTTTCAACTTTCAGATGAACTAGAAAACTTAACTCTGGCAATTCTATATAAAGGGGGGTAGTCTAGGCTTTCAGAGAGACAACAATAAGCTTTGACAATTGTTTTCCTCTCTAGTTATGGTATCCGGTGAGCCCGAGAAAGTCCTACTCGTATAAGGGAGGGATAGAAAGGGAGAGACAACAAGGGAGAGCAAGTCAATGCTAGCACCCCAACGCTTGAAGGAACAACTCCTTCCTGGTTGGATCTTGTAATGCAACGTGGAGTTCACGATAGTCTGTGTGGACTACTACAGAGGTGATGAGGTCATTTCCACCTGTTAGGACGATGTCGTCAATCATCATCTGTGGTGTTGCACCAGGAGGCTATTGTTGACGACTACTCTAGTGTTGTTTGAAGAAGAAGCACGCTACTGTAAGAGTTGTTACTGGACTTGCTCTAGGACCAATTATATCTCTTGTATACCTTCTTTCCTAGATACATGGATGTTGACTTGATCTTCTAGTTCAAGAATTGGGTACTAAATTTTTGTTTCTCCTACAGTATTTAGTGGCCCAATTTCCCAATAGGAGAGCTCAAAGAACATAGAAGAGGTATACATGGCATTGTCTCCATAATTGAGCCTCATACTCAGGCTGATGGCTACGTGTGAAGAGATCTAATTGCTGAACCCAAAATAGATACTTAGGTGAAGTGTATGTATGGGTAGATCATCTAGTTAGAACTTAATACCATGACTAGAAAATGTCTTATCTTGAGTGGCTAGCACATATGAATCTCATTTGTAGTGCAAGTGGGATATTTATAAAACCTGAATTCTAAAAACAATGCTTTTCACTACATAATTTATGATGCTTGAAAAGAATCGCACTTGAGATATTATATGTGATAAGACACTCATACAAGGTTGACCTAGTATGTGTAACCCATATCACATACATAAGATTCACATATGATATAAAGAAATATTTATTTGAAGAAATCTTTAAATCATATATCACATGATCATAATGTATACATGTTTGACCTCAATTCTAATGAAAAATATTATATCTAAAATGATAGTTGGTGATAATTTACATAATTATTAGATGATAATCTAAGTATGCATGAACAACAAGCATCACATTTAATGACAAAAAATTAGTATTATGTTTACAATAACCCACATTTAAGATATTTCATGAAACTAATTCTAAAAAAATGATAAAATAACTAAAGATGTAATGTTTAGTTCTAATGAGCCTATGTGGTGAGGTATATACCTTTATCTACTTCTTTGAACACTATTTGTGGTTTTATGTTATGATGTGGCTTCATCATTTGTTACAGACATCACCACTGAAAGGAGGCTTTTTGAAAATAGATATGATGACCTTAAAGGTCACCTCAAGTTTGAGTTAGCTCAAATATGTAGTATGAGATACCTTTAAGGAGGGGTTAGTGTTATATATTGAATTGATGTTGTAAACAACTTGATAATATAAAAAATGAACCTATTAACTTGTTTCATTTTGGAAAAATGTTTTGTAATGGAAATTTCCATGCACAAATAATCTAGATATTTATCCCCAAGTTTTTCTATTAGTGAAGAAGATCTATAAAAACTAGTTGGGATTTTCTTCAAAACGTTCACTATTATGATTGGAGTCATCAATTGAGGTTGATGAGTCTTTATGGTGAATTGACCATGGGAAAAAAATTATGAGTTAAGGGGATAGATGAAATCAAACTGAATTATTAATAAAGTATGTATCTCACCAATCTTTCTAGATTCTTAGTGGTGATTTTTGATTTAAAATATTGATTTGAGCCATCTTGGTAGATTTAGTAAGTAGTCAAATCTATGTTTTTATAGCTCATTTTTTGTCAACACATAGTCCTTTAGACACTAAAGGAATGTACAACGTTTCTTTCACCGCTAAGAGAAGGTTTATAAGTTTTGTATTGAGGAAACCTATCACATCAATGCTTAATAAGACCTTGATTGATTACTTGTAGGAAAAATTAAACTCCATACTTTTGTTATGTTGAATTAAAAAAAGTGTTGATGAAAATTTCATGCATAGTCACCACTTGGATATTTTCATTAATCATAATTTCATTTATAGGCGTTCATTCCCATGCCATATTTTACTATATCATCATTGTATATTTTATATGGTTTACAAAAAATTTATACAAACATTAGGTCCCAAAAAAATTGCAACATAGAAATCATCTTAGCACTCATCATGCCACTATTAGGATATTATACAACACATTACTTTATCGATCATATCAAGGTTCCATCAATTATAAAGTAATATGTTAATTAGATATTCAAAGCAAAGGAATAAGAATCATACCCTATTGATGGAGCTTCCACTCACATGGAATTCCGTGCACCACAAAAAATCCTAAATATGGTGAGTCTTTAAGTTTAGCCTTGCTTATACTAGATCGATAACTCCACCCACGTATGCTAAGATACGTGGAAGTCTTATCGTAGTATAGTTAAGGGTCGAATCCATGAGACAACGGCCTTGTTGGGAACAACAAGATGGAAAACGTTAGAATTTCACTTAATCTCTTAATAGTTGGTATTTAAATCAAAAGGGTGGTTTAGTTGTTTTTAAACTAAGAGTAAGTAAAGTAAAGCAAGCAAGTAAATTTTAAGTATGTTAAACAATGATAAGGAACCACTAGGATGTGATCGGCTTCCACCGCCACTACACAAGGATCAAAACATGCAACATAAAACATAACCTGCAAAGAGTGCTCAGACAGTTAGTATCTTTGTAGATTTAGCTTCCTTTCGGAGAGCTAACTACGAGGGGTGCGGGGATGATGCAATGCCAGCCATCCCCGAACGAATGGTCACCTACTTTGCATCATTCCCTTTGCAAAGTGTGTTTCTCGACTTACCAAGGTTGTAATTTCATACGTCAACTGATTCCATTTCATAGTATGGAGGTACAACATTGGTAGTGAGTTTACTCCACTTCTTGAAAAACACTCCTAGATACCGAAATAGATGCATGGTGGATACATGCATCAGGAACCAACATTCAATCGAGTTTTGAATCTAGTAGTACAAACATAGACAATTCATACTAAAAGCTAAAAGGTAACACAAGTTGGTGATCAAGCAACAAGCATTCATTAAACGATTGATGTTGAACTGAAAAGAAAGCATATTTATATTGCAAACTATGGATTATATTACATGAAATGAAAACATGGGTAGCGGGGATACTCCCCGCACCCTAGTGAAAGAGACTACTCACTCATAGCTAGTACAAAGAAGGAGGCGAGAAGAGAGAGAGAGTGTCATCCCCACAAAGGAGAGAGGAAAGTCAACCCCTTAGAAAGAGAGAGAATGACGGTCTTCAAACTTCACAAGTTGCTTGATGATGAGGTCTCCTCTTCCCACCTTCTTTGGCGAAGAGAGAGAAAGCAGCTTCAGGGGGCGTGGATCTCAGACCGGCAGCCTTTGGGCGGAGGATGGAAGTTGAAATAGATCTGGAGTAGTAGAGGCAGCCTCTGGGCATCTGAAACTTCTTCCTCTTGGGAGGACCCCTTGGGTCTTATTTATAGGCCTTAAGTGAAGTCCAAACGGTTTGGACAGTTTTGGGTCCAAACGGTCTTGAAGACCGTTTGGACTCTGAAACCGTTTGGACCCCGAGACTGTTTAGACTCTGAAACTATTTGGACCCCGAGACTGTTTGGACTCCATGCGGTCTTGGGACCGGTTGGCTTCATGCGGTCTTGGGACCGGTTGGCTTCATGCGGTTTTGGGACCGTATGACTCCATGCGGTCTTGGGACCGTTTGGCTTCATGCGGTCTTGGGACCGTGTGAGTCCATGCGGTCTTGGGACTGTATGACTCCATGCGGTCTTGGGACCGTATGACTCCATGCGGTCTTAGGACCGTTTGGCTTCATGCGGTCTTGGGACCGTGTGAGTCCATGCGGTCTTGGGACCGTTTGGCTTCATGCGGTCTTGGGACCGTGTGAGTCCATGCGGTCTTGAGACCGGTTGGCTTCATGCGGTCTTGGGACCGTGTGAGTCCATGCGGTCTTGAGACCGGTTGGCTTCATGCGGTCTTGGGACCGTGTGAGTCCATGCGGTCTTGAGACCGGTTGAGTCTTTTGTGATTTTTTTGTGTCTTTTTCTGTAAGTAAAAAGGAGAAAAGTTAATCTAACAGTATATTTGCAATAAGAGAGGATAGTTAGGGATTCTATCTAATTTATCTGAAAAAGAGTGTGGAAAACTGAAGAAAATTACTATGATAACATCAAAAAATTGGATGTTATCACCCCCCTAACTTAGAGTCTAGCTTGTCCTCAAGTTAGATAGAGCTGAGGCATGTAATGGTGAGAGGATTTTATTTAGTTAAGATTTCCATATTCTTGCTTCAATTACAAACCCGAGCTCTCCTAAGGTCGTATCAGGTCTTATTGCTTGCCTTGACTCTTCCAGGTATTGAGAGTTGATTGGGTCTCAGGTTTCTTCCGTATCTCGTAGCCTGCATTGGGACCACTTTTTATTCTGTTCATGTTGTTGACTCTAATCAGCTTTATACCTCTCTGAAAAACCTACTGGAAGCTAGAGTGGGTATGAGGGTTGGCTAAAGGCTTTATGTGTAACTCCCCCTTCAAGTGGGGGAGGGGTTGTCTATGCTTTTAGGAGCTCACTACCGAGCACGACACATCTTCCTTCGTGAGGGCAGTTGAATGTACCGGCCGGGTGAGTCCTTTATAAGCCTTTCATATATTTAAATACCTTAGGGTTCCACTACCGGACACAACACATCTACCTTCGTGAGGGCAGCTGAATGTACCGGTCGGGTGAGACCTTCATTGGTTCTTTATATAGATCCTTATTTATGGCACAACTCTCATAGTTTTATTCAACTCTCTGGCTTTTATTCGTAGACTCACAAGCTTAGGATTTGGGGTTTTTGGTGAAATTATTTTGGGCGGCCAAGCCTCTTTTATTTGAAGAGAGGAAAGATGTTCTTAGAGTTTTTCAACATGCACTTATTTGGTTTCTTTTTAATGGTCCACTTACGAGACTTCTTGATTTGGATGTCGCCTGATGCCCCTCTCATCCTTGAGAGCTTGACTTATTTTGGCCTTGATATTGACCTGTGGAGAGTCAGATGTAGAAGTGAAACAAAAGCATGAAAATCGATAGTGGAGAGACATTATTAAGTCACCATTATATGTCTAAGTTCTATTCTTTTTATTACTTTTGAGGACTAATCATGATTCTAAAGTTAGCTGAGGGTGACTTTGTTCCAGAAGAGATGTTCTTCTTTATGTGCAAAGTTTATTTTAACAGGGAGAATGCTTTTAAAACAAAAATTAAATGTGCAACAAAAACTGTAAAATTTTTTACAGAATTGAAAGAAAATGTAGAGGGGGAAGGATTTTGAAAATGATACCTCACCCTTGTCAATGTACTCCCCCCCTAACGTATCACTCACTCTGTCCGCATAGTGGCAATGTGATAGTTTGAGAAGTACAAGGACAAGGGCATCAGGCTTCTGTCAGTCCTTTATTGGCGCCATGTGTGCGGAGGAGATTAGTAGCAAATTTCCCTCGTAATGCGTGATAATCCACTTATGTCATGTCTTCTACTGGTCTTCCAAGTACTATGATGGTGTATATCCAGTAGAGGATGTGGAAACCACAATCGTTCGACTCACGTATCTGCTGAGGGCACTTGTGGCAGAAGGCGGGGCTATGAAAGTGTTCTTTGATGTATGCCTGTGTGTGCTTGCTGAGGAGGACATGAAGTTGGTCGACACACTCCTTTGCCATCTCCTCTGTGGGTGTTCTCGGTGTTGTAGTGTAATGTTGTTGATCTGGATTGTACTGGCTGTCAGAACTGTTGTATATGATTGTTGTTCCTTCATGAAGATTTGTTGCCAACAAGATCCAGTGTTCTGAATGAAGGAAGGGGAGCATGATGAACTTCGGGGTCATGTGTTGTAAGAAGGAGATGAGTGCCTCAGTTGTTCCGAAGTTCTTTATCTTTAAAAGATCATCATTCATGTATGGGGATGCCATATAGGTTGTAGGGTGATTCTGACCGAGAAGAAATTGATAAGCAGCCATTAAGCTGACGGAGAGAGACCCTTTTAGCTGAACAGTTTCTCGCAGTGCATCTTCCATGACCAGAATATCACCGGACATGAAAACAAGGTCATCTTTCTCGGCGTAAAGCCTTGACATGATGAGACGAAGTTCATTATCGGAGAGATGTTTGCAAGAACTGAGGTCAAAATTGGGGAATGTAGGTGAAATGGCAGACAGGGGGTCCATTTGTGAAGATGAACGGTTTAAGGGTGCCCCGGTTAGCAACTCAATAACCCCGTCATCATCCGCCAGATCGAAAGAGTAAGGGTCCCATTTCTTCTTCTCGGGAGCCTTGGCGGACTATTGTATCTCCAACTCCTTTATTGTTTGCCTGAATGGCTGTTTTGGAGGACGTTGGATGGCTGAAAAGAGATAGCGAGGAACGTCGTTGGGTGCCATAGTTGGGTCCTTGAAGAACCGTCTATCATAGATTAACTCCATGGCATAACGACCTCGTAGAGCATGGAAATCTTCTGTGGCCAGATCGGTAAAAGGGATTTGCTGATTGAGCGCTTGAATATGGTGTATTACATAGAAAGTGCAATCCCTAGAACCTTCTTGAGTTTGAGCTTGGGGGTTGATGATTTGGAATCAAGGTTGGTTCCAATTATTACGAAGGGACGGGCATGCAGCCCAGATCAACTTCAGGAGCCGCAATGGTATGCATCTAGCCTCCCCTGCCTCTGTTCCGGCGAAGTTGATTATTCTAGCTCTTAGTTCACTGGCGCAAAAGTTATACACCTTAGCGTCTCAGGTTGTGGTGTCCACTATCATAAGCATCCAGTGACCAGAGACTTTGAAGGGCACGGTTATGTAGCGTGCCTTCCTTGCAATTCCCCTCTGCAACCGTTCGATTGATTTGCTTTGTAATTTTTTGTAAATGAGACTCATTTCTAGAGTCAGTGATGTGTTAAGAATGGGTTGCTGCCGTCGAGAGCTTCTATAGGTTTCGATAGAATTGGCTAGGAGGATGCGGAAGACTGCCATCTTCACCGGTGATTGTTGTCGAAGGATGGAGCGGAAGTCCTCGCGCGTCAACTTTCGCTGAGTCTTTATATTGTGGTAGATAATGTCGCCCCCGTCTTTGCTGTCATCTACTATGGTGTTAAGGATGAAGATGTCTTGAGCGTCGAGAGTAGAGATGGCCATTGGATCAAGATCGTGCATTTTGTTCGGTAGTGGCGGTGGCAGAGGTAGCTCTTGTGGATGGAAGGGGGAAGTCTGCTCCAGATTGTCTATATATTGTTGCAAATCTTCATCTTTGTCTGAGTCAGAAGATGATTCCAGATCTTCGTCTGTATCCAAGCTAACTCTTTCTAGGTCTTCTTGCTCTGGGGGAAGGAGCACCGATTGGTCTCGTGCGGAGAGATGTTGAGCTGATGTTTCTTGTTGATGACTTATGATGGTTCTGAGTAGACATTGATGGAACTCAACAAAGGCTGCTTCTTTGGCAGATTCCCCCAGAGATCCCATAGCAGAATAGTCAAGGAATTGGCCCTGTATGACATATTAACATTGTCAACGTGGGTCGGGGATTTGGGATCTATATCACCGTCATGGTGATCTTTTGGTTTTGATGCAGCTCCTCGACTTGTGCCCTCCCCAGCATTGACTGGGTCGTCAGATTGGTCATATGAGGAGGTGCTATTATTGGAGTTAGCCGAGGAGTCAGAATCCTCATCATTGTCATTTTCATCATCATCGTCGTCTGCCTCTTTATCTGTTGCCTTTGGTTGTGGAGGCTTCTTGCACTGTCGATGGGTTGCTTGTAGTTCATCAAACGCCACTTGCACATGCTTGTGGGATTTGAGTAGTACGTCGTGTGTTTCTTTTAGATCTGAGTATCTTCCCTCGGCAGAGAGGAGGCGCGCTGTAAGATCTATTACTTGAGTGCGTAGTTGGTGGAGCTCGTTGTTTGCCGACTCCTCTTGGCGGCTGTGGAGCTGTGTGAGGGTGTTGGTGATGTCGTCCAAGCGCGTGCTTAAAGCAGATTGTTGTTGCGTAAGCTCGCGCAGGGTCTTGGGCAGAGGTTGAGTCTGCGTAGAGATCCTATCAACTTGCGTAGCCAGCGCTTCATGCTGGCTTTTTACTCCAAGGACCAGCTTGGGAAAGCGTTTGTAGTGGTCATCGATATGATCGACTTGCTTGGCCACTACGTCTTGTCGTTGTTGAATGCTCCGGAGAATGTCTGGCAAGGCGTTGTTCTGCGCATTGATCTTGGAGACTTGTTGAGAAATACCCTGCACACATGAAAAAATAGTTTGCATTATATTAGAGGGATCGGTGAGGAGGTTTTGTATGGCATCAAATTGACGTCTAAATTCCTCACCGACATTTAAAAAAGGGACCCCAGATGCGGAAGGGTGGTGTGGCTGGGGTCGGGGTGGAAGGGTGGTAGTGCCTTGCGAAGGAGATACTGGTGATGGTCCCGCAAACTGCGTGGTGACCGTAGATGGAGTCACCAGTGGTGTCGGGGTGGTGGCGGATGAAGGGAATGGTAGATGGCTGGGTGAGATATGAGGGAGTGAAAAAGTTGAGGAAAAGAGGGTGGATACGGGGGCAGAGAAAGTGAAGCTGGGAGTTGGAGCGGAAAAGGGGGTGCTCGGGGAGAAAGATGGGGAAGTGGAGGATGTGGGTGGAGGGAGTGTTGTGGAGGAATGTGGGGTGGTGGTAGGTGGTTGGAGGGTGGTGGTTGGGAGTGTGGTGGGGGTGGTGGTGGTGAGCTCATCATATAGGCTCATGATGAATGAGTCTATGGAGGAGGTAGTGATTGGTTCCTCCGGAGGGGGGCGTTTTGTCTCCGGTTGAAGCTTTGATGTTGGTGTCCCCGACAGGTGTTGTGGTTGTAAACGTACCTTAGACGGTCGTTTTACTGGTAATTTTGTTAACCTAGCTGTCGGGGCAGTTATGCTGAGCTCTGTCTGTCCTGCTTGGGTTGTCTTAGCTTGTACTTTGACCGGAGCTAGGAGTTTGGTAATTTCTTCGTCAGTAAAGAGAAATTGGTCTTTGTCGTAGTCCGCTAGCTCTGGAAGAGGTAGTAAGGTCCTGGAGGATTTGACTATTGGGCAGAAGATGTAGTGTAGTTTTGCATCCTTCTCCTTGATAATGTAGGAGTTCTTCAAGGTTTGTTCGTTAGTAAGGATGTCGCCCTTGATCTTCGTGCAGCGAGGGAGTAATTTGTCCATTTTGAGGTATTTGATAATGGAAGTTATGTGCCTGCCCATGCAAATTTCTTTTCCGATGGCGTAGGCAGAGAATTTTTGTATCATATGTCGGCCGATGTTGACTGGCTTTCCTTGCAAAATGGACCATAGGAGAAAGAGGTCGGAGGTGATAACGTTTCCTCCCTCAGTTCTGGGGAACAACACACTTGTGATAATTTTGTGTAGCATGCGCACAAACCCTGATTGAATATTGGAGATTTTGCATGTCTTTGCCTCATAAGTGGGAATCCATGTTAGCGTCTTCCAGAAGTTGTGTCTATTGAATACGGAGTTCTCTGTGCCATCAGCTTTGGCTTGTTTGAGTTGCTCCGGGTTGTCGAAGAAAATGTCGTTCAGAAGATTTTCTGTTATAATGATGTCGTTGCCAAAAAGTTTGGTGACTAGCCTGCGGTCACCTCTGTCCCTTGCTCTGTGCGTAATGTCCACCGTTTCTTTGGTGAGATGGGTAAAGAATTCTGTGGTGGGTTCGACATAAGAAATTTTGGGGATGAAACAGAGTTTGGATAAATTGGCGTTGTCGAGTATGGTGAGGATTCTGTCGTATATCCCCATATTGAGCAGTACGCTTGAGAAAACAAACTTTGTTGGTTTTAATACTTTGTCGATGGATGGGATGGTGTGGATGTAGAGGTTTTCTGGTGGTGGTGTGATGGTGGTGAGGACTGAGAAGATGGGGGTGGTAGCAGGGGTGGTGGTGGCAGGTGTTGCGAGGGTTTGTTCCCTAGCAGTGGCGGGGCGGATTTGTTTTCTTGCCCGCTTCTTTGAGGGTTGTTCGGTCGCCGTTTCCTGGACCTTTCGTTTCCCCTTGGGTCGTTCAGGTGGGGATTCTTCCTCGGGGTTTGGCTCGTAATTGGAGCCTTCATCACTGGAAGATATCTCTTCCACTTCTTGTTCAGGTTTTTTGGCTAGACATTTGTTGATGCGGTCAATTTCGCATATGGCTTCTATGATGTTGACTTTTAGTGGAATCTTTCCGATTTCTTTGTAGGCGTCAACGACCTTCTAGAGCTTTGCACGGCTTTGCACTAGTTGCTCTGTTGTCCAGAAAGGAGTGTCTTCGTTTCCGGTGGATTGCTTTGCTGGAGCGGCCATTTCTGAAAATGGAAAATCATGTGTTAGAATAACATGTTTAGTATAAGAGAAAAATTGGATTTTATTTGTGTTTATGTGTTTTTATGTTTTAACAAAAGTCAAGCAGTTTTGAAAGGCCAAACGGTTTCGAAGACCGTTTGGTCCCAAACGGTTTGCAGACCGTTTGGTCCCAAACGGTTTGAGAACCGTTTGGAAGATAAAACATCGGGGAGCGGTCGGTGATAGCGGAAGTGATGGCGACGATGAGGAAGGGGTGTCGTGGCGGCGCCGAAGATGTCGACGGTAGAAAAGACAGTTGTGGAGGCAAAAAGGCCAAGGGTGTGGAAGAACAGGTAGCCACGGCGGCGATACAGGCGTCGGCGATGGTAAAGCTGCGTGCTGAACTACCTTGCAGAAACGGTCGGAGATGACGATGGTGATACGAAGAGAGACGGCGACTGAGGTGCGATCACCGTGAAGAAGCGCGAAGCTGGGAAGGAGAGCGGCAGAGAGAATGCGGGTCACGGGTTGCGTGGGAACGAGAGCAGAAATGGAACAGGAAGTTGGCGTTTGCGCGAGGGCTCAAGAAAGTTCCGGAGTCGAAAGAAAGAAGAAAAGGAGGGGGTTATATTTATGGATAAAAAACCAAAATAGCACATTTTGATAAAAATATGTACTGAAATAGCACCAAACCCATCTTAATTCCTGAAATAACCCACTTTCAAGAGAAAGCGCCAACACTTTTGGTGTTTTACCGTTTCCAGGACCAAAAGTGCCAAAAAATGGCGTTTTACTATTTCCAGGACCAAAAGCGCCAAAAAAATGGCGTTTTCAACTGAAAGTGCCAAAAAAATGGCGTTTTCACAAAAACTAGGCATTTTTCATGTAAAACTGTAAAAAAAAGCCTACTTTTTGGCTTTTTTCAACTGAAAACGCCATTTTTTGGTGCTTTCAGTTGAAAACGCCATTTTTTGGCGCTTTTGGTCCTGGAAACAGTAAAACGCCAAAAGTGTTGGCACTTTCTCTTGAAAGCGGGCTATTTCGGGAATTAAGATGTGTTTGGTGCTATTTCAGTACATATTTTTATCAAAGTGTGCTATTTTGGTTTTTTATCCTATATTTATAGGATTCGGGGGGTTAACCTTGCAAAAACCCTAGGTCAAACGGTTTAGCGACCGTTTGGACTCCAAACGATTTCAAGACCGTTTGACTCTAAATGGTTTCAGGACCGTTTGGCTCCAAACGGTTTCAGGACCATTTGGCTCCAAACGGTTTCAAGGCCGTTTGGGAAGGTTAAGGTCATTTTGATTTTTATATTTTTATATTTGTTTTGGTTATATAATTTTTTATATTTTCAGAAGATAATCCTAAGGTAACTTAAAGGAATAGAAGATAAAAGAAGAAACTCAGATCTTGGGTTGCCTTCCAAGTAGCGCATGGGTTTTACGTCGCTGGCTCGATGAGGTTTCGAAGTTGTTATGATGATGTTGTGGCGTCTCTGATCTTAATAGTCTGTCTCGGCATTTTATCTGCTGGAGTGTAGTATTTTTTCAATCGATGGCCATTGACTGTCCTTTCTCCTCCATTGTCGTCAACAATTATGACAGCTCCAGTCGGGTATATATGTTTGATGATGAAGGGCCCGGACCACTTTGTGTGGAGTTTTCTGGGGAACAGTTTGAGCTTGGAGTTGAAAAGGAGTACTTTGTCACCAATAGCGATGGCTTTCCTTTTTAGATGACCGTTGTACTACATCTTGTATTGTTCTTTATAAATCCTGGCACTTTGATAAGCGGTCATTCAGAGCTCCTCTAGCTCTTGTAATTGGAGTTGTCTGTTTTCTCCGATACTTTTGAAATCAAAATTCAGTTGTTTAATGGCCCACCAAGACTTATGCTCCAGTTCTACTGGAAGATGACATGACTTCCCGTATACCAAACGGAACGGGGTTGTCCCGATTGGTGTTTTATAAGCTGTTCGATATGCCCAAAGGGCGTCGGGAAGCTTGGTGGACCAGTCAGTGCGGTGTCTATTGACTGTTTTTTCTAAGATTGCCTTCAGTTGTCTATTTGATACCTCGACCTGACCACTGGTCTGCGGATGGTAAGGCGTGGCTACTTTATGGTTAACTCTGTATTTCTTCAAGAGGGCTTCAAAGCTTCGTTCCAGAAAATGGGTCCCATCGTCGGATATGACCGTTCGGGGGACTCCAAATCTGGGGGAAATGATATATTTAAACATCTTAATGACTGGTTTGGAATCGCTGGACATCGTGGGTATGGCTTCGACCCATTTTGAAACATAATCTACTGGAACCAGAATGTAGGAGAAACCATATAAAGAAGGAAAGGGGCCCATGTAGTCTATCCCCCACACGTCGAAAAGTTCGATCTCTTGCCACATGGTGAGGGGCATTTCATTCCTTTTAGATATGTCGCCAGAAAGTTGACATTTGTTGCAAGATTTTACAAATCATAAGAATCTTTTGCTATGGTTGGCCAAAAAACCTGATTGCAGAACTTTCATAGCGGTTTTCTTGGCACTCATGTGCCCCCTAGTGGGGTCGGAATGGTAATGCTCTAAGACGGGGGTAATCTCTTCTTCAGGTAAGCAGCGATGGAAAATTCTGTCTACACATAGGCGAAAAAGGTAAGGTTCGTCCCAATAGTATTGCTTTACATCATTGAGGAATTTCCTTTTGTCGTGATGGGAGGCGGACGGGTGAATGATTCATGTAGCCAGATAATTAACAATGTCGGCATAATAAGGGAATCCATTAGTAACTTTCATTAGTTGGTCATCTGGAAGGGAGTCTCGGATAGGTAGTTTATCTTCATCCTCGACTTCAATACGGCTGAGATGGTCGGCTACGATGTTTTCTACTCTGCTTTTATCTTTGATTTCCAAATCGAATTCCTGAAGCATCAACACCCAGCGAATAAGTCTGGGTTTTGCATCTTGCTTCTGAATTAGATATCGTATGGCGGAGTGGTCAGTGTAGACAATGACCTTGGCTCCAATCAGGTAAGAACGGAATTTCTCGAACGCATAGATGACAGCTAGGAACTCCTTCTCTGTACTAGTGTAGTTCTTCTGTGCTTCATCAAGCATTTTGGATGCGTAGTAAATTACATAAGGTTTCTTGTCGATTCTCTGTCCTAAAACGGCCCCTATAGTGTAATCGCTGGCATCACACATGATTTCAAAAGGTTGTGACCAATATGGGGCTCTTAGTATGGGTGCAGAGATTAAAGCATTTTTCAGAGTTGAGAAACTTTGTAAACATTTTTTATTAAAATTGAACTCGGTGTCTTTGGTAAGAAGTTGGGTCATGGGTTTTGCTATTTTTGAGAAATCTTTAATGAATCTTCTGTAAAACCCAGCATGACCCAGGAATGCTCGTACTCCTTTTATATCTTTTGGCGGTGACAACTTCGAGATAACATCGATTGTAACATACTGAATTCTGGGCATTTTGCCTTTTGGTCCTCTTTTCCATCTTTTCCTTTCATTTCTATCCTCTTTGGCCTTTTTGTTTAATTTGTGAAGAATATAATGGCCTAATAAACATTTGTTCACCTTTTATTCCAATATTCGAGTTTTATGCACAAATACCTCAGTGAAAGCTTAATAATGGGTTTAATATGCAAAATATCCACTTATGTGATAAAAAGAATAAATAAATTCATCCTATAAATTTCTAGTACTTTTTTAGAATATGAAAAAGAAAGAAAATCTCGAAATATAAATAAAGGAGATGATGAATGCAACAATTGGGGATAATATGGAATATTTTGGATAAAAGAAGATAATGAGGAATATATTGTTCCAAAAATCCTAAATAGAAACCCATGAAGATAATTTGGATATTAGTTTCGTTTTCTTGACTTAAAAGTTGCTTAATGGCCAAGTATCATCTAATTTGGATAAAAAATAAATATATAATACCTTTAATACAAGATAATATGAAATAAGCCAAGAAAGAGAGATAAAATATTTAATTCCCTCAAATTAGAAAACTAACTCTAGATTCGTAATATAAACACAAAAATAAGCCTTTGGGCAAAATTGCATTTAATTTGGTTAATGTTTAATATTTTATTTTATTCAGGAGAGAGAAAATGATTTAAAGACAAAAAATATTAAATATATGTTGATAAAAATTAATTAATGCCAAAAACTTGTTTCCAACGTTTATTATTACTTTTATACCAAGTTTTATATTTTTAGGAAGTTTCTAGATGCCTCTAATAAATTAAAAGGATAAATAAGTGATAAAATGTAAACGAATAAAATAAAATAATAAAAGTCTTCAAAAAATATATATTAATGCCAAATTTGCTTTGTACATGTTAAAATAGACCTTTGAATGAATTTTGAATCAATTTGGAAAATATTTGATGAGACGATAAATTAAGGAGAGAGAAAGTGTACAAAAATTTCAAATCATTATTTAAAATAACAAACGACTTCAACAAATGGAAATAATACCAAATTCGTGACTAACATACTTAATATGAGTTATGGGTGAAGTTTTGTAATTTTTGGATAATCATAGAGTCATAAATAAATGAGGAAAGTGAAAATGTGTTTTGAATTATTTAACACATTAAAGATTCTCAAAAGGAAAAACTAATTTCATATTTGGATTCTACACGTCAAAATAAGTCAGAATATAAAATTTGGTAATTTTTGGACGTCGTTTGGGCCTCCAAATGAGGAGAGAGAAAAACATTAAATCACTTTAGTCGATTTTAATTAGGAATCAAATTTACAACTTTAATTTGATGCGAAATCTTGGCCGTTGGATCGCGATCCGAAGGCTCGCGGATTGTCTTCTTTCTCGATCTGTTTTGGGCAACATGTCCTTTGTTTCCAAAATTTCGAATCCACTTTTCTCAAAATTTACTCAACGAAATTCAATAATTCTTGGCTCTACAAGTTCCTTGCGCAAATCCGCACCGTTTTATACCAATGTTTTTGTGTTTTGACGAAGATTCGAGAACCCCCCCAGAGCTTGCTCCCCAAGCTTCCACGGCCCACTATGAAAACACTAACCCACGTCTCGTTGCTTATATATACCCCTACCCCTACGTGCGCCGGCACATTTGCAACTCAACGCACCGTCCAATTTCAAGTTTCGCAGCCGTTTCGAACACCGTAGAGCAGCCGAAGGCGCAAGGCTTGCAGCACCCTTTGCTCCTAGTTTCCTCGATCATCGTCTCAATTGAAGGTAACACCAAGTTCATCTTGCTCTGAGCTTTCTTTCGCATATCTAAACGTCCACTTTGGTCTAGTATCCTGGTTTCGCCCAAGTTTCCCCCAAGCTAGCTGCTCATGGCAGCAGCTATGGCGTGCGGGTAAGAAGAAGCGGGTAACCCAACCTCGTTTTACCATTTTGCCCTCAATTCCTTTCTTCTTCGTTTTGTTTTCGCGCGAAGGTATAACCGTCTTTCATCTAGTTTTGTTTTGTTTCAGACGAGTCAAACCCGGACGTTGACCGCATGAATTGGCTACCCTTATTGGGCCAAGTCAGCAGGTGGGCCCGGGATCTCTCTCTCTCTCTCTCTCTCTCTCTGTTTGATACAAAGTGCCTATGTGGCAATTTCTGATTGGTGCTTTTTAGAAAATTCATAACTTTTTACTCGTTGCTCCAAAAATTAAAAATAAATAGTGTTTTGAAATCAAGAGAATGAGATCTATCTATTAAAAATATTTGCAAAGTTTGATTCTTATGTTTATGAAAAAGTGTTTTTCGAGTGATTTAAATACTTAAAAATCATGTAAATTAACCCTAAAAGTACATATCTTCAAAATATATAATGTTATATGTTATTTTGATCATAAGAATGTAACTAAGATTGTGGTGAGGTTTTTAGGGTCTAATTTGATCATTTGTAGAAAAAGTCGATGGAGGTTTTAATCCTTTAATGAATATACATATATCTAATACATAAATATGATGATCATATTAGGGAAAGTGGAACTGATCTCGTGTAAAAGTTATGAAAAGTGGTTCTATGATACTAAAGAATAAGATATGTGCATCTACCCTTTTAGTTGGGAAAATTTTTATACCAATACCTATGTTCCCTATGAGGCTTAATTTGACCTGATTCATGATTCTTGAAACTTAATTTGTTTATGCCTCAAAATCAGTTGTAGTATTATCTTGAATGGGTTTTTCATACCCCACTGCCATGTTATTTAAATCTTTTGATTAATCTTGCCATATCTCTTTTTCTAGCATGTTGATTTTATTAGACTGATTAGGTAGTGTAGTGGTACTTGTATGTACAACCACCCATGCATAGTTGGGGAATGTGTTATTTCTCCCCTAGGGAATGTGATACTCTCCCCCGCACACAAAATGTGTGTAGGTGACTGGGAATGTGATACTCTCCCGTCACCCTTTTGGTTGAAGGTTCGGTAGGTGCCTCAACCCTACATAGTTAAGATAGTCAATATTAATCATACATGCAAATCATTGGTTATATATTGTTTATGGCAAGCATCTATTAAAATATTCTTTTATATATATGGCCTCATTCTCTTGATTGTATCATCATCTTATGATGACCCCTAGCCTACTTTTACATGCTTTTCTTATCTTGCCATCTTAGAACAATTTTTGTAACACATACTTTTATTTTTCCTTCCCTTTTTTGCTGGGTGCCTTCCCAACCACCCAGATGTGGAGCAAGGTGTTGGATATGGCATGAAGATCGTAGCTTTGGCATGGACTTGGTTGTTGGATGTGTTTCTCAGAGATAAAAGTGGAGTAGTCTAGTTCCCTCTACTTAGATCCTCTTTTTGTATAAAGCATGTACACCCATATTGGGGAAATTGTTATGTACACTTTATTTGAAATTGAATATAGTCAAAATTTTATCTTCCACTGCTATTCAAATTGGATTTTGTTTACCATTGTTATTAGTAGAGAGGTGGATTGATTTCACTTCTTTACAACATGGTATCAGAGCCAATGGTAGTCAGATCTTTGACTATTTCAGTTTGTCTCCCTAATTAGAACCCTAGATTTGCATAGTTTTCTTTAAGTGACATGTTTGCCCTAGATTTGATCTATGTAGATGATAGGTTGACTTAGGTACCAATAGTTCCACATTATAACCTTGATGAATAAAATCCTAAAATACTTATAATTAAAATATTCATAACTTGATGTTGTTTAGGTTTGCCTTTAGGCAACTATTAGGGCATGAAGTTGAAGCAAAGGTGTCTAGAATGGATCAGGGTTTCGGGGGCTGGCAATATTTTCCTCCGCACCACTAGCTTGGTATACGAGGACTCCCGTGCCCATATGATACCGACCTGGTCTGCGCTGATACAAATTGCCGAAGATAGTTTGCTTTTAGGAAATAGTAACCTTAGACATATATGTTGGATATCTTTGAGAACCCTAAGTTTCATATGTATGATGATTTGTTTGAGGATGGATATCAAGATAGTTTTCTTATGTCCTTTGAACCTAGACCTTAGAGTTAGGGTGTTTGGAAAGATATCAGAATGCACAATGGAAGTGTGATGGATCTTGATAATGGTTTAGTTAGACTTATCCTTTAACCTTAGTGTAGTAGGTCGAGCTCTTTAAGGGGTGGAGTATGATTAGTTGATGATGTTTGAATGGTTAGATTTCGTGGACAAAATCCTCTTTAGGGGGATGGAACCCTATAACGTCTTGAAGCCTATCTAACCTATCTTTAGAAACCCTAACCTCATACTTAGGTGGTTAGTGTGCTTGGATCCTTAGTTTTGACCAAACAAGTTAATAGTTGTAACCCTAACGTGCTTGTTTATATATTAATGAACACATAATTATCATCTAAGGAATAAATCATATGCTTGAACCCTAATGAATATCCAATGCACATAATATGAATATCAATGCTAATTGTTAATAAGTAAGATGTTAATAATGTCATGAACCAATAAACCCTAATGATATGACGAGTAAGGTTATAATTCATAACTTAATGCATGCCAAGAAATGAATAAGTGCAATATAATGGTCATGTTGACCTAAACCCTAAGTTGTAATATCTAACTCTAATCTATGCATCCTTAATGCCTTTCATGATACATTAATGATGTTAAGAGCCATAATCAGTTAACATACTTTGATACACATAAATGATATATATGATCATCTAATCACATATTAATTAAGTCATCAATATAAAATGCAAGTTACCTTGTTATCTAATACACATGTGATTAGTCACTTAATGTGAATCAATTCATTAATGTGTAGGATGTCCCACCTTGATCATTAAAATACATATAATGGATTCAATATGAATATGAGATGATTGGAATTCACATAAATGTGCAAAATCAATAATATAAATGAATAAATATGAATAATGATTAATGATGACTTTAATGTGAGCAATAAAGATATTGTGATATTGTGACAACGTTAATATGAATATAAGTAACTAATGTGACATTAATTGAAATAATTGTATACTTAATGACAAATTGGATAGAATGTCTTATATTCATGTAAAATAATTTGTTATAATTAATAAAGTGGTAATATGAGGATAAGGAAGTATAAATCTGAATTATTAAGAACAATGATCAAATATAATTAATATAATGTTGAGATAATTGAGTAACCTCTAATTGTGCATAATAATGAAATATAATTCTTTTTGGTAATAAAATGAATATGACATGACATAATTAAAATAATAATGATAATGTGTTATCATAATGAATATAATGTTAATGATCCAAAAATGTAAATAATGTTAAATCTCGTAAAAAGAATATCTTAATAGTGGAACCCTAAGTGATCCTTGAGAACCCAACCTATGTTGAGCTTATGTGAAGTTTATGAACCCTTAGGTGTAGTTGAAGTATAAGTTTTAGTGGAAGTTGTATGGTTGGATGAACAATTTGACGTTTAATGATGTCAGGTTGCACACTCACTGTAACACCTGCCCAATTAAAGGCTACCAAAACCACAAGTTGAAGCATAACATCTCATACATCACTTAGAACATGGGCAAGCATCACATATCTGGCATACTAAGCATTCAAATAACCAAGGTGACTGAAATCCAACAAAGGGTCTAAAAAAAACTAAAATGAAAGGTTCGGGAATAACTATCCCACAAAAGTCTAGCATAATGAAACTGTGAGTCTGGATAATCTAATACTAATAACGACAAAAGAGAAAAGACTAAAAATAAAACTTTAGCTGGATGGATCGCCTAGATAGTGTCCCACCAGTGAAAGATATCTCCTGACGTTGTAGATCCTCAAGCTACGCCTCAGACAGCTACTCGCTACCTGCGGACGTCGCGTCCCCAACCATGCACAAGAAAGAAGAAACTGATGATTAGAGTAAGTGGCAATGAATTCTTACACAACTGTTACGACATATTAATAACTGAAAGGAAACTTGACTATATCTTTTAATTACATATTTCATCTTAATTGTGGCCACCATTATACGATAAGTTCTCCTGCTTTGGCGTATCAACGCCCTGAGATGGTACCATGTACCCTGAGTTGGCACTATATGCCCTGAATGACACTGAAGTGTCTCTGCTTTGGCGTGTCTACGCCCTGAAATGGTGCCGCAACACCTCTGAGTTGGAGTAAATACTCCTCTGAATTGGCAACAACTGCCTCTGAATTGTCCCGGGACTAACTGAATGAGAACTTATCATATAATGTTTTCTGTGAGGATTCTGACTTATTTTCTTAAGTCTAACTTACTTAATTCTTAATCTGAACTAAAACTGATTACTAATAATTTAATCTGAAGCTGAATACTAATAATGAAAGCTGAACTGAAATCTGATACTGCTAACTGAAGCATAAATATACATCTGAATCTGAATCAAATATCATTATCCGAGTGAATCATATTACATGATAGTAATTGACTAAGTCAAACTGATTCCTTATGTTCATGTCATAACTGTACAGATAATATCATATATATATATATATATATATATATATATATATATATATATATATATATATATATATATATATACTCAATGCAGCCAACTACTCCATTCAGAGGTCATAAGAGAATTTTGTAATCTAATGGCTACCTAACAAGATATCGATTAAGAATTCATAGGGCATGGCCCACTTACCTGTAGCAAGCCAAAAACCTAACTCTGCTCCCAACAGTCTGGATCTATCTCTCTCCTGAAAAAAAAATCCCAATGGTTTTTCTTTATTAGATCACATATTCCCTTTCGATCACATAATTAGGGTCATTAGAGTACATTTGGTTTATGGCCACATACATTTTCCTAACGTCAAGGTATACTACTATTGTGTCTTTTATATTCTTATAGCTAGCATCATGCGTATTGGAATATTATAGTACCTTGGTATCAATTAATGTTCGGACAAAACTTGAGAGACAAGTGAAAATCACGATTCGGATAGATTTTATATTATTCAATCTTAGCCTCACATTAGAGAACATACATAGTCAGCGATACATACTATTTTAGTATCCACCTAGGTAGTCATTGCTTACGGTTAGACTACTGAATCATCAGCTGGTTTTCACTTAGAATAGATGGTCGGTATCACTGGATTAATGGCTTCAATTGGATTCGCAGCAGTATCTTACTCATTGCCTTATCATACGGCTATAGCATATGTACCAGTTCCTCTTAATCATACTAGCCATTGCACAGATGTACGCACATGCGAGTAGGTTGTAATGATTCAGGATCGACATATGTAGAAGCAGCCACGGTAATCACAGAAACATGTATACACCGGGATATAAGAGAGAGACGAGCAGAAAAATGATTCCCCAGGTCGATCACTTAACAGTAAGAGGCTGTGATGAAAAGAGCATATCATTGGCCGGACCCAATCGAGCCCTGGGTAGGGATCACGGCCGGCAAGGAGCAGGGATTGCATCCCGCCGTGCCCAAGCGTCAAGGTACAGAGAAGGGAAACCAATGGCTTACAGGTACAAGGTGAGGTTTGCATACTCAGAACACACACACAAGAGGCCAGGTGAGATCATTGTTGAGTTGCAGAACACCTCGCGCGGGCGAACGCAGGAACGAGGCGGCGGCAGCGCTAACAACCGGCGGAAAACAGAGTACCTAGCTCGTGAAGATGAAATAGCAAGAGGGTATGTACCTGCCCTCTGGTTGGTTTGAGGGATGGAAAAGGTTATGCAGGTCCACGCACGGCTCCTCGTTCGTAGCTGCACGACCGCGATTGGCTGGAGCTTCTGGTCGACGAAGCTTCACGGCAGCACCCACGGGCGGTCTCCAGGATAGGGCGCCTCAGCAACCCGCGACCCAAGAGAAGAACTGCGTCCAGATTTTGGGACCCAGAAGATGGTGTAAACGTGGCTGATTGAATAGATATGGCATGAGGATGGAGAACGCCTGTGGCAGCCGGAGGTTGAAGACGATGGTGGGGAGTGAGCTCGGGGATGAAGGAGGGTAAATTGAGGGAAGGGAAACTCTCTATGACCCTCCTTTGAGAAAAGTTGATGCTCGTAGAGCCAAGACCAGTGCTCAGATATCTACAGCAATGGTGATGGGTGAGGAAGACGGCGGCTGAATTAGGCCTTTTCAGATGGGTTAGAACTAGGGTTCGTATAGGGGTTTATATGGTGTGTGCCGCACTCCCGAATCTAATGGCAAAAACCGTTCGGAAAAAGATTAACTGCACTGCGAGAAATTCGCTTTCGATCAGCCACAGGAGTCCCAGTCCCTCCTGGACTGAGGTAGAAGATGACGCGGACGGTCTGGATCGTGCCCGCGTCCCCCACTGTAGCATCCAATGGTTGAAGAACAGCAATTGGACAAAAGTGAATATATTCGCCATTATCTTGTTAATTGTGATTATCTAGTCAAATGAACTCGAATGGATCCCAAAATTTGAACAGTTCGTCGTCAAAGGCTCTAGAAAATTCTACCGGAGTTATTTTCCAAGTTTGGTCATTCAATTATTCATTATAATTAAAACAAGGCAAGGCTTAAATATCCCATAACTAATTATTTAAAAGGAATTAGGGTGTGATATTTTGGGGATCGTCTTATTTATATGTTCTCTCTTGATGATAAATTTATCAAGGTATATTATTAACCAAAATACTAATTATTGACCCAATTATAACATGTGACCATAAAGGATATAAAATTTCGAAATTTTGTAAATTAGTACCTAAAAATGAGGATGTTACACTCACCCTTCCCTAATTGCTAGTGATTTCAGGGACGAAATCCTCTTTAAGAGGTGGAGTGCTGTAACATACTGAATTCTGGGCATTTTGCCTTTTGGTCCTCTTTTCCATCTTTTCCTTTCATTTCTATCCTCTTTGGCCTTTTTGTTTAATTTGTGAAGAATATAATGGCCTAATGAACATTTGTTCACCTTTTATTCCAATATTCGAGTTATATGCACAAATACCTCAGTGAAAGCTTAATAATGGGTTTAATATGCAAAATATCCACTTATGTGATAAAAAGAATAAATAAATTAGTCTTATGAATTTCTAGTACTTTTTTAGAATATGAAAAAGAAAGAAAATCCCGAAATATAAATAAAGGAGATGATAAATGCAACAATTAGGGATAATATGGAATATTTTGGATAAAAGAAGATAATGAGGAATATATTGTTCCAAAAATCCTAAATAGAAACCCATGAAGATAATTTGGATATTAGTTTCATTTTCTTGACTTAAAAGTTGCTTAATGGCCAAGTATCATCTAATTTGGATAATAAATAAATATATAATGCCTTTAATACAAGATAATAGGAAATAAGCCAAGAAAGAAAAATAAAATATTTAAATCCCTCAAATTAGAAAACTAACTCTAGATTCGTAATCTAAACATAAAAATAAGCCTTTGGGCAAAATTGCATTTAATTTGGTTAATGTTTAATATTTTATTTTATTCAGGAGAGAGAAAATGATTTAAAGACCAAAAATATTAAATATATGTTGGTAAAAAATAATTAATGCAAAAAACAAGTTCCTAACGTTTATTATTACTTTTATACCAAGTTTTATATTTTTAGGAAGTTTCTATATGCCTCTAATAAATTAAAAGGATAAATAAGTGGTAAAATGTAAACGAATTAAATAAAATAATAAAAGTATTCAAAAAAATATATTAATGCCAAATTCACGTTCTACATGTTAAAATAGACCTTTAAATAAATTTTTAATCAATTTGGAAAATATTTGATGAGACGATAAATTAAGGAGAGAGAAAGTGTACAAAACTTTCAAATTATTATTTAAAATAACAAACGACTTCAAAAAATGTAAATAATACCAAATTCGTGACTTACATACTTAATATGAGTTATGGGTGAAGTTTTGTAATTTTTGGATAATCATAGAGTCATAAATAAATGAGGAAAGAGAAAATGTGTTTTGAAATTTTTAACATATTAAAGATTCTCAAAAGGCAAAAATAATTTCATATTTGGATTCTACACGTCAAAATAAGTCAGAATATAAAATTTGGTAATTTTTGGACGTCGTTTGGGCCTCCAAATGATGAGAGAGAAAAATATTAAATCACTTTAGTCGGTTTTAATTAGGAATCAAATTTACACCTTTAATTTGACGCGAAATCTCGGCCGTTGGATCGCGATCTGAAGGCTCGCGGATTATCTTCTTCCTCGATCCGTTTTGGGCAACATGTCCTTCGTTTCCAAAATTTCGAATCCACTTTTCTCGAGATTTACTCAACGAAATTCAATAATTCTTGGTTCTACAAGTTCCTTGCGCAAATCTGCATCGTTTTATACCAATGTTTTTGTGTTTTGATGAAGATTCGAGAACCCCCCCAAAGCTTGCTCCCCAAGCTTCCACGGCCCACTATGAAAACCCTAACCCACGTCTCGTTGCTTATATATACCCCTACCCCTATGTGCGTCGACACATTTGCAACTCAACGCACCGTCCAATTTCAAGTTTCGCAGCCGTTTCGAACACCGTAGAGCAGCCGAAGGCGCAAGGCTTGCGGCACCCTTTGCTCCTAGTTTCCTCGATCATCGTCTCAATTGAAGGTAACACTAAGTTCTTCTTGCTCTGAGCTTTCTTTCGCATATCTAAACGTCCAGTTTGGTCTAGTATCCTGGTTTCGCCCAAGTTTCCCCCAAGCTAGCTGCTCGTGGCAGTAGCTATGGCGTGCGGGTGAGAGGAAGCGGGTAACCCAACCTCGTTTTACCGTTTTGCCCTCAGTTCCTTTCTTCTTCATTTTGTTTTCGCGCGAGGGTATAACCGTCTTTCATCTAGTTTTGTTTTGTTTCAGACGAGTCAAACCCGGACGTTGACCGCATGACTTGGCTGCCCCTTATTGGGCCAAGTCAGCAGGTGGGCTCGGGCTCTCGCTCTCTCTCTGTGTTTGATACAAAGTGCCTATGTGGCAATTTCTGATTGGTGCTTTTTAGAAAATTCATAACTTTTTACTCGTTGCTCCAAAAATTAAAAATAAATAGTGTTTTGAAATCAGGAGAATGAGATCTATCTATTAAAAATATTTGCAAAGTTTGATTCTGATGTCTACGAAAAAGTGTTTTTCGAGTGATTTAAATTACTTGAAAATCATGTAAATTAACCCTAAAAGTACATATCTTCAAAATATATAATGTTATATGTTATTTTGATCATAATAACGTAACTAAGATAGTGGTGAGGTTTTCAGGGTCTAATTTGATCGTTTGTAGAAAAAGTCGATGGTTTTGAGGTTTTAATCCTTTAATGAATATATATATATCTAATACATAAATATGATGATCATATTAGGGAAAGTGGAACTGATCTCGTATAAAAGTTATGAAAAGTGGTTCTAGGATACTAAAGAATAAGACATGTGCATCTACCCTTTTAGTTGGGAAAATTTTTATACCAATACCTATGTTCCCTATGAGGCTTAATTTGACCTAATTCATGATTCTTGAAACTTAATTTGTTTATGCCTCAAAATCAGTTGTAGTATTATCTTGAATGGGTTTTTCATACCCCACTTCCATGTTATTTAAATCTTTTGATTAACCTTGCCATAACTCTTTTTCTAGCATGTTGATTTTATTATACTGATTAGCTAGTGTAGTGGTACTTGTATGTACAATCACCCATTGTTGGGGAATGTGTTATTTCTCCCCTAGGGAATGTGATACTCTCCCCCGCACACAAAATGTGTGTAGGTGACTGGGAATGTGATACTCTCCCCTCACCCTTTTGGTTGAAGGTCCGGTAGGTGCCTCAACCCTACATAGTTAAGATAGTCAATATTAATCATACATGCAAATCATTGGTTATATATTGTTTATGGAAAGCATCCATTGAAATATTCTTTTATATATATGGCATCATTCTCTTGATTGTATCATCATCTTATGATGACCCCTAGCCTACTTTTACATGCTTTTCTTATCTTGCCATCTTAGAACAATTTTTGTAAAGCATACTTTTATTTTTCCTTCCCTTTTTTGCTGGGTGCCTTCCCAACCACCCAGATGTGGAGCAAGGTGTTGGATATGGAATGAAGATCGTAGCTTTGGCATGGACTTGGCTGATGGATGTGTTGCTCGGATACAAAAGTGGAGTAGTCTAGTTCCCTCAACTTAGATTCTCTTTTGTATAAAGCATGTACACCCATATTGGGGAAATTGTTATGTACACTTTATTTGAAATTGAATATAGTCAAAATTTTATCTTCCGCTGCTATTCCAATTGGATTTTGTTTACCATTGTTATTAGTAGAGAGGTGGATTGATTTCACTTCTTTACATCGATTTTCTCCTTGTCGACCTCAATCCCTCTGTCACTCACTCTATGTCCGAGGACGACACCTTCAGTTACCATAAAATGGCATTTTTCCCAATTCAGGATGAGATTCGTCTCCTCGCATCGTTGTAAGACTTTTCTAAGGTTGAGTAAACAGTTATCGAAGGAATCTCCGTAAACGGAAAAATCATCCATGAATACATCCATTATAGATTTCATTAATCCTGTAAAAATAGCAGACATGCACCTTTGGAAAGTAGTCGGTGCGTTGCACAGCCTGAATGGCATTCTTCTGAAAGCATAGGTCCCAAAGGGGCAGGTAAACATAGTTTTCTCTTGGTCTTCTGGGTGTATAGGTATTTGGTAGAACCCAGAATAACCGTCTAGATAACAGGAGAACTTTTGATGGGCTAAGCGTTCTAGGACTTCGTCCAGAAAGGGCAGAGGGTAGTGGTCTTTTCGCGTTGATTTGTTTAGTATCCTGTAGTCGATACACATCCTCCACCCTGTCACAGTCCTTGTCGGTACTAACTCATCCTTGTCATTTAACGCGACAGTGGTTCCTCCCTTTTTGGGGACCACTTGGACAGGGCTGACCCATTGGGAATCTGAGATTGGGTAAATTATGCCAGCTTTCAGTAGTTTGAGAACTTCAAGGCGAACTACTTCTTTTAGATTGGGGTTCATCTTCCTCTGGTGTTCTCTTGATGGCTTGAATTCTTCGACCATGGGCAGTCTATGCATGCATAAGGTTGGGTTTATACCTGTAAGGTTAGTTATTTTGTACCCAATGGCTTTCTTGTGTTTCTTCAGCTCAACAAGAAGCCTTTCTTCCTGGTTTTCTGTCAGGGTGGAACTGATGATGACTGGACATAATTTTTCTTTGTCTAAGAAGACGTGTTTAAGTCCCGATGGTAAAGTGTTCATCTCGGGGGCCTTGGGTTCTTCTGTTGCTTCTAAAATGGTGACATATTTGAGCTCCTCAAAGGTGACTGTCGACGCTTCTTCAGCTTCCTCCAAGTGTTGCAAACATTGTTGGACCAATTCATTTGCTGAAAATTCAAGGATTAGTTAGAACATTCTCCAACTCATCAGATGGCTCGGATATTTCCAATTGGGACATTTTGTGTGATGACCCAGAATTTTAGGATTTTCTTAGCCAAAATAGTACCTTAGGGCCAAGAAGGTAATATGGATGATTGATGCTCAAATTTAGGAATTGGTATTTCATGAAGGGTTATTGATCCTAAGGTATGTTTTAAGGGTTTAGATAAGATAAAGCATTTGATAAATATTAGTTGCATTCATTGATTATCAATATCACTTATTAATGAGCATGGAAGTACTTGTGATTTTAAGTTCTCATTTAGTGTTACATATGAGTGGAAAGTAGTCTAAGGGTGGATCTCGAAGTATGACTTAGTAAAATAAAGTTCAGATCTATAATTTTGCTAATGTTGGAAGCCATTTGAGATGTACTGGAACTCAATATGCCTATACATTAGCCGTTTTGAAGAACCAACATCATATTGGTCAAACTTTAAGTTGTGTCCAAAATACTTGGATAGATTATATGATGAGAGACCTATGGTGGAAATTAGATGAATAAATGATGTTCTATGATAAGTTATTAGTGTTTGATATTATAAGTAAATGACAAATTGATGCATTGTGGACTATAGTCTAATGTAGAGGTGGGTCACGCGGGGCTCAATGGGATGAGAATCCATCGTACCCCCTAGCTCCTAGAGTTTAGGAGGAGGTTGCCTCCATCCAATCTGTAATGAAGGAGTCAGCGACGAGGTTTGGGGATCGTTGAATGGATTGGTTGAATCCACCACAATTCTAGGATCTGAGTAACTCTCATGGGTAACGTTGGAGCCATACCTCTCTCTACTCTCCACTATAGCTCACAGGTGGTGGCAATAGTTGAGGTGCCTCCTTAGACCTTGACGCAGCCGATCCTAATACCCAATACCAACCTCGTAGCCTGTACGATCACAGGCAGAGGTCTCGCCCCCTCTCCAAGCACTTCCGTCGATGTGCTCTGGCGCCATCATCTTTCGGAGAGGAGGTTGAGTTGGGAGGAGTTAGCTCAGTGCAGACCTCCCACGTAACAGAGACGGTGGTGGCTCCACCGCAGCAACAGAGGGGATACCATGGAGGACACGTTAGAACTGATCTAGGAAGGCGTAGGGCAGGATCGTGTTCACGCGGGGCAGTGCGAGGAGGCACACCTATCCACAACAACCATCCTGACCAGTCGACTCCTAGAAAACCAGATCCGAAAGCTTCTTTGGTGCGACGGCCTAAATCACAAAGGCGTCGTAGGACTTCCAATAACCAGATCGAGAGGATGGAGGAGCAGCTGAGAAAGAGTGGTTCGTCCGGAGCTCTTAGTAGCAGATAGGCATGGAGATGAGAACCTCGATAGCCGCAAATCCTCACCGACGTCATCCCAGCGGCGGCACCCTGCAGAAGGCAGACATGTCGGCAGGTCGAGTGGTACCAGTAGACATTCACTGTTGATTGCTCGTTGGAGTGGAGGCCATGAAGGCAGCCAACGACTGACGAGCTTGGAGCTTGAGAGCAGAAAAGGAGGTGAAGATCTGCAGCAATCCCTCACCGCAAATTTATCTAGGCTTGGGCGGCACCATGAGGAGGAGTCCAGGCCACTGAGGATGACCAAACAACCTCCACAAAGCCAATAGGGGAACGAGAGAGGACCAAGGAGGAGGATAGAGGAGACGTTCCCTCGCTGGAGCTCTACTCCACGACGGCGGCGTTGGGCGGAAGCTCACACCTAGGCGTCGAGCGGTGACGTGAAGAAGAGGAGAAAGGGCAGACCGGCCCTTCAAGCCAACCTTGGATCGGGTCCAGGCATCCAAACCAACAAAGAACCGACCGAATCCAAGCCAAGGAGCGCGCCCTTGGACGGACACGTGGCGGCGCGTAATTGGCCCAAAAAGGTAAACAATCCAGTAAATGCCCAGTTCTTGTATAATTCATAGAAAATAGCTCTGATGTCCGAAAAATACAAATAATATACCGAAATTCTCAGAAAAATGCATAACACAAGATGGAATAATAATATCAGGCTTTTGATGCACTAATATTAGTGATATCTTATTAGTTGTAAAATGCTTAGTTCAGGAGTAATAAATATCAAATGATGATATTAAATTATGGGAAAATGTCAGTAAGTCCATAACCATGTCTTTAATGCATATGATGTCAGATATGGTCATGTCGATGCATGAAATCATGTAATTTGATTAATATGGCTAATTAGGGCTAATAACACTAAAGATAATGTATTAAATACATACATGCTTAATAAATGATGAGATTTACAGAGAACCCTCATATCTGTAACTGGAATATAATATATATATTTGAGATCAGTTATATGCGTAGAATTCATGTTATATGAAGATGACCCTTAATACATGGGTTGTAAACCTAAATTGAATAATATATAAACTAGGGTTAATATGTGCACAAAAGGATATGGAACCTAATGTTCAGATAATGAACCATAATCTGGAAAATGACATCATTAAGATAATTCTAAGACAAGAATGCAAGTAATGATGAGAATATCCTAATGAGTTATGAAAACCCTAAAATGAATACGATTAGGGTTAAGATGAGATGTAAATGAAAAGAATCTGATGATAGTATGTGGTTTTGTTATTAATCAGGTGCTGACCAGATTGTCTATATGATCATGGATGTATAAAGAATCTCTCAACTCAGGTACGTGGATATAATTATATGACTAGATTTGCTGGATGATAAATATATGTACTTGCTTTCTTGTACTTGAATATCTTGTTGGGTGTACATCTATATGTATTGTCATTTCTGCCTTAAACAATAAGAACACTAAGGAAAGAAAATGGAATGTAGTTACTGATGGTTCATTAATCTCCCTATTAGAGAGGGAAAGCATTAATGTTGACTAGCACCTCCCTAATGGTACAAGGTACGTAGGGAGATCCCTAATGGTACAAGGTACGCAGGGATAGGGCCCAATATTTATGTTTGTGCTAAGTCCACCATAGTAATACATGTCCATTGAAATATGGCTAATAACTTGGGATTATCTGATTCTTCGCTTGAAATAATGTTTCCTTTCTCTTTCTTCAATTTCGAGTATTTTATATGCCAGCATAGTATAGCTTTTAATTCCACGTACCAACTTTTGTTGATGTTTTTGTTTCTCGTATTTTCTAGGTTCCCAGCTAGCATGGGATAAAAGAATAGGATGTGAGTAAGTTGTACAGGTTGTACCTATTGTCTAAGATCCTGTTAGCATACATGTTCAAACTTGTAGATTTTCATTCAATATGTAATTGTAAATCATTGTGTAATAATTCATGTTGTATAAATTTACATGTTGAATGTTGAGAATGTTATGGTTATATGTTCATGTATGCATATTATGCTTCCGCATCACTTTCTGATATGATTGGATGATGTTTTCAGATTCTGACATCTCATTCCCAATAGGGTTTGGAGAATCAAAATCCGGGGACGTCACAGTTGGTATCAGAACATGAACAATAGCTACACCTAACAATTGCTCACCATGAAACATAAAACCCTAAATCTCAACTTTCACTTTAAACCCTAGAAACTTAGTAAGTTGTTCTATAGAAATAAGTTTTGACTTAGCCTTTAGGTTAGAACCTAAATGTTTGAGAACTAGGTTTAGACAGGTGTGTGAAACCCTATTCATATAGAGCTCATATGCATTGGGTAGCTACACTAGTCTACACCTTGTTCTCACCATTTCACTAGGTGACATGGCACTGGACTATCTACTGTGTGTGGGACACTCGAGTTTGCTGGTTTGGTTTTGTTTCCCAATCGGCTCGCACCTCGACAGTTTTCTCTGACGCCTTCTTTCTCAGAGAAAAACTATATAATATTTTATTAGATATATGTAAATATAAAAATGTGTCCCTCACACAGGAGAGTAGTGGGTGTTCATGCAACCTAAGTGAAAGGGAGTGACATCAGTCTAGAAAAGAGAGTATTCTAGATAAGATGTCTAGAGCCTTATCAAGATATGTGATACATAGATTAGATGATAGAATGATAGTTGAAATAAGCATGTGAAAACTTATCTAAGTTTGATCTATGATGGTATAAGTTTCCTTATTAAGATTTGAGTGGTATATGAGCCGAATCCACTCATAGAGGATCTAAGCTAAGTCATGATGATGGAAGTACATTCCCTTTTCCTACTTAAGATAAGCTAAGTTAAGATAGAGATGAGTGTGCATGAGCCTCAAGCTCTTATACACGGAGGATGTCTAGTGGTAGGATGAGATATGTGGTGAACTCTAGAGAGAGTAAGACCCACAGGGAGAAGGTCATAGGACCTAGCCTCCAATATATGAGATATGTGTTAAAAAATGTATCCTATACTAGATTACTCTTGAGTGTTGAGTTGAGTCCTTATGCATGATTCAAATCTATATGTGAGAATTGGGTAAAATAAAAGTATGGGTAGATGACCCATATGATAAAGTCAATCCTTTGGCTGAGTTAGGTCCTAGCTGGAGTGACATATTTTGTGAATATCATCATTAGTTGCAAGTGAGGTAATAAATGAACTCTAGTTATGAGAGTATGATGTTCTGTGCAAAAGATACTCAACATACATGTTCTCCCTTCATCTTCTCCTTCTTAATATACGATGATAGAAACCTCACTTGAGCTATATAGATGATTTATATATGAGGAGGCACTCATATAAGCTTGACCTATTCTGTATTCCCCCTATATCATACATGTAGTACCAAAGATTGAAATCATGATAAGTTTGACTTTAAAATATTCTCTTCCCCTTCATATGAAACATGAAAGATATGATGCTGAGATCATGGGATAAACTTAGTATATTCTCTTTTTCCCTTCACATAATACATGTAAGACATAAAAAGTTGAACTCATGAACTTGATATAAGGATATTTTTGGATCATACGATATATGATCAGAAATATAGTTTGTAACTTGATCCTTCTCAATGTATGCTTCTAAGTTGAGTATGAATATCACACCATAGGGTGAAACCCTAATATTCAAGCATGACAACTAAGACCCTCTCACATGATGAAATTATGATATGATGTTGATCATAAAGCTAGACTAGTGATGTTAAGTGCCAACATTCTAGTAAATGATGCTTGATAGTATCTTACATGCTTTAGTGGAGTGAAAGATTGAACCTTGAATAATACCATCTTATATACATATGTATGAATAAAATCCTTATCCTTAAGTGACTATGAGGATGTAAATCCTAAAATGTAAGAATGTCATGTTATGGCTAAGACATTACGTGATGATTCCACATATATATAAGGTGGGGTGGGTACACCTTACATGCTTAAATATCCTAACATGACCGAATAATGAGACTCTTAGCACTTAGAAGTGGTGGCCTAGAGGCATAAACAACTCCTTGATATCATCTTAAGAATGAGACTAGTTGAATTCCGAGGACGAAATTTCATATAAGATGGGGTGAATGTGATGACCCAGAATTTTAGGATTTTCTTAGCCAAAACAGTACCTTAGGGCCAAGAAGGTAATATGGATGATTGATGCTCAAATTTAGGAATTGGTATTTCATGAAGGGTTATTGATCCTAAGGTATGTTTTAAGGGTTTAGATAAGATAAAGCATTTGATAAATATTAGTTGCATTCATTGATTATCAATATCACTTATTAATGAGCATGGAAGTACTTGTGATTTTAAGTTCTCATCTAGTGGTACATATGAGTGGAAAGTAGTCTAAGGGTGGATCTTGAAGTATGACTTAGTAAAATAAAGTTCAGATCTATAATTTTGCTAATGTTGGAAGCCATTTGAGATGTACTGGAACTCAATATGCCTATACATTGGCCGTTTTGAAGAACCAACATCATATTGGTCAAACTTTAAGTTGTGTCCAAAATACTTGGATAGATTATATGATGAGAAACCTATGGTGGAAATTAGATGAATAAATGATGTTCTATGATAAGTTATTAGGGTTTGATATTATAAGTAAATGACAAATTGATGCATTGTGGACTATAGTCTTATGTAGAGGTGGGTCACGCGGGGCTCAATGGGATGAGAATCCATCATACCCCCTAGCTCCTAGAGTTTAGGAGGAGGTTGCCTCCATCCCATCTATAACGAAGGAGTCAGCTACGAGGTTTGGGGATCGTTGAATGGATTGGTTGAATCCACCACAATTCTAGGATCTGAGTAACTCTTGTGGGAAACGTTGGAGCCATACCTCTCTCTACTCTCCACTATAGCTCACAGGCGGTGGCAATAGTTGAGGTGCCTCCTTAGACCTTGACGCAGCCGATCCTAATTCCCAATACCAACCTCGTAGCCTGTACGATCACAGGCAGAGGTCTCGCCCCCTCTCCAAGCACTTCCGTCGATGTGCTCTGGCGCCATCATCTTTCGGAGAGGAGGTTGAGTTGAGAGGAGCTAGCTCGCTGCAGACCTCCCATGCAACAGCGACGGCGGTGGCTCCACCGCAACAATAGAGGGGATACCATGGAGGACACGTTAGAACTGATCTAGGCAAGCGTAGGGCAGGATCGTGTTCACGCGGGGCAGTGCGAGGAGGCACACCTATCCACAGCAACCATCCTGACCAGCCGGCTCCTAGCAAACCAGATCAGAAAGTTGCTTTGGTGCGGCAGCCTGAATCACGGAGGCGTCGCAGGACTTCCAAGCAACCAGAACGAGAGGATGGAGGAGCAGCTGAGAAAGAGTGGTTCGTCCGGAGCTCTTAGTAGCAGATAGGCGTGGAGATGAGAACCTCGATAGCCGCAAATCCTCACCGACGTCGTCCCAGCGGTGGCACCCTGCAGAAGGCAGACATGTCGGCAGGTCGAGTGGAACCAGGAGACATTCACCGTTGATTGCTCGCTAGAGTGGAGGCCATGAAGGCAGCCAACGACTGACGAGCTTGGAGCTTGAGAGCAGAAAAGGAGGTGAGGATCTGCAGCGATCCCTCACCGCAAATTTATCTAGGCTTGGGCGGCACCATGAGGAGGAGTCCAGGCCACTGAGGATGACCAAACAACCTCCACAAAGCCAATAGGGGCACGAGATAGGACCGAGGAGGAGGATAGAGGAGACATTCCCTCGCTGGAGCTCTGCTCCACGACGGCGGCGTTGGGTGGAAGCTCACGCCCAGGCGTCGAGCGGAGACGTGAAGAAGAGGAGAAAGGGCAGACCGGCCCTCCAAGCCAACCTTGAACCGGGTCCAGGCATCCAAACCAACAAAGAACCGACCGAATCCAAGCCAAGGAGCGCGCCCTTGGACGGACACGTGGTGGCGCGTAAATGGCCCAAAAAGGTAAACAATCCAGTAAATGCCCAGTTCTTGTATAATTCATAGAAAATAGCTCTGATGTCTGAAAAATACAAATAATATACCGAAATTCTCAGAAAAATGCATAGCACAAGATGGAAAAATAATATCAGGCTTTTGATGCACTAATATTAGTGATATCTTATTAGTTGTAAAATGCTTAGTTCAGGAGTAATAAATATCAAATGATGATATTAAATTATGGGAAAATGTCAGTAAGTCCATAACCATGTCTTTAATGCATATGATGTCAGATATGGTCATATCGATGCATGAAATCATGTAATTTGATTAATATGGCTAATTAGGGCTAATAACACTAAAGATAATGTATTAAATGCATACATGCTTAATAAATGATGAGATTTACAGAGAATCCTCATATATGTAACTGGAATATAATATATATATTTGAGATTAGTTATATGCGTAGAATTCATGTTATATGAAGATGACCCTTAATACATGGGTTGTAAACCTAAATTGAATAATATATAAACTAGGGTTAATATGTGCACAAAAGGATATGGAACCTAATGTTTAGATAATGAACCATAATCTGAAAAATGACATTATTAAGATAATTCTAAGACAAGAATGCAAGTAATGATGAAAATATCCTAATGAGTTATGAAAACCCTAAAATGAATACGATTAGGGTTAAGATGAGATGTAAATGAAAAGAATCTGATGATAGTATGTGGTTTTGTTATTAATCAGGTGCTGACCAGATTGTCTATATGATCATGGATGTATAAAGAATCTCTAAAATCAGGTACGTGGATATAATTATATGACTAGATTTGCTGGATGATAAATATATGTACTTGCTTGCTTGTACTTGAATATCTTGTTGGATGTACATCTATATGTATTGTCATTTCTGCCTTAAACAATAAGAGCACTAAGGAAAGAAAATGGAATGTAGTTACTGATGGTTCATTAATCTCCCTATTAGAGAGGGAAAGCATTAATGTTGACTAGCACCTTCCTAATGGTACAAGGTACGCAGGGAGATCCCTAATGGTACAAGGTACGCAGGGATAGGGCCCAATATTTATGTTTGTGCTAAGTCCACCATAGTAATACATGTCCATTGAAATATGGCTCATAACTTGGGATTATCTGATTCTTCACTTTAAATAATGTTTCCTTTCTCTTTCTTCAATTTCGAGTATTTTATATGCCAGCATAGTATAGCTTTTAATTCCACGTACCAACTTTTGTTGATGTTTTTGTTTCTCATATTTTCTAGGTTCCGAGCTAGCATGGGATAAAAGAATAGGATGTGAGCAAGTTGTACAGGTTGTACCTATTGTCTAAGATCCTGTTAGCATACGTGTTCAGACTTGTAGATTTTCATTCAATATGTAATTGTAAATCATTGTGTAATAATTCATGTTGTATAAATTTACATGTTGAATGTTGAGAATGTTATGGTTGTATGTTCATGTATGTGTATTATGCTTCCACATCGCTTTCTGATATGATTGGATGATGTTTTCGGATTCTGACATCTCATTCCCAATAGGGTTTGGAGAATCAAAATCCGGGGACGTCACATTTTGTGTATTGCATCTAAGAGAAAAACCTCCTCTTGAATGCTGGGACCTTTCATACTGTTGAGAACTCAGAATTGAATAGCTTCTTTTCCCAGTCTTGGGATGATCGTGCCAACTTCAACATCAATAAGCGCCCTGGCTGTGGCAAGGAAAGGTCTGCCAAATATTATTGGGTATCTTAGATCCTCCTTGATATCCATAATGACGAAATCACACGGGACATAGGCATCTTTGCCTATCCTGACTGGAATATTGATGAATCCTCCAGATTCACCCTCTCAGTTGCCAATTCTAAGGATTTTGTGCCGCATATCGACTGATCTACCCTCTCTTTGGGTTTATTTTAAGTATCTTTTCAGTTTCACATAAATAATGCTTTACTAGCTCAAATTACCCTAGTTTCCAGCTTATTTGATCTCATTTTCCCTACTCACGTTCTCTCTCCTCTGCAGATCATCCTCAACTATCACCAACGGTCATGACCCCTACAACACTGACTCTAGCAGTCTCAAGACCGTTTGAGCTCATGCGGTCTCAAGACCGTTTGAGCCCATGCGGTCTCAAGACCGTTTGAACCCATGTGGTCTCAAGACCGTTTGAGCCCATGAGGTCTCAAGACCGTTTAGCCCATGCGGTCTCAAGACCGTTTGAGCCCATGCGGTCTCAAGACCGTTTGAACGTCCGAGAAGTGATGACTGAATTAGCAATGAAGACCGTATGGTCGCATGCATTCCAAACCGTTTGAATTAGCACATGCATGAAGACCGTTTCGCTGCTGTGAAGACCGTTTGGCTAGTGGAGAATCAAGATCGCAGCAGCAACTAGCATCTCCGCCGGTGCTGTGACCTGCTCTCTGACACCACCGCTGCCCACGATGGCCTTCTTACCACAAGCATCGGCGTCACCATCAGCAGCAACGACGGTGCCCACGACGGCTTTCTTGCCACAAGCGTTGACATCGTCTACCTCACCGTCAGCAGCATCGACGGTGCTCGATCTCAAACCATGAGCGCCGCCGTCCAAATTCACCACCCACCTGTAGCAACCTTGCTCCACCACCATCGCACATGCATGGAGATGCTTCCACTTGCAAACCATGATGAGTTGTTGCTGTGCGAGCACCTGCAATGCCACGAGCACCGGCACCCTCCTCTTCACCAACAGCAGTAATGATCCAGCAGTAGTGCCACCGTTATCCTCTTCTTCTCACGACTTGCATGCACGCCCTACAACCAGCAACTGTGGTGCCTCTTGCACTGTCCAGTAGCAATGACGACATCCGTTCACCTCCGAACGAGCTGCCAAGCAGCACCCGCAACAGCAGCTACGAAACCGCATGACGGCCGAGATCGTTTGCTCGCTTGAGCCGAAACCGCATGAATGGTTGGGAAGTAAAACGCATGAGTCCACGTGACGGAGCACTGCAGTGCGCCAAAGTGAAGCTGCCAAGACCGGTTGCTGATTTGCCACGCAAACCGCATGGCCAATTGCATGCGAGACCACATGGGGTTGTTGCAAAGCAAGACCGCAGGAGCTAAAGACTGTGAGAGAAGGCTTGCGGTTTCATTCTAACGCATGCATGGAGAACGCATGGCCCCAACCAGTAGTTGTCCACATGAATGCTCCAAACTGTGAAGAGCACAACACATGTTCGTGAAATGAACAGGACAAGACCGTTTGACAGAGGCTCAAAACTGTAAGGATAAATCAGATTCCCAGGACCGTGAGAATGGAAGACCGTATGGAATTGCATACACTACCAAACCGTTTAGAATAAACAAAGCAAACCACATGAAGCATTTACATGCAAACCGCATGAAGCATTTGCATGCAAACCGCATGAGCGATTGAGCCAAGACCGCATGAGCAATTGAGCCGAAACCGCATGAAGCTACAGATCGTGTTAGGATGAGAAACCGCATGAAGAACACATGCACCCAGCCGTGACGAAGACCGCATGAGCAAAAACAACAGCAACGTCATGGGCATGAGAACGCATGGCAAGGATCAGTAGAGTCCACGTGACTAAAAAGCTGACTTGGAGCACTGCAAACCAAACGGCCAGCAGCTATTAAGCCCACGTGAAGGCAGCTATTATGAACGCATGTATGAGAACGTGAGGAGGCTAGCGGCTTCCAAAACAGCAAAGACCGCATAAGCTAGAACGCACGGCCTAAACCGCATGAGAAAGCGCAGTAGCAAGACCGCATGGGCAATTACATACGAAACCGCATGAGAAATTGCAGCACATGACCGCTTGCTCACGAAACCGCATGAACAATTGCGGAGCAGACCGCATGCACACAAGCCAAGACCGTATGAAGCAATTGTGGAGAGAAAACTGCATGGGACAAAAGGACACGCACAAGGTGTGACTCCTTGTCCCAAGATATTTTGGCAAGCCTATAAATAGAAGGGTAGAGGCATGGTCTTGGGGGGTGTGGGACGACGGCCCAAGGCTGCCGAACTGAGACCAGTTCCGGGGACGCCGCCAGGCTGCCCGAGCACAGTTTCTGACCAAATTTCACCCACAGCCCCAGGATCCCGGTCTGAGCATAGATCTGGAAAGCTGCCAGGCTGGGGACAGATCAAGAAGGGTGTTCCATCACCATCTCACCTCTACCATCATTCTACCATTGTTCTACCTCATTCTACCCGTGCAATCTCATAGGTAGACACGACGATCGAGGCGGAGAGACAGGCATCATCGACCACAACGGAGTAGTCCCGGAGACTGCGACGATCTACACCGGGCCATCACAGATCTACTCTTCTGCTCCGATGATACTTTCTTTCTCTCTCTTCTCTTTCTTTGTTGCTCCCTCTATGAGGAGCGAGTAGTTCCATTCACTGGGGTGCGGGGACTAGCCCCGCTGCCCGTGTTTTGTAACTTGTACTAAAAAGATGTTATCATTCCGATTCAATACTAAATCGTTTCATACATGCTTGAATGTTGGCCGCGTTCTTGTATGCATCTATTGTCTTTCGTTGTGGTTTGTCTACGACCACTCTTGAGACTCGAATACCGATTTAGTTTTGGTTTCTGGTGTGTGTATCCACCGCGCATCCGTTTCGGTATCTAGGAATGCTTTCTAAGGAGTGGAGTAAACTCACATCCATCGTTGCACTTTTGTACTATGAAATGGAATCAGTTGACGTACAAAAGTGCAACCTTGACAGGTCGAGGAACACACTCTGAGGAGAGAGTGGTGCAAAGTACTTGACCATTCGTTCGGGAATGGCTGACGTTGCAATACTTTCATGTTTCTCGTAGCTATATCCTCGAAAGAGGGATAGTCTATAAAGACACTAATCGATTTGGTAATTATCGCTCGCTTGTTAGTTTTCCGATGCACGTTTCACGAGATTGAGTAAGATTTTCTCTTCAGAGACTACATATCTTCATTGACACGTAGATATGTACCGGATGAGAGTTACTCAACCCGTGAAGGATGTATGCATTACTCTTGTCCTATAAGACATTAGTTTTGTACAACATCCATGTATCTTGCTTACAAGTCTCGCTATGTTTGGTACAAGTACAATTCATGTGTAGTGGTGGCGAATACCCGCATCACCCCAGTGACCCATCATCATTTGCTAATCTTAGATTTTAATCATTAAACTAGTTTTTATTCTTGCCTTTACTTTTGCTTGTTTAGGTTAAATAACTCAAATCAAACTTCTGGTCTTAGATGATTAACTTAGATTGATACGAAACAAGAAAAAGACACTCAGATTCTTAACGTTGTCCTTTGGGTTCGATCCTAAATCTGTACTATGATAAGGCTTCCACACTCTGGTGGGGTTGGAACATTTATCTAGCACCAGTTGTAGGTAAACCTAGAAAGGACATCAACTCTCTAGGGTTTTTGGTGCATATTAGGACTTCCATTGGAAGAGTAATCTTTTGGTGTAAGTTCTAGCTCCATCAAATATCTTCGATAATTCCTAGAGGTGCAGTGATAGTGGAATCGGCTAACTGAATTGTCATCGTTGTGGGCAACAAGTCAGTAAACCCTAATCGTTTACACATGGAGTAGGGCATAATTGATATGCTAGCCCCTAAGTCAGCTAATCCCTTTTTGCTTGAGGCGTTTCCAATACAGCACTGAATACCGAAGGAACCAGGGTCCTTCTTTTTCTTTGGCATCTTATTAAGGATGATATCAGAGGTGGTTTGAGCTAGTTTGACGGTTTCTTGTTCTTCAGTAATGTATTTCCTTGATAACAGAGTTTTTAGGTATTTAGCCCAAGTCGGTACTTCAGAGAGAGCATCGAGGAGTGGGATGTCAATATAGAGTTTCTTCATCGCCTCCTTAAATCTTTGGAACCTAGTGTCCATTTTTGTTTCTCGCAATCTTCCCGGATATGGTATCCTTGGTTTATACTACGGGATTTCTGGCTCTTTGGAAGCTTGTTCTTTTTCTTTGCCTTTCGCGTTCTCTGCGGACTTCTCGGTTCCTAGGTTCGGGCTTGCATTTGGGATAAAGACAGGTGTATCATCATTGTCATGAATGATTCTTGTAGTTTTGTGAAAGGCATGACCAGATCTCACAGTGATGACATTCAATTGCTCTGGTCTATTTTGGTCGTGTCTCGGGTTTGACTGAGGTTGTCCTGCAAAAGTGCCTACTGGTGGCTTTAGTTGCATAACAATTTGTGCTAGTTGAGCCTCCACCGCCTTCTGCTAAGCTTGCTGATTAGCGAGCGTGGTTTGTTGGGACTATAGCATCTGACTTATCAAAGTCATCTCGTCTGCTGGCTAGGAGGGGGTATTTTTCTGAGCGAGTTGTTGTTGTCCTTGATGTGGTTGTTGCGGAGGCAGTGCTAATTGAGGTTGCTGCAACTGAGGGTGCAGTCGTGGGTGTAGAGGAGGATGGGTATATTGATAGTAGGCGGAGGCGTTTCTAGGGTAGTTGGATCTTGGGAAGCTATTTCTGGGGTTCCCTTGATTTTGATTAAAGTTGCTTTGGAATCCAAGTGGCAACCTATTGGAGGATCTGCCTTGTGTCTGGTGTTGCGGGTTGGCAATCCCAGCAGGGTTCCCGTATTGAAAACCTGGGTGGTTTCTTGGTTGATTAGGATTATAGTAAACTTGTCCAGGTATGGAATGAATGGAGTTAACTTGTTCGGGCATCTTCTCTTCATGGTGTTCGATGATTGGTACATACTGCTGTTGTGGTGGATGCATATCCATCATCACATTGTAAAGCAGACCGCATGACAGAGTAGGGTGATCGGATGCGTGACAGGCTTCACAAGTCCCTACAGTAGCTTTAACCTATTGGACTTGAGGGTTTTTCTTCTTATCATATTCTCCAAGTGAAGTTTCGAGAGTCTGCTGTTTATGAGATATAGTCTTTAAAGCTTCAGCAATAGCCTTCATTTCCATTGATTCCTCAGCTTTATAAACCTTGAGGACTCCCTTGCCAGTTGATCGTCCCCAATTGGATTGGTTTTCAGCTCCAAGCGTAACGATTTTCCAAGCATCCTCGTAGTTCTTCCTCATAAAATTTCCTCCAGATGAGGAATCCAAAAATTGCTTGATGTCATCACTCACCCCCATATAGAATGTTTCTATTAATTGATTTTGGGAGATGTCGTGGTGAGGACACTTTATTAGAAGCTCCTTGAATCTTTCCCATGCTTCTGCGAGCGATTCTCCAGGAAGTTGGGAAAAGTGGTTGATCTGCCCCCTAATTTCGTAAGTTAACGAAGGGGGGAAAAACTTCTCTAGGAATTTTTCTTCCAAGGGTGCCCAGGTGGTGATGATTGGCTCCCTATCAAGCGAATTGTACCAACTCAGAGCTCTTCCGGACAGAGTGAAATGGAAAAGATGTAGCATTATCGCATCAAAGGCAACTCCGACTTGCGGGACAAGTCAGCAAAGTGCCTTGAACCTCTTCAAGTGATCCATGCAGTCATCTCCAGAACCTCCAGAGAATGAGATGCCCTACATGATCTGAATCCATTGTGTCCGGATTTCAAAATTAGGTATGTTGATAATCGGAGGCCGAACTGGATGATTATCTTCATAGTTCTTGGGGACGGCATAGTCCCTTAATTGCTTATTTCTGAGCTCTAGCTGGGCAGCTTGGTTAGCTGCTTCATTTTCAGCTCGAATGCGGGCCTGTTCTTCAGCTCAGATCTCTGCTTGGATCTGAGCACGGGTGTCAGCAATGAGCTGTGCTCTCTGAGCGGCTATGGCAGCATTGACCCTTTCCATTACTAAAGCAGCTTGGCGTTGATCTTCAGCCATTTGCCTGGCTCTTTGGCGGTTGAGTCTGATGCAACGGTGGAAGCTTCTCTCTACCTCAGAGTCATACTCTGGATCAGGGGAGAATCTGAGGTTATGCAATGATTGCATACACGTCTTCTACCTGAGTAGAGAAAGAAACACACCTTTTAGATGAAGCAGGAGATATGATGGATTCAAGAAGATATGGGCTTATGGTTAAAAGAAAATGTAAAACCCTAACCAACTAGCAAGATAATTAATTGAAATTGAAATGTTCCGTTCTCCTCGACAACGGTGCCAATTTTTTATGGAGTTGTGCACCACTAAAAATCCTAAAGATGGTGAGTCTTTAAGTTTAGCCTTGCTTATACTAGATCGAGAACTCCACCCACGTATGCTAAGATACGTGGAAGTCTTATCGTAATATAGTTAAGGGTCGAATCTACGGGACAACGGTCTTGTTGGGAACAACAAGATGGAAAACGTTAGAATTTCACTTAATCTCTTAATAGTTGGTATTTAAATCAAAAGGGTGGTTTGGTTGTTTTTAAACTAAGAGTAAGTAAAGTAAAGCAAGCGAGTAAATTTTAAGGATGTTAAACAATGATAAGGAACCACTAGGATGTGATCGGCTTCCACCGCCACTACACAAGGATCAAAACATGCAACATAAAACATAACCTGCAAAGAGTGCTCAGACAGTTGGTATCTTTGTAGATTTAGCTTCCTTTCGGAGAGCTAACTACGAGGGGTGCGGGGATGATGCAATGCCATCCATCCCCGAACGAATGGTCACCTACTTTGCATCATTCCCTTCGCAAAGTGTGTTTCTCGACTTACCAAGGTTGTACTTTCATACGTCAACTGATTCCATTTCATAGTATGGAGGTACAACATTGGTAGTGAGTTTACTCCACTTCTTGAAAAACACTCCTAGATACCGAAACAGATGCATGGTGGATACATGTATCAGGAACCAACATTCAATCGAGTTTCGAATCTAGTAGTACAAACATAGACAATTCATACTAAAAGATAAAAGGTAACACAAGTTGGTGATCAAGCAACAAGCATTCATTAAACGATTGATGTTGAACTGAAAAGGAAGCATCTTTATATTGCAAACTATGGATTACATTACATGAAATGAAAACATGGGTAGTGGGGCTACTCCCCGCACCCTAGTGAAAGAGACTACTCGCTCATAGCTAGGACAAAGAAGGAGGTGAGAAGAGAGAGAGAGTGTTATCCCCACAAAGGAGAGAGGAAAGTCAACCCCTTGTAAAGAAAGAGAATGACGATCTTCAAACTTCACAGGTTGCTTGATGACGAGGTCTCCTCTTCCCACCTTCTTTGGCGAAGAGAGAGAAAGAAGCTTCAGGATGGGGTGTGGATCTCAGACCGGCAGCCTTTGGGTGGAGGATGGAAGTTGAAATAGCTCTGGAATAGTAGAGGCAGCCTCTGGGCGTCTGAAACTTCTTCCTCTTGGGAGGACCCCTTGGGTCTTATTTATAGGCCTTAAGTGAAGTCCAAACGGTTTGGACAATTTTGGGTCCAAACGGTCTTGAAGACCGTTTGGACTCTGAAACCGTTTGGACCATGAGGCCGTTTGGACTCTGAAACCGTTTGGACCCCGAGACCGTTTGGACTCCATGCGGTCTTGGAACCGGTTGGCTTCATGCGGTCTTGGGACCGGTTGGCTTCATGCGGTCTTGGGACCGGTTGTCTTAATGCAGTTTTAGGACCGTATGACTCCATGCGGTCTTGGGACTATTTGACTTCATGCGGTCTTGGGACCGTGTGAGTTCATGCGGTCTTGGGACCGTATGACTTCATGCGGTCTTGGGACCATTTGACTTCATGCGGTCTTGGGACCGTGTGAGTCCATGCGGTTTTGGGACCATTTGGCTTCATGCGGTCTTGGGACCGTGTGAGTCCATGCGGTCTTGAGACCGGTTGGCTTCATGCAGTCTTGGGACCGTGTGAGTCCATGCGGTCTTGAGACCGGTTGGCTTCATGCGGTCTTGGGACCGTGTGAGTTCATGCGGTCTTGGAACCGTGTGAGTCCATGCGGTCTTGAGACCGGTTGAGTCTTTTGTGATTTTTTTGTGTCTTTTTCTGTAAGTAAAAAGGAGAAAAGTTAATCTAATAGTATATTTACAACAAGAGAGGATAGTTAGGGATTCTATCTAATTTATCCAAAAAAGAGTGTGGAAAACTGAAGAAAATTACTAAGATAACATCACAAAATTGGATGTTATCACCTATTCTAGGGCTTTTTCTTCAACAACATTGCATTCAATCTCTTTCTAGTAGCTATCATATTTTTCATTGATTACAATATTTCATCTAATGATAATATTCATTATGGTTGACTTATTACTCATTTACTTCTTTATCTATTATTTAAAATTTTATAATATTATTCTTACTTATTTTATTTGTTACACAACATTATTTTATCCATTTAAGTTTCTATTCAGCCTTATCTTGTCTGTATTTCCTTCAAGTTGCGATATTTCTATTATACTGCTATTAAAGATATTATTATGTATTTAAGTCTCATTCCTATAACATGCAGTTATACATCATCATTTTGAATGAAATCCACCTTTACTACTCCTTTTATGCTTATGTCCTCATATCCCAAATATATCCTCTTTAGTAAAATTTAAAATTTTAAAATCCAGGTCTTTCTGTTCTTAAATTTGTTATTTATTTCCAGAAGTATTACCTCTATTCACGTTACTTGGACCGTTCTCATTTGATAGTAGTTATGTGATCTTGTTTATAAGAAAGTGGTTGTACATGTGAAATATTACGGTAAGATAACCATCAGGCCCCGTTTGGTTGATGGGTTGTAAGAACTAAATAGGATTAACTTTGGTCTTTGGGCCAACAAGAATTTCCTTTGTTTGTTTGTTAATTTTCAGTCTTGGACCATCACCCCTCGGAACTGCTTCCGACATGTATGGTTTTAACAAAATATGTGGTCTCCTCCAAGTTTAACTAATATGTCCTCGTTAAGATACCTTTTCGTGGAATTGCTCTGCGTAAAAACCATTTGGGAATCAGGGATTTAGCTGGGAGTTGTTTAACAGTCATACCAGAGCCGCTGTTGACGGACAAGAGAGAAGCTCCCCGTTTTTTGAAATCATTATTCCTCACGGATGGTAGATTCATTCATGGTGACAAAGCTAACAACAAGGGGACAATAAAACATCGCAAAATAGTCGGATGCCCTCGTAGAACTCCTTGTTTTCAAATTTTATTTTTTGCTGCTATTCCGTCCTCTTTCTTTTATAGTTCTAGTCCGTTTCTAGTAGCTTTCCAACCTCACCCAACTCCTTTGATTTCAGATTCAAGACCTGATTTTCTATCAAATTTTCAACACCCACTTTTATATTTCTCGATGAATGAAAGTATGATGAATTTGAGGTGCTAAACACGACCCAGGTTGCTAGAACTCTGGGTAGGTCCTATGTGAGACACATTAACCAGACCATGATGTCTATCAGTGGCGCACCGATAAATTCAAACAAGGTGAGGCCATCACATTATGGACTAATTTCATCTGCAATATTCTCAATTTATGAAATATGAAAAGTAAGTAGTCTATCATTATTATGGTTACATCAAACATTAAACGAAAAAAACTACATTTTTATTTTAAAAAATGACATGCCTAACAAACATATACTTTTCAGCCAATCAGACCATTCTATTTTTAAAGAAAATCTATAAAAAAAGTCAAAAAAATCAATAATGCCTCATATTATCTGGTACGACTTCTTGAATGAACTTGAATATTTGTATTGACAAAAATTATAACATTCTACAATTTAATATATAGGTGTGTCATCTGTGATTTCCTTTGCACATAAATCACAGGTTAATGTACTACATATGATTAAAAAAAGATAGAACCCAATTTAGAAAGAATACACTTATTTCTAAATGAGATCTATGAGTATATAAAAGATGTCATTCCACAATAAACTATTATATTTTGATTAAATAAGTTCATCATTTCTTACTATCATTTACCTTTTACAATTTCCAAACTGAAAGAAATGAAGTTTGCAGGCCCTAGCTAAAATAATGAATTTTTATAAATAGAATTGACTACTCTATACTCTATTCAAAGCACATGGTTAATATATTGTCAATAAAACATTTAGCTTTTAGTTATCATATTTTATTAGGAAAGGAATTATCACCTCTGTCTTCCATAGATTAACTGCATTGTATGTTATAAATACTTCGGATGACTCCTATTTTCCTTTTGAAAATCCCTCTCTACACCTCCCGAATCTATGCCTCTCTTTCTTTCATAATTTTCGTTATCTCGGCCTCTTCATAACTCTCCGACTCTCACCCCTGATGTTCTTTGGGACTCTTCGACTTTATAGTCTTTCTCATTCTTTCTGACTCAACAGCCGCCATCTCTCTCCTACTTCCGTTAGCCTCTACATAACTCCTATTTGCTCCCTTTCAATCTGCCTGTCACGCCAACAGATTTTACGGCAATAAATTTATTTATCAGGTGAGGCTAGATGTACAGAATTGGTGAGGCCATGACAACTTCCCCTCATTAAATGAGCGGAAACGGATGGGCGCGGGTGAGGCCAAGGCTTCACCTGGCCTCGATGTGCATCTGCTACTGATGTCTATTTCACAAAGTTGACAAACAAAATTTAATATGGAAACGAATCCTATCCCAAACATACACAAATATGAGAAGTCATATTTCTAGCCCTTCCTCCTCATTTTCCTAGCAAATCGATCCCTTACATGATCTCATTCCTTTTCGGTCCTGCCAACCAAACACGATCTAAAGGTGGGTTTATGTTAGAATACAATATTTCCACTTCTTATACTTGGGTTTCATAATTAACATTTATTTAGAATGCTTATTACTATAACATATACATGTATAATATATATTGTACATATATAATACATTATATACCATTATTCTAATATTGTAGTAATTATATATTCATATGTATATTATATATTAAATTATGCATATGAAAGTTTATATTTATGGAAAACAATAAATTCAGAGTTTTAATCTGCGTAGTCATTCTTTTTTTATATATATATAATTTCTGTCATATAGTCAACATAGTATATAATGTAAAATAAAATTTTGCATTGGGTAGTAGTACCACTAGAGATACTAAAGGTTTAACTAATAATATCTATTAATACTTGTTATCTTCATCTTAGTAACATTACTTTTATAGCTCAAAATTGAAAGAATTAAGATTTTTGTTAGCGACCACATGCAATATCCATTATTGACGACAATATTCTAGAGTGACTTAACTACGACGACAATGTTCAAGAATACAAGAGTTTGTCAAGAGATTTTTAAACGTTGTCAATACCACAAAATGAATAATGGCGTAGGGATATTGAGAAAGAGACTTGTCAAAATTTTGTAGTGGTAATTATTAAAACATGTAATAATATGACGTACTGTTTAAAAATATGAACACACCCAAATCCCTCATAATTTGAATGACATAAGCTTACAGTTCCTAACCATGTGTATCCTTGGACTGAAAGGGGAAGCATCGTTCCTATATAATAGAATATACATGCGACTATACAAGTGGAATATAGGTCAACAACATTGTATGTATTGTCCTGTAAGCATGTAGTTCGTCTGGATGTCCCTTTTCAAGTTCTACGGAAGGTATCCCATGGTAAGAAGCCAAGTAGGTCAATAATAAAAATCCCTTTCCGATATTTACATTTATACAAGATCAAGTCAAACAAATTGTGAACGAGAGATACTTCAATATACTGTAAATGGTTAATATATTGATTACAAGGAAATTAATAGCCTAAATGATTGCAATGTGGTGTGCATCATGCTCCATCCAATAGGAATGATGGAAATTTGATTAAAGAGCTATAGGAAAACAATCTTTTTACGGATTCCTCAAAAGACGCCAAACTCAAGCGGTGCAAAGAAGGGTGGGTATATTTCGCATATCAAAACAATGTATTTTCATATTTGATACCTAATCGGCCTAACTCGCACGTCCAAAATGGAGCGGATCTAGAGTAGTCAGATTTTTAAGATTATAACCCGACAATCAAGCCCTCACAACTATTATACGGGTTTTGATATAGTATTCGGGGTCAAACCATAGGGACAAGGTTGGTAAGTGTTAAGTATGTGAAGCCTCACACTCTTACACTCTAAATGAAAATGTGGATTAAGGGGGGCATTTCCTAAGGAACGATGATGCTCCAGAACAAACAAACAAAGGCAAAAGAAAGAAAATAAAGCAAGAGAAAAATATAAAACAAGCAGTAAGAAACAAAGGTACGGAAGGAAACTTGGATCGAGTTTCACCTACTAAGATCTCTCACCAACATGTAAAATTTACACCCCTTTGTATACTCCTATCAAGATTACAAGTGATCATAAAAAATGTTTATTCCCTCCCCTCTCGAGATTAGGACAGATCTAGATTTTAAGGTAGTCTATCTCTCTCTCTCTAGGTGACGGACCAACAACCACAAAGTAAACCATATGACCGTTTCCTTTAGTATTCCAACACTTTCATGCATTCATACTACTACGTAACACTAGATAAGGTTGGTACTATTCTTTTGAGGTACCAACAATCAAACATCACAAGATGGTAGCTAAGAATACAAGTGAAGTATTAAGAACAAGAGTATGGAGATAATCTTGATAAGAGTATATATATATATACATATATATATACATATATATGTGTATATATATATATATATATATATATATATATATATATATATATATATTAAAAGGGGAGCACGAATATGCATATTGAAAAAGTTTTAGTGGCTACTCCTAACCCAAGTTAGATGTTTAGCCACACATGTTAATGAGCAGCATAACAGTGTCACAGAAGGATAGATACATCAATAACTATGAAGAGGGAGGGTACAACGTGATGGAGGTGATAGGTCTAGATAGAGAAGGTAGAAGGCGATACACCAATTATACTTCTTCAAGTCTAGATCTGGAGTGGGCGTGGTTGTGGCAGCTTCTTCCTTCGAAGGAGGGGACGATCAATCTTCTCTCTCCTCAGACTTTCATCTTTCGAGATCCAAGACTGATGGGTATGAACGTGGATGACTCAGAAATTCAATAGCACTTTGTGGTCCTTGATGATCTGATGATTTGATGGGTGGAGGTGGGGGTTTATTTATAAACGTTGTCCATTGACTTAACTTATGGGCTACAGTCGTGAGGTATAGATCGATCGTGACCTCCATTGCAGTTGTGGTGCGCTGATTATCTGTCACAGTTGAGGGGTGGCCTTGAACATGGGGAATTAATTTGATAGGAGGGTCGTGGTCGCGGTGTGGAGTTGTCAAATAGAGGCAACGATTGTGGCAGGGACGTTAGTGGACTATAAAGCCGTGGTCACAGCATTGACTGCAGTCGCAGCGTAGCATGATCCTGCAAGAGTAAGAGATGTATGAATTTAAGACTTTGACACTAAGACACTAAAATAAGTAGAGAAATCCATAAAAGGTATGCTACGAAAGGCATAAATCATATGAAAAAAGTACGCAAAATGAGATATTATCAGCTCCCCCAAACTTAAGATCGAGTCTGTCCTCATGCTAATGGGTAGGCCCAAAATCATAGAGAAATGAGCTATGGGTAACAAAATTTTCAGAAAACCTACAATTACAGAGTTATCTCATTCTTATAGCAAAACTCTCGTGGTATGTCTGTTTTAAAAAATTGAAATTCTATTTCCTCCCTTTCATATCCAGAGTTGCATGACTTTGAATCCTTGCCCATGCCTTTTTGCAGTAAAGGGCTCTCCGCCTTAATGACTTTTCCCTTCTCTGTACTAGGTTGCTAGCTATACTTGTACAACATCCCCTTGAGGGTAGATTTCACACCCTTCCTTTATTTTAGTTGGCCTTATGCTAGTGTGCTCAGGTAGATTTTAGGCTTTAAGTGTTTTTCTACACTCTTTATTTTCCCTCACCCATAGGTTGTCATAGGGACAGTGTTTCCCCAAGGGCTCCTGATGTTTAAGTCAGGTGGTTGCGTGAGGGTTGCTTGGGAGTGTAGGTTGATATACTTGTCTTTAGGATTCCTCTTACAGGTACAACATATCTGCATTCATGAGTGTAGTAATACACTAGCTGTTTGAGATCCTTTGGCTTCTTTTAGGCACAACTCTTGATTTTTTTTCCTTTGGCTTTTCATATCTCCTCTCAGGTTTGGGTGAAGGGTTTTTAAATGATTTTCTAGGTGGCCAAACCTATGTTCATCCCAAAGCGGGGATAATTAAACCTGTAAGGGGTAGCTATTTCCTTCTCGAGGGAGGTGAGGATTTTCTAGCTAGAACCATCAGGTTAGGGTGATTGGTTAGGGGTATGGCTCGGTAAAGTCCTCCAGTTTCTAAAGATTCTATAGATTTAGGATTATTCCACACACAACATTTTTCTGTAAGAATTAGATAAAATTGTATTGTTGGGCTTCTTATTTTTACTTTTATGTGTATTAGCATATCATTTGCGCCTCTCTAGAAATGATTACACTACATCATATAGTAGGAGAGCTGACAAGTCTAAGAAGGGGCTAAGCAAAATTGTGACTTATAGTAAAAAATTTGAAAATAATTTTTTTGAAAATTTTGTTTCTCATACTTAGTTGTAGTAGAAGTAAGAATATGTACAAGAAATTTTTTGAAGATTTTAGTGAAAAAATTGTACCTCTCATGCCCATTTTACTACTCCCCCAAACTTATCATTCACCCCGACCCGGGGTGTCAAAATTGGAGTTGGATGTATAAACGGACTTTCTTTATTGCTTCTAGCTATTTTTTGTCACCCATTTTGACTCAAGGAGCATGCCGACATATACTCCGCATAGTGGGTGGTATTGTTCATATTGCATGCCCTCCACCTTCATATTCATTGTATCTAGGGTGATCATCCAGGCTAGATAATAGAAGCCACAATCATTTGACAGTGGTACTTGTTGACGGCTTCTATGGCAGAACTGCGTCTTCTTAAAGTCTTTGCCTTCTTTATGGTTGTACCCTTTTCTGTGAGTTTTGAGCATTTCTATAACTTCTTCAGTGCACGTGACTGCCTTCTCTTCTGTAGGTGTCTTTGTAGTAGTCATGTTCGTGCATTTGTTGAGTGCAAAGGTTGCGTCTGAGATGTTATATAGAATTGCAGTCCAAGTTAAAATATTGACTACTAGTAGAGTCCAATGACTATCATGTAGGATGGGAAGGAATATATAGTCTGGGAGAGAGGTCGCCAGGCGTTGCAGTAGGCAAACTTTTTCTCCTAACCTTTTATCCTTCAAGATATTTTCGACTAGGAGAAAGTAGGCCATATGCACGTTTGGAAGGTTGTCACTCAACAAGGCCTGATAGGATGACATAGTGCTGACTGAAAGGTACCCTCCTATATTCAAAGTATCTCTGAGGTCATCTTTTAGTACAAAGATGCATGTTGGTATGTATACCCATAGAGCCAATCATATGATGATTGTAATGGCATACTTTGTAAAATTTTTGAATAATAATAAAGGCAATTTTTGTCTATATGTTTTAACTATTTTTGAGATAATAGTATAACATGTTAGATGTTTAGAGAGTGACAATACTCAATGATGTATGTCTTCAAGTACGTGATTTGAATAAGGAGATCATACGGATGTTAAGAGTATGTACATTCTCACTATCGTCCCTAGTCAGTTGTTATTATGGAAATAACCATAGACATCAATAGCATAAGACTAGAGTGTGTGTTGGTTGATGACATAATTTCATCAGTCATGATATATGATATCAAACCAAGAACATAGATACATGTTATAGAATAGTGTATCAGACTGACCCACCATAAGAGTGATGCATGGAAACCACACTTGGTTAGTCAGGATCATCTCTTACTGTATTGGTGGTGACTGTGGTTCTTAGACCTGAAATTACTACACTCATCACATGTCATTGGGTACACTTACATAATCAAACGCAGTCCTGAAATATGGGTTGTTATAAAGGTGATGATTGGGTGACTTTGACACATGCATGGGGTTTTGACTGTAAGTGATAGATATGGAATTTGTCCCTCCTAAAGGAGTATGATATCATGTCCACTTGATAAGCGAGATTGAGAAATGCATGGTCGTGCACATGTGAGTTAATATATGATATTGAGCTTACAAATATCTCAGACAGTCTTCTCTAGTTTAAGGAACATGAATTGAACATATGTAGAGGATGACAAGTCCATGCCTCAAGTTCAAATTTAGATATCAGTGACAAAGGGACTATACATTCATTGTAACACCAATCACAGATTGTAGGTTGAAAGTTGTTCTCCAACTTTCCTTTTCACTTGGGTAGCACTGATGTGTGACTAGTACCGCTCTTTACTTGTGAAGTTAAAAGTAAGTTATGGACATTCACTGCCAACATGAAATGGAACCTATAGGGTCACACACATAAGATTAACCTAGAAGAGGAGTTTATCCAAGAATATGGTTTAGATTGATTACTAAAGGGTTATGGTACTCAATTAAACATTCAATTAATAGACTTGACTCAGAATCATCAAGTTCAAGTGTTGAACCAATTGATTAGAGTGTCAGATTAAATGAGAACTAAATTGACTTATTTCTGCACAACTTGGACCACCAACTGACCGGTTCACTGGGTGAACCGATCGACTCATGGTCAGTGAGACAAGCAGTTCACTCTGCTGGACCAATCAGCTCATCCGAACAAATGGAGCAAGTGTTGGGTTTCCCGATTCATGAGAAAAGTTTCCCATTTCACAAGTCCAATTCGATTAGGATAAGGATTAATCTTCACATTAATTTGAAATGAAATAGGAAAGCCAATTGCAGGCAAGTTGGGAAGTGAAACGACTAGTTCACTGGGTGAACCGATCGGCTCACCTGGCCAGTCGACCGGTTCAATTATGAACTGACTGGTTTGCCTGCCGCAGTGCAAATAGTTTGTGAAAAATCCAAACCCTTCTACTCCTGTGCAGACTATGAACCCTGACCCTGCCCTCTACTATAATTAGAGGGATACAAGGGGCTTTTCAGAACACACAACTCAGAACATCAGTTGCTCTGTAAAGTTATTGTCCTCTCTGGTTTTGGTAAACAAGAGAGCCCGAGCAAGTGCCGCCCGAATAGGGAGGAGGCATAGCGAGGGAAAGACAACTGCAGAACAACAACTGGGGGTGGGAGAGTGTATCGGTGACTAGTACACCGATAGAAGGGGACAACTCCTTCTAGTCTGTTAAACTAGAATGACTAGAGTTCCCGATGATCTGTGTGGACTATCTATAGAGGTGGGAAGTTTCTGTAGCTCAGGAGGATGATGTTCCACAGTAGTCTGGGTCAAGACTAGGAGCTAAACAGACGTTGTCGAAGACTAGGTGGTTGAAGGTCACACTAGCTATGAGGTATTGTCACTGAGCAAGCCTCAGGACTAGGTATATCTCATTAAACCATCCTTCCTATTTCATAGTTGTTGATGCGATCTGCTGGTTGAGGGTTTGTGGTTAGATAAAAAAAATTGTGCCTACTCTGTCCCACAAAACCCTACAGTGGTATCAGAGCCACGTCAACATACTATATTTTAGGATTAACCGATATGATTGGATTTTAGTTTTTCACCATTTATTTATTGCATGCAATGTGAATACTTTAACTGTCTAATGTGAATATCCAATTAAACACCACACTCCCTATATACATATATGATATGGTATATATATGCAATCGATATGCGTCACCCTAAAATAGTTTTGATGGTGGATGTGTAGGCCAGTTATGGCCTATAAACCCCTATGTGTGCATGGTTGGTTGTGGTTGTTTGCATCTCGATCTGTGTACCAAGTCCTATCTTCTATTCCAAATATTGTAACTCGAGATAACTCGAGATGCTCTTCTACCTTTTCTCCTCCCGAATGTAACTCAGGGCTTCCCAATGCAATATGTAAAATTAGGATAGTTTTATTTTTTGTTATGTGAAAGAATGGTGGGCACCCAGATGTACAGATTAAGGACTGAGACGACCGAATGACCATATGAGAAAAGAAGTTGGTGGACTGAAGAGGAGCTCGATGACCCAATGAACCAAACGTCTGGAGGAGCCAGACGATCGGTTGGTGACAACTAATCGACCGGCCAGGAGGCGAATCGATCAGTTATAGGATGAGTCGATCAACCTGGAATGGACCAAGCATATATCTCCATCAATAATAGGTTGTTGCATGTGATGTAGACCTAGATGGCCGTAATTCCTTGTGGCTCAAGAAATTACAATAGGATGCCCATAATCATCTATTTATCACTTTGCATGTTTTCTTGTGGGATATAGCATGTATATGATACATATTATATGTGGTTATTGGATATATATATGTATATAAATATCAAACCCCTAAAATATAAATATTAAGTTTAAGATGCCTTCTAAAAGCAACACACATGAAAATCTTGATTGACTAAGTGTGGGCACGCCTTCACGTGGTGCACTGTCTATCTCATGGAAGTGTGCTAGTGGGTATGTGGGTCTACCTTCACAGGGTGCATACTCATTGTGTTGGCTTCTGGGAATGGACTTAATAAGGTGACCTTAATATGATTAAGCACCTTGAGGCATGAAGATGTTCATGACAAAGAGTTGTGCATAACATCTATCAAGAGTTGCATATGATGCAATTAGTAAAACTTGCCTACCTGAAAGAATCTAGTTGTGGGTGACAGCCCTCGCTGGTCCATAACTTAGAGGAAGTCAGAATCTTGCTCACTAGAAGATTGTACACTGCAATCTTTTGAATTGATACATGAGGGTTATCAATTTGATCAAAATAGTGGGAGTGATAATTAATTAAAGATCTAATTAAAATCATCAAAATTTTCAAATCAAATCAAATAGATTTTGGAAAATGCATTTTTTTCTTGTAGAATCATGAGTTTCAAATCATCTTTTTGATCGGTCATAAAGAAGGACAAACTTAGCAGGACAAATTTCAACGAATGGTTTTGGAATTTGAGAAGGGTTCTCAATGAGGAGCATAATCTCCATGTCCTTGACAAACCAGTGCCAGAATTACCTGGTCCTGATGCACCTAAAAGATGAGGTGGATGCTTACTGGAAGCATGTCAATGACACTTAGGATGTAAAGTACCTTATGCTAAGCTACATGGACTATGAGTTACATGCACAATGTGAAGACATGAGTGATCTTGACATAGTAACACATCTTAAAGAAGCACTTAGTATCACAAAGCAAGAAAGGAGTGATATTCTGAAGGTGCTACTTGAGTCAAAGCTGACAGAGGGAACCTTAGTAGAAGAACATGTGCTCAATATGATTGGACATGTGTATCATCTTGAAGAATTGGGAATTACCTTGAGCCAAGAGTTGGCCAGAGATATGATTCTAAGGACAATGCCAGAATCATATAACTGCTTTATTGCATGTCATCATGTGAATAAAGTGGTTAAAGACATGTCAGACTTACTTGCCATGATAATAGATGTAGAGGCAATCATGAAGAAGGGCAAATCCATGATGGTGATTAGTGAGATTGTGTCCAAGGATGAAAGCAAAGCCTTGAAATGTTCAGAGGCCAAGAAGAAGTCCAGATCTTAAACACTCAAGATAATGAGAAAGAAAAGTACAAAAGTAGCCAGTCCTTTGTACTTGAAGGGATTCAAGAAGATGAAGATGGGGATAACGATCTCCACTTTAGGTATACATATTATTGAGATAAATCTATCTACTTCTTCATCATGGGTATTAGATATCAGATGTGGATCTCACATATGTTCGAATATGCAGGATCTAAAAAGAAGTAGGCCTTTGATGAAAGGCTAGGTTGAACTGTGAGTCACACATGGAGCAAGAGTTGCTGCCATAGCAGTTGGAACCTATAGTTTATCTCTACCTATGGGGTTTGTAATAGAGTTATTGAACTACTATTTTGTACCTGCCATAAATAGAAACATAATTTCTGTATCTTGTATGGACAAGGATGGTTATGAATTTCATATTAAGAATGGAAGATGTTCCATTTCAAAAGATGAATTTTTTTATGGCTATGCTCCAATGTCTTATGGTCTTTATTTGTTGCATCTAAAGACAGATGTATATAATGTAAATACTAAAAGACTAAAACTCAACAACTCAAATCAAACATATCTTTGGTATTTTTTCTAGGGCACATAAATGAGAATCACATATCTAGACTCCATAAAGATGGTTATCTGGACTCTTTTGATTGTGAATCATTAGAGACATGTGAATCTTATTTATTGGGCAAGATGACCAAGGCTCCCTTTTCTGGAAAAGGAGTAAGTGCGAGTGATCTACTAGGACTCATACATACTGATGCATGTAGCCCTTTTAGAATAAATGCTAGAGGAGGGTATCAATACTTCGTTACCTTTACTGATGACTTCAGTAGGTATGGCTATATTTACTTGATGAAACATAAGTTAGAAACTCTTGAAGCATTCAAGGATTTCATGAATAAAGTACATAACCAACTTGGAAAAAGTATTAAGGCACTTTGATCTGATCGAGGTGGAGAATACTTAAGCCAAGAGTTTGTGGACCTTATGAGAGCTTGTGGTATTGTATCACAATGGACTCCACCTGAATCACCACAGCATAATGGTCTATCAGAAAGAAGGAATCGCACATTACTGGATATGGTGCGAACAATGATGAATTTAGCTGATCTTCCTAATCAATTCTGAGGTTATGATCTTGAAACTACTGCATATACACTTAGTTGTGTACCATCTAAATCGATTCAAAAGACACCATATGAGATATGGCACGGGAAGCGTCCCGATGTGTCTTTTATGAGGATTTGGGGATGTGAAGCTTATGTCAAGAAAATGTTTCCTAAAAAGCTTGGACCCAAATCAGACAAGTATTACCTTGTTGGATATCCCAAGGAAACTAGGGGATATTACTTTTTCACTCCATCTAACAATAAAGTGTTTGTTTCTAGAATTGGTGTATTCCAAGAAAAGGAATTTATTTCCAAAGGAATTGATGAGAGGAAAATAGAGCTCAAAGAAGTTCGAGGCCATCAAGAAAACATTGAACCAATAAATGAACTAGAGGAAAATAGAGATTCACAAGTGGTTGTGGAATCTCAGTCTCCTCAAGTAACACATGGTCCTCGTAGATCTAGTAGGACACGCCTTGAGCCTGAAAGATTTGAATATCTTGTGACTCAAGAAGGTGGTGAGTTGGTCATAGATGATGAGCCAACAACCTATCTAGAAGCTACTGAGGGACCAGAGGATCATGCTTGCTATTACAACCTACTATGACTATGAGATTTGGCAGATGGATGTTAAAACTACATTCCTTAATGGGAATCTTGTCAAGTATGTGTACATGACACAACCTGAAGGTTTTATAAATCTAAAGGATGCAAATAAAGTCTATAAGCTACAGAGGTCAATCGATGGATTGAAGTAAGAATCTTAGAGTTGGAATCTTTGATTTGACGAAGTAGTCAAAGAGTTTGGTTTTAGTCAAAATGAATATGAACCTTGTGTGTACAAGAAGGTTAGTGGGAGCATGACTACATTCCTCATATTGTATGTAGATGACATACTATTGATGGGTAATGACATCCCTACTTTACAAAAGGTAAAGGCATGGCTTGGAAATACATTCAGCATGAAAGACTTGGGAGAAGCTTCCTATATCTTAGGAATCAAGATCTATAGAGATAGAACCAGAAGGCTTCTTGGACTAAGTCAAAGCACATACATTGAAAAAGTGTTGAAGAGGTCCACATGGAGAACTCAATGAGAGGAAACATACCTATGGTACAAGGAGCTCCTATCTCTAGAGCTCAATGTCCCAAATTTTGTGAAGAGAGGGAACACATGAGTGGGATTCCATATGCATCAGCAATTGGATCCATCATGTACGTAATGTTGTGCACCTATCCTGATGTCTCGAATGCACTCAGCATGATGAGTAGATACCAGTCAGATCTCAGAGATGCTCACTGGACAACCATAAATAACATCCTCAAGTACTTGAGAAGGACTAAGAATCAATTCCTCATCTACGGTGGTGAGGAATAGTTGGTGGTAAAGGGTTACACCAATGCAGACTTCCAAACCGATAAAGACGATTATAGATCGCAATCAAGATTTGTGTTTTGCCTCAACAACGGAGTTGTGAGATGGAAGAGTTCCAAGCAAGAGACAATTGTGGATTCTATGACAGAGGCCGAGTATATTGTTGCATCCAATGCAGCGAAGGAGGATGTGTGGATCTAGAAGTTCATCTCTGAACTTGGGGTGGTTCCTAGCATATGTGATGCAATTGAGCTTTATTGTGACAACAATGGAGCTATTGCACAAGCTAAAGAACTAAGATCACATCAACAGTCCAAGGACATACCGAGGTTCTTCCATCTCATGAGATATCGTACAATGAGGAGATGTGAATATTTGTATAGTACAACCAAAGACAATATTGTTGATCCCTTGACTAAGGCACTTTCACAACAGAAGCATGATGGTCATGCTAGATCACAAGGATTCAGATTAATGGGTGATTGGCTCTAAATGCAAATGGGAGTATGTTAATATGTATTCCCATAGTTACAATCATGTGATGATTGTAATGGCATACTTTGCAAATGATTTGAATAAAAATAAATGCAATTTCCATCTATATGTTTTAACTATTTTTGAGAAAATAGTATAACATGTTAGATATCTAGAGAGTGACAATACTCAATGACGTATGTATTCAAGTACATGACTTGAAAAATTAGATCATATAGATGTTAAGAGTATGTACATTCTCACAATCGTCCCTAGTCAATTGTTATTGTGGAAATAACCATAGATATCAATAATACAAACGACTAGAGTGTGTGTTGGTTGATGAAAGAATCTCATCAGTCATGATATATGATATCAAACCAAGCACATAGACACATATTAGATAACAGTGTATCAGACAAACCTACCATAAGAGTGATGCATGGAAACCACACTTGGTTATTCAGGATCATCTCTTATTGTATTGGTGGTGGCTGTAGTTCTTAGACCTGAAATCACTACACTCATCACATGTTGTTCAATATACTTTGACATCATCAAACACAATCTTCTCTAGTTCAAGGAACATGAATTGAATGTACGTAAAGGATGACAAGTCCATGCCTCAAGTTCAAATTTGGATATCAGTGACAAAGGGACTATACATTCACTATAACACCAATCATAGTGTAGGTTGAAAGTTGTTCTCCAACTTTCCTTTTCACTTGGGTAGCACTGATGTGTGACTAGGTATCGCTCTTTGCTTGTGAAGTCATAAGTAAGTTATGGACATTCACTATCAACATGAAACGTAACATATATCATCACACAGATAGGATTAACTTGGAAGAGAAGTTTATCCAAGAATGTTGTTTAGATTGATTACTAAAGGGTTTAGGTACTCAATTAAAAATTCAATCAACATACTGACTCAGAATCATCAAGTTCAAGTGGTGTACCAACTGATTAGAGTGTCAAATTGATTGAGAACCGAATTTACTGAGTTCAGCACAACCTACACCACCAACCGACCAATTCACTGGGTGAACCAATCGGCTCATGGTTAGTGAGATGACCAGTTCACTCTGGTGAACCAATCGGCTCATCTGGACCAACCGAGAAAGTGTTGGGTTTCTTGGTTCATGAGAAAAGTTTCCCATTTCACAAGTCCAATTCGATTGGGACAAGAATTAATCTTCTCATTAATTTGAAATAAAATAGGAAAGTCAATTGCAGACAAGTTTAGGAAGTGAAAGGGCTGGTTCACTGTGTGAACCAATCGGCTCACCTGGCCAGTCGACTGGTTCAGTTATGAATAGATTGGTTCGCCTACCACAATGCAAACAGTTTGTGGAAAATCTGGACCCTTCAACTCCCATTCAGACTGGGAACCCTGACCCTATCCTCTACTATAAATAGAGGGGTATAGGGGACTTCTTAGAACACACAACTCAGAACATCAGTTGCTCTATGAAGTTTTTGTCCTCTCTAGTTCTGGTAACTAAGAGAGCCTGAGCAAGTGCCATCTAATAGGGAGGAGGCACATTGAGGGAAAGTCAATTGTAGAATATCAACTGGTGGTGGGAGAGTATGTCGGTGACTAGTACGCCAACAGAAGGGAACAACTCCTTCTAGTCTGTTAAACTACAATGACTAGAGTTCCTGGTGGTCCGTGTGGACTACCTATAGAGGTTGAAGGTTTTTGCTGCTCAGAAGGATGACGTTCCACCACAGTCCAGGTCAAGACCAGGAGCTGCACAGATGCCATCGAAGACTAGGTGGTTTAAGGCCACACTAACTACAAGGTATTGTCGCTACGCAAGCCTCAGGACCAGGTATATCTCGTTAAACCATACTTCATATTTCATAGTTGTTGATGCGATCTGTAGGTTGAGGGTTTGTAGTTAGATAAAATTTTTGTTTCCGCTGCCTATTCTGTGCCAAAAAAACCCTACATGCCATCCCTTTCAAAACTGCCTCAGTCGTGGTGTCACCTTCCCTTAAGCATTTCATTATTAACTGTAAGGATTCTAGTGACAATCTTTCATAGCTCCACCTACCAAAATCTTTGATGGTTGGTACTATTTCTCCTGCTGGCCCATTAGGTTTTATCTCTGGCATATCATCTTCATCTATCTCCCCTTCTCCAGGCTCATGAACTGGATATTATTCTTTGTATTTTTCTACCAAAGGAGAGTTTTTTGGCTTGCTTTAAGGTTGATGCTCTGCTTTGTCAGGAGTGTGTGCCTCCCATCCTTCCTTCCAAGCAGTTTCCCTAGTGGGTTCTTCTATATTGACCCATAGAGTTTTTAGCCTTCCCCTCCAAGTTTTCTTTTCAGGTAGAGGTATTTCATGGTGAAGCCGAAATGGTATTGCGTCTGAAGGCATCTCTGGGTCACTGAAGAAGTGGCCATCATAGATATCTTTCATTGCATAGACACCACGTAAGCCATGTAAGTCTTCTGTGCAGAGATCTTCTAGTGGTATTCCCTTGTTGATTTCTTCCATCATCCTCAGTACTATGAAAGTGCAATCCCCTGTCTCAGCCTTTTCTTGAGCGACCTTTTTACATATGCAAAACTATTTCTGTATCCCTTGGTGTCAGTTGTCTGCTATCTGAATAGCCCACTGCAGATGTAGTGACACCTTTAAATATCTCTTGCTTCCTTGTTTTTGTAAACCAAGGATGTGTTGTCTAATTTAGTTGCACATCAATTGAACACTATTGCACGTCTCTCAATAGGTTGACGACAACAAGGGCTCAATGATTTACATTCCTTATAGGCATAACTACAAATTTTGTCTCCGTTCATCTCACTGCCTGTTGTAGTTCTTACACATCAACATATTCATCATTTTTTATCAAAAAGTTGACTCGCTAGATGTGTGGTTCCATTGAAAATGGGTTGCATTTTCTCAGGTTGGAGAAATTCTTCCAACAAAGTTGTATAGAGTACTTTGAACATCTTTCTATGTACTTGTACTCTCTTTAGAAAGATCCCTCTAAAACGGTCCATGTTAAGCGACCTTCCTTTGTTGTGATAGAGAATATCTGTGCCTGGAAGACTGTCATCAAGCACATATGCTAAAACATGGACATCTCTGCATGTGATTCTGGATAGGGAGGTCATGTCCATGTGTGCCATTTTGTAGGGTAGAGGAGGGGCAGCACCTAATGGTACAATATCAACTGGCGTGCTCCTCTTTCTGACCGGCTCGTCTGTGAAGAAAAAGGCAAGTCTCCCTTCATCGTCTTCTAAGGTTCTATCTCCTGTTGTTTGCATTGTTGGGGGTTGTACTTTCGTGGTGGGAAGCTATATCTTGGCATCCAATTGTACTTGTTTTGCTGCTTGCCTTTCATTATTCACAGATGTCTCATTAATATTTATCTTGCTAGTTAAGTCTTCTATGGGTATGCCCTCCTTTGATAGCTTCTCTAGTTCTATTGAATTGAGCACGTCTAATGTTGCAGCCATCTTTCTATCATTGAGGGTGTCATTGTGCTCATAATGTGTTGGGTCCTATAGAACGTTGTCGCAGATGTCCACTCCAAAAGTCATGTCATCTAAGATTTTGTTGAGATCCCTCCTTTCTCTTGATGTGAGATCTCATATGGAAATGTTTTCTTCCCTGATGAAGACATTTGGTTGGGGTTCCTCTGCTATAGCCTTACCCTTCTCTGGGTTGATGTTGAAATCAAACTTTCTTGATAAGGCATTTGTCTTCTTTGTCTTGACATCTTGATAAGGTTCTGACTTTTGTAGTGCTTCTTTCGTAGAAGGTTTTAACCTTGGGGTAGTCTTTATGTTGGCACTTTCATCTTTTAAAGTTGTGCCCGCACCTGTTCCTCCTATGTCATCATCATATTTATCTGGGCTCGAGGGGCTTGAGGAGGCTTATGATGTGGAAGGACTGGTTAGAAGCTTTGACTTCTTTCTTTGTTTCCAAATGTCCATCTCCTGGCATTCTACAGCTAGTTGTCGGTGTTCTTCATATAAGCGATGATGTTCCTTCTTTAAATCTTCTAACACTTTTTCATACCCCCTCTCCATTACATCCTTATCAACTCTCATGGCATCCTATTCTTTTCTGTGGTCCGCCATTTCTTTTGTTAGTGTCTTCAGAGCCCCCATCATCACATATTGGGTGTTTATGACCCCTTGCATGAATTGGGGGAGTGCCACAGTTCTAGCACTCAAATTTTGTACTTGTGATGTCATTTTCCATAGGCTAGAAGTAATATTGAAATTAATATCGGAAGTGTGCTACATATATAACCACATGGCATCAAATTTGTACCCTAATACATCATTGAATGTCTATGGGTGTTGGTATTGCTGCTCTACAGGTGTTGTTGATGGCGTCGTTGATGTTACAAGTTCCTTAGGTTGTGGAGCTAACTTATTTTTCATTGGATCATCATTGGTTGCTTGGGTAGAGGTTCTTGCATCTGGTTGCTTAGGCACTTATAGCACCACTTCTGGGATCATAGGGTTGGGTGCAACTTTGGGGATTTTGGACTCTTTACAGGGTTCCTTTTCACCCTCTAAGTGTTGTTCTTCTTCGGCAGCATCGTTATGTGTCGGATCAACTCCTTTGTTTACTTCCACTTCTGGTTGGTCTTTGACCTCTGTTGACATGTGCGGTGAGGGTAGACTTGTGGTAGTGGATTTGTCTAATGTTTTCTTGTTGCGCTTCCTTATTCTTCCTTTCCTCTAGCTTTTGCATCTCCATTTTTGGTGTCTTATCCCTCATGTTCTTCTCACCAGTGGGGGATACTGGGCATGCGGCCTTGCTGGTGGTGCCTGAGAACATTTTCTCTACATCCTCTTATGTGGGCCATAGCTTATGGGCATCATAGTATGCCATCTCTGGTATGGGTAGTAGTACTTTAGATCAGCTCTATTTGTAGACACGTTTGTTGCCTTTTTGTGCCAGGATGCATGTGTTAATGAGGGACTTGATGTCTATCTTGGTATGTACCTTGGTCTTCTTGTATTTCATCATCAGTTTGGCATCCATAAAATGGTAAGCAATTCGGGTTATCTGGCTTCCCATACAGAATTATTTTGTCTACTTTGCTTCCCCTCCAACAACGGATGACAACCTCTCAATTAACAGTCTTCTGATGTCCACCTATTTCTTATTCAGTATGGACCATATTAGAAATAAGTCTCCTTTAGTAACTCTTCCAGTTTCTGATCTTGTTAAGACTATTTTGGCAGTTATTTTCTATATTACTCTGATGAAGTAGGAGGTGATGAGAGTCACCTTTGAATTTTTCGAGTTGTGCTCATGTTCTCCTATCAGCTTCTCCCACATATTGTAACTGATGTATTCGATGATTTATTTTTAACCTGGCATAGTTGAGTAGGATTGTGCCTCTTCTATCATCTTCGTGAATATAGTGTTGAGCATGGATTCAGTAATTATATGAGCCTTGCCCCCTATTCTCACTTTAAGCATGAAGTCTCCGCCACCCTTTCTGCACTTGCCATCACTGACTAGAAGTTTTTCTAGTGACGTCATGAACTCTTCCGTCAGTTGAGTGAGTGAGGTAGCTTCTAATGTACACAGGGTGCATAGGTTGGCACCTTCCAAGAAGTCTATCACCCTGACGTATATTCCCATCTTCTTGAAGTGATCGACGTCAAGGTATTGCGACTATTTGAAGCTTTTAGTCATTATCACCCATTCAAAGTGCATCTGGTGCAGATGATCTCTTGGTATGAATGTTGGTGCCTATTGGTTAAGGTTCTTTTGTTCATCCTCTTGGACCTCCTCGGGGGCCACTTCTTTTTCCAGACCCTTCAATTTTTCCACGATCGTCAATTTCCTCTTTTTACCGCCTTTTGTATCCTTGACTTCACATTTGTGTTTCTCCCAGTTCTTTAGTTCTATTTCAGGTGGCTGGTACTCAGAGGTGTCTGTCTGTGGCATCTCTTGGGATTCTTCAGATTCTTCTGGCATCTTGTGGGCTAGGATGTACTTGTATTTCTTCTTCATTAGTTGCAACTGAAGATTCTTTATTGGTGAGTGGTTGGGGTTAGGCTTCAGCACTTTGGTTATCTTATCTAGGTTTTCTTCCACACCACTCAACAAAGTTGCCTTCTTCATCAACGTGTCATTAGTTGAGGTCGACATTCTAAAAATTTTCACATTCAAATTATTGTCATCAAGATTATATTTTATATTTTATTCATGGCATTAGCGTTTAATGCATTTCTAATTGTTTCTGCTTGAATATTGCATTTTCAATAGACAATAATTGCATGAGAAGTCGTGACCAACATAGAAATAAAAAGCAATATTTTAGTCGAGAAAGGTGTTGGATTGTGGTAGGTGATTGTCAAAGCAAAAGAAATGCCACGACCGCGGAGGGTGCCACGACCGTGGTCGATGTTAGACCCAATCAAGAGAAGCTTCATACAGGGAAGGACCACGACCGCTGCTAAAGTTATGATCGGTACCATAACCATGTCATGAGGGTAGCTACTCAACTATGATCACGAAAATCATGGTGGGTCCCCCACTTGAACTCTGACCGAATCAACGGTGCTACCTGAGAAGCGTACGAGCAAATAATCAACCCAAAACTTCAGGTGAAGAGAAAAAGGGAAATGACGGTGAAGTTTTGATTAGAGAGCAGACTTGTTTGTGGTGATTCTCTCAGTTGCCACAAGATAGGGAAAAGTAAAGAAATAAGGGAGGCAATGAACCCCCACTAGCAAGTGATAGGGATAGCAGTAAACAAGAGGAGTGCACAACGGTACCTCGACGTAGCTAGGAATTTGAAACAGGTGGCTAGGGAAGCAGCGGCCGAGGTGGAGCTATCACAGAGAGGTTACGACGTTGACGGTTGGGTTCATGGAAAATGGCTCTTGGTGTTTGATCATCATCATATTTTCTTGTGTTTGGTTGTTCTTCAGTTAGGGTTCCTCCAACATTCAAGAATCAAAAAGTGAGGAGAGAAAGAAAACCCTGGAGTCGAGAGCGCTTTGCTTTTATACTTGGAGGTAGTCGTGACCGCGACCAAGTAGGCTGTCGTGACCACAGTCAAGTTGTGCTCACAATCTGGCCGCGACCATGACCTCAAGTTATGTAAATCAAGTGTCGTTACCGCGGTGCACACATTACCATCTCGATAGAGACAATTATTCAAAGCTAGAACACCTCTAATCTCTCATTAAAAACCTATGTGAAAAGAAGGCAATCTATATACTACATTTACACTTTTTTCTAGATGCGGAAAACCAAAATACCTATAAGGAGAGAGGTAAATAGTTTATAGATTAAAACACAAGATAAAGAAAAGCTTTAAATATAAATGAAAGAAGAAAAAGCATGGGTTGCCTCCCAATAATCTCTAGTTTAAAGTCTTTTAGTTTGACTCCCTCTCATTCTGGTTTCATCCTCCTTCAGCTAGTATTGATACTTGCTCATGTGTTTCATTTGTTAGAGGTTTGGGTTCCCCCAAACATAGCTCGGTCCTTCTCAAAAAAGCCTCGTCTTCATAATACCTTTTACCCTCTACCCATTCACCTTGAAAGTGCCTATCTTGTCTCTGGTTATTTCCATCATCCTTTGATGGGTATATTTTTACCACAAAAAAGGGGTCAAACCATCTTGTTCTTAACTTTCCGGGGAACAACCTAATACTTGAATTGAATAAAAGAACTTTTCCTCCTTCATAGACATCCTTGCTCTTCAGGTGGGTGTCATGCCATACCTTAGTTATTTGCTTATAGATCCTTGCATCCTCATAAGCATGCAGTCTCAACTCTTCAAGTTCCTAAAATTGGAGAAATCTTTTTTGTCCCGCTTTGTCAAGATCCATGTTCAATAATTTGATAGCCCAAATGGCTTTGTGCTCTAATTCGACAGGAAGATGATAGGACTTCCCATAAATCAACATGTAGGGTGTCATGCCTATAGGAATCTTATACGTTGTGCGTTAATCCCATAGTGCATCGTCGAGTTTTGTAGACCACTCCTTCCTTGTATGACTTTTGGTCTTCTCTAGGATCTGCTTGATCTGCCTATTAGACACTTCGACTTGTCTTGATGTTTGGGGATGGTATGGTGTTGCAATTTTGTGTTTTACTCCATACTTTCTCAATAGAGCTTCAAATTTATTTTCTTTGAAGTGAGACCCCCGTCTCTTATAATAGTGTGTTGAACCCCAAATCATGGGAAGATATCCTTCTCGAACAGCTTGGTTACTGCCTTAGAATCACATGTTTGGGTAGCAACAGTCTCTACGTATTTTGAGATGTAGTCCACATAAACAAGTATATATTGGTTCCCTTTTGATGATGGAAAATATCCCATATAATCAATCCCCCATACATCAAAATTTTCAACTTCCACCCAATCACTCATCGGCATCTCATTCCTTCGGCTGATATTTCCTTTGAGTTGACACTCTTTGCAGGTCTTGACAAATGATGCATCATCTTTAAAAAGAGTGGGTCAATAAAATCCTGAATGTAGGACTATTACGGCTGTTCTTTCCCCTCTGTGGTGGCCCCCATAAGGCGAGGAATGGCATTCTTTGAGGATTAGGGAAACTTCTTCTTCTAGTATACAATGACGATATAAGTTGTTAGAGAACCTTTTGAATAGAAGGGGATCATCCCAATAGTAATTTTTTAGATCAAACAATAATTTCTTCTTCTAATTATAAGTGATCTCTGGTGGAAGTTGCCCACAGGCTAGATAATTGTAAATGTCAAAAAACCAAGATAAACTTCATTCATCTAAATGAACCATTAAGAGATTTCATCAACATAGTTGTCATTTATAGGCAATATATTTTCATCATCAAAAACTATCCTTGACAAGTGATTTCCAACCACATTATCTTTTCCTTTTTTATCAATGATTTCATCGTTAAATTCTTGCAGTAATAAGGCCCATCACATAAGTCTCAACTTTGTATCCTTCTTTTGCATGAGATATTTTATAGCTCTGTGATCAGTGTATACTTTTACTTTCAACCCCACTAAGTACGACCTGAACTTATCAAAGGCAAATACGATATCCATCATTTCTTTTTTAGTGGTGGTGTAGTTTACTTGGGCTTCGTTCAACATTCATCTTGTGTAGAAAATCATGTGGTGCCTCTTGTCCTTCTATCCTAGGACAACTTTGACAGTGATCTCACTGGCGTCACACATAATTTCAAACGGTAACTCCCAATATGGCACTTGTAGAATCGGCGATGTTGTTAATGCCTTTTAAGGGTATGGAATGTGTCCAAACATTTGCTAGTAAATTTGAATTCAACATCTTTAATCATGAGATTTGAAAGGGGTTTAGCAATCTTCGAGAAGTCTTTTATAAACCATCTATAATATCCCACATGCCCTAAGAAACTCCTTACTCTTGTAACAGATTCAGGTAGACGAAGCTTGGATATGGCCTCAATCTTTCTTAGGTCCACTTCTATCCCTTTCTTGAAAACTTTATGCCCTAAGATGATACCGTCTTGGACCATAAAATGACATTTTCCCAATTCAGGACTAGGTGTTTTTCTTCACAGCATTGCAAGACTAAGGATAGGTTTCTTAGACATGCTTTGAAATCTATTCCATAGATAGAGAAGTCATCCATGAAGGCATCCACTATGTCTTTTAGAAAGTCTAAAAATATAGATATTATGCAGCGTTGGAAGGTTTTTGGTGCATTGCACAACCTGAATGGCATCCTTCTGAAAGTGTACATTCCAAAGATGCATGTGAAGGTTGTCTTTTCTTGATCATTGGGATGAATCGGTACTTGATAGAATCCCAAATACCCATCCAGGAAACATAAGTAATCATGACGAGCTAATCTTTCTAGAACTTGATCGATAAATGGTAGAGGGAAATGATCTTTTTTGGTAGAAGCATTCAGTTTGTGATAGTCAAGGCACCTATGCCAGCCTGTCACTATTCTCATTTCCACTTCATCTCTATCCTCACCTCTTATCACTGTCATTCTAACTTTCTTAGGCACCACTTGAATAGGGATGACCCAATTACTATCCCTTATGGGGTAAATGATCCTGGAATCCCACAGCTTAATAACTTCATTCTTCATGGCTTCCTTTAGCATTTGATTCAACTTCCTCTATGATTGAGATAAAGGTTTATCTTCTTCTTCAATATGTATTATGTACATGCATAAGGCAGGGTTGAGACCTCTGATGTCTTCTACCGAATACCCGATAACCTTTCTATGCAATCTGAGCTCCATTAGTAACCTTTCTAGTTGATCATCTGTCAAGTTAGCATTAATGATCACATGATTCCTCTCCTCCTTGTCTAGGAATTCATATTTCAATCCTTCAAGAAGTGGTTTCAATTCTGGCTTTGGTCTTGGTGTTCTCTTCTCTTCAGGTGTTTGTTCAAGTGAGGCATACTTAGCGGTCTTGAAAGTTTCTTCATCCTCACTAAGCTCTTCTTTAGGTTGATATAGGTAATCTAGGATTTCTATGACTTCTGGGTCTTCAATGGTAGGGTCAGGACTATTCAAAGCTTGCATAAGGGGATCAATAATTGCCTTATCCTCTTGCACTTCTTCACAATATTGATTGTAGCTATCCATAAAGTAGGATGACTCAAAAAGAGACAGTCCTCTCATAGTGTCTTGTACTCGGAAGTCGATGTGATCATTCCCAACATGCAAAGTAATGATTCCTTCTACTACATCTATTAGAGCCCTTCTAGTTGTGAGGAAAGGCCACCCAAATAGCATTTGACACTTAGATTCCTCTACTGTGTCGACCACTACTATGTCGCATGGTATGAAAAGCTAACTGACCCGTATTGAAACATCCTCCACTATTCCCACGGGTCTCCTAAAGGTGTGATCAGCAAATTCAATTCTCATGACCATCTTCACCATATCTATTAACCCAATCCTTTGTGCTGGAGTCAAGGGAATAATACTAATGCTTTCTCCTAAATTATCTAATCCCTTCCTCTCCACATTATCTCCAACACATAAGGGTATGTTGAATGCCCTTGGATCTCTCTTTTTGGTTGGTAACTCAGCATGAACAAATGCACTCAAAAATTTTGCCAATTGCACAGTCTCAATATGGTCTTCTCTCCTTCTCTTTGTGATTAAGTCTTTAAAGAATTTTGTGTATGTTGGTATCTCTTCAATTGCATCGAGTAACATGACATCTAGGTGGAGCTTCTTTACTGCTTCTATAAATTTGTCGTACTTTTCTTTAAATGTGCCTTCATCAGTTTGTAGGGAAAGGGGACTCTTTTAGCATAAGTATTTATCTTTGTAAAAACTTCTCGTATAGGATCTGAGCTCTTGACCTCTTCATCCTTCTTCTTTTTTCCATTTTCTTCTACTCAGCTATCTTCAACTGATCCTTGTACTTTGGATTCTCCAGGTATAATTACCTTGTCAAATTGTTGCTCACCACGATGTCTTTCTTCTTTGGTGTTGTTGGTACTAGGATCTTCGAACATCCTCTCTAATTGGAAAGTGGCCATCTTCACAGTCTCTGTATTTGACAGGATCTTCCCCAAAGGGTTTTTCATAAGTTCTGCTAATTGGTCAAGTTGTTGATCAATCTACCTTTGATGGGTTTGCATATCTTCCATCTGAGTTTGTATTGTAGTTAACATTCCTGAATTGGTGATGGCACTTTGGGTAAGTTGGTCATTTACCAAATCTTGCCTCTTTGCAAAGTCGAACAATTGAATGATCATGTCAGTTTGGTTTCTATCCTTGGCCTGGCTTGATCCTTGGCCCTATCCTTGACCCTGTTGACTCATATTTTTATTTTGACTCTGATAGCTATTTTTGTTTGTCTGATAACTAATAGTTCTACTATATTGAGTCGGTTCTCCTTTTTTCTCGAATCCTAGAGGAAGTTTAGACAAATTTCTTAGTTGATGAGAATTTTCAACAACTTCTTTGTTGCTATAGTTAAATCCAGGATGTTCTGATCGTTTGAAATTAGCATAAAAGATATATTTGGTTTCTTCCTTTCTTTCACTTTCTTCACTCTCTTCTGGCCGTGTATAGATACAATTGTCGACTCCATGTCCACCTTCACCACATGTAATGCATTTCATGACTTTCTCTGTGTGTTTCTTGCCCTTGCCCCCACTGTCTTTAAATTGTTTGACATCGGTAGCAATTTTCTGAATTTGAGTTGTAATGGTTTCCAAATCCTTATCTTCGATTGACGGTCCTTCAGAGCCTACCTTCTTGGTTGATCGTCTATCATTTCTGTCATATTCCATGCCTTCTTGCAATGTAACCATGTTATTGATTATCTTCATGGTTCTGCCTGGTTTCTTACCAAGAAAATCACTTCCGTCGACTGCATTCAGTGAAGTTCTTTCTGTGGGAGTTAGCCCGTTGTAAAACGTGGTCACCAAAAATCATTTGCATTAGTTATGGTGGGGGCAGTCTCTCTAGTATTCTTAAAAACATTCCAATGCCTCGTAAAGATTTTCTCCTGGTTTTGCGTGAAAGAAGTAATCTTTTGCATATTATGGATAGTTCTTTCAGTGGGGTGTAAAATTTAGTAACAAAAGCATCTGCGAAGGGTCTCCATCCATCTATGGACTGGTGGGGTATGTTAAGGTACCATTATAGAGCTTTATCTTCAAGAGCGAAATTGAATCCCTTACAATATATGATTTCTTGGGGCACTCCCCTCATCTTGATGGTATCACAAATTTTTTGAAGGCATCAAGATGTTGGTATGGATTTTTGTTCCTTGAGTTCCCAAGGAAGGGCTTGTTCTGGATCATCAAGATTACAGTAGGTTTCAACTCAATATTAACTGCATTGAAGTGTGGGATGATAATTGAGTATCTTGACTCATTGGCTCCAGTTGCGGCTAGCTCTCTAAGAGTTTTCCCTTCCTCATCATCTTCACTCTCACTATTCTGGTCATCACGTTCATGTTCATTATCACATTCATGTTCCTGGTAATTCCTATGGTGCCTTCTACAGTGGTGGTAATGGTGGTGATGTCGATCTTCCTTACATCTCTCTTCCTCATGACTACGACCATCTGAGTGACGGTCTTTGATTTCTTCTTCCATCTGATGTGGCGGTCGATTGTATTGAACTGTTGCACTTCAATCGTCCCCAGTAAGACTGTCGTCCACACGAGGCAGCATGATGGCTTGAAGTTAAAGTAAAGACTTGAATATATCTACTTTCCTCCAGGTTCCTTGAATAGACTGCACGGTCGAGTTAAAAATATGGATGTGTTAAAATGAACTATTTTATGTAATCGTAGGGTAGCAGATTTGATGTTTCTGTGTAGTCAAGCTTATGGATAAACTTGTGGCACGGGAGTATAGTGAGTGAACTCGTGTTCTCAACAATCTCGTTTTGCCTTGTCCCCGGCAACATCACAAAAAAGTTGACCGACCTAAATGACACATCCAAAATGGAGTGGATCTAGAGTAGTAAGACTTTTTAGATTATAACATGACACTCAAACCCCCACATATTAAGGGTCGAACCACAGGGACATGGTTGGTAAGTGTTAATTGCACCGATCCTCACACACTCCAAATGAAAAGGTGGATTAAGGGTGGCATTCCCTAAGGAACGATGATGCTCCAAATAAAATAAAGAAAGGAAAAAGAAATAAATAAAGCAAGAGAAAAACATTAAACAAGCAGTAAGAAACAAAGGTATGGAAGGAAATTTGGATCGGGTTTCACCTACTAAGGTCTCTCACCAACATGAAAAACTCACACCCCCTCATATACTCCTATAAAGATTACAAGCAATTATCAAAAATGTCTATTCCTTACTATCTCGATATTAAGATAGATCTAGGTTTTAAGGTTGTCTCTCTCTCTCGAGATGATGGCCCAACAACCAAAAAGCAAACCATATGACTGTTAGCTTTAGTATTCTAACACTTTCATTTATTCATACTACTCCATAACACTAGATAAGGTTGGTACTATTCTTTTGAGGTACCAACAATCAAACATCACAAGATGGTAGCTAAGAATACAAGTGAAGCATTAAAAATAAGAGTATGGAGATAATCTTGATAAGTGCATATATATATATATATATATTCAAAGGGGAGTAAGAATATACATGTTGGGAAAGACTTAGTGGCTACTCCTGACCCAAGTTAGATGTTTAGCCACACATGTTAACAGACAGAATAACAACATCACAGAAGGATAGATACATCAATAAATACGGAGAGGGAGGGTACATCATGATGGAGGTGATAGGTCTAGATAGAGAAGGAAGAAGGTGATACACCAACTATACTTCTTCAAGCCTAGATACGGAGTGGGCGTGGTTGTGGTAGTTTCTTCCTTCGAAGGAGGGTACGATCAATCTTCTCTCTCCTCTGACTTCTATCTTCAGAGATCAAAGACTGATGGGTATGAACGTGGATGACTCAGGAATTTCACATCACTTCATGGTCCTTGATGATCCGATGATTTAACGGGTGGAGGTGGGGTCTATTTATAGACGTTGTCCACCGACTTAACCTCTGGGTTGTGGTCGTAAGGTATAGAATGGTCGCGACCTCCATCACGGTTGTGGTGTGCTAGTTATCTATCACGGTCAAGGGGTGGCCTTGGTCGCGGTATGTTGGACAGTGGCCTCGGTCGACGGGTGGCCTTAACCATGGGTCATTACTTTAGTAGGAGGGCAGCGATCGTGGTGTGGAGTCATCGAACAGAGGCAACGACCACGGTAGGGACGTTAGTGGGCTATATCGCCGCGGTCGCGACATTGACTGTGACCACGACGTAGCATGACCTCACAAGAGAAAGAGACGTATGAATTTAAGACATTGACACTAAGACACTAAGATAAGTAGAGAAATCCATAAAAGGTATGCTAGGGAAGGCATAAATCATACACAAAATGAGATGTTATCAGTACTGCCTCAATTAAGCGCAAAATGATGACAATTCATAACATTTGGATAAACTTGTAAGTGTGAAACTTTGTATTTCTTTTACTTCATTTATGATCCTTAGAATACTTTATTATAGGTTCTATACACCATACCCACCCGATAATTAAAGGAAAAATATAATATAACTAAGGCTCCAACTAGTTTGGTGATGTAAGAAATAAGTTATGTGGAACTAATTTTTTGGGAACTTTAAAGCAATTTTTGGAACTTAAATGTTACTTATTTCATGTGAATGGTTTTTTTTAAGTGTGAATGTGGAGATCCTCAAGAAATATTATTAATTTTCACCGTGTCATAAAAAATGAATAACAATAGAAAATAATTGAAGAAAAATCATATCTGCAGACAACCACAATATTTTCTCAATTATAATAACATCACTAAGGGGTCATGGTATGGATGTTTATTATTTAAAGAATGTTTTACTAGTGGTACAATTATATATTTCTAAAAGATATCATGGTCTAAGATCACATTGTAATATTTAGTACATTTAAATGTACAAAGTATTGTATTGGTAACATTCCAAGATTTGAGGCCTTGGATGAAATGTCTTAGAAGGAATGATTGGACAACTGATATCGGAAAAGTGCACCTTATTTTAGAGAGCTCATCACTAAGAAATTTGCAGTTAAGCATGCTCAACCCAGAGCAGTACTAGGACGGATCACCTATCGAGAAGTTGATCTCAAGATGCGTGTGAGTAAGCACAAAGCACGAAGTCAAGGCTAGTTGTGGTTTGTGGGGCTAGTCATCATTATTGAAACTCTACTAGAGCCCTATGTGGTGTGATTGTGCTTTACAAATGGTATCAAAGCCAATTCCCTTCTAGTAGGTCAGACCCAAATAGTCATGTAACACCCAATATTAATATGTGCTAGATAAAAAGATCTCGAAAGGAAAGATTGGACTACTCATATGACCAAGGTGCACCTTCTCTTTAGAGAGAACATAACTAAGAACTCGGTGATTTAGCATGCTTATCCCTAACAAGGACTATGAAGGGTGACTTAATTGTAAGTTGATCACCGATTGTTGTAGTTGAGGACAGAGTGTGTAATCAATGCATGTAGTAGTTTCAGTGGGGTAAATAATCATTCTTAGAAATCTACTAGAGGTTTGAATAGTGGACCAAATATTACAACATGGTATCAAAAATATAAATAGTCGACACTCATACAAGTCTCATAAAAAAATTAAAAATAGTTAGAATATAAATGGAAGAGTTAGGACTTAGGAAAATAGTTGACAACCAACCCTAGTTTTTGTATCCTAGCTTAAAATATTTACCTATAATAGAAGAAGAAATATAAATGATATTGGATGTACCTTGGCTCTGCCTATTTCTTAGAGTAGTGACTTTTAGATCCCTTATATAGGCTTGGAGTTATTGTTGATGAAGAAGTTATAGAGATATATCTGTGTAGATTTACAATATGACCCTCAGAATACCAAAATCTACAATGAAATAGAGTACCCCAGATTTCCTCTTTTGTTTTAGACACACATATATAATGGAAAACATGAAATTTTGAATGAATGAATAGCATAAACAACAAAATCATTAAAACTCATGTAAATATCTCTACATATGATTAATTGTAATTTGAATATTAAAGACAAATCGTGAACATGATGAAAGTTAGGAAAAAATAATTTTACTAAAAATCTACCTAATGAATAAAATAATGGGGAATAATTGTCACCACATAACTTGAACAAATTGAGATGTCTAAAAAGGATGTTTAGTGAAGGTTCTAGCATTATTACTCCCAATCTAATTGGGTGGTAGTGGGGTTTCCTCACTTTATATTGACCTAGCCAAGGAGATTTTTACTACTTGTGGAAAAATGTTTATCCTAAAAAATCAACAACCCAAATCAATATGTTAAAGAAACATGTGTTTATGTAATCTCCATGGATATAAAATAAAGCAATAATAATGTTTTAGGACTTGTAGGAAAACCCTTATATATTGTAAAACATATACAAATAGACTATATTCTACTCAATGATGTGTCCCTTACAAGAACTTCAAAAAGAAACTCATACAAAGAACCAACTAGAATTTGTCTATTTGGGAGTAAAAAATATATTCTCCTTTTCATTGTGTACATACAATATTGCAAAAACTCATTAAATAGAATTCAAATGTCACTCAAAATAAAGTTACATTTGATCTGATATAAGTAGAAAATAAAGGTCACGAAAAATTTTATTAGATGGCAAATGGATAAGATGTAACTAATAAAATGTTTTATTAAGAAAATTATTAAGCACCATATATTTTTTGAACTTGTAACTTTTATGTACATATAAAAAAATTAGATAACTAATATGACCTTGATATCACATTTAAATGAAACCCTAATCAACTCAAAAATGAAAAAAAGAAGGATAAATTATTACCTAATAAAAACATCACCTAAACATTAGTGTCAATAATATTAGATTGAAGTTGATGAAGTATTTAGCTTGACGTTGATAATTGTAACCTGAACAATAAGCTTTTCTTGTAACTTAAAATTTTTTATAGTAATGGTTTGAGGCTCAAAATATGAATATATCAATTCTCATATCAAAAAGTGATATTAGAAGTCTTATAAACTAGTCGTAATTAAGTGCTAAATTCAATAGTAAACACATTTAAAAGTACCATTTGAACCTATATTAGTTCAAAAATTCTTTGGCCATGTTGATTTGAACTTCTCACAATTAGAATAGAACTAAAATTGTATGTTTTGGTTTAAGGCGACACAACAAATATGAATAGTATAATGGAAAATTTTGTGATGAGACCATAGTAGGAATATGGTTGCCAAGAAAGATATGATTTCAAGGAAGAAATTTGTTTGAAGGTCGGAAGAGTTGTAACATGTCAATTTTAGAGTCTAGACTTATTTTAATCTATAACATATATTCTCTTCACCCAAAAACATCATTTAATCTTCTTCCTGGTTTGTATTTTGATTTATCTTGAATTTTCATGAAAGTTGTGAACAATATTCAATTGTTGCATTCTAGTCGAATCCAACTAGATGAAGATAATATGTGGGTTTGACTAGGGATGTCAAATTTTATCCAAACTCGTGAACCTGATTCTGTCCGACCCAAAACAATTAGTTTTGGTTTTAGATTTTATCAATCTGGGTTGGTTTTGGGTTTGTATATTGATGTCCTAATTGAAACTGGGTTGGTTTTGGATGGTGATTTGTTCAACCCGGATTGAATTCAGATTGACAAATTTAGAAAAAAAAAAACAAGTTCTTATTATGTAAAGATTACTACATATCATGTGTAATTAATAAAGTGATATGACCAAATTTGGTTCCAGATTTCATTTTATGAAACTGTTTCTGGTTTCGGACATGCCACCTTGTAAAAAATTTAGTTATGGGTCATTTGCGGGTTGAGTTAATATATATCCACCCGGTTGTTGTCTGACCCAGAATTGACCCAAAACTGATTTTTTGACACCCCTAGGTTAGACTAAATCATTTACAAGTCATTGGTTGAGGAATTACATATTTTATGTTATTAAAAGATAACATAGAAGGATTATTGGAGATAATTATTTTGTGTGTTATATTGTAATGGAAAAATTCAAATGGTTATTTTGGAACATAGAATCCTTTCCTACAATATTGTTTGAATAATTATAAAATTTATTACGTTAGTTTGTATAAAAGCTACCAAAATATTAATGAGATTACCAATTCAATCCTATAGAAGTTACTTTGATTATGTCTAATTGTCTAATGAAACAATCATGCACCTCATATCTACCACAATGTATACAATGGATTTTTAGCAAGATTGTTTTTATGAATTTATATTATGAAAGTAATGATTCATTAATTTTTTATTTAGTTTTTATTGTCTTGATATTTTGAAGTAATTATTCATTAATTTTTTATCTATAGATGACATTTTTATTCATGTTCTATCTTGTGTTTTCTAGTTTGGAAATTACTAGCAGCACCTAGTCTAAACCCCCGGTTGTAGCCCAACCCACACCCTGATCAACACCTAGTTTTATCATTAGCCACTTCCTAATTTTTTTAATGCAGCATCCACCAACACTCCCTCCATTCCTAGTGATCACTAATGATTCTAGTGTATGAGGATGGTGGTATGGAAAATGGTAGTGCCGACCTCACCATCTTTGATTTAATGCATCACCATCTTCATCCCTCCACCGGTCTATGTCGGCTCATCAATTTTCAAAGGTTTCTACTACCGATGATCCATCGGTACTACCCCTTTCAGGTCCAATTTCCTATTTGTTGTCTTCATCATTTACACCAAAAGTGGTAACTTGATCACTATCATCAATGTAGACATCCCCCTAGTGGTTTGATCTGCCAAGCGGGACAAACCAATTAGTGAAAACGCTATACCATGTGACGCCCTTTGCCACACAAAGCGAGATTACTCAAAACAAAACATGGAATTATCATTAATAACCACTTTACCACATAACAGGGTAAATTAAAACTATTTGCAATGCAATATCTCAAGCAAAAGTATATCATAACAAGCCTTTAGCTCATGCTGTATGTATTTTATATATGCCAAAAGATCTTACATATCATATTCAAAGGCTATCAAGCCATATCTGTTACAAACTACAACATGTTTATATGTACATACCATTCCCATACACTTATGGCACAAAGCCAAAATCTACATATCAATATACAAAACAACAAAATCTCTCCAAAGACCTGAGAGTACAGGGACAACACATAGGAATCTACTATAAAACTATAGCAGCATATCCAACCTCTAGAAGTTACTATTCTCCTTACTGCTCAGCACCTGAACCATGACCTCTACCTCCTTGTCCACGACCACCTGAAAGTTTTAGAACCCACAGGGTGAGACCAAACGTCCAACGAAAGATATAACTCTTCACTAATGTCTATTATAAGCACATCAGGATAACAAAGCAGTTACGTAAAGCCGTTAATATTGGTTAAGCTATGTAAGCAGTTCCAACTGAGTTAGTAGAACATCTTATACTTTTAAAAGGAATATGAAGAACATATATAATTGTTATAAACTAAAAAGTACAAAGATAAGGCAAGGGGTCATCAAATGTGATTCATATTTTGTCCGAAGCAGTTATACTACACAATTGTATTTTTAGTTTCATTATTATTAATCCCTAAGGATTTGAGGTGTAGTACTCAAATCAAACTGACCACTATTAATTTGAAATTAGTACCATACAACATAGATGGAAGAGTCGGACTCCATGCTCATCACCAACACTATTCAGTCAGTTTGAGTATACAATGCAGTGACATAATAGTCAAAGTGCTAAATAACAACTTATAGTCAAAGCTATAGTCCTATAGATAGCAACTCCTAGTCAAAACTATGGTCTTGCAAAACAACTAGTCTGTCTTGGTACATGTCATATCACTAGAGAACATGCTCATTCATGGATGTTCTATAATAAAGCATCGTACCACTATATCTATAGTTTAAGGATACATGGAGATGTCTCCATGAGTACCCCACATCTTAAATAATATGTCTCCAAGTTTCTCGTAGGAGTTACTTGTTTCACCATCCAGCTACATACTGACTCTAAAGATAGATCTATGGTAAAGGGAAATTATATGATTAGGGTTTCACTTGATTAGATATTCCAATTGGGTATCTTTTAATGCATCAATCAAGTTACAATGTATAAAGTGAGAACTTCTCCCATCATCACATGAAACTTGTATCACAGCCATTATAAGGTCATCACCAATATCACATTACTATGGGATATGAACCCCTCAATCGTATCACTAGAGCATTTATCCTCAATTTGTTCTTAAGGCACTTGTCAGGTCGTTAGACCAAATAATATAACTCCTGCGCATTCAATATCACAATATACCTCAACATTACTTATAATCACCACCATGTATTACTTAAGGATTAGCATAACATTCTCATAGCTATGAATTTCATCTCACGTACAAGTTAAATTTACATAAGTAGGAGAGAGAATATGCTATCACATGATAATGATATTCAAACAATATAAGTAATTGTATTTTACATCTCAAGATTAGAGTTTCATATTATCCTTCAACAATTAAACCATAATTTCATCACTTCCCACATTATTGAAGAGTAATCTGGTTAAGCACTATTGATAATGATTAGCCATTCATAACCACCTCATGATATATAGATGATTACATTATGTAATGATTGTCTACATACATGTGTATAGGTGTCTCAACCCAACACCAACCATAGTGTTATGATCACAACAGATCTAGGTTTCTTGACCACCCTCAACACATGGTCTTGACCATCCTCAAAATATGGGTCTCAACCACCCTCAACACATCAAGTATAATGACCAAGACACTCCCACATGGTCATGACTGAGGAACTTCACAAAGGTCATGACTGAAACACATCAACATGGTCACAACCCTAGGTGTTACAACCACTACATACCAAATGTCTTAACCACCATTCAACATGGTGTCTCAACCGCATCAAGGCATGGTGTCTTGACCCAAACGAATCGACTGCTACCAAGTCCTAATCAGTGTTACGATCTACCAACTTAACCATCATAACTACGACGTCAACCAATTGAGCAAAACCATGCAACAACACTGCATTGCAACCAGGTTGGTGGGTAGAGACCCTCCCCTAGGGATAGGGTTGTTTCGGTCGCAACCAATGTCCATCCATGGTATAAACCATGAGGAAGATCAAGGGTTGTCTAGATGATATGTCATCTATATGTCCAACACAATAACAGATCCAAACAAGGTTGAGACAAATGATCAACCACAGGGGATACTAGACGTCACCTAAGAACAACTCTCCATTCCAAGGTGTTCATCAAACCCAAGATTATGGATCATAGAATGTCACCAAAAGAGTTACATTTAGAGAGAGAAAATGGAGATTCTTATGAATGTTAACATGTTCAAAACCTCCTAATATTCATGGTAAACGAACCATATATCTAATACTACTATTCCATAGATGATGATCTGAAGGAATACATCAATATTTCAATCCCAACAAAATTGGATATAAACACTTAGGGTTTATAAGAAGAGTAATCATTTTAAGAATACTACAATATTAAACCCTAAACATTATCATTCCTCCTACCATAAAGAAGACATATTTAAGATCTGAAACAAGAACATATGATCAAGTTTTAGATGCAAATAATTTTGGGGGAGAAGTATATAACCCACCTAATTTGGAGAGAACCAATCTCCCAAAATCACAACCTCCAAGAACTTTAGCCAACCTTCAACACTTCAGCCAAATGATCCCCTCAAAAGAGAAGAAATCCTTGGTCACAATATAGCTCAATAAAGAGGGAAAACAACCCTAGGTAGAACCAAGGAAGAAAGGAGAAAGAGATGAAACCATCCTCTCACTCGAGTTTTACCATGTCAAACATAGTCTATGAGCCCTTATGATGAGGAGTTTATTTCAAACGACCACCTTGGATGATCCACAGTCAACGACTAAGGGGAAGAAGAAGATGGATATTTTAGAAGAGGAACATGTGATCAAAATTTAAGATCACTTACCAAGACAAGAATCTCCAAGAATCACCACCAAGAGGGTTGATTTAGCACAAATATTTCAACGAGCAAGGTTGATCGGCCACCAAGGCTTCCATATTAGACCTCCTACGCTCTTGAAGATCCAAGAATGATCATAACAAAGAAGGAAGTGAGTGGGGCCGAAAAAGATTGCTTGCAAGTGAAGAGAAGGGGTTATATACCCAAAGGACGAGGGAAATTAAAGTTTTATGAGGTGCCAACATAATAGACTATCCAAGGATACATGCCCCCTAAGAAAATAGCCTTATATCCACTCGCATGCATATCTTGAAGTTTTTTGTTTATCCATAAAGAGTAGTGACCATTGAGATCGGGCATCACCCTTGGTTTTGGTCGAGACACTTCCTCGCACTTAGTATCGACCAAACCCTAAGTCACCATATGTATATGGTCGAGACGCTAGAGGATAAAGTGTTTTGACCAACCCACCTCTAGGTCATTTTGTTCAAAATCACACTACATTGAGCATGTGTTGCAGTCTCTACCCTCACCCAAAAGTGGGGTAGCGATCGCAGCACTCAAACCCTAGCATAGTCACCATATCAACAAGGCAAACCCTAGAATCGCCATAAGATGTCACATCGCCAACCATGATTCAAACAAGGCACTCCATATCATAATTTTCTCTCTCATGATGCTAAATCATAAGAAATATTCTAAACATGGGGCAATTTGCAAGATAACCCTTACTCATGGGTAAATTGCAACTTGGTCCAAAACAAGCACATATATAGCAAAGACAATTCAAACATCAACCAAATTGGAGCAAAATGAAAACATGTCACATGTTATTAGGACATCTCAAAAGATTTATTAAGGTTTAAGCATCTCATTATACTAAGAAATTACAATTGAGCATAAAGCTAGTTAAGGGGTCTTACAACCATAAACCCCTAATAGGGATTTTGCTCCCAAAATCCTATGCAAAAAGAGAAGGATACTTCTTCCACATCTCGTTTTCAAGATCCCACGTGGATTATTCAATGCCATGATGATGCCTCAAAACCTTAACTAACACAATGTCCTTCTTCTTCAATTTCTTGATCCTTCTATCTAGGATCAGAAGAGGACCTTCTACATAGGACATGTAATTATCTATCTCCACCTCAATAGGTTAAATATTCAACTCCGTATTAGGGTGACACTTCCTTAACGTTGAGACATGAAACATTGGATGTAACTTGTGCAACTCAGATGGCAATTCTAGCTTATAGGCCACCTTCCCAACACGTGCAACCACATGATAAGGTCCCATATATCTGGGAGCTCACTTACCCTTCTTCCCAAACCTTAGAACACATTTTCAAGGAGAAACTTTGAGGTATACCATGTCTCCCACTTGGAACCCTAAAGGTCTACGACAGTTATTAGCGTAAGGCTTTTACCTATCATGTATTGCCTTCAGCTACTGCTGAATCACTTTGATCTTTTCTGTCATCTGTTGTACAATCTCAGGACCTAATAGCTAATACTCTCCCATGTCATACCAACACAAAGGAGATTTGCAATGTCTCCCATATAATGCTTCATATGGTGCCATTTCGATGATCTTCTTATAACTATTGTTGTAGGCAAACTCGATCAAACTAAAGTGTACATCCCAACTGCCCAAAAATTGCAACAGACAAGATTTCAACAGATCTTTGAAAGTTTGTATAGTCCTCGCATACTATCCATCTGTCTGTGGATGGAACGTAGTGATGAACCTCAATTGTGTACCCATTGCTACATGCAAATGTTCCCAAAAGTGACTAGTAAACTAAGGACCTCTATCTGACACGATGGTAGTTAGGATACCATGTAAACATACTATCTCATCAACATACACCTGTGTAAGTTTCTCAGTCGTATACGTCATCTTTAATGGAAGAAAGTGTGTTGACTTAGTCAACTTCTCCACGATTACCCCGATGGAATCATGACATGTGGTTGTCCTTGGAAGTCCAACCACAAAGTCCACCATGATATGGTCCCACTTCCATTATGGTATGGGAAATGGTTGCAAAGTCCCTGCAGGCTTCTGATTCTCAGCTATAATCTATTGACACATTGCGCACTTAGCTACAAACTCGGCTACATCATGATTTATTCTTGCACACCAGTACAGATCTTTCAGAATCCGATACATCTTTGTGCTACATGGATGCATAGCATACATAGAAGAGTGAGCCTCTTCTAGAACTAATTTCCCCATATTATCTACGTCTGGCACAACTGTCCTGCCATGATAACACATTGTCCCATCATCAGATTCATGGAAGCCATCACGCTTCTCACTGCCCAAATTTGTTGTACCGTAGTATCATTCTGATGTGCATTTCTGATTTGTTGACTCAACATCAGTTTTACTTGTAACTGTGCCAACAGACCTCCCAACATGGACACTTCTAACTATACATTCATTTGTCACAAGGAGGCCAACATAAATCTCTTATGGCATAATAAAGAATTCAACGGTGTCTTCTCAACAGATGAAGACAAAGAAGACTTCCTCGTCAAAGAATATGCCACTACATTTTCCTTCCCTGGATGGTAATCTATGGTACAATCATAATCCTTGATTAATTCCATCCAGTGCTATTGTCGCATGTCCAACTCCTACTTCAAAAAGACATATTGCAGGTTCTTGTGGTCGGTGAAGATCTGACACTTCTCAGCATACAAGTAGTGTCTCCATATCTTCAAGGCATGGACCATAGTGGCCATGTAATGACCCTGCTTCCCGATAACCCCCAATTAAGGGAGACCAAGAGGACAGAGGTATTATCCCACAATAGGATCAATGGTTTTGAAAATAATAAAAAATAATTAATAAATTCTACAACAACTAAACTTTAAAATGGAATAAAAATTTTCTTTTCTCATACCTTGAAAAATATAGGAGCTGAGGGACTTTACCCCATATAACATCTATCTATCTAAAATCCTCTAATCTATATTAAGCTTTATTCCATCATTGTCACTTTAAAAGAATATCCATTTTCTTGATAAACCTATAACGCCGACAAATAAAATGGCATTCAGTATGACGAATTATACTGGTATGTGGGGGAACTGATAATCATGCATTTAATTGTAACAATATATTGCAAGCAATTATGATTTAACAAAACAAACTTTACATTTTAAACATGACTACTCAATCCTTGGATACCCTAACCTCTGTGTTGTCCCTACAGTGGGAATGGATACTACCTCTCATATGGTGGATCTCAACTAACCCCCATGATCCTACCTTACAGGTAGATCAATACATAGGGTCGTGGAGTCGTATGGTCCTACCCAAGGGTACACCAACACATCGAATTGTGATAACCTGATGATCCTACCTCATGGGTAGACCATGTAATAGGTCATCTGATAACGTGATGATCCTACCTTGTGGGTAGACCATATATTAGGTCATCTATCTCGTCATCATCAAAGCTACAGAGGATGACCAGGATCTGAGCTAGCCATGCATGTATAATTATGGTGATAGCCATAGTCACTTTATAGTTGCATGAAAGAAATGTCAACCAAGTAGTTAATTTCAAGCAATTGACAAAACCACAGAAATCTCTAAGAAACTAAAGCGATTTAACCATAAGCATAACCACATACCTGTTTTGGAGATCTTAAAGAAGTAGTTTATCCAAATCCAACTTAGATGCCCAAACTAGCAAGACAACCAACCAATCAAGAAAACTTTGATCCTGAAAGCTTGTATAATGTCTAATTGTCACAAACATATCCCAAACAACTCCTTATTGACTTGGGACACCTTTCCAAGGTTTCTAAGCCTTATTAAGATTCATTAGGGTTTCTTAGATCAGTTTCTCAACCTTTACCCCTTTTCGGTCAACAAACCCTAAAAAAATATTCTACTCATAAATACCCCTAATTACTCAAATTATTCATATTAAGGGTCTTTTATACTCAAATTGGATTTGGACAACATATCTCTATCTTATTCATGGATTTGTGCAATTAAAACCAATAAAAGTCATAATTATCAAAATTAGGGTTTCTAGGCCCATTAATGCCTATTCATGTACATGGAACCCTAAATTAAGCCAACTATGTATAAAAGATCATCCTTTTAGATATAATTCTCTATTTCATTAACAACAAGTTAATATCTACTTTAAACATCCATATAACCCCTCCCAATTCATTAATCATCAAAATCTGTGCAGAGGCAATAGCCCTTGCGGGAACCTTCGGCCAACCCTACCGAAGCTACTTGATCCTTCACCTGTTGAAGGAGACGCCTGCTTGGGAGAAAACCTCCACGCTGCCGGTGGGTAGTACAGACTAGATAGAGATCTCATGGTGTGCTAATCTTTAGGCAACACAGGAGTAGCGGAGGGTTCCTCGGACCTACTCGGGTGCCCTCGTACAACTAATTCTATCGTGAAGAGGGGAAGAGCCCTTTTTATAGCTCTAGGTCGCAAGCCAGAAACCATGGGGTCCAACTCCATGGGGACTATTGGGGATACTTCCAATAGTGCATGAAAATGAGATATCAAAGGATCATTAGATCTGTTTTCTTCTCTCAAACTCAAAATATGCTTTTTAAGATTCCTTGTTGATTAGGGAGAGGAGTATAGATGTATCGATTTTATCATGTTACTATTTAGGCCTTCCTAAAACAAGTTGGAGGTAGGAGATAATGGGCTGCAATTGGATCCCAATCTAAGGGTCCAGATTTCACGCCCAAAGAAAAACATTTTGAAAATCATGACATTTAATGGAAATCCCTCCACTCTAGGGAATCTTATAAAAATCATAACTCTCAAACCGCTTATCCAATTAATCCCAAAATTTAAGGGAAAGTCCAGAATTATTTAAACTACTTGTGTGCCAAGTTTGGGACTCAAACTCGAAAGTATGAGAGACTTTTCTTCATATGCAAGTTATCTCTTAATAAGGCATATTTTATGCATATTTTCTCTCTCTTATTTTTTTATTCTCTTTATTTGGATTCCTTCTACCAATAGAAACCTTGTGGATTTAAAATCTCATCCATTATGAGTCAATCATTCGTATTTCCACATATCTCTCATATTTTCATTATTTTCTCAATTTCTTTTCTTATTTATGCATTATTTGATTTCTTCTTTTCATTTTAATCATGTTGGACTCATTAACGTATTATGATCCATGAAATCACTTGTACAAAGGAAATATTGTCAAAGAAATCCACATAAATCATACAATCAAACATTTATTGGAAAAATTGCATTTCCAACCATATGAACCCAAAAATTGGGGTTGTAACATCCTTCCCCTCTTATAAGAATTTTGACCTCAAAATTCCATCAAACAAACAAACAATTCAGGATAAGACTTTCTCATGTCCATAATTGGCTCCCATGTGGATTCATTCTCTCCATGGTGCTTCCAAAGAACCTTTATCATCTTATATTCTTACATCTGAGTTCTTTCACCTTGGTATCTAGAATCCTCATAGGTGACTCAAGATATTTTAGCCTCCCTCGGGGGCTCACTAGGTTCATTTCTCAGCACATGGCTTGGGTACATCACATAGTGCTCTAGATCGGACACATGGAACACATCATACATCATATTATCCTAAGGGGTAAGGCTAAACATAAGCAACTCCACCAATCCATCTCAAATGGACCCATGTATTGGGGACTCAGCTTTCGCAGCTATATCTCATAGGGTCCAGGTTTTCATAACACATGTTCACCCATAATGTACTACATGTCAGTCTACTTCACATCAGCTCATGGATCTTGTCGATCCTGAGCTTTCTAAGCCATTTCTTGATCAAAGCGACTTCATATGCATACACTGTGGTCTCTCTCTGACCTTCACAAGGTCCTCTCACCAACATCATCCAAGTGAAGTGGTGGCTGACACATCCTCCCTTATAGAGATTCATACTTCTCGATACTGGCTATGATGGCTATCATGACAACCAAACTCTGCTAGGGGCAAGAAATGCTCCCATGAATCACCCTGAATGAGCACACATGCTCTCATCAGACCTTTAAAGACTAGATCATACTCTCTTGACTATCCATCAGTCAGGGGTGATATGTTGTACTCAACTTCAATCTAGGATCGAGTTATTCTTGTACCTACTTCTACAACATGGAAGGGAACTCGAGGCCATACTCACGAACATTTACAGTCAAACCATTTCTCTCTCATAAATATATGTTGTTCAACCAGATCTTTTACACTGACAGTGCTCTCTCTTAGGAAAGGGATTAGGTCAATCTAGTAAGGTGATCTACTATAAACCATATTGCATCCTGACCTCTCTTGATCCAGGGGAGACTCACCTCAACGTCTATGGTGAGCTACTCAGATTCCCTCTTGGGGACTCTTCACTATTCGTAGAAACTCACTGGGTTACTGGTGTCACCTCTTGGCATTCATGGCGACAAGCCACATGCACTCTATATACTTCTTCATCTCAGGTACTCAAAGCACACTTTTATTATCTTAGTAGTACCACGGTATATGCCAGACTTATAATCATGATCTCTTGCATGTCATGATTCCTCAAGGTCAACTCCTCAGAAACCCTAAACCACTCTAGTAGCAGGTTTCATCGCCTTCTTTTCCAGAGAGGTGTATCTGAGGTTCTTACAACCATGTTTTTATCTCACTTAGATCTAGGTTGGCTAACTAAGCAACCACAAACTCAGCCAACGGGTCTCGTTGTATCTGAGTGTTAGCCTTGCATGTCTCGCAAACTTAGGGTTCACCTAACAACCTCTTCTAGCCTCTCTACTGACTAAACAAGATGGTTGTGTCTCAACTAAGAACTTCTATTACCACCTTATCTCCTTATGTGCTAGGTGATGGTGAAAACATAAACATTCATATACTCCACTCATCACCCTCATCTCGGGTTGAAGTCTAACTAAGTCAAGAAAGCTTCAATCTCATCATCTCGATTACCATACCCAAGATGCACTTCTTAGGATCCAAGCTGCTCTTAACAAGAACATCCTCATATTATGATTACCTTTGTTCCCTTCGTGTTTCCAAACCAAATATCCAACGTACTCTCAAAAGGTGTGGTACTTCTTTTATCCTCAAACATAGTAGAAGGGTTTCAACTCATGCCACCTTTATCCTTAGTATGGCATGCATTTTGTCCTATCTCTCAAACCCATAACAAGATGAAATAAGCATTTGGCTGCAGTCCAAATACAAAGTTCAACCTGTTCCAAGAGTAGAGATGGTGCATCATACATAGCCATCACACTCTCCAATCTAAGTTGAAACATACATCACATGTCCCCACACCCTAAACATCTCCATTATGGGTCTACACCCATGGAAAGACTATTCCCATCACCTCTGGATCTTAACATATCTATTATGTACAATCCTTAGTCATCACCTCAAGGTCTCTTGGGTGCCGACACTTTGGGGGTGATCTGACCCTTATGCATCTAGGGAGTGCCTCTCACATTTACCCCTTAGGCCCCATGGACTCATGAAGGTGGCCAACCTCCTAACCCATGGTCCTTGGGCATAGGTAGTTGTTACCTCCTGACCCTATGGTCTCGTGCATCCAGGGATCAGACAACTCCTACTTCCATCAGTCTTATCCCTTCATGACCTTAGTATTGACTTAGGATTCCATCATAGCACATCTCATTCTTGAATCCTCACCCGAATCTCCATCCTCTTTCTGGGCATTCATGGTTATCCCTCATAGGAATCATGGCAACCTACCTTACTCAGTCTGGCCCCATACAAGTTACCTTTATGGCAACATATCCTCATGCCCCTTAGAGATGGTCACACATGGGTCTATAGATTCATGCTCATACTATGTGCTCTTACACTTAGCTCATCAAGCTCTTATCAGCGACCTCAAACCTAAACAAGAGTTGATGCCCACCCTACATGAGGGGTCCCTTCCCAGGAAGGGAGAAAACTATCACTTGGTAGTAACAAAGGTCACAAACTGTTCTTAACTCCAAGGTTTACATCATCATGTATAACCTTAGCTCCAAAAATTTTACTTATGCATGTATATAGCAAGAAGACAACCTACTAAACCATGCTAAGTTCCTTGGTATGTCATATGAATTCATCATTCCTCAAGGTTGAACCATTATCATCCATGCACATGTTACCAACTTATGATAGTGGATCATCAAATATATATCTTTCTTCATGTGGGGTACAAAAACATGAGCGGGTGCCATACTCAAATACCATGAACTCAAATAGCCTCAGGAGCATCATATGCACCAGATACTACTACTTCCCCTCTTTGGTCTAGGAACCCCAGGTTCACCTCTTATGCATCAGCTAGCTAATTGCATGCTCAACTGTTCAACCATGAACCGAACCTATTGTAACATCCTTGACTTGGGTTATGGCTTAATCCTAGAAGTTTTGCTTTATGTTGTTTACAAACTTGTTTGAAATCTTTTTAAAAGTAATTAAGACTCATGTAGAGTTTAAATTTCAAGTTTGAGCTTATTTGCAAACTGTTTGTGCATTATATGATAGTTTGGGCATAAATTGTAATTTACTAAAGATAAGGGGCTATATTGCAAAATGTAACATCTTGAATGTACCTTATATGTTTTATAATCATAAGAGAGAGAATGAAGTTAAAGTATGGCTTGTGGAAAGCCTAAATTTCAAGTTGCATCTTGTCTGAATAATGTTAGTGCATTGTACACCAATTTTGGTACAAATTGTAATTTACCCAAAATATAGGGTTAATATGAAAATTACCACCTCTAGAATGTCCCTACTCCATCCTAGTATCATATAGAGGAGAGAGAAAGGAGGAGACATCATGATTGAATCAATTATGAATGATGGTACTCTTGGTAATGAAATGACCAAGAAAGGGGTTGAATATGAAACCCTAACTTGAGTTGTATCAAGTTGAAAAGCTTATATATGAGTGCCTATCGGCCAAGGAGCCATAGGACAAGCCTCATATCATTTTGTGGACTCTTGTAAAAGACCATGTCGTGCAAAGCACCTCAAGGAGGTGAGGTGTGTCGGGTTACAAATTCCTTAGTAAAGTTGTATCGGGTTGTGAATAAAGTGATGATTTAATTGATATATCTTATTCAAAGGGATATGTAATGAAATATTTTTCATCCCTAGATTATCCTCAACTGTTTTGCATGACAAAATAAATGTTTATGCATGCATGTACACGTGTCATCCATGCATGGACACGTGGCACCTACTAGCTCAAATTTATGACACCTCATTTTGACACTCCTTCATGACCAACAAGTATATATACACCTAGTTTCACCCCTTAGTGAAAATTTTCGACTCTTACCACCAACTTTCCCTAAGGTATCGTGCATAGGGTTATTGTATCATGCATGAGTGAAAAGATATCATGCATAGGTCCTTGGGTATCGCCCATAGCAAGAGCATATCGGCCAAGTAGGGGGATATTGGCCAAGTAGGGTGATATCGGCCATAGTGAAATGTTTTGATCCCAAGTGAGTGGCATATCTTGCATGAGCGGTGGCATATCGGGAAAGAGTAGTAAGGTATCGTGAAAAGGTGTTAATGAGTAAGAAGGAGCTCATACTTAACCCTAAGGTGATGACATGATCATCTTCAACCTTGGATTGAAGCATGATTTTAGGGTTTTGATCTTCTTTTCTTTTCTTCTTCACCAATTGCTTATCCATGATGATTCTTTCCATATAGAGGAGGTTTGAAGTCCATATTCAACCTTGGGAATGTAAAGCTTTGGAGCTTGGATCTTTAATGTTGTTCTTGAGGTGGGTTATATAACTTAAACCCAATTATATTATCAAGCACCTTCAATTTTATCCTATTTGTTGATCTACTTGCAATTTCAATTTCTCTTAAATAATTAATGATGCTTTGAGTTCTAAAAGCTTCATGGGACTGTTCTCCATGACTTAGAATAGTAATAACAATGGTCTAGAGGTTGATGATGATGATGACATCATCAATATCGGGTGGAAGCATGCAAACAAGCACCTTCAACCCGATATGGTAAAGTAACCCTAGATGACTTGGAAACCGATATGGTGTTGTAAGCACACATACACCTTAAAGCTGATATGGTGTGGCAAGCACACATACACCTTAAAACCGATATGGTGGAGTAAGCACACATACACCTAAAAACTGATATGGTGTGGCAAGCACACACATCTCAAAACCGGTATGGTGTAGTAAGCACACATACACCTTAAAATCGATATGGTGTGGCAAGCACACATACACCTTAAAACCGATATGGTGGAGTAAACACCCATACACATTAAAACTGATATCGTGGAGTAAGCACACACACCTCCAAACTGATATGGTGTGAGCAGGCACACATACACCTCAAAACCGATATGGTGTGGAAGCACCTTAACTGCAATGTACTTGATGGAGTAACACACAAAGTGTATATATCGTCATACATTAAGAGGTATGGAGTTTAATGAATAATGATTAAGTAGGCTAATGTACCTTGAAGGAAAGGTTTAGCCAACTTAATAAAGTATGGAGTAATCAACATACTAGTGAGTATAAGAGAGAAACTCATACTTTTGTGATAAACATGTAATGGGCATACACTAATACTTCTAATATGTCTAGGGTATGAATTAGGGTTTAATTCTTGATAATGTGATCTTGAAACCCTAATCTATATGGAATGGAAACCCTAACCCTAATATAGGGTAATGGCATGTGAAACCCTAATTGATAAGAAAGGGAAACCCTAACCCTAATAAGGGAATAGTGGTATTACCCTTGTATTGCATGGTGTTCATATGTATTTGATATGCTGTTATCATGTATGCTAACCATGCAGGTATCATGAGATGATGATCATAGCCAGGTATGAGCTATGATTTTTTATTGGATAAAGATTTAAAATGGGCCTGGTGAGCCATGTGAGATGCTTGTGTAACAAGTATCATGTATACCTTGGTCTGAAGACCTAGAGGTAATAGTTACCTGATAAGTGGTAACAGTGTTATGTGATGAACTAAGGGTTTGAATACCCAGATCTGGTAATCATGATGATGATAATGGTTGAGGGATGTGAATTCCTAGTAATGAGATAAGGGATTGAGATCCTAAATGTTATATGTGTTCTAAAGCATTGAATAGTACTTGATAGATGTATTATACCTTTCTTTGAAGAATTTTTCATAATAATGCATGTTTGAAAACTTGACTGATGCTAAAAGAATATGGTAATGCATTTAATTAATCAAGTGGAATCTTATCATCTAGAGCCCTGACCATAGATCCATCATCGTCAGCAACTGGTGATGGTGAAATAGGTTTTCCCACGGGATCTCTTGGAGACCGCATATATTTAATATGTGGGAGTGATGGGCGTGAATATTCGTACGCCCTAATGAGGGATTGATGTGAGATCTCCTTCATTATAAATGCCGGGATGGATGTATCACGAATCTCCTGACGATGATGAATGTTGGGTTTGATGGTAGATAAACATGAGATCTCTCACTCTCGAAGAGAATGCAGCTGTCGTTGTAGCTCTATAGTGAAGTTGCCAGTATACCCTAGAAAGCTATGTTAAGCAGTTGATGTAGTCTTGCTTGTGGTCTCGCACTGACCGAGACGGTAGAGGTCATGGTTGCCGACTCTTCCATTGACCTTGTATGGTACCAATTTTGACTTCACAGTGGTCGGTTGGAGTATGAGCGGTATACCTCATCTCCTCAGGGCATAAGTGTGATTGTAAAATGTAATCAGTCGTGTAGCGTATTTGCTTAAGGATGGAATATGGAAATCATTGGTTGATGTTACATTTCTTAATGCATCCTAAATGGATAGATGTTATACATGTTCTTCATATTCCTTATAAAATGAATAGATGAATTACTGCTTTATCATATATAGCTGCAATGCTTTAGAATACGATATTGCTCTATTCTGCTTAAATAGTGATTAAATCCGACTTATTAATATAAAAGAATCCTCTACTCAGTTTGTTACTGTTTATCTACAATAGTAATATATTTGGCGGAGAGTTATATCTCTCGCTAACACATGGGTCTCACCCCATTGGTCACCAACATTTTTAGGTGGACGCGAACAAGGAGGTAGGGACCGTACAGTAAAGGGAGGACAGCAGCATTAGGGGCAACAGTAACATCTCAGGTTGAGTTATTGTTTGTCATGTCTTGTGGATATGAGTCCTTTATGTCGTATTTGTAATCTTAGGTCCTTGAAAGTCAATACTTAGTAGTTTTATGATCAATCTGAGATTTTGGCTTGTATGTCTTGAGGTTTTATGTTGCTTATATATAGTTTGGCAAAGCAACTGTTATATGTAACCCTCGAGATGAGATGGTACATGGTATGTACAATGTGAACCATGATGTATGTAGTACTTTGGTTCTCTTCTTAAGAGTTTCCTGGAAATGGATCTCTTTGCAAATAGTTTTAATTTTTAGTGATTTTTGTTAATCTGTTGATTATGGTTATTCTACAATTATTTATTGGTGACGGTTTGATTTGGTGTCAGATCATCACAAAGTTTTGGTATCAGAGCCTAAGGTTCACTGAGTCTATAGAGACATAGGATTAAGGTTGTTGAGTCTGTTCTAGTGTCTTCTAGTTTATCTAATAGTGACTTCTGCTCATATAGGAGAAGAAGTAAAGCTTAAAGATGGTTGGATCACACGAAGAACATGCTGATGAAAGCAGTGTTGCTGCACTAGGAGGAGGTGCAAGGGATCAGGCTAGAGAGGAACTAGTACCTGAGAAACCCCAGCTTAACCAAGCTTCGATAGAAAACCCAGCTTTTCATGCTCTATTTGGACAGTTCATGAACACAATGACACATATGGCAGATCGGATGCCAACACCATCACCTAGGGCACCAGCTTCCAATGAGGGACATGGATCTGGTAAGACCTTTGAGTGGTTACGCCGGGTAGGAGCCACTAAATATGCCGTTACAGCTGACCCAACAGACGGAGATTCATGGCTCACTGAGTTGGAGAAAGCCTTTAGAATTCTCAACATTCTAGAAACTGAGAAATTTAAGCATGCTATGTACTTGTTGAAAGGGAGTGTTGGCCACTGGTGGGCCATTGAGGAAGAGAATTGACCAGGTGTTGAGGTCGAATGGAGAGAGTTTTGATGAGAGTTTGTCAGTAGATACTTTCCCAAGACTTACCTGGATGAGAAAATCTCACAGTTTGAGTAGATTAAGCAAGGACCAATGAACATTAGTGAGTATGAAGCTAAGTTTATGGAGCTTCTATGGTTTTGTCTACACATGGCTACTACAGATGAGGAGAGAATTTGGCATTTTGACAAGGGTTTGAACGCTGATTTAACCACACCTGCATCTTCTCTAGAGAATAGAGAGAGGTTTTCCACCTTAGTGGAGTCAGTTAGGCAGATAGAAAGGTCTGTGACTGAGAAATGTGAAGCCAACAGTAAGAAAGTGCATGCACAATTCCAAGGACAGATGTTCAAAAGTTTTAAGAAACCAAAGTTTTATGCACCAATAGCACAACCAAGGTTCAGAACTCAGACGCAGTGGACATACAGCAAGGGTAGAGGCCATAATTTACCACCAACTGGAGCCCAAACTTCAGAGTCGATGTCAGTAACAAGACCATCTAGGCTGAAATGGGAAAACCTAAGTTGTTACCAATGTGGGAAGCCAGGACATCTGATGAGGAATTGTCCATTTGGAGACAGGAATACAACCCAACCATTGAGGTAGAGTCAACAAGGCTCTCAGAGGCAACAGTTTAGTAGTGGCACACGAGGACGTGGACAGGCATCCCAAGCTGGTTCATCTGCACCCAACAACAGAACGCGTGAAAGGTAACCAACAATGGCAAGATTCTATGCTATGAATCAGTCAGAGGCAGTGGTTGATTCATCCCTATTTTAGGGCTTTATCTTGTGTCATTTTGCATTTCAGCCACATCTATACTTGTTAGATTACATGTTATTTCCCCCAATATGCTTATTTCTATCAAATGCACTTATGGAGGCTTTTTGCATGTTTTATAGGTACTTTGTCCACTACTTGATGGCATGGAAAGAGGATGGTCCAATCTAGGGTTTCCTCAGGCTTGGAGGAGCCCAAAATGAGGCCAAAACCACTTCCAACCTACCCCAAGTGGTCAAAGAATGTTTTGAAGAAATACCCTCCATGGATGATCAAGTTCAAGGCTCAAATGCATGGGAGAGACACCACCACGACCGTGGTGAGCCCCACGACCGTGGTGGACATGCCCCAAATACAAAAAAAATCAGTAAAACTCCCAGAAATTGATGAAAATGGCCAAAACGACCGTGGTGATCAACACGACCGTGGCCATAGATCCCCACCACGACCGTGGTGACCCCCCACGGCCATGGCCATCCATGCACACCTCCCTATGATCTCCACATTCTAATAAACCCATGACTGTGCCCATCCACCACGTTCATGGTCTACCCTACCCACCACGGTCATGCTACTCACAAAATCCACCTAGTTTTCACTACTTTCCCCTTTTTGCCCCTAACTTAACCCTAGACCCCCTAGATCCCTATATAAGCCCTAGTGGCGGCTGGGGATTGGGGGTTGGCTGCTTAGAGTCCCATTTTCACTCCCTAGTCACCTCCACTCCATTCCACTTCACCTCCACCTCAAATCCACTCCATTTCATCATTTCCACCACATAACCCCCCCATATCTAAGCCTTCCATCCACTTCCCACCACCATTTTACACCATTCCATCCAAGAAGAAGGAGGAGGACAACCTTGCAGCTGCTGGAGAGGAGGAGACCTTCATCTACACTGAGCTCCATGTCTACTTCTTCCTCTATCTTCTCTCTTTTTGTATTTTCCATTTCTATGAGTAGCTAGGCCCCTGTGGGTGGGCTGTCTGGGGGAAATTATGTTACTTTGATACCATGTTGGGGGATAATGACATGTAAACATTGTAATTCCATTTGTTAGTGATTATATTCTATTTTCATCTCATTCTCCATGGATTGCTTGTTGATTTGTGTGTGAAATCACTTAGGAATTTAGGCAAATTGCTTATATGTGTGAATTTTGGGATTTGCCCCTAGGTCCAATTCTTGGATCCCTAGGTTGCCTCCCATCTTCCTACATCCTAATAAATCTCCCTAAACCTAAGTGAGAGATCTAAGTAGCTAGATTAGGTAATTCTAGTGCAATTAGCATGGAGCCTTCTCAAGGCTAGCATGTGGGGGAATTGGGGTCCAAAACCCTTATTACACCCCCCATTACTAACCTCGGCCCCTAATTTCCTTAGGAATGTCTAATCTAGAAACCTAGACTTGATTAGACTCTAATTGGATTGAACCTAACCCCTAACCCAATTGAGCCTCATAAGGGTAGTAGGGGGTGTTAGGGACTAGTTCCTCTATACACAACCTAGCATATCCATGGCCAGTTAGTAGCTTAGGTTAATCCATTAGACTCTAACTTGTTGTTTGGTTTAGATGATCTAATGAAATCATAATGTTCATATGTCACCCCCAACTTAAGTGATAAGTTCATACCCCTAAACAGCCCACACATCTCTTTACTACTTAAAACTCTAGTTTTGTGCTTGCTTAGCTTGATTAGTTCTTTTCTTACTTAGTTAGCTTCTTTCCTTGCTCTTTCCTTGTTCATGCTAGCTTAGCTCTTTAATTGCTCTTTTGCTTCTCTCTTGCTTGCCTTAGTGTAATTTGTCATTTCATACCTAGCTTAGTCTTTCCTTGCTTTCTTAGCCTTAATCTAACCTAGGGTTAACATAGATTTCATTCTCGCCTTTAATTGCTTGCTTGTTCATCCTTAGTTAACAATCAAATCAACCTTTAAACCCTTAACCCTAGTCTCCGCAGTAGGAACCTAGCTAAACTAACCTAGCTCTAGTGTCCCTTCTTTTCCCTGTGGATCGACCCTTTACTTGCCACCTTCCTATACTACGACACGACTCCGTGCGCTTGCGGGTGTAGTGTTTTAGTAGACGTAGGTAGCTAGTTTAGGTTTATAAATTTTGAAAGCACAATCCCATCCCATGCATTCCGACCTCGTGGGGCGCATCTAGTCGAGTCAAATTGGCTAGTGTGTTGCACCTCTAGCGGAAATGCACCAAGCTTTCTGGTGCCGTTGCCGGGGATCGAACCCGGGTCACCCGCGTGACAAGCGGGGATACTTACCCCGGCAACGGCGCCAGATTGCTTGGTGTGTTTCCACTAGAGGTGCAACACACTAGCCGATTTGACTCGACTAGATGCACCCCACGAGGTCGGAATGCTCGGGATGGGATTGTGCTTTCAAAATTTATAAACCTAAACTAGCTACCTACGTCTACTAAAACACTACACCCGCAAGCGCACGGGGTCGTGTCGTAGTATAGGAAGGTGGCAAGTAAAGGGTCAATCCATAGGGATAAGAAGGGGCACTAGAGCTGGGTTAGTTTAGCTAGGTTCCTACTGTGGAGACTAGGGTTAAGGGTTTAAAGGTTGATTTGATTGTTAACTAAGGATGAACAAGCAAGAAATTAAAGGCGAGAATGAAATCTATGTTAACCCTAGGTTAGATTAAGGCTAAGAAAGCAAGGAAAGACTAAGCTAGGTATGAAATGAAAAATTACACTAAGGTAAGCAAGAGAGAAGAAAAAGAGAAATTAAAGAGATAAGCTAGCATGAACAAGGCAAAAGCAAGGAAAGAAGCTAACTAAGCAAGAAAAGAACTAATTAAGCTAAGCAAGCACAAAATTAGAATTTTAAGCAGTAAAGAGATGGGTGGGCTGTTTAGGGGTATGAAATTATCACTTAAGTTGGGGGGTGACATATGAACATTATGATTTCATTTAGATCATCCAAACCAAACAACAAGTTAGAGTCTAATGGATTAACCTAAGCTACTAACTGACCATGGATATGCTAGGTTGTGTATAGAGGAACTAGTCCCTAACACCCCCTACTACCCTTACGAGGCTCAATTGGGTTAGGGGTTAGGTTCAATCCAATTAGAGTCTAATCAAGTCTAGGTTTCTAGATTAGACATTCCTAGGGCAATTAGGGGCCGAGGGTAGTAATGGGGGCTGAAATTAGGGTTTTGGACCCCAATTCCCCCACATTCTAGCCTTGAGAAGGCTCCATGCTAATTGCACTAGAATTACCTAATCTAGCTACTTAGATCTCTCACTTAGGTTTAGGGAGATTGATTAGGATGTAGGAAGATGGGAGGCAACCCAGGGATCCAAGAATTGGACCTAGGGGCAAATCCCAAAATTCACACATATAAGCAATTTGCCTAAATTCCTAAGTGATTTCACACAGAAATCAACAAGAAATCCATGGAGAATGAGATGCAAATAGAATATAATCACTAACAAATGGAATTACAACGTTTACATGTCATTATCCCCCAACATGGTATCAAAGTAACATAATTTCCCCAAACAGCCCACCCACAGGGGCCTAGCTACTCATTGAAATGGAAAATACAAAAAGAGAGAAGATAGAGGAAGAAGTAGCCATGGAGCTCGGTGTAGATGAAGGACTCCTTCTATCCAGCAGCTGCAAGGTCGTCCTCCTCCTTCTTCTTGGATGGAATGGTGTAAAATGGTGGAGGGAAGTGGATGGAAGGCTTAGATATGGGGGGTTATGTGGTGGAAATGATGAAATGGAGTGGATTTGAGGTGGAGGTGAAGTGGAATGGAGTGGAGGTGACTAGGGAGCAAAAATGGGACTCTAAGCAGCCAACCCCCGATCCCCAGCCACCACTAGGGCTTATATAGGGATCTAGGGGTCTAGGGTTAAGTTAGGGGCAAAAAGGGGAAAATAGTGAAAACTAGGTGGATTTTGTGAGTAGCACGACCGTGGTGGGTAGGGTAGACCACGGCCGTGGTGGATGGGCACGGTCGTGGTTTTATTAGAATGTGGAGATCACAGGGAGGTGTGCATGGATGGCCACGGCTGTGGGAGGTCACCATGGTCGTGGTGGGGACCTATGGCCACGGTCGTGTTGATCACCACAGTCGTTTTGGCCATTTTCATCAATTTCTGGGAGTTTTACTGATTTTTTTGTACTTGGGGCATGTCCACCACGGCCGTGGGGGCTCACCACAGTCGTGGTGGTGTCTCTCCCATGCATTTGAGCCTTGAACTTGATCATCCATGGAGGGTATTGATTCAAAACATTCTTTGACCACTTGGGGTAGGTTGGAAGTGGTTTTGGCCTCATTTTGGGCTCCTCCAAGCCTGAGGAAACCCTAGATTGGACCATCCTCTTTCCATGCCATCAAGTAGTGGACAAAGTACCTATAAAACATGCAAAAAGCCTCCATAAGTGCATTTGATAGAAATAAGCATATTGGGGGAAATAACATGTAATCTAACAAGTATAGATGTGGCTGAAATGCAAAATGACACAAGATAAAGCCCTAAAATAGGGCTGAATCACCACCCCAAACTTGAAACATACTTGTCCTCAAGTATGCTCCAACTCAATCTCTCTACAAACTTTTCACAGTCAAGACATGACAAATGCAATGTAAAAGATGATTATCGCTGAATGGGATCAAAGATGACTAAGTGCATGCATTTCACCTCTCTCCTCTCCTGCTTTCACAAACCAATCATGAAAAGAGCACAAAGCATATGAACTTCAAATATAGCGCATAGAATACACAAGTTATCAATATTTCTTCCATAAAGTTCTGGGTAAACCGTTTCATGGTGGCGTTAATCAAGAATGCCTAGGAGTGTTGTTTCACATTCATGCATTCAATCTTATATTTCAAATCACACCAAATGACCCACGTGGCTGCGGAAAAGGACAAAATGAGCTAAGTTTGATGCTTCTTAGCTCAATGGGTATGAAAATGGAAGAAAGGGTTGTGTTAAGCTTCTTGGAGTGCTTCTACACACTCATCTTTTATTTATTTGAATGTTCTTAAACAGGAGGGTCCTTTTATTTTGTTTTTTCTTTTCTTTTTCTTTTCTTTTCTTTTCTTTCTTGCCGTTGGTTTAGATAGGGCATATGGTGGATAGAGTAAAGCAGGGAGGTAGAGATGTGGCCACCCCAAACTTTTGGAGGTGGCCACGGCTGATATGTGCACTTTGGCATCCTTTAATGAGGCGGAGGGGTAAGAAGATGGTGAGAGAAAAGTCGAGTCAAAGGGGGGTAATAGGTATGATTCTCCACATAAGACGTCCTGCATGAAAATTAATCCAATACTTCATCCTAGATATCACACCACATGAATGAACAAGATGAAATTGGTATATCAATCAAGTGATTCCACAAACACTAAGCGTTCAAAGCTTGCTCAACTTCACAATTCAACCAAATCATCCACAAACACAAGAGAGGTGATGCACATGTAAAAAGTCAAGAATTGATACCATTTAGCAACAAACAATGTTAACTCACTTGCATTTGTCAAAGATCATCATTTTTACTCAAAATAGTAGAGATTGGGTCAAAACATACTTTTAGGCAAGAAATCTCAAATTTGGGAAAAATTGGCCAAAATAGTGCCAAGTTGCCTTCGATCACATCTAAACTCTATATTATTGAACTTAAAGCAGTAAACAAGCAACTACTAGCTATAACATGCAAGAATTACCAAAAATCTACATGATATGAAATGCATGGCAAAAATAGCAACATTTTTGAAAATTATACAAAAATTGCAAGAAAGTAAACTACATGACATGCAAGTATGCAAAGCAGTAAAGATGACTAAGATAGATAGAAAAAAATAGAAAATAAAAGTGGATGTGGTAGGTGAAATGCAAAGTGAAACTAGGGCATACCTACCCTACCACCCCAAACTTTAGAATCATGATGTCCTCAACATGATCCTAGAGTTTAGGATGATAGGGTAGATGATCGTGGCTCTCTCGAAGCTCTGGCGGTGTTCCTTTATATGGTGGAGGATATGTGTAGTAGTTGCCGCACTAATCTACCTTCAGTGGCTAAAATTGGTCTGCAGAACGGCCGTGCTGCGCAACACGGCCGTGGTGGCTTCAGGTTGCACGGTCGTGCTACCTGGCACGTCCGTGCTACATTCCTTTGGCAGCTTTTCTCAATTTTTCTTCTGAATCCAGGGACTTGGTGTGTTTTTCATGCAAATGACCACGGTCGTATTGATGTTCCACGGCCGTGGTGGTCCCTGTAGTTGCTACTCTCAAAATGAGGAACATCAAACACTCAAAAATTTGACCCAAAGTGATTTTTCTTTGAATCCTTCTCTCAATTGTACTCAAATTTCCTTCATTTCACCCTGTTATCACCTGCACATCTTAAAACTAGACAAAAACTATTAAACACAAGTGTGTGTGTGTTCTTGGAAAATGTAAAAACAAAGCAATTGTATCAAAAATTGAAGTTTGGGTGAAAAATTCCCAAACCTAGGTGGGTTGCCTCCCACAAGCGCTAAGTTTCATGCCTTCAGCTGGGCTTGTTGTTCTTTCACCATCAACCATGGTCCAAAAACAAAATGTTTGCACCCCCATCATAAGCAATCCTCTCAAATGCTTTCCTTGATTGATCTTCCTCCCAAGCGTCATGCGAGCTTTGTAAGTCTTTTTTAGCAATTCTCTCTCCTTGGGGATCATCATCATAGATCTTAATAAGCCTTAAGACACTCAGAAATCTCATGCCATAGGTTTTCTCTCTCTTGAGGAATGGGTCTTCATAGGCACCAAAGAGAGGGGTCTCAATCATATCCATTTTCTCATGGGAAGTAGGGGGAGCATGTGATAGTTGTGGTGGTGGCATCGGTGGTGATGGCCCTTGGACTTTAGGTGGAGGATGGCATTGAGGTTGGAAGGTGAATTAGTGGGAGGGTTATGGTGATGGAGGTGGTAGAATGAATTGAGGTTGGAAGGTGAATTGGTGGGAGGGTTGTGGCGATGGAGGTTGTGGGGTGTGTAAGGCTTAGGATAGCCTTGGAGGTAGGGCGGTGGAGAAAATGGATGGGTTCGTGCATCTTGGGCATCCATCTTGTCTTCCTCGAATGGCTTGTCACATGCACAAAGCACAAAAAAACAAAAGAGAACAAGTTAGAAAACCAATATACACATAGAATGCAAAGAATGGTGAATAAAGAATAGCAATGATGAGGGCAGTAGGAAAAGTCAAAGCAAAACTAACTAGCTAGGCCGAGCGCCTCTAATCCCCAACAACGGCGCCATAAAGCTTGGTGTGTTTCCGCTAGAGGTGCAACACACTATCCGATTTGAATCGACTAGATGCGCCCCACGAGGTCGGAATGCACAGGATGGGATTGTGCTTTCAAAATTTATAAACCTAAACTAGCTACCTACGTCTACTAAAACACTACACCCGCAAGCGCACGGGGTCGTGTCGTAGTATAGGAAGGTGGCAAGTAAAGGGTCGATCCACAGGGAAAAGAAGGGGCACTAGAGCTAGGTTAGTTTAGCTAGGTTCCTACTGCGGAGACTAGGGTTAAGGGTTTAAAGTTTGATTTGATTGTTAACTAAGGATGAACAAGCAAGCAATTAAAGGCGAGAATGAAATCTATGTTAACCCTAGGTTAGATTAAGGCTAAGCAAGCAAGGAAAGACTAAGCTAGGTATGAAACGACAAATTACACTAAGGCAAGCAAGAGAGAAGCAAAAGAGCAATTAAAGATTAAAGCTAGCATCAACAAGGCAAGAGCAAGGAAAGAAGCTAACTAAGCAAAAAAAGAACTAATTAAGCTAAGCAAGCACAAAACTAGAGTTTTAAGCAATAAAGAGATGTGTGGGCTGTTTAGGGGTATGAACTTATCACTTAAGTTGGGGGGTGACATACAAACATTATGATTTCATTTATATTATCCAAACCAAACAACAAGTTAGAGTCTAATGGGTTAACCTAAGCTACTATCTGGCCATGGATATGCTAGGTTGTGTATAGAGGAACTAGTCCCTAACACCCCCTACTACCCTTACGAGTCTCAATTGGGTTAGGGGTTAGGTTCAATCCAATTAGAGTCTAATCAAGTCTAGGTTTCTAGATTAGACATTCGTAGGGCAATTAGGGGCTGAGGGTAGTAATGGGGAGTGAAATTAGGGTTTTGGACCCCAATTCCCCCACATTCTAGCCTTGAGAAGGCTCCATGCTAATTGCACTAGAATTACCTAATCTAGCTACTTATATCTCTCACTTAGGTTTAGGGAGATTGATTAGGATGTAGGAATATGGGAGGCAACCTAGGGATCCAAGAATTGGACCTAGGGGCAAATCCAAAAATTCACACATATAAGCAATTTGCCTAAATTCCTAAGTGATTTCACACACAAATCAACAAGAAATCCATGTAGAATGAGATGCAAATAGAATATAATCACTAACAAATGGAATTACAATGTTTACATGTCATTATCCCCCAACATGGTATCAAAGTAACATAATTTCCCCCAAACAGCCCACCCACAGGGGCCTAGCTACTCATAGAAATGGAAAATACAAAAAGAGAGAAGATAGAGGAAGCAGTGGCCATGGAGATCGGTGTAGATGAAGGACGCCTCCTCTCTAGAAGCTGCAAGGTTGTCCTCCTCCTTCTTCTTGGATGGAATGGTGTAAAATGGTGGTGGGAAGTGGATGGAAGGCTTAGATATGGGGGGCTATGTGGTGGAAATGATGAAATTGAGTGGATTTGAGGTGGAGGTGAAGTGGAATGGTGTGGAGGTGACTAGGGAGCGAAAATGGGACTCTAAGCAGCCAACCCCCGATCCCCAGCCGCCACTAGGGATTATATAGGGATCTAGGGGGTATAGGGTTAAGTTAGGGGCAAAAAGGGGAAAGTAGTGAAAACTAGGTGGATTTTGTGAGTAGCACGACCGTGGTGGGTCACCACGGTCGTGGTGGGTAGGGTAGACCACGGACGTGGTGGATGGGCACGGTCATGGGTTTATTAAATGTGGAGATCACAGGGAGGTGTGCATGGATGGCCACGGCCGTGGGGGGTCACCACGGTCGTGGTGGGGACCTATGGCCACGGTCGTGTTGATCACCACGGTCGTTTTGGCCATTTTCATCAATTTCTGGGAGTTTTACTGATTTTTTTTTATTTGGGGCATGTCCACCACGGCCGTGGGGGCTCACCACGGTCGTGATGGTGTCTCTCCCATGCATTTGAGCCTTGAATTTGATCATCCATGGAGGGTATTGCTTCAAAACATTCTTTGACCACTTGGGTTAGGTTGGAAGTGGTTTTGGCCCCATTTTGGGCTCCTCCAAGCCTGAGGAAACCCTAGATTGGACCATCCTCTTTCCATGCCATCAAGTAGTGGAAAAAGTACCTATAAAACATGCAAAAAGCCTCCATAAGTGCATTTGATAGAAATAAGCATATTGGGGGAAATAACATGTAATCTAACAAGTATAGATGTGGCTGAAATGCAAAATGACACAAGATAAAGCCCTAAAATAGGGCTGAATCACCACCCCAAACTTGAAACATACTTGTCCTCAAGTATGCTCCAACTCAATCTCTCTACAAACGTTTCATAGTCAAGACACGACAAATGCAATGTAAAAGATGATTATCGCTGAATGGGATCAAAGATGACTAAGTGCATGCATTTCACCTCTCTCCTCTCCTGCTTTCACAAACCAATCATGAAAAGAGCACAAAGCATATGAACTTCAAATATAGTGCATAGAATACACAAGTTATCCATATTTCTTCCATAAAGTTCTGGGTAAACCGTTTCATGGTGGTGTTAATCAAGAATGACTAGGAGTGTTGTTTCACATTCATGCATTCAATCTTATATTTCAAATCACACCAAATGACCCACGTGGCTGCGGAAAAGGGCAAAATGAGCTAAGTTTGATGCTTCTTAGCTCAATCGGTATGAAAATGGAAGAAAGGGTTGTGGTAAGCTTCTTGGAGTGCTTCTACACACTCATCTTTTATTTATTTGAATGTTCTTAAATAGGAGCATCCTTTTATTTTGTTTTTGCTTTTCTTTTTATTTTCTTTTCTTTTCTTTATGGTCGTTGGTGTAGATAGGGCATATGGTGGATAGAGTGAAGCGGGGAGGTAGAGATGTGGCCACCCTAAACTTTTGGAGGTGGCCACGGCTGATATGTGCACTTTGGCATTCTTTAATGAGGCGGAGGGGTAAGAAGATGGTGAGAGAAAAGTCGAGTCAAATGGGGTCATAGGTATGATTCTCCACATAAGACGTCCTGCATGAAAATTAATCCAATACTTCATCCTAGATATCACACCACATGAATGAACAAGATGAAATTGGTATATCAATCAAGTGATTCCACAAACACTAAGCGTTCAAAGCTTGCTCAACTTCACAATTCAACCAAATCATCCACAAACATAAGAGATGTGATGCACATGTAAAAAGTCAAGAATTGATACCATTTAGCAACAAACAATGTTAACTCACTTACATTTGTCAAAGATCATCATTTTTACTTAAAATAGTAGAGATTGAGTCAAAACATACTTTTAGGCAAGAAATCTCAAATTTGGGCAAAATTGGCCCAAATAGTGCCAAGTTGCCTTCAATCACATCTAAACTCTATATTATTGAACTTAAAGCAGTAAACAAGCAACTACTAGCATTACATGCAAAAATTACCAAAAATCTACATGATATGCAATGCATGGCAAAAATAGCAACATTTTTGAAAATTATGCAAAAATTGTAAGAAAGTAAACTACATGACATGCAAGTATGCAAAGCAGTAAAGATGACTAAGATAGATAGTAAAAACAAGAAAACAAAAGTGGATGTGGCAGGTGAAATGCAAAGTGAAACTAGGGCATACCTGCCCTACCACCCCAAACTTTTGAATCATGATGTCCTCAACATGATCCTAGAGTTTAGGATGATAGGGTAGATGATCGTGGCTCTCTCGAGGCTCTGGCGGTGTTCCTCCATGTGGTGAAGGATATGTGTAGTAGTTTCCACACTAATCTACCTTCATCGGATGAAATTGGTCAGCAGAACAGCCATGCTGTGCAGCACGGCCGTGCTGCTTGGCACGACCGTGCTGCATTCCTTTGGTAGCTTTTCTCAATTTTGCTTCTGAATCCAGGGACTTGGGGTGTTTTTCATGCAAATGACCACTTTCGTATTGATGTTCCACGACCGTGGTGGTCCCTGTAGTTGCTCCTTTCAAAATGAGGAACATCAAACACTCAAAAACTTGACCCCAAGTGATTTTTCTTTGAATCCTTCTCTCAATTGTACTCAAATTTCCATCATTTCACCCTGTTATCACATGCACATCTTCAAACTAGACAAAAACTATTAAACACAAGTGTGTGTGTGTTCTTGGAAAATGTAAAAACAAAGCAATTGTATCAAAAATTGAAGTTTGGGTGAAAAATTCCCAAACCTAGGTGGGTTGCCTCCCACAAGCGCTAAGTTTCATGCCTTCAGCCGGGCTTGTTGTTCTTTCACCATCAACCATGGTCCAAAAACAAAATGTTTGCACCCCCATCATAAGCAATCCTCTCAAATGCTTTCCTTGATTGATCTTCCTCCCAAGGGTCATGCGAGCTTTGTAAGTCTTTTTCAGCAATTCTCTCTCCTTGGGGATCATCATCATAGATCTTAATAAGCCTTAAGACCCTCATAAATCTCATGCCATAGGTTTTCTCTCTCTTGAGGAATGGGTATTCATAGGCACCAAAGAGAGGGGTCTCAATCATATCCATTTGCTCATGGGAAGTAGGGGGGCATGTGATAGTTGTGGTGGTGGCATCAGTGTTAATGGCCCTTGGACTTTAGGTGGAGGATGGCATTGAGGTTGGAAGGTGAATTGGTGGGAGGGTTGTGGTGATGGAGGTGGTAGAATTAATTGAGGTTGGAAGGTGCATTGGTGGGAGGGTTGTGGCGATGGAGGTGGTGGGTGTGTGTAAGGCTTAGGATAGCCTTGGAGGTAGGGCGGTGGAGAAAATGGATGGTTTCGTGCATCTTGGCCATCCATCTTGTCTTCCTCGAATGGCTTGTCACATGCACAAAGCACAACCAAACAAAAGAGAACAAGTTAGTAAACCAATATACACAATGAATGCAAAGAATGGTGAATAAAGAATAGCAATGATGAGGGCAGTAGGAAAATTCAAAGCAAAACTAACTAGCTAGGTCGAGCGCCTCTAATCCCTGACAACGACGCCAGAAAGCTTGGTGCGTTTCCGCTAGAGGTGCAACACACTAGCCGATTCGACTTGACTAGATGCGCCCCACGAGGTCGGAATGCATGGGATGGGATTGTGCTTTCAAAATTTATAAACCTAAACTAGCTACCTACGTCTACTAAAACACTACACCCGCAAGCGCACGGGGTCGTGTCGTAGTATAGGAAGGTGGCAAGTAAAGGGTCGATCCATAGGGAAAAGAAGGGGCACTAGAGCTAGGTTAGTTTATCTAGGTTCCTACTGCGGAGACTAGGGTTAAGGGTTTAAAGGTTGATTTGATTGTTAACTAAGGATGAACAAACAAGCAATTAAAGGCGAGAATGAAATCTATGTTAACCCTAGGTCAGATTAAGGCTAAGTAAGCAAGGAAAGACTAAGCTAGGTATGAAACGACAAATTACACTAAGGCAAGAAAGAGAGAAGCAAAAGAGCAATTAAAGAGCTAAGCTAGCATGAACAAGGAAAGAGCAAGGAAAGAAGCTAACTAAGCAAGAAAAGAACTAATTAAGCTAAGCAAGCACAAAACTAGAGTTTTAAGCAGTAAAGAGATGTGTGGGCTGTTTAGGGGTATGAACTTATCACTTAAGTTGGGGGGTGAGATATGAACATTATGATTTCATTTAGATCATCCAAACCAAACAACAATTTAGTGTCTAATGGATTAACCTAAGCTACTAACTGGCCATGGATATGCTAGGTTGTGTATAGAGGAACTAGTCCCTAACACCCCCTACTACCCTTACAAGGCTCAATTGGGTTAGGGGTTAGGTTCAATCCTATTAGAGTCTAATCAAGTCTAGGTTTCTAGATTAGACATTCCTAGGGCAATTAGGGGCCGAGGGTAGTAATGGGGGGTGAAATTAGGGCTTTGGACCCCAATTCCCCCACATTCTAGCCTTGAGAAGGCTCCATGCTAATTGCACTAGAATTACCTAATATAGCTACTTAGATCTCTCACTTAGGTTTAGGGAGATTGATTAGGATGTAGGAAGATGGGAGGCAACCTAGGGATCCAAGAATTGGACCTAGGGGCAAATCCCAAAATTCACACATATAAGCAATTTGCCTAAATTCCTAAGTGATTTCACACACAAATCAACAAGCAATCCATGGAGAATGAGATGCAAATAGAATATAATCACTAACAAATGGAATTACAACGTTTACATGTCATTATCCCCAACATGGTATCAAAGTAACATAATTTCCCCCAAACAGCCCACCCACAGGGGCCTAGCTAGTCATAGAAATGGAAAATACAAAAAGAGAGAAGATAGAGGAAGAAGTAGCCATGGAGCTCGGTGTAGATGAAGGACTCCTCCTCTCTAGAAGCTGCAAGGTCGTCCTCCTCCTTCTTCTTAGATGGAATGGTGTAAAATGGTGGTGGGAAGTGGATGGAAGGCTTAGATATGGGGGATTCTGTGATGGAAATGATGAAATGGAGTGGATTTGAGGTGGAGGTGAAGTGGAATGGAGTGGAGGTGACTAGGGAGTGAAAATGGGACTCTAAGCAGCCAACCCCCGATCCCCAGCTGCCACTAGGGCTTATATAGGGATCTAGGGTTAAGTTAGGGGCAAAAGGGGGAAAGTAGTGAAAACTAGGTGGATTATGTGAGTAGCACGGTCGTGGTGGGTCACCACAGTCGTGGTGGGTAGGGTAGACCACGGCCGTGGTGGATGGGCATGGTCGTGGGTTTATTAGAATGTGGAGATCACAAGGAGGTGTGCATGGATGGCCACGGCCGTGGGCGGTCACCACTGTCGTGGTGGGGACCTATGGCCACGGTCGTGTTGATCACCACGGTCATTTTGGCCATTTTCATCAATTTCTGGGAGTTTTACTGATGTTTTTGTACTTGGGGCATGTCCACCATGGCCGTGGGAGCTCACCATGGTCGTGGTGGTGTGTCTCCCATGCATTTGAGCCTTGAACTTGATCATCCATGGAGGGTATTGATTCAAAACATTCTTTGACCACTTGGGGTAGGTTGGAAGTGGTTTTGGCCTCATTTTGGGCTCCTCCAAGCCTGAGGAAACCCTAGATTGGACCATCCTCTTTCCATGCCATCAAGTAGTGGACAAAGTACCTATAAAACATGCAAAAAGCCTCCATAAGTGCATTTTATAGAAATAAGCATATTGGGGGAAATAACATGTAATCTAACAAGTATAGATGTGGCTGAAATGCAAAATGACACAAGATAAAGCCCTAAAATCGGGCTGAATCAGTGGTCAACCCATGAGTCGTGACAGGTCAGATGGAATTATTTCATTCTGATGTGTCTTCATCCTGCTTCGTATCTATTTTGATTGATCTGGGTGCTACACATTCTTTTATCACTCAAGAAGTGATTCATGACTACAATATGACTGTCAGTCATAGAGCAAATGATTTGTAATTAGAAACTCCGTTAGTCAGATCTACGGTGTTGCGGGAGGTATGTTCTCCCTGTGTTCTTTCCTTTTCAGAACATAACATTTAGGTGGATCTTATACCACTTGAGATGCACAGGTTTGACATAATTCTTGGGATGGACACCCTAGAAAAGTATAAGGTTGTCTTGGATTGTGGTTCCAAGCAAGCTATGTTCACAGGCAATGGTGAGACATGGTTCGTTCAGGGGAACTGAAAGATTATTCCAACCTGTCTAGTGTGTCAGCATTGATAGCTGAGAAACTACTGTGATAAGGATGTGAAGCATTCTTCGCACATGTGGTAGATACCAGAGCAGAGAGTCCTAGTCTTTATGAAGTTCCAGTTGTTAGGGAGTTTGAGGATGTGTTTCCTGAAGAACTTCTAGACATTCATTCACCCCGAGAGATCGATTTCGAGATTAATTTAATCCCAGGTATGCAACCTATAGCTCAAACACCTTATAGGATGGTGCCAACTGAGATGGCAGAACTTAAGAAATAGTTACAGGAGTTACTTGAGAAAGGTTTGATTCGATTGAGTACTTCTCTGTGGGGTGCTCCAGTTCTTTTTGTTAAAAATAAGGATGGGTCTATGCGGTTATGCATAGACTATATATAGCTTAACAAGGTGACAATTAAGAATAAATATCCTCTGCCAATGATAGATGATCTGTTTGACCAGTTGTGTGGTGCAATAGTATTCTCTAAGACAGATATAAGGTCAGGATATCATCAGTTATGTATCAAGGAGAGTGACATACCTAAGTCAGCCTTTAGGACATGGTTATGTCATTATGAGTTTGTAGTTTTGTCATTTGGACTAACTAATGCACCAGCTGCATTCATGGAACTGATGAATAGAATCTTCTGGCCATTCCTTGATCAGTTTGTAGTGGTCTTAATTGACGACATCTTTATATACAGTAGAGATGGTCAACAACATGAACAACACCTTCATCAAGCTTTGACATTGTTGAGACAGCACGAGCTATATGCTAAGTTTAGCAAGTGTGAGTTTTGGTTGTCAGAAGTGTCTTTTCTTGGACATGTTATATCTGCTTCAGGTATTCGTGTTGATCCACAAAAAGTGGAATTTGTGATAGAGTGGGAACATCCCAAGACACCGACTGAGATTCATAGTTTCTTAGGCCTGGCAGGTTATTATAGAAGGTTTATTAAATACTTTAGTTCTATAGCCTTACCCCTAACCAAGTTGACCAGGAAGGAAGTTACTTTTATCTGGAATGACAAGTGTCAACATTCTTTCCAGTTGTTGAAAGAAAGGTTGACCAGTGCACCTGTGTTAGCTTTACCTGAGCAGGGAAAGGGATACATTGTTTTCTGTGATGCCTCCAAGAATGGTCTAGGATGTGTGTTGATGCAGAGTGATCATGTAGTTTCTTTTGCTTCCTGAAAACTTAAGAAACACGAGGAGAATTATCTGACACATGATCTAGAATTAGCTGTAGTGGTTCATGCATTGAAGATCTGGAGACATTATCTCTATGGAGAAACATTCTAGATTTTCACAGACCATAAGAACTTAAAGTACATCTTCTCACAAAATGAGTTGAATATGAGACAACGCCGTTGGATGGAGTTAATCAAGGATTATGATTGTACAATTGATTATCATCCAGGAAAGGATAATGTAGTGGCTGATACACTAAGTAGAAAATCATCATCTCCACCCATAGATAAAGCACAGTTGAACTCTTTAGTGTGCTTTAAATGAGACATGCTTGTCTCTTTGAGGCAAAATAATGTACAACTTAAAGTATCTTTGTTAGCTGGATTGTTAGCTGAGATGCAAGTGAAACCTACTCTGAAACAATAGATCAAAGAAGCACAACAGGCAGATACTGTGATTCAGCAGATCATGTCATAGTATGGTAGTGAGAAATGAGACGGTTTTCATGAGTCAGAGGATGAGGTAGTGTGTTACCATGTTAGGATGGTAGTACCTGATGCTAATGACTTAAGGGAGCTAGTCATGGAGGAAGCTCATTCTTCCATGTATGCAATGCATCTAGGGAGTACTAAAATGTATCATAACTTGAAAGATATGTATTGGTGGCCTAGTTTGAAGAAAGTGAAAACTACTAGAGGGGGGGGGGTGAATAGAGTTTTATAGATAATTTTAACAATTATTGAACTCAAGCAATCAACCACAAGAATATTGGACAAGGGGACAAGGATTTAGAGTGGTTCCAACTTTAGCAAATACTAAAGTTGTCAGTCCACTACCCGGTTGCTTACCCAACCGGGATTTGGAAAGAATTTAATTTTATTACCTCGCAAGGACTTTACATAAAATTACAATTCTCTCCCTAAACCCTTCAAGCAGCCTTCACCTAGAAGTAATCGCCCAACCTTGAAGCAGCCTTCACCTAGAAGTAATTGCACCACCTTGAAGCAGCCTTCCTCCTGAAGTAGCTTCCCGTTGCAATAGCCTTCTTGAAGTAGCTTCCTGTGCGATAGCCTTCTTGAAGTAGCTTGAAGTCCACCTTCTCCTCCGAGAAGAACCTTCTCCAATCCGCAGCCTCCAACCCTAGGAGTAGCAAGGAGAATACAAAGAATAAAAGGAACAAGAAGGAAAATAGAAATTACAACTTATCCTTTTAAGCACAAGGCTTGATTTGCCTATATCAAGCGTATTGATCTCCTAACCAATGAGTGTAGAAGTGTAAGTGTTGTGGTAAGGAGATGCTAGCCTATAGGACACGAAATGGGAGCAATGGGAATGAATAGCAAATGTAGGAATTGCTCTATTGCTCAAAACAGTATTGCCAATGTGTATTCAAGCTCAAGTATAGCACAAGTGTAGCTTAGGTGTGTTTTGGTGTCCTAAGGAATGTCCTATTTATAGGAATGGCCTATGGATGCTTAAGGACGTTCTAGACAACTTCTAGGGGTTTCTAAGTGCTTAACTAGCTGTTAGGTATAAGTTAGGTGCGTTAGTAACGGCTAGTTACTTTATTCTGCAGTTGCTGTCAGAGACCATCTCGGTCGACAAATTGTCGACCGAGATACCTACTCGGTCGAAGTTTTGTCGACCGACAGGCTCTCTGGATCAACGTTCATTTGCAACTGCCAACTACTTTGTCAGTTGTGTCTAACGGCTACTTGGGTCATTCTCGGTCGAGAAGTTTGTCGACCGAGAGTGTCTCGGTCGAGGAGTTTTGTCGACCGAGATTGACCCTGTTTCAATCTTTCAATTTAGGCACTAAGTAAATGTATGAGTGTGCATATGTGAACCTATTTGAAAGGGATGACATATCTAAGTGTGGTGATTGGCTAGGGAAGATCTAACACTTGATTTACATGAAATCTAAGTACTTGTACATTATATATTTGTACAAGTTTACAATTGATTACATTTCATGACATTTACAAACATTCAAGCATATAGATTCCCTAGAGCTTTGTCATCCACTTAATTCCTGCAACACTCAAGTAGCACGTTAGATCAACAAGAATGAAATGTTTGTCATCATCGAAACAAAGGGATTCATTATAATGTCCAATTTATCCAACAATCTCCCCCTTTTTGAAGATGACAAACATTTCCTAAATATGAAATAAGGAAATATAAAGCATGTAAGTTTCATACCTGAAGATTACCTTTTGTAGCCATGAGTGCTGACCAAGATGTTATGAAACTCATTTATATATTTGATTATATATTTGATTTTATATTCTTTCTCCCCCTTTGTCATTTCAAAAAGATATCCAAGTTGAATATTTTATTTTTCTTCTCCCCCTTAATTTTATATTATGCTCCCCCTTAAATAGATATCTATTAGGAGCATGGATTGAATATCATTTTTGTCTAATTTATCCATAATTTGTTTCTCAATCATTTGCAAAGGATGTTAAGCCTTGAAATGATATGAGATTCCCTTAAGCTTATGATGAATGTATATTGATTTCTCATCTATGAAGGGAAGTTAAGCCCTAAATTAAATGAGAATCCTGTAATTCTTAGAGTTCATAAAAATGTCTCTAATCAAATACAAGGGATGTCAAGCCCTGATATGTTTAGAGAGTTCCTTTAAGTACAAGATCATTCATAGATTTCTTTATATCAAAGAAATACTAAGGTATTAACAAGCTTCAAATGATGTTTACAACGTTTTTGTAAGCTTCTTAATCAAATAATCGAATTTGTTTTTATGAGCTCCCCCTTAATCTTACAATTTAAAGTAATTTAAGGCTTCTAAGGTCACAAATGATTTTAAATTTTGATTTTGACCTTTATCAAAAGTATACTAAGATTAAGTACAGTAAAATGATGTCCAAATAAGCATTTTGTCAAAGCTTATTTTAGGTTGCCCTTGACTACGACCATAGCGCCCCTTGGTTAAATTACATTTCAACCAAGAGGCATAAATTGCATATTTCCATTTAAGCATTCATATCAATTTTTGATGTATGTTTAAGTGATACTCAAATATAAAAACATGAAAGCACGATGAATATTTCAAATCTTTTAAAGATACCAATTGAAAAAAAAAAATTATTAACATTGTGCTCTTTGCAAGCATTTCTAAGAGATATATCACTAATGAATCAATTTGCTTGCCTACGTAATGATAGAACAATAAAAGCATATAATGATAAAACAGAAATTTCCTTTAAACTAAGCAAAAAAATTTTAGAGAATAAACCAAATTAATCTCATATGAACTTTCAAGGATGATTTCCATGATTTATACTTTATTGTATAGTTATTAATCACAAATAGATAGCAATTTTGATCAATTTCAGCAATTTTACAGCAGTCTGAAAATCAGTGACATGCTCGGTCGACAATTTCTCGACCGAATGTTCACTCGGTCGACAAATTCTCGACCGACTAAGTTTATGGAATATGTTCAGAACTGTTAATCGATTTCAAACAAAAAGAGATAATGCAAATTAGAGCTCGATTTTGTTGAGATAAGACATTATGATATCAAGAATTAGTTTAGGTCAAATCTCAACTAGTTAATTTTAAGCTACTAAGTCTTAGGAAACCAAGCTAACTCATCATTCCTTTTCTTATATGGGCATGAAAATGAATAATGTCCAAGACGCATGCAGTAATAACAACTAATAGAGTCAACTTCATTTCTCTTTCTAGGAATTGTGTTCCTAGGAACAAACATAATCTTAGTCTTGGATGCTTTAACTCTTTTGGGTTTATTTCTCCTTGGATCATATCCTAATCCTCTTCTTCCATTATAACTAGAGGAAATTTTCAGAATATTTTCAAGCATGTCATTTCCTCTTAACTCATTTACATTTCTTTGTAACTTAGCAATATCTTTCTTTGCTTGATCTAAATCGGATAACAGAGAGTCTCTTTCTTTGACAACCTCATCATAATCTAAATGTGAACATAGAATAGGTTGTTTCTGAAGATCATTCACTTGAGTTTGTAACTTTAACTTTTCTAAGGAAAGAAGATTGCAATTAGCTTCTACTGATTTTAACTTAAGATCATAATCTTCATTTTCCTTTTTGAGATTTTCATTTTCGGATACAAGAGCAAGAAGTTTAGCATTTAAATCTTTATTTGATTTCTTAAGTTTCTTCTTGCACTCAATATATTTCTCATGAGTAACTTGAAGACTAGCAATTAGATCTTCTTTTGGTAGATCATAAAGACTTACCTCTTCTTCGTCTTCATTTGTTGTAGCAATGAGGCATTCTACTTCTCCTTTTCCATCATCATTATCATCACTTGAATCATCCCATGCAGCTCGATATGCTCTTTCTTTCTTTTTGTGAGATGATTTCTTCCCTTTCTTGAGTGTTGGACAATCACCTTTCATATGTCCTTTCTTACCACATTCAAAGCACCTGGAAGAAGAAACACTAGAAGTTTTATTAGTTTTAAAACTTTTATATTGCTTACCATTTACAACGAGAGTTTCTTCTTCACTATCATCTTCACTTGTGTCATGATTGTCTTTAGTTGAAGCTTTGAATGCAATATCCTTCTTTTTCCCATGTTGACGTTCACGTTCTCTTCTTTCTTCCTCTTCTAGAGTTGCCTCATGAGCTTCTAAATTGCCAATGAGTTGCTCCATTTTCAGTTTAGTGAGATCATTGGCTTCTTCAATGGCTGTCACCTTGGGCTTGTATTTGGGAGGAAGTGATCGAAGTACCTTTGACACCTGATCTTCTTCAAGAACAGTTTTTCCTAAGGCATTCAAACCATTAACAATAGAAGAGAATTTTGCAAACATTTCACTAATGGATTCATTCGGATCCATACGAAAGTGTTCAAATTTCTGTTTAAGCATACCAATCTTAGAGTTCTTAACTTGAACCGTACCTTCATAAGTTATGGACAATCTATGCCATATTTCATAGGCTGTTTCACAGTTTGATATTCTATTGAATTCTCCTACAGAAATTGAACAATAAAGAATACTTACAGCCTTTGCATTCATTTGAGCCGATTTTACCGTGTTTGCATCCCATTCTGCATATTGCATTTGAGGAAGCTCGTATGGTGTTGATACCATCCTCCATAAGTCCCAATTTATGCCTTGGAAGTAAAACTGCATCCTTCTCTTCCAATATTGGTAGTTTGTTCCATCAAATACTGGAGGCCTAGCAATGAATGTCCCTTCAATGTTGAGGTTGTTGAGCACCCCGTCACCCATTCTTCAAGACCTTGTTAGGGTTCCTTGAAGCCTGCTCTGATACCAATTGAAAACTACTAGAGGGGGGGTGAATAGAGTTTTATAGATAATTTTAACAATTATTGAACTCAAGCAATCAACCACAAGAATATTGGACAAGGGGACAAGGATTTAGAGTGGTTCCAACTTTAGCAAATACTAAAGTTGTCAGTCCACTACCCGGTTGCTTACCCAACCGGGATTTGGAAAGAATTTAATTTTATTACCTCGCAAGGACTTTACATAAAATTACAATTCTCTCCCTAAACCCTTCAAGCAGCCTTCACCTAGAAGTAATCACCCAACCTTGAAGCAGCCTTCACCTAGAAGTAATTGCACCACCTTGAAGCAGCCTTCCTCCTGAAGTAGCTTCCCGTTGCAATAGCCTTCTTGAAGTAGCTTCCCGTGCGATAGCCTTCTTGAAGTAGCTTGAAGTCCACCTTCTCCTCCGAGAAGAACCTTCTCCAATCCGCAGCCTCCAACCCTAGGAGTAGCAAGGAGAATACAAAGAATAAAAGGAACAAGAAGGAAAATAGAAATTACAACTTATCCTTTTAAGCACAAGGCTTGATTTGCCTATATCAAGTGTATTGATCTCCTAACCAATGAGTGTAGAAGTGTAAGTGCTGTGGTAAGGAGATGCTAGCCTATAGGACACGAAATGGGAGCAATGGGAATGAATAGCAAATGTAGGAATTGCTCTATTGCTCAAAACAGTATTGCCAATGTGTATTCAAGCTCAAGTATAGCACAAGTGTAGCTTAGGTGTGTTTTGGTGTCCTAAGGAATGTCCTATTTATAGGAATGGCCTATGGATGCTTAAGGACGTTCTAGACAACTTCTAGGGGTTTCTAAGTGCTTAACTAGCTGTTAGGTATAAGTTAGGTGCGTTAGTAACGGCTAGTTACTTTATTCTGCAGTTGCTGTCAGAGACCATCTCGGTCGACAAATTGTCGACCGAGATACCTACTCGGTCGAAGTTTTGTCGACCGACAGGCTCTCTGGATCAACGTTCATTTACAACTGCCAACTACTTTGTCAGCTGTGTCTAACGGCTACTTGGGTCATTCTCGGTCGAGAAGTTTGTCGACCGAGAGTGTCTCGGTCGAGGAGTTTTGTCGACCGAGATTGACCCTATTTCAATCTTTCAATTTAGGCACTAAGTAAATGTATGAGTGTGCATATGTGAACCTATTTGAAAGGGATGACATATCTAAGTGTGGTGATTGGCTAGGGAAGATCTAACGCTTGATTTACATGAAATCTAAGTACTTGTACATTATATATTTGTACAAGTTTACAATTGATTACATTTCATGACATTTACAAAAATTCAAGCATATAGATTCCCTAGAGCTTTGTCATCCACTTAATTCCTGCAACACTCAAGTAGCACGTTAGATCAACAAGAATGAAATGTTTGTCATCATCGAAACAAAGGGATTCATTATAATGTCCAATTTATCCAACAGAAAGATGTAGCTGAGTTTGTTATGCGGTGTCCAGTGTGTCAGTAGGTTAAAGTCGAACATTAGAAGCCCGTAGGAACATTGCAACCTTTACCTATACCACAATGGAAATGGGATCACGTGACAATGGACTTTGTGGTTGGTTTACCCAGAACATCCAAAAGTCATGATTCCATTTGGATGATAGTTGATAGGTTGACTAAGTCGACATATTTTCTTCCTGTTAAAACAACCTATACTACTGAGAAACTTGCAAAGATCTATGTAGATGAGATAGTGCAATTACACGGGGTTCCAGCTACAATTGTATCTGATAGAGGTCCCCAGTTTACAAATCATTTTTGGGAACGACTTCATAAAGCCTTGGGTACTCAGTTGAAGTTTAGCACAGCTTTCCATCCTCAGACAAATAGGAAATCTGAGAGAACTATATAGACCTTGGAAGATTTTCTTAGAGCATGTGTTCTTCAGTTTGTAGGAAGTTGGGACATACACTTGAGCTTGGTAGAGTTTTCCTACAACAACAGTTACCAGACCAGTATTGATATGGCACCATATGAAGCCTTATATGATAGACGTTATAGATCTCCGTTATGTTGGTATTAAACAGGAGAATACCAACTTCTAGGTCCTGATTTAGTACAACAGACAACTGAGAAGATTAAAGTAATATAACAATAGTTGAAAGATGCCCAAGATAGACATAAGTCTTATGGTGATAAGTGTCGTAGACCCTTAGAATTCCAAGATGGAGACAGGGTGTATCTCAAAGTCTCTCCTTGGAAAGGTGTTCTCAGATTTGGGAAAAAAGGTAAGTTAGCTCCTAGATTTATGGGACCTTATCCAGTGACAGCATGGATGGGAGAGGTAGCTTATAGGTTGGAGTTTCCACCTGAGATACATAGACTACATCCACTGTTCCACGTATCTATGTTGAGAAAATGTCATCCTGTTACAGAGTTGGTGTTGCAACCTGTAGAGGTAGAATTAAAAGAGGATATATCCTATGTGGAAGGTCCAATGATGATTCTTGATAGGAGAATCAAGAAGTTGAAAAAGAAAGACATAGTTCTTGTAAAAGTTCTATGGCATCACCATGGCATTTAAGAAGCCATATGGGAGCTAGAGGAAGAGATGAGAAGGAAGTACCCTTCTCTTTTCTCTTGAGATTTTGGGGACGAAATCCTTGTTAGGGGTTGATAATTGTAACATCCCTGGCCTGGGAAATTTCTTAACCCTAGATGTTTTGCTTAAGTAAGTTGTTTACAAACTTGTTTTAAATCTTTTGAAAATTAATTAAGACTCTTGTAGAGTTTAAATTTCAAGTTCGAGCTTATTTGCAAACTGTTTGTGCATTATATGATAGTTTGGGCATAAATTGCAATTTACCCAAGATAAGGGCCTATATTGCAAAATGTCACATGTTGAATGTACCTTATGTGTTTTAGCATCATAAGCGAGAGAATGATGTTAAAGTATGGCTTGTGGAAAGCCTAAATTTCAAGTTGCTTCTTGTCTGAATAATGTTAGTGCATTGTACACCAATTTTGGTACAAATTGTAATTTACCCAAAATGTAGGGTTAATATGCAAATTACCATCTCTAGAATGTCCCTACTTCCTCCTAGTATCATATATAGGAGATATAAAGGAGGATAAATCATGATTTAATCAATTATGAATGATGGTACTCTTGGTAATGAAATGACCAAGAAAGGGGTTGAATATGAAACCCTAACTTGAGTTGTATCAAGTTGAAAAGCTTATATATGAGTCCCTATCGGCCAAGGAGCCATAGGATGAGCCTCATATCATTTTGTGGACTCTTGGAAAATGCCATGTCATGCAAAGAACCTCAAGGAGGTGAGGTGTGTCAGGTTACAACTTCCTTAGTAAAGTTGTATCGGGTTGTGAATAAAGTGATGATTTAATTGATATATCTTATTCGAAGGGATATGTAATGAACGAATTTTCATCCCTAGATTATCCTCAACTGTTTGCATGACAAAATAAATGTTTATTCATGCATTTACAGGTGTCATCCATGCATGGACACGTGGCACCTACTAGCTCAAATTTATGACACCTCATTTTGACACTCCTTCATGACCAACAAGTATATATACCCCTAGTTTCACCCCTTAGTGAAATTTTTTGACTCTTTCCACCCTCTTTCCCTAAGGTATCGTAAATAGGGTTCTTGTATCATGCAGGAGTGAAAAGCTATTGTGAATAGGTCCTTGGGTATTGCCCATAGCAAGAGCATATCAGCCAAGTAGGGTGATATCGGCCAAGTAGGGTGATATCGGCCATAGTGAAGTGTTTTGATCCCAAGTGAGTGACATATCGTGCAAGTGAGTGGAATATCATGCATGAGTGGTGGCATATCATGCAAGAGAAGTAAGGTATCATGCAAAGGTGTTAAGGAGCAATAACGAGCTCATACTTAACCCTAAGGTGAGGACATGATCATCTTCAACCTTGGATTGAAGCATGATTTTAAGGTTTTGATCTTCTTTTCTTTTCTTCTTCACCAATTGCTTATCCATGATGATTCTTTGCATATAGAGAAGTTGTGAAGTCCATATTCAACCTTGGGAACTTGAATCTTTGGAGCTTGGAGCTTTAAAGTTGTTCTTGAGGCGGGTTATATAACTTAAACCCAATTATATTATCAAGCACCTTCAATTTTGTCCTATTTGTTGATCTACTTGCAATTTCGATTTCTCTTTAATAATTAATTATTCTTTGAGTTCTAAAAGCTTCATGGGACTGTTGTACATGATTTATAACAGTAAGAACAAGGGTCTATAGGTTGATGATGAAGATGACATCATCAATATCGGGTGGAAGCATACAAACAAGCACCTTCAACCCGATATGGTAAAGTAACCCTAGATGACTTGGAAATCAATATGGTGTAGATTGCACACATACACCTTAAATCTGATATGGTGTGGAAAGCACACATAAACCTTAAAACCGATATGGTGGAGTAAGCACACATACACCTTAAAACCGATATGGTGTGGCAAGCACACACACATCTCAAAACCGATATGGTGTAGTAAGCACACATACACCTTAAAATTGATATGGTGTTGCAAGCACACACACACCTTAAAACTGATATGGTGGAGTAATCACACATACACCTTAAAACTGAGATGGTGGAGTAAGTACACACCCACCTCCAAACTGATATGGTGTGAGCAAGCACACATACACCTCAAAACCGATATGGTGTGGAAGCACCTTAAATGCAATGTACTTGATGGAGTAACACATGAAGTGTTTATATCAATTGATACATTAAGAGGTATGGAGTTTAATGAATAATGATTAAGTAGGCTAATGTACCTTGAAGGAAAGGTTGAGCCAACTTAATAAAGTATGGAGTAATCAACATCCTAGTTAGGATGAGAGAGAAACTCATACTTTTGTGATAGACATGTAATGGGCATACACTAATACTTCTAATATGTATAGGGTATGAGTTAGGGTTTGATTATTGATAATGTGATCTTGAAACTCTAATTGATAAGGAAGGGAAACCCTAACCCTAATATAGGGTAATGGAATGTGAAACCTTAATCGATAAGAAAGGGAAACCCTAACCCTAATAAGGGAATCGTGGTATTACCCTTGTATTGCATGGTGTTCATATGTATTTGATATGGCTATTATCATGTATGCTAACCATGCAGGTATCATGAGATGTTGAGCATAGCCAGGTATGAGCTATGATGTTTTATATGATAAAGTTTTAAAATGGGCCTTGTGAGCCATGTGAGAGGCTTGTGTAACAAGTATCATGTATACCTTGGTCTAAAGACCTAGAGGTAATAGTTACTTGATAAGTGGTAACCGTGTTCTGTGATGAACTAAGGGTTTGAATACCCAGATCTGGTAATCATGATGATGATAATATTGAGGGATGTGAATTCCTAGTAATGAGATAAGGGATTGAGATCCTAAATGTTATGTGTGTTCTAAAGAATTGAAAAGTACTTGATAGATGTATTATACCTTTCTTTGAAGCATTTGTCATAATAATTCATGTTTGAAAACTTGACTGATGCTAAAAGAATATGGTAATGCATTTAATTAATCAAGTGGAATCTTATCATGTAGAGCCCTGACCATAGATCCATCATCGTCAGCAGCTGGTGATGGTGATACATGTTTTCCCATGGGTTCTCTTGGAGACTACATATTTTTGAATGTGGAGGTGATGGGCGTAAATATCTGTATGCCCTAATGAGGGATTGATGTGATATCTCCTTCATTATAAATGTCGGGATGGATGTATCATGAATCTCCCGACGATGATGAATGTTGGGTTTGATGGTAGTAAACACGAGATCTCTCACTCTCGAAGAGAGTGCATCTGCCACTGTAGCTCTATAGAGAAGTTGCCAGTATACCCTAGAAAGCTATGCTAAGTAGTTGATGTAGTCTTGCTTGTGGTCTCGCACTGACCGAGATGGTAGAGGTCATGGCAGTCGGCTCTTCCATTGACCTTGTATGGTACCGATTTTGATTTTGCAGTGGTCGGTTGGAGTATGAACGGTATACCTCATCTCCTCAGGACATAAGTGTGATTCTAAAATGTAATCAGCTGTGTAGTATATTTGCTTAATGATGGAATACAGAAATCATTGGTTGATGTTACATTGCTTAATGCATCCTAAATGGATAGATGTTATACATGTTCTTCATATTCCGTATAAAATGAATAGATGAATTACTACTTTATCATATATAGCTGCAATGCTTTAGAAGATGATATTCATCTATTCTGCTTAAACAATGATTAAATCATGCTTATTATATAAAAGAATCCTCTTCTCAGTTTGTTATTGTTTATCTGCAATGATAATATATTTGGCGGAGAGTTATATCTCTCACTGGGACATGGTCTCACCCCGTTGGTCACCAACATTTTTAGGTGGACGCGGACGAGGAGGTAGGGACCATACAACAAAGGGAGGACAACATCATCAGGGGAAATAGTAACATCTCAGGTTGAGTTATTGTCTGTCGTGACTTGTAGATATGAGTCCTATGTGTCGGCTCTATACTCTCAGGTCCTTGGAAGTCAGTACTTAGTGGTTTTATGATCGATCTGAGATTTTGTCTTGTATGCCTCGAGGTTTTATGTTGCTTATATATAGTTTGGAAAAGCAACCGTTATATGTAACTCTCGAGATGAGATGGTACATGGTATGTACAATGTGAACCATGATGTATGTAGTACTTTGGTTCTCTTCTTAAGAGTTTCCTGGAAATGGATCTCTTTGCAAATGGTTTTAATTTTTAGTGATTTTTGTTAATCCATTGATTATGGTTATTCTGCAATTATTTACTAGTGACGGTTTGATTTGGTGTTGGATCGTCACACCTATACTAGATAGGGCATATACTTCCTAACACTCTTCCCTGTGAACAACCTTTAGAGTCAACTGGGTACGATGCCTCACAACTTGTTGTCATACCTTTTCAGGGACTATGAACCTCTCCTTTGTATTCCTAAAAGGTAGGCACCACTACTACAGAAATGGCTTATAACATCACTTTTAAAGGCGTCGGTTGTATAAATATACCGACACCTAAAACCTAAAGTGTCAGTTTAATAAAACAACCGACATCTATCTGTGAAGGGCGACCAGACATGGGTATCGCTTTTATTCAGTGTCGGTTCCCTAATAATAAACTGACGCCTAAAATTAACCGCTAAATCCAAAATTTCCAGTGAAAAAAATTACCTCCAAAATTTAACATATAGCGTCGGTTATTAACTATTAAACCGACGATGAAATGTTATTCGTGAGACAGAAATTGGGCACAATTTGGTCGTCAGTTTTACTACAATAACCGACGCTTATGGGTTTTCCCCCGTTGTTCCTGGGAATATTTTCACACCCTTTGAGCGTCGATTTGTGAAAGAAACTGACGACTATGGTCATTAATCGAGAACAATTTTTTTAATCGGTATATGTAGATAGGCGTCAGTTTTTTTGTAGTAAAAATCGACGACTATCATTGAGAATAGGTGTCGGTGTGTTTGTAGAACCGACACCTTTAGTTTTATGTGTCAGTTTTATTTAAGAACCGACACCTATTGTTAACTTAATAGCACTCGTGCGAGCCCGACTCTTCCCCTTTCTCTGTTTCATTCAATCTCGCGTAGGGTTTGGTCCGGCGAATTTCACCTCCGATTGCCGCCTCCGCCGCCATTCCATGCTCCTCTGATCGCCTCCTGCACCGCCGTTCATTGCTCTGCGCCCCCAGTCGCCGTCGTTCTGCCGCCACCGTTCCTCTGCCCCCAGCTCACTGCTCCGGCGGCCTTCTGGCGGCCTACTCTCCTGCTCCAGCTCCAACGCCGCTCTCCTACTCCAACTCCGACCACCTGCTCTCCTGCTCTGGTAGCCTTCTCTCCTGCCCTAGATCACTGCTCCGCCATTCTCCTGCTCGAAAGGTAGCCCTCTTCTTCTTCCTCCATCCCCCTCTTCTTCTTCCTTCTCCCTCATTACCAACAGCAAGCACGGTCGTGGCTGTGTTGGCCGACCACGGCCGTGTTGCCTAGCACAGCCGTGGTCGGCCAACATAGCCACGGTCGTGCTTGTTGTTGGTAAGGTGGGAGAAGGAAGAAAAGAGGGTATTTTGTTCATTTATTTTTTATCTATTGCTTTGTTTTTGTTTATCTACTGATTATATTTATCTAATGCCTTGAGTTTATATATTTAGATGTTTCTATTGTAAAACAACCTAGGATATGAACAAATCTTTTTCTTGCATATATTTGTGCTTTTAATCCTAATTCTTGACCTAATTTAGTAAATTTTGATGCATGAAATAAGATTTAAACTTGTCCATTCTAGCATCCTAATTTGATTTGATTAAACCCTAACATTGATGAAACCCTAACATCAATTGTGTTGAAACCCTAACATGTACACATCTATCATTGTGTTTGTTGGCCTAGAAACCCGTCCAAGATTTACTAATTAGGAGTAAATCTTGGACAATCCCCGGTTTGCGACTGTTCTTGAACACCTAATCTCACTTAGGATGTAAGTGTATAATGTGTATTGGATTTTTGAGAAAATTTCGGTAGCATTTCCCTATTTGTTCTCTAAAACATGGCGGTAAGACTATATATCTCGATCATCGAAGGTTTCTTACAAAATGTGAACTTTACAATGTGAATATGAACTTTACAATGTGAACTTTACAATGTTAATTACTTTACAATGTGAATGTGAACTTTACAATGAGAATTTTACAATGTGAATTACTTTACAATGTGAATGTGAACTTTACAATGTGAGCTTTACAATATGAATTACTTTACAATGTGAACTTTACAATGTGAATGTGAACTTTCAGATGGCTGAGCATTCTCCTGATGACCATGCTGATGATTACCGTGAGGGTGAGGACATCAATGCGCCACCTCACAATGTAAGTTTTAAAAATATATATCATATATTTATATCTATATGTCCATTTCTAGTTATATCCTGTAAGTGTGTTTATTTTGTCAAATTTTAGGTTGATGATGCAAATGTACCCTCTGAAGCACTTGAGGCAGTTGATGAGCAGCACCAAAAAGTTGACAAGAGAAGGGGCATCACTATGATGAAGAAGTTAATAGCGCGAAGGGACAATGGACCCAAACTTGTTGTGGATTTTGATAATGCCGGAAATGCAATTGGAGTGAATCGCAATTTGTTTGTTTCATATCTTGGGTATGTTACTCGTAGCCATTGCGGTTGTAAGATAGAGTCTTGGCATAAAGTTCCTAAGGAGAAGAAAGATGTAATATGGAAGGATTTATGCATGAGTCATTATTAATTTGCAATTCTATTTGTTAGATTACTAATTTTTTAGATACTAGTTAATAGAAATTCTATTTTGCAGAGTATATTTGAATTGGATGAAAAGCCTCATTGTAAATGTGTGATGCAACATTGTGGGAGAGTCCTAAGGAACTATAGGACAAATCTCACCCGAGAATACATAAAAGAAGTTGACAAGAGGAAGAAGACAACCACAGAACAGTGGAACTTCCTAGACCAAGAAGAATGGGACACATTTGTTGCTTCAAGACAAACTGATGAATTCAAAGTATTATGTGTCACCCCCAATTTAATTAATATATGTTGTATTCACCTATTCAAGATTAAAATTTAGTGTTACTAACCAAATCACTAATGTGCATACTAACTAGGCCCTCAGTGAGGCACAAAAAGCAAGGCGTGCACTGAATGTGCATGACCACACAATGGGTCCAAAGGGGTATGCAGGCATTCACCAAAGACTACAATCTGAGGCTACTGCTCAGTTTGCTGCTACTTAGGAGTCCTCTACTATAGGTAGCACACCTCTTCCTTGCCATGATGTCTGGATAGCTGGGAGGCAAAATAAGAAGGGAGAAATAAGGAAGCCCGCAACTATTGAGGCGGCTGCAAAAATGGTAAAATACAACTCTTACAGCAATCGTTCGAATATTGATTATTTGTGGTGTTTACTTAATTACACATTTTTGTTTTGGCAATTAGCGGGAGCTGCACGAGCTGAGGAAACAAGGAAAGTTCATCCCTGAGGGCACAGGGGATGAATTGACAGTTGCTCTGGGTAACCCAGAGCATCCTAGACGTGTTAGGGCTGCAGTCACTGGTGTGGGCATCAAAGCATTCTTTGGGCCATCCTAGTGCAAACATGTCCCATAAAACAGAATTCTTTATAATGTTACTATAAAAGAGAATTCAATAATCAGAAGCTAATGTTTCTTTTATCCATGTATAGGTAGATAAGCTAGTTGATAGGAAACTCGAAGAAGCACTGAGCAAATGGCAGGCAACTCAGACTGCCACTCAGTAGACAGTACCTATGGCATCCTGCTCTACTCCTACTGTAGAGGTTGGGAGTAATCCTGTAGACCCACCCCTAGCACATCCAATGTAAGTATTTTTATGACATAATAACTAGTCTTTTCAAGATGATATGTTTTCAAGATGATATGTATATATGTATATAACATTCTTTACACAAAAATTTGTAGGGGTTGAAGTCATGTCGTCTAAAAAGTAAAGAATTTGTCATTGCAGAGGTGTCGGCTTACCCATCCCTACCAGGGGAAATATTTCATGGGTCTCCATTACCAGCTGGTTGGGTTCGTGTGAGCCTGCTACGTATATTCCCCAACTGGATGGATCTTCCATTGCCATATTCCCACTCAGATTGTGAAACACTTGGTGAGGCAGAAGGCGGAGTGATATTGTGGCCAAAAGCGTCTGTCCTCTATACTGAAACTGTATGGTAAATTTACATTACGTTAAATTGTTAGTGTGTGTATATGATGTCAGTTGATCTGAAATTTATATATATATATATATATATATATATATATATATATATATATATATATATATATATATATATATATATATATATATATATATACAGGTTAAAAAGAAGACACCCACAACATCTAGGCCTCCACCTCCTACATTACCAAGTTGGGTTCCACAGGACCTACCTGTCCCGTTAGGTCCTGATTGTAGGGGTATGGCAATATGGTTAGGCGAACATGATATAAATTGCCCCATAACTATTTCTATAGATGTGGATGCTGCAGGTCAATCATACGAAAGCAACATATTTATACAAGATATTTTGGAGTTGTTTCGATATGATTGGTTGAATACATCTGTGATAGAGCTATGGATAAGGTGAGATCTTCTTTATACATCCATATACCTTGTGTAGGATCTGGTGATCAGGTTTTTTATTTATTAATGCATACATAATACATGTTTTGTAGATACTTAGACAAGATATGTGTAGATTTTTCATTCAAACATATAGGATTTTTGATTCCATCATTGATTAGTTTAGTAGCTAAAGACCCTCCGTTAGTTCAGCAATACTGCTGTGATGCTTTTGCAAATTTTGCTCAAAATAAGAAGACGGTGATAATAGCTCCATTCAATGTGGAGTAAGTTTACTTTGCTTATAATTTGGACTTAAGAAAATTATATTTTTATTGTGGATTTTGAGTTATTAATTTTTAATTTTTTTACCTCTAGTGGTATGCATTGGGAGTTACTAATTATTGTCCCCGAGACGTACACTGTCTATTATCTAGATTCTAAGGGGACTAAATTGAATTCAAAATATGGACACAAAATGAAAATGGCATTATTCCGGTGGGAAATATTTCATTTTCATATATGTTAACATATGTTATTACATTACTATTTAATTATGCAACGTATTGTGTTACATTAACATGTAGGGGTTTAGATGAGTTCAAAAAGGCTGGAGGAAAGGTCCCTAGGAAAAAGAACCAGCAAATAATTTGGAAAAACATGGAAGTAAGTTCCCGACTACAATGTATATATTATATATGTGAACAGTGCTTAATTAGTTGTATTTTATAATATTTTGTACCAATTTATAGTGTGCTACACAAGACAACGGATGGGCATGTGCATACTATGTGATGCGATTTATGCACATGATTATCAAATATGCCGCAGTGGACATCGATACCATTCCTAAGGTATTATATATAGTCTCATTAGATAATATGAAATATATCACTCTTATTTATATATTATTAATTATATATATACATCATTCTCTTTGCAGGTGTTTAAAACCGACCACACTACAGGAAAGGCCTTACCAGATGTACATGCTCCCTATATGATGAAAGAATTAAATGATGTAAGAGAAGAATGGACAACAACCATACAAGTAGTGGGGGTTTTAACATATAATTGGGATGTTGATAGTGAAAAATGACTAAAGAATGATATTTTGTAAATGAATTTCTAAATTAATGTTTCTACATGTCTGAATGTTTCTACATGTGTTTGAGTGAAAATGAATGAAGCTGTTGGTTGCTATATGAATGTTTCTACATGTGTGAATGTGAAAATGAATGGAACTACATATTGCTATAAGAATGTTTCTACATGTGTGAAAATCGAATGGAACTGCAGGTTGCTAAATGTGTGAAAATTTATGTTGTTAATTTTGTAGGTTTTTGGCCTGTTGTTGGCTAATATCAATGGATGTCGTAAAACCTGCAATTCATAACTGAACTATAGGTTTCTCATCCTGCGACCAGCCACAGCAGGTCTGCAGACTGACAGAAAAAAACATAAAATAGGCATCGGTTATTTGTATAAAACTGATGACAAATGGTTAGCCCTACTAGTAACCGACGCCGATTTCCCTAATGAGGCCAGACACCACGGCCGTGCTAGCTGGCATGGTCGTGGCAGCGGGCCAGACACCACGGTCGTGCTGGCCAGCACGGTCGTGGCAGTGGGTGAGATGGCATCGGTTATCACTAATAAAAAGACGCCGATAGTGCCCCAGATGGCACCCTTTCTATGGCGCGAAGGTATATGGCGTATGTTTCAAAGCTAATAATCGACACCTATACCCCCTGCTGGCGCATTTTCAGTGGCGCGTGAAGGGTTGTGGTGTCGGTTTGAGAACCGACGCATAATGGTTGGGCTTTTAGCGGCGCCCACATAGGTGTCACTTAAAAACTGACACTAAAGGCCTTAAATAACCGACACTAAAGGTCGGTTATGTACTAGTGCACTTTCACAAAGCATCTTTCTCTCTTCTAGGGTTTGGTTCCTCTAAGGCATCCAAGGTATGATAAGCCTCCAAGGAGCATGCATGAGGCAACCACATACCTCTAGCCAAGGTTGTCTACACCAGGTCATATTATACCCAACTTCTCATGATGACTCGGAGTCAAGGTCTGTAACCTTCTTCATTGGATCCCTCTCTCTCTCTAGAGCTAACCCTACAACTGGTCCTATCACTGGAGGTTCTTTCACCAAAGATGGTCAAGCTCGTAAGGGCACATTTCTATCCCTACTTGGGTGAAGCATACTATCAACACTTATATCTGGCTAAGACTATCCAAGCTCTGCACGCCTATCTCATAGACCATCAGGACTAACCTTTTAGGCTCATATCTAAAACATGTTGGTAGCCTTGATACCACTCTCTTCTATGTAGGTACATACCTCTTTTCTATTCATATATGCTTGTTAGGGTTTCCATATGGTCACCATCAACCCTCTCAATGAGGGAATTATCCCTCACCCTAACAGGTACGACCCACCCAAGGTCGGGTCACCACAAGGCACTAGAGGTCAAACAACTACTCAAAGTCTATGTTTCTCATGGATAATCAAAGCCTCATGTAAAACATGCATGTCAAACCCACATATGTGCATGCAAAGACAACTGAGGTATCCAACTCATTGTGTCTTCTCTTTCTCCATCCACTACTTAGGGTTTGGGTTAGCATCATCCTTAGAGGATGCATCGAGTCTCTTCCTCTTCCTGGAGGCTTCTTCCTTCAAGACTAACTCTCTCCTTGTCCTCCTACAAGAAGGTCTAACCTCAGAGCTCTCCTGAGGGAAATGAAAACAGACACCATGCAACCTTTAGCATGTAACTAATCCTTAATTTATGCTTAAACTATTAAAACTTATGTCCATTTCACCTTGATTACATGTTTTTCATTATTTGGTGGAGGGTTCCTTAATCCTTATTAAACTTATCCCAAATACTAAAGGGGTGTGAAGAGAGAAACCCTAATCTCTTAAATTTTTTTCAATGAATGGGGTAGAGAAGGGACAAAGACAGATAAGAGAAGACCTAGAGGTATCTTATTTCGAGTCAAATCCCCTAATTTTGGCCAGGAAGCCACACAGAATCCGGGAGTCCTTGTAGACCTACTAGTGGGGTGGAGGAAAATCTTGTCAGTCCCCAGATCATGATCCTTTTCTAGACACCTCCATCATTGGAAAATTCTCTAATAACTCCTTTTGGTTCTATAGAATTTGTAAAATTTAATAATTATTAGAGATTAAATGGAAAACCACATCTCTGATACCAAATGTAACGACCCCGCTTCCCGATAACCCCTAATTAGGGGAGACCAAGAGGTTAGAGGCGTTATCCCAAAATAGGATCAGTGGTTTTTGCAAATAATCAAAAATAATTAATAAATTCTACAACAACTAAGCTTTAAAATGGAATAAAATTTTTATTTTCTCATACCTTGCAAAATATAGGAGTTGAGGGACTTTATCCCATATAACATTTATCTATCTAAAATCCTCCAATCTTTATTAAGCTTTATTCCATCATTGTCACTTAAAATGCCGACAAACAAAACGACGATCAATATAACAAATTATACTGGTATGTGGGGGAACTAATAATCTTGCATTTAATTGTAACAACATATTTCAAGCAATTATCATTTAACAAAACAAACTTTACATTTTAAACATGACTACTCAATCCTTACATGCCCTAACTTCTGTGTTGTCCCTGCAGTGGACATGGATACTACCTCTCATGTGGTAGATCTTAACTAACCCCATGATCCTACCTTATAGGTAGATCAATAAATAGGGTCGTGGAGTCGTATGGTCCAACCCAACGGTAGACCAACACATCGACTCATGATAACCTAATGATCCTAACTCACGGGTAGACCATGTACTAGGTCATCCAATAACCTGATGATCCTACCTCTTGGGTAGACCATGTACTAGGTTATCTATCTCATCATCATCAAATCTACAGAGGAGGACCAAGATCTGGGCTAGTCATGCACGTATAATTATGGTGATAGCAATAGTCACTTTATAGTTGCACAAAATAAATGTCCACCAACCAGTTACTTTCAAGCAACTGAAAAAACCACATAAATCGTCAGGAAACTAAAGTGATTTAACCATAAGAGTAACCACATACATGTTTTGGAGATCTCAAAGAAGCAGTTCATCCAAATCCAACTTAGATGTCCAAACAAGAAAGATAAGCAACCAATCAAACAAACTTTGATCCTAAAAACATGGATAATGTCTAATTGTCACAAACATATCCCAAAAAACTCCTTATTGACTTTGGACACCTTTCCAAGGTTTCTAAGCCTTATTAGGATTCATTAGGGTTTCTTATATCGGTTTCTCAAACTTTACCCCTTTTAGGGCAACAAACCCTAAAATACTTGTCTACTCATAAATACCCCTAATTACTCAAATTATTCATATTAAGGGTATTTAATACTCAAAGTGGATTTGGACAACATATCTCTATCTTATTCATGGATTTGTGCAATTAAAACCATTAAAAGTCATAATTATCAAAATTAGGGTTTCTAGGCCCATTAATGCCTATTCATGTACATGGAACCCTAAATTAAGCCAACTATGCATAAAAGATCTTCTTTTAGATCTAATTATCTATTTTATTAACAACAAGTTAATATCCACTTTAAACATCCATATAACCCCTCCCAATTCTTTAATCATCAAAATTAGGGTTTCATACTCATGAAAGCATTATAGATAGTAGCTTTAGGTACTTTTCGAATTATGAATAGATTCAAGCCTCCAAACTATTTTTATTGGGTTACTTGCATTTTTCTAATTAATTTTCATATATGATTTGTCTTAATCGGAGTTACCAACAATTTGTTATGACTTATTACCTCTAGACCAATAGAAGATTACCACATCAGCAGTCCAGTTTCCTTTTGCCTTTTCCACACGGATAATCCATAGCGAATAGGGTGTGGCTAGGTTAGCGAATCAACCTGTTCACTGGTACCTCGTGCAAAGACGCGTCTGCCCTTACTTTCCTTCTCAAATGTCAGGGGCAAAGATGTACTTTCACCTTTCATCATCTCCTTCCTCTGGTGTTCCATTACTCGCAAACCAGCGCCACGTAGGGGGTCAACCTTGTGGTTGACTCCATGTGCTAGAGCCATGCAGGGGTAATAGCCCTTGTGGGAACCTTCGGCCAAGCCTACCGAAGCTACCCGACCTTCACCTACTGAAGGAGACGCCTACTTGGGAGAAAATCTCCACGCCGCCAGTGGATAGCATAGACGTGACAGAGATCTCATGGTGTGCTAATCTTCACACAACACATGAGTAGCGGAGGGTTCCTCGGACCTGCCTGGGTGCCCTCGTATAGCTAATTCTATTGTGAAGAGGGGAAGAGCCATTTTTATAGCTCTAGGTCGCAATTCGGAAACCATCGAGTCCAACTCCATGGGGACTATTGGGGAAACTTCCAGTAGTGCACGAAAATGAGATATCAAAGGATCATTAGATCTATTTTCTTCTCCTAAACTCAAAAATATGCTTTTTAAGATTCCTTTATTATTAGGGAGAGGAGTATAGATGTATCGATTTGGTCATGTTACTATTTAGGCTTTCCTAAAACATGCTGGAGGTAGGAGACAATGTGCTTCCATTGGATCCCGATCTGAGGGTCCAAATTTCATGCCCAAAGAAAAACATTTTGAAAATCATGACATTTAATGGAAATCCCTCCAGTCTAGGGAATCTTGTAAAAATCATAACTCTCAAACCACTTATCCAACACCATAACTGCAAAGTCCACAATGATTTGAAATACTTGTGTGCTAAGTTTGGGACTCAAACTCGAAAGTATGGGAGCCTTTTATTCATATGTAAGTTGTCTCTTAATAAGGCATATTTTATGCATATTTTCTCTCTCTTATTCTTTTATTCTCTTTATTTGGATTCCTTTTACCAATAGAAACCTTGTGGATTTGAAATCTCATCCATGATGAGTCAATCACCCATCTTTCCACATATCACTCATACTTTCATTATTTTCTCAATTTCTTTTCTTATTTATGCATTATTTGATTTCTTCTTTTTCTTTTAATCATGTTGGACTCATTAACATATTATGATCCATGAAATCACATGTACAAAGGAAATATTTTCAAAGAAATCCACATAAATCATACAGTCATGCATTTATTGGGGAAATTGCATTTCCAACCATATGAACCCAAAAATTGGGGTTGTAACAGGTCAACTCCTGATCATGCGTCAAATAGTTCTCTTTGTGTTTCTTAAGCTATCGCAAAGCAAAAGAAATCACATTCTTATCCTGCATCAGCACACAATCCAGACCCTTCTTAGATGCATCACTGAAGACAATATAACCTTTTCCTTGCTCTGGCAGCATTAATACTGGTGCACTGGTCAACTTCTCATTTAGAATCATAAAATAACGTTGACATATGTCATTCCAAACAAATGATACATCCTTCGTGGTTAGCTTTGTTAGGGGTGTTTCTACTACACTGAAGTTCTTAATGAACCTCCTATAATATCCTACCGAACCTAAGAAGCTACAAACCTATGTAGGTCTCTTCGGCTGATCCCACTCCAGCACTGACTCCATTTTCTTTGGATCCACACAAACTCCTCTGGCAGATATCATGTGCCCTAGGAAAGCCACTTCCTTTAACCAGAACTACACTTACTAAGCCACACGTACAATTGGTGTTTCCTTAACAAATTCAACACCTGACGTAGGTGTTACTCATCTTGTTGGCCATCTCTAGAGTAGATTATAATATCATCTATAAACACTACCATGAACTGGTCTAGATAGGGCCTGAACACCCTATTCATCAGGTCTATAAACGTTGTTGGTGCATTGGTTAGCCCAAATAGCATAACTACGAACTCATAATGACCATACCTTGTCCTAAAGGTTGACATAGGTATGCCATCTGCTTTAATCTGCAACTGGTGATAACTTAACCTCAAGTCTATCTTGGATAAGACTGTGGAGCCTTGTAACTGATCAAACAAGTCATCTATATGTATAACATATACTTGTTCTTAATCATCATCTTATTCAACTAATGGTTGTCAATACACAATCTCATTGATCCATCTTCTTCTTTCCAAATAGAATGGGAGCACCCCAAGGAGATGTGCTCAGTCTAATGAAACCCTTCTCAAGCAGTTCTTGCAACTATTTCTTCAATTCTTGTATCTTTTTTGGTGCCATCTTATACGATGTATGTGATATAGGTTGGGTATCAAACACTAGATTGATCTCAAAATCAATACCTATAGGAGGGGTTACACTTAGAAACTCATCAGGAAATACATCTTCAAACTCTCATACAACTGGAACTTCCTTAATACTAGGACTCTTTACCTTGGTATCCACCATATGTGCCAAGAACACATCACAACCATATCTCATTCACTTCTCTACGGTCATAGTTGAAACTAGACATGTGAAAGAATCTCCCTGTAACCTTGGAAGAACCATGAAGCATCACTATTGACAAACGTCTCCACCCTGGCACTATAGTCTAAGATCACTCGATACTTTTCCAAAGTATCCACCCAAGGATCACAATGAATCCATGCATATCAAGTGGTAGTAGATCCACTTGAATGTTTCATCCTAAGTAGGAAAGAATGTAGGATGGACACACTTCTCACAGCTCTGCAGAACCAACTAGAGGGGTTTCTAGATGAATATTATCATGTCTATGACTAACGGGTAAGAAATAGCTAGCAATCACTTCTCTAGTGATAAAAGAGTGTGTTGCACTTGGGTCAATCAAAATAGAAATGAAATAGGAAGAAGACAAATCAGAATGAAATAATTCCATCTAACATTTCATGACCTAAGGGTTACAACTTCTTCTGGCTAACTCATCCCACTGAATCGAGTCATCACTTGTTGTCACCCTCTTCCTCTACCAGCTTGTCCTGAAGAACCATCATGTGATGCCTCACCGCATCCTCTGCCACTGTGTTGTTGTCATTGCTACAAGCCTAGCTGACTCTAGCTTGACTGGTGAGTCACCTCTTCATCCTTAACAGGGCAGCACCACTTAGTATGCCCCACTTGTCCACATTTGAAACATGTTTTGCTCTTGTACCACGGTCTAGACGGCCCCATTACTGACACTGATGTTGTAGTGTGAGCTCTCATAGGTGGAATGCTACAACCTTTACTTATGCTATGTGTCCACTGTGAGTGATATACTAACCTATGCTGAAACTGAGGTGCTGAGGACCTAGGCTTCTTGAAGCCTCCAGAAGATTGTCCTTGGTACTATGTAGACCTCTTCTTGGCCTTTGTCTCAGACTTCTCTACCACAGACCTCTCCACTCTTCTAATTGATTATACAAAAGTGGAAAACCTCTCTCTATTCTCTAAGGATGACACTGGAGTTGTTAGCTCAGTACTTAGACCCTTCTCAAAGCTCTTTATCCTCTCCTTGTCCGTTGCAGCCATGTGCGGACAAAATCCTTGAAGCTCCATAAACTTAGCTTCATAAGCACAGATTGACATAAATCCCTACTGGATATTCTCAAACTATATAATCTTCTCATCTAAATAAGTCTCTGGAAAGTATTTACTTACAAACTCTCATTGGAATTCTTCCCAATAATCACAACACCCAACCTTTTCTCCTCCTCTATGGCTCACCAATGTCCAGCACTCCCCTTCTATAGATATACATCATGTTTCACCTTATCCTCTTCAGGGATGTTGAGGATCTTGAAGGCATTTTCTAGCTCAGTCAACCACATGTTTGCATCAACTAGATCAGAATTCCCCACATACTCCAACTCTCCTACACATTGAAGTATTTTAAAAGTCTTCCCAGAACCATGAGTTTCACCACTGAGGACTGTTTCCCTAGGTTGGGTTGCAACATCCTATCCACGATGTGTGTCATTATAGCCATGAACTGTCCAAATATGGACTGAAAAGTAGGGTTGGCTATATTGGATGGGTCAACTTGAGGTACTTCTGGCACAACACCAGCCCTCTCTTGCCTCCTGGAACCACCTCCTGGTGCAGCAACATTACTTTCGGCAACATGTTCCTCGTGTTCTCTAGAAATCTTTTCTTCTCTTCTTATTCTTCTACATAGGAAGAAGTGATCATAAGATATACCAGAGGATACTAGAACAGAGACAAGCCCTAGTCTTATGTCCCTGTAGACTCAACAAAGCTATAGCTCTGATACCACACAATTGTGATGCCCTTTGCCATACAAAGCGAGATTACTCAAAACAAAGCATGAAATCATCATTAATAACCATTTTACCATAGAATAGGGTAAATTGAAACCATTTTCAATGTAATATCTCAAGCAGAAATATATCATACCAAGCCTTAATATTAGGCCAGATGTATATTATATATTCTAGATGATCTTACATATCATATTCAAAGGCTATCAAGCCATATCTGTTACAAATTACAACATGTTTATATGTGCATGCCATTTCTATACACTCATGGCACAAATCCAAAATCTATGTGTCGATAAACAACACAACAAAATCTCCCCAAAGACCTAAGAGTACATGGATGACACATAGGACTCTACTATAAAACTTTAGAAGCATATCCAACCTCTAACACTTATTGTTCTCCTTGCTGCTTAGCACCTGCACTACGACCTCTACCTCCTCATCCACTACCACCTAAAAAGTTATAGAACCCATGCAGTGAGACCAAACATCCCCAATGAGAGATATAACTCTTCACCAATGTCTATTATAAGCATAGCAGGATAATAGATAACTTAAGTAAAGTAGTTAATACTGGTTAAGTAGTGTAAGTAGTTACAACTAGACAGTAGAAGATCTTATACATTTAGATAGAATATGAAGAACATGTATAATTGTTATAAACTAAACCATACAAAGATAAGGCAAGGGGTCATCCAAGGTGATTTGTATTTGACCCTAAGCAATTATACTACACAGTTGTATTATCACTATTATTATTAATATGCCCTGAGGATTTGAGGTGTACCACTCAAATACAACTGACAACTATTATGTCAAAATCATTACCATACAAGATGTATGGAAGAGTTAGACTCCATGATCATCTCCAGCACTACTTGATCATTTTAGGTCTACAATTTTGTGACATAAGAGTCAAACTGCTAAAAATCAACTTATAGTCAAAGCTATAGTCTTGTAGACAACAACTCATAGTCAAAGTTATGGTCATGTAAAACAACTAGTCTGCCTTGGTATGTGGCATAGCACTATAGAACATGCTCACACATGTCCGTTCTATAGAAAGCATCATACCATTATATCAACAATTTAAGGATACAGGGAGATATCTCCACTGGTACCCCACATATTCAATAATATGTGCTCTGAGATTCCCATAGGAGTTACTCATTTCACCATCCAGCTAGATACTGACTATTAAGATGGATCTATGGTACATGGAAACTACATGATTAGGGTTTCACTTGATTAGATATTCCAATTGAGTATCTTTTAATGCATCAATCAAGTTACAATGCATAAACCCTAAACAAATTTTACACAATTTAGGGTAAGATACAACTTCAGAAGATATAAAATGTACAAAGTAAGTACTAGTTGCATCATCACATGACACTTGTTTTACAGCCATTATAAGCCATCACCAATATCACATCACTATGGGATATTAACCCCTTAATCACATCACTAGAGGATTTTACATCAATCTATGTTCAAGGCTCTTGTCAAGTTGTTAGACCAAATCATATAACTCCTGCACATTCAATATCTCAATATGCCTCAACATTACTCATAATCACCACCATGTATTACTTAGGGATCAACATAGCATTCTCATAGATTTGACATTCATCTCACCTACAACTTATAGTCACACAAGTAGGAGAGATAATATGCTATCACATGATAATGATATTTAAACAATATAAGCAAATGTATTTTACATCTCAAGATTAGGTTTTAATATTATCCCTCAACAACTAAACCCTAATTCCATCACTTCCCACATTCTGGAGAGCACTAGGGTTAAGGACTATTGATAGTGATTAGCCATTCATAACCACCTCATCATATACATACTATTACATTATGTAATGACTATGTACATACATGTGTATAGGTGTCTCAACCCAACACCAACCATAGTGTTACGATCGTAACAGATATAGGTGTCGCGACCACTATCAAGACATGGTATCGACCACCCTCAACACATGGGTCTCGACCACCCTCAACACATCAAGTGTCACAATCAAGATACTTCCACATGATCATGATTGAGACACTTCATAAAGGTCATGACTTAAACACATCAACATGGTCACGACCCTAGGTGTTACAACTACTACATACCAAGTGTCTTGACCACAATTCAACATGGTGTCTAGACCGCAACAAGACATGGTGTCTCAACCCAAACAAAAGCATGTCTCGACCACTACCAAGTCCTAATTAGTGTTATGACCTACTTACTTAACCATGATAACTGCAATGTCAACCAACTAAGCAAAACCATTCAGTGACGCTGTGTTGTGACCAAGATGGTAGGTAGCGACCCTTCCCTAGGGTTAGGGTTGTTTTGGTGGCAGCCAACACCCATCCATGGTATCAACCATGATGAATACCAAGGGTTGTCTCGACCATAGATCAGCTATATGTCCAACACCATAACAGATCCAAAAAAGGTCGAGACAAATGATCAACCACAAGGGATACTAAACATCACCTAAGAACAACTCTCCATTCTAAGGTGTTCATCAAACCCTAGATTATGGATCATAGAATGTCACCAAAAAATTATATTTAGAGAGAGAAATTTGAGATTCTTATGTAGTTAACATATACAAAACCTTCTAATATTCATGGTAAATGAACCATATATCTAGTACTTCTATTCCATAGATGATTATCCAAAGGAACACATCAATATTTCAATCACCACAAAATCAGATATAAAAATTTAGGGTTTATAAGAAGAGTATTCCTTTTAAGAATATGACAAGATTAAACCCTAAACATTATAATTCCTCCTACCATAAAGAACACATTTCTATGATCTGAAATAATAGCATGTGTTTAGGTTTAAGATGCAAATAATAGATGGGGGAAAAGTTATATTAGCCGCCTGATTTGGAGAGAACCAATCTCCCAAAGTCACAAGCTCCAAGAACATCATCCAAGCCTCCACATTTCAAACAAAGGATCACCTCAAAAGAGAAGAAAACCTTGGTCACAATAGTGCTCAAGAAAGAGCTAAAATAGCCCTAGGCTGAACCAAGGAAGAAAGGAGAAAGAGATGAAATCATCCTCTCGCTCAAGTTTAACCATGTCAAACATAGTCTATGACCCCTTATGATGAGGAGTTTCTTTAAAACAACCACCACAGATGATCCATAGTCTACAGACAAGGAGGAAGAAGAAGGTGGAGATTTTAGAAAAGGGAACACGTGATCAGGAGTTAAGATCACTTGCCAAGAGAAGAATCTCCAAGAATCACCACCAAGGGGGTCGATTTAGAACAAATACTTCCTCAAGCAAGGTTGATTAGCCACCAAAGCTTCAAGATCAGACCTCATATGCTCTTGAAGCTGCAAGAATGATCACAAAGAAGAAGGAAGAGAGTGGGGCCAAAAAAGACTGCTTACAAGTGAAGAGAAGGGGTTATATACCCAAAGGTACATGGTCGAGACATTAGAGGACAAAGTGTTTCGACCAACCCCCTCTAGGTCATTTTGGATGAAACCACACTACATTGAGCATTTTTTGTGGTTGCTACCCTCACCCAAAAGTTGGGTAGTGATCGCAACAGTCAAACCCTAGCATAGTCACCATATCAACAAGGCAAACCCTTAAATCATCATAAGATGTCACATCACCAAGCATGATTCAAACAAGGAACCCCATATCATAATTTTCTCTCTCATGATTATAAAGCATAAGAAATATTCTCAACATGTGGTAATTTGAAAGATAACCCTTACTCATGGTTAAATTGCAACCTAGTCCAAAACAAGCACACATATAGCAAAAATAGTTCAAACATCAATCAAATTGGACCAAAATGAAAACATAAACATGTCACATGTTATTAGGATATATCACAAGATTAAATTAAGGTTTAAGCATCTCATCATATAAAGAAATTACAATTAAGCATAAAGCTAGGTCAGGGGACTTACATATTGCATCCCACAGCGGCTAGGGATCTTGTATGAAAGAAATGAAAGATGGTACTAGGCATCGCCAGCCGTGCAATGGAAACATCTATGCCAATGGCACTGGTACAATGAAGTGTGATAGTGGCTACATCCAGGCTAGGGTTGGGCAACACTTTGCCCTAGAGTTTGATGGGCTACAATGCTACAAGACATTCCTGATGCACTAAGAAACTATTTGGATTTGATAGGTAGCATGTCATGCGAGCATGACCTACATCATGGAATGAGGAAGAACCAGTCCTTCTCATCAGCTGTATCCCAACCACTTATCAACCTTTTGGTAGTAATATGCTATTAATAGATACCATCGTTGGTGTATAATTTGGATATGTAGACACTCTATTCTTTCATCATCTGCATTCCCAAATAAGCATTCATTAATATAACTATTATAACAATTGCATTGTGTTCACGGGTTATTACTTATGTTAGTTCGTATGTGTATCTTAGAGTTGATATGGATGAATATTAGATTAGGGGGTCTGATGTAATCCAAAGGATTGCCAAAAATAGTTCATTCAAACTTACATATTTTATAAATACAATCCCAGTGTCTGGTGCTGGAGCTATTTAGTTGAAGTTGAACACACACACACACACACACATATATATATATATATACATATGTGTGTGTGTACATATATATAATTGTACACGTGGTAGTATACATGTACAAAATAATATACATCACAGTAAATATGTGTAGAAAATTGTACACAACATTATACAGGTTAATACACATGTCTAAAAAGTTGTACACAATAGTACACATGATAGTACACTTGTATTCAAAAAAATACAAAAGACATCACACATGTGCACAAAACTATTTACAACAGTATACATGTATACAAAACTATACACATCATTACACGTGGTAGTACACATGTGTACACAAACCAATACACATGTCTACATTATACGCATAATATTATACATGTATACAAAATAATACACATGGAAATACACTTGTGTGCACAAAAGTAGTCATGGATGTACACATATGTACACAGAGAATTACACATTTCTACAAAACTATACACATGACAAGATACATGTGTACACAAGAGTACACATGGCAATACATATGTTTACAAAATAGTACACATGGCAATACACAAGTTAGTACACATGTTTGCAAAACAATATACATGGTAGTACATGTACACAAGAGTACACATGGCAGCACATATGTGTATACAATAATACACATGGTAGTACGCATGTGTACACAACTGTACACAATATTATACATGAAAGTACACATGTGTACACAACAATACACATGGATTTACATTTGTGTACACAACAATACACATTGAAGTACACATGACCGTGCACATGTGTACACAGAGATGTACATATGTGTACATATGAAAGTACACATAGCAGTACACATGTGTTCAATATACACATAATAGTACACATACATATAAAATAAATGTGTAAACATGATATTACACATAATCGTACACATGTTTACACATAATAATACAAATTTGTACACATAGAAGTGCACAAGTTTACACAATAAGTCACATGATAGTACACATGTTTACACATAGCAGCACACATAGTATTACATATGTGTACACATAGAAAGTACACATGTGTACACATAACAGTACACACATGTACATGTAGAAGTACTACAAGCACATGAATGTACACAAACATGTGTATAATCATATGTACTACTGTGCACAATTTTATACACATATATACTATTATTTTTATAGTTATGTGCAGTTTTGCACACTTACATATTTCCATGTGTACTATTTTACACATAAATATATTTCCAAGTGTACATAAGAGTACACACGACAGTACATATGTGAACAAAACTATACACAATAATACACATAGCAAAACACTTGCATACACAACAATAAACATGGAAGTATATATGTATACAAAATGCACTTAACACTACACAAGGAAGTACATATGCATACAAAACAAATGCACATGGCAATACACTGTCTAAAGAACAATATATATGGTAGTCCACTTGTTTACACAATAGTACACATGGCAATACACATTTGTTCAAGACTGTAAAGGATAGAACACATGGCAGCACACATGTGTACAAAACTATACACAATATTATACATAGAAGTACAGTTGTATAAAAATGCACATGGTAGTACACATGTGTATAAGATTGTGCACAACAACACAAATGATTGTACCTCGTGTACATATGGAAGTACGCATGTGTACAAAACTATACACAACAGTGGCATAGCATTACGCTTGTGTACGTAATGACAATACACATATTGTAACATACCAAATTCTAAAATTTTGTCTTTTGACCCTCTTTCCCATCTTTTCCTTTCATTTCTATCCTTATTGGCCTTTCTATTTAATTAGTGGAATTTATAGTGGTTTAGTGAATATTTATTCACTAATTATACCAATGGAAGGGATTATGCACAAATACCTTAGTGAAAGACTAATTACCATAATTAAGTGCTCTAAGCCTTAATCTAACCTTTTGATGTGATTTCAAAACATAAAATATGCCACATAACTCATTTTGGTGGTAATATGAAGATAAGAAACTTAATTGGATGAACAATTTAGATAATGGGACGTTAATGGGCCATATGACATATCTCATAAAAATAAATCTCAAAATAGGAAACAAACTTCAAATTTGAATTCTACATATCAATCTTAGCCTACATGTCAAATTTCATCTAATTTGGACAACCTTGAAATATTAGGATAAGTTTAGGAGAGAGAAAATGAGTAAAAGGCATAAGTAATAAATAATGTGAATATATAAATTCAAAATATATAAATAATGGCAAATTAATATTCTACACATCAAATATCACTTGTGGATAAAGTTTGGTCCAATTTGGATGTTGTTTGTACAAGTTATGCAATTTTAGGTACATTCTGGACTTTTATGCAATTTACCCGGTTGGGAGGTTTTCTTTGCAAATTATCAACTGATTTTTAATCCTTATATATTCCCTTACCATTAACGAGATTTTCAACCATTGTAGTACCTAGTTTCACCTTGGTTTGATGGTATTTCTTTCCAAGGGCATTATAGGGATTACCCTCTTTATAAAGATGCTTATCCTTAAAAGCTATCAACCAATGAGGTTATTTCTTTCTTGCAAAACGGTGGGGATGGCCTAGAATAATCTATGGGATCTTATAACTGACTTTGGATATGCATGAAGCCTCTATGAGCTATCCTCTTGCATGGCCATCAATCCCTAGGCTAAAGACACATGGAAAGTCCCTTAAGACTCCTCATGCTTCACCTCTTTCTATATATAGCCATGTATACCCCTTCCCAACTCATAATTCGAAAACTCTTTCTCTCCTTTTCTTTCCTCTATATTAGATAATAGTTTCTTCTATATTTGGCCACGAATTTGCTGCCCCAAGGAAATAGAGGGAGCCTACCTTGGCGAAGAAGGCTCCTAGGGCTTCCAAATTGCCCTATTAGGGTTTCTAAAGTTCCCCCTTATTAAATTCGACCAAAACTAGTAAGTTTACTCCATTCCTTTCCTATTTTCATACTATTAGTCTTCCTTATACCTTCTTATAGGTCGGAACCATGACCATACATGGTAAAAATCCACCTAAAACCCTAAAACATATCATCTCCTTGCTCTTTTGCTAGGGTTTGCACCTCTAAAGTTGAGAAGGAGATCTTTGTTCAAGAAAGAAGCTAAGATTCAAACAACCAGACCTTTTAAGCTTGGGATCCTTGCTGTTTGGACCTTATTATCTTCCCTAGGTGTGAGCTTCATAAACCCTTCCCATATATTTCTTATTACATGCTTAAAACTCATGATCTTATGTGAAAAATTGACGATGTGTCAATTTCTAATTGGTCGATTTTCAATAATTCATAACTTTTGATTCGTTTGTCCAAAAAATAAAGTAAAATATGTTCTGAATTTATAAAAACATGTTCTTTTTAATAAAAATATTTCCAAGTATTGTTTTTCAGTTTTTTTCGAAAAGAGTTTTTAGAAAATGAATTAAATACCTAAAAATCACCAAACAAATACACTTTAACCTTCATAACTCCAATATATGCAAATTATATGTTTTCTTAATCACAAAAACCTAAATAAGTTAGTGGTGATAGTTTTTAGGTCTGAATCTAGGTTTTGTGTAAAAATTTCATATATTAGGGTTTCAACTCTTTAATGTATATATGTTATTCTAATACATGAATATGAAATTGGAAATAGGATAAGTGGACCTTGATTTCAACTAAGGGTTTGGAAAAGAGGTTAATAGGACTCTAAGTAAGATGTATGTTATATTCCTATCTATGTATGTTCTATCCCTATCTATGTATGAGCTATAAATCCCTATTTATGTATGTTGTATCCCCTATTCCTCTATGTTGAGCAATTCACCTATGCTTATTCATTCTCTGTCCTATGCACATTAGCCTATACACAATGTATTTTCTTTTGAAAATCATTGTTCATGTGAAATACCTTATTTGATGTTGAACATGTGATCATGGATATTCTTTTGAACTGTTATCTTATGCTTTGTTCATGATGGAACTCTAAAAGATGACATGTGATGTCTTTTGCCCACTTATGAGGTGGATGTATATGTTGGTCACTTATGTGGTGACTAGTTTATATATTCTGACTATACTTTCTACTTGCCTTTACATTTAACATGCTATGTGATTCAGTAGCACTAGAGTAGTGTAATTGCATTGGTTTTTATTGCAGATGTGTTATTTCCTACCGAGCAGATGTGATATTTCCTACTCTTTTGGGATGGAAAGGAACCTCATACCCAGGGAAAGATGTGTGATTCTTGGCCCATGTTTTATATATTTGGGAGATTGGAAGTATTCCTTTCTCTATCAGGTTTCAAGTTTATGAGACTTGGCCTCCTTTGTCTTTATAATATTCTAGTGTTATGCTTATCTCACATGCATGCAGGATGATGGTTATGATATGTGCTTATGTGGCACCACTCTTTTATTTAATAATGGCAAGTATTCTTTTGTTATCATATTATTTCAATTCTTTTTTTTCTTGATACCTATTTGGGTGGTCCTTATCTTTTATATGGGAAGAATTTTATATTTGATGTCCTTTATTCCATATATTGCTCAATTTCCTATTTAGTATGCACATACCAACTTTTGTTGATGACATCTATTTTCTCTTCTTGTTGGGGTATGCTTCCAACCCCAGGTTAGATCAAGGAGTATATAGCTTTTGGCTTGGACCTAGCTCTTGGAGATTATGCTTTGGAGACAATATTTGAAGTAGTTTGGACTTCCCTCTATCTAGATCCTATTTTGTATGTTGATGTAACCCTAAATGGGAGATTATGATGTATTTTTTGTAAACCTTTATGAAATTGAATATAGTCAGAGAAATTTTTATTCCACTACTTTCCAATGAGTTTTGATTATCATATTTTAGTAAAGGGGTGATTTCACACCTCCTTTACGGCATGGTATCAGAGCCCATGGTAGTCAGAATCTGGCTATTTCAGTTTTGTCTCCCTAATTAGAATCCATGCCTTACATAGTTCCTTTAGGTGACATAGTTTCCCTACATTTGATCTATAAATGATGAAAGGTTGATTTAGGACCCTATAGTTCCACATTAGTATCATGATGAATTAAACCATAAAATACTCATAACTAAAATATGCATAACTTAATGTTGGGGTGGAGTGTCACACTCCACCCCTTAAAGAGGATTTCGTCCCTGAAATCACAAGCAAGAAGGGAAGGGTGAGTGTGCAACCTCTCATCACAAAACTTCAGGTTATTTCTCCAACCTTAACTTCTACCAAATAACTCATCAACATATACTCCACAAGCATCTTGACATAGGTTTTGGTTCTCAAGGATCACCTAAGTTCCATTATTTAGATATTCTTTTTATGATATTTACCATTATTTTAATTATGGCATGTCATAATTACTTTATTACCAAGGAAGTTATATTTCATTATCATCCATGAAACATCATATATATACATATATATTTCTTATTTATCTTACTAAGAATTTTAGCAAAATTATGGGTTACTCAATTCCCTCAATATACTTGATCATTATCCTTAATATTTTGAACTTCAACTTCATTATCCTTGTACTATCACCATATTAAGTTATAACGAATTATTTTGTGTGAAATATTCAATTTGTCATTAATTATTCATTCAATCCGAATTATGTCACATCAATTACATATATTTATATTAAATGTTATCTCATTACCACATTATCTTTATTGCTCACATTTATTTCATCATTAATCATTTTATCATATTTATTTATATTATTGATTTGCACATTTATGTGAATCAAATCACTTCATATTCATATTGAAGTCATTCCATGTATTTTAGTGATCAAGGTGAGGCATATTACAAATTGATTCACATTAAGTGAAATGAAAATATTGAGCTGGAACTGTCAGGGTATGGGCCGCCCTGACACGGTTAATGCACTCCGGTCATGGTGCTGGAGGGAGAGCCCAAACATAGTTTTCCTTATGGAAATTATGATGTCAAGCGTTGAACTAGAAGTTGTTAAAAGAAAATGCAGTTTTACGGAAGGAATCTGTATTCCAAGCATGGGGAGAGCAGGAGGGTTAGGGCTCTGGTGGAAAGACATCAATTTGAGCATTGTGTCCTACTCGCAACATCATTGTAGCTGTGAAGTGACAGGGTCAGATTCAGGTGATCCATGGAGAGCTGTTGGTATCTATGGCTGGGCAGACCAACAATAGAAGCATAAAACGTGGGCCTTAATGAGGGAGTTAAAAACGGTGTCATCGCTTCCTACTGTCTTTTTTGGGGACTTCAATGAGATTACGTCAAATGCAGAGAAACAGGGAGGACCGCCAAAGCCGATGAGGTTTATTCAGGATTTTCAAGATGTGATTGACGACTGCAATCTCACGGATATGGGTTTCAGTGGAAACCTGTTCACTTGGCAGAGGGGTCTCACTCCAGAGACTCTCATACGGGAAAGGCTGGATAGAGGGCTAGCATGCTCAGAATGGATGGCTAAGTTTCCGCATGCAAGGGTGATACACCTCACTAAAGTTGAATCTGACCATGTCCCTATAATAATCAATACTGAGAACAGAAGGAAGAACAGAAGGAGAAGGCAACAATACTTCTTTTTTGAACCTATGTGGATGGAAGACGAAAGATGTGAACAAATTGTTAGACAGGTATGGGAAGAAAGACAGACTTCAAGGCTAGAGGAAAAGGTGGACTTCTGTGGCAGTAAACTAAAGGCTTGGGCTTCTGAAAAGTTTGGGGAAATGAAAAGAAGGATTAGAGAGGTGGAAACGCAGCTGGGGGAGGTGCAACTACTACCTCCAGACAGGGAAAATCTCGACAGATGTACCTTTCTTGCAGGAGAGTTGCAGAAGTGGCATAGACATGATGAAGCTTTCTGGCACGCTAGAGCCCGTGTAAACGAGATGAAATCTGGAGACAGAAACACAGCGTATTTCCATCACAAAGCATCCCAGATGAGGAAAAAAATAATATTGAAGGTCTAAAAAATGTAGAGGGGCGATGGATGACAAATCCGAAAGAGATTGAGAAGATCATCATGGGTTTTTTCCAAAATCTGTTTCAGACTTCTAACCCATCGGGATGGCAGGAAGCAACGCAAGGAATTAAAAGAAATATTGATGACGAGGAAAAGGAAGCTCTTGAGAGGGAGATTGAAACTGCTAAAATCCGGGCCGCACTCGAGAGTATGCATCCCAACAAAGCACCGGGCCCGGACGGAATGAAAGCAATGTTTTTCCAAAAGTTTTGGCATATTGTCGGGGAGGATGTTGCAAACTATATTAAGGGTTGGTGGAAATCTGATAAAAGTATTTCTGATATTAATTCTACCCTTCTAGTGTTGATTCCCAAGGTCCTTAAACCTACTGAGATTGGTGAATACAGGCCCATAAGTTTATGCAATGTTATTTATAAAATTGCCTCTAAAGTCGTTGCTAACAGGTTGAGACCTCTGATGGATAAAATTGTCACTGAACAACAAAGTGCTTTCATTCCGGGTAGACTCATCACTAATAATGCCCTCATTGCCTACGAAAATTTTCATACTATGAAAGGGAGCAAAGGAAGCAAAAAGGGACAGATTGCCTTGAAACTGGACATGACGAAAGCCTATGACAGGGTAGAATGGAGCTTCGTCGATCATATTCAGGAAAAAATGGGGTTCGGTGAAAGGTGGAGAGCAAACACTTTGGACTGTATGTCTACGGTTTCTCACCCTTTCGTTATAAATGGAGAGCGTACCAGGAAGACTCAACCGTCCAGAGGACTGCGCCAGGGAGACCCTCTTTCCCCTTACCTCTTTATTTTATGTGCAGAAGCTTTTTCTACTTCACTACTTTTAGCCTCACAACAAAATATGATTCATGGTGTGAAAGCCAACAGGAACGGTCCGAGAATCTCTCACCTTTTCTTTGCAGATGACTCCATCCTCTTTGCTAGGGCCACCAAGGAAGAATGCTTGATAATAGCTGATATCATCAGCAAATATGAACGGGCATCCAGACAGAAAATTAATTTATCCAAGACTGAAGTGGCGTTTAGCAAAGGAGTTCACAGAGAGAAAAGGGAGGAACTCGTCAGTCTTCTTCAGGTGAAAGAGGTGGAAAAACATGGAAAATACTTGGGTCTTGCAACGGTGGTGGGGAGGTCAAAAAAGCAAGTGTTCGCATACATCCAGGAGCGAGTTTGGAGAAAGCTGCAAGGCTGGAAAGAGAAACTGCTATCCAAAGCGGGGAAGGAAGTACTTATCAAAGCAGTGGCACAAGCTATCCCATCCTACATTATGAGCATCTTTCAACTACCATCATATCTACTGGATACCATCAATAGCAATATATCAAGATTTTGGTGGGGAGCTAAGGGAGCAGAAAGGAAAATGGCATGGATTAGCTGGGAAAACCTTTGCAAACCAAAAAATCAAGGAGGAATGGGGTTTAGAAATCTACACAATTTTAACCAGGCACTTCTAGCTAAGCAAGTGTGGAGACTATTCTATAGAAGGGACACACTAGTCTATAAGGTCCTAAAAGCTAGATACTTCCCAACAGTGAATGTGTTAAGGGCGAGGAGGGGACATAACCCAAGTTTTACATGGCGCAGCATCTGGAATGCAAAGACCTTAGTTATGGAAGGCATGCAATGGAGAATAGGAGACGGGACCGACATTAATATTTGGACAGACCACTGGATACCAAATATCAACGGAAGTTTGGAGGCCATATACGGAGTATCCAGTCCGTCTATTCAATGGGTGCAGCAGCTCATCGATCCAGTCACCAAGTCTTGGAACAGAGAAGTTATAGAAGAGGTGTTCACACCTGGGATTGCTAGCAAAATACTAGTCGTGCCATTGGACGTATCAAGTACAGAAGATACCATCTTTTGGAAGCCAAGTAGGACAATAGAATACACCGTCCACTCCGCCTATTGGCTTGCGAGTAGGCCAGCTACAACAGTAAATGCAAGAACCACCGAAGGAGGCGACCCAATTTGGAGAGTGATTTGGAAGCGAGGCCTCATCCCGAAGGCAGCGTGTTGGATAAATTGGACATTATGATAAATCCCTTTGTTTCGATGATGACAAACATTTCATTCTTGTTGATCTAACGTGATACTTGAGTGTGCAGGATTAAGGTGGATGACAAAGTAACTAGGGAAAATCCAAAGAGCTTACATATTTATATTTCCATGCAATGTAATCACTGTTGTAAAAACTTGTACAAATATATAATGTACAAGTACTTAGATTGCATGTAAATCAAGCGTTGGATCTTCCTAGCTAATCACCACACTTAGATAGGTCATCCCCTTCAAATAGGATCACATATGTACACTCATACACATGCTTAGTGGTAAATTAAAAGATTGAAAACAGAGTCAATCTCAGTCGACCACACTCCTCGACCGAGACACTCTCGGTCGACAAACTCCTCGACCGAGAATGACCCAAGTAGTCGTTAGACACAGCTGACAAAGTAGTTGGCAGTTGCAAATGAACGTTGATTCAGAGAGCCTGTCGGTCGACAAAACTTCGACCGAGTAGGTGTCTCGGTCGACCATTTGTCGACCGAGATGGTCTCTGACAGCAACTGCAGAATAAAGTAACTAGCCGTTACTAATGCACTTAACTTATATCTAACGGCTAGTTAAGCACTTAGAAGCCCCTAGAAGTTGTCTAGAACGTCCTTAAGTATTCATAGGCCACTCCTATAAATAGGACATGCCTTAGGACACCAAAAAAGAAGCGAAGATATACTTGTGCTATACTTGAGCTTGAATACACACTTGCAATCTGTTTTAGAGCAATAGAGCAATTCCTACACTTGCCATTCATTCCTATTGCTCCCATTTCGTGTCCTATAGGCTAGTATCTCCTATCCACTACAATCACATTGTCATACACATTGGTTAGGAGATCTACACGCTTGATATAGGCAAATCAAGCCTTGGGCTTAAAGGATAAGTTGTAATTTCCTTTTTCTTTCTTGTTCCTTTGTATCTTTTGTACTCTCCTTGCTACTCCTAGGGTTGGAGGCTGCGGATCGGAGAGGGTTGACTTCTCAGGTGGAGAAGGGGACTTCAAGCTACTTCAAGAAGGCTATCGCACGGGAAGCTACTTCAGAAGGCTGGTGCAACGGGAGTTGGTGCACCTACTTCAAGGGAAGGCTGCTTCAAGGTTGGGCGATTACTTCTAGGTGAAGGCTGCTTGAAGGGTTTGGGAAAAGAAATTGTATTTTATGTAAAGTCCTTGCAAGGTAATAAAATAAATTTCTTTTCAAATCCCGGTTGGGTAAGCAACCGGGTAGTGGATTGACGGCTATAGTATTTGCTATAGTTGGAACCACTCTAAACCCTGTGTCTCCTTGTCCAATATTTTCATTGTGGTTGTTTGAGTTAAATAATTGTTAAAATATCTATAAAACTCTATTCACCCCCCCTCTAGTAGTTTTCAATTGGTATCAGAGCAGGGCTTCAAGGAACCTTAACACGGTCTTGAAGAAATGGGTGATGGAGTGCTCAACAACCTCAACATTGAAGGAACGCTCGTTGCTAGACCTCCAGCATTCGACGGAACAAACTATCAATACTGGAAGAGAAGAATGCAATTTTACTTCCAAGGAATCAACTGGGATCTTTGGAGAATGGTATCTACACCATACACACTTCCACAAGACGATTTCGCAGTATGGGATGCTAATACGGTAAAGATGGCCCAGATGAATGCAAAGGCAGTAAGCATTTTATATTGTTCCATCTCAGTAGGTGAATTTAATAGAGTATCAAATTGTGATACCGCATATGAAATTTGGCATAGATTATCTATAACATATGAGGGTACTGTTCAAGTTAAAAATTCTAAAGTTAGCTTGCTTAAAACCAAGTTTGAACATTTTCGTATGGATCCAAATGAAACTATTAGTGAAATGTATTCAAAATTTTCTACTATTGTTAATGGTTTGAGTGCTTTAGGGAAACCTGTTCTTGAGGAAGATCAGGTATCAAAAATACTTCGATCTCTTCCTCCAAAGTACAAACCAAAGGTGACAGCCATTGCAGAAGCAAACGACCTCACTCGCCTCAAAATGGAGCAGCTCATCGGAAACTTAGAAGCTCATGAGGCAGATCTAGAAGAGGAAGAGAGAAGAGAACATGAACGCCAACATGGGAAAAAGAAGGATATTGCATTCAAAGCATCAACTAAAGAAAATCATGACACAAGTGAAGATGATAGTGAAGAAGAAACTCTCGTTGTAAATGGTAAGCAATATAAAAGTTTTAAAACTAATAAAACTTCTAGTGTTTCTTCTTCCAGGTGCTTTGAATGTGGCAAGAAAGGACATATGAAAGGTGAATGTCCAAAACTCAAGAAAGGGAAGAAATCATCTCACAAAAAGAAAGAAAAAGCATATCGAGCTGCATGGGATGATTCAAGTGACGATAGCGATGATGGAGAAGTAGAATGCTTCATTGTTACAACAAATGAAGACGAAGAAGAGGTAAGTCTTTATGATCTACCAAAAGAAGATATAATTGCTAGTCTTCAAGATACTCATGAGAAATATATTGAGTGCAAGAAGAAACTTAAAAAGGCAAATAAAGATTTAAATGCTAGACTTCTTGCTCTTGTATCTGAAAATGAAAATCTTAAAAAGGAAAATGAAGATTATGCTCTTAGGATTAAATCGGTAGAAGCAAATTGCAATCTTCTTTCCTTAGAAAAGTCAAATTTGCAAACTCAGGTGAATGATCTCCAGAAACAACCTATTCTATGTTCACATTTAGATTATGATAAGGTTGTCAAAGAAAGAGACTCTCTAGCATCCAATCTAGATCAGGCAAAGAATGATATTGCTAAGTTACAAAGAAATGTAAATGAGTTAAGAGGAAATAACCTACTTGACAATATTCTGAAAATTTCCTCTAGTTACAATGGAAGGAGAGGATTAGGATACGATCCAAGAAGAAATAAACCCAAAAGAGCATCCAAGACTATATTTGTACCTAGGAACACAATTCCTAGAAATAGAAATGAAGTTGATGCTATTAGTTGTCATTATTGCATGCGTCTTGGACATTATTCATTTTCATGCCCATATAAGAAAAAGAATGATGAGTTAGCTTGGATCGCTAAAACCTAGTAGATTAACATTGACTAGTTGAGATTTGACCTAAACTGATTATTGATATCATAATGTCTTATCTCAACACAATTGAGCTTTAATTTGCATTATATCTTTTTGTTTGAAATCAATTAAGAATTCTGAACACTTTCCAGAAATTTGGTCGGTCGAGCATTTGTCGACCGAGTGAACACTCGGTCGAACAATTGTCGACCGAGCATGTCACTGTTTTTCAGAATGTTGAAAAATTGCTGCATTCTTGTGAAATTAATTAAAATTGTTGTCTATTTATGGTTAATGACTGTACAATAAAGCATAAGATATAAAAATTATCCTTGAGAAATTATGTGAAATTAATTTGGTCAAAGAAAACTAAAATTATGCTTAGTTTTAAAGAAAATTTCTGTTTTTACATGCTTTTATTGTTCTATCATTACATAAGCAAGAAAAAGGATTTATTGATGTTTTATATCTTAGAAATGCTTGCAAAGAATAAAATGTTTTCAATTGAAATCTTTAAAAGACTTGAAATATTCATTATGCTTTCATGCTTAGTATCACTTAAACATGCATCAAAATTGATTGGAAATCTGCAATTTTTGCCTCTTGGTTAAAACAAAACTTAGCCAAGGGGCACTATGGTCGTAGTCAAGGGCGACCTAAAATAAGCTTTGACAAAATGCTTATTTGGACATCATTTTATTGCACTTAATCTTAGTATACTTTTAATAAAGGTCAAAATCAAAATTTAAAATTATTTGTGACCTTAGAAGCATCAAACTGCTTAAATTGTAAGATTAAGGGGGAGCTCATACCAACAAATTGGTTTAATTGATTAAGAAGCTTAGAAAAACATTGTAAACATCATTTGAAGATTGTTATGACCTTAGTATTTTTACTCCTGATTATGAAGCAATCTATGAATTTCATAAAAATGATATATCTTGTACTTAAAGGAACTCTCTGAACAAATCAGGGCATAACATCCCTTACATTTGGTTGGAGACATTTTTATGTACTCTAAGATTAAAGGATTCTCATTTAATTTAGGACTTAACATCCCTTGATAGATGAGAAATAAATATACATTCATCATAAGCTTAAGGGAATCTCATATCATTTCAAGACTTAACATCCTTTGCAAATGATTGAGAAACAAATTGTGGATAAATTAGACATAAATCCATGTTCCTAATAGGATATCTATTTAAGGGGGAGCTTAATATAAAATTAAGGGGGAGAAGAAATAAAATGTTTAAACCTGGATATCTTTTTGAAATGACAAAGGGGGAGAAAGAATATAAAATCAAAAATATAAATATAAATGAGTTTCATCTTGATGGCCAGCACTCACTTGTAAAACAAGAATGGCTACAAAAGGTAATCTTCAGGTATGAAACTCACATGCTTTATATGTTCTTATTTCATATTTTAGGAAATGTTTGTCATCTTCAAAAAGGGGGAGATTGTTGGATAAATTGGACATTATGATAAATCCCTTTGTTTCGATGATGATAAACATTTCATTCTTGTTGATCTAACGTGCTACTTGAGTGTGCAGGATTAAGGTGGATGACAAAGTAACTAGGGAAAATCCAAAGAGCTTACATATTTATATTTCCATGCAATGTAATCACTGTTGTAAAAACTTGTACAAATATATAATGTACAAGTACTTAGATTGCATGTAAATCAAGCGTTGGATCTTCCTAGCTAATCACCACACTTAGATAGGTCATCCCCTTCAAATAGGATCACATATGTACACTCATACACATGCTTAGTGGTAAATTAAAAGATTGAAAACAGAGTCAATCTCGGTCGACCACACTCCTCGACCGAGACACTCTCGGTCGACAAACTCCTCGACCGAGAATGACCCAAGTAGTCGTTAGACACAGCTGACAAAGTAGTTGGCAGTTGCAAATGAACGTTGATTCAGAGAGCCTGTCGGTCGACAAAACTTCGACCGAGTAGGTGTCTCGGTCGACCATTTGTCGACCGAGATGGTCTCTGACAGCAACTGCAGAATAAAGTAACTAGCCGTTACTAATGCACTTAACTTATATCTAACGGCTAGTTAAGCACTTAGAAGCCCCTAGAAGTTGTCTAGAACGTCCTTAAGTATTCATAGGCCACTCCTATAAATAGGACATGCCTTAGGACACCAAAAAAGAAGCGAAGATATACTTGTGCTATACTTGAGCTTGAATACACACTTGCAATCTATTTTAGAGCAATAGAGCAATTCCTACACTTGCCATTCATTCCTATTGCTCCCATTTCGTGTCCTATAGGCTAGTATCTCCTATCCACTACAATCACATTGTCATACACATTGGTTAGGAGATCTACACGCTTGATATAGGCAAATCAAGCCTTGGGCTTAAAGGATAAGTTGTAATTTCCTTTTTCTTTCTTGTTCCTTTGTATCTTTTGTACTCTCCTTGCTACTCCTAGGGTTGGAGGCTGCGGATCGGAGAGGGTTGACTTCTCAGGTGGAGAAGGGGACTTCAAGCTACTTCAAGAAGGCTATCGCACGGGAAGCTACTTCAGAAGGCTGGTGCAACGGGAGTTGGTGCACCTACTTCAAGGGAAGGCTGCTTCAAGGTTGGGCGATTACTTCTAGGTGAAGGCTGCTTGAAGGGTTTGGGAAAAGAAATTGTATTTTATGTAAAGTCCTTGCAAGGTAATAAAATAAATTTCTTTTCAAATCCCGGTTGGGTAAGAAACCGGGTAGTGGATTGACGGCTATAGTATTTGCTATAGTTGGAACCACTCTAAACCCTGTGTCTCCTTGTCCAATATTTTCATTGTGGTTGTTTGAGTTAAATAATTGTTAAAATATCTATAAAACTCTATTCACCCCCCCTCTAGTAGTTTTCACAGCGCACTTCCTGTGGCACTGTGAGACGGGGGCCCTGGCCACGCTGGGGAGGCTATACGATCAACGCTGCCATGAGACGGGAACATGCAACCTGTGCCAGCTAGAAAAGGAGGATGTCAGCCATTTGTTACTTAGATGCCCGAAAGCTTGGGAGGTGTGGAGTAGCTGTTCCTCAGAACAACAAGCCAATGTACAGAACTGCCGATGAGCCACAGTAGCTGAGGCGATCATGACTCTAACCTGGACCGGAGAAACTGAGAAAGAAGAAGAAGTGATTGCAGCTATGTGGACCATATGGACGAGAAGGAATGAGATAACGTTTGAAAATAAGCATCGTCCGCCCCACTTTATCCATCATTCTTTTCTGTAGCTGATCCGGTCTCATCGTGAAAGCAGAGAGGAAGACAACCGACCAAAGCCAGCGGAAGTGCAGCTGGGCAGATGGAGACCCCCACCACCGGAAGTCACTAAACTTAATTGCGACGCGGTGGTAGGAATACAGAACTTTGATGGAGCCGGATTGATATGGAGGAACAATAATGGACAAGTGATGAGGATAGTTGGTATGAGAAAGCACTCCCTGTTAGATACAAGATGTGCAGAAGCTTGGGCCATCTACGAGGGGATACATATATCAAAAGATATGGGAATCAACAGACTCATGGTGGAATCGAACTTGGAGGTAGTGATCAACCTTCTCAGATCATCATCCAGGCGCAAGGACCTGCTGGGGACATATCTAGATAACATTTATCTTTCTTGTTCTTCTTTTACTAGTGTTTTGTTCAGTTTTTGTAAGAGGCAGGCCAATGGGTAAGCACATATGCTAGCCAGGAGGGCTGTCTCGAGTAGTTCTGCGTTTAATATTACCTCTTCTTTTCCATCCTCTGTAATGACTCATGCTGTAACGGATTTGAATGATTAATAGAAGATAGACAAGTTAGACCTAAAAAAAAAAGGTAACATACCATGCATTTCATATTGATGACCTGATTAATATGTGATTAGATGATTATATATATCATTTATGTCTATCAAAGTATGTTAACTAATTATGTCACCTAATGTCATTAATGTATCATGAAAGGAATTAAGGATGTATATGTTAAGGTTAGATGATTACAACTTAGGGTTTAGGTTAATATGATCACTATATTTTACTTAGCATGTATTAAGTCCAAGATTAGGTTACAATTATCTTACTTGTCATTTCATTAGGGTTTATTGGTTTATGACATGAGCAACACCATGCATATCCATTAGGATTAATATGTGAGTTACTCATATTATGTGCATTAGGTATTCATTAGGGTTTAAACATATAAAGTATTCCTCAGATGATCATTATATGTGCATTACTATATAAATAAGCACGTTTAGGCTATAACTATAACTTGTTTGGACCCCACAAAGGTTTCAAGCACAACAACCACCTGAGTATGGGGTTAGGGTTTCTAAAGATAGTGTAGATAGATTTCAAGATGTTATAGGGCTCCATTCCCCTAAAGAGGATTGCATCCTCAAAATCTAACCACCCAACATCATCAAACTAACTATACTCCACCCCTTAAAGGGTTCAACCTATCAAGCCAAACTACACTAGGGTTAAAGGATGAGTCTAACTTAACCATGTACAAGATCCATCACACATCCACTGCACACTCTGATAGCTCACTTAACCCCAAACTTCAAAGTCTAGGTTCTAGGGATAATGATCCAAACATGTGGTCCTATGGGTCATAAGGAAACTAGTCTTGGTATCCATCCTCAAACAAGTCACCATAAACCTAAAACTTAGGGTTCCCAAAGATATACAACATAGATGTCTAAGGTGACTATTGCCTAAAAGCAAACTATTTCAAACAATCCATTTCATCTTAGGCCAGGCCGGTATCATATGGATCTGGGAGTCCTCATAAACCAAGAAACTGGCGCGGAGGAAAATATTGCCAGCCCCCAGAACCTGATCCTTTCTAGACACCTTTGCTTCAACTTCATGCCCTAATATTTGCCTAAAGCCAAACCTAAACAACATTAAGTTATGCATATTTTAGTTATGAGTATTTTATGGTTTAATTCATCATGATACTAATGTGTAACTATAGGGTCCTAAATCAACCTTTCATCATTTATAGATCAATTGTAGGGCAACTATGTCACCTAAAGGAACTATGTAAGGTAGGGATTCTAATTAGGGAGATAAAACTGAAATAGCCAGATTCCGACTACCCTGGGCTCTGATACCATGCTGTAAAGGAGGTGTGAAATCACCCCTTTACTAAAATATGATAATCAAAACTCATTGGAAAGCAGTAGAATAAAAATTTCTCTGACTATATTCAATTTCATAAAGGTTTACAAAAAATACATCAGAATCTCCCATTTAGGGTTACATCAACACACAAAATAGGATATAGATAGAGGGAAGTCCAAACTACTTCAAATCTTGTCTCCAAAGCATAATCTCCAAGAGCTAGGTCCAAGCCAAAAGCTATATACTCCTTGATCTAACCTGGGTTTGGAAGCATACCCCAGCAAGAAGAGAAAATAGATGACATCAGCAAAAGCTGGTATGTGCATACTAAATAGGAAATTGAGCAATATATGGAATAAAGGACATAAAATATAAAAGTCTTCCCATATAAAAGATAAGGACCACCCAAATAGGTATCAAGAAAAAAAAGGAATTGAAATAATATGATAACAAAAGAATACTTGCCATTATTAAATAAAAGAGTGGTGCCACATAAGCACGTATCATAACCATCATCCTGCATGCATGTGAGATAAGCATAACACTAGAATATTATTAAGACAAAGGCGGACAAGTCTCATAAACTTGAAACCTGATAGAGAAAGGAATACTTCCAATCTCCCAAATATATAAAACATGGGCCAAGAGTCACACATCTTGCCCTGGGTATGAGGTTCCTTTCCATCCCAAAAGAGTAGGAAATATCACATCTGCTCGGCGGGAAATAACACATCTGCCATAAAAACCAATGCAATTACACTACTCTAGTGCTACTGAATCACATAACATGTTAAATGTAAAGGCAAGTAGAAAGTATAGTCAAAATATATAAACTAGTCACCACATAAGTGACCAACATATACATCCACCTCATAAGAGGGCAAAAGACATCACATGTCATCTTTTAGAGTTCCATCATGAACAAAGCATAAGATAAGAGTTCAAAAGAATATCCATGATCACATGTTCAACATTAAATAAGGTATTTCACATGAACAATGATTTTCAAAAGAAAAGACATTGTGTATAGGCTAATGCGCATAGGACAAAGAGAATGAATAAGCATAGGTGAATTGCTCAACATAGAGGAATAGGGGATACAACACACATAAATAGGGATTTATAGCACATACATAAATAGGGATAGAACATACATAGATAGGAATATCACATACATCTTACTTAGAGTCCTATTAACCTCTTTTCCAAACCTTTAGTTGAAATCAAGGTTCACTTATCCTATTTCCAATTTCATATTCATGTATTAGAATAACTTATATACATTAAAGAGTTGAAACCCTAATATATGAATTTTTTACACAAAACCTCGATTCAGACCTAAAAATATCACCACTAACTTAGTTAGGTTTTTCTGATTAAGAAAACATATAATTTTGCATATATTGGAGTTATGAAAGTTAAAGTGTATTTTTTTGGTGATTTTTAGGTATTTAATTCATTTTCTAAAAACTCTTTTTGAAAAAAAACTGAAAAAAAACACTTGGAAATATTTTTATTAAAAATAACATGTTTTTATGAATTCAGAATATATTTTACTTTAATTTGTGGACAAACGAATCAAAAGTTATGAATTATTGAAAATCGACCAATTAGAAATCGACACATCGTCAATGTTTAACATAAGATCATGAGTTTTAAGCATGTAATAAGAAATATATGGGAAGGGGGTTATGAAGCTCACACCTAGGGAAGATAATAAGGTCCAAACAGCAAGGATCCCGAGCTTAAAAGGTCTGGTTGTTCCAAGCTTAGCTTTTTTCTTGAACAAAGATCTCCTTCTCAACTTTAGAGGTGCAAACCCTAGCAAAAGAGCAAGGAGATGATATGTTTTAGGGTTTTAGGTGGAGTTTTACCATGTATGGTCATGGTTCAGACCTAGAAGAAGGTGTAAGGAAGACTAACAGTATGAAAATAGGAAAGGAATGGAGGAAACTTACTAGTTTTGGTCGAATTTAACAAGTAGGAACTTTAGAAACCCTAATAGGGCAATTTGGAAGTCCTAGGAGCCTTCTTCGCCAAGGTAGGATCCCTCTATTGCCTTGGGGAAGCAACTTCATGGCCAAATACAGAAGAAACTATTATCTAAGATATAGGAAAGAAAAGGAGAGCAAGAGTTTTCGAATTGTGAGTTGGGAAGGGGTATACATGGCTATATATAGAAAGAGGTGAAGCATGAGGAGTCTTAAGGGACTTTCCATGTGTCTTTAGCCTAGGGATTGATGGCCATGCAAGAGGATAGCTCATAGAGGCTTCATGCATATCCAAAGTCAGTTCTCAGAGCCCATAGATTATTCTAGGCCATCCCCACCGTTTTGCAAGAAAGAAATAACCTCATTGGTTGATAGCTTTTAAGGATAAGCATCTTTATAAAGAGGGTAATCCCTATAATGCTCTTGGAAAGAAATACCATCAAACCAAGGTGAAACTAGGTTCTATAATGGTTGAAAATCTCGTTAATGGTAAGGGAATATATAAGGATTAAAATTCAGTTGATAATTTGCAAAGAAAACCTCCCAACCGGGTAAATTGCATAAAAGTCCAGAATGTACCTAAAATTGCATAACTTGTACAAACAACATCCAAATTGGACCAAACTTTATCCACAAGTGATATTTGATGTGTAGAATAATAATTTGCCATTATTTATATATTTTGAAGTTATATATTCACATTATTTATTACTTATTCCTTTTACTCATTTTCTCTCTCCTAAACTTATCCTAATATTTCAAGGTTGTCCAAATTAGATGAAATTTCACACGTAGGCTAAGATTGATATGTAGAATTCGAATTTGAAGTTTGTTTCCTATTTTGAGATTTATTTTTATGATATATGTCATATGGCCCATTAACGGCCCATTATCTAAATTGTTCATCCAGTTAAGTTTCTTATCTTCATATTACCACCAAAATGAGTTATGTGGCTTATTTTATGTTTTCAAATCACATAAAAAGGTTAGATTAAGGTTTAGAGCACTTAATTATGGTAATTAATCTTTCACTGAGGTATTTGTGCATAAACCCTTCCATTGGTATAATTAGTGAATAAATTTTCACTAAACCACTATAAATTCCACTAATTAAATAGCAAGGCCAATATGTATAGAAATGAAAGGAAAAGATGGGAAAGAGGGTCAAAAGACAAAATTTCAGAATTTGGTATGTTACAACACTCCACCCCTTAAAGAGGATTTCGTCCCCGAAATCACAAGCAAGAAGGGAAGGGTGAGTGTGCAACATCTCATCACAAAACTTCACGTTATTTCTCCAACCTTAACTTCTACCAAATAACTCATCAACATATACTCCACAAGCATCTTGACATAGGTTTAGGTTCTCAAGGATCATCTAAGTTCCATTATTTAGATATTCTTTTTATGATATTTACCATTATTTTAATTATGGCATGTCATAATTACTTTATTACCAAGGAAGTTATATTTCATTATCATCCATGAAATATCATATATATACATATATATTTCTTATTTATCTTACTAAGAATTTTAGCAAAATTATGGGTTACTCAATTCCCTCAATATACTTGATCATTATCCTTAATATTTTGAACTTCAACTTCATTATCCTTATACAATCACCACATTAAGTTATAACGAATTATTTTGTGTGAAATATTCAATTTGTCATTAATTATTCATTCAATCAGAATTATGTCACATCAATTACATATATTTATATTAAATGTTATCTCATTACCACATTATCTTTATTTCTCACATTTATTTCATCATTAATCATTTTATCATATTTATTTATATTATTGATTTGCACATTTATGTGAATCGAATCACTTCATATTCATATTGAAGTCATTCCATGTATTTTAATGATCAAGGTGAGGGATATTACAAATTGATTCACATTAAGTGACTAATCGTGTATGTATTAGATAACAAGGTAACATACCATGCATTTCATATTGATGACCTGATTAATATGTGATTAGCTGATTATATATATCATTTATGTGTATAAAATTAGGTTAACTAATTATGGCACCTAATGTCATTAATGTATCATGAAAGGCATTAAGGATGTATATGATAAGGTTAGATGATTACAACTTAGGGTTTAGGTTAATATGATCACTGTAACACCCCTGACCTGGGTTATACTTTAACCCTAGGTGTTTTGATTAAGAAAGATGATTAAATGCTTAATCTTATCTTGTGAAAGGTAATTAGGGTTCAAGAGGAACTTATATTGCAATTCTAGTCCTTTTTGAATATTGTTGAAATCAATGTTTTGCCTGTTTTGGACTAAAGTGCAAATTACCCAAGTTGAGGGGTTTAAGTGCAAATTTTGCATGATAATATGTTACTCATGTGTTGAATCATCATGAGAGTAAAGATGATGCTGATGTATGGTTATCTGATAAAACAATGTATGTGCATGAAAACCTAGTTTTGGTGTAATGTGCAATTTACCCACAACCTAGGGTTCAATATGCAAATTACCACTTCAATAAGGTCCTTAATGTTCCTTGGCATCATTTAGAGAAAATAAAATGAGAGGGGTGCCTCATTTGAATTAAGTTGGAGGAGAGAGAATCTTGATATTAAAATAATCAAGATTTAATCATAAGTGAAACCCTAATTCAAATTAGGGCAAAAATGAATGTATTAATTAAAGGGCCTTCAACCAAATTGTTATTGTTTGATATTGAATAAGGATGGACGTTCTTTTTCCAAGATAAGGAACGAAAATATCCTAAGAAGGTGAAATTCCACTCACCATTATTATAAGGAAAAGAAAACCCACTCACATATGGATATTAATATAATAAGCATTAAGGTGCTTAATTTGATTTTCTTTAAATGATGGATAATGAAGAGGAATAAGAGGCAATGAAGATAGCCTCGTCCTTAAGGATTTTGAGGGGAATTTTAGGGGGAAGAGGCGGCCATATATTTGGAATTTAATACATTTTAATAATGCATTTTCTCTCTCATCAATTTTCTTATAAAAGTACCTTTACCAAGCCAAAACAAAGGCTATTTCGGATTCTTTTCTTTACCCTTGCTTGGAAAACGACTAAGGAGCTGTGGAGGAGCAGGAGGACGACCCCAACCTGTTGGTAAGGTCCTTGACCTTCGTTCTCCTTGATTCCATGGTGGAAATCAAAAATAAATCATTGATTTCTTCTTATTTGGATCTCCTCTTCAACCCTAGCCAACTTTTTCATCCAAAAGGTTGAGGACGAGCTTAGGGGGAGTTGCTAGAGCTTCATCCACCATTAATGGCGTGAGCTTGAAGCTTTGGAGCTCAATTAGAGGTGGGTTTTATAACTCAAACCCTTAATCATTGCTATTGCATCAATCAATTATGCTTTGTTGATTGTTTTCTTCAATTTGATACATACTTGTTTCCTTGCTGCAATTTCCATCAAGAACGGTTGCTGTTCTTGGTTGTTCGAAGGAAGGGGATGATGAAATCATCCTAGATGCTTATCCAAAGAAAAGTACCAAGCCAAATGGTCTTGATATCTATTCCAAATCGTTTTAAATTGATTGGCTATGCGGTTTCAGAAAACCGTTTTAGGGAAAACGGTTTCAAGACCATTTGATATGGTTGAACAAGCGTTGACCTTTTGGGAATATTGTTCCTAATTATGTAGGCTAATGACCCTACAAATTTGAGGGATTAACTCCCAAGGAATCGTGAGTTGAAGGCTATTCAATTAAGCAAACCCTAATTGTTTATGGAAGCAATAACTCAGTATACTATGTCAAACATAGTTGTTTGTATTTGATCAGATGGTTGATGTAACCAAATCAAGTGGAGAGAATGATAGAAATGAATTCATACATGAGTATGATTCATATGGTGATTTAGGGTAGGATTCTTAGTAAAGAGACCAAGAAACCCTAATTGAGAAGGTTAACGAACCCTAACCCTGATTTAGGGAAATTCTGAGTAAAACCCTAATCTAGGGTAATAGTGTAACCCTAATTAAGGGTAATAGTGTAACCCTAATTAAGGGTAATGACTTGGGTAACTCTAATTTAAGGTAATGAAATACCAAACCCTAATTGGAGGAATAATGAATCCCTAATTTATGGGTAATTGAATGAAACCCTAATTGGGATGATTAGTGAAACCCTAATTGAGGGTGATTCCCTGAGAAACTCTAATTGAGGATGATTCCATGTGAAACCCTAATTGAGGGCGATGTCATATGAAACCTCAAACCTAACACAGAGTAAAGCTATGTAAAACCCTAAATTTGGGCTATAGTGCATGGAATTCTAATCATGGGCAATATGATGATAAATCATAACCCTAATGTCTGGGTAATGATATGAGTAAACCTTAATGATGAAATAATGAGTAATACCCTATAATGATGAAATATCTCAAGTGGTTGACTATAGGAAACCTTATAACAAGCAATGCCTTAATTTGAGATGAGTCCATATCATTGAAGATAGTTGGACAATCCTTGTGTGTGATCTATGCACATCATGGTAAAGGTGATAGGTTGGTGGATGAAAGTATTAAGATGTGAAATTCCTTATTATAAGATAAGTTAATAAACTCATGTAAGATAGAAGTGATGAGGGAAGTGATACATTGAGACATGATAGATATCAAATTTAGCATTTCAGGGTTGATATACCTTGATGCATCTCAAATCCAATATTTTTAGATAAGATACACAAGGAGAGTGTTATGTAAATTGTCACAATGAAATGTAATGAGTTTAACATACTTGATAAGTAAACTAAAATGAGTATGATGTAATCATACCATGATAATGATGAGAGATAAACTCATACCTTGTGTTGATGATCATTTAATGATAAATGATAAGAATATTAAATACTTGGAATGTCGATGGATGCTCCTAGATGTATGGAACAATATATTAGGGTTGGATTGATAAAATGAATATGAAACCCAAATTGATGTGAATAGTAAACCCTAACCCTGTGGAGGAAATAGTGGTGTTACTATTATATTACATGAGTTAATATGTTATTGTTGCCTAGTGAGAGGTGACAAGATGTTTAATGGCCTTGTGAGCCATATGGTTAGATGTTACTTAGTAAGAAGTAACAAGATGTTTCATGGGCATGATTGAGCCCTGAATGAGGTGTATTCCTCTTATGTTGATAAGGGTTGATACCCTGTAACATTGTGAAAAGGATTTATATCATGTGATAGCATGATGACTGGTGTAGTCTCATGAATGGCAAGTGAATATTACCATGTGATGATGAGATGAGAAATTATGTTTCATATGTTTTATATCTTTTCAGGTTTTGATATTTATATGCTTGCTAGAAGTGAATTAGGGTTTGTATGTCCACTTGTTTGATGCAGCCTTAATTCACCCAATTGGCATAACTAATCAAGTGCAACTCTAATCATGTAGTGTCATGTGCCATAGATCCATCTGAGTGTCAGAACTTGCCAGATGGTGAAACGAGTATTCCTAAGGGAAACTCGGAGCGCATACTGATGAGTATGCGGGGTGCTTGTCATCCTGAATTCAAGTGTTTAGGGAGGATGACTGTGGTCATACCTAGCCCTTAGTTTGAGAACGGTTGCGGTCGTGTCTCGGTGATTATATATGTGATGATATTAGAGGACAACTGTGGTTGTACCTCAGATGGTAGGGTATGCGTACCCACCACTTTCACTAGTGTCGTGACCTGTACCAAGGACGGACTAGGCTGTTAGCAGCTTGACCTTTTGTGTCACTGTGGCGGACCCGTACTGACCGGGGGCGGAGAAGATCTTAGGAGTTCGGCTCTTCCTAGATCTTGTATGGCACTGATTTCGACTTAGCAGTGGTCAGTTGGATTTTGAGTGGTATCCTTAATTTCCTCAGGACATAATAAAAGATGTAATACAACCGTATAGCATATCTGTTTAGGGTTATACATGACGCTTCACATTGAATGATAACCCATGTTTTTTCTCTTTACATAAAGATGATGCTTAGTGCAACTAAGAGATAGTGATTATACTTATGTTGTGGATATGCATAAGACTGTAATTGTGTACATACAATGGTCATGCTTATGTTGATATCTTACTGTTACTGTTGATTATAATCATGATGCTAGATATCTCATGTTGATAGTTATGTTTCGCATGCTATCCATGCCTCTATAATTAGAAATACCTGACAGAGGCTTAATGCCTGTAATTAGGTTTGGTTAAAGTCCAATGCCTGGATGTGTAATCAGGATTGGTATAGTCCAATGCCTGAAACATTTATACCTGATTGATATAGTTTAATGCTTGAATAAGACATGATGATTTATATAATCACATGTCTGGCATAAGTGAATACTTGTTTAGCAGATTGGCTAAGGCCAACAAATAGAAACAAGAATGAATCATGGGTGACACATCAGAATAATGAATGACATGAGCAAAGCTTGAGATGTTGAAAATGTATGGTAGATAAATGTTATACATGTTCTTTCTATTTCTTATAAAGAGAATAGATGAATTACTATTCAATCATAGATAGGTGTAATACTTTAAAATATGAGAATGATCTAAACTGCTTATCCTCTGCTCAGTTTTATATTAATTAAACTACAATAATGATGTTTCTGGCGGAGAGTTATATCTCTCGCTGGGGCAATTTTCAATTGTCTCACCCCCGTGGGAACCAACATTTTTAGGTGGACGAGTGTGAAAGAGACTGAGAATATCTTTCGGATGAAGAACATCAGCAGCTACAAGGACAACAGTGACAACTCAGGTTGAGTGTGTTGTCTATCATGTTTGGTAGATAGAAGTCCTATGTGTCATCTCTGTACTCTCAGGTCCTCGGAGTTAGTACTTAGTGCTTTTAATGTATCATTTTGAGATCTTGGCTTGATGCCTCGAGGTTATTATGTTGTCTGTGTTTAGCTTTTAACAAGGAAGTTGATGTTGTAACCCTCGAGAAGAGATGGTATAAGATATATACTTATGAACCATGATGTAAATGTAATACATTGGTTATTGTTGAAAGAGTTTTCTTATGATTGGGTCTCTTTGAAAAAGGTTTAAAATTTTTAGTGATTTTCTGTAATCTGCTGCTTAGTGAACGCTTCCGCATTAGTTAATTATGTTTTTGTTAGTTGGATGCTATAATTAAGTGGTATCAGAGCTCTAGGTTCGCTGAGTCTACAGAGACATAGGACTAAGGTAGTAGAGTCTGTTCTGGTATCATCCAGTGTATCTGATAATGTCTTCTTCTCATATAAGAGAAGAAGAACTTAAAGATGACTGGGTCACATGAGGAGATTGCTTCTGAGAGCAGCAATATTGCACCAAGAAGAGGTGCATGGGAGCAGGCAAGACAGAGACAATTGCCTAAGAGTCTCCTAGTTGATCCATTTATGATAAGAAAATCTTTCTTTAAATATTACTGTTGGGTAGATTAGAGCAACAATAATGCATATAGTGGACTGGATACTAGCTTTACGATCTAGGTTATCAGTCCTTAATACAGAAGTTTGAGCTTTAAAAGAGTTCCTAAATGACTTAGTCATGTTGGAACAAGGGAAAGTCATGTGTGTATAATGATATGAAAAGTGAGGAATATGATAGTATACAAAGTGCATACCACTTAATCTCAGTATTTATATACCCTGGCCAGGTATACAACTATTGATGATAAAGTGAGTATGGAAACTCTTAGATTGTAATCTCTCTGATTGCCCTGATCAAGCAGTCATTCTGATACAATCTAATGAGTATCATGAAATCAGAAATATGGAATGAATAAATGTGTGATATACTAAGTATAAGAAACAGAAGTCTGAGATAATCTCAAATGAGCATGTTGTATGAGGAACTAAAAGTGTACTCCTCATAAGATAAGAGTAAGAATAAGGGAGATGAACCCTGTTCAACAATGCTGCAAGCATAATAGAGATCTTTCCCATAATGAGGAAATGGGAATTGTGATGAGATCATGAGATGATCATAAACATGCTAGATAATAATAAAGAAAGGGATAATGACATGCAATCATCCTTACAAATTTCAATGCTAAAGGCAAGGAACCTAGGATGAGATAAAAAGTAAATGGTTCATGAATAATTGAAAATACATAAATTAATAAGAGGAATATGAATCCTTGTTTTCTTTCCTTTCAGGGACATGGCAATCAAGTGGGTCTTAGGACACTTGATGTGCATAAGATAAATGTGTTCATGTGATGGATACTTAGAAAAGTATCAGTTATCTTGGACTTTGGTCCCAAGATGAGGACATGAAACAATTAACGTTCCAAGATGAAAGGAAGAGATATATATGATGTGTTTCCAACACATGTGATAGATACCAAGGTGAAAGATTCTGGTATCTGAGAGTTATTAGATGGGTTAGGTTGGCTACCTAGAGTGGTCAACTGTGAAATTAGTCTGATTATAATAATATGAACATCATATGTTAGGGGTTTATGCTCTGCATAAACATGATATTAATAAAGAATGTATGATGCTTCTCTGAATAAGAAAAGTGTTATTTGACACAAAGTTGACTCTATAGTCAATGATGAGGGACAGTGGGGCATGTGCCTTGTGTGTTGATTCTATGAGAATCTTATATGGAAACACTTGGTGCTGATCAAAGTTTTATGGTGTCTCCATAATAATGAGATGTTATGTGAAGACTAGATAGTATGATAAATGAAATATATTTGTCCTCCTTTATCTGGATTTCGAGGACGAAATCCTTGTTAGGGGTTTATAATTTGTAACACCCCTGACTTGGGTTATACTTTAACCCTAGGTGTTTTGATTAAGAAAGATGATTAAATGCTTAATCTTATCTTGTGAAAGGTAATTAGGGTTCAAGAGGAACTTATATTGCAATTCTAGTCCTTTTTGAACATTGTTGAAATCAATGTTTTGCCTGTTTTGGACTAAAGTGCAAATTACCCAAGTTGAGGGGTTTAAGTGCAGATTTTGCATGATAATATGTTCCTCATGTGTTGAATCATCATGAGAGTAAAGATGATGCTGAGGTATGGCTTATGGAAGCCTGAATACCAAGAAAGATCTGATAAAACAATGTATGTGCATGAAAACCTAGTTTTGGTGTAATGTGCAATTTACCCAAAACCTAGGGTTCAATATGCAAATTACCACTTCAATAAGGTCCTTAATGTTCCTTGGCATCATGTAGAGCAAATAAAATGAGAGGGGTGCCTCATTTGAATTAAGTTGGAGGAGAGAGAATCTTGATATTAAAATAATCAAGATTTAATCATAAGTGAAACCCTAATTCAAATTAGGGCAAAAATGAATGTATTAATTAAAGGGCCTTCAACCAAAATGTTATTGGTTGATTTTGAATAAGGATGGAAGTTCTTTTTCCAAGATAAGGAACGAAAATATCCTAAGAAGGTGAAATTCCACTCACCATTATTATAAGGAAAAGAAAACCCACTCACATATAGATATTAATATAATAAGCATTAAGGTGCTTAATTTGATTTTCTTTAAATGATGGATAATGAAGAGGAATAAGAGGCAATGAAGATAGCCTCGTCCTTAAGGATTTTGAGGGGAATTTTAGGGGGAAGAGGCGGCCATATTTTTGGAATTTAATGCATTTTAATAATGCATTTTCTCTCTCATCAATTTTCTTATAAAAGTACCTTTACCAAGCCAAAACAAAGGCTATTTCGGATTCTTTTCTTTACCCTTGCTTGGAAAACGACTAAGGAGCTGTGGAGGAGCAGGAGGACGACCCCAACCTGTTGGTAAGGTCCTTGACCTTCGTTCTCCTTGATTCCATGGTGGAAATCAAAAATAAATCATTGATTTCTTCTTATTTGGATCTCCTCTTCAACCCTAGCCAACTTTTTCATCCAAAAGCTTGAGGACGAGCTTAGGGGGAGTTTCTAGAGCTTCATCCACCATTAATGGCGTGAGCTTGAAGCTTTGGATCTCAATTGGAGGCGGGTTTTATAACTCAAACCCTTAATCATTGCTATTGCATCAATCAATTATGCTTTGTTGATTGTTTTCTTCAATTTGATACATACTTGTTTCCTTGCTGCAATTTCCATCAAGAACGGTTGCTGTTCTTGGTTGTTCGAAGGAAGGGGATGATGAAATAATCCTAGATGCTTATCCAAAGAAAAGTACCAAGCCAAATGGTCTTGATATCTATTCCAAATCGTTTTAAATTGATTGACTATGCGGTTTCAGCAAACCGTTTTAGGGAAAACGGTTTCAAGACCGTTTGATATGGTTGAACAAGCGTTGACCGTTTGGGAATATTGTTCCTAATTATTTAGTCTAATTACCCTACAAATTTTAGGGGTTAACTCCAAAGGAATCGTGAGTTGAAGGCCAATCAATTAGATAAATCGAATTGAATTAAATGCTTATTTTCAACCTGATCAACTTGACCTGTTTGGGAAAACGGTTTCAAGACCATTTGAGTGTGTTGACCATGCATTTACCGTTTGGGATTCCTGTTTATAATGATGTTGGTTAATGACCCTCCAAATTTGATGGATTAACTCCCAAGGAATCGTGAGTTGAAGCCTAATCAATTAGGGAAACCTAATTGAATTAAGTGCTGATTTTCAATCTGATTTAATTGACCTTTTTGAGTAAACGGTCTCAAGACCGTTTTATTGCATTGACCAAGGGTTGAATGTTTGGGATTACTGTTCCTAATGATGTGGTCTAATGACTCACCAAATTTGAGGGATTAACTCCCAAGGAATCGTGAGTTTAAGGCTATTCAATTAAGCAAACCCTAATTGTTTATGGAAGCAATAACTCAGTATACTATGTCAAACATAGTTGTTTGTATTTGATCAGATGGTTGATGTAACCAAATCAAGTGGAGAGAATGATATAAATGAATTCATACATGAGTATGATTCATATGGTGATTTAGGGTAGGATCCTTAGTAAAGAGATCAAGAAACCCTAATTGAGAAGGTTAACGAACCCTAACCCTGATTTAGGGAAATTCTGAGTAAAACCCTAATCTAGGGTAATAGTGTAACCCTAATTAAGGGTAATAGTGTAACCCTAATTAAGGGTAATGACTTGGGTAACTCTAATTTAAGGTAATGAAATACCAAACCCTAATTGGAGGAATAATGAATCCCTAATTTATGGGTAATTGAATGAAACCCTAATTGGGATGATTAGTGAAACCCTAATTGAGGGTGATTCCCTGAGAAACTCTAATTGAGGATGATTCCATGTGAAACCCTAATTGAGGGCGATGTCATATGAAACCTCAAACCTAACACAGAGTAAAGCTATGTAAAACCCTAAATTTGGGCTATAGTTCATGGAATTCTAATCATGGGAAATATGATGATAAATCATAACCCTAATGTCTGGGTAATGATATGAGTAAACCTTAATGATGAAATAATCAGTAATACCCTATAATGATGAAATATCTCAAGTGGTTGACTATATGCAACCTTATAACAAGAAATGCCTTAATTTGAGATGAGTCCATATCATTGAAGATAGTTGGACAATCCTTGTGTGTGATCTATGCACATCATGGTAAAGGTGATAGGTTGGTGGATGAAAGTATTAAGATATGAAATTCCTTATTATAAGATAAGTTAATAAACTCATGTAAGATAGAAGTGATGAGGGAAGTGATACATTGAGACATGATAGATATCACATTTAGCATTTCAGGGTTGATATACCTTGATGCATCTCAAATCCAATATTTTTAGATAAGATACACAAGGAGAGTGTTATGTAAATTGTCACAATGAAATGTAATGAGTTTAACATACTTGATAAGTAAGCTAAAATGAGTATGATGTAATCATACCATGATAATGATGAGAGATAAACTCATACCTTGTGTTGATGATCATTTAATGATAAATGATAAGAATATTAAATACTTGGAATGTCGATGGATGCTCCTAGATGTATGGAACAATATATTAGGGTTGGATTGATAAAATGAACATGAAACCCTAATTGATGTGAATAGTAAACCCTAACCCTGTGGAGGAAATAGTGGTGTTACTATTATATTACATGAGTTAATATGTTATTGTTGCCTAGTGAGAGGTGACAAGATGTTTAATGGCCTTGTGAGCCATATGGTTAGATGTTACTTAGTAAGAAGTAACAAGATGTTTCATGGGCATGATTGAGCCCTGAATGAGGTGTATTCCTCTTATGTTGATAAGGGTTGATACCTTGTAATATTGTGAAAAGGATTTATATCCTGTGATAGCATGATGACTGGTGTAGTCTCATGAATGGCAAGTGAATATTACCATGTGATGATGAGATGAGAAATTATGTTTCATATGTTTTATATCTTTTCAGGTTTTGATATTTATATGCTTGCTAGAAGTGAATTAGGGTTTGTATGTCCACTTGTTTGATGCAGCCTTAATTCACCCAATTGGCATAACTAATCAAGTGAACTCTAATCATGTAGTGTCCTGTGCCATAGATCCATCTGAGTGTCAGAACTTGCCAGATGGTGAAACGAGTATTCCTAAGGGAAACTCGGAGCGCATACTGATGAGTATGCGGGGTGCTTGTCATCCTGAATTCAAGTGTTTAGGGAGGATGACTGTGGTCATACCTAGCCCTTAGTTTGAGAACGGCTGCGGTCGTGTCTCGGTGATTATATATGTGATGATATTAGAGGACAACTGTGGTTGTACCTCAGATGGTAGGGTATGCGTACCCACCTATTTCACTAGTTCCGTGACCTGTACCAAGGACGGACTAGGCTGTTAGCAGCTTGACCTTTTGTGTCACTGTGGCGGACCCGTACTGACCAGGGGCGGAGAAGATCTTAGGAGTCCGGCTCTTCCTAGATCTTGTATGGCACTGATTTCGACTTAGCAATGGTCAGTTGGATTTTGAGTGGTATCCTCAATTTCCTCAGGACATAATAAAAGATGTAATACAGTCGTATAGCATATCTGTTTAGGGTTATACATGACGCTTCACATTGAATGATAACCCATGTTTGTTCTCTTTACATAAAGATTATGCTTAGTGCAACTAAGAGATAGTAATTATACTTATGTTGTGGATATGCATAAGACTGTAATTGTGTACATACAATGGTCATGCTTATGTTGATATCTTACTGCTACTGTTGATTATAATCATGATGCTAGATATCTCATGTTGATAGTTATGTTTCGCATGCTATCCATGCCTCTATAATTAGAAATACCTGACAGAGGCTTAATGCCTGTAATTAGGTTTGGTTAAAGTCCAATGCCTGGATGTGTAATCAGGATTGGTATAGTCCAATGCCTGAAACATTTATACCTGATTGATATAGTTTAATGCTTGAATAAGACATGATGATTTATATAATCACATGTCTGGCATAAGTGAATACTTGTTTAGCAGATTGGCTAAGGCCAACAAATAGAAACAAGAATGAATCATGGGTGACACATCAGAATAATGAATGACATGATCAAAGCTTGAGATGTTGAAAATGTATGGTAGATAAATGTTATACATGTTCTTTCTATTTCTTATAAAGAGAATAGATGAATTACTGTTCAATCATAGATAGGTGTAATACTTTAAAAGATGAGAATGATCTAAACTGCTTATCCTCTGCTCAGTTTTATATTAATTAAACTACAATAATGATGTTTCTGGCGGAGAGTTATATCTCTCGCTGGGGCAATTTTCAATTGTCTCACCCCCGTGGGAACCAACATTTTTAGGTGGATGAGTGTGAAAGAGACTGAGAATATCTTTCGGATGAAGAACATCAGCAGCTACAAGGACATCAGTGACAACTCAGGTTGAGTGTGTTGTCTATCGTGTTTGGTAGATAGAAGTCCTATGTGTCGTCTCTGTACTCTCAGGTCCTCGGAGTTAGTACTTAGTGCTTTTAATGTATCATTTTGAGATCTTAGCTTGATGCCTTGAGGTTATTATGTTGTCTGTGTTTAGCTTTTAACAAGGCAGTTGATGTTGTAACCCTCGAGAAGAGATGGTATAAGATATATACTTATGAACCATGATGTAAATGTAATACATTGGTTATTGTTGAAAGAGTTTTCTTATGATTGGGTCTCTTTGAAAAAGGTTTAAAATTTTTAGTGATTTTCTGTAATCTGCTGCTTAGTGAACGCTTCCGCATTAGTTAATTATGTTTTTGTTAGTTGGATGCTACAATCACTATATTTTACTTATCATGTATTAAGTCCAAGATTAGGTTACAATTATCTTACTTGTCATTTCATTAGGGTTTATTGGTTTATGACATGAGAAACACCATGCATATCCATTAGGATTAATATGTGAGTTACTCATATTATGTGCATTAGGTATTCATTAGGGTTTGAACATATAAATTATTCCTCAGTTGATCATTATATGTTCATTACTATATAAATAAGCACGTTTAGGCTATAACTATAACTTGTTTGGACCCCACTAAGGTTTCAAGCACAACAACCTCCTAAGTATGGGGTTAGGGTTTCTAAAGATAGTGTAGATAGATGTCAAGATGGTATAGGGCTCCATTCCCCTAAAGAGCCCATGGTAGTCGGAATCTGGCTATTTCAGTTTTGTCTCCCTAATTAGAATCCTTGCCTTACATAGTTCCTTTAGGTGACATAGTTTCCCTACAGTTGATCTATAAATGATGAAAGGTTGATTTAGGACCCTATAGTTCCACATTAGTATCATGATGAATTAAACCATAAAATACTCATAACTAAAATATGCATAACTTAATGTTGTTTAGGTTTGGCTTTAGGCAAATATTAGGGAATGAAGTTGAAGCAAAGGTGTCTAGAAAGGATCAGGTTCTGGGGGCTGGCGATATTTTCCTCCATGCCACTTGCTTGGTTTACGAGAATTCCCAGATCCATATGATATCGTCCTGGCCTAAGCTGAAATGGATTGTCCGAAATAGTTTGCTTTTAGGCAATAGTCACCTTAGACATCTATGTTGTATATATTTGGGAACCCTAAGTTTTAGGTTTATGGTGACTTGTTTGAGGATGGATACCAAGACTAGTTTCCTTATGACCCATAGGACTACATGTTTGGATCATTATCCCTAGAACCTAGACTTTGAAGTTTGGGGTTAGATGAGCTATCAGAGTGTGCAGTGGATGTGTGATGGATCTTGTACATGGTTAAGTTAGACTCATCCTTTAACCCTAGTGTAGTTTGGTTTGATAGGTTGAACCCTTTAAGGGGTGGAGTATAGTTAGTTTGATGATGTTGGGTGGTTAGATTTTGAGGATGAAATCCTCTTTAGGGGAATGGAGCCCTATAACATCTTGAAATCTATCTACATTATCTTTAGAAACCCTAACCCCATACTTAGGAGGTTGTTGTGCTTGAAACCTTGGTGGTGTCCAAACAAGTTATAGTTATAGCCTAAACGTGCTTATTTATATAGTAATGAACATATAATGATCATCTGAGGAATAATTTATATGTTCAAACCCTAATGAATACCTAATGCACATAATATGAGTAACTCACATATTAATCCTAATAGATATGCATGGTGTTGCTCATGTCATAAACCAATAAACCCTAATGAAATGACAAGTAAGATAATTGTAACCTAATCTTGGACTTAATACATGCTAAGTAAAATATAGTGATCATATTAACCTAAACCCTAAGTTGTAATCATCTAACCTTTACTAAAATATGATGTTTCATGGATGATAATGAAATATAAATTCCTTGGTAATAAAGTAATTATGACATGCCATAATTAAAATAATGGTAAATATCATAAAAAGAATATCTAAATAATGGAACTTAGGTGATCCTTGAGAACCTGAACCTATGTCAAGATGCTTGTGGAGTATATGTTGATGAGTTATTTGGTAGAAGTTAAGGTTGGAGAAATAACCTGAAGTTTTGTGATGAGATGTTGCACACTCACCATTCCCTTCTTGCTTGTGATTTCGGGGACAAAATCCTATTTAAGGGGTGGAGTGTTGTAACATACCAAATTATGAATATTTGTCTTTTGACCCTCTTTCCCATCTTTTCCTTTCATTTCTATCCTTATTGGCCTTTCTATTTAATTAGTGGAATTTATAGTGGTTTAGTGAACATTTATTCACTAATTATACCAATGGAAGGGTTTATGCACAAATACCTCAGTGAAAGATTAATTACCATAGTTAAGTGCTCTAAACCTTAATCTAACCTTTTGATGTGATTTGAAAACATAAAATATGCCACATAACTCATTTTGGTGGTAATATGAAGATAAGAAACTTAATTGGATGAACAATTTAGATAATGGGTTGTTAATGGGCCATATGACATATCTCATAAAAATAAATCTCAAAATAGGAAACAAACTTCAAATTCGAATTCTACATATCAATCTTAGCCTACATGTCAAATTTCATCTAATTTGGACAACCTTGAAATATTAGGATAAGTTTAGGAGAGAGAAAATGAGTAAAAGGAATCAGTAATAAATAATTTGAATATATAACTTCAAAATATATAAATAATGGAAAATTAATATTCTACACATCAAATATCACTTGTGGATAAAGTTTGGTCCAATTTGGATGTTGTTTGTACAAGTTATGCAATTTTAGGTACATTTTGGACTTTTATGCAATTTACCCAGGTGGGAGGTTTTCTTTGCAAATTGTCAACTGAATTTTAATCCTTAGATATTCCCTTACCATTAACGAGATTTGAAACCATTGGAGAACCTAGTTTCACCTTGGTTTGATGGTATTTCTTTCCAAGGGCATTATAAGGATTACCCTCTTTATAAAGATACTTATCCTTAAAAGCCATCAACCAATGAGGTTATTTCTTTCTTGCAAAACGGTGGGGATGGCCTAGAATAATCTATGGGCTCTTAGAACCGACTTTGGATATGCATGAAGCCTCTATGAGCTATTCTCTTGCATGGCCATCAATACCTAGGCTAAAGACACATGGAAAGTCCCTTAAGACTCCTCATTCTTCACCAATTTCTATAAACCAAAATAGCACGATTTCATAAAAATATGTACTGAAATAGCACCATAGTCATCTTAATTCCCGAAATAGCCCACTTTCCTGAGAAAGCGCCAACATTTTTGGCGTTTTACTGTATCCGGGGCTGAAAGCGCCAAAAAAATGGCGTTTTCAGCTGAAAGCGCCAAGTTTTTGGCATTTTTCATGCAAAAGCGCCAAAAAATTGGCGTTTTTTTTTTAACGCTTTTACATTGAAAATGCCAAAAACTTGGCGCTTTCAGCTGAAAACGCCATTTTTTTGGCGCTTTCAGCTGAAAACGCCATTTTTTTGGCGCTTTTGGCCCCCGGATACAGTAAAACGCCAAAAGTGCTGGCGCTTTCACCCAAAAGTGGGCTATTTCGGGAATTAAGATGGCTTTGGTGCTATTTTAGTACATATTTTTATCAAAGTGTACTATTTTGGTTTATACTCCTTTCTATATATAGCCATGTATACCCCTTCCCAACTCATAATTCGAAAACTCTTGCTCTCCTTTTCTTTCCTCTAGCTTATATAATAGTTTCTTCTGCATTTGGCCACGAAGTTGCTGCCCCAAGGCAATAGAGGGAGCCTACCTTGGTGAAGAAGGCTCCTAGGGCTTCCAAATTGCCCTATTAGGGTTTCTAAAGTTCCTCCTTGTTAAATTCTACCAAAACTAGTAAGTTTCCTACATTCCTTTCATATTTTCATACTGTTAGTCTTCCTTACACCTTCTTCTAGGTCGTAACCATGACCATACATGGTAAAACTCCACCTAAAACCATAAAACATATCATCTACTTGCTCTTTTGCTAGGGTTTGCACCTCTAAAGTTTAGAAGGAGATCTTTGTTCAAGAAAGAAGCTAAGCTTGGAACAACCAAACCTTTTAAGCTCGGGATCTGTGCTGTTTGGACCTTATTATCTTCCCTAGGTGTGAGCTTCATAACCCCCTTCCCATATATTTCTTATTACATGCTTAAAACTCATGATCTTATGTTAAAAATTGACAATGTGTCGACTTCTAATTGGTCGATTTTCAATAATTCATAACTTTTGATTTATTTGTCCAAAAATTAAAGTAAAATATGTTATGAACTCAGAAAAACATTTTATTTTTAATAAAAATATTTCCAAGCATTGTTTTTTAGTTTTTTTTGAAAAGAGTTTTTAGAAAATGAATTAAATACCTAAAAATCACCAAAAAATACACTTTAACCTTCATAACTCCAATATATGCAAAACTATAGTATTTCTTAATCAAAAAAACCTAAATAAGTTAGTGGTGATTTTTTTTAGGTCTGAATCGAGGTTTTGTATAAAAATTTCATATATTAGGGTTTCAACTCTTTAATGTATATATGTTATTCTAATACATGAATATGAAATTGGAAATAGGATAAGTGGACCTTGATTTCAACTAAAGGTTTGGAAAAGAGGTTAATAGGACTCTAAGTAAGATGTATGTGATATTCCTATCTATGTATGTTCTATCCCTATTTATGTATGTGCTATAAATCCCTATTTATGTATGTTGTATCCCCTATTCCTCTATGTTGAGCAATTCACCTATGCTTATTCATTCTCTTTGTCCTATGCACATTAGCCTATACACAATGTCTTTTCTTTTGAAAATCATTGTTCATGTGAAATACCTTATTTGATGTTGAACATGTGATCATGGATATTCTTTTGAACTCTTAACTTATGCTTTGTTCATGATGGAACTCTAAAAGATGACATGTGATGTCTTTTGCCCACTTATGAGGTGGATGTATATGTTGTCACTTATGTGGTGACTAGTTTATATATTCTGACTATACTTTCTAGTTATCTTTACATTTAACATGCTATGTGATTCAGTAGCACTAGAGTAGTGTAATTGCATTGGTTTTTATGGCAGATGTGTTATTTCCTACCAAGCAGATGTGATATTTCCTACTCTTTTGGGATGGAAATGAAGCTCATACCCAGGGCAAGACGTGTGATTCTTGGCCCATGTTTTATATATTTGGGAGATTGGAAGTATTCCTTTCTCTATCAGGTTTCAAGTTTATGAGACTTGTCCGCCTTTGTCTTTATAATATTCTAGTGTTATGCTTATCTCACATGCATGCAGGATGATGGTTATGATATGTGCTTATGTGGCACCACTCTTTTATTTAATAATGGCAAGTATTATTTTGTTATCATATTATTTCAATTCCTTTTTTTTCTTGATACCTATTTGGGTGGTCCTTATCTTTTATATGGGAAGACTTTTATATTTGATGTCCTTTATTCCATATATTGCTCAATTTCCTATTTAGTATGCACATACCAGCTTTTGCTGATGTCATCTATTTTCTCTTCTTGCTGGGGTATGCTTCCAACCCTAGGTTAGATCAAGGAGTATATAGCTTTTGGCTTGGACCTAGCTCTTGGAGATTATGCTTTGGAGACCAGATTTGAAGTAGTTTGGACTTCCCTCTATCTAGATCCTATTTTGTATGTTATGTAACTCTAAATGGGAGATTCTGATGTATTTTTTGTAAACCTTTATGAAATTGAATATAGTCAGAATTTTCTTTTCAAATTATCAACTGAATTTTAATCCTTATATATTCCCTTACCATTAACGATATTTTCAACCATTGGAGAACCTAGTTTCACCTTGGTTTGATGGTATTTCTTTCCAAGGGCATTATAGGGATTACCCCCTTTATAAAGATGCTTATCCTTAAAAGCTATCAACCAATGACGTTATTTCTTTCTTGCAAAACGGTGGGTATGGCCTAGAATAATCTATGGGCTCTTTGAACCAACTTTGGTTATGCATGAAGCCTCTATGAGCTATATTCTTTCATGGCCATCAATCCCTAGGCTAAAGACACATCGAAAGTCCCAACCAGGTAAATTGCATAAAAGTCCAGAATGTACCTAAAGATGCATAACTTGTACAAACAACATCCAAATTGGACCAAACTTTATCCACAAGTGATATTTTATGTGTAGAATATTAATTTGCCATTATTTATATATTTTGAAGTTATATATTCACATTATTTATTACTTATGCCTTTTACTCATTTTCTCTCTCCTAAACTTATCCTAATATTTCAAGGTTGTCCAAATTAGATGAAATTTGACATGTAGGCTAAGATTGATATGTAGAATTCGAATTTGAAGTTTATTTCTTATTTTGAGATATATATTTTTGAGATATGTCATATAGCCCATTAACGGCCCATTATCTAAATTGTTCATCCAATTAAGTTTCTTATCTTCATATTACCACCAAAATGAGTTATGTGGCATATTTTATGTTTTCAAATCACATCAAAAGGTTATATTAAGGTTTAGAAGATTAGGAAATATCACATCTGCTCGGTAGGAAATAACACATCTGCCATAAAAACCAATGCAATTTCACTACTCTAGTGCTACTGAATCACACAACATGTTAAATGTAAAGGCAAGTAGAAAGTATAGACAGAATATATAAACTAGTCATCACATAAGTGACCAACATATACATCCACCTCATAAGTGGGCAAAAGACATCACATGTCATCTTTTAGAGTTCCATCATGAACAAAGCATAAGATAAGAGTTCAAAAGAATATCCATGATCACATGTTGAACATCTAATAAGGTATTTCACATGAACAATGATTTTCAAAAGAAAAGATATTGTGTATAGGCTAATGTGCATAGGACAAAGAGAATGAATAAGCATAGGTGAATTGCTCAACATAGAGGAATAGGGGATACAACATACATAAATAGGGATTTATAGCACATACATAGAAAGGGATAGAACATACATAGATAGGAATATCACATACATCTTACTTAGAGTCCTATTAACCTCTTTTCCAAACCTTTAGTTGAAATCAATGTCCACTTATCCTATTTCCAATTTCATATTCATGTATTAGAATAACATATATACATTAAAGAGTTGAAACCCTAATATATGAAATTTTTACATAAAACCTCGATTCAGACCTAAAGAATATCACCAGTAACTTAGTTAGGTTTTTCTGATTAAGAAAACATATAATTTTTTTTTGGAAATGCAAAAAAACATATAATTTTGCATATATTGGAGTTATGAAGGTTAAAGTGTATTTTTTTGGTGATTTTTAGGTATTTAATTCATTTTCTAAAAACTCTTTTCGAAAAAAAAACTAAAAAACAATACTTGGAAATACTTTTATTAAAAAGAACATGTTTTTCTGAATTCAGAACATATTTTACTTTAATTTTTGAACAAACGAATCAAAAGTTATGAATTATTGAAAATCGACCAATTAGAAATCGACACATCGTCAATTTTTAACATAAGATCATGAGTTTTAAGCATGTAATAAGAAATATATGGGAAGGGGGTTATGAAGCTCATACCCAGGGCAAGATGTGTGATTCTTGGACCATGTTTTATATATTTGGGAGATTGGAAGTATTCCTTTCTCTATCAGGTTTCAAGTTTATGAGACTTGGCTACCTTTGTCTTTATAATATTCTAGTGTTATGCTTATCTCACATGCATGCAGGATGATGGTTATGATATGTGCTTATGTGGCACCACTCTTTTATTTAATAATGGCAAGTATTATTTTGTTATCATATTATTTCAATTCCTTTTTTTTCTTGATACCTATTTGGGTGGTCCTTATCTTTTATATGGGAAGACTTTTATATTTGATGTCCTTTATTCCATATATTGCTCAATTTCCTATTTAGTATGCACATACCAGCTTTTGCTAATGGTATCTATTTTCTCTTCTTGCTGGGGTATGCTTCCAACCCCAGGTTAGATCAAGGAGTATATAGCTTTTGGCTTGGACCTAGCTCTTGGAGATTATTATTTGGAGACAAGATTTGAAGTAGTTTGGACTTCCCTCTATCTAGATCCTATTTTGTATGTTGATGTAACACTAAATGGGAGATTCTGATGTATTTTTTGTAAACCTTTATGAAATTGAATATAGTCAGAGAAATTTTTATTCTGCTGCTTTCCAATGAGTTTTGGTTATCATATTTTAGTAAAGGGGTGATTTCACACCTCCCTTACACATATGTACATACTTTGCACATAACAATACACATAGTAATACACTTGTGTACATAATGGTAATACACACGTGTGCATACTGCACAAGCAACAATACACAATAATAGACATAGTAGTACAAATGTGTATATAGAGCACAATATTTCTACACATGATAATACACTTGTGTATGCAATAGTATTGATGCCAATACACATGTTTACAAAATGATATACATGGTAATACACTTGTATACATAACAATACACATGGCATTACATATGTGGACAAAATTATACACAAAAATACAATGGTAGTACACTTGTGTATAAAATTGTACACATGGAGTACATATGTGTACAAACCTGTACTTAATAGTACACATGGATACAAAATAATACACATGACAATGCACTTGTCTACACAACAGTACACATGGTAGTACACTTGTGTACACAAGAGTACATATGTGCTCAAGATTGTAAATAATAGTATATATGACAGTGCACATGTGTACACAAACATAGGATATTGTAATGACCCCCTCCCCATAATATCCCCCTAATAAGGTGGACCAAGAGGACAAGGGCCATTATCATATTTATAGGATCGAGATTTAGCAATTAATCAAAAATAATTATAAATTTTAGAAAAAAGGAAAGGAGTTTGGTAACAATATGAAAGACAAACTCTCCACTAAGGAGTTACATGGAAATATATAACTTGCCATTTGAAATAAAATCTCTAACTAAATCATCCATGGTAACTTTAAGCATCTTCCCTTTTTGGTGCCTTCTTCTTAGGATGTCCATTTTGCAAATTAATAGTAGTTTAACCTAAAATGTCATGAAACAAAAAAATGGTCAATATATTAAGATATACTGGTATGTGGGAAAAAAATATTTGCATGTAGGAGTAATAATATAATTAGCCATAGCAACAACTATGATTACAAAATTGGACAAGCATTTTGTTATTTTAACATTGCGACCCTTATCCTCTTTTTCTCTATGGAGTGCCCTCTTTTTAGGGGAACCACTTTATGGGGAACCCTCCCTTTAGGGTTTGGTCCATACAGTGAACATTTCATAACCTTCCCTCACCCGATCTTGATTTCATACATAGGTCTTCCTTTCCAGGCTTGGCCTGAGGTGATCTTCCTTTCCGGTCTTGATCACCAGTAATTTCCATAATGACTTTATTCACCCCATGCTCTATAACTCACCAAAGATGATTCAAGGTTTTGAGCATGTTACATTTATGTAAGATGAATCCATAGGGACTTTATAGATTGAAGGAAGTAAATAAACATGCAAGCATTTAATTGCAATTCAATCGATAAAACTTCAAGAAACTATGGAAGTCAGTTAAGGCGAGTAGTCATAGGCATAACCACATACATTTCTCAGATGTAACTTAAAGTCCAAGTCAATAGGTGCATTTGAGATGAATTAACCAATTATCCTAAAATTAATGCATAACACCCAAGTATTACTATCTTGTTCATAATCTAACATTAATACTAACTTAAGTTTCAAGTTAGGGTTTTTGTGTTCCAAATCTTAATTGTTCCATTTAGTGCCTTTTAAACTCACAAACCCTAATGTTGATATCATACAAATTCTTAAATTCAAATTAAGTCAAAGTTGTCCTTTTTATCCAAAAAGATTAAACTTTATCCATCTAAGTCACTTAAGAAAGTTACAATCATTAGAATTAAGAAATTAGGGTTTCCATGCTTCTAATATACTAAAGTTAGTAATTTTAGGCACTTTTAGAATTTGAAGCAGATCTAAGTCTTAAAACTAATTTTATTGACATTCTTTCATTTTTATGATTAACTTTCATATATAATATCTCATTATTGGATAATCCTACGATTTTCTATGATTATTGCAAAATTAATTATTTCTTGCCAATCACAGGTCACCACCTCAGCGGCTGACTATGTAAAATCCAACGTGACACGGGGCCACTTCCGAGCCAATTGGCTCATACCAAGTCAGGGCACATGCTCGTGTGGCTAAGAAGAGAGAGCAGTTGACAAAAGGGTGGATGGAAGAGAATACCCCTTACCTCGTTGAAGGCAATGCGGGTCAGAGAGGACTTTATGCCCTTTGATCATCTTATTCCTTTGCTTGCTCGTGAGCAAGATCTAATGAGTCAACGAGGAGGTTGTCTCTGAGCTTCTAGCCCTCTGATCATCAGGCAGGGGTGTCGACACCTTTGCCTTGTCTCGCCGAAGTTTCTGAAGGCTCCAATTGCTTCGGGGATGGTCAGAGCAATGAGAACTGCAAGAAGGACCCTTAAGTTGCACAGAGAAGGTTTAGGGGGATGTGAGGCATGGTTGGCGGTGGAATTGGGGTATGGGATTTATGTCACATGCCTAGCAGAGTCTCGTGCAGAGGTTTGGGGTTTTGTAGAGGGTGGAGATCCCCTTAAATAGCCTAGTCTATGGAAAGTTGGCCGCTGAGGGGTTTGAGAATTGGGGAAAGCATTAATTTCTTACCAAAGTTGGTGAAACCAAGGTTTACCTTGTTGGTAATGGTCTTTTAACTCATTGGAGATATTTCTAGAATTACCCATGAATCAGAGAGAGAGGGAAATGAGTAGAGAGATAGGAACTACCTGTTCTTGTTTCCTTTTCTGGCCAAAGGTGGGGACAACCTATGAGTCATCAGATCCCTAATCCCTGGTCTAAAATACACACACCAACAAAAGGGTCGAGCCCCTGATTTTTCCACAAATAGTTTAAGTTGTTACATTTAATGCTTGTTTCATGCAAACCATCACTTTAGGGGAAAACTAATTAATTCACTTCATTCTCTCTTTTCATCCTTTCAATCCTAAATTTTTAAGGAATGCCTTAATCACTTATATCTAGGTGTCGAAGAGATTTGAGACCAAAATACGCAAATCAAAAGTGCTTTTCTTTGTCTCCAAGACCCCTGCTTTATATCATTTATTTAAGGCATCAAATTAATTCTTTTCTCTTCCCAACTTGGATATATTTCTTATTTTGATATCCTTTCTCACAAAAAACAACATGGAACCAAAACCAAATCATTAGATGCCTTCTACACTGCTTTTCTAGAAAATTCCACTTAATTCCATGTGTTAGTCATTAATTATCCATTTTCTTTAGAAATTCTCTTATTGTTGGATTTTCTTTATTTCTTTCCCCATACCTAATTATTGAATTATTTGCAAATAGTAAAATAACAAAAACCATTGCAAAGGACAAATTGCAAATCAAAACAATACTTCTAAAACAAAGCATATCAAGCTTTCTAACATATCTTTAACAATCAAATAATTGCATTTCACCCAGCCACTGTGGCACGGATGGTTCGGCTCGGCTTGGCCCCCCCAGGGGTCCCGAATTCGAATCCTACCATTGTGCAGCATATTTACCAACCTCTTGGGTCATCCAGGCTCTGGCACCTGTTTGGAGAGGGGGGGCCTTCAGCCCCTGCAGATCCAAAAAAAAAATTTGCATTTCAATTATATAGATACATGTGAAAAACCATGTTATAACAAGTACATATAACAGTACACTTGTGTACACAACAGTACACACTATAGTACACTTGTACAAAATTGTACATAACAGTACACATGGCAATACCTCATAATTACACATGGTATTATGCATGTCAAAACTATACACAAAAATACACATAGTAGGTGACTTTTGTACATAATGATAATACACGTGTACATACTCAACACATAACAATACAAAATTGCACACATAGTAGTACAAATGTGTACCCATAATTGAACACTTGTAAAAATAATTGTATACTTGTGCGTGCGACATGTGACATGACAGTACATATGTGTACATAACAATACACATAGTAATACACTTTTCTACATCAGAGCACACATGACGATACATATGCTAAAAAAATTGTACACAACAACGTACACGGCAGTACACTTGTGTACACAATAATACACATGGAAGTGTATATGTGTACAAAATGTACTCAACACTACACATGGAACTACAAATGCATACAAAACAATGCACATGGAAGTATACTTGTCTACACAATAGTGCATATGTTAGTAAACTTATGTACACAATAGTACACATGGCAATTCACATGTGTACAAAGTCATAAAGAATAGTACACATGACAATACACATATGTACAAAACTGTACACAATAGTTCACATAGAATCACACTTGTGTGTACAAAACTATATACAACTATAGACATGGGAGTACCCATGTGTACACATGGAAGTACATATGTGTACAAATCTGTACACAATAGTACACTTAGCAACACACTTGTCTACACAATGAACAGATGGCAATGCATTGTGCACGAAATAATATGCTTGGTAATACACTTGTGTACATAACAATACACATGGAATTACATATGTGGAAAAAGTTATACACAATAGTATGCATGGTAGTATACTTGTGTATACAAAAATACACATGGGTGTACATATGTATACAAAATTGTACTCAATAGTACATATGGAAGTACACATAGGTAAAAAATGATATAAATGTAAATACACTTATCTACACAATAGTACACTTTTGTACACAAGAGTATACATGTTAGTACTCATGTGTGCAAAATTGTAAGGAATAGTATACATGGTAGTGCACATGTGTACAAAATTGAACACGAGAGTACACATAATAGTACACTTGGGTACACAAAAATACAAATGGTAGTACAAATGTGTACAAATTGTACAAAATAGTACACATGACAGTACCCATGTGTACCTATGGTAGTACGCATGTGTACAAAACTATACACAATAGTACACATAGCAATACACTTGTGTACATAACAAAATTACACATGTGACATACTTTGCACATAATAATACACAACTATACACATAGTAGTATAAATGTGTACACAGCAGAACACTTGTAAAAATAATTCTATACTTGTGTACGAAATAGTACACATGACAATACACATGTGTACAAAACAACATGTATGGTAATATACTTCTGTATATAAGAGTACACCTGGAAATACATATGTGGATAAAATTTTACACAACAATACACATGGAAATATACTTGTGTACACAAACAATACATGTGGAAGTACATATGTTTAAAAAATGCATTCAACACTACAAATGGTACTATACACGCGTACAAAACAATGCACATGGCAATACAATTTGTCTGCACAACACTACACATGGTAGTACACATGTATGCAAAGTTGTAAGGAATAGTACACATGGTAGTGCACATATGTACAAAACTATACATAACAATACACATAGCAACAAACTTGTGTACACAACAGTACACATGGTAGTATACATGCGTAAAAAACTATACATAATGGTATATATGGAAGTTCCCATGTGTACACAAGGAAGTACAAATGTGTACAATACTATACACAACAGTACGGATAGCATTACACTTATTTTATATAATGACAATACACGTGTGTACATACTGTACACATAACAATACACAAGAATACACATAGTAGTACAGATGTATACACATAGTAGAATAATTGTACACATAATAGTACATGTGTGTACAAAAAATACGCATGACCGTACACATATGTACAAAACAATGCACATGGTAGTAGACTTGTCTACCATGTGTATAAATCTATAAACAATAATACACTTATCTACACAATAGTACACATGGTGGTACATTTGTGTACAAAATAATGTGTATGGTGGTACACATGTGTACAAAACTACAAATAATAGGACACATGGCAGTGCACACGTGTACAGTACTATACGCAACAATACACATAGGAGTATCCTTGTGTACACAACATTGGACATGATAGTATACATGTGTACAAAACTGTACACATAGCAGATTACTTGTACACATAACAGTAAACCTATGTATACAACATTACACATGATAGTACACATGTCTACAAAATTATACTCAATAGTACACATGGAAGTATACATGAGTACAAAACAATACACATGCCAATACACTTATCTACATAACAATGCACATGGTAGTACACTTTTGTACACAAGAGTACACATGACAATACACGTGTACGAAACTATAAAGAATAGTATACATGGCAGTGTACATGAGTACAAAACTGTGTATAAGAGTACACAAAGCAGTACACTTGTATACACAATAGTACATATGATAGTACATGTGTACAAAACTATATAAAACATTACATATGGTATTACCCATGTGTACATGTGCACAAAACTATATACAACTATGCACGTAGCACTACACTTGTGTTCATAATGACAATAGACATGTGTACATATTGTACACATAACAATACACAATTGTACACAGTAGTACAAATGTGTACACATAGCACAACACTTATACAAAAATTTGTACACTTGCGTGCGGAGCAGTACAAATGACAATACACATGTGTACAAAATAATACACATAGTAATACACTTGTGTACACAAGAGTACACATGATAATATATATATCTGGACAATTTTGTACACAATAATACACATGATAGTACACTTGTGTACACAACAATACACATGGAAGTATATATGTGTACACATATGTACTCAACACTACACAAGTGTATAAAACTACAAATAATGGTAGACATGGTAGTACACATGTTTACATTACTGTACACAAAATACACATAGGAGTACACTTGTGTACAAAATAGTATACATTATAGAAAACATGTGCACAAAATTGTACGCATATAGAACTCTTGTACACATAACAATACACTTATGTACGCAACATTACACATGAAAGTACACATGTATACAAAATAATACACTTTTGTACATAAGAGTACACATGGAAATACCTTTTTGGACAAAATTATACACAACAATACACATGGAAGTATACATATTTTCACAACAATTTACATGATAGTACACATATGTACAAAAATGTACATGTTGTAGTACAACTGTGTACAAAGAATTATGCATGAAAGTCAAAAAGAGTACACCTCATAATAAACATGTGTACACAACCTTGGACATGATAATACATATGTACAAAATTGAACACTAATAGTACACATGACAGTATACACAACTATAAATGTTATAGTAGTACAAAACTATACACATGACAACACTTGTGTACAAAACAATACACGATAGTACACAAGGAAGTACATGAGTATCAAACAATACATATCATTATTCATGGTAGTATACAAATGTACAAAACTCTGCACAACAACACACATGGCCATGAACATTTGTATAAAATTGTGCACAATAGTACACATGGAAATACACATGTGTATAAAACCATAGACATGGCAATACACATGTTTGTACACAACAGTGCACATGTGTATAAAATTATAAACAATAGTACACATGTGTACATAACAATACATGTTGCAGTACACACATTTGCATAGGAGTACACATGGCAGTAAACATATGTACACAACTGTACACATGGCAGTACACATGTGTACTAAACTATACTTAGTAGTAGACATGGATACAAAGTAATATGCATGGTAGTAAACATGTGTATAATATTGTACACAACATTAGACATAGGTACAAAATTGTACACAAGAATACACATGGTAGTAGATATATGTGCAAAACAATACATATGGCAATTTACTCGTATACACAAATTACACGTAGATGTATACATATGTATGTAAGAGTACACATAAATGTATGTGTATCAAACTTTACACAACAAAACACATGACAGTAGACACGTGTACAAAACCGTACACATGGCAATACACACATGTACAAAACAACACACATGTTATAAAATTTGTGAGATTTTCATTAATGTTTGGCTTAATTTGATGAAGGTATATCTAAACTCTACGTCATTTCAGATAATAGTTAATGAAAAGTCATTTTTATTCTTTTTTAATGTATTATATATGGCAATGTGGTTCTTTGACACCTTATTTGTACTAATTATGTAGGTGAAAATGGAGATAACCCACTTTTGAGGGTTTGAATGGACAAAATTAGTGATGTGTTTCCTATTTTGACATCACCTGATGTAGTTATGTGGATGTGTTATTTGAAACTATAAGTTTGTGAATATATGTGTGAGAGAATTTTAAATCATTCTTTCATTTTAATTTTAATAGAGAAAGATACAAACAAAGAAGGGATGGGGGTCGACTGATGTGAAGTGATTACTAAAGTGATTCCATGTGGTGGATGCTCTCCTTTCTCCTTGCTATATTCATTGGATAGAGATTACTGACTCCATTATTTTTGCATAATCTGCAAGAAAATAATATCCCAAAGTCGTAGGTAGCTCAACCACAATGGCAAGTCATCATACAAACCCTAATTAGAGGAACAAGTTTCTATGGGACATTGTGACTTAGAGCATACCACTTATATTGATGAACATTAAGTAGGCAAGAGCATTAGAAAATTTTCTTGTAGGCAAGTGCACTCAGGTCAAGGGGTTCACATTGTAGATCACATGCTACCATGGCTGAAATGCTCACAGTAGCATTTGGAAAAACATATCATCAAACATGTTTATCACGATAAATGTGCAACAGCCTTTGGGCTGGAAGAAGAGGGGTATTGAGGCTTACACTGCTAGCAGCAGTTGGAAAGAGACATTCAAGATAATCATGCCACCTCCCACCATCATTGTCCCTCTCCTTTGATTTGTGTGGCTCATTTAAGTGATTGCATAGTGGATGAGTCGGGATGGGCATAGCTTGCGTAGAGTGGGGTGGATAGAGAAGTGGGCAAGCACAGTTGCGGTGTTGCATTAGGCATTGACTTTATGTGGTCGAGGTTTTTGTGATCATCCTCCTCCCGCAATATTTCATCGCCCTCATGGGCGACTAGGAAGAAGCCACCCCACCACATTGCTTCCGCAGATGATGGCCTTGGCAAGGCCTCAGAGCTCGAATGTGAGCTTGCGCTCTTTCATCGCATTCTTTAAATTAATTAGGATAGTTTTTGTTGTCCCAATAAGATAATATTAGATATCCTAGACAATCTAACCATGTTTATTACACTTTTGAAGTTAGATTGATCTTAGAGATAATCGTATAATTAATTAAGTTTTAATCATGTTTTCTTAATACTCATTATCATATAACACATTATCCACACAATTAGGAATTAAAGTCATCTTCTCCATATCTCATTACAACCATAGTTATTTATTTTACCAATATGACATTTGACTTTGTTAATTAATAAGTTCATTAATGTAGATATTGACCTAGGTGATGTTACATGTGATATCTTCATGTATATCACATAGGAAAAGTTACTGTCAGCCAGTACAACGGTCATGTTGTTCATGTAGTTTCATAGCTGCAAGCAGTCGTGTCATCTCCTATGGAAAAAACAAGGGATATGACAGTTCCAGTTGTTTCTAAATCTAGCGTGATTCATGAATTATATGATTTATTTTAAATGGATCATTATATGCTGGTTAGGGATTCTAAAACTAGGATGGTGTGTCAGTATATTATACATTAACAATTGGGATTTTAAAAGTTTCAATCCAAATGTATTGTTATATATTTTCTAATTAAACTTTATACTAATTGTTTATGCATGTACATCATATCCAATTGTCTATTAATCCTATTCAAGTCATTATTTAAATATTAATTAATATCATGACATGTACATGTTTAATGAGTGTGACTTACACATTAAGTTACCTTAGGTTACTAGATCACTTGAGTGTACATTAAGATATGTTATAAAAAATAACACCTAAGGTCATCACTATATATGTAGAACCAAAACATGTTCATGTTAGGGTTAGTTGACTACAACTTAGGGTTTAGCTCAAAATCATTACCATTCATCACATACATATCATTGGCATTTATAAAGTCCAGAGTTAGGTATCATAGATCTGTATTATAAACACATCATTGTTTATTAATTCAAAACAATCTTGGTGTCACATGTAATAGTTGTTAGGGTTTGCATTTGAATTAGACATAATATGTTTATAAGGAGGTGTATTAGGGCATATATTGATCTTATTTGGTTATTTTTAAAGATTCATGTATACTACTCCTGACCTAGTTTTGGGGTAACCCTATTTGTTTGGATTATTTAAGTTGCTTAGAACCTTTCTCTAATCTTTTGAGATGTAATTAGGGCTTGTGGAGAGCTTAAGTTTCAAGTTTGAGCTTGTTTGGATGATGTTTGTGCTTTGAGTGCTAGTTTTGGTGCAAATTGCAATTTACCCAAAGTTGGGGGTTGATGAGAAATTTATCACTTCTAGAGAGTGTCTTCCATCCCTTTACATCATCCATAGGAGAGAGGAAGAAGTGGGTGCCTTGTTTGGGCCTTGGATGAGTGGTGACATCTGTGGTGGTGACTAAGGTTTTCTAGGGTTGCCTTGTTTCAATCTTGATGTACCTTGATGATGGTAGCGACCTAGGTAACGACCTGGGAGCTGTTTTGGATGTGTTTCGACCAAAACACTTGCCTAGGCTTAATGTTGTTATTACTATGAAGGTTTGGGGTCATGTGTGTTGACTTAGATGCTTGTCTTTGTGTGTTTTGACCTCTTTGATGGTCACTACAATAAGATGGTCTTTAACTACAATTTTTCTAATTACATATAATTTCTATGTAGTTAAATCCCTAGTTAGCTACAAATTTAAAAAGTATAAATAAAATAAGTATAGTTAACTCAATTCATAAGACATAGATACACTTATCCTCTTCATGTCTTAAATGTATTAACTAAATATAACTAAATGAGAACTTTTTAAAATAAAATCAAACTTCATATTTCATTGAAATTTTGCCTGATCCTTCCGTGCGCAATATTCCCACTCGATAAAAATCATGCTCCCAATTGCCCACGAGTACTCCCACTCCCCCGTGCAGAATCCCTCCAGGAAATCGACCACCCTTCATTCTGCCCCAAACGGATCGCTCGCCCATGCACAATCCTTGGATCGCTAGCCGTACAATCCACTCGTCGTTGCCAAGCATCGTTTGACCTCGCCGGCTGGGTTTCTTCTCTTCAACACTATCGCACAACAACCTAAGGGCACATCATCACTCCAATGTCACCGTCCAATAGCCCAAGGGCACAATCCCTCCATTGTCGCCTCCCCACGCGCAATCCCTAGATCTCTCGCCACGCAATCCGCTCGTCCTTGCCAAGATTGTCTGAGCTCATCGGGTTTTTGCTCTTCAACGCCACCGTACAGCAGCCTGAGGGCATGAACCGCTGCCCAATAGCCTGAGGGAACAGTCCCTCCATCATCTCCACCCAGCAGTAGAGCACCCGGACGTCCAGGTAAGTTCTTCTCTGATTTCAATATCTCCCTCCTTGGTCGCGTTGGTTCTTCCCATTTTGAGGTTGTTTCTCGATAGGGTTAAACCGATAAAGGGAACACCACGGTTCCCTTGTTTAGCTGGCATGTAGCAACTTGCATTTAACCTCCTCTCCAGTCTGCAGTCTGCTATTTTTGTGCACTATTCCTTTTCAAGTATGTCAGATCGAGCTCTGGCAAGGCAGAGATGTAATTGCCGGTTACGGGTCAGATGACGATACTGAGCAACTCAACCTCACAAAAGTTGGGAATGTGCTACTAGTTTTGGGGTTTTAACGCGCACGGACGTCCAATTCCTACCTCTATTTTTCTTGTATCATGTAGTCCTGGATGAGCTCGTGTAGCCACACTGAAACCAATCTCATTGTTTCTATATGGTTCCCATACAAACTTATCACATAGATTTTTATATTAGATCATTAGAAGAGATCAACCCTCAAGAAAAGTTAGAAATTTACTAAATTGAAACCTAGCAAGTACTAGGCTAGTCTTAAGGGTTATCTAGACACTTTAACTCATTAAGAATAATATTCCAAAGGCAGTTCATGGGCATTTCATTTTCTTCATGTACACTAGAATTCCTCTCATTTTATATCCAATGCATATGCATAAGAGATGAGACCTCTCAAGTAACTTGTTAAGACTATATTGTGTAATTTTAATCTTTTCAAAATTTTATGTAACTCAATTAACAAGCTCTCTTGGTAACCAACAGGTATATACTCGAAATTATACCAAAAATTGTTACATGATAAGCTTACATCAGTTCCTTGTGCATTATCCAGTGATCTATTCGTGAGGTTGATTCAAATGTGAAACTAAAACTAGTCAAATTCATTTAAGTATCTTTGGTAGGTGGTGAGGGAAAGAGAGAGGTAAGCTAAAGGAAGAGAAGGGAATAGATGGATGAGTGAATACTTTAGTTGTTTTAGAATTTGCAACATGAAGAAGGGAAAGTTGGCCACATTATAACTTTTGGGTGGCGCCAACATTCCCTCCCCTTTCATCCAACCCGTGCATGATAGTCCCTATTTTGTCTCGCGTGATCGCTCCGTATCTTCCCTAACCGGTCATCCGCAAGATCGCTACCTAGCTCGGCATCCGCATGTCAAGGAAACCCCGATCGACTGCACTCTCCCGCTGCGCTCCCCAGCCGTAGGCGGACACCTTGGCGGCCATCCAAGGAAAGCTTATGTCAGAGGAAACCCTGACATCAACGATCCTCTACCACCAGGGCGGGTGGTCATTTCCTCCCGATCGATCAGCCACTTTGAGTTCCCTTGGTCCCAGATCCATCACTCTATGACCGTCCGTGAAGATTCGTCCTAGCCGCATCCAGTGAATTAAAAAATGGCCAGGCGGGCCGCTTAAGCGCCCACTTAAGCGCCCATGACCCCCAACCGCTTAATTTTGCCATTAATCGCCCACTTAATCATTTTGAACAAAATTGTCCTCTTTTTGCCCGCCTCACCCACTTTTTCCCACTTTTGTTTAAAAATCCTAATGTAAGCATCTAACATTAATTAATTACATAGCCAAGTAGTGTTGACTATAATATACGAAACTTGTATACATTAAATGTTCTATGATATAGCTAGTCCTAATTTAGAATGCATACTTTGTGTGTAATGTAATAATTGGGTACTGCTATAATGCATCTAAGTAAATATCCTATTGCTCTATTATACTAGTAATGCATGATTAGTTTTACTGATTTCCTTGCTGCTTTCAGTGATTAATTATTGGTACTGCTGGTTAGTATTACTTTAGTGATTACTTTAATTCAATAATTCATAGTTTGTTATATACAATTACTGATCTGCTTGCTGATTTTAGTGATTAGAGATGTTGATTAATAGTAAGTATTGATGAATACTTAGTTAATTACTAATTTGCTGATTATATATGTATAGAAGTTCCTTATAAATATATTTTTTATGTATACATACATGTAATTTTGTATACAAATATATAAAATTTAGACACCCGCTTTTTCAAAAATTGCCCGCTTAATCGCCCGCCTACCGCTTAATCGGTTACAGGGTGTCGTCTACACGCCTCCCGCTTCCCACTTTCTAATACATTGGCCGCATCCAACAATCTATCTTCGAAACCACTCGCAAGGTACCTCTTCCACTCCCATTGTCCCCGCCCACAAACGTAGGTTTGTTCCCTGACTTGTGTTCCTTCTCACGGCTATATTTTCCAGTGCTAGGGCATCTTCTCCAACTATTGGCTCTCCTCCAACCTCCTGCGGCTTCCTCCCTCTCACGGAAGTCATTCAATAGTGGATGTATATCTCTTGATTAGCTCAAAGGATCAACTTAAGGGTACAACTACTCCTCTTCGCGGTTGGATTCATTTTCCTTCTCCAAACTTTGACCAGGTTTGTGTACTTTATGGAATATCTATATATTGTTGGAGGGAATCATGAACAAATATATAATCAATGGTCTGAATATACATGCCAACCCTTATTTTTGTACGATATCATAGGTTTGAACTGCATCAAGTGAAACATGACTGAGTGTTACGTCTATAATCTAAAACATTACAGTAGAAATAGCGAACAACTCAATCTCCTACTCAATAATTGTCCAATAGATAATTACCATAACTTCCTGTTAGACTCCATCTATGCCATATGATGTCTTTATGCTATTTGATGTACATTGAGCATGTATCGAAACTTGGCACACTGCTTAAATGCAGCAATACATGCTAGGTAAATTTTTTGTATATTAGCTCTATAGTTCTATATACATGAAACTGTCTCTTTATTATTTAGATATTTGATTTGGGAACAAAAAATGTTAGGTATGTATACATTTCTATCTAGGAAGGACAAACACTTCCTGAAGGTTGCTGTGTTCGTGTCCGACATGTGTCCAACCCCGACATACCTTGGACACGCGTCGGACACTCCTCCAGCGTGTCCAGACTCATATTTTATGTATTTGCAAACTGGACACGTCGTGGACACATCTAGGATGCTTAGTGGACACGACCAACCCAACCCACATAAGATCTAACTAAAAAGAAAAGGGAAAATGAGATCCAACAATGTAGACTCCTCAACCAAACCCCAACTCCTCACCAAAACCCTCATCCCTTCCCTATAGTGCACACCCCCATTAGTATTGGAACCTTTGGATCATTGTTTGTAATTAAGTTCTAATGATTTTCTTGTATTTCATTTCATCATTCTTGGATGGTATAATAATTTAATATATAATTTTGTATGCTAAATTTTGTAGCATCAACAATGTGAAGTGGATATCATGGTGATCTTTGTTTCTGCCTGTTTCTAATAATAATGGAGCTTCTTATGTTCACAAATAAATTATGTACATGTGTCTATAACTGTATATATTTATGTAAATTCACAAAGAATAAGGTAGTTCCATAGTACAATTTGTTGATAAACTTTCAAGACAATCACTAGGGTACATGACTAAAGCCATTGAACTGATGAGAGAATACATAATTCACTTCATTTGACTACATTTACAAATTACTTGTAAGGTTTTTATATTTTTATAGTTTGGAAAAAAACACTCAAGGGCACTCTAGAGTATTTGGCATGTCTTGCTTCACCTCCCCTGACTGTGGTGGCCTATGATCTTTACGTAGAATAGCCAAGTACTACTTGACAAGCCTCATTGCGTTTTTGCATTATTATTTTGTATTTACTTACTTGTGGGTGATTATAATAAGAGATTTATTGTTGCAAATTTCTTGAATTTCCATTTATCATGATCTTGTGTTTCATCTTAATAGGGGCTAGTGAGACATTATTATTTTGTATTTACTTACTCATTGGTTGAGGTATATTTCGTCTTAATAGGGGCTAGTGACCTTGTGTGTTTATACTCATTAATGTGGTTGAAATAGTCTTTCCTTTAAGTATTTGTGGCTCTAAACCTTGGTAAGTGTTGAGGTCTTTATCATTAAGGTCGGTTGCTGAGTCAAGTGACTAGGCTGGATGGGATCCTAACTTGTGTGATGATTCTTGATGGGTGGTCACGTCATCATTTAACTCAAATGTTAGACAATTACTAATTCCAAATCTCACTTTGAAATAGTCTTTTAGAATTTGGTAATTATGGCAGTGTAGGATCCCAATCATATTTAAGTGTTTCTAGTATCCCATTCCACCACTAGTAGGTTGGTTCTTTCCTCCAAATGATCATACTCAGTAGTTCCAATGGGAACCATTTGTCAAGGGGATAAGATTATTTCGAGTTGCACTAGCTCTATAATGCACACTTAGTAAGCCAAAATCTTGCAATGTAATGGGTTTTGAACAAGCAACTCTGGACCTAATTGGGTTAAAGAACTATGTTTCAGATACAACTCATGGTCTTTATCGTTGACATTCCTTGATATAGTTTATACAACAAAATATGTACTTATGTTTTGGGTTCCCTTTGGGCTTTATAATTGAATAGATATCCTTGTTTTTCATATTATAGTATTTTGGACATTGATGGTCAAAAGCCTTATCATGGACATTGATTTCTTTGCTTTCATTATGAAAGGGTTATTCCTTTAAAAGGTTCCCTCATTTACAGACCCCATGGTAGATTACAAGTGGGACCTCCCTATTTTTGTGAGATTAGACATGTACATGCCTCGACAGATTTTAATTTCTTTTGCCAGTCTCTCATTTTTTTTCATTCCAATGAGTAAATTAATTGTTTCCTTTATTAATGTACATGCCATACTTTTGAATGTGTTTAGGGCTGCTTTGGTTATTTGGGTCTACTTAATAAATTTAGGGAAATTGTTATAACCTCATTTTCCAATACATGTAATGAGATTTGTAAATCTCTTCTAAATAAATAAATAAAACCAATGTGTGATTTCATGGTTTGTTTTGAATGAATTTCATATATAATGGCCTTGCATGCTTTTTTGATGGGCCTTATTGGCCATTAAGCCCATTTGAAAGAAAAATAAAGAGAAATGAAAAAGGGAATTCCATTTAATAAAAGAATCCAAGGGAATAATGGAATATATATGAAAATGGTTGAAAGTGATAAAAAGGTTAGAAGATAATTTCCCATAATAGGTTTTCGTATTATAAAGGATCCTTGGTGTTCAAAGAACTCAAAATAATTGAATAATGGCCAAGGAAATAAAGAATATGTGGAAAATACCATTAAATAAGAGATAACTTGAAACTGAAGTAAAGGACTCTTTTCCTTGGGATAATGACTCCAATTTTTGCACAATGAAAGATATACGTATAAACTACTTTCCTTTAAAATTTGAGGCCAAAAGGACTTATGGATTGGGAGTTATTAAATTTTCAAGTTATATTTAAAATAAGGACTTTCCTTGTATAATTGGGAATTCTTTTCCTTTTTTGTTTAAGCGCGGGTAATCGTGCCCGTTGGATCATGATCCAGCGGATCGGGCTCATCGTCCAGAGTCCCACAGGGACGCGGACTATAGCACAGTTATAGGAAGGGGAAACTCTCCCCATCATTTTCTCACGATCCAGCGCTTGTGCGCTTGTGGAAACTTTCTCGTTGAGTCCGGGCGTGAGAAGCGAAGCTTCTCGACCCTGCTTTGTGGGGTTATCATTGCCTATTCACAAAATGCCCAATTGGGCTAGAAGTCTGTTGGCGGCGGGGTTAAGAAAACCCTAGAGGGGCCTTCGCACCCTATAAATAGGGGTCCTCATGGTTAAGAGCACCTTCGTGAACTCATACGGCAACACCATTAGTTTCTGAACTCCCCCTCGTGCTCGATTGATCTTTGCTCCGGCGAGAAGACCACCGCGGCGCCGCCGCTAGTTCGTTTTAGAAGTCAAGGGAGGATGACGAACAGGGACCCTTGGATCCCGGATCATCGTGCGTCCACCTTAGATCCAACGTTGTTGAAGCGGCGCGCTAGTTTAACTCAAGTAAGTGGGGCGTGTTGACAAGGACCGTTGGATCAGGGACTACTGTGAGCCCACGCATCATCGACGATTGGTAAAGGAGGTGCGCCGCTAGTGGAGGCATCTAACGCAGAGCGTCAGATTGAGGCAAGGTTCACCGGCACACCAATCAAACGGCTGAGGATTTTTGGTAAAATACATTCCTCTGATCAAAATTGTGAATAAATGATTTTTCTTGTTAAAATCATAGTAATTGCTAGGAATCTCGAATAAAGAAACTTTATATATGAAAGTTGGGTAGAAAATTACAAGAAATCTGTTAAAAATGTTTGTAACACCTGATTCCAGTTCGTTTTGCAAAAGTACTTTAATGACTAGTAAAATGCATTTCAAGTTATTTGAAAACCCTAATTGCATGAAAGAGATGTTTCTTTGTAACATGATGGGTTGAATAGAGGGTTATTAACCTGATAATTAATAATATGGAGTTTTCATCCATTTTAATTGCAAATATGACTAAATTAGGGTTTAAGACTATGAATGAAATATGATGAACATGAAAACCCTAATTTACGAAGGAAACCATGTTATTTTGATAAAGTGCTAAATAATGATCCTAAAATTGTTAGGAATATTAAAAGGAAATAATTTAAAGGTTTTACATGGATTTGATGAATTAGTGTTCATAGTAATTGAAAATGAAAGCAAACCCTAATTTTCAAGAAAACCCTAAAATTGGATAGAAACCCTAAGGGACATAATGATATTGGATAAATATTAATAAAAGTAAATTTGTACTTTTATTTCAGGGTTTATGTGCCTTTGCTTGCTTACTTGGATATTCTATTTCTTCATTCTTGCTTTTGTATCTGAAACTGCAATAAGAGGTATGTGGTTACGTTTATGGCTATACCGCATAGTTTTCCGAGGATTTACCGATGTTTCCCTAAATGTGTGAAATAACTGTTGGATGTTTTAATTCCTGCCTCTATAAAGTGACTATGGCTATCACTATGAGTATATATGTATGACTAGCTAGATCCGAGTCCACCCCTATGGCTATGTCAAGGCTAAGGATAACCTAGAGCAAGGTCTAGGGTATCATGAGTCAGAAACTGGGCTACACATGTGTAGTGCCATGAGACTCTTAGCATACCATGAGTTAAGGAGTGGGCTACCCATGGGTAGTGCCATGTGACTCAGCCCTAGAAATTGATTCACCTATTAGGTGAAGTCATGAGGGGTAAAATGGGAATCTACCATAAGGGAGGTAGTATCCAGGTCCACTGTAGGGACAACGTAGGGGATAGGGTACACATGTATCACGTAGTTATACTTAAAACGTAATATTGTTTGTTAATTGATAATTGAATGCAATAATTTGTTATAGTTAATTGCACGATTAGTGAATCCCCCCTCATACCATCTTTGGCTGACCGACATTTTGTTTGTCGGCGTTTTAGGTACAAAACAAAAAGGACAAACAGTAATCCGTCATATTGTGAAATATACTAATTAAATTCCTAGGAGGATTAGTTAGTTAGCCTGAGTTCTGGATAGAAGTTTTAGAATTCCAAATTTTCAAAGGTATGTAAAAGTTTTATTTATTACAGCTTTTCAGTTTAGTCTAGTAGAATTTATTAATTGTTATCAATTAATTGCTGAACCTTGATCCGGAAATTATGTGTGTGGCTTTGACCTCTTGGTCTCCCTTAATTGGGGGTTATCGGAGGTGGGGTCGTAACATTTGGTATCAGAGCCATGGTTCTCCACTTAATTGTCAATAATTATTAAATTTTACAACCTCCGTAGAACCCAAGGGAGTTATTAGAGGATTTTCCGAAAGACTGAGGTGTCTAGAAAAGGATCACTTCCGGGGGCTGGCAAAATTTTCCTCCGCACCACTAGTCGGAATACGAGGACTCTCGGAATGTGTGACTGCCTGGCCGATGTCCTAGGATTTGAATCGAAATATGATACCTTTAGGATTTTCTCCTCTTATTCATCCCTTCTCATCACAATTTCTTTTAAGGACTTAAGAGTTAGGGATTTCTCTCTCTTCCCCACCCTCATGTGGTATGGGTAAATAAGTTAAGGATTAAGGAATTCTCCATCAAATTAATAAAAGATATGTAATGAGACGTCATTGACATAAGTATAATTAGTTTAATGATAAACTAAAGATCGGTTTGTTATGCTTATGTAGATGGCTCGTACAAAGACCGTTGCTATCCCAGAGGGCTCTGGGAAACCAGCAAGGAGTGGTTGGCCTCCTCGTAAGGGAAAGGGGTCTTCTGAAAAGCGAAAGAGGAACCTTGATGGTGAATCCTCTAAGAAGAGAAAGAGGCCTGAAGAAACCACTCATGAGGTCCCTAACCATGATCTGATACCCTTCGACAACCTTGACCAAGAGCAGGACCAAGGCTATGAAGAGCAACATGTGTATGAGGAAGCAGACCAGATGGAGGAGGACCAAACTGGAAGTCCAGAACCGACTATGATGATCCACACCTCCGAGGCCTTGTGGATAGAGCAGCAGAAGAAGCTGACAGAGGCCATTAATGCCTTGGCCCTCCGAGACCTATCCAGAACTGAGAATGGTGAGCCGCATCCAGTTCGTCCTCGACTAGGAGCCACCGTCCTGGATTTTGTCAAGCTGAATATCGAAAAGTTCTGGGGAGAGGACAAGACAGAGGTGGTCGACAAGGCGGAAGCTTGGCTGCTTGTAGTCGAGAATGGATTCTGCATGCTTGAAGTTCAACCGAGCAAGAAGGTCCTCTTTGCTGCTCATCTCTTGGAAGGAGCAGCTAAGATATGGTGGGAGACCCACATCACTGGCAGAGACTTGACAGAGGAGCCCATGGCATGGGCTGATTTCAAGACGATCTTCACCGCCAGATTCGTCCCAGTCTCAGCTAAGAAGGAAAAGGAAAGGGAGTTCACCAACATGACCCAAGGAAACTCTTCTGTGGCAGACTTCGGGCGTATGTTCCGGATCCTGGAATGCTTTGGGTACAAGATGGATGAAGAAAGGAGGGTGGATCACTTCATAGAGCGCCTTCACCCTGCCATCAGGCCCCATGTGATGGCAAGCAAGCCAAGAACCTTCGCCGAAGCCTACAATACTTCTTTAGACATGGAGAGGACCGTGATTCCTGCCCCGTTTCAACCTAAAGGGTACTTGGGTTTCACTGAAGGAGCCCAAGGCCCGAGAAACAACCACAAGAAGGGTCCAGGATGACAACAAGCTAAAGGTAAATAAGGAGGAAAGGGGAAACCTTGTCAGGAGAACAACCGACCTCCTTGCCGCACCTGCGGGAAGGGCCACGCTGGTGAATGTCGCTACAAGAAGAAGACTTGCTTTCATTGCCACCAAGAAGGACATCTGCAATCCATTTGTCCTATGCCAAAGCCCAGAGGACAAGGACCTGTGGCAGCCCCACCAGCAGCGACACCACCTGTGGCAGCTCCACCTATAGCTATAGCCCCACCTGCAGGAGAAAGAAGGCAAGCCCGGGTGTTTGCCATTGACAATGAGGAGGCTCAAGCTAATGCAAATCGGTTGATTGAGGGTAATAACCCTTAGAGTTTTTCTTTTATGTTTTAAAGTTAAGCATGTAATGGTCTAATGCATGATGAAAAACAATGTAGGCATGCTTGAAGTTATGGGACATAATGTGAAAGCTTTATTTGACTCTGGATCTACTAATACTTTCATTTCAAGAAATCTTGCAACTATGCTTTGTTTGGATATCAAGGATCTAGGATATGTCTTAGATGTTACAACCCCGAGTGGTCGGATCTTTACTTCCCTTTTGAAAACTCCGGTGATACCAGTGAAATACCGAGATCATGAGTTTCCTACAGATTTTATTCTTCTTGATATGAATGATTTTGATGTAATCATTGGCATGGACTGGCTTTATACCTATAGGGCTAACATTGACTGTAGGGAGAAGAAAGTGATCATTAAGAGACCAGGTCACCCACCTTTTGTCATTAGGGGTAGGAAGGATGCCACCACCAGCCTGTATGTGTCGGCTTTGAAGGCAGAACAGATGATGAGTAAAGGATGTCAAGCTTTCTTAGAAGTAGTCACCGAGCCAGAACCCAAGGTACAACCCTTAGAGGAGATAGAGGTAGTCTGAATCTATGCAGATGTTTTCCCTGATGATCTACCCGGGATACCTCCCGAGAGAGAGGTAGATTTTTCAATAGAGCTAGCTCCCGGTACAAACCCTATTTCCCGAGCACCCTATAGGATGGCCCCTGCTGACTTGCTTGAGCTAAAGAAGCAATTGCAGGAATTGTTGGACAAGGGTTTTATTTGCCCTAGCACATCACCATGGGGAGCGCCGGTTCTTTTTGTAAAGAAAAAGGATGGTTTGCTCCGAATGTGCATAGACTACCGGATGATTAACCAGGCTACCATTAAGAACAAATACCCTTTACCCCAGATTGATGACTTGTTTGACCAGTTGAAATCGGCTCGAGTCTTTTCCAAGATCGACTTGAGATCGGGTTACCACCAGTTGAGAGTCAAGAGTGAGGATATCCCGAAAACTGCTTTCAGGACCCGGTATGGCCACTATGAGTTCGTGGTTATGCCTTTTGGGTTGTCCAATGCACCTAGTGTGTTCATGAACCTTATGAACAATGTGTTTCAACCCTTCCTTGACTTGTTTGTCATAGTGTTTATAGATGACATAATGGTTTATTCTGATGACCTAGATCAACAACGAGACCACCTAAGTAAGGTCCTTGATATCTTGAGAAAGCAGAAGTTCTATGGGAAATTCTCTAAATGTGAGTTTTGGATAGACCTAGTCATGTTCCTTGGACACATCATCTCAGGAGGAACGATCGCCATAGATCCAACTAAAGTTTCAGTAGTTCGAGACTGGCCAGCACTGAAGAACCCCTCCGAGATACAAAGCTTCTTGGGGTTGGCAGGATATTATCGGCGCTTCATCGCAGATTTCTCAAAGACCGCCTTGCCTCTGACTATGTTGACTCGGAAAGATGTGAAGTTTGTGTGGTCTGATGTTTGTGAGGCTCGTTTCCAGGAGCTGAAAGATAAGTTGACCACTGCACCATTTTTGACATTACCATCAGGCAATGAGAGTTTCATGATCTTCACCGATGCATCAAAGATGGGACTTGGTTGTGTTTTGGAACAGAATCGGCACGTGGTTGCATATGCCTCCCGACAGCTCAAGCCAAACGAGGTGAATTACCCGACACATGACCTGGAGTTAGCTTCTATCATTCATGCTTTAAAGATTTGGCGGCATTATCTATATGGTGCCACTTTTGAGATCTTCACTGACCATAAGAGCCTGAAGTATCTTCTGACGCAAAAGCACTTGAACCTACGACAACGACGATGGATGGAGTACATGAAAGATTACGACTTCACCATTGCCTATCATCTAGGGAAGGCGAACGTCGTAGCTGATGCCTTAAGTCGAAAACAGCTCAGGTGTGCAGCTGTTTTGTCTAGTCAGTGGAAGAGCTTAGAAGAATTGGTGGAATGGTCACCTCAACCATTGGATGATCGAGTTCGTTTGGCCAATATTCAGATACAGTCTGAGTTATTGAGTGAGATTGTCATAGCACAGTTGGCCAGTGGAGGACTTGACGAGATGAAAGGCTTGATGTAGAAAACACAGACCCGTCTTTCTTTGGGAATAGACGGAGGAATCCGATTTGAGAATCACATATGGGTTCCTGAGGATTCACCGTTGAAGGAACATATCCTACAAGAGGCTCATGGTTCTAAGTACACGGTACACCCAGGGACTACGAAGATGTTTAAGGACATGCAGAGGTTTTTCTGGTGGCCAGGGATGAAAAGAGACATTGCAACTTATGTAGCCAGTTGTCTTACGTGCCAAATGGTGAAGGCTGAACACCAACGACCCGGCGGACTTTTACAGTCTATAGAGATTCCAGAGTGGAAATGGGAGGAGATCACCATGGATTTCATGGTGGGTCTACCCCGGACCAAGAGAGGTCATGATGCGATATGGGTTGTGGTAGATCGCCTTACCAAGTCAGCACACTTCCTTGCCTTAAAGACCACTGCCAAGGTGTCAGATTTAGCTGAGCTGTATATCAGAGAGATAGTACGCTTGCATTGCGTACCCGGTTCCATCATCTCCGATAGAGACCCAAAGTTTACTTCCAAGTTGTGGAAGCAGGTTCAAGAGGAACTAGGTACAAGGTTAAAGTTCAGTACCGCCTATCACCCCCAGACAAATGGTCAGTCAGAAAGGACGATTCAGACCTTAGAGGATCTGCTGCGAGCTTGTGTGCTCGATTGGGGTGGATCATGGGAGCAGTACCTGCCTTTAGCTGAGTTTGCCTACAATAATAGTTACCAAGCCAGTATCAGGATGCCTCCATATGAAGCTCTGTATGGGAGACCGTGTCGGTCACCACTTCATTGGGATGAAGTTGGTGAAAGGACCTTATTGAGGTCAGATGAACTCCAAATGTATGCTGATAAAGTCGCTTTAATCAGGCAAAGGCTAAAGAGAGCCCAAGACAGACAGAAGTCGTATGTTGATGCGAAGCGAACTGATGTGCATTTCACTGTGGGAGAACATGTCTTTCTGAAAATCCGACCGCTCCGAGCTATAGCTAAAAATAGAGGAAAGTTGAGTCCCCGATACGTGGGTCCGTTTGATGTGTTAGAACGGATTGGTGAAGCCGCATATCGTTTGGCGTTACCCCCTCAATACAGTATGATGCATGATGTGTTTCACGTGTCCAATCTGAAGCGATATATGTAAGATCCAAGCCATGTGCTGAGCATTGAACCAATTGAGCTTCAAGGAAAGATGTCTTATCCTGAGTTGCCTTTGTGGATTCTAGATACCAAGGTAAAAGAGCTCAGAAATAAGAATATAGAGATGGTAAAGGTTCTTTGGAAGCACCATGGAGAGGATGAGGCCACATGGGAGCTGAGGACGGACATGGAAAAGGCATATCCAAATTTGTTTGTTTGATTGTTGAATTTTGAGGGCAAAATTCCTATAAGGAGGGAAGGATGTTATAACCTCATTTTCCAATACATGTAATGAGATTTGTAAATCTCTTCTAAATAAACAAATAAGACCAATGTGTGATTTCATGGTTTGTTTTGAATGAATTTCATATATAATGGCCTTGCATGCTTTCTTGATGGGCCTTATTGGCCATTAAGCCCATTTGAAAGAAAAATAAAGAGCAATGAAAAAGGGAATTCCATTTAACAAAAGAATCCAAGGGTAATGGAATATATATGAAAATGGTTGAAAGTGATAAAAAGGTTAGAAGATAATTTCCCAAAATAGGTTTTCGTATTATAAAGGATCCTTGGGGTTCAAGGAACTCAAAATAATTGAATAATGGCCAAGGAAATAAAGAATATGTGGAAAATACCATTAAATAAGAGATAACTTGAAACTGAAGTAAAGGACTCGTTTCCTTGGGATAATGACTCCAATTTTTGCACAATGAAAGATAGACGTATACACTACTTTCCTTTAAATTTTGAGGCCAAAAGGATTTATGGATTGGGAGTTATTAAATTTTCAAGTTATCTTTAAAATAAGGTCTTTCCTTGTATAATTGGGAATTCTTTTCCTTTTCTGTTTAAGCGCGGGTAATCGTGCCCGTTGGATCATGATCCAGCGGATCGGGCTCATCGTCTAGAGTCCCACAGGGATGCAGACTGTAGCACAGTTACAGGAAGGGGAAACTCTCCCCATCGTTTTCTCACGATCCAGCGCTTGTGCGCTTGTGGAAACTTTCTCGTTGAGTCCGGGCATGAGAAGCGAAGCTTCTCGACCCTACTTTGTGGGGGTTATCATTGCCTATTCACGAAATGCCCAATTAGGCTAGAAGTCTGTTGGCGGCGGGGTTAAGAAAACCCTAGAGGGGCCTTCGCACCCTATAAATAGGGGTCCTCATGGTTAAGAGCACCTTCGCGAACTCATACGGCAACACCATTAGTTTCTGAACTCCCCCTCGTCCTCGATTGATCTTTGCTCCGGTGAGAAGACCACCGCGGCGCCACTGCTAGTTCGTTTTAGAAGTCAAGGGAGGATGACGAACAGGGACCCTTGGATCCCGGATCATCGTGCGCCCACCTTTTTTTTTGAAGCCACAACATTCATTATATTAAAGCCATACGGCATCTACATGTAAAGGGAGATACACCAACCGAACACAAAAAGTAAAGAGCAGATACAATAAACTCATATCGGAACGTGATAAGGACAATGATGTATTGATCTCTCTTCTATATCGCTGACCACAACAACTTTTTATGAGAGATTCCTTCAACCTGAGATTAAACCTGATATAAGGTATATGCTCCAAACCAGTGACCGAAAAAGTGATCACCTTCGCACTTGCTGCCATATAACAAAGAAGCAGAAAAAGACCTAACATGAAAGGAGGACACAAACCCCACGACACAAAGCTAACAACACAGACCCAACGCCCCACCAAACAGGACGAGAAACTCAACTACTAGCGACGCGCTAAGGTTGCCAACCAGCAGACCCGGAAAGGAGGCCAAACCCCAGTGGTGCAGATACAGAGGAAGGATGGCTCATGCGGGTACAAAGGTGGGGAGTAGAGGGTGCCGGGAACTCCACCACCACTCCCGACCACCACTGCGAATAGGGGGTTGGAGGACCCACACGAAGCCCAAAACCCAGCTTCCTCCTCCTCTTCCTAAAGCACCGAGGGGTGCCCGAGCTCACCGACAGCCAAAGAAGGAACCCGAGCCACGACACGACCAACAAACGACACCAACACTCCCACTGGAGCAAAAACCAAACTAAAGGCCGACAAGCGGCGACAAACCCAGGCAGATAACCTGCCACCACCAACAGACCTACGAAGACAAAAAGAAAAGAAACCTAGGAGCAGAACGGAAGCGGAAAGGAAGGGGGAGGGTTGGGGGAGCCCAGGTTGCGAGACAACCGGATGAACAGCAGAAGCAAACAGGGGAAGACGAGGGCGCCTCAACAACCCCAGGACCGCATCCACTCCTCACCCGCGAACCACCGTCGAGACTCAGGTCTTCGGGACCGAAGCCAACGCCGCTAGAGTGAGAGAGAGAACGGTAGACGATCCGGCCACAGGTATCTCCTGACCTCGGATCCGCGCGACCCAGGCGAAGAGGAAGCCCGGGGGGAGTGGCCGGCGCACAAACGGCAACCCGACCCCCTCCCCCAAGCAAGACGCCGCTCCCAGGAGCCGCAAGCCCTAGTCGCCCCTTCCGCCGCCAGACCAAAACCAGACGGAGCGCTAGTTTAACTCAAGTAAGTGGGGCGTGTTGACAAGGACCGTTGGATCAGGGACTACTGTGAGCCCACGCGTCATCGACGATTGGTAAAGGAGGCACGCCGCTAGTGGAGGCATCTAACGCAGAGTGTCAGATCGAGGCAAGGTTCAGCGGCGCACCAATCAAACGGCTGAGGATTTTTGGTAAAATACCTCCCTCTGATCAAAATTGTGAATAAATGATTTTTCTTGTTAAAATCATAGTAATTGCTAGGAATCTCGAATAAAGAAACTTTATATATGAAAGTTGGGTAGAAAATTACAAGGAATCTATTAAAAATGTTTGTAACACCTAATTCCAGTTCGTTTTGCAAAAGTACTTTAATGACTAGTAAAATGCATTTCAAGTTATCTGAAAACCCTAATTGCATGAAAGAGATGTTTCTTTGTAACATGATGGGTTGAATAGAGGGTTATTAACCTGATAATTAATAATATGGAGTTTTCATCCATTTTAATTGCAAATATGACTAAATTAGGGTTTAAGACTATGAATGAAATATGATGAACATGAAAACCCTAATTTAGGAAGGAAACCATGTTATTTTGATAAAGTGCTAAATAATGATCCTAAAATTGTTAGGAATATTAAAAGGAAATAATTTAAAGGTTTTACATGGATTTGATGAATTAGGGTTCATAGTAATTGAAAATGAAAGCAAAACCCTAATTTTCAAGAAAACCCTAAAATTGGATAGAAACCCTAAGGGACATAATGATGTTGGATAAATATTAATAAAAGTAGATTTGTACTTTTATTTCAGGGTTTCTAGGCCTTTTCTTTCTTACTTGGATATTCTATTTCTTCATTCTTGCTTCTGTAACTGAAACTGCAATAAGAGGTATGTGGTTACGTTTATGGCTATACCGCATAGTTTTTTGAGGATTTACTGACGTTTCCCTAAATGTGTGAAATAACTGTTGGATGTTTTAATTCCTGCCTCTATAAAGTGACTATGGCTATCACTATGAGTATATATGTATGACTAGCTAGATCCGAGTCCACCCCTGTGGCTATGTCAAGGCTAAGGATAACCTAGAGCAAGGTCTAGGGTATCATGAGTCAGAAACTGGGCTACACATGTGTAGTGCCATGAGACTCTTAGCATACCATGAGTTAAGGAGTGGGCTACCCACGGGTAGTGCCATGTGACTCATCCCTAGAAATTGATTCACCTATTAGGTGAAATCATGAGGGGTAAAATGGGAATCTACCATAAGGGAGGTAGTATCCAGGTCCACTGCAGGGACAGCGCAGGGGATAGGGTACACATGGATCGCATAGTTATACTTAAAACGTAATATTGCTTGTTAATTGATAATTGAATGCAATAATTTGTTATAGATAATTGCACGATTAGTGAATCCCCCCACATACCAGCTTTGGCTGACCGACATTTTGTTTGTCGGCGTTTTAGGTACAAAACAAAAAGGACAAACAGTAATCTGTCATATTGTGAAATATACTAATTAAAGTCCAAGGAGGATTAGTTAGTTAGCCTGAGTTCTGGATAGAAGTTTTAGAATTCCAATTTTTCAAAGGTATGTAAAAGTTTTATTTATTACAACTTTTCAGTTTAGTCTAGTAGAATTTATTAATTATTAGCAATTAATTGCTGAACCTTGATCCGGAAATTATGTGTGCGGCTTTGACCTCTCGGTATCCCTTAATTGGGGGTTATCTGAGGTGGGGTCGTAACAGAAATAGCCTAGAAGCACAAGAAAAATGAAACTACAATAAGGTTTTTTACATGTTTAGTTGTGCTCGAGGCCAAGCTACAATAAGGTTGCACAATAATTTGTTGGATGGAAGGGTCTATTCCCCCTAGAACTTCTAGAAAATGAAAGGATAACACGGCAACTGGATGTTGCGCTGGAAATTATGGACTGGGTTGTGCAAGAAATGGAAGAGGTGCAACCAAATGTATACTTTAGAAAAATCGAGAAAAGGCAGTTTGATGCCCAACGTGCCTCATGTTTCTATCATCATACAACACTATTGTTGGTCAAATAGGTCACATGATAAACATACATGTATGTAACATAACCTAAGTAACTAAGTTTGGAATTCGGATGATCAATTTCATAGTATATGAATGCTATCACAACACAACAGTGAGTAGCTGACTATAGTTGGCTAATAGAAAATCAGATCTATTAATTTATAGAAATATGTCAGTTTCATGATTACTGACAAAAATAGTTGTGTTATACCTATTTCACATCAAAAGCATATGTAGGAACTATCTGGAAACTACATGCTCGAGTTCTAGAATTTTAAATGCCATGTAGTTATTTGTTAGTGAGGACATAAAATTATAACATGTTGTTAACAATTATGCTCAAGCAAGAAATATCAGATTCACCATATATGGGTGTGTGGTGTTTTCCATGTTCACCCTTATAATGGCAGTAGAGTCAACAAAGTTTTCCTTGTTCAACTTGACCGTAGAATGCATGGAAGGAATAGAGTTGGACCATCACAGTTGTCATACAATCGTTCTCAGATCTATTGAAGATGAGAAAATCTCCTGGGTAAACTATTCAAGTGGAGCTCAAAGATTCACATGTCCAAAGTTTAATTTTTTTAGAGGCAGATTGGACGTGAAATTTCTAAATATATACTATTCCCTTGCCAGTGTCACCAAAATTATAACAATGCCTACACCTAAACATGAGTTTTGTTGTGACTTGTGTCCTTGGAGACACACTTTTTATCAGAGCTTCACTTCAAAATCAGCCAATTAGATTATGAGGTACATCATACTCAAGTACGTATTGGGCCTTCAAATGCATTGTAGGAGGCAAAAGTCATATTCAATATTGTGTTGAAGCTATGAAAATCTGGTTCCATGAACCACCTATTATGCCATGAACTACCTAACTAGCAATTATATAGAATGAAAAAATTATTTTGGAGGAATATATTGCATGAACTACCTATCGTATAGAATGAACAAAAAAAATGTGGAGGAATATATGTCATGAACTACCTATTACGTACAATAAACATAATCAAGGCTACACATTCTTTAGCATTCCAGGCTACACATTCTTCACCATGATATTCAACAGGTCCATTTTAACATAGAAATACCATCTTAATTGACAAATATGGATGAAACTAGTGGGACTTACCCATGCAAAAAAGTACATAAACTTAGTTACATCAATTGATATCACCTTACAAAAGCCATACTGCATGTCAGCAAGTAGCTTTATGATAAATTCAAATTAACATTTTATCATTTAAAGTGTTCGTGTCAGTGTCCATGCTAGAGACATGTCCATGCTTCCCTATTTGAACCTTATCATCATAGTCCAACAAGATAACAAAACTATTTTGATATTTATTACCAATACGTCATAGATATATGCATGGCTTGTCAAAGTATTATGTATACTATGATCAGTATTATACTTTTTTGATTTTCTACTTATTTATATATTTAATTTTTCATTGTGTTAAATTTATGTATACTTTATTGCCTTCTTTATTTATTTATTTTTTTAATCTTTCCATTTGATTAATAATTTCTACGTATATATTGATTAAATTGATGTGTTTACTTACGTTTATCTAGGGAAGTATGATCGACAAAAGCTGGATGATTGAGGAAGACAGGACTAGTACAAAGTACTTAACTGGGGTAGTCAAATTCATAGAGGACGCTTTCAAAAAATTTAGTAGGAATGAGACTATCTTATGCCCTTGTAAAAAGTGTCTAAATACACAAAGACACAACCGTCATGTGACAACTGAGCACCTATTATGGAATGGTTTTTTCAGCAGCTACACTGATTGGATTTTTCATGGTGAGACTTCTTATGATGCCACAGAAGATTCTTCTATGCAAGACAACATGTCGTTTGATGATATGAGAGACATGTTGCACGATGCATATGGAGTCCAAAACTGTCGAGAAACTATGGACAGCGACGACGATGATTCATTTGTATTTGTTGACGACAAAGCTGAGCAATTCTACAAATTGTTAGAGATTGTTGCACAAGAGTTGTATCCTGGAAATAAGAAGTATTCTAAGTTGTATACCGTCGTGAGGTTGTTCCATATAAAATGTAGCAATCATTGGAGCAATAAATCATTTACTGAGCTGCTCTAACTTTTGAGGGATTTGCTTCCTGAGGGTGACACGTTGCCTGGCTCATACTATGAAGTAAGGAAAATAATTAGGGACCTTGGTCTTGACTACGAGAAAATTGATGCCTGTATAAATGATTGCATTTTGTATCACAAGGAGTTTGCAAATAATACTTCATGCCCGCGTTGTCATGTTTCTAGATATATAGAGACTGAAACTGATGTAGACGGTGCACAAAGTATGGGAATTAAAAAGAAAAGAGTTCCTTGTAAAGTTATGTGCTACTTTCCCTTGACTCCTAGGTTGAAGAGATTGTTTATGTCCTCTAGAGTCGCACCATTAATGTGGTGGCACGATGAAAGTCGCACCAAGGATGGAGTTTTAAGACATCCAACAAATTCACCTGCATGGAAGACATTTGATAACATGCATGTTGATTTTGCATCTGATTCTTGTAATGAGCGTCTTGGTTTAGCATATGATGGACTTAATCCATTTGGCACGATGAGTCAATCATATAGTATTTGGCCAGTCATATTGATTCCGTACAATTTGCCACCATGGTTATGCATGAAGACACCTAATTTTATCCTTTCTATGATTATTCCTGGTCCAACTCAACCAGGAATGAAGATAGATATCTACTTACAACCTCTGATTGAAGAGTTGAAAGAACTGTAGGAAGTTGGTGTTGATACCTACGATGCTGATCATAAAGCTGTATTCAAATTGCGTGTCGCCTTACTATGGATGATAAATGACTTCCCTGCCTATGGTTATTTATCTGGTTGGCAAACTAGTGGGTATGATGCATGCCCTGTTTGCAATAAGGACATGTGGTCTATTAGACTACCACATAGTAGGAAACAATGTTTCATGGGCCACAGGAGGTTCCTTCCGATGGATCATAAATTTCGTAGGGATATGTCCTCATTTGATGGAAAAGAAGAATTAAGAACTGCTCCAAAGATGTTATCTAGAAATCAAGTTTTAGTTCAAACCAGAGATGTAGACAATATGCCTTACAATTGGATAAAACAAAGCATTTTCTTTGAGTTGCCATACTGGAAGTACAACCTTATTCATCATAATCTTGATGTAATGCATATTGAAAAGAATGTATGTGAGAGTTTGATTCACACGTTACTTGGGATGGAAAAGTCAAAGGATAATGAAAAATCTCGTTATGACCTTTTAGAGATGGGAATAAGACCTAGACTGCACATTATCAAGAACGGAAGTAAGAATATTATTCCACCTTCTTGTTTTACTTTGAAAAAGGAGGAAAAAGAATTATTCTGTAGGTTTTTGAAGTCTGTACGGGTTCCAGATGGTTATTCCTCCAATATCTCATGAAATGAACACATCAAAGAAAGAAAATTGTTGGCATTAAAGAGTCACGACTACCATATATTAATGCAACAACTTCTGCCATTGGCTTTACGGGTAGCATTGTCGAGTAAGAACATCATAACTGTGATCACTGAGTTGTCTAGATTTTTCAAAGACATATACTCAAAAGAAATAAATCCGTATGCTATTGAGAAGTTTGAATCTGGAATTGCGGTGACTCTGTGCAACATGGAGAAGATTTTCCCACCCTCATTTTTTGACATAATGGAGCACGTGGTCATTCATCTTCCACGAGAAGCTAAGATAGCTGGACTACCATTTTATCGTTGGATGTATCCAGTGGAAAGGTAGTATGTTTTTACTATTTGTTTCACTAAAATTTTATCAAATGTATTTTTTTATTTTAAACAAATTCTATTTATCATTATAGATACTTGAAAACTTTGAAAGAATATGTGAGGAATAAAGTTGCTCCAGAAGCTTCCATAGCAGAATGTTACCTGGCAGATGAATGTTTAACATTTTGTTCAAGGTATCTCTCCGGGGTAGAGACAAGGTTCACAAAATTGGCTAGAAATGATGTTGAAGATGACGATATTGTTACTGACGATGAGTGGTCAATATTTTCACACAAAGGGCGTCGAATAGGAAAGAGTATTCCTGTTTATCTTGAAGATGTGATGTTGAAAACTGCACATCAGTGTATTTTATCTAATTGTGTTGCAGTTGAACCGTTCATGGAGTGAGTTCATTAAATTATTAAGAAATATGTATGCTCACCGTTAGATGTATGTACACATGACTTATGTACTTGTTAGCAGGGAACACATTCGCCACGTGAAGAAAATGAATCCACGTGCAAGACATTGGGAAATCAATAATATTCACATGAACACTTTTAGTGATTGGTTTAAGAAGCATGTAAGTCTATAAAATTAATTTCACTTAATATTGTTAGAGCATTGTATTAATAACTCAATTCATAATGTATACAAATTGAAGAGAAGGCTAAATTAGAAAATTTGCCATCAAATCTACTAACTCTGGCTCGGGGACCACAAAATAGGGTGAACAAATACAATGGATATATAACAAATGGATATAGATTTCAAACCAAGGAGGGGGAACATGGTAAAAAAAACCCAGAATAGTGGGATAATGGTGAATTCCCAGATAGAAAGTTTTTCCAGTTCCAAGGACAAAAATCCTAAATTGGGTCAAGTTACCTACTATGGGGTACTCCGAGAGATTTTTGAGATTAGTTACTATGAGAACTGAAAGTTGTACTGTTCAAAGGTGATTGGGTGAATGCAAACAAGGGCGTCAAAAAAGATGAAAATAAATTTACAATGGTCAAATTAAAACTCATTGACTTAATTGAAAATCCATTTGTATTGGCCTCTCAAGTACATCAAGTCTTTTATCTGACTGACATCAATCACTGTGGGTGGAGCTTTGTCGTACAGATGACACCACGTGATACTTATGACATGGATGAGAGGCTTACTAAAAATTTCATGAATGGGACATGTGTACCTAAAGATTCTCATGCATATGATTGGGAATCTATTTTTAGCGATGTTTCTGATGGATCTGATTTGGTTAGAGAAGATATGGAGGGTGTAACTTTTTACGATGGCAAAAATGATGAGCAACTTGATTGAGATCATTGTGATCTATCATATGTAGTTTTTAATATTTTGTATATTAATGTAGCATTATAAGAATTTAGTTTTATTCATTAATTATTAATTATCAATACCATTGTTCTTCCTTTAATATGCATACTATTTCTCTTAAAATTTGCAAACTTTTTTTGTTCTCAATAATCGAATAAGCAACTGTTTTATAATGTTTATATCAGGTAGTCCTTACAACCATTATTATTTAACTATATTTTTATGGTTATAGTTTTGTTTTATTAATATTTGTTATGCATTATATTTTTAGGATGTTGAAAAGATGTTCACAATTGTTGTCTGCATGAGAAACTGATGATGCAAACAATGGAGTAATTAAACAAAAATTGGCGGGTACGGTGACATAATTTATTTATTATCATTTTGTACTTATAGTTGTAAGATTTTGTCTTAATATTTATCTTTGTAGGAATGTCTAAACGATTGCAAATGAATGGAGGCTATCTTTGTTCAGTTAATGCTGATTTGGGAATGAATGGAGGTTATCTTGGTTCTGTTAATGCTGATTTGGGAATGAAAGGAGGATATCTTGGTTCAGTTAATGCTGATCTTGGAAGTTCTAAAGCTGATTTGAGTAATAAAACTAATAAAAAGGTTGGTGCATCATCTGTTTTCAGCAGCAAAAATGTTGAAGTACACATCAGAAAAGAGAAGCATCCGCATGTGTGAATGATAAATCATGATGTTCCAATCGGTGGAAGGATGTCTCTGTTAAACAACCGTATGAGAACTGGTCATTGTTTTGATAATGCCAATATAAATCATGAGGTTGGAGCTAATCATAGAAATTCTTTGACAAACAATAGCATCAGAGCTGGTCATTCTATTCATAAGGCTAATTTTTTGGCAAGCAATGGTACCGGAGTTGGTCATTCAGTTGATACAGCCAATATCAATCATGAAATTGGAGCTGGTCATAGGGATTCTTTAGCAAATAATGACATGAGAGTTGATCATGCTGTTCATAATGGCAATATAGATCATGAGGTCGAAACCAATCATGTAATTGATGAGGACTTCGAATTGGTTGATGAAGAAACTATTGCTAATCATGATGAAGGTACATAAGTTTCTAATCAACAATTTACACCAATTAGCTATTATCTCATATTTTAGCATTTATATGTATATTTTAAAAATAATTTCCTCATATTGTTTTAAATTTTTAGGTGGTGCTGTGTATAATAAAAAACTAGGCTATTCTAAGTGTCTTCGATTATGGAGTAAGACAGGGGATGCAAAATTACCAATCACATTGGATGAAAATGGAGAACCAATTGGACCTCATCAAAATGACTTGTCTTCTTTTTTGGGAACAATTGCTAGAAATTCACAACTGGCACCCTTGGTTTACTTGGATTGGCGACAAGTACCAGCTAGAAAGAAAACTGAAATATGGAATTATGTCTTGGTAATATATTTTTGTAATGTGTTATTTAAGCATGCATTTGTTATATTCATTTTATTTTTCATATAACAGAAGAAATTTACCATCGACCCAAAGGGAAGGAAATCGGTTCTGCGCACAGTTAGGGATTGTTGGAGAAACTTTAAATATGAAATCAAAAGAAAAAATTATATGCACCACAAAGACAAAACAGACAGACTTAATGATTGTCCTTCTCGTGTTGATCCATTGCAATGGGCTTTTCTTGTGAATTTCTGGGACTCTAATGACGGAAAGGTAAGATAATTAGTTATATATTATATCTTCTCTTAGTTTTCATTGGTGACAAGGTTAATTGTTCATGAATTGTAGTTACGGAGTGCAAAGAATAATATGAGTAGAAAGTTTGTTACCACACGACATACATCGGGGTCGATGCCCTATGTTTGTGTGAGAGTGAATGTGAGTAATTTTTCCACATAATGATAATAATATCATTACACATCCACACTCTACTTATACTTTATTTGTGTGTTAATAATAGTTGCAACAAAAGAATAAAGGGGGTACCGTTAGTCGACTGCAGTTGTTTATTGCTACCCATAAGAATGATGATACTCCTATAGATGCAAAATCAGCTGAACTAATTGTAAGTATAAATTATTCATGAAATATTTGAATTTATTTGCTCAATTTTTATCATCATTATGGTTACCGTCATAGGACAAGTTACAATGAGCAGTTGAAAACAATGACACAAATCTTGATGAAGATGAAATTGCTGATCAAATATTGGGTGCAAAGAAGGCTCGTGTGAACCATGAGACTAATGAGTTTAGTCAGGCATATGTGGAGGGTTTTGAAGGTACAGTCAAAGACCTACAACACATATGCGAGACACAAAAAATAGAATTGTCAGATCTGAAAAAAAGACAAGAACATCTAGAAGCCATAATTTTGGGAAATTCAAGCCAGAGTGTTCCATTTCAAGCAAATCAAGTTATTATTCAATTTTTTAGTAATAATTATAAGTTATGATTTCATTAATGTGATAAGTGTTTTGTATTGTACAATATGGAAACAACCAGGAATGAAGGAACACCCATGCTACAAAAGTCATGTTCTGCAACCACCATTACAGAAAGACATGTTATTAAAAGAAAAAAAACTCCTAATAACTTTGATTCTTTATATCTAAAATTTTACATCGTAATTCGTACAACTTATAGGTCATGAGGTTGTTAAGTTTTGATGATGGAATGTCAATTGTAGCTCAAGGACAAGTGATAGGCTTGAATCCTAACCTTGTAATAGGAGGAGGAAAGTTGGGGTTTGCATTTGTTGCTGTTTGCATTGGTGTGGTAATTAAACCTGAAGAACAATTGGTTAGACCATTTGACAATTATCAAATCATTGAAGATGCAATCGGGTCAATAATTGCTTGGCCAAAGAAGATACTCATTGTTCGGTAAAAAAAATTCATTGTGCTATAAGTGTAACATGCCATATAATGGTTTTAGATAATTATTTTTGTTATTATAGGTAAATTGCTTGGAGTGAGGCAACCAATAAAAGTTCCTTTAGGATTCTCTAGATGCTTTTTGCCCTCTTTTTCTATAGGTTTAGAATAAAGTTTTTGATTGATGTAAAGCTTGTCAATTCATTGGATATAGAAAGGATTGTCATCCAAAGTACAAAGTTATTAAAATTTTTTTAGATTGATGTCAAAGTTGTCATCCAAATTATCAGACCTTGTTTTTCTTTTCTCTTGCTAAATAAGATCGTGATATGAATATTCTATAGTAATTGGTTAACAATTAGACCTCTTTTATGGCAAGGCTCAATTTCACACTTATGTATGTGATGTTCTCTAGTATGCAATGATGCATGTGATGTTTCTTTTGGCTCTTTATCTGATTATAGAACTAGTTATAAAAGCTAGGGAGTAACGTTTCATATTTACTGAAACACCTACTTTAAGTGAGTATTCATGTTAATACACGTTTGTGGCATGTGTTATTATTGACTTTGTCTTGAACTTGTCAATTCAAGTCTTAATTGGGAGGAACATCTTACCAATCATTCTGATCTGAGTAATCTGATCAACCATGGCTATAAATAACTCTGTTTGTGCATTCATCTAAAATATGGTTGTCATATATGAAATCAAACAATTGAGAGAAACTAAAAATAAAGGCCTTGGATATTAAACAAAATGTGTTCATGATGTATGTTACAAACTCTCTCTATTTTTATTACTTGTCCTCATGGCCATGAAGACCCATAGTGAAGCGGAAAGGAGGCGGACAGAGAGGATCAATGGCCATCTGCAAAAACTACGTGGCCTCATTCCAACAGCCACTAAGGTTTGTAACTACTCTTTTCTTCCTGTGTTATTAGTAGAAACTATAGAACACACTTCTAAAGTTGGTTGTGAAGTTACATCCGGAACTTCGTTTGTTTAGTTTTTCATTATGTTTATACTTCCCTATACAACTCTAAATATATACTATATTCATTCATAACTGACAACATATCTTGACTGATGGCTTCCCCTGGGCAACTTACAATCTATGCATATCTTTCAATTTACATGTCTAACCAACCAATTTGGCTGTGAATATGGCCACTACTAAAAATAATCAGATATTATCCTCATTTACTAACATGAGATTTTTGTTCTAGTAGGAATATTTGTCATACCAATTCCTTTTCATGTCTACAGATAATATAATTGAATATGAAATGCTACGGTTTACATATTAAAATAATATATTTATAAGGTGTTTTCTAGTAAAATGTTGATGGACACATGACATATTAGGTAATTCTGAAATTTTATTGTACCTGCTTTTTCTATGTTATGCAATTTGAAGAAAGAATCCCTAATGTCTTGTTTGTTCTTGATCCGGTCATTCTGTCTTTCGGATAGGCTGTTGGATTTAATTTCAAACAACAGTTGGTAATGAATTTTTACTCTGTTTAGTTGATGGTGGCAAAATTTATCTAGAATCAACCTCTCATTTGGATATCACGTTCAGATGTAGGTGATCTGAATGTCTGAGGTTGCATACTTGCATGTCTTGGTTACTATGTTGTGTTGAATTTCAGTCTTCTAAATTTATTACTGATTTTTATGCTCCCATGTTGATCTTGCTGCTAATATCACATTTCACATGTACCATGCTATTAAGGTCCATAGGTCTAGACATGTGAAGTTTTCTTTACCTAGTATTGATGTAAGTGTCGATCATCGGGAACAGTGACAACATATCTAGTTTCTACAATGGAAATTGATCCTATATATGTTCCTATTGCGGAGGAACAATTTATATGATTTGCAGAGGAAAATATCTGTTGATTGCAATTAACCCTGCTAGAAATGTGCATTTCGATCATCAGGAACAATGACAACATATCTGGTTTCAACAACGGAAACAAAACGACAAGCATCAGGTTATTCTTATCTCATTTCTTCAAATTTGTACATTGAAATTTTCCAAAGATTTTTCCTTTCATCGGCTAGTCCATGAACATGATCATGGTCTTGTTGCATAAACTACAGTAGCTTCAGTTTTATGCCATTAATTTTCTAACATGTAATATGTCATCTTTTACAATCTCACTTCAAATGGGTACTTGTCGGGCATGGATAACATTGCATTGAGCTTTTTCCACAAATCAGTAAAGTCGTCTTCAAGACTAGTTGCATGTTTTAGAAGCTCTAGATATGCATATAGCTTCTAAGGATTTCTCATGCAAGAGAAGAAGGCCCTCACTTTACCATCTTTTGAAATTGGTTTTTCCCAGGGTTATGATTCCTATATTTTATGCAAACCACTGTATCACCTCGTATACATATTGAATCATGTCCCATTTCAAAAGAAGGACAAATACAAAGGAGAAGGCATTTGTCATGACATCCTAAATTCTCTAGAATCATAGGAACGTGTCTACATGTGAATCATCAAACTCGTAGTGAATGTTAAATCTAAGATAATTGAAATGCCCCCTTAAAGGTGGAGGCAAAATAGAGATACATTTCTCTTTTTGTCTTTTATAAAGCATCAATATCTTTTCTTCCCATTACATCCTCTTAAATTTGTTCAGGGTCAGCAACATAGAAGTAGAGTTTTCTTTTGATTTTCACCCATATAATTTTTCATTAGATTCCAATTTGCATATACCATTACCTACTAAGGTATTTTGCTGAGTTTTAGTTTTTGGGTATATAGTTCTTGAACTCATTCTGGCTCTCAAGTGGTATTTTTCCTCAAATGAGTAGTGAGATATGGACACTTGAGTTCGCCATTCTCTTGGCTAGCTTCTTGTCTTTACCTAATCAATTTCAATTGAGCAGTTGTGATGTATATTGATTTATTGTAAGGTGAATCAAATTTATGGATTACTAATAATTAGACATTGTGTAAAGAAACTCTGGAACTTGATTGTAGATTGATTTGTTTGATAGCTTCATGTTGTTAAAAAAAACCGATTATTAGGAGGTGAGGCACATAGCAGGCGGGCTCATCTAAACTTTAGCTTCACAAAGTCTCCTCTGTTTTACTTGGGATGGCCTACCTACTATTTATTTGTGAGGAAGTTTATATTCTCAAAATACAAACATATATGAACTATTAGGTAGTGGCATTACTGGTGTTTCTCTTGTAATTTATTTGGTGGACTGTTATAGAGGCAGTTTGCCCATCTTATTTGGAATGCTTGTTTCCCATATAGGCTCTTGTTGTAGCCTAAATGGTTGAGATATTGTTTTGAGTTGTGAGCTTGCTCATTTTCTCACTATGGGTGTTAGATGAATGTTAGCCAAGATAACTATATATGTGTTTCCTACTAATGGAATATCTATTCCAAACCCCCCCACCCTAGTGTGATTTACACTAATAAGATAGGGTTAAATTTATGTAGAAGATGGTATGTGTCCTATATTTTTTTATTCTACTGAATAAACCTAAGGTTCATCATTTAGGGGGCTTGTAGACTTTAGTTTGCTTCTTCTAGCTCTATGGTTGTCACAATGGGAGGTGAGGAGAATGGTATTTGGTTCATTGTAGCAAGATGGAAGTATTTTTCTGATAGTATTTGTGCTGTGAGCACTGACAAATATGTTGTGTATCTTCCATCTACAGAATGATGATTATCTATGCCATAAAGTTGGTCTAATTCAATGTGAAATTCACTCAATAAGATGTTGAGCTAATAGTTCTTGAAGTTTATGGTCTATATTTGTCTCCTTTTTTCTACTGCATGGTTGAACCTTCATGTTGCCAAGGTGGTTTGAGTAGAACTAGTTTTTATGCTATTTGTTTCCCTTTTTGTTCAAAGTTTCTTTGTGACCTTCTTTTGCTCTCTTTTGGCTGCTAAATAAATAAATGAATGAAGACTCTCCAATCTGAGCTTGCTTACCCAAAATGGGAATAGATGAAAGGGTCTATGTCCCATTGGAAAATAAGAGTGCAATCTGAGGCGAATTCCATCTTCTCCAGATAAGTTGTGCAAGCATGCCGCTGGGCCATCAATACACAAGTTGAAGTATCCAAGATGGATTAATTCTGGTGTAGATTAATTCCTCAAACAAATTATTCAAGTTGATTGATCTGGTCTATTGTGGATCAAGATATTATTGAGTTTTTATCTGCTAAGTTTTGATGCAGGTTTCTTTCTGATGGTTGTGTAGCTCTGTTATGGTCAGAGGGATCGTTCAAGGTTAGAGTTAGCATAGGTCAGATTCTTTTTGCAATTGAAAATATTTATAACTAGGAGTTACTAGTTATTATAAAGAACACCTATACATGTGCTTCATGGGATTTTTATTGACATATTTCTTAATTTTACATGTGACAAATTATAGTATTGCATGCATTTTTCTTTACCAATATATCATCACTTAACTATTTCTTGTGTAATATGTTATTTTGTTGTAGGAACATCAGGCTTCACACCATACCAACTATATCAACTCTTCTAGTTCTATATCTCTTATATCAATGGGTCATTTATTCGGATGATGAAGATTCAATGGTAAAATTAAGGCAACTCTTTTATTACCAGATGAAAGTTTTCATTATTGCATTTGTTGAAAACTAACATGCTCTTAAACACTCGTTCTGTTCTAGATGAGTATCTTATGAAATTAAACATGTCCCATGGTCTGATATGGCATAGCTAGTTGTTTATGTGTAGTATTTCTTATAGGTCTACTTATTTCATTAACATATCTAGAAAAAGGTGTATTTGGGGTATTATGGTGTTTTGAATCATAAAAGTTGGTATAAACATGTTCAATTGTATATATCTACTTTTTTCCATTTTGCTCACCATGATGCTCTAAAGGCCAAGCCCACTTATCATCGTCAGCCAACTGATCAAGCATTGATTAATTCAATTGCAATTTCTTAGTTTTTATTTACATCAGAAATATTGTGGATATCTTCGTAAGTATTTGGCTCAATTATCTCATTCATCAACTTCAAATTTTCTTATTGGTGGCTTCTCTTTCTTATTTTGGCTTCTATTTCGTAGTGAAACAAATGTATATTGGTTTAAATCTTTTTGACTCCCTCTTTTCAATTCATCGCACATTGTCTTAATAGAGCAGAGCATGTGTTGCATTTGTTGACAGAAATTGTAGTGAATCCTTTTGTAATGTTCATGGATCGACCTATCTCTAGGCTTGATGCAAGGGTAGTAGCATCCTTTTCTTTAGTCCACAAGATCGCCTCCTCTTTAGAGGTAAGCACTATAATCATTAAGATTGGGGTCTTTTTTCTTGCACTAGTCAAGATCTATGCAATCTATAGAACTTGAGGTTAGTCCTCCTCCCAATCCTTTTCCTCGTTCTGCTCCCCCTCTTCACATTAACACATACCTCCTTTCAGTAATTCTATTTATAGGGATCCTAATGTCTCTGGACCTGCAGTAGTACAATCAGTTGGCAGTAGTCACCAACCAATTGGAATAAGTTCAAAGCCGGTGTTTCCATGAATCCTCACTTGAACCAAGTTGTTGTGGAATTGGTTCTACATAATGATGATAAGACCTTCTTAGGGTGGAAAGGCATGATGACACATGCTACTGATACTGTAGTTCAATATAAAGTACCTAGAGAAGAAGGTCTCTACCATTCACAAAGCTAGCACTACGATACTACGAGTGTGTACAACAGATACTGTAACATTTTTCATGCCACATTCATTCCACGTTGATGATGCATGAAAATGAAGGTTTGATTTGTGTAGTACTATATGTTGATTATGTCTCTACTTGTTTTAACTTTGAATAGTATACTACAAACATTTAGTATATTTGTGTTTTAAGATGATGATCTTCTATTTTCATGTAGGAAATCATCATTAACAATCCACAACACAGCATACATATCGATCCTAGTGAAGGTCCAATCACTAAAGGGATCTAAGCATATGAATCAAGCATTAGCATTCCACAACATAACTAGAGCAGCCTTTCAGTCTCAGAGGCATGAGGAATTGCTTCATTAATACTTTGCATTGCATACATCATCTTCGGTACTATGTACTCCACTCATTTAGGTTAGATGTAATAATGTAACCATGCTCTCAATCATCAGTTCTACTGAATTTCAAAGTTTGTCTACATATGAATGATCAAGTTGTCAAGTATCGATGTCTCATTGTAGATATTGTGTTATTTATTCTCTTGGATAAGCTAAGTCCATATGATCATCAATGTTTTCTTTTATGCATTTTGTTCCTTTTCCTATGAATTTCTCAATTGTTCATTTTCCTGTGAATATTTAACTGTTCCTTCTGTACAACCCCGATGCATTATATATTTTGATTGAAGACATGGTTTTGGATTCATTATCTGGATAAGGCCAAGGAGGGTTCAAGAACAAGAAATAACAGGACTAAACAGGAGACTTTAACCTATCAAGTGATCCTCTTATGATCAAGACATGTACAACCATTCTCTATGAAACATAACAGTTGATAAAACGTTGATAGGTATGCTCAACTTATGCATCCACAATCTTGTTTCCATCTCATTTTTGTAACTGAAAGTTAGGTTTGAAATGCCTCGTCTTTCCATTTCATGTGTTTTGTGATAGATCATGCATCCTCAAGGAGAACCATTGTCCATGGTTCTTTGAATCTTTTTCAAAATCATTTTATCCACTGCTCATGTATCCAGAAACAAAAGAAGGAATTAGAATATGATGAAGATATTGACATCATTTATCCACTGCTCATGTATCCAGAAACAGAAGAAGGAATGGTCGATGGAGCTATGTTTGTGATATTTTCTATGAAGGGGGAAGGAGACACACTGCCCTAGACTGATTGTGTGAGTAGTACACATCTTGAACCTTGTTTCTTCTGATTTCAATAGTTAAATGATAGTACGTGAGCTTTCAGAAAAAGTTGTACATAATCTTTGATCTGCACGATACTACTACAAATTTGTGAGTAGCAGGGATATTGGGTCCTTCTTAGTACCCATCTTGAACCATGTTTCTTCCAATTTGAGTAGTTGAATGAGAGTATGTGAGCTTTCAGAAAAAGCTTTCTAAATAATCTTTGGTCTGCAAGATACTACTACAAATGTGTGGGTAATCAAGCCACTCTTAGGATTTCCCTTCAGATTCTCAATAGTTGATTTACGGAAATTTAATATTTTGAAAATTTACTGAAGATAATATTACAAGAGAAGGTTTGGATAATATTACTGAAGATAATATTATAATAGCCGATGTCAATCCTCCCTACTCAACCCCCTTGAATTTGACTCCATATTGATAGGATATGAGTCCTAGATAACATATATAGGTTCTAAAGATTTCTGCACTAGAATTAGAGGGTTCACGAAGACAAGGGCATGCATTCTGATGTTCTCTAAAGGATTATTCAAAATGAATTTCTTGGCATGTTATAGAGATAATTGAAGTTGATTTTTGTTTTTTGGTTCACCTCCAACCACAAAACTAAAACTGCTACATTGGTATGCCACGTTGGCCATTGATCGTTAGATGTACGATGTTGAAGATGGAACATTTCATGTTATTCAGACCAGAGAGCTCATAAGTACATTATTTTCTAGAATATTTATTTCCTTCCTAGTCATATATTCCGTTCTTGTTTGTGATTGTTGTAAACAAACTATTTATTTTAATGGGATCCAAATAGGTGCCTACTACTTGTTTTCCAAAGTATTCAAATTTCTAAATTTCTTTTCTTATATTTTCTGGGAATTTGCAACTAACATAGGACAACAATGAACATGCTGGGATGAACATTTTAGATAAGAGGATTCAGGAGAAAAGATGTAAACCTATACATCCAATGTAACTTAAGATGACTGTAAATGATTTATATGATGCCATACACTTATTTCCAACTTTTTGTATGTAATTTGTACATGCTTTTAATCTCTATTTGTTGTCTCACTTATCTTCCTTTTGTTGTCACTAATGTGAACATCTTAGTGTTGGATTTGGCTCTGAGCTGTAGCTAGCAATTGCCTCCTTAACATTACCATTGAAGGTGATTCTACTTCAATTTAATTCCTAATGCATTGCACTAGCCTTTGATTACCTACACCATGCATGACAGGCCTTCGTAACATTACCAGGACATACTGGGGGTAGGATGCTCGTATTCCTTTAGGATTCCAACATAGACAAGTATCTATTTGACTTGATACACTTAAGACTGGGTGTTCTCGTTATATGAATTGCATAGTTAAAATTGGAAAATTTGTTGCTTGAATGTAGATATTTTTAATTACAATGCTGTTAGTATACATTATCACATGCAAAAATTGTAAGAGTGTGAGTTGAGTTGATTAAACAATTAGTTAGCAGCTCTAGAAGCATTTGAACTATACTAGCCTGACAAAATATTTTGAACCATCAAGACGTCTTCACTATAAGAAGAACATGATCTGGATCATTTCTTTGACCAATCATTGTGTCCAGCTAAATTTTGGATTCAATAAGGTTTCTATTAAATTGATTTTCTTGTGTATTATAAGAGGAAGTATATGTTAGTCATATTTTACAAGAGGGAGATTGATAAACTTGATTATGACTAACATTATCTTTTTTTATATAGAATGTGGATAGTCAATACAACTACTTGTGCGACTACTACTCCAAGATGCATACCCGAACATTATGGGTAAGGATGGGCAAGGTGAAATGAATTTATTATTTGTCCTTGATTATCATTGGGCTATGCCCATCTAGTTTCATTTGGTGTTAACATCAAGTTATGTGATGCACATGAATGGAGTTCCCTCAATAGATCGATATGAAACAAGTGGTCTTTTGAAGCAAATGCTTATATTATTAAGTCACTTGATCTTGATCTTGGTCAGTTCATCCTCTTCCTCTAGTTGCCTGAGATAGTTTTAATGTAGTTGATCTTGTAATGCCATGTACTTTCTCCTCTTCTTACACCATGTCCATATGTGACTGTAGTTGTATATATGGTCCACAAATCTTATTGCTGTGTTTGCATTGGTCTCTTTTATGCAGTATTATTGACGTTGAATGGGTATATTAACAAGAAGCACATAAGTTTTAATGTTTAGTACATAATCTTATTCACTTCAAAGTTACAGCTCAATAAAACTGCAATATTATCTATCTAATTTAGAATGCAATATGTTTCCATTCAAAACAGTAAATAATGGGTCCTTAATCAATATTGACCTAGTCAAATTATTAGATTGTTTGTATTACAAGCCTATTGATTTATATTCATTGTGAGATTTATAGTTGTAAAATTTGAACACCTACTCATATATATTATGCAAATAGGATCAATGGAACTGTTCACTTTCCAATTTGACTTCCTGTGGTTACATGTCATAGTCCACATGTTAGTGAAGGCGTGGTCTCGATGTGGAAAATTTGTCGATCTAAAGCTTGGATGTATATTTTTCATGTTTTGACCCACAATTCCTCAATATTATCGACTGTGTTTCTCATAAACACCTCTGTAAACTTCTTTTATACATGTTTGCCTCGGGATTGTATCCTATTTGTATATATCATCACATGCTCCTAGAAAATGCATGTAGCAATCATGTATGTTGTTTGCAGTTCTAATTTTCTATTTTAGTTTGGATTTGAGATCAAAATTGGCTTATTGTTAATTTCATTCTCTTCAATATTCTGTCTTGGCATCTTGCTGTCATTTATGCCTCTTAGGCTATAATATGCTAAACGTTCAGTACGATGGATTTCCAAGTGATGGCACACGCTGACTGATTGTCTACCTCGGTTTGTATCTATTTATAATAAGTCCTCAGTTGAATGGTGCGATTCACTAGATTTGTCCCAACTCTGTGGACATGCAATTATAAGTATTAATACAATAATAGTTGTAGTCTTCAGCAGTACGGTTAGCCCATTTAGCACAGACCAGCAAACTAGATACATAAATCGTGTTTCTCGACAACCAGATCCATGAAATGACTCATGCAACTCTCATAAGAGCTACATACTCTAGACTTTCTAGTTCATTTTTACCAATGAAATTTCCAAGAAGAAAACTACAGATACAATTAATATATGTTCCCTTAATCAGTATCGTTACAGAGTTTGGAGAACAATTGGTTCTTCATGAATCAGCTCCAAGTTCCTATGTATTACGAGTTGACCATGTCTCAGATGACACTAGTTATAATGATAGATTGATTTTGTATTTTCTATTGTTTACTTAGTAGTTTTCTCAATGCTTAGCCACATTGGCTTACGGAATTAGGAATACAAAGTGAACAAGTATTAGTGAGACACATTTATAGACTTGCAAACTCTTATTCTCTCCTTGTTTTTGTTGCAAGGGAACTAATGTGAAAAGATATTGCGCATATCTTTTTGGTTGGATGATTTTAGCGTTTGAGCATGTTTTGGTATATGATGAACTGCTCGGTAGGTGATGAGTGAAGTATGAAGGCAATTCATTGAGAGTTTACAAATATTGGTATGTATCACTATTCCTTATCGAGGTTGCAGATATATCTTGTCTTTGTACTTCATTTATCACATTTCCTATGTATTCATGCTTTGATTAATACATCAATGGCTTTTTGAATAACCATCAAAAAATTATTTCTCCTTGCACAAAATTTGTAGTATGCACAAAACTTGCAAAGATAGTTTCTGGAGTTTGGATTCACCTATGAAATCTCCCATTATATGGTTCATTTCATCATGCAAGCCTCATGCAATGGTATTTATTGGTATCCTAATGTTTTCAATATGAGTGGTTGGATTCATCTCTTGTTCACATTATTAGGTAGTCTATTAATTACCCTGTTGGTGATTTCTGACGTGAATCACTTTCTGTTTGCTGCAGTCCTACTCAACCTTGTACTCAACAACTTACAATCTCACCAAACTATAATTGTATGATTGTGTCTGATTATTCAAAAAGCATTGTAACATACTCGATTCTAGACACATAGGCTAATTTCCCATTCTTCTAGGCCCCTAATGGATTAGACGGTTATCCAATATCCTTTCCCCCTTTTTCCTTGACTACCTTTGAATATCTATATTTCACTGTGTTAGAATAGATGAAACCATATTTTGATATTCAAACCCTAGAATGACTCATCTTATGATCCATAGAAATGAAGTCATATGATATTGCTACCTTAATCCCTCAATTAGCCAGCTTATAAGCAATAATGATGACCTAGATCACTTTACCCTAGATTTGTGAACTAGGATAGACCTGGGTATCATATAGGTCAATAATTGAGTGTAGATGGAAGGTTTGACCATCTTTGACATTTAGACTTAGTTCATTTCATTAATTGAATGACTAGTGTGCACAGGTTAAATTATAGATGTAGTAACCTCAAAATACAAATCTAAGCTCATAACTGAGTTCCTCACATCTTAATTAATTAACCCTCAAATTTTGGGGTCTTTTGGACATCGTATGCACCCTTAATTAGACCCTAATAGCTTTTATAAGCTTTTACCCTAACTTTTGGTCGATTATTTGGTTTATTTTGGCCACGGCCGGACCAAGACCTGGGCCGAGTTTATTTTCGGTTCACTTGCCCTGGGTAGCGGGACCTGGTCGTCCCCTACCTTCCGCTTCTCGCTCGCGTGAGATGAGCCACGGCAGGACTTCTTCACTGGTTGCTCTTGCACGATGGAATGACCTTTTCAACGCGGTTCCTTCGCCAACAAATTCCACGCGTCCTCGCGAGCCAGCCGATCCCTTGCTCGACCCCCATCTAACCCTAAGGCGAAAACGCCTATTTCTACCCTTTGAGCAGCCTCCACTGCCATTTTTCTCGCTCGCCTTCTCCCCACCCGAAGCCACCACCTTCTTCTCTATCGCTCCAGTCTTGACCCTCGGCGTCCCCTCATCGGCCCTCTTCAGTCAATTTCACCCGACGTGCCCTGGAGCTTCCGCCGGCGCAAGTCTTCTTCTCCGGCAAAGATGGCGAGCAGCATCTAGCTCTCCCCACCTCGGCACGATTCCGCTCGAGGTAACCATCTAGGACCCACTCTCTTTCATTCTAGGCATTCAACGCGTCACGGTTTTGCCCCGATTGCCGGGTCGACTAAGCGCCTCTGCCTTCCCCTGTTTTGACCGCCGTTGGTCCTTGCTTCGAGTTTCTGTGTTCAGACCTGCAACGCACAACCTTGCCTTGCCTCCCTATCACAAGGGTCCTCATACCCGATCTCACGCCTGAGCTGTAGCCTTCAACCTACAGGTGGACTCCGTGAACTCCTCCATCCCTTCCCCTTTCCTTACTATAGGGCGGCGCCCCATCTACAGGCGACCTGCTGCACGGAGCTACGGCCAGTAGCCAGGGGCCCTTTGGGCGCGGCCAGCACCATGAATAGAGACACATGAATCCATCTGTCTCTTACCCCTCTCGTGATCATGAGATCTCTGACGCTCTGCCATGGCGCGGGTCATGTGCAAGCGGAGACAATGGAGGCACCCAAGCAAGGGTTTCCTAGGTCGGAATACCCCAACGCAATCACTGGGATCGACTCCTGCAGTAGAGAAGAGCCAGATCACTGGCACTGATAGCTGGACTCAAGGTCTTGAGCTCGGAGCTCCTGCAGGTGGTCATGGTGCAAGATACAGGGAAGTCGATCCCTGGGGCAAAAGCCCTGTCTTGCCCATGGAACCTGGGTACAGCTCGTATCAATCGAAAAGAGTAATTTAGATATTTTCCTTGCTCACTTTGACCCGCGTTGACCATATGAACTAAGAAACGTTTCTCCTGTTGTCCAATGTTTTCTCAGTTTAGTGTTTCATTCGGGGGCAATTATGTCAATTCACCTTTTATAGTCTGTTTTAATCAGGAAATGCTTTAACTTGTAAAATTCATTATAAATCATTTCTGTGTCCAAATCCCACATATAGGTATGTTTTTGAAATGAGAAAAATCCAATAGATTTAATGGGATAGGTTTGGAGACCTGATTCGAGACCTACCGAGAGGTCATTTTTTATTATTAAGGGTTTAAGGAATTATTTATTGATGTAGCACACACTTATTATGTTTAGGTGATAAAAGACCTGAATCTGAGCCTAAAGAACATTATTGAGTTTTAGGATCTGATTTTAAGGTATGTACACCCTCTATTTTTATTTTGGGCATTAAATGACTGAAATCCATATATCTTTTAATGAGGCATCTCTTGAATTGTAAATCCCTTTTAAAATCCATATACTTGGACATTTATTGCTCCTGATATGAATTCCTTTTGTTTATGTGATATTTATGTTGTTATGCTCATTTGGGTCATTGGACCCCTCCTACCATGTTGCCTTTATTGAAAATGACTAAAATGATAAGTCTTGCCACTCTATTATAGCATGCTTCTTGTATGACTAGAATATCTAGAATAGTGGTACTTATGTACAAGCATATTTATTTAGGGCGTGCGTATTCCGCCCGGGGTGTGCGTTTCCACCCTTGTTTATTTTTAGGCCATGATCCTATGGTGTTATGGCCCTGTTTTAGGTATATTTAGTCTACATTGTTATGCATGCAAATATTTATTGTTTTGATGTGAATCTGTGGATGATTGTTATGGCAAGACACTCTTTTATTATCATGTCTGTAATCTGAATTTAATATGCCTCATTTCTTTTGCTTCATTTCTTTTGTTACTTTCTCTTGAACATACCTAATTGCAAATAGCCCCCTCTTATTGTGGGAACATCTCTTTTTGTACATTAACCTTATATAATTCCCAAAATGTTTTATATATGTACATACTCAGCCTTTGCTGACCTCTTTGTTGTTTCTATGTTCTGGGTGATGTTCCCTTCCACCCAGGTTTACGTACATTGGAAGACAAGAGCTCAAAAAGATTGCTAACGTGTCATGAACTTAAGGATAGCTTGGAATGGCTGGGTTACCCTCTTCTACTGGCTTAGTTATATTTAGTTCAAGTTTTTGTAATAACACCTTTTATGGTGATGAGCAATTGTATAATGATACCCATTGTGACTTTATAATAGTTTTGTTTCTGCTGCTTATTCATTATCATGCTCTGTAATATGTGCCATTTCATCAAATGAATGAAATTCCTCCTTTCCTTATTACCTTTTGGTACGTTTGGGATTGGATGGGCTATTTCTTCAATTCAGTGAAGAGTGGATCCCCTATTGGGTCTCACTCTTTACAAGCATCATCAGATAGAGCTCAAGTATTTTGATCCTCTAACTTGATTGGTCTAATTCATCACCATTCTCACTACTGTGATGTTATGCACTTCCTATATGCTACTGTCCTGCTCATACTTGATGATCGTTCTTTTGAAGATTAATGCTCTCCATGTTCGTCGTCTCCTTAGTCTGCTTGCAGCTTCACGTTTGTGGTGGCTAGGTTTAGGTTGAGTGATCCTAGAGACTGGCAAGTGGGAATGAGTTATAAGGATAGGTTATTTAGCAGTCGTGTCTGCTCTGGGTGCTCGGGTCTTTAGGACCAAAGTAGGGCACAGCTGTACGCGGCCCAGAGATAAAAGACCCATTTTGGGTCAGCCCAATTTAGACCCGTGCCCTATTTTAGACCCGAAAATGGGTCAGGTCAGGCCGGGTAGCAGGATTTTTGCTAGCCCTAGTCATAGGGGTAGATGGGACAGTGGTTCTTGACCCAGCTACACTCGATGGCAGCCTATGAAGGTAGCAAATATAGTTTCCAGTGCATCAAAGCAGTCCAACAGGGCGCCTTGGTGCGAATGTGTCCTTGGGTGTTTTAACTAAACCTTTTTTGGGTCATAAACACTACGTTTTATGCCTGCTGTCCTCCTGTTGACATATTTTATTTGATAATGTAACAGTGGCCCAGTGGGGTTCCTATAATAGGAAACAACATCCTCTTATGTAGGTAACTTGAGTCTGATCTATTGCTATCGAAGTCCTTGATATGGATGACATAGTCCCAATATAGAAACTGATGCACTTAGTCCCAATATAGAAACTGATGCCCTTAGTATCATTTAAAGTCATTGTTCGGTCTCCAAGCCTCATTAATTAGGCACTTGATCCAATTATAAGGACATGGAGCCCCTTATATAGGTACTGATTTTTTAGTTAAAATCCCACAGCCCTAAGGCCCTGAAAGTAGTCAATACAACAAAGGCCCCTACACAGAAATGTCTTATTTCTACCCGTCAGATATAAAATGATTTTTACTTATGATTTATCTGTTGAAGTTTGAACTATTGGTTGAAGTGTGTTTATATATTAAAAATATATGATAACTCTATTTTACGGCAAAGATTTAATTTGTGTCTTTACATATGGTTGTTACTGTTTGATTTTTTCTTTACATTTCCTTTAAGATAACCTGCCTCCTTTATAGCTTATCACATGCTACCTTGAAGTATTCATCTCAGTGACTACGGTGAGGTTATATTGTACTGAACACTTTGAAGTTTCACTATAATTAGAATCATTTTTTTCTAGAAAGACATCCTTTGACGTCCTTAATATCGATCACAGTCATACTCTGGTCACCAGGCCCCATTACATAGGGACTTGAGCCAATAATAAGGGCATGGAGCGCCTGATATGGCTACAAATCTTTTAGTTAAAGTATCACTGCCCAAAGGCCCTGGAAGTCAATACATTTGAGGCCCAAACACAGAAACTTCTTTTGAAGATTAATGCTAAGCCTAATATGGCTACAAATCATCTCTTGTCATCTACCTTTCTTTATGTAATTAACTATTGTAGGTTCAGATTTTATCCATGCTTAAAGATTGTACAACTTTGAGGGAAGAGCAGGAATGACGGAGATTGCGAGTAAGGTGCAACTTAAAAATGAATGAAATAATTATTCTATTCAATGACTACAATTTTGATACATATATGATGCAGGATAAAAAAGGCATCAATGTCAACTTATTGCTAAACAAGAATCCCTCTTTGGGTCTAGATCAAGTCCAACAAAACATAGTACAAAGAAGATTCCTAGAACATCTATGGATGGTCCATGTTGTAATAGAAAGATGTTACTATGAGGGGCGATGCTACAATCTTCAAATCAAGACTTTTTCCATTCAACAAAATCAAGCCACTCATCAAGGAAATCGGATGAAGGGCCAACGTGTCACAAGGTCACAACTTTGTGCAACACAAGAACCCATACAATCGCCAACTCATTGAACAAAAGGGGAAGACAACAACGATTCTAAAACTAGTCGAGAAAGATACATACTCTTTTTCCAAGATGCGTGTAGACCTCATCGAATTTATTAGTATATGTATATCCTTTTCTTTGTACACATTATGTAATAGGGGCAAGGTATACATCCTCCCCATGTACATTTAACAATTTAGTATAAATGAAAGTAAGTTTGTTAGCATAAATAACATAACTTGGTCTAACTACTACAAATTTGTTACTAAAAGAGCTTCTGGACTAATTACACAATACATGAATAATCAAACTATACATATATGTATATGTGGCACTACATATGTAACTAGTGCATAATCCAATTACATATATATGTGTGGAGTAGATGATGCATTTCCCTACACATTAACTACATATAATTTGTATTAACTTCGTGTTTTTGCTACATACTGATTATATATACAATTGTAGGCATACATTTAGCTATAATTATACCTATATTTAAATATGTAAGGACAATATCTAGCTACGCTTCTGGATACATATGAATTTGTAGCGAATGGATTATCTAACTACATATTTCAAAAATATAGTTAAAGGCTTTAGCTATACGAGCATATACTACCATTTGTATGTGTAAAGAAATATGTAGTCAAAGCCTTTCGCTACAAAATATAGGGTTTTCACTACAATGTTTTTTTATAGTTAAAGACCTTTTTTTGTAGTGGTTGATGATCTTGTTTCGACCTAGTCATGATGTTTGCTCTTGTTTCAACCTCTAGGAGGTGTTGTGACCTAAACCACTTGTTGGGGACCTAAGCAGGTTGATACCCAACATAGGTTTTATCATCACCTCATGCATGCATGGTTTAAGTGGTTGCATGTGGGTTTCTTTGGTGGAAAGTGTCCCTTAGGTGCCTTAGGGTGTTGACACCTCATCTTTGACCTTCTCTCTCATCCCTTAAGTATGTAGCCTCTTTTCCCTCCACACAAGTGATCCTTTTCATCCATTATTGTTCCTCCTTCTCTTTTGGTCACCTTGGAGCTTGGTGGAGCAAAGGAGGGTTGATCCTTAGAGCTTTGGTGATCGGATCCCTTGCATGTGATGCTCTTTGCTCATCTTCAACCTTGGTAAGTATCTCCTCTTCTTTTACAACATTTTTCTTGGAATATCTATTCCATCTTCTTCCCTTTTCTCGGCCATGGACCATGCTTGGATGTGATGGTCATTGTTTAGGATAAAACCATCATCACAAGGGTCATAGGCCATAGTAGGAGGAAGTTCTTTCCCTCTTTTTCCTCCTTCTCCCTTTAGTTTGGCTAGGGTTTTATTTCCTCCTTTTTCTTGGACTATCTTGACCTTGGTATCTCCTTATCTTTGAGGTGTTGTTGTGTCTATGAGAGGAGCCTCTTCAACCTTTGGACCGTGTTCTTGGAGCCCTTGATCTTGGAGCTTGGATCCTTGGTGTTAATCTACCATAAGGCAGGTTATATAACACTCAACCTACTCTATTATTGCACTTTTTTATTCATACATGCAACTATTTTATCTCTCTAAAATGTTCCCCCTAACATGCAAGTAGATGGATGATGATCATCTCTAGAACTGGTTTGGTAATGAAACCTTGCTTGGTTTGGTAAAAATCTAAAATCCTAGTTGTATACCCATTTTCATGGTGACTTTGATTTATGGTAGCTTTTCCTTATTTCTTGACTATGAACTTGATCATCTTTCTTTAGGATCATGTACCTTGACCTATCTTGCTGTTTGGGGTTCTGTTTGGGGTATGTGGATTGTGGTTTCTTACCCTTGCATGTGGCCCTTTCTTGGAGTTCACATGGGTCGAGTTTAGGGGTTTGTAGTGACCATCTTAGGTGGAGTTTTCCACCTTGAAGATGGTGGCATTCCATGGAGTTTCTTGCAATTTCAAATCTTGTTCTTTCCTGTTTCAACCTTGGTTATGTTTTGTTGATGATCTTGACCATATGGGGTCGCTACCTTTGGGTGTTGTAGTTGATACCTAGGTTTGTTTCAGTTAGGTCGTAACCTGCTAAACCTTTGTGTGGTGGGTCTCTACCCTTTCCTTGTAGACATTCGAAACCATGTTCTTATGAACCATGTTGGCTTGGATTTTGTAGTGGTCATAACATCAAGTAAGTGGTTACCCTTTAGTTGTTTGGTGCTGGTCAAAAAAAGTGTGATGGTGATGGGTCATGACGATAGTTCCTTGGGTGGTCGCTACATGTTGAAGGTAGTGTTTTAGCCTTTGTGTTTCAACCTAACCCTAACCCTAAGGGGGGTGTTGTATTCGTAACATGCTTAGAGTGTTGTGGATGGGGCATGGTGATGTGTTACGGTCGTAACACATGGCTAGGGCAGGTCACTACACCCTTGTTCTTTGAGTGTTCGTAACCCTAGATCCTTGGATGGTCGATACATGTTTATGGATGCTTTATATCTTGTGTTCCGACCAAAACCCTAACTCTAGTGGATGTAATGGTCAAAACCATTTTGGATTGTTACAGTCATAGCAAGAGGATGTGTTACAGTCGTAACATATCACCAAGGTAGGTCGATACCCTTGGTGGTATGTATGGTTGTCACCTAGATGTTAGTGGGCCACAACACTTGTAGGTGGTGTCGATGAACATCTATACATGATATGTGGTTAACAAACATACTTGAATACATGATGATGCATGTATGGTGTTGTTTGGATAACATAATGCTTGACTCTAAACTTGATGCTTAACCTTTATATGATCCAAGAAAGTGGTAAATAATATACCTGGGGTTTGGTTATGATTGTATGATACAAAACCCTAATTGGCCATAATGTGAAACTCTAAACCTAATATGAGAATGTATGATGTATTCGCTTCCCTCTTGGATTGGTTACTATATTATGATGCTTTCTCTATCATGTTTATAAACCCCTAACCTAGCAGGTGATATGTAATTGAATATCATGTCTAGTGCATGATATGATGAGTATGATGTGACACGAACTGAATAAGCCTTCATGAGGCATGCTGAGACATTGTGATACATGGATGATGTGAATGGGCCAAATGACCTGGCAGGTGCCTTACGCCTGTTTGAGGTAATAACCTCTAGAGGTGTGATTGAGAATTGATATCCCACAGTGATGTGACATTGGTGATACCCTTGTGTGGTTGTGTGAATAATGATGATGGTCTTATGAATGATAGAGCTACAGTGCTATGTGATGATGTGACAAGTTCACACCTTATATGTTTTATATCTTCTAAAGTTGTACCATACCCTCATTCTTGTAGATTTTGTTATAGATTTATACGTTGTAACTTGATTGATGCTCAAAGACACTTAATTGGTCTAACTAATCAAGTGAAACCTTAATCGTGTAGTTTGCCCTGGCCATAGATCCATTCCAGTGTCAGTCTTGGTGCTGGATGGTGAAATAAGTTCTCCCTCAGTAGAAACTCAGAGTCATATATTGTTGAGTATATGCATTCACAGGATTGGATGCGAGCCATACCCTAGCATGAGCGTGGTTGTGGGCTGTAGCTTAGTGATGTGACTCAGTATGTACTTTCACAGGATTGGTTGCGGGCCATACCCTAGCAAAAGTACGACTTTGGGTTGTAACTCAGTTTCACTAGTGTTGTGCCTATATACTAAGGCAGGTTAGGATATTTTGCAGATGACTCATATGTTATGTTGATGTCGAGTACTCTCGTGCTGATCAGGAGGTGTGGAGAGGTTGTGGATTCTGACTCTTCCATAGACCTTGTATGGCACTGATTTCGGCTTAGTAGTGGTCAGTTGGAGCATGAGTGGTATACCTCATATCCTCAGGACATAATAAAAGATGCAACATAGTCGTGTAGTGTATTTGTATAGGATCAAATACGGGAAGATTGGTTGAATCCTTGCCTTTCTTTTGTATGAATTAATTGTTAGAAAATATACATGTTCTTCATATTCCTTTTTAGAATATTAATTGCTCTGCTAATATCATTTAGTTGAATCTGCTTATCTGTTAATAGTATGATCTCCTGTGTTAACTTTTGGTGCTTTTAATAGATGTTGGTCGAGAGTTATATCTCTCACTGGGATGTTTGGTCTCATCCGGTGGGTTCTCCGCATTTTTTAAGTGGTCGTGCATGACATGGTGGTGATCGTGTAGCTGAGATGGAGTTGCAACAAGAGTAGTAGTTGATAAGGTAGACAATGTTGCTAGTCTTTTTGGTGTAGAGTCCTAGAATCGTCCCTATACACACAAGTCTTGAGGGCGTCTTCGATGTGTTAGTAGTTATGTTATTGTCACAAGGGTTTTGGCATGTGTGTCTTTTGTTGTATAGTTATGACAGATGTGCATGTATATATATGAAACATGTTCTTCATGAAATAGGTTGATGATAGGAGAGTTTGAAAAGAATGATATAAGCACTTTGTGATATATGACATGTTATGCAGGTGTCCTGTTGTGGACTTGTATGCAAAAGTTTTTAGTTTGTGGTGCTCTTGTTAAATTAGTTTTAATTTCCTATGTTTTTAGATAGTCCACTTGTTCTTAGTGTTAATTTCGCGCTTGGTTTTGAGAATCCTCTCTTTGTGTGACAAAAGGTGTCACATATACTATAATTTGATCCATGGGATTAGCATTTCTAGAAGCAAGACAGTAGATATTGGTATGTTACATCGGGTCCCACAATAGCCCTACCTCCATAGTGGTAAGTACTTTCATCCAAAGCCTAGTAACACACAACATACAATCTACCATCACTGACATGCCACCCACCTGAAAACAATTGAACATGTAGCTACATTGTTCAGTAACGATCCTCGTTTAGATGATAAACTCAAAAAATCCAAAAACAAAATCATTTGACTAGAAATTGCTACATGATTTGTTGGTTACTTATTGTTGTGGAAGCAAAGACTTCTATAAACTATCATAATTTTATGTTTGTAAGTGTTAAGCTTTTTGTAGCTACAACATGAAAAAATATTATATATATGAGCATATAATTTCAAGACCATCGGGTATTACGAGTCTAGAACCGCATCAGGAATCGACCCACAAATAATGTCAAATTTTTTGAATTCGGGTCTATTTGAGTCAAAAAGATCAAGACCCAAACTCTCCTTAGTTAGATTGGGTCGAGTCAATCCTGGTTTTGCTAGGCCTAATCTCAACAGCCTTTCAAAGTGATCATGGATACTTTGAAATCAAAAAATCTTAGGCGCATGAAGAGAATGGTTTAAATCGTGAAGATGTGGGATTGACCTCTTGTGGTGTTCTATGCATTGTAAGTGATATGTCTATGCTACTTGGATAAATAAAACTAGTATAAACAAATGGGTATGTAATGCAACGTGAGAAGAAAAACAAAGATAAAGTAGATCCATAGCGATAGTGTTGTAAATCAACGTGCAAGACCCAAACTCTCCTTAGTTAGATTGGGTCGAGTCAATCCTGGTTTTGCTAGGCCTAATCTCAACAGCCTTTCAAAGTGATCATGGATACTTTGAAATCAAAAAATCTTAGGCGCATGAAGAGAATGGTTTAAATCGTGAAGATGTGGGATTGACCTCTTGTGGTGTTCTATGCATTGTAAGTGATATGTCTATGCTACTTGGATAAATAAAACTAGTATAAACAAACGGGTATGTAATGCAACGTGGGAAGAAAAACAAAGATAAAGTAGATCCATAGCGATAGTGTTGTAAATCAACGGGCAAGACCCAAACTCTCCTTAGTTAGATTGGGTCGAGTCAATCCTGGTTTTGCTAGGCCTAATCTCAACAGCCTTTCAAAGTGATCATGGATACTTTGAAATCAAAAAATCTTAGGCGCATGAAGAGAATGGTTTAAATCGTGAAGATGTGGGATTGACCTCTTGTGGTGTTCTATGCATTGTAAGTGATATGTCTATGCTACTTGGATAAATAAAACTAGTATAAACAAATGGGTATGTAATGCAACGTGGGAAGAAAAACAAAGATAAAGTAGATCCATAGCGATAGTGTTGTAAATCAACGTGCAAGACCCAAACTCTCCTTAGTTAGATTGGGTCGAGTCAATCCTGGTTTTGCTAGGCCTAATCTCAACAGCCTTTCAAAGTGATCATGGATACTTTGAAATCAAAAAATCTTAGGCGCATGAAGAGAATGGTTTAAATCGTGAAGATGTGGGATTGACCTCTTGTGGTGTTTTATGCATTTTAAGTGATATGTCTATGCTACTTGGATATATAAAACTAGTATAAACAAATGGGTATGTAATTCAAGGTGGGAAGAAAAACAAAGATAAAGTAGATACATAGCGATAATGTTGTAAATCAACGTGGGAAGAAAAACAAAGATAAAGTAGATACATAGCGATAGTGTTGTGCGATGCTCTTTTGATGTTTTCTATTAATGTGAGGAGGAAATATCCAGTCCTACCTTAGAATCCTGAAAAAGAGTCTTTAATTGTTGCTAAAACCTCCCCTCAAAATATTGCATATGGGTATCGAGCATGCAACCTGTAGCTAATAAATAAACCAGCTAATAAATCAACCAGATTAGGACGGAACCAAGTGACAAGTAATTTGATGCTGACATTTCTAGTACGGAACAGATAAACTAATGCTTGGAAAAATATTGAGGCGTCTATAATCCCAAGGTATACAAAATGTCCCATGCTACTGCTATAAAGGTACCCTGTAAAGGTCAGTGTCAACTTCTTGATTCATCCTAATTCTACATAAGTAAGAATATGTGCTTATTTCCCCAACCCGATGCCAGCTTAACCCCAGCTACTAGTGGGCATAAAATCAGTCTGTCGTGTCGTGTTATTATACAGCCGTACTACCGGAGCCATAAGAAATTAGTAAAAGATGACTGCAGCATCCGAGGAATGTTCCAGAGAACGGGAATCTTGCAACGAGTTGCATCCCAACAAAGTAATCTATGTTTTTGTTTTCGTGAGTATGACATTGTGACTCTCAGGAGGATAGAGTTAACTGACACTGCATCAGCACAGCACAATGCATATCCCAGCCATGTCACTCAAAAGGAAGATTTAAAGGAGAAAGAGTGAAATCCATGACTCCCTGCGAAGAAGTAAAATCCTATTAAACGAGCGCTCGAAGCGGAGTAAATTCCGAATAGAGAGACCGTAACAGCAACGCGACCCCAATTCAAGAGCCTGGAGAGCGAACAGACCTTTTTTCCCAAATTTGAGAATGCACGCACCTACGTCAAGCTCAATGTTAACTCCTCTAGAGTCGAAAACACATACAACAAGAGAGAACAAAGCCGGCGACGATGTGAAAACCACCGGAAGAAGAAGAATGAAGATTTAAAAGCGCTGATGTTAAAATCACTGTTTTTTTGGCTGCATCTATTCTATTTAGTTGGAAGGTGTTAGGATATTATATTTTATTTTCCGTCATTTGGTACAGAGATGAATGTGCACTGCACAAATCATTTTTCGTCAATTTACACCGGTGACTGTGAACCGAAAGTAGCTAGATGATGAGTGCATCTGACCGCGTCCTATTAGGAGTTGGTACATAATCCGAAATTTTGATGGGAACTGTGTTTTTAGAACTCATAACACTACACTCAATTACACTATACTAAATAAAATTTAAACTGCAAAATATTACAATTGTTTAAACAACTCTAGTATCAACAACGTCTTACCAAAACAGGCCATTATTATTCTATTTGAAGTGCTTGATAGGGATCAAATTGGTAGATAAAGAGAGCTCGCCTGTTTGTCGTAACAGGCGTGGAGCAGGCGCTCCTCTCGCACGCTAGGCGAGATTATACCACTCATCATATCCCATGCACTGCCTGAAGGATCACACCTTGCCTATGATGAGCCCCTTCTTTACTTATAGCAGCCGCATTATCTCCGGAGCCACAATTTACCGATATGGGACTAACGTTATAGGGAAGGCCTGGATGCCTCTCCTTCAACCTCCTCCCATCCATTGTGCCATTGGTTTGCAATGTCTTGGGGATGCCAGAAGAATTGCCGTCGAGCGGAGTGATTGTTGACCTCAGGCCCGTCTGGTTGGACCGAATTCAAAAACGTAAATTCTAAGGGCCAGCTAAGGGCACAAGATCGATTGGAGGCAGCAAACCACTAAGACCATAGAACCAAAACTGTTTGGAAGTGAAGACCATTCGAAAGCCAAAACCGTTTGGAAGCCAAAACTGTTTGGAAATGAAGACCGTTTGGACGGCGAAGACCGTTTGGATCCAAGACCGTTTGGACAACGAAGAACGTTTGGATCCGAGACCGTTTGGACCCAAGACTGTTTGGAGGCCATCGGTCCTCAAGACCATTTGGACGACGAAGACCGTTTGGATCCAAGACCGTTTGGATCCAAGACCATTTGGATGACGAAAACCATTTGGATCCAAGACCGTTTGGATGACGAAGACTGTTTGGATATGAGATTGTTTGGATCCAAGACCGTTTGGAGGTCATCGGTCCTCAAGACCGTTTGGACGACGAAGACCGTTTGGATCCAAGACCATTTGGATGATGAAGACCATTTAGATCCGAGACCGTTTCGATCCAAGACCGTTTGGAGGTCATCGGTCCTCAAGACCGTTTGGACGACAAAGACCGTTTGGATCCAAGACCGTTTGGACGACGAAGACCGTTTGGTCCCAAGACCGTTCGGAGCAAGACCATTTGGTCCCAAGACCGTTTGGAGCAAGACCGTTCGGTCCCAAGACTGTTTGGAGCAAGACCGTTCGGTCCCAAGACCATTTGAAGCGGACTCACACCAAAAACGTGAAGCCCCCATCCAAGCCTATAAATAGGACCACAAGGGTCCTCATTTGGGCATCAGATCCAGAGGCCAGAAGGCTGCTCCACTTCTACCCCATCTCCACCAAGCTCTGCCTCATCCTACCTGTACATATCTGGAGGTAGAAAAGAGGATCGAGGTGAAGAGACAAACTTCATCGACAAAATCAGAGCAGTCCTGAAGACTGGGGCGATCTACACCGGACTGTCACAGATCTACTCTTCTGATCCGACGATGCTTTATTTCTCTCTCTTCTCTTTCTTTGTTGCTCCCTCTATGAGGAGCGAGTAGTTCCATCCACTGGGGTGCGGGGACTAGCCCCACTGTCCATGCTTTGTAATATGTACTAAAAGGTGTTATCTTTCTGATTCAATACTAAATTGTTTCATACTAGGTATGTGTATGCCTTTCTTTGGTGACATTTTCTTTGGATCTCCTACCCCATCTTCTTCTCTTTTATCGGCCATAGAGTGTGGACTATCCCTGGTGGCCATTATTGAGAGAAAACTCCTCATCACAAGGGTCGGAGGCCATGTTTTGACAAGGTGGTACCCAAGTGAGAGGAAGTTTCTTCTCTCTTTATCCCTTCTTCTTTTGGTTCGGGCTAGGGTTTCTTCCCCTATTTTCTTGAGCAGTCTTTGACATTGGTATCGTCTTCTTCTTGAGGTGATCTTGTGGCCAAGTGGATCCTTTAGTGGAGCATCATCATCCTTGGTGATCGTGTGCTTCGAGCTTGCCTCTACACTTAAGGTAGGTTATATAACACTCTATCCTCTCTATTATTGCACTTTTCTTTACATGCATGTTGTTGTTTCTCTCTCTAAAATGTACCCTTAACATGCTAGTATATGATACCATGTACTAGAACTTGAGTAATGATTATGGGCTCTGATCTCCAAACCACGATATAAACTTAGCGGAAGCGATTCGATTAGCAGCGGAATACCAAAAATCAGCGGAAATTAAAACATTTTGAGATAAAGCATTGAAACCATAAAACTTCCTTCATAAAAGGAGATAAACTGTTTACATCTCAGATAATTACTTCTTGAGTAATTATATACAACATGATACAAATCTCAAGAACTCATAACCAAAATCTCAGACCAAAAGACTCCAAGACCTGAGAGTACAGAGGACACATAGGACTGACTCTAACTACACCACATGGCAGGCTAAATCTCCACCTGAGATTTTACTGCTGCTCCTGGTGCTGCTGCTGCTGGGACTGGTCACCTGTAGACCTGTTCCTCTGTCCTCGACGTCCACCTAAAAATTTGAAGTGTACGGGGTGAGACAATTTTACATAATTGTCCCAACGAGAGTTATAACTCTCTGCCAGAAGCTTTATTATAGCACCTCAAAGAATAACTTAAGCAGTAAAAGCTTCAAAGTATTCAATATCAGTTTTAATAGTAAGCATGAGTTCAACAGTTATGAAACATGAAGACATTTGCACTATACAGTGTAACATCAATCAATCAACTCGTAGTTATCTCTAACAGGTATACTACGCTGTGGATTATGTTTTTCAAACATTACTTTTATGCCCTGTGGAGATGAGGTTTACCACTCATACTCCAACCAATCACTGCTAAGTGCCTCAGTATCATACTAGGTCATCGAAAGAGCCAGATTTTCATGACCTTCACCTTCCTCAGTCAGTAAGAGGATTACTTGTAGGACATCTCGTGTCTCTACTATAATAGCTTACCAGGGTAATCTGGTCCTTCGCTATTTAGAGTTACAGTGGCGTTCTGTACTCTCTTCTTCATCAAGAGATTTCATGTTTATCTTCCACTGATACGGATATCTGTGCTTTCTTCGTCATCAGGAGGTTTCATGTTTACCATCCACTGATACGGTATGGGATTGTAGTGAAGGATTGACGGATTACACATCTACATCAAACACCTACACTAGGATGTAAGGTTCTACACATCCATATACCCCACATACTCAAAAGTATGTGATCCAGGAGTTCCCTTAGGAAAACTTGTTTCACCATCATTTGATCTCTGACAATGATGGATCTATGATCAGGGCTCTACATTACACTTGATTAGTTAGGTACATTCAATATTCTTTTAACATCATACATTGTTCTTCAAACAATAACATTAGCATAACAGCTATGAAAGGAGAATACTAAATGTAACAAGCCTAACTCTCATTAATCATCATTTCTCAATACATTCATCACAACTCATCTCTAAAGCATGACCGTGATGGTATTTATGGCTCTCACAGCCCATTTAATTCACAGGTTGCCATTGACAAGGCATCAAGATATTTTACTATTCATAAAGCTAACAACATGCTTTCAATGAATATAGAATCATCATCCATACCTGGATATGATCATCTTTATATCAGAACCTGTAAGGTTAATTCAACTGATACAAGCAATTCAAATCAAGAATTATACTTTCCACTCTTGCCATAAGAGCTAAGTTCCCTGATTCTCATCAATTAGGGTTTACTATTCACATTACATGCCATCACCCTAGAATTAGGGTTTATAATTCACATTATGGTAAAATGAACTCATAACATCATCATGTATGAGGAACATCATCAATGATGCTCTCAGATTAGGTTAAGATTCATCATCTATCATAATTAGGGTTTTCATGATCTCACATAGGTGGATCATACCCTAATTATGCACATTCATGTGTATTGAAGGTACTTTACTTGAGTTTCCACCATAAAAGGATACTTTCTCTCTCTTATGATACTTTCTCTCTCCTCATACTGGTAGATGGTGATAACACCACTCTAGATCAGGTTGGGTTAAGTCCTTATTGATTAACACAAGTCAACACATCACTTTCATGTGATTAGGGTTTGATTAAAACAAGGTTTCACTCAATTGAACCTTTCAAGGGTATTTTAGTAAATTACCGATTGATCATCATCATGGGTCAAACCATTAGTCACTTAGTCCTTTAATGACTTATGTTTCCATCATGGATTAGATTAGATCATCATTGAACCATTTGTGTTCTCAAGTAGTTAAGTATAAACATCTTTGAACATCTTCAACTAGGTTAGGGTTTAACCTTCAACCTTCAACACAAAAGATCCTTAAACGGGTGTGACTCGTTTGGCCTTAAACGAGTGTGGACTCGTTTGGACTCGTTTGGGTCTAAATGAGTGTGCACTCGTTTGGGCTCATGCGACCCTGAGATCGTTTGGGTTCAAAAGCTCAAGACCGCATGGACCTCCAAGGTGATTCAAAGGGTCAACTTGATTAGGGTTTCTTATGTTGAAACGTTCAATTGGCCCAAGCCATATTAACCACTTACAATTTGAGTCAAATAGGATGAGACTCAATCAATTGGTCACTAATTTGATCTTCAATTGCAAGCCAATTAGGGTTAAATCTAATCCAATTAGGGTTTCCAATCGATCACTTATCAATTATCAACAATGTGACTCAAAACAAGATTGAACCTATCAATTGAACTCCAATTGGGCCCAAACTTGGCCCAAACGGTCTTGAGATCGTTTGGATGAACTCCAAACGGTCTTGAGACCGTTTGGCCAAAGTTTGACCAAAAACTAAGTTGATTTGATAAGGGTTGAACCCTAATTATATTACAAATCAGCACTTTTCATCAATTATCAATATCTTGTGATTGGGCCCTCAATTCATCAAATTCCTTTAACCTTAGACCTCCAAACTATCAAGGAGTGTCACTAAACGAGTGTGGGATCGTTTGGGAGGACCCACAAACGGTTTGGAACCCGTTTGGGTCCTTCAACCCAAAACTCAACACAATCTATTCTTTAAATCAGTAATTTTGACCCGATTAGGGTTAGGGTATTAAAGTACCTTCAACTCTTAATTGGTTAGGCATTAGATGATTATTCTTGGTAGAAATGAAATTCAATATATTATGAACAGGAATCCCAAACGGTCAATGCTTGGTCAACGCCCTCAAACGGGTTGGGACCCGTTTGGGCAAAAGTTCAAGTTATTCAATTTGGTGAATCAGCACTTAATTCAAATCGATTGCTTAGTTGATTGGCCTTCAACTCATGACTCATTTGTAATTAATCCATCAAATTTGGTGAGTCATTAACCAATGTCATTAGGAACAGTAATCCCAAACGGTCAATGCTTGGTCAACTCCTTCAAACGGGTTGGAACCCGTTTGCCCAAAAAGGTCCAATTAAACAGGTTGAAAATCAGGACTTAATTCAATTTGATTTGCTAATTGGTAAGCCTATATTTCACGATTCCTTTGGAGTTAATCCCTCAAACTTGGTGGGTGATTAGTCTACATAATTATGAACAGGAACCCCAAACGGTCGTTTCTTGGTCAACGCCCTCAAACGGGTTGGAACCCGTTTGGGAAAACCGACCTTGGTGAACCCGTTTGGCCTCTAAACGAGTATGAACCCGTTTGGCCAAAGGTTCAAGGTCGTTTCATAAAGTAGAAATTCGTGGATAAGAATAGGAAATAACGCCCTCATCTTCTAGCTCGAGAACAGTAGTAGTTCCTCACGGATTTGCTTGCAAGGATGCAAGGGAAGATAGGGAAGAAGAAGAACTAGCAACTAAATGCAAAGAGTGAGATGTATAATCAAAGCATAAGGTTTAGAGTTATAAAACCCGCCTAAAGATTGTTCCTTGAGCTCCAAACTTTCAAGCTCCAAGCCTTTAATGGCGTCTTTGAGCTCCACAGGTCGGCCAAGGTGTATTCTCCAAGGAAAGTTGAAAAGGAATGGCTAGAAAGATAAAGCTAGGTGAGCTAGCCATGAATTCAACCTTGAAAACAAGTTTCCTCCATGAATTCAAGAAAAAGGGATGATCCAAACTTACCTAGGACCCTTGGTCGTCCTTCTCTGATCCATAGCTTAGCCTTAGTCGGTTTTGAGCAAGGGGAAAAGAAATGAAAAGAAGAGGATCGTTCCCTTGCTAAGTGCGGAAGGTAGTATATATACTTAGGTGAAATTTCAACATAAGAACATATGCTTTCCTCATTTCTCATCTAAGTCCTTCCTTTCTTCTTTGCACGTCCCCACATCTTATTTCTAAGGAAAAACTCCTTCTAAGGTCAAGAATTGAAGGCAAAGAGGATCAACCCATCACTAAAGCATACACATAAAAGGGCTATTATACATACACCTTGATTATTCAATCACAAAGGTGTTCTTTATTATATGATTATTCAAATGAAGTGACCTTTTCATCATTTCTCTTATAAATGATGCCAAGAGTCATAAAAGATATTTTAGATGATGTATTTTACAAGTTGCACCCCTCAAATTGGGTAAATTGCACTTTACACCAATTTAGGGTTTTCAAGTACAGGGGTTGCTTCCACAGCTGCACCTTGGTGCTCAAGCTTGGGAAATCCCTCAAACTTCATCATAAACATCCTCATGATGTCTCAACATCAGAGAAACATCTCAACATGTGCAATTTGCAAGTTAATCCCTTAACTGGGTAATTTGCACATAGGTCTCTGCATTACAAAACAATGCTACAACTTTATATATATAAAGGAGCAAAATTGAAATATATGTTTCTGAGGAACTTAATTACATGCCCAAAGTTAATCACAAGGATTTAATTACATATTTAGGCAAAACACCTAGGGTTAGTTCATAACCCAGGTCAGGGATGTTACAAATTATCCACCCCTTACAAGGATTTTGTCCCCGAAATCGATACAACGTATTAAGAGAAAAGGGCAGGGTATTTCCTTCTCATCTCATCCTGTAGTTCCCAAGTGGCTTCTTCAACACCACGGTGGTTCCAGAGGACTTTCACAAGGCTTATATATTTCTTCTTTAACTTTTTAATTATGTTATCAAGGATTGACACTGGTCCTTCCTCATAAGATATATCATCATTCAATTCTACCTCCATAGGTTGTAGAACTGACTCAGTGTCTGGGTGACATTTCTTTAGCATAGAAATGTGAAACACAGGATGTAACCTTTGTAACTCTGGTGGCAACTCTAGTTTATGGGCTACTTTTCCAATCCGTTCAATGATTGGATAAGGCCCCATAAATCTAGGAGCTAACTTCCCTTTCTTTCCAAAACGAAGGACTCCTTTCCAAGGCGAGACCTTGAGATACACTTTGTCTCCAACCTCGAACTCTAAGGGTCTACGACGCTTGTCAGCATAAGATTTCTGCCTATCTTGTACAGTCTTAATCTGTTGATGTATTACCTTAATCTTTTCTGTAGTTTGCTGCACAAGATCAGGTCCTAACAACTGATGCTCACCAGTCTCAAACCAACACAAGGGTGATCTACAACGTCTACCATATAAAGCTTCATAAGGTGCCATATCAATACTATGCTGATAGCTATTGTTGTAGGCAAACTCTATCAAGCTTAGGTGTAGATCCCAACTTCCGGTAAACTGAAGAACACATGCTCTCAACATGTCTTCCAAGGTTTGTATGGTCCTTTCTGACTGTCCATCAGTCTGTGGATGAAAGGCCGTACAAAACCTTAGCTTGGTGCCTAAGGCTCTGTGTAACTGCTCCCAAAAGCGACTTGTAAACTGGGGACCTCTGTCAGAAACTATAGTGACAGGAACTCTGTGCAAACGCACTATCTCTTGAACATACAACTGTGATAACCTTTCAGCAGAATAGGTTGTTTTGACATGTAAGAAATGTGCTGTCTTAGTCAACCTATCTACAACTACCCAAATGGAATCATGTCCTTTGCTTGTCCTGGGTAGGCCAACAATAAAATCCATGGTGACATGGTCCCACTTCCACTGTGGTATGGGTAAAGGTTGCATTGTTCCTGCAGGCTTCTGGTGTTTAGCTTTAACTTGCTGACACACAGGACACCTCAGAACAAACTCTGCAACATCCTTCTTCATTCCAGGCCACCAATACAGTTCTTTCAAATTACGATACATCTTGGTGCTCCCTGGATGCATAGCATACATTGAAGAATGAGCTTCTTCCAGGACTAACTTCCTCAAGTTATCCACATCCGACACTATCATCCTCCCATGATAACATGTTACATGATCATATGAATCATGGAAACTATCTCACTTCTCATTTCCATACTATGATCTAATCTGCTGAACTACAACATCAACATGTTGTGCCTCCTTAATCTGCTCTCTTAGGGTAGGTTTAATATGCATCTCAGCCATCAACCCGGCTAACAATGACACCTTCAACTGTACATTGTGTTGCCTTAAAGAGATAAGCATATCTCTCTTAGAGCATACTAAAGAGTTTAGTTGTGCTCTATCCATGGTTGATGTTGCTGATTTCCTACTCAAGGCATCTGCAACAACATTGGCCTTCCCTGGATGGTAATCAATTGTACAATCGTAGTCCTTGATTAACTCCATCCAGCGACGTTCCCTCATGTTAAGCTCATGCTGAGAGAAGATATACTTAAGGTTCTTGTGGTCTGTGAAAATCTGGAATGTCTCTCTATAGAGATAATGCCTCCAGATTTTCAATGCATGAACCACGGCAGCTAACTCTAGATCGTGTGTTGGATAATTCTCCTCGTGCTTCTTAAGCTGTCGGGAAGCAAAAGAAATCACTTGTTTATCCTGCATCAACACACATCCAAGTCCATTCTTGGAGGCATCACAGAAGACTACATATCCTTTTCCTTGCTCAGGTAGCACAAGAACAGGTGCACTTGTCAACCTCTCCTTCAACAACTGAAAGGACTGTTGACACTTATCACTCCAAGAAAAAGGAGCATCTTTCTGGGTTAACTTGGTCAAAGGTAAGGCTATAGAGCTAAAGTTTTTAATAAACCTTCGATAGTAACCAGCTAACCCCAAGAAGCTTCGAATCTCCGTCGGTGTCTTCGGTTGTTCCCATTGTAGAACAGATTCTACCTTTGCAGGGTCAACACGAATTCCCGAGGCAGATATCACATGTCCAAGAAAAGATACCTCCGGCAGCCAGAACTCACACTTGCTAAACTTAGCATACAGCTTATGTTCTCTTAGCAAGGTCAAAGCTTGGCGAAGATGCTGCTCATGCTGCTGAGCATCCTTACTATAGATCAGAATGTCATCTATGAAGACGACAACACACTGATCAAGGAAGGGTCGAAAAACTCTATTCATGAGTTCCATAAATGCAGTTGGTGCATTGGTTAGTCCAAACGACATAACCGTGAACTCATAGTGACCATATCTTGTCCTAAAAGCAGACTTGGATATGTCACTATCCTTAATTCGGAGTTGATTATATCCAGACCTCAAGTCTATCTTTGAGAAGACTGTTGCACCACGCAACTAGTCAAAGAGATCATCAATCCTCGGAAGAGGGTACTTATTCTTTATTGTTACTTTATTGAGTTGTCTGTAGTCAATGCACAACCGCATTGACCCATCTTTCTTTTTAACAAACAAGACCGGAGCACCCCAAGGTGAAGTGCTCGGTCGGATAAAACCCTTCTCAAGTAACTCTTGAAGTTGTTTCTTGAGTTCTGCCATCTCGGAAGGCGCCATCCTATACGGTGTCTGGGCTATGGGTTTCGTATCTGGGACCAAATTGATCTCAAAATCAATCTCCCGAGGTGGTGGTATACCAGGAAGTTCTTCAGGAAACACATCCTCGAATTCCCTGACTATGGGAACTTCAGCAGGATTGGAACTTTCCTTGGTAACATCTACCACATGGGCCAAGAATGCATAACATCCTTGCCTCAACAGCTTATCAGCAACCATAGCTGATACAAGACAGGTGGGCAGAATCTTTCTTTCACCTTGAAAGATCCATGTGTTGCCTTCATCAGCAAACACATCCAACTTGGATTCACAATCCAAGACAACTCTATACCTTTCTAAGGTATCCATCCCAAGGATTATATCAAATCCTTGCATATCAAGTGGTATAAGGTCCACTTGAATGTGATGATCAGAAAAGAAGAGGATGCAAGGAGAACATACCTCCTGCAAAACGGCAGACCCACTCAATGGAGTCTCCAAAAACAAGCTATCTTCCCTATGACTAACCGTCATATTGCAGTTACGAATCACTCTCCGAGTGATAAAAGAGTGCATAGCACCCGGGTCAATCAGAACAGATACAACACAGGATGTAGACATATCAGAATATAAAAGTTCCATCTGACCTGCCACTACCCGTGGATTGACCACTGCATCTGGTGGGTTCATCACATAGAACCTCGCTGTCGCCTGGTGTTGAGGTGGTGCTGATGATCCAGCTTGAGACGCTTGCCCGCGCCCTCGAGCTGCTCCTTGAGATTGTCTTCTCTGTGATCCTTGTTGACTCTGTCTCTGAGGTTGTGTTATACTGACAGGTTTAGATCGGCAGTCCTTCATCAAGTGTCCCACCTTACCACAGTTGTAGCAGCTTCTCTCCAGTTGTTGTGGTCTTGGTGGTTCAGTAACTGACATCGATGCTGAACTACGAGTCTCTTGTTGAGGTAGGATTCGTACCCTGCCTCTACTTGGTGACCACTGAGTTTGGGAACTTGATTTGGGTGGTGGAGGGTTAGGTGCAGAGAATCTAGGTTTCTTGGAATCCCTAGATGAAGAACCCTAGAACTGTGGATATCTTTTCTGGGTTTGCCTCTTCTCAACCACAGATCTCTCTATCCTTCAGACTGACTCAATGAAGGTAGAGAATCTCTCTCGGTTTTCTAAGGCAGACACAGGGGTTGATATATCAGCATTCAAACCCTTCTCGAATCTTCTGATTCTTTCCTCTTCTGTGGCAGCCATGTGCGGACAGAACCGCAGCAACTCCATGAACTTAGCTTCATACTCGCTAATGTTCATCATGCCCTGCCTCAATCTCTCAAACTGAGAGATCTTCTCATCTAGGAAGGTCTTTGGAAAATATCTATTGATAAATTCCCGACGAAACTCTTCCCACGAGAACTCTATCCCAGGTCTCTTCTGCTCTTCCATGTTCCACCAGTGACCAGCACTGCCTTTGAGAAGATAGACAGCATGTCTAACCTTCTCAGCTTCCAGGATATTAAGAATCCTGAAAGCCTTCTGCAACTCTGTTAACCACAGATCAGCATCTGCGGGGTCGGCAGTCCCAAAGTACTCGGTTGCTCCGATACGACGAAGTCACTCGAACGTCTTACCGATACCTTGTCCTTTAGGCTGGGCAGGTGCCCTAGGTGCAGGCATGGGCATCCTGTCGGTTATGTGTGTCATGGCAGTCATAAACTGCCCAAACATCATATGAACTGCTGGGTTACCCATATCAGCTGGGTCAAACTGGGGTGGTTCAGGTGCAGGCTGTTCTATTTCTAGAACCCTTGCACCGCCTCGAGGTGCACTAGCACTACTCTCTGCCACGTACTCATCATGTGGCTCTGCCATCCTTATGTATCTTCTTCTCCTGAGGAGTAGAAGATTCTATTAGATAAGGAAGAGATACTAAGGATAGACTCGACATCCTAAGTCCTATGCCTCTGTAGACTCAGCGAACCTAGAGCTCTGATACCACTAATTATGGGCTCTGATCTCCAAACCACGATATAAACTTAGCAAAAGCGATTCGATTAGCAGCGGAATACCAAAAATCAGTGGAAATTAAAACTTTTTGAGATAAAGCATTGAAACCATAAAACTTCCTTCATAAAAGGAGATAAACTGTTTACATCTCAGATAATTACTTCTTGAGTAATTATATACAACATGATACAAAATCTCAAGAACTCATAACCAAAATCTTAGACCAAAAGACTCCAAGACCTGAGAGTACAGAGGACACATAGGACTGACTCTAACTACACCACATGGCAGGCTAAATCTCCACCTGAGATTTTACTGCTGCTCCTGGTGCTGCTGCTGCTGGGACTGGTCACCTGTAGACCTGTTCCTCCGTCCTCGACGTCCACCTAAAAAGTTGAAGTCTACGGGGTGAGACAATTTTACATAATTGTCCCAGTGAGAGTTATAACTCTCCGCCAGAAGCTTTATTATAGCACCTCAAAGAATAACTTAAGCAGTAAAAGCTTCAAAGTATTCAATATTAGATTTAATAGTAAGCATGAGTTCAACAGTTATGAAACATGAAGACATTTGCACTATACAGTGTAACATCAATCAATCAACTCGTAGTTATCTCTAACAGGTATACTACGTTGTGGATTATGTTTTTCAAACATTACTTTTATGCCCTGTGGAGATGAGGTTTACCACTCATACTCCAACCAATCACTGCTAAGTGCCTCGGTATCATACTAGGTCATCGAAAGAGCTGGATTTTCATGACCTTCACCTTCCTCAGTCAGTAAGAGGATTACTTGTAGGACATATTGTGTTTCTACTATAATAGCTTACCAGGGTAATCTGGTCCTTCGCTATTTTAGAGTTACAGTGGCGTTCTGTACTCTCTTCGTCATCAGGAGATTTCATGTTTATCTTCCACTGATACGGATATCTGTGCTTTCTTCATCATCAGGAGGTTTCATGTTTACCATCCACTGATACGGTATGGGATTGTAGTGAAGGATTGACGGATTACACATCTACATCAAACACCTACACTAGGATGTAAGGTTCTACACATCCATATACCCCACATACTCAAAAGTATGTGATCCAGGAGTTCCCTTAGGAAAACCTGTTTCACCATCATTTGATCTCTGACAATGATGGATCTATGATCAGGGCTCTACATTACACTTGACATTAGTTAGGTACATTCAGTATTCTTTTAACATCATACATTGTTCTTCAAACAATAACATTAGCATAACAACTATGAAAGGAGAATACTAAATGTAACAAGCCTAACTCTCATTAATCATCATTTCTCAATACATTCATCATAAGTCATCTCTAAAGCATGACCTTGATGGTATTTATGGCTCTCACAGCCCATTTAATTCACAGGTTGCCATTGACAAGGCATCAAGATATTTTACTATTCATAAAGCTAACAACATGCTTTCAATGAATATAGCATCATCATCCATACCTGGATATGATCATCTTTATATCAGAACTTGCAAGGTTAATTCAACTGATAAAAGCAATTCAAATCAAGAATTATACTTTCCACTCTTGCCATAAGAGCTAAGTTCCCTGATTCTCATCAATTAGAGTTTACTATTCACATTACATGCCATCACCCTAGAATTAGGGTTTATAATTCACATTATGGTAAAATGAACTCATAACATCATCATGTATGAGGAACATCATCAATGATGCTCTCAGATTAGGTTAAGATTCATCATGTATCATAATTAGGGTTTTCATGATCTCACATAGGTGGATCATACCCTAATTATGCACATTCATGTGTATTGAAGGTACTTTACTTGAGTTTCCACCATAAAAGGATACTTTCTCTCTCTTATGATACTTTCTCTCTCCTCATACTGGTAGATGGTGATAACACCACTCTATATCAGGTTGGGTTAAGTCCTTATTGATTAACACAAGTCAACACATCACTTTCATGTGATTAGGGTTTGATTAAAACAAGGTTTCACTCAATTGAACCTTTCAATGGTATTTTAGTAAATTACCCATTGATCATCATCATGGGTCAAACCATTAGTCACTTAGTCCTTTAATGACTTATGTTTCCATCATGGATTAGATTAGATCATCATTGAACCATTTGTGTTCTCAAGTAGTTAAGTATAAACATCTTTGAACATCTTCAACTAGGTTAGGGTTTAACCTTCAACCTTCAACACAAAAGATCCTTAAACGGGTGTGACTCGTTTGGCCTTAAACGAGTGTGGACTCATTTGGACTCAAACGAGTGTGGACTCGTTTGGGTCTAAACGAGTGTGCACTCATTTGGGCTCATGCGACCCTGAGATCGTTTGGGTTCAAAAGCTCAAGACCGCATGGACCTCCAAGGTGATTCAAAGGGTCAACTTGATTAGGGTTTCTTATGTTGAAACGTTCAATTGGCCCAAGCCATATTAACAACTTACAACTTGAGTCAAATAGGATGAGCCTCAATCAATTGGTCACCAATTTGATCTTCAATTGCAAGCCAATTAGGGTTAAATCTAATCCAATTAGGGTTTCCAATCGATCACTTATCAATTATCAACAATGTGACTCAAAACAAGGTTGAACCTATCAATTGAACTCCGATTGGGCCCAAACTTGGCCCAAACGGTCTTGAGATCGTTTGGATGAACTCCAAACGGTCTTGAGACCGTTTGGCCAAAGTTGGACCAAAAACTAAGTTGATTTGATAAGGGTTGAACCCTAATTATATTACAAATCAGCACTTTTCATCAATTATCAATATCTTGTGATTGGACCCTGAATTCATCAAATTCCTTTAACCTTAGACCTCCAAACGATCAAGGAGTGTCACTAAACTAGTGTGGGATCGTTTGGGAGGACCCCCAAATGGTTTGGAACCCGTTTGGGTCCTTCAACCCAAAACTCAACACAATCTATTCTTTAAATAAGTAATTTTGACCCGATTAGGGTTAGGGTATTAAAGTACCTTCAACTCTTAATTGGTTAGGAATTAGATGATGATTATTGGTAGAAATGAAATTCAATATATTATGAACAGGAATCCCAAACGGTCAACGCTTGGTCAACGCCCTCAAACGGGTTGGGACCCGTTTGGGCAAAAGTTCAAGTTATTCAATTTGGTGAATCAGCACTTAATTCAAATCGATTGCTTAGTTGATTGGCCTTCAACTCATGACTCGTTTGGAATTAATCCATCAAATTTGGTGAGTCATTAACCAATGTCATTAGGAACAGTAATCCCAAACGGTCAATGCTTGGTAAACTCCTTCAAATGGGTGGGAACCCGTTTTCCCAAAAAGGTCCAATTAAACAGGTTGAAAATCAGGACTTAATTCAATTAGATTTGCTAATTGGTTAGCCTATATTTCACGATTCCTTTGGAGTTAATCCCTCAAACGTGGTGGGTGATTAGTATCCATAATTAAGAACCGGAACCCCAAACATTCGTCGCTTGGTCAATGCCCTCAAATGGGTTGGAACCCGTTTGGGAAAACCGACCTTGGTGAATCCGTTTGGCCTCTAAACGAGTATGAACCCGTTTGGCCAAAGGTTCAAGGTCGTTTCATAAAGTAGAAATTCGTGGATAAGCATAGAAAATAACGCCCTCATCTTCTAGCTCGAGAACAGTAGTAGTTCCTCACGGATTTGCTTGCAAGGATGCAAGGGAAGATAGGGAAGAAGAAGAACTAGCAACTAAATGCAAAGAGAGAGATGTATAATCAAAGCATAAGGTTTAGAGTTATAAAACCCGCCTAAAGATTGTTCCTTGAGCTCCAAACTTTCAAGCTCCAAGCCTTTAATGGCGTCTTTGAGCTCCACAGGTCGGCCAAGGTGTATTCTCCAAGGAAAGTTGAAAAGGAATGGCTAGAAAGATAAAGCTAGGTGAGCTAGCCATGAATTCAACCTTGAAAACGAGTTTCCTCCATGAATTCAAGCAAAAGGGATGATCCAAACTTACCTAGGACCCTTGGTCGTCCTTCTCTGCTCCAGAGCTTAGCCTTAGTCGGTTTTGAGCAAGGGGAAAAGAAATGAAAAGAAGAGGATCGTTCCCTTGCTAAGTGGGGAAGGTAGTATATATACTTAGGTGAAATTTCAACATAAGAACATATGCTTTCCTCATTTCTCATCTAAGTCCTTCCTTTCTTCTTTGCACGTCCCCACATCTTATTTCTAAGGACAAAATCCTTCTAAGGTCAAGAATTGAAGGCAAAGAGGATCAACCCATCACTAAAGCATACACATAAAAGGGCTATTATACATACACCTTGATTATTCAATCACAAAGGTGTTCTTTATTATATGATTATTCAAATGAAGTGACCTTTTCATCATTTCTCTTCTAAATGATGCCAAGAGTCATAAAAGATATTTTAGATGATGTATTTTACAAGTTGCACCCCTCAAATTGGGTAAATTGCACTTTACACCAATTTAGGGTTTTCAAGTACAGGGGTTGCTTCCACAGCTGCACCTTGGTGCTCAAGCTTGGGAAATCCCTCAAACTTCATAATAAACATCCTCATGATGTCTCAACATCAGAGGAACATCTCAACATGTGCAATTTGCAAGTTAATCCCTTAACTGGGTAATTTGCACATAGGTCTCTGCATTACAAAACAATGCTACAACTTTATATATATAAAGGAGCAAAATTGAAATATATGTTTCTGAGGAACTGAATTACATGCCCAAAGTTAATCACAAGGATTTAATTACATATTTAGGCAAAACACCTAGGGTTAGTTCATAACCCAGGTCAGGGATGTTACAATGATGGTTATATTGCTTGGTTTGATTAGAATCCAGACCCTAATTTAAGGCACCCGAATTTGAAAAGATGGTGGAATGTATGCCCCGAGAGCCAATCATATGATGATTGGATTGTTATATGTCATGATTGATTTGATAAATATCAAAGGTAAGATTCCAATTTATTCTAGCTCAATCAATTATGAGATAAATGATGGAGTAGAATGAATGTCTAAATAATGACAATACACAATGACGTATGTATTCAAGTACGTGACTTGAACAATGAGATCATACAGATGCTAAGAGTATGTACATTCTTGTTATGTCCCTAGTCATATGTCATTGTGGAAGGTTGATAGACAACAATGACACATCAAGACTAGAGTGTATGTTGGTTGATGATAGTGTCTCATTAGTCATGATATATGATATCAAACCAAGCACACAGATACATATTGGAGAACAGTGTATTGGACAGACCCACCATGAGAGTGATACATGGAACCATGATATGGTAGTCAGAATCATCTCTCATAGTGATGGTGGTGATTGTGATTCTTAGACCTGAAATCACTACACTCGTCGAATGTGATTGGGTAAACTTTGACATCATCAAACGCAGTCTTGAAACATGGGTTGTTATAACGATGATGATTGGGTGGATTTGATGCATGAGATACTCTGTGAGTGATAGAGATGGGATCCCTCCTAAGGGAGTATGATGTCCAGGACACTTGATAAGTGAGACTGAGAAAGGCATGTACATGCACATGTGAATCAATATATGATATTGATGTCACACATATCTCAGACAGTCTTCTCTAGTTCAAGAAACATGAATGAACGTTGAAAGGATGACAACTCCATGCCTTGAGTTCATTAAGGATATCAAAGAAAAAGGAATTATACATTCATTGAAACACCAATCACAGAATGTAGGATTGAAAGTTGTTCTTCAACTTTCCTTTTCACTTGGGTAGCATTGATGTGCGACTAGGTACCACTCTTTGCTTGTGATGTCATAAGATAGTTATGGACATTCACTTCCAATGTGAAATGGGATCTATAGGGTCACACACAAAGGATTAACCTAGAAGAAGAGTTTATCCATGAATGATGTTTGTATTAATTACTAAAGTGTTCAGCTACTTAATCAAGCATTCAATCAATAGACTTGACTCAAAATCATCAAGTTCAAGTGTTGAACCAACTGATTTGAGCGTCAGATTGATTGAGAACTGAACTGACTCTGTTCTGCACAATCTGGACCCCCAACCGACCAGTTCACTAGGTGAACCGATCGGATCATGGCTAATGAGATGACCGATCCACCCTAGTGAACCAATCGGTTCATTTGTCCAAACGAGTAGTGTTGGATTTTCTCGATTTATAAGAAAAAGTTTTTTCATTTCACTTGTTCAAATCGATTGGGACAAGAATTACTATTTGCAGTAATTAGAAACGAATAAGGAAATTCAATTGTGGGCAAGTCTAGGAAGTGAAACGACCGGTTCACTAAGTGAACCGATCGGTTCACATTCCCAATTGACCATTTCACAAGTTAACCGATTGACTCAACTTGCCAAACGATCGTTCATTTATGAAACGACCATTTCACCTGCCGCAGTGCAAATTATTCATGGAAATTCCAGACCCTTCTACTCCCGCACAGACTGGGAATCCTGACCCTTTCCTCTACTATAAATAGAGGGGTGCATGGGGCTTCCCCAAAGACACAACTCAAAACATCAGATGCTCTGCAAAGTTGTTGTCCTCTCTGGTTGCGGTAACTAAGACAGCCCAATCAAGTTCTACCCATCCAGGGAGGAACAGTGAGGGAAAGACAACTGCAAAAAAACAACTGATCATGGGAGAGTGTATCAGTGACTAGTACGCTGACAGAAGGGGACAACTCCTTCTAGTCTATTCTTTAAGACGACTAGAGTTTTTGATAGTTTGTGTGGACTATCTTAGAGGCGGGAGACTTTTTCCGCTCAGGAGGATGACTATTAACTACAGTATGGGTCAAGACCAGGAGCTGCACAGAAGTTGTCGAAGATAGGCGGGTGAAGACCACACTTGTTGTGAGGCATTGTTGTTGAGAAAACCTCAGGACCAGGTATGACTCGCCAAAACCATCCTTCCCATTACATAGATATTGATGCGATCTGCTGGTTATGGATTTATGGTCAGGTAAAATTTTTGTTTCAGCTGCCTACTCCGACCATGTAAAACCCAATAGTGGTATCAGAGCCAGGTCAATACTCTATGTTTTGGGTAATCGATATGATTAGATTTTGGTTTTACCATCTTTTATTTATTGCATACAATGCAAATATTTAAATGACTAATGTGAATATCCGATTAATACCACTTGATCCCAATCTAATATATACATGTATGATATGGTATATATGCAATCGATACGCGTCACCCTAAAAAGATTTTGATGGTGGATGTGTAGCATGGTTATGGCCTATAAACCCTAAGTGCATGTGTGTGGTTGGTTATGGTTGTTTGTATCTCCATCTGCCCACCGAGCCATCTTCTTCTATTCTTAATGCAACTCGAGATAACTCGAGATTCTCTTCTACCTTTGCTCCCCTCAAATGTAACTTGAGGTTTCACAAAGATTATGTAAAAGTAGGATAGTTTTATTTCTTGTTATGACAAAAACTGAAGAAGACCACTTGATGGATTGAGACGACTAACTGAGGAGAAGTTGGTGGCCTGAGGAGGAGCCTGACGACCTGGAAAATCAACCGTCTGGAGGAGCGAGATGATCAGTTGGTGACAACCAACTGACCGGCTAGGAGGCAAGCCAATCAGTCATAGGATGAGTTGATCAAGTCGGAATGGCCTAAGAACATATCTTCATCAACAACAGGTTGCATGTGATGCAAACCTTAGATGACTGTATTTCCTTGTGGCTCCAAGGAACTACAATAGGATGGCCATAATCATTGCATTATCGTTATTGCATGTTTTCATTTGTGGGATATAGCATGTATATGATACGTACTATATATGTGGTGATTGGATACTTTTATGCATATATAAGCATATTCAAACCCCTCAAATATAAATATTAAGTTTAAGATGTCTTCCAAAAGCAGCACACATGAAAAGCTTGATCGACTAAGTGTGGGCACGCCTTCACATGGTGCATCATCTATCTCATGGAAGTGTGATGGTGAATATGTGGGTTTTCCTTCGTAGGGTGCACATTCATCGTGTTGGCTTTTGGGTCAGACTTGACAAGGTGATCTTAATAGGATTAAGCACCTTAAGGAATGCAGATGTACATGGCAAGGAGTTGTGCATGACATCTATCCAAGAATTGCATATGATGCAATTGGTAAATGTTACCTACCTTAATAATTGATTATGGACGCTGGTGTTGGCCAGGTAATAACTCAATTGTTTTGGATCTTGGCTCACTAGAAGGTTGTACACTGCAATCTTTCGAATTAATGGTGAGGGCTATCAATTTGATCAAAATAGTGGGAGTGATAATTAATTAAAGACCTAATTATATCGTCAATTTTCAAATCAAATCAAATCAAAAGAGTTTTGGAATAAAATTACAAATTTTATTTTTGTAGAATAAATAGATACCAACAACAATCACTTTTCATTGGGATCCGTCCTTGAGAAGGACAAGCTAAATGGGAACAACTTCCATGACTGGTTTAGGACATTGAGAATTGTTCTCACTCGAGCGAAAGCTCTATTTCTTAAATACACCAGAACCAAAAGAACCTGCTCCCACCATACCAAAGGCTAAAAGGGATGCTTACAAGAAGCATATTGAGGATGCCATTGATGTGAAGTGCTCAATGTTGTGCTCAATGAACTATGAGTTGCAAAGACAACATGAGAACATGGACGTCATTGAGATGGTTCAACATCTCAAGAACATGTATCAAGATCAAGCATGACAAGAGAGATATGATGTCTCCAAGACTTTGTTCAAGTGCATCATGACAGAATGAGATCTAGTAGGCCCTCACACACTCAAGATGATTGGGTATGTGGAGAACCTAACTCGACTGGGATTCCCTCTGAGCCAAGAGTTGGCTACTTATTTGATACTGCAATCGTTTCCAGAATCCTACAGTCAGTTTGTGATGAACTATAACATAAATAACTTTTATAGGTCACTGACAGAGTTGTTTGGCATGTTGAGGACAGTTGAGGCACATATGAAGAAAGAAAAACCCAAATATGTGATGATGATCAATAGAGAGAAGGGAAAGTCTAAAGGTAAGGGCAAGGGCAAGGGCAAAGCAAAGAAAGGTTCTGATGCTAGCCAGCAGCCCAAGTCATCTTTAACTCTCAAAGCCAAGGGAGGGGTGAACAAGGGAGGCAAATGTCACCATTGTCATGAGCCAGTACATTGGAAAAGAAATTGCCCTCTCTACATAGATGAACCAAAGAAGAAGGAGGAGGGTATGGAAGTCTCCACCTCAGGTATCATGAAATAAACTTAAAATGCTTCTTTATCTTAGGTATATGATACCAAGATATAGATCTGAAATATATGATGTGTAGGATCTAAAAAGAAGTGATGGCCTTTATGAAAGGACCAAGAAGGAACACTCATCAACATTGGAGCAAGTGTTGCTGCCATAGATAGTAGTACCTTTTAGTTTATTTCAGCGCAAAGGGCATGTAATAGAAGTTATGAACTGCTATTTCATTTTGCCAATAAATATAAACACTTTATTTTTGCATCTTGTAATGACAAGGATGTCTATCAATAAAGTTCATGTTTCAATTTCAAAGATATGATGTTTTATAGCAATGCCTTATTTATCTTGTGGTACTTGGTATGCATGATATAAAATAATAATACCTAAAAGTTATTGATGACTCAAATAATAAATTAGCATTATTATCTAAATAAATGAATGAGAAATTAATCTCTAGGTTCCATGTTGATGGATAAACTAGACTCTCTTGGTTAATGACCATTAAGAGATATGAATGTCTTGTTTATTGGGCATGATGACAAGTCAATCTTCACTAGATGTAGTGGGAGAATGACTATTCCATTAGGTATAATACATATTGATGTATATACATACCTATTGAAATAAATGCTAATACTTCAGATATGGTATTTAATGAAATACCAATATGAATATTTGAAATGTTCAAGAATATCATAAATGAAGAACAAACTTGGTAAATGTATTAATTCTTTGATATGATCAAAGAACGAGATACTTAAACCAAATGTTTGAGGACCTTGTCGGTAACTATGATAGTGTATCATATAGAACTCATGATTAAGGCATAATGATGTCAAAATCAAAGAAGGAATCATACTCTAAATAGTAAGAGCATGATCATGAAACAAATAACTAATATTCTATAATTCTTCTAAAGTACATGCTTTACACTAAATAAATGTACAAAAAAATATTAAGAATCATAAATTTTGTGGATTCTCAAATTCCTTATGTAACAGATACACCTCATATATCTAGTAGAAAACAACTTGAGCTTGATGGATAATGATATCATACAAACTTAAAGGTTATGAATTGGTCATATGATGATGAGGCAATAATCTATCTAGATGATATTGAGGAACCAGATTTTGAGTAATGGCTTGAAGCCATAAGATCCAAAATGACTTCCATGTGAACCAAATAAGGTATGAACTTAATGGTAGCACTTATAGGGATAAAACCCATAAATGCAATTGGGTCTTAAGAGTTAAGACTGACATGGATGACATTTGAAGAGCTGATTGGTTGATATAAATTCAAGTGAAAGGTGTTGAACCTGATGATTTTATTAACCGATTGTAGTGTCTATAGGCCATAAAGGATCATGCTTGCTATTGGAACTTGAAGACTATGAAATTTGGCATATGGATATTAAAACTACATTCCTAGTAGGAATAACATGAGGCTGTGTATGTGACACAACCTAAAGGGTTTGATAATTCGATTAATGCAAATGTAGTCTATAAGTTACAAGAGATTAATGAATATGACTTATTAAACACAAGCAACTCAGAATTGGAGTCTTTACTTTGATTATACAGTCAAAAGGTTTGACTGATATATTGAAATAAAGAAGGGATCTATGATTACAAAGATGTAGTGGGAGCGTATTCATATTCCACATGATGATGAGGAATAAAATGAAACTAGTGTGGAAATACCTTCTTTAGGGAATAAAGAGAAATGTCCTATGAGATAGGAATAGAGATATATAGAGATAGTTATCGAAAGTCACTTGACCTGATAAAGAGAGAGCATAGATTGGTAGTATGTACTGAAGGTTTCAATATGCAAAGATTCAGTGGGAGAAAACTTGTCCATGTGGCATGGAGTTAGTCTCTCAGATGCCAAGTGTCCCACGTTCTTATGAAGAATAGGAACACATAGATAGATGCCTTATGAATTTTCAATTGGATCTATCATGTATGTAATCATCCCATTCTATTGTATGTATCAGACATGATAAGAAAATATATATGCATTCATCATCTTGTATGTATTGGAAATGACAATATGATATGATCATCCAGTTATCTTGTATGTAATGGACATGACAAGTGGATGTTTGTCTACTTCTAGTGAGAGTCATTGGGATATCATAAAGAACTTATTTAAATACTTATGAAGTATTAAAGGATTAGTTATATGGTAATAAAAGGAAGAGTTGAGTGTAAACGAGTTACACTGATGCAAGCTTCCAAAATGACAAAAAAAATGATCGCAAATTATAAAAGTGAATATGTGTTGATAAATGGAAACAATCCAAGTAAAATTAAAATCCATTTAATTCTAAAAGGGAATGTAGAGTATCCTTGTTTTATGAACAACAGAGGATACTATATGGATCTAGTAGTTCATACAGATGAACTTATAGATATTCCAACCATTGATGACAAAGTCGAAATACTAAGTCAAACAATGAAGCTAATTGTTAGGCAAGGAATATCAGATAGCTTTTTACAAAAACTCCATCTCATACAAAATGTCGTACAGTGAGGAGATGTGAAACATGTAATATACCAACTAAAGCAAAATGTTGCTAACTCAATGGATTAGCACTAGTGCAGTAGAAACATGTGGGACACGTTTAGAGATCACTGAGAATACGATTCGAAGGTGATTGGCTCTAAGTGCAAGTGGGAGTCTGTTGGTATGTATGCCATGAGATCCAATCATATGATGATTGGGTTGGCATACATTATGATTGATTTGATAAATATCAAAGGCAAGCTTCCAATTTATTCTAGCTCAATCGATTATGATATAAATGATGGAGCAGAATGAATGTCTAAAGAATGACAATACTCAATGACGTATATCTTCAAGTACGTGACTTGAATAATGAGATCATATGGATGCTAAGAGTATGTACATTCTTGTTATGTCCCTAGTCAGATATCATTGTGGAAGGTTGATAGACAATAATGACACATCAAGACTAGAGTGTGTGTTGGTTGATGACAATGTCTCATTAGTCATGATATATGATATCAAACCAAGCACACAGATACATGTTAGATAATAGTGTATCAGACAGACCCACCATGAGAGTGATACATGGAACCATGACATGGTAGTTAGAATCATCTATCATAGTGATGGTGGTGATTGTGATTCTTAGACCTGAAATCACTGCACTTGTCAAATGTGATTGGGTACACTTTGACGTCATCAAACGCAGTCCTGAAACATGGGTTGTTATAATGGTGATGATTGGGTGGCTTTGAGGCATGAGATAGACTGTGAGTGATACATATGGGATTTGTCCCTCCTAAGGGAGTATGATGTCCAGGCCACTTGATAAGTGAGACTGAGAAAGGCATGCACATGCACATGCACATGTGAATCAATATATGATATTGATGGCACACATATCTGAGACAGTCTGCTCTAGTTCAAGAAACATGAATGAATGTTGAAAGGATGACAACTCCATGCCTTCAGTTAATTCATGATATTAGAGACAAAGCAATTTTACATTCACTAGAACACCAATCATAGACTGTAGGATTGAAATTTGTTCTCCAACTTTCCTTTTCACTTGGGTAGCATTGATGTGTGACTAGGCACCACTCTTTGCTTGTGATGTCATAAGCTAGTTATGGACATTCACTGCCAACGTGAAATGGGATCTATAGGGTCACACACAAAGGATTAACTTGGAAGAGGAGTTTATCCATGAATGATGTTTGGATTGATTACTAAAGTGTTTAGGTACTCATTCAAAAATTCAATCAACATAATTGACTGAAAATCATCAAGTTCAAGTGTTGAACCAATAGATTTGAGTGTCAGATTGATTGAGAACTGAATTGATTATGTTCTACACAATCTGGACCACCAACTGACTGGTTCACTGGGTGAACTGATCGTCTCATGGCTAGTGAGGCGATCGGTTCACCCTAGTGAACTAATCAGTTCATTTGTCCAAACGAGCAGTGCAAGATTTTCTCAATTTCTAAGAAAAAGGTTTTTCGATTCACTTGTTCAATTCGATTGTTACAAGAATTAATCTTTGCATTAATTAGAAACAAATAAGGAAAGTCAATTGTGGGCAAGTCTGGGAAGTGAAACGATCGGTTCACTAAGTGAAACAATCGGTTCACACTCCCAACTGACCGGTTCACAAGTGAACCAATCGGCTCACCTTGCCAAATGACTGTTTCATTTTTAAAATGACCGGTTCACCTGCCACAGTGTAAATTATTCATGGAAATTTCAAACGCTTCTACTCCCGCATAGAATGGGAACCCTGACCCTGCCCTCTCCTATAAATAGAGGGGTAGAAGGGGCTTCTCTAGAGACACAACTCAGAACATCAGTTGCTTTGCAAAGTTGGTGTCCTCTCTGGTTGTGGTAATTGAGAGAGCCCAAGCAAGTTCTACCCGTCCAGAGAGGAACAACGAGGGAAAGACAACTGCAAAAAGCAACAGATCATGGGAGAGTGTGTCTATGACTAGTACACTGACAAAAGGTGACAACTCTTTCTAGTATGTTCTTTAGGACAACTAGAGTTCCCAATAGTCCGTGTGGACTATCTATTGAGTCAGGAGACTTCTGCCGCTGAGGAGGACAATTGTCAACCACAGTCCGAGTCAAGACCAGGAGTTGCACAGACGTCATCGAAGACAGGTGGGTGAAGACCGCACTTGTTGTGAGGCATTATCACTGAGCATGCCTCAGGACCAGGTATGACTCGCCAAAACCATCCTTCCCATTACATAAATATTGACGTGATCTATTGGTTATGGGTTTATGGTCAAGTAAATTTTTTGTTTCCGTTGCCTACTCCGACCATGTAAAACCCAACAGTAACATGGAGTTATAGGTTCTGTTTGGATGTTTTTAACGTGAGTATATCTCTGTTACATGAGGTTTTTCATGGTGGTATTCATAAGTATATGTTCTAGGGTTTTTGGTGACCATTTTGCATGAGGTTTTTATCCTTAATGATGGTGGTTTTCCTAGATTCTATCTTCTATGTCGGCCATGGTATGCTTCTATTTTAATGTTGGTTAAATATGTGTTTTGATGATGGTCTCTTACATTGGTGGTAGTTTAACCTTAGTGGTTGCTACACCATATTTTTACTTGGGTCGAGACACTTTGTAGTGATGGTCGAAATGTTGCTTTTGTTTTGATTGTGATAGGTGCTTTAGTTTCGATCGAGATGCATGTCCTTGTGTTGGTCGTGACCCTTGCTTCTATTTTGGTCAAGATGCTTCCCTAGGAGGTGGTCGAGACATGCTTTGGTTGGAGGTTGACACATGTGTTCTTAGGGTGGTCAAAACCTTGATTCATGTGGTGGTCGAGACACCTAATCTTGTTGCAGACGAGACACCTTGCATGAAGATGGTCGAGACACTTTTTCTTAAAGATGGTTGAGACACCTATTTCATGAGAGATTGTGCGTGACAGAGTGAGTTTTTATGAGTTTTTACATATATTTATCTCCCTTAAAAAAATTTTTAATTCCAAAAATACCCTCAACCATCTCCCTCACTAAATTGATTACCTATCAATTTCACATAATGCAAAACCCTAAGTGTCACATGAAGGTGAACTTTAGGTATTAATGTACTTAGTCAATAACCATGTCTAAATTTCGAATTTCAATCCCAATTTTATACCAAAGCTACATCATAACATTATTAAACCATGCCTAAAAATTCATTTCAATTGGATTGACCAATTAGGAGCTATTAGCATTTGAGAATAATAAATATAATGTCATTTATTTAACCCTAGGACCTATGTTCTCTAATCTATTTGATTAAAATGTGTCATGCAGCCCTATTTGCTAACCTGGGCATGGATCACTTCAAGAACCCCATCCCCAACCTTCCGATTCTTCAATCGTGGATCACACAGGATCCAATGCCTTTCAGGTCGTCCCTAACCTCATGTAAGAACTGAGATTCTCCCCCAACAGAGCGACGACCAACTCCAAACCCTCGCAACCGACTCTCACATCTTCTCTGTGAGATATTTGTAGGACAACTTCCTCTCACCCGAACAAACCAAACGAAAGTCACCACGTCACCCATCTCCCTCAGATTAGGGAGAACAATCCCCCTCTTCCCCATGCCTCTCACTAGAGGCATCACCAATTGTAGGGCTTAACCCTCTATGCCTCCTCGTGCCTATATAAGTCTCCCACAAGCTCTGTCGACCTTCCTTTTATCATCCCCCATCCTCAATTGCACCGAAGGTCGCTCCTACCTCCCTGACCTCGAGCACCTCACTTCACCTGACCCTGACCTCCTACTTCACTCCACTAACCCCCCCTTCCAATCCACCACGGCTACACCTTCCTGGGGTCTTGGTGAGCCAAGCAGCACCCTCCGTTGGAGCCGCAAATGCCCAGAGGCCCGAGTCGACTAGCACCTGCAACTGAGCTCAAGATCTCCATTGTCAGCAAGGCCAGGACCACGTCAAGCATCAGGGAGTGATCGTAGAGCCTCATGAACCCTACGCAAAGCTTCATGACCCCTCAATCCAACCTAAGGGTAAGTAAAACCCAGAAACCTCATTTCTCTTTTCATGTCCACTGTAGATAAAAAACTGAGCTATGGTCCATCTCCGGAAAACTTCTTGGGTTCGTTGAACTCAGGGGGATCCCATGAACTGAACCCACTCCTCCTCACACACTCAGAACTCACCTAGCTACCCAAACCCATCGCCATCTTTTCTTGCAGCCATCATGCTCTACTTCCATGGCGCGAGCGAACAATCAAAGGCTTCCTTTTACATGAATGCCCATATGATGTCACCCCTAGTCATTTTTCGGGCAAGGGCATTTTCACCTTTTGTTCCCCCTTTCTGACCCTCTGACGCAATCCATGGTTCACGGGTTAGTGGGAAGATCCAAGAAATCAGATCCTTCACTAGGCCCTGTCCGCAGGGTCAAGCCTGCAAATCTTTTTTTATTTTCATTGTTTTTCTTCTAGAAATTACTTGATTGGCCAATTCTTGTGAAATAAATTATAAATAGTTCCAGTATTTGAAAAATCCTCATAAATATCCATGTTCTCAAAAAATAAGAAGAATCTATTTAAATATTACAAATACCAAAATCCAATCCTAGAATTGATGCACCTTTCTTTTGGACTTTATTTGATTTCTTTATGAATTAACTTATAGAAAATAAAGATGATAATAGGGATCAATATTTATGAAAAACCCTGAGACCCCAACCTGATCATATTCTCTCTGACCCCAAAACCCTAGGTTTTTGATCAATGATGGGCTTAATACTTCTTAAACCACCTAAATGTGTATTTCTTTCTCATTGTAATAAATATGATTAAGATAGGATCAGCTATCTTAAATATCTACATACACACACTGATCCCTAACCTAAATATTCCTCTATTATAAGACATAAGACACTAAATGAAAATCCTAGAATGATCAAAACCCTAATATAAGGTGTTGAAAACACTTTATGTAGTTAGGTCGTATTTCCTTTCAGGGTGATCCATTTACTATTCTTATCGACTCTTGGAATCCAGATCTAATCAAAACATGTACATGGTCTATTAAGTATAAGATTAGTTTTCTTGGTTGATTATGATATGGTGTACCTTGTGTGAAACTATTTGCATATACCTTGATTGGTTGAACTACTATACTATATGCTTCACCCAAACTTAATGAAACATAAAAGGACATTGTGATGAGTTGTAGCTACTAGTGCACATGGCCCAGTATGGATGTATGTTGCCTAACATGGATGTATGATGAATTGCCCATGTTAGATGTATGATGAATTAATTTTTCCCATACTGGATGTATGAGAAGTTCTTTTAAAATTGTAGTACAACTGCATCTAATGAAATGTATGAAAGAGGTGTTTACCTGATTTTTTGTCTTAAGCAATGGTTTTATTTTCTTTCTTCTTTCTTCAAGTATTTACATATATGCAACCATACTATTGTATCTTTTACCATGTATCAACTTTTGTTGATGATTTTTGTTTCTCATATTTTCTAGGTACAAGGAACAAATAAAGCATCTCAAAGTACCTGAAGCCATCAAATAAATAGACATGGAGGACATGGAGACTAGATAGATTTCCTTTCTTATCTTATTTTAGTTAGATAGATGATTTTCTCCTAGATGATGTATAGGATGTTCTAAATCCTATGTATTTTCTTTTATAGAACTATTCTTCTCTTCTATCCCAGAATAGTATATGTAATGACTTTATTATCATCAATGAATGATTATTTGTGTGGCTATTCATTGGTGTTGTGAAAAACGATCTGGCTCGATTCTATGATTTAGTTGACTACCACAATCTCTTATATTTTCCCTTCTAACATCTATAGATATGAGTGCATGCATATATGTGAATGTCACTAAGGAAAGTATATAGAAATTGGGGTCGTCACAGTTGGTATCAGTGCCAATGTTCACACATCATAGTCACATGAACTTCATTCACCCTATTGTGAGTCTAGGGTAGTCCTTGAGTTAGGGATGTGAAGGGTGGAGGTGTCTAGGATAGCATCTGCCATGGGTCTGGCTAAAGTCTCTGAGCCACTTAGCTTGGCAATCACGAGGCTACATATATGGCAGTATAAGTCCACCTGGCCAATATCCTAAAACGTCCCCTACTTCTTGGGCATACCTTAATTAAGATCCCTCTCATCTATAGATATTCCCTCTCATATCTTGTATAGGAAAATTCCCCCCTCATCTTCAATATTATAATATTCCCGCTTACCTTTATGATATAAGGCTAGAAAAGAGTCACTCTATTTAGAAAGTCCTAAGGATCGACTGATAAAGATTTAGGGTATCCTCCACTAATCATAACATTAAGATATTTAGTAATTAATAAAGGAGAATAATGAAATATCATATGATTATAAATAAAAAAATGATGAATGATGATAAAATTTAATATGTTCCACCTAATTTTAGGATGTCTCCCAAGACCCGTAACTCCAAGAATTTTGAAGAGTCGTCCTCTAAGAAGAGGAAGGAACCTGAAACCTCTGAGGTACCTGATCCTGATAGTGCAGCCAAAGAAAGGTGGGAGGAATAAAAGAAAATCCTATTAGACTTCATGGAGACCCTTGCCACAAAAGGAACCCATGAACCCAGCTCTACTATGAAAAAGGAAGTGACAGTGATAGATTTCATCAAACTTAACCCTGGCACCTTTTGGTGGGGAAGACCAGCCTGAAGTCATGGATAAGGCTAAGGCATGGATCCTCTCTGTGGAGAATGCCTTCCATACCCTAGAAGTACCCAATGAAAAGAAGGTCAAATTTGCCACCCATCTACTTAAGGGAGGGGCAAAAATATGGTGGGAAAACTATGGCGGGAATAGGGGAGAAGAAATAGATAACATGGGGTGGGAAGCCTTCGAAACCCTTTTCAGTGATCATTTTATGCCCATAGCTGAGAGGAAGAGGAAGGAGAAGATGTACATGGAGCTTAAGTAGGGCAGTCTCTCAGTAGCTGACTACACCCAAAAGTTTAGGCTTCTGAAGCATTATTCACCTATTAGGATTGATGAACACCTCTCCGAACATTATGTTGACTACCTTGCCGCCCATCTAAAAACCCTAGTTATAGCCTCCCGTCCCAGGAACATAGATGAAGCCCTAGACACGGCCCTCAAGCAGGAAAGGGAACAGGGTTTGCAGAAGCCTTCTAGCATGGGATACTTGGGGTTAACCACCATCGAGGAGGACAAATCTAGAAAGTTCCACCCTGGCCATAACAACAAGGGATCAGGAAAAGGAGGAGGTTCAGGAAAAAGAGGATAGAAGAACAACTATAACTAGCTGATGGATTACCGCAACAAGTGCAAAATCTATGGACGAGGGCAAGATGGACCTTATCACTATACCAAGCCGGTCTGCTACAACTGTAAGAAGGAGGGTCATTTCCTTGCCAAGTGCCCTTCTTCGTCAATCCTTGGCAAACCTCCAACAGGTGCTCCACCCCCCCAGGGACACTGCAATGCTAGAGTATTCACAGTGATGACAAAGGAAGCAAAGGCAAGTCCCAACCAGCTTGTTGAAGATAACCAAAAATCTTTTCATATATTTAATATTTGTTCAAATGCCTTCAAATTATTCATAATATAATTCTCATGTATATGCACTGTATTGTTAATGATCATCATGTTAAAGCTTTATTCGACTCTGGATCCACAAATACATTTATTTCTCAAAATATGGCATCTATATTACATCTACATATAAGAGATTTGGGATATATCCTTGATGTGCCTACTCCTAGTGGTAAAATACTCACTACTCTACAGAAAACTAATGTCCTCTCTCTAAAATTTGAAAATCATGATATGCCCTTTGAATTCATTCTCTTAACTATGGAAGACTTTGATGTTATACTTGGCATGGATTGGCTATACACATATCATGCTCACATCAACTGTAGAAACAAGATGGTAGTTTTCTCTCAACCTCATTCTTGTCATGTGAAGATCCCTAGGGGAAGCAGATTCTGTAATAATATCATAATTTCCTCTCTTAAAGCTAAAAAGCTCATCTCTAAAGGATGTAAAGTCTTCCTTGCATTAGTCTCAGAGACCAGTCCTAGTAGTGGGTATGTAGAAAAACTGGAATGTGAATTTCTTGACGTATTCTCCATAGATCTTCTTCCTAGAACCACTCCAATATCTAGGGATCCGTATTGGATGGCTCCTGCTGAGCTTATGGAGTTGAAGAAATAGTTACAAGAACTTCTCAACAAGGGTTTTATCTGTGCTAGTATTTCCCCTTGGGGTGCACCCATCCTCTTTGTCAAAAACAAAGACAGTTCTATGCGAATGTGTATTGGCTATCACATCTTGAACCAAGCCACTATTAAAAACAAGTACCCTCTCGCTTGCATTGATGACCTTTTGATTAGCTTTGCACTGCTAAAGTCTTCTCAAAAATTGATCTTCGCTCTTGCTACCATCAACTTAAAGTCAAAAGATTCTAATATTTCTAAAACTACTTTTTGAACTCATTATGGGCATTACGAATTTCTAGTGATGCCATTCGGGTTGACCAACGCACCTGGCATATTTATGAACCTGATGAACAAAGTCTTCCAACCTTATATTGATGAGTTTTTGGTCATCTTCATCGATGATATCTTGATCTATTCTGATTCTATGGAAAAACATTAGGAACACTTGCGATCAGTTCTTAACATTCTTCGGGCCCAGAAATTTTATGGCAAGCTTTCCAAATATGAATTCTGGATTGATAAAGTTATGTTTCTTGGACATGTCATTTCTGGGGGTAATATATCTATTGATCCCGCTAAAGTCTCTATTGTACTTGATTGGCAACCTCCTAAAATCCTTCTAAAATTTAGAGCTTCTTGGGGATAGCCAAATATTATCATCGCTTTATTCTGAACATTTCCAAAGTGGCACTTCCTCTGACTAAGCTAACTTGGAAGGATGAGCACTTCATTTGGTCAGCTGCTTGTGAATCAACTTTCCAGGGATTAAAGCAGAACTTGACATCGGCTCCTGTTCTTGTTCTACCATCTGGCAATGAAGGGTTTGTGATATCCACTGATTCTTCGAGGAATGGTTTAGGATGTGTCCTATAGCAGAATTGAAAAGTGGTGGCATTTGCATCCAGATAGCTAAAACCCAATCAACTGAATTATCCCACACATGATTTGGCATTAGCTGCAATCATTCATGCTCTCAAAATATGGAGGCACTACTTGTACGGGGCAACGTTCAACATCTTCACTGGCCATAAAAGCCTAAAGTACATTCTGACATAGAAGGACCTGAATCTACGACAATGGTGATGAATCAAGTATCTAAAGGACTACGATTTCACTATTACCTATCATCTGGGTAAGGCAAATGTAGTCGCTGACGCCCTTAGTAGGAAAAGGGCAGTGTGCGCATCCTTATCTGTTCCCAAATGGAGGAATATGGAGGACCTAGTGGGCTGAAAGCCACAGTTCCTATCTGATTGTATACATGCCAACAATATCTCTATCATGTATGACTTACATTATGAACTTCTTGAAGCACAAAAAGCTAGTCCTGATCTTGTGGAGCTCTCCTCTCTCCTGTCAAAGCCTCAAACACATCTGTCTGTGGGTCTTGATGGTGGTCTTCGATACAAAAACTGGATGTGGGTTCCTGAACAGTCAGTTGTGAAGACAAAGATTCTCAGTGAGGCACACAGATCAAAGTACACAGTTCATCAAGGCACGAGGAAGATGTACAAAGACCTACAACATCAGTTCTAGTGGAGGGGCTTGAAATGTGATATTGCGAATTTGTGTCCAGATGCCTGACATGCCATAAAATCAAGGCCGAGCACCAGAGACCATTGTTCTGAAAAGCGGTAATCGGTGTATGGGCGGAGAGGGTACCGAATAGAGTATATACGGTATACGGGAGTATAAGCGGGAGAATATTCGGTTTTAATCGGTTTTGATTTTTTTTTTTAAATATTAATCATAAATATATGTAAATTATACATTGACCATATAATAATGACAATGATAAGTAATTAGAAACATTTATAAGTAATAGACTAATATTGAATTCATAAGTAGTTAGAAACATTGATGAAATTAGAGAAGAAAACATTGATAAGTAATTACAAACATTGATAAGTCATAGACTAATATCACATTAATAAGTAATTATAAACATTGATAAGTAATAGACTAATATTGCATTAATAAGTAATTAGAAACATTGATAAGTCATAGACTAATATTGCATTAATAAGTAATTAGAAACATTGATAAGTAATAGACTAATATTGCATTAATAAGTAATAGACTAATATTGCATTAATAAGTAATTAGAAACATTAATAAGTAATAGACTAATATTAGAAAAATTAATGTAAAAAAATATTAATAGCATTTGATTTTGAAAATCGGCGATTATTCGGCCGAATATTCCCCCGAACAGCCGATTAATCGGTCCTGGACCGATTATTGGCCGATTATGCATATTCGGCGCGGCAGACCCCCAAAACCGAATATTCGGCCGATTAGGCCGATTTTCTGAACACTGCCAGAGACTAGGTGGTCTACTACAACCCCTTGAAATTATGGAATGGAAATGAGAACACATCACCATGGATTTCATGATGGGGCTACCCAGGACCATGAAGGGATACAACGTTGCATGGGTCATAGTGGATCGTCTCACCAAGTCACCTCATTTTCTTCCTGTGAAGACTACTGCAAAAGTTTCTGAGCTGGCTGACTATATATAGAAGAGATAGTATGTCTGCATGGAGTTCCAACGTCTATTGTCTCAGATAGGGACCCAAAGTTCACCTCAAAGTTATGGAAGTAGGTTCAAGAAGAACTAGGCACCAAGTTGAACTTCAGTACTGCATACCATCCACAGACAGACGGGCAGTCAGAACGCACAATACAAATTCTAGAGGACCTTCTGTGAGCTTGTGTAATTGATTGGGAAGGCTCGTGGGACCATTACCTACCTTTAGCTGAGTTCACATATAATAATTGCTATCAGGAGAGTATTGGGATGCCTCCCTATGAAACTTTATATGGGCATCCATGTAGGTCTCCACTACACTGGGATAACGTCGGGGAACATACCTTGATGAAATTTGAGGAGATGCATCTATATACATATAAGGTTGCACTGATCAGGTAAAGGATGAAGTGAGAATAGGATAGGAATAAATCTTATGCTGATGCTCACCGACAGGAACGATAGTTCAAAGGAGGTGATCATGTCTTTCTAAAGATCTGACCTATTCAAGCTTTGGTCAAGAATAAAGGAAAGCTCAGTCCTCATTATGTGGGACCCTTTGATATCCTTGAAAGGGTTGGTAAATCTACCTATCATATTGCTTTGCCACCTCAGTATAGTGCCACACATAATGTCTTCCATGTATTGAATCTGAAGCCTTATGTCAAAGACCTGAGTCACATTTTGAATCATGAGCCACTACAGTTGAAGGATGATATGTCTTATGCTGAATCCCCAATTAAAATTCTTGATTTCAAGACAAAGGAGATTTGCAGTAATCTCCAAATAGATATGGTGAAAGTCCTCTAGGAACCATCACGATCAAAATGATGCCACTTGGGAGCTCAAGTCCGAAGTTGAGCAGAAATATCCACATCTCTTTTAGGATGCTTGAATTTTGGGGACAAAATTCTTAAAAGGAGGGGAGAATGTGACAGAGTGAGTTCTTATGATTTTTTACATATATTTATCTCCCTTATAAATTTTGTTAATTTCAATAATACCATCAACCATATCCCTCACTAAGTTGACTAATTGGCCTATCAATTTCACATAATGCAAAACGCTAAGTGTCACATGAAGGTGAACTTTAGCTATTAATGTACTTAGTCAATAACCATGTCTAACCTTCGAATTTCAATCCCAATTTTATACCATAGCTACATCATAACAGTATAAATCCATGCCTAAAAATTCATTTCAATTGAATTGACCAATTAGGAGCTATTAGCATTTGAGAATAATGTATATAATGTCATTTATTGAACCCTAGGACCTAAGTTCTCGAATCTATTTGATTAAAATGTGTCATGTGGCCCTATTTTCTAACCTGGGCATGGATGACTTCAAGAACCCCATCCCCAGCCGTCCGATCCTTCAATTTTTGATCGCGTAGGATCCAACGCCTCTCAGGACATCTCTAATCTCCCACGGGAACCGGGATTCTCCCCCAATAGAGTGACAACCAACTCCAACTCCTCGCGCCCAACTCTCACATCTTCTCCGCGAGATATTTGGAGGACGAATTCCTCTCACCCCAAATGAAACCAACAACAGTCACCACATCACCCATCTCCTCAGATCAGGGAGAACGATCCCCCTCTTCCCCGCGCCTCTCACTGGCAGAGGCACCCATTTTAGTGCTTAACACTCTATGCCTCCACGTGCCTATATAAGTCTCTCACAAGATCTGCTGACCTTCCTTTTATCATCCCACATCCTCAATTGCACCAAAGGTCGCTCCTACCTCCCTGACCTCGAGCACCTCACTTATTCTGACTCCGACCTCCTCCTTCACTCCAAGAACCTCCCCCTTTCAATCTACCATGACTACACCTCCTTGGGGTCTTTGTGATCCAAGAAGCACCCTCCGTTGGAGCTACAAATGCCCAAAGGCCCGAGTCGACTAGCACCTACAATCGAGCTCAAGAACTCCATCACCGGCAAGGTCGGGGACACGTCGAGCATCAGGGAGTGATCGTAGAGACCCAGGAACCATGTACGGAGCTACGTGACCCCTCAATCCAAACTCAGGGTAGGTAAAACCCATAAACCTCATTTGGCTTTTCATGTCCACTGTTGATCAAAACCTGAGCTATGGTCCATCTCCGACAAACTTATTGGGTTTGTTGAACTCAAGGGGACCCCACGAACTGAACCCACTCCTCCTCACACATTCAGAACTCACCTAGCTACCCTGACCCATCACCATCTTTGCCTACAGCCATCGTGCTCTGCTTCCATGGCGTGGGAAAACAATCAAAGGCTTCCTTTTAAATGAATGCCCATATGATGTCACGCCTAGTCATTTTTCGGGCAAGGGCATTCACGCCTTTTGTTCCCCCTTTCTGACCCTCTGAACCGAGCCATGGTTCGCGGGTTAGTGGGAGGATCCGGGAAATCAGATCCTTTACTAGATCCATGGGACCAAGCCTACAAATCTTTTTTATTTTCATTTTTTTCTTCTAGAAATTACTTGATTGGCAGTTCTTGTGAAATAGATTATAAATAGCTCCAGTTTCTAAAAAATCCTCATAAAATATCCATGTTCTCAGAAAAATAAGAAGAATCTGTATAAAATATTGTAAATACCAAAATCCAATACTAGAATCGATGCACCTTTCGTTTGGACTTTATTTGATTTCTTTATGAATTAACTTATAGAAAATAAAGATGATAATAGAGATCAGTATTTATGAAAAACCCTGAGACCCTAACCTGATCATATTCTCTCTGACCTGAAACCCTAGGTTGTTGATCAATAATGGGCTTAATACTTCATAAACCACCTAAATGGTGTATGTCTTTCTCATTGTAATAAAGATGATTAAGATAGGATCAACTATCTTAAATATATACATACACACTTTAATCCCTAACCTGAATATCCCCCTATTATAAGACACAAGATACTAAATGAAAACCCTAGAATGACCAAAACCCTAATATAAGGTGTTGAAAATGTTAGGTCTTATTTCCTTTCAGGGTGATCCATTTACTATTCTTCTAGACTCTTGGAATCCAGATCTAATCAAAATAGGTATGGGGTCTATTAAGTATAAGATTAGTTTTCTTGGTTGCTTATGATATGGTGTACCTTGTGTGAAACTATTTGCTTATACCTTCATTGGTGGAACTACTATACTATACGCTTCGCCCAAACTTAATGAAACATAAAAGGACATTGTGATGAGTTGTAGCTACTAGTACACATGGCCCAGTATGGATGTATGTTGCCTAACATGGATGTATGATGAACTGCCCATGTTAGATGTATGATGAATTAATTTTTCCCATGTTGGATGTATGAGAAGTGCTTATAAAATTGTAGAACAACTTCATCTAATGAAATGTATAAAAGAGGTGTTTACCTGATTTTTCGCCTTAAGCAATGGTTTTTTTTTTCTTTCTTATTTCTTCTTTCTTCAAGTATTTCCATATATGCAACCATACTATTGTATCTTTTACTGCGTACCAACTTTTGTTGATGCTTTTTGTTTCTCATATTTTCTAGGTACAAGGAACAAATAAAGCATCTCAAAGTACCTAAAGCCATCAAATAAATGGACATGGAGGATAGACTAGATATATTTCCTTTCTTATCTTATTTTAGTTAGATAGATGCTTTTCTCCTAGATGATGTATAGGATGTTCTAAATCCTATGTATTTTCTTTTATAGAACTATTCACCTCTTCTATCCCAGAATAGTATATGTAATGACTTTATTATCATCAATGAATGATTGTTTGTGTGGCTATTCAATGGTGTTGTGAACAATGATCTGGCTTGCTTCTCTAATTTAGTTGACTACCACAATCTCTTGTATTTTCCCTTCTGACATATATAGATATGAGTGCACGCATATATGTGAATGTCACTAAGGAAAGTATATAGAAATTGGGGTCATCACATTGTGACACATATGTGATGGATGATCAAGGTACATACGTGTGCATGAGTAAGCAAGTCATGATTCATGTATAGTTTTGTTTGAATGATTGTTTGGTTAACCCTAATCATGTTTCCTAACCCTTATATGTTTCAAAGAAAGTGGGAGATGGTGTACCTAGTATTTGGTGATTGAATGAAACTACATAACCCTAGTTGGCTATGTATGTAACCCTAACCCTAATGTTGGGAAATATGATGTGCTTGCTTGTCTCACTTGGAGTGGTTACTATAATGTGATGTTTTCTCTCTCTTATTTATGAACCCCTAATCTTGTAGGTGAAATGAATGACATGAATTGTGTATGTTTTGGTGATAATTATATGATACAGGGAGATAGCTATAAGACTTGACAAGATATGATGGGATCATATTGATGTGATGGTTCCTATGACCTGGTGGAGGCTTGATGCCTATTGTGAGGTGATGTCCTCTAGTGATATGATTGAGGGATTGATTTCCCCTAGTGATGTGACATTGGTGATGGCCTTGTGAATGACAGTGCTACATGTATCATGTGATGATGATTTTTGTAGTTCACACCTTATACGTTTTATATCAGCTGGAGTTGCACCATTGATAACACTCTATTTTACTTACCTTTTGTATATACTTTACACCACTTTTAGTATATCTTTTGTTAGCTTTTCACATAATTTTTCAACCTTTTTGACTAAAGCCTCACTTACGTGGTTTCAGGTACATTCACAACCCAGGTCGCGGACCAGGACCGTGACCGTGGTCCACTTATATCTCAACCATGATTGTGGTTTCAGATCTCTCTAGATATCAAGATCATCAGGCATCAAAGACCGACCACGACTAGTTTACAGACCACGGTCACTACTCAACCTCGACTTCGAGAATGGTTGCGATCGGAACCAGGGTCCCCAGTCAGATCAGGGGTCGCGGTGTGAACACAGACCGCGATCAACACATACCACAGACCAGTTTGGAGACCATGGTCGCTGATGAATTCTTGCAAACTGTGATCGAATGGGAAGACCGCGGCCTCGGCCTCGACCTCAACCGCCCAAAAGCAACACACAAGCAGACCTCAATCACGATCATCACCAGACCGTGACTAAGCTCAACTGCGATGAAAGATGAATAAAGAGCAGACCGCGACCGCGGTCTCACACCTCACCCAACCAGGACCACGACTAAGGTCTAGGCTTAAGTCAGTGGAATGTGCATATAAATATCACACCCACCCGTGTTGTCAAATCATCAGATCATAGATCGGATCTCGAGGACCATGAAGTGTTGTTGCATTCCAGATTCATCCCAGACCATCCCATCCACCAGTCTTAGATATCCAAAGGCAGAAGCTGAGGAGAGATGATACTGAAGACTCCTTCTTCGAGAGAAGAAGACCATCCATGCCATCCACATGTTAGATCCAGATCTGAAGAAGTATTGTGTTGTATCACATCTCTTCTCTCTAGATCTATCATTCCATCTTGTTGTACTTCCCTCCTCTCTTCATGGGACTTCATGTATCCATCTTTCTGTAATGTCATTATGCTATCTGCAAGAATGAGAGGATAAACAAATTAACTCAGGTTGGGAGTAGCCACTAAGGCTCTCCCAACATGTATATTGTCTCTTTCTGTTGAATATGCATATTCCTATCAAGATTATCTCCATGCACCTATTTTAATGCTTCACTTGTATTCTTAGCTACATCTTGTGATGTTTGATTGTTGATATCTCAAAAGAGTAATATCGCTTTTATCATGTGTCATGGAGTAGTATGAATGCATGAGAGTGTGGTAATGTTAAGGCTTTTAAACCATATGTTCTGTTGTGAAGTTTACGTGTGGTCATCTCGAGAGAGAGACTACCCTTAGACTTAGATATATCCTCATCTTGAGAAAGAGTGGAATAGACACTTTTGGTGGTTGCTTGTAATCTTGGTAAGAGTATGCGAGAGAGAGATGATGTTGCATGTTGGTGAGATGCTTTAGTAGGTGAAACCCAACCCGGGGTTCCTCCCATATACATGTTTCTTCTCATTTCTTTTGCTTTCTTCTGTTCTTCTTATTTTTATTTTTCTTGACCTGCTTTAGTTTGTGTGCTATCATTCTTTAGGGAGTGCCTTTTATATATATCCTCTTCGACTGGAGTATATGAGTGTAGATTTTGTGCGCTTAATACTGCCAACCTTGTCCCTATGTTTGACCCTGATCGCTACATCAGACCCCATTTATCGTTGCGGGGGCCTGAGAGTCGAGTTATCTCTTTAAAAGTCCGACTACTCTAAATCCACTCCTTTTGGACGTGTGATTTAGGCCGATCAACTTTTTAGCTCCATTGCCGGGGACAAGGCAAAATGGCACTGTTAAAAACCTGAGTCCGCTTACTATACTCATGTGCCTCAAGCTTAGCAATAAGCTTGACAACACTGTTACTTTAAGCTTGCTACCCTTAGTTTGTATAAAATAGATCATTTTGACACACCCAATTTGCTAACTCAACTATACGATCTATTTAGGCACCCAGGAAGAAGCAACTTGTTCAAATTTACTCCTTTTCACCATGCCGCCTCACGTGGATGTTACCCTTTCAGGAGACGAGCAGAACGCGGGGAGAGCACCACCCACCTCCACCAGGCACAGATGAAGATAGAGATGGCTGTTAGAATGAAGGTCATCAATATGAAGAATGGGAGGAAGAACATGAAGAGCAACATGATAATGATAGTCATGAAGATGGTCGTCACTATGAGGAACGTCGTCATCACCGCAGGCATAGAAGAAACAATAACAACCATAACTGCGAAGCTAAGAGGAATCACAACTGTAGGGACAGTGATAGCGAGGATGATGAGGAAGGGAAGACCCTTCATGAGTTGGCAGCAACAAGGGCCAACGAGTCAAGATGTCTGGTCGTTAAACCGAACTTCAACGCATCAAACTTTGAGCTAAAATCAGCTGACATATCTATGATCCAGAACAAACCTTTTTGAGGGAACCCAAGGGAGAAACAGTACCACCATCTTGATGCTTTCAAGAACATTTGCGACACCATTAAGATGAGGGGTGTCCCACAAGATGTGATTTATTGTAAGGGTTTCAACTTCTCCTTAGAGGACAAGGCTCTCTCTTGGTATCTAAATCTCCCCCACCAGTCTATAGATGGATGGAGACCCCTGGCGGATTCCTTTGTCACTAAGTTTTATCCGACTTAGAGGACCATCCGTAACATGTAGAGGATTACATCTTTTGCACAAAAGCCAGGAGAAAGCATGCACGAGGCGTGGGAGCGTTACCAAAAATACTTGAGGGATTGCCCACATCATAACTACCATAAGGGATTCCTGGTAACCACCTTTTATAATGGGCTGACTCATACGGAGAGGACTTCTCTGAATGTTACCGCAGGCAGTGACTTCTTGGGGAAAAAGTCAAGAAAGACTATGAAGATTATAGAAAACATGGGTGCGCTTCAAGCAGGTGTAGACTATGACATGAATGATAGAGTAACATCGAAGAAGATAGGATCTAAAGGACCATCCATGGAAGCCAAGACTTTAGAAAATATAACCACCGAAATCCAGAAAGCAACTGGCATCAAACAACTGAAAGGTATTGGGGGCAAAGGAAAGAAGCACACCAAAAAGGTGATGAAATGTGTCACCTGTGATGAAGGAGGACACAGAGTCGATAACTGTATCTACACCAGACCAGAAGAGAATGAAGACAGTGAAAGCAAAGAAGAGTCTACGCAGAATGTTTCCTATGCCAACTTCAAGAGGCCATATCACCCTGGTTTTAGCTATGGGAACAAGGATGCGACTGAGAATTCACACTAGCTGGGGAATTCACAAAAGCCACTGCTAGGATTCTAAAAGAGGAGAAGATAAGCGTCGTATACTTGAACAACCAATTACCAGACAATAAAGATTAACTACTCAACACAAGGTAGGAACCAAACTCGCCAAGGGGTGGGACCAAGCCAAGGAACAAGTCAAGGTCAAGGATAGTGGTAGGGAAAAGATAACAACCAGTCAGACTTATTAACTCAATTGTTCAACTTTGCTAAGAGGCAAGCTACTGTGAACGACCAACTGGCACAAAGTGCCCTTACCAATTTTGGCATCCTAACAACTATCCAAGTCCATATGGCAGATATGCAAATGAATCAACGTCATATCGATCAACAGCTCGTGCAGTTGGCTGAGTTAGTGAAGAACCCCTCAGGAAAGATTATGTCAAACACAGAGACTGTGAAAATGGCTACCCTCCAATCAGGGATGACATTTATCAATTATGGAATGGGAAAAGACAAAGAGGAAGAAAAAGTTGAGGAACCCCAACAGGAGAAGGATGTTTCTTCTGAGAAGTCTGCTGATAAGGAGAGGCATGTTGAAGAAAGCCATGAGAAAAGTGGAGGAGCTAGGGATCCTGATCCCGTTGAAGAAATATTTATGAAGAAAAGCCCATATGCACCAAGAATCCCATTTCCATACAAGCTTATCAAGGCCCACCTGAAGAAAAGATATGAAAAGTTCATGGAGGCAGTAAAGAAATTGCATATAAATGTCCCATTTTTGGATGCTTTGGAGGAGATGCTGACATATGCTAATTTTTCAAGGACCTTATCACAAAGAGAAGGAGAGGAAACCATGTCGAAACGGTACACCTAGGAAACATGTCCAGTGCGTTTGTTCAGGATGAACTACCTACCAAGAAGAAATACCCAAGGGCTTTTAATATCCCTTTTTGTGTTGGAGACAACGTCGAAAGGAAGGGACTGGAAGATTTGGGAGCCAGCATAAGCCTGATGCCCATGAGTTTAGTACAAAGATTGGGATTGACTGATATGGTAAATACAAGTATACAGATAGAACTAGCTAATCACACTTTCAAGAGACCTGTGGGTATAGTGGAAGACGTCCCGATCCGTGTGGGATGGTTCTTCATACCTTGTGATATTGTTTTGATAGATACTGTGGAGGACCCGAAGTGTCTGATAATCTTTGGACAACCTTTTCTAGCTACTGGAAGAGCCCTGATAGATGTTGCAGAAGGCACCATAACCCTCCGAGTTAGAAGTGACCACATTGACTTCAAAGTGAAGGATGCTATGAAGGGGCCATCTCTTTCTGAGTCAGTCTACTTCATGGACAGCTATAACCAGTATTGTGAAGAGATTCAAGAAGAGAAAGCCATTGTGGACCCACTTATGAGGGCCTTAAACAACCCAAATCCTTCGATGGAAGACCCAGAAGTGGTTGAGATACTAGATTATCTTAACAAAGGTGAAGAAAGTCTCAGCGATGATGAAGAAGTGATAGAGACAATGAAGTACGCTTCATTGGAATAGTCAAACGAAGAGTTAGAAGCTCTAAAGCCAAACCCAGAACTAAAGCCACTACCAGAAGGGATGAAGTATGAGTTCTTGGAAGAGGAAAGAAGGAATCCCATCATTATCAATGCTAACCTCACAGAAGAACTACAAGAAAGACTCCTGGAAGAGTTGAGAGAGCATAAAAGACCTATTGGATATTCAGTTGAGGATATCAAGGGACTGAATCTAGCTTTGTGCATGCACAAGATAAACTTAGAAGAATCGGTAAGATCGTTGGTGCAAACTCAAAGGAAATTGAACCAAATGTTGAAGGAAGTAGTCAAGAAGGAGATATTGAAGCTACGTGATGCGAGAATCATATATCCAATAAGAGACAGCAATTGGGTGAGCCCCATTCATGTAGTAACTAAGAAGGGTGGAATGACTGTGGTGAAGGGAGATAACGGTGATAAAGTCACCACCAAAACTGTCACAGGTTGGAGAATGTGTATTGATTATAGAAAGCTAAATTCAGCCACGAAGAAAGACCATTTTCCCTTTCCATTTATTGATCAAGTCTTTGAAAGACTTGCCCACCATGATTACTTCTACTTCTTAGATGGATATTCTGGATTCTATTAAGTCCCGATACACCCGGATGATCAGGAGAAAATGACGTTTACATGCATTTATTGCATGTACACCTTCAGAAGAATGCCCTTCGGCTTATGCAATGCTCCTACAACTTTCCAGCATTGCATGATCTCCATGTTCTCTGACTTCTTAGAAGATAAAGTTGAAGTGTTTATGGATGACTTCTCTATTTATGGAAAAGATTTCGATGCCTGCCTAAGAAATTTATCCATGGTTCTGTAAATATGAGAAGAGAAACATTCGGTCATGAACTTGGAGAAGTGCCACTTTATGGTTCAAAGTGGCATTGTCCTAGGACACAAGGTCTCCAAAAAAGGCATCGAGGTGGACCTTAGCAAGATCAAAGCCATCTTCCAACTCCCACCACCAAAATCTGTGATAGGAGTAAGAAGTTTCCTGGGTCATACTAGATATTACAGGAGGTTCATTAAAGACTTCTCAAAGATATTGAAGCCCCTTTAAAATTTACTGATTAAGGACGCAATGTTCGAGTTCAATGATGAGTGTTCAAAAGCTTTCGAGACCCTAAAAGAGGCTTTAACCTCTGCACCGATATTGCAAGCTCCAGACTGGGAGCTACCTTTTGAAATAATATGCGACACAAGTGACTATGCCATAGGTGCAGTCCTAGGGTAGAAGAAAGACCAGAAGCACCATGCCATATGTTATGCCAGTCGTATGTTGGATGAATCCCAAGTGAACTACACCACTACCGAGAAGGAGATGTTAGCGATTGTTTTTGCATTTGATAAATTTCAATCATACCTTATAGGAGCCAAGGTTAAGGTTTATACTGACCATGGGGATATACGCTATCTCATTCAAAAGAAGGACACAAAGCCAAGACTGCAAACGTGGGCCCTGTTGTTACAAGAATTTGATTATGAAATCATTGATAAGAAAGGAAAAGAAAATGTGGTTGCAGACCACTTGTCTAGAATAGTTTTTGATGAGGTGAATCAGTTACCGGTGAATGACAATTATTCTAATGAAGCCCTACTGATGGCTCAGTCCGACGAGCCAAGTCTGCCATGGTTTGCAGATATATGTAACCATCTATCTTGTGGCCAACTTCCACCGGACATAACATACAACCAGAAAAAGAAGCTCTTCTCCGATGTTAAGAACTATTACTAGGAAGACCCACTGCTGTTTAAGAGATGTTCTGATAGTTTGTATCGAAGGTGTATACCAGAGGAGGAAGTCCCATTGATCCTAAAAGAATGTCATTCTTCGCCATATGGAGGACATCACAGTGGAGAAAGGATAGCTGCAAAAGTGCTTCAATCTGGGTTTTACTAGCCCACCACGTTCAAAGATGTGACATATTTTGTCAAGGCTTGCAAGGAATGAAAACTTACTAGAAATATCAGTAAGAGGAGCGAGACGCCTATGGTCGATTGGGTGGAAGTAGAAATCTTTTATGTTTGGGGAATAGACTACATGGGTCCTTTCCCGTCTTCAAAAGGATATCAATACATTTTAGTGACTGTTGACTACATGTAGAAATGGATAGAGGCTGTAGAAACCCAAACTTGTGGCTCTAAATTTGTGATCAAACTATTTGAGAAAACCATTTTCCACGCTTTGGGGTGCCTCACACTGTCATAAGTGATGGGGGGTCACATTTTGGTGAAAAGCAGTTTGAGGCGCTATTAAGGAAATACGGGGTAAAGCACAAGGTTGCTACAACCTATCACCCTCAAACCCCAGGACAAGTAGAGGTATCCAACCGGAAGATTAAATAGATTCTGGAGAAAATGATCAGACGCACTCAGAATGACTGATCCATGAAGCTTGACGATGTTCTCTGGTTCTATAGGACAACTTATAAAACACCAATAGGCACGACACCGTACATGATAGAAAAAATTCCTACAGCTATAAGAGCTCGAGGAGTTGAGATTGCATGCCTACGAGAATGCTAGAATCTACAAACAAAGGACTAAGGTGTGGCATGACGCCCACCTAAAGAACAAGGATGTTTGTGAAGGAGACAAAGCTCTTCTCTTCAATTCAAGTATTAGGCTCTTCCTTGGAAATCTTACAACAAGATGGGCAGGCCCCTTCTCTGTGGTGAAGATCTACCCATCAGGAATGATGGAGATTCAGGGAGAAAAACTAGAATCTTCAAGGTCAATGGTCATATGGTAAAAAGAATTTATGAAGATGAGGCTTTTGTGTGAAGATCTGAGATCAATTTGGAGGAACCAGATCAACCACCTGATAAAAGGAATGAAAAGATGCCACATCCAACTGAAGGACCCAAGGAGTGAAGAATAATGAAGTCTAGCTAGAGACTTTAAAGCAAGCACTTCTTGGGAGGTAACCCAAGTTTTTGCTATTTTCTTAAGCTTTGTTTTCTCTTCCCTTTTTGTTTTGATTAGTTTTCTACTCCTTTAAGTGATGTACATATCCATCTTGTTTTGAGTAATTGATGATGTAACTAAGGAAATGACCTTTGTTTTGATCCGATTGCAATCTGGACTGCGGTCACGGTGTAGCCTTACCTCATGTAAGACCGCAACCCGTAGTTACTCTTGGAAGGAAATAGACCACGACCACGGTTGTGCTTCGAGAACACCACGATCATGGTCATTACCTCTGATTGATGAGTCACAGTCGAGTTAGTATATATATCCTTATACCCTCACCTCTCATAATCTTTTCACTTCTAGCTTTCCTGAGTCTAAGATAAACCCTGATTCTATGCTCCGCCACGACCGATGAACCTCCGCTACAGCAAATCCGATAGCCGCACCTTCCTTCTCCGATTTTGTCGTCACAACCATCGAACAAGGTAACAAGAAAACCCCCTTTTTACACTTCCAAATTGCTGATTCTTTGAATTTATCCACCGCCGACTTAGTCCCTCGACCGGACTGATTTTTCCAATTCGATCGTCGATAGTCGTCATTCGTGCGGCAACCAGTTGTTCACAGCCTTCTTGATACCCTAACCGCCGTAATGGAGACATATATAAACAACATCTAAAAACCCGAAAAACATTAATAATGATACAACTGCCCACCGGCAAGGCGAAGGGCAGACAAATGAACAGAGAAAGGAATCGGAACGGTCAGATGAAGAAGGACCGCGGCTCATGGTCATCACCTCTACAACAGCGACCGCGGTGTGTTCATCAACCCTAACCCGACATTAGTGTTCACTCCAAATACAGGTTCCACCACGGGTCATGGTGTAGGAGGGTGCTACTTGAGGTTGCGGTCCCCTAAATGACGTGGCAAATATCGCACTAACAAATTCACTCGGGGTTGAAATCCCCGAGCTTTTACCAAAACCTCGTGCAATAATTCCACCCGCAAGCGGATGGGTCTTATCATATTATAGTTAATGATCGAATCCCAAGAGACAATGTTTTTAAGAATCTTTGTCAGTTGAATCTAGCTCGAGTAAGACTAATATTTAGAATGATTGATTTGGTTGAGGTTAATTAAACTAATTGCAGGAAAGTAAATGAGAAGAATTAAAGTTTGTTTTAGATTAAATGATATGGAATCATTGGGATGGTATCGAGTTTCACCACCACTGCACATACAAACAAATCCAAACACATAACATCCAGGAAAGCATCTAAATATCCAAATGGAACTACTGTGAACCCTCCCGGAGGGATGTGTACGCCCGCGTAAGCATCCCCTTAGACATCAGATTTCTCGTCGCCATCCGGATCATGCACTTACGGTTCCGAAGATACAACATCCAACTAAGGTTGTGGTCCACCCTGAGGGATATTTAGACCATAGAAGCATAATCATGGGCTAGATGGCTCGTCCCCTCACAGATCATACACTTACGACCTCAAGGAACCCCATTCTATTTCTAGTCCGGGAGTCAACCGTGCTAATCAACAATCATGTAGGCAATTAGTTTGCAAGAAAACATCGATGATTAATAAGAAGATACAACATCCAACTAAGGCTGTGGTCCTCCCTGAGGGATGTTTAGACCACAGAAGTGTCACCATAGGTTAGATGGCTCGTCCCCTCACGGATCACACACTTACGACTTCAAGGAACCCCATCAGATTTCTCATCAAGGAGTCTACCTCATTAATCGACATTCTATACTATGAAGAGAAGAACAAGATGAAAGCAAGCAGGTAATCAAACTACAAAAGTATCAATTAGCAACAAAATGAAAAGTTATATACATTGCCTTGGAACGCTAAATGTAAAGACATGAATGCATGGACAGCGGGGCTAGTCCCCGCACCCCAACGAAAAGGAACTACTCGCTCATGACGCGAGAAACAAGAAGAATAAGAAAGAGAGAGGATTCCTCCATGAGCATGATGTAGAAGGTGGTTGCATCTTGCTGAAGATGATGCGGTCTTCTACGTCGTGTCGGGGCAGATTCTGGACGAAGAATGAGGGATGCCAAGACATATCGGGCAGCCTTTCTCACTCCTCCTTCCTTCTCTTCTCGGTCTCCTAGAGTTTTAGCAGGAACGGTAGGTGAAGTGACAGTGGCAGGATCAGACCAGCATTTTAAGCAGCCTGGCGGCGTCCCGGATCTGATGCCCAAATGAGGACCATGTTGGTCCTATTTATAGGCTCGGGTCTAGTCTTATCTTTGGGCCCAGTTGCAATTTTTACAACTTGCTTAAAAGGTCTTGAGTTAAGTGACCATACAGTCTTGGCTGCATATGACCAAACGATATGGGTTGTGTACTTTTTCAAACGGTCTTGCAGCTAGCAACATCAAACGGTTTGGCAGTGCTAACTTTTCCAAACAGTCTCATACATGTGCTTTTCCAAACAGTCTTGTATTCCCTTTTCCATTTGGTATTGCATGCATGCTACTTTATCAAACGGTCTCGTAGCCAAGTACTTTATCAAACGGTTTTGCATTTGCACTTTTTCAAACGGTTTGACAAAGCTACTTTTTCATTCGGTCTCATGATCCACTTTATCATTCGGTCTCATGATCACTTTTCCATACGGTTTGCATGTTGCTTTTTCCAATCAGCTCTATCATGCATGCAGCTTTATCAACCGGTCTCACATGCTACTTTATCAAAAGGTCTCTCGCAATGCCTTTTCATTCAGTTTGCTAGTGCTTGTAGTTTCATGCATGCTTTTTTTCAAACGGTCCCATGCACATGATTTATCAAACGGTTTTCTAGAGCCTGCACTTTATCAAATGGTTTCATGCATGCTTTTTCAAACGGTCCCATGCACATGGCTTTATCAAACGGTTTGCTAGAGCTTGCACTTTATCAAATGGTCTGGAAGCCAGCCTCCATACAGTTTCGCAGACCGGTACCCCTCAAATGGTCTCACAGATCAGTACTCCTCAAATGGTCTCGTAGACTGGTACTCCTCAAATGGTCTCGACATTCCCAGCACCAAACGATTTTGAGGTGAGTATGTTCATTCGGTCTTCATACAGTATGGATGAAACCGTATGGGCGAGACCATATGGTCAGGACCGAGGATGAGTGAGGGTAGATCAAGGATAGATAAAGGTGGGTCCCATTGGATTTTTCATCCTTATCAAGACCTACATAAAATCAACATAAACTTAGCGAAAAACCTTGATAATTGAACCAATTAGGTAATTTTGCACATTTTAATATTTAGTAACTGAAATTGGATGTATTGAATCAAAAAGAGCACCAGAAGGCGGCTGAAAATCATGATGAATATGCATTCATCAAAACACCCTGAACTTAAATGTTGCTCATCCTCGAGTAATACAAAATCTGAAACAGTCGCCAAATGAATACTTTCTAGTCATGTGATTGCCTCCTCTTCACATCACGATTGTTTCCTTTTTGCTTAGTATGACTACACATCTCAACTTCCTGAGATCATTGAACACATCTTACCATATCTTTGTTCCTGAGTTTTCTTTCCAACTTCACTTCCTCCTCACTTTTTCCAACAACAAGCATGCCAAAGAGGTTCGTAAGAGTCCAGAGATACCCATAGAACAACAAGTGTGCATCTGATTTGACACGGGTGTATTTCAGGGTGGTGGAGGCATTTATTTGTGCCTTTAGGTAGAAAACGGAGTGAAGGGAGGTATGGAAGGAAGAAATAAATCTCTCCTCTATTCGACTCGAGATTTTTATTATTTTATTTGCAATTTCATTTATTACATTTTTCTTCTTTTTTTGTGTGTGAATCTCTCCTCTATTCGACTCGAGATTGCATTTTTTTTGCATGCGCTTTGGCATCTTTTCTTGGTGGAACGCCCCTATTTATTTGCGAGGGGTATGGAAGAAGAGGATATAGAGGGAAGTGGTGTGCCACCCCAAACTTGAAGTTTGGCACTATTTTGGCTATTTTTGTTTCTTTTTTATGAATGGAGGGGTACGAAGATGGTAGAAGAAGTGTAGAAGAGAGTTTAGATCAGAATGAGACTTGATTTACAATTCCGTGCACCGGGTTGTTCTCTTTGTCATACTCTGCTCTAATAGTGACTTGATGAGGATCCGGTGGGGATTCCATGTTATTGTTCCACTAGTTAGTTAGGAAGCACGACGTGTTTGATCCCTATCAATTTGCCATTTTTGCATAACGATCATGATGTTAGGATTCATAAGCTTCACAAGATGATTTCAATCAAAAGGCTATTTTTCATAAGAAGGTCCTTTTGAGGGTCCGCTTCAAATGGGGGGGTATAATGATTTGAAATGCATAGAGAATTAAAAAGGTCAAAACTTCATCCAGTATTTGTTCAAATTTCTTTTGAAAACTTTAAAATTTTGAAAACTTTATTTGAAAATTTAGGTCAAAAATCCGACGATGAGATCTTAAGTCTGATTTAGATGGGTGAAGGTGGAAAGTAATATACGTACCACCCACCCTCCACCCCGAACTTAGAAATTTGCTCGTCCCAAGCAACCTCTAAACCCGAGATGGAGGGGAAAGTTCATGCCCTCTGGACCACCAGATGTGGTTGCGTTCCAATCAGCACATTTCCTCCATCTGAAAATCTCAAACAAAAAGACCATTCAGAACTCAAAATATCATCTCGCGATGCAATTTTATTTGGTGTAAAATTTTCTAAAAAGTAAAACAAAATTAAGGAAAAATCCTAATTTGAAATTAAAACTAAATACAAATTTTATTTATCGGGTTGCCTCCCGACGAGTGCCTTTGTTTTACGTCGATGGATCGACGTGGATACTGTCACCAAGGTGGTTCTCTGAGTGGAACTTGAGCTGGATTGTTAAATTCTTTTGGTGGTTTCTTTCTCAACCATTCATTAATCCTTGCTTTGATTTGAGCCTCTTGTATCCTTCCCCATACGGAATGAGCGATGTCAGAGCATATAGGGAAACACCCTGAGTTATGTTGACTTGTTCTCTGTTGCTCAATTCGAGGTGGAGAATAGTTGTAGGGAATTTGGATGGAATCATTGATAGAGTAATGTTGTTGAGACTTGAAAGAAAAATTTGTTTGTTGATGCACTATCCCATCTTTAAAGAAATAATGGTCATTAATATCTATCAGATAAGGATCTGGGGGATGTTCTTGGTAGAAACTGCAATCCAAATATTGTTGCAGAGGGAGGATGAGATCGGTATTCTCTGCCTGTGGGGCTACTGGTGCATTCCAGAGGATAGTTGTTTCTTGATGAGAAGGCTCATGGGTGCCTGAAAATGATTTGGTCTGTGTCATAACAGTGTTGGGAGGTGTCTCCTCTTTTTCACAATTGTCTTCAATTGTTTCTATATGCTTGAGTTCTTCAAAAGTTGCTTCAACATCTTCTTCTGCAGAGTCAAGAAATTCGATGAAATCCTTTACTTGTTCGTCAACTGAACTTTCTACATTAGGATTAGTGAGGGCCACTCCAAAAGGATCTTTTTGTTCATAATCCTCTTGCGTAAGGAGTGAGATCTTCTCTATACACTCAATCAAGTAGACTTCTTTTTGCATGCTTGGTCTTCGCATACTTTCAAAAACTTTGAATTCAAGAGTTTCTTTACCAAGTCTTAGAAGCAAGGTACCTACTTCAACATCAATTAGAGCTCTTGTAGTGGCAGGGAATGGTCGTCCAAATATGAGAGGATATCTGGCATCTTCTTTTATGTCCATAATGATAAAGTCACACGGAACATAAGAATCTTTGCCTACCTTGATAGGGACGTCTTTGAGAATTCCTAACAGACGTTTTATCAAATTGTCAGCAAGTTGTATAGTCATGCCAGTAGGAAGAAATTATGAAAATCCTAGCCTCTTTCAAAGGCTAAGCGGCATGATCAAAATACTAGCACGCAGATCATCTAGTCCTTTCTTATGTGTAGAATCACCAATATGGCATGAGATACCAAAAGATCCTGGATCTTTCTACTTCTTGGGCATCTTACTCTGGATGATGTCTGAAGTAGTCGTTGCTAACTTAACTATCTCGTACTCTTCCATTATATATTTCTTTGTAAGGAGTGACTTCAAGTACTTCATCCAAGCTGGTATCTCGGCCAACACATCCAGAAAGGGTACATCAACTTAAAGCTTCTTAATAGCCTCTTTGAACTTATTGAAGTGAGTATCAAGCTTGGTTTGCCTTAGACGAGCTGGAAAAGGTATATGAGGCTTGTATATAGGTATATCAGGCTCTGGTGTTGCTTCTTCCTCTTATGTAGTAGAATTTTCTTTCTCTTGCTTGTCTTTGCTTGGTTGCTCCTTCAGGGTAGATTCAGGTTCTTTGTCAACTTGATCATTTACCTGGTCTTGTTCATCTATGACAACCACTGGTGTCTTGGCAGGAGGGTTGGAATATACATTACCAGAATGAGTCACAATAGCCTTCAACTACTTAGGATGTTTGGGATTATTCTCTGGTGGCCAGCAAAGGCTCCAGCATGTGGTTTCATACTAGCAGCAAGTTGAGCTAGTTGGGATTCAATAAACTTCTGATGGGCTTGCTGGTTAGCTATCATATTTTTTTGGTTAGCTATCATAGTTTGATGTGACTGTAACATTTTCTCAATGGTTGTTAGCTTGTCATCAGGAGGGATGGGATAGGATTGTTGCCCTTGTGGTTGATAGGGGACCTGGTTGAGATTCTGAAACTGAGAGTTGTTCTGATAGTTGTTGAAGTTCTTGCTTTGAAAATTTCCCTTATAGTTTCCTTGATTCCCAAAATTTTGTTGTTGGTTATATGAACCAAGTTGATGTGAGTTTATTGCTCCCGAAGGATTTCCATATTGTAAACCGGGATGGTTCCTATTCTTACTTGGGTTGTATTATCCTTGGCCAGGGATAGTGTTAACAACATTCAGACTTGCTATCTGGCCATTATCTCCTTGTCCACTTACTTTTCTCAAAACAACGTCATAGAGAACATTGCATGATAAGGTAGAGTGATCAATGCCTTTACATGCTTCACAGAATAGTGAAGCTGACTTAATCTGTTCCTGTTGATGAGGGGGTAAACGTCTATCACAGAACCGTTCTTACCCCAATCCCGATCTCACTGCCTAAACATTGGTAAAAGGATTAAAGTTGTTGGGTTTTGGAGGAGGCAGAGAAGCAGCGGAAACAAAATTTTTTTCTCCCCAAACCCGGAACAAAAGGAATCGCGTCAACATCTATATAATAGGAAAGATGGTTTGTGAATCATACCTTGTCCCGAGGCTTGCTTTGCGACAATACCACGTGCCTTGCACGGTCTTCACCTCCGGTCTTGGACGGTGTCTGTGCAGCTCCTGGTCGCACCGGGACTGAAGACTCCTCCTACCGGACTGTCGGATGACAGTTGTCCTCCTAAGTGACAGTGACCTCCCACCTCTGAAGTAGTCCACACGGACCACCCAGAACTCCACTCTCCTTGTCCCACAAGGAAGTGGAAGGAGTCGAACCCTCCTGTTGACGTACTAGTCGCCAACACACTCTCCTGCTGTCGACTGCAACTGCAGTTGTCCTTCCCTTGCTGCACCTCCCTTTGCGGGAAGCACTTGCTCGGGCTCTCTCTTGATTACCAAAACCAGAGAGAACGACAACTTTTGCAGAGCAATCAACATGCACTGAGTTGTGTTCTGAGAAGCCCCCAATACCCCTATATATATAGGCGGGTCATGGGACAGGGTTCTCTGTTCCCGGTAATACGGGACTAAAGCAGGAGTAGAAGGGTTCGGGATTTTCCACAAAAAAGCAACCATCTCGCAACCTGAACCGATCGGTTCACAAGTGAACCGGTCGGTTGGGGACCTGAACCGATCGGTTCACCACTGAACCAATCGTTTGGGACCCTTGAACCGATCGGTTCACTCATGAACCGGTCGGTTGGGGTTCCAGGTTGGTTCCCGATTGACTTTCCTTGTTTCTTTCCCAATTGGTATCGAATACCAATATTATTCCCAATCAAATTGGGCAATTGAAACGAAAGGAAAATTCTCACTAATCCTACTTTCCCAAGTTGCTCGATTGCACCAGTTGAACCGATCGGTTCAACACTTGAACCGGTCGTTTCACTCTGTGCATGAGCCGATCGGTTCAACAATTGAGCCGACCGGTTCAGCAACCTCAGCCGACCGGTTCATCACATGAACCGATCGGTGGGGAGTGCAGATTGTGCAGAATTAGTCAAATGCAATTTCAATCAATCCGATACTCCAATCAATGCGTCCAACACCTGAACATTATGATATTGAGCTATCGATTAATTGAGTGTTTAATTGAACTACTAAACTCCTTTAGTATTCAATCTAAACATTGCTTGTGGACAAAACTCCTCTTCCAGGTTAAATCCTATGTGTGTGACCCTGCAGGTCCATTTCACGTTGGCAGTGAAAGTCCATAACACTTATGACTTCACAAGCAAAGAGCGGTGCCTAGTCACACATCATTGCTACCCAAGTGAAAGTAGAAAGTTAGAGAACAACTTTCATCCTACAATCTGTGAATGGTGTTACAGTGAATGTATAATTCCTTTGTCACTGATATCCAGAATGAACTCGAGGCATGGAACATTCATCCTGTCAATGTTCATTCATTTCCTTGATCTCAGAGTAGACCGAGTGAGATGTGTATGACATCAATATCACATATTGATTCACACGTGCATGCGCATGCCTTTCTCAATCCTACTCATCAAGTGGCCAAGGATATCAAACTCCCTCAGGAGGGACAAATCCCATATCTATCACTCACCCCTCAAAAGCCCCATGTGTCAAAGCCACCCAATCATCACCTTTATAACAACCCATGTTTGAGGACTGCGTTTGATGATGTCAAAGTGTACCCAACGACATGTGTTGAGTGCAGTGATTTCAGGTCTAAGAATCACACTCACCGCCATCACTGTGAGAGCTGACTGTGACTACCAAGTCATGGTTCCATGTGTCACTCTCACGGTGGGTCTGTCCGGTACCTTGTTCTCTAACAAGTACCTATGTGCTTGGTTTGATATCACCATATCATGACTAATGAGATTCTGTCATCAACCAACACACAATCTAGTCTTTAGTGTTATTGATGTCTATGGTTATTTCCACAATAACAACTGACTAGGGACTAAACAAGAATGTATACTCTTAACATCCGTATGATCTCATCGTTTAGGTCCTTAACCTAAAAGCATGCGTCATTGAGTAAAACAATCTTTAGACATCTATCATGTTACACCATCATCTCAGAAACAGTTTAAACATATAGATTGGAAATTGCCTTTATTATTATTATTCAAATCATTTACAAAGTATCCCATTACAATCATCATATGACTTGCTCTATGGGCATACATACCAACAGACTCCCACTTGCACTTAGAGCCAGTCACCAAGGAAACACAGTCCTTGTGACCTAGCATGACCATCATGCTTCTGCTGAGAAAGGGCCTTAGTCATTGGATCAGCTATGTTGTCTTCAGTTGGTACTTTGCAAATCTTCACATCTCCTCGCTGTACGATCTCTCGTATGAGATGGAAGCGCCACAGTATGTGCTTGGACCGCTGATGTGATATGGGCTCCTTAGCTTGTGCAATAGCTCCATTATTGTCACAATAAAGCTCAATTGCATCACAGCTACTGGGAACTACACCAAGTTCAGAAATGAACTTCCTGATCCACACAGCCTCCTTTGCTGCATGCGAAGCAGCAATATACTCGGCCTCTATAGTAGAATCGGCAACTGTTTCTTGCTTGGAACTCTTCCAGCTCACAGCTCCATTATTAAGGCAAAACACAAATCCTGACTGCAATCTGTAATCATCTTTATCGGTTTGGAAGCTTGCATCGGTGTAACCCTTTACAACCAGCTCTTCCTCACCGCCGTACACAAGAAACTGATCCTTAGTCCTTCGCAAGTACTTGAGGATGTTCTTCACGGTTGTCCAGTGAGCATCCCCGGGATCTGACTGGTACCTGCTCGTCATGCTGAGAGCATACGAGACATCTGGGCGTGTGCACAACATAGCGTACATGATGAATCCGATGGCTGATGCATATGGGATCCCATTCATACGCTCCCTCTCTTCACAAGATTGGGGACATTGAGCTCTAGAGACGGTAACTCCATGTAGCATAGGGACATTTCCTCTCTTTGAGTTCTCCATGCTGAACCGCTTCAGCACCTTGTCAATGTACGTGCTCTGACTTAGTCCGAGAAGCCTTCTAGATCTATCTCTATAGATCTTAATTCCTAGAATGTAGGATGCTTCTCCTAAGTCCTTCATTGAGAAAGTTTTCCCAAGCCAAGTCTTTACCTTCTCTAAGGCTAAGACATCATTCCCTATCAAAAGTATGTCATCCACATACAATATGAGGAATGTGGTCGAGCTCCCACTAACCTTCTTGTACACACAAGGTTCATCTTCATTTTGAATAAAGCCAAACACTTTGACTTCTTCATCAAATCGAAGATTCCAACTCCGAGATGCTTGCTTCAATCCATAGATTGACCTTTGCAGTTTACAGACTTTATTGGCATTTTTTGGATCTACAAAACCTTCAGGCTGTGTCATGTACACATCCTCATGTATATTCCCGTTAAGGAATGCGATTTTAACATCCATCTGCCAAATCTCATAGTCATAGTAAGCTTCAATAGCAAGCATGATCCTGATGGACTTAATCATGGCAACTGGAGAAAAGGTTTCGTCATAGTCAACACCTTGAATTTTTCGAAAACCCTTTGCAACCAATCTGCCTTTATAAGTTTGCACATTGCCATCCATTTCGATCTTCTTCTTGAAGACCCACTTGCACCCTATGGGTTTTACCCCTTCGGGTGGTTCCACCAAAGTCCATACTTTGTTGGAGTACATGGATTCCATCTCGGATCTCATGGCTTCAAGCCATTTCTCAGAATCTGGTCCCTCCATAGCCTCTACGTAGGTAGTTGGATCATCATCTATGATCAACTCTCCACCTTCCTGAGTTACAAGGTATCCAAACCTCTCAGGTTCAAGGCGAGTCCTACTAGATCTACGAAGTCCTTGTGTTACCTGAGGAGACTGAGATTCCACAACACCTTGTGAATCTCCATTTTCCTCTGGTACATCTACCAGTTCAATGTTTTCTTGTTGGGCTTGAACCTCTTCAAGCTCTACTTTCCTCCCACTGTTTCCTTTGGAAATAAATTCCTTCTCCAGGAACACAGCTGTCCTGGCAACAAACACTTTGTTGTTAGTAGGGTGGTATAAATAGTATCCCCTCGTTTCCTTGGGGTATCCAACAAAATAACATTTATCGGATTTGGGTCCAAGCTTATCAGGAAACATTTTCCTAACGTAAGCCTCACAACCCCAAATCTTCAGAAAAGACAAATCGGGACGCTTCGCAGTCCATATCTCATATGGTGTCTTTTGAACCGATTTAGATGGCACACGGTTAAGAGTAAACGTGGCGGTTTCAAGAGCATGACCCCAGAAAGAAATCGGAAGATCAGCAAAACTCATCATTGATTGCACCATATCTAACAATGTGCGATTCCTTCTTTCAGACACACCATTATGCTGTGGTGTTCCAGGCGGAGTCCATTGTGATACAATACCACAGGCTCGCAGAAGGTCCTTAAACTCCTGGCTCAAGTATTCTCCACCTCGATCAGAACGAAGTGCCTTAATACTTTTACCATGCTGGTTCTGTACTTCATTCATGAAATCCTTGAACTTTTCAAGGGTTTCTGACTTATGTTTCATCAGATACACATAGCCATACCTACTGAAATCATCAGTAAAGGTAATGAAGTACTGATACCCATTTCTGGCATTAGTTCTAAAAGGCCCACATACATCAGTATGTATGAGTCCTAATAGATCACTAGCTCTCCCACCTTTACCTGAAAAGGGAGTCTTGGTCATCTTGCCCAACAAACAAGATTCACATGTCTCTATTGATTCATAATCAAAAGAGTCTAGATAACCATCTTTATGGAGTCTAGAAATGCGCTTCTCATTTATGTGCCCGAGACGACAATGCCAGAGATATGTTTTGTTTGAGTCATTGAGTTTTTGCTTTTTGGTGTTCACGTTGTATACACTTGTCTCCAAGTCTATCAAGTATAGACCATAAGACATAGGGGCACTGCCATAAAAGATCCCATCTTTAGAAATGGAACACTTTCCATTCTTAATAAGAAATTCAAATCCATCTTTGTCCAAACAAGAGACGGAAATGATATTCCTATTTATGGCAGGTACATAATAGCAGTTCTTCAACTCTATCATTAGCCCACTAGGTAGAGTTAACTCATAGGTTCCTACGGCACTGGCGACAACTCTTGTCCCATTAGCAACACGTAGTTCAACCTCGCCTTTCCCCAAAGGCCTACTTCTCTTAAGATCCTTCACATTTGAACAAATGTGAGATCCGCATCCGGTATCAAGTACCCATGACGAAGAAGTAGTAAAGTTAATCTCTATCACGTATACACCAGAAGTAGAGATCTCTATCTCTGACTTCTTCTTCCATTGTTCCTTCCATCCTCTCCATTTAGAAGAAATTGGTTTGGCGAGAGAACACTTCTCTCCCTTACCTACTTTCTCCTTCACCAACGCATTAAGCGTACATAGAGTGGATTCTAAGGCTCCTGGTATATCTCGATTGTGCAGAACACTTCTCACAGTCCTCAACCAGTTATGGAATTTATTCTCAATTAATTTGCCCATTTTAAAAGATGATTCTTTTGCCATTCTACAAGAGAAAATTTGCATTTGTCAAAACCTTTTTTGATTTGATTTGAATAAAATTTGACGATAGTTAATTAGGCCTTTAATTAATTACCGCTCCCACTATTTTGAATCAAATTGATAGCCCTCACCATCAATTCAGAAGATTGTAGCGTACAATCTTCTAGTGGGTCAAGATCCTGAAATCCTCTGAGCCATGGACCAGCTTGGGCTGTCACCCACAACTCAGATCTTCCAGGTAGGCAACTCTTGCCAATTGCATCATATGCAACTCTTGAAAGATGTCATCTGCAACTCCTTGCAATGAACATCCCCATGCCTCAAGGCGCTAGATCCTATCTAGGTCACCTTGTTAAGTCCGACCCAAAGCCAACACGATGAACATGCACCCTGCTTGGGCAGACCCACACATTCATCCTTCACGCTTCCACGAGATAGACAGTGCACCACGCTTGGGCGTGCCCACACTTGGTCGATCAAGCTTTTCACGTGTGTCGCATTTGGAAGGCATCTAAAACTTAATATTTAATGAGGGATTTGGTTTTATATATACATATACATATCCAATCACCACAATATATAGTACGTATCATATACATGCTATATCCCACACAAAACATGCATAAACGATAAAAAGCAATGATTATGGCCATCCTATTTGTGATTCCTCGAGCCAAGAGGAATCACGGTCATCTAGGTCTACATCACATGCAACCTGTACAAGATGAAATCTGTGCCTGCCTTTCTGGGTTTGATCAGCTCATCTCCATGACTGATCGGCTCGCCATCAGGTTGGTTGTTCGGGTGCCACCAGCCGATCGACTGGCGCCTCCAGCCGATCGGTTCACCAGTCATCGTGCATCTCCTTAGGTCGCCACCCGCTTATCTCATTCCTCAAACCGTCCATCTCGATCACCAACCGATCGGTTCACTCCTTGAACCGATCATCTTTAGGTTGTCCGCCGTTCTTTGACATAACAGGAAATAAAATCTATCCTATTTACAATTGAATTGTGAAACCCCGAGTTACATTCGGGGGGAGAAAAGGTAGGAAAAGAATTCTCGAATTATTTCGAGTTACATCAGGAATATGAGAAAGGGAATCGGTGCGCAGACCGAGATGCAAGCAACCACACAAACAACCACACATAGATATAGGGGTTTATAGGCCATAATCATGCTACACATCCACCACAAAACTCGTTTAAGGGCGACGCGTATCGAGTGGATTAATATTACATATCATATATGTATATTAGGGATTTGTGGATTGGACATGTATAAAGGCGATATTATTCGCATCGCATGCAATAAATAAAGGCGACAAACCAAAATCGATCATATCGATAATCCTAAAATATAGAGAGGTTGACGTGGCTCTGATACCACTGTTGGGTTTTGGAGGAGGCAGAGAAGCAGCGGAAACAAAAAAATTTTCTCCCCAAACCCGGAACAAAAGGAATCGCATCAACATCTATATAATAGGAAAGATGGTTTGTTAATCATACCTTGTCCCGAGGCTTGCTCGGCGACAATACCACGCGCCTTGCACGGTCTTCACCTCCGGTCTTGGATGGTGTCTGTGCAGCTCCTGGTCGCACTGGGACTGAAGACTCCTCCTACCAAACTGTCGGATGACAGTTGTCCTCCTGAGCGGCAGTGACCTCCCACCTCTGAAGTAGTCCACACGGACCACCCGGAACTCCACTCTCCTTGTCCCACAAGGAAGTGGAAGGAGTCGCACCCTCCTGTTGACGTACTAGTCGCCAACACACTCTCCTGCTGTCGACTGCAACTGCAGTTGTCCTTCCCTTGCTGCACCTCCCTTTGCGGGAAGCACTTGCTCGGGCTCTCTCTTGATTACCAAAACCAGAGAGAACGACAACTTTTGCAGAGCAATCAACATGCACTGAGTTGTGTTCTGAGAAGCCCCCAATACCCCTATATATATAGGCGGGTCATGGGACAGGGTTCTCTGTGCCCGGCAATACGGGACTAAAGCAGGAGTAGAAGGGTTCGGGATTTTCCACAAAAAAGCAACCATCTCGCAACCTGAACCGATCGGTTCACAAGTGAACCGATCGGTTGGGGACCTGAACCGATTGGTTCACCACTGAACCGATTGTTTGGGACCCTTGAACCGATCGGTTCACTCATGAACCGGTCGGTTGGGGTTCCAGGTTGGTTCCCGATTGACTTTCCTTGTTTCTTTCCCAATTGGTATCAAATACCAATATTATTCCCAATCAAATTGGGCAATTGAAACGAAAGGAAAATTCTCACTAATCCTACTTTCCCAAGTTGCTCGATTGCACCAGTTGAACCGATCGGTTCAACACTTGAACCGGTCGTTTCACTCTGTGCATGAGCCGATCGGTTCAACAATTGAGCCGACCGGTTCAGCAACCTCAGCTGACCGGTTCATCACATGAACTGATCGGTTGGGAGTGCAGATTGTGCAGAATCAGTCAAATGCGATTTTAATCAATCCGATACTCCAATCAATGCGTCCAACACCTTGAACATTATGATATTGAGCTATCGATTAATTGAGTGTTTAATTGAACTACTAAACTCCTTTAGTATTCAATCTAAACATTGCTTGTGGACAAAACTCCTCTTCCAGGTTAAATCCTATGTGTGTGACCCTACAGGTCCATTTCACGTTGGTAGTGAAAGTCCATAACACTTATGACTTCACAAGCAAAGAGCGGTGCCTAGTCACACATCATTGCTACCCAAGTGAAAGTAGAAAGTTAGAGAACAACTTTCATCCTACAATCCGTGAATGGTGTTACAGTGAATGTATAATTCCTTTGTCACTGATATCCAGAATGAACTCGAGGCATGGAACAGTCATCCTGTCAATGTTCATTCATTTCCTTGATCTCAGAGTAGACCGAGTGAGATGTGTATGACATCAATATCACATATTGATTCACACGTGCATGTGCATGCCTTTCTCAATCCTACTCATCAAGTGGCCAAGGATATCAAACTCCCTCAGGAGGGACAAATCCCATATCTATCACTCACCCCTTAAAAGCCCCATGTGTCAAAGCCACCCAATCATCACCTTTATAACAACCCATGTTTCAGGACTGCGTTTGATGATGTCAAAGTGTACCCAACGACATGTGTTGAGTGCAGTGATTTCAGGTCTAAGAATCACACTCACCACCATCACTGTGAGAGCTGACTATGACTACCAAGTCATGGTTCCATGTGTCACTGTCACGGTGGGTCTGTCCGGTACCTTGTTCTCTAACAAGTACCTATGTGCTTGGTTTGATATCACCATATCATGACTAATGAGATTCTGTCATCAACCAACACACAATCTAGTCTTTAGTGTTATTGATGTCTATGGTTATTTCCACAATAACAACCGACTAGGGACTAAACAAGAATGCATACTCTTAACATCCGTATGATCTCATCGTTTAGGTCCGTAACCTAAAAGCATACGTCATTGAGTAAAACAATCTTTAGACATCTATCATGTTACACCATCATCTCAGAAACAGTTTAAACATATAGATTGGAAATTGCCTTTATTATTATTATTCAAATCATTTACAAAGTATCCCATTACAATCATCATATGACTTGCTCTATGGGCATACATACCAACAAAAGTGCCCATCCCTGAGTGGCCCGATAGGATCTAACACACTGGCATATACAATAAGAAATAAATAACTCAAAAATAGGATAATTAAAGTACATACTAACCCAATATGGAGATATACCCAATTTATCTTTGTCATCAGAGTGTATGAGTGTGGAAGCGATCTTATTCAGTATTCCATTGTATTGCCTAAAATCAAGAAAATCGAGACACAATCATGCAATTGCACGGTACACCGTCAAAATCAAGCAAAGTGATTTATAATAAAATAGTATACTTGGCAGGACTTATATTCAAAAGTATAACAAGCAATTTGCAAAACCAACATTTATTCGACAAGTTTTTCAAGAAATTCGACTTTTATTATGAGTTCCCATTGTGCTGTAATTCGAGAAGCATGCTTATATGTTTTGTGTGACTCTATTACCCCAACACGATGGGGAAGGTCACTAGGCTCCTTCTCACTATAGGAACATAGGAAGCCAATGTACAAGTCCCACCTCCAAATGAGGGGGTTGTCACACTCAATATCAACATTATCAACATTATCAATATCATCATCATTATCAATATACGGGCAGTCATAATGAGCATGCAATTTATGTTTTCATGTTTTTTAGAATATAGTATAGAAAAACAGAAGACTAATCATAGGGAACAGTAGCTCATCCAAGTAAATAGCCAAGTATACAGTCAAGAGATACATAAAAGTATCTTCAATACAATCAAGGAGAAGTTATATAATAGAGTACCTTTCACCGAAGATTTCGAGTATAGATCACGAGTAATAGGTCGACCCTTCGAGTTAGATCCTAAAACACCATATTTGGATCAAGGGTCAAGATCAAGATATTTGGAAATCTTGTTTCAGTATTCAAGATTAGGGTTACACTTTTCCAATGTCAACTTTAGGGTTAGTTCATTCACTTATAGTCAATATTTCAATATGTCCAACATTATTTCAAGTGTACAATATATTCGAGTGTGAATGACTTACCTAGGTTTTCTAGGATCATATGTGTTAACCCTAACTATATGATTATTATACAAGTCATCATCATATTTCTAGATCATCATCATGATAAATAACATCATTGGAATTCAAGGATCAGCTTGATTAAAGTAGAGTCATGAATCGTACACATTATCAATCTTTCCATAAGATTTAGATCCATTATCACAATATTAAGGTTAATCCTTGGTTCAATGTATATGATTCACATTCTAGGAAAATGAGTTGCAAGATCAGATCTAAACTCATATGTAGTCAAGTTCAATTTCAAGATGAGCATTAGGCTCAGAACTAGGGTTCCTCAAGGGTTAATCATCATTGTTGAATCATTAGACATATTAAATAATCAAAGGAATGAGATCTAGGTATATAAGTAAGAATAATTCGTAATTAGATTTCAAGAGTATTTTTAGAAGGTTCACTAGATTTTTCTGATCAAGATTGACTAATTGTTCATCATATTTGGAGCTAGGGTTTATTTTCTAAGATTTAAACAAGATTTGACCACTTACTGATTTTCGGAATAGAGATGAGCAAAAGTACCTTAATATGAAAAAACGGGGGCCATTAGATGTGCAAGGAATGGCCTAGATTGATCCACATGATCTAGGTGGCTCACTTGATCAACAGTTTGGTTCAGGCCTTGGCTTCGTCGGTTTAAAACCTTAATGGAGCGATTCATCAACACTTCATTGGTTCAACTGGGCTGTCTGGTCCCTCTTGAACAGAACGGTTTGGGGACATCTCCTCCCTTGTTCAGGCATCGCGCGAGCCACAAAAGTAGGCAGAGGAGCTCACCGGCGTGGGGAGGATTTGGGAGCAGTAGTGATTGAGGGAGGATGGGGAGGTTCCGTACGTGATCAGTGTGATCTCGCGAAGTGGACAAACGCCTTAGGTGGTGGCCCGCCACTGGGAGGAGACGCCCAATCTAGTCTCTGTGGCGGTGCCGCACAGAAGCAAGAAGGTCAGGGAGAAAATCAAGGCATTTGGGGCTGAGGTCATGAGCAAGGAAAGGGTGTCATTGCTCGGTGTGGTGTATGCGATTCTTGGGGGGTTTGTATAGCATTGAGGCTAGATTTAGGGCTAAGAAAAGTTGAGGTAGCAGCCATGGCTGCCAGAAAGAGAAGGGCAAACAAGGGAAATGTTTAGGCGGTTGAACAGAGCATGTATGCTGGTCAAAATAGGGCTTGCTGAGTTTGAATTTGTGAGACGGAGGTTTTGGCTCGCTCCGAATTTTGAAATAAGGTCGCAGGCGGGAGATCTCATTCTCGGGCCCTCAATTACTCCTCCCCGCTGATTGTGGAGGTAGAAGATGATAAATTAGCCTCTAGATTTGGCCCTGATCCGTGGGAAGGAGATCCAAGGGCTACGACTCACCCCTGATCCCTTGCCACAGATCGCTGACTTGGAGCAAATAAAATGGCTTTCAACATATTAACTTCAAGAAAACATAGTAAATCGTGGGAATGTCCAAATGACATGAAATTTGGACCACAACTTCATAAAAATGTGGAGAACATTTAGAAAATCTATGAGAATAAAAGGATGAAGTTTGATGGATCAATTTGTTTATTTGTACAAAGTGATGAATTAGTCCAATATCAGGTGTTATAATGTGTATAAAGTTCACATTGTTGACCATATTTTGTATTTGAGTCTCAACTTTGATTATGATGCCAAGAAAAATAATTTTGGACCATTAATGGATATAATGAGGGCAAACGAGTAATTACTTTACTATAATGCTAAAATCCACTTTGTCACAACGTCCTCTTTCAAAAGCAGCAAGGGATGATTCGATATGATCTTGCTTGGCAACTAGGAGCTTTAGGGTTTTAGCGATCGACTTATATTACGGGATAGCTTCAGAAATAGCTACCTTCAATACTCCTTTCCCTACAGTTCTACCCCAATTTGCTTGAATTTTAACTCCGAGGGTGACAACCTTCCATGCGCTGTCAAAAATTTGACGCATGAAGTTACCTCCAGATGAGGAATCTAAGAATCTCTTGATATCGTCATCCACACCCCTATAGAAGATTTCGATGAGTTGATTCTTAGGAATGCCATGGTGTGGACACTTGGGCAGAAGCTCTTTGTATCTTTCCCATGCTTTAGTAAGGGTTTCTCCAGGGACTTGAGTGAAATTTGTTATTCGGCCCCTTATTTCATAAGTGAGAGGAGGGTAGATTTTTTCTAGAAAAACATTTTGAAGTTGTTCCTAGGTAGTGATGGGTTCACATCGTAATGAATTGTACCAACTTATATCTCTATCAGTAAGAGAATATTTGAAGAGACGGAGTCGTATGGCATCGTCTGAGACCCCATTTTGCTTTGTCATAGCACATAGATCGACAAATCTCAGAAGATGTTCTTGACTATCCTCTCCTTATTTACCATAAAATGGGTTGTTTTGGAGCAAGGTAATCCAATGTGCTTGTATCTCAAAGTTGGGAGCAAGGATGGGAGGAGGTTGGACTGGGTGACGAGCATTGGCAACTTTAGGGATTGAGAATTCCCTAAGATCCTTTTGTAGTTCTGCTGCTTGTACCGCTGCTTGCGCCGCTAGGATTTCTTCTTGTACCGCAGCTCTGGCTTCTTGCATGAGCCTTTCTCTTTATACAACAAGGGCTTGAGCTACCCTTTGGGATACTTCCTCTTCTTGATCCATTCTTACATAATTCTCTCTGATCTAACAATGAAAAGTTTTGTCTATCTCAGGATCAAAGCTGGCAGTGAGCCTGGGACTGTTCAGGCGGTGCATGCACTAGTCCTTCTGAAGTACCTCAAATAGAAAGATTTTGAAAGTGAGATCCACAGAGTAGAGTTAAATTCAAGTGAATGGTCAATAGTTTAAAAAAAAGCAAAATCCTAGATTAGCCCTAAAAGAACTATATTTGACTAACTAATTTCGTTGTCCCCGGCAACGATGCCAGAATTTGACGTGGCAAATATCGCACTAACAAATTCACTCGGGATTAAAATCCCTGAGTTTTTACCAAAACCTCATTCAATAATACCACCTGTAAGCGGACGGGTCTTATCGCAGTATAGTTAAGGATCGAATCCTAAGAGACAACATTTTTAAGAATCTTTGTCAGTCGAATCTAGCTCGAGTAAGACTAATATTTAGAACAATTGATTTGGTTGAGGTTAATTAAACTAATTGCAGGAAAGTAAATGAGAAGAATTAAAGTTTGTTCTAGATTAAATGATATGGAATCGCTGGGATGGTATCGGGTTTCATCACCACTGCACATACAAATACATCCAAACACATAACATCCAGGCAAGCATCTAACTATCCAAATGGAACTGCTGTAAACCCTCCCAGAGAGATGTTTAGGCCCGCGTAAGCATCCCCATAGGCATTATATTTCTCGTCGCCATCTGGATCATGCACTTACAATTCCAAACATACAACATCCAACTAAGGTTGTGGTCCACCCTGAGGGATGTTTAGACCACAGAAGTGTCACTGTGGGCTAGATGGCTCGTCCTTTCACGGATCATACACTTACGGCCTCAATGAACCCCATTCTATTTCTAGTCCGGGAGTCAATTGTGCTAATGAAAAAGCATGTAGGCGATTAGTCTGCAAGAAAACATCGACGATTAACAAGAAGATACAACATCCAACTAAGGCTATGGTCCTCCCTAAGGGGTGTTTAGACCACAGAAGCATCACCGTAGGTTAGATGGCACATCCCCTCACGGATCACACACTTACGACCTCAACGAACCCCATCAGATTTATCATCAAGGAGTCTACCTCATTAATCGATATTCTATACTATGAAGAGAAGAATAAGATGAAAGCAAGCAGGTAATCAAACTACAAACGTATCAATTAGTAATGAAATGAAAAGTTATATACATTGCCTTGGAACATTAAATGTAAAGACATGAATGCATCGGCAAAGGGGCTAGTCCCCGCACCCCAACGAAAAGGAACTACTCGCTCATGATGTGAGAAACAAGATGAATAAGAAAGAGAGAGGATTCCACCATGAGCATGATGTAGAAGGTGGTCGCAGCTCGGTGAAGATGATGTGGTCTTCTACGTCATGTCGGAGCAGATCTGGATGAAGAATGAAGGATGTCAAGATAGACTGGGCAATCTTTCTCACTCCTCCTTCCTTCTCTTCTTGGTCTCCTTGAGTTGCAACAGGAACAACAGGTGAAGTGACAGTGGCAGGATCGGACCAGCATTTTAGGCAGCCTAGCGGCATCCCGGATCTGATACCCAAATGAGGACCATGCTGGTCCTATTTATAGGCTCGGGTCTAGTCTCATGCTTTGGGCCCAGTTGCAATTTTTACAACTAGCTTAAACGGTCTTGAGTTAAGTGACCATACGGTCTTGGTTGCATATGACCAAACGATCTGGGTTGTGTACTTTTTCAAACAGTCTTGCAGCCAACAACATCAAATGGTTTGGCAGTGCTAATTTTTCCAAACGGTCTCATACATGTGCTTTTCCAAACGGTCTTGTATTCCCTTTTCCATTCGGTTTAATATACATTCTACTTTATCAAACGGTCTCACAGCCAAGTACTTTATCAAACGCTTTTGCATTTACACTTTTTCAAACGGTTTGACAAAGCTACTTTTTCATTCGGTCTCATGATCCACTTTATCATTCGGTCTCATGATCACTTTTCCATACGGTTTGCAAGTTGCTTTTTCCAATCACCTCTATCATGCACATAGCTTTATCAACCGGTCTCGCAGGCTAATTTATCAAACGGTCTCTCGCAATGCACTTTTCCATTCAGTCTTGCAATGCTTGCCTTTTTCATTCGGTTTGCTAGTGCTTGCAGTTTCATGCATGATTTTTTTCAAACGGTCCCATGCACATGCTTTATCAAATAGTTTTCTAGAGTCTGCACTTTATCAAACGGTTTCATGCATGCTTTTTCAAATGGTCCCATTCACATGGCTTTATCAAATGGTTTTCTAGAGCTTGCACTTTATCAAAATGGTCTGGCAGCCAGCCTCCATATGATTTCGCAGACCGATACTCCTCAAACGGTCTCGCAGACCGGTACTCCTCAAATGGTCTTGCAGACCGGTACTCCTCAAACGGTCTCGTAGACCGGTACTCCTCAAACGGTCTCACAGACTGGTACTCCTCAAACGGTCTCGACATTCCCAGCACCAAACGATTTTGAGGTGAGTATGACCGTTCAGTCTTGAGACCATATGGATGAAATCGTATGGGTGAGAACATATGGTTAGGACCGAGGATGAGTGAGGGTAGATCAAGGACAGATAAAGGTGGGTCCCTGTTGATTGTTCATCCTTATCAAGACCTGCATAAAATCAACATAAACTCATTGAAAAACCTTGATAATTGAACCAATTAGGTAATTTTGCACATTTTGATATTTATAACTGAAATTGGATGTATTGAATAAAAAAGAGCTCAAGAAGGCGACTGAAAATCATGATGAATATGCATTCATCACTGAACCACGCCCTGGTCAAAGCAAGGAAGAAGACCGCGATCGCAGCCACAACCGCGACTGCGGTCCCTTCGCAACTGTGGTCCCTTCTCAGTAAACTATGACCTCCTTCAGAGACCGCGACATCGGTGTCCTCTGAGTTACTAACAAGACTGTGGGTCACGGTCCCTATATATATATTAATAAACTTAAAAATTAAAAATTTGCTGAAGACAAACCAAAATAACTGCAATAAGATTGTCTCTGATTAAACCAATTATAAACTAATGCATTATTGGAACCTTGTAGAATGTCATCTTCAGAGAACAGTGACCCCATCTTCAAGAAGGAAACATCCCTAAAGGAGGTGGAGAAGATAGTGGAGGATTTAATAGCAGCACTCAAGTGAAATACTTCCCTCCCAGAGGCCAAACGAGTTGAGGTGCAGCTGAGGCTAGAACAGTATCAAAGAATATTGGGAAACATGACAATGGAGGACTCCGCTCATGAAATAGAACAAACTGAGCAAACAAAGACCTTTGAGTATCAACCTAGGGAGTCATAGAGCTGAGTCCAGGGGAAGAAGAGAAAGGTTGCACCAAAGGGGTCCCAGAGTAGCAAAAGGATAAAACCACTGGGTGTTGAGAAGCCAAGGGAACACAAACAAGCAAAGCCAAGGAAGTCATAGGGGAGACATCGGCACAATCCAGAGAACCCCAGTTTGTGCCAAGGAACATCATACACCAGTCTACCTATGACTGGATGTACCAAAATAAGGAGTTTTGTCCTACCCATTACCTGGATGTAGAAGATTTCAAAAAGATGAAAATCTACGACAGGACAATGAAATTCTTGGAAGTTGCAAATTTACACACTTTATGCACACCAGAGGTGAAGTCCTACAAGAAGCTGACTGCAGAGTTTCTGTCTTCACTTAAGAAGGTCACTACCAGTAGTGAAACAAGAAGGGCGGGAGGCGGAGAATATAAACTACAAGTAAGGCTTGGAGGCAAGCCTCACATAATTACGGAGGCAATGCTAAACAAAATATTTACAGAGATAGAGGAACAAGACAAAGCCTGTTCCACTTCCCTAAGTGAAAAAGAAGCACTCACCTATGAAAGCAATCAGATGTGGGAAAAGATGACTAGAGAGGAGGAGAACATCTCAAAGAACTCCAAAGCCTCACTGATCACCTCGTGCTTTATTCGCACAATGTAGAAAATCACTACATACACAATTTACGCGAGATCAGAAATAGGAATAGTTAGCAAAGGAGATGTGTTCCTAATCTAGTCAATGATAAATAGAAAGTCGGTTAATATCAGGAAGATACTAATCGAGTGCTTATCAGCAGCAGTAGGCAGGGACACAAAGAGACACTCTACATACTGCATGGGTGGCCAGATAACAAAAATTGTTGAATGCCTAATGGACAAAGGAGAGGTCCTGAATTATAAAGAAATGGAGGGACAATAAAGAATAGACGTCAAGTCCCTTATTAGCATAGGTATTCTAGCACATAGAATGGGGAGAAGCTATACTTCAGTCAAAGTGGGATAAAAAGACTCCTTCCCCTTCCTGAAATGGCATTCTATGATGCCCGCAAGATGCGGTCAACCCACGACGACATCGAAGAGATGTGCTTCGGGGCATTATAGGCCAGCACGAGTACAAACCCAATAATTACAGCTAGGGAAAGCAGTGTCCAAGCTGTATTGAAAGAGAAAAAGAGCACAAATCCGTGAAAGAAGTTGGCGGTGTAGAAAAAGAAAATGACAGATACAACTGTACCGCCAATCGAAAGGCCAACAGCTGCACAACAAACCACCCCCATGGTTCCACCTCCAGAGGGACCATTGGAAATTCCAGAACCAACACCTCTTGAGCCACACAAGGAAGCAGTTACTGTGGAGACAGAGGTAGAGAAATAGGGAGGCACAACAGCTGACCCGTAGCCCAATAAAGAACCGGAGGCAGAGCCAGAAGGACAAGGCTCCCAGGCCATACCGGATATGGAGTTTAGTGGAGCGGAGATGGACCCACAAGACAAGCCAAAGGAGAAAGAACAAGGTCCACCGCCACTGCCTCCACAACCTATAGTGCCAAGCTCATCAACGACGTGCATGGAGCATCAGCTGCACCAGCAGCAACAACATGCACCTTCCTTCATAGGTGCATTAGGTACACAGTTTGATGTTATGTGGGAACACATGATCAAACTGACACAATAAATAAAACCATCTCTTCTTCTTTGTTTGCACTAACAACGTAGGTACATGTCCTTGATGAGAGGACAAGAGCACTACCTGACTTCATCCAAGAAGTTATATGCAACCAATGGATGATGATGGGAATGTTGAAAAACATGAAGGACGAGATGGAAGACCTGTAGAAAAAGAGGCATGCCATCCAAGCCGACAATGAACACATGCGTCAGGGCTACGACGTAGCAATGGCTAACCCCAAAGAAGAGTGCCAACGCTTAGCAGAGGACCGCTAAAAGCTCATGAAGGAACAGGAAGAACTCAAGAACCGGAGGAAGAAAAAGAAGACCAAGCGCTCAGCAAACTCGGCGCACTCCTCATCCAGCCCCTCCAGCCAAGACAACAACGATGACGAAAATGTGGGAGGGATGGGAACGAGAGAGGGCACGCTAAAAGAAGGAAGTCCCAACACAAAAATGGCACCAGCAGCTGAGCCAAGAAGAGATGAGCCACCACAACGGTCGATCTCTCCCTATGACAATCACACGAAGAAAAATACGACATTGTCAAGGGAGCTCGACCTCAATTGCAATCCCAAAGAAGGACAAGACAAAGTTGCCGAAGATGGTGGGAAACTAGAAGAGCATCAATTCACCCCGCCTACACATGCAATGATGCTAGAAGAGCATATTGCTACTGCACATCATGAAGAAGTAGCCACCAAACTCAGCGCAATAGGAGCAGCAAAGCTCGATAGAATGCTAGATAAGCTGGGGGTCGGACTAGAAGAGAGTAGTGAGTTCCTCCTATTCCAACCACATCACGATCATAGCAACTATCTCTATGATGGGAAGATGAAGGCAACTCTATCAATGATGGCGGATGCCAAGCTAGGGTAAACTTTTGACGAGAGCCATGCCAAAGACAACATAGCTGCTGAAGCTTCCTTAGAATTAGCTGAACAAGTAGCCGCTACACAACCGTCGTACAAGGTGGTTGAACAAGTGGCCAAGTCCATGCCGATAATAGATGAAACTTCATCACCTTTGGCACAGGAAGCAACATCTGATGATGAAGATGGCGGGTTGGCAGCCTTCTTTACAAATGAGCCCGCCAGGGAGCAAAGTGCACCAGCTAAAGCAAAAATGCTCATAGCAGCTCCCCCTCTGCCTTGCAAGATGAAAGAAATGGACATGATTGCAGTAGCACGGATCACATGTAGAGACGTCCACATATTGGCAGATGTCCTCAGTGACGATCTACCCGGGTCAGACATACTATATAACAATAAGGGTATACGTCTATCCAGAGACCACTTCTGGGGTATATTCATGAAGAAGGCACGAGTACATAAAAGACTATTCAAGGTACTCTACGCCACCCTCCTGGAAGAATTCCTACACCCGGACAAGACGCAGCCGGTCTTCAACGGGACAACACATCTAGCCAACCTCCTCTACAACAAACACTATAAGGCAGTGGATGTAGTCGAACTGAAGGTAGCAATCTGGTGGAAGGAAACAAGATATGTGGTGCTGCCCATAAGAAATGTAAAACATTGGGCATTGATAGTCGTCGATCTGTATGAACGGAAAATGACGGTGCTCAATTACTGTACAGCTGAACTGGACATCACCTCACTGGTCTACAAGAGGATGGATTCCAGAGACACCTTAAAGATACCACTACGTCAACAACGAACAATCAAGGATGCAGATAACAAATTCCAAGGGTCCTGGAAACTCTTCTCAATTAATAAGAAAATCCCCCAAGAAGAGGCTAGTTTGGGGGATTGTTCCTTCATAGTACTACGAATTATGGAGGCCATCAACAAGGGCATCGCCTTGGAAGATCTAGACAATGAAGGCCTGCATGGACTGTGGGGTATGTACGCTATGGAGGTCATCTATGACCGTCGGTTCTTCAACGACCCGACGATGCCTTCAGAAGTTGTACCCTGGAGACTTCACATGGATATCCCACTACCTGAAAAGGTCACTTGGAGGGAGCAGCTAAAGACCATGTGGGTTGATCCACTGAGCCAGCCAGGGCTGTAGCTTGGAAAGAAGGCTGGCATAAAAGCTCTAGAGAAGCTACAGAATAGACATCAGACTACGAAACAAAGCAACCTCCAGTAGCAATAGTCCCAAACATATAGCCTCCAAAGGAACAGCCTAAGGAAGGAGAGGTTGAAGAAGAAGACCTGGGTGATCCAAGACTAGATGGACTGATGGGTGAAATTACACCTTCTTTCAACAATTTTGACAGATAAAGATGCCTCAGTCTGTCTCTGGAAGAACTGACTATAATTATGAGTTCTTTGAAAGAAGATGATTCGCGGGGAGATGTCATCTTTGAGAGAGATGGCATTTGTGTGCTAAAAGACGACCTCTGAGAAACGCTGAAAATAGGAGGATGCCTTTATGTAAGTACGTTGTCAACTTACCAGGCGATACTAGGCAATACTATGCCAAATGCCCCATTGGTGTACTTCTTACTGGTAGACGACATCCTAAGGGACAAAAGGTCAGGAGAGAAGGAGTTGTTGCAACAATGCCTAGCGATGTCCCCACTAGACCACATTTTCCTACCTATTCTTTATGACAATCATTGGGCTTTACTGCATGTCAACATCCTCAGAAGGACTGCAGTCCTCTACAACAACTCTGACATAGTCTTCACACTTAACAAGAAAACTAATATGACAGCAGCAAAGACACCCACATAAGAAAAGGCAAAAACATGCGTCGAGGCTATCGTCGACATGATAAAAAGTCATTACAGAGGGTACAACCATACGACAAGCAAGGACTTCAAGAAGACACAGTTCTGCCACAGGAGCCCCCAGTAGGTGCCCCTATCAAATGACTGTGGTTTCTTCTGTCTATCCTGGATGGTGGTCATTGCCGCTATTGACTTCAAGGTGGAAGGCATGCAATATGAACAATATCACGCGCTCCGAGAAATATATGCAAGCATGCTCCTCGAGTCTGAGTGGGCCTCCACCAGCAACAACAAAAACAAATAAAGAAAGCTGATTTATACATCTCACTCAAATTTTGACACCCCGAGATGTGGTGCAGGATAAGTTTGGGGGAGGAGTCATAAACGGGCTACAGAGGTACATTTACCATCTTTTTACCTCTAAATATTCTTCCAAAAATTTTGAATTTTTGCAAAAACTGCCCTTTGAATTTAGAAGCTAGCCTCCGCTCCTTCTAAATTTTATGATTGTAGGGTTTCTACCCTCTTAGAGAGAGATATATGAGCAACATATACATGTATATACGAGTAAAACAAAATCATAGCCATACTTCTCTATCTCATTCTTGCAAGAAGACATTGTACATGTGACAACCTTAACTCATGAAACCCTCGGAGACTAGAGAACTTCACCTCGTCATACTCCTGACCAACCACCCTCACCTGATGCTCTTGACCAGAAAATCTTTATCTCCGTAAAAGGGAAACTGCTACCCTCTTCAAGACATATCTAAAAGAGGCTTGGCCGCCCAGAAGACCAAGTAAAAATTCCTCACACCCAAGCTTGAAAGGAGAGGTAAAAAGCCTGAAAGAAATAAAGGAAAAAATGAGAGTTGTGCCCAAAAAGATGCCAAAAGTTTCTACATGGCCGGTATATTGTTGCACTCATGAATGCAAATATGTCATGCCTATAAGTAGAATCTTGAAGCCAAGCTTACACACCTCCAATCCTGAATGAAAACTCACAAAACCACCTGACTTAAAGTTAGAAGCCCAAAAAGTGCAACACTCTTCTTACGATTGTTGTGGGTGAGGACTTCATAAGGAAGAGGAAATCATCTAAAGCCTTGAGCTTACCTGAACACATTAGCATAGGGTCAACTGAAAAATAAAGAATTGGTGTGAAAGCTACCCTTCGAAAAAGATCTTGTGATAGTATGGTCAGTACCTAAGGAAAGGGGTGATAAGTTGAGAAGGAGGAGCCTTTTACAATTGAAGGCAATGGAAAGAAAATGAAGTTATGCAACTCCAGTTGAGGGGAAGGAATGAGACCTAAGGGTTAGAAAACATGCTACAACAGTCTTGATGCAAGAATGAAACATTTAAGTCAGGTTATAATTTTGTCATCTAAGATTGATTTTTTTTTCTCTCTCTCTCTCAGTTCTCGAACCTACACTTAGCCTGAGGATAGGATAAATTCTAAGTTTGGGGGAGTTGATAACACTCCATTTTACGTATTTTTGGTATATACTTTACACCACTTTTAGTATATCTTTTATTAGCTTTTCACATAATTTTTCTAGATTTTTGACTAAAGCCTCACTTACATGGTTTCAGGTACATTCACAACCCAAATCACAGACCAGGACCGCGACCGCAGTCTACTTATATCTCAACCAAGATCATGGTTTCGGAGCTCTCTAGAGATCAAGATCATCAGGCATCAAAGACCGACCGCGGCTAATTTATAGACTGCGGTCACTGCTCAACCTCGACTTCGAGAATGGTCGTGATCGAAACCAGGGACCCCAGTCAGATCAGGGGCCACAGTGTGAACACGAACCACAACCAACATAGACCATGACCAGTTTGGATACCACGGTCGTTGATGAATTCTTGCAAAGCGCGACCGAATGGGAAGACCTCGACCTCGACCGCCCGGAAGCAACGCACAAGCAGACCTCGATCGCGATCATCACCAGACCACGACTAAGCTCAACCGCGATGAAAGATGAATAAAGAGCAGATTGTGGTCTCACACCTCACCCAACCAGGACCGTGACTATGGTCTAGGCTTAAGTCAGTGGAATGTGCCTATAAATAGCACACTCACCCGTCTTGTCGAATCATCAGATCATAGATCGGATCCCGAGGACCATAAAGTGTTGCTGCATTCCACATTCATCCCAGACCATCCCATTCACCAGTCTTGGATCTCCAAAGGCAGATACTGAGGAGAGAGGAGACTGAAGACTCCTTCTTTGAGAGAAGAAGACCATCCACGCCATCCACATGTTAGATCCAGATCTGAAGAAGTAATGTGTTGTATCACGTCTCTTCTCTCAAGATCTATCATTCCATCTCATTATACTTCCCTCCTCTCTTCGTGGGACTTCATGTATCCATCTTTCAAAAACGTCGTTATGCTATCCGCAAGAATGAGCAGCTAAACACCTTAGCTTGGGTTGGGAGTAGCCACTAAGACTCTCCCAACATGTATATTGTCTCTTTCTATTGAATATACATATTCCTATCAAGATTATCTCCATGCACCTATTTAATGCTTCACTTGTATGCTTAGCTACCATCTTGTGATGTTTGATTGTCGATATCTCGAAAGAGTAATATCACTTTTATCATGTTTCATGGAGTAGTATGAATGCACGAGAGTGTGGTAATGCTAAGTCTTTTAAACCTGATGTTCTGTTGTAAAGTTTACGTGTGGTCATCTCGAGAGAGAGACTACCCTTAGACTTAGATCTATCCTCATCTTGAAAAAGAGTGGAATAGATGCTTTTGGTGGTTTCTTGTAATCTTGGTAAGAGTATGAGATAGAGAGAGAGATGATGTTGCATGTTGGTGAGATTCTTTAGTAGGTGAACCCCAACCCAGGGTTCCTCCCATATACATGTTTCTTCTCATTTCTTTTGCTTTCTTTTGTTCTCCTTATTTTTGTTTTTCTTGACCTGCTTTAGTTTGTGTGCTATCGTTCTTTAGGGAGCGCCTTTTATATATATCCTCTTCGGCTGGAGTATACGAGTGTTAGATTCTGTGTGCTTAACACTGCCAACCTTGTCCCTGTGTTTGACCCCGATCGCTACATCAGACCACATTTATCGTTGCGGGGGCCTGAGAGTTGGGTTATCTCTTTAAAAGTCTGACTATTCTGAATCCATTCCTTTTGGATGTGCGATTTAGGCCGGTCAACCATTCCCTTATCCTTGTTGAAATTGTTTTGGATTTGTACATTGTAAGTTGATTGATGCTAAAAGACACTTACTTGGCATAACCAATAAAGTGAAACCCTAATCATGTAGGTGCCATGTGCCATAGATCCATTCTAGTTTTAGTCTTAGTGATGGATGGTGAAATGAGTTATTCATATGGAAAACTCAGAGCAAATATTTTTTAATATACAGGGGTGCAATTCGAGTATCTCCTTACATCCATAATTACATATTGTGTGAGATGTACATGCATGAGCCGATATCCTTATGATATGTGATAGGCAACAATGTAACTGCATGTGATGCCTCTTTTTTGAATGGCCATGCATGAGCCTATTCTTCTAGCGTCGTTACATGTACCAAGGTGGGATAGGTTTTATTATATATGGATGGCCATGCATGAGCCAATCTTTCATCTTGACTATATGTCATTGTGGCAGTTGACTGATGTGTCTCTGCGATGTTTTCTCTTATGCTAACCTAGAGGTGTTGGGGAGGTCATGGATTCCAGGTCTTCTATTGACCTTGTATGGCACTGATTTTGACTTTGCAGTGGTCAGTTGGATTTGGGTGGTATGACTCAAATCCTCAGGGCAAAAACACAGTCGTATAGTATGCTTACTTAGGGTTAAATGTGAATAACATTGGATGACCCTTTACCTTATCTTTATACTGATTTATTAAATTATAAGGTGGTAAGATAAGTCAACTGTTATACATGTTCTTCATATTTCCTCTTAAAATATTAATTATTCTATTTCTCACAGATTAGTGCCTAGTTTTTCTTAATCTACTTTATCTGTTAGATACATATCGTTTAGCTGAATATGATCCTATTAGATACATATCATTTAGTTGAATTTGCTCAGCCTGCTAAGTACTTTATCTACCTGCTTAGTTATTTGTGCCTTAATAGACATTGGCGGAGAGTAATATCTCTCGCTGGCATGTTTAGTCACACCTTGTGGGTTTCTACATCTTTTAGGTGGCTGTGCACAAAGAGGTAGAGTTCGTGCAGCTAAGAAAGAGCAACAACAAGAGAAGTAGTTGATAAGGTTGGATGTTCTGCTAGTATTTGGGTGTTAGAGTCCTAGATGTCGTCCATGTACACTCAGGGATTTAGGGTTGTCTCGATGTGTTTTTTGGATACATGATCGATACGAGGTTTTGGGCTTGTGAGCCATGTATGTAAGATATGGCATGTATATATGTACGTATGTGGACAGGTACCTCATGGAACAGGTGGATGACAGGAATGATAGTGCACAATGATGTATGTGTCTTATGATATAATATTTAATGTATGTGACAGGCTTGTGGACGTATATGTGATAAGTTTTTTGGCTTATGGTGATTTTGCGAAATCGGTTTTAAATTTCTGGGTTTTCTGGTAATCCAAATGTTTAGTTATAATTCCATGCTTGGTTTTGAGTAATTTTGTTTGTGGTGCATCAGGGTGTAACTGTGTTTAGATATACTTGTCTTTCTTTATGTTGTTATGATGGAAGGATAGTCTCATAATGCTAATGGTAACCCTACTACATTACTTTGTGAACATAAAGGCTCTTATAATTAATGCAATATTATGCTAAATATGTACAAAACAAGTGTGTTGATGACATGTGGAACATTTACAAGGTGTTGAAACATAATGACGTGCTTACAAAAGATTATGTGAATGATTGAAATAACCTTGGGGCATGAATTGATCCCTAGCGAAGATGTCATCCTCTTCATGAGTGACAAGGATTAATTTCGTGTGATGGTGTGATAAAGAATATGTCTCACACATTATGTATCTTCTAGAGTTGTAATATATCAATGTTTTATAAAATGAAATAGGGTTTTGTGTGAAAACTTGGTTGATACAGCCTTAATTCACCCAACTAAAAATAACTAATCAAGTGAAACCTTAATCATGTAGTCCCCTGTGTTGTAGAACTATTCCAATGTTAGAACTTGCTGGATAGAAAAATGAGTATTCCATAAAGGATATTCAGATTCATATGTTGTTGAGTATGCACTGATGCATGGAGAATAAATCCTTCTCATCCTGATCCCAAGGTTTGAGTATGGTTGCGGTCATGCCTTGGATTGAGAGTGGTTTAGGCCATGTCTCAGATATGTGCATATGTGATATGATTGAGGACAACTGCAATTGTACCTTTGGATGTTAGGGTTTTGAGTACCCTAGTTTCTAGTGTTGTGGCATGTGTATCAAGGGCAGACTAGTTTGATTGTATCTTGATAAATACATCATTATAGTGGACTCATACTGACTGAGGGGAAGAGATCTTAGGATTTTGGCTCTCCTAGATCTTGTATGGAACTGATTGTGACTTCACACTGGTTAGTTGGAAGTTTTAGTGGTACGCCTCAAACTCCCCACGGCTTAATAAAAGATGTAATACATTCATGTAGAACATTTGTTAGGGTTATACATCGCTTCACATTGGATGATAACCCTTTACTTCTTTATATATATATATGTTTTTTTTTTGATAAAGGGCGCCTGCCATTTTATTAAGTGATCAAATCATTTACAACAAGTGCAAGGATCTGATCCTCGAACCCCTCTCCACGAGAGATGGGGTTTACAAAATGACAAGCGGGTGAGGCCAAGACATGGGCCACCCTATTGCCTTGCCTCCTAACAAAATAGAGATTGAAAGACAAAAAACGAGAAGAGAGCTCGGAGATATCCCTGACGATAAAGTGCTCATAACCATGTCCACCATATCCCTTCTTCACAGCCTCTACCAGTAGTAGACAATCGGTCTCCACAATGACGTCCGCAAAACCCTTCCCAAGAGCGAGTTGCATGCCTTTCAGAACAGCCACACCCTCCGCACTAAGCACCGAGTATGGCTGTTCTAATCGACACTGGGAAGTCCACAACAGTCGTCCGCGGTCGTCCCGTATGGCTGCACCACAACCACTGTTACCTGTCAAAGAGATGGAGGCATCCGTGTTGATCTTGACGCTACCCGGTGGAGGACGGTGCCAAGCTACACTGTCTGAAGAAGGGAGGGAAACCGCTACACTGCTCACGGCTGCATGGTAGTGTGCATATCTCCTAACAATGTCGATGAAGCTCGCTGCTAGGCCCGGAAGGAATGGAGGGTGCTCGTCAAAGATGTATTTGTTCCTTGCTGTCCACGTAACCCAGAGAAGTGTCGCACCCTCTTCCTTACGTCTATCGTCCTCCTCATCCAGAAGGATGTCCACCAAACTCCCTATGTCGTGGAGGTCCGTCTGTCCCAACCAATCGAACTCGCTGGTGGCCCAGATCCTCCTTGCTATCTCGCACTGGAGTAAAACATGCGTCGAGTCCTCACGCTGTCTGCAATGATGGCATCCCTCATCCAGTTTCACCTACCTTTTCTGTAGCTCCGTCATAGTAGGAAGGATATTTCGCAATGCTCTCCAGATAAAGTGTTTCAATTTCGGTGGCCACCGTTCTTTCCACAGCCTTTTCCATGTCTCCCCTTCCTCCCCTTCCCTCAAATCCTCCCCCGCCCTTAAGAACTGGTAAGCACTCTTAACAGAGAAAATCCCATTGCTTTCCTTATCCCAGAAAAGACTATCTTCCACACGCCACCGTGGAAGTGGAATGTTTAGGACAGCCCTCGCAAGGTGACTGGGAAAATACTCCTCCACCGCCTCCCTCCTCCACTTTTTCGTCACAGGACAAATCAAATCACTCACCCAGTTATACTCCTCCGGGCCACTCACCAAGTATCTATGTATTGTGCCACTCAGGTGAGGGATCCACCTATCTCTGTAAATGTGAATGTCCTTCCCATCACCCACCCTCCATCTAAGACCTTCCTTGACCAGCTGTAGCACCCCCCATATTCTCCTCCATGTGTAACTGGGACTACCCCCCATCCTTGCATGCAAGACAGTCGAGGACCTATAGTATTTAGCCTTCAAAATCTGGGCAGCCAAGGACTCACCATGAATCGCCAATCTCCATCCCTGTTTGGCTAGCAAGGCTTGGTTGAACACCTTCATATCTCTAAATCCCATCCCACCACTCTCCTTAGGCTTGCATAACCTTTCCCAAATCATCCAGTGTATCTTCTTCTCCCCTTCCTTCGACCCCCACCAAAACCGAGCCATCATCGCCTGGATCTCATCAATCAGTCCATCCGATATCTTAAAAATACTCATGAGATATGTGGGAATAGCTTGGATGACCGCCTTAATCAGCACCTCCTTTCCAGGCCTTGAAAGGAACTTCTCTTTCCACCCCTTAACCTTCTTCCACACTCTATCCTTTATCGCAGCAAAGACAGCTTTCTTGGATCTCCCAATGACTGTAGGGAGTCCAAGATACTTCTCATGCCTATCCACCTCTCTAACCTGTAGTCGGTCCTTAATCAGCTCCCGTCTCTCCGCAGAAACATTCTCACTAAAGGAAACCTCTGTCTTCTCATAGTTAATTTTCTGTCTGGATGCCCTCTCATATTGGCTGAAAATATCAGCTAAAGCGAGGCATTCTTCTGAGGTTGCCCTTGTGAAAATAATACTGTCATCTGCAAAGAAAAGGTGAGTGACCCTTGGTGCCCTTCTGCAAATTCTCGTGCCATGGATTTTATTCTCTTGTGCTTCTTTGGAAAGGGAAATATATATATATATATATATATATATACATATATATATATATATATATATATAGAGAGAGAGATGACTTATAATGCAATAAGAGAAAGTAGCCATGCTTATGTTGTTAGACATGCTTATACTATTAGACATGTTTATGTTGTTAGACATGCTTATATTGTTAGACATGTTTATGTTCTTAGTCATGCTTATACTATTAGACATGTTTATGTTGTTGCCATGCTTATACTGTTAGACATGTTTATGTTGTTAGACATGCTTATACTATTAGTCATGCTTATGTTGTTAGACATGCTTGTGCTTTTAGACATTCTTATGTTGTTAGGCATGATTATATTGTTAGACATGTTTATGTTGTTAGACATGCTTATTTTGTTAGACATATTTATGTTGTTAGACATGCTTATATTGTTAGATATGTTTATGTTGTTAGACATGCTTATACTATTATGCATGCTTATATTGTTAGACATGCTTATTCTATTAGAAATGTTTATGTTGTTAGACATGCTTATGTTGTTAGACATGCTTATGATGTTAGTATGCTTATTATTTTAGTTATTCCTATGATGTTAACTATGACTGATCTTTTGTTAATAATCTTAGCCTATCAATCCTACAATTAAAACTTTGATTAAGACTTCTGTCAATGAAGCCTTTATATCTGGTATATCTTATCTTGTACCCGCTATAACTATTTAATTCTATAATATTCTAAGAACAATAAATGGTGTTGAGAGTTATATCTCTTGTTGGGATATGGGTCTCAGCTCATGGGTCTCCACATCTTTTTAGGTGTTCGTTAACAGTGCTAGAGACCCATGGTAGCAAGGAGGAGCTATTTGGAAGGACCCTAGAAAAATGTTGTTTATTCGGCTAGTGTGTCGTAAAGTCATCCATGTACTCTCAAAACTGGGTGGGAAAGTTTTGTATATGATGTTTCGATCAAATCGAGATTTTGGTAGCATTCTGATTCTTTTAAATGATGTATATGTAGATAGCACCTCATGTATGTATATGGAATGGCCAGGTCATGGAGTAATTTTAAGATACTTGGTATGACATATGAATTTTTGCAAGATATTGGGCCTTTATGTAAGTGTTCTTAGATATGTTTGGAAAGTTTGAAATGATTTTAATTTTTGCCCCTTTTATATATGTGATTAATTAGTAATCGGTCGTGCTTTGGTTTTGAGTAATCACATTTAGTGTGGTGGGTTTCCACATTTGCTGGTATCAGAGTTTAAGGTTCATTGAATCTACATAGACACTAGGATGTAGGACTAGGATGATAACTAAGTGATGAACATGACACAAACATAATGCATACTACTTGAGCTCTGTACTTGGATGCCTTGTTGTAATGACCCCGCCTCCCAGTAACCACCACTTAAGGGAGACCAAGAGGTCAGAGTCATTATCCCAATAAATCGGATCAAAGGTTCAACAATTAATCAGTAATAATTATGAAATTCTACCAACTAAATTGAAATCGGGTATAAAATAAAACTTTGCATACCTTTTAAAAACTTTGGAAATCTACTTCTATCCACAGCTTGAATCTATTCTATCTAATCCTCCTTGCACTTTATTTCTTATTTTCACAATGTGTCACTTTACTGTTTGTTCTTTTCAAAGTTGCACCTAAAACACCGACAAACAAAATGTCGGTCAGCATATAGGAATATGCTGATATGCGGGGACAATAAAAAATTTCACAAATATGGCTAACAATCTAAATATCACAATCAAGTTAATTAACCAACCAATTTACGCTTTCAATGTGAAATTCTCCACCGCTCTGGAATACCCTCCTTAGGTTTCTCTTTTGCCATTGACTTAAGGCCACCTTCTCCATCGTGAGCTTCGTGCCTAGGGTCACCTCTCATGGTGCCCATTAGTCATGCAATAAAGACCACCTTCTCTATCCTGAGCTTGGTGTCTGGGGTCACCACTCATGGTGCCCATGGTCTTCCCTCCTGGGCTTGACCTTTTCACATCATCCATCAGGGTGGCATGTAGGTGCGAGAATACACACTTATATTATAATTGTGATATTCATAGTGACTTTATAATTTGCAAGTATGAACATCCAAACGGGTAGGTTGCATACAATGCGATTAATCATCTGAAAAACCTTCGGGAAACTAATGTGTTTATCCATAATTAACCACATACCTGATCCAGACAACTTGATGTCCAAGCAATAATGATAAAGAACAATCAAACAAGCAATTAACAATATCCTTAAATTAATGCATAACATCCAAATGTTATAGTTTATCCAAAACATTCTCAAGATAGACTTGTATTCCACCTTCGGCTTTCTAGGTCCACTTTAGGTTTTTTTTAGGGTTTTAGCCTCATTAATACTTTTATCACATTTAACACTCTCTTAGCTCACAAACCCTAATTTCAACATCATAAGCCCAGTTAAAGTCTATTATTTCTCTTTTACCACTCCTAACAGGCTTAGGATCATTATTTAGTAACATATTTCCATAGTTTGGATTAAACATGATTTTTCTCCATTTTACCCTAAATTAGGGTTTCTAAATGTATTATCCTTCATACATAGGTTAGAACCATAAATTAGTCAACTTTTCATGAAACTCAACTTTAATATTCAACAGGTTAATACTTCTCAAATTAACCTATTAAACCTCAAAGATTCATCCTTTAGTTTCTTTATCAAATCTTTATTGCCCTTTTTAGACTAGTTACTCTAAAAAGGTTTCTTATTCACAGAACCCTAATCATCTCAATTATCTTTCTTAAGGATTCTTTAATCCAAACTATATTCAATAATCATTATATTATAGTTGTATTCTTGCAATTTCGGATTATGACCACTAAAACTCATATTTTATCTAATTAGGGTTTTTAGTCCATTAAACCGTGTACATGATAGTAAAAACCCTAAAACCAACATCCTAATCATCCTTTTATGATTTTACCCTTTCTTTTACTCTTAACAGGTTTATATTTGATCAAAAACATATGAAAGATTCATCATGATTGTTTTTATATCTTTCTAGGGTTTTTCTGTCATTTAATGCATTAAAAGATGTAAAACCCTATACTTTTTTAATATCATCTACAATTAGGCTTTAATATTATTTTTATCATGTTCTACGCATTTTTTTAATATCAAAAATCACTACTTACTTGCATTTTCAGCCAAAGGAATGATTTTTAACAAATTAATCAAGATTCCATCATTTTCTAAAATATCGGGCAGAGAGGCAACTTACATTTTTGCTTTTTGGAAAAATGTCAGTCGTTGGATCTTTGATCGTCACTGACCGAGCTCGATCTGATGCCCCTCCTCGCGTGTGCCCACTCACCACTTGCGAAGAACACAGCTACTATCAGCCGTTGATCTAATCCTGAGTCCACATTAGTCCTTGATCGGAGGGCTACTGCTCCTCGTCCTTTGCCCGATCCATCCAAGGCTCTACGGCGGCGCCGTGGTGGAGAGCTCACCAGAGCAGATATGTTTCTTCGACTCAGGGCATGAGAGAGTGAGAGGGAGTGTTGCCCAGGTTCGTGAGGGCGAGAGGAGTCGAGAGGTGTAGGTACTTATGGGTGTTGGGGTCCAAAACTAGGGTTCCCACCCTTGTCGTCGTCTGCCCCTTCAAGGTGGATTAGGCGTTTCTCCTATACGCCATGAAAGCATGAGAAAGTAGGGGTTAAGGGGTTCAGAATCCCACCCCGAATCTAACTGGGGTCTTTCCAAGTTCTCACATGAACTGGATGGCAAGAAAAGTGGAGAGGAAAATCCCTCTGTCATGCGACACTTTTCCTTTTTGGACTCAAGGTAGGAGACGCACAGATGGCATCAGATCTTGATCTGACGGCTAGCGTCGTCCCTACTATTTTCATATAAATCGATAAATATGTGACATTGATGATAATCACAGTACTTTATAGAATTTTGTAAAAGCCATAACTCCCAAACTGAGTGTCCGATTAATCCCAAATTTTGAGGGAAACGTAATAATGACTTAATCTACATCTATGCCAAATTTGGGCTCATTACCTAAATAAAATGGGTCCTTTTCTTTAGTTTCAATTTATACCTTAATTATATATATTTCTCACATATTTTCTCTTTCCCTTGCCATTAAATTATTATTCTGAGTTCCTTGAACCTCAAGGAACCTTAATGGCTCAAAATTCCATCTTGGATTATTCCTTAGCCTTTACTAATCTTTTATCCATTTTCTTATTATCTTACTTATTTCTTTATTATTTTTAAGGATTTCTCTTTATCTTTCATTTCCTTTTTCCTCTTTTCATATTTCTTTTATTAGAAATCATATGTAAACGAATTTTACTCAATTGTGGCCATTAATGCCACTTTTTACATATTTCCAAGTATTTCTTATAAATACTTTGCTTAATATTCATTATCTTGTATCTTTTTCTAATATTTGGACTTTTCTTCTTTGCTTCTCTTTTATATCCATTATTGGATTAATATAATAATAGGAATCACGAAATTCCTATCCAAAGGAATATTTGCAAAGAACCCCATCCTTTGAAGAAAAGCATACAACCTTTTGAATTAAGTCCATATTCATGAAATTATTACATTTTCAATTATGAAAACATACGCAAAATTGAGGTTGTAACATCCTTCCCCTCTAATATGGATTTTGCCCTCAAAATTCCATCAAACATACAAACAACCAGGATAAGACTTCCACATGTCCATCATGGGTCCCATGTGGCTTTACCCTCTCCATGGTGCCTCCCAAAAACCTTCATCATCTCTTACTTTTACATCTGAGTTCTCTCCCACCTTGGTATCTTGTACCCCCATAGGTGACTCAGGACATTTCAGCTTCTCTCAAAGCTAAATTGGTTCATGGCTCAGCACATGGCTTGGGTACAACACATAGTGCTCTAGATCGGACTCATGGAACACATCATTCATCACGTTATCCTGAGGGTAAGGCTAAACCTAACCATCTCCACCAATCCATCTCAAATGGACCCATGTATCGGGGACTCGGCTTTCTCAGCTATAGCTCAAAGGGGTTGGATTTCATATCACATATTCTCCCACAGTGAATTGCATGTCAGTCTGCTTTGCATTAGCTCACGAATTATGTCACCCCTGGGCTTTCTCAGCCATCGCATGATCAAAGAGACTTCATCTACACCCACTGTGGTCTCTCTGACCTTCACAAGGTCTTTCCATCAACATCTTCTTCATGAAGTTGTGACCAACACATCCTCCCTTACAGAACTTCTTACATCCCAATAAAGGCTATGGTGGCTATCATAACATCTTTTATAGGACAAGGACTATCCCCATATATCACCCTGGATGAGCACACATGCTCATATCCGACTCTCTAGTCTGGATCATACTAACCATCAGTTAGGGGTGATAAGTTGTACTAGCATCGAGTTCTTCATGTCTCTACTTCCACCTTATGGAAGTGAATCTTTAGGTTATACTCAAGAACTTTTTGAACTCACATCATGGTGTAGTTGAACTATTTCTCTCTCATATGTAGCTCAACCGGATCTGTCTGTTGATACCACTCTCTCTCTTTCTCTTAGACCATGTCATCTAGGTAAGGTGATCTACCATAACCCATATTGCATCCTGACCTTCCTCGGTCTAGGGAGACTTACCACAACATCTATGGTGATGAACTCTCATTCCCTCTCAGGGACTCTTTATGCTCTATATCAATCTTATGGGTTATTGGTGTTCGTCCTTCACCTCCTAGCTTACATGGAGACAAGCTACATGCAACTACATCTTGACATTCAAAGTACTACCAAAACTTACTATCTTAGTAGTACCACGGTGTATGGTAACTTAAAATCATGATCTACTGTATTTCATGATTCCTTTAGGTTGATTCCTCAGAAACCCTAAAACACCATAGTCGGAGTTTCATCACCTTCTTTTCCAAAGAAGTGCAATTGAGGTTCTAAAACCATCCTTCCATCACAACAAGTCTTAGGCTGGCTAACCAAGCAACCACTAACTCGATCAACGGATCTTGTGACATCTAAGTGTTAGCCAAACATATCTCCTTTTTCAAACTTAGGGTTAACCTAACAATCTCTTCTAGCCTCCAGCTAAACTAGGCAGCTGCATCTCAACAAGAGTATCCATTACTACCTTTCATCTTTAGGTGCTAGGTAACAGTGAATAAATACACTTCCATGTATACCACTTATCATCTCATCTCAGACTCTAAGTCTATCTTTGTCAAGGAAAATCAGAGCTCATTTTCTTGGTTACCAAACTCTACCTTGTATAGTTCATAAGTCTCACATAGCTCATGATAAAAACATCCTCATAATATGACTACCTTAATACTCTTGGTGTTTGTACAACATCCACACATCGTACACTCCACAAGGGCATGTTATTATCTCCATCCTCATCCATCATAGCAACGTTTCCACTCACATTATCTTTATCCTAGGTGTATGGCATGCGTATTGTCCTATCTCTCACTCCCATAACAAGAGGAAATAAGCATTTGGCTGCAGTCCAAATATAGAGTTCTTCCCATTCCAAGAGTAGAGATGGTACATCCCATATTGCTAGTACACCTATAATCTAAACTGAAACGTGCATCACATGTCTCTACATCATGAACATCTCAATATCAAAATTACTTCCATGGAAACCTGGTCTCAAACCCACTTGGGTCATCACACCATCCTTGGTCATCTCCTCTAGGTCTATAGGGTTTTCGGTACTTTTGGAGTCATCCCTCTTCCCTTATGCATCCAGAGAGTTCCCTTCTCATCTTCCCTTTGGGTCCCATGAGTTCATGAAGGTGATACATCTCCTAACCCATGGCCCTCAGACAATGATAGTTGTTACCTCCTGACCTTATGGTCATGTGCAACTAGGGAATTAGGAAACTCCTACTTCCATCAGTCTTATCCCTACCTGACCCTAGGATAGACTTAGGATTCAAACATAGCTCATATCCAACTTGAAACCTTACCCAAGTCTCCATCATCTCTCTCAGCATTTGTGGTTTGACTCACATCCTTTCATAGGGATCATGGCGACCTACCTGCCTCAGTCTGACCCCATCCCCATGCACTTAGAGATGATTATCTATGGGTCTGTAGGTTCATTCTCTTACTATGTACTCTCCACTTAGCTTCTCAAGATTCTATGAGACCACTTAGATTTTCCTCAAACCCAACAAAAGATGATTCATACCCTACAAAAGGGTCCTCTCCCAGGATGGGAGGAAACTATCTCTTGATAGCAACAAAGGTCACAAACGTCCTAGGGTTTACATCAAGATGAGTACGTGTAACCCTATCAAACTACTAATGTGCATAGCTAGCAAGAGGACCACTGACTAAACCATGCTAGGCCTCCATGGTAGGTCCTACTTGTTCTCATTCCTCTATATAGGGCCATCATATGTCACCAACCCATATGTGAGAAGTTCATCAAACATACACCTTAATCCAAGGGGTTTCCCATTCCTCATGAGGAGGGCCATGCTCAAATCTATGGAAACTCAAATCTCGTCATGAGCATTAGGTGCACCAGGTACTACTACCTCCCCTCTTAGGTCTAGGAACCCTAGGTTTACTTTTCTGCAAGAGTTGTCCAACTGCATGCTCAACATTCTAAGCACGAACCAAGCATGTATAAGGTATGGCATGCACTTCCTATTATCCTTTTACTCGAGCAACACCTCAGAGTTGAGTCCTTCTCAAGGACAACTAACTGGGTATAAGTCCTCACAACTTGTTACTAAACCTCTTCAGGGTCTAAGGAACTCTTCTTCCTAACCCTAGCAGGTGAACACCTATACCATAGGCACGAAGGTACCAACGGCCTTATCCTCTCTCTAGGGTTTGGTTCCTCTAAAGTCAACCAAGATACCATCAGCCTCCAGGGATCATGCACGAGGCAACCACAACCATCCACTTAGGTCGCATCATCCTCAACTTCTCAGGGTTTCTCCTAACCCAGATTCTAAACTTCCAACCTTCTAATTCAGGTCCCATTCTCTCTCTCTAGAGATTAACCCTACAACAACCTTACTACTAGAGGTCCTCTCTCTAAGGTGGATCAAGCTCACAAGTGTACACCTACATGAGTGAAACCTATGTTTGCCCAAGATTATCCATAACTCTTCATACTTATCTCATAAGCTAACCAACATGCCCTTCAGGCCTAGGTTTCAACCTACTTCCAGCACTACTAATGTACTCTGGGTGCATACTAGGCCATGCTCATATAAGCCCATAGGGTTTCTATAGGTTCTTCACTAACCTCATCAATGAAGGAGTTATCCTTGACTCTAACTTACACGACCCTACTAGGGTTGGGTCGCCAAAGGTACTAGGTCATCCAACCTCACATGGCTCATACTATCATAAGTTTCCAAAACCAAAGGCATGTCAACACATGGTCGACCATGATGTCCACCTCATCATGCCATCTCTATCACTAACTTCCACTTAGGGTTAGGGTTAGCATCATCCTCAGAGGATGTGCCAGGGCTCTACCTTTAATGGAGATCTCAGCCTCCAAGACCCACCCTCTACTCATCCTCCTGACAAGAAGGTCTAGCCTCAGGTCTCTTCTGAGGGCAGGACAACATATTTCATACGACATAAGCATGCAGCTATTATTTAGTTTACGCTTAAACTATTAAGCTTATGTCCCTGACATCTTATTTACATGCCTTTTATTAATTTTGGTGGAGGATTCCTTAACCTTATCATGCATACCCTATCCTCAAGAGGGTGAGGAAGAGAGAGAAAAAACCCTAAACCTCATAATCTTAACAGAATTAGGGTTAATAAGGGATGAAAATAGATGAGAGAGTCCTAAAGGTATCTTATTTCGAGTCAGATCCTAAGACATTGGCCAAGCAGTCACACAAACCCACGAGTCCTCGTATTCCGACTAGTGGTGTGGAGGAAAATATTGCCAGCCCCCAAACGTGATCCTTTTCTAGACACCTCTGTCTTTCGGAAAATCCTCTAATAACTCCCTTGGGTTCTAAAGAGTTTGTAAAATTTAATAATTACTAAAGATTAAATGAGGAACCAATGCTCTGATACCAAATGTAACGACCCCGCCTCCCAGTAACCCCCACTTAAGGGAGACCAAGAGGTCAGAGCCGTTATCCCAATAAATCGGATCAAATGTTCGACAATTAATCAGTAATAATTATGAAATTCTACCAACTGAACTAAAATTTGGTATAAAATAAAACTTTGCATACCTTTTAAAAACTTTGGAAATCTACTTCTATCCACAGCTTGAATCTATTCTATCTAATCCTCCTTGCACTTTATTTCTTATTTTCACAATGTGTCACTTTACTATTTGTTCTTTTCAGAGTTGCACCTAAAACGCTGACAAACAAAATGTCGATGAGCATATAGGAATATTCCGGTATGTGGGGACAACAAAAAATTTCACAAATATGGCTAACAATCTAAATATCACAATCAAGTTAATTAACCAACTAATTTACGCTTTCAATGTGAAATTATCCACCTCTTTTGCCCTAACCCTGGAATACCCTCCTTAGGGTTTCTCTTTTGCCATTGACTTAAGGCCACCTTCTCCATCCCGAGCTTGGTGCCTGGGGTCACCTCTCATGGTGCCCATTAGTCATGCAATAAAGACCACCTTCTCTATCATGAGCTTGGTGTATGGGTTCACCACTCATGGTGCACATGGTCTTCCCTCCTGGGATTGACCTTTTGGCATCATCCATCAGGGTGTCATGTAGGTGTGAGAATACACACTTATATTATAATTGTGATATTCATAGTGACTTTATAATTTGCAAGTATGAACATCCAAACGGGTAGGTTGCATTCAATGCAATTAATCATCTGGAAAACCTTTAGGAAACTAATGCATTTATCCATAATTAACCACATACCTTATCTAGAGCAACTTGATGTCCAAGAAATAATGATAAAGAACAATCAAACAAGCAATCAACAATATCCTGAAATTAATGCATAACATCCAAGTGTTATAGTTTATCCAAAACATTCTCAAGATAGACTTGTATTCCACCTTCGGCTTTCTAGGTCCACGTTAGGGTTTTATTAGGGTTTTAGCCTCCATAATACTTTTATCACATTTAACACTCTCTTCACTCACAAACCCTAATTTCAACATCATAAGCCTAATTAAAGTCTATTATTTCTCTTTTACCACTCCTAATAGGCTTATGATTATTATTTAGTAACATATTTCCATAATTCGAATTAAACATGATTTTTCTCCTTTTTACCCTAAATTAGGGTTTCTAAATGTATTATCCTTCATACATAGGTTAGAACCCTAAATTAGTCAACTTTTCATGAAACTCAACTTTAATATCAACATGTTAATACTTCTCAAATTAACCTATTAAACCTCAAAGATTCATCCTTTATACTCAATTAGGGTTTCTTAGGTTTCTTTATCAAATCTTTATTGCCCTTTTTAGACTAGTTACTCTAAAAAGGTTTCTTATTCACAAAACCCTAATCATCTCAATTATCTTTCTTAAGGATTCTTTAATCCAAACTATGTTCAAGAATCATTATATTATAGTTGTATTCTTACAATTTCGGATTATGACCACTAAACCTCATATTTTTCCACATTAGGGTTTTTAGTCCATTAAACCATGTACATGATCATAAAAACCCTAAAACCAACATACTAATCATCCTTTTATGATTTTACCCTTTCTTTTACTCTTAACAGGTTAACATTGATCAAAAACATATAAAAGATTCATCATGATTGTTTTTATCTCTTTCTAGGGTTTTCTGTCATTTAATGCATTAAAAGATGTAAAACCCTATACTTTTTTAATATCATCTACAATTAGGCTCTAATATCATTTTTATCATGTTCTACGCATTTTTCTGATAAAAAATCACTACATGCATTTTTCGGCCAAAGGAATGATTTTTAACGAATTAATCAAGATTCCATCATTTTCTAGAAATATCGGGCAGAGAGGCAACTTTGTTTTGGTGAGAAATAGGGTGTTGTGCCTCTTTACTGATGATCAAAACTGAGTATTTACAAAAACTGCTCTATCAAAGTAATAGAAGACAGTCAGCATAGCAAAAAGGAAACAAAAAAGGTTGTACATAAGAGGGTAAGAAAAGAGTGAGCTCCCACAACTATCCATACAAATCTGTGAGAGAAGAAGAACTAGAATTCCATATAAGATCCGTATTGTTCCTGCATCCAAGGAAAATCCTCCTGTTATGTTCTTTCCAAATACCATCCAAGATTAAAGTAGCCAGAAATTTCCTCTCCTCCTTCAACTTCAGAAGATCTTCCAGAGATAGAGGAAACCCTCCGAACTTCTCCTTAAACCTCGACCAAAGAGCAGTAGAAAAATCACAAGAGAAGAACAGGTGGTCTGAATCCTCCACACTATTGTCACAAAGAACGCATCTAGGAGCCAAATTATACCCCATCTTCTGCAGGTAGTCAGTTGTGGCTAACTTCCCAAGAATAACTTTCCATAAGAAAACAAAGAATCTTCTAGGAATCTTCGGAGACCATAGCCATTTAGACCAAGCAGTCTTAGAATACTTCCTCCTTATGATCTCCCATCCATCTTTAAGTTTTAATATGTTCTTGCCCCTGAAAAGGATGCAATCGTCCATATTTTTAGAAGGTTTCTTTTGACTTCTAAGAATATTCATCACCACATTTTCACCCCTAAAGCCAAGATGTGTCCAATCGCCATCAGAGATGCAACAATCAACTTTGCAATTGATACCTTTGCACATTCTTAGCATGTATTGGGCATCGACTACATCAATCAATCTTTTTTTACCATTAAGCCAAGGGTCCCTCCACATAAGGAACTTATTACCATTTCTTACAAAGAAATCCACCTCATCAATCAAGTTATTTCTTCGACTTAAGAGCCTCTTCCATAGCCAAGAGGAGTTGTATCTGGCCTTAGTAGACCAGAGGGATTCATCTTTGACATATCTTTCATGAATCCATTTCACCCAAAGAGCTTCCTTGTTAGTAGCCAAGTTCCAAAGGTTCTTAATAATGCCAGCATTAGACCAGTCATCCAAGGATCGAATACCAAGCCCTCCTTCATCTCTGGGTCTGTAGATAGTCTTCCAAGAAATCCTATGAAGGTGCTTCTTATCTTCTACATCATTCCATAGGAAATTCCTCATCAACTGTCCAATCTCTTTGGTAACTAATTTTGGAAGGGGGAAGGTTGTAGACCAAAAAATGCTATATGAAGATAAAGTTGAAATAACAAGCTCTAATCTACCAGCTTAAGACAAAAATCGACCTTTCCACGAGTCCAGTTTCTTTTTCACTCTATCAATGATAGGCAAACAAATATTTTGTTGGTGTGTATACCCTGAGAGCCAATCATGGGATGATTGGTGGGATACATTAAGATTGATTTGATAAACATAAAAGGAAAGCTTCCAATTCTTTCTGGTTCAGTCATATGAGATAGTGATAGAACAGATTGAATGTCTAGAGAATGACAGTACTCAATGACGTATGCTTTCAGGTTAAGCACCTAAATGATGAGATCATACGGATGCTAAGAGTTTGTACATTCTTGTTATGTCCCTAGTCGGATGTCATTGTGGAAGGTAGATAGACAGCAATGACACACAAGACTAGATTGTGGTGTTGGTTGATGATAGAATCTCATTAGTCATGATATAGAGATATCAAATCAAACACATAGGTACTTGTTAGAGAACAAGTGTACTGGACAGACCCACCGTGAGTTTGACACATGGAACCATGACATGGTAGTCACAGTCAGTACTCACAGTGATGGTGGTGAGTGTGATTCTTTGACCTGAAATCACTACACTCAACACATGTCGTTGGGCACACTTTGACATCATCAAACGCAGTCCTGAAACATGGGTTGTTGTAAAGGTGATGATTGGGTGGCTTTGACACATGGGGCTTTTGAGGGGTGAGTGATAGATATGGGATTTGTCCCTCCTGAGGGAGTTTGATATCCAAGGCCACTTGATGAGTAGGATTGAGATAGGTGTGTGCACGCATGTGTGAATCAGTATGTGATATTGATGTCATACATATCTCGTTCAATCTGCTCTGAGATCAAGAAAGTGAATGAACGTTGACAGGATGACTGTTCCATGCCTCGAGTTCATTCGGGATATCAGTGACAAAGGAATTATACATTCACTGTAACACCATTCACGGATTGTAGGATTGAAAGTTGTTCTCCAACTTTCTACTTTCACTTGGGTAGCACTGATGTGTGACTAGGCACCACTCTTTGCTTTTGAAGTCATAAGTGTCATGGATTTTCACTGCCAACGTGAAATGGACCTGCAGGGTCACACACATAGGATTTAACCTGGAAGAGGAGTTTTGTCCACAAGCAATGTTTAGATTGATTACTAAAGGAGTTTAGTAGTTCAATTAAACACTCAATTGATTGATAGCTCAATATCATAATGTTCAATGTGTTGGACACATTGATTGGAGTATCGAATTGATTGAAATCGCAATTGACTGATTCTGCACAACCTGTACTCCCAACCAATCGGTTCAAGTGTTGAACCGGTTGGCTGAGGTTGTTGAACTGGTCAGCTCAAGTGTTGAGCCGATCGGCTCATGTTCAAGTGTTGAAATGATCGGTTCAACTGGTGCAACCGAGCAAGTTGGGAAAGTCAAGTCGGTGAGAATTTTCCTTGCGTTTCACTTGCCCAATTTGATTGGAACAAGGATTGGTATTCGATACCAATTAGAAACAAAAGTTGGAAAGTCAATCGGGAATTGCTCAGGACCACGAACCGATCGATTCAGAAAGTGAACCGACCGGCTCATGGGTCCCAACCGATCGGTTGAGTGTCAACCGATCGGTTCATGTCCCCAACCGACCGATTCAGGTTGTGAGTTGGTTGTTTTTGTGGAAAATCTCGAACCCTTCTACTCCTGCTTTTAGTCACGCATTGCCCGAGATAGAGAACCCTGTCCCATGACCCTCCTATATATAGGGGTATTGGGGGCTTCTCAAAGTGCAACTCAGTGCAACCAGTTGCTCTGTAAAGTTGTCCTTCTCTCTGGTTTTGTAACCGAGAGAGAGCCCGAGCAAGTGCTTCCCGCAAAGGGAGGTGCAGCAAGGGAAAGACAACTGCAGTTGCAACTGGAGGCAGGAGAGTGTGTTGGCGAGTAGTACGTCAACAGGAGGGTGTGACTCCTTCCACTTCCTTGTGGGACAAGGAGTGTGGAGTTCCAGGTGGTCCGTGTGGACTACTTCAGAGGCAGGAGGTTTCTTCCGCTCAGGAGGACAACTGTCAACCCCGACAGTCCCAGTAAGAGGAGGAGTCGTCAGTCCCGGTGCGACCAGGAGATGCACAGACACCGTCCAAGACCGGAGGTGAAGACCGTGCAAGGCGCGAGGTATTGTCGCCGAGCAAGCCTCGGGACAAGGTATGATTCCACAAATCATCATTTCCTATTATATAGACATTGACACGTTTCCTCGTGCTGGGTTTTGGGGAGAAAATTTTTGTTTCCGCTGCCTTCTCTGCCTCCCCTAAAACCCAACAGTGGTATCAGAGCCACGTCAACTGTTCTATATTTTAGGAATATCGATATGATCGATTTTTGTTTGTCGCCTTTATTTATTGCATACGATGCGAATAATATTGGCTTTATGCATGTCCAATCCTAAATCCACAAATCCCAAATTACATATATGATATGTATTATTAATGCACTCGATACGCGTCGCCCTTAAACGAGTTTTGTGGTGGATTTATAGCGTGGTTATGGCCTATAAAACCCATCTGTGAATGGTTGTGTGTGGTTGCTTGCATCTCGGTCTGCGTACCGATCTTCCTTCTCCTATTCCTGATGTAACTCAAAATAATTTGAGATTCTTTCCTACCTTTACTCCCCCCGAATGTAACTCGGGGTTTCCCTTTTAAGCAATGTAAATTAGGATAGATTTTATTTCCTGTTATGTCAAAGAACGGAGGACATCTGACAATAGCTGAGACGATCGGTTCAAGGCGTGAACTGATCGGTTGACGTTCCAAACGATCGGTTCAAGGAGTGAACCGATCGGTTGATGACTGGTTTGAGAAGCGAGATGAGCGGGTGGCGGCCATGAAGAGATGCACGATGACCAGGTGAACCGATCGGCTGGTGGCACCAGCCGACCGGCCAGAGAGAGCATATCATTCATGAGATGTGTTGATCAACTCGGATGGCAAGGCACATAGTTCATCTTATATAGGTTGCATGTGATGTAGACCTAGATGACCATGATTCCTCTTGGCTCGAGGAATCACATTAGGATGGCCATAATCATCACTTTTTATCGTTTGTGCATGTTTTATATGGGATATAGCATGTATATGATACGTACTATGTATTGTGGTGATTGGATATGTATATGTATATAAAAACCAAATCCCTCATTAAAATATTAAGTTTTAGATGCCTTCCAAATGCGACACACGTGAAAAGCTTGATCGACCAAGTGTGGGCACGCCCAAGCATGGTGCACCGTCTATCTCATGGAAGCGTGAAGGATGAATGTGTGGGTCTGCCCAAGCAGGGTGCATATTCATCGTGTTGGCTTTGGGTCGGACTTAACAAGGTGACCTAGATAGGATCTAGCACCTTGAGGCATGGAGATGATCATGGCAAGGAGTTGCATATGACATCTTATCAAGAGTTGCATATGATGCAATTGGCAAAAGTTGCCTACCTGAGAGATCTAAGTTGTGGGCGATCAGCCCAAGCTGACTCATGACTTAGAGGATTTCAGGATCTTGCCCACTAGAAGGTTGTACGCTGCAATCTTCCGAATTGATGGTGAGGGCTATCAATTTGAAGCAAAATAGTGGGAGCGATAATAAATTAAAGACCTAATTATATTGTCAAATTTTCAAATCAATCAAATAAGTCAAAAATGAGTTTTTGGACTAAAATTGCATATTTTCTTTTTGTAGTTCAAATGGCAACAAACAACAACAACTTTTCTTTGCGATCGGTCCTTGACAAGGACAAGCTTAATGGGACAAACTTCCACAACTGGTATCGGACATTGAGAATTGTTCTCACTCAAGAGCGTAAGCTCTATGTCCTGGATACTCCAATTCCAGAGGAACCCGCTCCTAATGCACCAAAGGTAGAAAGGGATGCTTACAAGAAGCATTCTGATGATGCTATTGATGCAAAGTGCTTGATGCTATGTTCAATGAACCATGAGTTGCAAAGACAGCATGAGAACATGGGTGTCATTGAGATGATTCAGCATCTCAGGAACATGTATGAAGATCAGGCACGGCAAGAGAGATACAATGTTTCTAGGGCATTGTTCAAGTGCGTCATGACAGAAGGAGATCTAGTTGGTCCTCACACACTCAAGATGATTGGGTATGTGGAGAACCTGCAAAGAATGGGATTTCCACTGAGCCAAGAGTTGGCTACTGACGTGATACTGCAATCGTTGCCAGAATCTTACAGTCAGTTTGTGATGAACTACAACATGAACAACTTTGATAGGCCACTGTCAAAGTTGTTGGGCATGTTGAGGACAGCCGAGTTACAGATGAAGAAGGACAAGACCAAGTTTGTGATGGTGATCACGGGCAAGAAAGGCAAGTCCAAGCGCAAGGGCAAGGGCAAAGCTAAGAAAGGTTCTGATGCTAGCCAGGATCCCAAGACGTCTTCAGCTCTCAAGGCCAAGGGAGGCGTGACCAAGAAAGGAAATTGCCACCATTGTCAAAAGCCAGGACATTGGAAAAGGAATTGTCCTCTCTATCTGGAAGAACAAAAGAAGAAGGAGGCGACTGAAGCCTCTACTTAAAGGTATCATGAAAGTAAACTTGTAACACTTTTTGAGGTATATGATACCAAGATGTAAAGTGTAAAGCACTCATAATTGGGGCAAGTGTTGCCGCCATAGATAGGAGTACTTTAGTTTATTTTTAGCCTACAAGGCATGTAATACAGTTATGAACTGCTATTTCATATTTGCCAATAGATAGAAACACTTTATTTTTGCATATTGTATGAGAATAATGGCAACTAATAAAGTTGAGTTTTCAATCTTAAAGATATGATCTTTGTGGCAATGCCTTGTTTATCTTGTGGTATATGATATGCATGAGATTAAATGATACCTAAAAGTTATAGATAACTCAAACGATTAAATTAGCATCGATCATGAGAAATTCATTTCTAGTTTCCATGTGATGGATAAATCTAGACTCTTTTGGTTAGAGAACCAGTAAGAGACATGAATATCTTGGACATGATTAATAAATCTTCACTAATATAGTGTGAGAGTGATTATCCTATTAGGTATAATACATGTGATGTATTTACATACCTATTGCAACAAATGCTAATACTTCAAATGGTGTTTAGAGAAATACCAATATGAATATCTTGAAGTGTTCAAGATTATCATAGATGAAGTGAAAATTTGGTAAAGTGTTAATTCTTGATGAGATCAATGAATGAAATACTTGGACCAAATGTTTGTGATCCTTATGAGTGATTATGATAGTGTATCATAGTGAACTCATGATTAAGGCATGGTGATGTCTAAATCAAGAAGGAATCATACTCTAAGGAGTTAGAGAATGATTATCAAATAACTAAATTCTTCTTAATAAAAGAATACCCCTCACTAATAAAAAGAAATTAAGAATCACAAGGGTTGTGAGTTCTTATATCTTTAACAGATACACCTCAATTATCTATGTGATAAGTTGTTCATGTGATGAGTCAACTATCCAGATGAATATGAGGAATCGAATTCTGAATTATGGTTTATGACCATTACATCCTAAATGATATCCATGTGAACCATAAGGTATGACCTTGATGGTAGCACCCATTGGAATAAAATCCATAAGTGTGAATCAGTCTTAAGTGTTAAGACACATGGATAACATTTTGAAAAAGGATGATGCTTGTTGATTGCAACTTAATGACTAAGACATTTGGCATATGGATACTAAAACTGCATTCCTATGAGGAATAAAACAAGGATGTGTACGTGACACAACCCATAAGGTTTATGAATCCACTAATGCAACTGAAGTCTATAAGTTACAATGGACTAATCAATGTGATTGATTGAGTACAAGCAACTCAGAATTGGATCTTTATTTTGATGATATAGTCAAAGAGTTTGACTGATATGTCAAAGATAAAGAAGGGATCTGTGATTTAGTGGGAGCGTGTTCACATTCCACATGTTGATGTGAAATGGAAATGTTCTAGAATGGAAATCCAAAAGTGGAAATTATCTTTAAGGAAGATAGAGATGTTTCCTATGTGATAGGAATAGAGATCTATAGAGATAGTTCTCGAAAACCTCTTGACCTGAAAAGAGAAAGCATACATTGGCAATCTGTACTGAAGAGTTCAGTATGAACAGATTCAGTGGGAGAAAACTTTTCATGTTACATGGAGTTAGTATCCCAAGGCCAAGTGTCCAATTCTTATTAAGAATGAGAACACTAATAATAGATATGGATCTATCATGTATGTAATCATCCCATTATCTTGCATGTATCGACATGGAAAGAATAAAATGCATTCATCATCTTGTATGTAGGACATGACAATATGATGTGCTCATCCTGATAACTCGTATGTGGGACATGACGAATGGATGTCTATCTACCTCCAGTAAGAGTTACTGGAAGCCATAAGAACTTGATAAGTACTTGAGAAGTACTAGTTCTATGGAGATAAGGAAGAGTTCGATGTAAAGAGTTACATTGATGTGAACTTCCAAAAGGACAGAAAATTAATCGCAAAATATATATAGGATATATAAAAGTGAAAGTTTGTTGATAATTGGAAATGTTCCAATAAAACCATTTAAAAGGAAATGCCGAGTATCTATGCGTTAGAGAACAACAGTAGATACTATATGGATCTGGAAGTTCATGAGATGAACTTATAGATATTCCGCTCATTGATGACAAATCTGGAATCCTTGATCATGCAATGTGGCTAAAGGTTAGCAAAGGAATACTAGATCGCATATTACGGCAACTCCATCTCATACGTGTGACGTACAACGAAGAGATGAGATACATGCAATTTATACTGACTTTGGCAAGGTGTTGCCATTACTCACTATGTTGGTACTAGAGCAGACTGACATGTGGGACATGTTTGAAGATCACTATGAATATGATTCAAGGGTGATTGGCTCGCAGTGCAAATGGGAGTCTGTTGGTGTGTATTCCATGAGAGCCAATCATGGGATGATTGGTGGGATACATTAAGATTGATTTGATAAACATCAAAGGCAAGCTTCCAATTCTTTCTGGTTCAGTCATATGAGATAGTGATAGAACAGATTGAATGTCTAGAGAATGACAGTACTCAATGACGTATGCTTTCAGGTTAAGGACCTGAACGATGAGTTCATACGGATGCTAAGAGTTTGTACATTCTTGTTATGTCCCTAGTCAGATGTCATTGTGGAAGGTAGATAGACAGCAATGACACACAAGACTAGATTGTGGTGTTGGTTGATGACAGAATCTCATTAGTCATGATATAGAGATATCAAATCAAACACATAGGTACTTGTTAGAGAACAAGTGTACTGGACAGACCCACCGTGAGTTTGACACATGGAACCATGACATGGTAGTCACAGTCAGTACTCACAGTGATGGTGGTGAGTGTGATTCTTTGACCTGAAATAACTACACTCAACACATGTCGTTGGGCACACTTTGACATCATCAAACGTAGTCCTGAAACATGGGTTGTTATAAAGGTGATGATTGGGTGGCTTTGACACATGGGGCTTTTGAGGGGTGAGTGATAGATATGGGATTTGTCCCTCCTGAGGGAGTTTGATATCCAAGGCCACTTGATGAGTAGGATTGAGATAGGCGTGCGCAAGCATGTGTGAATCAGTATGTGATATTGATGTCATACATATCTCGTTCAATCTGCTCTGAGATCAAGAAAGTGAATGAACGTTGACAGGATGACTGTTCCATGCCTCGAGTTCATTCGGGATATCAGTGATAAAGGAATTATACATTCACTGTAACACCATTCACGGATTGTAGGATTGAAAGTTGTTCTCCAACTTTCTACTTTCACTTGGGTAGCACTGATGTGTGACTAGGCACCGCTCTTTTCTTGTGAAGTCATAAGTGTTATGGATTTTCACTGCCAACGTGAAATGGACCTGCAGGATCACACACATAGGATTTAACCTGGAAGAGGAGTTTTGTCCACAAGCAATGTTTAGATTGATTACTAAAGGAGTTTAGTAGTTCAATTAAACACTCAATTGATTGATAGCTCAATATCATAATGTTCAAGGTGTTGGACACATTGATTGGAGTATCGAATTGATTGAAATTGCAATTGACTGATTCTGCACAACCTGTACTCCCAACCGATCGGTTCAAGTGTTGAACCGGTCGACTGAGGTTGCTGAACCGGTCAGCTCAAGTGTTGAGCCGATCGGCTCATGTTCAAGTGTTGAAACGATCAGTTCAACTGGTGCAACTGAGCAAGTTGGGAAAGTCAGGTCGGTGAGAATTTTCCTTGCGTTTCACTTGCCCAATTTGATTGGAACAAGGATTGGTATTCGATACCAATTAGAAAAAAAAGTTGGAAAGTCAATCGGGAACTAGTCAGGACCACGAACCGATCGATTCAGAAAGTGAACTGACCGGCTCATGGGTCCCAACTGATCGTTTGAGTGTCAATCGACCGGTTCAGGTCCCCAGCCGACCGGTTCAGGTTGCGAGTTGGTTGTTTTTGTGGAAAATCTCGAATCCTTCTACTCCTGCTTTTAGTCCCGCATTGCCCGGGATAGAGAGCCCTGTCCCATGACCCTCCTATATATATAGGGGTATTGGGGGCTTCTCAAAGTGCAACTCAGTGCAACCAGTTACTCTGTAAAGTTGTCCTTCTCTCTGGTTTTGGTAACCGAGAGAGAGCCTGAGCAAGTGCTTCCCGCAAAGGGAGGTGCAACAAGGGAAAGACAACTGCAGTTGCAACTGGAGGCAGGAGAGTGTGTTGGTGACTAGTACGTCAACAGGAGGGTGCGACTCCTTCCACTTCCTTATGGGACAAGGAGTGTGGAGTTCCAGGTGGTCCGTGTGGACTACTTCAGAGGCAGGAGGTTTCTGCCGCTCAGGAGGACAACTGTCAACCCCGACAGTCCCGGTAAGAGGAGTCGTCAGTCCTGGTGCGACCAGGAGCTGCACAGACACCGTCCAAGACCGGAGGTGAAGACCGCGCAAGGCGCGAGGTATTGTCGCCGAGCAAGCCTCGGGACAAGGTATGATTCCACAAACCATCCTTTCCTATTATATAGACGTTGACGTGTTTCCTCGTGCTGGGTTTTGGGGAGAAAATTTTTGTTTCTGCTGCCTTCTCTGCCTCCCCTAAAACCCAACAGATTTCTGGTGAGCCTACCAGTAAATAAAGGAAGTCCAAGATACCTGACCGGCAGAGCATATATCTCAATTTCCAAAATGTCCACAATCTCCTTCACAGGAACATTCTTGGAGGTAAAGAGCTGGCTTTTGGAATTGTTCAACTGAAGACCAGATACATTACTGAAATCACTCAAAACTTGCTTAAGGCCAGTGGCATTTCTCTCATCAGCTTTGGAGAAGATGAGAAGGTCATCTACAAAAATAACATGCGAAATACCCAGCCTATCAGACGACTTGATGAGGGCTAAGTCACCTTTTTTCACTACAACTTTGATGATACACGAAAAGCCTTGCATAGCCACCACAAAAAGAAAGGGAGATAGATGATCACCCTGTCTCACCCCGTTTGATGCCTCAAACTGACCAGAAGGGCTGCCATTTACCAACACCCTATAGGAAGTTGAGGAGAAGGTCGAACTAATCCAACTTAACCAACAAGGAGGAAACCCATCATATCAAGCATGAAAAGGATATAGTCTCTTCTAACTGTATCAAAGGCTTTAGCTAAGTCAGCCTTGACACATAAGTTCTTCTGGGTGCCAACAAAAGTACTCAACACATCATTAGCCAGAATAATAGCATCCCCAATCAACCTACCATTAATAAAAGCAGCTTGATTTTGGTCAATCAGATTCGGCAGAACATACTTGACCCTATTAGCCATCACCTTAGTGATAATCAGAGAGGCAACTTACTTTTTTGCTTTTTGGAAAAATGTCAGCTGTTGGATCTTTGATCGTCGCTGACTGAGCTCGATCTGATGCCCCTCCTCGTACGTGCCCACTCACCACTTGCCAAGAACACGGCTGCTATCAGCCGTTGATCTGATCCTGAGTCCACGGTAGTCCTCGATCGGAGGGCTACTGCTCCTCATCCTTTGCCCAATTAAGCCAAGGATTCGTGGTGGTATCGTGGTGGAGAGCTCACCGGAGTAGATCGGTTTCTTTGACTCAGGGCACGAGAGAGCAAGAGGGAGTGTTTCCCAGGTTTGTGAGGGCGAGAGGAGTCGAGAGGGGTAGGTACTTATAGGTGTGGGGGTCCAAAACTAGGGTTCCCACCCTTTCCGTTGTCTGCCCCTTCAAGGTGGATTAGGCGTTTCTCCTATACGCCATGAAAGCACGAGAAAGTAGGGGGTAAGGGATTCAGAATCCTGCCCCGAATCTAACTGGGGTCTTTTCAAGTTCTCACATGAACTGGATCGCGAGAAAAGTGGAGAGGAAAATCCCTTTGTCCTGCAGCACTTTTCCTTTTCAGACTCAAGGTAGGAGACGCACAACTGGCATCAGATCTCAATCTGACGGCTGGCTTCGTCCCTACTATTTTCATATAAATCAATAAATATGTGACATTGATGATAATCACAACACTTTATAGAATTTTGTAAAAGCCATAACTCCCAAACCGAGTGTCTGATTAATCCCAAATTTTGAGGGAAACTTAATAATGACTTAACATACCTCTCTGCCAAATTTGGGCTCATTATCTAAATAAAACGAGTCCTTTTATTTAGTTTTAAGTATTCACTTAATTATATATATTTCTCACATATTTTCCCTTTCCCTTGCCACTAAATTATTATTCTAAGTTCCTTGAACCTCAAGGAACCTTAATGGCTCGAAATCCCATCTTGGGAATATTCCTTATCGTTTTACTTATCTTTTATCCATTTTCTTATTATCTTACTTATTTCTTTATTCTTTTTAAGGATTTCTCTTTATCTTTCATTTCCTTTTTCCTCTTTTCATATTTCTTTTATTAGAAATCATATGTAAACGATTTTTTCTCAATTGTGGCCATTAATGCCACTTTCTAGATATTTCCAAGTATTTCTTATAAATACTTTGCTTAATATTCATTATCTTGTATCTTTTTCTAATATTTGGACTTTTGTTCTCTTTTATATCCATTATTGGATTAATATAATAATAGGAATCACGAAATTCCTATCCAAAGGAATATTTGCAAAGAACCCCATCCTTTGAAGCAAAGCATACAACCTTTTAAATTAAGTCAATATTCATGAAATTATTACATTTCAATTATGAAAACATATGCAAAATTGAGGTTGTAACACTTGTCTAGGTATTCAACTATTAAAGAAAAGTAAGTGTGGAACTCTTTGATTGTTATCTTTTGGATTACTCTAATCAAGTAGTCAGTTGGAAACAATCTAAAGAGCATAATAAATAAGAAATCATGGTGAAAATGTCTTAACCTTACCCTAAAAAAAGATGAAAATCTTACCCTAACATGTAAAAACTTGAATTATTTGTGACTAAAGAGAAAGATATGACACCATGAAACCTAAATATGAATATAAATGACCTAATCAGGAGTTCCTAAAATTATAATTCTTGAAGATAACAAAGTAAAAGAGAGATAAATCTGTGTTAATGGAATAATTAAAGGTCTAAAAATTCATATAAGAAGAGGAGGACTCTAATGATAAATGTAATATGAGATTATAAATAAGAAAAATGACAGATGAACAAGTGAAACCTGAGTTAATCTTAGACTAATCCATGTGCGTGAGATGGTGTTAATGAAAAACTTTCATGACATGTAAAAGAAATTAGGGGAGATGGGCCTTGTTAAATGAAGAGAATGTGAAATATGATGACATACCCCTTATAAACATGATAGAAGATAGGACACATACACAAGAATGATAAATAGTTAACACAAAAGAGCAATGAAGTATGATAATCATGTTGATTCCTATACACATGAGAAGGAACTAAAAATCACAAAGTAAATGATACATAAAAAGTTGTAACTTGCATGATAATGGTAGGATTGATAACCCCTTGCTAGACCCCCCCTCCTTGGATAGTGTTTTGTGTTGTGGAAGGTGTGTTTGCTTTGTGTTTTTTCATTTTCCAGGACAACACTTTCACGTGGATCTTATGCTACTTCATATGTGTGGATTCGATGCAATCCTAGGGGTTGATATCGTGGTATAACACGTGGATGGTTTGGACTATAGTTCCAAGACCGTGACATTTTGTGATGGGGATGCCTTTTGATCCTTTAAAGGAATTAGGAAGATTCATCTTACATGTTTTGAGTTGGTTGTGATGGTAGAGAAGCTGATGAAACAAGGGTGTGGGATCTTCTTAACATGTGTAGTGGATACCAAGGTGACAAGTCCTGGTATTCGGGGGTACCAGTGGTATGAGAGCTTGAAGATGTTTTATAGATGAGGTGCTTGGTGTTCCTTCCCCTAGAGAGAGTCTGATTTTGAGATCCTCTAGTGATTGTTCGAGAAGAATAAGGATGATTATATGATGCTTTACATGGACTACCAATAGTTTAGTGAGGTCACAATGAGGAACAAGTAATTGTTTCCAAGGAGGTTATTTGTTGATCAGTTGAAAGATGCTATAGTGTTTCTTTAAATAGACCTGAGGTTGGGGTATTATTAGTTGAGGATTAGGGTAGATGACATATCTAAGACAATTTTTCTGACAAGGTATGGTCATTGTGAGTTAATGGTTGTGTCATTTGAGTTAACTAATTCATTAACAACATTGATGGAGTTGATGAACATGTTATTTAGATTGTATTCTTATTTTTTATGGTAGTGTTTGTTGATGACATCTCAATGTAACTCCAGAGATAGTCAGCAACATGAACAACGTTTTCGCTAAGTGCTAGAGTTGTTGAAGCAGCATTGATTGTGTGTCAAGTTCATCAAGAGCGAGTTTTGGTTGACCAAAGTGTCTTTTCTTAGTCATGTCACACCTTATAAGGATGTTTTTGTAGATCACATGAAGTGGGGCCAGTTTTAGGAAGGGAGCAACCCAAGACATCAACTGAGATCTGAAGCTTCTTAGGCTTAGCTGGACACTACAAGAGGTTCATTTAGAAATTCAGCGGCGTTTCCCTACCTTTCACCAAGCTAACTTGGAGGAATGTTCCTTTTGTTATTGACAAGTGCTAATGTTCTTTTTAGGTGCTAAAAGAAAAGTTGATGAGTGCTTCAGTGCTAGTTTTTCTAAGGTAAGGGAAAGGTTATATCATCTTCTAAGATGTTTTGAGGAATGACTTGGATGATGCCATGATGCAGAACATCATATTCGAGTTTGACAGCGGGAAGAATGATGTCTTGTGTGAGTTAGGTGACTGGATAGTGTTCATCCACAACCAAACAATGGTTCCATATGTTGTTGGATAGAATAAAATGGTATCTGAGACTTGTTTTTTGACATATGCAATGTATCCAGAAGTACATACATGTATCATAATCTAAAGAATGCACAATGGTAGCCAGGTCTGAAACATGATGTGGAAGAGGTTGTGTCCAACTGTACAGTCATCAACAAGTCGAGTCGACACATTAGAAGCCTACAGGGATGCGGTAGAAATTTAGCACAACCTTTCTGTTACAACCCCAATTTTTTGGGTTCATTTGGAGAGAAATGTAATTTCTCATATTAAATATATTGGAACAAATAATGATATAATTTGTTTTGAATAAATGGATTTCGTTTACAATAGCCTTGATGATTGTGTTGTGGGCTTTATTGGCTATTGGGCCCAATAACAAGGAAATTCAATTAGTAAAAGAATAATTGAGTTTTTGAGAAAAGAAAGGTGTGGAAACCTCTAGAAGGCAAAAGAACTTAATCCAAAAGTGGATTTCGTGCCACATGGGTTCCTTGGGTTCCAAGGAAGTCCAAAGTTGCAAAAAGAAAGCAATAAGAAAAGAAAAGGTCAATTAAACATTTCCTTATTTGAAAACAACGATAAATGTGGGAAATAAGTGGAAAGAGGTATAATTGGGTTATCCTTGGTGGAATTTCATATTCCAAGGATTCCTAATGTTAAAAGGAATATCAATGAGGAAAATAAAAGAGAAATAAAGAGAAATCCTCAAAAAGAGATATTTTTTAAGAAATAAAGAAGATAATGAGAAATAATGGATATAGATGCATCTGGAAGGATGATTAATATTCAATAAAAAGGATTTATAAATAATAGGGTTCCTTGGGGTCCAAGGAGTCCCAAATAACAAGAGAAAGGGTTGAGGAAAGAGAAAATAACCCTTAAATGAATTTTATTAATGAGTAACTTGCCTTTGAAGAAATAGTCCTTTTCTTTTGGAGTTTTGGACTCAAATATGACATGCAAGAAGATAAAGGCAAGAAAGAGAAACCCTTAATTTTTGGTTGGAAAATAGTGCACAATTTCCGAGTTATGCAATTTGCAAAATTACCTAAAGTTAGGTAATTAATTGCTTAAGGATTTGATGCCACGATGTAATTGGATTATCTTTCCAATTCCCTGGTTTCAGGCTTTATGTGGATCGCTGGATCATGATCCAATGATCAGGGATGACTTCCACAGGCACGAGGAGTCCTGCGCCAAGTAGGTTGGAGACGATCCAAACTTGGATCATTGTGAAAAGAGGAAAGGGAGTTAGATCGCGTGTTTAGCACCTTTAAACTCGGGAGGAAAATCTGGTGAGAACCAACCCTTCTTGTTAAGGGTTTGGTCATTGTTCAAGAGAATCCCCAACCTGGATGGGACATGCCCTTGACCCTATATATAGGGGAGGGTGAAGGAAGGAACCAACATGTCTTTTGCTACGTCGAACTCTGCGGCGGGGTGAGAGGAGGCTTCCTGAGTGCTCAATTCCAAGATCGACCTCGATCTTTCCTATATGTAACATGCTGACCTCGCCGGAGAAATGGCGGCTAGTGGGAGGTGAAGGAGCAGAGCCCGCCACCAATTAAGGGCCTGGTCAGAATCGAGAGGCTTGGACGGAGCTTTTGGACCAGTCATCTTGTTCACAGATGCACAAACGGCCAGACTCAACCCCTGAGTTGACTAGGCTAGGCTGCTCGTGAAGCTAGCCTGAGCTTGAAGACGACCCTCGACGATCTACTGAAATGCCCTTCTGTGTCTGTTGTTCAAGTATGGGCATATTTGCCTTTTTGGTTGCTTTTGATCGCAAGTAGGCATGCACATCTGTGCACGTTGGATCCTAAGTGGACCAACGGTCCATTAATCGGACAATCTGTGTTTTTCTGAAATTAGCAAATAAACTAGAAAAAGGAAATTTCCTTATTAAAATCATATCTTTTGATAGCAAACTTCGATGAGGAAAGTTAATACATGAATCTTGCTTAGAAAAGTATGAGGAATTCAATAAAAATACTAGTAGAGACTAGTTTTACTTCTAGTTCGAAAAGTACATAAAGTTAGTACTTTAATGCTTTAAATGGATCCAAAACCCTAGATTTGTTTAATGGTGAGTTTAATAACTTAGTTTAATATTCTAAATCAAGATTGGACCTTTTGACATAAAAAGGATAATAGGAATATGATTTGAGTTTAAAAACCCATGATTTTCTTGATTAGGGTTTTCCTGTGTGCAAAACTGCAATCAATGTTAAATTAGGGTTTATTAACCTAACAGATGTGATAAATAGTAATTAAGGTACAGTTGTCAATTGAACTATAATCTTTGATGAAGAAGTTGAAGATGATAATTGGCCTTAATGATCTTGACATGACCTAAAAGAATAAACATGTTGGTTTTAGTGTAAAAGAAATATATTTGACCTAATTGGAATTCAATCATGCCTATGATGTTGAAATTAGGGTTTGTGGATCAAAAGAGCATTAAAAGTGATAAATGCATTATGGAGGCTAAAAACCCTAATAAAATCCTAAAGTTAGCCTAGAAACCCTAAGGTGGGACCTAAGTCAACCTTGAAAATGTTTTGGATAAAATAATGACACATGTGTGTTATGCATTAATTTCAGGATATTGTTGATTGCTTGTTTGATTGTATTGAATATTAATGCTTGGACATCAAGTTGCTCTGGATCAGGTATGTGGTTACTCTTATGATTACCCAGCATTAGTTTTCTGAGGATTTTATTGATGTTTACATTGTGGATTGAATTAATTGTCGGATGAATTTAATTCACGCAAATTATAATGTGAATATGACTATCACATAAGAGATGTGCCTACTAGCTCAGATCCTAGTCCCCTCTGTAGATTAATGGGTTGACCTAGTACATGGCTACCAATGGGGTAGGCCCATCAGGTCATTGGATGACTTAGTATATGGCTACCAATGGGGTAGGTCCATCAAGTCACTTTGAGTCAGGGATTAGACTACCTATGGGTAGTGTCATACAACTCAACCCTAGATATTGATCTACCTGTTAGGTAGGATCATGCGGGGTTTAATAAGGATCTACCTAGAGAGAGGTAGTATCTCAGTCCATTGCAGGGACAACACAGAGATAGGGGATAGGAAAGGATTGAGTAGTATGGTTTAAAAGGTAACCTTGGCTGTTAAATGATAATTGGCTGATTACTTTGTTATTATAGTTGCACGATTATTGTTTCCCCCACATACCAGCTTTATGCTGACCGACGTTTTGTTTGTCGGCATTTTAGGTACAAATGAAAAGAAAAAATAGTAAAGTGGCATATGTGGAATTAAATGATAAATAACGTGCACAGGAGGATTATTTAGATTAGTATCTTCATGGATAGAAGTTTATAAATCCTAGTTTTTAAAAGGTAAGCAAAGTTTTATTTTATACCAATTTTTAGTTTAGTTGGTAAAGTTTATTAATTGTTATTGATTATTTGTCGAACCTTTGATCCGTGTTATTGGTTAATGGCTCTGATCTTTCGGTCTCCCTTAATTGGGGGTTGCCGGGAGATGGGGTCGTTACACTTTCAACCAAAATAGATAGTCAGTCTAAAAGAATCATTCATATGACTAGAGAATCTTTGAGAACATATGTCTTATAGTTCTTAACAATTAACAGATGTCTATGTGAGTTTGATCCAGTTTGCTTAAAACAACTACTACCAGAGAATCATAGACATGGCACTAGATAATATTGTATATGGTAGATGATACAGAATATCCCTTTGAGGGTATAAAGTAGGCAAGTATCAATTTTTGAAAGTCGTATTAGTATAACAGACTATAGTGAAGGTCATAATGTTAAGAAAAAGTTGAGATTAGCTCAAGATAGGTAGAAATCACATGTTGATAACAATGGTAAGCCGCTATGGTTCCAAGTTGGAGTTACTACCAGAGTTTCACATGTTGCACAGTAGTTTCTATGTTCCATGTTGAGGAAGCATCACCCAAATATAGAACAAGTGATACAGACAAGAAAGGTGGAGCTAGATGAGGATGATTCTTATATGGAGGATTATGTGTTGATCCTAGATGACATATATGGGAATTGAGAAAGAAGGACATAGCCTTAGTGAAGGTGTTGTGATATCATCATGGCATAGAGGAATCCATGTGGCAGCTAGAGGATGATATGCATAGGAGGTACACATCTTTGTTTGCATTGATTTCAGGGGAGATATCATGTTAGGGGTTTATAGTTGTAAGACCACTGACCTAGATTTATGGTTAAATGTGCCTGATTATCTTAACTGGATGCATAAAACCTTAATTAAACCCTAACATGTGCTTTGATATCATGTGACAAAGCTAAGCTTCAAGTTTGGTCCATTTTGGACATTGTTTGAGTAAGTTTTGCAATTTTGTGCTTATAAGGGCTTTATGCAATTTTTCCACATCGTTACATGTTATTGTGCTTCTTAAGTTTTCATAACATTTTTTATTTCGTTGCATCTTTGTGCACCTAGGTGCACCATCGGATGTGGGGTGATATCTAACTTAGGGTTGAGACTTAGGGTTTCACACCTAAGTTCCCTAATTGGATGGTTTGCCTTCAAAGGCTTGGGATCCTAAGATTCCATTAGGAGTGTGGCATCTGATGGTCATCATATGGTACTTAAGATTCGATAATTTTCTTTGAGGAACCACCAAGTTCGATGGTTTTTCTTGTGAAATGCAACAACTGATGTTGATGTTAGGGTTTGCTTGTGCGGCCAAGTGAGGGCAGGATCCAATGGGCCACCTGGTGTTGGAGCTCGATATTGATCCTAAGGGTTGACAATCGATGGTCCCCCTAGCATCAAGATTTGATGGTTGACCTGGTTTGCATGGATGGGAGGTTTCATCCTTTAGATACATGGCATGCATGCTTCGACACCTAAACCTACCTTTCTCTCTCACCCTAAGCTATATATACCTCTCTCCTTTCACCCAAATGATCTCTTTACACACCTTCTTCATCTTCTTTGTGCTTGGAGAGATCTAACCCCCTTTCATGGTGGTGGATATGAGCTCTATAGTAGGAAGCTTGGTTGAACTTGGGTGCATGTGCTTTTAGGGTTTGGATCTACTCTCTCTAGGAATGCATGGAGATTCCTAACTTTGTTTCTTGGCCTAAGAAAGTAAAATCATCTTCTTTCATTCATTTTCCTTGCTTCCCTCCTTCTTCTCTCTTCCTTCTTGGACATATCCATGGTGTTCTTGGTGGAGCTTGAGCTTGAGGTTGAAGAACATCTTCTTTCTTCACTTTTGACCTAGGTTATTCCTTGTTCTTGGAGAAGGGAGCTAGCTTGGATGTGTGGAGTGCTCAAGCTAGGGTTTTCTTCTCTCTGTCCTCAAGCTACCTAGTTGCTTGGACATTCATTACCTTCCTTGTGGCAAGTTATATAACTTTCTTCATGTTTATTTCTTACTTTTAGCTTGCTATGTATAGATCTTGCCCTAAAAAAGTAGTAATCAATAGAAAGATTGATTCTTGACTAGGGTTTGAGCATATTTATTAGAACTTGTGAAGATGAACTACCTCTAGTTCATGTTCATGTTCTTCCTTAGAAGTGCGAGTCCTAGACCTTGCATGTCCATGAACTGATGGTTTCCTTGAATTAAGAAACAATGCATTTTCCTTAGTTGTCATGGACTGATTTCTCCCTTGATTCATGACTTGATGGTTCACTCCCCATGTCAAACTGTGAGTTAACTTATGTCTTATTGTGATGATTTGATGGTTTACCTTTAAAAATTGTTTTGATGGCTTTCCTTGTGCATCTCAAACGATAGTTTTTCTAATAAGTTGTAACATCACAAATTTTCAAGAGAAATTTGAACATGGGAATATAGTTATTCTTAAATGAAAAATATTGAGGGTCTTAATGCAAAACAACCATGAAATGAAATTTCTTAAAGGAAAATAAAGTGAAGAAATAAAATGAGGTCCAAATATATTTCCTATTTCATATGTGTATTATGTTTTGCATTAACTTAAAGAGATGAATATTAGACCCCCTTTCCTTTTTCTCTCTCATGTCCTTGAACAATGTTAAAAAATATAAAAAAGAAAGAGAAAAGACCTTACATTTGAAAATATACATAAGAAATAGGTAACTTGGATGAGAAGTTTTCCCTTTTCCTTTTTGTAGTTTAAATATAAGAGGAGAGTATCATTTACTCTCTTTTCTCTCTCCTCCAAGAAAGTTTCTCAAAAAGGCATAAATGATAGATAACATGACCATTAAGTGGATAATGATTACTTATCTCATTTTTAGACTCAAGTAATCACAAAGGAAAGTTTTTTCCACTTATTTCATCCATTAATACATTAAAATCAAGTAAAATGACCTTTAGGGGAACTATGGGTAGAACATGTGCAGAACATAAATCTAAGAGGATAGGAAGTATCTAGACTCCTTATTGGGGGTGTGGTTCAAATTTGGTCTAGTTTTGACCTTGTTTGACCCTCCAAATTAATTAAGCAAGTTTCCCTATGGTTTTGAATTTGATTTATTAGAAAATGGCATCAATGCGACATATACACCTATAGTCCCGCATTTTTCATCTAACATGTGTTACATCCTTTTATTTCCCCTCTTAATAGGGATGACAATGATGTTTTAAAAAATCATATCTGCAAATTACTAAACCACATTTTATACCACATAATCGCACCAAATGGTTATAGTGTGGATATAGTTTAAATTTTTAAAACCGTTGTGGTGTGGTTATGGTTGTAGAGATAAAACCATGGATAAAAACCACACTACAAACAATTCATGTTAATTATATATAAATATATGTAGAATACTATCCTAAACACATTATTTGTTATTTTTCTTACATATATTACTAGATCTCTATTTTTTTAAATGAAATTTAATATATAGAGAAGTAAGAATTTTTATTTTTTCTATAATTACTACGTACATGGTTTGTCTTCTTTGTGCAACCAATACACATACATGTTCCCTTTAGTTTTGTCTATGTTTTTATTTCCATTTATTGTGTAAAATTTCTTACATTTTATGTATAATATTACTATGTTAATAGAAAAAAAAAATTCATGATGTGGTGTGGTGCGGTTAACTACAGTTTTTTAGCGGTGCAGATATGGTTTCTCATATTAAAACCCACAGTGGATATGGCACAGATATGGTGTTTGGTTTTTCTATGTGGTGTGGTTATGGTTTTGCTATAAACTGCACCATATTTGTACCACTACCATCCCTACCTCTTACGCACGCCATCTGACGGCTGAGGTTTAACACATATGCAATCCAACAGTCAGGTCATCGTCATCTACCTCTGGTTAAGTCACAAGTAAGGAAACAACTCACATGCTTTCCTTTCCTATATCCGTTCTCCCTTATCTCTCAAGATTTCCTGAAATTTCATCGCCAATGACTTCCCCTCACCTTCACAATTTGAACGATCCCTTGCATACCCTCTCTCTCCCTCTGTGTACAAAATGCCCAACTAGGGTTTTGAACCCCTCTATGCCATTGACTCTAATATGCCTCCACAAAGTGCCTCCTTCATACTTAGGGGTGCCTAGCACACCACCTCCCCTCACACAATTATCCTTCACCACAAATTAGGCCCTTGTGGCCTCGGCTGTCTCTCCCTACTTGCATTTCATCTCCTATGAACTTGGTCTCACCTCAACATTCCTAACCTTCTTTGTATTAATTAAGGATTTAGTAAGCTTCTACAAACCCTCTCTATGTTTTTTGCTTCATTAATTTGCCTCGTGTCCATCCCTGTTGTCATACCCTATAGCTACCTTTGAGGTCCTTATCGGTGTTAGTCAACATGGGTTCTCAGGGCCCCTCCAGCCACGTAAGTGGTGTCCCAACTTTGGATTACCCCAGGACCCTTTTTCATGTCTTTGTGCTCACATTTCTCCTCAGTCCATTGTTACTAGAGTTGGGCTCATTTTCCCCTATTTCACGTCAATTTCCAATGATCTGGGGACAAAGTGGTTCCTCTCTAATCACGGTTGTTTCTTTGGATTCGTATTGGTTTAGTGACTCTCTTACATCACCATATTGTGAGGTTTCTTGAGCCCATGTTATGTCGACGATGCTCTAGCTATGTACAAGCTGCCCCGATGCCTCTATGCACGACAATGCCCCCTCAATGGCACGTTGGTCTCAACACTATGCAAGGATGCCACATGGGATCCCAGCATCATGCTTGTCTCTCCAGTGCCCGCTCTGGCTGTAGTTTGGATCTCCAGGTCTGATCGGAAGCCATAGCTTGTGGAGGAAGAATCTTGGTCAACAAATGACCATGGTGCCCACCTTGTATTAATAGAATGGTTTAATGTGCAAGGGCATTTTTGGGTTTATGTGTCGCCGCTCGCTTGGATGGTTTTGAGATATGGTGCCATCATGGCAGTTCCCCATTGGGCTACCAGAGCATGGGCTTGGGTCCAGTATCTGCTGAGTCGGATAATAGTGCCCATGTGGCTTCTTGGCAATATTTCATTGGTCAATTATTCTCAAATTTGTAATAAATTGATTATTTATAAAAAAAATGCAAAAATATGTGTTAGAAAGGAATTCTAATTTTCTATCATTTGGTTTTGTTTTCAAACTCTATTTTAGACATTACATCTATTCAATAATTCAATGAATGAAATTCCAATTAAGGATTATGAACTCATTTATATGTTATGTTTTTAATCAAACCACAAGTGATTAGAAGACTCAATCAAGTCATAGGGCTTGACCTAAGGAAGTTTACTCTAGGTAATTGGTCCTTGAATATTTGGCATAACTAATTTTGGTTTATTGGTTGTTTATTAATGATTATGCACATTAGTTCATTTCATGTACTATGAATGCTTTCTCAAGAAGACATCATGTATATTTATCATTGCTTGATTGGTTGTTTGATTATAGTCTATGGGAGAACCCTAATTAAGATTATGATTAAGATTAATGAATCATGCTCAAGAAGGGGAAACCATATTATGGTTTAAGAGGGGGAAATCCCATCATAATGTTAAGAGGGAGAGATCCCATCATGTTAAAGTTCAAATATCTTATTAATGTCAATGATTAAGATAATTGGAATCGAATCAGATTTTATATGCTTCTCAAATAATGGACCTCAAGAGGTCATCAAGGGCTTTCCTAGCATCAAGGGCTTTCCTAGCAATCGTGTGCTCTTAAATGGGCATCAGAGAGAGATTCATATATATATATTGTTCAACTCTTCATGTTACTAATGACTCATAAATGATCAATATAATCCATGTGCAAGTTTATGTCAAATTATTCCAAGTCAATTTTACTCAAGTCAGGTTATTATTTTTAGCTTTATAAAGTGCCAAATACCACTTGTTGATGTGTTTTTTGTTTTGCATCGCCGGGGATGTGATGTCTGCAGGACTAGGAGCAAGTGAAGAGTATTAAGGACAATCAAAGATGAGGATCCTTTCAAATTTTTCCTAGTGGGGTGCCATTTACCAAACTGATCTAGAGGTTTAGATGTCATTTACACTATGTTTAGTCATGTTACCAAGTAGACTAGCTTTCATGGGATAAACCAATTGTAGTTTTTTTTTACCCAAGAACAATGTATGAATCAAATTTCATTCAATGCAAAGTGTTTCATTTATTTAAATTTCTAAGATCAGCATATTGTGAAATTACCTTAATTAAGAGTTTTTTCTCTCAGTGATGTTTAAAAAAATGAAGGTGTGGTTTTACTTAGCCTGAGGGTCGATGGTGTGTTCTTAGTTGTTGTTTTGATGGCTATGCTTCATCTAAGAATCTATGATTTACCCCTAGTTGTTGTCCTGATGGTTTGGCTTGATCTTGGGAATCGATGGTCGTGATACCTTCTTTAATAGGAGAATTGGCGATTTCTTTAACCCTAACAAATGATGGTTTTCTCATATGCTATAAACTCTGACTTCACCAAGTCTTAACAATTAATGTCTTGCCTATGTTCAAGAACCCATGTTCCACCTAGTTGATCAAATGAGGTTTTACTTAGCTTTATCAACCAATGGTTCACATATCTTGACATCTAGTGGTTTACCTATGGTGACATCCTATGGTTTACCTAGTTCTAACAAACGATGGTTTTACTTAATGTATAAGATTTGATTTCACCTGGTTCTCTCAATTTTTGGTTGGATTAATGGTTCACAACCGATGGCCTCACTAGGTCCATCATTTGATGGCTTTATAAAGTGCATGATTTGATGGTTTTCCTACATGGCATCCGATAGTTTGTTGAATCCCAAGATCTGATGATTTTGATGAAGTTCGTGATTTGATGGTTTTTCCCTATATGGAATTTGATGGTTTTGATTGAGGTCCATGATTCGATGGTCATCCTTTGTGTGATGTATGAATCTTCACTTGTGCTTAGTATGTGAACCAATTGTCTTGCTAGTGACCATGGTCTGATGGTTTGTGTTTGATACACATGATATGATGGTTTGTATTTGAAATTCATGATTTGATAGTTATGTTTTGGATAAGGGCATACATGATTCGATGGGAACGTTAGGTGTAAGAGTTTATGATTTTTCCTGAGTTTGTGCACAAATCGATGGTTTAGTTATGGGTGCTGATTTGCAACATCAACTCAATCTACCTTGTTGAACCTAACTTAAAGTAATTAAATGATGACAGTTAAATATACTTGTCTTTCTTTATGTTGTTATGATGGAAGGATAGTCTCATAATTCTAATGGTAACCCTACGATGTTACCTTGTGAACATCATGGATCTTATGATTAATGCAATATTATGCTAAATCTATACACAACATGTGTGTTAATGACATGTGGAATCTTTACGAGGTAATTAAAAGATAATGATGTTCTTGCAAGATATTATGTGAATGGTCTAAATGATCTTGGAGCATAACTTGAGCCCTAGTGAATGTGTAGTCCTCTTCATGAGTGAGAAGGATTAATATCATATGATGGTGTGATAAAGAATATGTCTCATACATTTTATATATTCTGGAGTTGTTATATATCGATGTTTTGTAGAAATGAATTAGGGTTTTGTATGAAAACTTGGTTGATGCAACCTTAATTCACTCAATTGGCAATAACTAATCAAGTGAAACCTTAATCATGTAGTGTCATGTGTCGTAGAACAATTTTAATGCCAGAACTTGTTGGATAGGGAAAAGAGTATTCCATAAGGGAAACTCTAACTCATATACTATTGAGTATACATGGGTGAAGAGAGAATATATCCTTGTCATCCTTGTCCTAAGGTTTGAGGATGGTTGTGGTCATGCCTCAGATTGAGAGTGGTTGAGGCCGTGTCTCAGATATGTGCATATGTGATGTGATTGAGGACAACTACGGTTATAACTTGGAGGATAGGGTTTTGCATACCCTAGTTTCTAGTGTCGTGGCATGTGTACACAGGGCGGAGTAGGCTAATTACATATTGGCAAATATGTCATTGCGGTGGAATGGTATTGACCTAGGAGAAGATATCTTAGGATTCCGGTTCTCCTAAATCTTACAAGGAACTGATTGTGACTTCGCAGTGGTCAGTTGGAAGTTTGAGTGGTATGCCTCAAACTCCCCAAGGCTTAATAAAAGATGTAACCCAGTCATGTCTCAGGGTTAACCAACGCTTCACATTGGATGATAACCCTTCCTTTGCTTCTTCTATATATATATGACGTATAATGCAATAAGGGAAAGTAGCCATGCTTATGTTGTTAGACATGTTTATGTTGTTAGACATGCTTATACCATTACATGTGTTTATGTTGTTAGACATGCTTATATTGTTAGACATGTTTGTGTTGTTAGCCATGCTTATAATGTTAGACATTTTTATGATGTTACACATGCGTATACCATTAGACATGTTTATGTTGTTAGCCATGCTTATACTGTTAGACATGTTTATGTTGTTAGACATGCTTATATTGTTAGACATGCTTATGTTGTTAGAAATGATGTTGTTAGACATGCTTATGTTGTTAGACATGTTTATGTTGTTAGACATGATTATATTGTTAGACATGTTTATGTTGTTAGACATGCATATATTTTTACACATGCTTATGTTGTTAGACATGCTTGTGTTGTCAGACATGCTTATATTTTTATACATGCTTATGATGGTAGCTATGCTTATGATGATATTTATTCCTATGATGTTAACTATGCTTGATATTTTGATCATAATGTTAACCTATCAATCCTACAATTAAGACTCTGACTGGGACTTCTCTCAGTGAAGCTTTTATATCTGGTATTTTGCATCCTATTATATTACCTGATATAACTGTTTAGTTCTATAATCTTTTTGTGAGAAATAAATGTTTTTGAGAATTATATCTCTTACTAGGACAAGGGTCTCACCTTGTGGGTCTCTACATCTTTTTAGGTGGTCATCAGCAGTGCCAACAAACCTATGGCAACAAGGAGCTATTTGGAATGACCCTAGAAGAAGGTTGTTTATTCGAGTAGTGTGTCCTAGAGTCATCCATGTACTCTATGTCCAAGTGGGAAATTTTTTTATATGATGTTTCAATTGAATCGAGTTTTTTGTAGCATTCTAATGCTTGTACATGGTGTATATGTAGATAACACCTTGTGTATGTATATGGAATGGTTGAGGCCACATAGCAATTGTAAGATACTTAGTATGATATATGAAGTTATGCAAGATGTTGGGCCTTTATTAAATATTCTTGGACATGTTCGTGAAGTTTATGTGATATTGATGTCATACATATATCTTCCAATCTACTTTGAGATCAAGAATGTGAATGAACGTTGACAGGATGACTGTTCCATGCCTCGAGTTCATTTGGGATATCAGTGACAAAGGAATTATACATTCACTGTAACACCATTCACAGATTGTAGGATTAAAAGTTGTTCTCCAACTTTCTATTTCACTTGGGTAGCACTGATGTGTGACTAGGCACTGCTCTTTGCTTGTGAAGTCATAAGTGTTATGGACTTTCACTGCCAACATGAAATGGACCTGCATGGTCACACACATAGGATTTAACCTGGAAGAGGAGTTTTGTCCACAAACAATGTTTAGATTGATTACTAAAAGAGTTTAGTAGTTAAATTAAACACTCAATTAATTGATAGCTGAATGTCATAATGTTCAAGGTGTTGGACACATTGATTGGAGTATCAGATTGATTGAAACTGCAATTGACTGATTCTGCAAAATTTGCACTCCCAACCGATTGGCCCATGTGATGAACCGATCGACTGAGCTTGGTGAACCGATCGGCTCAGATGGTGAGTCGATCAGCTCATGGACAGGGTGAAACAATCGCTTCAAGTGTTGAAACGATCGGTTCAACTAGTCCAACCGAGCAAGTTGGGAAAGTAGGATTGGTGAGAAATTTCTTTCCGTTTCACTTGCCCAATTTGATTGGAACAAGGATTGATATTTGATACCAATTAGAAACAAAAGAAGGAAAGTCAATCGGGAACTGATCAGGACCACGAACTGACCGGTTCAGAAATGAATCGACCGTTTCATGGGTCCTAACCGATCAGTTGAGGTGTCAACCGACCGGCTCAGGTCCCCAACCGATAGTTTTAGAAATGAAACGATCAGTTCAGGTTGCGCAGTTGGTTGTTTTTTGTGGAAAATCTCGAACCCTTCTACTCCTGCTTTAGTCCCATATTGCCCGGGATAGAGAACCTTGTCCCATGACCCTCCTATATATAGGGGTATTGGGGGCTTCTCAAAGAATAGCTCAGTGCAACCAGTTGCTCTGTAAAGTTGTCGTTCTCTCTGGTTTTGGTAACCGAGAGAGCTCGAGCAAGTGCTATCCGATAAGGGAGGCACAACAAGGGAAAGACAACTGCAGAAAGAGACTGGTGGCAGGACAGTGTGTCGGTGACTAGTACGCCAACAGGAGGGTTCGACTCCTTCCAATTCCTTGTGAGATAAGGAGATTGGAGTTCCAGGTGGTCCATGTGGACTACTTCAGAGGTGGGAGATTTCTGCCGCTCAGAGGACAGTTGTCAATCCTGACAGTCCCGGTGAGACCAGGAGTCGTCAGTCCCGGTGCGACCAGGAGCTGCACAGACACCGTCCAAGACCGGAGGTGAAGACCGCGCAAGCCGTGAGGTATTGTCGCCGAGCAAGCCTTGGGACAAGGTATGATTCCACAAACCATCCTTTCCTATTGTAAGACGTTGACGCGTTTCCTTGTTCTGGGTTTGGGAAGGAAATTTTTTTGTTTCCGCTGCCTTCTCAGTGTCCCCTAAAACCCAACAGATAACACCTCAACTAGGCACTTAGCCTTATATCAGGTCCTCAGACCTATCAACTTGTTATCTCATTACCACATGGTGATACTCAAGCACATACATCTCATAGCTCTTACCAGGCTATGAATCCACATAAAAATACCTACATGGTTAGTATACACATCCATAGAGATAACTGAAGCCATCATGGATTAATAGGATTATCATGCTATCAAGTATAAAGCAACATCCATGAATATATTACACATAAGCTGTAGAAATCATAGTTTTATTATCAATCATAAGCATATATTATGCCCCATACTTGTGATCATATACATGTGTCACATTATCATGTGTAGCAACATCATATCCTTCCAAACTTCTTGGTTCACAACCTATCATCTTTTTCATTATCATAGTTGCAGGATTTAAGGTGATTACACCATATCACTTGTATTATCATTACTAACAGAGAACTATTAGCTATATACATTCTGGGTTATCAGAACCCTCACCAAAGCTCCTGCAACCCTCACTATAGGTATGGAGGGTAACGCCAACCCTCACCAAAAGATGAATCGAGTATGGTCATACCCTCACCAAAGGATGTATCGGCTAGGGTTTCCCAATCCTAAGCAAGCTCACCACCATATCGGCCAACCCCATCACTTCACCTATCATGCAACAAGAACCCACCAGCTCACATGGTGTCGGGCAAGGTGCATCGTGCATCATCACAGGGCTATCGGCTAAAGGTCTATCATGCACACAAGCTAGGGTTAGGGTTAGGGTTTCCTCTATCAGGCAACCCTCACAGGGACCATAACGGCTAAAAGGGGTATCACCCAAGCGCCCCTATAGTGCAACTAGCTTCCTATCATCCAAGGATCATCCCTATCGGCCAGGGCATTCATGACGCCCAAGAGCTCATCCAAACAAGGTGGTATCGGCCAAAGCCAAAACGGGCACTAAGCTATCAAAGCCTATCGGCCAAGGCCACCTCAAGGCAAGATGGTATCAGGCAACCTCTCCACAAGGTGTGTCGTGAAGAGCACTCGACAAAGTGTAACACCCAAGCAACAAAGGTATCGGCCAAGGGGACAACACCACTTAAGCATCTACTTGGGTTTCTCTATACCACCATATCGGGCACCAAACAAACCATCTAAACCAGGTGTATCGGCCAAGGGTAAAACCCTAGACAAGAGGCTATCGGGAAGCACTACTCCAAGGTCATAATGTGAAAAGCAAAAATCTACAAGGCCGTCTTCAACCTCAAACACAAGGGCACCAAACCCTAAATGATCAAGAAGATCGGCTCACCTCTCAACACCCAATAGAGAGGGGTTTTGCACAACCTCTATCACAAATCGGGCAACCACAAGGATCAACCTCAACTTAGGTCATCACATATCCACGAGCTCACCTCTCAAATCCATGGTGAGAGGAGGGTGTTGCCCAAGCAACTAGAATGTAGACTCACCTCTTAACTTAAATGAGAGAGGGGTATTGCCCACATCACTAGAGCTCAAACTCACTTCTCAAAAACCAAGGAGAGAAAGGGGTATTGCTCAACAAGAAAACCTCAAACCATGGTTCGGCCAACTAGATATAAAGGCATATAAACCATCAACCATAACAACAACATCATCCTCACTATATCCATAAGATCAACAACATGTACTAGAGCAAGAAACATAACATGCGATGGCCGATCATCAACATATATGAATCATGAAACATAAAGAAGGTAGTATAGCTAGGGTTAGAAGTTATATAACCCGCCTTAAGCAAACTCCTCAAGCTCCAAGCTCCAAGCTTCTAGCTCCAAGAATACCACTTATGGTTCGACCACAAAACTAGAGGAAGAAGAAGAAGAAGACTTCAAGAAGAGGATCGACCACCAACTTGCTCCACCAAGTTGTATCGGCTACCAAACACCCAAAAGGGAAGGCGTATCGTGCACTAAGGAAGAGAGGAGAAACAAAGAGCTAAAAGGGATCCTAAGGAAGTGGAAGGAGATGTATATATAGAAGAGGATGAAGGAGAAAATAAGGCAATGTGTCGCCCACCTAGGGACACTTGTCCAAGGGCAATGCCACCTCCTTATCTCACCTTATACACATATCCAAGGTTATTGCCACATGCAAGAACTATGCACCAAGTGTCCACTAGTGGTGACACAAATGAGGTCAAGAGGTCAAAGATGGTCCATGGCTGATACTCTCCACCTCCATGCCCAATACACCCCACGGGTGACACCCCCATGGGCGACACAAAACCCTCCTGCCCGATACAAGGTTCAACTAGGCAAGGAAAGGCCCAAATAAGGGAAAACAAGGCCCAACAGAGCTCAACCAAACCCAAGACAACTCAAGGCACGAGCCCAAACCTTCCTCTCAACTTAGAGGAAGCAAAGAGAGAGAAGAATATCTCTCAAGGTGACAAACTTGCTCTTCAACCCTAAACTTGGGCTATTTGCAAGTAGCACCTCCAACTCATCGAAAAAGCACAACCAAACCCTAATCACCACTAAAGGTGATTAGCAAGCAACTAAGCACAGGGTTTAGGCAAAGTAAATAGGATAATCCCAAAACGGAGGTCAGGGTCCTTACAATGAGAAAGTCTAGTAACATAGCATAGCTAACAATATGAGCATATCTAATTGGTTGAACATATCAACATCATAAGAAGAGCTAACAACATAAGCACAACTACCTAGATAAGCATGATCAGCAATATATGCATCTCTAGTTACAAAGGCATGGCTAGCATGCTAAACATAACTAACAACATGAGATATCTAGCATCATGATTATAATCAGCAGTAGCAGTATAGTTATTAACATAAGCATGACTACTGTATGTACACATTTACAGTCTTATGCATATCCACAACATAAGTATAATTACTATCTCTTAATTGCACTAAGCATCATCTTTATGTAAAGAGAACAAACAAGGGTTATCATCCAGTGTGAAGCGTCATGTATAACCCTAAATAGATATGCTATACGACTGTATTACATCTTTTATTATGCCCTGAGGAAATTGAGGATACCACTCAAAATCCAACTGACCACTACTAAGTCGAAATCAGTGTCATACAAGATCTAGGAAGAGTCGGACTCCTAAGATCTTCTCCGCCCTCAGTCAGTATGGGTCCACCACTACGACACATAAGGTCAAACTGCTAATAACCTAGTCCATCCTTGGTACAGGTCACGACACTAGTAAAAGGAGGTGGGTACGCATAACCTACCATATGAGGTACAACCGCAGTTGTCCTCTAATCTTGTCACATATATAATCACCGAGACACGACCACAGCCATTCTCAATCACATCAGATGTATGAGGCATGACCATAACCAACCTCCACAATCTACATTGTGGATGACAAGGATATATGCTCAACTTGACACCCCCACATACTCAACAATATGCACTCTGAGTTTCCCTTAGGAATACTCACTTCACCATCTGGAAAATTCTGACACTCAGATAGATCTATGGCACATGGCACTACATGATTAGAGTTTCACTTGATTAGTTATGCCAATTGTGTGAATTAAGGTTGCATCAAACAAGTGGACATACAAACCCTAATTCATTTCTAGAAATCATATAAATATAAAAACTTGAAAAGATATAAAATGTATGAAACATAATTTCTCATCTCATCATCACATGGTACTATTCACTTGCCATTCATGAGACTACACTAGTCATCATATATCACAAGATATAAATCCTTTTCACAATATCACAGGGTATCAACCCTTATCAACATAAGAGGATTACACCTCATTCAGGGCTCAACTATGCCCAAAGGTCATTAAGACCATCATATTATTCCCTGCAAGATCATCATTATCTTTGCATGCCTTATAACAAGGCTCAACGACATCAATTATATATAATACACAAGATCATCACAATATTACATTTATGAGCTAGGTGGTATTCATAAACAATCATAGCAGGGTTATATTAACATTAAGAACATTCCTTTATTACATCAACATTCAAGGAATCTAGATATGATTAACACATCATATTCATAATGCACATGTTTATCATACAGAAGTATCAACCATGTGGCTATGATAACCACCAATTAACACATTAAGGTTATGATCATGTTAAGGAGGTTATTCCACCATAATTCCATCATATAAGAATGTTAAACATGAATACTCATCTTTATCTAATTGCATTAGAGTTAGGTTGAACATGATAAATTATATCAATGTTACTAATCAATACTTATACCCAAACCCTAACTCACGACATCCCCATTGGATCATGGATGCATAAGGTGAAGCATCACCATCACATTCCATACTATTCTCAAGTATGAACCCACACATAAATCAAGGTGTAACCATCATGTTATAGCATACTAGGGTTGCAACAATAATAGAGTACTCCATGATTGTATTAGTCATTCAAGCACTATTCATACCCAATTACCATAATTTAGTTATATTAAATCTAGGTATAACAAGCTATACCTAATTAGGGTTACATATCAACACAATATGGTTATCATCCCTTCTATTCATATGAGTGAATATGTAAGACTAACTTATTAAGGGTAACCCTCCATTTGTTCCATCATCATTCAACCCATATCACCATACCACAATGTCACCCAGAACTATTGGATGTTTAAATGGTAAGACTATTGGTTGTTTATATAAGTAAACACCTTGGATAAACCACCTATAAAGTCCTTGATTTGTGCTCTACAAAGAGTCACCATCTAACCCTAGACATCCCTTGATAATCGATACAAAAATTTCCATTGACAGTAGGGTAAAACCCACAATTGACTATACAGTTAAAACACACCACCCATTGTTAACAATTAAGCTCCTTAAGTTGATCAAATAAAGGAAACCATATAAATCACATTATTAGGACCAAAATATTACATTAGCCATCATTCTACCTTAATGGAGGAGTAAACAATAGATCTCGACCATTGGGTCAAGTTCACATGTTAAAACCATCAATTACATTATAGGTCTGACCATTGCATCAAGTGACCCAAGAAACCATTGGCCTAAGGCTTAATTGGTGCTAAAACTATATGTTTAACTCACCATAGATTGTAGAGACCTGATCCACCATCATTAGTGATCATTAAATCACTATAGGTTGTTATATCAACACTATATTCATTAATTAGCATCAAATATTAAGTTGATGTCAACATTGATTGATAGCATCAGTAAGCTGCTTAATGGTCGATCATTATACTTCTAATTGATCCAAAACATGACCTAAGGGGGTTAACATAGGTTGTCACCATCATTTGACACCCTTTATCATGACCATCAGTTGTTATGAAGACAACACCATAGGGTTGTTGTAATGGTACCATCATTGGGTCATGGTTTATAGAAGAAATCAACTTTAAATCCTCAAATTGACCATTGGTTGATAGGTGCTTAGCATCATAAGTTGTCAAACCAACCTGATCCAAGTCATATTGTACCTTAGGAATAATGTACACATGATCACATGTTCATATAGAACTCAAATCAGAATAGGGAACATTATAAAATCGAAATCCAAGTCAAGCATAACTTTTTAGTGCATGAATCATCATTTTCAAGCAAGAACGTGATCTAGAAAGCTTATGGTAAGCAATTAACGTGAATAAAGTTATAAAACTTGCCTCTAATAAGAATATGGGACCACACATAGAAGAAATCTCGAGCAGGTAGGGTAGAAAATCCAAGAATAAGCTATGAATTCATCCATCTAGCACCACTCTTCATCAAATGAGCAAACCCTAAGCATAAGGAGCAAGAAAGGTAGGGTTTTAGGGCTTTAGAGCAATTTCTACCATGTAACACCAAGGTTCCAACCTGGAGAAAGCAAGGAGGAAGGATGAAATATACGGAGGAAAGAAGGAAATTCTTACACTTTTAGGTCAAGATCACTAGAAGGAAGCTTTTTCAACCCTAAAATGAAGTCAATTTCAACCTTAGAGCCTTTCTCCAAGAAGATCCCCACTTTATTCTTCCTTGGGCAGAAAAAATCGCATCTGAATAGAGGGAGAACGAGCTTGGGAGAAGTAGAGAGGTGGTGGAGAGGAAATGGATCATTTTGGTGCTTGTGGATAAATATATGACACTTTAATATAAAGAAAAAGAAAAAGTTGAAATTCTAGTATATATCCAAGTGCCCATGGCTTTAAATTATTAAGAATATATAAGAAAACACAAGCAGATCTCCCACCATACCTCTAGACCTGCTTATCTTTCCTTTGTCTAAATTCTAAGCCAATCACATAATTCCTTAGTTGATAGCTACTAAAGGTAGCTCATCCATGAAGGGGAAAACCCTAAAATACCCTGGTTGAAAACACCTTCAAACCATGGCTCAACTAGGATCCCCATGGCTCAAAAATACCAAGAATGATAATATAACATATAAGGAGCATAATTTATGTGAAAAATTGCAAAGAAAACCCCTCAATTGGGTAAATTGCAGAAAATTCCAAAATGTATAGAAAATTGCATAACTTGTTCAAATAGTGTCCAAATTGGACCAAATTTGAAAATTAAGCTTGTATTATGATTTAAAAGCATATCACAAGGTTATATTAGGGTTGTAAGCATTACATTATGATAATTAAGCTTATTCAACTCATTAAGCAAGTTTACGGGCCTTACAACTATAAACCCCTAATAGGGATTTCGCCCCCGAAATCCAAGGTAAACAAAGATGGGTACTACCTTTGCACCTTATCCTATTACCTTCACATGGTTACTTACATATCATGGTGATGGAACATCATTCATACATATCTCATCTTGGGTCAGCAGAACCCCCCCCCCATAAGAAGGCATATCTTGATCCCGTAAAGAAATTTAATCAACCCCATCTCACTCTTGTTCAACTTATCTCATAGCTATTGCTGCTTCGACAACTCTAAGATTTTTGAAGAAATATTGATCATATTTTTGACCATATTTGAAATACTTTGACATGTCATCATTCAAATATTGCTACAACTTGTAAGACATTACTTGAACACCCTGTTCCTCCTATTCATAAATTCTATTGGTACATTGGTTAGTTTAAAGGACATAACTCTAAACTCACCATGGTCATGTGGATTATGTCATCCAATCTAAATCTTATGCATTAATATTTGATCATAGGTTTATCTTAATGGAACATAATATCACATATCTATTGACCAACAACCATCTATCCTTGATAGTGGTCTTGGCCAGCTATCATTGAGCCATACACAACCTTATAGAATCACTTTTATTTTTCCTTCCAAACAACATTTATAGGATCATCATCAACTCTCTCTCTATGGGAGAGGAATACTTGGAATGTTTATTTAATAAACATCTCCAACCTTCACATATTTCTCATAATGTTGATACATCTTGGATACTAGGATTCATTACCTTGGTATCCACCTCATGTGCTATAAGGAACTCACATCCTTATCTCATCTACTTTTACCAACATAACAAATTTCAAAACATATAAGAGGAGTCTTCATAAATATTGGAAGGCTCAAAAGAAAAATCATCACAAACTTTATGATCTTGGAACCATAGTCCAAACAACCTTATACTATAATAATCTATCCACCCTCATGTTTGCAACAAATCCACACATACCAAGTGGCAATGATCCACTTGAAAGTTGTGCCCTAGAAAGGAAAGACACAAAGTGAAACACACTTCCCATACTATAGTAGTATTTTTCAAGGGTCACTAACAAAAAGGTAACCAATTCTATTTTCATTATGTAGGTTACAACTTCTTGTGTATCATTTTACCTTTTTCATTTTGGGTTCCTTGACATTAGCATAGGAATCATCATGATTAACATATCTCATTACTCCTTCCTTGATGACTATTTATCACACTTGGGTATGTTTTATTATTTTATTATATTTTCAACAACTTATCAACAAGTAAATACTCATATTCCACATGTGCTTCATTAAATCGGGATCATCTCCCTTAATTTCTTTCACATGCCATGCTGATTTTTCATTAATAATTTCTTACACACATAGGTTGGTCTGAGATTAACTCAGGTTCCACCTTATTCCTTTATCATTGTTCTCATTTATCTTCTCATTTTACTTATCATTGGAGTTCTCTCCATCGTATGTGGATTTCATACCTTGATTCACTTTATAAGCATAGACTTATCTGTCTTTTATTTTATAATATTCTTGAATCACATCTTCAAGAACTCCTCTTTTTCTAATTTGTATTCAGATTTAGATTTCATGGTGTTGTATCTTTCTCTTATAGTTACCAAACATTCAAGTTTTGATAGATAATGATGCAATTCTCATCTTCTTTAAGGTAGGATAGAGATATTCACACCATGATTTCTTATTCATTATGCTCTTTAGATTGTCTCAAAATGACTACTTGATCATAGTAATCAGAAAGATAACAATCTAAGAGTTCCATACTTACCTTTCTTCAATAATTGAATACATGGACAGGGCATCAAAGTACTGAGATTAGGCAGTATGCACCATGTTTTTGTGTCATGTTCCTAACTTAGACATCATCCTAGTCTTATGTCATAGTGTCCCTATAGACTCAGTGAACCTAAAGCTCTAATAACAACCTGTGAGAACCCGTTACACTAAACGAGATTACTCAAAACATAAAACACAATCGATCACTAATTAATCGCATACCCAAAAATATGGGTAAATTAAAACCGATTTCAATGTCAACACCTGCTCAGAAACACTTGCATAAGACCCTAAAATCTTTCTTTTATCCATACTAGGCCAAGAATTTGATACAAATGTTCTATTGCCATAGCCACAACATATATACACAGGAGAACAATATTCATATATGACACACAAACAAGCATTAACATGCTAACAAAATCTCAATTCATTTGAAACACCATATACAAACTTTTCCACCCGAACTTGAGAGTACATGGATGACTCTAGGACAAACTAGACATCTAATAAACTTTATCAAAGATTAATTACTATAGCTCCTATTTGCTGCCACATGTTTTTTTTCGTCACTTCTGATTACCTAAAAAAAATGTGGCAAACCACAAGGGTGAGACCCATGTCCCAGAAAGAGATATAACCTCCAACAACATTTATTGATTACAACATTTTAAAGTAATTAAACAGTTAAGCAGTTTAATCAGATATACCAAATAAGATCAACAGTATTGATGATTAACAAAATACATAAAGGAGTAGATAATAACTATCATCATTAGCCAGACTATCATCCTTTATCTTGTTGACAATATAAGCAATTCAGTAGCATATGAAGTTCTAGCATCATGATCAAGTCTAGTAACATAGCATAGCTAACAACATGAGCATATCTAATTGGTTGAACATATCAACATCATAAGAAGAGCTAACAACATAAGCACAACTACCTAGATAAGCATGATCAACAATATATGTATATCTAGTTACAAAGGCATGACTAGCATGCTAAACATAACTAACAACATGAGATATCTAGCATCATGATTATAATCAGCAGTAGCAATATAATTATCAACATAAGCATGACTACTGTATGTACACATTTACAGTCTTATGCATATCCACAACATAAGTATAATTACTATCTCTTAATTGCACTAAGCATCATCTTTATGTAAAGAGAACAAATAAGGGTTATCATCCAATGTGAAGCATCATGTATAACCCTAAACAAATATGCTATACGACTGTAATACATCTTTTATTATGCCCAGAGGAAATTGAGGATACCACTCAAAATCCAACTGACCACTGCTAAGTCAAAATCAGTGCCATACAAGATCTAGGAAGAGTCGAACTCCTAAGATCTTCTCTACCCCCAGTCAGTACGAGTCCGCCACAACGACACATAAGGTCAAGCTACTAACAGCCTAGTCTGTCCTTGGTACATGTCACGACACTAGTAAAAGGAGGTGGGTACGCATACCCTACCATCCGAGGTACAACCGTAGTTGTCCTCAAATCTTGTCACATATATAATCACCGATACACGACCGCAGCCATTCTCAATCACATCAGATGTATGAGGCATGACCATAGCCAACCTCCACAATCTACATTATGGATGACAAAGATATATCCTCAACTTGTCACCCCCACATACTCAACAGTATGCGCTCCGAGTTTCCCTTAGGACACTCATTTCACCATCTGGCAAATTAAGACACTCAGATGGATCTATGGCACATGGAACTACATAATTAGAGTTGCACTTGATTAGTTATGCCAATTGGGTGAATTAAGGATGCATCAAACAAGTGGACATACAAACCCTAATTCACTTCTAGCAAGCATATAAATATCAAAACTTGAAAAGATATAAAATGTATGAAACATAATTTCTCATCTCATCTCATCATCACATGGTACTATTCACTTGCCATTCATGAGACTACACTAGTCATCATATTATCACAAGATATAAATCCTTTTCACAATATCACATGGCATCAACCCTTATCAACATAAGAGGATTACACCTCATTCAGGGCTCAACCATGTCCAAAGGTCATTAAGACCATCATATTATTCCCTGCAAGATCATCGTTATCTTTGCATGCCTTATAACATGGCTCAACGATATCAATTATATATAATACACCAGATCAACACAATATTGCATTTATGAGCTAGGTGGTATTCATAAACAATCATAGCAGGGTTATATTAACATTAGGAACATTCCTTTATTACATCAACATGAAAGGAATCTAGATATGATTAACACACATCATATTCATAATGCACATGTTTAGCATACGAAAGTATCAACCATGTGTCTATGATAACCACCAATTAACACATTAAGGTTATGATCATGTTAAGGAGGTTATTCCACCATCATTCCATCATATAACAATGTTAAACATGAATACTCATCTTTATCTAATTGCATTATAGTTAGGTTCAACATGATAAATTAGATCAATGTTACTAATCAGCACTCATACCCAAACCCTAACTCACGACATCCCCATTGGATCATGGATGCATAAGGTGAAGCATCACCATCACATTCCATACTATTCTCAAGTATGAACCCACACATAAATCAAGGTGTAACCATCAGGTTATAGCATACTAGGGTTTAAACAATAATAGAGTACTCCATGATTGTATTAGTCATTCAAGCACTATTCATACCCAATTACCATCACTTAGTTATATTAAAGCTAGGTATAACAAGCTATACCTAATTAGGGTTACATATCAACACAATATGGTTATCATCCCTTATATTCATATGAGTGAATAGGTAAGACTAACTTATTAAGGGTAACCCTCCATTTGTTCAATCATCATTCAACCCATATCACCATACCACAATGTCACCCAGAACCATTGGATGTTTAAAAGGTAAGACTATTGGTTGTTTACATAAGAAAACACCTTGGATAAACCACCTATGAAGTCCTTGATTATTTCTCTAGAAAGAGTCACCATCTAACCCTATACATCCCTTGATAATCGATACAAAAAGTTCCATTGAGAGTAGGGTAAAACCCACAATCGACTATTTAGTTAAAACAAGCCACCCATTGTCAACAATTAAGCTCCTTAAGTTGATCAAACAAAGGAAACCATCTAAATCACATTATTAGGACCAACATATTACATTAGCCATCATTCCACCTTAATGGAGGAATAAATAATATATCTCGACCATTGGGTCAAGTTCACATGTTAAAACCATCAATTACAGTATAGGTCTGACCATTGCATCAAGTGACCCAAGAAACCATTGGCCTAAGGCTTAATTGATGCTAAAACTATATGATTAACTCACAATAGATTGTAGAGACCTGATACATCATCATTAGTGATCATTAAATCACTATAGTTTGTTAGATCAACACTATATTCATTAATCAGCATCAAATATTAAGCTGATGTCAACATTGATTAATAGCATCAGTAAGGTGCTTAATGGTTGATCATTATACTTCTAATTGATCCAAAACCTGACCTAAGGGGGTGACCATAGGTTGTCACCGTCATTTGACACCCTTGATCACGACCATCAGTTGTTATGAAGACAACACCATAGGGTTGTTGCAATGGTACCGTCATCGGGTCATGGTTTATAGAAGAAATCAGCTTTAAACTCTAAAATTGACCATTGGTTGATAGGTGCTTAGCACCATAGGTTGTCAAACCAACCTGATCCAAGTCATATTTTACCTTAGGAATAATGTACACATGATAAAAGGTTCATCTAGAACTCAAATCAGAACAGGGAACATTATAAAAATCGAAATCCAAGTCAAGCATAGCTTTTAGTGCATGAATCATCATTTTCAAGCAAGAACATGATCTAGAAAGCTTATGGTAAGCAATAAACGTGAAGCAAGTTATAAAACTTGCCTATAATGAGAAGATTGAACCACACACAGAAGAAATCTTGAGGAGGTAGGGTAGAAAACCCAAGAATAAGCTATGAATTCGTCCATCTAGCACCACTCTTCATCAAATGAGCAAACCCTAAACATAATGAGCAAGAAAGGTAGGGTTTTAGGGCTTTAGAGAAATTTCTACCATGGAACACCAAGGTTCCGATCTGGAGAAAGCAAAGAGGGAGGATAAAAAAGAAATAGATGGAGGAAAGAAGGAAATTCTTACACTTTTAGGTCAAGGTCACTAGAAGGAAGCTTTTTCAACCCTAAAATGAAGTCAATTTCAACCTTAGAGCCTTTCTCCAAGAAAATATCCACTTTCTTCTTCCTTGGGCAGAAAAAATTGCAGATGAATAGAGGGAGAATGAGTTTGGGAGAAGGAGAGAGGTGGTGGAGAGGAAATGACCCATTTTGGTTCTTGTGGATAAGTATATGACACTTTAATATAAAGAAAAAGAAAAAGTTGAAAGTCTAGTATATATCCAGGTGTCCATGGCTTTAAATTATTAAGAATATATAAGCACACACACAAGAAGCTCTCCCACCGTCCCTCTAGACCTGATTATCTTTCCTTTGTCGAAATTCTAAGCCAATCACATAATTCCTTAGTTGATAGCTACTAAAGGTAGCTCATCCATGAAGGGGAAAACCCTAAAATACCCTTGATGAAAACACCTTCAAACCATGGCTCAACTAGGATCCCCATGGCTCAAAAATATCAAGAAAAATAATATAACATCTAAGGAACATAATTTATGTGACAAATTTCAAAGAAAACCCCTCAATTGGGTAAATTGCAGAAAAGTCCAAAATGTACAGAAAATTGCATAACTTGTTCAAACAGTGTCCAAATTGGACCAAATTTGAAACTTAAGCTTGTATTATGATTTCAAAGCATATCACAAGGTTATATTAGGGTTATAAACATTCAAGTATGATAATTAATCTTATTCAACTCATTAAGCAAGTTTATGGGCCTTACAACTGTTGCTGCACCTTCAGATAGAGACGAGGACTACGAGCCTGGAGATAATGATGATGATGTGGACATAGATAGTCTATATGTCTAGTTGTTTCTTAGATTTTAGTCTAGTTTTTTTTATCATATATATCTTTCTAGGCTATTTTGTATTAGAAACATCTGGGCACATTATCTGAGATGTACTATTTTATCTTCAGTTTTCATCGCATCTTGTTTGTACCTGCTTTTATGAGAACATGCTTCTGAGTTGTAATATATGTTATGTGCACTCTTGCTCTTTTATCTGTTATATCCTATGAGTTGGTTCCATATTTCACCATATTTTGATTATGACTTAGCTTGTGTATTTCTTTCGTCTCTAGTTGATATATGATATGAGATTGCATGTTTGAATATCTGCTTGATTGTGTTCGGAGAAGACCTGATTATATGCTCTTCTACCCCCCATCACTTTTTGATAATGTCAAAAGGGGGAGAGAACTTCAATGTCTTGAAACTCAATCATATTTCTATTCCTTATTATACTATTGCTTATTGCTTATGAGATCCTTTTCTTGTTCATTTTATGTTTTATCATGTGACTTGCAAAGGACCATAGAGTGCATGTATGCTATAATTGCTTTGTGTAGATAGACTAAATATGTAGGTTAAAGTAAGAATAGTTTGAGGGGGATCAATTCACATTGTTCACATCTTGAATCCCCCTAATTCATAAGGCAAAGGTATACTTTCTATATCCTTTTCAATATGGTTGAGGAATAGTTTGTCATTGTCAAAAAGGGGGAGAATGTTGACCTAGAGGTTATACATTGTCCATATTGTGATAATGACTTAACCATTCCATTCATATGTATCTAATATGTGTATTCAAGATTGATTTCAAGTGTTATGTTCATGAAAAGGATCAAATTACACAAGCCCTAGCTTGTCAAAGTTCAAGTCAAATGCATGCAAGTTTACAAATTAGGAAATCCATGTAAATGACCTTAGAAGAATTTTGTAATCACTTGTATTGATGATATGACTTGTAACTAAGATGAAAAAATTATGTGGGAGACTTAGAACCAAGTTTTAATCACTTTTAAGCACTTTAAAAATTGATCACATGCAGCTAATCGGTCGAGTTACAATCTTGACCGATCCACTGGATCAATTATCTGAAGAGTGCATCGGTTGAGTTGTGCACTCACAGAACTCGACTAATCGAGTTAATGACCAAATGCAACTTTCATTGGTCGACCGAGTTTCCTCAGGACAAACTCGACTCATGGTTTGAAAATTGGGTTTGTCTTTTACCCAATCGGTCGAGTTACCTTTATTGAATCTCGACCAAATGTATTGTACGGAAAATGCAGAAAAAGTGATTCTAATCGTTGGTGACTTGTTTGGATGAAAATAGGTCCGTTGCCTTGTGCAAAAATGGCTATAATTCGGCCCTAAGTGTTCCCCAACTCAAAGGGGCACCCCCAACTATAAATAGGACCACTTGGAGTTCATTCTAAGGTTGCTCATTCATTGCATAGCTTGGTTCTTTCTTAGTTGAAAGTGTTGCACACCTTTGAGCCCCTTTTTCTCTCTACCTTCAAGTCAAATCTATGAGTATGAGTGATTTAGGATCTGTTGTAAGAGAGCTATCCCTTGTATCCATGTAAATCTCTCCACCTCCATCTTAGGCTTGAAGATCTTCTCTGAGTGAAGGAGAAGGAGTTGTTGTTCTTCAAGGTTGAAGAAAGCATGGTGTTCCATATCTCCAAGTGAAGGAGATAGGCAAGGCAGACGTTCAAGAAGAATAGGTAATTCCTTGAAGGCCAAAGACTTGAAGATGGAGTGGGTAAGTCCTTGTTGAAGGCTGAAAACTCCCTGGTTCAAGTAGGTAAGTTCCTTTGGAATGTTGAAGATCCTTACTGAGGTATTCAGTCCTTGGATGAATGTAGTTTTGTCTTGTAATCTTATGAATGAATATAAGAGCATCATGATTTCAAAGTCCTAGAGCCTCACCACCTCTAGGTAGTGGACTGACTCACTTTTAGTTTGAACTGTGGAACCACTCTAAACCACTTTGTCTAAGTGTATGTTATCCTTGTCTCTCACCCTTGCTATGCTTGTTAGTTATGACTTCAAATTGGCCGTATGCTTAAGTTTCTGCACTTAATATAATTTGAAGGTCTAATTTGTTTTGTGAGATTTGTGAATCTCTATTCAACCCCCCCCCTTTAGAGCCCTTGATCCAAAAGTTGATATATGTAGAGAACTAGAACGAGTCTAGCAAAATGATACGAAATAAAATAAAACAAAGTAAAGAAAACAGAGTATGTCAAATCCTACTAATCACAAGAAGGATTTTCTGGCTATGTAACCACAAGTTGGGTAGTCTATGCACCCATTCTCGGGCATAGACAATCCTCGAACACCCTAGCAAGAGTCTAACCTCCAAGTATAGCATGTATCATGGTAGATGTTCTTGTTGGGGTCATCCCACTTACTCTTGCACAACGTGACTAAAACCCCATTAATGACCTGAAACCTATCTCAAGGATAACAGATCAACACCCCTGGATACCCTCTCAGATGCAGGTCATTCAAAGATGCTAGATAATAGTAGAGGATATGCACATAACACCAACTGTGAACCCAAGCGGGTTGAGATGAAGCCGACCAGGTTCAAGGTTCATGTTGGATTTTTTTGACATGTGTTATGTGTTGGTCCTCCCTTGGATGTCCTCTTCTCAGATTTTAATCCAAACTACTTATACATTTCTACAACTAATCTCTTGATCTAGGCAGAAACAAAGATTCAAGCAAGAAAGAGATCAACCAAACCATCAATCATAACCAGAAAGAGAAGATAGAATAGAAAACATACTAGATATGGAATAAAACTACTTGCTTAAGGTAAAAGTACATAAAAATTCCCAAAATGGGTTACATAGCCAAGAAGGATCTCAACTAGCCATTGACAATCATAGTTGACACCGAATAAAGATGAAATAAAATCATTTATCCTAAAACAAAGGATAAGAATAGAAGAAAGAGCTAAAAGAAGAGATGTAGCCCGTAGAGGAGAGGTGGCTCTCACTCCTTAGCCTAAAAAAAAAATTGAATATCATCCTTTGGGTTTCCCTCCTTGATATTCTAGACTCCCTGGCCTCCTTTCTCCTTGATTCCACCCCAAACAACAACTTAGATGTGTATATGGAGGTGAAGATGGACGAGGGTGGATAGAAATGGGTGGATGATAGTGGAAAATGACAGTGGATGGAAGTAAACCAAAGGGGTTGACGTAGGGTGTGTTCTTTAGCCCTTTTAGACCATGGAGCTTTCCCACAAAGCTCTGGGAACCACTGGTAACTGGGACTCCACACCAAAATCCCAAAATTCAGAACCGCAGAACCCCTACAAGTAGTAGGGGTGGGTATTTATAGAGATCTTTTGAGAGAACCCGTCACACTATATGAGGATACTCAAAACATAAAACACGATCAATCTGTTGTTAGTCGCATAGCAGAAAGGGGCTAATTAATACTAATTTCAACATCACCAACATACTCAGAAACATTTGTATTGAAGCCCAACATCTTGTTTGTATTCATAATATGCCAAGAAGTTGATACAATTTGTTTCATGGATTCAACCACACACATATATACACAATATACCATTATCCACATATGCCACATAAATAAGCATCAACATGCTAACAAGCCTGATCGATTGAAACATCGTATACAAACTTTATTGCCCGGACCTCAGAGTATAGGGACGACACTAGGACATACTAAACATCTATCAAACTTCTCTAAAGTCCATCATCACAACTCCTCCTCACTGCCACAGGCTTTTTGTCACTGCTTATGATCACCTAAAAAGATGTGGTGACCCACGGGGTGAGACCCATGTCCCAGCGAGAGATATAACTCTCAACACCACTTATTGATTACCACAGGTTAAGTAATTAAATAGTTTAAGCATATTAAACATGTATAACATATAGGCTTAGAAGCAATGATGATTAACAAGATCCATAAAGGAGAAAATAAGAATTATCATCATTAGTCTGACTATCATCATATACCTTGTTAACAATATAGGCAGTTCGGTAGCAAGTGTATAGCTAACATCATGAGAAAGTCTAGTAGCATAGCATCTCTATTATCATGAACACGTCTAACAACATAAGCATAGCTAACAACATTAGCATGTCTAACAGGTTGAACAGATCTACATCATAAGTAGACCTAACATCATAAGCACAACTATCTGCATAAGCATGATTAGCAGTATATGCATCTCTAGTTACAGAGGCATAGCTAGCAATATAAGCATAGCTAACAACATATGATAACTAATATTATAATCATAGCCAACAGTGGTAGTATATTTGTTCAACATAATCATGACTACTGTATGTATACATCCTCAACATGAGCATATCTACAACATAAACATATCTACTATCTTTTAATTCACTACCATCATCTCTATATAAAAGAGAACAATAAGGATTATCATCCAATGTGAAGTGATGTGAATAACCCTAAATAGATATGCTACATGGATGTATTATATATTTATTAAGACTTGAGTATTTGAGTCATACCACCCAAATCTAGCTGACACCGCTAAGTCAAAATCAGTGTCATAAAGATCTATGGAAGAGTCAGACTCCATGATCTCACCCACAACTCCCAGTCAGCATGAGAGACAACATAGAGACATAACAGTCAATCTACCAACAACAACATATAGTCAAGCTTAAAATAACTAGCATGTCTTGGTACATGTCACGATGCTAGAGAACATGTCACGCATGCATGTGCTATCTGAGGCATCATGCAGTGGTACCCACTATTTCCTTTCACATATCACAATATTTGAGTCATGACCACATTCATCCTACATAACCTACAATTGGGGATGCACGGATATATCCTTAACTTGCACCCCTCATATTCAACAATATGCGCTCTGAGTTTCTCGTAGGAATTACTCGTTTCACCATCTAGCAAGCTCTATTACTAGAATGGATCTATGGCACATGGCAACTACATGATTAGGGTTTCACTTGATTAGTTATGCCAATTGGGTGAATCAAGGATGCATCAAACAAGTGGACATACAAACCCTAATTCATTTCTAGCATGCATTGATATATAACAACTTCAGAAGATATAAAATGTATGACACCTATTATTCCTCATCTCATCATCACATGGTACTATTCATTGACATTTATGAGACTACACTTGTCATCATACTATTACAAGATATAAATCCTTATCACAATATCACATGGTATCAACCCTTATCAACATAAGAGGTTTACACCTCATTCAGGGCTCAACCATGCCCAAAGGCCATTAAAACCATCATATCATTCCCTGCAAGTTTATCATTATCTTTCTATGCCTTATAACAAGACTCAACAGATATCACCATACATATAATACAAAGTATTAGTTTGGTATTGCATTAAGGAACTAAAAGTTGTTCATAGAATAACATTGTAGGGTTATCTTAGCATTTAAGAGCATTCCTTTATTATATCAACATATAAGGAAGCTAGGTATGATTGGACATCATCACACTTATAGTGTACAAGTTTAGCATAAGAAATCATAAATCATAAAGCTATGATGACCATCAGTTAACACATTAGAGTTACAATCAATTATTAGGAAGGATATTCCATCATTATATTAATCAGTCAAGGAAGGTTATCATGACTAACAACCACCATCTATTTGCATTAGGGGTTAGGTTTAGCAAGATAGGTTACATTGAATCTATAGTTTAGCACTTATACACAAACTCTAACTCATGGCATTCCCATACAATCGTAGATGCATAAGATAAGTATCAACATCAAATTCCATGTCATCCTCAAGTACAGATCCATGCATAACTCAAGGCTTAACCATCACTTATTACATCAAGGTTAAGTGTAACATATACTTCATGGTGATTATCAATTATATCCATACGAGGGCAAAGGTAAGACTACAATTTAAGGGCATTGAACCATCTAATTCTCATCATCAGAACAATAAATTATACTGTAAGATTCACCTAAAACCATTGGATGTTGAAGCATCAAATCCTAATCATTGGATTGGGTTCTTCATTCAAAACCATTGATTGATGTATAGGCTTAAACCCTTGAATTATTTAATTAATAAAACCATTAGATTATGGCTTAAAAAGATCAACACATAAGACCCAACCTCACCATTGGTTGTGGTATCCTTGACCACCATCGATTATGGTGTCTAGGTCCACCATATTTTGTGACACCTTGTGTCACCATCGGTTGATAGGGTCAACACTACTACTGGTTCACACCATCATGTGTTGAACTACTATCACCATCAGTTGATGCTATCTTTAGAGTATTAAATCACCAAGTCTTGGGCATCCAAAGGAGTTCAAAATAGATATAAGGTGTGAACATCGGTTGACACAATAGGTGGAATAAAGCTAATCCAAAGTCAAAAGGAAACCATCATTCTTATGCCAAGAAAACCATTGCTTAAGCCACCACTTATAAACACCATAGACCAATGAATCATGGGACCCTAACCATCGGTAGTCAAGGAGAAAGCATATACATCAATGTTGTTCAAGAGAAAACATCTAAATAGCAGTAACAAGTCCACCATCGGTTGGTACACAAAAGCCAAACAAAATAGCAGGAGAGGTAGACCATCGAGTCATGTCCTTAGGTGGAAAATCAGCCATAGAAACCCTAAGTAACCCATCATTTAGAACCACTTGAGGAGAGAATTAAAGCCACCCACCTTTGAGGAACATAGCCATCGGTTTTATATACTAAAATAAAGCTCAAAACAGAACCAAGTGCCTTCCATCGGTTGTCACAAGGGTCCAAACCATCAGGTGATGAAGCAAAAAGGAAAAAATAGCACATAGAAAGGCCATTGTTTGCTAGGGTTAGGGTAACCATCGACCATCAGTTACCAAAGAAACATAAACTTCAGTTCTAGGGTTCACTAGAGTCATCAAAATAGTAGCAAAGTAGAGACCATCAGTCGTTCATAGGTTCCAAACCATCGACCACCAAGAAAAGAAGGAAAATAGTTCATTATTACATAGAAGGAACCAACATTTATTACCCCAAAGGTACCATCGGTTCATGGTTATGCAAGGCCTAAGGATTCTTATACCTCAGGAAGGTCATGCACCTGATTTCAGGTTCATCTAGGGTTGTAAAATACCCAAGGAACAACACATAAAATTAAATCCTAGGCAAAGATAGCTTCTTTGTGCATAGAACTTTATTTTTAAGCAAGAACATATATAAGTAAAAGTAGTAGTAAGCAATAAACATGAGGAAAGTTACATAACCCGCCTCTACGATGAAGAGACAACTCCAAATAGCATGGTAGCTCGAGCACATGAGGAAGGAAACCCTATCTTAGCACTCCACACGGCCAAGCAAGCTTATTCTCTAAGAAAGAGCATAACAAATAAAAAATTATGGTGCTAATACCTAAATATTACTCTAAAGAAGATGAGAAATACATCGTAACCTATCAAAACTTGAAAATTTGGTAATTACAAGAAAAAATATGACACCATGAAACCTAAATCTAAATACGAATAAGCAAATGAGGAGTTCTTGAAGCTATAATTCTAGAGGATTATAAAGTAAAAGAAAGATGAATATGTGCTAATAAAGTGATTCAAGGTATAAAATTCACGCAAGATGGAGATAACTCTTGTGATAAGTATGGTATGAGAAGATAAATAAGAACAATAACAAATGGATAAAGTGGAACCTGAGTTAATTTTAGACCAACCTATGTGTGTAAGAAAGTTTTAATGTAAAATATTTATGAAATGTGAAAGAAATTAATGGGAGATGATCCCGATTTAATGAAGAAAATGTGGAATACGATGATCTACCTCTTCATAAGTGGTTGAAAAACATGATAAAATGAGAAAACATACATAAGAATGATGAACAATTAACTAGGAAGGAGCAACGAGATACTTGAACATTGGTAATTCCAGTGTTGATGGCAAGGAACCTAAGATGAAAAAGGTAAAATGATACATATAAAGTTGTAACTGTTTGATAAAGATATAACCAATCAACCCCTTGGTAGTGAACCCTGGACAGTGTTGTTGTGCAGTAGGAGATGTGTTTCCCTTTGTGTTCTTCCTTTGTGGGGCACAACTTTCAAGTGGATCTTATGCCACTTGGTACATGTGGATTCATTGTAATTCTGGGGGTTGATCCTGTTATGACATGTGGTTGCTTGGACTATGGTTCCAAGATCTTGATGTTTGTGATGAGTATGCTTTTTGAGCCTTCAAAAAGTTTGAAAGACTCCTCCTATATGTTTTGAGTTGGTTATGATGGTGGAAAAGTGGATGACACAAGGATGTGAGTTCCTTATAACACATGCGGTGGATACCAAGGTAACGAAACCTAATATTCAGGGTACAACAACAACACCTGAGTTTGAAGGTGTGTATTAGATGAGCTTTATAGTGTTCCTCTCCCTTAGAGAGAGAGAATTGATGTTGATCCTACAACTATTTTTTTAGAAAGGAGAGGATTGGTTCCATGATGATGTATATGGACTACATATAGTTGGACAAAACCACTACCAAAGATAGATGGGTTGTTGATCAGTAAACATGTGTTTCAGTGTTTGTTCAGATAAACTTGAGATTGGGACATCAATGCATAAAAAACCGAGTGGATAACCTCAGCTGTATAGTCAGCATGAGTTCAGAATTGAAGAGACTAATCCATACATCAGCAATGTTTATGGACTTGGTAAGTGGAGTGCTCAGGTTGTGTCCTTATGAGTTGTGGCATGTTTTAAATGGTAACATATCAATGTAGTTTAGAGATGGTCATCAACATGAATCAACATATTCTCTAAAACCTTAGGATTGCTGAAGTAGCAATAGCTAAGTGTCGTCCTCCAGGACAAGTGATACAAACAAGTGGGTTTTTTTTGTGCTAACCCAAGATGAGACATGGAGGAGTTAAGGGAGAATAGAGAGACTTCTATGAGAGTATCTCTTTCTATTCTCCCTTAACTCCTCCATGTATCATCTTAGGTTAGCACAGAAACCCCCACTTATTTGTATCATGTGTCCTGTACCAGGATGAAACTTAGCTACTGCTGCTTCTTCAATCCTATGGTTTTAGAGAAGATGTTGATTCATGTTGATGACCATCTCTTAACTACATTGAGATGTTACCATTCAAAACTTGCCACAACTCATAAGGACATGACCTGAGCACTTTTCTTATCAAGTCCATAAACGTTGTTGATGTATGGATTAGTCTCTTCAATTATGAACTCATGGTGACTATACAACTGAGGTTATCCACTCGAGTATTTATGCATTGATGTACCAATCTCAAGTTTATCTGAAAGGACACTGTAACACATGTTAATGAATCAACAACCCATCTGTCTTTGGTAGTGTTCTTGTCCAACTGTATGTAGTCCATATACATCATCATGGAACTAGTCCTCTTATTTCTAAACAATTGTTGGAGGATCAACACCAATTCTCTCTCTCTAAGGGAGAAGAACACTATAAATCTCATCTAATACACACCTTCAAACTTAGGTACTGTTGATTCACCCTGGATATTAGGATTTGTTACCTTAGTATCCACCGCATGTGTTATAAGGAACTCACATCCTTGTGTCATCCACTTGTTCACCATCATAACCAACTCAAAACATATAGGAGGAGTCTTCCTAACTTTTGGAAAGCTCAAAAAGCATACTCATCATGAACATCAAGATCTTGGAACCATAGTCCAAGTAACCACATGCCATAACAAGATATCTACCCCCATGATTACAATGAATCGACACATACCAAGTGTCATAAGATCCACTTGAATGATGTGCCCCCAAAAGGAATAACACAAAGGGAAACACACTTCCTACCGCACAACAACATTGTCCAAGGTTCACTAGAAAGGGGGTGACTGATTCTACCTTTATCAAGAGGTTACAACTTTTTATGTATCATATTACCTTTTTCATATTAGGTTCTTTTCCATAAACATAGGAATTACCAAGATTGACATATCTCATTGCTCTTTCCTCATTAACTGTCCATCATGATGTATGTTTTCTCATTTTATCATGTTTTTCAAACACTTATCAAGAGGTAGATCATCATATTCTACATTTTGTTCATTAAATAGGAATAATCTAACTTTAATTTCTTTCACATTTCATGAAGATTTTACATTAACACTTTCTTACACACGTAGGTTGGTCTAAGACAAACTAAGGTTCCACTTTATCCATTTGTTATTGTTCTTATTTATCTTCTCATACCATACTTATCACATGAGTTATCTCCATCTTATGTGGATTTTATAACTTGAATCACTTTATTAGCACATATTCATATTTTTTTTATTTATAATCCTCTTGAATTACAACTTCAAGAACTCCTCATTTACTTATTTGTATTTAGATTTATGTGTCATGCTATCATATTTTTCTATTGTAATTACCAAATTTTCAAGTTTTGATAGGTTATGATATAGTTCTCATCTTCTTTAGAGTAAGATTGAGGTATTAGCACCATAATTTCTGGTTTGTTATGCTCTTTAGATTGTTTCAAAATGACTACTTGATCAGAGTAATCAGAAAGATAACAATATAAGAGTTCCATAAATACCTTTTTTTCAATAATTGAATACATGGACAGGGCAATCAAGTACTGAGATTAGGAAGTATGCATCATGTTTTTATGTCATGCTCTTAACTTAGATATCATCCTAGTCCTAAGTCCTAGTGTCCCCATAGATTCATCAAACCTAGACCTATGATACCATCTTGAAAGAACCCATCACACTAAATGAGGTTACTCAAAACATAAAATATTATCAATCAGTAATTAATAACATAGCAGAAAAAGGGGCTAATTTAAACTGATTTCAAAATCACCAACATACTCAGAAATATTTATATTGAAGCCCAACATCTTTTTTGTATTTATACTATGCCAAGAATCTGATACAATTTGTTCCATGGCCTCAACCATACACATATATACACATGAGAACATTATCCACATATGCCACATAAATAAGTATCAACATGCTAACAAAATCCTAATTTGATACAAACATCACTGTCTGGACCTGAGAGTAATGGGATGACTCTAGGACATACTAGACATCTATCAAACTCCTACAAAGTCCATCATCACAGCTCCTCCCCACTGTCATAGGTCTGCTATTGCTAATGCCGATGACCTAAAAAGATGTGGTGACCCACGTGTGAGACCCATGTCCCAGTGAGAGATATAACTCTCAACACCGCTTATTGATTGCCACACATTAAGTAATTAAACTGTTTAAGAAGATGAAACATGTATTACAAATAGGCTTAGAAGTAGTGATCATTAACAAGATACATAAAGGAGTAGTTAACAATTATCATCATCAGCCTGAATGTCATCATATACCTTGTTAACAATATAGGCAGTTCAGTAGCATGTGTATAACTAACATCATGAGAAAGTCTAGTTGCATAACACCTCTATTATCATGAACAAGTCTTAAAACATAATCATAGCTAACAACATTAGCATGTCTAAAAGGATGAGCAGATCTACATCATAAGTAGAACTAACAACATAAGCACAACTATTTGCATAATCATGATTAGTAGTATAGGCATCTCTAATTACAGAGGCATAGCTAGTAGTATAAGCATAGATAACAACATGTGATAACTAATATCATAATCATAGCCGACAATGGTAGTATATAAGTTCAACATAAGCACGACTACTGTATGTAAACATCCTCAACATGAGCATATCCACAACATAAGCATATCTACTATATTTCAATGTACTGCCATCATCTCTATGTAAAAGAGAATAACAAGGATTATCATCCAATGTGAAATGTTGTGAATAACCCTAAACAGATATGCTACACATCTGTATTATATATTTTATTAAGCTTTGAGGATTTGAGTCGTACCACCCAAATCCAACTGACCACTGCTAAGTCAAAATTAGTGCCATAAAGATCTATGGAAGATCTGGACTCCATGATCTCACCCACAACTTTTGGTTAGTACGAGAGACAACGTAGAGAAATAATAGTCATCTGCCAACAATGACATATAGTCAAACTAAAAACAACTAGCCCGCCTTAGTACAGGTCACGATGCTACAAAATAGGTCACGCATGCCCATTCTATCTAAGGCATCCTATAGTGGTACCCTCTACTGCTTTTAACACATCACAATATCTGAGGCATGACCATAGTAATCCTCCATAACCTGCAATTGTGGATGCAATGATATATCTCCAACTTGCACCCCCACATATTCAACCATATGCACTCTGAGTTTCCTGTAGGAATTACTCATTTCACCATCCAACAAGTTCTGACACTAGAAAGGATCTATGGCACATGGATTAGGGTTTCAATTGATTAGTTATTCCAATTGGATGAATTAAGGCTGCATCAAACAAGTGGACATACAAACCCTAATTCATTTCTAATAGGTATTGATATATAACAACTTTAGAAGATATAAAACTAATGAGACTTATTTTTCCTCATCTCATCATCACATGGTACTATTCATTGCCATTTATGAGACTACACTTGTCATCATACTATCACAAGATATAGATCCTTATCACAATATCATAGGGTATCAACCCTTATCAACACAAGAGGTTTACACCTCATTCAGGGATCAACCATGCCCAAAGGTCATTAAGACGATCATATCATTCCCTGCAAGTTCATCATTATCTTTCTATGCCTTATAACAAGGCTCAACAAACATCACCATACATATAATACACAGTCTTAGCATGGTATTGCATTAAGGAACTAAAAGTTATTCATAGAATAACATTGCAGGGTTATCTTAGCATTTAAGGGTATTCTTATATTATATCAACATATAAGGAAGCTAGGTATGATTGGACATCATCACACTTATAGTGTACACGTTTAGCATAAGAAAGTGTAAATCATAAAGCTATGATGACCACCACTTAACACATTAGAGTTGCAATCATTAGTTTGGAAGGATATTCCATCATTATATTAATCACTCAAGGAAGGCTAACATGACTAACCACGACCATCTATTTGCATTAGGGGTTAGGTTTAGCAAGACAAGTTACATTGAAGCTATAGTTCATCACTCATACACAAACTCTAACTCATGGCATTCCCATACAATCATGGATTCATAAGATAAAGCATCACCATTAAATTCCATATAATCCTCAAGTATGGATCCATGCATTACTCAAGTCTTAACCATCACTTATTACATTTGGGTTAAGTGTAACAAGATATGCTTCATTAGATTTGCATATTAACTCATCATGGTCATTATCAATTATATCCATACGGAAAAGGTAAGACTACAATTTAAGGGCATTGAACCATCGAGTTCTCATCATCAGAACCAAAACATTATACTATAGGATTCACCTAAAACCATTGGATGTTGAAGCATCAAATCCTAATCATTGGATCAGGTTCTTCATTCAAAACCATTGGCTAATATATAGATTTAAACACTTGAATTATTTAATTAACAAAATCATCAAATTAGGTCTTAAAAGGATCAACACATGAGACTCAACCTCACCATCGGTGTGGTATCCTCGACCCACCATAGGTTGTGGTATCTAGATCCACCATCGGTTGACACCTTGTGTCACCATCGGTTGATAGGGTCAGCACTACCATCAATTCACATAATCGGGTGTTGAACTACTATCACAATATGTTGATGCTATCTTTCGAGCATTAAACTATCGAGTCTTGGGCATCCAAAGGAGTTCAAAACAGATCTAAGGTGCTACCATTAGTTGAAACAAAAGGTGGAATAAATCTAATCCAAAGTCAAAAGTAAACCATCATTTGTTATGCAAAGAAAACCATTGCTTAAGACACCACTTATAAACACCAAAGACCATTGAATCATGGGACTCTAACCATCAGTTGTCAACTAGAAAGCATATCCATCGGTGGTGTTCAAGAGAAAAAATTTAAATAGTAGTAACAAGTCCACCATCAATTGGCACACAAAAGCCAAACAAAATAGCAAGAGAGGTAGACTATCGGGTCATGTCCTTAGATGGAAAACCAACCATAGAAACCCTAAGTAACCATTCATTTAGAACAACTTGAGGAGAGCATTAAAGCCACCCACCTTGGAGGGACATAGTCATCGGTTCTAGATACTAAAATAAAGCTCAAAATAGAACCAAGTGCCTTCCACCAGTTGTCACAAGGGCCCAACCATCAGGTGGTGAAGCAAAAAGGGAAAAACAACTCTCAACACATAGAAGACTAATGTTTGCTAGGGCTATGGAAACCATCGACCATCAGTGACCAAAGCAACATAAACTTCGGTTATAGGGTTCACTAGAGTCATAAAAACAACAACAAAATAGAAACTATCAGTCATTCTCAGGTACCAAACCATCGACCACCAAGAAAAGAAGGAAAATAGTTCATTAACACAAAGAAGGAACCATTGTTTATTACCCCAAAGGTACCATTTGTTCATGGTTATGCAAGGCCTAAGGCTTCTTATACCTCAGGAAGGTCGTGCACTAGATTTCAAGTTCATATAGGGTTATAAAATACTCAAGGAACAACACATAAAATTAAACCCTAGGCAAAGATAGCTTCTTTATTCATAGAACTTCATTTTAAAGCAAGACCATATATAAGCAAAGTAGTAGTAAGAAATAAATGTGAGGAAAGTTATATAACCACCTCTAGGAAGAAGATACAGATCCAAACATCATACTAGCTCAATCAAAGGAGGAAGGAAACCCTAGCTTAGCACCTCACACCGCCAAGCAAGCTTCTTCTTCAAGAAAGAGAGGAAACTCTAGGTCAAGTAAGCAAGAAAGAAGGGTTCTTTAAGCTTTAGAGTAAGCTTTACCATGGGCCACCATTCTTCCATCCCAGAAAAAAAAATAAGGGGTAGGACAGAAAAAGAAATGAAGGGGAAAAGGAGGAACTTACTTTCTTAGGTTAAGAACAAACAAAGGAAGCTCCACAAACCCTAAAGGAGGGTAGATTCGAGCTCTAGCCACACATGAAAAAAGTTCGTCCACCTTATTATACCTTGGGCACCCTCTTCACCACTAAATAGGGAAAGACAAATCTCTAGATAGAAGGGAAGAGATAAGGGTCCAAAGGGTTCATTTGGGTGTAAAAGGAGAGGTATATATATATATATATATATATATATATATATATATATATATATATATATATATATATATATATATATATATATATATAGCTAAGGATAAGAAGGAAGAGAATCTTGAGGTGTCCATCTAGGTTTCCATGTATGGCAATAGTTCCATTGGTTGTTCTTCTATATAACCATAGGAGATTGAAGCTAGGAGGAACATAAGCCATCAGACCCAAGCTATCCATCGACCTCCACCACTTACAAGAGCCATCAGGTCCCACACTTAGCCACAAAGAGCCAAAATGGAGCAATCTACCCCACCATTAGTTGTGAAAATTATATGGTGAACCATAGGCCTCCAGATATCTAGGGAAAGCAACGGTTTCCACTAATTCAAGGCCAAACCATCGGGTTCTATGGTTGCACACCTAGGAACTCCATCATCCATGCATAGGGAGAAACCCTAGTTCTCACCTAAGTTATTACCTCTCACCCAAAGGTACAACAAGGTGCCACATGGCCCAACAAGATCAATAATGGTAAGAAAACATATAAGGAACACAAAACATGTGAAAAATTGCAAAGAAAACCTCATATATGGGTAAATTGTAGAAAAGCCCAAAACATGTTTAAAATTGCATAACTTGCACAAACAATGTCCAAACTGGACCAAACTTGAAAGTTAAACTTGGCACATGATACCAAGGCACCTAAAAAGGTTTAATAAGGGTTTTAAACACTTAATTATGATTATAAAACATGTTCAAACAAAAAGCAAGGTCAGGGGTCTCACATCTTCAATGGTCGATGATATCTTTAGTGGTCGCTGGGATTTCTCAACAGTCGGTGAGATCGCTAGTCGCTAAATTTTCTTAGCAGTCATTGAGTCACTAATTCTTAGTACTCATTGGTTGCTGAGTGTTCTCAGCTGTGGCTGAGCCTGGATCTTTAATGACTGATGGTGTTGGTGGTCACTGATCTCGATGATCACAAATGTTAGTGGTTGTTGATGATCTCATCGGTAGCTAAGCCTGGATCTTTGACGATTGATGGTCCTCTGGGATTTTCAAAAGTACTCAATGATGCTTCTTAGAAACAAACCCACCCATAGGGGGGCTATTAATATAGGTCAATGGGCATCCGTCGATGAAATGTATGACCAATGGAGATGATTGTCGATGAAGGGACTGGCTATCAAAATTTGGGTCCAAAATATCAAAAGTTTCTTGGACTGGCTAGTAAGGTATTGGCATCATCATATCCTAAGCTGGTGCACATAACATGATGCTTGATGGGGAAAAACTAGAGAATTGACCTCTTCATGAGTTTGGTGCCTAGAAGTCCCAAAATTTTCTAGTTGAGAAACTCTATCTTTGAAAAGATATAAATTACTAAAAGATGAGAATCTATAGTTATTTTGGGCATATTAAGGCTATAACAACACAAAACTATAGACAAATACTTAGCATAAATGCCTAAATCTGGGTGTTATCGAACATTCCAAGCTTAAACCTTGCTTGTCCTCAAGCAAGACTGTGCTCAAAGAACAAAAATTGACATTCAAATTAAACTCGACGATAAACATTTGGGTTAAGAAAAATAATCTAAAACAACAATTCTCCTTATCCATGTTATTTCAAAACAAATCCTTACCAATCGATCAAAGCCCTACTAAAGTAAGATCAAAGAGTGCCCATGCAAGATTTAAGCAAATTCACTGCAACTTGTCATTACTCATGAGGGTTTGAATCATAATAATTCAGGATTAAAATATTGTCACGTAGGTGATTATGCATGTTATGGAGGCGAGTAATGAGCTATGATAATGTATTCGTGTAGAACTATTAGGAACAACATGCCTCCCATTTATTCAGGTCTTAAGAAGCAACAAAAAGGAAAATACTCTAATGACTTCTGAGGGTCGTGATCTGCATCAGGTTGGTCCATGTAATGAGCAACAATCCCTACAGTCTGAGATGATCTCATAGGTATCCTAGGGATTCCTAATGACTCTCTCATGAGCTTTTGGGGAGGCACTACCAGGCACGACATACCACCTTCGTGAGTACATTCATACAACCACCAACACCGTCCTCAACACTCTCGAAAGAGAAAACAAACACTCATATTTTTATTCACACTCAAGCTTTTATTCTCAACATTCTAATTTATAGGCTTGTGTGAGAACTATTTTAAATATTTTGGGATCTTTGGGTGGCCAAGCCACTTTTGCACTTTTTTTATTTTCATATTTTTAACTCAATCTAAGGTGAGAGGGCACGCAGACCATCAAAGGGAAACACTTCAACTTGATTATAGCTAAAAAACTCATCATCACTAGCTTGATACTAGTGTGAAAAATAATAATAATTACGATTCAAGGATCCTTAAAGCAGAGACAAGTTTGTGAATAATGTAGCTTGGAGTTTTGATCCAATTCTAGCTCATTCTGAGAGTTCCAAATCCTAGAGTTGTAATTACAACATAGATCAAGTGAATAATGTTTTAAACAATGAAGAGGGGGCATAACCTTAGGTTGATTTCCAAACTTAAGGAAAAAGTCAATGAGCTAGTTAAGCATGAGATCAAGTGGTTTAAGATGAAAATTGGGCACCTAGGCGCATGGATAAGCACTTAAATATAAGAGTCACACCACATAGCCTTACATATAAAGCTACAAAATTACAAAAAAAGGTCCTATAAAGAAGTAAAGCTAGGCTAAAGTGTACGTAAATTTTAAAATTTATGCCTAAATGTAGGAAGTAAACGTGCATGCGTGAAAAATGAAGAGACAGAAGGGCAAATAGCCCTACCATCCCAAGCTTAAAACTTTGCTCGTCCTTAAGCAAGACCTAAAGTCATAATAATAGAGAAGGAATGCATATATGTACATGAAAGAAATTTATTGAAGTCCTAAAATGATGTCTGACGCCCCGACCTCCGTGCCATCTCTAATGACCCCGAAGACCGGGGAGTCACCCTCGGTAAACTACCCTTAACTTTTTCTTTACTTAATCACTTAGAAACTACTTAAAGGAAAACCTTGTAACTTGAATAACATCGAATTATAATAGAACTATGAAAGCGACTTACCATTAACCTTACTAGGAAGAAAAACAAGCTTACATGACATATTACATTTCTCATGCGGAATATAAAACACAATTGATAATTGAAAACTAACTACATATTACACCACATTCTCTCTCTAACACACCACATGCTCAAGGACCGAGGGGAAAGGACCAAGAGACCTCTAAACCTAACTAAACACTACCTTCTAAGTGTCTGGGTGATATGATCCTTCCACTTCCTCGTGCTGATGCCTACTGAAAAATGTTTCAGTAGGTTGGTGAGCTACTGGCTCAGTGAATAGAATTTCACCCAACCATCGCAGATAACTCATTTATGTTTATTCATTTGAATAAAATATAAGATAATACTATACTGAGCAAGTCTAACCAATATAATTCAAACAACATAAGATGTCAACATTTCATTATGATAACAATTGATGCAAAGCTGTAGATACAATTAAATAACAGAGAATACTAGAATTTCATTTAAAGAACAACTGTTGTGAAACTAACTCAAATCTTTCTTAACTCTTAAACTTATAAAAACTCTGTGAACCTATTTGAACATATTTTATCTTATGTCCTGATCATATGCAGTGTACTCTACATATGAAGACTCGTAGCGAACTACGATACCACCGTACAAGACTTAGCTGACACCCCATGATAGCTAAGTCTAACTGCTGTCCTGGTCTGCTACAGGAAAATTGGCTCTCTGGCCTCAGCACTCCTATGGTGCCGTAAACTAGACTCCTCCTCTAACCTGAGCACACAGGCGGAGAGTCAAGCCATGCCACCATGACGTCTGGTTAGTGTTTGACACACTTTTATGTACTCCTGTGTCACTAGGACGTCTGGTTAGTGTTGGACACTGTAAACTGCTCTCTAGTGCCACCAGGACATCTGGTTGGTGTTGGACACTACAAACTATACTCTCGTGCCACCAGGACGTCTAGTTAATGTTGGATACGAGTTTCTGACCCCCCCCCCCCCCCCGTGCACTGGACACTGCCAGGGTTAGGTCGTTTCACCCCTAAGGCGCAAACCTCTCAAAGGGGTTCTACGGTGTTAGGGCCCTTAAGTTTATTATTTTATTATTCTAGAAAAACTCTTACTACATTGCATCTCTCTCTTACTATATGGTATCTCTTTCTCATTTATACTTGACTTTGGTATCTCTATGATATCTCTTCAATTTAATCGAAGCTTATAATGTAACATGAATATCATTTTAAACTAGACAAGTTGTACACTCACGTACTACATATACCAAGAGATTCAACATATAAAGCATGTAGGCAGATTTCAAGTTCTTGAATAAACCAAATTCATATCCCCATGAAATTTACTGAGAATTTAACATTATTATGCATGCAGGCGGACTAAAATTCTTAAATAAATAGAAATCATGTCAACTTGGCACATATATGCTGAAATCATACAAATAATCATCGTAACACGCTAACAAGAGTTATTTTCTCAATATATATGAAATTGTCGATAACACTTATAAATTATCTAAAATTCCTCGATGATTGTGCACACCAACCCTAATCCTGGTTTGTGCATCTAATAACTCAATTAAGAGTTAATTACTAGACATATGAGCAATCATCATTAAACAGCTGTAATTCATGGGTGCTTTCTTGGAAAACGTGCACCTCAACCCAAATCTTGAGTTGTGCATCACATTACTTAATTAAGTTCATAATTACTCATCATGTCACAAATTATTAATATCAATTGAAATTTCAAATGATTTCTTGGGTTGATCATCTCATTACTCAAATAAGAGTTAAATCATTATCATGGCATAAATTATTATTAATAATAAGGAATTTCTAATACTATTTTTGAGAAGTGTGTCAATTTGAGTAAATATTAAATCATTCAGATTAAATATGACCTAGAGTGTGCATCTAGGTTTTCTTTGAATATTTTTCATATCATCGTTATTTCTTTGTAATCGTGCATCTGATAAATTTCTAAAATATGTATTGTCTGGGTTTATACCCAAATCATATCGTTATTGGTCGTGTACTACTGATTTCAACATTCAAACTCAGCAATTTAAGTTCCAATTAACCATACAATTCTACTGGACCAAACTACAATGATCGGATAATAAACTAGATCATTCAAAAGCGTAAAGAAGCAAATCGTGAAATAAAAAGTCAGGCGACGCCAAATACTACACAGCGCATAACTGCCGTTACTAGTGAAAAACGTGCAATTAATAAAAAATCTCTGATTTCTAGAGTTAAAACCAGCGAGTTCACGAGCGGTTTTATTCCTACCTTTTCTCCTTTAAGCGCTTCGCTGCTACACTCACAAACCTCCCTGAGCTTTGTTCGCTTTTTGCTTGAAGCTTGAAGGCAAATAGCGTATATGAGCAGCCCAAGCCAAGCAGTAAGGCTGCAGGTGGCTAGGCGGGTAGGGGAGGAAGAGGAAAGGTGAAGGAAGGAGAAGAAGAGGCTGGTGCCGCTGAATCGGGGCCAAGGAAGCCAAATTGCCCGCCCCTCTCCCAAGCAGGTCGCACTGCTACAGTGCGGCGCCCATAGGCCCCAAACGGATCGAGAAAGAAGAAAGGATAAGGAAAAGAAAGAAAAACAGAAAAGGATAAAGGGGTTAATAACCGACTAAACTGGGTAAATTGCAAAACTCACCCCAAGAACTAAAAACCTGATAACTTTCTCTCTGTAAGTCCGAATTGAGTGATTTCTCTTGCAAAGTTTCAAGCGTGAAATCCTCTACAAACGTAAGGTAAGAAATCATGCTAATTAGTTTATCTCAGATAATCAAAATACTAATCACATCTTAAGCACTTACTTAACTTAAATCACCACATGAACACTTAACTTATCTCAATTAACTTAATGATATTGTTATCATGATTCATACTAGTTAAATTTGGTGTGGGTCATAACAATCTCCCTCCCTTATAAGAATTTTTTCCCAAAATTCCTAAAAGAGAAAAGGAAACTTATTACACATCTCTGACTCGAGCTCCCACATAGCTTCCTCTAGGTTGTGGTTCCTCCACAGAACTTTCATTAATGGTATCTCGTGATTCTTGAGCTTCTTGATCCTCCGATCAACTATCTGTACAGGCCCTTCAACATAGGACACATCCGATCTAAGCTGTGTAGGTTCTGGGTCCACTATCTTCTCTGTACCAGGGTAACACTTCTTCAACATCGATACATGGAACACGTCATGTAGATTAGCCAACTCGGATGGCAAATCCAACCTATAGGCTACAAGTCCAATCCTCTCAATGACAGGATATGGACCCATAAACCTAGGAGTCAGTTTGCCTCTCTTACCAAACCTCAACACTCCTTTCCATGGTGAAACTTTCAAATACACTTCATCACCAACCTCAAACTCGAGAGGTCTACGTCTCTTCTCAGCGTAACTCTTCTACCTGTACTGTACAACTTTCAACTGTTCTCTGATCACTGTAATCTTTTCTGAAGTCAAATCCACTATCTCTGGTCCAAAAATCTCTTTTTCACCCACCTCGTATCAACATACGGGTGATCTACACTTTCTTCCATACATAGCTTCATACGGGGCCATACCAAGACTGGAATGGTGACTATTGTTGTATGCAAACTCTATAAGGCTCAAATGTTCTTCCCAACTTCCATTAAAATGCAAGACACATGCTCTCAACACGTCCTCAAGAGTCTGGATGGTCCTCTCGGACTGACCATTCGTTTGTGGGTGAAAAATTATACTGAATCTTAACTTTGTGTCCAAAGCATGATGCAACTAATTCCAAAACCTTGATGTGAACTTAGGATCTCTATCAGATATAATTGAAACTAGAATACCATGCAACCTGACTATTTCATCCACATATATCTTAGCCAACTTTGGGACATCAAAGGTTGACTTAATAGGAAGAAAGTGAGCAGACTTAGTCAGTCTATCCACAATCACCCATACCAAGTCACAACCTCTAGGTGTCCTGGGCAACCCTAACACAAAATCTATTGTGATATGTTCCCACTTCCACTCTGGTATAGGAAGAGATTGCAAGGTACCTGTAGGTTTCTAGTGTTCAGCCTTACCCTACTGACACACGCTGCATCTAGCTACATACTCAGCTACATCCTTTTGCATACCAGACCACCAGTACAACTCCTTAAGATTCTTGTACATCTTAGTGTTTCCTGGATGCATAGCGTACATCGATGCATGTGCTTCCTCAAGAATCTTTTCTTTCAAATCATTATCTCGAGGTACACACAACCTATCATGCTGATACAACACACCATCATCTGAAAACCTAAACTCTGGTCTCTTCCCCTCTGTCACGTCCTACATGATCTGTTGTAACTCACTGTCACCCTGTTGTAGTTCCTTGATCTGATAATAAAAAGTAGGCTTGACTTGCATCTGTACAATCAAACCACTATGTGTTGTCACCCCTAAGTCTAAGTTCAACTTCCGCATCTCTACTAGCAGGTCTCTCTTATAACATGCCATAGAGAATACATCAGTTGTTGAACTTGACTTCTTGATGTGGGCATCTGCTACCACATTCGCCTTACCAAGATGATAGTCTATCATCACATCATAATCCTTGATCAATTCTAACCATCTTCACTGTCTAAGATTCAGATCCTTCTGGGTAAAGATATATTTCAAACTCTTATGATCTGTAAAAACCTGGCACGCCTCACCATAAAGATAGTGATACCATGTCTTAAGAGCATGAACTACAACAACTTACTACAGATCATGTATCAAGTAATACTCCTCATTCTATGCTATTTACTTCTTGTTACTTATCCTTCTCATATGATCATATAGAATAAACATCCCTAAAATTGAAACACACAAGGTAAGAATAGATTATTCCTCATTCTTGTTATTACTATAAAAATTTATTTCATAACGCACTTCACTTATATTATATTTCTCCTTTTGTTCAAAGCACACTTGTTACATTTCAAATTTATATCTTACTATTTTCTCTGAGTCTTTTTCATATTGTTTATCTACCTTTCGGATTAGCTACCTTTAAACCCTGGATTTTATTAGTGCTAGCTTACTTTTCATAATGCAAATCTCATGATCTTGTTTTATAGAGATGCTAGTATTCAAGGTCAAATCACTAGCGACATCCCTTGAACTACTACAACTTTAAACATTCTAGGGTTTGATCCTTATCAGTAACGTAGCATTATTGTGATGTGACTTTGCTTCCTTAGTTTGAAATTCAAACCTTGGATCTCATAAGTTTTACTAAAGTCTCCCTTATCTTATCATTGGAATTTCCTTTATCTTACTTGGACATTCAGATAAATTACATTCTCAATTTACCTTGCTAGGGTTTCATCATCATATTGTGTGTCATTATTTCATTCACTTAGATGTATCTACCATGGTAGTTATGCATCATATATGATTCATTCATTTTCTAAATTACGCATTTATTCTTTATTTTAGGAACTAGTTTGTTAGTCTATAGAGACTTAGAATCCAAAGGTAGTATGTATGAATGTATTAAACTTTATAATAAAGATATACATTCCATACTCCCAATTATGTCATGTAATCCTCATTCCTTAATCAAAATGATCATTTCTAACATTCTCTTGATTCAACTAAGTTTTTTTCCTTGTCTTATGATTTACATATTCATCTAATTCTTTTTAACTCTTCCGAGGGCTCTTTTTTTTGATGTACTTATTGTATACTTAACTCTTTTCTTCTATTTTCCCTTTGCTTTTAAGTACATAAAAGTATTTTACTCTATTATATGATCCATTCTATGGTTGATTCTTACTATCTTAGCCCTTACATACTTTTCTCATATCTTTTCTATATTCTCATATTTAGAGTTCATATAATATTGATCATTAAATTTAATCTGAACCTTATATCGTGTTCCTTTATTTCCAATTAAGGATTTTTCATATGAGGCCTCAACGTTGGGTCTCTGATATCAGTTCCAACTAATTCTTAGTTGTTCTAATATTTCTCTTATATCTCAACATCTTAGTGTGTACATTCTCACTATGATGCAGGTCTAAATTATCCAGAGTCTACTTGATACAAAGAATATAAATAATAAATAAATTACTTCATGACACAAAAAAATATAAAAGAATCATATCTATTTTACAAACTGAAAATCTAAATTCATACATACAAGAGCTTTTCTAGTGATCTCCAATCAAATAAGCAATATAAAGCAAGAGTTGTATCACATCCTATGTTTAATCTCTTACTCCTACATTAATTTCAGGTTTCTTAACCCTAAGATTTCTAGGGTTTCTCTCTAGCCCATCCTTCCTCTGCATACCTAGCCAGGGTATTCAGGGAAGAATAGACAGAGTAGCTTGATAGTGGTCAATCTAAGTACTCAGATACCTAGCCAGGGTATCTAAACACTCAGACCTCCCAGAGCTAAAGACACATCACTTCCTATATATCTCACTTATAACTCTATCTTTCTATCCTAATGGTCCCTGACGACTCAGCCTAAGCTCGCTACTTGGTTCTCGTAACCACGTCCTCTTCCTGCCATCTGCAATAGTATAACAGAACACTTCTTGTTAGAAAATTATAGCTAGAAGGAAGACACCTAAGTCCTAATCCTATTGGTCTCTTGTTGTAACACCCCCACTTGTATATTTATTCACATTAGAGTGCGGAAGCATACAAATTCACATTTTCCAAGGGGGATGTCACAATCATGATATACATTGCAAAAATATAGTTTAAATAAACCATCACAGGATAACATTTACAATTTCTCAATCTCAAATCCTTAATAAGGTTCACATATAAAAATCTAACCAAAGAAAAAATCAAAACTATAGTTGGCACCCCACCGATGCTTTTCTCCTTAGATGGCCTTCTAGCTCCTAGGCTTGCTCCTACCTGCGGGCATCACGCCCCCATCCATGCAATAAAACCAACGGTAAGTAGATTGAATATATTATAACATTAATAAAACTTAGAACTGAAATAAACATACATTTGAACATTTAAAAGACATGCATTTTCTTTTAGATCAATTTTGTTTATCTTAACCTATATAAGTGTCCTCGGTTTTGCACAAATGTGCCTCTTCTCTTATGCACCGAAGTGCCTCTTAGGTTGCACCGAGGTGCCTCTTCTCTTATGCACCGAAGTGCCTCTTCTCTTGTGAGGAACTTATATAAGTTTCATTTTATCATTCTCTTTCTCTTAATGCTCTTATCTTTACTTTAAAATTTATTGGTAACAATTATCATTAAAGTTCATGAAGGTGATAGAATACATCATAATCAACTCAAAACATATTAATCCTACTGACTTTAACAATTAGGAACAGTAAATAGCATAAACATGTCATCCATTGAAATTCATACATGCATATTAATTCAAAACAAAATAACTATATGTTTAATTGCATGGACCACTTACTTTTTCACTTGGAGAGTGAATTCACTCTCTTCCTAGGTTGGATAAAACCCTAATCACGTCCTGGGTTAGAGAAACCCTAATTATCCTATTTGCAACATATCTCACATTATTATACATTTTATTCACCAAATAAAACCCTAATTTCCATTTCCTATAAAACCAATGTTTGGAGATTTAGAAACAGACTCTAAAAACTACATATTCGGATTCCTCTCGAAAAACCATTTCCAAAACATATTTTTGCTCATTTTTCTGAGCATCGAGCGATTTACTATGAATTAATAAAAATGGCCCAATCATAATTTAGAAAAAATGCCACATGGGCCAATGAGAGCCCGCCATATAGGCGCGGGTTTCACCCAGGTGCATAAGTGGTAAAAAAGCAAAATCTTAAAGACCCGAAAATACCCCTACGATGATAATCGATTTATCAAAACAACGGGGCATCTAGGTCTTTTTGAGACCTGGATTCTTCACCCCGTTTTTCCCTTGACCCAACGAGGAACACATGTACCTGGAGATCGGTTCTCTGATCAAAGCTCATGGAGGGCGATCCCAATTGAGAACCCAAGCATTTGGGTGGCTTCCCGGATCCAAGTCGAGGCCAGCGAGCCAAGCCTTGGGGTTTGGCGACCACAGGAGCTCGAGGTCAGGCTCCGGCCATGATCGTTGATCACCACCAGGACAAAAACTCGACAAAAAGTCATCAAGGAAGTGAGAAACTAGGTGAATGGGTCTGCGAGACAACGAGCGAGTTGGGGTAGCCATCACTTGAGGCAAAAAGGCCAACGAACAATGAATGAAGCGGGGAACAAGGAAGAACAGGGGAAACGAACTGTGATCAAAACTACTGCAAACAAACAGAGAAACCTCAACTAGGGATCTCTAAGACACTCGCGGAGGCAAGGTGAGGTCAAGGCACGTATTTCCGTGGTCGGAGGGGCCCTAAAGAGCCATGATGTCTAGCTCCAGCGAGCACTTCCACCGAGCTCTATAGGACACATCGTTTGGGGACAACCTGAGCCAAAACGATGATGCGAAGACAAAGGACGGAGGTAAAGGATGCTCACCACACTTTCTATTGATCTGAGGTGGACCGAGGAGGACGGGCGAAGCCGGGGTCGCTGGAGAGGAAGTAGTAGGTCGGGGAGTTATAGGTTGTAGGCAGAGAAATTGAAGGTGGAGGAGGTCTGTACAGGGCTCGGTAGTGCTCTTGAGACCCTGAGGTGACGAGGAGAGGGAGTATGTAGGCGACTGCGTTTTTCGGCGGAGAGGACAGTCCAAGCCCTAATGGGCGTTTCATGTATATAGCACGAGAGCCCACGAGCAAGGGCTCGTTTGGTGCGCGAGAGAGCGAGGAATCTGGGGGAGAAAGAATTGCGAGGAGAGAGCGAGTACAGAGAGAGAGAAATCTATCGTAAAAAAATAAGCTGTCGGTGCCCCACCTGCCTTAAGTGGCGGGAGGTAGGGGATGACGCCGACGCCGTCAGATCTTGATCCGATGGTCAGAAAAGGCATGCATATAAGGAAAAGAAAAGGAAATGCGTGGCAGGGAAATAAATCCCAAAACCATAGGGAAATCAAGTGCATTGAATACAAATCTAATTAAATTAAATACAAAACTTTCCTATTTTAATTGGAGGGTCAAACAAAGTCTAAATGGGTCCAAATTTGGACCATTGACTAATTAAAGGGTCTAGAATAATCCTAGCCAATTAGATTTAAGTTTCCTCAACGTTTGGTCCACGTTTTCTATTTTCGTTTCTTATCTTAATTGAAGTGTACAAACTAATTAAATAAAAGATGGGGAACTTTCCTTTGTGGGATTTTACTCCAAAATTCGAGTTTATAACTATTCATCTTATTTAAAGTCATGGCCTACTCATTTATTGCCTTTTTATGTACTTTTCTTGGAGGAGAGAGAAAACAAGGGGAATATTACTTCCCTCTTATGTATTTATAAAATAAAAAGGGAAGGTGGCCAAAAGATGCCAAGAGAGCACTCATAATCTCATATTTTCAAATTAAAAGAGTAAGTGGCACATTATTATGTCTTTTTGGAAATTTTGAGAATAGGAGAGAGAAAATGAACATTAGGGGTTTTATTTTGAAATATATAAAAAGGAAAAGCATACTTATTGCCCAAGTCTCTTATATTTTGAATTTCTTACTTCTTTTCTTCCTCTTTCTCTTTCTCTCCCATTACTTTTAGATTTATTTGATAAAAGAAAAAGGGGGAGCATATTACCAAGATTACACAAATATTTGCAACACATTAATATAAAGGAAAAATTTGTTTCGAGCCCTTTATTATTTCTCTTTGCATTGAAACTCTATAAGAAAATTATTTTGGACAAATTGCATTAAGGCCCTTAACAAAATATCATTTAGAGAAAATTACATAAAATGTTTTATTTTACTCCTAAAAATAGGGATGTTACACTTGTCGTCCCCTGACGTTGACTTAGAGTAACCATGTACTCAACCTATGCTCTGATACCAAAGTTGTTCTGACGCCCCGACCTCCGTGCCATCTCTAATGACCCTGAAGACCAGGGAGTCACCCTCGGTAAACCACCCTTAACTTTTTCTTTACTTAATTACTTAGAAACTACTTAAAGGAAAACATTGTAACTTGAATAACATCGAATTATAATAAAACTACGGAAGCGACTTACCATTAATCTTACTAGGAAGAAAAACAAGCTTACATGACATATTACATTTCTCATGCGGAATATAAAACACAATAGATAATTGAAAACTAACTACATATTACACCACATTCTCTCTCTAACACACCACATGCCCAAGGACTGAGGGGAAAGGACCAAGAGACCTCTAAACCTAACTAAACACTACCTTCTAAGTGTTTGGGTGATGCGATCCTTCAACTTCCTTGTGTTGACGCTAACATGAAAAATGTTTCAGTAGGTTGGTGAGCTACTGGCTTAGTGAATAGAATTTCACCCAACCATCACAGATAACTCATTTATGTTTATTCATTTGAATAAAATATAAGATAATACTATACTGAGCAGGTCTAAGCAATATAATTTAAACATCAGAAGATGTCAACATTTCATTATGATAAAAATTGACACAAAGTTGTAGATACAATTAAATAACAGAGAATACTAGAATTTCATTTAACGAACAACTGCTGTGAAACTAACTCAAATATTTCTTAACTCTTAAACTTATAAAAACTTTGTGAACCTATATGAACATATTTTATCTTATGCTCTGATCATATGCAGTGTACTCTACATATGAAGACTCGTAGAGAACTACGATCCCATGGGATAACTAAGTCTGACTGTTGTCCTGGTCTGCTATAGGAAAACTGGCTCTCTGGCCTCGGCACTCCTATGGTGTCGTAAACTGGACTCCTCCTCTAACCTGAGCACACATGCGGAGAGTCAAGTCGTGCCACCAGGACATCTGGTTAGTGTTGGACATGCTTTTCTGTACTCCAGTGCCACCAGAACGTCTGGTTAGTGTTGGACACTGTAAACTGCTCTCTAGTGCCACCAGAACGTCTGGTTAGTGTTGGACACTACAAACTGCACTCTCGTGCCACTAGGACGTCTGGTTAATGTTGGACACGAGTTTCCGACCCCGTCCCCCCCGTGTACTGGACACTGCCAGGGTTAGGTCGTTTCACCCCTAAGGCGCAGACCTCTCAAAGGGGTTCTACAGTGTCAGGGCCCTTAAGTTTATTATTTTATTATTCTAGAAAAGCTCTTACTACATTGCATCTCTCTCTTACTATATGGTATCTCTTTCTCATTTATACTTGACTTTGGTATCTCTATGATATCTTTTCAATTTAATCGGAGCTTATAACGTAACACACATATCATTCTAAAATGGACAAGTTGTACACTTACTGTAGATACCAAGAGATTCAGCATATAAAGCATGCAGACAGATTTCAAGTTCTTGAATATCCCCATGAAATTTATTGAGAATTCAACATTATTATGCATACATGCAGACTAAAATTATTAAATAAATAGAAATCATGTCAACTTGGCACATATACACTGAAATCATACAAATAATCATCGTAACATGCTAACCATAGTTATTTTCTCAATATATATGAAATAGTCGGTAACACTTATAAATTATCTAAAATTCCTCGATAATTGTGCACACCAACCCTAAACCTGGTTTGTGCATCACATAACTCAATTAAGAGTTAATTACTAGACATATGAGCAATCATCATTAAACAACTGTAATTCATCGATGCTTTCTTGGAAAATGTGCACCTCAACCCAAATCTTGAGTTGTGCATCACATTACTTAATTAAGTTTATAATTACTCATCATGTCATGAATTATTAATATTAATTGAAATTTTAAATGATTTCTTGGGTTGAGAATCTCATTACTCAAATACGAGTTAAATCATTATCATGGCATGAATTATTATTAATAATCAAGAATTCCTAATAATATTTTCAAGAAGCGTGTCAATTTGAGGAAATATTAAATCATTCAGATTAAATATGACCTAGAGCGTGCATCTAGGTTTTCTTTGAATATTTTTCACATCATCGTAATTTCTTTGTAATCGTGCATCTGATCAATTTCTAAAATTTGTACTGCCTAGGTTTATACTCAAATCATACCATTATTGATTGTGTGCTACTGATTTCAACATTCACACTGAGCAATTTAAGCTCCAATTAACCATACAATTCTACTGGACCAAACCACACTCATCGGATAATAAACTAGATCATTCAAAAGCGCAAAGAAGCAAATCGTGAAATAAAAAGTCAGGCGACCCCAAATACTAGACCGCGCCTGAAATCAGCGAAAAATGCACAATTAACGAGAAATCTCCGATTTCCAGAGTTACATAGGTTCAGGATGTCCGAATTCGTCTGAAAATGCATCCAGAGCCTGTTTCATGACGATTTTTGGGTTGTCTTCAATCTTTGGATTTGCTCTGTTCACTGTCTAGCTGCAGCAGCTTACGCCTAAGCTCAGGTTGACGGAAGGGCTCGGTTAAGAGCTGAATCAAGGATAGGGTTTCGGTTTCCTGCAAAGACCTCAAAACCGAACTCCATGGCACCGTTTCTTGGTGCTGGCCGCCCCAAACATGCTCCTGGCTGCTGGCCGCAGTATCTTGCTAGCTGTAGGATGGCCACCCAAGCCAAGCAGCAACGTTGCAGGTGGCTAGGTGGGTAGGGGAGGAAGAGGAAAGGTGAAGGAAGGAGAAAGGAAGGAGAAGAAAAGGCCGACGCCGCTGAATCGGGGCCAAGGAAGCCAAATCGCCCGCCCCTCTCCCAAGCAGGTCGCGATGCTACAGTGCGGCGCCCAAACAGATCGAGGAAGAAGAAAGCAGAAGGAAAAGAAAGAAAAACGGAAAAGGATAAAGGGGTTTATAACCGACTAAATTGGGTAAATTGCAAAACTCACCCCAAGAACTAAAAACCTCACAACTTTCTCTTCGTAAGTCTGAATCGAGTGATTTCTCTTGCAAAGTTTCAAGCGTGAAATCCTTTACAACCTTAAGGTGAGAAATCATGCTAACTAGCTTATGTCAGCCAATCAAAATACTAATCGCATCTTAAGCACTTAACTTAAATCACCACATGAGCACTTAACTTATCTCAATTAACTTAATGATATTATTATCATGATACTTACTAGTTAACTTTGGTGTGGGTCATAACATGATGCATGTATACAAGGATATATTTAGGCAGTTAGAGGAGGAAAGAAACCATCTAAGAAAGAATGTGAAAAACATAATTTATTTTAATAAAAAGAGAAAAGAAAGGAGTAAGAGAAAGGGGGTGGTTTCCCCATGATACTGACATTGGGATCCCAAATCCTAAGTTTCAAGACCAGTGTCACTTGTGTCTTGCCGATGGGGTCCACCATGTAGGAGTAGAAGAGGCAGAGATATGGGCCCTTCCTATTATAAAGAGGAGGAATAAAATCTGGTGACTTGGTGAAGTCATCTTTGTGCTGAAATTAATTTGAACTGCACTTGAATGAATTCTTCAACATAGTATCCTCAAGGTACCTATAAAGGTATGAATCTGAATAGGAAGACCCTAAGATATCGACACATGATGAGATGGAGGGGAGAGGCTGAAAGTTTTGAGAACTCCTCTCTTCTCTCTCCACCTCTGAACTTATGATTGGATGCTAAAATATATTTTAATGTATAATATGAGTCATATAATCATCTTCTGAATGAGAAGTACCCCCAGGTAAATTTGTTTGTAGTACTTCCACCACAAGCTTGTCACATTCCACGGGGTCTAGGGTATCTTCATGTTCAACAACCATGTTTTAGTGGATCGTCCATCCCGCTCCTTTGATGTCAACCACCCCTTGAAAAGGGACAGTGGAGAATGTCAGCTCATGCTGATCCAACTCACCGTCATCAGTATACTCACTCTCCCAAACTGAATAATTGTTGTCATCATCCTCAAACAAGTTATTCCAAACCATAGTAGGCATTCTTGTTGAAACAAAGTGACAAGTCTCCACGTGAGATGTATCACTTTGGTTTAGAATAAATGTTGAACCAGGTTTCTCAAACCAACCCTCATATTGTGAGGTTGTTTGGCTACCCTGAGGAGAGTAAAAGTCATCATCATCAAGCCATTCATGTTGATTATGCATATACTCCATTGGCTAGATAAAATGAAGGCTTCCATGGGTGGGTGAGTCTTCACAATAAAATCCAAATGAGTCTAATTGATTCCCCAAATAGGAGAATGAGGTTAATTCCACATTTTGCTCAATGAAGTGGTCTTGACGATTGTAATCCTAGTTAATGTACTCTTTCACTTACATTTGAGTGAGAACTAAATTGACTAAGTCTCGAAGCCTCCTGCTTTGATCAGTAGCCTTATCCTAGAAGTTGTTGAACTTGAGATGAAACACTTTCAAGACTTACCATTGCTGTCATGTACAGTTCTTAAGGCTCTTCTACTTCAAATAGTTGTTCTTTGATGTCTCCTTGCACAAAGTTTTGAAGCATGCTTCTACTAAGGGTTGCAAATTTAGTTGCTACTTGGGCTTGAATATCCTGACTTTGTAGTAGACATTGAAGCAGATTGACTTGTTCTTGGAGATGATGTGCTAAGGTGGAGATGAGTGCATCAACACTTCCTCCAGCTAGCACCAATGCTCTTATCAGTTCTTGATCTGATGGTGCAGTGGAGGTTGAAGTTTGTTCAAAAATCTCTATTGTTGAAACGTCTACATATGACGATGGCAGGGGCGAATATAGCTTGACTAGCTGAAGTACACGACTTTCAATTGTTCTATAGTAGTTGTTACTGTGGAAAATTTTGGGAGGACATGTGAACATGATAACTTGCTTTGCTGAAGCAAAATCCATGTCTAAAAAGTATAAGAAAAAGGAAAAAGTATTTTAGTATGTATCAACAAGTATGTTCAAAACAAAAGAAGAACTATGCATAAACATACATGCTTATGGATGATACAACAAAATCTTTGGGTGTGTAAATGTGGAAAACCAAGTATCAAACAACGGTGTCAAAAAGTTGATCAGCCCTGAGAGCACATTTGAAAAGTATAGGAACGATCCCAAAGATGAATCAGACTTATAAATTTGTAACTTGAAACCTTCAAGGACCCCCACAACTCAATACAAGGTCAAACACATGGATGTGGGGATATTGAGATCCTACTCTCATGTCAATTAAGAAAAATTGGTAGTTGATATATGTAGAGAACTAGAACAAATCTAGCAAAACAATACAAAGCAAAACAAAACAAAGTAAAAAAATAGAGTTCATCGAATCCTACAAATTAAGAGAAGAAGTTCTTGACTATGTAACCACAAGTTGGGAATTCTATGCATACGTTCTTGGGCATAGACAACCTTCAAACACCCTAGCTAGTGTCTAACCTCCAAATGTAGCACATAATATGGTAGATGCTCCTGTGGGGTCATCCCACTCACTCTCACACAATGTGAATAAAACCCCACCAATGACCTAAAGCCTCTATCAAGAATAATGAATCAACACCCCTGAATATTCCAGATACCCTCTGAGGTCTAGGTCATTCAAAGATGCTAGGAACGGTAGAGGACCTGCGCTGAACATCGATCGTGAACTCAGGCGGGTTGAGATGAACCCTACTGGGTTCAAGGTTCAAGTTGGATTTCTTCGATACGTGTTCTATGATGGTCCTCCCTTAGATGTCCTCTTCTCATATTTGAATCCACACTATCATATGTTATCCATTTCTACAGCTAATCTCTCAATCTAGGTAGAAATAGAGGTTTAAGAAAGAAAGAGATCAACCAATCCAGCAATCATAATCGAAAAGAGAAGATAGAATAGAAATTGTACTAGATCTAGAATAAAACTACTTGCTTAAGGTAAAAGTACATAAACATGCCCAAAATGGGCTACATAGCCAAGAAGGATCTCAACTAGCCATGGACAAGCATAGTTGACACTGAAAAAAGCTGGAATATCATCATAGGTACTAAAACAAAGGAGAAAAGTAGAAGAAAGAGATAGAAGAAGATATTTAGCCTATAGAGGAGAGGTTTCTCTTGCTCCTTAGCCTCCAGAAAGGCTGAATCTCATCTTTGGGGTTGTCCTCCTTGATCTTCTAGACTCCTTGGCCTCCTTTCTAATAGATTCCATCCCAAACAATAGCTTGGATGTGTGTATGGAGGTGAAGGACACTGGGGGTGGATAGAAGTGGGTGGATGACGGTGGAAAACGATGGTGGATGGGAGCAAACCAAAGGGTTGGATGTAGAGTGTGCTCTTTAGACCTTTCAGGCCTTGGAGCTTTCCCACAGAGCTTTGGGAATTGCTGGTCACTGGGAATCCAAATCAGAACCCAAAAGTCAGAACCGCGGAACCCCCCTACATGTAGCATGGGGTGGGTATTTATAGGTTTGGTGGTCACTTATATCTTAAATGGTCGCTAGGATTTCTCAACGGTCATTGAGATCGCTAGTCACTGAGATTTCTCAACGGTCGCTGAGTCACTAATTCTTAGGGGTCACTGTTGTTGAGAGTTCTCGGCGCTCGCTGAGATTGTTGATTCTCAGTAGTCCCTGAGCCTAGATCTTTGACGACTGATGATGTTGGTGGTCGTTGATGATCTCAACGATCATTGATCTTGACGATCACAGATGTTGGTGGACGTTGATGATCTCAACAGTCACTAAGCCTGATCTTTAGAAAATGATGGCCCTCAGGATTTCAACGTAGTTAATGATGCTTCTTAGGAAAAAATGCACCCTTGGGGGGCTATTACTATAGGTCGATGCACCTGCATCGATGAAACTTCTAACCAATGGGGATGCTCTTCGATGAACGGGCAGGTCATCAAAATTTGTGTCCAAAATATTAAAAGTTTTTTGGGCCCGCTAGTAAGTTAGCGAGACCACCGTCTCCTACGCCGCTACACATAACGTGATGCTTGATGGGGAAAAATCTGGATAATTGATGTGTTCTTGAGTTCGGTGCGTGCAAGTCCCAAAATTGGCTAGTTGAGCAACTCTATCTTTAAAAAGATATAAATTACTAAAAGATCAGAATCTATAGGTATTTTGGGCATTAAGGCTATAACGACACAAAACTATAGAAAAATACTTAGCATAAACGCCTAAATTTGGGTTTTATCAGTACATCAACTAAAGACTAACAAAATACACAAAATTTAGGAAGAATCTCATCAACAAAATTTTAGCACAAGAATTCTATCACAATAAATTTATAAAGAGACTAATATGTTATCTTATTTGAGTGTAATGTATGCTTCAACATCTATTTTTGTGTAAGTACAATCTACTTTCATGAACATGGTAATCATGTCTTTGATTGGTGAAAAAACTTGGACCGAACATAGCTTGGTAATTAGCATTAGTTGACCAATTATATGTTTATCTCATTAAATTCTTGATTTCTAGCTTATTTGTTAAACCCCTGACCTAGCTTAGTGCTTTATCTTGCTTTCTTTGCTTAATAAGATTCTTAAACCTTAATCTAATCATTTGATTCACCTTAATAACATGTGACATGGTTATGTTTTCAGTTTGGTCCATTTTGGTTGATGTTTGAGCTAGTTATGCTATATATGCGTTGCTTTTGGACCAAGTTGCAATTTACCCATGTTGAGTGTTTATCTTGGAATTTGTCACATGTTGGTTGTTCCTCTTGTGTTTGTTATCATGAGGGAGAGAGTGATATACAAGGGCACCTTGTTGGACCTTGGTTGATGAGGTGGCATCATGACTTGATGCTAGGATTTGCATGGTTTGCATAGACGCTTGAGTTGGTGGTATCGACCATGTTGATGTTGGCTTTGTAGCACCCAATATGTTTGGTGTCCTTGAGAGTGTTTTGACTGATTTAACTTTTTTTGGTTGGTTTGTGGTGACCTAGGTGTCTTGTCCTTGGTTTTGGTTGCTAGGGTTTTGCATGTGTAGTGTGTGTCAGCCTGTTGTTTGGGTGACATAGTGTAGCAGTCGCTACTATGTTTACCCTTAGTTTTGTTTTGACCGAAGGTGGGTTGAGTTTCCTAGAGGTCGCTACTCAACCTAGTATTTAACGAACCTTCTTGCATGCACATCTTGAGTGCTTACATGTCCGTGGTTTTGAGGGACATGCGTCATGAGAGGCTCTATTATCTTGGCACCTCATATCTTTCACCTCTCTCCTACCCTTGGGTATTTATACCCCTTTTTTGCATGAAATTATCTCTTTTAGCTCTCTTATTTCTCTCTTCTTGCTTGTGTTCAGCCTTGATCTTGATGGTGTAAGTGGAGGTGCTGATCTTGAAGAAGGTGGCCCTCTTCTCCTTACTTGTGGTGATCTAAGGCTTGATCATCTCTCTTGTGGTGGTTCTTGGTGATCTTTGTGCTTAGCAAGTGGTTCATATCATTGATCTCATTTTTCCTTGAACCCCTTCTCCCTTTCTTCTCTTGGCTATTAGACTGTGGTTCTCCATGATGGCTATCTTGAGGAACTTATCTCCATAGAGGTCGAGACTATGATTTGACCATGGTAGTATCTGAGTGAGATGAAGATCTCATTTTTCTTATTTCTTCTTTCTTTTTTGGTCTAGGGTTTTACCCTCTTATTTTTTAGCTTCCTTTGACCTTGGTGTGTTCTTCTTCTCTTGTGGCGATCTTGAATGGAGTTGGATTTGATCCAAGCTTGGCGTTCCTTCTCTCTCTTTGAGCTTGTGGCTTTGGAGTGGATTTTCACCTCAAGGCGAGTTATATAACTTTCTCCTCTATTATTGTTGCACTTTTATCTTTCTTGCATGATACTATTCTATCTCTAACACGTGATCATAAGATTCTATATTGATTTAGGTTTTTAAGATTATGAAGTATTTTTGTATAGATTTCTCTTCTTCTTAACCCTAATTCTTGTATTGAAATCTAAATGAAGGTGGAGTTGATGTTTCTTAAATGCATCTTGATTGTTGGTCTTTCTATCATGTTATGGTTAATATATCATGGGTTAGACGGAGGTTTGGTTCTTTTTTATATGTGTCAAACATTTGGTTTCTCCTTTCATAGCATGGTTTTCTTTGTTGATCTTTGTGACGCTTGTTTTAGGGTTTCAGTGACTATCTGCTTCATGAGGTGACCTTCATGGTGACTTTTTGGTTTCTTGGTGTTTCTCTTCTATTTTGGTCGACATGTTACCTGGGTTCTATGAGGTCATTAATATCATGTTGGAGATGATCTTGGGTAGTGGTTTGGTTGCTACAAACCCTAACCCTAGTGCTTCTAGAGGCCTCTCTACATGGGTAGACGTTGGGTCCCAATGCCATGGTGAGTGTTGTTGCGGTCAGAACGGTGATGAATTATCTTGGTTGCTACATGAGTTCGTTTTTTGGTCTCTAACCCTAACCCTAAATGTCATGTTGGTCGCCATCCTTTTATAAGAGAGTGGTTGCTATGTTTTGGGTTTTAATCTCTATGAGTTTCGATTACTGGTCACTAGGGTGTTCCTCACCATAACGGTCGCTATCCCTCACCAGTATTCAGTTGCCAACGTAAGCTGACCATAATGGTCGCTAACATAGGTTAGACAACACAGTTGTTATGTAAATCTACCCTAGTGGTTGCATCATGTTGGACCTCATGGTCACTACATGGCTAACCCTTATGTTTGGTCGCTACTCATGGTTCTTATTACAACCCCATTTTTTGGGTTCATATGGTTGAAAATGCAATTTCCTCAATAAATGTATGAATATCGAATTTGTATGATTTATGTGTATTGAATGGGTTTCTTTAACAATATCTCCTTTGTACAAGTGATTTTGTGGATCGTAATATATTAATGAGTCCAACATGATTAAAAGGAAAAGAAGAAATCAAATAATGCATAAATAAGAAAAGAAGTTGAGAAAATAATGAAAGTATGAGAAATATGTGGAAATATGGGTGATTGACTCATCATGGATGAGATTTCGAATCCACAAGGTTTCTATGGGGGAAAAGGAATCCAAATAAGGAATATAAAAGAATAGGATAGAGAAAATATGCATAAAATATGCCTTAATAAATGATAACTTGCTTATGAATAATAGTCTCTCATACTTTAGAATTTGAGTCCCAAACTTATTACACAAGTAGTTTAAGTCATTATGGACTTTCCCCTAAAATTTGGGATCAAACGAATAAGCGGTTTAGGAGATATGATTTTTGTAGTATTTCCTAAAGTGAAGAGGTTATTTAAATGTCACGTTTTTTCATTTAAGTAGAAATATATGTTCTTGGCGCGTGACTGATAGCCGTTGGATCTAAGATCCAACGGTGGATGCTTTGTGATTATGTTCAGGAAAGGAATAATACGGGAAGTTTTCTCGATCGATTTGCTCCCCATACAATCAACGCATGAACCTGGGATTCGCTCCATCAGATTCAGGAGAAGAAACCCAACCCTTCAAACCCTGGTTTTCCCTGCTTCCGTGTAGGATTGGGATTTCCCCAAATCCCAATTCATTTAGGAGGCCAAAAATCATGAGAGGCAGATACCCTTACTGTCTTGCCTATATAAGATAGCCTATGATGCCTTGAGACCAAAATGCATTGAAGGGGACACCCGATTCTCCCTCACGTTCGGACACTCAAGGTAGAGCCTGCTACCTGTCCTCCTTGGTTTGATTCGGCGGTGCAAGGGGGGTTTTGGGTTTCTGGAGCTTCCTGTCTTGAGCCAAGGTGTCGTGTTGATATCTGGTTACTCTGTGAATGGGTGAAGGTGGTTGGAGTAAGATTCGAGAGACCCGACCAGTGGTGAGGGCTCGCCGGAGTTGTGCGCCATGACAGTGCCCTATTTCCGCGTTGAAACAGGGGCCTCACATCACGAGACCTATGAAGGAGGAGGAAGGGCCACCCAGATTCGGGTTCCTATCCTAGAAGACCCCAATCCCTAATCGGCGAGCCAACAAATAAGGTAAAACAAATCAAAGAATTGATTGCTGATGTGTCGACCAGTGACTGGTCAAGATCCATTAAATTTTGAGATAATCATAAGTAATTATTGGTAGCTCTGATCAAGATAAGTTATTATGGTTTTTGATCAGAAAAACCCATAGAATCCAATAAAAATATAATAAAAGCCTGATTCTTGTTTCAATTCAAAAAGTGTATAAAGTTATCATCTTTAATGGTTTAATTAATGGAAAACCCTAAGTTTTGATGGTTAGTGAATTCAATGATGTTCTTTGGGTAATCTAAGCCAATATTAACCTATTGTTAATAAAAGGAAGATTTAGAGCTAAAAAGATGATCTTTGTGCGTAGTTGTCTTGGTTTAGGGTTCCATGTACATGAATATGCATTAATGGGCTTAAAAACCCTAATTTAGGTGATTATGACTTTTAATGGTTTTAATTGTGCAAATACATGAATTAAAATAGAGATATGATGATCCTTAGCCAATTTGAGTATAAAAGATCCTTAATGTGGATAATTTGAGAAATTAGGGTTTTTATGAGTGGAAAAGCTATTTTAGGGTTTGTTGGCCTAAAAAGGATAAAGTATGAGAAATTGATCTAAGAAACCCTAATGAATTCTAATGAGACTTAAAAACCTTAGAAAGGTGTCCCAAGTCAATAAAGAGTTGTTTGGGATGTGATGGTAACAACTAGGTGTTATACATGTTTTGAGGACCAATGTTTGCTTGATTGGCTTGCTTGATTGGACATCTTATTGGATTTCGATATATTGCTTCTTTGAGATCTCCAAGACATGTATGAGGTTATGCTTATGGCTAATTGCTTTAGTTTTACAACAATTTCCATGGCTTTTCCGATTGCTTGATATTAACTGCTTGGTTGACATTTATTTCATGCAACTATAAAGTGACTATGACTACCGCCATAATTATATGTGCATGACTAGCTCAGATCATGGTCCTCTTCTTTAGCTCTGATGATGATGATATAGATGACCTAGTACATGGTCTACCCACAAGGTAGGATCATTAGGTTATCATGAGTCGATGTGTTGGTATGCCTTTGGGTAGGACCATATGACTCCACGACCCTATGTATTGATCTACCTGTAAGGTAGGATCATGGGGGTTAGTTGAGATCTACCATATAAGAGGTAGTATCCACGTCCACTGTAGGGACAACACAGAGGCTAGGGTATGTAAGGATTGAATAGTTATGCTTAAAATGTAAAGTTTGTTTTGTTAAATCATAATTTCTTGCAATATGTTGTTACAATCAAATGCAAGATTTTTGGTTCCCCCACATACCAGTATAATTCATTAAACTAACCGGATTTTGTTTGTCAGCATTTTAGGTTTATCAGAAAATAGATATTCCTTTAAAGTGGCATTGATGGAATCAAGCCTAATAAAGAATTGGAGGATTGTAGATAGATGGTTCTCATCTAGGTAAAGTCCCTCGAATCCTATATTTTGCATGGTATGAGAGAGGAATTTTTTATCCTATTTCAAGCTTAGTTGTGGTAGAATTTATTAATTATTTTTAATATTTGCAAAACCATTGATCCCATTTTGGGATAATGGCTCTGACTTCTTGGTCTTCCTTAATTGGGGGTTACCGGGAAGCGGGGTCGTTACAGTTCTCCTTGGGTGGTTTCTACACCTATTTTCCTTGGTGCGTGGTCACTAGAGGTGTTACAACCTTGTGTGATCAATACATAGTGCTGTTTGGAATGATTGGTTGATCGTAATAATAATGCCTAACCTAATGTGTTCCAAGAATATGGGAAGTGATCTACCTAAGGTTAAATGTTGAATGTTGTTATGGAAACCTGAATTAGCTATATATGAAAACCCTAACCCTAATTTGAGCATATGATGTAGTTTCTCATCTTGCTTGAATGCTTAGCAATGAAATAAAGTATTCTCTCTTTCCTATTGTGTAACCATAATGTTGTAGTTTGAATGCACATCATAGCTGAATATTGCTATGGTATCTTTTATATGACACATTGTGATGATTATGAGACTTCATGAGGCATAATGAGATAATGATGACGTGCAAGAACTATGTGATTGGGTCTTGTGACCTGGAAGAGGCTTAATGCCTAATGTGAGTAGATATCCTCTAATGATAAGATGAGGGATTGTTATCCCCTAGTGATGTGATAATGTTGATGTCCTTATATGGAAAGTTTATGCCTCATACATTTTATATCTTCTAGAGTTGTAATCTACCTTTATCCTTGTAGAATCTATTTGGGGTTTGTACGTTATAACTTGATTGATGCACTAAAAGATACCCAATTGGCATAACTAATCAAGTTAAACCCTAATCATGTAGTTGCCCTATGCCATAGATCCATTCCAATGTTAGAACTTGTTGGATGGTGAAATGAGTAATTCCTGCTAGAAACTTGGAGTGCATATTGTTGAATATGTAGGGGTGCAAGTCGAGATATATCCTTGCATCCATAATTTTGGGTTATGGAGGATGGCTGGGGTCATGCCTCAAATATTGTGATATGTGAAAGGCAGTAGTGGGTACAACTATAGGATGCCTCATATTAGAACGGGCATGTGTGACCTGTTCTCTAGCGTTGTGACCTGTACCAAGGTGGGCTAGTTGTTTTCAGCTTGACTATATGTCATTGTTGGCTATCGATTGTTATGTCTCTTTGTTGTCTCTCATACTGATCAGGGGTCATGGGTGAGATTGTGGAGTCTAGATCTTCCATAGATCTTGTATGACACTGATTTTGACTTAACAGTGGTCAGTTGGATTTGGGTGGTACGATTCAAATCCTCGGGGCATAATAAAAGATGTAATATAGTCGTGTAGTGTATTTGCTTACGATTAAACATGTTTGACATTGGATGACCTTATGCCTTGATTCTGATATTGTTTAGCTATTATCGTTTATACATGTTCTTCATATTCATTCTAAAGGTAAAAGATGTTCTACTGATCAGATGTAGTTGCTTAATCTGCCTAAGCTATGTTGTCAGTTTTAATTGTTCATTTAGCTGAATCTGCTCATCCTATTAATAGTAACACTTTCCTGCCATATATAATCTATCTATGCTAATAATAGTTGTAGGTGGAGAATTATATCTCTCGCTGGGATGTTGGTGTCACTCTGTGGGTTTCCACATCTTTTAGGTGGTCTCACATGATGCGATAGAGATCGTGCGATTGAGGAAGAGTAGTAAGGAGAGCAATAGTTGTTGATGGTTGGATATGCTACTAGTGTTTTGTAGTAGAGTCCTATGTGTTTTCCCATTACTCTCAGGTCCTTGGTTTTTTTTGTAGATGTTGCATATCTGTATGAGGTTTTGGTAGTACACCATGGTTGTACATGTATGGTTTGTATATATATGAACATGTTATCTCTTATAACAGGTTCATGAAAAGATGGCCACCATACACTGATGTATGCACCTTCAGGGTATGGTAAGTGATACTGGTGGCACGATTTTTGGACTTCTATGTAATATGCTCTGCTTTTGTAGTTATGTAAAATTATTTTTAAATTTACTATTTTTTTTGGGTACTCTAGATGTTTAGTGTTAATTCTTTGCTTTGGTTTGAATAATCTCACTAGTGTGGCATCAGGTTGTCACATGAAAAGGATGGTATTAGAGCTCTAGGTTTGTTGAGTCTATAGTGACACAAGACTAGGGTTTGTGTCTGTTCTTGTGTCATCCAATATATCTGACCGTAACTTTTTCTTATGTAGAAGAAGAAGATAGAAAAGAGATGTCTAGAGAACATGAAGAACGTGCTGAGAGAAGTGTTTCTGCACCAGGAGGTGGTGCGAGGAGGCATGAAAGGGTACATGTAGTTCCTAAAGTGCCTTAGTTCGACCCAACAACTGTGTCCAATCCCACTTTCTAGTCCATGTTTGGATAGTTCATGGTCACAATGACACATATGGTGGATAGAATGCCCATACCCCAAGCAAGGGATGTTGTTCCCAATGCGGAATCTCATGGTTCTGGGAAGACCTTTGAGAGGTTCAGGCATGTAGGAGCGATTGAGTATGCTAGTATGGCAGACCAGACATACGCAGATATGAGGCTAACAGAGTTAGAGAAGGCCTTCAAGATCCTCAATATCCTAGAAGAGGATAAGGTGAAGCACAAAATGTACATATTAAAGGGTAGTGTTGGCCATTGGTGGGCCATTAAGGAGGAGAAGAGGCCTAGAGTAGTGATCAGTTGGGAGGAGTTTTGGTGGGAGTTTGTGAGTCGATACTTCCTGAAGACATACCTGAACTAGAAGATCTCATAGTTTGAGAAGATTCGGTAGGGATCTATGATGATCAATGAGCATGAGGCCAAGTTCATGGAGCTTATTAGGTTTTGAGAAGGGTTTGGGTTCAGAGTTGACAACGACAATGTTAGCTTTAGGGAACAAGGAGCGGTTTGCCACATTGATGGAGTCCGTGAGGTGGATTGAGAGGTCGGTGATAGAGAAGTGAGAAGCTAACACTAAGAAGAGAATGACATAGTATCAAGGACACTCTTCTAGAGGCTTCAAGAAGCCTACGTTCTCAACATATCAGTCACAACAAAGGTCAGTTGTTCAGTCATAGTGGTCGCTAAGCAAGGGCAAAGGTTGTAGTTTTTTACCAGCAGGAGCTCACAGTGCGATGTCAGTTTTAGTCATAGGACTGTCTAGGACATGGTATGAGAGCAAGACTTGCTTCAGGTGTGGACAGACCAGGCATACAAGGCTGTTTTGTGCAATGAAAGATGGGGAGGTGACCCAGCAACTGAGACAAAGCCAACAAGCATCATAACAATGACAATTTAACAGTGGCAGTGGTAGAGGACACAGTCAGGCATTAGAGGTTGGTTCATCTGGGCAGGCTAGTAGAGGATGAGGGTGACAATAGGAAATGAATCAATTCTATGCTATGCGTCAGGTGGAAGGAGTAGTCAACCCTCATTCTGTGATAGGTCAAATGGAGTTATTTCATTCTAATTTATCTTCTTCCTACTTTATATATATTTTGTTTGACCATAGTGTGACACACTCTTTTATCACCAGAGACGCAATAGCTATCTGTTCTTTTCCTATTAGTCATAAATATAATAGTCTTCACCTAGAAACCCCTTCGGTTGGTTCCACTGAGTTGTGGGAGGTGTGTCCATCCTGCATTCTTTATTTCTCAGGATGCAACATTCAAGTGGACCTTATACCACTTGACATGCATGGACTCGATGTGATCCTTGGAATGGATACCTTGGAGAAGTATCGGGTGGTCTTGGACTATAATTCCAAGGTGGCTACATTCTATGATGGTGATGTTTTGTGGGTCTTCCAAGAAGATAGGAATATTCTTCCGACGTGCTTGGTGTTAGTAATGACAATGGAGAGCCTGATGAGGCAAGGTTGTGAGGCTTTTTTAGCACATGTAGTGGATACTAAGGTGAGGAGTCCTAGTATTCAGGAGGTACCGGTTGTTCATGAGTTTGAGAATATGTTTCCTGATGAGTTTCCCAGTGTTCCCCCACCTCGAGAGATTGACTTTGAGATCAATCTGGTTCCTGGTACACATTTGATAACACATACACTGTATAGGATGCCACCAGTTGAGATGCAAGAGCTGAAGAAATAGTTGCAGGAGCTGTTAGAGAAGGGATTTACCAGAATGAGCACTTCCCCTTGGGGTGCTCCCATGTTGTTTTTCAAGAAGAAGAACAAATCTATGCGGTTTTTCATCAACTACCGATAGCTTAAAAAGGTGACAATCAAGAACAAGTATCCCTTGCCAAGGATAGATGATCTATTTGATCATTTAAGGGGTGCTACACTTTTCTACAAGATAGATCTGAGGTCAAGATACCATTAGTTGTGGATCAACATGGATGGCATACCCAAGCCAGCTTTTAGGACTAGGTATGGCCACTAAGAGTTTGTGGTTATGCTGTTTGGGCTAACCAATGCACTAATAACGTTCATGGATTTAATGAACAGGGTGTTATGGCCTTACCTTGATCAGTTAGTAGTTGTATTCATCGATGGTATCCCGATATACTACTAAGATATTCAACAACATGAGCAACATCTGTGTCAGGTGTTGACCTTGTTGAGGCAACACCAATTGTATGCCAAGTTCAACACGTGCGGATTTTGGATGAAGAAGGTGTCTTTCCTTGGACATGTAATATTTGTTGAGGGTGTTCATATGGATGTTAAGAAGGTTCATTCTGTGTTATAATGGGAGCAACTAAAGACACTGATAGAATTTCACATTTTCCTTGGCTTGACAGTCTATTACAAGAGGTTCATCAAGAACTTTAGTTCAGTAGCATTACCCCTAATGAAGCTGACAAGGAAAGGTGTGCCTTTTATCTAGGATGACAAGTGTCAACGTTCTTTCCAACATTTGAAGGAGAAGCTATTTAGTGCACCTGTACTAGTGTTGCGTAAACAAGGGAAATGTTACATCATCGTTTGTGATGCGTCGAAGAATGGTTTGGGTTGTGTGCTAATGCAAGACAAGAACGTAATTTCTTTCACTCCGCAACAAATTAAGAAACATGAGGAGAGCTACTTGACACATGATCTGGAGCTTGATGTTGTGGTCCATGCATTGAATATTTGGAGACAGTAACTTTATGGTGAGAAGTGTCAGACCTTCATTGGCCATAAGAACCTATAGTACATCTTCTCAAAGCAAGAGTTGAACATGCGACATTGATGCTGGATGGAGTTGATCAAGGATTATGATTGCACCATAGACTACCATCCAAGGAAGGTGAACATGGTGGAAGATGCTTTGAGTAGGAAGTCTTCATTGCCATCATCTACAAATAAGGCATAGTTGTGTTCTTTGGTGTGCCATAAGCGTGACATGTTAGTGTCTCTTCGCCAGATGAATGTGAAGTTGGAGGTCTCCTTGTTGGCAGGCTTGTTGGCTTAGTTACATGTGAAGCTTATGTTGAGGCAAAAGATCAAAGATGCACAATGTGATGATACTGTGATATAGTAGATCTGAGTAGAGTTTGGCAGTGAGAAGCGTGATGGTTTCCATGAGTTAGAGGTAGGATAGTGTGTTACCACAATAAAGTCGTGGTTCCTGATGTTGATAATCTGAGGAAGTTGGTTCTAGAAGAGGCTCACTCTTCAATGTACGCCATGCATATGTGCAATACCAAAATGTACCACTATTTGAAAGATCTGTATTGGTGGCCTGGCTCAAAATGTGACGTAGTTGAGTTCCTGGCAAAGTGTCATGTGTGTCAACAGGTTAAGGCAGAGCATCAGAGACCTACATGGACTTTGCAACTATTACCTATACCATAGTGGAAATGGGATCATCTCACGATGGACTTTCTGGTTGGACTTCCTAGGATATCTAAAGGTCATCATTCCATATGGGTGATCATTGATGGGTTGACCAAGTCATCACACTTCCTCCCTATGAAGACAACATATACAAATGAGAAGTTAGCACATATATATGTTGATGAGATAGTCTGTTTGCATGGTATCCCAATGACTATAGTTTCTGATAGAGGTCCTTTGTTTACCAGTCCCTTTTGGGAGCATCTTCATACAACCATGGGTACACAGTTAAGGTTCAATATGACATTTCAACCATAGACAGATTGACAGTTTGAGAGGACTATAAAAACCTTAGAGGATCTGTTGAGAGCCTATGTCTTACAATTTTTGGGCAGCTGGGATGCACACCTCAGTTTGATAGAGTTTGCTTATAATACCAGTTATTAGAGAAGTATTGATATGGAACCATATGAGGCTTTGTATGAGAGACATTGTAGATCTCCATTGTGTTGGTATGAAATGGGAGAGTATCAGCTTTTTGGGCTTGATCTTATACAATATATGACAGAGAAGATCAATATGATACAACATGAGCTGAAGGCAGCCCAGGATAGGCATAAATCTTATGGTGATAATTGTCGGAGGCCCTTGGAGTTCCAAGTGGGAGACAAGGTGTACCTCAACGTCTCTCCTTGGAATGGTCTGTTGAGGTTTGTGAAGAGGGGTAAGTTGGCTCCAAGGTATATGGGACCTTATCTTGTGGTGGCTTGTGTTGGGAAGGTGGCTTATAAATTGGAGCTGCCACCAAGTTGCACTAGGTTGCATATGGTGTTTCACGTTTCTATGTTGAGTAAGTGTCACCCTGACACATAGCTTGTGTTGCAACCCGTAGAAATTTGGCTGGATGAGGATGTGTCATATGTCGAGGGTCTACATTGATCTTGTATCGAAGGGTGAAGAAGTTTAAGAAGAAATATATCATATTGGTTAAGGTTTTGTGGCATCATTGTGGCGTGGAGGAAGCCATGTGGGAGCTGGAGGACGAGATGTGTAGGAAGTATTTGTCTCTTTTTGTGGAGGATTTTGGAGGCTAATGTAACACCCCTGACCTGGGTTTTGGGATAACCCTAGAAGTTTTTCCTAAGTAAGTCTCTTAGAGCATTCTCTTAATATTTTGAAAAGTAATTGGACTTGGGGAGAATTTAATTCACAATTATGAACTTATATACAAATTGTTTGTGCCTTATATGATAGCTTTGGTAAAGATTGCAGTTTACCCAAATGTGGGGTTTATGTGAAAATTTTCACCTCTAGAGTCTCTTAGCATCATCTAGAGGAGAGATAAAGAAGGAGGCACCTTGTTTGAGTCTTGGTTGAATGATAGCACTCATTGTGGTGAAAGAACCAAAGAAGTGTTGAGTGTTTTGAGCCTAGATGGGGTTATGTCGAGTTATGAAGTATATATGGGAATGCCTATTGGCTTGGAAGCCATAGAGGAGGTCCCATATTAGTTTAGCATCCTTTTGAAAGTACTCAGCTTGGCTAAGCACCTCAAGTAGGTGAAGCATATCAGTATAGATGTTTCTTGTAAAAGTTGTATCAGTTTGCACATAAAGTGATATTGGATTGTGATATCTTATCAAGCAAGATACCCAATGGCCGATATCATATCTTTGGATTATCCTCACGTGTGTTGCATGACAAGATAATTATGGATGCATGAAGCCACCATGGATGAACACGTGTTACCTAAGTATATATGGTGATGACACTTCACAAACACTCTCTCTATTGAACCTCAACTATATAAGCCTCTCTTTTTAACTACAAGTGGAACTTTCAACTCTTAAATCATTATTTTCTTGGTGGACAACCATAGAAGCTTGAGAAATAGGAAGGAGCTCGAGAATAACTTGCCTAAGGTGAAGCCATGGTCATCTTTAACCTTGGGTGGGCTATGATTCTCGGGTCATGGTTCCTTTCTTTCTTTTCTTCTTCACCAAGTTCCTAACTATGGTATCTTCTTTCATATAGAAGTGTTGTGATCAAGTCTTGGACTTTTGATAAGTCATCTTCAACCTTAGAAACATGGATCTTTAGAGCTTGAAGCTCTTGTGTTGATGTTGAGGCAGGTTATATAACTTGAACTCAACTCCATTGTTATTCACCTTCTATCATGCAATACTTGGTGATTCCTTTTCTATTTCGACTTTCCTTGGTTAAATGATGGTTCTAAAAGTTCTAACAGATATATGGGACTGTTGTCCATGAACTAAAGTAATAATGGATGGCGGGTTGGATCTTGAAGATGATGAGAACCTCTATACACAAACCTATATCAGTTTGTGGAAACCCTTACCCGATACAAGGCTCCATGAAGAAAGACCGATATACATGAGTTCCTAACTCCCTATTGGTTTGTTACATGTGTGGGATTATTGTCTTTTTAGTTGTCTAACCTGTCACCTAAAGCAAAAGATGAGGGCATGCCGATATCTTGAAAGTGACTAAGTTGATACACACTTGCACTATGCTATGGATGGCTGTCATGACTTGTGATGCCTAAAAATGATATGTTGCCGATCCGTCATGACCTAGAAGAAGCTAGGCTGATATGCTTGACACTATTAAAATGATATGCCTTAATGACACTAGCTCAACATGACCAAGAGAATGTCTTGTAATATGGTGTATCAAACCATGATGCTTTAGTTGAGTATAGAGGACAACATGGCCAACCCTAACCCTAGTAATACGATATACTCACAAATTGATTCCCCTCTAGCATGACACAAGTGTGATGGGCGACACATCTAGGCCGACACACCATGTGGAAGTGTGAGCAATATACTCCATGAGTTCATGGATGGCACACCAAGTAATGGTGAGGCCGATATCACTTGGTGATAGCTATGGCCGATACCCAAAGTGTTAGGGTGGCTGATACCCTAAAGTGAGGTCAAGTTGTGATGCCTAAGTGAGGTAAAAATATTTTGCTAAATTATGAAGGAGGGGATGCACCAAGGTATGGTGAAGGCAATTCACTAAGATGTGACTCACAACTGATATCACCCTAAGCACCTCTAAACCAATATCTCTTTGAGGTGTCATGGCCAACACAAATGAAGAGTTTTATGCCCGATACATGTGCCTTGGCCGACATAAGTAGATGTGTCTAGGCTGACACAAGTGAATGTGTCTAGGCCAACACAAGGATTAGTGTGAAGGCCGATACACCTTGATGAGTATAGGATGATACACCTTGATGATTATAGGCCGATACACCTAGGCTGATAAACCCTAAAGAGGATTAAATCAATGTAATAAGTATGTCGAAGTCAATTTACTAGTAAGGATGAGAGAGAAACTTGTACTACTCATATGAGAAATGTAATGCTTCATGTTGATAATCAATTGGTGATATTTGATGAAGTATGCTTGAACACTTATGGCAATACTATAGCTCATATGATTTTAATTAGGGTTTGGTTGATAAATATGAACTTGAAAACCCTAAATCAGCTACAAGGGGAAACCCTAACCCTAATCATGAGAGGGTTGCAATTTGAATGTTTCTCTTTATGGCGTGGTCATGATATTTACTTGATATTGCATTTGTTATGAAATCCTAAGCATGCATGTATTATGAGATGATGAGCACATCCAGGTATGAGTTATGATGATTTAGCATAATACATATTATATAAGGCCTTGTGAGCCATGTGATATACTTATTCAATAAGTATGATATATATATGGGTCTGATGACCTAGAAATGATTGTTCCCTGGTAAAAAGTGACACTGTTCAATAATGAACTAAGGGTTTGATACCCAAAACATGTGATCACGACAATGATAATGTTGAAGAGATGAGATTCTCAGTAAAGTGTTCATGGGATTGAGATCCCAGGATGATGTAACAAGATGTGTTCCAATTGATACAAGATTTCTTGAAAAATATGTTACACCTTTCTATGTAGCATTTATCTATAATTCATTCTTGTAACTTGATTGATGCTAAAAGATGCAGTAATGCACTTAACCTATAAAGTGAACTAAAAATGTAGTTGCCCCGGACATAGATCCATTAAGTGTCAGGATTTACTAAATGGTGAAATAAGTTTTACACGAAGTGCATATTATTAAATATGCGGGGTGCAAGTTGAGGTATCTCCTTGTATCCTTAACTAACATGATTGGCTATGGGCCATACCCTAAATATTAGGATTGGCTTCAGGTCATACCCTAACAAGAGTGCAGTTGTACCGTGACTCAATAAACAATCATGATTAGTTACAGACCATACCCTGATAGAATTAGGATTGACTATGGGCCATACCCTAATAAGGGAGCAACTACAGGCTGTATCTCTCCAGCGATGAGCCTATATACCCAAGCTTGCTAATTGTAGTTTGACTCATAATGTCACTGCTAATAATCTCATACTGAACGAGAAAGGAGAGGTTGTGGAGTTCGACTCTTCGATGGATCTTGTATGGCACTGATGCTACTTAAAAGTGGTCAGTTGGAGCATGAGCGGTAAACCTCACCTCTTCAGGGCATAAGATTGATTGTTAAAAGATGTAATCAGCCATGTAGAGTAATTGCTTAAGGATCAAATACGGAAACATTAAATGAGGCTTCAATTACTTTTATATGTCTTAGTTGATAAACGTTATACATGTCCTTCATATTCCTTTTAAAAATGATTAGATGATCTATTGCTCATTCATATTTATTAAAACTACTTAAATGATAAAGATTGTTCTACTCTGCATATAACAAGTAGTTATACCTATTTAATGCAATAAAGGTTTCTTCTGCTCTCTTTCATAAGATTTATCTATGATAATAATATTGTTGGAGGAGGGTTATATCTCTCGTTGAGATATGGATCTCACCCTGTGGGTTTCCACACTTTTAGGTGGACGTGCACTAGGAGGTAGAGATCGTGCAATAGAGAGTGGGCAACAACAACAAGGACAATAGTAATAGCTCAGGTTGAGTGTGCTATTATGTGTCTTATAGACATAGAGTCCTATGTGTCATCCATGTACTCTCAAATCTTTGGGACATAGTGCGTAAGTAGTTTTATGATCGATCTCAGATTTTGGCTAGTACGCCTCGATGCATAATGTTGCTTTTGTATATGTTTTGGTAAAGCAACTGATATCTCATATCCTTACGAGGTGATGGAATGATGTTTGTATAATGTGAACCATGATGTACATATGGTTTGGTTCTTTATGTAAAGAGTTTTATGGTAGTGGATCTCCTGGTAAAAGGTTTTAATTTTTAGTGATTTTTGATAATCTACTATTAATAATTATTTCTGCGTAGTTTTATGTGATAACGTTGCCACTTGATAGATGTCACCACAATTTTTGGTATCAGAGCCTTAGGTTCGTTGAGTCTATAGGTACATAGGATTAAGGTCATTGAGTATGTTCTAGTGTCCTCCAGTTTATCTTATAGTGACTTCTGCTTATATAGAAGAAGAAGTAAAGCTTAAAGATGTCTGGAGAACATGAAGAACATGTTGTTGAGACCAACATTATTGCACCAGGAGGAGGTGCAAGGGAACATGCGAGAGAAGAACAAGTGCCTGAGAATCCCCAACTGGATTAGACTATGCTGGAGAACCCAACTTTTCATGCTCTCTTGGCAGTTCATGGTGACAGTAACACATATGGTAGATAGGATACCACCACCTAGTGCACCAGTCCCCAATGTGGAATCTTCGAGTTCTGGTAAGACTTTTGAATGACTATGCCATGTGCGAGCTATAGAATATGCTAGAACAACTGACCCAACAGATGTAGATCTATGACCCACTGAGTTAGAAAAAGATATTAAGATCCTTAACATCTCAGAAACTGACAAAGCTAGGCATGTTGTGCATCTATTAAAGGGAAGTGCTGGCAATTGGTGGGCCATTGAAGAGGAGAAAAGGCCTGATGTTGAGGTTGGATGGGAGGAATTCTGACGTGAGTTCACCAATAGGTATTGTTGTGTGATTTCTACATCATCTTTTCATATGCTATCACACACAAATTTGGTTCATTCTGGTATTATTTAGCCTCTTTTCATATTACTTTTGCCATCTTTTTGTTACTTTACTTATCACATAACTTGCATTGCATGTCTGTTCCAAGAAAGATTGAATTGCAGAGTTTAATTCTGCTGAAACAATAAAATGCATGGAGTGCATGTTAAAGGCACGACGTGCAATATTTCAGAAGAGTTTTCAATTCACTCAGACAACAAAATGCACAGCGTGCGAGTTTTTAGAAAAGTACAGAAAAGAAAATGCACGACGTGCACTCAAACGCACGGCGTGCACATGGAGCGTCAAGCAAACCAAAATCTACTGGAAAGTCACACGGCGTGCATTTCTTCTGTGCATGTCGTGCACAGTGCATATTGAAGCAACTAACGAAGGTTTTTCATGGCGTGCACTTTGGACGCACGCCGTGTCACTGTCAGTTTCAGAAATTTGAAAGTTATGATATTTTATTTAAAATGAAGGGAGAACTTAATGGGTAGTTATCCATGGTCATAATTAAAATTTCTCTCGTCCCAGAGCAAGTCTAGAGCAGAGGAGGGCAATTTCCCGGAGAAAGGAGGTGGTTTCTTGCCAAAGGAGCCCATTTCTTCTTCTTTTCTTCTCCATTGTCTTCTCCAAGGTGCAACCAAGCTTCCCCAACTTCGTGCAACTTCTTGGGAGAGGAGCCAGTTCATTTTGGAGCAGCTAAAGGAGGAGAATTTCTTCCCCAAGCCAGAATTCCTCCTTCTTGTGGTTATATTTTTGGATCTCTTTGTTTTTCCTCCTCTAGATCATGTTAAAACCTGAATTTTCTATATCAAATCTGCAAGGCATGATTATGGATGAGTAATTCTCTTTTCTTGGGCATGGGAGAGTAGCTCCCATATTGTAGCATGTATGGAACAAGTTAATTTCGTACTAAATACTATGTTGCTTGTTTTTCCACCATGAAAGTACCGGTTCTATCTTTCTCTTGCATGTATTGCTGGCCACTTTATGTGCATGTGTTATGTTTCTTACTTAATCTAAGAAGATAGGTAGGAATGTATGGAGGTGCGCTTCTTGGCAACTCTTTTTCTACCACAAGAGTGGAGATAAATGAGTTGAGGAACAGGTTGTGAAAAAAAATGAAATTTATGCATGAGAATGTGACTTTGAGTTGAGATCGTTGCACTTACACCGGGAGGTGAAGTGCAACACAACCTTTCCTTTAAAACAAGTGCTTATGTATGTGTAAATTTTCATGTTCCTATGATGTGCTATGATATATCAGTGAAATTCTAATGTCCAAGATCCTTGATCTCTAAATCTAAACCTCTTTCAGTAAATCTTTTTGTTGTTTGTTTAAGTCTAAATTTTTGTAATAGATAATCAATTACCATCCTTTTAAAAACCAATATAGATTGTTTAACTTTAGTGCTATTGCACTCAATTAATTACTTTAGCTCCATGTGTTCGATCTCGACTACACTACCTCCGTATACTTGCAGAGATTTGTTAAGTTGGGTAAACTTTCCTTGTTAGGATTGAAACTCATAGGTACTTTCCTCAGACATACCTATAGGAGAATATCTCACAGTTTGAATGGATTAGGAAAGGGCCTATGAAGATTAATGAGTATGAAGCTAAGTTAATGGAGCTTCTACGGTTTTGTCTGCACATGGCCACTACAGACTAGGAGAGGATTCAATGTTTTGAAAAGGGTCTGAATGCTGAGTTATCTGCATCTACATCTGCTTTGGAGAATAGGGAGAGATTTGCTATGCTTGTGGAATCGTTTAGGAGGATAGAAAGGTCGAAAACTGAGAAATGTGAGGCCAATTTTAGGAAAGGGCCTGCCCAGTTCCAAGGATAGAGGTCCAGAAGATACAAGAAACCAAGGTTTCTTGTGCCATCAACAACATAAAGATTCAGTGCCCAAACATAGCAGACAACAAGTAAGGGTATATGCCACAATTTTCTACCTATTGGAGCCCATAGTGCGACATCAATGTTAGTGACAAGACTGTCTAGGCCACAACAAGAGACCAAAACCTACCACAAGTGTGGGAAAATAAGACATCTGATGAGGGATTGTCCAGTAAGAGATACCGAGGTAACCCAACCACCAAGGCAGAGTAAAAAAGGCTCTCAGAGGCAACAGTTCATTAGTGGTGTAGGAGGATAAGGACGTTGACAAGCATCTCAAGTAGGTTCATCTACACAAGGTAATAGAGGATGAGGTCGACAACATGCAACGATGAGATTCTATGCTATGAGTCTGTCAGAAGCAGTAGTCAACCCACAAGTCTTGACAGGTCAGATGAAGTTATTTCATTTTGATATGTCTTCATCTTGCTTCATATCTATTTTGATTGACCCAGGTGCTACACACTCCTTTATCACTTGTGAAGTTATTCATAACTGTCTTTTGCCTGTTAGTCATAGAATGGATAACTTGATGTTAGAAACTCCGTTAGTTGGTTCCGTAGTGTTACAAGAGGTATGCCCCCCCCGTGTTCTTTCTTTCTCAGAACACAAAATTCAAGTGGATCTTATACCACTTGAGATGCATGGGTTTGATGTAATTCTTGGGATGGAAACCTTGGAAAAGTATAAGGTGGTCTTAGATTGTGGTTCTAAGCAAGATATGTTCACATATGGTGTTGAGACATGGATCTTTCAGGGAGGCAGGAAGATTCTTCCAACATGTCTAGTATTGACAATGATAGCTGAGAGACTATTGTGACATGGGTGTGAGGCATTCTCAGCACATGTGGTGGATACTAAGATAGAAAGTCCTAGTATTCCACAAGTGCCAGTTGTCAGGGAATTTAAAGATGTGTTTCTTGAGGAATTTCCTGATGTTCCTCCACCTCGAGAGATTGATTTTGAGATCAATCTAGTTCCTGGTACACAACCAATAGCCCAAACACCTTATATGATGGCAATACCTGAGATGATATAATTAAGACAAAGGTTTTATTCAGACAAGTACATTGCCATGGGGTGCTCTACTACTTTTTGTAAAGAAAAAGGATGGATCTATGAAGTTACGTATAGACTATAGACAGTTGAACAAGGTGACAATAAAGAACAAGTATCCTCTGCCAAGGATAGATGATTTGTTTGACTAGTTGCATGGCACAATAATATTCTCTAAGATAGACCTGAGGTCAAGATATCATCAGTTATGAATTAAGGAGGATGACATACCCAAATCAGCTTTTAGGATAAGGTTTGGTCATTGTGAGTTTATAGTTATGTTGTTTGGACTAACTAATGCACCAACACCATTCATGGATTTTATGAATAGAGTGTTTCAACCATTCCTCGATCAATTTATAGTGGTCTTTATAGATAACATTCTAATATACAGTCGCGATAGACAACAACATGAATAACATCTTCGTCAAGCATTGTCTTTGTTAAGACAACACAAGCTATATGCTAAGTTTTGAAGTGTGAGTTTTGGTTGCCAGAAGTATCTTTTCTAGGACATATCATATCTTCTAAAGGTATGTGTGTAGATTCTAAAAAGGTGGAGTCTGTTCTAGAATGGGAACAGCCTAAGACACCAACAGAGATTCACAGTTTCCTAGGTTTGGCAGGTTACTACAGGAGGTTCATCAAAGACTTTAGTTCTATAGCATTACCCCTAACTAGGTTAACCAGGAAGGATGTTCCTTTTGTCTGGAATGACAAGTGTCAATGCTCTTAAAGGTAGCCTATAAGTTGGAAATACCACCTGAGTTATATAGATTACATCCATTATCTCATGTATCTATGTTGAGAAGATGTCACCCTGATACAGAGCTTGCATTACAATATGTAGAGGTAGAATTAGATGAAGATATATCCTATGTGGAAGGTCCAATGTTGATTCTTGATAGAAGAATCAAAAAGTTGAAAAAGGAAGACAAAGTGCTTGTAAAATTTCTTTGGCATCATCGTGGCATTGAAGAAGCCACATGGGACCTGGAGGAAGAGATGAGGCGGAAGTACCCTTCTCTTTTCTCTTGAGATTTCGAGGACGACATCCTTTTTAGGGGTTGATAACTTGTAACACCCTTGACCTGGGTTTTGGGATAACCCTAGATGTTTTGCCTAAGTAAGTTTCTTAGAACATTGCCTTAATCTTTTGAAAAGCAATTAGGACTTGAGCAGAGTTTAATTCTCATTTCTGAACTTATTTACAAATTTTTTGGGCCTTATATGATAGCTTTGGTAAAGATTTCAATTTACCCACATGTGGGGTTTATGTGCAAATTATCACCTCTAGAGTGTTCATTCTCTCTCTTAGCATCATCTAGAGGAGAGAGAAAGAAGGAGGCACCTTGTTTGAGTCTTGGTTGAATGATAGCACTCATTGTGGTGAAAGAACCAAAGAAGTGTTGAGTGTTTTGAGCCTAGATGGGGTTGTGTCGAGTTATGAAATATATATGGGAATGGCTATCAGCTTGGAAGCCATGGAGGAGGTCTCATATCAGTTTAGCATCCTTTTGAAAGTAATCATCTCATCTAAGCACCTCAAGTAGGTGAAGCATATCGGTTTAGATGTTCCTTGCAAAAGTTGTATCAGATTGCACATAGAGTGATATTGAGTTGTGATATCTTGTCAAGAAAGATACCCAATGGCCGATATCTTATCTATGGATTATCCTCATGAGTTTTGCATGACAAGATAATTATGGATGCATGAAGCTACCATGCATGGACATGTGTCACCTAAGTACATATGGTGACGACACTTTACAAACACACTCTCTCTTAAACCTCAACTATGTAAGCCTCTCTTTTTACCTACAAGTGAAACTTTTGACTATTATATCATCCTTTTCTTGGTGGATGACCATAGAAGCTTGAGAAATAGGAAGGAGCTTGAGCATCTAGCCTAAGTTGAAGCCATGGTCATCTTCAACCTTGGGTGGACTATGCTTCTCGGGTCATGGTTCCTTTCTTTCTTTTCTTCTTCACCAAGTTCCTAACTATGATATCTTATTTCATAAAGAAGTGTTGAGATCGAGTCTTGGACTTTTGATAAGTCATCTTCAACCTTGGGAATGTGGATCTTTGGATCTTGAAGCACTTGTGTTTATGTTGAGGCAGGTTATATAACTTGAACTCAACTCTATTATTATTCACCTTCTATCATGCAATACTTGGTGATTTCTTTTTTATTTCGACTTTCCTTGATTAAATGATGGTTCTAAAACTTCTAATGGATATATGTGGCTGCTATCCTTGAACTAGAGTAATAATGGATGAAGGGTTGGAGCTTGAAGATGATGAGAACCTCTATGCACAAACCAATATTGGTTTGTTGGAACCCTAACCTGATACAAGGCTCCATGAAGAAAGACCAATATACTTGAGTTCCTAACTCCCTATAAGTTTGTTACATGTGTGGGATTATTGCCTTTTCAGTTGTCTAACCTGTCACCTAAAGCAAAAGATGAGGGCATTCCGATATCTTGAAAGTGACTAAGTTGATACACACTTGTACTATGATATGGATGGATGTCATGACTTGTGATGCCTAAAACCGATATGTTGATGATCCGTCATGGCCTAGTAGAAGTTAGACCAATATGATTGACACCATTAAAATGATATGCCTTAATGACACTATCTCATAATGACCAAGAGAATATCTTGTAAGATGGAGTATCAAACCATGATGCTTTAGTTGAGTATAGAGGCTGACATGGCCAACCCTAACCCTAGTAATCTGATACACTCACAAACCGATACCCCTCTAGCACGACACAAGTGTGATGGGCGACACACCTAGGTCGACACACCATGTGGAAGTGTGGGAAACACACTCAATGAGTTCATGGCCGACACACCAAGTAATGGTGAGGCCGATATCACTTGGTGATATCTATGGTCGATATCCAAAGTGTTAGGGTGGCTGATACCCTAAAGTGAGGTCAAGTTCTGATGCCTAAGTGAGGTGAAAATATTTTTCTAAATTATGAAGGAGGTGATGCACCAAGGTATGGTGAAGGCAATTCAATAAGATGTGTCTCACAACTGATATCACCCTAAGCACTTCTAAACCAATATTTCTTTGAGGTGCCATGGCCAACACAAATGAAGAGTGTCATGGTCGATACATGTGCCTTACCGATACATGTTCCTTGGTCAACACAAGTAGATGTGTCTAGGCTGACACAAGTGAATGTGTCTAGGCCAACACAAGTATTAGTGAAGGCCAATACACCATGATGAGTACAGGCTGGTACACCTTGATGAGTATAGGCCGATACACCTTGATGAGTGTAGGCCGATACACCTTGAATATAATCAATGGATACACTATGAAGTAATGAGATGGATACACTTTAATAAGTGTAGACTGATAAACCCTAAAGAGTATTAAATCAATGTAATAAGTATGTTGAAGTTAATATCCTAGTAAGTATGAGAGAGAAACTTGTACTACTCATATGAGAAAGGTAATAATTCATGTTGATAATCAATTGATGATATTTGATGAAGTATGCTTGAACACTTATGGAAATAATATAGCTCTTATGATGTGAATTAGGGTTTGGTTGATAAATCTGAACTTGAAAACCCTACATCAGCTACAAGGGGAAACCCTAACCCTAATTATAAGAGGGTTGCAATTTGAATGATTCTCTTTATGGCATGGTCATGATATTTTCTTGATATTGCATTTTCAATGAAATCCTAACCATACAAGTATTATGAAATGATGAGCATAGCCAAGTATGAACTATGATGATTTAGCATAATATAGATTATATAAGGACTTGTGAACCATATGATATACTTGTACAACAAGTATGATATATATATATATATATATATATATATATATATATATATGGGTCTGATGACCTAGAAATGATTGTTTCCTGATAAAATGTGACACTGTTCAATAATGAACTGAGGGTTTGATACCGAAAAATGTGATCATGATAATGATAATGTTGATGGGATGAGATTCTCAGTAAAGTGTTCAGGGGATTGAGATCCCATGATGAGTGTAACAAGATGTGTTCCAATTGATACAAGATTTCTTAAAAAATATGTTACACCTTTCTATGAAGAATTTATCTATAATTCATGCTTGTAACTTGATTGATGCTAAAAGATGCAGTAATGCACTTAACCTATCAAGTGAACTAAAAATGTAGTTGCCCTGGCCATAGATCTATGAAGTGTTAGGATTTGCTGAATGGTGAAACAAGTTTTACTCGGAGTGCATATTATTGAATATGCGGGGTGCAAGTTGAGGTATCTCCTTGTATCCTTAACTAACAGGATTGGCTACGGGCCATACCCTAAATATTAGGATTGGCTTTAGGTCATACCCTAACAAGAGTGTGGTTATATCGTGACTCAATAAACAATCAAGATTGGTTATAGACCATACCCTAATTTAATCAAGATTGACTACGGGTCATTCCCTGATAAGGGAACAACTACATGCTTTATCTCTCTAGCAATGAGCCTATATACCTAGGCTAGCTAATTGCAATTTGACTCATAATGTCACTGCCAATAATTTCATACTGACTGAGAAAGGAGAGGTCATGGAGTTTGTCTCTTCCATGGACCTTGTATGGAACTGATTCTACTTAGCAGTGGTCAGTTGGAGCATGAGAAATATACTTCATCTCTTTAGGGCATAAGATTTATTGTTGAAAGATGTAATCAACCGTGTAGAGTAATTGCTTAAGGATCAAATACGAAAACATTGAATGAGGTTGTAATTACTTTTATATGTCTTAGTTGATAAACATTATACACATCCTTCATATTCCTTTTAAAAATGATTAGACGATCTATTGCTCAGTCATATCTATTCAAGCTACTTAAATGATAAAGATTTCTCTACTCTACATACGATCTATGGTTGTAAGACCGCTAACCCAGTGTAGTGCTTTATCTTACTTGATTTTCTTAATAAGATGCTTAAACCTTAATTTAATCTTGTGATGCACCTTAGTAACATGTGACACGATTATGTTTTTAGTTTGGTCCAGTCTGGTTGATGTTTGAGCTAGTTATGCTATAAATGTGTTGCTTTTGGACCACGTTGCAATTTACCCATGTTGAGGGTTTATCTTGTAATTTGTCACATGTTGGTTGTGCCTCTTGTGTTTTGCCATCATGAGGGAGAGAGTGATGTATAGGGGCACCTTGTTGGAACTTGGTTGATGAGTTGACATCATGAGTTGATGCTAGGGTTTGCATGGTTTGCAAGAATGCTTGAGTTGGTGGTGTTGACCATGTTGATGTTGTCTTTGTAGCGCTTAATATGTTTGGTGTCCTTGAGAGTGTTTTGACTGAATGCACCTTGTTTGGTTGGTTTGTAGAGACCTAGGTGCCTTGTCCTTGGTTTTGGTCGCTAGGGTTTTGCATGTGTAGTGTGTCAACTTGTGGTTTGGGTGACGTAGTGTAGTAGTTGATACTATGTTTACCCTTGTTTTTGTTTCTACAGATGGTGGTTTGAGTGGCCTAGATGTCACTACTCAACCTATGTTTTAAAGACCCTTCTTGCATGCACATCTTAAGTGCTTGCATGGCTGCGGTTTTGAGGGACATGTGTCATGAGAGGCTCTATTATCTTGACACCTCGTATCTTTCACCTCTCTCCTACCCTTGGGCATTTATACCCATTATTTCACACGCAAGTGTCTCTTTTATCTCTTCTTGATTGTGTTCGACCTTGAGCTTAGTGGTGCAAGTGGAGGTGCTGATCTTGGAGAAGATGGCTGTCTTCTTCTTTCTTGTGGTGATCTAGGGCTTGATCATCTCTCTTGTGGTGGTTCTTGGTGATCTTTGTGCTTGGTAAGTGGTTTATATCCTTAATCTTGTTTTTCCTTGAACCCCCTCTTCCTTTCTTCTCTTGGCCATTAGACTTCAATTCTCCATGGTGGATATGTTGAGGAACTTCATTCCATAGAGGTCGATACTATGGTTTAACCATGGTAGTACCTGAGTGAGATGAAGATCTCCTCTTTCTTCTTTCTTTTTCAGCCTAGGGTTTTCAGCCTCTTCTTTTTTAGCTTCCTTTGACCTTGGTATGTTCTTCTTCTCTTAAGGTGATTTTTCTTGGAGTTGGAGTTGATCCAAGCTTGACGTTCCTTCTCTCTCTTTGAGCTTGTGGCTTTGGAGTGGATTTTCACCATAAGGTAGGTTATATAACTTTCTCCTCTACTATTGTTGCACCTTTATCTTGCTTGCATGCAATTGTTCTATCTCTAAAATGGGATCATAAGATGCTATCTTGATTTAAGGTTTAAGATTATGAAGTATTCTTGTATAGACTACTCTTCTTCTTAACCCTAATTCTTGTACCTGAGATCTAAATGAAGGTGGATTTGTTGTTTCTTACATGCATCTTGATTGTTGGTCTTTCTATCATGTTATGGTTCGACTATCAGGGGTTAGATGAAGGTTTGGTTCTGGTTTATATGTGTTGGACGTTTGGTTTCTCCTTTCATAGCATGGCTTTGTTTGTTGATCTTTGTGATGCTTGTTTTAGCATTTTTATGACCATCTTCTTCATCGTGGTGACTTTTTGGTTTCTTGGTGTTTCTCTCCTATTTTGGTTGACATGCTCCCTGGGTTCTAGGAGGTCATTAATACCATGTTGGAGGTGATCTTGGATAGTGGTTTGGTTTCTACATACCCTAATCCTAGTGCTTCTAGTGGTCTCTATACATGGGTAGATGTTGGGTCACAATGCCATGGTGAGTGTTGTTGCGGTTGCAATAGTGACGAGTTATCTTGGTAGCTACACGAGTTCTTGTTTTGGCCACTAACCCTAAACCTAAATGCCATGTTGGTCGCTATCCTTTTATAAGAGAGTGGTCGCTATGTTTTGGGTTTTGGTTAATGATCGCTATGGGTGTTCCTCACCAAAATGGTCTCTATCCCTCACCACTATCAGTCACCAATGTAAGTTGACCGCAACAGTCACTAACATAGGTTAGACAACATGGTCATTATGTAATTTACCCTAGTGGTCACATCATGTTGGACCTCATGGTTGCTACATGGCTAACCCTTCTATTTGGTCGCTACTCATTGTTCTCCTTGGGTGGTCGCTACACATATTTTCCTTGGTACATGGTCGCTAGAGGTGTTACAACCTTTTATGGTCGATACATAGTGATGTTTGGAATGATTGGTTGATCATAATAATAATGCCTAAATTAATGTGTTCCAAGAAAATGGGAAGTGATGTATCTAGGGTTAAATTTTGAATGTTGTCATGGGAACCTAAATCGACTATTTATAGAAGCCTTAACCCTAAATTGAGCATATGATGTAGTTGCTCATCTTTCTTGGATGCTTAGCAATGACATAAAGTATTTTCTCTCTCCTATTCTGTAACCCTAATGTTGCAGGTTGAATGCACATCATAGCTTAATATTGTTATGGTATCTTTTATATGACACAAGGTGATGATTATGATCCTTTATGAGGCATAATGAGAAAATGATGATATGCATAAACTATGTCATTGGGTCTTGTGACCTGGAAAAGGCTTAATGCCTAATGTGAGGTGATATCCCCTAGTGATGAGATGAGGGAGTGCTAGTCCCTAGTGATGTGATAATGTTGATATCCTTATCTGGCAAGTTTATACCTCATATGTTTTATATCTTATGGAGTTGTAATCTACCCTTATCCTTGTAGAATCTATTCAGGGTTTGTATGTTATAACTTGATTGATGCACTAAAGATACCTAATTGGAATAACTAATGACATGAAACCCTAATCATGTAGTTTCCCTATGAGATAGATCCATTCCACTGTCAAAACATGTTGGATGGTGAAATGAGTAATTCCTATGGGAAACTGAGAGTGCATATTGTTGAATATGTGGGAGGTGAAAGTCGAGATATATCCTTGCATCCACAATTTTGGGTTATGGAGGATGGTTGCGGTCATGACTCAGATATTTTGAAATGTGAAAGGCAATAGTGGGTACAACTACAGGATGCCTCCGATTAGAATGGACATACATGACTTATTCACTAGCGATGTGACATGTACCAAGGCGGGCTAGTTGTTTTCAACTTGACTATATGTCGTTGTTGGTAGTTGACTATTATGTCTCTATGTTGTCTTTTATACTGATCGAGAGTTGTGGGTGATATCATGGAGTCTAAATCTTCCATAGATCTTGTAACATTTTGATTTAGTAGTGGTCAGTTGGATTTTGGTGGTACGACTGAAATCCTCGGGGCATAATAAAAGACGTAATATATCCGTGTAGTGTATTTGCTTAGGGTTAAACATATTTGACATTGGATGAACCTATGCCTTGATTCTCATACTATTTAGTTGTTATCTTTTATACATGTTCTTCATATTCCTTCCAAAGGTAAAAGATGTTCTATTGATGAGATGTAGTTGCTTAGTCTTCCTGAGCCGTGTTGTCAATTTTAATTATTCATTTAGCTGAATCTTCTCATTCTGTTAATAGTAACACTTTCCTACTATATATTATCTATATGCACTAATAATAGTTGTTGGCAGAGAGTTATATCTCTTGTTGGGAATTTGGTCTCACTCTGTGGGTTTCTACATCTTTTAGGCGGTCACGCACGACGTGTAGAGATTGTGTTGTTGAGGAAGAGCAACAAGGAGAGAAGTAGCTATTGAAGGTTGGGTATGCTGATAGTGTTTTGTAGTAGAGTCCTATGTGTTGTCCCTATACTCTCAGGTCCTTGGGGGTGTCTTGTAGATATTGTATATCGATATGAGGTTTTGGCAGTACGCCACAGTTTTACATATATGGTTTGTATATATATGAACAAGTTATCTCTTGTAACAAGTTCATGGAAAGATGGCCACCATATAGTGATGTATTTACCTTCAGGGTGTGATAAGTGATACATGTGGCACAATTTGTGAATTTATATGTAATATGCTCCACTTTTGTGGTTATATAAATCAATTTTAAATTCATTGTGTTTTTTGGTAATATGGATGTTTAGTATTAATTTCATGCTTTGGTTTGAGTAATCTCGCTCATGTGGCATCATGTTGTCACATTATCATATTGTATATTTGATCTGTCTTATTTATATTTGACCAAGTTGCCTAGTTGATGTTTTGTGAGGAAAAACCAAAACTTGAACCAAACTAGGGTTTTGCGAGCTATTTTGTTATTTGCATGCGAATTTATAAAAAGAAAGGTATAAAATACATTTCAAAGTTCCTTACATTCATTATAAACCCTTGAAGGACATTAGGAATCATGTATTTGGTTTGGAGGTGGAGTTGGGGTTATTTGTGGAAGGTTGGCTATTTTTGGTCTGCATAGGGCCAAAGGTCTTCTGAGCTTTACATGAATTGATTGACCTTTAAGGTGGCCCATGTATGAAGGTCAACCAATCTCCTAATTGTCATGGTGTGAGCAAGTTTGACTAACCTATGATATGTTGGGTGATCTTTAAAGATGACTCGACCTTAAGGAGGTCAACTACGAAGTTAAAATGCAATTGAAAGAAAAATAAAATGATTCAATTAAAACATCCAAGATAACTTCAATGGCTTATAAACATCAAATATGAAGCACTTTCAATGGGTGCCCATATATCCAAAGCTCAAAATTTATAGATGAGATGGTGAATTGGTATTTTAGTGGAGGACTTTACGCTAAATGTGAAGGAACTAGGGTTTGCCATCAATTTTGGGGTTAATCTCATGTAAGTAATGACTCTTCATAGATATTTTGTTAATTTTAACGAGTTATTTGTTCTTGGATTAAATTCTCTTGCATTCATTTACCCTAAGCATAATTTCACTTTGTTTGTTCCAAATTCTTCATGATTTGCCATAGATTGAGCATATGGGAGCTTAGTTGGTGATGAAATACAATCCTTGTGAGCCTTGGAGATTGTTCATAAGGCTAGGTTTCACTTGGATATGATTTTTGAGTGAATTGTTCAATTCCAATTGGGTATTTGAACACACTTAATGTTAAATTACATCAATTAAAGGCTCGTTGCATTGAATTCTAGGGTCTTTCGATAGATGTTGAAACTAACAAGAGTTGCATGCATGTTGCATCATATTAGATTATAATGGTTCTTACATGGTTCTAGTCATAGTTTTTAAACTAGAATTGATTATGGTGAATTGACCTAATGTCATGCAATTAGCAATGAAATTGATGTAATACAACATGTTGAGTGGAATTCATGTATTAATGGTTGGATTATAATTTATATTTAATACATGAATATTTCATGATTCTAGGTATGCTTTGGGAACTAAAATTGACTATATATATTGAATTTACTTGATTTATGCCTGATGTTAAAAAATATTGACATAACCATGGAAACTGAATGATGTTTTGAAATAGTGACTGAATAGAATCCATTTGGTAGTTCCTAATGATTATACTTATGATGAATGAATTATTCATCACCTAATATATCTCAATGATGTTAATGGTAAGTTATAGTGATACTGTAAATAATGTGGTAAATATGAAGTAATCGACTTCTTATAACCCTAGAACCGCTTTTATGGTGAAAATGAAAAAATCATAAATCTTTGAAATTAATAAGTGAATAATTAAGATCCTATTGTACTAAAAATATTACCTATTTTTAATGTAAGAAGTCATTTGTTTGTTTCACAACCCTAATTACCTATTCATACTTGCTCCAGTTAGAGAAGATAAAACCATGTAGTTGTATGTTGTAGTCACAAATCATACTACAATGATTTAAAAAGAATAAGGAAAGTATGTAACAGGAATTAACCACGTCATGCTCTTCTTTATGCTCTCTAAGGCTTAATGTAGCTGGAAAGAAATGAAAATAATTACTAACACGTCATTGTATATGAAATACTTTGAAATAAGAGGGTTTAAATGCAAAATAGAATAATGGAACGGTGGATTACGTTAAAAATATGTAAGAAATGAATAATGAATATTTTGTTAAGTATATGTCACTTATCCTTTCTGTAACGACCCCGCCTCCCGGTAACCCCCAATTAAGGGAGACCTGAAGGACAGAGCCGTTATTCAATTAACATGATCAAAGGTTCAACAAATAATCAATTATAATTATGAAATTCTACTAACTAAACTGAAATTTGATAGAAAAATAAAACTTTGCTTACCTTTTTAAAACTTTGGAAATCTATCTATCCACAACTTGAATTATTCTATTTAATCCTCCTTGCACTTTATTTCTTAATTTCACGATGTGTCACTTTACTGTTTGTGCTTTCAGGATTGTACCTAAAATGCTGACAAACAAAACGTCAGTTAGTATATCAAAATATACTGGTATGTGGGGACAACCAAAAGTTTGCACATATGGATAACAATCTAATTATCACAATCAAGTAAATTTTCCAGCCAATTTACATTTTCTAGTATGCCATTCTCCACTTCTTTTGCCCTAACCCTGGCATACCCACCTTAGGGTTTCCTTTGCTAATGACTTAAGGCCACCTTCTCAATCCCGAGCTTGGTGCCTGGGAGTCACCTCTCATGGTGCTCCATAGTCATGCATCATAGGCCACCTTCTCATTCCCGAGCTTGGTGCCTGGGGTCACCACTCAAGGTGTCCATTGGTCTACCCATCTGGGCCTGACCTTTGGCATCATCCATCAGGGTGGCATGTAGGTGTGAGAATACATACTTCTATTATTAATGTGATAATCATAGTGACTTTATAGTTTGCAAGTATGAACATCCAAACTAATAATTTGCATTCAATGTGGGGAAACATTCAGAAAACCCTCAGGAAACTAATGCGGTTAGCCATAATTAACCACATACATGGTCCAGAGCAACTTGATGTCCAAGCATTAATAATCAAACAAGCAATCAACAATATCCTGAAATTAATGCATATCACACATGTGTCATTATTTTATCCAAAACATTTTCAAGGTTGACTTGGGTTCCCCCCTTAGGGTTTCTAGGCTAACTTTAGGATTTTATTAGGGTTTTTAGCCTCCATAATGCATTTATCACTTTTAATGTTCTTTTGATCCACAAACCCTAATTTCAACATCATAGGCATGATTGAATTCCAATTAGGTCAGATATATTTCTTTTACACTAAAACCAACATGTTTTATTCTTTTAGGTCATTTCATGATCATTAAGGCCAATTATCATTTTTAGGTTCTTCATCAATGATTATAGTTCAATTGACAACTGTACCTTAATTACTATTTATCACATATGCTAGGTTAATAAACCCTAATTTAACATTGATTGCACTTTTGTACACAAGAAAACCCTAATAAAAAAATCATGGGGTTTTAAACTCAAATCATATTCCTATTATCCTTTTTATGTCAAAAGGTCCAATCTTGATTTAGAATATTAAACTAGTTATTAAACTCACCATTAAATAAATCTAGGGTTTTAGATTCATTTAAAGCATTAAAGTACTAACTTTATGTACTTTTCGAACTAGAAGTAAATCTAGCCTCTACTAGTATTTTATTGAATTCGTCGTACTTTTCTGAGCAAGATTCATGTATTAACTTTCCTCATCAGAGTTTTCTATCAAAAGGTATGATTTTAATAAGGAAACTTCCTTTTTCTAGTTTATTTGCTAATTTTAGAAAAACACAGATCGTCTGATTAATGGACCGCTGGTCCACTTTAGGATCCAACATTCACAGATGCGTGCGCCCACTTGCGATTAAAAGGATAAAAATACAACTTTACCCTTACCTCTTCACTGTGCGCACAAGGGAAAGGACGTCTTTTAGCCCTTTATCTTCTTCTTCTTCCTCGCAACTCCTATTCACGATCCAGCTTGCCCGGTGGTCAACTTCTAGGTTGACTTTGGGCTCTTCTCGCTCCGCGCACAAGCTGCCATCATCGGAAGCTCCGTCTCCCGTCGACGAACTCGACTAGGGTCCCAATTGTAGGTGGTAAACATGTCGGGGCTCTCTCCTGCTTGTCGGACTCCGGTGAGCTTCATGGAGGTGGCGAGGGCGAAGGTCGAAGTAGATTTAGCAATTGAAGGCACCAACGAGATCCTTGTGCTCTGCCGCAGGGTTTGGACCAGAAAAAAGAGACGCTGATACCCCCTACCACCATCCCCTATATATAGGGTTGGCAACCCCCTACCGGATTGGGTACTTCCTCAATTGCTAGCCAAACCTCATCAAACCAAGGGTGTTTCCCTTCGGTTTCTTTCCTTGAGTCCAACGGAATCCTTATCCAGCTTGCACATCCAGTGAATCACGAGGAATCTAAGAGGGAAAGTCCCTCAGTTGGCCACAGAATCACAGTCCCAGTGGGACTTAGGCGAAGGCCATTCAATGTTGGATCAAGATCCAACGGACCTTGATGTTAGCGTTCAAACACAAAGGAAAGACATCTATTTCTTTAATTCCAAATAATTTTCAAATTGGAGATAACTTGGAAAATCGATATCTCCCAAACTATAACTCTAAATTAACTCAAATTTTAAGGGAATGTTCCTTTAATTATTTCCTAGCTTTGTACAAAATTTGGGAAACAAGAAGCAATGGATGTGAAGGCTTCCTTCTCTCCCAAGTTCTCTCATTAATTAATCCAAATTAATTTGTATTCCTTTTTCTTTGTGATTATCTTGTTTATTTGGGTCCCTTGGACCTCAAGCAATCCCAAAGGCATGGATTCCCATATTAGGGAAAATCTATTTGCCTTTATCTTCACTTGAAAGTCTATTTCTCATATTTCCCTTTTATTAATCAATTTCTTTTCCTTTTTAATTTTCTTTTAAAGGGATTTCTCTTTATCTCTCTTCTATTTTCCTTATTGGAATTACTTTTAATATTAGAAATCTCATGGATATGAAAATCCACTAAGGATAACCCAATTATGCCTCTTTTCACTTCTTTCCCATATTTTCTCATTATTTTCAATTTCTTTCTTGATAAGGAAATATTCATTTGATCTTTTCCTTTCTTATTGCATTCTCTATGCAACTTTGGACTCCTTGGAACCCAAGGAACCCAAGAGGCACGAAATCCTCCTTTGGATTATTATTTTTCCTTCTAGAGGTTTCCACACCTTTCTTATCTCAAATTCTCAATTATTAATTAATTAATTGAATTTCCTTGTTATTGGACCCAATAGCCAATAAAGCCCACAAAGCAAATGAAATTCATGCATTCAATCAAAAGACATCATTATTTGTTAATTTATCTTTAATATAAGAAATTACATTTCTCAGCAAATGGACCCAAAATTGGGGTTGTAACATCCTTCCACTCTTATTAGAATTTTGCCCTCAAAATTCCATCAAGCAAGCAAACAAACAGGATAAGCCTTTCATATGTCCATCATGGCTCCCATGAGGCTTCACCCTTTCCATGGTGCTTCCCAAGAACCTTCATCATCTCATATTCTTCCATCTGAGTTCTTTCTTACCTTGGTATATCGTACCCTCATAGGTGACTCAGGACATTTCAGCCTCTCAAACGCTGAATAGGTTCAGGGCTCAACACATGGCTTTAGTACCTCACATAGTGCTCTAGATTAGACTTACGTAACACATTATACATCATGTTATCCTGAGGGGCAAGGCTAAACACAACCATCTCCACCAATCCATCTCAAATGGACCCATATATCTGGGACTCAACTTCTCAGCTATAGCTTAGAGGGGTCGGATTTTCACATCACATATTCTCCCATAGTGAACTGCATGTCAGTCTGCTTTGCATCAGCTCATGACTCATGTCACCACTGGGCTCTCTCTCGACCATTGCACGATCAAAGAGACTTCATCTACACACACTATGGTTCTTTTCTGACCTTCGTGAGGCCTCCTTCACCAGCATCATCTTAATAAAGTGGTGACCGACACAACCTCTCTATAAGACTTCTTGCATCCCGATAAAGGCTATGGTGGTTATGGTTAACATCACATCTTAAGAACTGTCTCTATGCATCACCCTGAATGAGCACACATGCTCTCATCAGACCCTCTAGTATGGATCATATTGTCCATTAGTATGGGGTGATAGAGTTCTCCATGTATCTGTTTCCACCTAATGGAAGTGAACCTTTAGGTCACACTCAAGAGCTTTTGATCTCGCATCATGGTGTGGTTGAACCATCTTTCTCTCTTAAGTAGTTCAACTGAATCTGTCCCATGAAAACCCTTTTTCTTTCTCATGTCATTGGAGATCTACCATAACCCATATTGCATCCTGACCTTCCTTGGTCTAGGGGAGACTCACAACATCTATAGTGATGAACTCCCATCCCCTCTCGGGAACTCTTTATACTTTATATCCATGCACTGGGTTACTGGTGTTTGTCCTTCATCCCTGGCTTGCATGGTCACATGCTACATGCAATATCATATTAATCATCCCAACTATCACTTACTATCTTTGTGGTATCACGGTGTTTGGGATCTTAAACCATGATCTCCTATATGTCATGATTCCTCAAGATCGATTCCTCAGAAACCCTAAACTACTCTCATCAGGGTTTTATTACCTTCCTATCCAAAGAAGTGTATCCAAGGTTCTTTCTCTATATCAAGGACTAAACTGGCTAACCAAACAACCATTAACTTGTTCAACATCTCTTGTTACATCTATGTGTTAGCCAAAACACATCTGCTTTCCAAACTTAGGGTTAGTCGAACAACCTCAACTTCTTCTATCCTCTAGTTAAACTAGGCAACTATACTTCAACCAAAGCATTCATTACCACTTCACCTCCTTAGGCGTCAGGTAATTTTGAAGACATACACCTCCATGTATTCCACTTATCAGCTCTTCTCAAACTCTAAGTTTGTCTTCATCAAAAAAAAAACTTTTGAGCTCTTCCTTGCATAACTTGCAATTCCACATAGCTCATGATAAAACATCCTCACAAGATGATTTCCTTGATACTCTTAGTGTTTGTAACCCATCCATGTATCATTCTCTCCACAATGGTATGTTAACATCTCTATCCTCATACCTCGTAGCAACGTTCCAACTCACATCCCCTTTTTTTATCCTGGGTGTATGGCATGCATACTGTCCCATCTCTACCTCCCATAACAAGAGGAAATAAGCATTTGGCGGCCGTCCAAACACAAAGTTCTTCCTTTTCCAAGAGTAGAGATGATACATCCCACCTTGCAAGTACACATTCAAATCTAGGTTGAAACGTGCCATCATCTTGATATCCACATTACTTCCATGGAAAACTGATCTCGAATCCACTTTGGTTACCATTCAATCCTTGGTCATCTCCTCTAGGTCTATAGGGAGTCGGCACTTTTGGGGTTATCCCTTTTACCTTATGCATCCAGAGAGTGCCCTACTCATCTGCCCTTTGGGTCCCATGAGTTCATGAAGGTGATCATTCTCCTAACCCATGGCCCTCAGACAATGATAGTTGTTACCTCCCGACCCTATGATCATGTGCAACTAAGGAATTAGGGAACTCCTACTTTCATCGATCTTATCCCTATTTGAACCTAGGATAGACTTAGGATTTTAACATAGTACATGTACAACTTAGAACCTTACCCAAGCCTTCTATATCTCTCTGCATTCCTGGGTTGTCTTTCATCCTTTCACAGGGGTCATGGCGTCCTGCCTACCTTGGTCAGGCCCCATACCGGTTATATTCCCATGCACGTAGAGATGGTTATCTATGGGTCTACAGGTTCATTCTCATACCATGTACTTTTCACTTAGCTTCTCAAGATCCTATGAGACCTCTTTATGTTACCTCAAAACCAACAAAGCTGGTATACATCCTACCAAAGGGTCCCTCTCCCAGGATGGGAGGAAACTACAACTCTTGACAACAAGGTCACACCCATCCTTAGGGTTTACATTCATATGAGCATGCCTAACCCATCAGCTACTAAGGCACAAGCGGATTTCTATTAAACCATGCTAGGTCACACTCGTCCTCTTTCCTCAACATTAGATCAACTTAGTTGTGAGGGGTTCATCAAACATACCCTTAACTTACGGGGTTTCTTTTACCTTTACACATGAGGAGTACCATGCTCGAAACTATAGAGGCTCAAATCTCATCATGAGCATTGGGTACACCACTTCCCTTCTTAGGCCTAGGAACCCTAGATTCTCCTCTGGGTATCCAACTGCATGCTCAATCTCTTAACCATGAATCAAGCATGTCCAAGGTATGTCATGTACTCCCATGATCCTTTTATATGAGCAACACCTCAGAGTGGAGTCCTCCTCATGGACAACCAACTAGGTCTAAGGCCTCACAACATGTTACTAAACCTTTCTAGGTCTAAAGAACTCTTCTTCCTATCTCATAAGGTAAACATCTATACTATAGGCACATACGTACCAGAAGTCTCATCCTCTCTCTAGGGTTTGGTTCCTCTAAAGACCACTAAGATATTATCATCCTCCATGGATCAGGCACGAGGAAACCACTATCATCGACTTAGGTCACACCATCCTCAACCCTCTGTCGTTCCTCATGTCTCGGAATCTAGGCTTCCATCCTATTTGCTGGGGTCTTGATTTCTCTCTCTAGAGCTAACTCCACATCTAGCCATACTACTGGAGGTTCTCTATCCATGAAGGATCAAGCTCACAGGAATACATCTACGTGGGTGATGCCTATGTTCAACTTATGTTTACTCATGATTATCCACATCCCCTTAAGCTTATCTCATGAGCCATCCATCCTATCCTTCTGGCCTCAGTTTTAACTTACTACTCGTACTACTGAAGCATTCTAGGTGCATGCTATCCCCTACTTGCATAAGCCCATAGGGTTTCTATAGGTTCTTCACTAACCTCATCAATGAAGGAGTTATCCTTTGCTCAAACATGCACGACCCTTCCCAGGGTTGGGTCGCCAAAGGTACTCGGTCATCCAACTTCTCATGGCTCATATGGCATCCAAGGCATGACATATAACTCATCATGTCATGTCTAACCTTCACTTAGGGTTAGCATTATCCTCAGAGGATATGCCAGGTCTCTATTTTTAATGGAGGTCTCCACCTCCAGGACTAACTCTCTTACTCATCCTCCTGCCAAGGAGATCTATCCTCAGGTCTCTCCTGAGGGCAATGACAACTCGTGTCATACGACCTAAGCACGTTTCTATTCCTTTACGCTTACTCTATTAAGCTTATGTCCATGACATCTTATTTACATGCTTTCTATTAATTTGGTGGAGGATTCCTTAATCCTTATCAACCTTACCCATAACTCAAGAGGGTGAGGAGAAGAGAGGAAGCCCTAATCCTTAAGGTCCTTAATAGGATTTGAGTTGAGAAGGGATGAACAAGATGAGAGAGTCCTAAAGGTATCTTATTTCGAGTCATATCCTAAGACATCGGCCAGGTAGTCACACGGATCCGGGAGTCCTCATATTCTGACTAGCAGTGTGGAGGAAAATATTGCCAACCCCCGGATGTGATCCTTTTCTAGACACCTCAGTCTTTCAGACAATCCTCTAATAACTCCCTCAGTTCTATGGAATTTGTAAAATTTAATAATTATTAAAGATTAAATGAGGAACCTATGCTCTGATACCAATTGTAACGACCCCGCCTCCCGGTAACCCCCAATTAAGGGAGACCTAAAGGACAGAGTTGTTATTCAATTAACAGGATCAAAGGTTCAACAAATAATCAATTATAATTATGAAATTCTACTAACTAAAATGAAATTTGATAGAAAAATAAAACTTTGCTTACCTTTTCAAAACTTTGGAAATCTATCTATCCACATCTTGAATTATTCTATCTAATCCTCCTTGCTCTTTATTTATTAATTTCACGATGTGTCACTTTACTATTTGTGCTTTCAGGATTGTACCTAAAATGCCGACAAACAAAACGTCGATCAGTATATCGAAATATACTGGTATGTGGGGACAACCAAAAGTTTGCACATATGGATAACAATCTAATTATCACAATCAAGTTAATTATCCAGCCAATTTACATTTTCCAGTATGACATTCTCCACCACTTTTGCCTTAACCCTAGCATACCCACCTTAGGGTTTCCTTTGCTAATGACTTAAGGCCACCTTCTCAATCTTGAGCTTGGTGCATGGGAGTCACCTCTAATGGTGCTCCATAGTCATTTATCATAGGCCACCTTCTCATTCCCGAGCTTGGTGCCTGGGGTCACCACTCAAGGTGTCCATCAGTCTACCCATCTGGGCCTGATCTTTGGCATCATCCATCAGTGTGGCATATAGGTGTGAGAATACATACTTCTATTATTAATGTGATAATCATAGTGATTTTATAGTTTGCAAGTATGAACATTCAAACTAATAATTTGCATTCAATGCGGGGAAACATTCAGAAAACCCTCTGGAAACTAATGCGGTTAGCCATAATTAACCACATACCTGGTCCAGAGCAACTTGATGTCCAAGCATTAATAATCAAACAAGCAATCAACAATATCCTGAAATTAATGCATATCACACATGTGTCATTATTTTATCCAAAACATTTTCAAGGTTGACTTGGGTCCCCCACTTAGGGTTTCTAGGCTAACTTTAGGATTTTATTAGGGTTTTTAGCCTCCATAATGCATTTATCACTTTTAATGTTCTTTTGATCCACAAACCCTAATTTCAACATCATAGGCATGATTGAATTCAAATTAGGTCAGATATATTTCTTTTACACTAAAACCAACATGTTTTATTCTTTTAGGTCATGTCAAGGTCATTAAGGCCAATTATCATTTTTAGGTTCTTCATCAATGATTATAGTTCAATTGAAAACTATACCTTAATTACTATTTATCACATCTGCTAGGTTAATAAACCCTAATTTAACATTGATTACACTTTTGTACACAAGAAAACCCTAATAAAAAATAATGGGTTTTTAAACTCAAATCATATTCCTATTATCCTTTTTATGTCAAAAGGTCCAATCTTGATTTAGAATATTAAACTAGTTATTAAACTCACCATTAAACAAATCTAGGGTTTTAGATTCATTTAAAGCATTAAAGTACTAACTTTATGTACTTTTCGAACTAGAAGTAAAACTAGCCTCTACTAGTATTTTTATTGAATTCGCCGTACTTGTCTGAGCAATATTCATGTATTAACTTTCCTCATAGGAGTTTTCTATCAAAAGATATGATTTTAATAAGGAAACTTCCTTTTTCTAGTTTATTTACTAATTTTAGAAAAACACAGATCGTCCGATTAATGGACTGCTGGTACACTTTAGGATCCAACGTTCACAGATGCGTGCGCCCACTTGCGATTAAAAGGATCAAAATACAACTTTACCCTTACCTCTTCACTGTGCGCACAAGGGCAAGGATGTCTTTTAGACCTTTAGCTTCTTCTTCTTCCTCGCGACTCCTGTTCGCGATACAGCTTGCCCGGTGGTCAACTTCTAGGTTGACTTTGGGCTCTTCTCGCTCCGCGCACAAGCTGCCATCACCGGAAGCTCCCTCTCCTGTCGACAAACTCGACTAGGGGACCAATTGCAGGTGGTAAACATGTCGGGGCTCTCTCCTGCTTACCGGACTCCGGTGAGCCTCACGGAGGTGGCGAGGGCGAAGGTCGAAGTAGATTTAGCAATTGAAGGCACCAATGAGATCCTTGTGCTCTGCCACAGGGTTTGGACCAGAAAAAAGAGACGCTGATACCCCCTACCACCGTCCCCTATATATAGGGTCAGCAACCCCCTGCCGGATTGGGTACTTCCTCAATCGACAGCCAAACCTCATCAAACCGAGGGTGTTTCCCTTCGGTTTCTTTCCTTGAGTCCAACGGAATCCTTAGCCAGCTTGCACATCCAGTGAATCACGAGGAATCTAAGAGGGAAAGTCCCTCAGTTGGCCACAGAATCATAGTCCCAGTGGGACTTAGGTGAAGGCCATTCAACGTTGGATCAAGATCCAACGGACCTTGATGTTCACGTTCAAACACAAAGGAAAGAAATCTATTTCTTTAATTCCAAATAATTTCCAAATTGGAGATAACTTGGAAAATCGATATCTCCCAAACCATAACTCCAAATTAACTCAAATTTTAAAGGAATGTTCCTTTAATTATTGCCTAGCTTTGTACAAAATTTGGGAAACAAGAAGCAATGGATGAGAAGGCTTCCTTCTCTCCCAAGTTCTCTCATTAATTAATCCAAATTAATTTGTATTCCTTTTTTCTTTGTGATTATCTTGTTAATTTGGGTCCCTTGGACCTCAAGCAATCCCAAAGTCACGGATTCCCATATTGGGGAAAATCTATTTGCCTTTATCTTCACTTGAAAGTCTATTTCTCATATTTCCCTTTTATTAATCAATTTCTTTTCCTTTTTAATTTTCTTTTAAATGGATTTCTCTTTATCTCTCTCTTCTATTTTCCTTATTGAAATTAATTTTAATATTATAAATCTCATGGATATGAAAATCCACCAAGGATAACCCAATTATGCCTCTTTTCACTTCTTTCCCATATTTTCTCATTATTTTCAATTTCTTTCTTGATAAGGAAATATTTATTTGATCTTTTCCTTTCTTATTGCATTCTCTATGCAACTTTGGACTCCTTGGAACCCAAGGAACCCAAGAGGCACGAAATCCACCTTTGGATTATTATTTTTCCTTCTAGAGGTTTCCACACCTTTCTTATCTCAAATTCTCAATTATTCATTAATTAATTGAATTTCCTTGTTATTGGACCCAATAGCCAATAAAGCCCACAAAGCAAACGAAATTCAAGCATCCAATCAAAAGACATCATTATTTGGTCATTTATCTTCAATATAAGAAATTACATTTCTCAGCAAATGGACCCAAAATTGGGGTTGTAACACTTTCTTACCAAATATAATGGGTTTAACTTCATATGAAGGAAAGGTCGGTAATCAAGTTATCTATGTTGGTCAAAATGCCCTAATTGGGAATACACAATAACAAATTGAATTGAAAATTTATAATATAAGCATAATAGCAGATAAAATGTGATAGTAGGTGAACAATAAAGTATCTATAAAAGATAAACTAGTCAAGAAGATCAAATCAATGGAACTATCAGCCAAGCTATAACCCTTATAGAATACCATTGTCACAACAATGTGTAGTATCTCTTCTTGATAAACTAATGATAAAATTAACTAAATATAGACTAACACATTAAAAGAGTTGGGATTTATGAATGGTGCATGGAATTTCTAGTATAAGGGTTTGAGGATGATTTAGGGGTTATTAAACACTGAACGCCTCAAAATGCTACGAATCACAACAAAAAAGAAACTATATGCTTTTATATAATTTTATAGATCATATGTAATAGTAATCTTCTTTAACAAGTTGTTCCTCATGCGATCAAATATAAAATCCATTGTTGGGGTGGGCTTTGACCGTTCCTTCAATTAGCATTTCTACTTGTTGAGTCGATGATGCATGTAGCCAATGTTGTATGCATAGCCAATCACATAAATGATTATATATTGAGATTTGCTAATATAAATTATTTTTTAAATAACTCATTTTATTAGTATCTACCAATATCAACCCTAACATCAACATTGGAGATTGAAGACTTATTTTGATGCAAAATGAAAGAAAGTAGGAATAGAAGACCTAGAATGTGAAAATCTAGTTTGAATTGACTGAGGTAAATTGTTTCCTTTGGTTTCTTCCGCTCATGTCTCTAAGATACAAGTGAAATTACTAGTAGAGATTGATTTGGATTCTCTTATTCTTTCTCTTCTTCCTCCTTGATTCTTAAGGTGAATAGCTATGTACTGAAGTTTGACAGTTGGCTAGGAGAAGTGTAATTTGGGAATTTTCTTCTAGGTTATCCAATTACAAGTGAAAGAAAAATCCCTAATTTACCAGTATTTTATAGAAATCACAATAATATGTGAAAAACATTTGGTTACCTTGTTTGTCTTGTTTATTATTATACAACTGATAAGTTTTAATTTAGATTTCTATCTTCATAATTGAATGAAAGGATTGAATAAATACATATTGTGATTGTTTTTATCTTGAGTAAGTTGTGTATAAAATTTGTAAGAAAGTATGAGTTAATCAAATACGAAGGCACTAAAATACTTGAGTTTCTCCAAACTTCTAGTTTTTCCAAACTTCATAGTAGTTGGATATTGTTTTTAGAATATAATTGGATTTCTGACCCAATTCTAGTCATGATTTCAAGAGGAAAATGTGTATATTTTTCTAATGTTTTTAAATACACCAGTTAATGCAATTAAACAGTACATGAGATGAAAGTATAGTGTCTTAGTACACTACATAATTCAATAATCGAATGGAAGGATTGAAAATAGTGTCAAGTTAAGAAACATACAAGAATGGGTTGCTTAATGACAACAAAGAATAAAGTAGACTCTAGATTGCATGTGTCATGAGTAATAAACATGCATGCCAACTGATAGAGCCCATGATGACATAATTGTAGCATACCAATGGGGTATGAGGTATTTGACCTAGCAAGGAAATCTCTTTAATATATTTGGTACCTAACATTAATAGAAGATTCATGTGGTGTCCATTTTATAGTTACTTTAGTTATGTCAATTACTACTGAGTGAGTCATTCCTTGTGGAACAACTAATGTGTATAAGTGATCCAAGTGTCTTGACTGGTCTCTATATGTGTACCCACATTTAGTAGATGAGTCCAATACATTTAGCCAACTAATATAACAGTTGAGTTCATATGTGACAAGCCTCATTGTAGGATGGAATAGTTTAGCAGACTTAGAGTTGTAGATTTTTTTTGAAATCACTACATTATCTTATCTACCTTATGTCCTATACATTGAAATCAAAGATTGATTCAATACAGTGACATGTTGTGAAAAACTTCATGTGGGTCCAACTATACAAGGAAAAGTAAAATGAATATGAAAAAATTAGTCAGTTAAAGTAAGACATTTGTAACGACCCCGCCTTCCAGTAACCCCCAATTAAGGGAGACTAAGAGGTCAGATTCGTTATCCCAATTTTCGGATCAAAGGTTCGACAAATAATCAATAATAATTACCAAATTCTACCAACTAAAATGAAAAGCTATAATAAAAAAATAACTTTTTACATACATACCTTTAAAAAACTTGGATTACTAAACTTCTATACATATGAGAGAATATTCTAACTAATCCTCCTTTGAACTTTAATTCATATTTCATTCCAAATATCTCACTTTACTATTTGTTATTTTCACTTGTACCTAAAATGCCGATAAACAAAACGTCGGTCAGCATAAAGTTGATATGTGGGGGAAACAATAATCGTGCAACTATGATAACAATGAAATCAGCCAATTATCATTTAACAACCAAGATTACATCTTAAGCAATACTACTCAATCCTTACCTATCCCCTATCTCTGTGCTATCCCTGCAGTGGACTTGGATACTACCTATCTCTATGGTAGATCCTTACCCCCATGGCCCTACCTCATCGGTAGCCAATACTTAGGGTTATGGAGTCACATGGCCCTACCCAAAGGTAGCCCAATCCCTGACTCAAGGTGACTTGATGGACCTACCCCATTGGTAGCCATGTACTAAGTCATCCAATGACCTGATGGACCTACCCCATACGTAGCCATGTACTAGGTCAAACCATTAAGCCACAGAGGGGACTAGGATCTGAGCTAGTAGGCACATATCTTAAGTAATAGTCATATCCACATTATAGTTTGCATGAATTAAATTCATCCAATAGTTTAATTCAAGTCATCGAGGAAAACTTCGGAAAACCTCGAAAAACTAATTCGAGATATTCCTAAGCATAACCACATACCTGTCAGGCTGATTTGAGACAAAATAATCCAATCAAGAAATCCAAATAGGCAAGAAAGCACATTATGAGATCCTAAAATATACACACAATTTCCTATTATTAATCATGCCATCAAGATCTACTAAACCTAGCTCGCTTCCTAGGTTTCTAGTCTACTTTTAGGGTTTCCATTGTAATTAGGGTTTCCCTTCATCTTTTACTATTTTAAACCCTGATTTTATATAATTACTCAAAAACCCTATTTATCTCATCTATTCTTCACAAAAGATATTAAGGTTACCTTTTAATAACATATAACCCTAATTAACCATCATTTCATAGTTCATTATGGTCTAATTCACATATGAACTCTATTTGTCATTCATTCTACCTTTATCCATTAGAAAACCCTAATTACTACATTAAGGGTATTTATCCACAATGAGGAACCTTTATACTCAAAATAGCTTAGAATCATCATATCTTAGCTTTGTTCACAATTTTGAATAATTAAAACCATTATGAGTCACATTTACTAATATTAGTGTTTTAAGGCTCATTAAAGCATATTTATGCACATAAAACTCTAAATTAAACTAATTACATGCAAAGTTCATCCTTTTTGTTCTCAATATACCTTTTTACAATTAATAGGTTAATATCAACTTTAATCATCCATTAAACCCTACTAATTACATTAATCATCTCAAAATAGGGTTTCTTAATCTTTAATTCATTAAAGTTAATAACTCATACTACTTTTCGAATTTCAATTAGAAAAAGGCTTCAATTATATTTTTATTTCATTCCTCGCGTTCTGCTGAGAAAAATTCATATATTATGCGTATCCATCCGAGCTAAGGTTAATTAGCTATGAATTTTGCAAAATTAACTTACTTTGGGCCAATCAGAAGCTGCCACGTCACCCATTTTCATGCAACGTTGCTTGGCTATTTGGAAACATAACGAAGTTCCACTTATACCCCCGTGCGGCTCCTCGGTTCTACTCAACACTGAAGGGGAAAACCGTCTAAAATTCCCCGTCATCTTCAACCTCATGCAAACTCTGTTTGAGCGCCGCCCTGCTGTACTTCGGGGGTCCGCCACTCTCCATCCTAGGGCTTGTGGACCGCCTTCGATGGCCGCCCTAGATTCGCCATCGTCCGCCGCACCTAGGGCACTACCCATCTTGTGACGTATGTGGCTTGTTCAAGCTTGGCAAGCACGCGACCCGCAGCAATGGCGCCGACCTCTCTTGCAGCCGTGCAACTACTACTGCGCCTGGCTAGGGTGTAGGGACAACTACAAAGTAGTTTTATGGTGTTGTGGGAGCAACAAGCTTCCTTCCTAACCCGTCCTTGGCCCCTCGTTTGCTCCAGGGTTGTTCCACCCTCCATGACTAGGGTTTTCACAAAAAAAGAAGATGAAGAGGAGAGAGAGATGCATGGGAACTGCTTGGGCTCGTCCAAGGGGTCTACCCTTTTATAGAGGAGGGTAGCCCTGCCCCAGCATGCTTGCCCACGAAGGAACAAAGCCTTTTCCTAATAGGAATTATATTCCTTCATTAAGAAACAAGTTTCTCTCTCTTTATTATCTTTTGATATTCTTTATTATTTGGATATTTAGGAATTCAAAAAACCTCTCCCTTATTCTCATTATACTTGCCTTTTAATTCATTGGCCACAAAAATATATTTTCCTTAAGTAGAAAATACCACCCTTTTAAAAATACCACATAATCCATTAATTATGTATTCACATTATCTTCTTATTTTCTATTATAAGTATTTTCTCTTTCTTTTTCTTCATTGGGACTCCTTGGATCCCAAGAAACTCAAATATTTTGAAATCCTTTTTAACGAATACTCATGATCCTTCTAGATGCATCTATTTCTATTATTTCCTCATTATCTTGTTTATTTCTTATTAAAATACTCTTTTTGAGGATTTATCTTTATTTCTCTTTTATTTTCCTCATTGGTATTCCTTTTAACATTAGGAATCCTTGGGATACAAAATTCCATCAAGGATAACTCAATTATACTTCTTTCCACTTATTTCCCACATTTTATCATTGTTTTCAATTTCTTTCTTAATAAAGAAATACTTAATTGATCTTTTCTTTTCTTTTTGCATTATCTTTGCAACTTTGGACTCCTTGAGACCCAAGGAACCCAAAAGGCACGAAATCCACCTTTGTATTAAATTCTTTTTCCTTCTAGAGGTTTCTACAATTTTCTTTTCTCCATTTCTTATTTATAATGGGGTTTCTTTTGTATTTTCCTTATTATTGGGCCCAATAGCCAATAAAGCCCACAAAACAAACATCAAGGCTATTGTAAATGAAATCAATTTATTCAAAACAAATTATCTCATTATTTGTTCCAATATCTCTAATATGAGAAATTACATTTCTCACCAAATGAACCTAAAAGTTGGGGTTGTAACATCCTTCCCCTCTTATAGGAATTTTGCCCTCAAAATTCAATTAAACAAACAAACAATACATGATAGGACTTTTCCATGTCCATCATTGGCCTCATGTGACTTTACCCTATCCATGGTGCTTCCAAAGAACCTTTATCATCACATATTCTTTTCTCTAAGTTCTTTCACCTTGGCATCTATAAACCTCAAGGTGACTCAGGTCATTTCAGCCTCCCTTGGGCTCACTAGGTTCATTGCTCCGCACATGGTCTGGGTACCTCACATAGTGCTCTAAATTGGATACATGGAACTCATCACACATCACATTATCCTGAGGGGTAAGGGCAAACTTAACCTTCTCCACCATGTCAAAAGAATCTATGCATCATGGACTCATCTCTCTTAGCTATAACTTAGAGGGGTCAGATTTTTATGTCACAGATTCCCCCACAGTGAACTGCACGTCAGTCTACTTTGCATTAGCTTACAACTCATGTCGTCTCTGGGCTCCTTTCAGCCTTTGCATAATCAAAGCAACTTTATATGCACACACTTTGGTCCTTTCTTGACCTTCGTGAGGTCCCTTTACCAACATCATCTTAATGAAGTGGTGACCGACACAACCTCCTTTATAGAGCTTCTTTACATCCCGATACTGGCTATGGTGGTTATCATCACATCTTACAAAGGACAAAAACTATCTCCATGTATGACCCTGAACGAGCACACATGCTCTCATCAGACCCTTTAGTTTGGACCATACTAATCATAAGTTAGGGATGATAAGCGGTACTAACATCGAGTTCTTCATGTACCTACTTCCACCTTATGGAAGTGAACCTTTAGATCATACTCAAGAACTTTTGAACTCACATCATGGTGTAGTTGAACCATCTCTTCTCATATGTAGTTCAACCGGATCTGTCCCTTGACAATACTCTCTCTTTCTTATGTCATCTAGGTAAGGCGATCTACCATATCCCATATTGCATCTCGACCTTCCTTGGTCTAGGGGAGACTTACCACAACATCCATAGTGATGAACTCCCATTCCCTCTCTGGGACTCTTTTATCCTCTATATCGATACACTGGGTTACTGGTGTTCTTCCTTCACCTCCTGGATTGCATGGAAACATACCCCATGCAACTTCATCTTAAGCATCCAAAGTACTATTGTCACTTATTATTTTGGTAGTACCATGCTATATGATAATCTTAAATCATGATCTACTATATTGTCATGATTCCTGAAGATCGATTCCTCAGAAACCCTAAACCACTCTAGTTGGGGTTTCATCACTTTCTTTTAAGGTTTACAACCTTCCTTTCATTACATCAAGGCCTAAGCTAGCTAACCAAACAACCATTAACTTGATAAACCACTATTGTTACATCTGAGTGTTAGCCAAACTTATCTCTTTTTCATCTTAGGGTCAACCTAACAACCTCTTACAACCTCTATCTAAACTAGGTAGCTGCATCTCATCCATAGCATCCATTACCACTTCTCATCCTTAGGTGTTAGGTAATGTTGAAGACATACACCTCTTTGTATTTCACTTATTACCTCATCTCAGCTCTAAGTCTATCTTCATCAAGAAAACTCTGAGCTTATTCTGTTGGTTTTTCGAACTCAGCCTTGTATAACTCATAGCTTATGATAAAAACATCCTCATAAGATGACTACCTGGTTTCTCTTAATATTTGTAAAACATCCACATATCATTCACTCCACCAAGGTATGTTATCATCTCTATCCTCATACCTTGTAGCAACGTTCCAACTCACATCATCTTTATCCTTGGTGTATGGCATGCGTACTGTCCTATCTCTCACTCCCATAACAAGAGGAAATAAGCATTTGGCTGCAGTCCAAATACAAAGTTCTTCCTATTCCAAGAGTAGAGATGGTACATCCCACCTTTCCAGTACACCTTTAAATCTATGTTGAAACATGCCACATATGTCTCTGCATCACAATCATCTCTATATCAAAGTTACTTCCAGGGAAAAACTGGTCTCACACACATTCCTTGGTCATCTCCTCTAGGTCTATAGGGTGCCAGCACTTTAGGGGTCATCCTACTTCCCTTATGCATCCAGAGAGTGCCTTACTCATCCGCCCTTTGGGTCCCATGAGTTCATGAAGGTGATCAATCTCCTAATCCATGGCCCTCAGACAATGATAGCTGTTACCTGCCGACCCTATGGTCATGTGCAACTAGGGAATTAGGCAACTCCTACTTCCATCGGTCTTATCCCTACCTGACCCAAGGATAGACTTAGGATTCTAACACAGTACATGTTCAACTTAGAACCTTACCCAAGCCTTCATCATCTCTTTCTCTGCATTCCTGGACTAACTTTCATCCTTTCATAGGGGTCATGGCAACCTGCCTACCTTGGTCATGCCCCATACCAGTTACCTCCATGGTAACACATCCACATGCACTTAGAGATGGTTATCTATGGGTCTACAAGTTCATTCTCATACTATGCACTTTTCACTTAGCTTCTCAAGATCTTATGAGACCTCTTTGGGTTTCCTCAAAGCCCACAAAACTGGTATACACCCTACCAAAGGGTCCCTTTCCCAGGATGGGAGGAAACTACAATTCTTGACAACAAGGTCACAAACATCCCTAGGGTTTATACTCACATGAGCATGCTTAACCCAGCAGCAGACCACCTACTAAACCATGCTAGGTCATACTTGTTCTCATCCTCAACATTGGATCAAGATCAAACTTTCCCACGTCCTCACTTAGCTGTGAGGGGTTCATCAAACATACCTTTAAACTTAAGGGATTCCCTCTCCTCTAACCATGAGGAGTACCATGCTCGAATCTATAGAAACTCAAATATCTTCATTGAGAATTAGGTACACCAATTCCCCTCTAAAGCCTAAGAACCCTAGGTTCATTTCTTTATGAAACAACTGTCCAACTGCATGCTCAACCTTTAACCATGAACCAAGCATGTCCAAGGTATGCCATGCGCTTCCCATGATCCTTTTATTCGAGCAACACCCAGAGTTGAGTCCTCCTTAAGGACAATCAACAAAGTACAAGGCCTCACAACCTATTACTAAACCTCTCCAGGTCTAAGGAAATCTTCTTCCTATCTCAGAAGGTAAACACCTACACCATAGGCACATAGGTACCAGAAGCCTCGTCCTCTCTCTAGGGTTTGGTTACTCTAATGGAAACCAAGATATCAACAACCTCCGTGGATCAAGCATGGGGAAACCACTATCATCCACTTAGGTCACATCATCCTCAACTCCCCACTTTTCCCAGAGTCTAGGATTCCAACCTTCTTGCTTGGGTCCTAATTCTCTCTCCAGAGCTAACTCCATAACCAGCCTTATACTAAAGGTCCTTTCTCCATGAAGGTGGGTCAAGCTTACAAGCATACCCTTACGTGGGTGAAGCCTCTGTTCACGCTTATGTTTGCTCAAGGTTATCCACAACTCATTATGCTTATCTCATCAGCTATCCAAAATACTCCCTTGGCCCGGGTTTCGACGTACTTCTCACACTAATGATGTATTCTGGGTGCCTACTATGCCATGCTCATATAAGATCATGGAGTTTCCATAGGTTCTTCTCTAACCTCATCAATGAAGGAGCTATCCTTCACTCTAACATGCACGACCCTTCCCAGGGTTGGGTCGCACGACCCTTCCCAGGGTTGGGTCGCCAAAGGTACTCAGTCATCCAACCTCTCATGGCTCATATGGCATCCAAGGCATGTCCATCCAAACGTCTGGTTTACCATGACATCTAACTCATCATGTCATCTCTCTCTCTCTCTAACCTTCACTTAGGGTTAGGGTTAACATAATCCTTAGAGGATGTGCCAGGTCTCTACTTATAATGGAGGTCTCTACCTCTAAGACTAACTCTCTTTACTTATCCTCTTGACAAGAAGGTCTAGCCTCAAGTCTCTCCTGAGGGCATGACAACTTATGTCATACGACCTAAGCATGTATCTATTCTCTTACGCTTAATCTATTAAGCTTATGTCTATGACATCTTATTTACATGCTTTTTATTAATTTGGTGGAGGATTCCTTAAACCTTATCAACCTTACTCATACCTCAAGAGGGTGAGGAAAAGATATATAACCCTAGTCCTTAAGGTCCTTAATAACATTTGAGTTGAGAGGGGATGGACAAGATGAGAGAGTCCTAAAGGTATCTTATTTTGAGTCAAATCCTGAGACTTTGGCCAGGCAGTCACACTAATCCGGGAGTCCTCATATTTCGACTAGTGGTGCGAAGGAAAATCTTGCCAGCCCCCGAACCTGATCCTTTTCTAGACACCTCAGTCTTTCAGAAAATCCTCTAATAACTCCCTTGGGTTCTACGGAGTTTGTAAAATTTAATAATTATTAAATATTAAATGAGGAACCTACACTCTGATACCAAATATAATGACCCCGCCTCCCAGTAACCCTCAATTAAGGGAGACTAAGAGGTCAGAGCCATTATCCCAATTTCTAGATCAAAGGTTCGACAAATAATCAATAATAATTACCAAATTCTACCAACTAAACTGAAAAGCTGTAATAAAAAAATTAACTTTTTACATACCTTTGAAAAACTTGGATTACTAAACTTCTATCCATATGGGAGAATATTCTAACTAATCCTCCTTTGAACGTTAATTCATATTTAATTTCACATATGCCACTTTACTGTTTGTTCTTTTCACTTGTACCTAAAATGTCGACAAATAAAACGTCGGTCAACATAAAGCTGGTATGTGGGGGAAAGAATAATCGTGCAACTATGATAACAATGTAATCAGCCAATTATCATTTAACAACCAAGATTATGTCTTAAGCATTACTACTCAATCCATACCTATACCCTATCTCCGTGTTGTCCCTACAGTGGGCTTGGATACTACCTCTCTCTATGGTAGATCCTTACCCGCATGGCCCTACCTCACAGGTAGCCAATACTTAGGGTTATGTAGTCACATGGTCCTACCCAAAGGTAGCCCAATCCATGACTCAAGGTGACTTGATGGACCTACCCGATTGGTAGCCATGTACTAAGTCATCCAATGACCTGATGGACCTACCCCATACGTAGCCATGTACTAGGTCAAACCATTAAGCCACAAAGGGGACTAGGATCTGAGCTAGTAGGCACATATCTTAAGTGATAGTCATATCCACATTATAGTTTGCATGAATTAAATTCATCCAACAGTTTAATTCAAGTCATCGAGGAAAACTTCAAAAAACCTCGAAAAACTAATTCGAGATATTCATAAGCATAACCACATACCTGTCAGGATGATTTGAGATAGAATAATCCAATCAAGAAATCCAAATAGGCAAGCAAACACATTATGAGATTCTGAAATATGCACACAATTTCCTATTATTAATCATACCATCAAGATCTACTAAACCTAGCTCGCTTCCTAGGTTTCTAGTCCACTTTTAGGGTTTCCATTGTAATTAGAGTTTCCCTTCATCTTTTACTATTTTAAACCCTAATTTTATACAATTACTCAAAAACCCTATTTATCTCATCTATTCTTCATGAAAGATATTAAGGTTACCTTTTAACAACATATAACCCTAATTAACCATCAATTCATATTTCATTATGGTCTAATTCACATTTGAACTCTATTTGTCATTAATTCTACCTTTATCCATTAGAAAACCCTAATTACTACATTAAGGGTATTTATCCACAATGAGGAACCTTTATACTCAAAATAGCTTAGAATAATCATATCTTACATTTATTCATGATTTTGAATAATTAAAACCATTATGAGTCACATTTACTAATATTAGTGTTTCAAGGCTCATTAAATCATATTTGTGCACATAAAACTCTAAATTAAAGTAATTACGTGCAAAGTTCATCCTTTTTGTTCTCAATATACCTTTTTACAATTAATAGGTTAATATCAACTTTAATCATCTATTAAACCCTACAAATTACATTAATCATCTCAAAATAGGGTTTCTTAGTCTTTAATTCATTAAAGTTGATAACTCATACTACTTATCAAATTGCAATTAGAAAAAGTCTTCAATTATATTTTTATTGCAGTCCTCGCATTCTGCTGAGCAAAATTCATATAATATACACATCCATCTGAGCTACAGTTAATTAGCTATGAATTTTGCAAAATTAACTTACTTTGGGCCAATCGGAAGCTGCCACGTCGCCCGTTTTCATGCAACGTTGCTTGGCTATTTGGAAACATAACGAATTTCCACTTATACCCCCACACGGCTCCTCGGTTCTTCTCAACACTGAAGGGAAAACCGTCCAAAATGCCCCTTCGTCTTCAACCTCACTCAAACTCTGTTTGAGCACCGCCCTGCTGCACTTCGGGGGTCCGCCCCTCTCCATCCTAGGGCTTGTGGACTGCCGCCGATGGCCGCCCTAGCTTCACCATCATCTGCCGCACCTAGGGCGCCGCCCGTCTTGTGACTTATGTGGCTTGTTCGGGCTTGGCAAGCACGTGACCCACATCCATGGCGTCGTCCTCTCTTGCAGCCGTGCAACTGCTGCTACGCCTGGCTAGGGTGTAGGGACAACTACAGAGCAGTTTTATGGCATCGTGGGAGCAGCATGCTTCCTTCCTAACCCGTCCTTGGCCCCTCATTTGCTCTAGGGCTGTTCCACCCTCCATGACTAGGGTTTTCATGATAAAGAAGATGGAGAGGAGAGAGAGATGCATGGGAACTGCTTGGGCTCGTCCAAGGGGTCTACCCTTTTATAGAGGAGGGTAGCCATGCCCCAACATGCTTGCCCACGAAGGAACAATGCCTTTTCCAAATAAGAATTATAATCCTTCATTAAGAAACAAGTTTCTCTCTCTTTATTATATTTTGATATTCTTTATTATTTGGATATTTAGGAATTCGAAAAACCTCTCCCTTATTCTCATTATACTTGCCTTTTAATTCATTGGCCATGAAAATATATTTTCCTTAAGTAGAAAATACCACCTTTTTAACAATACCACATAATCCATTAATTATGTATTCACATTATCTTCTTATTTTCTATTATAGGTATTTTCTCTTTCTTTTTCTTCATTGGGACTCCTTGGATCCCAAGAAACTCAAATATTTCGAAATCCTTTTTAATGGATACCCATTATCCTTCTAGATGGATCTATTTCTATTATTTCCTCATTATCTTGTTTATTTCTTATTAAAATACTCTTTTTGAGGATTTCTCTTTATTTCTCTTTTATTTTCCTCATTGGTATTCCTTTTAACATTAGGAATCCTTGGGATATGAAATTCCATCAAGGATAACTCAATTATACTTCTTTCCATTTATTTCCCACATTTTATCATTGTTTCAATTTCTTTCTTAATAAAGAAATACTTAATTGGTCTTTTCTTTTCTTTTTGAATTATCTTTGCAGCTTTGGACTCCTTGAGACCCAAGGAATCCAAAAGGCACGAAATCCACCTTTGGATTAAATTCTTTTTCCTTCTAGAGGTTTCTAAATTTTTCTTTTCTCCATTTCTTATTTATAATGGGGTTTCTTTTGTATTTTCCTTATTATTGGGCCCAATAGCAATAAAGCCCACAAAACAAACATCAAGGCTGTTTCAAACGAAATCCATTTATTCAAAACAAATTATATCATTATTTGTTCCAATATCTCTAATATGAGAAATTACATTTCTCACCAAATGAACCCAAAAGTTGGGGTTGTAACAACATTACTTATAGTTAGTTTATGTACGTATCGTGCCATATGATTCACATCATTCAAATTGAAAGATTGTATTGTTTATGCAAGTGAGTTAATTAATATCTAGACTATCCCAGTTAACACTAATAAAGTATCTCAAACTCTACAAAATTAATTTTTTAGGTACAAGTACTTGTTGACAAGAAGATCTAGAAGCAAATCATCATCAAGAGTAGATAGATAAGGTGTTTAGGAAGATATATCAACACAATATATGCTCTCTAATTCTTACTATGGTCATGGAAATGTGAGAGTGAGGATGTGATAAATTTTGTATAACTTACTATACAATGTAATTCACATTCTAGGACTAGTTAACTTTAGCTCTCAAGTATTGTATAATAGTTGAGCATAATGTTAGATAGTTTAGTCTTGCAATTTAAACGTTCTTTGTTTATTTAAAGGATTCTTTGTAAAAAAATTATTTGGTTAAATATATATTTTAAAGTTAATGAAATAAGAATTGAAAACATTTTTAGTGTTTAATGAAAAAAACTTAAAGATAATGTCTTATAAATTTGAAAGAAATGGTAACTCTAGCTTCATCCTTGACCTGCCTAATACTAGTTTTATAGGTTTGGATCACGTCATCTTTGGTATTAGATATTAGGTTTGAGATTAGAGATGATAAGAACCCAATAAGACTATACTATTTTCCATTTTTTATAGTGATTACCTAACAAATATTTTTATGGTATGGATATGTAGATGGTGGGAAGAGGAAATGGTGAAGAATAGGTTAAGAGTCCCTATGTTCTGGATCCTCATCTAGAAACTTGGCAGTGAAGAAGATAGGGACGATATGACAAATTAGTGGGTGTACCACATCTTTCTAGAAGACCAAGAAAAAGTAGAAGATTCAAAGTATATCTTCATCATCTAATAAGGATATGAACAAGTCATATAAATTGGTGAAAAAGGTTGGTGGAGTAGAGTTCTCTAGCACTACAGACCTAGTTGTTTTATATGAGTGGATGTGGTGGTTGGATAAGGTTTTCTACACCATTAAGTTGTAAAAAACTAAGCTAATAAATCATGTTATCTTTGTTCATAAAGAATGTTTGGTTGCAGTGTCTTGTATTGGAGGAAAATAGGAGAGAGTTTGTGAAGATATGGATGGATTTGGTGGACGTTTTTCACTTGAACTATTTCCTTACTACCTTTCTGAGTAGAAAAATCATACAACTAGAGAGCATCTGACAAGGAAGCATGATAGTTGGAGAATACAGGACACACTTCACCAGACTAGTCAATTTTTGCACATAGCTCGTTTGAGATGATATTGAGAAGTGTTGAAAGATTGAGGCAAATATCAACCCAAATATAAGAAACAATATCATGATAACTGTGATGGAGTGGACTTTTGGAATCCTAAATGTCCATTGACACAAGTGAAGTCATTCATATGTTGATTTTTTTTAGAATCTCAAGTGTTTTGATGAAGTATGAGTGATGATTGATATTGTGTTTAAGATCCCTAAGTACATGCCTTTTGAGGTATTTTATTCGGTGGAAAAAACATATAGCTTTGGCACCATCTTTAATTATAAAGTAGATTATATGATGAGGAATCAATGATTTAGATTTGAAGATTATGATGCTGTTGGAGAAAGATATGGAGGTTGGAGTTGTTTAAATGACTAAGATTGATATACATACAACTAAGTTCTAATATAGTCCTATGCTAAGCTAGTGTGACATTGAATGTCACGTGGGCTGCTGATCACGACCTCTCAATAGATCATATGCATGATGCCATTGGATGAACAGGAAGAATCACGGATACATATGTTCAATCTCCATCTTAGCTGCACATGAGGACTCAATAGTCGAGATTGGGTCTCTACTTTGCGGTTATGGCTACAGTGCGTGGGTGGAGTGAGCGGAAATGCCTAGTCCACATCCTGGTCGTGGCCTTATGGAGGAAGCTAAAGGAGTAGTTTCCCCTACCTTCTCAAGACCGACAGTTCCCTTCATATTATCTAGAGGAGTTGCAAGACCCATCCAGTGAATCAGTGGAGTAGACGAGAGAGAGATCCACCTCCCCTTTGTTGCTACTTCTCCACCGTCTAGAGCAGGTGGCGTGAGGCGGACATGGCAGCTGCTCACAGAGCACAGCAGTTCACGACGGCCATGGCCCTTCCGAGAGCAGTGACGTCAGTGTCTATGGATGAGAAGGAATGAGCATCCAGCCCATTAGCTTTTGGAACCATGGTTGACATGCCTGTAAAGATGAGAAAGTCGAGGAGCTTTGAAGTAGAAGATGAGAGCAGTAGAGGCTGACGCTGGGATGGAGTCTCATAGAGTCACACACAGACAGGGAATTGAGAGCCCAGCCGAATGATGGCGATGATCCGGAGGCGTAGCTGAAGCTTTGTGCAGATTGCAAGCCGCGAGGAGGATGCTCCAACAGCTATCCAGGGAGACTGGAGGCGTCTAAGTGGAGGAGAGACCTCCGGCCCGTTGTGCGCCGGAGGCTGGAGCTTTGCAGCCAAGCTCTAACCCAGCCATGGCAACACCCGATCCAACAAAGAACGACGTTCATAGGTGCTGCGCTGAGGCACTAGGCTGACGATGACCTAAGAAGACTTGGAGGTGGCCAATCATCGTCAGGCTAGGGCCTCGCGGCGGCAGGCGTTTGCAGCGCGGACGGGAGTCCCTGTTCGTGAGAAAGAAAGAAGAACAGGAATCGGGTTCAAAACGCAGACCGGTCCCAAAACTAGGAAGACCTAAGCCGTAAACTGCCCAGACCAGTGAAGCAGCCGTGCCACATGTCGGCTGGAAATTGGCCCAAAAAGGTAAACCATTCAGTAAATATCCAGTTCTTAGATAATTCATAGTAATTCACTGGAATATCAGAAAAATGCAAACAAAGTATCCAAATTCTCATAAAAATGAGTAGAATAACATGGTACCATAAAATCAGTGTTTTGATGCACTAATGTTAGGAATATCGTGTAAGTTGTATAATTCTTATACCATTTGTTATAAATAGTAAATGATGGCCTAAAATTATGAGAACTTGATTATAAATCATAAATCATGTTTTTATTCCATATAAGGTTAGTAATCATGATGATGATGCACGGAATCATGTAAATTACTCCATATGGATAATTAGGGCTTTTAACCCTAAATAAAAAGCAATAAATGCACACATGCTCAATAAATGCTGAAATTTACAGAGTAAGCTCATATCAGTATCTGGAACCTCATAATTAAATATGAGATCAGTTATATACACAAAATTCATGTTATATGAAGAGCACCCTTAATACATGTGATGTAACCCTAATATGATTAATACATGTAACATAGGGTTAACATGTGCACATAATCATATATAATTAAGTAATCATATTATGTATACTAATCTGGAATATAAGATCAGTAATATAATTCCAAGAAGATAATACAAGTAATCATGAGAATACCATAATGAGATAAGAAAACCCTAATATGAACACGATTAAGGTTAAGATGAGATGTAAGACGATGAGAATCTGATGAGGAATATGTGATCTTGTCTTGATCAGGTTTAACAAAGATATAGATGACATGAGGAATATGATGATTAGGTTTGTCTTGATCAAGGTATGCCATTACCTCTTACTTGGCTTATTATACATTATGCTTGTGTTATATGTAGTAAAATACTGGGCATATGGTATTGGATGAAATGATTGTTCTTGTATGATATCCTGCTTGATTTTCCATACTTATGGCTATGAACACATGAAACATAAGATATCTGATCCATCATATGATAGAACTAAACTGTTTGGTAGTACAGTGCATTGAAGTGATCTCAAACTCTTTGGTAGTAGATCACATGTGTTAGATCTCAAAATCTTTGGTAGTAGATCACACATAATATGATCTCAAACTCTTTGGTAGTAGATCATAAGGCCTAAAAACATCAAAGCCCTTGGGGACAGATGTATGAGATATATGATGGGAATGTGCTTAAAATATATGTGTTCTCTTTTTCTAATGAATATCTTTTTGCCAGTATACGCTTTTCTTATATTCTTCTGTTGCTTCCAAGTATATTAATTTTATCTTATTGCCAAGATATGATGAGAGGTATATAAAAAGACACGTAGGCGTACTCAGTACAATATTCTTGAAATATTGTGCTGACATGTACCGCATGTAATCTTTTGTTTAGGTTGTGGTTATGCTCTTCAAGGACCTGGATGTTGAGAGTTGTGTGACGAGCTGATGTACAGGTGGACCTGTTGTCTTAAGATCCTGTAGTGTAGTGGCAGTACATGTATATGTTTAAGTTTGCTGCTCAATATGTAATATCAAGTGATGTAACAATTCATGTTGTAATTATATGTTGAATGGTCAACATGTGTGTATGGTTTTATTATTGTTCATGTGCATGTGCTACTATTGTTTCCTTCTGACTTCCTCTGATTTTCTTCTTCTTAGCCTAGTGTGGGGTGTTTAAATTGGGATTCTCACTGAGGTGATGGTTTCAATTTGGACATCACACATCAGATTAAGTTTTAGAAAATCCGAGGACGTCACAATAACTATGAGAGGCATAGTGAAATTGGAGAGTTTTTTTAACCTGAATGACATTTTGAGGATCCAACCAATGCTACACGACAATCTGAAGGCAAGAAGAGATATAGAGACTTTGGCATATGAGGAAAAGGTAGTGGTTAAATTAGTGGTGGTATCTTCTCCAAGATTGGTAGAGGTCTTGGTTGGATCAATAGACATGGATAGGATCCAATCATTTTTCTTCTTCTTACAATATGAGTATCTATATCTCTATTGTCTAGAATTCACCACCTACTTCGAAACGTCTAGAAAGGCCTCTAAATCATTTATATTAGTGATGGGTCCATACATGCAAGTAATAATAGTGTGCAACACATGTGGTAGAGGACATTTAGGATTATACTGGAGTTTGGAGTATCAAGTATGACACTATTATGGCTGGATGTGATATTTTAAGAGAGATTCTCCTAATATTTTAGCATATGCCAACATACATCTCACAATTAAACTTTTGCAAAAACTACATAGATAGACTACATCTAGCTGGGCAAGCTCTTCAAAGGCTTTTAGTTTTAGAGGAGGGGGCACCTAGAATTAGTAGTGAATAGTGAGGACAATATGGTAGGGTGATAGATACATGACACTTCTTTTCCTTGAAATGATATAAAGGAGTTGCATATCCTAGAGTTTTCACACACAACATGCTTCTTTTAAAAGTCATAGCCATTAAGGTTTTTATGGATCTTGGTGTGACACATTCTTCTATAATATGTTCTCTAGTTAGTGGTTTAAAACTTTATGACTTTGGCATTTATTTCATGAAATGATGTTAAGAGTACATCTAGGATAAGTTATGACTTTGGTGGAAGAGTTTCCAAACCGTCTTTTAAGATTTAGCACATAAACTATAGTAGCAAATATCATATGTTTATATATTAACTATTTTAATATTATCTTGAGTATGCATTTCCTTGAGATGTGTCATGTCCAATTGGATTTCCAGAAGGAATAAACTAAGTTTCAAGAAGGTGTATTTTCATGTGTTTTTGCTAGAGAGAAAAATTCTTATCCAAATGTTTTTTATCATTTGATGTTACTGGCATGATATTGAAGAAGGGGTATGAAGCCTTTCTAGTGCATGTAGCGGATGCAAATGCACCAACTCAAATGTGGGAAGAGGATGTTCCAACAATGTGTGAATTTCTAGATATCTTCCTATATAGATTACCATGTTTTCCTTTAGAGTAGGATGTTGATCTTGGAATACAACTTTAATGTGGTAGTTACTCTTTAGCATTACCACTCTATGAAATGGCACTAACAAAGTTGAAGGAGTTGAAAACTCAATTGCATGAACTATTGGGTAAGGGTGTCATCCAACTAACTTCATCATCTTGGAGAGTTCCAGTTCTCTTTGTGAAGAAGGGTATGGTACTATGCCTCTTTGTATATACTATGGACAACTAAAAAAAATACTACTAAGCACATGTAACCATGTCAAGAATCAGTGACATCTTTGATCAATTATAAGGAGAAATAATGTTCTCAAAGATAGACCTTAAATGTGAGTACCATCAACTAAGGATCAATGCATAATATGTAGCTAACATAGATTTTAGAATAAGGTATGGGCATAAAGAGTTTATAGTAATGACTTTAGACTAAGAAATGTCCATAAAACCTTAATGGATATGATATACAAAGTCTTCTACCCGTAATTCAACCGGTTTGTAGTGGTGCCCATTGATGATATATTGATTTACTTTAAAGATATAGAGTAACATGAAAAACACTTGAGGATAGATTTGTAGTTGTTTAGACAACATTAGCTATACACCAAGTTCAATAAATGTGAGATTTGGTTGGATGAAATTTTTTTCTTGGACATTTCATATTTGGTTAAGGACTTAGCATAAATCCTCAGAAAGTGGAAGTTGTACTTCAATGGGAAAAATCCAAGACTGTTATGTAGATTATAAGCTTTCTAGGGTTATTTAGATATTATAGGAGGTTTATTAGGAACTTCAATGGGATATAGGAACCTTTGACACACTTGAAAAGTAAAAATGTACCCTTTAGTTGGTTATAAGGAAGTTTATAGACCTTGAAGAATAGATTGAAAACAACACCATAACTAGTTTTACCTGAGAGAGATAAAGGTATATTACTTTTTGGATGCATGCAGAAGAGGTTTGGGGTGTACACTTATGCATGATGGCAAAGCTAATCATTGAAATAGTTCAAGCAGAATGTAAGAGATCTATTCTACAATAAGTTTTGAGTTGGCAACAATATTACATGACTTAAATACATGCCATCACTACCTTTTATGGTGAATGTTTGGAAATGATGGATTGAATAAAAGTAGAGGATGCTACATTGGTATTGCAAGATTCAGGTGGGAATATTTTTCTATCTCTTAATTAAATAAAATGTCAAGGAGTCAGAGATAGTTGATGGATCCTACATAGTTTTGGATGCACACTTTCATGTCTTAAAATTACTATAATAATATGCTTCTCTTATAAAGTGTGAGATTAGAGGCAAATGTGTTATCTTGATTTCACACTTATCCTTTTCTACTCACCCTTCCATTTGTTTATTTTCCTAAAGTCATGCATTAGATGACATCTTTTGCTCTCTCCTTATGACATGTCTTCTAGTCAGATCTATTATAAACTCAACAATTGGTAGTCCCAAACAACTAGAAAAGGAAGGTGCCTCTTCAAGGTGTCGCCGCAATTGCCCTGAGCTATACCCATGCACATGACATGATTTGTGTGTGATTCAAGTGTTGTTGGTGGCACTTCGTTTCTTTATAGTGATTCCTGAGGCTGATGGAGTACTAACTGACCAAGAATGGGTTCAAGATCTTCATCCAATGCATCTGGGATGATAGGCTAAAAATCCATATGTACCATAATGGAGTTATTGTTCATCACCTCTTCCTTCTAGACCTCAAATACATCAGGAGGCCCTTGAATAAGGCTAAACAAAGTTTAGAGATGATTTGGGGGATGATGATTCTGAATAACATGATTTGTAGTAATCCAATGATCATCTTCAACCTGATGGGTGTAGTAAGGGACAAAACATTTTAGGTTTTTATATGTATATATATTTTTAATTTTCATAAAGACTTGTAGAGATCTAAAGAAATGAAATAGATCTTGTTGTTTTTCCAATGTATGTAGTTTATGTTTTCAGAAAGAGAAAGTCAAATATCATTTTATTAGATCATAATAGGTAATGACAAGAATGAGAAATGATAAAACAACTAAGGTTAAAAATTGTAATTAAAAATGGGTTGCTTCCTATAAGTGATGTATTTGGGTCCAATTTGACTCTTTTCAAGAATTAGGAGGTTGGATTTGATGATTCCTTGCCCCTTACGCTTAACAATATGTTGGTCATGTATCTATTCTTTATGATTCTTTATTGATTCATCCAGCGATTCTAGATAAATTTGATTTTTTTTCTTATATCTTCAACAATGAAATCCTAACGAAGGTATCAAGCTATAAATATCAAAGTCATTAATCCTTAAACATGATTTGGAGTTGTTGAAGGTCTATGGGTTTTCTTACTAGAAATTTGAAGGGAATGGCCAATTTCCTCTCTGGTTGGTCTACCAATTTGTTTTGCTTCGATTTTGATTGGCAAGTATATTCCCATACTCAACAACATGTATATTTCTATAGCTTACCAAGGATGATTGTAGTTAATATGTATGAAGTTTCCTACTCTGGTGACTCTTGGTTGATCTGCGCTTAACAAAAAATATGGTATACGAGTAGTATCTCAACATATATGATATGCCTTTATGGACCTCACATGCAAGCCATAGTTTTGAGACTAGATATGGATTCTCATCTTCATGTCTTATGAATTTTACATCTGGGCCTTAATATCATTTGAATTCTATTCTAGCTTGGTGATAGACATATCCACACTTTTAACTCTTCTTAGAAGTAGAGCTTCAGGGTCCTACACAAGGTTTAATATTTTGAGAGTGTTTCCATGCTAGATTGCTAGTACCCATATTATTAATGATCTTAATGGATTTCTTTAAATAACATTTCACTAGTAATTCACCTATTGCTGCATTAAGAAGAGGAACTCATTTAAGACCTATAAAAGATACATTGATAAGCTGCCAACCAGGTAGGCTATTATGATGACTTTCCCTCTGATACCCTTTGAATCTCTCCCATGCTTCACAAGATTTTTCGAATGCCCCTATTTGAAATTATAGAGATAAGCTCTACAATGATAAGTTTTCACCACACATATAAAATGTTTCAAAAAACAATCAAAGAGATCTTACCAAGAACATATAGTATCATTTGGAATAGAATTATAACATGTTTTAGCTTTGTTACACAAAGTGAAGTTAAACATACACATGTAAACATCTTTGTGCATGACTAAAATAGTTTTCACATCATCATAAAGGTTTTTTACAAATCTAGGCATACTGTGTGGGATTTCAAAACACTACCCCTAAACTGCATGGTCTGAATGAGATGGATAAGGCATGTACATAAATGGTTAATTTTACATCTAGAAAGGTTTAAAAAACCCCCTACAACAGATCATTTACTTTCAATGCATGAAAAATCTGAAGTGAAATGCCTATTAGAGCCTCATTACTATAAAGCCTCATATTCCCTCATGGTTTTTGCATAGATCTCCCATCTTGATCTATACCGACTTTCCTAGAGCTTTATTCTTAGACTGTGATTATTGTCAACATGTTTCCTTGATTTTTGGGTCAAGTTTTCTCAATCGAAATGGAAATAATTTATTTTCACAATTAGATACTCATAGGTACCCAAATAGATAGGGAGAATCAATATGGTTACATAGGAGAGATGAAATTTTATATAATTGAATATAATAATAAACAATTATGAAATCAAATAATTAAACAATAGCTATTCACATTCATCCTGGCTACTGACAACAGTGACAAAACTTGATGCATGTGTGAAATGATATAGATAACATAGCTTATCTTTGATCAAATAGGAGTTGTTTTCATCGTCAAATACAAGCTTCTACTCTCATATGTAGGCTTAAGGTTTTGAATTATACATCAATCATTTAATATTTGATACTCTCAATTGTACGATGATCAATTGTAATGAGGTCGAGATCTGTCCCAGGATCTTAGATAGAGATGTAAACTACAATTAGTTTTGTATTAGCTAATCCTATATGAAGATAAAATAATTTACATCATAAACTAAAATGACATTTGAACTTAGGAAGGTAGTAAAACTAAATGGGATAGGTTATTTTAAAACCAAGGGTATTTATCTCATTTAAAAACAATGGTATATGAAGACAATTCATGGGTAAACATCTAGATGGCAACCTTCTCCTTCCCAATCAAACCTCTTATCTATCAACGACTCCGACAAACACAAGAATGAAGTTCTACCAAGTCAACTATCAAGATTTATCTACTCAATATTCTCTCATATTTGAGTATAACTTGTCTACCTCTCTTGGGGCTACATGTCAATACATACACATTATGGAATGACAACAAAAAGATTCCATGCATGCCTCCTCTTTTGGGGTCAGGATAAATGTTCTCTCAATTAGGGTTTATCGATAGACCACGACCATCACGAGTATCCTAGAGAAACACTCTATATAAAAATATGATTAAAATGATAAAGTAGCTAAAATGTATTAAAACAATATTTATAGAAAAAAAAACTGAGAAATAGGGACATACAAACCAAAAACAAAAGCTAGACGCTCATTTCTAAGTTAGCTTAATAATGCTCTAACATATAGATGAATTCCATCACCAGTTATAGGTTACTTAGGGATCAGATTCATAGGATGCTAAGAGAAGAGTTGATGACAAGCATGCCCAATTCTACAAAAATGTAGAATGACTATCATTTATGTCCATTAGTCTACCTCTAAAGGGGTGGTCTGACAATGGCAGGGTAGTATGACAATGGTGAGTGGTATGATAGTCTATGGATGACTATAGGCATGGTGTTTGGGCAAGCATCACATTATCATTTTTGGAAGAGTGGATAGCAAGCGTTTGGCATGGCAGAGTAGAGTGGATGGGGAAGGTTTCTTAACCCTACAAATGTTGGTGTAGTGGTTCTATTTATAGAAGTGGAATCCTAAAAAAGGATATACAAATCATTCACTAGTGAGAGGAGGTAGTCTATGAGATAAGTGATCTTCAACCTCTGAGAACTTTGTGACATCTATGGTTGAATGGTGATGTCATATATTTAGGATACGAACAAACAAAGAACTATTCGACCAACCAATTGATAACTTTGGGGGTCGCTACTCATATTTGGCCATATGTACATTGAGTAGTTGAACTAGCTTTTGGGTAGTCCAATCATTACTTTTTGAATCATTTAATCTGAGACCTCATGACCTAGGACCTTACAATCTCCCCCACCTATACTCTTAACGTGCTCATAAAGGCTCAACTATAAGTCCTCATAATTTCCCATTTCAATATAAACCCAGAATGAACCATTTACACCCATGTCCCAAACCCAGCTACCAGTGCAAGGGTGGCTACATCACCATGGACAACCCTTTCCAATATTCCTAAACTACATGTCTCAAGACCATCATGCCACATTCCCATGTGGGCCCCACCTACTAGAGGAGTTTTGGCTCTGATGCCATTTGTAAAGATCGGGCCCACTTCCTTAGCTCTGGTAGAGTTTGAGAAATGATGATTGTCCCCATAGACCACCACTTGCCTTGGTTGTGCACTTTTTCCTCACCCACGTATAGCCCAAGGTCAACTTGTCGATCGATCACCCATCCTATTACTATTATGGACTGATCATGCTTAAGCACACAGTCTTTAGTGGTGAGATCCTTGAAAAGGAGGTGCAACTTGGTGATATGGGTACCTTCTCCCACATTTTGTTAACCCACATCAAGAGTTCACCGTTTTCGTATGTCTCATGCTAGATGTCCTCCTTTGGTAAGAGATTGAGGCACGTGTTGATCCTAAAATGTATGTCACTAATCATATCATAACACATACATAACTAGAAACAAGCATGCATTCCAACCCACTAGATAAGATTAGCACATCTAACAAGTTACATGTACCATGCATGGTGATAGATTTTCTAGGGTTGCATGGAAAAAACTCATCTCATGTCATCAAACATACTCAAGTCTGTAGAAAACAATCTTAGGTCATCTTCAAGAAAACTCATATCATCATCATTATCTTCAACAACAATAACAAAAACAACAACTACTACTTAGCTCATCTATGGTACTATTAGCCTAACCTTTATCTTGGCTTTAGACAACTCTAGAGACCACACTATCATCTAAGCTCTCTCATATAGACTTTATGTTACATCTCTTTCTCTTAGGTTACATGGACATCACTTGCTTTCTACATTTGGTAACATTTTTATAGGTACATATACTAATACCTGAAACATGTTTTCTCCAATGTTGAAACAGGTGATGGAAACCACCATACTCCATTCAGATAAAATAAAAATTGAAAGTGAGTTACCACACTCATTAGGAACTATAGTATCATGACACCTAGAGAACTAGCAAGAACATGGTACAGACTTGTGTAGCTACCCTAAGAACATGTTGCCAACATATGTCTAGGGCTATAATAAGATCTTCCTTTTCCCTTCTCTCCTAAACCTACAACCCATATTACAGGACTAAAGGAGGAAAAAAGAAAGATTCTAGGGATTACACAAGCCTACACTTAGTTCTAGATCTCGTAGGTTCTTACCTAGATTCTATGTCAACTTAGTCCACAAAGGAGAACTTGTAGAGTGTCTAGCGTTGAGATGTAAGGTTGAGTTATTTTTTATTTCACGTGAGAAATTGTTGGTGTAGTTATTTTCAATCCTTGATGCCATCTATCATCGATCTAAAATCCCAACCCCACATACAGAATGAATACCAAAGAGAACATGTGGAAGCATGAATGCTTAGCATACATGAAAAAATAACAAGATGAAACCACTAACATAATATCGATAATCAACAAGTATATAATAACAACATAGGAATATTAGCTCAATAAAGTAAGTATCCAAGAATTCATATGAGCATACATGCAAACAAGACAATATCATAGTAAGGTCAAGGATTAAACATACTTGTATTAGAAAGGAGGATATTATGATTCCTTCCATTAGATCCTTAGAGGGGCTCAACATAAGTGGACCTAGTAGGTAAATAGAGAGAGAACAAGGGTCCTAAATCAGTAAGATCATGAAGGTTTAGCCTAAATCAATATGACTTCATGGAAAGTGGATGTTTCTCTTAGGTTTAGGCTAAAAGGTTCATTCAGTAGCTTCATTATCTCAACATGCATGCATCTTTAAATCATTTCTCATATATCATCGAATGAAATTCATAGGTATAGGTGAAACATCCATTATACATAAGTCATAATATAATGTCATTGTCTGATCTAGGAGTACAATAATCATGAATTCGATATTGGATTTATGATCTCAACATATGAGATCAAGATCTAGTCATAGTAGGGAAATTTAGTTCAAAAATTGTCTTATGAGTCCAACATAGGAGATAGGGCATGATCTTGGTTAGAAGAGGCATCAAATTCCACGAGGTTTACTAATTTCAATCTAGAGGCCCATGCAAATTAGAAAAATCATTATGTTGCATTACATCAAGGCAAGTAACGGTAAAAGATGATATTTATGCTTAAGAGATGTGTGTTGAATATCTAACATGGGGAATCATGAAATGTGTTACAAGATATAGGTTAATAAGGCAACAAGTGGGAGCACTACTACAGAAATAGCATTCAGTGTCGCTTTTCTGGGCGTCGGTTTTTAAGGAACACGGACGCCTTATATTAAAGGCGTCGGTTATTTAGAAGAACCGACGTCTATATTCAAAGACCAGCCAAACACGGGTACCGCTTTGTATACAGCGTCGGTTGTTTATACAAAACCGACACATTATTTCATCCAATTTTCGAGCGAAAAAAATAATGTCACTTTTGGCGTCGAGTCTGTAGTTAAAACACCGACGCTTATGTGCGATGGAAATTTGCACGAAAAGTGTCCTTTTCCGCGTCGGTCGTCCTTTAATAACCGACGCTGAATGTGGTTCCCGCCAAACATTTTCACGAAAATATCGTCCAAATGGACGTCGGATGTTGCGAACGACCGACGGTAAATATGTTTAGGCGTCGGTTGTTGTAAACAACCGACGCTATTGGGGAACTTCATAACCTTCGATCGCCCGACTCTTCCCCTCATTGCTACCCTATTTCCCTATTGCGGCGATTTCTCCGGCAATTTCTCAGCTGCTGGTACTAGTTTTTCTCCGGCGCTTCTCTCCGGTGCCCCATCTCCGGCGTCCCCTCTCCGGCGCCCCTCTCCGACGCATTTCTTCTCTGGCACCCCTGCGCCGCCGCCACGCCTGACAACCGGCACCCCTGCTCCAACCGCCTGCGCCGCCGCCACGCCTGACAACCGGCGCCGCCGCAACGCCTGGTGCCCACCTGCCTGCCACGCCTGAGAACCGGCGCCGCCGTACCCCCTTCTCCTTCTCCTCCGCCTGGCCGCTGCCTGCCTGCCGCCGCCTGGCCGCCTGCCTGCCTGCTGCGGCTGACGCTCCTGCTCGTCGGAGTCACTGCCGCTGGTTCTGGAGCTCGTCGGCCGCCACCCACGTACTCAACCAGCTCGACCTCACCCTACTCTTCTTGCCCAGGTACCTGCAGACCTACCCAGGCGCGAAATTGGTTCTTTATGTGCTGACCTAATCTGTTGCCTAATCTGTTTGCACGAAATTGGCTCCCTACTCTGCTTGCTTAATGTGCCTAATCTGCTTTAAGTGGTCCTAATATCATAACATGATAGTTTTATTATATGATTTGTGGCACTTTAGGGTGTATATACATGCAAATTATATAAGTGATAGATGTTGGATGTTTGTCAAGGTTTCTTGAAGATTGAATAAGTGATAGATGCTGGATGTTTATTTATTTCATCTATCCATGTTGCCTATAGTTTATAACATTGCATTGTGAATTATTGCATGTTTGAAACTATGAAATTCTTGATTTATTAGATGATATTCAAGAAAACCCTAGTTTGATGAGCATGTTGTTAATCATGTTAATTATGATTCTTCTATATATTCTGATGTCATTATATAATTATGTGATCCCAACATATTAAATTGAATTAGAATGATTTCATGAATTATAGGGTTTATATAAGAATGACAACACATGTATTTGTTGGCCTAGAAACCCATCCAAGATTTACTCAGTAGGAGTAAATCTTGGATAGTCCCCAGTTTGGGACTGTTCTTGAACACCTAATCTCACTTAGGATGTAAGTGTATAATGTGTATTGGGTTTTCGAGAAAATTTCGGCAGCATTTCCCCGTTTGTTCTCTAAGTAAGAACAACGGGAAATGCTGCCGAAATTTTCTTGAAAACCAAATACACATTATACACTTACATCCTAAGTGAGATTAGGTGTTCAAGGATGGGATAGGTGGTACACATTTATTATATATAAGATTGACATCAAATGTGTTTGTTGGCCTAGAAACCCGTCCAAGATTGACTAATATATACTTGTTTCCTAATATATACTTGTTTAAAAGGTTAACTGATGTTATACAACTTTTTCTGAAAATATATAACATCGTTATATGTACTTACACTTTGTTAATACTAATATTGTGCAGTCTCTGTCTTCCCATAACAATGACTATGAATTGGGCCTCTATGTCAATGTTAACGTTCCCTATTGAAGAACAATTGGACATCATCCTAGATGATTGTTCCTTAAACCAATTGGTCATACCCAAACATTGGCGTTTTCTAAAAGGAAGACACTACATGCCTGGTAAAGTGACCCTAACTTTTGGAAATTATTCACATGTAATCGAGGTTGAGTATGATTTGGCGGGAAATCTTGTATCAAAATCCGGTTGGCGTGATTGGATTGGAGAGCTGCATGTGGTCCGTTGGAATAGGCTTTTTCTCCGTCCAGTTGGCGATAATTCCATCAAAGTTTGGATAACCAACAACAACTGCGAGACCCCCGATCATCTTCTGCGGTATGAGCGCACGGCGTCGCATATCAGCTCAGACAAATCTGAATCTGAGGCCCCTATCAGTTCAGATTCGTCTAAATACAGTGAGGAGCTTCGTGACACAGCTTCATCATCAAAAAGAAGTTACTGATGCATGCGGGACCATGTTGGTGTAGTATTTAGTTGTCTATCTATCTAGACTTGTCTGTAGTAATAGTTTTTTTAATTATGCGCATGTTTAGGGGTACACCAACCCCTTTGTTTAGTTATTGTTATAACTAAAGTGTGTGTTCCCATGAATGGAACTGTAAGTTGCTACATGAATGCTTATAACTGAAGTGTGTGTTCCCATGAATGTTCCCATTTACATGATTACACTACTATTTTCTCATATTGTCTTGCCTCAAAAAAAAATTCTTTTATTGTTTAGTCTATTTTAATACGACATACTTGCTTATATCTTTCTTAATGATGAACTGTAATACGACATACTTGCTTATATACTTGTTTCCTAATATATACTTTCTTTCCTAATATATACTTGCTTTCTCTGATCATAGAATGGATAGATCATGGATGTCCATTCGTAATCGTTGCACCCCAGAGTTTATATCTGGTCTTGATCAGTTTATTAGATTTGCCGAGGAACATAGGAAAAAACCTACAGATAGGTTCTACTGTCCATGTAGGCATTGCGGTAACAACTTGAAACTCAACACTGGTGAGGAAATCAAAAGTCATGTCATGTGCAACGGGATTGTACAAGGCTATACAGAATGGCACTGGCATGGAGAGATTTCAAAATCGAATCCAGTAGATGTCAATAGCAGTGCTTGGGTGGAAGAAGAAATTGCCTCCGATGACGTAAATGTGAACGAACCAGTTCCAGCAGACATTGTTGATGCGATGCTGGATAGTTGTAGGGTAGAGCACACCGATCCACCTCCTATCTTTACAAACATTGTGCATGATGCTGAGATACCGTTATACACAGGCTGTGCTAAGTTTACGAAGCTTAGCGCTGTGCTGAGATTGTATAAGTTGAAAGCTAACAATAGATGGAGCGACAAAAGCTTCACTGAATTGTTGACTTTGTTGAAAGAAATTCTTCCTGAAGGAAACGAGCTGCCAATCTCAACATACCAGGTAAAGAAAATGTTGTGCCCAATGGGAATGGAGGCCAAAAAGATACACGCATGCCCGAATGATTGTGTATTATTTCAAAAGGACTATGTAGATTTGAAAGATTGTCCAAAATGTGGTGCGTCACGATATAAATTGACGACTTCGGGGGAGTCCAAAACTGGTTCTCCTGCCAAGGTGTTGTGGTATCTACCTATAACATCACGGTTTCAACGCTTGTTTGCAAATCCGAAAGATGCGAAGAATTTGAGGTGGCATGCAGATGTTAAGAAAAATAATGATGGGATCCTACGACATGCGTCTGATTCCCCACAGTGGAAGAAGATTGATGTATTGTTCCCTGAATTTGGTGAAGAAGTCAGGAATCTAAGACTTGGGCTTTGTACAGACGGGATGAATCCGTACGGGACATTGAGCAGCCAACATAGCACTTGGCCAGTCATGCTTGTTATATACAATCTTCCTCCCTGGTTGTGTATGAAAAATAAGTACGTTATGTTGTCATTGTTGATATCGGGCCCTAAACAACCCAGAAATGATATCGATGTTTATCTTGAACCTTTGATTGATGACTTAAAGAAACTTTGGGCTGAAGGTGTGATGACCTATGATGCTTCTGCAAGAGAGACATTTCGTTTGCATGCTATGTTGTTTTGCACTATTAATGACTTTCCGGCATATGGGAATTTGTCTGGATATAGTGTCAAAGGAGCTAAAGCGTTTCCTATATGTGAAGAAAACACTGATTCAATAAGACTAAAATATGGCGGCAAGACTGTATATCTTGGTCATTGAAGGTTTCTTTCAAAATTCCATCCGTATCGTAGGAAGCGCAAAGCATTCAATGGATGGAATGATGAACGGAGTGCACCTAAACCTATACCAGGGGATGTTGTTTATGAAAGAGTAAAAGACATTGTCAATGAATTTGGTAAGAAATCACAATGTAGTATGGCCACACGGAGTGACAATTCTTCATTCAAAAAGAAGTCAATATTTTGGGATCTTCCTTATTGGAGTTCTTTGTCAGTCAGGCATTGTATCGATGTAATGCACGTTGAGAAAAATGTCTGTGATAGCATCATTGGTACTCTATTAAATATACCAGGTAAGACTAAAGATGGGATAAAATCCAGACTGGACCTACGTGAAATGGGAATAAGGTCAGAATTAACAGAATTACGTGAAATGGGTAATAAAAGAACATACTTACCTCCCGCTTGTTACACGTTGTCTAGAAAGGAGAAGAAAACTTTTTGTGAATGCTTGGTAAATGTTAAGGTGCCACATGGTTACTCATCCAACATCCGTAGATTGGTATCAATGAAAGATCTGAAGTTGATAGGTCTTAAATCTCATGATTGTCACACTCTAATGCAACAAATATTGCCCGTGGCAATTCGATCTATATTGCCGAAGCATGTAAGGTTTGCAATTACCAGACTTTGTTTCTTTTTCAACAGTCTATGCAGCAAAGTTATTGACCTTGATACTCTCGATAATTTGCAAAGAGAAGTGGTTGTTACCCTATGTCAGCTTGAGATGTATTTCCCTCCTTCGTTCTTTTATATCATGGTACATCTTGTTGTCCACTTGACTAGGGAAGTGAAAATCTTGGGACCGGTTTTCTTGCATTGGATGTATCCCTTTGAACGATACATGAGCGTTTTTAAAGGTGATGTTCGAAACCGTTATCGTCCTGAAGGGAGTATTATTGAAGGTTATGTGGCGAGAGAGGTTATGGATTTCTGCAATGACTTTCTCAGTGGTAATGACACTCCTGATAATGACACGAATATTGAGGAGGGCAAAGGAATTTTGGGATCACGGGTGAAAGTAATCAGCCGTGAGCAGTTGGAACAAGCTCACTTGTATATTTTACATAATATGGACGAAGTGAGTGTTTATATCGAGGAACATACCAATTTCATAAAGAGACAACATCCTCGAGCAAGTTCAATGTGGCTTGCTAGAGAGCATAATAAGACTTTTACTAAGTGGTTTGAAGATAAAGTCTTACATCAACTATCTCAAACACCAAATGATATTACAGAAACTATCAAATGTCTCGCCTTTAAACCAAAACCGAATGTTATGTCTTATGAAGGGTTTGACATTAATGGATTCACATATTACACAAAGCGCCAAGATGATAAGAGTGTCGTCCAAAATAGTGGGGTCACTCTTCAAGCGTCAACTATGTACTTTGCAAGTGCAAAGGATAAGAGTCCACGTGAAGCTAAAATGTCATATTACGGTGTCATTGAAGACATTTGGGAGTTTGACTACATAGATTTCAATATTCCGCTCTTTAAATGTAATTGGGTTGATAACACCAAAGGAGTTATAGTGGATGAATTGGGTTTCACTTTGGTGAACTTTGAAATGATTGGCGAGAAGGATGAACCATTCATATTGGCATCACAGGCAAAACAAATATTCTATATCGATGATCCTGCAAATGATAAATGGTCGGTTGTTCTTCATGGTAAAAGACAGTTCATTGAAGATCCTATAGATGAAGAAGAGTACTATGATAAGTATGATGACTCCAGTCCATTCTCAGTTGGGTTGCCAACTCCACAAAATATTGAAGCTAATGATGACTTATATGTGCGCGGAGATCACAATGAAGGATTGTTAATTGATAAAAGATCACAATTTTAGAGACATGTATGTTTATACAAATGGTAAATGTTTTCCTTTTTCTAGTTTATACAAATGCTAAATGTTTTCCTTTTTCTAGTTAATACAAATGCTAAATGTTTGCCTTTTTAATGACATTTTCAGATGTGCGGAGGCGGCTGCAAAAATGGTAAAATACAAACGTTTAGAGTAATGTTTGCTTTTTTAATACAAATGCTAATTTAGTGTGTTTATTTTTGTCAAATTTTAGGTTGATGATGCACATGTACCCACTGAAGCACTGGAGCAACTTGATGTGCGGAGAGGGACATTCCAACTCAAGATATCGTCTACCATTTCCTTCTCCTCCGCAGTAATATCCTCATCTCTAAACGTTTCTCGTAGGATTCTGAACCCCTTCCTTCCCTCTACTGCATCGAAGCCATGCTGCAGTTGAACCCTTCCGCCGAGCCCTACCCGGCCAAGTAGGCGTCGCCTGAAGCACCACTGTCGTCGTCGTCTCCACCTCCATCGCAACTTTCTGTGCTAGTCCTGGCAGTTTATCACCCCACATGCCTTCCTCCCCAGTTCCTGCCGCTAGACGACCACACAATGGATCCAAGAGGATATGCAGGAGTTCGCCAAAGACTATAAGCTGAGTATACTCATCCTATAGTCTGTGGCGAACGCCTGCATATCCTCTTGGATTCCATTGTGTGGTCGTCTAGCGGCAGGAACTGGTGAGGAAAGCATGTGGGGTGATAAACTGCCAGGACTAGCACAGCAAGTTGCGATGGAGGTGGAGACGACGACGACGGTGGTACTTCAGGCGACGTCTGTTTGGCCGGGTAGGGCTCGGTGAAAGGGTTCAACTGTGGCATGGCTTCGATGTAGTAGAGGGAAGGAGGGGTTCCGAATCCTACGAGAAACGTTCAGAGATAAGGATATTGCTGCGGAGGAGGCAACGGAAGATGATATCTCGAGTTGGAATGTCCCTCTCCGCACAGGAGTCTGTGAGGGAGATACTGGAGGAGAGTTCTATACCATACACAGGCGAAGAAAGACATCGATACCATACATGAGGTATTATATATAGTCTCATTAGTTAGTATAAAATATATCAATCTTATTTTTATATTATTACTTATATACATCATTCTCTTTGCAGGTGTTTAAAACTGACCACACTATAGGCAAACACTTAAAAAATGTACATGCTCCATATACGAGGGAAGCATTAGATGAAGTAAGAGAAGAATGGGCAATAGTTGTACAAACAGTGGAAACTGTAAGATATAATTGGGATGTTGATAGTGATGATGAATGATACTTTGTAAATGAATGTTTCTGAATGTTAAAACATGTATTTGAATGATTCTATATGTGTGAACGTGACAATTGAATTGATGTCTGAATGTATCTACTTGTGTGAATCTTTTTATGTTAATTTTGCAGGTTTGTGGCCTGTTTGTAGGCTGATATCAATGGATGTCGTAAACCTGCAGTTCAGAAAACTGAACTGCAGGTTCTCATCCTGCTGACCAGCCACAGCAGGCCTGCAAACAGATTTATAAAAAAAAAATATATATATAGGCGTCGGTTATTTACCGATAACCGTCAGCACAGACTTACAGCGTCGGTTTTTTGTTGAACACCGACGCCAAAAGTGTTCGCGCTACAGGAAATGGGAGTCATCTAGGACACTTTTCTGTGTCGGTTTTTTAGTATATAACCGACGCAGAAAGCATCCTAGATGACGCCGTTTTCTGTGGCGCGAACCCTTTTGGCGTCGGTGTTTTATAATAAACCGACGCCTTTATGTTAAATAGGCGTCGGTTTTTTAACCGACGCTGAAGTGTCCAACCTTTTAGCGGCGCCCACATAGGCGTCGTTCAGAAACCGACGCCAAAGGGGGTTAAACAACCGACACTAAAAGGCACTTCTGTAGTAGTGGAGGGGGTGACTAGACCACACCCTCTCATGCCTAGAGAGTTTACCATATCAAGCTCGCCTGGGGTGGGTCCTCTCAGTCACCAAAAAACAAGACAACAAGGCACACCATAGTTACTGATTTTCGAATTTCAACCATTCCAAAAACATAGATTAGAACAAAGATGCATATATGAGAAAGTTGTATCATATATGCAAATAAAAGGACCATATTTAGGTCATAAAATATCAATAAGAAATTGAGGTGCATATGAATGTTCCAAGGCACTAATCATGACAAAGTGAAGCAAAGTTACCATCTTAGAAGTTTAAGACCATGATATTACTACTGGCACAAGGGAAACATAAAAGGGCACAAATGTCATTCAATAAGCATTTAAGTATCACTTTTAGTAAAATTAGGAGATCAATGAGTAGAATTACTATTTTTAGGTGGTAGATCGTATTTTTTTTCTAATCAATATCCACATATTTCTTGCCATGATAGGACAAAGGATGCATTTTTGGCAAAAAAATCACAATAATTACCTAATTTTGGGTGATGTGGGCCCTTAGATTTAGATCTAAGAGTTCGTAGGGGTGTCAGAGTAGGCACTTAGGTTGTTAAGCCACTGATTCCTTGTTGGGCTCACAGTGGGGGCCTTTTGATGGACTATCCGATCAATGTTGCCCCTGGATGCTCGTGAAGTGGTTGCCTGTGTCCCTTAGATGTTGTCCATCAGTGTACATCATTGCTCACTTTTGTGAGTAAAAGGCTTGCATGAGTGGACGGGTTCCTGATCTGGGACATTTCTAAACCCACAAATGATTGGGGGTCATCTCCCTCACCAAACCCACCCCACAAGTAGTTGCGGTGGTTTTGTGGCTCAAACACACTAGTACTATCTAACTGTCGAGGGCTAGTGTCCGAAAGCTCTGCGACTAAGCCGCCTAACCCTATCATGGATGCAAAGACCTACATAGTCTTTAATTGTCCAGTGGTAGAAAGGAGAGGTGGTGCCTAGATGATAAATCATGGTGGCATGAACTGCTAGAAGTGGAGAGGAAAGAGGTGAAAATTGAAGCTAGATTGTCCAAAAGGTTTATAAAAAGAGGGGGGGTCAAGAAGTAATAATAAAGATCACCAATTGTGGCCAAAGTGGCGCGTACAGAGATTATTGGGGGCTTGTAAAGCACCTAGTACACTTGTAGTATATAGGGTACAATACTTGGGTAGGAGATACATGAGGAGCGTGAATTGTATAAGGGCAATCTGTGTGACCTAATCCAATTGTTGATAGGGATTAGGCTTATAGCGAGAGTTGGGGGGTAGATACACCAAAATAGTGGTTGGGTCGCACATCACTAGCAGACCCAAAGAGGCCCTAGGCTGGCTCAAGACCAGGAAAAGAGGGAGAAAAACCACAAAAGAGGTATTGAAGCTAGGTTTTCCAAGTAGGAATAGGATTTCCATCCTGGATCCAATTTGGGTAAAAAAAGATGTCTTAGATATGTGCGAGAAATATCTACAAAAAGATAATAATATTAAGGTAGGGGGTTGTATAAACATGAGACCATAAATAGGATTGAAGATGATAATGTGTAGTATCTCAAAACTAGGTTTTATGTTCAAAAGAGTGTCACCACAAGATACAAGTACAAAAGATCATTCAATTGAGCATTGGAACACATTTAATCATGCAATTGAGGGATAGATTGAGGGATTAGTGCAAAAATGAAATAGATAGCATACATTTTGATGAATGAGAAAAATTAGGTTATCACACCTGCTTACAAGCAATCAACACCCAAGCTATCTGTAAACCTAAAACCTATGTGAAATAAGAGGATCAACACAACATGTTGAATATAGGTCAAAAAGGCACATATATATAAGCTTTGCATAATTTGAAAACATTTGCAAAGCAGACAAGAAATAAACGAGTCAATTTCTTAGCAAAGCAAGAATATGTATTTTAGTCTGTTTACTCCAATTACAATAAAAATATCATGTACCGTAAGTCCTTTGACTAGCTTCCCATCAGAAGGGTATGTGAAGGTTCTCAACATCAACTAACTCTATTTCTACATGAGGAACTTCAGATGATCAAATTCATTGAGAAAAACCCTATTTATCAACATGGTCTACCCTATCTTGACAAATCAAGTAAGATACCAAGCCTTGTGTCCATATTCCTAGACTACAGGTAGGTGCACATGGTTTGTATAATGAAGACTATATTATGTGTACAAGTTATAAAATCAACAAGACAAAGCATCGAGTACAATACTACAATACTATGTGGTAATAATTGAGCAAGTAAACAAGCATACATACATATCAAGTTTCAAGAAAGAAAACCATGGTCATTTAATTATTAAAGCATGTACCTGACTCAGAGGTTTCTTAACTTATCATTGACCATCTGAATAATAGACATCACCTATTTAACAACATTAAGAATCATTAAAACAAGGATCATCATTATTCTTTACTAGCAAGTTTGGGTTAGGGTTTGGTCAAACTTAGGTTCAATTTGATCTTAAATGTATTATGACATTCTTCAAGTGATGAACATGTCATTATAAGGGCCTGGTCAAATATTCATATTTTTTATGATCTTATATATCTTCCATAATTCCTACGCGACTTAAAGAAATTAATTACATTGTAATGGAAAAATACCTAATATTGAGAAATCGATGATTAGAGTATATTTTGTGTCATCGAGTGTCCAAATTTACTGATTTTGAGGGAAGGAAGGTTTTTAATGCAACATTAGATTAATATTTTCTAATGATCAAGGTTCTAGCACTAAATGTTCATATAATGTTCATTTTATTCATGATATGGTCATCATAAGTGCATGAGGGGTGATTAAGCTCCACATTTGTATAAAATTTACTCAAGGAATACCATTCAGTAGATTTATAATGGATTTGATCATTAATATTCAAGTTTAACATAAATCATTTAGAGTTTTCAAAAGTAGATCATATATCAAGAAAATGCATAGATGATCTCTTATGCTATTTCATACATGTTAGAGTGTAAATGGATTCAAAATCCACAACTACGTTCTTAGCAGGGTAGCTCTTATTTTTTCAATTGAAATAATATATACTTTTTCATGATTTGGTAAATACTAGCATAATATAAGGTTTAAGCAAGATATCGACAAATCAAGGATGAAAAGAGACTTATTATTACCCTCAATGATTTGGGGCATTGTTGGGATTCAAGTGGGTGGCCCAAAATTGGCCACCATGGCTAAATGACATGGCCACTAGGCATGGGTAAGACTTAGAGTCAACCCACTCCCCCCACTTGCCCTTGATGTTGGATGAGGAAGAAAATTTGGAGCCAACTCTCATCACCCTCCAAGCCCAGTGCGCAATCCTCTATAGTTGTGCATGTGTGCCACTCTAGCTCCATCACCGATAGTCTTAAGAAGATGATTATGCCTCATTAGGAGGCTCTAAGGGTGGATTCCTTTTCCTAGTTGTTGGTTGGTGGCAAGCCACTAGGCAACAGACATGTCTCTAGATCATCTCCTCGACAAGACACCAATCACGGCGGTGGAGCTAGGTGCGAGGACCCAACATTTTTCTCTCCTTGCTACCTATGGCTCTGGATATGAGTCAAGTGTGGTTGCAAGACTTTTGTTGAGAGCATAGTGTGGCCCAAACTTCTCTCCCCCAACCAACAATCTCCACCAAATGGTTGTAGAGATGGTTGTGGTAGCCACAACATCCTTTATATCTACTTATAAACCGAGGTTGCATCTACACATGCACAAGGGAGTAGGCAGTGTGGAGAAGGGTGGTCTTCTTGCTCTTCTATTTTTGAAATTCATGGTAGAGGTCTCTCTAGAATGAAACAACTTTACAAGGTTTGAGAGAGTTGGACTTGCAACCATTCAACTTGTTGGAGTTTGCAGGTGCCATGGAAAGAAAGATGGAGTTTCTCCTTGCACGATGAGGTTGATCAGTTGTAGTAGTTTGAAAACTATTGCGGTGAGCTTGAAGGAGCCAAGGATTTCCAGGGACTAGAAGTAGTGATGAGTCTATCTACATGTGATTCATCACCATCCCTATAATGTGTTTGTGGTTGGATGAAAAAAAGGAGGGGGCTTATGGGGAAGTTCACAGTATGTTACTAGGATATAGTAAAAAAGTCTAGAATATAGTAAAAAAGTCTACAAATGTATAGGGTGATGAGAGTAGATGAATGGAGACATGCTAAGTATTTTTACTTTGAATCCCCTAGTGGAAGGAGGTAGAAAGGGTGTACATACAATCATGATGTGGAATAGGGGTATAGTTGACCAGAAATGCATGCATGCCACGATGCTTAACTCTAAAGTGATTAACAACACAAGTGAAAAATATTATTAAATGCACTTAATCATTGAATCTTGATCAAATAAGTCCAGGAGCACTTCTTGTGGTCCTTATACACCTCATGATTCATTATTAATCCACTTGGATCCATTTATGACTCAATGGAATATTCAACCTCAAAACTTAATATTGACTTGAAACTCATATTAATCATCTCCATATACATGAAAAAATGCCATGAAATAAGATTATTGATCCTTTAATATTTTGTTAGTATACTTATGAGTCACTTGGAAACATCTTTGAAGCAAAGTCACCTCAAATGAAATTAATTAAAAGAAATCATTCATGACTCATTAAAAATATATTGGAATGAAACTTTTCAAATCTGGGTTGCCACTTCTACCCCACCTTATATGGAATGTCGTCCTTGAGATTCATTTAATATCATATTCCTAAGAACATAGAAGGGTTTCTACCACATTTAGGTCACCACATATAAGTTTCAAGGCATCAATAGTTATGAGGTGCACCCTAAGGTTGTCATCTTAGGATTCAAAAGTATCTAGGGTGAACCCATCCTAATTTATATAGATTGCAACATCACTTGATATCTCCATGTATAAGATGACATTCTTTTAACATTATGATTTAAAACCATATACATAAAATTGAGGCAAGATATCAAGATTCCTATCATTAATTACTCAAATGAACATATTCATTGTCATAATTTCAGTTATGATTTTAATCACACTTCCACTTCATTATTTATCTACATCACTTATATGGTTTAGTTTCTCCCAAAATTATATTAATCATCACCAATTTTGTTCATTACTCCTCATTAGATGTGAAATTTATGCACATATACACCATGATCATTAACACTAAGATCCCAAAGGCATTATCATATCAATAACATAATTTGAAATTTTTATCTCTCATGTAGGGCATGGATTCATATTAGGTAAAGCTTGTAATAGTAACTTAGCATACATATTTTAAGTTTTGTAACTCAAGTGATATTTTTTCAAGCATCATGCACTTTCTTAAGGACAGCATTATAATAAAAATCTAGGTTTCATAGTTATCTCAGTGGTAGCTAAAAATAGCTTACAATTCCAAGCCACTCAAGCCAAGACTCCTCTATGTCAAGGCAAGATGTGCTAACCACCAATATCAATCCATATGAAACTTTTAGCCAAATTTCAAAAACAAGGACAACCGCTAGATTTCCTTTACATTAAACACTAACCTGAGTATGAGGCTCATCACGGAGATCACACATCATATATATCATATAGGGTTTTGGGACCTCTCCTTCACCAAGATGGAAAACGTGCATATATTCAAATACCTCTTTCTCTAGGATCAAATCTTTTCATAGTAAATCTAGGGTGGAGCATCATCAAATGAACGAAACACACTAGGTGACTTGACTCATATACTTAGAAGTGGTCTATCTAGGGACCTCATCATGTATTTCATCATGTGCACATATTTGAATTTCAGATTTTTTGGAAGTTGGGTACTTTAACCTTCTCCCATGTTGTGTTTACCCATATCAAAATTTCACCCTTTTTGTATGGCCCATGCTAGTGGTCCCCTTTTATAAGGAGATTTATGCACATGTTGATTCTAAACCATATATCACTAATCATATCATGACACATATAAAACTAGGCACGAGCAAGTATGTTGACCCACTAGCTATGTGTAGCACATCAAACAAGCCACATATACTATACATTGTGCTAGATTAGCTATGGCAGCATGGTCAGAACTCATCTCATGTAATCAAACGTACTCAAGTCTTATATAAACAAGATTAGGACATCTTGAAGCAATCTCATATCATTATCAACATTATCATCATCATCATCATCATCATCATCATCATCAATAGCATCATCATCATGAACAACAACAACAACTTAGGTCATCTAGGCTACCACTAGCTTAACCTTTATCATGGCTTTAGACATCTAGGGACTACACCTATCATCTAAAGTCTCTCATCTAGACTTGATGTTACATCTCTTTCTCATAGGTTACATGGATACTACTACCTTTATGTGTGTGGTAAGGTTTTCATGGGTACATATACTAATACTTGAAATAGGTTTTCTCCAACATTGAAAGAGGTGATGGTAACCACCGTACTCCATTTGAATAAAACCAAAGCAAAAGGAGAATTGCCAAACTCATTAGGCAATCTGGTACCATGATACATAGAGAACTAGCAAGAACATGGTGCAAACTTGTGTATCTACCCTAAGAACATGTTGTGAACATATGTGTATGGTTATACTACGATCTTCCTTTTCTCTCCCTCCTAAACCTACAACCATACTACATGACAAAAGGAGGAGAAAAGAACGGTTCTAGAGATTATACTAGCCTACACCTAGTTATAAAGCATGTAAGCTCTAAGATAGATGCTAAGTCAACCTAGTCCACAGAGGATAACTTATAAAGTTTCTAGGATTTATATGTAAGGTTGAGTTCAGTTTGTATTTCATGTGAGCATTTTTTGGTGTAGTTATTGTGCATTCTCTGATACCATCTGTCACAAAATTTGAATCACGACCAATCAGACCAAACGAATACCAAAGACAAAATGTGGAAGTGTAAAATGCTTGGCATATAATAACATATAACAAGACGAAATCATCAACATAATCTCAACATTAAACAAGTATATTAATAACTACATCATTTACTACAAGATTCCAATTACAAGTTCAAGAAAATTATACAGGTCTGATCATGTACACTATCTAGGATCTGGAAACAAGTACATCTGAACACCTGATCAAAAGCCATCAACACCCAAGCTATCTTTGACACTATAACACATGTCAAACAAGTAGGTCAACACACTAGGTGATGAGCACATGGTAGAAAGATACATATATATGTAAGCATTTTTATAATTTGAAAAGATTTATAGAAGTGAACAAATAAGAAATAAACAAGTTAATTACTTAGCAAAGAGGGAACCCATGTTTTAGTAAATTTACTCCAATTATACCAACAATGTGGCATACAACTCATTAAAACATAATTAACTAATGTGGAAGCGTTCTCTATGTAGCGGATTATCGAAAATCACTAAAAATTAAAACCTTTTTACCAAGAGGTCCATCAAATGAAAAATTTCTCACATAGAACAAAAGTAACACATTTACATTCTATTTTCAAAAGTACATATCTTGTATCATCTCTTTCTGTGAATTACAAGCATCAACTGCTCTGTTAAACTAAGCACAGGCATTATGAAAATCTCGAGGCATTGAGCCAAAATCTTGAAAGCACTACTACTACTCTGAGGACCTGAGCGTACAGAGACGACACATAGGACTCTATCTACATCTATACAAGGCATAACAGCCAGTGTCTCCACCTGAGACTTCACTACTGTCCCTGCTGCTGCTGCTTTCTTTCACCTACTGAAGGATTCCTGCCTCCTCGTCTGCGTCCACCTAAAAATGTAGTTCCCACAGGGGTGAAACAATTGTAAAATTGCCCCAGCGAGAGATAACTCTCTGCCAGAAACATTATAATTGCAGCTAAAGAAGATAAATATGAACAAAGGGATCATATTTGATTGACAATAGTTAATTCAATGTCTAACAGATTAGAACATTATTCTTATCAAAGCATTGCAGCTATAACTTGATAGAGAAATATATCACTTATCCATTAAGGACTATGAAGAACATGTATAACATTTATTCACTATAGAATCATCACCACAGCATTAACTCTCCTTAGGCTTAGATCATATATCTAATGCCTAGCATTGTCACAGTGGAGTCATGGCCTGTAGCCATACTCTTTTCACAAAGTACTAGGATCTTAATCCCTCAACTCATCAAATACTTTTCCACTTCTTAACAAGTTCATCATCATGATTATAGAATCTGGGTATTTGAACTCATATCTCATCATAGGATACTTATTACCACTTATTAGGTAACTTAATACCTTCACATCATCTGACCAAGGACATCATTATTCTTGCTACACAATGTATTGCACATAGTACACAAAGCTCAATGATTCTTACTACACAAAGCATATGAAGACTTATAAAGCTTATAAAACATTCTCAATAAACAAAGCATCATATCCCATATCTGGATATACTCCTCATCTCATCATCCCTTCATGATTAGTATTCATGATAACAATTATAATGCTTTCATATCAGTATCATACAACACTAATTAATATCACTACTCCCTCTTTAGGGATTCATGGTTTCTCTTTCATATCAGCACCCTCCATTAGGGTTTTCCATAAATGACCTCTTAGGTCCTTAAGATCATATTATTAATGATCAACCCTATTTCATTGCTTCTCACAGCTAGAAGCTAAAATTGATAACATAAGTATTCAATCATACTTATTTATTCTCATCATTCATTATTAAATGAAGTATCAACACAAAGTATGAGTTTCTCTATCAACTTTACCAGAATATGATTGCATCATAGTTTATTGATTTAGATTAACCTTTTCATAAGGCATATTAGCCTACATTCATCAAGGTGCATTACATCTCAATGTAACAAATGTCATGACACATTTCATATGTCACTTATCCATTTATATTGGATTTAAAACACATCAAAGTATTTCAGTATTGGGGTGTTGGATGTGATATCTATCATGTCTTGATGTATCACTTCCCTGAACACCTTTATCTTACTTGAGTTCATCCGATTAGCTTGTATTAGGGTATTTCCCATCCTAATACTTTATATACTAGTTCATCACATTCGTCATGCAATGTATTGGTCATAATTCACCTATTTAGAATATACAACCAATGCTAATGATATGGACTTATCCTTGAGTTAGAACCTATTAATGTAAGGATACCCATTATCAACCTCTCTAGGTGCCATATTTATCAATACATTAATCACTATTCCATTATTAGGAATAGGATTCTCCATATTTATAATTTGAGGTTCACATAGCATCTTCTATATATCATATAGATTTCACATAATATTTCTCTCCATTATAGTTTAATATAACATCCTTCTATATCAGGGTTTCACCTAGTATTATGTGAAATAAGGATTTCGCAACACATCACCCATTGATAGGGCTTCATATAGGATTAGTAACACTACCCATTACTAGGGTTTCATGCACCTTTACCCCCTTTTAGGGATTAACGTTCACCATTTACATCCAAGTAGGGTTTCACATACCTCATTACCCAAATTAGGGTCAGGATGTACAATTCCCATTATAATAGGGTTTCTCACATTGTTACACTAAGTTAGGGTTACATCATCACCCTAGATTATGATTTCACTGAACTTTGCCCTTAATTAGGTTTATGATTCATTAACCTTCATTATTAGGGTTTCATGATCTCCCTATTAAGGATCATACCCTAATTACACATTCATTCATATTGAAAGTGTTAAGACTTAGCCATTATATGGTTATCATTCATGTAGGAAGTCTGCTCTCTCATCTTCTATAAGATGCTTACTTCAGCCTTGATTAGACTAAGTTAACTCAATCTTGAAAGAAGAATTGACACCATGAGTTATGGCATTATCACAATGATCATTAAAGCTTAATTATTTAAAGGGTACTAATCACACTATCTCATTAAGGGTACCATTATTATAATCACCATTGGTTTACATCATGTAATTGTTCACCTAAACAATTGACCTTCAACCACTTTAAGTGTTCATACGATTTAGTTGATTAACTTCCAAATGATCTTGGTCTCTTAGACCTCAAACGGTCTTGCTTGTGTAACCTCCAAACGGTCTAAGACCGTTTAGACCTCCAAACGGTCTTGAACATACCTTTGAAACCATTTGGTAAAGTAGGAGGTTGAAACCGTTTGCCAAAGTAATTCTTGAAACCGTTTGATAAAGTGACATTTGAAACCATTTGAACCTTAACCGGTTTGGGATCATTTGGTCCCAAATGGTCTTGAGACCGTTTGGCCCAAACTTCCTCAAAACCGAATGGACCAAATATGGTCTCCACCAATCATGTTGATTTAGGGTTTCCAATGTTGATCCCCTGATCGATTGAATTCATGTAACCACTCATCAACTGAACCTAACACATGCTCAAAGTGATATTAATAGGTCATCCTTAAACTAATTTAACCCTCATTTGATCACCAATTAGGGTTTTGAATCAAATGGATTAGGGTTTGAAATCAATGAACCTTCAATGTTAATCAATGTGAAACTAGTTACTTTGAAACCATTGGTCCATCATCCAAATTGGAGATGAACTGACCCCAAACGGTCTTGAGATAGTTTGGATGACCTCCAAATGGTCTTGATACCGTTTTCCCATCTTATCATCAAGAACTATGACATCCAATAAGGGTTTGGATCCTAGGATTGATCATCAAATCAACATTTGATTGCAATTCAACTTGGTATCTTTGGATCTTAAAATACCCAAACATACTCAAACCTATACCTAAAAAGGGTCTTGGGTGACCCTCAAATGGTCTTGAGACCGTTTGGGTGATCCCCAAATGGTTTTGAAACCGTTTGGGTCAATCAACCCAAAGTTCTAACTCAATCAAATTAGAAATCAGCACTTAACCCGATTACGGTTTGGTGATTGATTGTCCTTCAACTCATGAAGCGATTGAATCTAATAAATTATAATTAGTGGATCATTAACCATCAATATTATCAACAATTATTCAAATGGTCAACCCTGGTCAACACCTCCAAATGGTTTGAAACTGTTTGCCGTCATCCGGTTTGATGAAACTGTTTGCCCTTAAACTGTTTGAAACCGTTTGCTCCCAAACGGTATGGAAAACCGTTTGAGCAACTTAATTGAAACCGTTTGGCCCATCATTTTCTTGGGAAATGTGTAAATATGATGTCATCATCATCTTCCTTCGTGAATCCAAGAACAACAGCCGTTTTTCATGGGAATTTCATCAATGAATCAAAAGAGTACCAAATAGAAGAAAATATTCAACACTTATTGAAGAATGGATTGCAATATCAATGTTTAGGGTTTGAGTTATAAAACCCACCTAAAAATCTGATCTCAAAGCTCCAAGCTCCATGGATCTAATGGTGGATTAAGTTACAACAACTGCCCAAGGTCCGTTCTTGAGCTTTTAGATGAAGAAGTTGGCTAGGATTGGAAATCGAGTGGAGAAGACAAAGAATCAAGCATTGATTTTGAGTTTTCACCATGAATCCAAGGTGGAAGATGATAAAAAGCTTACCAACAGGTTAGAGTCGTCCTTATCCTGCTCTTGAGCTCTCCCGTGGTTGGCCAAGGCAAAGTGAGAAAAGGAATTCCAAGAAAAGTCCTTAAGTGGGTTGGAAATGGGATATGTATAAGGAATTTCCAAGGAAAGAGAAAATGGAATTAATTCCTTTAATTCCAAAAATTATTTCCACCACTCCCCCTCACTTATTGGACACGAAGCCATATTCATCCTCTTGCAAAACCTCTTCATTATCCAAGGATTAAAGGAAAATAAATTAAGCACCTTAACCCTTATAATAGTAATATCCATTTTTGAGTGGAAATTCTTTTTCTTATAATAAGGTGAGTGGAATTCTTACCTCCTTAGGATATTTCGTGGTCCTTTAAAATATCAAGGACGTCCACACACATCTGAATCCAACCATTTTAATTTTGGTTGAAGGCCCTTCAATATTTTATTTATTTTTGCACTAAATTGAATTAGGGTTTCAATTAGGATTAAATCTTGATTATTTTAATATCAAGATTCTCTCTCCTCCAACTTAATTCAATTAATGTGCCCCTATCATTTTATTTGCTCCACATGATGCCAAGAAACTTTAGGGACCTTATTGAAGTGGTAATTTGCATATTGAACCCTAGGTTTTGGGGTAATTTGCACATTACATCAAAACTAGCTTTTAATGCACAAACATTGCTTTATCAGCTCTTTCTTGGTACTTAGGCTACCACAAGCCATACCTCTGCATCATCTTCATTCTCATGATGCTTCAATACATAAGGAACATATTATCATGTACAATTTGCAATTTAACCCCTCAACTTGGGTAATTTGCACTTTAGTCCAAATCAAGTAAAACGTTATTCAAAAAGGACTAAAATTGAAATATAAGTTCCTCTTGAGCCTTAATTACTTTTCACAAGATAAAATTAAGCATCTACTCAACCTTATTAGGCAAATCATCAAGGGTTAAGCATAATTTAGGTCAGGGGTGTTACAAATTATAAACCCCTAACAAGGATTTCATCCTCGAAATCCTAGGAAAAAGGAGGGACAGATTTATTCATTATCATACCCTCAAGTCTCCACATAATATCTTAATATCATGGATATACCATGGATCTGTAATCTACACAAATTTCCTTTCATTAATTCAACCTTATCAATGTTTATGTTTATGCAGAACATAAACCCCTAACATATGATGTCCATATTATTGAAAGGAAGAAGCATAAAAGAACATACTTCTACCATCATCCAAGAATAAAAAGAGAAACATATATATCTAACACAGATAATTCACTCAGCAATCCTTTATTTGTTTGGGAAAGTTCACTGAGAAAGTTCACTGAGAATGTTCACTATGTAATTTGTTTGGAAAAATTCACTGAGAAAGTTCACTGAGAATGTTCACTGAGAATGTTCACTAAGTAATTTGTTTGGAAAAATTCACTGAGAAAGTTCACTAAGAATGTTCACTAAGTAATTTGTTTGGAAAAATTCACTGAGAAAGTTCACTGAGAATGTTCACTAAGTAATTTGTTTGGAAAAATTCACTGAGAAAGTTCACTGAGAATGTTCACTAAGTAATTTTTTTTGGAAAAATTCACTGAGAATGTTCACTAAGTAATTTGTTTTGGAAAAATTCACTGAGAAAGTTCACTGAGAATGTTCACTAAGTAATTTGTTTGGAAAAATTCACTAAGAAAGTTCACTAAGTAATTTGTTTGGAAAAATTCACTGAGAAAGATCACTGAGAATGTTCACTAAGTAATTTGTTTGGAAAAAATCACTGAGAATGTTCACTAAGTAATTTGTTTTGGAAAAAATCACTGAGAAAGTTCACTAAGAATGTTCACCAAGTAATTTGTTTGAAAAAATTCACTGAGAAAGTTCACTGAGAATGTTCACTAAGTAATTTGTTTGGAAAAATTCACTGAGAAAGTTCACTGAGAATGTTCACTAATCAGTTTATTTAGAAAAAAAATTCACTTAGCTCTTCCTATTTAATTTCATTATACTCTCTAGATTGTTTTAGAATGACTACTTGATCAGAGTAATAAAAAAGATAACAATCTAAGAGTTTCATACTTGCCTTATCTACAATAATCATATACCTGGCCAGGGTATACAAGTATTGAGATTAGGTAGTATGCACTTTATTTACTATCATATTCCTCACTTTTCATATCATTATACACACAAGATTTTTCATTCTTGAATTTTCTTCAGGCATCACTTCTATATCTCATCTTTTATCACACAGATAAGGGAGATCATAAAGCATTTTAAGGAACACTGAGTAAGATGTAAGTTCTCATCTCCCTTGTGTCCTTATAGGAATGGTCAAAGGAAGCTAAAAAACAACTACTTTCTTATTTTTAACACATAGAATCATGATATGAAATATCAAAACAAAACTATTTCATCTGACCTGTCTGGGACGTCTGTCCACGTCCTCTATTGTTACTAGAAAATTTCCTCCTTTGTGAGCCTTGTTGACTCTGCCCTTGAGGTTGAGTCATCTTAGAATTGCCGTCTGGACAATCCCTTGCCAGATGTCCCGGTTGTCTACATTGGTAACAGATCCTGGGTGCCAAATGTCTGTGAGATCCAGTCACCGATGTTGATGCTATGTCGGAGGCTCTACTTGGAACATTACTACGATCCCTACCCCTACTTGATGTCCATTGTGTCTGGGCATGGAATCTCGATGATGCTGCCGATGTAGAAAATCTCAGTTTCTTAAAACTTTTGGACCTTAGTCCTAGAGACTGGGTGTACACCTTCTTGCCACTAGTCTGTCGTTTCTTGATTTCAAACCTCTCTATCATCCTTACCGACTCCACAAAGGTGGCAAACCTCTCCCTATTCTCTAAAGCAGACACAAGAGTGGTCAATTCAGCGTTCAACCCTTTCTAAAAATGCCGAATTCTTTCCTCATCATTAACTACCATTTGCGGACAAAACCACAACAACTCCATGAACTTAGCTTCATACTCGCTAACGTTCATCTGTCCTTGTTTGATCCTCTCAAATTGAGAGATCTTCTCATCTAGATATGTCTTAGGGAAGTATCGACTGACGTATTCTCATCGGAATACCTCCCATCCAATCTCTTCACCTAGTCTCTTATCTTCTTCTATCATCCACCAATAACCAGCACTCCCTTTTAGGAGATACACAACATGTCTTACCTTCTCTGCTTTAGGGATATCAAGGATCCTGAAAGCTTTCTCCAGCTCTGTCAGCCACAAATCAGCATCTGCTGGATCAGATGTACCAGCATAATCTATGGCTCCAACCCGACGAAGCCTCTCAAAAGTCTTGCCGGCTCCATATCCCTCATAATGGGCTGGTGCCCTAGGTGCAGGTAGTGGCATCCTGTCTACCATGTGTGTCATGGTTGTCAGGAATTTGTCAAATAGAGCATGGAGGGCTGGGTTTTCTAACATAACTGGGTCAATCCAGGGCTGTTCAGGTACAGACCCTTCCCTATTATGGTCTCTTGCACCTCCTCTTGGTGCAACAGTGCTGCCCTCAGCAACATGTTCTTCATGTGATCCATGCATCTCCAAGTTCTTCTTCTCCTATGTGAGCAAAAGATACTATCAGATAAACTGGAAGACACTTAGAACAGACTCTACAACCTTAGTCCTATGTCTCTATAGACTCAGCGAACCTAGAGCTCTGATACCACTTATTTGTGGCATACAACTCATAAAAACATAATTAACTAATACAGAAGCGTTCTCTAAGCAGCAAATTACTGAAAAACACTAAAAATTAAAAACTTTTTACCAAGAGGTCCATAAAATGAAAACTTTCTCACATAGAACAAAAGTAACACATTTACATTCTCTTTTCAAAAGTACATATCTTGTATCATCTCTTTCTGTGAATTACAAGCATCAGATGCCCTGTTAAACTAAGCACAAGTAGTATGAAAATCTCGAGGCATTCTGCCAAAATCTCAAAAGCACTACTACTACTCTGAGGACATGAGAGTATAGAGGCGACACATAGGACTCTATCTACATCTATACAAGGCATAACAACCAGTGTCTCCACCTAAGACTTCACTGCTGTCCCTGCTGCTGCTGTCCTTCACCTACTGAAGGATTCCTGCCTCCTCGTCCGCGTCCACCTAAAAATGTAGTTCCCACGGGGGTGAGACAATTGTAAAATTGCCCCAGTGAGAGATATAACTCTCTTCCAGAAACATTATAATTGCAGCTAAAGAAGATAAATATGAACAGAGGGATCATATTTGTTTGACAGCAGTTAATTCAATGTCTAACAGATTAGAACATTATTCTTATCAAAGCATTGCAGCTATAACTTGATAGAGCAATATATCACTTATCCATTAAGGACTATGAAGAAAATGTATACCATTTATTCACTATAGAATCATCACCACAACATTAACTCTCCTCATGCTTAGATCATATATCTAATGCCTGACATTGTCATAGTGGAGTCATGGCCTATAGCCATACTCTTTACACAAAGTACTTGGATCTTAATCCCTCAACTCATCAAATACTTTTCCACTTCTTAACAAGTTCATCATCATGATTATAGAATCTGGGTATTTGAACTCATATCTCATCATAGGATACTTATTACCACTTATTAGGTAACTTAATACCTTCAGATCATCTGACCAAGGACATCATTATTCTTGATACACAATGTATTACACATAGTACACAAAGCTCAATGATTCTTACTACACAAAGCATATGAAGACTTATAAAGACTATAAAACATTCTCAATAAACAAAGCATCATATCCCATATCTGGCAATACTCCTCATCTCATCATCCCTGCATCATTAGTGTTCATGATAACAATTGTAATGCTTTCATATCAGTATCATACAACACTAAGTAATATCACTACTCCCTCTTTAGGGATTCATGGTTTCTCTTTCATATCAGCACCCTCCATTAGGGTTTTCCATAAATGACCTCTTAGGTCCTTAAGATCATATTATTAATGATCAACCCTATTTCATTGCTTCTCACAGCTAGAAGCCAAAATTGATAACATAAGTATTCAATCATGCTTATTTATTCTCATCATTCATTATTAAATGAAGTATCAACACAAAGTATGAGTTTCTCTTTCAACTTTACTAGAATATGATTGCATCATAGTTTATTGATTTAGATTAACCTTTTCATAAGGCATATTAGACTACATTCATCAAGGTGCATTACATCTCAATGTAACAAATGTCATGACACATTTCATATGTCACTTATCCAATTATATTGGATGTAAAACACATCAAAGTATTTTAGTATTGGGGTGTTGGATGTGATATCTATCATGTCTTGATGTATCACTTCCCTGAACACCTTTATCTTACTTGAGTTCATCCGATTAGCTTGTATTAAGGTATTTCCCATCCTAATACTTTATATACTAGTTCATCACATTCTTCATGCAATGTATTGGTCATAATTCACCTATTTAGAATATACAACCAATGCTAATGATATGGACTTATCCTTGAGTTAGAACCTATTAATGTAAGGATACCCATCATCAACCTCTCTAGGTGCTATATTTATCAATACATTAATCACTATTCCATTATTAGGAATAGGATTCTCCATATTTATAATTTGAGGTTCACATAGCATCTGCTATATATCATATAGATTTCACATAATATTGCTCTCCATTAGAGTTTAATATAACATCCTTCTATATCATGGTTTCACCTAGTATTATGTGAAATAAGGATTTCACAACACATCACCCATTGATAGGGCTTCATATAGGATTAGTAACACTACCCATTATTAGGGTTTCATGCACCTTTACCCCCTTTTAGGGATTAAGGTTCACCATTTACATCCAAGTAGGGTTTCACATACCTCATTACCCAAATTAGGGTCAGGATGTACAATTCCCATTATATTAGGGTTTCTCACATTGTTACACTAAGTTAGGGTTACATCATCACCCTAGATTATGATTTCACTGAGCTTTGCCCTAAATTAGGGTTATGATTCATTAACCTTCATTATTAGGGTTTCATGATCTTCCTATTAAGGATCATACCCTAATTACACATTCACTCATATTGAAAGTTTTAAGACTTAGCCATTATATGGTTATCATTCATGTAGGAAGTCTCCTCTCTCATCTTCTATAAGATGCTTACTTCAGCGTTGATTAGACTAAGTTAACTTAATCCTGAAAGAAGAATTGACACCATGAGTTATGTCATTATCACCATGATCATTAAATCTTAATTATTTAAAGGGTACTAATCACCCTATCTCATTAAGGGTACCATTATTATAATCACCATTGGTTTACATCATGTAATTGTTCACCTAAACAATTGACCGTCAACCACTTTAAGTGTTCATATGATTTAGTTGATTAACTTCCAAATGATCTTGGTCTCTTAGACCTCAAATGGTCCTGACCAAATCAGACCTCAAACAGTCTTGCTTGTGTAACCTCCAAACGGTCTAAGACCATTTAGACCTCCAAACCGTCTTGAACATACCTTTGAAACCGTTTGGTAAAGTAGGAGGTTGAAACCGTTTTCCAAAGTAATTCTTGAAACTGTTTGATAAAGTGACATTTGAAACCATTTGAACCTTAACCGGTTTGGGATCCTTTGGTCCCAAATAGTCTTGAGACCGTTTGGACTCAAACGGTCTTGAGACCATTTGGCCCAAACTTCCTCAAAACCGAATGGACCAAATATGGTCTCCACCAATGATGTTGATTTAGGGTTTCCAATGTTGATCCCCTGATCGATTGAATTCATGTAACCACTCATCAATTGAACCTAACACCATGCTTAAAGTGAGATTAATAGGTCACCCTTCAACTAATTTAACCCTCATTTGATCACCAATTAGGGTTTTGAATCAAATGGATTAGGGTTTGAAATCAATGAACCTTCAATGTTAATCAATGTGAAACTAGTTACTTTGAAACCATTGGTTCATCCTCCAAATTGGACATGAACTGACCCCAAACGGTCTTGAAGTCATTTGGATGACCTCCAAACGATCTTGAGACCGTTTCCCCATCTTATCATCAAGAATTATGACATCCAATAAGGGTTTGGATCCTAGGATTGATCATCAAATCAACATTTGATTGCAATTCAACTTGGTATCTTTGGATCTTCAAATACCCAACCATACTCAACCCTAGACCTCCAAATGGTCTTGGGTGACCCTCAAATGATCTTGATACCGTTTAGGTGATCCCCAAACAGTTTTGAAACCGTTTGGGTCAATCAACCCAAAGGTCTAACTCAATCAAATTAGAAATCAACACTTAACTCGATTAGGGTTTGGTGATTGATTGTCCTTCAACTCATGAACCAATTGAATCTAATCAATTATAATTAGTGGATCATTAACCATCAATATTATCAACAATTATTCAAATGGTCAACCCTGGTCAACACCTCCAAATGGTTTGAAACCGTTTGCCCTCATCCAGTTTGATGAAACCGTTTTCCCTTAAACGGTTTGAAACCGTTTGCTCCCAAACGGTTTGGAAAACCATTTGAGCAACTTAATTGAAACCGTTTGTCCCATCATTTTCTTGGGAAATGTATCAATATGATGTCATCATCATCTTCCTTCGTGCATCCAAGAACAACAGCCATTTTTCATGGGAATTTCAGCAATGAATCAAAAGAGTACCAAATAGAAGAAAATATTCAACACTTATTGAAGAATGGATTGCAATATCAATGTTTAGGGTTTGAGTTATAAAACCCGCCTCAAAATCTGATCTCCAAGATCCAAGCTCCATGTCTCTAATGGTGGATGAAGTTCTAGCAACTTCCCAAGGTCCGTTCTTGAGCTTTTAGATGAAGAAGTTGGCTAGGATTGGAAATCGAGTGGAGAAGACAAAGAATCAAGCATTTATTTTGAGTTTTCACCATGAATCCAAGGTGGAAGATGATCAAAAGCTTACCAACAGGTTAGAGTCATCCTTCGCCTGCTCCTGAGCTCTCCCGTGGTCAGCCAAGGCAATGTGAGAAAAGGAATTCCAAGAAAAGTCCTTAAGTGGGTTGGAAATGGGATATGTATAAGGAATTTCCAAGGAAAGAGAAAATGGAATTAATTCCTTTAATTCCCAAAATTATTTCCACCACTCATCCCTCACTTATTGGCCACGAATCCGTATTAATCCTCTTGCAAAACCTCTTGCAAATTAAGCACCTTAACCCTTATAATAGTAATATCCATTTTTGAGTGGAAATTCTTTTTCTGATAATAAGGTGAGTGGAATTCTCACCTCCTTAGGATATTTCATGGTCCTTGCAAAGCTCAAGGATGTACAAACACATCTGAATCGAACCATTTTAATTTTGGTTGAAGGCCCTTCAATATTTTATTTATTTTTGAATTAGGGTTTCAATTAGGATTAAATCTTGATTATTTTAATATCAAGATTCTCTCTCCTCCAACTTAATTAAATTAAGGCACCCCTCTCATTTTATTTGCTCCACATGATGCCAAGAAACTTTAGGGACCTTATTGAAGTGGTAATTTGCATATTGAACCCTAGGTTTTGGGGTAATTTTCACATTACATCAAAACTAGGTTTTTATGCACAAACATTGCTTTATCAGTTCTTTCTTGGTACTTAGGCTACCACAAGCCATACCTATGCATCATCTTCATTCTCATGATGCTTCAATACATAAGGAACATATTATCATGTACAATTTGCAATTTAACCCCTCAACTTGGGTAATTTTCACTTTAGTCTAAATCAAGTAAAACATTATTAAAAAAGGAATACAATTGAAATATAAGTTCCTCTTGAGCCTTAATTACTTTAGACAAGATAAAATTAAGCATCTACTCAACCTTATTAGGCAAATCATCTAGGGTTAAGAATAACCCAGGTCAGGGGTGTTACAAATAATGTCATGTATCATAAGGTCTTTTACCAACTTCCCCTCAGAAGAGTCTGTGAGGTTTCTCAAGATTAGCTAACCCTATTTCTACGTGAGGGACCTCAAATGACCAAAGTCATTCAGCAAGACTGGTGTGTCAAGCCAGAGGTGTACACACTAGCCAACTAAGGGTGGCTAGATGCACTCCACGGGACTCGAACACACATGAGGGAACTTTTGAAAAGTTGTATTGGCCCTAATCAAGTCGATCAAAAAACTAAATAGGTCACCCGCAAGCGCACATGGTACTATTGTAGTATAGGTGATTGGCAAGAATAGGGGTCGGTCCTCAGGGATAGAGGGGGCACTAGAGCTAGGCTAGTGGTTGCTATGTTCCTAATGTGGAGTCTAGGGTTTAAGGGTTTCAAAAGGGGTTTGGTTGTGCTTACACTAAGCAAACAAACAAGAAAAGGCAAGATGGAAACTAAGTTAACAAAAAGCTAGATTACCCTAAGCAAGTTGAATCTAAGAAACTAGGTTAGGCAATTAACTAAGTGAGAGCAAGATGAACTACACTACTCTAGCAAGGCACAAAGCAATTTAGAAGCTAAGCTAACCACTAGAGTGAGAAAGAACCCGAGTTAACACTAAAGAGCAAACTAAGCAATTAACTAGATTGAGCAAAAGCAACTAAACTAAACTAGCATGAAAAAGCAAGCATAGCAAGTTGAGTTTTAAAAAAGTTGATTAGGGTAGGTGGGTCGTTTGGTGATGTAACTTTGATATTAGTTGCAGGAGGTTATTGGACAAGCATGGTTCTCATTTTACATCTAGATTACCAAACCAAACAATAAGGCAAATGCTATTAGAATGTACCCTATACTACTAGTGGAAGACTAGCGTTAGGTGTAATTCTAATAGGATTAGCCAAATCTAGGGTTCTAGGATAAGTGGTATTGAGCAATTGAGGGCTGAGGGTAGATATGGGAGTAGAGATGAGGGTATTTGACCTCATGCCACTAGCCATTCTAGCCTTTAGAAAACCCTAGGAAATCACTACAATATCACTTATACTAGTAACTTAGGTCTCATACCAAGTAGTAGGAGAGGGGGTAGGCATGTAGGAACAAAAGGGACTAGATAGGGATCCCCTATTGGGACCTAAGAGTCATACCAAAGATTGCTACATGCATCCTAATTCCCCTAGACACATGGTATCATCAAGCACTATCAACCAAGCAATTCATTGCAAAAAGCATAAATCACAAGCACGACAATGGGATAAGAGACAAAAGCATGGAGTAATCATCATAGATAAAAATGAGTTCATTACAAGCCAAATTTCCCCCAACATGGTATCAAAGTCACATTTTATCCCCAAACAACCCACCACTAGGGGCTTAGCTATACATAGTCAAAGAAATGGCAAAAGAAAGGGGAAGAAACTCCATGGAGATCGAGGAAGTAGCCTTCTTCTTCAACTCCTTACTACTGGGGACATCCTCTCTCCTCTAAGGGTGCATATGAGCATGAAGATATGGGGGATTATGGAGGAAAACCTAGAAAACTAAATTTCCAAGGTGAAATGGAGATGGAAATGGTGGGTGGAGAGCATAAATGCAAGGAAAATGCACTAAATACTCAAGGGGAGGAGTAATGGAGGCTAGGAGTAGCTAGGGAAGCTAACCTTTATGCCCCAACCACCACCTATGTATATATAGGTGGTGGGGAAGCACTAGGGTAAGTAGGGGTAGGATAGGAAAATCAATGTAAAAGTAGTTAGTTTTAGGAGGCAGAACGGGCATGCAGGGCAGCACGGCCGGGGTGGGTGGAGGTGAGAATGACCTTGGTGGTGGAGAATGGATGTTCTGGAAAAGTGTGAAATCACAGGTCGGATGGGGTGAAGTGAAGGCTGGTAGCACAGCCATGCTGGGCAGCACAGTCGTGGTGGGGGCTAGATAGAACAGTCGTGCTGGGTAGCACGACCGTGGTGGTGGAGTTGCAAGGAGGTCATTCCCCAGAGCACACCCGTTCTATTCTTCAGCTAGTACGGCCGTGCTGGGTAGCACAACCGTTTTGGGGGCTTCATGGAACAGCCATTTTGGGTAGTGGTGTCTAAGTTGCTGAAACTACATGATTTGGCGATTCAACCTATACCTTTGTGTAATTACCAGCACGACTGTTCCTTGGCACCATGTATGTGATGGGGTCTTTAAGGACTAACATAGCTTCAAACTTCATTATCAAAGGACTTCTTTGCTTGATGTCAAATCTTAGCCATTGGGGTAGGTTGAGGGAGCTTTTGGGGCCTTCTTTGGACCCCTCCATGAGTGGAGGAACCCTAGGACTCCTTCCTTCTCTCTCATCCATCCAAAGTATGGTCCAAGTACCTAAAAGTAATGCAAAGAACATCCATAAGTGTATTTGACACAAATAATCATATTGGGAGGAATAACATGTAATTTAATAGGTATAGATGTGATTGAAGAGAAAAATGACACAAGATGAAGCCCTAAAATAGGACTGAATCACCACCCCAAACTTGAAACATACTTGTCCTCAAGTATGCTCCAACTCAATCTCTCTACAAATTTTCCACAATCATTAAATGACAAATGCAATACAAAAGATGATTATTGCTGAATGGGATCAAAGATGACTGAGTACATGCATTTCACCTCTCTCCTCTCTTGCTTTCACAATCCAATCATAAAAAGAGCACAAAGCATATAGCACATAGAATACACAAGTTATCCATATTTCTTCCATAAAGTTCTGGGTAAACCGTTTCATGGTGGTGTTAATCAAGGATGACTAGGAGTATTATTTCACATTCATGCATTCAATCTTATATTTCAAATCACACCAAATGACCCACATGGCTGCAGAAAAGGGCAAAATGAGCTAGGTTTGATGTTTCCTAGCTCAATGGGTATGAAAGTGGAAGAAAGGGTTGCAGTAAGATTTTTGAAGTACTACTACATAGATCACTCATCTTTTCTTTATTTGAATGCTCTTAAACTAGAGCATCCTTTTATTTTCTTTTTCTTTTTCTTTTTCTCTTTTTTTTCCTTCTTTTCTTTGCCCTTGGTGTATATAGGGCATATGGTGGATAGAGTGAAGTGGGGAGATGGAGATGTGGCCACCCCAAACTTTTGGAGGTGTCCATGACTGATATGTGCACTTTGGCATCCTTTCATGAGGCGGAGGGGTAAGAAGATGGTGAGTGAATAGTCAGGTCAAAGAGGGGTCATTGGTATGATCCTCCACATAAGACATCCTGCATGAATATTAATCCAATACTTCATCCTAGATATCACACCACATGACTAAATAAGATGAAATTGATATATCAATCAAGTGATTCCACAAACACTAAGTGTTCAAAGCTTGCTCAACTCATAATTAAACCAAAACAATCATAATCATAAGAGAGGTGATGCACATGTAAAAAGTCAAACATTGATACCACTAAGCAACAAACAATGATAATTCACTTGCATTTGTCAAAGGTCATCGTTTTTACTCAAAACAATAGAGATTGGGTCAAAACATACTTTTTAGACAAGAAATCTCAAATTTGGGCAAAATTGGCCAAAATGGTGCCAAGTTGCCTCTAATCACATCTAAACCTATATTATTGAACTTAAAGCAATAAACAAGCAAATCCTAGCTAAAACATGCAAAAATTACCAAAAATCTACATGATATTCAATGCATGGCAAAAAGAGCATTTTTTGAAAATTACACAAAAATGCATGAAATTAAACTACATGTATGCATGAATGCAAGCAAAATATGATCTACACTAGATGGATTAAAATCAAATAGATAACGATCAGGTGGAATAGGAAAATGTCAAAATAAGATGAGACTGAGGGCTTACCGCCCTACCACCCCAAACTTTTGAACCATGTTGTCCTCAGCATGAAACTAAAGCTTAGGGATGATAGGGTAGAAGTCATGGCTCTGGTGGTGTGGGGTACTGTAGTGGGCCAGGCTATGGAAGTGGTTGTTGGTAGTAATGGCCCCAGTAGTCTGCCTGTAGAGGCGGGTATGTCTCCTGGAAACTAGAAATTGATCCCCAGAAATCCTCCCCCCATTGGGGGTTCCTCTATATCTGTGCATGCTGGTAGTGGTACATGTGGTTGATTTGATGATGCATCTATTGCTGATCCAACCACATGTCCTGTTGCATCTTCTGAATTCCCTCCAATTGTGCATGAATAGCTGACATGTAATATGCATTTGTCGGAGGCAGTTGTGCATCAAAATCCTCCACTCCCGGTCCAGTGTGGCGTGGCTGCTCAAGTGAACGTTGATGCTATGGCAAATTTGTCTCTCCCTCTTCTTCAGGTAAGGCTACACTTGGTGCTCTAAACTCCTCTCTAGGGTTAGCTTCCTCATAGTTTGATAACAATTTTAAAAAGTCATCTGAAGACCCCACATCCCTGAGAAGGATGCTAGTGTGGTATGGGAGTTCCAGGTTGACACCAAGATAGTTGGGGTTCAAAACATAGAAGATTTTGTTATCTTTGAGGGATATCATTTGGGACCTAGCAAGATAGTTTAGATCCACATATTTTCTTCCATCTGCCTTGGTAAGTCCCTCTAGAGTGCATCCCACTACCCTTGCCAAGGTGGTGACAATCCCTCCCATGATGAATGGATTTTTACTCTTAGATGGGATTGTCTTCAAGTGATCAATCACCATGGCACCTATGTTCACAAATCCCTTACTTACAATTGTCGCCATAACAAATAAGTCTTTCTAAGAACTACATCCTTGATTATCATAGTGTCCAAACAAGGTGTTTGCTAGGGCCTTCTGCAAGTATCTCATGAAAGGGTTGTGGATCTTGATCATTTTGGATTTCCCTACAACAAAGGTAGATTGGCCCATGATCATCTTCCACATCCTGGAGTAATCTGCTTTCATTCTTATCAAATCTTCCCTCATCAAAGTTCTTTGCCATTTCTGAATTGGGGGCAAAGATTGCATTGATCTGAGAAGCTTTAAGAACATGTGTTGAGCAGTTCAACTTGAACCTAATAGCATCCTCTCCTTGATACTATACCTTCTCTAAGGATGCGAAGAACTCATGAGTAATCTCCAAATATGTTTCTTCAGTCTCGGTTAAAATCTTATATAGTCCACAACGTCGTAAATGACTCTCAAACATGAAGTTGACCCCGAGGGCTTGCATTGTAGGTATTCATGCATATCTGGTGGGAATGACCCTCCTTGTCATGCACTCAGGGTGGAGAAGTTTCATTGTTGCCTTTTTTGCTATTCCCCTACCATATGTGGTTCCTTCTGGTTGCTTTTCCACCCATGTCAATCTGTCCTCCTCTAGCCTTGACACAATGTATACCAATTCATCCTCCAACTCCTCGCTCTCGGTGTATTCTACCTCTTCTTCTTCATAGGTGTGTGACCCCAAACTTGTCTCCAAGTTCAAGGGCACTCTCTCATGGCTTCCACTAGGTCAGGCCGACGATGTGGAATGCCTCATTGGAGCTGGTCGTGGCAGCAAGCATGAGGAAGATGCTTCTTTAGACTTCTTGGTCCTCCTCTCATGACTCGGTGCATTTACTTCAATTGAATCTACACTATTCTCCAACTCTTCTTCTTCTTCTTCCTCCTCCTCTTCCCTGGGGTTGTTGTAGTTTGGATACGAGGCGTGCTCGCTGGAGGAAGAGCGGAGTCGGGAGGCACTCATCGACACCGATCATCCAAAGGAGTGTGAAATGGAGTTGGATGACGAGGAGGCGCTTCCAGACTATTGTGAACCGGGTGCTTGTTTGGATCTCCTTTTTCTACCAGTGAGGATGTTTGTAGTATTCTCTACTCCCCTCTTGATGGCCTTGCCCATGATCTTCATTATTGCAAGGTTCTTTGGTAGAAAACTGAGCTAGAACTGGAAAAATGTAGCTCCGGGCTGTAGGGGTGGAATCTGCTCAGAGGTGGAGAAATCGGTGGTGATGGAAGGTGGAAATCGAAGCTAGAGGTTAGGGAAAGTGATTAGGGACTAAGGGAAACTGAAATCTGGAGTTTGGGAGCAAGGGGAGGCGATTTGGGGGTGGTGGGAGCTCACCCTAGCCACCTGGAGTCGCAGAACGGCCATTCTCAGTTGGAAAAATGAACCTCGGGTCGTGCTGGGTCGGGTTGAATCGGGCCACTTAAGTGACTTTTCTGGGCCAGGACGATCGTTCTAGTCAGCACAGCCGTGCTTCTAGCGTCCAAAACTTGAAAAACCCTGTTATTTTTAACTTAAGCAACATGACCGTTCCGGACCAGCATGACCGTTCTGGATGGATGCCAACACGGCCGTTCTGGTCAACATGTCTGTGCTGCTAGTGAGCAAAAACATCATCTTCCCTATTGATTTTAACTTATCCAACACGACTGTTTCTCTATAGCACGATCGTTCTGGCCTCTGTCAGTTCAAATTCTCTATGTTTCATCAAATCTTTTAGAAACTCATCATCTAATCCCTTTGAATGATCTTCCTTGGTGTTATATCCACCACTTTGATTGAACGTGCCTTAATTTTCAACTTGATCCGGTTTCACCTGTTGTTTCATCAAAACTGAAGACAAAAACTATGAAGCACAAGTGTGCGTGTGTGTGTTTGTGTAAAATAAAATAAAAGTATCAAAAAGTAAGGTTCGAGAATCTCAAACCACGTGGGTTGCCTCCCACTCACGCTAAATTTTATGCCTTCATCCGGGCTTATTGATTCTAGATTTCTTTCACTTCTTTGGAATTCTCAAGGCATCCTTGTAGTATATTTCTTTCTCATCTGCTTCCAAGCACATTTCTTCATCGGATTGTTGTTCTTCTACAAGCATAAATATAAAAACTTTGATTGGCCTTGTTCGGGTCTACTTCAACAATTGGTTTCAATCTTTGTCCATTGACAAAAAACTCTTTTGCCCCTTCTTTCTCACCTATCACAACAGCCCCAGATGGGTACACTTTCATGATCAGATAAGGTCCTTTCCATCTAGACCGAAGTTTTCTGGGAAAGAACTTCATTCTTGAACTGTACAACCATACCCACTTGTCGGGCTCAAATTCCTTCCTTTTGATCATTTTATCATGAAGAAACTTAGTCCTCTCCTTATAGCTCTTGGACATGTCGTACGCCTCATGACGCATTTCCTCCAACTCATTCAGTTGAAACTTCCTTTTCATTCCCGCATTTTCTCCATCAAGATCCATAGTTTTCAAAGCCCCTAATGCCTTGTGTTGCATTTCAACCGACAAATGACATCTTTTTCCATAGACAAGTTTGAAGGGTGTAGTGCCAATCGGGGCTTTGTATGAAGTCTGGTATGACCATAAAGCTTCATTTAGATGGAGTGACCAATTGTTGCAGTCTGGTCTCACTATTTTCTCTAGGATGAGCTTTATCTCCCGATTGGCCAACTCAACTTGGCCACTAGTTTGAGGGTGGTATGGGGTGGCTACTCGATGGTTTACTCCATGCTTCTTGAGCAACCCTTCAAAAGTGCGGTGAATGAAATGACTTCCTCCATCGCTAATCATGGCCCTTGGGATGCCAAAATGGCTAAAAATTTTCGATTTCACAAAGTTGCACACCACCTTGTGGTCATTCGTCTGAGTTGTAATAGCTTCTATCCACTTTGACATGTAGTCCAAGGAGACCAAAATGTAGACATACCCAAAGGAAAGAGGGAAGGGACCCATGAAGTCAATTCCCCATACATCAAACACCTCCACCACAAGAATGGGTGATAGAGGCATCATGTCCCTTTTTGAGATAGTGCCCACTTTTTGGCACTTCAAGCAGCTTTTACAAAACTCATGGGAATCTTTGAACAAGGATGGCCAATAAAACCCACTTTGAAGAACCTTTGTAGCCGTGTGTTTCCCCCAAAATGACCTCCAGATACTCCAGAATGGCACATGGATATGATTTCTTATTGTTCTATTTTTGGAACACATCTCTTTATGAGCTGATCGGGGCAATATTTGAAGAGGTGAGGGTCATCCCAAGCATAATTCTTGACCATGGAAAATAACCTTTTGCTTTCCTCCCTTGTCCATGTGCTAGGTATCCTCCCACTAGCCAAGAAATTGGCTATGTGTCGATACTATGACCTTTGAGTGGATGAGAGTAGGAACAATTGTTCATGTGGCATCGTTTCCTTGATTCACCTTGTATCATCAAAGGGCTCATAAATTCCAGAGAAATGATCAGAAGCACCATTTTCCACTCCCTTCTTATCTACAATCTCCACATTGAACTCTTAAAGCAATAGAATCCATTTGATCAGCCTTGTCTTTGAATCTTTCTTTGACATGAGGTACTTTAGTATAGCGTGGTCCGTGTATATCACCACTTTGTTTTGCAAAAGATATGATTGGAGTTTGTCAAGAGTGAAGATGACTGCAAGCAACTCCTTCTCAGTGGTTGTGTAGTTTCTTTGGGCTTCATCTAGAGTTTTTCTTGTGTAGTAGATAGCATGTGGAATCCAACCAACTCTTTGGCCCAACACATCCCCCACTGCCATGTCAGATGCATCGGTAATAATATCGAATGGCAAAGAGAAATCTGGGGGCTACATGATAGGAGCAGAAACTAGTCTTTCCTTCAAGTGGTTAAAAGCTTCAACACACTTGTCATCAAAATGAAATTCAACATCCTTCTCAAGCAAGTGACATAGAGGTCTTAAGATTTTACTGAAACCCTTGATGAAATGGTGGTAGAAACCTGCATGTCCCAAGAAAGACCAAATATGTCTTACAGTGGAAGGAATGGTGAGAGTAGAAATGAGGCCCACCTTGGCCTTGTCAACTTCAATTCCATCCTTTGAAACATGGTGACCCAAAACTATGCCCTCAGGTACCATGAAGTGACTCTTTCCCCAAGATAGCACTAGGCAAACCTTCACACATCTCTCAAGAACAACAACCAAATGTAGGAATAGTGAGAGTAGAAATGAGGCCCACCTTGGCCTTGTCAACTTCAATTCCATCCTTTGAAACATGGTGACCCAAAACTATGCCCTCAGGTACCATGAAGTGACTCTTTCCCCAAGATAGCACTAGGCAAACCTTCAGACATCTCTCAAGAACAACAACCAAATGTAGCAAGCACTCATCAAATGTCTTACCAAAAATTGAGAAATCATCCATGAACACTTCCAAAGATGAATCAAGCATATCTATAAAAATCGAGGTCATACATCTCTGAAATGTAGAAGGGAATTACACAACCTAAATGGCATTCTCCGGTAGGCAAATGTACCACTCAGACAGGTGAATGATGTCTTCTCTTGATCTGCAGGATGCACGACAATTTGGAAGTATCCAGATTACCCATTAAGGAAATAATAGAAGCTTTGCCCCACTAGCCTCTCTAGAATATGGTCAAGGAATGGGAGAGGGTAGTGGTCCTTTTTGGTCTTTTCATTTAGCTTTTAATAGTCAACACATATTCTCCACTTTGATTGTTCTCTAACTGGCATAAGCTCACCATCTGCATTTTCTGCTATAGTGATCCCACCTTTCTTAGGCACAACCTGGATGGGGCTCACCCATGTACTATCAGAAATAGGGTAGATTATCCATGCATCAAGAAATTTCACAACCTCTTAGGTCACAACCTCTTTCAGCTTTGGATTCAACCACCTTTGCATTTGGAGGGTCAACCTTGCATCATCCTCTAGATAGATCTTGTGTACACATATGGAGGGATCAATACCCTTCAAGTCAGCTATAGACCAACCAATGGCTTGGATGTTCTTCTTCAAGACTTTCATCAATGCCTCCTCTTGTTCTGGCCAGAGAATGAAGGAAATGATTATCGGGAGGGTGTCATTTTCCCCTAGAAAAGTGTACTTCAACCCTTCAAGAAGTGAATTCAACTCAAGAGTGGGGGGTTCTTCAAGGGAGTTCTTTAATGGTTTAGAAATAGAAGGGAGGTCTTCACTTGCAGCCATCAAGGCTAGCTCATTCTCTTCATCATCTTCATCATCATCATTGGAGAACTCAACTATTGGCTCTAGACCTCTACCTTGAGTGGCAGTTTGAATCCACGTAGGTAGGCATTCCTCCAAAATTTCATATAGGCACTCAATGAAATAGCAATATTCTTTAGTGGCCCTTATAACTTCAGTTGTGGTTGAAGATTTAAAGATGTTCAACCGGATCTTCATGTGCATGAATGTCACATTCATCGTATTGGTCCTCACATGAATTACCGCATCCAGTGTGGCTAGTAAAGGCCTCCCCAAGATGATAGGAACCCTCCTTGTATCTTTTTCCATGTCTAAGACAATGAAATCGGCAGGGAAGAAAGTGAACATCTCATCATCAAGCCTCACAAGCACGTCATCAAAACACCCTCTAGGCGTCTTTACCGATCTGTCAGCCAACTGTAAAGTACAATGAGTCGGACTAAACTTCCCCATTTGTAGCTCAGAAAACACATCATACGACATTAGGTTGACGCTAGAACCCAAGTCTAAGAGAGCTTGGTCTATGTGATGTGCCCCAATGTATCATGAGATGATAGGACCACCAAGATCTTTTCTTTTCCTAGGCATGGTGTGATGTAAAATCGAGCTCACTTGCTCGGTGAGCTTGACTTTCTTTGGCGTCCTCCCCGTTGTCTTTCTCTTGAAGGTGTATAGATCTTTCAAGAACTTAGCATAAGAAGGGATTTGCTTGACTGCGTCAAGCAAAGGAATATTGATTTTCACCTGTTTGAAAGCCTCAAGGATGTCTTCAATATGCTTATTTCTTCTCCTCTCAGTATAAGGCTCCTTAAGAGACTTAGGAAATGGGGGAGTTGGGACCCCATATGGTTCAGATCAACAATATCATCAACAGGTATCACTAGAATCACAATATCATCACCCGATATCACAGTATCAACTTTGGCTTATCAACTTTGGCTCTCGTCACAATATCCTTAGGCTGTATCTCATTATCAACTCATGCAGTCTCAATATCACCTCTGTCAACAACAATAGTAGCATGGGGGTTCTCCAATGTCCAAACACTCCTCAGAACAGTCACTTCCTTCACATGCTCGTGGGTAGTGGAAGAAGAGGCTTGTGGAGGTGGTTGTGGCTGTTGGGGTGGTGGTGGCCTTTGGTGAGGTGAATTTGGGTTTTGGAGGATGAAAGACGGTTGTGATTTTTGTAGTGGCTGTTGTTGTTGTGGATGTGAGCGGTATTGTGGGGGTGGCTGCTGGTATGAATGAGGTGGAGGTGGAGCATATGGGTAGTTAAGAGGTGCCTTAGGAGGTGGTAGAGCATAGGGGTTCGACGGTGCTTGGTATGACGACAGAGCATATGAACTTGGAGTGTTCCCTAGGAAAGTACCATCATTATTTGGGTTGGGCAGTGGTTGAGATGGAAGTCTTCCTTCTTCCTTCCTAGAAAGAGAGAGGGAGATCTGATCTAGTCTTTGCTCAAGGCAGTTGATGGACTGCCCATGTGAGGTTACATACTTCTTCACGTCATCCAAACTTCTTAACCTTCCAAGCACCTCCTCTTCAAACTTTGAACTATAGTGTGGCTTCTACTGCCCTTGTCCTTGTCCATCCTCATTCTGTTGCTTCCAAGAAAAATTCAGATGGTTCCTCCACTCAGGAGTATAGGTGTTGGACATGGGGCCTTGATTGTTTCGGCTGCCAAAGGAGTGCAAAGCATTCATTTCCTCATCAACAGAATCGACTGCCATGGTGGGTTGGCTAGGAGAGTCACCATCTTGGTTCATCATCATCTTCATCATATCCGCCATCATTTTCATCATATCGTGGTCGACAACATTGCGGGTTGGAGCCACAGAAGAAGTTGGAGGGATGTAGCTTCGGCCGCAATGCTCCCCTTTTGTAGAAGCATGATGGCATGAGTTTTCAGCAAGATGCTCAAACAAAGGCCATGATTCCTCGGGTGGCTTTGCCATGAAAGTACCTCCACATGAGGAGTTGACGTTGTTTTGGCTCTTTTCTTCAAGCCCGGTGTAGAAAGCTTGAACTAGTTGCCACAATGACACTTCATGGTGAGGGCAGTTGTGAAGAAGTTTTTAGAACTTCTCTCACACCTCGTGGAAGGGTTCATTCTCCTTCTGGGAAAAGGAAGTGATGCATCTTCTCATATATGATAGCTTAGAAATCAGGAAGAACTTCTTAAGGAATTCATTCTTGACTTCATTCTATGTTACCGGTTCTGGCTTTGACACATACCACTCTTGATCTTTTTCTTTTAGGGAGAACGGAAAGAGGGTTCTCCAGATGGAGTCATCAGTGGAGGAGGGAGTACAAAAAGTGGAGAATGTCTCAAGGAATGCATCGATGTGATGGTAGGGATTTTTATTCTCCATCCCATAGTAGGTGGGGAGGAGTCTAAGGAGTGCGAGTGGAATGGAGAACTGTTGACCCGACATTTGGTCAACTAGGGTGGCGATTGGTGATTGTAGTTCCCCGGGGTGAAATACTCATGGAGTGGGCAGTGCTGCAGTGGAGGTGGTTGAGCATCCACAGGAGGGTTGTTTTCTACCATCTCAGCTTCTCGATGTTGGTTGTGGAGACTTTGGTGTCTCCTTCTACCTATCTTGGGGTCGTACAACACCAAGTTGGTAAAAGTGGAACGCGTGTGGCACATGCACAAATGCCACCTGCACAATACACAAACAGGCAATAAGAAACCAAGTTAGAATGGAAATATGCAAAAGTGAACAAAGAATAAAGAATGGTAATGATGAGGGAAAAAGGAAGGGCTAAGCTACACTAACTAGCTAGACCAAGCGCCTGTATCCCTGGCAATGATGCCAGAAAGCTTGGTACGTCAAGCTAGAGGTGTACACACTAGCCAATTAAGGGTGGCTAGATGCACTCCACGGGACTCGAACACACGGGAGGTAACTTTCAAAATTTTGTATTGGACCTAACCAAGTCGATCACAAAACTAAACATGTCTCCCACAACCACACGGGGTACTATTGTAGTATATGTGATTGACAAGAATAGGGGTCAGTCCTCAGGGATAGAGGGGGAACTAGAGCTAGGCTAGTGTTTGCTATGTCCAAATGCGGAGTCTAGGGTTTAAGGGTTTCAAAAGGGGTTTGGTTGTGATTACACTAAGCAAACAAACAAGAAAAGGCAAGATGGAAACTAAGTTAACAAAAAGCTACATTACCCTAAGAAAGTTGAATCTAAAAAACTAGGTTAAGTAATTAACTAAGAGAGAGAAAGATGAACTACACTACTTTAGCAAGTCAAGAAACAATTTAGAAGCTTAGCTAACCACTAGAGTGAGCAAGAACCTGAGTTAACACTAAAGAGCAAACTAAGCAACTAACTAGATTGAGCAAAAGCAACTAAACTAGACTAGCATGAACAAGCAAGCAGAGCAAGTTGAGTTTTAAACAAGTTGATTATGGTAGGTGGGCCATTTGGGGATGCAACTTTAATATTAGTTGCGAGAGGTTATTGGACAAGCATGGTTCTCATTTTACATCTAGATTACCAAACCAAAAAATAAGGCAAATGCTATTAGAATGTACCCTATACTACTAGTGGAAGACTAGGGTTAGGTGTAATTCTAATAGGATTAGCAAAATCTAGATTTCTAGGATAAGTGGTATTAAGCAACTGAGGGCTGAGGGTAGATATGGGAGTAGAGATAAGGGTATTTGACCTCATTCCACTAGCCATTCTAGCCTTTAGAAAACCCTAGGCAATCACATCAATCCCACTTATACTAGTAACTTAGGTCTCATACCAAGTAGTAGGAGAGGGGTAGGGCATGTTGGAATAAACGAGACTAGCTAGGGATCCCCTATTGGGATCTAGGAGTCATACTAAAGATTGCCACATGCATCCCAATTCCCCTAGACACATGGTATCGTCAAGCACTATCAACCAAGAAATTCATTACAAAAAGCATAAATCACAAGCATGGCAATGGGATAAGAGACAAAAGCATGGAGTCATCATCATAGATAAAAATGAGTTCATTACAAGCCAAATTTCCCCCAACATGGTATCAAAGTCACATTTTATCCCCAAACATCCCACCCCTAGGGGCTTAGCTATACATAGTCAAAGAAATGGCAAAAGAAAGGGGAAGAAGGGGAAGAAACTCCATGGAGCTCAGTGAAGTATCCTTCTTCTTCACCTCCTTGCTTCTGGGGATGTCCTCTTTCCTCCAAGGGTGCAGATGAGCATGAAGATATGGGGGATGATGGAGGAAAACCTAGAAAATAAGGTTTTCAAGGTGAAATGGAGATGTAAATGGTTGATGGAGAGCATAAAGGCAAGGGAAATGCACTAAATGCTCAAGGGGAGGAGTAATGGAGGCTAGGAGCAGCTAGGGAAGCTAACCTTAGTGCCCCAACAGCTACCTATGTATATATAGGTGGTGGGGAAGCACTAGGGTAAGTAGGGATAGGATAGAAAAATTACTGTAAAAGTAGTTAGGTTTTAGGTGGAAGAACAGACGTGCTGGGAAGTACGACCGTGGTGGGTGGAGGTGAGAATGGCCATGGTGGAGGAGAATGGTCGTTCTGGTGAAGTGTGAAATCATAGGTTGTATGGGATGAAGTGAAGGGTGGTAGCATGGCCGTGCTGGGCAGCACGACCGTGGTGGGGGCTAGATAGAATGGCCGTGCTTTGTAGCACGACCGTGGTGGTGGAGTTGTGAGGAGGTCATTCCCCAAAGCACACTCGTTCTATACTTCATCTAGCACGTCCATGTTGGGTAGCACAAACATTTTGGGGGCTTCATGGCACGACCGTTCTGGGTAGAATGACTGTGGTGGTTGAGTTGTTGAAACTTCAAGATTTGGTGATTCAACCTGTAACTTTGTGCAATTACCAACACGACAGTTCCTTGGCACCACGGTCGTGCTGGGGTATTCAAGGGCTAAAATAGCTTCAAACTTCATTCTCAAAGGGCTTCTTTGCTTGATGTCAAATCTTGGCCATTGGGGTAGGTTGAGGGAGCTTTTGGGGCCTTCTTTAGACCCCTCCATGAGTGGAGGAACCTTAGGACTCCTTCCTTCTCTCTCGTCCATCCAAAGTATGGTCCAAGTACCTGAAAGTAATGCAAAGAACATCCATAAGTGCATTTGACACAAATAAGCATATTGGGAGGAATAACATGTAATCTAATAAGTATAGATGTGATTGAAGAGCAAAATGACACAAGATGAAGCCCTAAAATAGGGCTGAATCATAGACCATGTTTATCAACATGTTCTTCCTTATCTTGAGAACTCAAGTAAGATGCCCAACCTTGTGTCCTTACCCCGAGAGTATTGGCAAGTGCACAAGGTTACTGCATGCAACTCCCAAATGAGGCGTGTAGGGATCCAACCCAAGGGCAATTGAGTGAGCGATTCTAAAGGTGACAAGGGGCAATAGATGGTGACCTAGGAGGAAGCCAAGGGAATGAAGAAGATAAGGTATCGAGTGAGGTGAAGTGAGAGGAACAAAGTAGCTCGACCGTATGGGAGAGGAACCAAGATTTGCAAAATGTGGTTGACGACAGCGACTATTCGACACAGGACATGAGATCTCAGAGACATTTTGATGATTGTGAGGAATGGTCTACGAGATGAGAACTCCTGAGGAGATACATTTTATGTGTTCAAGCCATAAAGCCAACAAGATAAAGCATAAAATATAATACTACATGGTATATATTGAGCATGTAAACAAGCATACATACATATCAAGGTTCAAGCAAGAAACCCATATTCATATAATTATTTAAAGCTCGTACATGATTCAGAGGCTTCTTAACTTATCCTTGAGCATCAAGATTACAGACATCACCTGATTAATAACACTAAGCATCACTAAAACAAGGGTCATCATTAATATTTTTTATCAGGTCATGGGTTACGGTTTGGTCAAACTTAGGTTCAAACTAGTCTTAAATGTACTATGACATTTTTTAAGCGATGAAGTGGTCCTTAACATGCATGGTTCAAAATTCAATTTTTTGAGGTCTTATCCATTTTCTATGATTCTTATGAGACTTGAAGCACTTAATTACATTGTCATTGCAAAGGACCTAATTTTGAAAAATTCATGATTAGAGCAGATTTTGTGTCATTGAGCTTCAAAAGTTACTGCTTTTGAGGGAAGGAAGGTTTTTGATGCAACATTAGATCAATATTTGTTGATGATCAAAGTCCTAACATTATGTGTTCATTTAATGGTCATGTTATTCAGGATATGCAAACTATGAGGTAAAGGAGGAAGACTATGTAGTAATGTGGGATGAATATGGCTACTGTAAAGAAGTGAGATCACCTCTATACTAATAATGGTACACAAAATCTAATAAATAGCTGTAGAAGTTAAAACCTTGACTATATTCAATTTCATAAAGAGTACATCAAACTTTTCCCAATAAGGGTGTACATGATTTATACAAATAAAGGATCTAAGTAGAAGGAAACTAAACTACATCAATATGTCTCCAACAAAACAACTTAGCAAATAATTCCATGAGGGAAGGATGAACTCCTTTTCCTAGGCTTAGGCTAGTTCTTCATGCTCTTGTTGCACACTCTGATTCTAAACCTGGGTGGTTGGGATCACCCAACAAGAGGAGAGAAAAAGGTATGTGTCAATTAAAGAAATAAGGACAAATAAAGTATAGCAAAAAGTAAACATGGAGTAGTGATTCCACTATGCCAAAGAAATGTCAAAAGTATGAGGCACATAAAAGAGAATACTTTCCATAACATCACATATTAATATTGAAGTATGCATGATAAAAGTATGACTATATTATATAAAGTAGGGCTGAGGCACCTAACAACCTCAACCAAAACAAATAGGTGAGGGAGAGTGGTCACATTCCCAAACACATACCAAATATATATATATATATATATGTCTAGTATAGAGGTACACTACAATAGCTAATAAGTCATCAAGTTATCATGATTAATAAATAAAATGGCAATATTAAACAACAAATTAATAGTGACATGGAAGGGGGTATAAAACCCAAACAAGTAGTGAAATAAATGCACCAAAAAAGGCAATAAAAAGAATCAAAGGCTAAGCATATGCCTCATTAGAAAGATTAGGGTTGGATATCAAAATTCCCAACAGAAGGACAAGTGTTCAACCTCATATATAAATAGGATTGCACATACCTCACCTGAGATTCCAAGAGAAGACTTTTCATCAATGAAATGTGTCCAATGCCACTTTTGTCCTAGATACAAGTTTATACTCATGGATTACGGTTTATAAAGCATATTATGTGAGAAACCCTAATTTTGGACCTCCTATGAAAACCATCAATTTAGGACTCAAAACTTGGACCAATTGATTACTTGGATTCTCCTGATTAAGAAAACATATTTATTTTTTAAATTTGGAGTTAAAATGAATTACTTATATATTTTAAGAGTTTTTATATAATGAAAATGGTTTTTATAATAAACATTGAAATAGGGATGCTAATTGATACTTAAAAACATTAAATTCGGATTCCTTGTGAAAAATTCTTTTCAACAACTATTTATACGTGTTTTTCAGACCATCCTACGATTTATTCTGAATTTACAAAATCTAACAAATGGAAATTCAGAGAAAACCACGTGGCATTTATCTGCCTAGTAGATATTGGGCCTGAGTCCTGCTCTCGTAGCCCAATAGGATCACTCCACACTGGCATCATGTTCTCAAAACAAGAGGGTGAGTGGTGACAAGAGGAAAACCCAAAAATACCCATGTATTATTTATAATTTGATTAAACAACCGAGGATAAAAGTGTAATTTCACATGACATGTATCATGTTGATAAATCAAAACCAGTGTGAATGGACCGAAATGCCCATGCTTGATTAATTATGTAATTGGAGTCATAGGGGCGTCAAGGTCAATACATGACCTGGTTTGTTCCCCCTGTAACAATGGCGAGAGCAGGTCATCTAGGGGACAAACGCTGAACAATCTTGAGAGCCCAAAATATAACTTGGGGAAATTGGAGATGTGGGTGAATTTCCAATCATCCCACAGACCTTTCGAGCCCAAGATTGGTTCGTGTGGTAATCAGGAGCTCAAGAAAGCTCTGTCGTAGGTAAGGAACAGAGGGGTAAAACATCACAGCCAAAACCACAGAAAACAAGGAGCTAAAAACCTCAACTAAGATTCCCAAAACTTTCACAGAGGAAAGACAATGCCAACCGATCCATTCCTGACCTTGTGAGATCACTAAAATACTATGTGACTAGCATCGATGAGTGGATAGGATGCAATTCTAGGATACAGAGAGAGAGTACATCGTGAGCCAAAACAACGATGCCAGGAAGAAGAACTAAGGTCACTAATCTGGCTAGCCAATTGCGCGAGAATCAGAGGGGATGACCGTGGGGGGGGGACAAAGTTCATCGGAGAGCAACATCGAGTAGGTCTGGGGCCTTTAGGATAGTTGAGGATAAATTGGAAGAGGAGGAGGAATGGTGGTGGCTTAAGGGTTCTCTAGTTAGCCTTATATAGGTGAGAGGGGGTCAGAGTGCCCTCTGTAAAACAGTGATGGAGAGGAGATGTAGCCCTAGATTGGGCATTTCTTCATCCGGTCGCAAGAGGAGACGCGTAAAGGCTTGCCAGGTTTTCCTTGACCTTACAATATTGTTGTTGAAATAAAAATGAGCAACAACACGTCATGGAGGAAGAAAGGACATGCAGAAATGGCCATCGAGGCTCTAGCTTCAGTCCGTGTGACGACTGAAAGTAGGGGATGAGTTCTAATCTGTTGGATCAGATTGAGTTTCAGATGATCAAATGGTGACCATATGATGGCGTATTTGAGAGGGAAATGATATCTATAACGCGTGACATTTAATAAAACTAGAACCACAAGTTACATTGGTGCATTAATAAAATCAAATTAAAACTATATTCAAACTATATGCAATTCTTGGTTAATTTGTTTGAAGGGTCAAACATTGACCAAATGACTTCAAATTTGGACCATAGGTTAATATTAATGCCTAGATTAATGATATGTAACTAGATTTTCATTTTACACTAGATATGACCCTTAGCCACTACATTTGGCCATTAATGTGTATATTAATGCATTTTGTAGGGTGAATTAATCAAAATACATTTCTTTAGAAAATCCTTAAGTAGAAATTAAAAATGAACATTATAAACTCATTAAATAGTCATATCCCACATTGTATTATCCTTTTTATTGTTTTATTAACATTTACAAGGAGAGAGAAAAGAAAAGAAGATGATTCTCTAATTAACTAACTAAATTCCACATTATTACTCATTTTCTTATCCCAAAAGCCATAAAAACTCTAAATTAACATAATCCAATAATTATCTCTCATTAATGGTCATTTTGCATTATTAGACTCTAATTAACACATTACTTAAGATATTTATGCAAAAACCCATTCATTGTAATGAATGTGGGTAAATAGAGTTTAAGCCATTAAGGGTTGCTCAATTTCAACATGAGGCCAAAGAGGATAGAAAAGATAGGAAAATTTGGAAAAAGGACAAAAAGAATAAGAAGGAATTAACATCTTGAAAATGGGTTAAATTACAAATGAACCCAAGATTCAGTATGTTACAACACTCCACCCCTTAAATAGGATTTCGTCCCCAAAATCTCAACAAGAGGGAAGGGTGAGTACGTAACATCCCAACATTCAACAACTAGGTGGTTATCTCTAATCTATTGTATTTCACATGCTCTACTTATAAGCCAGGTTTTCATGGTCCAGTAATGGTTCCACTGTTCATATCACCTTATATCAAATATAACACAATAGACATTTTTGGCTTAAATTACATCATCCTTAATATTCTATAACTTGTGTCATGCTATATTCACATTGTTTTCAAAAGAATTACATCTCAACATTATGTAAAATTTATGTGTATTTATCATTACTAATTAAGAGTTTTAAGCACAATTAGGGTTTACTAAGTAATCTCAATATTTATTAATGTATTAGGTCACAATCCTTAATAGCTTGAATTTTATGCTCCATTATCCTCATGTTACTACCATGTAGAATTTTTATAGATTATTTTGTAAGAAATAGATAATATTATCCAACAAGTTATTAAGTCTAAATAATGTCACATTAATTTCTTACACCTATATCACACATTGTAATATCACCTTTTATACTCACATTAATGTCATCACTTACCATTTTCTACTTTTTACACTTCATCTTATAAGTTATACATTTAACATCACATTAGGCATTTGGAATTATTATAGACATAATATTCATTCTTATGTAAATCCAATACTCCTTATCACATTTGAGTCATTACAAGTATTTTAGTGAATAAGGTGGAACACATTGCATATTAATGAATTGATTCATATACCAAGTTATGATTAGGTGATTAATGAGGTGTGTATTAGAGAACAAGGTGATACACCTTACATATATTGATAACTTGATTAAATTATATTCCATTTCTATGTATCGAGGTATATTTTCTGATGATGATAGCTAAAGTCACTAATGTATCATGAAGATATTAAGAGTATATATATGTATATATTGTTAAGGTTGGATGATTAGATTTTAGGGTTTAGGTCAACATGACCATTATATGTTATGAATTATTAGTAAGCATTATTTCTATTTACCATAGCATTAGGGTGACACAGTCAACATTATGTGTATTCATAATTAGCGAGTTACTCATATTATGTGTATTAAGTATTTGTTGGGGGAAGTATATGCATTATTCATTTGATGACTTATTAGTATATAAACTAACATGTTAGATTATAATTATCATTTGTTTGTCCAATACTAATCATTAAGCTCACTAGTCTATTGTCTATGGAGTTAGAGTTTCTAATTTCAAAGTAGCTATATTTCAATGTATTGTAGTACTCCATTCCTATAAAAGGATTATGTCCTTGAAATCAACAATTTCCAAAATCTATCAAGGTATTACTACTACTACTTCTACACATAAAAGGGTTGACCTACTAAGTAAAACTAAACTAGAGATAAAAGAGTTAGTCTAATTAAACCATGTATAAGACCCAATTCACTTAATTGTTTTTCTATTCACTATTACTAAACTTCTAAGTCTAGTATAGGGTAAACTACCCCTAAACATGGAAATCTAAGACTCATATAAGGAACTTATGGGATATAAGGTGATTTTATTTGGGTAACCAAATCATCATATTAGGTTCCTAAGGATACTCAACATTGAGATTATTTGCCTAAAGGTATGCTATTTCGGACAATAAGAATCAACTCAGGCTAGGCCAGTGTCATATGGATCCCAGAGTCCTCATAAACCAGGCTAGTGGCGCGGAGCAAAATATTGCCATCCCTCTGACCCTTACCCTTTCTAGGAACCCTTTCTTTCAACTTATGTCCAATAGCTACCTAATAGGCTAATCACCTAAATGTTGGCTAAAAATATTTCTAATATGAAAATTCTTGTGGTACTAAATCAACCTTTCACCATAGCTCAATTCTAAGGTGAACTAAATGGGAAAATATATGATTTAAGGGTTTCTAACTGGGGAGACAAATTGAAATAGTCAAGATTCTAACTACCATTGGCTTTGATGCCATGTTGTAAAGAAGTGAGATCACCTCTCTACTAATATTGGTAAACAAAATCCAATGAATAGCAATGAAAGTTAAAACCTTGACTATATTCAATTTCATAAAGAGTACATCAAACTTTTCCCAATAAGGGTGTACATGCTTTATACAAATAAATGATCTAAGTTTAGGGAAACTAGACTACATCAATATGTCTGCAATGAAACAACTTAGCAAATAAGTCCATGAGGGAAGGATGAACTCCTTTTCCTAGGCTTAAGCTAGTTCTCCATGCTTCTATTGTGCACTCTGATCCTAAACCTAGGTGGTTGGGATCACCCAGTAAGAGGAGAGAAAAGGTGTGTGTCAATTAAAGAAAAAAAGGAAAAATAAAGTATAGAAAAAAGTAAACATGGAGTAATGATTCCACTATGCCAAAGAAATGTCAAAAGTATGAGGCACATAAAAGAGAATACTTGCAATAACATCACATGTTAATATTGAAGTATGCATGATAAAAGTATGACAATATTATCTAAAGTAGGTATAAGGCACCTACAAACCTCAACCAAAACATATAGGTGAGGGAGAGTGGTCACATTCCGAAACACCTACCAAATATATATAAAAGTGGGGAGAGTGGTCACATTCCCCATGGCTTATGCCCAAACTATGGGTGGCTAGTACACAGGTACACTAAAATAGCTAATAAGTCATCAAGTTATCATGCTCAATAAATAAAATGGCAATATTAAACAACAAATTAATAGTGACATGGTAGGGGGTCTAAAACCCAAACAAGTAGTGAAATAAATGTGCCAAAAGAAGGAAATAGAAAGAATCAAAGGCTAAGCATATGCCTCATTCAGAAGATTAGGGATGGATATCAAAATGCCCAACTAAAGGACAAGTTTTCAAACTCATATATAATATGATCGCACATACCATACTTGAGATTCCTAGAGAAGACTTTTCATCAATTAAATATGTCCAATGCCACTTTTATCCTAGATACAAGTTTATACACATGGATTAAAGTTTATAAAGCATACTATGTGAGAAACCCTAATTTGGGACAACCTATGAAAACCATCGATTTAGAACTCAAAACTTGGACCAATAGATTACTTGTATTCTCCGGATTAATAAAAAATATTTATTTCTTAAATTTGGAGTTAAAATGAATTAGTTACATATTTTAAGACTTTTTATATAATTAAAATGGTTTTAATAATAAACATTGAAATAGGGATGCAAATTGATACTTAAAAACATTAAATTCGGATTCCTTGTGAAAAATCATTTTCAATGACTATTTATATGTATTTTTCAGGCCATCCTACAATTTATTGTGAATTTACGAAATTTAACCAATGGAAATTCAAAAAAAAAACACGTGGCATTTATCTGCCTAGTGGACACTGGGCCTGAATCCCACTCTCATGGTCCAATAGGATCACTCCACACTAGCATCACATTCTCAAAATAGGAGGGCGAGTGGTGACAAGAGGAAAACCCAAAAATACCCATGTATGATTTATAATTTGATTAAACGACCAAGGATAAAAGTGCAATTTCACATGACATGTATCGCTTTGATAAATCAAAACCAATGTGAATGGACCGAAATGCCCATGCTCAATTAATTATGTAATTGGAGTCATAGGGGTGTCAAGTTCAATACATGTCCTGGTTTGTTCCCCTATAACCATGGCGAGAGCAGGTCATCTAGGGGACAAACTCCAATCAATCTTGAGAGCCAGAAATGTAACTTGGGGCAACTTGAGATGTAGGCAAATTCCCAATCATCCTATAGACCTATCGAGCCCAAGATTGGGTTTCGTGGTAATCAGGAGCTTGAGAAAGCTCCGCCATAGGTAAGGAATAGAGGGGGGAGAAATCACGGCTAAAACCACAGAAAATGAGGAGTTAAGCCTCGACTAAGATTCCCAAAACTTTCACAGAGGTAAGATGATGCCAACCGACCCATTCTCAACCTTGTGGGATCACTAAAATGCTAAGGTGACTAGCACCAAAAAGTGGCTAGGCTGCGATTCTAGGATACAGTGAGAGAGTACATCGCGAGCCAAAACAACAATGCCAAGAAGAAGAACTAAGATCAGTGATGCTTACCGGCTAGCCAATTGCGCGAGAATTAGAGGGGACGACCGTGCAGGGCCAAGTTTGCCAGAGAGCAAGGTCGAGCAGGTCTGGGGCCTTTGGGATAGTTGAGGAGAAATTGGAAGAGGAGGAGGAATGGTGGTGGTTCAAGGGTTCTCCAGTAGGCCTTATATAGGCTAGAGGGGGTCGTAGCACCCTTTGTAAAACGGTGGTGGAGAGGAGACGTAGCCCTAGGTTGGGCTTTTCTTTGTCCTGTCACGAGAGGAGACGTGTAAAGGCTCATGAGGTTCGCCTGGATCTCACATTCCTATTGGTGAAAGAAAAATGAGCAATAGGGCATCATGGAGGGAGAACAGACCCACACAAATGGCCATTGAGGCGCCAACTTCAGTCCGTGTAATGGCTAAAGGTAGGTGATGAGTTCTAATCTATTGGATCGGGTTGAGTTTCAGATGATTGCTTGAGAGGGAAACAAAATCTGTAACATGTGACGTTTAATAAAACTGGAACCATAGGTTACATTGGTGCATTAATGAAATCGAATTAAAACTATATTCAAACTGTATGCAATTCTTATTTAATTTGATTGAATGGTCAAACATTGACCCAATGACTTCAAATTTGAACCATAAGCTAATATTAATGCCTAGATTAATGATATGTAATTATATTTTCATTTTACACAAGATATGACCCTCAACCACTATATTTGGCCATTAATGTGTATATTAATGCATTTTAAAGGGTGAATTAATAAAAGACATTTTTTTAGCAAATCCTTAAGTAGAAATTCGAAACGGACATTATAAACTCATTCAATAGTCATGTTCCACCTCCCATTCTCCTTTTTATTGTTTTATTAACATTTAGGAGGAGAGAAAAGAAAAGAAGATGATTCTCTCATTAACTAACTCGATTCCACAATATTACTTATTTTCTTATCCCAAAAGCCATAAAAACTTTAAATTAATGTAATCCAATAATTATCTCTCATTAATGGTCATTTTTCATTATTAGACTCTAATTAACACATTAGTTAAGATACTTGTGCAAAAACCCATTCATTGTAATGAATGTGGGTAAATAGAGTTCAAGAAATTAAGGGTTGCTCAATTTCAACATTGAGGCCAAAGAGGATAGAAAAGATAGGAAAATTTAGTAAAAAGGAAAAAAAGAATAAGAAGGAAATAAAATCTTGAAAATGGGTTAAATTTCAAATGAATTCAAGATTCAATATGTTACAACTATGCCTATGACATGATCGACAAATGGGGTGTTAATGCCATCTTTGATACAAAGTCTGTGGAAGACCCACAAACCCTTATTTGTCCTATCCAGGATGACAAAAAGTTAGGTAGTCATCATAAGTGTAGGAGGGTGATTAAGCTCCATGTTGCTATAAAATGTATTCAAGGATTATTGGTCAATATATTTAGGATGCATTTGTTCATTATGATTCAATTTTAGCATATGAAAGCATTTAGAATTTCCAAAAGTAGGTGATATATCAACATAATGCATAAATGATCTCTTATGCACTATTTCATACATATTAGAGTATAAATGGATTCAAACTCCATGAAAAAGGTCTTAGCATGGTAGCTCTCATTTTTCCAATCGAAATGATATATAAATTTGTCATGATTTGGTAAATCCTGGCATAATCTAGGCTTTAATAAAGATAAATCTAAATCAAGGATGAAAAGAGTTTATTATTACCCTCATAAATTTGGATTCATTGTTCGGCTCTGGGTGGGCGGCCTAAAATTAGCCACCAGGGCTAAAGGTCATGCCCACTAGGCCTAGGCCAGCTTCAGATTCCACCCACTCCCTCTCCCCACTTTCCCCTTATGTTGGATGATGGACTACATACATAAGAAAATGGTGAGTTGACTCCCACCATCCTACAAGCCCCACATGTGATTCTTTGTTGTTGTGTGTGTGCACCATGCCAACTTTATTGTTGGTGGTCTCAAAAAGATGATCATGCCTGCTCTAAGGGTGGATTAGTTCTCATGGTTGCTGGTTGGAGGCAAGCCACTAGGGCAGGGACATGGCTATGGATCATTTTCTCAATGAGCCACTAATCATGTCGATAACGCTGGGTGTGAGGATACATTGTTTATCTCTCCTTACTACCTATAGCTCTAGATATGCATCAAGAATGGTCACAATACTTTAGTAGAGAGGATGGTATGCACCATACTTCTCTCCTCCACCCCATGTTCTCCACCAACTAGTTGTAGGGCTATCTGGGGTAGCAACAACATCCACTATAGTGGTATTTTTCCACTTTGCAGATGTAGATGCAAAAGGGAGTAGGCAGTGTGCGTAATAGTGGTATTTTTTCTCTAATATTTCAATAAGTCATGGTAGAGGTCTCTCTAGAATGACACATGTTTACAAGGCTAGAGAGAACTGGAGTTGCAAATATCCAACTCATTGGGGTTCCTAGGTGATAGGGAAAGAAACATGGAGTTTATTAGCACATCCTGATTGATCAGTAGTAGTGGTTTGAAATTTCTTGAGGTGAGCATGAAGGAGCCAAGGCTTTCCAGGGACTAGCAGCAATTACGAGTTTGTCTTCATGTACATTTAGTGTCATTGCTATAATGTGTTTTGTGGTAGGAGGAAAGAATGGAGGGGGAGAGTTGTTACTATCGTAGGGGCTTATGGGGAGGTTCAAAGTATGTTTCTAGGTAATATTCAAAAATTGTAGAGATGTATTGCATCATGGGGGTAGAAGAATGGAGAGAGGCTAAGTTCTTGACTTTGAGTCCCTGATAACCTCCTATTTTGTGATGTTATCTTACTAGTTTTTCTCAGTTTTCCATACTCTTTCTTAGATAAATTAGATAGAATCTTTAACTTTCCACTCTATTGTGAATATACCATTAGACTAACTTTTCTCCTATTCTTCTTACAGAAAACACAAAAAATTTACAAAAATTCCAAACGGTCCCAAGACCGAATGGAGGCCAAACGGTCCCGAGACCGTGTGAAGCCAAACGGTCCCGAGACCGTATGAAGACCAACCAGTCTTGAGACCGAATAAAAGCAAAATGGTCCCGAGACCGTGTGAAAGCCAAACGGTCCTGAGACTGCATGAAGTCAAACGGTCCCAACCCCGTATGAACGCAAACAGTCTCCAAACCGTGAGGACTCAAACAATATCCAAACCGAGAGAGTCCAAACGATCCCAAGAATGTATGAACGGAAATGGTCTCCAAACTGTGAGGACTCAAACGGTCTCCAAACTGAGAGAGTCCAAACAGTCTCCATGAATATTTGGACCCACATAACTCAAAACCGTTCAAGATTCACTCAAAGCCTATAAATAGGACCCAAGGGGTCTTCATAAAGGATCAGATTCTTGGACTCCCAAAGGCTGCCCCAACCATTCCAGAGCTGTTTCATCCTCCGTCCTCCACCCCAAGGATACCGGTCCAGGATCCACACTTCATCCTTAAGTTGATTTCTCTCTCATCGACATAGAAGGTGGGAAGTGAAGGATTCTTCATCAAGTCAACCACATGGTGTGAAGATAGTTGCACTCTGCTCCAAGGGGTCGACCTTCCTCCCTCCTACATGGAGATGATGCTATCTTTCTCTCTTCCCACCTCCTTCTTTGTTCTTGCCATGAGCGAGTAGTCCCATAAACTAGGGTGCGGGGAGTAGCCCCGCTACCCATGTTTTCATTTCATACAATGTAATTTATGAGTTTGCAATAGAAAAATACTATCTTTTCAGTTCAACATCAATCGTTTAATGAATGATAGTTTCTTGATCACCAACTTGTGTTAACTATTATCTATCAGTGCAAATTGTCTATGTTTGTACTTCTAGATTCGAATATCGGCTGCTCGTTGGTTCCAAACATATGCAGTCACCATACGTTTGGTTCGGTATCTAGGAGCATTTCTCAAGGAGTGGAGTAAACTCACCTCCATTGTTTTACTTCCATGCTATGAAATGGAATCAGTTGACGTATGAAAGTACAACCTTGACAGGTCGAGGAACACACTTTGTGAGGGGAGTGATGCAAAGTAAGTGACCATTCATTTTGGGGATGGATGGCATTGCAACTCTTCCACATTTCTCATAGTTAGTTATACGAAAGGAAGCTAAGTCTACAAAGATACTAACTATTTGGACTATTTTCTTTGCAAGCAATGATATTATGATGTATGTTTTGATCCATGCGTAGTGGTGGTGAAACTCGGTCACATCCTAGTGGTTTCCCAAATATCATTTACAACCTCAAATTTACTTTTCTACCATTTACTTTACTTTGCACTTTAGTTTAATCATCAAATCAACTCTTTGATCTAAATATCAACTTTTAAGTAGATAAGTAGAATTATTGTGTTTTCTATCTTGTTAAACTCTTAACAAGACCGTTGTCTCGTGGATTCAACCCTTAACTATACTATGATAAGACTTCCACGTACCTTATCATACGTGGGTGGAGATCTTATTCTAGCATACACAAGGCTAAATTTAGAGACTTACTATCTCTAGGATTTTTAGTGGTACACGCAACTCCATGCAAGTGGAGGCTCCATCAAAAATTAGCATCGTTGCCGAGGACAACAAAATATTTTAATTTTACTTGTTAACTTTCTAGTTGATTAGGATTTTACACTTTTCTTTAACCATAATTCATATCATCTTGATTTCATCATTTCTCCACATTATCTAAAGTGTGTTTATTCTTCTACTCAGGTAGAAAATGTGTATGCAACCTTTGCATAACATCAGATTCTTCCCTGAACCAGAGTACGACTCTGAGGTAGAACGAAGCTTCCACTGACACATCCGACTCAACCTCCAATGATCCAGACAAATGGCTGATGAACAACACCAAGCTGCCTTGGTTATGGAAAGAGTCAACACAGCCATATCAGCTCAAAGAGCTCAACTTATTGCTGACACACATGCTCAGATTCAAGCTGAGGTTCGAGCTGAAAAACATGCCTGCATTCAAGTTGAGAATGAAGCAGCCACAACTGCTGCTCAGATAGTGTTGAGAAATAAGCAACTTTGGGATTATGTCATTCCTAAGAACTTTGAAGATAATCACCTAGTTAGGCCCCCGCCCATTAATGTTCCTAACTTCGAGATCCGCACGCAATGGATCCAGATCATGCAAGGCATTTCATTCTCTGGAAGTGCTGGGGATGACTGCATGGATCACCTGAAGCAATTCAAGTCTCTTGGTCGGTTAGTACCACATGTCAGAGTTCCTTTCGACGCAATCATGGTACACCTTTTTCACTTCACTTTGTCCGGAGGGGCATTGAGATGGTATAACGTGCTAGATGGGGAGCCAATCACCACCTGGGCTCCTTTGGAAGAAAAGTTTCTAGAGAAGTTCTTTCCACCTTCGTTGACTTATGAGATTAGGGGACAAATTAATCACTTTTCTCAACTCCCAGGGGAATCACTAGCAGAATCATGGGAAAGATTCAAGGAACTTTTGAGGAAATGCCCGCATCACGGAATCTCCCAAAATCAGCTGATAGAAACATTCTATAGAGGAGTAAGTGATGGCATTAAGAAATTTTTGGATTCCTCATCTGGGGGGAATTTCATGTGAAAGAACTATGAATATGCATGGAGTATTGTTACACTTGGAGGCGAGAACCAATCTAATTGGGGAAGGTCATCCACCAGGGGAATTCTAAAAGTTTGTAAAGATGAAGAATCAATGGAAATGAAAGCCATCGCCAAAGCCCTAAAAACTATAGCTCACAAGTAACAAGTCCTTGAAACGACACTCAGAGAAAAGAAGAGCCCCCAACAGGTCAAGGCAACTACCAGGACTTGTGAGGCAAGTCATGCATCTGATCATCCCACATTATCATGTGGTCTCCTATACAATGTGATGATGGACATGCAGACACTACAGCCGTAGTATGAACCGATCATCGAACATCCTGAGGATCTGTTACCGAAGCAAGTCAATTCCATCCACACTATACCAGGACTAGCTTATTATAACCCGAATCAACCAAGAAACCATCCCAAGTTTCAGTATGGGAATCCTGTGGGGACTGCCAACCTGCATCACCGGACCTAAGGAGGAGTTTTTAATAGATCACCACCAGGTTTCCAGAACAACTATAATTGAAACCAGGGAAACTTCATAGGAGGATTGCAAGGATTCACACAACCAAGAAACCCTTCTGCGTATTACCAATACACTCATCCACCATTGCACCCGCAATTGCAGCAACCTCAACTGCAACAACCACAAATTCAATAACCCCAATTATCCGCACCTCAGCAGCAACGACCACAACAACATCAACAAAATCCACAAAAGAATAATCCGCCTCCGCCAATAGATGATTTTTCATTGATAAGACAATTGTTGCAATCACAACAAACCATGCTAGCCAACCAGAAAGCCCAACAAAAAACCGTCGAAGCACAGTTAGCACATATTGCAGCCCAATTAAAACCTCCAGCATGAATCTTTGTTGGTCAGCCAGAGATAAACCCAAGACACGATCAATCCAAACAAGAACAATTGAAATCCATTACCATAAGGTCTGGTCGTATCCTCACTGAAGCCACAAAAATCATTCAGGAAGATGAAGATATAGCTGTAATCGCCCCAATTGCAAGCACGAATCCAGAAACTGAAAAGACTGTAGAAATCGAGAAGGGGAAGGAAAAGGAACTAGATTTTAAAGAACATGAAGTCCCGCCATATAAGCCCAGAATACCATATCCAGGAAGGCTGAGAGGGACTAAACTGGATACTAGATTCCAAAAATTTAAGGAAGCAATGAAGAAACTATATATTAATATCCCATTCCTTGATGCCCTCTCTGAAATACCACCTTGGGCCAAATACCTGAAGACCTTGCTATCAAGGAAATGTATGACTGAAGAACAAGAGACTGTTAAACTAGCTCAGACAACTTATGATATTATTCTCAAAAAAATGCCAAAAAAACAGAAGGATCCCAGTTTCTTTTGTATCCAATGTTCTATCAGAAATGCCTCTAGCAAAAAAGGATTAGCTCATCTAGGAACTAGCATATCTATTATGCCCTTCTCAATGTGTAAAAGGTTGGGTTTTACCGAATTGTTACCCACTGCAATGACAATACAGCTGGCTGATTCTACCATCACTGCACCGTTGGGGATCATTGAAGATATCTCCCAGTCATGATAGGAAAGGACTCTTATGTCCCTTGTGACTTTGTTATTATGGATATAAAGGAAGATCTAAGATATCCAATAATATTCGGAAGACCCTTCCTTGCCACGGCCAGAGCACTTATCGACGTTGCACCCGATACAATTATCTTAAGACTAGGAAAGGAAGCCATTCAATTCAGAATCCTTAACAGCCTAAAAGGTCCCATCATCCAGGAAGAAGTTTTTCTTCTCGAGGCAATAGAAAAAATGTCTCAATTATAGCAAGAAACAGTCGAACCAACTGATGATCTGGAGAACGTCTTGACAAATCTAGAAGTTGAATTTTCATCCAGCGAACTAGTACAACAATGTCTGCGATATTTAGACCAAGCCGAAGAAGCTCCATCATCCACCTTCGAGGAATTGAAATCTGTCACCATTTTAGAAACTACAAAAGTACCCAAGGCCCCTGAAATGAAAGCCTTACCAATAGGACTCAAACATGTCTTCTTGGACGAAGAAAAATTGTGCCCAGTCATAATCAACTCTACCTTAATAGATGATCAGGAAGAAAGACTTCTTGCTGAGCTAAGGAAACATGAGAAAGCTATTGGGTATAAAATGACTGACCTAACAGGAATAAATCCAACTCTGTGCATGCACAGACTACCTATGGTAGAAGAGTTTAAACCATCGAGGGAACATCAGAGGAAACTAAACCTGAACCCCAAAGAAGTGGTTCGCCTCGAGGTCCTTAAACTCCTAAAATCTAGTATCATATATCCCATTTCTGATTCTCAATGGGTTAGCCCGATCCAAGTGGTCCCTAAAAAAGGGGGGACTACTGTCGTTCTGAATAATAAAAATGAGCTAGTACCCATAAGGACTGTCACTGGATGGAGGATGTGTATTGATTACAGGAAGTTGAACAAAGCAACAAGAAAATATCACTTCTCTCTACCTTTCCTTGATGAAGTCCTTGAACGTTTGGCCATTATTCTGGGTTCTATCAAATCCCGATACACCCAGAAGACCAAGAAAAGACAACCTTCACTTGCCCCTTTGGAACTTACGCCTTCAGAAGGATGCCTTTCAGGCTATGTAACGCGCCCACAACATTCCAAAGGTGCATGTCTGCAATATTCGTAGGATTAACTGAGTCAATCATGGAAATATTTATGGATGACTTTTCAGTCTATGGAAATTCTTTTGATAACTGTCTACTTAACCTCGGGAAAGTTTTACAAAGATGCAAGGAAATAAACCTGATCCTAAATTGGGAGAAATGTCACTTTATGGTGACAGAAGGTGTTGTCCTCGGGCATCGAGTGAGTGAAAGAGGAATTGAAGTGGATAAGGCAAAGATTGATGTCATTTAAAAACTGTCACCACCTAAAGACATTAGAGGAGTGTGACCATTTCTGGGCCACACTGGATTTTATCAAAGATTTATTAAAGGTTTCTCCAAAATAGCAAAGCCCATGACCTATTTGTTGACAAAAGATGTAGATTTCAATTTTGATCAAGAATGCTAAAACAACTTCATGAACTTAAAAAATGCTCTAATCTCTACACCCATTCTAAGAGCAACCGATTGGTCACAACCATTCGAGATAATGTGTGACGCAAGTGACTACACTATAGGAGTGGTGCTAGGGCAAATAATAGACAAGAAACCCTATGTGATATACTATGCATCAAAGATGCTAGATGAGGACCAAAAGAATTATACAACTACTGAAAAAGAATTCTTGGATGTCATTTACGCCTTTGAGAAATTTCTCTCTTATCTAATCGGATCAAAAGTCATAGTATACACCAACCATTCTGCAATCAAATACCTAATTCAAAAACAAGATGCAAAACCCAGACTCATCCGCTGGGTGTTGATGCTACAATACTTTGACTTGGAAATAAAAGATAAAAGTGGGGTAGAAAATTTCGTTGCAGATCACTTAAGTCACATCGAGCCTTAGGATGATGACAATATACCTATTCGAGACTCTTTACCCGACGAGCAACTCATGAAAGTCACTATCGGATTTCCTTGGTATGCCGATATAGTAAACTACCTGGCTACAGGAATTATCCACCCTTCTGCTTCCTACCACGACAGAAAGAAATTTCTTCATGATGCCAAGCAATATTTTTGGGATGAACCATACCTTTTTCACTTGTGCGCAGATGGACTATTCCGTTGTTGCCTAACAGAAGAAGAAATTATCCCAGTTCTATAACATTGTCATTCTGGCCCTACTGGGGGCATATGAGTTCAAAAAAGACGGTCCTCAAAGTTCTACAATCAGGTTTCTTTTGGCCAATGATAGTAAGGGATGCCCATGATTTTGTACGATCTTGCAATAAATGTCAGCTTTCTGGTGGTATATCTAAATAGAATGAAATGCCTCTTACTCTGAGGCAAGAAATTGAAATCTTTGATGTATGGGGAGTAGATTACATGGGTCCATTTCCCCCATCTTATGGATTTTCCTATATACTGGTCACTGTGGATTACGTTTCAAAATGGGTAGAGGCTATACCCACTATTTCTTGCGACTCCAAACCAGTTATCAAGATGTTCAAGGATATCATCTTCCCTCGAACAATCATATTATATGTAGGATCTCATTTCTTAGAACGAAGTTTTGAAGCTCTCCTAAGAAAATATGGAGTTAAGAATAAGGTCACCACACCTTACCATCCATAGACAAGTGGCCAAGTCGAAGTTTCAAATAGACATCTAAAAGCCATTTTAGAAAAGATGGTCAACAGACACCACACAGACTAGTCTACCAAGATCCCTGATGCTCTTTGGGAATATTGCACTGCTTACAAAACACCAATAGGAACGAATCTGTTTCATTTGGTAAATGGGAAGTCATGTCATCTTCCAGTTGAACTGGAACATAAAGCTTGGTGGGCCATTAAACAATTGAATTTTGACTTCAAAAGCATTGGTGAGTATAGACAACTACAATTACAAGAACTTGAGGAACTACAAATGACTGCCTACCAATGTGCCAGGATCTAAAAGGAACAAACTAAGATGTGGCACGATGTACATCTCAAATGGAAAGATATTTTCGTTGGAGATAAAGTCATTCTCTTCAACTCCAGACTCAAGATGTTTCCTGGAAAACTTTGCACAAAGTGGTCTGGGCCATTCACCATCAAGCACATCTACCCAACTGGAGCCATCATCATTATTGATGACTATGGAGGAGAGAGACTATTAATGGCCATAGACTGAAGAAATACTATACTCCAGGTGATAAAATTCCAAGACAAACTATTAAGATTCATGATCCTGCTACATCGATCTAACCAAGTCAGAACTTTGTCGAGCCATCAACGTAAAACCAAGGCGCTACTTACGAGGCAACCCAAGAACTGAGTATCACCTTTTATTTTATTTTACTTAGTTTTGATAATTTTCTAATTTCTTATTGTTTATTTTAGGCCTATCATCTTTATTCAGGAAATATAAAAATTTACATAAGCAACCAAAACAAAAATAAAAATATAAAAACAAATAACCAATATATAATCTTATCCTAACAGTTTCAAAACCGTTTGGACCCAAACAATCTTGAAACCATTTGGACACAAACAGTCTCGAAACCATTTGGACTCCAAACGGTCTCAAAACGGTTTGGGCTCAAACGGTCTCGAAACAATTTGCTTTTGAGAATTTGTACAGTCACCTCTCCTTTTTCTATAAATATCACTCCACCCCCTCCCTTTTCTTTCCTTCAATTCTTAAACTTTCCCTCACGCGAAAACCATATTCCATTCCTTCCAGATCTCTACTCCCACACAACCTGTTCGCATCGCTTCCTCGTTGTTCCATTCTGAGTTCACCTATATCGTCTCCGTGCACCATCCTCTTCCCCAACATTTTTGCCGCCGCGATGCTTCATCACCCTCGAGAAGCAAGGTAGAACGCTACTACCACCATCGCCGCTGCACCACCTTAGCCGTCGCTGCTGTTATCGCCGCTACCGTTGATGCTTTGACCGCATACACATCCTTCACCTTTCCCGCCGTTATCGCTGCCACCATTGCCTCCGTCGCCGACGCCATTTTCACCATTTTACGCTATTTTCTCCGTTTCCGCTTGCTACTGATCATCACCCCTACCGCTTCATCTTCCTGACAGTTTCGAACCAAACAGTCGTGAAACTGTTTGGATTTAAACAGTCTTGAAACCATTTGGACCCCAACAATCGTGAAACCGTCTGGACGCAAATGGTTTTAAAACCATTTGGACCCAAATGGTCGTGAACTTAAAAAAAAGTATGTCTTGAGACAAATATCATATTCAAGAAGTAGAAACATAGATTCACTCCTATTAATGTGTACTAAATAGGTCAATTCCAAATTGAAATTGTAGATTCGATTTTTGGTATCGGTTTTTTTTAATTTTCTTTCTATTTAGAAAGAAATAAGAATATATAAATAAATATATAAAATAAATAGAAAGAAAATAAAAAAAATAAAAAATTGTAATATAAAATTTTGAAAATCAAAATAAATAAATAAAAAATGAAATGATTTTTTCATTCAAATTTCAACAGAGTATCAGTCTTAGTTTGAATTTGTTCATTTGGAATCTGGGTTCTTCTACTTATTGATTTTCTTTCTCTTTTTGGATTTCAATTTTGTTTGATTCTTGATTTCATTCATTTTGATTTTCTTTCCCTCTCTTTTGTTTCCCTTCCATCATTCCTTAAGTGCCATAGGTTTCATCCTATAGAATCTAACCCATTTTCTCATCGAGCGGAGGGCACGCAAAAAATCATCTTTCTCAAAATATGTTCAATCTTCTATTTTTTCTTCTTCATCTATCCCTATATCATAGGTATAGCGTTTGAATCAATGGAGAACCTTTTCTTTCGGAAACCCAAGGACTCAATCGTATGGATATGTCAAATACATGATTTCCAATCCTAGCAGGAAAAGGAGGGAAACAAATACTGAATTTTAAGTGAGTAAACAAAATTCCATACTCGATCTCATAGATACATATAGAATTCTATGGAAGTATTCGATGAAAGTCGTATGTACGGCTTGGAGGGATATCTTTAAGTCACCCTGATTGTCACTCTACAGAAATGTACATGAGATTTGAACCTCATATAACTCCCCGTTCAATTCTTTCGAAGTAATTGGATCCTTTTCCTCATTCGAGAATCTCCTCCCTTCTTCCACTCTGCCCCGAAGAGTAACTAAGATCAATTCAGTCACGTTTTCATGTTGTTTCCAGGAGGTCTGGAGAAAGTGAAAATCAAAAGGATCTTAGAGTGTCTAGGGTTGGGCAAGGAGGGTCTCTTAACGCCTTCTTTTTTCTTCCCATCCCATCAGAGTTTTTTTACAAAAACTTGCCATGGTAAGAGAGAAGGTGGAACAAGCACACTTGTAGAGTGTAGTACAGCGGAGAGTTGTATGCTGCATTTGGGAAGGATGAATCACTCCTGAAAAAGAATCTATTAATTCTCTCCCAATTGGTTGGATCGTAGGTGCGATGATTGAATTCACAGGCGAGGTCTCTGATTCAAGTCCAGGATGGCCCAACCGTGCCAGGGAAAAGAATAAAAAAAGCATATGAGACCATTTGAACTCAAACAATACTCAAGGTTCCCCTCTTAAAAGTCATCCAAATAGTTTTACAAACTGTTTGACCCCAAACGACCTAAAAAACTATTTGGACCCAAATGATCTTGCAAACTGTTTGATTCCTTCAAAAATCTAAAAACAACAATTCCATTTTTGTACAATGTTACAATCCGTTATTTCATAAATCCATTTTTACTAAAACTTCAATCTTTTCTAATACATCATTTCTTGTCAATTCTTTAGAATGGCATCACCTACAAAGGAGCTTGTTGACACCCAATGGACCAGAGAAGAGCTCCTAGAGCGTCGCTCGATGCTTCAACGCATTCTCGAGATATGCAAAAAGACTGGAAGGACTCCATCAAAAGTTGACTTGCCCAAGGTCATCCATGACCTTGAGCGAGTCAAAAAATGTTTAGCAGAAGATCCTATTGAAGAAGTTGAAGAAATATCCTCAACAGATGAAGATTCAGAATACACACCCAATTCCGAGGAGGAATCCCCAGTCACTAAGTCCAAGGGGAAACGGAAGGCCCAAGAGGTTACTGCAGAGCAACCAACCAAAAAACGAGCACGAAAGCAAGTCCGACCCTCCACTGCAAGGGAACAAATCATGACAGAATATGCCACCCCTAGTGTTACCTTTCCTGCTACTACCATCGCAGCACCAACACCTATTGACCTGTACATCCAAAACCTCCCGGCTGGTGACAAAGCATTGCGCCCAACAAAGTATGTCTGCTCAAACATACTGACGAGGATGGGGATTTATGACAGAGTTCTCACCTTGATCGACCACACAAATCTTTCAAAACTCTATTTTTTCACAAAAACCTCTTATGTTGAACCCACGATAGAGTTCCTCACAAACCTCAACAAAGAAACTGTGGATGTAAAGGATAAATGGAAAGACAGAGGTGACCACAGGTTGGTCACCTCACTTTTTGGAAACAAGGTTGTCTTAACTGAGAACATGCTGAATGAGATCTTCATCGACAACCAGGATCAACTGAAAAAGGCTAAAGTTGTGGGCCTAGAAAACTCCCAGTTTAACAGACACACCTTCTGGAAGTCCTTAACGGGGATTCCAACCTACACGGCAAAGACTTACAAGGCCTCTAACATACATTCTAGCATGGTGCGCACAATGCAAAAAATTATTACAGGCACCCTTTTCCCCAAGACAGAGAGTGGAATTGTTATTATCTCAGATCTCTTTATCCTATGGTCCATTGTCAAAGGGCATCCGATCAACATAGGTCGACACTTCATTCAAAAACACACAAATTATGCCCTTGGGAAAGAAATCTGTATGGGTGGTCATATTACATCAATTCTGAAATATCTTAAGATGGACAAACTACTTCCCAAGTGCATAGTCATAAAGGGAAACATCCTAACCAATGAGCAGAGTCTAAGAAACTCATATATCATAAAGGAGAAGGATGCCAAGCTGCATTATATTTTCTTCCCAACCGTCAAAGCATCCAGAACGTTGCTACCTCTTCCTGAACTGGCTGACTATGACAAAGAAAAGCTTTTCTTCATTGAAGAAGAGATTGCCAACCTCATAGCCTCACTCACAGAAAAAGAGAAACAAGCAAAGGCAGGGAAGACAGAGCACATCGTCAATGCCCCAGTAACAAGGCCAAAGAAAATTCTAGTCACACGGGCATCTAAACTACGTGCACAAAAACAACAGAAAATGGGGATGCCCACATCGAAGATCAACCCAGAAGCAGAACCCCCACACAGTGTAGAGAACGTTGTGGATCCAACACCAGAACCATTCATTTTCGATCTGGATGTTGGGTTTCCCTCTACAACCACCCCCACCACACACCCGTCTCCCACTCTTCCACCATTTTCCACAACCATACCCACCACTATCCCTTCCTCCACATCCACAACTTCACCCACATCTTCTGCTTCACTCATCTTCTCTTCGGGTATTCCATTCTCCACCTCGATGCCCGATATCACCTTCACTTCCACCTTCACTTCAACCACTTTTCCCTCGACATTCCTATCTTTGCCCTTTTCAGCTGGGATGTCACCACCATTCTCATCCACCACCCCGATATCGCTAGTGACTCCATCTACAGTCACCATTCAATTCATGGGTCCATTAATAGTGTCTCTTTAACAAGGCACTACCACCACTTCCACGCCGACCCCAGCCATCTCACCCATCCATCTCTGGGGTCCCCTTTTCACAAGTCAGTGAGGAATTCAGACAGCAATTTGACGCTATTCAAAACCTCCTCACCGACCCCTGTAACATACTATAATCAATTTTTTATTACATGCAGGGAATTGCTACATAGGTCTCCAAGATTGAAAAATGGAACAACGCCTTACCAGGCATCCTCTCTAGCATTCAACAATGACAGGATGTAGCGGCCCAGCAAGTCAACCGCATCGATGACTGCCTACAAAACCTGCCAGCGTTGATACTCGAGATGAAAGGCCAGCAAGAAGTGTTGGACCAACAAGTTGATAGGGTCTCTAAACAAACTCAACCTTTGCCTGAGACCCTTCGCGAGCTTCAAGAATAACAAAGTGCCTTTAGCACGTGCTTGGACGACATCAACAACAGTCTTGCACAGCTCAACCGCCGCCAAGAGGAGCACTCTAACGATGAACTCAATCAACTACATGCACAAGTAACCGATCTATCATTACGGATCCTCTCTGCCGAGGCAAGATATATGGATCTCAAAGAGAGCCATGACGCACTGCTCAAAACCCACGAGCATGTGCAAGTGGCACTCGAAGAAATTCAAGCCATTCATCGGCAGTGCAAGAAAACGTCAACCAAGAAAAGAACAGATAAGGAAGCATATGATGATGAAGATGAAAGTGAAGATGACAATGAGGATTTTGATTCCTCGGCTGACTCCAACGACGACAGCTCCTCCTCAGACGATCAACCCGATGACCCAGGCAATGCTGGGGAGGGCACCAGCCGAGGGATAGAACCTGCAAAGAAAGGAGATGATAAAGACCACCAAGAGGGTGGAAAAAATGATCCAAAGTCCCCCGACAATAATGAAAATGTAACAATGTCATATGGAAACTAGTTCTTTAACTTTTCAGCTATGGGATCCCTGGGGGACGCTGCCAAAGACACAACATTTTCTGAGTTCCAACAATGCTTACTAGGAACCAACATTAGCCCACCCACAATAGTCATTCACCAATACTCCGCTCCGGAGCAACCTGTGCCTTCTCCCCATAGCAGGAAGAATCCGACAGAGTGAGTCTAGACACAGATGATAGACTCGACTCTGATTCTGTCTCCGATAAAGATGAAGATCTACCATTTTTTTGGTTGACAACGAGCATACTTCAATTCCTCCACCACAAGACCTTCCCCCGCCGCCACCACTACCTCACAAAATGTATGACTTCGACATGGCGGCCATCTCTACATTAGATGTTCAGGACATCTTCATCATGAAAACTATTGTAGACGATGCCAAAGATGGGGGGACATCATCTAAAACAACACAAAGACAAAGTGCAAGTTGACACGAGAAGACTTCTGTATCATCCTTTGACCACAATCAACAGTGAACATGGCTATCTTCTGTGTCTTCCTTGCCAACTCTATTGAGGAATTCTGGAGCCCAAAAAAGTTGCAGCATGTCTTCAACGTTTCACCTACTCTATCCTTAATCTTATTACATAAGGACTTCTGGGCAAAGTCCATTGAGCAACTACGAACTAGCCTTGCACGAAAGACACGCTACATTTCCGTGCCCTTTAGAGTTTCCAACCACTGGCTACTCATGATTGTCGACACCAAAGCCCGCGACGCCAAGGTGTACAACTTCTGCTCCAGCGAGCTAAAGGCCAGACAAATACATTTTTCCAAATTGGAAGCTGGGGACGCACGATGCATACCTTTCCTGTTGGTATGTATGCCCATAGAGCAAGTCATATGATGATTGTAATGGGATACTTTGTAATTGATTTGAATAATAATAAAGGCAATTTCCAATCTATATGTTTAAACTATTTCTGAGATGATGGTGTAACATGATAGATGTCTAAAGATTGTTTTACTCAATGACATATGCTATTAGGTTCATGACCTAAACGATGAGATCATATGGATGTTAAGAGTATACATTCTTGTTTAGTCCCTAGTCGGTTGTTATTGTGGAAATAGCCATAGACATCAATAACACAGAAGACTAGATTGTGTGTTGGTTGATGACAGAATCTCATTAGTCATGATATGGTGATATCAAACCAAGCACATAGGTACTTGTTAGAGAACAAGGTACCAGACAGACCCACCGTGAGAGTGACACATGGAACCATGACATGGTAGTCACAGTCAGCTCTCACAGTGATGGTGGTGAGTGTGATTCTTAGACCTGAAATCACTGCACTCAACACATGTCGTTGGGTACACTTTGACATCATCAAACGCAGTCCTGAAACATGGGTTGTTATAAAGGTGATGATTGGGTGTCTTTGACACATGGGGCTTTTTAGGGGTGAGTGATAGATATGGGATTTGTCCCTCCTGAGGGAGTTTGATATCCTTGGCCACTTGATGAGTAGGATTGAGAAAGGCATGCGCATGCACGTGTGAATCAATATGTGATATTGATGTCATACACATCTCACTCGGTCTACTCTGAGATCAAGGAAATGAATGAACATTGACAGGATGACTGTTCCATGCCTCGAGTTCATTCTGGATATCAATGACAAAGGAATTATACATTCACTGTAACACCACTCACGGATTGTAGGATGAAAGTTGTTCTCCAACTTTTTACTTTCACTTTGGTAGCAATGATGTGTGACTAGGCACCGCTCTTTGCTTGTGAAGTCATAAGTGTTATGGACTTTCACTGCCAACGTGAAATGGACCTGCAGGGTCACACACATAGGATTCAACCTGGAAGAGGAGTTTTGTCCACAAGCAATGTTTAGATTGATTACTAAAGGAGTTTAGTAGTTCAATTAAACACTCAATCAGTTGATGGCTCAATATCGTATGGTTCAAGGTGTTGGACACATTGATTGGAATATCAGATTGATTGAAATCGCAATTGACTGATTTTTGCCCAACCTGTGCTCCCAACCGATCAGTTCATGTGATGAACCGGTCGGCTGAGGTTGCTGAACCGGTCGGCTAGAGTGTCCAGGCCGATCGGCTCAATCCCAGGTTGAAACGACCGGTTCAAGGGTTGAACCGATCGGCTCAACTGGTGCAACTAACCAGTTGGGAAAAGTCATGTCGGCAAGAATTTTCCTTTGGTTTCAAATTGCCCAATTCGATTGGGAATAACATTGGTATTCGATACCAATTGGGAACGAAACAAGGAAAGTCTTTTTGAGCCGAATTAGGACTATGAACCGATCGGTTCAGGGAACCAACCGATCGGTTGGAGTGCCCCAAACGATCGGCTCAGGTCCAACCGATCGGCTCAATGGCCGAACCGATCGGTTCAGTTGTGAACCGATCATTTCAAGTTGCGAACCGGTTGCTTTTTGTGGAAAATTCTCGAACCCTTCTACTCCTGCATTAGTCCCGTATTGCTGGGCACAGAGAACCCTGTCCCATGACCCGCCTATATATATAGGGGTATTGGGGGCTTCTCAAGATACAACTCAGTGCAAGTTGATTGCTCTACAAAGTTGTCGTTCTCTCTGGTTTTGGTAACCGAGAGAGAGCCCGAGCAAGTGCTTCCCGCAAAGGGAGGTGCAGCAAGGGAAGGACAACTGCAGTTGCAATTGACAGCAGGAGAGTGTGTTGGCGACTAGTACGTCAACAGAAGGGTGCGACTCCTTCCACTTCCTTGTGGGACAAGGAGAGTGGAGTTTTGGGTGGTCCGTGTGGACTACTTCAGAGGCGGGAGGTCACTGCCACTCAGGAGGACAACTGTCATCCGACAGTCCGGTAGGAGGAGGAGTCTTCAGTCCCGGTGCGACCAGGAGCTGCACAGACACCGTCCAAGACCGGAGGTGAAGACCGTGCAAGGCGCGTGGTATTGTCGCCGAGCAAGCCTCGGGACAAGGTATGATTCACAAACCATCTTTCCTATTATATAGATGTTGACGCGATTCCTTTTGTTCCGGGTTTGGGGAGAAATTTTTTTTGTTTCCGCTGCTTCTCTGCCTCCTCCAAAACCCAACATTTCCGACTTCTCAAAATAATATGGGCTACCTGCCCATCTCTGCAACATGGTTGGAGCCAACCCTAGTTCCAAATCATCAACCCAACAATCCAAACTTTAGTTGGTTTAGGGGATTGCGCTTTTTGTACAATACGATTCATAGAAGCGCTCAATAGACAAATCCCCTTCACTGAGCTAGACACAGAAGATATACACTCCCTATGAGGATGTTACGCCATGGAGCTTATCTGTGACAGACGGTTCTTCAGGGACCAACAATGGTGCCAAACGACATACCTCGATACCTTTTCTTCGCTATCCAACGTCCACAAAAACGTCATACAGAAAAATCCTAAAGGAGTTGGAGAAAAAGCAACAAATGACCGCCAAGGCCCCAGAACAACACCATTGGGATCCTTATACTTTTGATATGGTGGATGATCAGGGGGACAATGATTTGATAACAGGGGCCACCATCAACAGATCATCTCAACCAATGGTACCTGTATCTACCATAGAACCAACATTTCTAAAATTTGACCTTGCCGCATGCAAAAACCTTTCTGATAATGAAATCAGACTCATCATGTCTAGGCTTTACACAGAGAAATATGAGCTTGTTTTCATGCATGGAAACATCCTAATAATGGCAGATTCTCTCCGTGAAACTGTACAAACCAAAGGTTCTTTATTCGTGAGCTTGATGAATGCCTACCAGTTTCTTCTAGCATGGGACCTGCCTATGGTTTATATGGCGTCGACATACATGAAGGACGATTTACTTGGGTCCAAGAACTTCGGAACCACAGAGTACCTTATCTCGTATCTTCAAAACATGACTCTGAAGTTCATTATGTTTCCTTTTCTTCACTCTGAGCACTGGATGCTACTGGCAAGAAATTTTCATGAGGGAACTACAATCATTTACAATAGTTCTGACACCCAGTTTGATCCAAACTAAAGACAGTATGTTGTAACAGAAAAGACGTCGACGGAGGAAATGGCAAAGGATTGTGTTGAACAACTACACGATCTCCTAGGAAAACACACAAAGGCGTACAAAAAAGAACATTTCCATCACCCAGCCTTCAGCCACAGATGTCCCCAACAGATCAGAGAATCGAATGATTGTGGTTTACACGTCCTCTACTGGATGTATACCATCACTATTCTTGGAAAACAAGTGGAGGACATGAAGGACGTGGATTGCCACACTTTATGTGGAAAATTCGCAGCTAATCTCCTACGATCTCATGGTGCAAATAAGGGATTAACAGAACCTTAATACCCTTTCCCATGTACTTCTCAACCTATCAATTTGACACCCTGAGGATAGAGTGAGTGATAAGTTAGGGGGGTTACACTGGGCAAGGGCGAGGTATCATATTCAAACCTTTTTTTCTCTACTCTTTCTTTCACCTCTATTCTTCTGTACAAATTTTTCCTTTCCTTCGACATTTAGATTTTTCAGTAATTTCTTTGATAGAATAACTCTTGCATATAAAACAACTTTTGCTTCAGAAAAGAGTCACCCCTAGCTAAATTAGAGACAAAGTAGTCCTCAAAAGAAACTACATAAGTAGAATTTAGGCATGTAATGGCGAATTAATAAATCACTTTCATACTCGATTCTTATGCTTTTGCTTCAATTCTACATCAGACTCTCCACAGGTTAACATCTTGGTCGAAACAAGTTAAACACTCTCAAGGACGGGAGGGAACCAGGAAAAATCCAAATCAAGAAACCTCGCAAGTGGACCACCAAGTATGAAATCGTAATAAGTGCATGTCAGGAAACCCTAAGAAATAGTTTTCTTCTTTTCAAAAAGAGGCTTGGCAGCCCAAATAAAATCCCAAATACCCAATTCCTAAGCCTGTGAGCATATGAATAAAAGCCTGAGTGTTGAATAAAAACATGAGAGTTGTGCCATGCATAAGGACTTATACGAAGAGCCAATAAAGGTCTTGCACGACCAGTACATTCATCTGCCCTCACAAAGGCAGATGTGTCACGCCTGGTAGTGAGATCCTAAGGTCTCCAAGTATATGAAAAGGCTGATAAAGGACTTGCCCAGCCAGTACATTTAGCTTCCCTCACAAAGGCAGATGTGTCACGCCCGGTAGTGAGATCCTAAAAGTTTAGATAAACCCTCCCCCACTTAAAGGGGGAGTTATATAGCAGCCTTTAGCCAACCCTCATACCTATCTTAGCTTCTAGTAGGAATTTCAAAGAAGTATAAAACTACTTAGAGTCGAAGACATGCGTAGAATACGATAAAGGAAAAGGTGGTCCCAATGTGAGTTACGTGGTACGGAAGAAACCTGAGATCCACACAACTCTCAATACCTGAAAGAGTTAGTGCAAGAGGAAGCCCTGATAAAACTCTAGGAGATCTCTGGTTTAGAATTGAAGCAAGAGTATAGAAATCTTCACTAAATAAAATTGCCTCGCCACTACGTGCCTTGGCTCTATCTAGCTTGAGGACAAGCTAGACTCTAAGTTGGGGGGGTGATAACCCCCCATTTTGTGATGTTATCTTACTAGTTTTTCTCAGTTTTTCATACTCTTTCTTAGATAAATTAGATAGAATCTTTAATTTTCCACTCTATTGTGAATATACCATTAGACTAACTTTTCTCCTCTTCTTCTTACAGAAAAGCACAAAAAAATTACAAAAACTCCAAACGGTCCCAAGACCGAATGGAGGACAAACGGTCCTAAGACTGAATGGAGGCCAAATGGTCCCATGACCGAATGGAGGCCAAACGGTCCCGAGACTGTGTGAAGACCAACTAGTCCTGAGACTGAATAAAAGCGAAATGGTCCCGAGACCGCATGAAGCCAAATGGTCCCAAGACCATATGAACACAAATGGTCTCCAAATTGTGAGGACTCAAACAATCTCCAAACCGAGAGAGTCCAAACGGTCCTAAGACCGTATGAGCGCAAACAGTCTCCAAACCGTGAGGACTCAAATAGTCTCCAAACTGAGAGACTCCAAACAGTCTCCATGACCGTTTGGACCCACATAACTCAAAACCGTTCAAGATTCACTCAAAGCCTATAAATAGGACCCAAGGGGTCTTCATAAAGGATCAAATTCTTGGACACCCAAAGGCTGCCCCAACCATTCCAGAGCCGTTTCATCCTCCATCCTCTGCCCCAAGGCTTCCGGTCAAAGATCCACACTTCATTCTCAAGTTGCTTTCTCTCTCATCGACATAGAAGGTGGGAAGTGAAGGATTCTTCATCAAGTCAACCACATGGTGTGAAGATAGTTTCTCTCTGCTCCAAGGGGTCGACCTTCCTCCCTCCCACGTGGAGATGATGCTCTCTTTATCTCTTCCCGCCTCCTTCTTTGTTCCTACCATGAGAAAGTAGTCCCATACACTAGGGTGCGGGGAGTAGCCCCGCTACCCATGTTTTCATTTCATACATTGTAATTCATGAGTTTGCAATAGAAAAATACTATCTTTTCAGTTCAACATCAATCGTTTAATGAATGCTAGTTACTTGATCACCAACTTGTGTTAACTATTATCTATTAGTGCGAATTGTCTATGTTTGTACTTCTAGATTCGAATATTGACTGCTCATTGGTTCCAGACGTATGTAGTCACCATACGTTTGGTTTAGTATCTAGGAGAATTTCTCAAGGAGTGGAGTAAACTCACCTCCATCGTAGTACTTCCATGCTATGAAATGGAATCAGTTGACATATGGAAGTACAACCTTGAAAGGTTGAGGAACAAACTTTGCGAGGGGAGTGATGCAAAGTAAGTGACCATTTGTTTTTGGGATGGTTGGCATTGTAACGCTTCCACGTTTCTCGTAGTTAGTTATCTAAAAGGAAGCTAAGTCTACAAACATACTAACTATTTGGACTCTTTTCTTTGCAAGCCATGTTATTATGATGTATGTTTTGATCCATGCATAGTGGTGGTGAAACTCGGTCACATCCTAGTGGTTTCCCAAATATCGTTTACAACCACAAATTTACTTTTCTACCATTTACTTTACTCTACACTTTAGTTTAATCATCAAATAAACTCTTTGATCTAAATATCAACTTTTAAGTAGATAAGTAGAATTATTACTTTTTCCATCTTATTAAACTCTTAATAAGACTGTTGGCTCGTGGATTCGACCCTTAACTATACTATGATAAGACTTCCACGTACCATAGCATACGTGGGTGGAGATCTTATTCTAGCATACGCAAGGCTAAACTTAGAGACTTACTATCTCTAGGATTTTTAGTGGTGCACACAACTCCACGCAAGTGGAGGCTCCATTAGTCCCCTAGTGGAAGGAGGTAGAAAGGGTTTCCATACAATCATGATGTGCAATTGTGGGTGTAGTTGACCCAAAATGCATACATGACATGGTGCTTAACACTAAAGTAATTAATAAGGCATGTGCAAACATGTTGACTTAAATGCATTGATTCATTGAATCTTAAACAAAACAAGTCCAAGAGAACTTCTTGTGACCCTAATACACCTCATGATTCATTATTAATCCACTTGAATCCATTTATGACTCTATTGAATATTCAACCTCAAAAATCAAAATGACTTGAAACACGCATTAGTCATATCCATATACATGAAAAAATTCCATGAAATAAGACTATTAATCCTTTAATGACATTGTAGTAATAGTTGTGAGTCACTTGGAAACAACATTGAAGGAAAGTGTAATGACCTCACTCTTCAGCATCCCCCAGTTAAGAAAAGACCCAAAAAGTTGACATCATTACCTAAAATTTCCCAAGATCCCGATTTAACCAAACAATAAATAATAGAAAATAATTTCCATTAAATCATATATCATTTACAAGGTGCTTCACTATGGAGTTACATGAATTTCTATCATCATAACTGTACATATGAAAAGAAATATATATCTAATTCTCTTTACTTAGCTTAATGCCTTCATGTAATTTCATCATGTCTTGAAATCTTCTTATCTAGCATGTAGCTAAAATGTCATGAAAAAAAAAGCACTGATCAACATATTGAAATATATTGTGTACATGGGTTGCATGCAAAAGTGTGCAAGTACATAACATATAATAATGAATTATTTACAAATAAGAACTAGAAATTTCTTCACATATTCAAACCCATACATCCTATGCCATCTTGGGTATGACCATTATCCCTCCAAGGCTTGTGTGCATCACCCCTCGATGCATGTCATCCTTGGGTTTGGAATATGCTATTGTTATTTATTTGATACTCATAATGCATTATAATCCAACAGAATGTAAATAAACACTCAATAGTTTATTTTGTCAATCCTCAACAAATCTTTGGCAAACACGGAAAAACTAATGTGGGTAGTCATAATTGTAACTATGTATCTCAATGTAGAACCATGCATATTATGTAGTATATACTTCAAGTATAATCAATCAACCCAATATACAAATCCAAGAAATCTACATGTGATCTATATGTATGTAAATCCTAAAGTGTCACCATCACATTTATTAGATTAAACCCTACTCAGGTCCTAATCTAGGGTTTATATTTATGTGATAAAGTGGTTTTTCTATCACTTTTATACCTATTCTTTTATAATAATTAAAACCCTAGTTTCAATGAAAGATAGTTTCATCAATCAAGGATTGGAATTTCAAGCTGAAACTTTACCAACACCTAGGGTTAGCTATAATGAAGCTATGGTTCAATTTTCATGTCAATCCTATATTCCTAGATCCCTCTATGATTTTACAAAGTTTGCATTTAAGTTTTAATTGAATTAATATGATTTTGATCAGTAAACCTACAGTTCTTGATCAATGCAATAGCTTTTTACCCTTGTCATGCGGGGCTGAGGTTAGCGATCCACGGATCATGCTCTTTGAGCCACCCTAACCATCTGATGGCATGCCCACAGATCCAAAGTGGATCAGATGGCCACGAGGTCATCCCTAACCTCCGATCAACTCGGGGAAACGTGGCTACAATCACGAGTCCATGACCCTGACCACTACTACCCATTTTGACCCACTTCTCGATAAATTGACCGAGGAAACACCTCCACCTCATCGCCACAAACACGACGAGTGCTCACACGACCCCTGAGGATGACTGGTTGTATCTCCATGACTACACCGGTGATCACCCCTCTCTAAGCTCAACAAATGACTTTTGGGCATCTACAAACCACCCACCCTCGCACCTATTTAAACACTTCACAAGAATCACTAAGGTCTCTTTGCTTTGTCCTTTCCTCCAATTCAACCAAATAGAGCCTCGGTAACTCCATCCTCTATCCAACAACTCTGATCGACTCCTCCATGGAGTAAGTGATGGACGAGCTCTCTCTTCCCCTCATTACCCTGAATTGACCCTTCCCCTAGATTTTTGGTACCTCCAGCAACATAGGCAACATCTCACAGGATTTAGACACCACATGTTGCTCCCCCACACCCCTTCCTCCACTGTAAGCAACTAAGCACCTTGCATCTCTCAAAAGCGTGCTGATCCAGAGGGAGCCGCGACCTGACTCCTTGTCGCCCTGACCCAAGAAGGCTCTATGAAGGTGATTCCATTTCCATACACACATGAAGAGCCCCCTACTACCAACTAAAGCTTGTCAAAGTTGACGACAGAGCAAGCTTGGCTTGCAGAAGACCAAGGGAGAGAGGGACCCACTGAGTCCAGTTGGACCGGTGAGGTAATTCCAACTAGGATCATGCTTATCCACATCATTCACCCCTTTCTTCTTTTTGTATCACGTTCTTAAACCCTGACCGTTGGATCTAAGCATCCAACGACCCCCCTTTTCCTTTCTCGCTCATTTAATCATCAATTTTCAATAATCGCTAAGAAATGCCCTAATCTTGGAAAATTCGTTGTAAATAGTATAAGTGTCAGAAAAATACAAAAAAGTACACTATTTTGATTAGAAAAATATGAGGATCATGATTATGATATCAGTTGATCCTAAATATGACTAATATAAGTACTCATGCTCAAATATGTTTCTATTTTGTTTAATTATCTAGAAAATACTCGAGCCTGATTAAACCACCAAAATCATGTGATTATCCTCTTTTTTATGTAGACAATTATGGAACGTTCATTTTCAATTAATATGAATCAATTATTAGTAAAGTCAAATTATCACTCTTTTTCCCTATTTGGCTTACCGAAAATGATTATAATTATCCATTTACGTGTATTTTACTACGCGCTAAAAACGCAAGTATACGCGTCGAGTAGTACAAGCCTTGTGAGGCCTGAGTCGAACACAGGGATACTCGGAATTGTTGGTGACTCCTACTAACTAGTCGCGATCAGCTAAGCCGATTAACAAGTTGAGATTTGTTGTTAAAACTAAAAGAAAAATAAAAACAAAACAAAAGAAGCAATCGATTAAATGTTGGTTTAATCAATTCAAAAGGTATCTTTAGGATTGTGGTTTCACCGCGGGTATTCATTGTATTAGATTTTTTTATATAATTCCTCAATCTTCTCTCTCTATCCGGGTAGTGGCCTGAAAACAGAAGTGCCCACTGTTGTGGTGCAATTCACTACTTAGGTTTAGGTCGGTTCCACCGTCGTAGTAACCTATTCCCTAAACTAAGTGCATTACGAACGATCTCTCAGTATCCACCATTAATTTTACACCACCTTGTTCCAGGGATTTATCGATTAATGTAGGTTTCATCTCTTTTCAGCCGTTAATCCTTCTGTCGAAGTGATTAAGGGCATTAGATTATTATTATGGTGATCAAGCATAACAATATATGGAGAAAACGAAGCTATACCATGGATTTAAGAGAGAAAATATAAATTACTATTATAAAACTGTCATACAATGAATTCCCGGGCTACTCCCGGTCCTAAAGATGAAGGGGATTAGCCCCGCATGTTCATCTCACACAAGTACATGGTAGAAATAGGGGAAATCATATGAAAAACGTGAATTGAATGGGAAAACCCCTGAACGGAGAAGAACCGATTGATCCTTTGCGTAGAACACGTGCTTTCCCGCCTATCGGTGGTGAAATCCGTCTTCGGAAACGTCCGGATCGACTGGTATGAACTTCTGGCCTCCGTTCTCCTTTCTCTCCTTGGCCCTTCTGCAATGGCTAATCAGCTCCCTCCCTTTTCTGGGCGGTCGTCATTAGGTATAAGTCCCTAATTAGGTCGCTAATTAACTCCACCCGTCCGATTGAGATCATTAGAAAGCAAACTCATATCCTACGGCATCGATACCATCGACGCGAGTCGATGATATCGACCTGCTACAGTAGCGGCTGGCTGCAAACCCTTTCTTTGTCGCGTCCGACATCATCTCGATACCATCGACTTGGGTCGATGGTATTGACTTCCTTTTGGCGTCAGTTTTGTCATTTTGCGATGCTGTAGCCTCCATGTGTCGATGGTATCGACTTGGTGTCGATACTATCGACTGCTTCTCCGCCAGCAACCTGAAGACGTCTCGATACCATCGACATCAGCGTCGATGGTATCGACTCTTTGCTGCTCCTTTCGGCTGGCAACCTGTGACCATGTCGATGGTATCGACTTCCGTCGATGGTATCGACTTCCGTCGATGGTATCGACAGAAGCAAATACTCATTTTTCCTGAAATTCAAAGACAAGATCACATTAATCCACACAAATAATAATAATGTGATAATTAATGCTCAAAAAAATGAAATGAAGGGGATTTGACATAAAATAGTGGCAAAGACCAAAATGGATGAATTATGCAATATTAACCATAGAAATGACTAATTAAAGCATAAAACACATATAAAACAGGTCTATAAATGCGACTCAAAATCATCGCATCAAACTCCCCTAAGCATGAACATTGCTCGCCCTCGAGCAACTAATCCTTAGAATAGAATTGCAAATGTCAACTGAAAAACAACACGCCAACCCAACATCCCATATGACTCCCACTGAACATTCCCAAACCGGCCTTCTCTAACCACATAACGGTAATTACCCTAAAGGCGACAATAATCATCAATAAAAGAAATTGACCTCCATGCCGATGAACACTATCACATAAGGCAGTTAACATAATGAAATTCTCCGGTTCAGACTCGGTGCATCCTGTGATCGCCTATACTATGTTGCTCGCCCTAACTACCATCTACATGGAAGCAGTTCTCCTGATATTCATTAGTGAGGAGAAATTCATGGTGGCCTACCGATCCGAGCAACGGGTGGATGAAAATGGGTGGCTCATGGAAGAAAGTGGAAGTATTGTACAGTTTCAACATGCATAAAACAAAAATGTCCTATATGATGCAAATGCACATTAAAGATGCCCTAATGCCTAAAATTGGGTGGAATGATTCATGCACTAACCATCCGCCTCAAAATGAGATGGATATCTAGTCAAGATACATCATGTACTCAATTATCCTGAAATACAGGTGATATAACGTTCCTTTCTCCTTCTTATTTCACTTTCTTCTAAATTCTTTTTCTTTTCCTTTTTTTTCTATTGCAGATATTCAGCCTTTTCTTTTTCCAGCCCACATATCCATAATTGCTTAAAGATAATTTTATTGGGCTATTTTCTTCATACTCAGAAATTTTTCACTATTTAGAAGGTATGGAACAATTTAATTCACCATTGGGGAAAAATTGAGATACATGATATACTTTATGCATGAAAATCATGAATGCAACTACATGGCATGCACCTAAAGGTAATGTGCATGAATCACTATATATATATTTTTTCTTTCTTTTTATGCAACATATGGAAAATACCAATGCAAGTCCTATCTAAATGCTAAGCACACAAAAAAGAATTAAAATTGTACTTTACTTCCAATTCTTAGGTGGATTATGAAAGAACGATGAAATGAAGTGGAACGATCACAAGACTAGATGACTGAACCTTAGAAAGATATTATGTGTCCCTCCTTACTGACCTGTGTAGTAGTTTAGAGGGTTCTCTCTCTTACATCCAATTAAGGTCTCATTACCATTTGGTTAGGTTAGGCTCAAACAACCATTTCCGGCCACTTTCATGAATCATTAGGAGTAAAGGTATGAAATGTTGTTTTAAAGTTGACATAATCAATCATTTTCATAGGATGTGTGCCCAAGGTCAAACAAAACAAGCTATCCAAACACACAAAAATTTTTCAAATTTCCCTTGAATTTCCCATGCACTAACAGCAAGATGACACACTTTTATGACGTCCACAATTACACTAGATAGCACGTGGATCCTACAAAAACTAAAAATGTAAGAAACAGATAACAGGAGAACAAAAGCAATAATGCTAAAAATTGAAAACAATAAAAGATAGAGCTGTTCCAACTACCCCCCTAAGCTTGAATTCGACTATGGCCTCATAGTCTTAAAGATTGGAATAGGGATACCAGATCACTCTTTTGGTGGTGGAGGCGGGTATTGCGGCGCCGTGGGGTCCCAAGACGGGTATTGCCCCTGAAAGGTCGGATCATACTGGGGCATCGGAGGAGGTTGTGGATACCCCCCAAAATAATTCTGGCTCCAGTATTGATCGTAAAATGGCTGCTGCTACTGCTCCATCCTGTGCAGCCGATCATGGATGTGCTCCTGATTTGCAAAAAGAAGGCGTTCATTCTCAAAGATCGCCTGCTGGTTGACAAAAATCCGGTTGGTGGTATCTTGAATATCGGCGTACGCAGTGGTGTGGCTGTGCAGCGTCTGTTGAATATGTTGGAGCATGTTGTACATGCCCTGCATAGAATAAACATCCTCGCTCTGCTGCGAGGGCTGTGGTGGAGGCGGCGTAGGCTGTGATGATGATGATGCACCTGGATGCATCCGAGGACGCTTCCGGGGTGCTACTCGTGCTCGAAGAGGTGTAAAATCCTCTTCTTCCTCGGCCTCGTCGCCTTGTCCGTCGTCGCCGCCGTCATTACCGCCTTCTTCATCATCGGAGTCTATGGCTATGATCGGCCATCTGAAATGTTGTGCACCCTCGATGTTGAAGACGGGGTCCGGTAGCGCACACTCCTGGTACGCTTGATTTACGTGGCAATGTGCAAATTCCACGCCATCCCAGAGAAGAATGAGATTGGACCGGTGTAAATGTTGCAAGTTCACCTTGCTCTTAGTAGATAGAGGAGTGAGGGTCTAGAAATTCAAGCCAAGGTATGAACCCAGCTTGGTGATTAGCCCGCCGAAGTGAATCGGCGCTTTCCTCGTACTCCGCTTCACCGCCAAAACTCATTGCAGAAAGAAGGCGCCCCAGTTGCACTCTTGTTGCGTCAGGAGCTTGTAGAGAAAGAAAAGGTCAGGCCCCTGAAACTTGCTAAGGGCTAGGTCGCCCCGAGCAAACAAGGTGGAGCTCAACATCTGGTGCAATACCCGAACAAATGGGTGCTCGAAGTCGGCTACCGCGGCGTTGTGGTAGCTAACCGACTTCCCTTGTGGCACCGTCACCAACTCGAAGAAGAGAGCGTCGTAGTTGGTGCGGTTATCCAACCGCCTGTAGTCGTACCGTGAGTGATTCCAGTTGAAGATGTCGTTGAACTGCTCGAGGGTAATGGTGTAGTCACGGTTGTATAGCCGAAAAGACACCCTGCCCTTTTACCACTCGCGGTCGCTTGCTGATATCTCATTGGGCACAACACAGACGTCCAGTGACGCCATGAATTCCGCCACCAGCTCTTTGTACGTTGGCCACTCGCCGAAAAATGGCTGGCCGTCTTCATGGTACTCAAGCTCATCATGTCCATGGCCCATTTGGTGGGCCTGCCCCTTCAGTACGTAATCCAGATTTGCCTTGAAGCCAAGATCATTGATCATCTCTGGATCCACGTAACGGGTGGGCTCGATCTTGCGCTTCAGGATTTCTTCGTAAACCTTCTTCACATCCGTGGATGGGTGGACAAGTCGAGGATGTGCGATCGATGACGGCGGTGGTGGCATGAACTCGGGGATGTCAATCATATGAGCGCGCGAGGAAGAAGCTCTGGTTGTATGCACCATTGTTGCGACGAGAAAAGGATTAGAAGAAGAGCTCGGTGAAGATGGAGAATTGAATCTCCGCTCAGTGAAGATCGTCGCTCGGTGTTGTTGTTCTTCGGGCTTGGATGGCTCGGGGGAGTGCTCGGCACAAAGGAAGAAGAGAGCTCTGAAGGTGTGACGTTAAATGACATCATGAATCTCCTTATATAGACTTGGTCGACGCCACTGTTGGTGGCATCGACACCTGTCGATGCTATCCGCCTCCCTCACGAGTATCGACGGTCGTCGATGGCTGGATCTTGAAACCCAGATCGCTGATGTGTCGATACCATCGACATGGGTCGATGGTATCGACGCTGCACCCGGATCGATGACGAGGAAGCCGTGATCGCCGTCGATTTCTTTGCGCGGATCGGTGATGTGGAGTGTCGATACTATCGACATGGGTCGATGGTATCGACTTGTCTTTGTTGCAACACCGCCGCTTTGCATCTCAACCTGTAGCTGTGTCGATACCATCGACATGGACATCGATGGTATCGACTTTCCTGAGTCGATTGTGTCTGTAAATCTCCAGAGATCTCGATGGTATTGATGCCCGTGTCGATATCATCGACTTTTTCTTCGCGACCTGCATGTAGGTAGGTCGATACCATCGACGAGGTCGTCGATGGTATCGACGCAGAGCAAAATCTGTAGTTGTCAACCTGTAACCCGGTCGATACCATCGACCAGTGTGTCGATGGTATCGACTCTGCCTCAGCCTGCACATCAAACAAACCGATCACAGTATCTTTTTTATACTACAAACTAAGTAAAAACAAATTAAACTACGAATGTAAACAAACTATCCTACTGTACCAATGGTTGGGTTGCCTCCCAACAAGCACCCTTATTTAACGTCTTAGGCTAGACGACTTGAAGCTCATCATCTTGGCACTTTGGGGCATGTTCTTAGAGGATCGTGCGGTAATTTGAATTCAACTCGATCTCCTCCAATTCCCAAGGACAATGTACCTCTCCCTAAGGCAGTCACAACATCTGTCGTTGCTTGAAAATGTCTTCCTAGAAGAATTTCACAGCTTTGGAGCGGTGGCATATCCATGACAACAAAATCCACCGGGAATATAAATCAATCCACTTTGACGAGAACATCTTCACATACTCCATATGGTCTCACTAAAGACCCATCCGCCAATTCAATTGTAGCGGCTGACTTCTTTATCTCTTTTAACCCAAGCTTTTGAAACGTCACCAGAGGCATGAGATTTATGCTGGCGCCGGAATCACATTGTGCTTTAGGAAAATGTCGACCACCTATTGAGCAAGGAATGTAGGAGCCCCCTGGGTCTTTTATCTTCTTTGGCAAACTCCCGTGAATCATAGAGCTCACTGTCTCATTCATCTGACAAATATCACTGTCTTTTATTCGCCTCTTCTTATTGATGATTTCCTTGATGAATCTCCCATAGGCGGGCACCTTCTCGATCATCTCCACTAATGGAATATTGATGTGGAGTTAATAGAATATTTCCAAGAATTTCCTAAAATGACGATGCTCTTTCTTTGACTTCGGATTGTCCAGTTTTGAAACATCTACTGCATCAGCACGCCTGTGAGGTGGCACATATGAGCTTTTCGGGGTCAACTCCCCTAATCTTGCTTCAATCACTCCCTCTGACATGTGCTTTGGCGAGACATCATCAACAGTAATGGCTTGTTGTGGTTCCTCTCTCACATTCGATGTTTCCACATGTGCACAAACAACCTTCAATTGTTCTTCTTGCCTAGATGAAGATGCAGTATTCACAACTCACTGTGATTTTCTGAAGAAAGGGTTTCCGCCTAGCAGTCCATAGTAAGTGTGTGGATACGGTATTGTCGGTGACGCATGCGTATTAAAAGTCATTTTTCTTTCTTCTTTAGCTTCTTGCACCTGAGATTCCTCCTCATTGCTTACCACAGACATATACTTGACCTGATGGTGTGCTTGGGCCACGTTTGCATTCTCGGCCGGTTTCTGTTGATTGGCGTGCTTGATAGCCGCCACTTCACTAGAAATCTGTGCCACAGTGGTTTCTAATGCCCACATTTGTGCTCCATGGCTTTGCAGCATCTGTCCAAACTTGGTTAGAATATCACCTTGAGATTGCAATTGCTTACCAAACATGGCCATCATCTCCTGGTTCTGCTGTACCATTTGACTCAGTAGTTCAGTGTTCTTATCCTTGGCTCTAGGTTGTGGCTTGGCATCCAGATCCTACAGAAAGTTATTCGGATCCTTCCATGAGAACTTTTTATCCTTCCTCCATGCATAGTCATTATTTCTATAGCCCTGTTGTTGCATAAATTTCACTTGGGCTTCCTCATCCTCAGATGCATCTTCCTTAGATAGTAGCTTCTTGGATCGAAGATCTAGCTTATCGTTCAGCTCCTTAACTACTCTGGATTCGCCAGCAGCTCTGACCTACTCCACAGCACCTCTGTCACCCCACGACTGTTTCCTAGCCATGTTCTTTAATATCTCCCAACATCTGGTATCTGTATTATTCAGAAAGAATCCGGATCCAGCTGAATCAAGGTTACTTCTATCGTGCTCGGAGAGAGAAAAATAGAAGATTTTCACTTGTGTTTCCTTATCCAGCCCATGATGTGGGCACCTCCTCAGCATTACCTGAAATCTCTCCCAGGTCTCCGAATATGTCTCTCCAGCCTGTTGGGTGAAATTATGAATCTTCCGGATCATGTCGTTAGTCTTCTCAGGAGGGAAGAACCTCTCAAAGAAGACCTCCACCATATGGTCCCAAGACTCCACGAATTCGTCATCTAGGTTGTGTAGCCATTCTCATGCAATTCCCGCTAGCGAGCTCGGGAAGAGCTTCAAATAAAGTGCAGTCTGCGGAAATCGATCAATTTTCACCATATCGCAGTTCTCCACGAATTGACTCTGGTGTGCAACGGGATCCTCATTTTTCAACCCGTGGAAAGCATTGGACTTAACCAAATTAATAAGAGCTGGATCAATCTTGTACGTTGGTATATTGATTGCTTGCTTCTTTATCGGCCCTTTAGAGGCAGATGCGGAAGAAGCTTTGATCTTCGCCCATATCGTTGGTTCTTCAGCCATCTCTTCGTGTTCAGATTCGGATTCGGAATCTTCCTCTTCTTGTTTCTCTTGCTCTTAATAATCCTCATCTTCAGGTCCCGGAAATGGAACTTCGGGTGCGCGTTCCGCGTAGTCAGTACTACGCGTCTGCACCATGCAACGTACCTGAAATAGGAAAATTTAGTGCAATACGGTGCTTTGACAAATATAATAATTATTGAAAAATTTAGAAATAATTGAGGTTGTTTCAAAAATAAAAACAAATGTGGCCTAGAGTGGCCGCTCGTAGCACTCAAAGTGCCAACAATTCGTCGTATCCCCGACAACGGCGCCAAAAACATGACGTGTATTTTACTACGCGCTAAAAACGCAAGTATACACGTCGAGTAGTACAGGCCTTGTGAGGCCCGAGTTGAACACAGGGATACTCAGAATTGTTGGTGACTCCTACTAACTAGTCACGATCAGCTAAGCCTATTAACAAGTTGAGAGTTGTTGTTAAAACTAAAAGAAAAATAAAAACAAAACAAAAGAAGCAATCGATTAAATGTTGGTTTAATCAATTCAAAAGGTATCTTTAGGATTGCGGTTTCACCGCAGGTATTCGTTGTATTAGATTTTTTTATATAATTCCTCAATCTTCTCTCTCTATCCGGGTAGTGGCCTGAAAACAGAATTGCCCACTGTCGTGGTGCAATTCACTACTTAGGTTTAGGTCGGTTCCACCGTTGTAGTAACCTATTCCCTAAACTAAGTGCATTACGAACGATCTCTCAGTATCCACCATTAATTTTACACCACCTTGTTCAAGGGATTTATCGATTAATGTAGGTTTCGTCTCTTTTCAGCCGTTAATCCTTCTGTCGAAGTGATTAAGGGCATTAGATTATTATTATGGTGATCAAGCATAACAATATATGGAGAAAACTAAGCTATACCACAGATTTAAGAGAGAAAATATGAATTACTATTATAAAACTGTCATACAATGAATTCCCGGGCTACTCCCGGTCCTAAAGATGGAGGGGATTAGCCCCGCATGTTCATCTCACACAAGTACATGGTAGAAATAGGGGAAATCATATGAAAAACGTGAATTGAATGGGAAAATCCCTGAACGGAGAAGAACCGATTGATCCTTTGCGTAGAATACGTGCTTTCCCGCCTCTCGGTGGTGAACTCCGTCTTCGACAGAATCCGGATCGACTGGTATGAACTTCTGGCCTCCGTTCTCCTTTCTGTCCTCGGCCCTTCTGCGATGGCTAATCAGCTCCCTCCCTTTTCTGGGTGGCCATCATTAGGTATAAGTCCCTAATTAGGTCGTTAATTAACTCCAGCCGTCCGATTGAGATCATTAGAAAGCAAACTCATATCCTACGGCATCGATACCATCGACGCGAGTCGATGGTATCGACCCGCTACAGTAGCGGCTGGCTGCAAACCCTTTCTTTGTCGTGCCGGACATCATCTCGATACCATCGACTCGGGTCGATGGTATCGACTTCCTTTTGGCGTCGGTTTTGTCATTTTGCGACGCTGTAGCCTCCATGTGTCGATGGTATCGACTTGGTGTCAATACTATCAACTGCTTCTCCGCCAGCAACCTGAAGACGTCTCGATACCATCGACATCAGCGTCGATGGTATCGAATCTTTGCTGCTCCTTTCGGCTTGCAACCTGTGACCATGTCGATGGTATCGACTTCCGTCGATGGTATCGACGGAAGCAAATACTCATTTTTCCTGAAATTCAAAGACAAGATCACATAAATCCACACAAATAATAATAATGTGATAATTAATGCTCAAAAAAATGATATAAAGGGGATTTGACATAAAATAGTGGCAAAGACCAAAATGGATGAATTATGCAATATTAACCATATAAATGACTAATTAAAGCATAAAACACATATAAAACAGGTCTATAAATGCGACTCAAAATCATCGCATCATCCATCATGATCTAAAGACCACCAATTTGATCTAAAAACCCAACTCTGACATGATACTATCAATTATAGACTCAGATCCATACTCAATGACTCATGCTCTACTCTCATGACTCTAAATAAGAAAAAAGGCCTTTTATACTCTTTTAGAATTAAATAGTGATTTGGCCAATATATCTAATAAGTACCAAAACTCTTATACTTTTAGGAATACAAAGGTACCTGTGATGGAGTGAACTTTTAAGGATTTTAAATACCTAAGAGAGATAATCAAAGTATTACAATTGGGCATAGTATGAGTTACACACGATTTAGATAAGTTTAGATTTTATGTGACAATAATATTATGTTGGTATACCCTTGCTTATGTGCCTTTTTGAGATGCGGGTTGAATGATCTAATAGTTGAATATTGACACCAAAATAGCATGGTGTATATATCGAGTGGTGACAAAGCTATGACCAATGTTGTATAATCATTGTATGTTTTGCGAAGAAGTTATACATGTTAGAATATGAACAATCAATGGCCAACGTTTCAATATAGTAGATTAAGATCTAATAATCTTTGATGTCACACACCCCAGACTTAGGAGCCACCCGTGGCGCTCTCTTAATTCTTTGGATGGTTCGAATCGGACGAAATTCAAGCATCTCACCTTGCAGTTATGTAGTTTAGGCGAGGTGAGTGACTGATCGTGCACGCAAGCACGATCGGTGAATGTGGAAGAGAGGTGTTCCTAACCACAACAACCTGATGGCCTTTTGAGTACTCTCCACCGACCCTTTATAGAAGTCAATTAGTCTGGAGAACAAGACAAAGAAGAACCTGTAACCTCCATCGCCAGTTACCCGTCCTCGCCAGAGCTGGACTGCACCACATCGTCTAGAAGCAGGAGGAGGCAGTGCGATCAGGCCTAAATCTAGCTTTACTCTTCGCTGGAGTCCCTTCTCTCATGATGGTGCTCCTTCAACACAGCGGGAGGACGAGATGGGGACCTAGAACTTCTCACAGACGCCGGAGAGAGAGCGATGAGAACTGGAGTCCATAGACCGCAGTGCAGTGGCGCTCGGGCAGAAGACAGAACGACGTGAAGGGGAGTCAGTTCACGTGGAACTAGTGAAAGGGACGAGAGGATATGCCACAGTTGTAGCTTGTGATGGCTATCGTCTCAATCGGTGAGGAGGATCTGCGATAGCAGAGATCCGCAGAAGCCAGCGACGACAAGGTCCCCGACCTCGGGGAAAGAGAGCCCATATGAGTTTCTCTAGCAGTCGTGACTTCTGGGGGATCTGTTCCGACCCATTTGGAGAAGAAGGGGTATGAAGAAGGTGGATGCAATGCCGATTGATGGTGAGGTGGCGCCAATTGAGTTCTGTTGCTCGTCGGAGGAGCACAGCCGAGTAGCGGCGCCAAAGTGATGAGGGGTTTCGGAGCAGATGGTGAGTAGGTCTATGGCCGGGGAGTTCTATCTGAAGTAGCCCAGGACGATGGAAGCCTTGCCGTCTGACGAGGTGCATCCTCGTGCCTTCTTTCATCTGGCAGCAGTTCACGGACAGAGAACAACGACGCCTTCGCGTGCACTGAGGATGGGGGGTTACGCAAGGAGAGAAAGAACCCTGAGCCGGGTCCAAAGCAAAGAAACCAGACCACTTTCCTGACCAACCAACGAACTAGGTGGCCTAGCTGAGCCAAATCAAGTGAATCGCGCCCTCCTTAGGGAGATGTGGCATATTCTAAGAGGCTGAGAAGGTAAAGAATTTAGTAAATTTCCAGATCTTGTTTAGATTAGCTCGATTATCAGAAAAATGCAAATAAGATATCAAAATTCTCAGAAAAATGCATAGAACAACATGAAACCATCACATTAGTCTTTTTATGCTTATATCAGAGTTATATTACATAAGATATATTATGCTTAGATCATGAGTAATAAATATCAAATGATGATATAAAATTATGGGAAAATATCAGTAAGTCTATAATCATGTTTATAGTTCATATGATGTCAGATATGGTCATGTTAATGCATGAACGACTATAATTTGATTCATATGGCTAATTAGGGCTAATAACACTAAAGATAATGCAATTAATACATACATGCTCAATAAATTATGAAATTTACAGAGAAAGCTCATGTCAGTATATTGAACCTAAGTTTTAATTATCAGATCATAATGATGAACAAAATCTATGTTATATGAAGATGAATCTTAATGCATGTTATAAAATCCTAATCTAGGTTAATGATGTAACCTAGGGTTAATGTGTGCACAAAAAGGATTTGGAACCTAATGTTCAGATGATGAACTTTGATAATGAGATATAATCTAGAAAATTACATCTGTAAGATAATTCCAAGACAAGAATGCAAGTAATGATGAGAATATCCTAATGAGTTAAGTAAACCCTAAAATGGATACGATTAGGGTTAAGATGAGAAGTAAGATGATAAGAATCTGATGGTAGTATATGATCTTGTATTAATCAGGTTTAACAAAGAAATAGATGACATGAGGAATATGTGATTAGGATATCTCTTTGCAAGGTACGCCATTACCTCTTACTTGGCTTATTATACAATATGCTTGTGTTATATGCATAGTAAAATACTTGGCATATGTTATTGGATGAAATGATTGTTCTTGTATGATACATTGGTTGGTATACTGCTATGAACACATCAAACATAATATCTCTATTCCATTATATGAAAACACCAACTCTTTGGCAGTGTGCTTGGAAGTGACTGAACTCTTTCGTAGTGGTCACATTGTACATATGGAAGCACCAACTCTTTGGTAGTGTGCTTGGACCCAACTCTTTGGTAGTGGTCACCGTGTGCATATGATCCAACTCTTTGGTAGTGATCATAAAGGCCTTGAGATATAATGGAAAATAAGCTTAAAAGATGTGTTCTCTTTTGTTAATGAATATCTTTGTGCAAGTATACGTTTTTCTTATATTCTTCTGTTACTGCCAAGTATATTAGTTTTATCTTATTGCCAAGATATGATGAGAGGTATATAAAAAGACACGTAGGCATACTCAGTACAATATTCTTGAAATATTGTGCTGACGTGTACCACATGTAATCTTTTGTTTAGTTTGTGGTTTTGCTCTTGAAGATCCAGGATAGTGAGAGTTGTGTGGCGAGCTGATGTACAGGTGGACCTGTTGTCTTAAGATCCTGTAGTTTAGTTGTAGTACATGTATATGTATAGGTTTTCTGTTCAATTTGTAATATCAAATGTTGTAACAATTCATGTTGTAATTATATGTTGAATGGTGAACATGTGTGTATGGTTTTATTATTGTTCATGTACATGTGCTACTGATTGTTTCCTTTTGACTTCCTCTGATTTTCTTCTTCTTAGCCTAGTGTGTGGTGTTTAAATTGGGGATTCTCACTGAGGTGAGGGTTTCAATTTGGACGTCACACATCAGATTAAGTTTTAGAAAACCCGGGGACGTCACAGGTGGTATCAGAGCATGAACAATAGCAAAGCCTGCCATTTGCTCATTATGCAACTCAAAACCAAAGAACCTTGAACTTAATAATCTTTTAGGGTTAGGTTAGTCGTCTTTTAGAGACTAGATCTGACCTAGCCTCTAGGTTAGCACCTAGATGTCCGAGAACTAGGTCTAGACTGGTGCTTGTTGAGTAGCAAGTCCTTAGATGTCGTTCTTTCCTTGTAGTGCAGCGGTATGGGACGTTGCACTATTTGGAAATGACGTGCATCAAGGGAAGAGAAACCCTAGACATATGGCGCTTGTTGTCTAGAGTAGCTACACTAGTCTACACCATGTTCTCACCCCTTTCCTTAGTTTCCGTGACACTGTACTCTCTACTATGTGTGGGGCACTCGTTTCAGGATTTGGTTTTGGATTCCAACCGGATCGAACCGTGACAGTTTCTCTGATGCTTGTTTTATCGGAGAAAAACTATATAATATTTTAATATGTATATGTATTACAAAAATGTGTCCCCACACATGTACGAGTAGGAGGTGGTCATGCAACCTAAGTGAAAGTGAATGACATCAGTCTAGAAGAGAGTGTAGTTCTAGATTAGATGTCTAGAGCCTTATTTGGTATATATGATAGGTGAAATAGATGAAATAAATTTCGATGATATGATGTAGGTCTTATATTGATGACATAAGATAATATATGATGATTTATGTTTGTCTTTGAGGACTTAAGTTTAGTTTGAGGATTTGAGATAAGTTAAGTTAAGACAAAGTTGTGAGTCAGCATGAGCCTCAAGCTCTTTTACGAAGGAGGACCTCTAGTGTTAGGACCAATTTTGGGGTTAACTCCAGAGAGAGTGAGACCCATTGGGAGAAGGTCAGAGAACCTAAACACCAAGATATGAGATTTATGAGATATATGATATGATATGTCCTAAACTAGACTACTCCTGAGTGATTGAGTTGAGTTTCTTTATGCATGATTCCTATAGTCTTCTTGATCCCTAGATGTCCTTGGGAGGACTAAACCCTAGATACAGAGAGAGGCTAACTATATATGCACATGTGAATAAGGAAATATGAGAACCTGCCATCTGGGTGAGGGAGAGATCCCAAGACCCTGGAGGAGGTAGCTATGTTAGTTTTTGTGATGCCTCATGCTCGGGTTGGTGGTTTCCCACATAAGAATCTAGTGGTGTATATAAGAGAGATTTTAGTAAGCATGTTTCATGGGTAGAAGACCTATGAAGAGTATGTCATAGCATGTTTTGGTTTGTGCCTATGTGGCTAGAGCTTGTGAAGCAATCGCTAGTGCCAATGAGGTATACCTGAGAACCCTAGACCGAGAGTGAAGATATAGTATATGTTTATGAGATACGCATATAGATGAGTCAGCTTAGAGAGACTGAGCATGTCACTACCCTCATGTTATGTGTCAGGAGAACCTCAGTTGGACTAGGTAAAGTTTTAATACATGTCTAATGAGCCACTTGTATAAGTTTGTTTAGAACAACCATGATGTAATATTAGTAAAAATATGTTTTGATCTTGACATGTGATATATAGATGCGACATAATGGAAAACTTAAAGATGTTTTAAAGCTCTTTATCAATATATGGTTAACCATGTAAATGAATTATGATGACAATGTGAAATGTTTGGTTAATCTTGTGATGAAATCACTAATAAATGTATCAATTTATCATGAGAAATATAGCAAGATCATATGAATGAAACATGTTACATGGGGTGTTAATCTTAGTGCTTAATAAAGATGAAAGTTATAGTTTGGCAATTAACAAAACATAACAATTATGATACCTTGATATGATCTAGATGGATAAAGTGGGTTAACTATAGTTAACGCCCTCCTAAAAGGCGTATGTTAATGTTGAGCATGTTCTAACAATTATCTCAATAAAATGTTGATGACACCTTGATAATGGGCTAACCTCGGTTAACCTCTTTGGAACATGTTGAATAATAATGCATGGGTAAGAATAAATATGCAACCCTAGCATGTGAGATATGTAGTGACTTAACCAAAGCTTCTAAACCTTGAGTTCAACCCTGAATGGAGTGTTTGTGCACCCAAGATGGTTGTAAACCTCCTAATAGTGTTTTGGATACATGGCTCTAGGTAACCTTTGTAGATATGATATGTGGATGAAAACAAGATAAGGTTTTTCCCTGGAAGTATGAGTATGGTTTACTTTCGAGGATGAAAGTTCCTTTAAGATGTATATGATGTGACAAAGTGGGTTTTCTTGCTTAATTCTGAGTACGGAATTGCTTTTAAGGTGTGTAGGATGTGATGGAGTGAACTTTTAAGGATTTTCAATACCTAAGAGAGATAATCAAAGTATTACAATTGGGCATAGTATGAGTTATACACGATTTAGATAAGTTTAGATTTTATGTGACAATAATATTATATTGGTATACCCTTGCTTATGTGCCTTTTTGAGATGCGGGTTGAATGATCTAATAGTTGAATATTGACACCAAAATAGCATGGTGTATATATCGAGTGGTGACAAAGCTATGACCAATGTTGCATAATCATTGTATGTTTTGCGAAGAAGTTATACATGTTAGAATATGAACAATCAATGGCCAACGTTTCAATATCGTAGATTAAGATATAATAATCTTTGATGTCACACACCCCAGACTTAGGAGCCACCGTGGCCCTCTCTTAATTCTTTGGATGGTTGGAATCGGATGAAATTCAAGCATCTCACCTTGCGGTTATGTAGTTTAGGCGAGGTGAGTGACTGATCGTGCACGCAAGCACGATCGGTGAACGTGGAAGAGAGGTGTTCCTAACCACAACAACCTGATGGCCTTTTGAGTACTCTCCACCGATCCTTTATAGAAGTCAATTAGTCTGGAGAACAAGACAAAGAAGAACCTGTAACCTCCATCGCCAGTTACCCGTCCTCGCCAGAGCTGGACTGCACCACATCGTCTAGAAGCAAGAGGAGGTAGTGCGATCAGGCCTAAATCTAGCTTGACACTTCACTGGAGTCCCTGCTCTCGTGATGGCGCTCCTTCAACACAGCGGGAGGACGAGATGGGGACCTAGAACTTCTCACGGACACCGGAGAGAGAGCGATGAGAACTGGAGTCCATAGACCGCAGTGCAGTGGCGCTCGGGCAGAAGACAGAACGACGTGAAGGGGAGTCAGTTTGCGTGGAACCAATGAAAGGGACGAGAGGATATGCCACATTTGTAGCTTGTGATGGCTATCGTCTCAATCGATGAGGAGGATCTACGATAGCAGAGATCCGCAGAAGCCAACGACGACAAGGTCCCCGACCTCAGGGAAATAGAGCCCATATGAGTTTCTCTAGCAGTCGTGACTTCTGGGGGATCTGCTCCGACCCATTTGGAGAAGAAGGGGTATGAAGAAGGTGGATGCAACGCTGATTGATGGTGAGGTGGAGCCAATTGAGTTTTGTTGCTCGCCGGAGGAGCACAGCCGAGTAGCGGCGTCAAAGTGATGAGGGGTTTCGGAGCAGATGGTGAGTAGATCTGTGGACGGGGAGTTCTATCTGAAGTAGCCCAGGACGATGGAAGCCTTACCGTCTGACGAGGTGCATCCTCGTGCCTTCTTTCATCCGGCAGCAGTTCACGGACAGAGAAAAACGACGCCTTCGCGTGCACTGAGGATGGGGGGTTACGCAAGGAGAGAAAGAACCCTGAGTTGGGTCCAAAGCAAAGAAACCGGACCAATTTCCTGACCAACCAACGAACTAGGCGGCCTAGCTGAGCCAAATCAAGTGAACCGCGCCCTCCTTAGGGTGATGTGGCATATTCTAAGAGGCTGAGAAGGTAAAGAATTTAGTAAATTTCCATATCTTGTTTAATTCATAGAGATTAGCTCGATTATCAGAAAAATGCAAATAAGATATCAAAATTCTCAGAAAAATGCATAGAACAACATGAAACCACCACATCAGTCTTTTTATGCTTAAATCAGAGTTATATTATGTAAGATGTATTATGCTTAGTTCATGAGTAATAAATATCAAATGATGATATAAAATTATGGGAAAATGTCAGTAAGTCTATAATCATGTTTATAGTTCATATGATGTCAGATATGGTCATGTTAATGCATGAACGACTATAATTTGATTAATATGGCTAATTAGGGCTAATAACACTAAAGATAATGTAATTAATACATGCATGCTCAATAAATTATGAAATTTATAGAGAAAGCTCTTGTCAGTATATTGAACCTAAGTTTTAATTATGAGATCATAATGATGAACAAAATCTATGTTATATGAAGATGAATCTTAATGCATGTTATAAAACCCTAATCTAGGTTAATGATGTAACCTAGGGTTAATGTGTGCACAAAAAGGATTTGGAACCTAATGTTCAGATGATGAACTTTGATAATGAGATATAATCTAGAAAATGACATCAGTAAGATAATTCCAAGACAAGAATGCAAGTAATGATGAGAATATCCTAATGAGTTAAGTAAACCCTAAAATGGATACAATTAGGGTTAAGATGAGAAGTAAGATGATAAGAATCTGATGGTAGTATATGATCTTGTCTTAATCAGGTTTAACAAAGAAATAGATGACATGAGGAATATGTGATTAGGATATCTCTTTGCAAGGTACGCCATTACCTCTTACTTGGCTTATTATACAATATGCTTGTGTTATATGCATAGTAAAATACTTGGCATATGTTATTGGATGAAATGATTGTTCTTGTATGATACGTTGGTTGGTATACTGCTATGAACACATCAAACATAATATCTCTGTTCCATTATATGAAAACACCAACTCTTTGGAAGTGTGCTTGGAAGTGACCGAACTCTTTGGTAGTGGTCACATTGTACATATGGAAGCACCAACTCTTTGGTAGTGTGCTTGGACCCAACTCTTTGGTAGTGGTCACCGTGTGCATATGATCCAACTCTTTGGTAGTGATCATAAAGGCCTTGAGATATAATGGAAAATAAGCTTAAAAGATGTGTTCTCTTTTGTTAATGAATATCTTTGTGCAAGTATACGCTTTTCTTATATTCTTCTGTTACTACCAAGTATATTAGTTTTATCTTATTGCCAAGATATGATGAGAGGTATATAAAAAGACATGTAGGCGTACCCAGTACAATATTCTTGAAATATTGTGCTGACGTGTACCGCTTGTAATCTTTTGTTTAGGTTGTGGTTTTGCTCTTGAAGATCCAGGATAGTGAGAGTTGTGTGGCGAGCTGATGTACAGGTGGACCTGTTGTCTTAAGATCCTGTAGTTTAGTTGTAGTACATGTATATGTATAGGTTTGCTGTTCAATTTGTAATATCAAATGTTGTAACAATTCATGTTGTAATTATATGTTGAATGGTGAACATGTGTGTATGGTTTTATTATTGTTCATGTACATGTGCTACTGATTGTTTTCTTTTGACTTCCTCTGATTTTCTTCTTCTTAGCCTAGTGTGTGGTGTTTAAATTGGGGATTCTCGCTGAGGTGAGGGTTTCAATTTGGACGTCACACATCAGATTAAGTTTTAGAAAACCCAGGGACGTCACAGTACCAGTGAGGAGCATCTCTCGACTCCCACTTCTGAATAGAAGGTACATCATTACCTCCCACTTGGCCCATATTACTTTGTGCTTGTAGTATATGTGTAGTAATGTACTTAGCATGCAATGATGAATGGTTTGGTGGTACTTGAATAATATGTTGCTTTATTTTTGTACCTATGCATATATACACCTAAAAACATAATATATGTGTTCCATTATATTTAAGCACTTCAATTCTTTGGTAGTTAAGTGCTAGAAAATAAAGTACTTCAACTCTTTGGTAGTCAAGTACTTAAAGGTGATCCAACTCTATGGTAGTCTGATCACAATGTGATATGATCCAACTCTGTGGTAGTCGATCATGAGGACTTAAATGCATTCAACCTTTGACGGTCAATGCATGGATTATATAATGGAAAATATGTTTAAAATGTGTTTTTATCTTTTGTAAAGAAACATTCTTGTTCAAGTATATGAGTTTTTGATATATTGTTATTTATGCCAAGATATAGTCTTATTCTTTTGCCAAGTTTAAATGTGAGGTATAATTTAATACACGTAGGCATGCTCAGTACAATATATTTATATATTGTGCTGACATGTACCAATTGCAAATGTTTTATAGGTACCTTTTGCTTATGATGATGATATTGCAACTCAATATGCTGGTTCAACAAAATCAGATCTTTCATGGGGATGCTAAAGTTAAATGGGACTCTTAGTTTATGTTCTTTTTCTTCTGCAAGTAGTTCTCTCATGTACTAAGTTTTCTTCTGTAGAACTTCTATGCCTTCGAGCCCCTATGTAATTAACATTTGGTTTATTTAAGGAAGCTTGTTATTTGGTTCATGTATGTACTTGTGTGTTTGATCAACTCAGGGACGGGAAACTTTAACCCTTTTGAAAAACATGAATTTAATAGATGCCTCAAGTTTTTCTGATCAAATTTGACTATTTATTTGTACATTTTGGAGCTAGGAATCAGGAGATGCGATTTTTGCAAGTTTTTGACCAATTATTAGATTTTTTAGCAGAGGAGGAGAAATACCTTAAATACAAAATTCCATGATCCTTCGATTCAAGACGAGCAGTCTAGATTGTGCCACATAGGCACATGTCTTGTTCACTTAGTGTGCCAGTTCAAAATATGGTTTGGTTGGTGTAATGCTTGATTTCTTGGTTCAATCAATGATTTAGTTGGTATGTTGAACCAGATGGTTTCTCTTGAACCGAGTGGTTTGGGGACTCTTACCCTTCATCACAGACCCTCGCGTGATCCATGAAGGTAGGTGGAGGAGCTCGCCAGAGTAAAATAGGTTTGGGAGCAAGACGAGCCTAGGAGGGCATTAGAGTTTCCGTCTGGCCTAGCCTCTCCTCCACGAAGACGGTGGATGCCTTGATCATCAGGAAGATGAAGCGAGGGAGAAATGCCCAACCTGGGCTTTACGACAGTGCTACACAACAGCAAGAAGATCAGATCAAGAAAAGAGGGGCACTCGGGGCTAAGGGGTGAACAAGGGTGAGGCTCTGAGCATGGTGAAGTGTATGTGATCCTTGGGAGGGGTTTATATAGTATTAGGACTTAGGTTTAGGGCTAGTTCGAGGTCTAGGTGCAACCATAGCCACCGAAGTGAGAGAGGAGAGAAAAGAACTCATTTTGGCAGTGGAAGGATGCACAAAACCTGATCAAAATAGGGCTTGTTGTATTTGAAATCACAATGCAAATATTTTCGCTTGCTTGGTTTTTCAAATAATGGTCAAGAGCGCAAGTTTGGTTGACCGGGTTGCATTAACACCTCCCCACAATCAGTGGGAGGTTGATGGTAGACCCATGGCTGTTGGATCGGGGCCCTGATCTGTGAATCTCAGATCTGAGGGCTGGGGTTTTCCCCCTCCCTTGCAACAGATCAGTGATGTGGAAAACCCATAAAAAGGGCAATAAAAAGGCATTTTCAATGCATTATCTTCAAAAATTCATAGACAGCTCTAGGAATGTCCAAATGAGCTGAAATTTGGACCATAGCTTCACAACAATGTGGAGAATATCTAGAAAAAGTAGAACCAAATTATGAAGTTTGATGTATGAATTTGCTTCTTTGGACAATTTTATGAATTAATCAAATTTAAGGTGTTATAATGTGTATAAAGTTCACATTGTTCACCATATTTTGTATTTGAGTATCAAAATTGATTATGAAGATGAGAAAAATAATTTGGGACCACGAGTGAGCATACAAGGTCCAAAAGAGTAATATTTCATTCTTATTCTAAAATCCACTTTGTCACATCCTTCCCTCCTTAAAAAGGAATTTTGTCCCCAAAATTCAAAAACATCCTCAAAATTAGAATTATCCCAAAATGTAGATCATATCGTCAATGACTAGAACATCCTCAACTATATAATCAAAATCATGTCCTCAAAGTTCAAGTAGTATAATAATCACAATTGGGATTCCATGTTTTATATCATAACTAACTTGGTACCCACATCGTTTCATCATCGAGCAATTGAGTATCAAGGTCAATGCATATATTGTTCAAAGTCATCATATGAGTACCAAATATGGAAAGCATCCTATTGGTCACAAATTTGGAGAGGTCATATTTTAGGTCAAACAAATAGAGTTCAAGTGTACAAGATGGCTTTCAATTCCAATATCTTAGGGTCCTAGACTCTACATTGGCCTAGGTGGGGTTATACATCCATGATTTGAGATTTCATATTTCAACATTCCATGACAACATCATATTTTCAATATCATGGTTTTAGAGCTTAATATCAATGGGAGGTCCCATCCTAGTCCTAATGAGAGCTAAACCCTAAGTCATAAATCGAGAGGGTCAAAATAGTCATCATTTCAAAAATTTCAAAATTTGGGATTTTGAAGTCATTAGTCATATTGTGGGTGATCTCAAGATCCATATCATGTGTCAAGATTTGGTACATCAATATCAAGAGTTGAAGTTTAGACATCAAGGTCATATGTATAAATATTCTAAAGCTAGGGTTTAGATTCCTGTTTAGACCTTAGGGGAGATCACTCATCTATATTCAATTTTTAGTAACAATATTCAAGCAATATTTGAGCAACATATTAAGATTTCATTATCAAGGTATCCAAGGTTGATGAATGATCTAGGCCTAGGTCTATCTAGGAAGTCAACCACAAGCTATAGTCAACATTGTCGTATGTCATTATTCAATCAATATTCAAGATCGAGTATCAACATTGGGTTTAACCTATTTAGGCTTAGGTCAACCAATCCAAATTGGGTGAAAAGGGATACCTTTCCAAACTCTAAATAATATACCATATAAAAATTTAGAGGTAGTCATAATAGGGATGTGACCTAGGCTAGGGGAGTCATGAGTCAACTACCACCCTAATCTGGCACATTACCAACATTAGTCATTATCAATTGAGCATATTCAAATAGGGAGAGTATCCATGATTAAATCATATTCCATAAGGTCATGAGATCAAAATTCAAGATCATAATAGGGCAATAATGTCAAGATTTTACAAAGTCAAGTTAATATTTGCATTCCTTTCCTTTCATGATGAAGGTAGTGATATAATTTGGAAATTGAGGATTTGAATTTGGCATTCGATGAATTAGAGCATAATAGTGCAAAATCTAGGCCCATCATCATCATATCAAAATTGAGATTGCAAAAGGCATCCATGGTCAATAGGAAAATTTCTTTTTGCATCATATGTCTTACATCATGATTTTGTGAGTCTTAGGCTTAGTCACTTCATAGCATGGTCAAGATGTGTATAAAATATGATATGATTTTGCTTAACTATATTTGAGGTTTAATCAATAATAGGGCAACATGGACATTAATCAAATAGAGACTCATCAACAATGAGGTATAAGGTATAAGTCCTTCTTATTTCACCAGATCAAAATCATTAATATTTACCTCAAACATAGAAGACATGTAGTCAAGATTGAGTGTTCATGATTTTAGGGGTCATACATGACTATTTGATTTCAAGCTTAATTTATCAAAATTGAGTTCTTAAATTAAGGTCAGATCCTGGTATCAATTTTCAAAATTTAGTGATATCATTTTTTCGCATTCATAAGCTACCCATAATCGAGACATCATGTGGAAAAATGTAATGAGAAATACCACATGATGGGATGAGAAGACTTCCTAATATTTATCTATATGTGTGGCTTGGGTAGTCCTTAAAGAAGAGATGAGATGCTAGAAGACTCTCTAAGGTTTCACAAGTGAACCTTTAGCCTGCATTTGGCACGGGACCGAAACCCAGTTTCATGTTGTCTTTTAGTGCCAACCCTACCAAACAATTTCCGGTTTGAGGCTGGTTCGTGTTTGGTTTGCAACCCTGAAAATCCTCCATTATGGGATAACAGAACCCCCCAACCCGGGTTGACCCAGTCCCACGAGAGGCGGGATTCCGGTTCACAAATCGGTTTTGGCGATATGATCCTCTCCTCGCCCCACACCCATCCCGACATTCTTCTCCTTTCCCCTCTACCTGCTCTATCTTCTGCTCCTTCTGCTCTGTGGTCTATCCTCTCTTCTCTCCCGAGACCTCAAGACGAGTTGTGTGGTCTATCCTGGCCATTACTATTATCGCCATTATTAAAGCTGAGCCATCATTTCCATCGGCCGTTTCCAGTGGCAGCCATGCCAGGCGACTGGCGTACGCCAAACCCTGCCCAGTGGAGTAGGCAGAGTACCAGGTCAATCAAGCGGCAAAGCTGTGGTGGCTCGTCTGCAAGCACTGAGCTACTCTGGCAGTCTACACGCGGACAAAGAACCCTACCGAGTTGTCAACTCGCATTAAGCCATGTAGTAAACCCTAGGAAGGGCAACCACTGTCGCGCCTGCTATATAGTTGTGCACTTCATCATCGATCTCGTCACTTTTCATCTTCGAAGCCTCCATACAATCTTCTATTCCGCCGCCGCTGTCGAGCCCCTATTGTGGGAAGTCGCCGACCTACTTTCAAGGTAGGTATTCGCCGCCCCTTTCAGTAACATTGTCAATTTGGTATATGTCTCGCCGACCTGCTTCCAAGGTTGGTCTCCGCCGCCCCTTTTCAGTAACATTGCAAGGTTTTCAGTAACATTGTAAAATTGGTATATGTCTCCGCCGACCTGCTTTTCAGTAACATTTCAAAGTATCAAGGTGATGATGATAGACTACTTTAGATTACCTCGTAATTACACTAATTTCTGGGACAAAATGGTATCTTCGACTTCCATTGTCAAAAAGGCTGCAAGGAGCCAGCTTGAATGAACGGAAAAAATGTGAGCCTCAAAGCTACTGTGGTGATGATGATAGAAAATACCTTAGGACCTGTATGAATGAACTCAAAAATTATTCCAGTCCAGAATCTCAATTTCAATCATGCACATATCTGCTATAATTGTTATACTGCTTAATAATCCTTCCCATGTTTAATTTTCTGGGATTATAGAAGTATGCTGCCAAATATGCCCTTAGCTCCTTATAGTGCATTGTTTAGCTTCTCTGTATATTACCTTCTATATATCAGGACACATGCTCCTGATTAGCTAATTAGTGATCTGTTTGCACTGTATGAGCAGAACTGCTCAATCTTTTACTCGAATCTTATGTTCAAATTGGATTGTTGTGAATGCTTGTAGAAGTGTTGAGTTTTAAGGAGTTCGAGTACAGGCTTATTTATATTGTCGGTTGTATTACATATGAATATGTAAGTAAAAGGTTATTACTTAAGAAAATTGAATCCCTAGTGTGTTTCTATTTTGTTTCCAATGGTAAGAGAAGAAAATACACTATATAATGTGTATGCTTATATTTCTAGTATTTGTTAAAATTTAAATAGATTAAATATAATATACTAAAAATAGGAATCTATAAGATGTATGTCATAAACATTATATAGTTATATGCAAACATCACTTTGTTACTTAAATAGCCACATATTAGATTATTATTTCAAAATTATAATAAAGGTAACTCAAACCACCAAATATAGGGCATTTTTTATCATTGGATGATGAGTTCCATGCATGGAGGTTTACTATTCAACTCCCCTGGTCTTGTTCGTGGTGGGTACAAATGTGACCCTTACTCGATTATTGAGCTTCTTCTAATTTGGATAGGTAGTATGGGCAAGATTGGACTAAAAATTCTTAGATCAACCAGAGATTTTAATCAATGTCTGCATTGTTAGTAAACATGCTTTTAACATACTATGTACATCTTAACTATGATTCTATTTTGTATACAACTGTATCTTATTCAAAACATGTTTCTTTTTGTTCAAATAATAAGATTGTCCATTTTGTGTATATGCAAATAATATTTTATTGTCAAACTATATTAGGTATTTTAATTAAATATCATCAATACTGTCCTCAAACTCAGGCTAATACCATTATAAAAATTGACTTACTTTTTAATATGCTAGTAGTTTCTTACTTTGGACCGAATTTGGCAACACTATTTTGTTCACCTGCAACTTGTCAGCAACATGTTCGGTTAGGAAAACACTCAACCACTAGAATTAGTGTAGTTTTAAGCTTGGTTTGTACACCCACCTAGTGATTACTATCATCACTCACTAAATTGGGATCTCCTTGAATCATGATACTATATAATGTGATATAGTTTGCCTGTGTAGAGATTGATACTATTCCAATTAGAGCTAGTAACATTTTTGGTTTTTCTTTTCCTTCTATATATGGTTGTATCATTGTAGGCCCATCTTGTTTCACATATCTAATTACACAAGAGTAAGAAAAAACAGAGTGAAAAAAAATGAATCAAACTATATACATGACTAAAATCATAGCAAACAAATTTTGTTTGACTTTTCTCAAAATGCTATGGGTTTCTCAATAGAAGTTGAATGCATTCTCATTCACAAACACATTGTGGTTTCATTTTTTTGTAAGATAAATTTCTCTTCATGGTGAAGAATCCTATTTTTTGGTTCTATATTTTTTGGTACTCGACATGGCCCTCACTTTGACATTTATAGCTGTGATAAAAACAAATGCACACAAGATACTGCCTTGGATGGAGAAAAGACATGTAACATTAATAGTATTTGTTTAAAAAATCATATTAATGAGTATCATATCTTTATTTTACACACTGGAGCATACTCGACAGTCCAAAATCTCGATTTCAATCATGCACATATCAGCTATAATTGCTATACTGCTTAAAAGTCCTTCCCATGTTTAATTTTCTGTGATTATAGAAGTATGCTGCCAAATATGCCCTTAGCTCCTTATAGTGCATTGTTTAGCTTCTCTGTATATTACCTTCTATATATCAGGACACATGAGCAGAACTATTTGCAGAACTGTTTGCAATTAGTGATCTATTTGCAATTAGTGATCTATTTGCAATTAGTGATCTGTTTGCACTGTATGAGCATAACTGCTCAATCTTGTACTCGAATCTTATGATAAAATTGGATTACTGTGAATGCTTGTAGAAGTGTTGAGTTTTAAGGAGTTCGAGTACAAGCTTATTTATATTGTCAATTTATATGAGAATCGTATTGTCCATTACATCATAATAACCTTAGCCATGAAAAGAAAACTATATGGCGGCAATTGTGCAAATTGTGGTTGTTGTACTAGGGTTGTTATACATGAGACATATACCAATATTTTTACAAAGTTACGATTGTACACACGAATTCAGTTGTAACAAAAATATACCAATATTTTTACAATGTTACTATTGTAACAACTTCAGTTGTGTTGTGAGGTTAGTAATTTTTTACCAGTTTGTATAGGAATTTTGTGATATATAGGGATATATACTTCAAATGCCAGTTTTGTTGTGAAACAATTATGCTTTGTGATATATGTTAGCTTGAATGAATGATTTTAATGTTAGCTTGAATGAATGATTTTATTTTTCATGTAGACCAAAATGTACACCCATTAGTATTCTGCTGATTATATTGCAAATAATACCACTATTTCGGCTAATCTGTGTTCCCTCTGAATTTCTTGTATGTACCGTCCCTGACCCTATCGCTGGCCGTGCAACTCTCTTCAACCTTCACTTGGGCTTACCAGGTATATCTCATGAGAAATACAAACACGTTTAATGTGAATGCCATGCTGAATGCTTGCTATTTATGTAGTTTTCCTGTAATGAACATATTTGATGATGCGTTTGCTACAACCATTTCAAATTTAACTACAATTTAAAATTTTTTGTACACATTTTGGATCTTATGACTGGTCTGGGTAATGGATCTTGTCTTAGCCTACTTCAATACAAGTTATTGCTTTCAACTGCGTAGTCTCATACTAGGTTCGTATGACGGTTTTGTTTAAACACCCACACTAAATTGATATATCGCAGTGTCATTGCTACTATGGCTGTACCCGACCCGAGGTTCCGTATTGTATGGTCGAAAGAGTTGGATGAGGGTCTGGTTGCGGCATTGAGGAGAAAATATGACATGGGTAGGTGCGTCGATGGAATATTTACTAGGGATGCGTGGAGGGAGACGCTACGCGATTGGCATATCAGGATGGGGAGGAATGAGGGTACATTGGATCAGTTAAAAACTTGGTGGAAGAACCTCAGGAGAGACTATGCAAAGATAAAACTGGTAACCAACAAAAGTGGTGTTGGATGGGATGACAGCAGGCACAAGCCAATATTGTCTGACACCCCGTAGTGGAGGGAGGCACTTGCAGTATGTCTAATAATATATACTCCCCTGACTATTATATATTAAATTAAATTTGTTACTATTGACCTAATCAGTAGTTGTCCCCTATTTTAGGCAAATAGGGAACTAGCGAGATTGATCAACAGACCATTTTACCACTACCACGACGTCGAGCTGATGGGGGGAGGAACATTGCTTGGGGCCATCATGCAATGTCCTCAACCGATAGACAACCTCCTTCTGATGTTGCATCTGAAGATGATGTTGCTGTTGACCTAGATGCATCTGATTCATTTGTCAGCCCAGAACCAACCGGTCCATCTGGTTTCACTGAAGACGGGGTTAATTCTGGGACACAAAGTGAGGACACCAATGGCGGATCACACAACCAAGGTGTTGGTGCAACGACTCCCACCACGATCAGACGTAGGAAGCAAGTGTCAAGCTCATAGGATAGTTGTGTCCTGTCTAATGATGTTGTGTCTGAATTCACAAAGGTGTTTTCCAAGGTACATGAGATGGGCAGCGGAATTGCTTCTAGGTGTAATGATAAAGACGAATACCAAACCATTTTGCACCACTTTCATGCAACCTACCCTGACCCCCTTTCCCAGTTTTTACCACTCTTGTGCACGCCATAAAAGATCCAGCTAACCGTAACATTTACCTAAGCCTTATGGACACCCCACAAAAAATTACCATTTGGTTGCAAGACTTGTGGGAAATGAAGAACACAGCTTCTGCAGCTTCTGCATCACAATCACCCTTCACGCCACAATCTCCACCGTACTTTTGAGGTTGACTAATTTAATAAGTATATCAATATCCTGCCTTTTATTTGATGAACTTTATCAGAAGTTGTTGTTGTACTATTTTATTCAGTCGTTGTTGTACTATTTTAATCTGTTGGGAACAAGCTCTGAACTATAGTACTAAGTAATGGTTTTAATGGAACAAGCCCTAATTTCATTTCTGCAATATCTCGATATTTCCCTGATGCGGATAATCGCTTTTAATTATAGACGTGATGGCTGGTATGCATCCATATGAAACAACTGATGACATTCTACAACTACTGCATCTTATGTCTGGTCCGACTTATGACATTGCTAACGCAATATCCTACCAAATAGCCGACCAAATTTCTTACAATATCATGGCAAATTTAGACGCCTCAACCACACACCAACCAATACCGAGATCGGTTAGTATTAGGAGCGGCCATCAAAAGGTTTTAGAAATAATAACCGGCCATGAAAGGAGGGTGTACGATCTGTACCGTATGCTACCCAACATGGTTTTAGCCTTTGTTGACAAACTTGAGGACCGATGTTTGTTGAAAAGTACCAGAGGTGTGTCATCAGTGGAGGCAGTTTGCTACTACCTTCAGATGGTTGGCCATGGCCATACCAACCATGTTCTTGCTGAGGACTACATTCACAGTGGTGAGACCATAAGTAGAAAGTTTAACGAGGTGTTGGATGCAGTGTGTGCTTTGTGCAATGAATATATTGTCATGCCAACTGCATCCACAACTTCGCACTGCCGCATCGGCGAGAGTCCAAGATTTTACCCTTACTTCAAGGTATGACCATCAATTAGTTGACCATTGTCCATTCCATTGTTAATATAACCATTATCGTCATCGTTGAGTTTGGTATTTACTTGCGTATTTCTTATATACTTGTCTTAGGATGCCATTGGGGCAATTGACGGGACACACATCCCCGTTTTGGTGAAGCGCGAAAAGCAGAACCGATATAGAAATAGAAAATGGAATGTTTCCATGAATGTCATGGCTGCAGTCGACTTCTCAATGGAGTTTACATATATCATGACTGGTTGGGAGGGATCTGCTGCTGACGAAAGGGTACTTCAGGCAGCTACAACCACAGGCGGGTTCCAAGTACCCGCTGGGAATACTATCTTGTTGATGCAGGGTACGCCAACACCAGGCAATTTCTTGCACCATATCGAAACGTTGCTTACCATATAGCAGAGTATCGGGGTAACAGAGGCTCATACACAAGCAAAAAGGAAATGTTCAACCACCGACATGCTCAACTACGTAACGTTGTCGAGCGAGCCTTTGGTGTGTTGAAGAAGAGGTTTTCCTACTTTTGTAAAGAAGCAACTTTTCCCGTGCAGTCTCAGTCTCGGATTGTAATGGCTTGTTGTATCATTCACAATTTTATCCGACGCCAAAATGATGGTGATCCTATGATGGACAAAAACTTGGATGACCCTCATACTACCACTGACATCTCAAACGAATTGAGTTCTCTTCAACAAACAAGCCAGGCTGATGCTAGAGAGGGAGATTTCTTGCGCGAAACGGTTGCCAATTCTATGTGGGGAAATGAGTGATTTATACATTTGTTTTGTAACTTGCAGAAATTGAAACATGTTCTACAACATGTTTCACTTACTCCCTTTTTTGTGTAACCTAACGGCCAACTTTTGTTCTCAAACTGTATTGTTCACTACAATTTTGCCTACTTATAAACAATGTGAAATTATGTCTCATTAGGTTTTCTATCTAGAAATGGACAATAACATGCCGTCGTGCCCATGTGGTCTGTAGTGCACCATACGAGTGTACATGGATGCCACAGATGCGGAAAATGGACGGTTTGAAGACAACAATCCCCACAGGGCATATTTTACATGTGGTAGGGGTCTTGTACAAACTAGATGCCATATGAGGTTGCCCGCGCAGCAAGTACCAGCTACAGTGGCTACACTGACTGCAATTAGGGATGCAATGGTATCACAACTCACATATGCACGTAGTGAACGCAAGTTCTGGTCAGAACATTGTGCCTTTGTCTGTTCAACAAGAGCAGACACAGATAGGTTACAAGAAGAAATTTCAAGTATGTGTGACAGGTGCCGATATCTTCGCCACCGACTTCAAATTACAAGCGATAATTTATCTTCATCAGAAGAAGATGGATACAATATGTCATAGATATACTGTATTATGATATGTCCAAATGAACTCCACTTGTCTGTTGCAACAATTAGCTACTCCTGAACAAATGGTCTTCATATTATCTTCGAAAACTATGTCATGAACCTGATATTTTTCTATTAATCGTCAATTTTGTTTTATTAGATGTCGATGATTCCATCTGAGGTTCCGAGGTGTGATTGTGGGCTAAATGCAGCCTTACGACTTAACACATAGGATGCAGGGTTAAATGACTTTGCCATTCTGAGTCAAAGGCCGTGAAAAATGTATTACATATGCCCTACTCGTGAGGTGTGATAGTACATCAATAAATAATAGACTGTCCTTGTCTAGGTTCCACATTCTTTGCCATTAACTTGTACCTCATACTACATTTTAGGGAAAATACCGATGCAAATACTTCCATTGGGCAGTTGATCTCCCCCCAACAATTGATTCATTGAAAGCGGAGATTATGTTACTAACTGTTGAGTGCAAGTCAGTTTGGGGTCAGGTGATGAACATGAAGGACTTCGTTGAAATGCATTACAACTACGATGAATTATACTCTAACAAAAAGTATGAGCATGAGGTTTTAGAATGCAACGTTGCCAGTCTGGAGGAAGATTGTCGTCTGCTTCTGGACATCCCTTCACCTCAAATGACTCCATAATGTTGAATGGCAAATGCATTTACATTGTCTTCTCTGTTTAGAATGACTATCAATGGATTTTATGAACATCATACACTTGTTTAGGCACTTTTATAAATGTCATATTACATTTTAAGTGGTATGAAAATTTTCTTCATGTTGATGAGTGTTTTATTAATGATGTATGTTATTATTCGAATTTTTTCTTAACGTTAGCTCAAACCAAATAATACAATTAATTGTGATATACACCCTTACTTTTGAAAAATATATTACTTACAGAATCTGTTATATGGCTGGCCAACCGTCGACACTGTCTTTTATCTGGTCACACGAGCTTGATATGGTTCTCAGGGGTTTGATGAGAACCCAATATCACGTGGGTAGATGTGTAAATGGAGTATACTCTACACAGGCTTGGATGGAGGCATGGCACCAGTTCTTATACATAACAAGAGGCCCTTACATTTCATTGCCTGAGTTGCAAATGCGATGGCAATACATCAAAAGAGAGTTTGTAAGAGACAATATGTTCATATTGGCAGATTTATTGCCTCCCCCCACATTGGCCACGCAACAAAGCATTGAACACAACTTCTTGACGACGCATCACACTTACCCACCAGGGATTTTTTTTAGCACTGACGATTGAAATAAACAAATGAACTTGTAACATTTGTGCTAAATGTAGTTTTGTTTTTGCGTCGCAACAATATACATTCTCTACTTATGTGTTACATTATTATATGTTGCTACCATAATGCGATCAAATTTCCTACTTCATTATTATCTTATTGCCACAGTTACTTTACGATTATGTTATTTGTTCATACCTTTGTTTTTTTTTTTTATATGTCGACATCACGTGCAAAGGCAAGGGCAAGGGAAAAATTTGAAAAACTTTTGATGTCACCAGAAAAAATTCATAAATATGTTGAAGATAACCTTTTATGCACAAAACCATGTTGCAATCACACAAACGAGGAGGGCAAAATTGGGACCGATGATCAAGTCAAGGGCAAAGTCCTCAAGGGCAAAGTCAGTCAGCATGTTCCTCATTTGCCATTGTTGTTTTATTGCCCAAAAGACGACATCAAACAACAAAACAAGCAGCCAGTGCAGGAACCATGCCCAGTGTCATGGGACGAGTACGATGAGGCCATAACGTTGGCCTATTTTAATCAAGATCCACATCCAACCATGTCTCCCCAAAGTGCCTTGTCAAAATCTTAGCTTTGGTTTGGCTATTTATTGCTCCCATTTTTTGTCCTTCTCCCCTAACGAAGATCACCCGTAAACAATTATGTTATTATCAGTGATCGTTTATGTTTCACTAATGACGACAATATGATTATTATCAGTTGCTTTTACTGACGATAATGTAATTTGTTTATGTTATGAACAAAATATATTAGGCCAATTTCATATTTCATGTAGCTTGACTACCAATTTCATATTTCATGTAGCTTGACTGTTACTGACGATTATGTAATTTGTCACACTCATGACGACAATTAACTATGTTCAACATTACATATATACCACATGCAAAAGTCATTCCAGACGACAGTAACATTTCATTACTTTTTAATCACTACATTAAAAGTATAATTATCATATCTTATTTGCACTATTATAAATATACAAAATAACACCCACACAACACAAATAAAATATATTTTTAATATATTCTAAACTTAGGTTGAAGTGACATCACAAATACACATTTTGTGTACTTGTTCAAACAGTGATGCAAGAACATGACTGTTAATTGTTAATCACTACATAAAAATTAGAATTATCATATCTTATTTGCACCATTATAAATATACAAAATAACACCCACAAAACACAAATAAAATATATTTTTAATATATTCTAAACTTAGGTTGAAGTGACATCACAAATACACAATCAGCGTACTTGTTCAAACAGTGATGCAAGAACATGATAGTTAATTTTTAATCACTACGTAAAAATTAGAATTATCATATCTTATTTGCACTATTATAAATATACAAAATAACACCCACATAACACAAATAAAATATATTTTTTATATATTCTAAACTTAGGTTGAAGTGACATCACAAATACACAATCAGTGTACTTGTTCAAATAGTGATGCAAGAACATGACAGTTAATTTTTAATCACTACGTAAAAATTAGAATTATCATATCTTATTTGCACTATTATAAATATACAAAATAACACCCACACAACACAAATAAAATATATTTTTTATATATTCTAAACTTAGTTGAACTGACATCACAAATACACATTCTGCGTACTTATTCAAACAGTGATGCAAGAACGTGACAGAATAAGCAGATACTGACTATGCTGCCAAACAGAATCAGACTTCCAGCCAAACAGATTCAGACTGCAGTCAGACAGAAATCAGACCAGCTGACCAGAATCAGACTGCATTGCCAAACAAAATCAGACTGCATCCTGACTGCCCCAGCACCGGAATCCAGACTAACCCTGACTAACCCAGTCCAGATTCTAGAATCCCAGTCCTGTGCCAAACGCATGCTTAGATCTAGTTTTGGATCAATTAAGGCTAGGTCGAGTGGGGGATCTCAACCACTGTGAAGATGGATAGGAGAAATTATGACAGGACCCCGAGCCTAGACACCTTAATTTTCAACATTATGGACTTTAGGGTTTCTTGGGTGTAAGAAACTTGAGAAATTATTACTTAAAGTATATTGGAGTGTGTAAGCTCTGATACCAACTGTCATGGAACCGTTCTTACCCCAATCCAATCCTACTTCCTAGACAGTAGTAAGAGGATTGAAGCACCCGTCCCTGAGTGGCCCGATAGGATCTAACACACTGGCATATACAATAAGAAATAATAATTCAAAAATTGGATACTTAAAGAACAACTAACCCAATATGGAGATTTTTCCAATATATCCTATCATCAAAGTATGTAGAGTGCGGAAGCTATCTTATTCAGTGTTCCAAATGTATTGCCTAAAATCAAGAAAATCAAGACACAATCATGCAATTACACGATACGCTATCAAAATCAAGTAAAATAGTTTATAACAAAAGAGTATACTTGGTAGGACTTATATTCAAAAGAATAACAAATGATTTCCAAAACAAATATCATTCGAAAAAATGTTTGTTATTCAACGATTAAATTTTTATTATGAGTTCCCATTATGCTATAATCAAGTAAGCATGCTTATATATATTGTGTGACTTTGTTGCCCCAACACGATGGGGAAGGTCACTAGGATCCTTCTCACCATAGGAACACAGGAGACCAATGTACAAGTCCCACCTCCAAATGATGGTTGTTGCACTCAATATCAACATTATCGACATTATCAATATCATCATCATTATCAATATATGAGCAGTCATAATGGGCATGCAATTTATGTTTTCATGTTTTTCAAAATATAGTATAGAAAAATAGAAGACTAATCATAGGGAACAATAGCTCATCCAAGTACGTAGCCAAGTATACATTCAAGAGATACATAAAAGTATCTTGAATAAAATCAAGGAGGATTTATATAATAGAGTACCTTTCACCGAGGATTTCGAGTATGATCAATATATGATTCAATAGGTCAACCCTTCGAGTCAGATCCTAAATCACAATGTTTGGATCAAGGGTCAGGATCATGATATTTGGAGATCATGTTTCAAAGTTTGAGATTAGGGTTACATTTTCCTAGGTCAACCTTAGGGTTAGGTCATCCACTTACGATCCATAATATTTCAATATGTCACACTTTAGTCAAGTGTCAAGAATATTTCAAGTGTGAATGGCCCACTTAGGTTTTCTAGGATCATATGTGTAAACCCTAGTTTTATGATTATTATCCAAGTCATAATCAAGACTAGATCATCATCATTTTCTAACATCATTGGTGTTCAAGATTAGATCAAGTTTTAATTAACATAAGGAGTAAATCAGAGATCAAGTATTAGGTTGATAGATCAAAATATGCCACAAGATTAGATCAATCATATTATCAAGATATCATCAAAATTATCTTCAAGGCATATGATTCATATTCAAAAGTGGTTAAGCCAGCAATATTAGGTCTATTCTAGTCAAGTATGATTTCATGTCTCAAGATAATCATCAGAGTCAAGATATAAGGTTTCCAAAGTCTAATCACAACATTGAGTCATTTAGACCAGTTAACTAAGAAATAGATCTAGATTTAGGTATATCAGTGAGTATATATTGGAGTCGGATTTCAAAAGTATTTTTAGTCGATTCCTTGGGTTTTTCTGATCAAAATTGACTATTTATTTGTACATTTTGGAGCTAGGAATCAGGAGATACGATTTTTGCAAGTTTTGACCAATTATTAGATTTTTTAGCAGAGAGAGGAGGAGAAATACCTTAAATACGAAATTCCATGATCCTTTGATTCAGGATGAGCAGTCTAGATTGTACCACATAGGCACATGACTTTTTCACTTAGTGTGCTAGTTCAAAAGTTGGTTCGGTTGGTGCAATGCTTGATTTCTTGGTTCAATCAACAATTTAGTTGGTCTGTTGGACCAGAGGGTTTCTCTTGAACTGAGCGGTTTGGGGACTCTTACCCTTCATGGAAAACCCTCATGTGAGCCATGAAGGTAGGCGTAGGATCTCACTGGAGTAAAATAGGTTTGGGAGCAAGACGAGCCTAGGAGGGCATCAGATCTGTCGTCTGTCCTAGCCTCTCCTCCATGAAGACGGTGGATGCCTTGATCATCGGGCAGACGAAGTGAGGGAGAAATGCCCAACCTGGGCTTTGCGACAGTGCTACACAATAGAAGGAAGATTAGAGCAAGAAAAGAGGGGCACTCGGGGCTGAGGGGTGAGCAAGGGTGAGGCTCTGAGCTTGGTGAAGTGTATGCGATCCTTGGCAGGCGTTTATATAGTATTAGGACTTAGGTTTAGGGCTAGTTCGAGGTCTAGGTGCAGCCATAGTTGCCAAAGTGAGAGAGGATATAAAAGAACTCATTTTGGTGGTGCAAGGATGCACAACACCTAATCAAAATAGGGATTTTTGTATTTGAAATCACGATGCAAATATTTTCGCTCTCTTGGTTTTTCAAATAGTGGTCAAGAGCTCGAGTTTGGTTGATTGGGTTGCATTAACACCTCCCCACAATCAATGGGAGGTTGAAGACAGACCCGTGGTTGTTAGATAGGGGCCTTGATCCGTGGGTCTCAGATCTAAGGGCTGGGGTTCCCCCCTCCCTTGCAACAGACCAGTGATGTGGAAAAGCCCTTAAAAAGGGCAATAGAAAGGCATTTTTAATGCATTATCTTCAAAATTTTGTAGATAGCTGTAGGAATGTCCATATGAGCTGAAATATGGACCACAACTTCACAATAATGTGGAAAATATCTAGAAAAAGTTTGAGAACCAAATTATGAAGTTTGATGTATCAATTTTCTTATTTGGACAATTTTATGAATTAATCAAATTTAAGGTGTTATAATGTGTATAAAGTTCACATTGTTCACCATATTTTGTATTTGAGTATCAAAATTGATTATGAAGTTGAGAAAAATAATTTGGGACCATGAGCGAGCATACAAGGGCCAAAAGAGTAATATTTCATTCTTATTCTAAAATCCACTTTGTCACACCTTTTGTACACCTTATGTTGGCGCCTAAGGTGTAGACTATGGTTAGGTTGTTAATCCATGAGTAGGAGAAATGGGAACAACTAAAAGACATGAAAAAATTGGAAAACATATATTTTTGATTGATAAAAATTTGTTGTTTGCATTATGATCTACCTCAAATAAATCTCTAAACTTTCTTTTATACAAACTTGTAGATGCCTCCAAAAACTAGATCCAAGAGAAAGAGAACTAATGATGACTCTGGTGATGAATCTAACTCAAACTCTAATAAGACTATGGATATAGGCAAATGGGATGAATAAAAGAAGGTGATGTTGGAATGCATGCATGCCCTAGCCCTAAAAGAAACCAACAATATTGCCTATTCATCTAGGACCAACCCTAAAACTACCATTAGTGACTTCCTCAAGCTCAAACCTGAAGCCTTTCATGGAGAAGACTTAGGTGAAGTCCTAGATCAAGTTGATGCATGGATCCTATCTGTTGAAAATAGCTTTAGAGCCCTTAAATGTCCTGAGGAAGATAAAGTCACTTTTGCAACCTACCAACTTAGGGGGTCTGTGAAGTTGTGGTGGGAAAATTATTACCATACATGAGAACTTCCAGCTGCCCCTATGAGTTGGGAGGAGTTGAAGGTGATTTTTACTAATCATTTCATGCCCATATCTGCTAGGAAGGAGAAGAAAAAATAGTTCAATAGCCTCACCCAAGAAGCCTTATCCGTTGTTGAATATGTTAGGGGCCTTTGGGCCTTTAGACTCCTAGAGCGTCATGCTCGTCACCTTGATGAAGATTAAAAGATTGAACACTTCATTGACGGCCTTAACCAAGAACTGAAAGTCTACCTTTGCACCTCCACCCATACTACCTTTGAAGCTGCCATCAATAATGCCCTTACCTATGAAAGAACCTTAGGGAAGAATAAGGCCCCAAGTTTGGGATACCTAGGCTTGACTGATGCATCCATCACCAAGGGCAAGGAGAAAGAGAAGGAGAAGGATAGGAAGAAGCCTAATAGCCATGGCATGGGAAGAGGAGGAGGAAATCACCATAGCGGTCAATCATACCGAGGAGGACCAAATAGGGGAGGCCGAGGCTGAGGCCGAGGTGGGCCACACCGAGGGCCGTCGGTAGAAACAAAAAAATGCAAGATCTATGGAGGGTTCCATTGGGGAAAATGCAAGTTTGAGAGGACAATATGTTTCTATTGCAAGAAGGAGGGACATATGAAGTTCAATTTCCCAAGTCTGGTCCAGGGGGCACCTCAGAATCATCCTTCCCCACTAGCTCAGCCTAGATCTCCACCTATTCAACTAGCTACTCCTATAGCTCAGGCTCAGCCAGAACACCATCAGGACCAAGTATTTGCAATTAATACAGAGGAAGCTAGGACTAATGACAACCATCTGATTGAAGGTAATAACATTAATAATTTCTTTATATATGAAAACCATTGTAAGACATGATCTCATATAAAAATCATAATGTAGGCATGATATGTCTCCAAGATCATTCTGTTGTGGCCCTATTCGATTCAGGATCAACACATACCTTCATTTCTAGAAATTTTGTTTCCATGATCAAGTTAGAGATAAAAGATCTTGGTTATATCTTGGATGTAACAACTCCCAGTGGAAAAATCTATACTTCTCTTCAGAAAACCAAAACCTTGCCATTTCTTTTGGTGGTCATAAATTTCATTCTGATTTCATTCTTCTTGATATGGAAGATTTTGACCTAATTTTGGGGATGGATTAGCTCTTTTCCAACTATGCCATGCTTGATTGTCGAGGAAAGAAAGTAGTCTTTTGTGCACCCGATTATAAACCTTTGATAATACCTAGGAGAAAGGAAAGAAAATGAAATATGATTATTTCTTCTCTTAAAGCTGAAACCGTAATAGCCAAAGGATGTAGAGCCTATCTTGTAGTTAATCCATGTCTCATTCTAAGGTGAGACCTTTAGAGAGCTTGGATGTGGTGAGAAATTACCCGGATGTATTTCCCGAGGAGCTTCCATGGCTACCTCTAGTTCGTGAGATTGAGTTCTCAATTGAGTTAGCACCGGGCACCACACCAGTCTCAAAGTCACCTTATAGAATGGCACCTTCCGAGCTTGTAGAGCTCAGGAAACAATTAGAAAAACTACTTGATAAGGGATTCATCCATCCTAGTACATCTCCCTGGGATGCTCCTGTCATTTTTGTTAAAAAGAAAGATGAGTCAATGCGGATGTGTATTGATTATCACATGATCAACTAAGCCACCATCAAAAATAAATATCCCCTTCCAAGAATTGATGACTTATTTGACCAGCTTTGTACTGCCACTGTGTTCTCTAAGATTGACCTTAGATCAGGCTATCATCAACTATGAGTGAAGGATTGTGATATTTGAAAGATAGATTTCAGAACTAGATATGGAAATTATGAATTCATGGTGATGCCTTTTGATTTGACCAATGCTCCTGGAGTATTTATGAATCTGATGAACACTATCTTCTAGCCTTTTCTTGATAGCTTTGTTGTGGTCTACACTGATGACATTCTTATATATTCAAACTCTATTGATAAACATCATGAGCATATCCAAAAAGTACTTGATGTGTTGAGAGCCCAAAAATTGTATGCTAATTATCAAAATGTGAGTTTTGGATTGACCAAGTCATGTTTCTTGGCCATGTCATTTCGAGTGAGAACATTTCTATAGACCCTACCAAAGTCTTAGCCGTCCTTGATTAGAAAGCCCCTACCAATTCCTCTAAAATTCATAGATTTCTTGGTCTAGCAGGTTATTATCGTCGTTTCATCCTTAATTTTAGAAAATATCCCTACCCATGACTAAACTTACCAGAAAAGATGAAAAATTCATTTGGACTTCTGAATGCGAATCTAGCTTCTAAAAAATGAAATCTCTCTTGACTTCTTCTCCTATTTTGACTCTACCTTCTGGTATTGATGGGTTTGTAATACTTCCTGATGCTTCTAAAATGGGTTTGGGTTGTGTCCTCATACAGAACAGTAAAGTTATTGCCTATGCCTCTAGACAATTGAAACCCAATGAGGTCAATTATCCAACTCACGATTTGGAATTAGTTTCCATTGTCCATGATCTCAAAATCTGGAGACATTATCTATATGGTACTACTTTTGATATATTAACGGACCACAAAAGTCTCAAATACGTCTTGACTCAGAAGGATCTTAATATTAGACAAAGGAGATGGTTGGAATATCTTAAAGACTATGATTTCACTATTTCTTATCATCCAGGCGAGGTCAATGTTGTAGCTTATTCTCTTAGTCATAAGAGGTCAATTTGTACATCTATCCTCACTTCTAAACTGATGAGTCTGGAGCCTTCAACTTCTGGGTCACCTCAAGTAGAAAATGGCACTATTATTCTGGAAAATATCAACAATATTCCTGGTCTTCTTTCTGAACTCTTGACATCTCAAAAGAACAACCCTAGCTTGGAGGAAATGACAACTCTTTTGACTAAACCCCAAACACATCTATCTGTTGGTACGGATGATGGGCTAAGGTATAAGCACATGATGTGGGTACCTAAAGAATCAGAGATTAAGAAGTGTATTCTGCAAGAGGCACATGGGTCTAAGTATTCTATACATCCTGAATCTACTAAGTTGTATAAAGATCTGTAGAGACACTTTTGGTGGAGAGGTATGAAGAATGATATAGCAGAGTTTGTCTCTAAGTGTCTCACTTGTCAGTAGATTAAGGACGAACATCAATGGCCAGGCAGTTTATTGCAACCTTTACCATTCCTGAATGGAAATGGGAAAATATCACCATGGATTTCATGGTGGGGTTACCCATGACCAGGAAGGGATATGATGTAGTATGGGTCATAGTATATTGATTGACCAAGTTTGCACATTTCTTACCTATGCAGACTACAACCAAGGTTCCTATGCTTGCTGAGTTGTATATAAGGAAGATTGTACAACTTCATGGAGTGCCAGTATCTATTGTTTCATATCGGGATCTGAAGTTCACATCACATCTATGGAAGCAGGTACAGAACGAGCTGGGTACACAGTTGAGTTTCAGCACAACATATCATCCCCAAACTGATGGTCAGTCAGAATGTACTATTCAAATCTCAAAGGATCTTCTTAGAGCATGTGTTCTAGATTGGGGAGGATCTTGGGATTACTACCTTCCATTAGCAGAGTTCACATACAATAACAACTACCAATCAAGTATTCATATGCCACCCTATGAAGCTCTCTATGGTAGGCCATGTAGATCCCCTCTCCATTGGGATGAAGTCAGAGAAAGGAGAATGCTAAAGTCTGAGGAGTTGCAACTCTATGCTGATAAGGTGTCTTTGATCAAGCAAACGTTGAAACGGGCCCAGGATCATCATAAATCATATGCAGATGCACACCGGTCAGATAGACAGTTCAAGGCTGGTGATTATGCTTTCTTGAAGATCAGACCCATCCATTCCATAGCCAGGAACAAAGAGAATCTTAGTCCAAGATATGTGGGTCCTTTTGAGATTCTGGAGTGCATTGATGAATGCGCTTATTAGCTTTCTCTTCATCGACAATACAGTATGATGCACAATGTTTCTCATGTATCCAATCTGAAGCATTATGTGAAGGATGATAGTCATGTGTTGAATCAAAAGCCTCTTGAGTTGCGAGAGAATGTCTCTTATCCAGAGTATCCTACAAAGATTCTTGATTCCAAAGTCAAAGAGCTCAGGAACAAGAAGATCTAGATGGTGAAGGTGCCGTGGAACCATCATGGTGCAGAAGATGCAACCTGGGAACTATAAGTAGATATGGAGCAACGTTTCCCTCACCTCTTTCAACTAGTTTAATTTTTAGGAAAAAATTCCTTTTAAGGTGAGTAGGATGTGATAAAGTGGTTTTTCGATCACTTTTATACCTATTCTTTTAAAATAATTAAAACCCTAGTTTCAAAGAAAGATAATTTCATCAATCAAGGATTTGAATTTGGAGCTCAACTTTTCCAACACCTAGGGTTAGCTATAATGAATCTATGGTTCAATTTTCATGTCAATCCGATATTCCTAGCTCCCTCCATGATTTTACAAAGTTTGCATTTAAGTTTTTATTGAATTAATATGATTTTGATCATTAAACCTATAGTTCTTGATCAATGCAATAGATTTTTACCCTTGTCACGTGGGGCTGAGGTTAGCGATCTGCGGATCACACTCTCCAAGACACCCTGACCATCCGATGGAATGCCCATAGATCCAAAGTGGATCGGATGATCACGGGGTCATCCCTAACCTCTGATCAACTCGGGGAAACATGGCTATAGTCAAGAGTCCACGAACCCTGACCACTACTCCCCATTTTGACCCACTTGGTGAGAAACTGACCGAGGCAACACCTCCACCTCGTCTCCATGAATGCGACAAGTGCTCACACGACCCCTAAGGATTACCAGTTGTATCTCCATGACTACACCGGCGAACACCCCTCTCCAAGCTCAACAAACCATTTTTGGGCATCTACAAACCACCCACCCTCGCACCTATTTAAAAACCTCACAAGCATCACCGAGGTCTCTTTGCTTCATCCTTTCCTCCAATTCAACCGAATAGAGCCTCAATATCTCCACCCTCTAGCCAACAACTCTGATAGACTCCTCCATGGAGTAAACGATGGACGAGCTTCCTCTTCCCCTCCTTACCCTGAATTGACCCTTTCCATAGCTTCGTGGTACCTCCATCAACCTCGGTTGCATCTCAAAGGATTTTGACACCACCTACTGCTCCCCTGCACCCCTTCCTCTACCACAAGCAACTGAGCACCTTGCATCTCTCAGCGGCACACTGATCCAGAGGGAGTCGCGACCCGACTCCTTGCTTCCCTGACCTAGGAAGGCTTTGCAAAGGTGATTCCATTTCCATCCACACGTGAAGAGACCCCTAATACCGACTGAAGCTCACCGGAGTTGATGGCAGAGCATGTTTGGCTTGTAGAAGACCAAGGGAGAGCGGGACCCACCGAGTCCAGTTGGACCAGTGAGGTAATTCCAACTAGGGTCACAATTATCCACCTCAGTCACCCCTTTATTCTTTTTCTATCACACGCTTAATCCTTGACCATTGGATCTGAGCATCCAACGGCCCACCTTTTTCCTTTCTCACTTATTTAATCATCGATTTTCAATATTCGCCAAGTAATGCCCTAATCTTGGAAAATTCATTATAAATAGTATAAGTCTCATAAAAATACGAACAAGTACTCTATTTTGATTAGAAAAAGATGAGGATCATGATTATGATATCAGTTGACCCTAAATATGACTCGTATAAGTACTCATGCTCAAATATGTTTCTATATTGTTTAATTATTTAGAAAATACTCGGGCCTAATTAAACCACCAAAATCACGTGATTATCCTCTTTTTGTACCTAGAAAATTATGAAATGTTCATTTCCAATTAATATGACTATATTATTAGTAAAGTCGAATTATCACTCTTTTTCCCTATTTGGCTTACCAAAAATGATTATAATTATCCATCATGATCTAAAGACCACCAATTTGATCTAAAAACCCTACTCTAACATGATACTATCAATTATAGACTCAGATCGGTACTCAATGACTCATGCTCTACTCTCATGACTCTAAATAAGAAAAAGGGCCTTTTATACTCTTTTAGAATTAAATAGTGATTTGGCCAATATATCTAATAAGTACCAAAACTCTTATAATTTTAGGAATACAAAGGTACCAATGAGGAGCATCTTTGGACTCCCCACTTCTAAGTAGAAGGTGCACCATTACCTCCCACTTGGCCCATATTACTTTGTGCTTGTAGTATATGTGTAGTAATGTACTTAGCATGTAATGATGAATGGTTTGGTGGTACTTGAATAATATGTTGCTTGATTTCTGTACCTATGTATATATACACCTGAAAACATAATATATCTGTTCCATTATATTTAAGAACTTCAACTCTTTGGTAGTCAAGTGTTGGAAAATAAAGTACTTCAACTCTTTGGTAGTCAAGTACTTAAAGGTGATCCAACTCTATGGTAGTCGATCATGAGGCCTTAAATGCATTCAACCTTCAGTGGTCAATGCATGGTTGATATAATGGAAAATATGTTTAAAATATGTTTTTATCTTTTGTAAATAAGCATTCTTGTTTAAGTATATAATTTTTTGATATATTGTTATTTCTGCCAAGATATAGTCTTATTCTTTTTCCAAGTTTAAATGTGAGGTATAATTTAATACATGTAGGCGTACTCAGTACAATATATTTATATATTGTGCTAACGTGTACCAATTGCAAATGTTTTATAGGTACCTTTTTCTTATGATGATGATGTTGCAACTCAATATGATGTCTCAACAAAATCATAACTTTCATGGGGATGCTAAAGTTAAATGGGACTCTTAGTTTATGTTCTTTTTCTTCTGCAAGTAGTTCTCTCATGTAATAAGTTTTCTTCTGTTGAAATCCTATGCCTTCGGGCCCCTACGTAACTTGTTATTTGGTGCATGTATATACTTGTGTGTTTGATCCACTCAGGGATGGGCAACTTTAACCCTTTTGTACACCTTATGTTGGCAACTAAGGTGTAGAGTGGGGTTAGGTTGTTAACCCATGATTGTTTCCTTGTTATCGAGTTATCATTAGAATCATGCTTTGAAACCCTAATTACTATATCCAACATATCCTTTGATGATGATCACTTAGATTCAATTATGTTCATTAACAACATAGCAAGTTTTGATCTTTAACCCTAATCATTCATATGCATGGTTATTCATATTGAAAACCCTAATTCTATATCATTATGGCCACAGACATGTTAAATCATCATTATATCCCACAATATCAGCTTACATCTCAAGTAAACATATATAACATGATTAATATACAAATATAGGGTTTATATGCATTAATCCCCACTTTAACCCATATTTTCACTAATTTTAGAATGAATATTAGAATTAGGTCTCAAACTTATTTTATTTCGATTTTATGTGTTTTTTGATAAATTTTCATATATTACTCTCAATCCTAGTTATCGATTATTTATTACAAATATTGAAAGTTTAGCATTAATGGGCCAATCATCTGCTGACATGTCAGCAACTTACTTGTTTCTTATCCATGTTGGTGGCCGACTGGGTTCAAGGAAGTGACCTCCGTGCCTTTTTCTTATTACTTCTGCTCCAGGGATATTCATATTATTTGACTTCTTCTCTTCTCCCTCCTCGCACATACACGACACACTTATGTGTTTCTTAACATTTGTGTCACGTAGCGCTGTACTAGGGCCACACGCCTCCTTTCCCTGTTCACCACCCACTATTGCAACCATCTTCTGGATGCAGCCACTACCACCACATGCTCCCTTTCATCTTCACCAGTGGATGGAATTTCCAGCCCTACGTGTATGGAAGCGTCATTGAGGCAACTAGCTTTGCTATTGTAGCTCACCACCTCCATGCCATGGACCATCCAGTGACATGCAACCAAGGTCCCATACCCCTTCAATGGTCAAGGTCTCAAGAAGAAGGGGCGGAGGGTAGGAGTTTGTCAGGCTGGCGTGGTTGATAGTAGGTTCTTATATTGCTTCCTTTGTGCCTCCAGACCAGTCTTACAGATCATCTAGCAGCTCCCCTTGTACAAAGGAAGAAGGAGAATGTAGGGGTGCAGATGAGGGAAGTTCTGGGAAGGATACCAATGAGTGGGTGAAAGATGGTGATGGGAACATAGTTCTAAGTTTGGTTATGGATGTTGTTGTTATTGTTACTGATTCCTTTCATTCAAACCCAGACCTTGGGAAGGGCCTCGTATTAGGAACCCTAGACTACCATGGATGAAGGCACCTGGCCTGGATGAGGAAGGAGGCACACACTGCCTTCAAGGCATGGGGGTATTCAACCCTTTTTATATGTATATAACTTGGTGTGTGGAACAGTGGATTAGTTCCCAAGTTTATACAAAGTTGGAAAAGCATCACCTTGAGGAAGTACTTAGTTACATTCCTCCTTCCTTCCCTTATATAAAAACTCTTAGACTTAATTCTTTAATCTAAAGGCCACCAAAATAACTACCATATTCTTATTAGGACTTGGTTTTGGCAACAATAAGCCATTAAGGAATATTCTTATATGGTGCATATTGCATGATTGGTCACTTACTCTATTTAGGAAACACTTTATTATTGTATTATAGACTATGCTTTCATATCTCTCTTGATATATTTCCTCCAATTAATTATAGGAATTCATTAATATTTTACCCACTTACATCCAATTTGTGGGATTTTATTGGCATATCTTTCATATATAAAACTTTCTCCTTTTTAATCACTTATTTAAAATAATACCATTATTTAATGGAATATCATTTTTCTCCTATTTCTAGAGTTCTCTTCATTTCCTTATTATTTTCAAGTATACCAAAAGTTAGATCAAAAGAAATACTAATTGATGTCTCAAAGCATGTGTTGCCAAACTGGTTAGATAATTACTCTTTTAATTATCAAAAACATCACACATCTTATTTTCTTTTGAAAACTTGCATATTATCCCATATTTCTATTATTCAACATTACATAAAGTAATTGTGTATTCATTTATACACAAAATATCTTATCCTTTGTCTTGTGCCTCAAGGAAATATTTGCAATGCAAATAGTCTCACAAGTAACATTATCATTATATCAATAACATCATTGAAGCATTGACGTAACTATTCATGGCTTATATTTATATAATTCAATTTTACCAAAATTTAGGATATGACATTCTCCCCTCCTTAAAAGGAATTTTGTCCCCAAAATTCAAATCTAGTAACCTTTAGGTGAATGATAAATCATCTTAGTCTCAAACCTTAGGGTTATCAACCCTTCCTAGATTATCTTCTACATCTTTTATTGATATGAAAATTTCTCACATTATTATCATGATGGGTACATGGATTCAATTCAAGGTATACTCACACCCTTAGCACTTGCATGATTTCATCCCTTGGTGATTACATTTTCATTTTGGTGATTTCAATTTCACTTGGTGATTAGTTTTTCACCTAGGTTTCCAACCTATTATCACATAAGGGTGAGGTAACACCTTAAACCCTAGGCCATGTCTTTAAGTTAAAATTTTGTATTCATTCTCATATGTCAATTTTAATCATAAGATGTATCTACCTTCAATCTCTCTCACTCCTAATGAGATGAAATAAGCACTTGACTACAGTCCAAATACAAGCTTCATCCCAATCTAAGAGAAGAGATGGTGCACCCACACATTAATTTCAAATTTCAAATTTTAGGTTGAGACATTCTCAACATGACTCTAAATCATATATAATTTTTAATTCCACAATATTCTTATATTTCATGAAGTCAAGTGCCTTTGTCACACTTGATTTTGTGCACAACTCCTCTTGAGATTTCATTATTACATGAATTCTTTGTATCATTCATATTTACACCTTAGGTATTATGAGCCTTAGCTACTTCCTCAAGGTATCTAGGGTACATGTACTTTTAGAGTGATATCATCCTTATCCATCTAGGGAGTTCCTCTCACATTCACCCATCAGGTCTCATGAACTCATGAAGGTGGCAATCTCCTAATTTATGGGCCTCAGGAAAACATGGATGTTACCTCCCGACCCTATGGTCTTATGCATTCAGGGCACAATCACCTCCTAATCTCATCATTCTGATATACCTTTAATCCTCCCTAATTGGCCTAAAGATTGACTTATGTCTCTACCCTTCCGAAGGGTTTCTTTGATATATTAGAATTTTATCAACTTTTTTTAAATACATTATTTTCTCATGTAATTCTTAACTCAAATTTCCTTCATTTCTCTCTTGGTGTACACATTATTCACTTTATGTCCTGGAATGGGCTCGAGCCACCTTCCCTATCTGGTCTAGGTGCCATGTCAGGATTCCCTACCTAGGTCTTGACCTCTTTGTGACCTTCCTTATCTAGGTCTTGGTCATATAGTCATTTAAACAGTGCACTTGGTCCATCTTCCCTATCTGGGTCTTGGTGCCATACCGGTCTTCCCAATCTGGGGCTTGACCACTTCTTGACCTTTCCTATCTGGGGCTTTATCATCCACAATAGTCTTCCCAATCTGGGGCTTGACCACTTGGGTCTCTCAGAGAAGGCATACTTGGGTTCAAGACTGTATGTGCTTTTATATACTAAATTCTTCACACTTCAAATGACATACATGCTACCTCAATTCTTAAACTGATTGGCTAACTACACCCTTCTAGGGAAGGTCCTAACCTAGGGTATCTTTTTGACTCATAGGAGGCTTTTAGGTGCTCTAGCCACAACCTAACCCTACGGGTTTAGGTTTTTCCTCCCCCAGAGGTCCTTTACTCACTCTTAGGATGACCCACCCCAGTTCGGGAAACCAATCCCTAAAAGTTGAATTTTCATTTTTATGCAACCTAATTATTCATTTATTATTATATCTTCTCAACCCTTGTTTACTCAATCTCTAGGATACCCTCTCATGGGGTTTTGTCCCTACAATGTACTTAGGCCATCTTACCAATCATGGGCTTGGTGCCATGTCAGCCTTCCCAATCATGGGCTTGACCCTCCTTAACCCTCCCATCAAGGGGCTTGGTCTCTCACAACCTTCTTGTCAAAAGGCTTGATCATAGTCATTTTAATGACTTTGTTTCCATATCCAAACTCCAGAGATAGCATGTGGGTTTGAGCATGTTATATTATATGATGACTCACTCTTAGGTTGCTTATGTTTCTTAAAACCATTTACATTAATTCTTTTCTTCACATGCATGCATGAATAGGAGACCAACCTCATTTTTTATATTTCTTATTGCTTTTCACCCTAATTAGGGTTCTCAAATGGGTAGGGTTATTATATCATATATACTACTCCCATTGTGACGTCCCCGAATTTTCACCTTCTCAAAACCCCATGGAGATGAGAAGACAAAATCCGAAAATGTTAGCAATTATATCAGAGAGCGATGCGGAAGCATAATATGCATACATGAACATTCCAATTATAATGCATACACCGTGAACAATCTCAACATTCAACATGTATATATTAATACAAGATTACTTATTACAACATGAATTACATTTACATATTAAAAGAAGATTTACAAGTCTATGAACATGTATGCTAATCAGGATCTACACAATAGGTACAACCTAAACAACTTCTCACTCCCATCTTTTTCCTCCCATGCTATCTCTGAACCTAAAACATACGTGAAACAGTGAATCAACACACATGGTGTTGTGTACGTGGGTAGAAAGATACATACTAATATGTTTACATAATTGAAATAACTTGAGAAAGAAAGAGTAAAAGAAAACATTGTTTAAAGCAATATTCAGGTAAACACATATTTTTAGATGTCTTTTGATGCGTTTGTACTAATAAGTGGTGTCGCACTTCATTTTTCCCCGCCCCTTGGGCTATGGGGACCGAGTGCCGACCTTATATTTAGAGGGGAGAGAGAGAGATGTCACACTTCATTTTTCCCCACCCCTTGGGCTATGGGGACCGAGTGCTGACCTTATATTTAGAGAAAGATAGAGGATTGAGGGAGAGAGAGAGGGAGAGAGAGAGCATATATCCACTTAGTAGCTACAAACCATCTATACTCTTTGTTGTTCTTATTGACATGGCGAAGATACTACAATCATAGTACATCCAAGCAATATTCTCAAATAAAGACAAGTAATACATCATAACTATTGCACACAAGAAAACTAGTCATATACTTAGATAAAGACCACGTACCTGAGTTTAGATATTTCTAACTTATCCTTGATCATCTAGAAGTCTGGTCATCACCTGATTAATAAAAAAATCATATACTAGCATCAGATTCTGATCATCTTAACCCTAGTCGTGTTCATTTTAAGGTTTACTTAGATCATTATGTTATTCTCATGATTACTTATATTCTTACCTTATATTTATCTTACTGATGTCATTTTATAGATTATAGTTCATCAACTGGATATACTCATGTGTCACATTATTATGTGGACAAATTTAACATTATGTCAGTTTCATTAACCATATTAGGGTTACATCACATGTACTAAGGGTGATCTTCATATAACATGAATTTTATGCATCATCATGATCTCATAATTAAATATGAGTTTCCAAATACAGATATGAGCTTACTATGTAAATTTCATCATTTATTGAGCACGCATGTATTAATTGCATCATCTTTAGTGTTATTAGCCCTAATTAGACATATTAATATAATTACATAATTTCGTACATCAACATGACCATATCTGACATCATATGCATTCTATACATAATTATGGACTTACTGATATTTTTCCATGATTTTATGTCATCATTTGCTATTTATTATACATTAAACAAGAATTACACATCTTACATGATATCACTATTATTAATTCATCAAAAGCCTGATATTATGGTTCTATGTTGTTCTACACATTTTTCTAAGAATTTTGATATATTATATGTATTTTTCTGATAAGGTATGTATTTACTATGAAATTTTGTAAGATCTGCATAATTTGGGATTTTTCTTACCTTATGACCAGTCAGGTGCTGCCACGTGGCAAAGTGGGGGCGTGCTCCTTTCCTTGGCTAACTCTGTACGAGTCGGATCTTGCGTAGGATCCGCTGGCACTCTGATCCATTTGCCTGGGATAGTTCTGCCCTCTTTCGTTCTCGCGATCCAGCCTGCGGTCTCTGTTTCCTCTATGAAATAGAGCACCGCCGCACGGGCTCTCCTCTGGTGAGCAATACCTCACTGCCCTGACATCCTCATCGTTTACTAGACGTACCATCAGCTTTGTAATGGCCTTGAAGACTTCCTCGGCTCCTCCAGTTCTTCGCCACGGCTCCAGGTCTCCATCCGGGTAGGAGCACTGTCGTCACCTAGGCCTGGATGTGGCGGAGAAAAGAGGTGAGTTGGCTCTTCTCCTACTTGTGTTGATCTAAAGATCCCAAAAGCTTCACAACACCTCTTAGAACTCTGCTTCGTCCTTCATTCACAATGAGCAGCTCTGCCTTCAAGCTTCTGAGCTTCACCTTTTCCTTGATAACAGGACGCTGCTGCAAGTGAGTTCTCCAAGAACCAGATCCCCGTCGATGTCTCAGATGATGGCGGCGATGGTGAAGCAGGTTGTTGGGGCCCATGACCCCAACCTCTTCCTGCATCAAGTGGGTCTGGATGTTTCCGTCGCGAGGCCTATATCTGACCAGAGATCGATGGAGCAGAGGTTTCCTTCCTCCACTCCTAACTCCGTCAAGGTCAGAGAAAGCCTTCCAGTTAGGTGTCGCTGTCACCCTCTAGGCTGCCTTTGTCTCGTCTGGCATGCTTCCATCTGATGATCCATGCCCACACGGGGTCCCATTCCTTTGTGACAATAGGACAAGTAGCCATTGTCCGATGAGTAGCTGCTCCAGTGATCTGCGCTGTCACCACGAAGTAGATGAAGGACCAGACCTTCCTTTCTCAATCCGCCATTCTTCCTGGACACCCTACTATGTCCTTCCTGCTCCCGTCTCTCTAAGTGTTGGTGGAGTAACTAGGGTAGCCAATCGGTTCATCTGAATATCCTAAACCATGCGTTGTGTTTTCAATAACTGGAACTTATGATTACATCCGTGTTTTTGGGTGAGTCTCGTTACAAATATTTCCTTGTGGAGTCGGTCTAATCACTCCCTTCTTTACGGAGGAGGTAGACCAAGTCAAAATTGTTCCTCCTAATCTCTCACTATCATAGCATGTCCACGCAAAATCATCCAATAGATGTCTAGCTGCATGTCAGGGTTGCAAATATCTACGAGTTGGTTTGTAGTATGGTGGAAAGGCTCATACTAATCAACTATACTTACATCAATCATGAAATCTTCATCAAACAAGTTTAATGTGATTATCATGGTCAATATATCTCCCAAGTGTCACATACAACCTTTCAAATTAATATATACCATCAAATGGGTGTTTTATCTAATGAACACTCAAATTGATTAACGAATACATAAATCCTAATTGAAATGGGTTAGGCTTATTTGCACCTTTAATCACACCTTACCGCCTGTAATGATCCATGATTGGATACACAATTTCTCAATTTGTGCTCAACTGTTTATGGAGCGATAATGGTCTTGAAAATTATCCTCAACACATGAACCCTAAGGTTGGGGTCATCACATGCACCCCACCTAATATGGAATTTCGTCCTCGAAATTCAACTAACCTCATTTTTAAGGTGAAAACAAGGAATTCAACCTCATATAAGTCAACACTTATAGGTTTCAAAGCCATCATAGTTCTGGATATACCCTAAGTTGTTATCTTAGGATATTTAAGCATGCAAGGGTGTTCCCACCCCACCTTTTATTGGTGAAAGCATCACTTAAAGTCTTATCCATAACATGACATTATGATATCTTAGGATTACATCACCCCTAAGGATACAGGTTTTGTTCATACTTTTAAAGTTTAATAGGAATTCGTTTATATGCCATGATATTCAGATCGTTCAAATCTAACATCATTAACATCTTATAATGATTTCACCATTAGAGGAGATTTATCTTCATCCTTGATATTAGAATTTTTCTACTTAAGAAGGGCTTACGTAGCATGCTTGACCATTAGGGTTTCACCCTATGGTGTGATATTCATACTCAACTTAGAAGCATACATTGAGAAGGATCAAAGTTACAAACTATATTTTTGATCATATATCCTATGATCCAAAAAAAATATCTTTATATCAAGTTCATGAGTTCAAAATTTTTTATGTCTTGCATGTATTATGTGAAGGAAAAAAAAATATACTAAGTTTATCCCATGATCTCAACATCATATATTTCATGTTTCATATGAAGGGCAAGAGAATATTTTAAAGTCAAACTTATCATGATTTCAATCTTGGGTACTACATGTATGATATAGGGGGAAAAATATAGAATAGGCCAAGCTTATATGAGTGACTCCTCATATATAAATCATCTATATAACTCAAGTGAGGTTTCTATCATCGTATATTCAGAAGGAGAAGAAGAAGGGAGAACATGTATGTTGAGTATCTTTTGCATAGAGCATCATACTCTCATAACTAGGGTTCATATATTACCTCATTTGCAACTAATGATGAGATTTACAAAATATGTCACTCCAGCTAGGACCTAACTCAACCAAAGGATTGAATTTATCATATGGGTCATCTACCCATCCTTTTATTTTACCCAATTCTCACATATAGATATGAATCATGCATAAGGACTCAACTCAACACTCGAGAGTAATCTAGTGTAGGACATTTTTTTAACACATATCTCATATATTGGAGGCTAGGTCCTATGACCTTCTCCCTGTGGGTCTTACTCTCTCTAGAGTTCACCACATATCTCATCCTACCACTACATATCCTCCTTGTATAAGAGCTTGAGGCTCATGCACACTCATCTCTATCTTAACTTAGCTTATCTTAAGTAGGAAAAGGGAATGTACTTTCATCATCAAGATTTTGCTTAAATTCTACAAAATTGGATTCAAAAAGTATACAACTTAAACCTTTATAAGGAAACTTATACCATCAGAGATCAAACTTGGATAAGATTTCACATGCTTATTTCAGCTATCATTCTATCGTCTAATCTATGTATCACATATCTTGATAAGGCTCTAGAAATCAAATCTAGACTACTTTCTCTTCTAAACTGATGTCACTCCCTTTCACTTAGGTTGCATGAACACTAACTACTCTACAGTGTGAGGGACACATTTTTTTTTATATTTACATATATATAATAAAATATTATATAGTTTTTCTCTGAGAAAGAAGACGTCAGAGAAAACACTCGAGGCTCGAGCCGATTGGAAAACAAAACCAAATCAGCAAAACCGAGTGTCCCACACACAGTAGATAGTCTAGTGTCATGTAATCTAGTGAAATGGTGAGAACGAGATGTAGACTAGTATAGCTACCCCATACATATGAGCTCTATATGGAAAGGGTCTCACACACTTGTCTAAACCTAGTTCTCGAACATCTAGGTTCTAACCTAGAGGCTAGGTCAAACCTTATTCCTATAGAACAACTTACTAAGTTTCTAGGGTTTTAAGTGAAAGGTGAAGTTTAGTTTTATGCATCATGGTGAGCAATTGTTAGGTGTAGCTATTTTTCATGCTCTGATACCAACTGTGACGTCCCCATATTTTCACCCTCTCAAAACCCCATGGAGATGAGAAGACAAAATCCAAAAACATTAGCAATTATATCTGAGAGCGATGCAGAAGCATAATACACATACATGAACATTCAATTATAATGCATACACCATGAACAATCTCAACATTCAACATGTATATATTAATACAAGATTACTTATTACAACATGAATTACATTTACATATTAAAAGAAGATTTACAAGTCTATGAACATGTATGCTAATAAGGATCTACACAATAGGTACAACCTGAACAACTGCTCACTCCCATCTTTTTCCTCCCATGCTATCTCTGAACCTAAAACATATGTGAAACAGCAAATCAACACACACGGTGTTTTGCACGTGGGTAGAAAGATACATACTAATATGTTTGCATAATTGAAATAACTTGAGAAAGAAAAAGTAAAAGAAAACATTGTTTAAAGCGATAATCAAGTAAACACATATTTTTAGATGTCTTTTGATGCGATTGTACTACTAAGTGGTGTCGCACATCATTTTCCCCGCACCTTGGGCTATGGGGACCGAGTGCCGACCTTATATTTAGAGGGGAGAGAGAGATATGTCGCACTTCATTTTTCCCCGCCCCTTGGGCTACGGGGACCGAGTGCCGACCTTATATTTAGAGGAAGATAGAGGATTGAGGGAGAGAGAGAGTGGGAGAGAGAGAGCATATATCCACTTAGTAGCTACAAACCATCTATACTCTTTGTTGTTCTTATTGACATGGAGAAGATACTACAATCATAGTACATCCAAGCAATGTTCTCAAATAAAGACAAGCAATACATCATAACTATTGCACACAAGAAAACTAGTCATATACTTAGATAAAGCCCACGTACTTGAGTTCAGAGATTTCTAACTTATCCTTGATCATCTAGAAGTCTGGTCATCACCTGATTAATAACAAAATCATATACTAGCATCAGATTCTGATCATCTTAACCCTAGTCATGTTCATTTTAGGGTTTACTTAGATCATTATGTTATTCTCATGATTACTTGTATTCTTACCTTATATTTATCTTACTGATGTCATTTTCCAAATTATAGTTCATCAACTGGACATACTCATGTGTCACATTATTATGTGGACATATTTAACATTATGTCACTTTCATTAACCATATTAGGGTTACATCACATGTACTAAGGGTGATATTCATATAACATGAATTCTATGCATCATCATGATCTCATAATTAAATCTGAGTTTCCAAATACATATATGAGCTTACTCTGTAAATTTCATCATTTATTGAGCACGCATGTATTAATTACATCATCTTTAGTGTTATTAGCCCTAACAAGACATATTAATAAAATTTTGTAATTTCGTACATCAACATGACCATATCTGACATCATATGCATTCTATACATAATTATGGACTTACTGGTATTTTTCCATTATTTTATGTCATCATTTGCTATTTGTTATCCATTAAACAAGCATTACACATCTTACATGATATCACTATTATTAGTGCATCAAAAGCCTGATATTATGATTATATGTTGTTCTAAACGTTTTTCTGAGAATATTGATATATTATATGTATTTTTCTGATAAGGTATGTATTTACTATGAATTTTGTAAGATCTGCATAATTTGGAATTTTTCTTACCTTCGGACCAATCATGCGCTGCCACGTGGCAAAGTGGGGGGGGGGGGGTGTGCTCCTTTCCTTGGCTAACTCTGCATGAGTCAGATCTTGCGTAGGATCCGCCAGTGCTCTGATCCGTTTGCCCGGGATAGTTCTGCCTTCTTTCGTTCTCACGATCCAACCCGTGGTCTCTGTTTCCTCTGTGAAACAGAGCACCACCGCACGGGCTCTCCTTCGGTGAGAAATACCTCACTGCCCTTACCTCCTCATCACCCACTAGATGCACCATCAATTTTGTAATGGCCTTGCAGAATTCCTCGGCTCCTCCAGTTCTTGGCCACGGCTCCAGGTCTCCATTCGGGTAGGAGCGCCGCCGTCACCTGGGCCTGGATGTGGCGGAGAAAAGAGGCGACTTGCCTCTTCTCCTACTTGTGTTGATCTGAAGCTCCCAAAAGCTTCACAACACCTCTTAGAACTCCTCTTCGTCCTTCATTCACAATGAGCAGCTCTGCCTACAAGCTTCTGAGCTTCACCTTTTCCTTGATAACCGGACGTTGCTGCAAGTGAGTTCTCCAGGAACCAGATCCCCATCGATGTCTCAGATGATGGCGGCGGTGGTGAAGCAGGTTGTTGGGGCCCATGAGCCCAACCTCTTCCTGCATCAAGTGGGTCTGGATGTTGCCATCGTGAGGCCTATATCTGACCAGAGATCGATGGAGAAGAGGTTTCCTTCCTCCAATCCTAACTCAATCAAGGTCAGAGAAAGCCTTCCAGTTGGGTGTCACTGTCACCCTCTAGGCTGCCTTTGTCTCGTCTGGCCTGCTTCCATCTGATGATGCATGCCCACACGGGGTCCCCTTCCTTTGTCACAATAGGACAAGTAGCCATTATCCGATGAGTAGCTGCTCTAGTGATCTGTGCTCTCACCATGAAGTAGATGAAGGACCAGACCTTCCTTTCTCAATCCGCAATTCTTCTTGGACACCCTACTATGTCCTTCCTGCTCCCGTCTCTCTAAGTGTTGGTGGAGTAACCAGGGTAGCCGATCGGTTCATCTGAATCTCCTAAACCATGCATTGTGTTTTCAATAACTGGAACTTATGATTAGATCTGAGTTTTTGGGTGAGTCTCGTTACAGATATTTCCTTGTGGAGTCAGTCTAATCACTCCCTTCTTTACGGAGGAGGTAGACTAGGTCAAAAGTGTTCCTCCTAGTCTCTCACTGTCATAGCATGTCCATGCAAAATCATCTAATAGATGTCTAGCTGCATGTCAGGGTTGCAAATATCTACGAGTTGGTTTTTAGTATGGTGGAAAGGCTCATACTAATCAACTGTACTTCCATCAATCATGAAATCTTCATCAAACAAGTTTAATGTGATTATCATGGTCAATATATCTCCCAAGTGTCACATACAACCTTTCAAATTAATATATACCATCAAATGGGTGTTTTATCTAATGAACACTCAAATTGATTAACGAAGACATAAATCCTAATTGAAATGGGTTAGGCTTATTTGCACCTTTAATCACACCTTAACGCCTGTAATGATCCATGATTGGATACACAATTTCTCAACTTGTTCTCAACTGTGTATGGAGCGATAATGGTCTTCAAAATTATCCTCAATACATGAACCCTAAGGTCGGGGTCATCACACCCATCTCCCAGGATCAGGGTTAAGTATGCGGTTAGGGGCTACACCCTGCCCCTTATGGTTTCCATGTCCCTTGAACCAAACCCATAACCACATTACATATACATTATTATTTCCACATTACATGTACATTAATTGGCCGAGGACGACTTAATCCAATCCTACTTCTTCTCAAAAACCCTAACTTGATATGAGGAGGGAAATATACTTTTAGGGGTTATTAATAAGAGGATGAGAATTGGATGAAACTTGAGATGAGAATACTTAGAGGAAACATTACTTCAGACAAACCCTAGGTTCTAGCCAGGTAGGTATCACTCTGGCTTAGGGAGTCCTCGTATACCAACTTAATGGTTCATAAGAAAATATTAACAGCCCCAAAGCCATGACCCCTTCTAGACACCATTACCATCAAGTCATGCCTTAATAAGTTTCCTTACATTTCTATGGATTACTTGAAATTATAAACTATTAAATATTATCTGAAAATTTTGGGGCATTGATACCAAATGTAACGACCTCACTTTTCAACATCCCCCAGTTAAGAAAAGACATAAAATGTTGAGAGCCATTACAAAAAATTTCCCCAAGATCCAAATTTAACCAAATAATAAATAATAACAAATAATTTCCATTTGCTCCACTAAGGAGTTACATGAATTTATATCATCATAATTGTACATATGAGAAGACGTATATATGCAATCCTCCTTACTTAGTTTAATGCCTTCATGTAATTTCATCATGTCTTGAAATCTTCTTATCTAGCATGTACCTTAAATGTCATGAAACAAAAACACTGATTAGCATATAGATATATAGTGTGCACGTGGGGTGCATGCAAAAGTGTGCAAGTACATAACAACATATAACAATCAATTACTTGCAAATAAGAACTAGAAATTTCTTCACATATTCTAACCCAAGCCTCCTATGCCATTTTGGGTATGACTATTGTCCCTCTAAGGCTTATGTTCATAACCTCTCAATGTATGTCATCCTCAGATTTTGAATATGATATATTTATTTATGTGATACTCATAATGGCATTATAATTGAATAGAATGTAAATAAACACTCAATAGTTTATTTTTTCAATCCTCAAGAAATCCTCAGCAAGTACTGACAAACTAATATGGGTAGTCATAATTGTAACTACGTACCTCAATGTAGAACCATGCAGATTATGCAGTATATACTTTATATTCAATCAATCCAATCAACAGATTTAAACAATCAACATGTAATCTGCATGTATGTGAGTCCTACAGTGTCACCATCACTTTAATTAGATTAAACCCTACTCGAGTCCTAATCTAGGGTTTAGGTTTCCTTGTTATCGTGTCATTAGAGTCATTATTTGAAACCCTATTTACTATATCCAACATATCCTTTCATGATGATCACTTAGATTTAATTATGTTCATTAACAACATAGCAAGTCATGATCTTTAACACTAATTATTCATATGTGTGGTTATTCACATTAGAAACCCTATTCTACATCATTATGATCATGAACATATTAAATCATAATTATATCCCACAATATCAGTTTACATCTCTAGGAAACATATTTAACATGATTATTACACATATCTAGGGTTTATGTGCATCAATCTCCACTTTAGCCATATTTGCACTACTTTTAGAATTATTACTAGATTTAGGTCTCAAACTTGTCTTATTTGGATTCTATGTGTTCTAATAAATGATCATGTATTACTTATCTCAATCCGATTTATCGATTATTTATTACAAATATTGCAAGTTTAGCATTAATGAGCCAGTCATATCTGACATGTCAGCAACTTGTTTCTTATCCACACTGGCAGCCAGCTTGGTTCAGGGAAATGAATTCCATGCCCTTTTTCTTATTACTTCTACTCTAGGGGTATCTGAGTCATTTGACTTCTTTCTCTTCTCCTTCCTCGCGTATGCAAGATGCACTTCCGTGTTTTTGTACGCTCGTGTCATGGAGCGCCATACAGGAGCAACACACCTCCTTTCCCCGTTCACCTCCCATTGTCACCACTATCTTCAGGATGCAACCACTACCACCTCACGCTGCCTCTCATCTTCACCAATGGTTGGACATTCCAACCCTGTGGGTAGGGTAGCACCACTGCAACAACTTCCTTGGGCTATTGTGTTTCACCACCTCTGTGCCTAGAGCACTCAGGCAGCATTCAACCAAGGTCCCATCCCCCCAATGGTCAAGGTCTCAAGAAGTAGGTGTGGAGGGTAGGCGGTTGCTGGGCTAGTGTGGTTGATAGTAGGTTCTTATACTACTTCGTTTGTGCCTCTAGACCAGTCTTAGACATCGATTAATGGCTCCCCTTGTGTGCAGGAAGAAGGAACTTAGGCGTGTGACCGATGTAAGTTCTGGGAATGATACCAGTGAGTGGGTGAAGGACAATGATGGGAACAGAGTTATAAGTCCGGTTATGGATAGTGTTGTTGCCGTTATGAACCCTAGACTACCATAGATGAAGTCACCAAGCTTGAATGAGGAAGGAGGCACACACTACCTTCAAGGCATGATGGTATTCAACCCTTTATATATGTATATAACTAGGTGTGTGGAATGGTGGATTGGTTCCCAAGTTTATATAAAGTTGGAAAAGCATCACCTTTAGGAAGTACTTAATTAAATTCCTCCTTCCTTCCCTTATATAAAAACTATTAGCCTTAATTCTTTATTCCAAATCTCACAAAAAGAACTACCATATTCTTATGAGGACTTGGTTTTGGCAATAATAAGCCATTAAGGAATATTCTTATATGATGCACAATGCATATTGGTCACTTACTCTATTTAGGAAGCACTTTATTATAGAATTATAGATTATGCTTTCATCTCTCTCTTGATATGTTTCTTCCAATTAATTATAGGAACTCATTAGTTTTTTCCCCACTTATATCCAATTTGTGGGGTTTTATTGGCATATCTTTCATATACAAAACTGCTCCTTTTTAATCACTTATTTAAAACAATACCATTATTTAATGGAATATCCTTTTTCTCCCAATTTCTAGAAATCTCTTCCTTTCCTTATTATTTTCAAGTATAAAAAAAAGTTAGATCAAAAGAAATACTAAACGATGTCTCAAAACATGTCTTGCCAAATTGGCTAGATAGTTACTCTTTTGATTATCTAAACATCACACATCTTCTTTTCTTTTGAAAACTTGCATATTATCCCATATTTCTATTATTCAACAATACATAAAGTCATTGCTAATTTATTTACACAAAATCTCATATTCCCTTGTCTTGTGCCTCAAGGACATATTTGCAATGCAAACAGTCTCATAAGTAGCATTATCATTCTATCAATAATATCATTGAAGAATTTACTTATCTATTCATGGCTTATATTTATATAATTCAATTTTACCAAAAATTAGGATATAATAGAAAGTCACCTCAAATGAAATTCATCAAAAGAGATCATTCATGACCCCTTAAAAAATATATTAGATAACAAACTCTTTAAATAAGGGTCACAAGAAATAGTCACACAATCTAATTGTTCGTCCCATTCATACATAAGTGGTTCAAATATTAAATGCATTTTAAGATTCAATGGATAGGGAGGTGATGGGGCTATCTAGTGTGGTGGTTCCTGGTCTTCACTCACTACACAAGCATGTTCCATATTATTCTTTTAAACCCATTAATATGATAAGAACTGGTGACATATGCTATACAAAGTTTGTTATTCACATAACTTGTCCATAAATATATCATAAAATGATCATGATTAGAAATGTAAAACATGCAAGGATGAAAAATGGCACATCATTTTATGTCCTTATTGACTCAATCAAACCTAGAATATGATACCACCAAATGTGACACTCAATTCTAGGACCATGCTAATCATATCTAGGTAATCAAGTTCACCCATTAACTCATATTTAAACCAAAACAATTCAAATACATGTATTTCACAAAAGCAATAATGGGAAAACCATTTTTCCTTTTTAAAATAAGCATTTACACATATGCCTTTCATTCTTAGAATGTATGTTTACATTCAAGTCAAAAATGTAACAAGATACATATCAAACATAAAAGAAAATTTGATTATCGAAATAGTCCCAGGGTTACTTATCTACAACTACACTTGTTCCATGATTTTAAGGCATACTTGTAGGCATGGAAAAAAGAACATTCCCTACCCTACCCGACCTGACCCGCCCGACCCACTATTAGGACAACCAACACATGAGGACCACTGATGGAGCCACCGATTCCTTCTATCATTCGTCCGTTAGATCAATCGGGTCACATTGTGGCACTTCAATAAGGATCGGGTACGCCAACCGACAAACTTTATGCTCTTCTTTGTCTCATTGTGTGCGAGGCCCCATTCTTCATCTTGTTCCTCCTTATCACCATTATGGTCATGGTGCCATCACCAACACCACAACGAGGTGGAGGTGGGTCGAGGTCGTCAACTAGGTCCTCAACCCGCTGCTCACTGTCATGTGTCTGCACCAACACACTAAGATCATCCATGGTGGATCTTCCACCACGTCATCATGCTTGTCAAATGGTCTGATTGTGACCAGTCAGGGTTCAAGTTCTCTACTGTTAGAATAAGGAATCTAGGCTAAAAAGGCAAATTAGGATGATGTTTGTCCTGGTGCTATTGCAAGCCAGTTTCTTAGTGTAGTCTAGGATCTACTTGTTAATTTGTCTCTTTATAGAGAATTTTGTAATGTGTTCAGATGGATAATTCATTCTACAATGTGGAATTGTGGATGTGTTTAAACGGAATTTGTAGTGTTCGAATGAATTCTTTGTATTATGCAGCATGTCGATGTGCTCACATACAAATATTGATGTTTGATTCAAGCTAAATATGCATGTCTAATTCATTTCAAGAGAGTAACTATCTAATTGATGTACTTGATGCCTAGGGTTTTCTATTGTTCTAGACAATTCTGGTTCTATGGAAATCTACATTATGATTAATTTAATGAACACACATGGAAAATATTAGAAAGGTTGTGCCATATAATTGATGTGGTTTTTGAATGCACTAACAAATTCACCCGGGGCTGAAATCCCCGAGCTTTTACCAAAACCAAGTGCAACAATACCACCCGCAAGCGGACGAGTCTTATCGCAGTATAGTTGAGGATCGAACCCAAAGGACAACGTTTTTAAGAATCCTTGTCAGTTAGATCTAGCTCTAGTAAAACTAATATTTTGAACAATAGTTTGATTTGGGTTGTTTAAACTAAATGCAGGAAAGTAAAAGCTGAATTAAAAGATGGGTTTGGATCAATGATATGGAATCGCTGGGATGGTACCGGGTTTGACCACCGCTACACACACAAACATACTCCTCTGCAAACAATCCAGGCAAGAAACAACACTTCAAATAGAGCTGCTGCAGAACCCCCCATACGGGCGTCAGGTCCGCGTAAGCATCACCATAGGCATCAGATGTCTCGTCACCATCCGGATCACATGTCTTACGGCTCTGAAGATACAACATCCAACTAAGGCTGCGAACCCCCCATACGGGCGTCAGGCGCACAGAAGCGTCACCAAAGGCTAGATGGCTCGTCCCCTCGCGGATCATACACTTACGACCTCAAGGAATCCCATCGGAAGTTCTCGTCAAGGAGTCAACCGCGTCAACCGTTAAGCAAATAAGCAATTATAATACGAGTAAACATCGACGAATAGCAAGAAGATACAAAATCCAACTAAGGCTGTGAACCCCCCATACGGGCGTCAGGCACACAGAATCGTCACCGAAGGCTAGATGGCTCGTCCCCTTGCGAGTCATACACTTACGACCTCAAGAAATCCCATCAGAAGTTCTCGTCAAGGAGTCTAACATGCTAAACGACGTTCATACCCATGCATTGAAGTTCTCGCAACATAGGGAGCACAAAGGTGGAAACCAGCACATAACCAACCTACAAGCTTAACGATAAACGACAAAATGAAGAGTTATATACATTGCCATGGAAAGTTTAACAAAAGATCAGGGTTTGCATGGGCAACGGGGCTAGTCCCCGCACCCCAACAAAAAAGGACTACTCGCTCATGATGCGAGATACAAGAAGGATAGGAGAGAAAGATAGATCCGCCATGAGCTCGGTGCAGAGGGTGGATGCAGCCCGGTGAAGAAGATGCACTCCTTGCTCCGTCTTCTTTCTCTTCTTGGCCTCCTTGGATGCAACACCAGTAGTAGATGGAGTGGAACTTGATCGGGGTGGTGCTCTGGCAGCCTATCGGCGTTCGGATCCGATCCCCCAAAATGGGGACCCTGGGGGTCTATTTATAGGTTCTGATCTGATCCCAAACGGTTTGGATAAGTTGCTGGAAATATCTTCTCCAAATGGTTTGAAGACCGTTTGGGCGTCAAACGGTTTCGAGACCGTTTGGGCGCTAAACGGTCTTGAGACCGTTTGGGCACCAAACGGTTTGGAGATCGTTTGGGTGCTAAACGGTCTTGAGGACCGTTTGGGCACCAAACGGTTTGCTTCGATCGGTCCTGGCCTTGGCGTGGGCGTGCGGCTTCAGTTCTTTAATTGATCCTTGCGCTTGCGTCGAACGATCTTGGGACCGCATGGGACCAAACGGTCTTGAGACCGCATGGGACCAAACAGTCTTGAGACCGCATGGGACCAAACGGTCTTAAGACCGCATGGGACCAAACGGTCTTGAGACCACATGGGACCAAATGGTCTTGAGACCGCATGGGACCAAACGGTCTTGAGACCGCATGGGACCAAACGGTCTTGAGACCGCATGGGACCAAACGGTCTTGGGACCGCATGGCTTTCTTTGGCAGCCGGTTTCGTCATTTGTTCTTTGTGTATTCCACCGAACGGTCTTGGGACCGCGTGGACCCAAACGGTCTTGAGGTCGCAAGGATCCAAACAGTCTTGAGACCATATGCATGGAGTTTCTTGATTTTCCTGCATTAAATGAAAGATATTTAGTTAAAACCTTGATTATTGAATCAACCAAGTAGTTTTACACATTATGATTCATATTTGGTTAAAAGGGTGAATTGGAGTTGACTTTGTTCCAAAAAAAGCAGTTGAATTCCATGATGAGTATGCACTCATCAAAACACCCCAAACTTACATCGTTGCTCGTCCTCGAGTAACATAAAGTTTGAAATTGTTGCCTAATGAAATACTTTCGATCCGTGTGATTTCTTCATCTTCACATCACAAATGTTTTCTTTCTGCTCAGTATGAATGAGTACCTTAACTTCTTGGGACCACTAAACACGTCTTTCCATAGCTTCGTTCCTGAGTTCATTTCCCAACAACGCTTCCTCCCCACCTTTTCCAACACCAAGCATGTCGAAGAGTTTTGTAGGAGTTCAGAGATACCCGTAGAATCAACAAGTATGCATCCGATCTGACACTGGTGTAGTTTAGGATGGTGGGGCATGTATTGTGCCCTTAGGTAGAAAAAGGAGTGAAAGGTGGTATGGAAAGAAGAAGTAAATCTCTCCTCTATTCGACTCGAGATTTTTACTTGTTTTGCAATTTCATTTATTGCATATTTTTTGTGTGCACTATGGCATCTTTTATTGCAGATCTCTCCTCTATTCGACTCGAGATTGCATTTCTTTTTGTGTGCACTTTGGCATCTTTTATTGCAGATCTCTCCTCTATTCGACTCGAGATTGCATTTTTGGTGGTACGCCCCTATTTATTGGAAGGGGTATGGAAGAAGTGGATACGGGGGAAGAGGTGTGCCACCCCGAACTTAGGGTTTGGCACAAATTTGGCTATTTTGGTGGTATTGATGGATGGAGGGATACGAACATGATAGAAGAAGTGTAGAAGAGAGTTCAGATCAAAATGCAACTTGATTTACAATTCAAAACCGGGTTATTCTCTTTGTCATACTCTGCTCAAATAATGACTTGATGCGGATCCGGTGGGGATTCTGAGCCATTGTTCCACTAGTCAGTTAGGAAGCACGACGTGTTTGATCCCTATCAGTTTGACAGATACTTATCATTTTATAAAACGTATTATGATGTTAGGAATCATAAGCTTCACAGGATGGTTTCAGGCAAAAGGCAAGTTTCAAAAGTCATTCCTCTTGAGGATTCACTTCGAATAAGGAGGATGTTATGATTGAAGATGCATAGAAAAAAGGTTAGCTACATATTATCAACAAGTGTCAAAAATTCATCAAATATCTGTTCAAAATTTTTGAAAATTTTATGATAGAGACAGATTGAGTATGAAAAGATGGTGTGTATGTGGAAGTGGAGTATGTACCACCCACCCTCCACCCCAAACTAAGAAATTTGCTCGTCCTCGAGCAAACCCTAAATTCAAGATGGAGGGGAAAGGTAACACCAGGTATGACTTCCAAGAAAGATTTCGTTATGATCAGCGCCACTCCGATCTCGTGTTCTGTAAGGAAAACTATCTCATAAGGCAAATTTTATTTAAGGACAATTTAACTATAAGGTAAGAAACAAAATTTTAAAAGGAGAAGTAAAACAGATTTATTGATCGGGTTGCCTCCCGACGAGCGCCTTTGTTTTACGTCGATGGCTCGACAAAGTCCTTTGTCTTCATGTGGGATCCTTTGGATCGGTGAGTTCTAGCACTGATTTGGTGTCTATGTCTGTTGTGGTGAAATATCTCTTCAGGCGGTGGCCATTGGTTATGAATTCTCCGGACTCTGCACTCCATAAAGAGAAAGTGCCATGAGGAGAGATGCTTTTGACAATGTACGGTCCGGACCAGCGTGAGCAAAGTTTTCTTGGGAATATCCTTAATCTCGAGTTAAAAACCAGCACTTGGTCTCCTACTTGTATGTCCTTTCGTTTCAGATGTCCATCATGCCACAGTTTTGTATGTTCCTTGTAGATTCGTGCATTTTCATAGGTTGTCATTCTTAGTTCATCTAGCTCGTTGAGTAGCAGAACCGTGGCTTGCCCTGCTTCTTTCATATTGAAGTTCAAATGTTTAATTGCCCACCATGCCTTATGTTCTAATTCGACCGGCAGGTGACAAGCCTTTCCATATATCAATCGAAAAGGAGTAGTCCCAAGGGGAGTTTTATAAGCAGTACGATAAGCCCATAAGGCGTCGTTGATTTTTGTCGACCAATCTTTTTGATTACGTCCAACGGTTTTCTCAAGGATAGCCTTTAGTTGTCGGTTAGAGACCTCTACCTGTCCACTGGTTTGTGGATGGTAAGGTGAAGCCACCTTGTGCGAGACTCCATATTTTCTCAGAAGAGCTTCAAAGCTTCTTTCAATGAAGTGGGAGCCCCCGTCAGATATCACAGTTCGCGGTACTCCAAACCGTGGGAAGATGTTATCTTTGAATAATTTGATGACGGGTTTTGAATTACTAGTAAATGTTGGTATGGCTTCAACCCATTTGGAAACGTAGTCCACCGCCACTAAGATGTAAGAGAATCCATTGGAAGAGGGGAATGGACCCATGTAATCCACTCCCCAAACATCAAATATCTCCACTTCTTGCCATATGTTCAGTGGCATTTCATCTCTTTTGGTTATATTGCCGGCCCTTTGACAATTATCACAGGATTGGACAAAATTGTAGGAATCTTTGGATAAAGTCGGCCAGAAGAAACCACATTGCAAAACTTTTAAAGCTGTCTTCTTTGAGCTCATGTGGCCGCCTACAGGTCCTGAGTGGCATTGTTCTAAAATAGAATGGGCTTCTTCTTTGGCGACACAATGTCTATACAATCCATCTGCGCAGAGTTTAAAAAGATATGGTTCATCCCAATAGTAGTGCTTCACATCATGCATAAATTTCTTCAGAGTGTTCCCAGTGTATTGGGGATGGATGACTCCGGCGGCAAGGTAGTTTACGAAGTCGGAATACCATGGTTCGAATCTTGAGACGCTCATAAGCTGATCATCTGGTAGGGAGTCGTTTATCGGAATCCCTTCAGCATCCAGAGTTTGGATGCGACTGAGGTGATCTGCCACAACATTCTTTGTCCCTTTTTTATCTCTTATTTCCAAGTCAAATTCTTGTAGAAGGAGTATCCATCTGATTAGCCTTTGCTTAGCATCCTTCTTTGTCATAAGGTAACAGATGGCAGCATGGTCTGTGTAAACAATAACCTTCGAGCCAATAAGGTAGGATCTGAATTTATCGAAGGCATAGATGATTGCCAGAAGTTCCTTTTCAGTAGTAGCATAATTCCTTTGAGCTTCGTCGAGGGTTTTTGACGCATAATAGATCACATAATGTTTCCTCTCTATGTATTACCCTAAAACTGCACCTACTGCGTAATCACTAGCATCACACATAATTTCAAAGGGGTGGTTCTAATCGGGAGCTCTAATGATGGGGGTAGTTGTAAGGGCTTTCTTCAGCGTATCAAAACTTTTGACTCATTCTTCATTGAAATTGAAATCAGCATTTTTTAGAAGTAGGTTGGTCATCGGCTTTGTTATCTTGGAAAAATCCCGTATAAACGTTCTATAGAATCCAGCGTGACCAAGGAAAGCGCAAACTTCTTTTACATTTGTGGGAATAGCCAATTTGGATATGACTTCTATCTTGGCTTTAACAACTTCAATTCCTCTGTTGCTAACCCTATGACCGAGGACAATGCCTTCCTTTACCACAAAGTGGCATTTCTCCCAATTTAGCACCAGATGTGCTTCTTCACAACATTTGAGAACAATGGAGAGATGCTTAAGACAGGAATCAAAGGAGTCCCCATATACAGAAAAATCATCCATGAAGACCTCCATGACAGTTTCAGTAAGCCCCTCAAAAATAGCAGCCATGTAACGTTGAAAGGTTGCGGGGGCATTACACAGACCAAACGACATCCTTTTAAAAGCATATGTCCCGAAGGGACAGGTGAAAGTCGTTTTTTCTTGATCATTTGGATGTATGGGAATCTGATAGAATCCAGAGTAACCGTCCAGGTAACAGAAATATTCTTGATGGGCCAATTTTTCTAAAACTTGATCGAGGAAGGGCATAGGAAAATGATCCTTTCGAGTGGCCTTGTTTAATTTTCTATAATCAATACACATCTGCCACCCAGTGACTGTTCGAGTGGGGATGAGCTCATTGTTTTCATTTCTTATAACGGTAGTCCCTCCTTTCTTGGGTACCACATGAATTGGGCTCACCCATGGTGAGTCCGATATCGGGTATATTATCCCAGCTGTAAGAAGTTTGATGATCTCGCGGCGGACCACTTCCTTCATATTTGGGTTCAATTTTCGTTGATGCTCGATGGTTGGCTTGTGGTCTTCCATCATGGGGATCCTGTGCATGCACAAGGCTTGACTGACCCCTGTGAGGTCACTCATCTTATAGCCTATGGCTTTCTTCCTCTCCCTTAATACCTCTAGAAGTTTCTCTTCTTGTTTGGTTGTTAGATCAGAGTTTATGATCACTGGGCAAGCTTTGAGATCGTTTAAAAACATATACTTTAGCCCTTCAGGTAGGGGCTTCATTTTAGGAGGTTCTGGTTTTTCACTGATTCCTTCTGAAGTTCCGGTAGACTTTAATTCTTTGTAAGTAGCTTCAGCATTTTCTTTAGCAGAGTTGGGAGATTCAATGCAATCCTTAGCTTGTTGGTCAATAGGTTCTTCACTAAAAAGGTCGGATAGAGAAGTTTCCGAGGGATCACATGACTCGTGATATTCTTGAGTTAGTTGTGACATTTGCTCAACACAATCTATCAGATAGACTTCCTCCTGTATACTTGGTCTTCTCATACTTTCAAAAACTTTAAATTCAAGAGTCTCTTTGCCTAACCTTAGCAGTAAGGTTCCCGCTTCGACATCAATAAGTGCTCTTGCAGTTGCGAGGAAAGGACGACCGAAGATAAGAGGGTATCTGGTGTCTTCTCTGATGTCCATGATGACAAAATCACATGGAACATATGCGTCCTTTCCTACCTTGACCGGGATGTCTTCGAGAATTCCTAACGGTCTTTTGATCGAATTGTCCGCAAGTTGAATGGTCATAGTTATTGGAAGCAATTCTGTGAACCCTAATCTCTTGCATAAACTGAATGGCATAATAGAAATACTTGCGCCAAGATCTGCCAGTCCCTTTTTGCATGATGAGTCACCAATGTGACAAGAGATTCCAAAGGATCCTGGATCTTTCTATTTCTTTGGCATCTTGCTGAGTATGATATCTGATGTGGTCGTAGCCAGTTTTATAGTTTCATACTCTTCAGTGATGTACTTCTTAGTGAGAAGCGACTTTAGATACTTGGTCCAAGCTGGTATCTCAGCAAGAGCATCCAAGAACGGTATATCAACATGGAGTTTCTTCATAGCCTCTTTAAATTTGATGAATCTAGTATCAAGCTTGGTTTGCCTCAGACGGGATGGGAAAGGAATACGAGGCTTATATACAGGAATATCTGGCTCTGGTGTCTCAGTTCCTTCATCAGCAAACTTTTCAGAATTTCCCTCATCAGTATCGTTTTCCTCTGGTTGTAATTCTGGTGTTGTCAAGTTTTGGACTGTCATAGGTTCACTCTCGTCAGGGATAACCACAGTCGTGTTCGTTGGGGGATCCGAATAACCTTTCCCTGATCTTGTGGTGACAACCTTCAGCTGCTCAAGATGTTTCGGATTGTTCTCAGGTTGTCCAGCAAAAACTCCAGCTGGTGGCTTAATACTAGAAGCAAGTTGAGCCAGTTGAGTTTCAATAGCCTTCTGTTGGGCTTGTTGGTTGGCTATCATTGTTTGTTGTGTTTGCAACAACTTTTCAATGGTAGATAGCTTGTCATCAGAAGGGATGGATCCTTCCTGTCCATGTTGTTGATTGAGGTTCTGATAATTATTGTAGTTTCTATTCTGAAAGCTTCCCTTGAAGTTTCCTTGATTCCCAAAGTTTTGTTGTTGGTTAAACTGGTACCCTGATGGGCCTCTTGGTTGATTGTTCGGACTGAATTGATGTGAGTTCATAGCTCCTGAAGGGTTTCCATATTGGAATCCTGGGTGGTTCCTATTTTGATTTGGATTGTAATAGTTCTGCCCAGGGATGGTATTAATAGCATTAAGATTTTCCATCTGGCAATTATCTCCTTGTCCACAGACATTGCTTAAAACAACATCGTAGAGAACATTGCATGACAGTGTGGAATGATCAGTGCCTTTGCATGCTTCACAAAACAAAGAAGTGGACTTGACTTGTTCTGGTTGCCTGGTAGGAGAATGTCCTCTTCCAATCGCAGCAAGGGATGATTCTATGTGATCTTGCTTTGCAACTAAGACCTTCAAAGTTTCAGTTATAGATTTGTATTCTGGGATAGCTTCAGCCATGGCTACCTTTAAGACTCCTTTGCCAACAGATCTGCCCCAATTGGTTTGATTTTCTGCTCCCAAGGTGATGACTCTCCATGCGCTATCGTAACTTTGCCGCATGAAGTTCCCTCCAGACGAGGAGTCAAGGAACATCTTTACGTCATCTTCCACACCCCTGTAGAATATCTCTATAAGCTGGTTCTTAGGAATTCCATGGTGTGGGCATTTACGTAGGAGCTCCTTGTACCTATCCCAAGCTTCGGCAAGGGTTTCTCCAGGGACTTGAGTGAAATTTGTGATTCGTCCCCTGATTTCATATGTAAGCGATGGGGGTAGAACTTTTCCAGAAAAGCGTTTTGGAGCTGCTCCCAGGTAGTAATAGGTACTTCACTCTGTAGTGAATTGTAACAACTGATGGCCCTATCGGCAAGAGAATACTTGAAAAGACGGAGTCGAATGGCATCATCAGTGACTCCATTTTGCTTCGTCATAGCACAAAGGTCGATGAATCTGAGAAGATGACCTTGGCTATCTTTAGCTTGTTTGCCGTAGAAGGGGTTGTTCTGAAGCAAAGTTATCCAATGTGCTGTAATCTCAAAGTTGGCAGCTTCGATGGGAGGAGGCTGCACCGGATGATAGACATTTGCAGCTTTTGGGATAGAGAACTCTCTAAGGTCTTTCTGAAGTTCCGCTGCTTGCGCTGCTGCCTGTGCTGCTAAGATCTCTTGTTGAACTGCAGCTCTAGCTTCTTGCATGAGCCTCTCTCTTTGCGCATTGATGGCTTGAGCCACTCTTCGGGCTACTTCTTCTTCTTGCGCCATTCTTTCCTGATTTTCCCTGATCTGACGATGGAAGGTTCTATCTATTTCAGGATCGAAGCTCGCTGTGAGTCCGGGACTGTCTGATCGGTGCATGCACTATGCGTTGGAGAGCACCTGAAAATTAGGAGGATTTGAAAATGAGATCCACAAAGTAGAATAAAGATCAAGTAGATAGGCGATAGTTTCAAAAAGGAAAACAAAATCCTAGATTAGTCTTAAAAGAACTAGATTAGACTGATTGATTCTGTTGTCCCCGGCAAAGGCGCCAGAATTTCATGAAATCTATTTAATAGACACATTTAAAAAAAGAAGTATGCATTTTTGGATTGGGTAGGGTCGGGGATATGACTATGGGGTTGGACATTTTTTGGTTGGGCGTTTGTGAGTTTTTGTGATATGTACTTTTTAGGTTTGGGTCAAGTTCGGCTTAACCACAAATGTGTTGGATCGGGTTTGGGCCATGTTGTTGAAAACCCGACCCGTTGTCATGCCTACATACTTTTAATACACAATTCTGAGTCACCGATCATATAGTGATAAACACCTCAAAACTACAACATTTGAGTGAACAAGAATGATTATATACTAACTCTCTAAGTGAAGTATTCTAGCATCAATAGGAAGTTTGTGACGTCCCCCGATTTCAATGCCTTGACCCATTGTATGATATCTAAATTTAAACCCTCACCTCAGTGAGAATCCTAATGCAAACACCACACACTATGCTAAGGAGAAGAAATTCATAGGAAGTCAAAATGAAACAACAGTAGCACATGCACATGAACAATAAACAAACCACACAACACAAGCTCACCATTCAACATATAATTACAAAATGAATTATTACAACATTTGATATTACATATTGAATAGCAAACTTTTACATATGCACATACTACATCTAATACAAGATCTTCTAGACTATAGGTACACCTTTACATCTACTCACCAAAACAACTCTCAACTATCCTGGTTCTTCAAGATCACATATCCACAACCGAAACAAAAGATTATATGTGGTACACGTCATCCAAATATTAAAAAATATTGTATTGAGTACGCCTGAGTGTCTTTTTATATACCTCTCATTACTGAGACTTGATAATAAGATAAAACTAATACTTGGAATTAACAACTTAAATATATAACAAAAACATAATTGAACAAAGATGCTTATTTACAAATGAGAACACATAATCTAGGCACATTTTCCATCATATGTAAAGTTGATAAACCATATGCACTATTTACCAAAGAGATTTAGTGCTCACATGTACTATTTGCCTAAGAGATTTAGTACTTACATAAATGCACTATTATGCCAAAGAGATTTAGTTCTTACATGTACTATTCAGCCAAAGAAATTTAGTACTTTCATCAATGCACTATTCTACCAAAGAGATTTAGTGCTATCATATAATGGATCAGATATCTTATGTTTCATGTGTTCATAACTATATGTATGGAAAAGCAAGCAAGATAATATACAAGAACAATCATTTCGTCCAATATCATATGCCAAGTATATGTACACACATAATCCAACCATACTACATAGTCGTCCAAGTAAGAGGTAAGGGTGTACCTTCTAAGAGATATCCTAGTACTCACATTTCCGATATCAATTCTATCCTTGTCAACCCTGGTAAAGGCAAGGTAACATGTACCATTATCAGATTCTCATCATTTTAACCCTAGTTATGATGCATTAGGGTTTGACTTAGCTCATTGGATATTCTCATTATTACCCCTCTTGTCAAATTGGTATTATGTTACTGGTCTTAGATTCTAGATTAAAATACATAATCTGATTATTCAGTTACATATAATTATGTCCACAAATTAACCCTAGGTGACATGCATTAGTCATATTAGAGTTCATATCACTTTAGGAGTCATCATCATCATAACATGAATTATGTGCATAAGATTGATATATTAGTTTCACATTGTGTTCCATGTAGTGTTAGGAACCTATTCTAGAGTTTCTAATATTTATTGAGAATAAACATATTTATTGTATTTCATGAAGGGTTATTAGCCCTAATTAGACATATGAAGCATATTACATGATTGTGTGCATCAACATTATAATATCTGGTTATCAAATGGATTATACATTACCTTTAGGAGTTATTGAAACATTTCCATAACTTTTGTCCATTGTTTGGTATTTATTATACATCAAATGAGTATAATACATCTAGTGTAATACCGATAGATTTTATTCCCCAAAAGACATATATTAGGGTTCCATGTTGTTCTACTCATTATTTTTGAGAATTTTGGTATCTTGGTTGTATTTTTTGATAAATGAGCTAATTACTATGATTTTTCTAAGATTTAAGCATTTACTAAGATGATTTACCTTCTGGATCCAATTAAATGCCGACAAGTGGCCATAAGGGTGCACTGTTCCATTTTGTTTTTCTGGTTGAGCTGGCAGTTCAAGGGGCTGCTTGTGTTGGACCGGCTAGTTCTGCATGTGGACCCAGTATGGCCTTCCCCCTTTTCTTTCTTTGTTTCTTGTGAACACAAGCCTGCTTGGGTTCTGTGCGAGCACTTCTATTTTCCTTCTCTATGATGAGCAAAAGAGGGAGAGAAGGTGCTCATCACTAGTACATAAAGCCACCATAACTTCAATCTACATCTCTCTGCACTGCTGACATGGTGCCCCGACTCCAGAGCCTTCCCCTAGCTGTCCTGGTTAGCTCGTTGTCGCCTGCTTCTGGTGCGGTGGAGAAGAAGAGGGATTATGCATCTGCTCATCCTAGCACTGATATGAATCTTCAAAAATTTTCACAAGGACTCTAGGAACATGTTCCCCTTCTTGATTTCCTCTGAGAGCACCTCCTTCTACTCCAACTAACTCCATGACCATCTTATGTAAAACTGAGTTCGTCAGCCATCTAGGCATCACTGCCCCCACAAAGTAGGCATCAGACTAGCTTTGTTAGACTATAGGGATCATTTTCCCTTCCTAACTTCCCCTAAACTCCCCCCTCCATCTCCAAGCTCTACTTCCCTATTCTACATACTGTTGGAGTGGAGAAGCAACAAGGAGTGTAAGTTCGTTCTCTATACTGGAGTGGTTTTACATCTTGTTTAAGGGGTCTCCCCACTCCTCCAATCGATCAAAGGAAAACTATTCACTCAGTTTCTCCACTAGAGCATGACATGAGGGTACCACAATGTGTGTGATTCCCAACAACAGTCAAGCTATAACTGCAAGGTTGTAGACATAATTGCAGATGTTGCCCCATCATGTGCGTTTGAGATGAAGCTTGCCAAACCTAGAATACGGGCCTCCTACTTCTTAAAGGTCACAACCCCTGGATCAGAGATCCTTTGCCATAATCCGACCATGCAACCCATCCAAATACTCAAAGGGCATGTGATAAAGGCTGAGTATTGAAACTTAGGTCCATAAATCATCAACAATTCACAACCTTTCACAAAATTTAAACCTATATATCTCTCTCTAGGAATATCCAATTGTCCTCAAATTTTGACCATATCTTTATCACAGCTTGAACTATATTTTACTCAAATTTGGTATCAAAAAATCAACTCTTTGACATTTCAATATAATATCTCAAAGGACATAAACTTAGGGATTTTAATGATAATGTCAACATCCATTACCACACAAGCTTTTTCAAAGCACTTATAACTCTCAAAATAACTCAGCATGCATGAATTCACTTATGTCATTAAGTATCCAGGGATTCTGAAAGTTCAATCCATCAAATCCTACATACCTTCAAAGAAATTTTGTCCTCAAAATTAAGCCAAAATCAAGTCCATCACATCATATACACCTTCAAAGAAATTTCATCCTTGAAACTTAGCCATTCTTTACTCCCTAGAAAAACAAAAAGTCTTCAACTACATGTCGGGCACTTATCTAGGTGCAGCATATCCATAAACAAGAATTTCTAATACTATGTCTAAAACACTCCTAGGAGGTTATTAGAGTATCAAGGGTGAACCACTAGCCATGTAACATGGTTTAGAAACTTTGGTTATGTCATGCCATCTTTCATATTTTATGATTTACATCCTTGTTTCACCCAATAATTAAGATTCAAATATTAGTTTGTATATTTTCGGAAGGGGTTAATTATAATAACCCACTTTATCCATCTATATTTTATCAAGATGTCATCATCATTATGTTGTGCTATTTTTTTCAAACCATACTCAATGTATTTGTTGACCACTAATTATCACCACATTTAATTTATATCATTAATTTTCATTTTCTCATATCAGATTACAAACTGTATGAGTGACTTCATCACTAGATTAACCAACTATATTGCATTATCATTATGTATATGGTTAACCATATATTGATAAATATCTGTAAAACATCTCTAAGTTTTCCATCATGTCATATCAACATATTACATCTCAACATCAGATCATATTCTTATATAAATTACATCATGGTTGTGCTAAATAACTTATGCAAGTGGCTTGTAAAACATGTATCAAAACTTTATCTAATCCCATTTAGGTTCTCCTAACTCTTATCATGAGGGTAACATCATGCTCAGTCTCTATGAGCTGAGTCAACTCTATGAATCTATCAAGCACAAACTCTATCTTCCCTCTTTGGTCTAGGGCTCTCAGATTACCTCATTGATACTAGTTGATTACTTTACAAGATCTAACCACATTAGAACAAACTAAAACATGACATTCTCTTCATAGATCTCTACCCATGAAATACTAATTGCCAACTATGTGTCTCTTACATACACCACTAGAGTCCTATGTAGGAAACCACCAACCCGATCATGAGGCTCCACAACATACTAGCATTTTTTACCTCCTCTAGGTTCTTTGAACTCTCTCTCCCTCATGCATATGGTAGGGGCTCCTGTTCACATGTTCACATATATAACATTTCTCTAACTCTATGGTTTGGTCCTCCCAAGGACATCTAGCGTTCAACATGATCTATGAGAACCACACATAAAGCAACTCAACTCATCCACTCAAGAGTAGTATAGTTTAGGACATATCATATCACATAATTCTCAGAATACTCATATCTTGGAGTTTATGTTATCTAACCTTCTCCTTTTGGGTATCACTCTCTCTTGAGTTAACCTTATAATTGGTCTTAACACTAGAGGTCCTCCTTCATAAAAGAGATTGAGGCTCTTGTTGATTCACATATTTATCTTAATTTGGCTTATCTCATCTCAGAAAAGCCAATGTACTTGCATCATAAAACCTTATACCAAATCCTCAAAGCTAAACTTTCCTCAAACATAAACCTTTATCATCATAAACCAACTTATGTTACTACATCAAAATTAGATCATATCATCTAAACTCACATTATCTTTTCCATATATCACATATTCTAACAATGCTCTGGACATCTAATCTAGAACTACTCTTTCTTCTAGACTGATGTCACCCATTTTCACTTAGGTTGCATGACCGCCTCCTACTCGTACATGTGTGGGGACACATTTTTGTAATACTTACAGAAATAATTAAATATTATATAGTTTTTTTCCGATAAACATGTGTCAAAGAAAACTATCGAGGTTCACTCTGATTGGAATAAAAAACCAAATCTACAAAATGAGTGTCCCACACATTGTAGAGAGTCTAGTGTCATGTCACCTACTAAAAGGGGTGAGAACAAAGTGTAGACTACTCTATCTACTCTAGGCAACGAGTGCCATATGTCTTGGGTTTCTCTTCCCTTGATGAACACCTTGACACATTGTGTGACGTCTAAATTGAAACCCTCACCTCAGTGAGAATGCCAATTCAAACACAACACACTAGGCTAAGAGGAAGACAATCAGAGGAAGTTAGAAGGAAACAATAGTAGCACATGCACATGAACAATAAACAAACCACACAACACAATATCACCATTCAACATGTAATTACAAAATGAACTATTACAACATTTGATATTACATATTGTGTAACGTCCCCGGATTCTGCCATCTCGAGACTTAAAAGGCCCGAGAAGACAAACCAAAAAATGTTAACTAATTGTTTCAGAGAGCGATGCAGAAGCACAATACACATACATGAACATACAACCATAACATACTCAACATTCAACATGTATATTTATACAATATGAATTATTACAAATTGATTTACATTTACATATTGAATGAAAATTCTACAATCTATGAACATGTATGCTAATCAGGATCCTAGACAATAGGTAACCTAAACAACTTGCTCACACCCTGTTCTTTTTCTCCCATACTATCTTTGAACCTAAAACATACATGAAACAAATGAATCAACAAAAGTTGGTACGTGGTAAAAGATACACTAGTAAGGTTGCATAAAGGAAAATACTTGAAGAAGGAAGAAAGAGAGAAAAACCTTTTCTTAAGGAGAAAATCAGGTAAACATCCTTTTTATTACATTTATTTGATGCAGTTATACTACACTTATCTGCACTTGACTTACATCCAGTATGGGAAAAAATTATATCATCATACATCTAACATGGGCCAAAGCATCATACATCCATGTTAGGCAACATACATCCATACTGGGCTAGGTGTACTAGTAGCTACAACCCATCCATATCCTTTTATGTTATATTAGATTTTGGCAAAGTATAACTCATAATAGTTCAACCAAGTAATGAATATCCAAATAATAGCATTCATGATATTACATATCATAAGGAACCAAGAAATCTAGTCTTATACTTATAAGACCACGTACCTAAGTTTAGATATTCCTCACATATCCATTATCATCTAGATAATCTGGTCATCACTTGATAAATAACATTTAATCATCATTAATACAATGTTCACCATTATTAATGATAATTAGGTCCAAATTAGGGTTTTGACCAAAATTAGGTTTTACTGACTTAGAACATGTTTATGATATTTTCTACTGATCAGGGGGTGATCATGGGGGTCTGGTCCAAATTTCATATCGGTCACCACTTCTAGGTTCCAAAGTTGACATAGTTCTACATGCACCCTAGATGGTGATCCTAAGATTTAGAGCATTTAGGGTGTACCCACCCCACCTTATATAGATGAAAGCATTATTTTTTTTTAAGTCTCTAAAAGACAACTAATCTAACCCTAAAGATTTTCAAGTTTAAGGTTTTCTTTAGTTTTGAGTTGCATAATGAGAGAATGTTAGGCTTTGCAATTGTTCATGCTCTGATATCACCTGTGACCTCCCTGAATTTTTAGCACACTCACCCATTGTATAACATCTAAATTGAAACCCTCACCTCAGCAAGAATACCAATTCAAAAACCACATACTAGGCTAAGAAGAAGAAAATCAGAGGAAGTCAGAAGGAAACAACAGTAGCACATGCACATAACAATAAACAAACCACACAACACAAGCTTAGCATTCAAAATATAATTACAAAATGAATTATTACAACATTTGATATTACATATTGAATGGCAAACTTTTACATATGCATGTAATACATCTAGTATAGGATCTTCTAGACAATAGGTCCACCATATACATCTACTCGGCAAGCAACTCTCAACTATATTGGTTCTTCAAGATCATATATCCACAACCTAAACAAAAGATTATATGTGGTACACATCATCACAATATTCTAAAATATTGTACTGAGTACGCCTACGTGTCTTTTTATATACCACTCATTACTAAGACTTGGCAAAAAGATACAACTAATACTTGGTAGTAATAATTGAAATATATTATAAAAGAATAATTGAACAAAGATGTTCATTAACAAAAGAGAACCCATATTTTAGGCACATTTTTCATTTTATGTAAAGTTGATCAACCACATGCACTATTTACCAGAGATATTTAGTGCTCAAATGTACTATTCTACCAAAGAGATTTAGTACTTTCATAAATGCACAATATAGCCAAAGAAATTTAGTGCTCACATGTACTATTTTGCCAAAGAGATTTAGTACTTTCATCAATGCACTATTTTACTAAAGAGATTTAGTGCTATCGTATAATGGATCAGATATCTTATGTCTCATGTGCTCATTACTATATGTATGGAAAATAAAGCAAGATAATATACAAGAACAATCATTTCATCCAATATCATATGCCAAGTATTTGTACACACATAATACAACCATACTACATAGTAGGACAAGTAAGAGGTAAGGGTGTACCTTCTAAGAGATATTCTAGTACTCACATTTATGATATCAACTATATCCTTGTCAACCCTGGTAAAGGCATGGTAACATGTACCATTATCATATTCTCATCATCTTAACCCTAGTTATGATTCATTAGGATTTGATATTCTCATTATTACTCCTCTTGTCAAATTTGTATTATGTTACTGGTCTTAGCTTCTAGATTAAAATACATAATCTGATTATTTAGTTGCATAAGTATGTCCACAAATTAACCCTAGGGAACATGCATTAGTCATGTTAGGGTTTATATCACTTTACGAGTCATCATCATCACAACATGAATTATGTGTATAAGACAGGTATGTTAGTTTAACATTGTGTTCCATATTGTGTTATGAACCTATTCTGGAGTTTCTAAGATTTATTAAGCAAAAACATATTTATTGTATTTCATGCAAGGTTATTAACCCTAAATAGCTATATGAAGCATATTACATGATTCCATGCATCAACATTATAATATCTGGTTTTCAAATGCATTATACATCACATTTAGGAGTTACTTGAAAATTTCCATAATTTAAGTCCATTGTTTGGTATTTGTTATACCTCAAATGAGTATAATACATCTTGTGTGATACCAGCAGATTTTATTCATCAAAATATAGATATTAGGATGCCATGTTGTTCTACTCATTTTTTGGATAAAATTTTGGTATCTTGGTTGTTTCTTTCTTATAAACGAGCTAATTACTATGAATTTTCTAAGATTTAAGAATTTACTGAGATGATTTACCATATAGAGCCAATTAAATGCTGACACATGGCCATAACGGTGCACTGCTCCTTTCTATTTTGATGGTTGAGTTGACAATTTAAGGGCCTACTTGTGTTGGACTGGCTGGTTGTTCCTGTGGACTCGGTCTGGCCTTCCCCCTTTTCTTTCTTGATTTCTCACAAACACGGGCTTGCCTGGGATCTATGCAAGCACCACCATTGTCCTTCTCTCTAGTAAGAAAAAGAGGGCGCGAAGGTGCTCATTGGCTAGTCCATCAAGCCAACATAATTTTGATTAACATTTCCCTGTGTTGCTGACATGGTGCCCCAATGCCAGAGCCTTCCCCTGGCTATCCTGGTTAGCTCGTCATTGCCTACTTCTGGTGTGGCGGAGTAGAAGAGGTATTATGCCTCCACTCATCCCAACACCAATATGAAGCTTCAGAAAGCTTCACAAGGCCTCTAGGAACTTGTTCCCCTTCTTGATTTCCTCTGATAGAACCTCCTTCTACTCCAACTAACTCCATGACCATCTTCTATAAAACTGAGTTTATCAACCATCTAGGTACTACTGCCCCAATGAAGGAGGCATCATACCAGATTTGTTAGACTATAGGGATCATTTATCCTTCCTAACTAACCCTGAAACTCCCCCACTATCTCCAAGCTCTACTTCCCCATTTTGCATACTCATTGGAGTGGAGAAGCAAAGAGGAGTGGAAGTTTGTTCTCTATACTGGAGCAGTTTTACATCTTTTTGAAGGGGTCTCCCCACTCCTCCAATCGAGCCAAGGAAAACTGTCCGCTCAATTTTGCCACTAGAGCCACAAACTGAAAGCACCACGATGTGTGTGGTCGCCACCGACAGCCAATTTGTAAATGCAAGGTTGAAGACATAATCAAAGTATTGCCCCATCATGTGTGGTTGAGATGAAGCTTGCCCAACCCAGAATCTGGGCCACTTACTTCATAAAGGTCACAACCCTTGGATCAAAGATCCATGACCATAATTCGGTCACACATCCCATCCAAATACTCAAAGGGAGCATGAAAAAGGCTGAGCATTGAAACTTAGGTCCATAAATCATCAACAATTCACATCATTTCACAAAATTCAAACCTAAATATCTCTCTCTAGGAATATCCAATCGTCCTTAAAATTTTTGACCATAGCTTTATCACAACTCAAGCTATATTTAACTCAAATTTGGTGCCAAAAAAATCAACTCTTTGACATGTCAATAAAATATCTGAAAAGGGCATAAACTTAGGGATTTTAATCATAATATCAAAATACATAACCACAAAAACTTTTCTAAAGCACTTATAACTCTCAAAATAACTCATCATGCATGAATTCACTTATGTCATTAAGTATCTAAGGATTCTAAAAGTTCAATCCATCACATCCTGCATACCTTAAAAGAATTTGTTTCCTCAAAATTAAGCCAAAATCCAGTCCATCACATCATATACATCTTAAAAGAAATTTCATCCTCAAAATTAATCCATTCCTTACTCCCTAGAAAAACAAAAAAGTCTTCATCTATATGTAGAGAACTTCTCTAGGTGCAACATGTCCACAAACAAGAGTTTCTAATACTATGTCTTAAACACTCCTAGGAGGTTATTGAAGTACCAAGGGTTAACCACTAGCCATGTATCATGGTTTATAAATTTTGGTTATGTCATGAAATCTTTCATATTTTATGATTTACATCCTTATTTCACCCAAGCAATAAGATTCAAACATTAGCTTAAATATTTTATCAAGGGGTTAATTATAATAACCCACTTTATCCATCTATATTTTATCAAGATGTCATCATCATTATGTTGTGCTATTTTTTTAAACCATATTCGACATATTTGTTGAGCACCAATTATCACCACATTTAATTTATATCACTAATTTTCATTTTCTCATATCAGATTACAAACTTTATAAGTGACTTCATCACTATGTTAACCAACTATATTATATTAAAATTATGTATATGGTTAACCATATATTGATAAAGAGCTTTCAAACATCTCTAAGCTTTCCATCATGTCATAGCCACATATAACATATCAAGATTATATCATATTCTTATATAAATTACATCATAGTTGTGCTAAATAACTTATGCAATGGGCTTGTAAAACATGTATCAAAACTTTAACTAGTCCCATTGAGGTTCTCCTAACCCTTAAAATGAGGGTAATGTCATGCTCAGTCTCTCTAAGATCAGACGACTCTATGAATGTATCAAGCACAAACTCTATCTTCCCTCTTTGGTCTAGGCTTCTCAGACTACCTCATTGACACTAGTTGATTACTTTACAAGCTCTAACCACATTAGAACAAATCAAAACATGACATTCTCTTCATAGATCTCTACCCATCAAATACTAATTGCCAACTCTGTCTCTCTTATATACACCACTAGAGTCCTATGTAGGAAACCACCAACCTGAGCATGAAGCTCCATAGCATACTAGCATCTCTTACCTCCTCTAGGATCTTGGGACTCTCTCTCCCTCACCCAGATGGTAGGTCCTCATGTTCACATGTTCATATAACCAGCCTCTCTCTAACTCTAGGGTTGGTTCTCCTAAAGACATCTAGCATCCAACATGATCTATGAGAATCATGCATAAAGCAGCTCAACTCATTCACTCAGGAGTAGTCTAGTTTAGGATATATCATATCACATATTTCTCAGAATTCTCATATCTTTGAGTTTAGGTTCTCTAACCTTATCCCTTTGGGTTTCACTGTCTCTTTAGTTAAGCCTACAACTAGAACTAAGACTAGAGGTCCTCCTGCATAAAAGAGATTGAGGCTCTTGTTGGTTCACATATTTATCTTAAATTAGCATATCTCATATCAGAAAAGTCTATGTACTTACATCAAAAAACCTTATCTCAAATCCTCAAAGCTGAAATTTCCTCAAAGATAAACCTTTATCATCATAAACCAACTTATATTACTATATCAAACTTCGATCATATAAGATAAACTCATATTATCTTCTCCATCTGTCACATATTCTAATAAGGCTCTGGATATCCAATCTAGAACTACTCTCTCTTCTAGACTGATGTCACTCACTTTCACTTAGGTTGCATGACCACCTCATACTCATACATGTGTAGCGACAAATTTTTTTAATACTTACATATATAATAAAATATTATATAGTTTTTCTCCAATAAAATATGCGTCATAGAAAACTATTGAGGTTCGATCTAATTGGAATAAAAAATGAAATCCACAAAATGAGTGTCCCACACATAGTAGAGTCTAGTGTCATGTCACCTAATGAAAGGGGTGAGAACAAAGTGTAGACTAGTGTAGCTACTCTCAACAATGAACACCATATGTCTAGGGTTTCTCTTCCCTTGATGCACATCATTTCTGAATAATGGAATGTCCCATACCTCCACATTATAAGGAAAGAATGACATCTTAGGACTTTCTATAAAACAAGCACTTGTCTAGACCTAGTTCTCAAACATCAATGTTCTAACCTAGAGGCTAATTCAGATCTAGTCTCTAAGACAACTAATCTAACCCTAAAGATTTTCAAGTTGAAGGTTTTCTTTTGTTTTTAGTTGCATAATGAGCGAATGTCAGGCTTTGCAATTGTTCATGCTCTTATATCACCTGTAACCTCCCTGAATTTTTAGCACACTGACCCATTGTATAACATCTCAATTGAAACCCTCACCTCAGTGAGAATACCAATTCAAACACCACATACTAGGCTAAGAAGAACAAAATAAGAGGAAGTTAGAAGGAAACAACAGTAGCACATGCACTTAACAATAAACAAACCACACAACATAAGCTCACCATTCAACATATAATTACAAAATGAATTATTACAACATTTGATATTACATATTGAATGGTGAACTTTTATATATGCATGTAATACATCTAGTATAGGATCTTCTAGACAATAGGTCCACCATATACATCTACTCGGCAAGCAACTCTGAACTATATTGGTTCTTCAAGATCATATATCCACAACCTAAACAAAAGATTATATGTGGTACACATCAGCACAATATTCTAAAATATTGTACTGAGTACGCCTACGTGTCTTTTTATATACCACTCATTACTAAGACTTGGCAAAATGATACAACTAATACTTGGTAGTAACAACTGAATATAAAAGCATAATTGAACAAAGATGTTCATTGACAAAAGAGAACCCATATTTAGGCACATTTTTCATTATATGTAAAGTTGATCAACCACATGCACTATTTACCAAATATATTTAGTGCTCACATGTAATATTCTGCCAAAGAGATTTAGTACTTTCATAAATGCATTATATAGCCAAAGAAATTTAGTGCTCACATGTACTATTTTGTCAAATAGATTTAGTACTTTCATCAATGCACTATTTTACCAAAGATATTTAGTGCTATCGTATAATGGATCATATATCTTATGTCTCATGTGCTCATTACTATATGTATGGAAAATAAAGAAAGATAATATACAAGAACAATCATTTCATCCAGTATCATATGCCAAGTATTTGTATACACATAATACAGCTATACTACATAGTAGGACAAGTAAGAGGTAAGGGCGTACCTTCTAAGAGATATTCTAGTACTCACATTTCTGATGTCAACTATATCCTTGTCAACCCTGGTAAAGGCATGGTAACATGTACCATTATCATATTCTCATCATCTTAACCCTAGTTATGATTCATTAGGATTTGACTTATCTCATTGGATATTCTCATTATTACTCCTCTTATCAAATTTGTATTATGTTACTGGTCTTAGCTTCTAGATTAAAATACATAATCTGATTATTTAGTTGCATATAAGTATGTCCACAAATTAACCCTAGGTTACATGCATTAGTCATATTAGGGTTTATATCACTTTAGGAGTCATCATCATCATAACATGAATTATGTGCATAAGATTAATATGTTAGTTTCACATTGTGTTCCATATAGTGTTATGAACCTTTTTTTGATCAATAAGCGTGCTACTCCTTTTATTCCAACTATATCAAATATACAAATGGTATGAGTGAGAAAAAAATAGAAACCTATCTATGCGTGAGGGATCTACAATCAGCTATTACTCTATTCCATGTAGAACATGCAACCTGATTAACATCTTCCAAAATAAATTGGTTTCTAGAATTCCAAACCTAGTATGGGATCAGAAGTGCTATCAATTTTTTATTACTAACATTAAGCTTCAAAATATCTTCTTCATAGCTTGGCACACAAGGAATGATGTAACATGCTCTTTGCCACATTTCATTTGTAAATTCACATTCCCATAGCATTTGGTTGTTGGTTTCAGACTTCTTTTTGCAAAGGCTGCATCTTGAGGCAAATTGGAATCCCATGTTATGTAGATAGTCATCTCTAACAAGTCTTTTCTGAAGCCTCTTCCATGCAAATATTTTGATTCGATTGGGAGTTATGGAGCTCCAAAGCCACTTATCCCATTCTTTTTCAGTCCCACAACTTCTTCTCATGTTCCAGGCACCTCTAAGAGTGAATTGCTTAAGGCCTTGGAAGTAACAAAGATCCTAGTCAATAATTTTAATACTAGAGCAGGTAGTGTGGAGGTCTTCAGCACCATGGGTGGATGGAAAGGTCCACTTCTTATTGACTATGAAGTCCCTTAGTAGTTTGGAGGAGTCAAATCCAATATGAAATTTGTGTTGAGCCCCAATCTTGTCCTATACAGAGAGTAGTCAAGGTTTGTGACTCTCGAGATGAGATGATACAAAGATGTATTGATGAACTGGGATGTAATTAACTTACTTTGGTTCTTTATGAAAGAGTTCTACAGTTTGTGGATCTCATTACAAAAAGTTTTAATTTTTAGTGAATTTTAGTAGTTCCGCTGCTAATAATACGCTTTCGAATTAGTTAATCTTGTTTTCGTGTTTCGTACGTCACAATACCTGTCAGGCTGATTTGAGACAGAATAATCTAATCAATCAAGAATTACAAATAGGCAAGCAAGCATTCAATAAGATCCTGAAATTTGCATACAATTTCCTATTATTGATCATGCCATCAAGATCTATTAAATCTAGCTCGCTTCCTAGGGTTTCTAGTCCACTTTTAGGGTTTCCATTGCAATTAGGGTTTCACATCATTTTTACTATTTTAAACCCTAATCTTTATATAAATTACTCGCAAACCCTAATTATCTCATCTATTTTTCACAAAAGATATTAATGTTACCTTTCACAACATTTAACCTTAATCTCGGATTAAAGGCACAATTAGCCCTCAATTAAGTCCATTATGCCTCTTTCACATTAAAACTACCATTTTTATCCTTTTTAATTCATGACAAGATCATTAGGCCTAATTATCATCTTAGGTTCCTTCCGAATTAACAACTCACAATTCATTATGATCTACTTCACATTAACTCTATTTATCATTAATTCCACCTTTATCCATTAGAAAACCCTAATTACCATATTAAGGGTATTATCCACAATTAGGAACTTTTATACTCAAAATAGCTCAGAATTATCATATCTCAACTTTAATCATGAAATTGAACAATTAAATCCATTAAGAGTCACATTTACTAATATTAAGGTTTTAAGGCCCATTAAAGCATATTTATGCACATGAACTTCTAAACTAAACCAATTACGTGCAAAGTTCATCCTTTTTGATCTTAATGTATCTTTTCATGATTAACAGGCTAATATCAACTTTAATCATCCATTAAACTCTACTAATTACATTAATCATCTCAAAATAGGGTTTCTTAATCTTTAATTCATTAAAGTTGATAACATACACTACTTTTTGAATTTCAAGAGGAATTAGTCTCTAAAACCATTTTTAATGAATTTCGCTCGTTTTTCTAAGCAAAATACATATATTATATGTACCAATCCGAGCTACCATTATTTAGTTATGAATTTTGCAAGGATTACCTTTTTGGACCAATTAGAGGATGCCACATCGCCTGCTCCATGCAACGTTGCTCGACTAGTATGAAAACATTTCGAAATGTCCTTTTTTCCCTTGTTTAAGTTTTTGACGCTTCATCCCATGGAGGGGCATCTCCGTCCAATGCACCCTCATCTTCTTCCTCATCGCATACCCTAAATCTTCTGCCGATCTACAGCAAAACGCGAGCGTGCCCCCTCTTCTCCATGGTCCGACGACCACCAGGGACAACGCCCTCACCTCCGATGCTCCTCCCCGCACACAGGGTTGCCCTTAACTCGTGGCCCAGGAAACTGGCTTGTGCTGGCTAGGCCTGCAACATGCGGTCATCCCTGCAGCCATGCTGCTGCTGCTATCCGTGATCTAGGGCATGATGTCGACGACCAACATTCCCCTAGTGTCGTGGGAGCATCCAACATCGATCAAGCTTGTCTACTGGTTCATCGTCCCTCCATAGACACACTACTTCTCATGGTTAGTGTTTTGATGAAGAAGATGAAGAAGAGAGAGAGAGAGAGAGTTGTGTGGGATCTCTCTGGAACTTGAACTAGGGCTCTACCCTTTATATAGGGGTGGGTAACGAAGCCCTAGGTTGGCTATTCATGAATTACCAAGTTCTTTTCCCAATAGGAACCCTTTTCCTTCAATGAGAAGTAATTTTCTCTCTCCTATTTATCTCCTTGATATTCCTTATTCTTTAGATATTTAGGAATTCGAAAATCCTCTCTCTTATTCTCTTTATTGTTTGCTTTTTAATCCATTGGCACAAAATTATGTCTTCTTTTAGTAAAAAATACCACCTTTTTAACAATACCACAAAATTCATTAATAATGTATCACGTTATCCTCTTATTTTGCATTATTGGAATTTTCTATTTCTTTCTTCTCCATTGGGGCTCCTTGGACCCTAAGAAACTCTAAGATTTCGAAATTCCTTTTTTAGATCATTTATTATCCTTCTAGATGCATCTATATTCATTATTTCTCATTATCTTGTTTATTTCTTATTAAAATATCTCTTTTTGAGGATTTCTCTTTATCTTTCTTTTTATTTTCCTCATTGGCATTCCATTTAAAATTAGGAATCCTTTGGATATGAAAATCCACCAAGGGTAACTCAATTATACCTGTTTTCACTTATTTCCCACATTTTATCATTGTTTTCATTTTCTTTCTTAATAAAGAAATATCTAATTGAACTTTTCTTTTCTGATTGCATTCTCTTTGCAACTTTGGACTCCTTGAAACCCAATAGGCACGAAATCCACCTTTGGATTAAATTATTTTGCCTTATAGAGGTTTCTACATTTTTATTTTCTCCATTTCTTATTAATAATGGAGTTCCTTTTGTCTTTTCCTTGTTATTGGGCCCAATAGCCAATAAAGCCTACAAAACAACCAACAAGGCTATTGTAAACGAAACTCATTTATTCAAATCAAATTAAATCATTATTTGTTCCATTATCTTTAATATGAGAAATTACATTTCTCACCAAATGAACCCAAAAGTTGGGGTTGTAACATCCTTCCCCCCTTATAGGAATTTTGTCCTCAAAATTCCATCAAGCAAACAAATAATTCATGATAAGACCTTTCCATGTCCATCATTAACCCCTATGTGGCTTTACCTTATCCATGGCGCTTTCAAAGAACCTTTATCATCACATATTCTTTTCTCTGAGTTTCTTTCACATTGGCATCTATAAATCTCACAGGTGACTCAGGTCATTTCAGCCTCCCTTGGGGCTCACTAGGTTCATTTCTCAGCACATGGCCTGGGTACCTCACATAGTGCTCTAAATTGGACACATGGAACTCATCACACATTATTTTATCTTGAGGGTTAAGGTCAAACTTAACCTTCTCCACCAATCCATCTCAAATGGGCCCAGGTATAAAGGACTTATCTATCTCAGCTATAACTCAGAGGGGTTGGATTTTCATATCACATATTCTCCCATAGTGAAACTTTATGTCAGTCTACTTTGCATCAGGCTATGACTCATGTCATCCCTGGGCTCCTTTCATCCATTGCATTATCAAAGCGACTTCATCTGCACACATTGTGGTCTTTTCCTGACCTTCGTGAGGTCCCTCCACCAACATCATCTCAATGAAGTGGTGACTGACACAACCTCCCTTACAGAGCTTCTTTACAACCTGATACTGGCTATGGTGGTTATCATCACATCTTACCGAAGACAAGAACTGTCTCCATGTATCACCCTGAATGAGCACACATGCTCTCATCAGACCCTCTAGTCTGGATTATACTAACCATTAGTTAGGGGTGATAAACTGTACTAACATCGAGTTCTTCATGTATCTACTTCCACCTTATGGAAGTGTATCGTTAGGTTATACTCAAGAACTTTTGAACTTGCATCATGGTGTAGTTTAACCATCTCCCTCATATGTAGTTCAACCAGATCTGTCCCTTGACAGTGCTCTTTCTTTCTCATATAGATAAGGTGATCTACCATAACACATATTAAATCTTGACCTTACTTGGTCAAGGGGAGACTTACCACAACATCCATAGTGATGAACTCCCATTCCTCTCTTGGGGACTCCTTATCCTCCATAACAATACACTGGGTTTCTGGTGTTCGTCCTTCACCTCCTGGCCTGCATGGCAAAATGCCACATGTAACTTCATCTTAGGCATCCAAAGTACCACCATCACTTACTATCTTTGTAGTACCATGGTGTATGGTGATCTTCAATCATGATCTCCTATATGTCATGATTCCTCAAGATTGATTCCCTAGAAACCCTAAACTACTCTAATCGGGGTTTCATCACCTTCCTTTTCAGAGAAGTGAATCTGAGGTTTTACAACCATCCTTTCTTTGCATCAAGGCCTAAGTTGTCTAATCAAACAACTACTAACTTGATCAACCATTATCGTTACATCTGAGTGTTAGCCATATCTCTTTTTCAAACATAGGGTTAACCCAACAACCTCTTCTAGCCTCTAGCTAAACTAGACAGCTGCATCTCAACCAGAGCATCTATTACCACTTCACATCCTTAAGTGTTAGGTAATGTTGAAGACATACACCTCCATGTATTCCACTTATTATCACATCTCAAATCCAAGTCTATCTTCATCAAGAAGACTCCGAGCTTATTCTCTTAGGTTTCGTACTCAACCTTGTATGACTCATATCTCATGATAAAAACATCCTCATAAGATGACTACCTTGTTTCTCTTAGTGTTTGTAAACCATCCATGTATGATTCACTCCACCAGGGTTTGTTATCATCTCTATCCTCATACCTCATGGCAACGTTCCAACTCACATCACCTTTTATCCTTGGTGTATGGCATGCGTATTGTCCTATATCTCACTCCCATAACAAGAGGAAATAAGCATTTGGCTGCAGTCCAAATATAGAGTTCTTCCTATTCTAAGAGTAGAGATGGTACATACCACCTTGCCAGTACACCTTTAAATCTAATTTGAAACATGCCTCATCTATCTCTACGTCACAATCATCTTGATATCAAAGTTACTTCCATGGAAAACCGGTCTCAAACCTACTTGGGTCCACACACATTCCTTGGTCATTTCCTCTAGGTTTGTAGGGTGCCGACACTTTTAGGGTCATCCCTCTTCCCTTGTGCATCCAAAGAGTGCCCTGCTCATGTGCCCTTTAGGTCCCATGAGTTCATGAAGGTGATCAATCTCCTAACCCATGGCCCTCAGACAATGATAGTTGTTACCTCCCGACCCTATGGTCATGTGCAACTAGGGAATTAGGCAACTCCTACTTCCATCGGTCTTATCCCTACCTGACCCTAGGATAGACTTAGGATTCTATTATAGTACATGTCCAAATTAGAACCTTACCCAAGCCTTCATCATCTCTCTCTGCATTCATGGGATGTCTTTCATCCTTTCATAGGGGTCATGGTGACCTGGCTACCTTAGTCAGGCCCTATATTGGTTACCTCCATGGTAACACATCCACATGCACTTAGAGATGTTTATCTATGGGTCTACAAGTTCATTCTCATACTATGTACTTAGCTTCTCAAGATCCTATGAGACCTCTTTAGGTTTTCTCAAAACCCACAAAACTGGTATACACCCTACAAAAGGGTCCCTCTCCTAGGATGGGAGGAAACTATCTCTTAACAACAAAGGTCACAAATTCCCTTATGTCTAGGGTTTACATCCACATGAGCATGCTTAGCCCTATAAAACCACTAAGGCACAAGCAGACCACCTACTAAACCATGCTAGGTCACACTTGTTCTCATCCTTGACATTGGATCAAGATCAAACCTTCTCATGCCACCACTTTGGCTGTGAGGGATTCATCAACCATACCTTTGACTTACAGGGGTTTCCCTTTCCTCTAAACATGAGGAGTACCATGCTCGAATCTATAGAAACTCAAAACTCATCATGAGAATCAGGTACACCACTTCCTCTCTAAAGCCTAAGAACCCTAGGTTCACTTTTGGGTGTCAAAGTGCATGTTCAACCTCTTAACCACAAATCAAGCATGTATAAGGCATGACATGCACTTCCTATCATCCTTCAACTCGAGCAAAACTTCAGAGTTGAGTCCTTCTCAAGGACAACCAACAAGGTACAAGGCCTCACAACCTGTTACTAAACCTCTCTAGGTCTAAGGAACTCTTCTTCCTATCTCAGAAGGTAAACACCTACACCATAGGCACATAGGTACCATAAGCCTCATCCTCTCTCTAGGGTTTGGTTCCTCTAATGGAAACCAAGACATCATCATCCTCCAGGGATCAAGCATAAGGCAACCACTATCATCCACTTAGGTCGCATCATCCTCAACTCCCCACTTTTCCTCATATCTCGGAGTCTCGGCTTCTGACCTTCTTGCATGGGTCCTGCTCTCTCTCTCTCTCTAGAGCTAACCCTACAAACAACCTTACTATCTGAGGTCCTCTCTCCATGAAGGTGGGTCACGCTTACAAGCATACCCCTACATGGTGAAGCCTATTTTCAAGCTTACATTTGCTTAAGGTTATCCATAGCTCCTTATGCTTATCTCATGGGCTATCCTGTCCAGGGTGTCAACCTACTGCTCATACTACTAACGTATTCTAGGTGCCTACTATGCCATGCTCATATCAACCCATAGGGTTTCTATAGGTTCTTCTCTAACCTCATCATTGAAGGAGCTATCCTTCTCTCTAACATGCACAACCCTTCCCAAGGTTGGGTCTCCAAAGGCACTAGGTCATCCAACCTCACATGGCTCATAATGTCATCGGCATCCAAAAGCATGTCCACACACCCAGTCTATCATGACGTATAACTCATCATGCCATCTCTCTCTAACCACCACTTAGGGTTAGGGTTAGCATCATCCTTAGAGGATGTGCCAGGTCTCTACTTTTAATGGAGATCTCTGCCTCCATGACCAACTCTCTCTACTCATCCTCCTGACAAGAAGGTCTAGCCTCAGATATCTCCTGAGGGCATGACAGCTTATGTCAGACGACCAAAGCATGTATCTATTCTTTAGTTTACACTTAATCTATTAAGCTTATGTCCATGACATCTTATTTATACACTTTTCAATAATTTGGTGGAGGATTCCTTAAACCTTATCAACCTTACCCATACCTCAAGAGGGTGAGGAAAAGAGAGAAAACCCCAAATCCTTAAGGTCCTTAACAAAATTTGAGTTGAGAAGGGATGAACAAGATGAGAGAGTCCTAAAGGTATCTTATTTCGAGTCAAATCCTGAGACATTGGCTAGGCAGTCACATAGATTTGAGAGTCCTCGTATTCCGACTAGTGGTGCGGAGGAAAATCTTGCCAGCCCCCGGGTGTGATCTTTTCTAGACACCTCTATCTTTAAGAAAATCCTCTAATAACTCCCTTGGGTTCTACGGAGTTTGTAAAATTTAATAATTATTAAAGATTAAATGAGGAACCTATGCTCTGATATCAAATGTAACGACCCCGCCTCCCAGTAACCCGCAATTAAGGGAGACCAAGAGGTCAGAGCCGTTATCCCAATTTCCGGATCAAAGGTTCAATAAATAATCAATAATAATTATCAAATTCTACTAAACTAAATTGAAAGGTTGTAATAAAAATTAACTTTGCATACCTTTTTCAAAAACTTGGATATCTACTTCTATCCACATCTGGAGTCTATTCTAACTAATCCTCCTTTGAACTTTAATTCATATTTAATTCCACATATGCCACTTTACTGTTTGTTCTTTTCACTTGTACCTAAAATGCCAACAAACAAAATGTAGATCAGCATAAAGCTTGTATGTGGGGGAAACAATAAGCGTGCAATTAACTGTAATAACACATTTTAGTCAACTATGATTTAACAAACAACTTCACATTTTAAATATAACTGTGCGATCTATACATATCCTATCCTCTGCGTTGTCCCTGCATTGGACCTGGATGCTACCTTCCTTATGGTAGATCCCCATTAAACCCCTCATGATCCTACCTAATGGGTGAATCAATTTCTAGGGTTGAGTCACATGGTACTACCCGTAGGTAGCCTACTCCTTAACTCATGGTGTGCTAAAGAGTCTCATGGAACTACACGTGGGTAGCCCAATTTATAACTCATGATAGCCTAGACCTTGCTCTAGGTTACCCTTTTTTAGCCTTTGCAAAGCCACATAAGAGGACCCGAATCTAAGCCAGTTATATATACATATTTATAGTGATAATCATAGTCACTTTATAGTTTCATGAAATAAAAGTCATCCAAGCAGTTATTTTCAGGAAACCGATAAAACTTCCGAGAATTGCCGTGAAACTAAAACGATTATCCATAAGCGTAACAACATACCTGTCAGGCTGATTTGAGATAGAATAATCCAATCAATCAAGAATTCCAAATAGGCAAGCAAGCACGCAATAAGATCCTCAAATATGCATACAATTTCCTATTATTGATCATGCCATCAAGATCTATTAAACTTAGCTCGCTTCCTAGGGTTTCTAGTCCACTTTTAGGGTTTCCATTGCAATTAGGGTTTCACTTCATTTTTACTATTTTAAACCCTAATCTTTATATAAATTACTCGCAAACCCTAAGTATCTCATCTATTCTTCACAAAAGATATGAAGGTTACCTTTCACAACATTTAACCTTAATCTTGGATTAAAGGCACAATTAGCCCTCAATAAAGTTTATTATGCCTCTTTTACATTAAAACTACCATTTTTATCCTTTTTAATTCATGACAAGATCATTAGGCCTAATTATCATCTTAGGTTCCTTCCGGATTAACAACTCACAGTTCATTATGATCTACTTCACATATTAACTCTATTTATCATTAATTCCACCTTTATCCATTAGAAAACCCTAATTACCATATTAAGGGTATTTATCCACAATTAGGATCTTTTATACTCAAAATAGCTTAGAATTATCATATCTCAACTTTAATCATGAAATTGAACAATTAAATCCATTAAGAGTCACATTTACTAATATTAAGGTTTCAAGGCCCATTAAAGCATATTTATGCACATGAACTTCTAAACTAAACCAATTACGTGCAAAATTCTTCCTTTTTTATCTTAATGTATCTTTTCATGATTAACAGGCTAATATCAACTTTAATCATCCATTAAATTCTACTAATTACATTAATCATCTCAAAATAGGGTTTCTTAATCTTTAATTCATTAAAGTTGATAACATACATTACTTTTCGAATTGCAAGAGGAATTAGCCTCTAAATCCATTTTTAATGAATTCCTCTCGTTTTTCTGAGCAAAATACATATATTATATGTACCAATCCGAGCTACTTTTATTTAGTTATGAATTTTGCAAGGATTACCTTTTTGGACCAATCAGAGGATGCCACGTCGCCTGCTCCATGCAACGTTGCTTGGCTAGTTTGAAAACATTTTGAAATGTCCTTTTTGCCCTTGTTTAAGTTTTTGATGCTTCATCCCGTGGAGGGGCATATCCGTCCAACGCACCCTCATCTTCTTCCTCGTCGAATACCCTAAAGCTGCCGCCGATCTGCAGCAAAACGCGAGCGCCCCCCTCTTCTCCAGGGTTCGAGGACCACCAGGGACAACACTCTCACCTCTGACGCTCCTCCATGCACTCAGGGTTGCCCTTAACTCCCGACCCATGCAGCTACATTGCGCTGGCCAGGCCTACAACACGCGGCCGGCCCTGCAGCTACGTCGCTACTGCTACGCGTGATCCAGGGCATGATGTCGACGACCAACATTCCCCCGGTGTCATGGGAGCATCCAACATCGATCAAGCTCGTGTACTGGTTCCTCGTCGCTCCATAGACACGCTACTTCTCATGGTTAGGGTTTTGACAAAGAAGATGAGGAAGAGAGAGAGAGAGAGAGTTGTATGGGATCTCTCTGGAACTCAAACCAGGGCTTTACCCTTTATATAGGGGTGGGTAACAAAGCCCTAGGTTGGCTATTCACGAATTACCAAGTTCTTTTCCCAATAGGAACCCTTTTCCTTCAATGAGAAGTAATCTTCTCTCTCCTATTTATCTCCTTGATATTCCTTATTCTTTAGATATTTAGGAATTTGAAAATCCTCTCTCTTATTCTCTTTATGTTTGCTTTTTAATCCATTGGCACGAAATTATGTTTTCTTTTAGTAGAAAATACCACCTTTTTAACAATACCACAAAATTAATTAATAATGTATCACATTATCCTCTTATTTTGCATTATTGGTATTTTCTCTTTCTTTATTCTCCATTGGGGCTCCTTAGACCCCAAGAAACTCTAAGATTTCTAAATTCCTTTTTAAGGATACTTATTATCCTTCTAGATGCATCTATATTCATTATTTCTCATTATCTTGTTTATTTCTTATTAAAATATCTCTTTTTGAGGATTTCTCTTTATCTTTCTTTTTATTTTCCTCATAGGCATTCCATTTAACATTAGGAATCCTTTGGATACGAAAATCCACCAAGGGTAACTCAATTATACCTCTTTTCACTTATTTCCCACATTTTATCATTGTTTTCAATTTCTTTCTTAATAAAGAAATATTTAATTGATCTTTTCTTTTCTTATTGCATTCTCTTTGCAACTTTGGACTCCTTGGAACCCAAGAGGCATGAAATCCACCTTTGGATTAAATTCTTTTGCCTTCTAGAGGTTTCTACATTTTTCTTTTCTCCATTTCTTATTAATAATGGAGTTCCTTTTGTCTTTTCCTTGTTATTGGGCCCAATCGCCAATAAAGCCCACAAACAACCAACAAGGCTATTGTAAATGAAACTCATTTATTCAAAACAAATTAAATCATTATTTGTTCCATTATCTTTAATATGAGAAATTACATTTCTCACCAAATGAACCCAAAAGTTGGGGTTGTAACACAAAGTTTATTTAGATGATTCATTTCTAGGTAAGAAGAAGACTATTGAGTCAAACTAAATAATATTTAAACAAGTCATGAGACACAGTCCAGTGAGTGATAAAAAACCCAAGAAGAGATAATATATGAATTTTGTGTTCAACTAAAATAGTATAAAATAAAAATACAACAAATGTGAATTAAAAACTTTAATTATACACAATAACAATTCAAGTACTATATATAAGAAAATGAAGAATGTAATCTAAGTATGAAGTTCCACTTGCCTATTTAGTGTACTTCACAAAATAGACATGATTATCATGGCTTGCACCAACCTATACATGGTTAAAGGATTAAGAGTAGTTAACCACCATAAAAATATTGAGTTTAATAATACCACTAGCATTTCTTACACCTTGTCATGTATGAGGTATCTTACAGTAGGGGCACAATGGCTAGTAATCTAGTAACACTTTGGCCTTGAATTTTGTATACTTAGAACTGAATTCTAGAAATATCTTGAAACTATATTTAGTGATGATAAAAGCCAAACTCTATAATATGACTGCAAGAAATATTATAAGAAAGATTTTAAGTCTAAATAATGATCCACTCTTACTACAATTGGACAACTGTACATGGAAATATAGAGTTTTTCTTGATGCAGTAGCCTCTCGTATATTTTATTTGGTTTCAAAAAGCTTGTTCTTCAACACACTAAGTGTGTGTTTATATATTTAAACATATATTATAGCAGCCGTGTCAACTGATATAAGTGAACCTATTTTACTTACCTACTTTAAACCTAATATAAGTTTTTATAGTTCCTACGGCCACTCGTTACTAATGTGACTAGGTTTTCACATAATTATTTATCTATTACTCTTGATACATATATTCATAGGAAGTAAGGAGAAACATCAAATATTTTAATCCATTTAGGTGTTTATGACATGAAAATCATATTTTCTGCATATTCAAGCTTAAAGGAATCATTCTAGGTAAATAGTAGCAACTCAAGCATCTACTAATATAAACTAATACCACGCAGTCAAAACATCCCTAATGTCATTAATGAATAATAGCATCTAGTGAGACGTTCAAATCCTAACTTGGACCTCCCTAATTCATACTTAATCATTTAAGCATAAGAAACCAATTTCCACATAAGAAGACATTTGTCAACATGAGTCTCATTATACATAAATAACATGATTAATATCTCGTGAATAATTTAGGTAGAAGGTTTCATTCATAAGGAATTTCATAGGTATTGTATATTGTATATATAATGCCAATGTTGGAGTGGTAGGTGAATGCTTCTTTATTCTAATTTTTATGGATTTACCATGAATTGAAAATCCAATTTTTGTGAGACTCATCACTTTATTATGTTTTAATAATGGATTGGGTTTTGTAGGTATAAAGTGGAAATTGAAATATTTGATTAACTATGAAATCCAAAAAATCAAGACACATTCTAATTTAATGTGAGAGTGTGAAGGGAGCTACATGTCGTTGTAGGCATATTACTAAACAAACTACAATTCACACCATCCTAGGACTTGACTTCATTTTCCCTAAAGGGAAAGTATTCAAACTAGATGTAACTCCTTCTGATTAATACCCATACTCTCAATATGATAGTAAAAAGGACAATTTCCCATATACTAAAGGCATGGATGGTGCTGATAGAAATCTAGACAAATTCATTATTTAATACTTAGCAATTGTAGGGACTGGAAGGCAGGGAATAGCATTAGATGGTTACCCACTTGAGTAGAAGACTAGTTAATCAATCAAGATGGGGGAAGTAATTGTATTTACCACCTATGAGTAAGGAGTAGATGCCCTTTATTTCAAGTGGGATCTGATTTTGGAAGAACATCCAAAGAGGGTCAGTAAAACTTCAAAATAATACTGAAGTATCTACATATTTTATTTTAACATTTGATCAGTTGCATGCTTTATTGTAGGCAATTGATTGTGATTCTTTGTATTATGTGTGCATCCTTGTGATGCAATTCAATACATCTAAATTTTAGTAAACCAATTATCAAGGCTAGGTAAACATAGAAAATATGGTAGCAAGGACTCAAAAGCCAAACAAATTCAAATATATTGGAATCTCTCATCATAGTGGGGGAGTACAATGGTGTATTATGTATATAATTCCATTCATATGGCTTGTGAACCGAAACCAAGTGTATATATATGTGTATGTATGCCATTATATATATGTATATATATGTATACATATATATACATATATATATATATATATATATATATATATGTATGTATATATATGTGTGTGTGTTTGTGTGTGTGAAAAGTTGTAAATATATATCTATTTTATCAATCCATGAGGCTATCTTATTCCTCCCATCCTCCAGGAGCCAATTAGAATCTTCACTACAACCATTATTGTTAGAATAAAAAATAAATGTAGTAATACTACCATTACAAATATCCTCCTCTAAATATACACTAGTAGTATCTAAAGGTCTAGTGTACTTAAGGAACCATTTTTGTTGTTTAAATGAAACTTAGCAAACTTGTAGGCAATGTTGTTACACTTCCTTCTCACATGCTTGATTGATTAGCCTTCATTCTCCTTAGTTCTCCTTTTTATCATGTATATCAATACAACAAACTTAGGATTGCAGCTTAATTGCATCATCAACATATTAGTGGCTACTTTGTAGATTGTCTCAAGCTCCATAAATTGTAAGGATAGAATTTGAGCCAAATACAAAGCTAGATCAATAGCTATCAACTCAGCTTGTATGGCAGATTTAGTTCTGATACTCCATCCATGTGAAGTTACTAGTTAGAAATGACACTTAAAAATTGAAGGTAATAGAATTGAGAACTTTGATGATATATAATAGGAGAAAGGAACAAGAGAAATATTTCTATGTGAAAACACAGAAGAAGAAGGATGTTCTTATAGAAAAAGTAGATAAAGGGAGTGTTAAAAAAGAGTCATTAGAAACTGTAGTTGTTAAAAAATTATAGTCATTTGTAGATTATAGCCATTAGAAAATGGTATTTATTACAAAATTGGTCGTTAGAATATCATATCGAGTAGAAAATTATATTTTTTGCATTTTTTTATAAAAAGATGGACCCAATTTGGTGTACATAGAAATGATCTATAAGAAATTTCTAGATTCAGATGATATCATAAAAGAACATACTCATCAATCAAGATCCATGTTTATGTGTGCCAGATTCCATATAAAAAACTTGACCTTGGCAGACACCTTCACTTTTAAGATTTTACCCCATTCTCCATCTTCATTGATGTCTCTTTGTTTATGGAGTGGCTGATATACATAGCTAGTTGTATAGTGTCAATTTTTAGTTGCTTCACATACTCTCATGTCTCTGGCATTGGTCATGCAGGGTGGATCTAGTCGTAGAATGTGGTTTACAATATAAGCTGGAAGCCAGTGCCTTAGGAATTATTCATCCCACCTACCTTCTTCAGTTATGATACTACCCACCCATATATCTGTTATATCCTTAGGGATTCTCCTTAGATCCATTTTTTTGAACTAGGTTCTTCTGGATCCATTCGTCACTCCAGTATATGTTGTTTTCCCATTTATCACCTACATATAGGAGTGTTCTTGGTATTAAGTCTTTACCCTATAATGTAGCTTGTGCCAGCCTTGAAAAATTTACTTGTATCTCTCCCATGTAATTACTGCATTTGGTATGCATAAACCTAAACCATGTTGAGTCTCTATGAGAGGAAATTTCCCAGGTGCTCTTCATAATAAGAACAAGAGTACATTCTCTCATGATATTTATACCCAAATCTCCCTTTTCCTCACTATTTTTTACCTTTTACCATGCCATCGGATACACAAGGTTAGTTTTATGGTCCCCCATTACAATCTTCTAATTCTTCCATCAATGCGGTCACATAAACTGAGAGGTGTCAATGCCATCTGTATTGTATAAGTTGGTCTGGTTGTGAGTGTAGATTTAATAAGGAAACAACATCCAATAAGAGATAGGCATTTGTCTGCCCCATCCATTAATCCTAGAATCTACTTTCTTCATGACCTATGAGTATGTATTCTGTGTCACTTTAAAGTATATTATGAGTACTCTATAGTATTTTCCAAGGTCTGACATTTCCATGAACTTGCAGATCATGTTATGATAGGCATTTGGCCGCCCCATCCATTAATCCTGGAATCTACTTTTTTCATGACCTATGAGTATGTATTATGTGTCACTTTAAAGTATGTTATGGGTACTCTATAGTATTTTCCAAGGTCTGACATTTCCATGAACTTGCAGATCATGTTAACACATTGTGAGGCACACTGGCTACATAGAAGAGGTGTGTTTCTTGGCTGAAATTACTTGGCCTAAAGCTCGCTCAAACCTTACAAAACAATTCTTAATGGTTTGCATCTATTTTCTTATGGCTTGACCAAATATTATTAAGTTGTCAACAAATCACCAATGTGATAATTTTATCCCTCTCTATCCTAAAGCTATAAGTTTCCACTACCCGTTCATTAGCAACTTTTCGATCATTTGCCTTGGATTTTCAATATAGAGTTATGGAGATAAAGGGTCACCTTGCCGTAAGCCTTGGCTTGCCTTGAAAGAATTAGTGCTACTCCCATTCTACATAACTAAACATTCCTAGTAGATATAGAGTTCATTATATAAGTAGTGATATTGGTCGAAAGGGCAAGCATTTAAAGAGTATCTCAAATGAACTTCCATGACATCTTGTCGTATGATTTAGAAAGATCAACTTTGATACCCATACAATTGGTACCCTTTCTCCTCTTCATGGTGTGTATCACTTCCTAGGAAATGTCAATATTTTTGGAGATCCTCCTTCCCAATATAAAACTACTCTAAGCTTGGGAAACCCATTCATGTAGATAAGGTTTAATGCATTCAACAAATACCTTGGAAGTCAGTTTTGGATAGATGTTGTTAAAAAAAATCGATCTAAGTTATTCATAGGAGTCTAGTTTATGCACCTTTGGAATCAACACAATTGTAGAATTACAAAGGTCTTTGTTGAGTGTAGCTCTGTTGAGTGCTTATTTGACTATGTTCATGATGCACTCTCCTACTTTGTCCCATTTACGCATTAGAAATAGGTCATTAATACCATGTGCTCCAGTTGTGTTGTAAGGATTCATATCCTTTAAAATGTTATATACCTCCTTCTCCAGGGGTTCTACTATAATGTTGCTCAGTTAAGTGAGTAGGGTATGCAAGTGATTGCACACAAGTATCTTGAGCTCAACTTCCTCACTAATCAACACATCCTCTTCACTTTTAAGCATGGATATAGTGTTGAGCCTCTTATGTTGTTTAAATAAAGGGTTGTAGAATCTTGTTTTATTATCTTTGTTCTTGAGCCAATTGATGAAGCTCTTTTGTTTCCATCTTTCCTCCTCCTCTTTCAACACTTCGTCTAGTTCATCTCTAATGTTTAAGCAAATGTCGTCTATGTTGGTGTTATAATTTGATGCTAAGTGTTTTCCAAGTGAGATTATATTCCTCAAAAAGCCTTCATGTTTTCTACTTTTGTACTTTGAGTTATTCCTTTCCTAAGTGGTGATAGCACTCTTGGCTCTTCCATTGCCTCATTAAAATTCACACTATCATCGTAGTGGGCTTTTTGTAGAGTTTTAAGTTTGCATCATAAAACCAGACTGCTTTGGCAAAAAATATTTTTTGTTGCATGCTTTTATGTGTACATCTCACCAATATAGGACAATGGCATACTGTAATCAAGGTAGGTGTCCCATTATGAAATGTGGGTAGGCTTGAATAAATTTCTAATTGGCAATATCATGGTCCAATCATTGTTGAAGATTCCTTATTTTGAAAGTAAAGGTAGGGCCTAAAAAGCCAATTTCAGAAGCGTCAGCCCCCCAAAAGCGTCTCCTGGAAAGTCCTGGCTTAAGTGTAGTTAAAGTGTATACTATCACTTCTTTTACTAGGATGAGATGTTGTATTGAAATCTCTGAGAGAAATCCATAACTTTGTAAAACTTGTCCCCAATTTTCTATATTCTTCCATAGCATTTTCTTGATCATGATATGTGGATTTGCATAGAAAAACTTAAGCAGAGTGTTATTGTTGATATAATAGGTCATGAACTTTCTATTATGCTTGATAATTTAACATGGCAGTCATTCATATTCTAGCATACCCAAATATGGCCTGAAAAGCTTATGACTTCCATTAAAAAAAACTCTAGGAAACCCATTTTTTCAATAGTATCAGTTGATTTAGGTCCACTAATCCAAGGTTTAATTATAGCAACTAGTTTATATTTAAATTGGTTTATAAACTCTTATAGAACCCAACAAGTTTTTGACTTTCCTATTCCTCTTACATTCCAATACATGACATCCAACATTGTAGAAAAAATTGGTGGTCCTAACTGGATAGAAATCAGGTTCTTGATTCATGCACTTGATTTTCCTTATTCTCCTTGTCCATGCTAGTATCTACTTTATGATGTATTTGCTTCCTACATATTGGTTGTAGTCTTTATTTAAAAACTTTTGGGACTTCTTCATCTCATTTTAGTTGGAGGTGTGTTTCAGGTCTTACCCTTTTGCTTCATTTTGGTTCCATTTTCTTTAAATCATCTACATCGAGAGGTGGGTGATGCTGCAATTGCCACATTGATGTATTTTGTAGGGTCAAGTAATTCTTCCTCAGTCTCTTTCCCAAAGCTTACTTTATTTGTAGCAATTCACCATTGTTATCAACCTGTATCACATCGACCACTTCATCCACCTTGGGATTGACCGCAACATGTGTTTCCTTCAGCTGATCAGTGTTGCCATTTTTGTCCTCCTATCTATTTAAGATGTCACCCAAGACTATTCTAGCAGATTCATTCCTTCCTCCTTATCTTGTGTTCTTATTCCTTTTACATACCTTCTCATTTTTCCTGGTGGTGCTCTGGCTTACTCTGGCTCCATTTTTTTTTCAAACCCTTCTTGACCATGTGTTTCACTATTCTCCCGATCCAATAAGTTTGAGAATCTATTTTTGCAATTCGATTTAGGCATTCTATAAGTTTTCCCATTATGTCCTCATATATCTCTCTTCCGTATTTGGGTTTGCCAAGTATTATTTAGCTCAATGACCTCTTGAGTTTTTTCTCTAGTTCATTCATTAGTTGGTTCAGTTTCCTCAACACCATTATTTTGATGGGCTCTATCTCTCGTGATGTGACCTTACATGTCACATATGGAGTGGGACCATGGGAATTCTTCAAATACCAGGTCATACTTGACTCCATTGATTAAAATGGAAGGTAAGAAAGGTTTAATTGTGTCCAACTCCAAATCCAATCCTCCAAACTTGCTCCGAGATTGATTGGTAGTGTGGCTATCCACCTTAATGAGTCTCCCTAATGAAAATCCTATACACTCAAAAATACTTGGGACATACATATGAAGAGGAAGGTAGACAATACATACTCTTGATACAATCAATTTTGGGTATTCCTCTTTTGTTTTGAAAGAAGGATACCAATCCCATACAACAAGGTTAAGCCCAAATATCTTCTATGGTCCTCTTATGAGCGCTACTTCCTAATAATTTTGACATGATAGATTCACAACAAAGTACCCATCCAGTTCATACAGGTTGAAGTGACATGCTATCTTCCACAAAAGATTTCATCTGTCTCACAAAGTAATATAGTCGATTTTAGATCCCAGTAGTCAATTGACTACTACATATTTCCATGTCTTCAATATAGAATCTTCCATTTCCATTATGATAGATAGAGTCTATACCCCTTCAATCTCTCCCAGTCATACCTTTCATAGATATTCTATCTTTGAATAGTTTCTCTAAAAAGTAAGTGTCTTTGTTAACACCTTGTCCACCAGATACCACCCTTCTAAAGGATATTGGTGCAAGTCATCTTCTTCATAGAACTTGGAATTCCCATGTTAGGGTTTGTTCCCTCTGACTTACCACCTTGTATAGACATCATTGTTGTCCCTTTGATATGTTTTTCACTAATTGCTTAACATTGAGTTTGGTGTCAATTAGATGAGGGGATATCTTTGTGCCCTCCTTTCATCCCTATAAAGTTGAACTCCAGTACGACTTCTACCATACTTCCCACAACACGACTTCATTTTGCCTCTGTATATGTTTCCTCCACATTTTCCATGTGGCTGTCTCCTGGAATCTTTCTAATGTTATGATTAATTTGATGAGCCCAATCTGCCTCAAATCAATTTCCCTTGTGTCGCCTTTGTTGCCACCACATCCCGCATGGCCCCTAGGTTTTCCCATCACCGAAGTTGTAAAGACATTAACTTTCATGTTTATTGACTTATATATATGTGTGTGTGTGTGCATGCGTGCATGCATGCATGTGTGTGTGTTTCCCTTATATTTCTTGTAGTGAAGTTTGGCATATAATATTTTCTAAGATATCTTTTCATTACATAAATGTTTGAATTCTATTTATCTATATTTCTAATCATATCACTACGGACTATGTTCTCCCTTACACTATATATGTTTATGTACACATACTCTGAGAATACATGTATGGGTGAATCTACAGATGATCCCACACACTCAGTATCTAGAGATCAAAATATAGTTAAAAATATTCTCTCATAAAACTTCCATAGTTGAGAGTGGTTATACATTGGAATAATAGAATGCATTTGTATAATGAATGAATACATCACACCATATTTTATTAATATCTGTTTCAAATATCCATATATTAAAATGTAGTATATTCCTACTTGTCAATTTCTATATGTCTGAACATAATTTCTAGTTTTCAAAATAGAGTGTTAATTTAAATGTGTATGTGTAATGGTGTTAAAATATGTTTATCTTTGCTTCAAAACCATAATATACTGTGACTATGAGGAGTGAATATCATGTTGTATCGCACAAAAACTCCACAAAATATTATTAACACTCAGAATCAGACAACTCAAATTGATATTATGTCCCTTCCTTATGTAATAGAAATCTTGTACATTTGTTTTCTCTAGTTTTATAAACACCACAACGCCATAAATTGTATTTATTTATGGAATACATTTTATATCTCTCTATTATTACAAATGTGTTGATCTACTTATGGATTATCACCTTAGTTTTTTTGCCTTTTCATAATTATCCTCTACAAATGTGACATGGGATTCAGAGATGAGGGAATAACCCCTAACACACATGGACACTTTCTTGTTGTAGTCGGTATGGATGATATGGTTGGGTATGACTAAGATAATTCTCATAGATCAAGAAAAAAAGAAATTGAGAGTAGCGGTGTAAAGAATGGTATGAAAATGTTGAAGTGTTAACTGTATTGATCTAAAGAAGATCCATATTGATTTGGATGACTCTATGATCAATGATGAAAAACAAGAGCAATGTTAGAGGAGCACAAATTTATCATGTCCTTACATCATGTCAAAAGGGATCCTATTTCCAAGTGATAGGATAAGAGATCTTGTTTTGTTTATATATATATATATATATATATATATATATATATATATATACACATATATATAATTAGGGAATTAGATACATAGGAGTTGGGATACGGTTTTATGACACATTATTTATGAATGAACTACATTTCAATATGTGACAAACCCCCATAGGGCCATGAGGCTAATTTCACCAACAACACGATCACTAACATTTATCGTAGCTCTTATTTTGAGTAAACTTCAGATCCATATCCTAGTTTAAGGTATTCTAATACTCATGCATCTAACCCTAAATCCCCATTTATACTTTTAATGTTGAGTATACACACTCTTCTACTCACCATGTGTAAGTAGTACATGTATATCATATTCTTTCGAGTTCATGCCGTAAAACACATCAACCCCCATTTTTTCCATATTCCATTGCAATGATTTTTGAAACAAGACTCATTATCATTTAGATTATTGGTTCTAAAACCTAAATCATGGGTTACTCATTTTTATTTCTACACATCTCTTTGAAATTTCTATTTCACCAATCAAGTACCTATCTAGACACCTCAACCTACTTTAAATGTTAGATACACAAAGGGGTAAATTGTATTATGAACATATACCCCTCCACATAATGAATTTTGTAATGGGTGAAGGCCCTAATAATCATTACACTTACCACTAAGGTACATGTTTAGGTCTTAAGATTTCTTGTTTAGTATATAAACTTTCTATTATAAGAGTACAAATCTATTGAACTTTATTGATTTTGTACAATTATGTCAAAACTTGTAGAGAATTGATGTGTACATTCTCATCTTATATAGAGATATTTATAAATGTTAATTTACTCAAGCTCTTATGAAAACATAAATGTCAAAATAAGAGTACATCATTTTTAGGAAATGGCCGTGTGTTTGACTTTTCATGCAACCCTATCTATAATGCACCATAGTGGCAAAATTCTATTGTTGAGGGTAAAATTATCATTTCAATATTTTATTAAAATACATTAGCTATGTAGAAAATGATTGATAATGTCCCTAAAATATTAAAATGGATCTTTCCATCAACTTAGTGTACATTGAACCCCCCATTATTAAGGATGTGCAATACCATTCTTCCCATGAGGACTCACCTAAAGTCAACTAGGATCAAGGAACTGCTAATATGATACATATAAATCTATTGTTTTACACATTGTACATTGTCGTTATGATGAATATTCCACCATTTCAAGTCCTTGGGGATGAGGATGTTAACACCACATAGTTTAAGTCCTAAAGTAGGTGTGAGGCCTCAAAATATCTAGTATGATATTGTAAGTAGGAGAGATATATAAGCTAAGCCCCTACCAGATATGTAACATACATTTAAGCATTGTTCTAAGAAACTAGTCTAAGTCTTTTAGTCTTGAGTGCCTTGGTGTCACAAAACTATTCTAATCCCAATCTTAATCCCACTGCCTAGACAGTGGTAGAATGTTTGAAGTGTTCATCTTTGGGAGACCCAAAGTAATCTCACCTAAGCATATACAATAAGAAATAATATATTAAAAATTTCAATAACTAACCCACCTGAGTAATATCACCCCTCGTGATTAGTGAACTTGCTTAGTATTTGTCATTAGACTAGTCAAGTGTGGAAGTAGATCTTAGTCATATTTTTATGAGCCATCATGTTAGCCTAATAGGGGAAAATCATGATACACATTCATTGCATAATTGTAGGTAAGCTTTCATCCAGACAAATGAAATACACAATAAGATAGGTTTTTGACATTTATAGAAATAAATGAAGAATCAAACTTTAATCAAAGAAAATCTTCAAGAAAACACCATGCATTTCATTCTCACTTTTCCATTATATTGTGCTATGGATGTTATTTTCCTCTTCCACCTTGGTTTGAGGATATAGGTATTGAACCTTGTCTACATCCAACGATGAGGATCTTTTTACCTCCATATTGGATCCATTTATTGCAGCCCTAGGTGCAAATATTTTTGTGTTAGTGTATGTTAGACCCTTTCATTACCCCTAGACAAGGGATTGTTTGTAGACATACCTTAATCCCTATCTACACCCAAAAGTGAGGGTATTTTTTCATGTCAAATTTTGATGTTAATGCATAATGGATATTTGGTTTATTTTATATTAATGGTTTCTAAAATATATTTATAATTGGAAAATGAAACATTATACATAGGAAGTCAATTAGTTAAAACAAATATTAATATATGACAAAAAAAGGATTAAATTGTACCATACAAGCAATCACTACCATATGTAAGTCAAGGAGGATAATAAGTCTAACATGACATTGTCCTGGAAGAGAAAGGAAAATTTAGTAGAATGGAGATGTCTACACGAGGGGGAAGCGGGGGAAGAGGTGTGAGAGGCGGTCGGGGTGGTGGCAGCCGTACGATGGGGAATGTACATCCGGAAAACCATCGAACGCATGGAAACAACCATCATACTACTGACATAGATGGTCGAGCAAAGAAGGGACCAGATAAAGGAGGCACGTGAGAAGAAGAGGAGACCATGAAGGAAGTTAGGGTTTCCATCCCTCACATCGATATCAAGTTCCAATTCGTGGGGATGCGAGGGAGCGTTGGTGTGAGGGAAATGGAATGGGATGACAACGGCAGAGACCTTAACAGATAGTGCAACAAAAAGTTATAGGGAAACGACGAATCATCCATGGCAGCGGCGGCGGTAATCGCTACTAGGAAAAATGAAGGAAACCAGGAACGTCCCAAACAATCCTTTAAGGACATATTGAGCGGAACCAACAATACGAGTGGGCACAACAATGGAAGCAAGGTTTTCTTCCTGGATAAACTATTTGAAGACAAACTTGATCAAAAAGCAATTGAATTAACACACATCGAAGGCAACCCATTGATCTTTATAGATCCGAAGGCGGAAGAAAATTTGGTAAAGCCATGGAAATACATTGTTGTTATCTGATTGCTTGGCATAGATGTCGGCTTCATGACAATGAGGGACAGGATAAAACTCCTTTGGAACCCTAAAGGTCGGTTTAACATGTATGAGTTAGAGCTAGGCCACTACGTGGTACAATTGTCCTGCAAGGAGGACTATGACAGTGCCATCACTGGAAGTCCGTGGAAGCTTTTCGGCTGCTGTTCGACAATCTGGGACTGGTTCCTGACCTTCAAACCTACAGAAGTGATTCCTCAATATGTAGTGACATGGGTGAGGATCTTGGACCTTCCCTTACATCTCTATGTGCCTACACTCCTTGAGTATATAGGCTTCGCTCTGGGGAGATTGATTAAAGTAGACAACCACACTGCTCTACGGACCAGAAGCAAGTTTACTAGACTGGCTATAGAGGTGGACACCTCAAAACCGATGAGTTCTACCATATGGATTAATAACATCGAATACAAGGTTGAGTATGAGATGACCCCTGAATGTTGCTCTTATTGTTGTAAGTTTGGCCACGATGAAAAGTATTGCATAGCTAAAATGAATGATTCTTATGAGGAGGAGATATCTGCGAATGAGAAAGACACAGGAGGGGCACACAATACTCAGGAACAAGAATGGCAACAACAGAGAGATAGAAGAGGGAGAAGGAGGAAGATCCTGAGGCAAACACATCAAAGTAAAATCCCTTTGACGTGTAACCAGTTTGAGAACTTGCTATATGAAGAAGAACAGGAAGATCAGAATGCAAACACAGACGAGACAACCACACACACGATGACATACAAGAGCCAAAAAGTTCCGAAGAAGGTATGGAAGCAAATGAGGAAACCAGAGGAAACAACCACCACAACAACTAATGATACACAATATCCTGGGGGAAATAATAGAAAACAAGCTACCTCCTCAGGCGGGAATGACAAGGAGGAGGAATAACAGAAGCACACAGCAGTCAACCCGGAACTCGATGAGGTGATATCAGAAATGGAACAAGATAAGAAAGGTAACATCATCAACCTAGATGAAGAATCCTTGGAGGCCGTTGAGGAAACTGAAGTACAACCAGGTATAGCAGGAAATGCCACAACAAATATCACCAGCAACGCCAACACGATAGGAAAAGGCAACAAAACAAACACTTCTTCAGGCATATCCGTAAAACTAAAAGCTAAGGCTATGGTTGAGGAGGGCAGATAAAAAACCCAACCAATTCCATCCTGACAGACACTAAAATCTAATGGAACAAAGATGAAGAAGACCAGGACCACCATGCCTTATGAACAACACCGCAAGGCCTAAATGGATCAGGATTGAACAAGAGAGGTAAGAGCAGTGAACTGTGCAATGCACAGTAGGAGACTTCCCCATCCGCCCATACAACCCCTAATCTATATGGCTCTGACGAATATACTTTGTTGGAATGTTCAAGGGATCAGAAGTGATGATAGATGCAAAATGCTTAAAGAGATTATATCAATCCATAAACCCAACATTTGTGCAATACTAGGACCACGTATCAGTGGCAACAATGCAAATAGAACTATCTGTAAGTTGGGTTTCTCCAACTCCCGTCGTGTTGAAGTGAGGAGCTTTGCTAGAGGTATCTGGGTATGCTGGAGAGACGGATGGTGTAAGGTAGAAATTGTTAACAGCCATCAATAATTCATTACATGTAGGGTCAATGGCACTTGCTATATCTCCTTCATCTACGCCAGCTCTCAGCCCCGAACAAGACAACTGATTTGGAAGCACTTAGTTCACATGGGACAGTCCTTCAAATCCCCTTGGATAGCATTGGGGGATTTTGATTCTATTATAGACCCGAATGAGACAAATGGAAGTGATCACTTTAATCAATCGGAGGTTGTAATGTTCCAAAGCACTTTGATGGAGGCAGACCTAAATGACCTTGGCTACTTGGGCATGAATTTCACTTTTCTCCATGGTCTTCTCCTCAAAAGGCTCGATAAAGCACTCAGAAACTCTGAGTTCTAAACAAGTACCCTGATTTGATAGTTGAGCACCTCCCTAGGCTTGGATCCAACCATAATCCTCTGTTGGTCAAGTGTAGGCAAGCTCATAGGGGTCCCAAGAGATTCACAACAAGAGCTTCCTGGAAACTAAATCTGGATTTCCCAACCATGCTTCAAAACAACTGGGACCAGGATCTCAGCATCAGTGATGCCTTACAGAAAGCACAAGAAAGCATTACCAACTGGGACAACAAGACACGCAAGGAGTAGATAAAGCACAAGGATCGTCTAATCTAGAACATTAATAGATTACAGACAGACTTGTCCATCTAGTATAACCAAATATTGGACGAGTTATGTTCTGACTTTCAGAGGGAGCTCGACAATATCTTAAAGCCTGAAGAGATTGACCTCAAGCATAAAAGCCATATCAATTGGCTAAAAGATGGGGATAGAAACTCAAGCTACTACCACAATTTTGTAAACCAAAGGCGTAGGCAAAATACTATGTCAAAGCTGAAAAACCACGACGGCCAATGGATCACCACTGAGAACGAGCTCATGAATATGGTAGTCTCCCATTTTGAAACCATCCTAATGGCACCTGCTGATGACTCTACTACCAACCGTAATGAAGTTCGTGGAGATTTCAGATAGCTCAGCACGGAAAAAATGACACGTATAGGTGCCACACCTTCTACTAGCAAGATCCAATAGATAGTGGAATCACTTGATCCCACCAAAGCCATAGGACCGGACGGTGTATTTGCGCATTTCCTCCAAAAAAATTGGAGTATTGTTGGCCCAAGCCTAGTGAAAATTGTACAACAAGCTATTATTACAGGAGAGGTCCCTTAAGCTCTTTGTCAGTCTACGATGGTTCTTATACCGAAATATAGAACTCCTGAGAAGTGTAAGAACCTATGACCACTATCCCTAAACAACATCACCCTAAAAGCTGCTTCCAAACTGGTAGTCGAAAGAATTAAACCTTATATGATCAGATGGGTATCTCAACCACAGAGTAGCTTTATACATGGGCGCAAGATAACTGACAACATTGTTGTTTTCCAGGAACTGATCCACAATATGAAATGAAGGAAAGGATCAGTGACCATGGCGATAAAAACCGATCCGACTAAAGCATATGACCAAATTTCATGGGGCTTCATTAAAAATACGATAAAAAAGGTCAATCTTCGTCAAAACATAAGGTCATTCATCATGGAATCTATTTTGAAAGGGCAAACTACCATCACTTGGAATGGGAAGAATGCCAGGCCTTTCAAATCTAGCAGTGGACTCAGACAAGGGGACCCTTTGTCCCCGTACCTCTTTGTATTATGCTTAGAACGTCTCAGCCAACTAATCGAGCAGAAGGTCAAGAGTGGAGACTGGAAGCCAGTTAAGCTGAATAAGTAGGGGCCTGGAATATCTCACGTTTGCTTCGCCGACAACTTGATTCTTTTTAGCCATGACAATGTGAGACAGATAAGAGCTATCAAGGACTACTTCAAGGCCTTTCGACTAGCATCTGGTCAATTGATATCCAAAGTAAAGACTAGAATTTATTTCTCCAGAAGTGTGGATGCTGCTATGAAAAGAAGAATTAAGCGTATGGTGGGATTCCAATCCACTGACGATCTAGGAAAATACCTAGGAGTCCCTATCATACACCACAAGGTATCGAAACAGACCTACAACGATGCGCTCAACATTGTGTCAAATAGAATAGAGGCATGGACGATAAGGAACCTGTCTCTGGCCAGGAGGGTGTGCCTAGATAAGTCCACCCTAACTGCCATGCCTACATATTTAATGCAAACAACCTGATTACCTTTACATCTCTGCGATAGAATTGATGACACTATTCGGAGGTTCATCTGGGGCGGCACCTGACGTGGTCTATTATCACACTAACAAATTCATTCAGGGTTGAAATCCCTGAGCTTTTACCAAAACCTTGTGCAATAATACCACCCGCAAGCGGACGGGTCTTATCACAATATAGTTGAGGATCGAATCACAAGGGACAACGTTTTTAAGAATCATTGTTAGTCGAGTCTAGTTCAAGTAAGACTAATATTTAGAATGATTGGTTGATTTGATGTTAATTAAACTAATTGCAAGAAAGTAAAAAGTAAGATTAAAGTTGAATCTAGATTAATGATATGGAATCACTGGGGTGGTCTCGGGTTTCACCACCCCTACTCATGCAAACACATACAAACACATAACATCCAAGCAAGATCTAACTATCCAAATAGAATTACTACAAACCCTCCCTGACGGATGTTTAGGTTCACGTAAGCATCACCTTAGGCATCAGATGTCTCATCACCATCCAGATCATATACTTACGGTTTCGAAGATACATAAATCCAACTAAAGTTGTGAGCCCCCTATATAGGCGTTAGGCACACAGAAGCGTCATTGTAGGCTAGATGGCTCATCCCCTCACGAATCTTACACTTACGACCTCAAGGGATCCCATTCTATTTCTAGTTTGGGATTCAACTGCATTAATCGACATTCTATCCTACATATTGAAGTTCTTGCAACATAGGAAAGAACAAGATAGAAGTAAGAAGGTGATCAATCTATAAGCAAACATCGACGATTAATAATGAAATGCAAAGTTATATACATTGCCCTGGAATGTTAAAATGAAAAGACATGAAAGCATGGGCATTGGGGCTAGTCCCCACACCCCAGTGAAAAGGAACTACTCACTCATGGTGCGAGAAATAATAAGAATAAGAGGGAGGGAAGATTCTGCCATGAGCATGATGTAGAAGGTGATCGTAGATCGATGAAGATGATGCGGTCTTCTATGTTGTGTCAGAGCAGATATGGATGAGGAATGAGGGATGCCAAGATAGACTGGGCAGTCTTACTCTCTCCTCCTTCCTTCTCTTCTCAATCTCCTTACTCATAGCAGGAGCGGCAGGTGAAGTGGCAATGGCATGGATGTATGTGGACCGAACCTATGTTCAGGAAGCCTATCGACGTCTTGGGTCCCCCTCCCCAAATGAGGACCCTACTAGTCCTATTTATAGGAATTGGTCGGGGTCCTCACATTTTTGGTGTGAATCCACTTTAAATGGTTTTGGAGGACTGGTTTGAGTTCTTAATGGTTTGGACTTGATAAGCATTCAAATCCAAATGGTCATACAGACTGATTAATAACCTCACAGTCTTGTTAGACTGACCAAACTATCTTGGGTTGATATTGGTTCTTCACAGTTTGTATATTGTAGAGTTCTTCTCCTCCAAACGGTCTCACATGATCGTGTCCAAATAGTCTTCGGTTTGCTACCCCATCGGTCTTCACTTCCAAATGGTCTCGGAGATCAGCGACCACACAGTCTTGGAGACCGATTGTAGCTATCCTCATGATCTTGATGTCGATCGCACCAATCATTCTCGTTATCGATCAGACGAAGTCAAGTGGCGATCATTGCTTGTCATTGTGGCAGGTCGAGGAAGGTGAAAGTGTCACTATAGGTGTCTGTTGAAGTTGGAAGAAGGAACCACGAGGAAGATGCCCAAACGGTCTTGGAGTCGCAAAGCCCTCCTCACGGTCTTGGAAGACTGATCGCTTCCACCGCTTCACGGTTTTGGGAAACCGATAGGCTCCTATCGGTCTTGGTGTTTTGGTCATCCAAATGGTTTGGAGTGGTTACTCTCACACGATCTAGGGTAATCGGTCTTGCACTCTGATCAATCTCCATCCGAACGGTCTTCCATTAATCTGCCCATCTAAATGATCTCTTGCACACCGATCTTGGTTTCACAATGCTCTTCACAATTTCCACATTCATCCGGTCTGTGATTAAACAGTCTCGGCGTCTCGCGGTAGCCGTCCAAACGGTCTTCAGTCTCCATGCGGTATGGGGTATGCCTCCAATCGATCTTGCTGTTGAGTGAAGACTGTATGCCGCCACACGGTCTCAAAACCATGTGGAGGGCAGAGACCAGGACCATGAGAGAGGTGGGGGCGGTGCATGGCATCGAGGGTTAGGGTTTGTAGGTGGTCGTCTGTGGTGGGGATGAAGAAGGAAGAAGGAGGGTAGTGGGAGGATAGAAGGACGGAAGGGAAGGCGGTGGCATGCTCGCGATCCGAAGGAAGACGACACCATCAAGGAGCAGGTGTGTCAAGGGTTGCACGTCGAGTGGAGGAAGCACAAAGGAAGAAGAAAGAGGATTGCGTCACTGCTGTTGAGGAGGTCGACACTGGTGTAGGTCCTTGTAGTCTGGTCTTCACGATCCCAGATAGATGGATGCCCATACAGTCTGGAGACCGTGAGGTTTCACACGGTCTTATAGAAGGGCAAGACTGGTTGGAGGCAATCCACAAGGAGGGTGGATCGTTGGATCGAGATCGTGTGGTGAAACTGTTAAGGCAAACCATTTAGGTGAAACCGTTAAGGCAATAGATGGTGGTGATGATGATGGTTGAGTATGGAGAAGGTAGAAGGATGATGTTGGTGAAGATGGAGGTGGAAAGGGTTAAATGGAGGTGGGTTTAAGATGATAGTTCAGCCTAATCATGACCTACATAAAATCAATATGAAATTGATATAAATCTAGTTAATAATCTTGATAATTGGATCAATTAAGCAATCTTGCATTTTGTAAGATTATGTAAATGAAAGTGAGAGAATTGAGTTGAATTGGGCCCAAGATAGTGACTTGAAAACATGATGAATATGCATTCATCAAAACACCCCAAACTTAAACGTTGCTCATCCTCGAGTAACACAAAATCTGAAACAGTCACCAAATGAATACTTTCGAGTCGTGTGATCGCCTCCTCTTCACATCACGATTGTTTCCTTTCTGCTCAGTATGACTAAGTATCTCAACTTCCTGAGACCACTGAACACATCTTACCATATCTTTGTTCCTGAGTTTGTTTTCAAATATCACTTCCTCCTCACTTTCTCCAACAACAAGCATTTCTAAGAGTTTCGTAAGAATCCAGAGATACCCACAGAACAACAAGTGTGCATCTGATCTGACACTGGTGTTTTTTAGGATAGTGGAGGCATTTATTGTACCATTAGGTGGAAAATGGAGTGAAGGGTGGTATGGAAGGAAGAAATAAATCTCTCCTCTATTCGACTCGAGATTTTTATTATATGATTTACAATTTCATTTATTGCATTTTTTTGTGTGAATCTCTCCTCTATTCGACTTGAGATTGCATTTATTTGTGTGCGCTTTGGCATCTTTTCTTTGTGGTATGCCCCTATTAATTTGTGAGGGGTATGGAAGAAGCAGATATAGTGGGAAGTGGTGTGCCACCCCAAACTTAGGGTTTGGCACTATTTTGGTTACTTTTGTTTCTTTTTTATGAATGGAGGGGTACAAAGATGATAGAAGAAGTGTAGAAGAGAATTCAGATCAGAATGCAACTGGATTTACAATTCAGTGCACCGAGTCGTTCTCTTTATTGTACTCTGCTCAAATGATGATTTGATGAGGATACAGTGGAGATTCCATGTTGTTGTTCCACTAGTCAGTTAGGAAGAACGACGTGTTTGATCCCTATCAGTTAGATAGACACTTGCCTTTTTTGCATAAAAATCATGATGTTAGGATTCATAAGCTTCACAAGATGATTTCAATCAATAGGCTAGTTTCAAAAAGTGGTCCTTTTGAGGATCTGCTTTGAATAAGGAGGGTATAATGATTCGAAATGCATAGAGAGAGAAACTAGCCACCTACTTAATGGCTTTTATTGAAACAGAAAGCGTCAAAACTTCATCAAGTATTTGTTCAATTTCTTTGAAAATTTTTGAAATTTTGAAAATTTTGGTAAAAAATGCAACGATGAAATCTTGAGTCTGAAATAGATGGGTGAATGTGGAAAGTAAAGTACATACCACCCACCCTCCACCCCAAACATAGAAATTTTCTCGTCCCGATCAAACTCTAAATATGAGATGGAGGGGAAAATTCACACCGTTTGGACCACCAGATGTGGTTGCGTTCCAATTAGCGTGCGTCCTCCATAAATGAAGACTAATCAGAACTTTAAGAAGGCATCTTGAGATGCAATTTTTATTTTGTGTAAAATTATCTTAAAAAATTTTTAAAGAAACATTCTAATTTGAAATTAAATATAAAAACAAAATTATTGATCGGGTTGCCTCCCGACAAGTGCCTTTGTTTTATGTCGACGGCTCGACTTGATTCCTTCAACTTTCTGGTAGATCTATTGGATAGGTAACTTCCAGCATTACTTCGGTGCCTATGTCGACTGAGGTAAAATATCTCTTTAATCATTGACCATTTGCCACAAATTTGCCTGACTTTTTACTCCATAAAGAGAAAGCACCATGTGTGTACATGCTCTTGACAATGTAAGGTCCATACCATCGAGAACGGAGTTTCCCTGGGAATAACTTCAGTCTTAAGTTGAACAATAGAACTTGGTCTCCCACTTGTATTTTCTTTCTTTTCAGATGACCATCATGCCAAAGTTTTGTACGTTCTTTGTAGATTTGTGCATTTTCATAAGATGTCATCTGGAGTTCTTCCAGCTCCTAGAGTTGCAGAATCCTGGCATGGCATGCTTTCCCCATATCAAAATTTAGTTGTTTAATTTCCCACCATGCCTTGTGTTCTAGTTCTATAGGCAAGTGGCAAGACTTTCCATATATTAATCAAAATGGTGTAGTTACAAGGGGAGTCTTAAAAGCGGTTCGGTAGGCCCACAATGCGTCATTGATTTTCACTGACCAATCTTTTAAGTTGCGGCCTACTGTGTTTTCCAAAATAGCCTTGAGTTGGCGGTTAGAAACCTCTACTTGTCCACTTGTTTGTGGATGGTAGGGTGAGGCTACCTTGTGTGTTACACCATATTTGCTCAGCAATGATTCAAAGCTTCTTTCCAGAAAATGAGAACCTCCATTGGATATCACGGTTCGTGGGACACCGAAATGGGGGAAAATAATATCTTTGAACATTTTAATGACATGTTTGGAATCACTAGTAGCGGTTGGTATGGATTCTATCCATTTTGAGACGTATTCAACCACAACTAGGATGTAAGAAAATCCTTGAGAGGATGAGAATGGACCCATGTAGTCTACACCCCAAACATCAAATATCTCGACTTCTTTCCACAACTTCAATGGCATCTCATCTCTCTTTGTTATGTTACCCATTCTCTAGAACTTGTCACATGATAAAACAAAGTTGTAGGAATCTTTAGATATGGTTGGCCAAAAGAATCCACATTACAAAATCTTCAAAGTTGTTTTCTTAGAACTCATATGGCCTCCAACTGGGCCTGAGTGACATTGCTCTAAAATAGGTTGAGCTTCTTCTTCAGTGATACACCGTATGTAGAGACCATCACCATAGAGCTTGAAAAGGTACAACTCATCCCAGTGGTACTGCTTCACATCATGCATGAATTTCTTCAATGCATTTTTGGTGCATTCAGGGTGGATGACACCAGTGGCAAGGTAGTTTACATAGTCCTAATGCCAAGGGGTGGCTTCTGAGATCTTCATAAGTTGATCGTCTAGAAGAGAATCATTGATCGGGATCTTCTCAGTTTCCAGAGTGTGGATACGACTGAGGTGGCCTGCCACAACATTCTTTGTACCTTTCTTATCTATTATCTCCAAATCAAATTCTTATAGGAGGAGTATCCATATGATTAACCTAGGTTTAGCATCTTTCTTTGCTAGGAGGTAACAGATAGCGACATGATCTGTGTAGACAATGATTTTAGAACTGATGAGGTAAGATCTGAACTTGTCAAAGGCATACACTACTGCAAGGAGTTCCTTTTCAGTTGTTGCATAGTTCCTCTGATCTTCGTCGAGGGTCTTTTATGCATATTAGATCACATAATGTTTCTTCTCTATATATTGCCCTAAAATAGCACCCACAGCGTAATCGCTGACATCACACATAATTTCAAATGGGTGATCCCGATCGGGAGCTCTAATAATGGGTGTTGTTGTGAGAGCACATTTTAGGTTATTAAAACTTTTGACACATTCTTCATCAAAATGGAACTCGGCATCCTTTAGCAACAAATTTGTCATCTGCTTGGTTATCTTGGAGAAGTCCTTTATAAACTATCTGTAAAAACCTACATAACCTAGGAATGCACGAACCTCCCTTACATTTGTTAGGATAGCGAGTTTGGAAATCACTTTGATTTTCACTCTATCTACTTTGATACCTCTACTGTTGACTCTATGACCAAGGACAATGCCTTCCTTTACCATAAAGTGACACTTCTCCCAATTTAACACAAGATGTGCTTCTTCACACTGTTTAAGGACAAGGGAGTGGTGCTTTAGGCATGAGTCATATGAATCTCCATATATAGAAAAACCATGCATAAAAATTTCCATGATCGTCTCAGTTAGACCAGCGAATATAGCTGCCATGCAACGTTGAAAGGTTGCAGGCGCATTACAGAGGCCGAACGACATCCTCCTAAAGGCATATGTTCCAAATGCGCAAGTAAAGGTTGTTTTCTCTTGGTCATCTAGATGTATAGAAATTTGATAGAATCTAGAGTAATCGTTGAGATAGAAGAAATATTCTTGGTGAGCCAACCGCTCTAAGACTTGATCAAGAAAAGGCATCAGGAAATGATCCTTTCTAGTAGCCTTGTTCAACTTCCTATAATCGATACACATCCTCCACCCGGTGACTATTCGAGTGGGGATGAGTTTATTGTCTTCATTTTGTATCACTGTAGTTCCACCCTTCTTCGGGACAACATGCACGGGACTTACCCATGGTGAATCGGAGATCAAATAGATGATACCTATTTTGAGAAATTTAATGACTTCAAGACGGACAACTTCTTTCATGTTTGGATTAAGATTCCTTTGATGTTCAATAGTTGGCCTATGGTCTTCAATCATGGGGATTTTTTGCATGCATAGTGCTTGACTAACCCCAGTGAGATCACTCATCTTGTAGCCTATGGATTTTCTTCTTTATTTTAATTCTGTCAAGAGTTTATCTTCTTGTTCCTCTGTTAGATCTAAATTTATGATGACTGGGTAGACCTTAAGGTCATCTAGAAACACATACTTCAATCCTTCAGGTAAGGGTTTCATTTCAGGAACTTGTGGTTTCTCACATATTTCTTCAGTAACATCCACAGCTTTGAGTTCCTCAATTTTAGCCTCAGGATCTTCTTTAGCAGTGTCAAGGTCGAGAACACAACTTTTCACTTGTTTGTCAACTGAGCTAGCAGTATTTGGATTTGTTAGATCCACTCCTAAGGAATCTTCTTGTTCATATTCCTCTTGTGTGAGGAGTGACATCTCCTCTATGCACTCAATCAAGTAGACTTCTTCTTGCATGCTTGGTCTTAGCATACTTTCAAAAACTTTAAACTCGAGGGTTTCTTTTCCTAATCTGAGTAGCAGGGAAACTGCTTCAACATCAATTAGAGCTCTTGCAGTGGCGAGGAATGGACGTCCAAAGATGAGAGGGGACCTAGTGTCTTCTTTTATGTCCATGATAACAAAGTCACAAGGAACATAAGAATCTTTGCCTACCTTGACAGGGACATCCTCAATGATTCCTAAGGGGAGTCACAGTGTTATCTGCAAGTTGTATGGTCATGCTAGTTGGGAGTAGCTCAGCAAACCCTAGCCTCTTACAAAGTCTAACTGGCATGATAGAGATGCTAGCACCAAGATCGGTCAATCCCTTCTTATAAGAAGAATCACCGATATGACAGGAGATCCCAAAAGATCCTGGATCTTTCTAATTCTTTGGCATCTTACTCTGAATAATGTAGGAAGTGCTCATGGCTAACTTGACTGTCTCATATTCTTCAGTAATATATTTTTTGGTGAGAAGTGATTTCAAATCATTTGTCCAGGCTGGTATCTCATCCACCGCATCTAGGAAGGGTATATCAAGATGAAGCTTTTTCATAGCTTCCTTTAACTTATTGAATCAAGTATCAAGCTTGGTTCATTTTAAACGAGCAGGGAAAGGGGGACGAGGTTTGTACACTGGCACATCTGTCTATAGTGTTTCTATTTCTTTAACAACAGGTTTTTTAGAACTTTCCTTGTCCGTCTTATCAGCTGTTACTGCTTCGTTTGGTTGAGGATTAGGTGTTTTAGAGTCTTGGACAATCACAGGTTCATCCTCATCTGTAAGAACCACATGTGTCTTGATAGGAGGATCAAAATAATATTTTCCAGACCTGGTGGTGATAGCCTTCAGTTGTTCTGGGTGCTTAGGGTTGTTCTCTGGTTGGCCAGCAAAGGCTCCAATAGGTGGCTTCATGCTAGCTGCAAGTTGAGCTAGTTGATATTCAATAGCCTTCTGATGGGCTTGCTGGTTAGCTATCATAGTCTGCTGTGACTGTAACATCTTCTCAATGGTTGTTAGCTTGTCATGAAAAGAGACGGGACTGGCTTGTTTCCCTTGTTGTTGGTTCTGGTAAGGGACTTGGTTGGGATTATGGAACTGAGAATTGTTCTGATAATTGTTGAAATTCTTGTTCAGAAAGTTACCCCTAAAGTTTCCTCGACTCCCAAAATTTTGTTTTTGGTTATACTGGAATCCTGGTGGGCCTCGTTGTTGATTATTTGAACCAAGTTGTTGTAAGTTTTCTGCTCCTGAAGGATTTCCATATTGAAAACCAGAATGGTTTCTATTCTGATTCAGATTGTAATATCCTTGACTAGGGATGGTGTTGACAACATTAAGATTTTCCATTTTACCATTATCTCCTTTTCCATAAGCATTGCTTAGAACAACATCATAGAGAACATTGCAAGCTAGTTTGGAATGATATGTGCCTTTACATGCTTCATAGAACAGTGAAGCTGACTTGATCTGTTCTTGTTGTCGAGGGGGTGAGTGTCCTATTTCATAGGAATCTAGAGATGATTCAATATTGTCTTGCTTGGCAACTAGGAGTTTGAGTGTTTCAGCGATCGACTTGTATTCAGGAATAACTTTAGCCATAGCTACCTTCAACACTCTACCTACAGATCTACCCCAATAAGCTTGATTTTCAACTCCAAGGGTAACGACCTTCCATGCGTTGTCGTAACTTTGAGACATGAAATTTCCTCCAGATGGGGAGTCTAAAAACCTCTTGATATCATCATCCACACCCCAATAGAAGATTTTGATAAGTTGATTCTTAGGGATTCCATGGTGTGGACACTTGCATAGAAGATCTTCATATCTTTCCCATGCTTCAGCAAGGGATTCTCCATGGCCCTAAGTGAACATTGTTATTCGACCCCTAATTTCATAGGTGAGAGAAGGAGGATAGAACTCTTCTAGAAACACATTTTGGAGTTGTTTCCAAGTGGTGATAGGTTCACATTGCAAGGAGTTGTACCAACTTATAGCTCTATCAGCAAGAAAATATTTTAAAAGATGGAGTCTAATGGCATCTCAGAAACTCCATTTTGTTTTGTCATAGCACATAAATCAATAAACCTCAGAAGATGTTCCTGACTATCTTCTCCTTGTTTACCATAGAATGGGTTGTTTTGAAGCAAGGTGATCCAATGTGCCCGTATCTCAAAATTTGGATCGTTGATGGGAGGAGGGTGTACTGGGTGATGAACGTCAACAACTTTAGGGATTGAGAACTCTCTAAGGTCCTTCTACAGTTCTACTGCTTGGATTTCTTCTTATACTACAACTCTGGCTTCTTGTATGAGTCTTTCTCTTTGTGCATTAAGGGCTTGAGCTACCCTTTGAGCTATTTCCTCCTCTTGAGCCATTCTTGCTTGGTTTTCTCTGTTCTGACGACAAAAGGTTCTATCAATCTCAGGGTCAAATCTAGTAGAGAGTCTGTGACTATTCAAACGGTGCATATACTAGTCTTTGGTGGTTCCTGAGATGAAATTATCTGAAGCAAGATTGATGGAGTAGAGTGAAATTCAAGTAGATGATCAATTGTGTCAAAAAGAAAAAGAAAAAACCTAAACTAGCCTTAAAAGAACTAGATTTGACTAACTGATTTCGTTGTCCCTGAAAACGGTACCAGAATTTGACGTGGTCTATTATCGCGCTAACAAATTCACTCAGGGTTGAAATCCCTGAGCTTTTACCAAAACCTTGTGCAATAATACCACCCGCAAGAGGACGGGTCTTATCGCAGTATAGTTGAGGATTTAATCCTAAGGGACAATGTTTTTAAGAATCGTTGTAGTCGAGTCTAGTTCAAGTAAGACTAATATTTAGAACGATTGGTTGATTTGATGTTAATTAAACTAATTTCAAGAAAGTAAAAAGCAATATTAAAGTTGAATCTAGATTAATGATATGGAATCACTGGGGTGGTCTCGAGTTTCACCACCACTACTCATGCAAACACATCCAAACACATAACATCCAAGCAAAATCTAACTATCCAAATAGAACTACTGTGAACCCTCCCTGAGGGATGATTAGGTTTGCATAAGCATCACCTTAGGCATACGATGTCTCATCACCATCCAGATCATATACATACAGTTCCGAAGATATAGAAATCCAACTGAAGCTGTGAGCCTGGTATAGAGGTGTTAGGCACATAGAAGTGTCACTTTAGGCTAGATGGCTCGTCCCCTCACGGATCATACACTTACGACCTCAAGGAATCCATTCTAGTTCTAGTTTGGGAGTCAACTGTGTTAATCGATATTCTATCCTACATATTGAAGTTCTCTCAACATAGGAAAGAACAAGATAAAAGCAAGCAGGTGATCAATCTACAAGCAAACATCAATAATTAACAACAAAATGAAAAGTTATATACATTGCCTTGGAATGTTAAAATGAAAATACATGAAAGCATGGGCAGCGGGTCTAGTCCCCACACCCTAGTGAAAAGGAACTACTCACTCATGGTGCGACAAACAAGAAGAATAAGAGAGAGGGAAGATTCCTCCATGAGCATGATGTAAAAGGTGATCGCAACACGGTGAAGATGATGTGGTCTTCTATGCCATGTCGGAGGAGATCTGGATGAGGAATGAGGGATGCCAAGATAGACCAAGTAGTCTTTCTCTCTCATCCTTCCTTCTCTTCTCAATCTCCTTGCTCACAGTAGGAGCGATAGGTGAAGTGGCAATGGCGTGGATGTACATGGACCAAACTTGTATTTAGGAAGTGTGTCAGCGTCCTGGGTCCCCCTCCCCAAATGAGGACCATGTTGGTCCTATTTATAGGCATTGGTCGGGGTCCTCACATTTTTGGTGAGAATCCACTTTAAACGGTTTTAGAGGACCAGTTTGAGTTCTTAATGGTTTGTACTTGATAAGCATTCACATCCAAATAGTCTTAGAGACTGATTAATAACCTCACAGTCTTGTTAGACTGACCAAATGGTCTTGGGTTGATACTGGTTGTTCACAGTTTGGATACTTTAGTGTTCTTCTCCTCCAAATGGTCTCGCATGATCGCATCCAAACGGTCTTCGGTTTGCTACCCCAGCGGTCTTCACTTCCAAAGGGTCTCAGAGATCAATGACCACACAGTCTTGGAGACCAATTGTAGTTGTCCTCACGATCTTGCTATCGATTGTGCCAATCATTCTCACGATCGATCGGATGACGTCAGGTGTCAAACGTTGCTTGCCATCATGGCAGGTCAAGGAAGGTGAAAGTGTCACTACAGGTGTCTGTTGAAGTCAGAAGAAGGAAATGCGAGGAAGATGCCCAAGCAGTCTTGGAGTTGCAAAGCCCTCCTCATGGTCTCAGAAGACTGATCACTTCCACCGCTTCATGGTTTTGGAAAACCGATAGGCTCCTATCGGTCTTGGCATTTTGGTCATCCAAATGGTTTGGAGTATTTACACTCACACGATCTAGGGCAATCCGTTTTGCGCTCTGATCGATCTCCATCTAAACATTCTTCCATTGATCTTCCTGTCTGAACAATCTCTTGCCAACCGGCCTTGGTTTCACAGTGCTCTTCACGGTTTCCATGTTCATCTGATCTATGCTTAAATGGTCTCAGCGTCTCACAGTAGCCATCCAAATGGTCTTCAGTCTCCATGCTTTGGGGTATGCCTCCAATCGGTCTTGCTGGTGAGTGAAGGCTATACGGTCTTGAAGATCGTATGTCACCACATGGTCTAAAAACCGTGTGGAGGGCAGAGACCATGACCGTGAGAGAGGTGGGGGCGGTGTAGGGCATCGAGCGTTAGGGTTTGCAGGTGATGGTCTATGGTGGGGATGAAGAAGGAAGAAGGAGGGTAGTGGGAGGATAGAAGGATGGCAGGGAAGGTGGAGGCATGCTCGCGATCCGGTAGAGGACGACACCATCGAGGAGCTGGTGCATGAAGTGTTGCAGGTCGAGTGGAGGAAGCACAAAGGAAGAACAAAGAGGACATCGTCGCTGCTGTTGAGGAGGTCGACATTGGTGCAGGTCCTAGTGGTCTGGTCTTCACGATCCCAAATAGATGAATGCCCATACGGTCTGGAGATCGTGAGGTTTCACACGGTCTTGAGACCTTATGGAAGGGCAAGACCGGTTGGAGGCAATCTGCAAGGAGGGTGGATCGTTGGATCGAGATCATGTGGTGAAACCGTTAAGGTAACCCGTTTAGGTGAAATCATTAAGTCAATAGACGGTGGTGATGATGATGGTTGAGTATGGAGAAGGTAGAAGGATGATGTTGGTGAAGATGGAGGTGGAAAGGGTTAAATGGAGGTGGGTTTAAGATGATGGTTCAGCCTAATCATGACCGGAATAAAATCAATATGAAATTGATATAAACCTAGTTAATAATCTTGATAATTGGATCAATTAAGAAATCTTGCTTTTTGTAAGATTAAGTAAATGAAAGTGTGAGAATTGAGTTGAATTGGGCCCAAGATGGCGACTTGAAAACATGATGAATATGCATTCATCAGTGCCCACGAAGCACATCCTTTAGCCCTTGTAGCCTGGGATAAGGTCTGTTATGGCAAGGACAAAGGGGGTCTCGGCCTAAAGAATATGAAATTCTAGAACCATTCTCTACTCTATAAGCACATCTGGGATCTAGTGATATGCCAAAGATCACAATGGTGTGATGGAATGTAGGATCGTTTCAACAAATCCTCAATAAGGAAAGCCTACAATCTCTCGAGTTTTGGGAGGGCAGCTTTTGAAGGCAAATCCTTTATTGAAAACAACTCCTACCTGGTACCTATGGATGGGAACAAGGTCTATGTGTGGGAAGATAGGTGGTGGATGAAGGGAAATATTCTCAAAGACCATGTACTGAACCCTATTCCTACTGAGCTTGTTGATCTGAAAGTGAGTAGCCTAATCGATCTCCAAGGCAACTGGAACACTAAGTTTCTGGAAGAATGGCTCCCTCAGCCCATAGTCGAGGAAATCATGATATTAGAGGTTCCCCGAGACAGTTATGGCGAGGATATTAGAGTGTGGAACCACACCAAATCCGGCCTGTACTCAACAAAGACGTCCTATCTCAAATTGATGGAGGGAAGGTGCCGACCCACTAAGGGGACATGGATGAAGATTTGGAAATCCAAGGTCTCACCTCGCATCAAGAATTGCGCCTAACTTTTGATGCATGAGGCCATTTTGACCAACGAGAGAAGAGTAAGGAGGCATATCATCACAGATTCTACCTGCCCACGCTGCAACACAGGAGAGGAGACAACTATCCATGCCTTTAGGGACTACAACTATGTGAGGACAGTGTGGTCAGAGTTTCATCATATCAGGGACAATCTAACTTCTTCAGCAACAACAACCTCAAAGGATGGATTCAGGAATAGCTAGGTGGATCAGAGGAAACCACAATCTTATTCCTAACTACCTGTTGGAGTATACGGAATTGTAGGAATAGGCAAGTTTTCCAGTGCGAAGTAACCAACTTGCAAAAGCAGATCAGATGCATCAACAAGGAGGTACATAATCAAATCAAGGCCTTCCTCACAGTGACCGACCTAGACAGAAACATGAGGATGAATAGGGACTTAATCTAGCAAGCTCCCAGGGTGAACACACTGAAATTTAACTCTAATGCTGCTATTAAATCAAATCATGCAACCTGCGCCATGGTGGCTAGAGATGATCATGGGAAATGGAGAGGTGGAGCCACACAATAGATTTATACTCAAGACATCATTGAAGCTGAGCTCAAAGGACTGCTATTGGTCATGGAAATCACAAGGAAGAACAATATGGACAATGCTTGCTTTGAGACAGATTCTACAACGGTAGTCCAATTGACCACTTCCACATGGCAAGACAATCCTAGATATACCAAACTGGTTATGAGGATTAGATCACTGATCAAACCTAGTTGGTCCATCACCCATACCTATAGAGAGAGTAACTATGTGGTCGAAAGCCTAGTAAAAACCCACTCAAAGTAGAACGAGAGATACACTATGTATACTCTCCCCCCAATCGAGATCTATGATCTCCTAGTCAAGGACTTTTGTAAGGGTAGTAGTACTACCTTGTTTAATTATGCAGACATTATTAGTGATTGTAAACTTGATTTGAATTTGTTCGCATGAGGAGGGCGGGATGAATAAGAATGCCTCCTGACTTACTTAAAAAAAAAGAGGATAATAAGTGCTCCTTCACAAAATTTTATAGCAAGAAGATCTTGGGAGTTAAAAATAGATCAGAGTCAAGTCCTGGAACAAAAATGCACATACATGCATTGTTGCTCTAGTCATCAATATGTAGAGGTCACAAGGACAAGTTTAGGGTTTTCAAGTCTCATTATTTTTCTTAGAATGTGGTATCCCATTAAAGGCCAAATTTCCACATTATCAAGTCTTCAAGACCAACATCATGTTCCAAGATAATTTTCATCATAAAAAATGTAGGATTATCCACACCTAACCTGTAATACAAACATAATCCCTAAACCATCATCAAAGGGGTTAACTTTCCAATAGTATGATTCCAAGAGTCAAGATATAGGTATTCATGACATGATTCTCATGTCTAAAGAGGGGCAATCATAAGATGTGATACCCTTGGATTCAAAACATCAAAAGAGTATGGTTCAAACCCATTACTAAGGTCCGTCATAATTTTAGGTACATGGATCGTAATCTTGAGTTTAAGGGTTAACTTTAGGTACATGGATCATAATCTTGATTTGAAGGGTGAAGTAGCCAAAAAAATTTAGGGTTTAGTCTCATCATGATCCAAATCATGTCAAAATGGTCTAGAGTCTCAAAAGTTGACTGTTAAAGATTTAGGGTGTTAGAGATTTATTATCATGATTGAATCATTAGATAATTCTTAGATATTCAAAAGATTAAGTTTTATGGATATTAGAGCAAAAACATGTAGAATCTGGGTTTTAAACCATTTTGAAATTATTGTTTATGATTGTCTTATCAAAATGGACTATTACTTTAGTTATTTTGAATAAAAACTCAAATTTATCATTTTTCAAGTTTGACCAATTAAATAGATTTTGGGTAGAGAAGTAGAAATTGTTGATAAAAAGAAGAAAGGGAGGAAAAGAGGTAGCCATTGGATTTTTGGTTAGCTTTGACCCTTGATCTAGATCTAGGGCATGGATTTTGCCACCCTCGGCTAGCATCCCGCATGCACAGTAGGGCAGTGCCACGGTGGCACTTGGCCACATAAAAGAGAGAAAAAAGAAAGAGATGAATAGAGAAAATGAGAGAGTGTCATCCAACCTTGCGGGCTAGATCCAAAGTTGATTTGAAGTTATTTATAGGTAAATTGATTAGATTTAGGGTTTACAAGGGTTGGGTTTTAGCCATGGAAGTAGAGACATTAGAAGCTTCTCAAAATATATTAATTAGGTGTATTTCTTGTGCATAAATGGGTCCGAAGCATGTTAGGATGTAGAAGGAATAAAAATTAGGGAAGTGGGGGTGAGAAGGGAACTCAGATCATGACTAGGGTTAGAGGGGTTGTTTTCCTACTTGCCCCTTTGGACGCTAGCTAGGGGACAACCCCAATGTCCTTGGATCAAGATCTAGTAGTTGTTGGGTCAACCCCAAGAAGCCCCATTGGTGAAAAAGGCTTGATTGCAAGTGTCTAGGATAATGGGCCAAGCCTAGTTAGCTATTAAAGGGATTTTGGGTGTTTTAGGGTTAAAGTTAGAATGCAACTATTAGAAAATTCATATAATATTGTAGGAAACTCAGATTGGTCTAAAATTTGGACCACAAGCCCAAAATAGGGAGTAGAGAAAGTGGGAAAAGTTTCAAATCAACATGAGAATATTTGATTAAGTTATAAACAAAAAGATCATAGATTATATATAAACTAGGGTTTCATGCAAATATGTGCATATAATTGACTCAAAAATTGAATTTACACTATAGTAACCATCATACACTCATGGAATCATTTTAAATATTAGGAGAGATAAAATCAAGTTAATTGAGGGTAAAAGTGTAATTAGATCATGAATGTGCCAAAATGCACGTTGTCGCATTCTTCTACCCTTACCAGGAATTTTTCCAACAAAATTCAATTTTGTAGAAACATTAATGGGTCTCATGATTCATATCACCATTCGTAGTATCATTATCATTATGTCAATAAAATTAATTAATCACATGGTTGGAGATTTTAGTTCAAAATTAAGGTGATTAGTTGGTCCAACAAATACCTTATCTTTCAAATCTAATCACATGATTGGTTTCAAATCATAGATAAAGGTGGAAAAAACAACACAATAAAGCATAAAATTCAAGTTTTGAAGTACAAGAGTTTCATGAAACTCTTTATAGTTACCTTTATTCTCCCCTTACTTGTTGGCATGCTTAGGACTAGAAACCCATGAGGGAGGTAGGTAGGGGCTTTGGTTCTTGAAGTTTCCTTCTTCCTTGTAGTAAAACATAATGAATTCTGATGCCAACATGGTTTAGGGTGCCTCTTTCCACAATTGAGACAACTATCTGGTTTTGGTCTTCTGTTGTTTTTATAATTAGGTCCATTATGATATTTTTGATATGGACGATTTATGTTATAGTTTTTGTCTCTATTCTTATTCTCATAGTTATCATTTTCAGGTCTTTCCCCTTGCCAAGGATTGGCTACCACAATGTTTTTTAGTACTGTGTGACCCAAGATCTGGTCATTCCCCTGTCCTTTTACCAAGGTTCTTTCCATCTTTAGAGTATGGTCAAATGCATCCTGGAAAGTGGTAGGTAAGGAAGGCAACAAGAGTTTGTAGAGACACATTAAATCTCTCAACATAAGGATCGATCTTTTCTTCCTAATTCAAGTTATTCAGATGACACACTAAGAGACAAAATTGTTGAGTGTATTCAAACATAGAAGAGTCACTTGTGTTAAGGCTAGGAACTATTTCTTCTTTTCCTTTAGCTTATTTCTGGCATGAAGTAGGCTATAAAGATAGGTTTGAAGGCTTCCCAATTTAGGGGGGAGTCTATTTGCAAGTGGGTGTAATTTCTAACCATAGTTTGGTTGCACCCTTTAACTAAAAGGTGGAGGTCACTTTATTACTTTTAGAGCCCCCAACATTTTATGGTATATTCTATAGAAAATATTCATGCATCTCCCTTACCCCAAACATTCTCCTTTCTTCACCATAGAACGACACTCTGTTAAACTTAAGAAATTTATAGAAGTGTTGGCGACATGTTTTGGTCCATTGAGCGGATTACCCCAGGAGCTACAGAAGACGTGTGCCTTGCCAAATTGATCATAGCATCCATAAGTTCTTTGTTTTGTGCCTCCAAAACATATTTTTAAAAACTATTCTTGGCTCCTCCTCTTATTTAGGTGCTCTGTCTTTCTTGGTTCCTTTTCCCTTATACATTCCATTTCCTTTATCATTCTCAACTTCTTTTTATTTTTTTAGTTTATTTTTCATTTTCATTTCAATTTCCTTCTCCTTTTCCTTCATAGCTTCTTTTTTAGTTATCTTATTCTTTTCGACTTCCTTCTTCCTCTCATCTTCCCTTTTCTTTTTATCAATCTTATCCTTCCCATCCTTCTTTGTTCTAGAGGGTCATTTTCCATGATTACATATTTTTTGATCCATTTGTACATACTTCTTACTAAGAATTCTTTTATCATGTAGACTGAGTCAAGATGATATCAGATCATAGTATGATATTGGTCCATGTTTTGCAAATTTAAATTAGTTGTTCCTAATCATACATAAAATTGAGGAAGTATAGATCAAGTCAAGATACCTAACAAGAGAGAGAAAATATGAGGAGTCACCATACTTTAAACTAATGGGTGGCTTAGGGTAAACTAGACCTATCAAATGGGTGGGTGGGTTGGATTTGGATTGGGTCATTGAGGGTGTGGGTCTTATGGGTGTGGGTAAAAAAATAACACTTTGAAATGGGTGGAAGAAAAGCACACCCAAACCCGACCCATTAGGTTGCGGGTTGCCCGTGGGTGCCCATATAAAATGTATCCAATTAACAATAAGATGCTAGTTTCTTTCCTTAACACTAAAAACAACATTTCGAACATCTTGTAACTATTTTTATGTCAAATATAGTGCAAAGGAACCAACCAACTACTATGTTTGATGTCAAACCATTTGATTTGTTGTCAATATTTGTTTATGCAAACTTTAAGAAAAATTCGCAACTAGTTGTTGTATATTAATGTAAAATAGGAAACCAGTGTGGTTTTCATAGATAAATATCACAAAAATAACACATAATTTTTTCATGTAACATTAGACATTCCTCATATTACAAGTACTTGTTATTGCCTATTGCAAACATAAAATAAAGAGAAATACAATTGTTGTTGGTAAAGGTAAAGTGATTACTTGTATCAAACAAGTAAAATATTTAAATAGGTGTATGTTTATATTATGTATATAAATATATTTGCCACATTTAACTGGGCCACCCGTGGGTTCCCACGGGTCACTCATCAAGCCCGCTAAATAAATGAGTGGGCATGGGTTTGGGTCATTTTCAACGGGTGGCAAATTTCACCACCCAAACCCAACTTATACGGGTCGACCCGTGGGCACCCGCAGATTTTGACACATCTTGATAGGTATAGGGTAATCCTTAGATAAAACATGAAATGATTGGAAGACTCTCTAGGGTTTCAAAGGAGAACCATTTAGTCAAATTCTAGATCAACTAAGGTCAGGTAGGGGGGAACCTCAGCCACTGTTGTGAGATGGACAAGGTGTGATTACTGGTCATAACCCCAAGCCTACACACCTTAGGTTTTACCATTATTGACTTATAGAGTTTCCTAGGTTCGCTAGATTGAAAATATTATATACTTAATACATATGAGAGTGTGTAGTCTCTGATACTATCTATTATGGAATTATTCTAACCCCAATCCCAATTCTTCTTCCTAGACAATGATAGAGGGATTGGATGGTTCATCCCTAGGAGGCATGAAGGAATCACACACAAGTATATACAATAAGAAATAATATCTCTATACATAAAAAGATTTAGAAGAGATAACTAACCGGAGTAATATCATCTCTCATGATTAGTAAACATGTTCAGTTTTTTTAATTAGAGTAGTCATGTATGAAAGTGGATCTTAGTCATCTCTTTATGATTCATCATGTTAGCCTAATAGGTGTAAATCATGACATATCAATGCAAAAGAATTGGCACATTTCATGTAAAACAAACACATTTTCATAATAAAATAGGCACTTGGCATTTATAGAAATAAACAAAGAATAAAACTTGATCAAAGAAAATCTTCAAGAAAACACATTTTTCGTTATAATGTATTGTGGCTACTATTTTCCTCTTCCATATAGGTTTGAGGATATAGGTATTGAACCTATCTACATCAAAAAGTGAGGGTATTTTTTCCTCCACATTGGATCCACTTCTTGCATCCCTAATGATGGATCGTTTTGTGGTAATGTACATTAGGCTCTTTCATTGCCCCTAGGTGAGGGCTTTTTTGTACAGATGCATTAAACTCAAGCTAAACCAAATGGTGAGGGTTGTTTTGCATGTCAAGATTCAATGTCAGCGTATAATTGATTTCTAGTTTAACTTATGTTCAAGATTTTCAAAATAAACTTATGACTAGAACAATGGAACATTGTATCATGCGGATTCAATTAGTTCAAGCAAATACTATTATATTTCAAGAAAAAGGGATTAAAACATACCATACTAGCAATCACTACCATATGTAAGTCAAGGAGGACAATAAGTGTGCCTTCACCAACGTTTAAATTAAGAATATCTTGGGAGTCTAAAATAGATTTGAGCCAAGTCCTAGCACAAAAATGTCTATACATGCATTAACACTCTAGTCATCAATATGTAGAGGTCATAAGGACCAATTTGGCTTGTAGTCTCATTATTGTTATTTGGCTTTGTATCCTATCAAAGAATTTTTTTTCATATTATTAAGTTTTGAAGACCAACATCATGTTCCAACATTATTTCAATCATAAAAAATGAAGGATGTTCCACACCTATTCTATAATGGGAAATTAATCCCTAAACCATCATCAAAGGGGTTAACTTTCCAATATTATATTTATAAGGGTCAAGATGGGGGTATTTATGTCATCGTTCTCAAGTCTTAAAAGTAAAATCATAATATTTGATACCCTTAGATTCAAATATCACAAAAGTAGGGTTAAAATCCATCAATAATACTTTTAGGTACATAAATCATACTATTGGGTATAAGAGGAATCAAGGTTAGAAGTCATTTACAAACAATTTCTTATTCTTTTCTGATCAAATGGAATATTGGTTAATGTGTTTTGGATAAAGTAATCAAAAGTTATCATTTTTACAAGTTTGAGAAATTAAACATATTTTGAGTAGAGAAGGACAAATTACCAAAAAAGGAAAAACATAGGAAAAGAGGTTGTCAATGAATTGTTGGTAAGCTTTGACACTTGACCAAATCTAGGGAAAGGATTCTATCCCCCTCAACTAGTATCTTGCACACATAGCAGTGCAGCATTGTGGAGGCACTTGATTGAGAAAAAGAGGGAAAGTGTAAGAGAGGAAGAGAGATAACATAGAGTGTCATCGAACCTCGTGGGGTTGAAATGAAATTGATTAGGGGGTATTTATAGGAAAAGGACTAAGACTTATGATTTACAAGGGTTGGGTTTTATCCATAGCAACAAGAATCTTAGAAGCTTCTCATATGTCTTGGGCATAATTGGGTCTGAAGTGTGTTAGGAGGTAAAAGGAATGAAAATTGGGGGAAGAGGAGTGCGAAGGGGAAGTAGATCAAAATTATAGTTAGAGTGGTTGTCTCTTTGCTTCCCCTTTAGGTGTGAGCTAGGGAATGACCCAGTGCCCTTGGATCAAGATCCAAAATCTTCTAGGTCAACCCCAAGCCACCCTGTTGGTGCCAATGACCTGACTCCAAGTGGCTATGCTAATGGGCCAAGCCTAGAAATATAAAATTGTAGAAAGTTTGAATTGGTCAAAAATTTGGAGCACAAGCTCAAGGTAGGGGTAGTGTGAAAATTTTCAAATCAAGATGATCAATTATGATGAAGATATAAATCAAAATATTAGGGAGTATATGTAAGCTAGGGTTTCATGCAAATATGTGCACATAAATGAATTTAAAAAGTGGATTTACACTATAGTGGAAATAATAGAGTCATGGGATCAAGGTAAATATTAGAAGTGATACAATCAAGTCAATTGAGGGTAAAAGAGTAACTAGATCATGATTGTGCCAAAATGCACTACAATGCCTGGGCCCACTACCCAAGGCTCTAGTATAGTTTCAGGAATGATGACTAGCCCCATATACCACCACTAGCCAACTGGTCACCCATCCTAGTACTACTCCATGCTGAGCATGCTTAACTATGGAGTTCTTTAGTGATGGGCTCCCAGAAAAGGAGGTACACCTTGTAATATGGGTAGTCCAATCATTCCTTTTAAGATCATCTTATCCAAGTCCTCAAATCCTGGGTCATTACAATCTCCTCCACTTAGACTTCTGACGTCCTTATCAAGGCTCAACTATATGGCCTCATAATCATTCCCCATTTTAGTGTTGACCCAAATGGGCAATGTACACCCAACTCCCAATCACAACTACCAATGCAAGGGCAGCTCCATCTACTCAGATAGCCCTTTCCAACATTTGTAATGTCTGGGATCATTGCCCAAGGCTCTAGTAGAGTTTCAGGAATGATGGATGGCCCCGCAGACCACCACTAGCCTTAACTGTGCACTTTGTCCACAGTCACGCGTAAGCCAGGTTCAACTTCCCGACTGGTCACCCATCCTAGTACTACTCCAAGCTGAGCACACTTAAATATGAAGTTCTTTAGTGATGGGCTCCCAGAAAAGGAGGTGTACCTTAGTGATATGGGTAGTCCAATCATTCCTTTTAAGATCATCTTATCCAAAGCCTCAAATCTTGGGATGTTACACACACATTTGTCACACTTGGGTAGTGCAGTCATGCTTGGTAATGAGCTACTAGAAGAGAATTACAGCTTGGGTCTACTTAATTTTGAATAGTATCATATATTAATACCATCTATTATGTAGAGGCTCAAATGGAAAACACCTTAGTCATGAGCAGTAACAATAAAATATAGACATGAGAAAGGGGATATGTGAACTTGAAAAGTTATATTTCCCTTTTCCCTACAACATAAGAGAATCTAAATATGTAGGGACTACTTTAGGCATGTATTGAATTGAGGACAAGATTATAGACATACATGATGCAAATAGGATGTTAAGTTCTCAACTGGTGGATATATTATAACCCCATAATTAAAAACTTGAACTGGGGGAGAGGCCCTAGGAGTTTTGCACCACATCAGTAATGGAAGGAGTTTGATAGAGATATATAATAATGGGATACTAATACCTAAGTAACATAGGATCAAGCATCGTATGTGGACATGTACCAAGTAATTGTGCATTCATGTGGCTTGGGCCTAGTAGGTTTCATGATTAATAGTTATTCATGCCATAACAGTTGGCATTGGGTTTAGTTCATCATAGAATATTCTAGTATTCTAATGTTGGATGCCACTAAAATCTCAATGGATATATATTATCCCCCATAGAGTGGTTGTATCCCCTAATGCAGTGTCTTAAATGACAATATGAATGCCATTTCATGATCAATCTTCTTAGAAGGGAGACATACCTTTAGACAAGGTGGGTTAGCTAAAAACACCATAAGCTTAGGAGATTGTGGCCTCAAATATATGTAAATAAATAATAAAGAATAAAGGTTGATGCAAGAATCTATATACTAGAATGTGTAATGAGATAAAGGTAATAACACAAAATAAATATGTTTAGGACTCAATGTAAAGCTACTAGAAGCTCTTATTTAGATATATTTTTTAAGTAAAATTACGACGGATATCCCTTAAAGAACATTTATCGTGTTATTAGACATGATTGTAAATGTTAAGTCACAATATTACAATATTTGTATAATGTTCATAGTGCATGTAAATGTTAAGCTACAATTTTACATTATTTGTATCATGTTCATAGTGCCTAAAATGTCATGATATAGCTTCCAATATTTAGGTTGACTGACTTAATGCTCCAAATTCATAAACCAAAGCAATGACAATTCTTTTACTAACCTAGAAGCAATACCAACAAGAGAGAGTATGAATGGTCTTTGATAGTAAAATGCTTAATATTTCAAAGAGTTAGTATTTCTATGAAGAGAATCTATTACCAATACTAACAATTAAATAATTATATGGAGTGAATATTTAGATAGTTGAAGAAAATAATGTGGACACCCTAGTGGTTATATTGACATTCCATATACTCCTTCAATGAAATTTTATAACTAGAAAGTTGAAAATTGTAGTTAATTTATTTGAGGATTTAAAACAATTAATTGGCATAGTCTCCTAAATTGGGTCTATTTATGCAAATTCACCACATTGAAGGATTTTGGTTCAAAGTAATTCTTTTATATTTTTTTATGGATACATATAGGTAAGGGAGAATCACACATGAAATTTTGGTATTAAATGATAAAAGAAAAGATAAATATGTTAAAAGTACTTTTTCCCCAAGTCATAAGTTTTGTGTATTAAAAGTTACCAAAAGGAAAATTTGGACTCAAAATGGAAGTCCTTGGGCTCTTATTGGTCAACTTGCCATTTTTCATTTTATTTGCACTTTTGCTACTTCAATGAGGTTTGGAAAGAAAAAAGAATGTCAATTTAAGCAACTTTAGTCATAATCCTATTTGAATAAGGTTTCTTGCATTTATCAGATATGTGACATAGTCACACCTGGGGAAGATGTGTGATATGTTCTCTTCTATTGTATGTAGATTGGTCAACTGACACATCATCCTCTACATCACACCAAGTACATAAACATGCTTCTTTCTTCACAACAAATTAATTTTGTGATTTCTCCATCCACACACCATCTTTATTTTAGATCTTTTTTCCATTGCATTCCTCATTGGATTCCACATTCATCAATGATCGATCCATATATCTGGATATCCAAGTTTTCCCTAATTCACATTCCACGGCCTCTCGGAGTCTGATCCCAGATGCCCTAAGACCAAACCCTATAAATAGATAACCCTATCACTATTTCCTCCAAACCCCACATAGCCTTTTTCTTATGCTAATTTCTCCATGACTCATGTTCGTCCACCTATGGCTCTATCTTCAAGCCTTTTGAGTTTAATGTATTTGCAAAACCATAGTGTGGTCCCAACCAAATTCTTGCAAGGGTGATATTCTTCAGCCTATCCGCTTCGTTATTCGATGATCACAACTATGAATGTTTTCCTGTTGATATTTTCCCTGGTTTTTCTTGACCTGCTTCCTATCTGTTCTCTTGCATGGTATGGGTGGGATAAGAATTAAGATGATCACATATTTTATGTTTTTTCCCTACCATTTTCTTCTATAGTATTTTGCTCACATGTATGTTTCCATCATCACTATAATTTCCCTACAGTGTGTTGCATAGATGAACAGATACACATATGACCATTATACCACGTCATGTTCTATAGTATAGGAATATGAGGTTGTTTTGATAATTTTTACCTAATGATCACCAATATATCATAAATGACAAGAATCTTGTAAAATTCATAACTTTCTGTTGCAATATCCAAAAATTGTAAAAAAAAATCTTCTGGAATGGAAAGATTTTTCTGTATCTACTAATTTGGTTCTAGTCACCTAATTCCCATGTTTTAAAGGCGTTATTTTTAAGGTTTCTAATCTATCTTAACCTCTCATTAATATTTTAGAAAAAACTATAAAGAAAAAATTGTGAACTTATAAGTTAATAATAAGTTGGTCTTAGAATGAGTAACATAAGATCCTTTGTTAGACTTAATTCATGAATTGACCTAGGGTTTTCCCAAAGATTGGATTTATAGGGTTCCATGATATGAGACATAATTCAACCCTAATATGTACAAATGTAAAATGTAAGGTTGGGGGAACTCTAGGCTTGAGAGGCTGGTAGTAGGTCTCTGATCCAAACACTCATGTTATGGTATGTGCATCTTCTTGATTTTTCTAGACATTACTAACATGATTACTAGATTGTTTTCCATATGAGGCATATCCTAAATAATTTCTGTATATTGTTTAATTCTGTTGAGAATCCTAATTACTAAGTATTATTTTCTTATTTGATATTGAATCCTTGAGAACCTATGACTGAAGGTCCTATGACTTATTTATATGAAATACTTGGATGATCTCATCCTCTTGGATGAACTTGATGTTGACTAAAATTATTTTTTTCCTTTTCATTTTATGCATGTCGGTAGACTAAACATATTTATAGTAGAAGTACATATATACTATTATAACATTTGGATGTTCATATTCTATCATGAGTGCTTGTATTCCACTTGTATATTTATAAAGGGTGTGTGTATTCCTCCCAAGGTGTGCATCTTCTGCCCATATATATTAGGCTTGAGATTTTATGGGTGTCGACCCTACTTAAATAAAGTTAGTCTGATTGGTTTGATACAGACTACTCTAACTTTTGAGATATTATTGATGTGGAATCACATGGCAAGAATCCTTTCTGATATTCATTTCTTTTTAATAAATGACTCATCTATTGAATTGTTAATTTTCTTGAACGTTCCTCTCTTTGACACATTCCTTTATTGAAATATCCTAAATTGTTCTCTCATTTCCATAAGTAATGTGTAGTTGTCATAATATTGCACATACTCAACTTAAGATGACATCCTTTCTTTTTTTGATTCCTCCTCTGGAAGTTGGTTTCAACCCACCCATAGGTTGCACATCCCGAGGACCAGGGAGTGGGAGGAATCACTCAGGTTTAGCTTTAGGAAGGCTTCTGAGATGGATAGGTTACCCACTGCAAACTGATCCTACTAGATAGATTTCATATCTTGTAAGATGCCCTTCATGCCCCCTGTCGAACTTGGAATTTTTTTGTAATGGTTTGATTTACCTTTATACTTCTATAGAAATATGATTCTTTTACCACTCTGTTTGAGAAAATATCATGCATCCCTTTAATTTGAAGGTTATTATTATGTAGTTGTGAATGCATGGATTTTTATGCATCATTTTTTTAATTAAGTAAGAATTCCATCCCCTATTAGGTCCCACTCCTTACAACACTCTTCTATGTATGGTATGCACTCACATATCTCAAATATGTACAGAAACATCAGAGAACTATGCTAGTGGCAAGGTACGAAAAGAAATGTGGCTAAGAATGTGGCAAAATGTGGTTGTTTCAACAAGTTATAGCTCAACGTCAAACTCTATCAAGAATTTCAATCCCTATTCCATTATGGAAGTGGGAGAACATCCTCGTAGAATTTGTGTTCAGTTTACTTAGGTCATCTCATGGTTTACTTGTGTAGAAGAAGAGAATGGTAGTTCGAGTCTAAAATGCGTAGCAAGTATCCTTTTATCTTTTAAGAATGTGGGATAGAATTTTTAGCGAGAGGTAATACTGATACAACCTAGTCTTAGGGTAAATGGAAATTGTAACATGCCAAATTTGGGGTTCAAAATTATATTGAGATATTATTTGTCATCCCCCTCATTTAGAAGCCCATATTGCAATTCCCAGATTTATATTTGAATTCCTTTTGAATATTATCGAATCTTGTGTACATATGTGAACTCTTACCATTCCTGTTCGATCCAAATAGAGAAGGGCCCACATTTATGTGTATACAATCAATTGAAATTATTAGCTTTGGAATCACACTAAAATTTAGATGTTAAATTTCAAAAACACCAATGAAGACATAATGGATGCTTACATTATGGGTCTCATTTTAGAGATATAGTATTTTTCAAACTTAGTATATCATAAATTGAGCATATAGTTACAATCCCATTGAAATTTTAATCATGTTTTATTGGTTAAAAAAGTCTTAAGAAACTTCCAAAAAGGGGTTTAACACCAATTAATTAGATAAGCTAGGAAGAAGAGAAGAAGAACAACACACTTCCTCTTTATACACCAAAACTAGTTGTAGGAGCTCAACAATCAATACTAAAGTTTCTATTTGGCTACTATTTTCTTAACATTCTTCATTAGTAACTAGTTTTTATCCATGATCATGATATGAATAGAAACAACACTGATAAAAAACAATAATATATGAATTGCCTCCTCACCTTTTGAAAACATTCATCAATCCATATTATTCATTCATGGAACTCTATATTTCCTTGATATATATGATTGCCCATCTTTGCCAACTTTGTCTCCATATCTTCCTCAACCTTTGTCTCTAAACCCCCAACCTATACATAAAATTGTAGACATGTAGACATGATGAAAGGTAAACTTGCAAGCTATCTGACACCAACCTATAAAAATCAACATTATGGGACACTACCACACCCTCCTTGATATATACTAAGAATCTAACACACAATCACCTATTCCCTTATTTACCACCCAATGTCTAAGACCCTACAAGCTACCCCCCTCACTGCAATTCTTAAACTCCCCCTATTAGTATAGTGGATCATAGTCTGCACCACCAAAAAGAACAAAATAGGATGATTGTCCATTACCAAGTCTCCCATAAACAACCCAATAACTTCACCTTGACTATCTACATCCATGCATATCCTATAGGAGCCAAAAAATAGTAGTAGTCTTCGAGTTCCTCAAAAGCGTGATCCCTAAGTCTCCTCCTTTACCACAAGTTACGAAGGGTCTGAAGCCTAGAAGCTTTTAGATTATCCCTATTAGTTTTGCCTCGCCATCATGATTCCTTATTTTCTTCGTGCCTCTATGGATGATCTAAATATGATAGGCAACCACCCCAATCCATACCCCTACCCCAACATACTTCAACCTTGTAGTGCAATTTCATATAAAGTCATGCAAACTCTAACAAGTGCCAACTTTCTTAGTTAGATGAAAAACTATCTAATCTAACATCACCTCTACTTACATGCAACCACTAAGACTTCAGGTAGGGAACACCATCCTCCATACTCTTTTCTAAACCTACAATCAATATGAAGAAACTACAAATGAAAGAAATTTACCAAAGACTTTCAATGAAGAGAAGGAGACAACCACTCATCACAAACTATCATCATTGAAAAAAGGATGGACTAAACATGAGTATAGATGTTACCATTTTCATCAATCAACCATGAAATATATATGTAGAATGATTAGCGAGAGAAGTTAACTGCAAATGTGTATTTTAGTTAATTGTTTCTAGAATTTTCTACTTTGGAAAACTACCTCATAGGACTAAACATAGAAATTAGTTAATACTGGTATATCAAATTATATAAATATGATAATTTGGAGGGGAACTTCATGATATTTATATGTATATACTAGTGTATAGTTCGTAATGGAAATTTCTGCAAGACACTATTGTGATCCTCTAACTTGTGATTCTAATTAAATGAGATAATAATGATATATTTGTTTAAAATTCTTGAGATGAAAATTTGGGTTACATTAAAAAATAGATTTTTGGAAATATCTTTATTATTTAATTCATAGTAGTATATGCATATAGTAATTTAAGTTTTTTTATTCACGGGAGCACCCACCCTGGATAGGAGCACTATTATACCCACCCTGACATGTTAAACTCTCAGAGCCTGAGAGAGTGTGGTTTATTTGCCCCCTCCTATATAGAATGTTTCTCTCTCAACCATATTTTGAACTTTAAACCAAATATTCTTATATTGTCACACATAAAATAGAAAATCAAACAAATTTGAAATTTCTAAGTATCTCATCAACTATATGAGTACCTCCTTCAACTCATAGCTCATTATATGAGTTCCCTAACATAGAAAATGATTAGGACTTGGAGAATATTAGTTGTGGAATTTTCTTGTTTTTAAAGATCCTTAAGCTAGATCATAGTTTTAGATGTTGGATTCTAGTATTTGAGACAAATATAACCATACATATTTTTTTCTCTTCCTATTTTAAATATAAAAATTAAATTATTCATAATTTGAGTAGTATTATGTAATAGTTTAAATTCATTTAGTTATATCTAGTTATTTTCTTGGTATTTGGCCATTTAGGGATTCTATTCAAGTTGTGAACATGGACTGTAAGGTTTTAGATCTTCTATTGGATTTTTGGTGAATTTTAAAGTAGTAAGACCATACAACCTTCCTATAAGTGTTAAACATGAATATGTTTTTATATATAACATATATTACTTGAGTTTGCATATGATTTACATATTATCTAGAATCATCATCATCGTCATCATTATATTGTTGTAAAATTCTTTTGATTTTAGTTAATAATTTAAGTGTACACACTATTATAATAATAATAATTATTATTATTATTATAATTATAATAATAGTAATAATAATAATAATAATAATAATAATAATAATAATCATAATCATAATTATCATCATCATATAAGCCTCAATCTCAACCATGATGGTGTCAGCTACATGGATCCTTCTTTTCCAATAAACTTTTATGAGGGTATATTCTGATCAGATGTAAAGACTCTGAATCTCTCCTTAGAAGATCTTCTCAAGTTAATTTAGGACTAAGACTTCTTCTTTTACTTTCCCACAATATAATACCATTTCTTTGGTTAGGTACATTTCTGGCTTGTGTTGCACATGTACATACCAATTCGGACATATTTCACAAAACTTGTTCTTAGTTCTAGCCCCTCCACTTTGTTCCCAATATGGTCATTTCTCAAGCAATATTTCTTTGCCTCCCCGCACATCCATCTTACTATTCACATTTTATCCACATTCATTTTTTTGAAATGTTGTTTCTTCACCCTCCAATGTTCACTCCCATATAGTATGGTTGATTGTATATTTGTTATATAAAACTTACTTTTTAATCTGACAAAGATCTTGGAATCACATGCTACTCAAGTTGCACTCCTCCATTTCAGTCCTGATATTATAATCCTATAACAAACATCATATTGGTCATCACCATCCAATTAAATAATAGAACCCAAGTAACTAAACTTGACACATTTTTGTACATTCACTCCATCCAACTTGGCCCCACCATATGCAATTCTAGGTTGGCTAAATTTCAATGCATATTCCCTTTATTCTTATACTAATCTTAAATCTATTTGATTACAACGTATTTCTTCAAAGTTTCAATTTATCACTCAATATTTCTTCTATTTCATTAATAAACACTATATCGTCATCAAATAACATGCACTGAGAAGTTTCTTCCTAAACCTACTTTGTTAACTCACCTAATAACAAGAACAAGTATATATGTGCTTAGTGTCGATCCTTGATGTACCCCAACTATGATAGGACTTTTTTTGTCTATCCTTCATGAGTCCTAACACTTGTGGTTAAGTTATCATACATGTCTTTAATCAAGTCAATGTAATAGATTTGCACACTTTTTTCTCTCTAAGGGAGTATTTGATTTAATAAATTTAGCTGTAATGGGTCATATTTTATGATCAAGAAAGACAAATTTAGGTTTGATTTAAAGAGAAATAAAAACAATCCTACATTTTGGAGACTAGTAATAAACGTTGGATGGACCTATCCTTTTTAAAATGGACAGATGTCGTGATCCTTATGGACGTTCCTACTTGCACACTATTCATGGTAAAAAAAATGTGAATATCCTATCGTCCAACATAGAAGTGTAGATGAACCAAACATAGAGTGTGGTACTATAGTGATTTTTTGAACCAAAGGTTCCATGTACTGGTCTTGTCCAATGACTGCATTCCATCAAATCCAACTGAGCTTAGAAAAATGAATGTTCCCTCAAACCCTGCACAACACCTACCTGGGTATTTAGTCATAATCCTTTTCCAAATCAATGGACTTCTTTTGTTTTTCTATACTTCTCCACAAGCCTACTTAATATAAAAATAACATATCTTATTTATCTCCTCAATATGAAGCCAAACTAGTTGTCTGATATTTTGGTTATCCTCAAAGCTTCATTATGTGAATTATCAATTTGATACCTATGTATTTTGTGTGTCTCTGAACATATCATTTGTTCTTATATATGGGAACTATAGTACTAGCTATCCACTCATCTAGAATTTTCTTGGTCTTTGTGATCTTATTAAAGAAATTCATTATCCATATAGCTCCTTCATACCCCATAATCTTCTATACATCAATAGGATTACTATATGTTCCACCTACCTTTCTCACTTTTATCTTTTTAAATCATTCTTGACCTCAGATAGGGAAACTTTTCATGTATAAGTGATATCATTTGTATTTATGTCACACGAGTCTATAACAATTTTTGAAGTATCTACATTGAAAACCTTGTGAAAGTTGTTTCTCCACTGGTTCTTGGTATCATCATGTTTCATACACACCTTAAAATCTTCATTGTCAATGCATGTTACTTTACTCAAGTTGATTCCTTTTCTATTTCTTATGTAAGACATTATACATCCACACACATTCATCATTTCTTAATCCACAATGACTAAATTGAAAATCATAACATACTCATAGAATGCATATCAATGAATGCCATCCACAACTCAAAAGATATCTTCTTTTTACTTGTCATCCTTTGCCTGAGGATGTTTGAGAAGTTTATATATATATATATATATATATATATATATATATATATATATATATATATATATATATATATATATATATATACACATACATACATACACACACACACACACACACACAGATATATATATATATATATATATATATATATATATATATATATATATATATATATATATATATATATACATACATACATAATACATACATGAATATATTTACCTGATTCTGATACATACATACAAAGAACAAATATCTATATATATATATATATATATATATATATATATATATATATATATATATATATATATATATGTAGACATACATACATAATACATAATACATACATGAATATATTTACCTGATTCTGATACATACATACAAAGAACAAAGATCAACCTATGGGAGATCACAAGAGGAAGAGCGGTTAAAAACTCTTAGATGGAACAAGTATAAATTGGATATCACATACCTAATTGGATTATGTGCGTGTTTGAAATTTTGCACAGTACACTAGCTATGCTGGACAAAATACATGGAATGAATCATGATGTGGTTGTTGTTTGTTTGCTTTGCAACGTGGAGGAGGATTCTCATACTCACTTGGTAGGTTGTTGTAAATTTACTAAGGATGTTTGGGAGATTATTTGTGAAGATTTCAGATTATATCTAAAGTTGAAAGAAGATCCGTGTAAAATGTTGGAAAGATGTTGGAAGCATGATAAGAAAAAGTTGTTGTTTGCTGCTCTCTACTATCATATTTGGGAGGAACGGAATGCACGTCGACACGGAGGTACAACCACAAATCCAAGGAGTATTTCTGTAAAAATTTGTAAATGCATTAAACATATGTTACACATTAGTTAGAGGTGTGAGTTGTTTACTCTTTGATGTATGGTGTGCGGGCTATACATAACTCTTAACATCCTATATTTTTAGGAGGAATTCATAATATATATTTACCTGATTCCAATTTATCCCCCTTTCTCGTGTCAAACTACTTATATATCTCTTAAAGTTCTTGAATCTAGACTCATTAACTAATTTCTTATATTCTTTTTTTGCTTACTCATATGTCTTCAAAGTTACATCAAGTGAAGATCTAGATAAGACATTCATTCTGTTTTATCCGCAGTAGAGCACGGAATGAATAAGAATTAAGCTCTATGTCTCGCCAAAAAAAAAAAATAGACAACTATATTTCATCATTCCACCACCAAGTCTCTTTGACAGAGACCCACACCCTTTAGACTTCCCTAAAACCTTTTTGGCAATTTTTGTTGTATTAGGACCTCATATTATGCCACATAATACTACATCAGACTCCAAGTTCCATGTATCCTCCATCATAAGTTGACCATAAAAAGTTGATTTGCTTTCCCCTTTAAGATTCCACCACTTGATCTTATATCTTGATTTATGTTATGCTTACCTTTGTTAATCTTCATGTCAATATCCAAAACCACTAACCTATGTTTGGTAGTGAGTTCTTCACCAAGGATCATTTTACAATCATGACATAATTTTTATCAAACCACCTTATAAGGAACTAATGAATTTGGCTATAATTATGCCCACTATTTGAAGTAACCATATGAGGAGATATTTTTTGATATGAGTGTTTGCAAAAATCATATTTTAAGTGACTAACAAATTTAATATCATTTCTCCTTTACATTTACCATTCTTGTTGCCATATCCAAAATCACCATGAACCTTCTCATATCCAACATTCCTAATCCCCACATGGAAATGTAAATACTTCCAATAATGATCTTGTCATATATCATTATTTGTTGCATCAAATCATCTATGTTATCTCAAAAATCATTTTAAAACTCCTTGTTAAGGCCAACTTGAGAGGAATAAGTACTAGTAATATGAAAAAATCTTCTCCCAAGAACAACCTTGATAGATAATATTATACCACCCATCCTTGTGACCAGTGCACACATTAGAATCAAAAGTAGAAATACTCCAATAGGAGTAAAATTAAGGTCTTTTCATTTATACAATAAAGCATACTTGTTTCTAATCAAGGTTCACCTATCATGTTTTTTATGGAAAGAGAGATATAAAACATGAGATATGTAAATATCTTCATATTTTCAATGATATTTTATTCTAGAACATTCTTTCAAGAATAAAAATAAATTAGTAAGAATATAGTAATTAAGTTGATATAGTGTATACATCATGTTCACATTATGGTTCTATACTAGAGATTGATGATATAATAAGTCAATAATATTTTTTTTTACAATTTATAAATATAAACATAATATTTTATCATTTTTAGAAGTTTCTTATCTCTTTTTATTACATAATCAAAATTATATCACTAGTACATAACCGACCTTTAGTGTCGGTTATTTAAGGCCTTTAGTGTCGGTTTCTAGACGACACCTATGTGGGCGACGCTAAAAGCCCAGACGTTACGCGTCGGTTCAAAAACCGACGCCATAACCCTTCGCGCGCCACCGAAACGCGCCAGCAGGGCACTATAGGTGTCGGTTATTAGATAAGAAACCGATGCCATATGCCTTCGCGCCACAGAAGGGTGCCATCTTGGGCACTATAGGCGTCGGTTATTAGATAAGAAACTGACGCCATATGCCTTCGTGCCACAGAAGGGTGCCATCTTAGGCACTATAGGCGTCAGTTATTAGATAAGAAACCGACGCCATATGCCTTCGCGCTACAGAAGGGCGCCATCTTGGGCACTATCAGCGTCAGTTATTAGATAAGAAACTGACGCCATATGCCTTTGCGCCACATGAAATAGGAGTCGGTTATTTATATAAAACCGACATTGTAACTATGTGTGTCGGTTTTATACAAATAACCAACGCCTATTTTTTGTTTTTTTTCTGTCATTCTGCAGACCTGCTGTATGGCTGGTCGCAGGATGAGAAACCTGCAGTTCAGTTATGAACTGCAGGTTTTACGACATCCATTGATATCAGCCAACAACAGGCCACAAACCTACAAAATTAACAACAAAAATATTCACATTTAGCAATGCAACCTGCAGTTCCATTTGATTTTCACATTTAGAAACATTCATGTAGCTAGCAATCTGTAGTTCCATTCATTTTCACATTCACACATATAGAAACATTCATATAGCAACCAACAGTTTCATTCATTTTCACTCAGACACATGTAGAAACATCTAGACATGTAGAAACATTCACACATATATTATAATTCAGAAATTTATTTACAAAATATCATTCTTTAGTCATTGTTCGCTATCAACATCCCAATTATATCTTAAATCCCCTACTACTTGTATGGTTGTTGACCATTCTTCTCTTACTTCATTTAATTCTCCCGTCGTATAGGGAGCATGTACATCTGGTAAGGCATTTCCTGTAGTGTGGTCAGTTGTAAACACATGTAAAGAGAATGATGTATATATATAATTCATGAGCTATAAATAAGATTGATATATTTCATATTATCTAATGAGACTATATAATACCTCAGCAATACAATCGATGTCCATTGCGGCATATTTTATAATCATGTACATAAATCGCATCACATAGTATCCACATGCCCATCCGTTGTCTTGTGTAGCACACTATAAATTCAAACATACAAAATATTAAAAAATACAACTAATTAAACACTGTTCATATAAATAATATATACATATATTGTAGTCGGGAACTTACTTTCACGTTCTTCCAAATTATTGGCTGGCTCTTTTTCGTGGGGACCTTTCCTCTAGCCTTTTTGAACTCATCAAAACCCCTACATGTTAATGTAACACAGTACATTGCATAATTAAATAGTAATGTAATAACATATGTTAACGGATATGAAAATGAAGTATTTCTCACCGGAATAATGTCATTTTCATTATGTGTCCATATTTTGTATTCAATTTACTCCCCTTAGGATCTAGATAATAGACAGTGAACGTCTCAGGGACAATAACCAGTAACTCCCAATGCATACCACTAGAGGTAAAAAAGTTAAAAATTAATAACTCAAAATCCACAATAAAAATGTAATTTTCTTAAGTCTAAATTATAATAAGCAAAGTAAACTTACTTTACATTGAATGGAGCCATTATCATCGTCTTCTTATTTTGAGCAAAAATTGAAAAAGCCTCACAAAAGTATTGTTGAACTGACGGAGGGTCTTTAGCTACTAGACTAATCAAAGATGGAATCAAAAATCCTACATGTTCAAATGCAAAATCTCCACATATCTTGTCTAAGTAGCTGCAAAATATGTATTAATTACGCATGCATTAATAAATAAGAAACCAGATCACCAGATCCTACACAAGGTATATGGATGTATAAAGAAGATCTCACCTTATCCATAGCTCTATCACAGATGTATTTAGCCAATCATATCGAAACAACTCCAAAATATCTTGTATAAATAGTTTTCTTTCGTATGATTGACCTGCAACATCTGAATCTATAGAAACAGTTATAGGGCAATTTATATCATGTTTGCCTAATCATATTTCCATACCCCTACAATTAGGACCTAACGGGACAGTTAGGTCCTGTGGAACCCAACTGGGTAATGAAGGAGGTGGAAGTGGAGGCCTAGATGTTGTGGGTGTCTTCTTTTTAACCTGTATATATATATAATAATTTCATATCAACTGACATCATATACACACACTAACAATTTAACGTAATGTAAATTTACCATACAATTTCAGTAAAGATGACATCCGCTTTTAGCCACAATATCACTCCGCCTTCTGCCTCACCAAGCGTTTCACAATTTGGGTGGGCATATGGCAATGGAAGATCCATCCACTTGGGGAATATATGTACCGGGCTCACACGAATCCAACCAGCTGGTAATGGAGACCCGTGAACCATTTCCCCTGGTAGGGATGGGTAAGCCGACGCCTCTTCAATGACATATTCATTAACTTTTAGACGGCATGGCTTCAACCCCTACAAATTTTTGTGTAAAGAATGTTATATACATATATACATATCATCTTGAAAACATATCATCTTGAATTAAAAAACTAGTTACTATGTCATAAAAATACTTACAGTGGATTTTCTAGGTGGTGGGTCTACAGGATTACTCCCAACCTCTACAGTAGGAGTAGAGCCTACAGTAGGAGACACGATAGGTATTGTCTGGTAAGTGGCAGTCTGAGATGCCTGCCACTTTTTCATTGCTTCTTCGAGTTTCCTATCAAATATCTTATCTACCTATACAGGGATAAAAGAAACATCAAATTCTAATTATTGAATTCTCTTTTACAGTAACATCTACAAGGAAAAAATATGTTACCTCTTCTTGTGAAAGTCCCACTTTTGGGACATGTTTGCGCTGGGATGGCCCAAAAAAAGCTTTGATGCCCACACCATCTCCTGCAGCCCTAACACGTCCAGGATGCTCTGGGTTACCTAGAGCAACTGTCAATTCATCCCTTGTGCCCTCAGGGATGAACTTGCCTTGTTTCCTCAGCTCGTGCATCTCCCGCTAATTGCCAAAACAAAAATTTGTAATTAAGTAAACACCACAAATAATCAATATTCGAACGATTGTTGTAAGAGTTGTATTTTACCATTTTTGCAGCCGCCTCAGCAGTTGCGGGCTTCCTTATTTCTCCCTTCTTATTTTGCCTCCCAGCTATCCAGATATCATGGCGAGGCAGAGGTGTGCTACCTATAGTGGAGGACTCCTGAGTAGCAGCAGACTGAGCAGTAGCCTCAGACTGTAGTCTTTGGTGAATGCCTGCATACCCCTTTGGACCCATTGTGTGGTCATGCACATTTAGTGCATGCCTTGATCTTTGTGCCTCATTGAGGGCCTAGTTAGTATGCACATTAATGATTTGGTTAGTAACAGTAAATGTTAATCTTGAATAGGTGAATACAACATATATTAATGAGATTGGGACTGACGCCTAATACCTTGAATTCATCCGTTTGTCTTGAAGCAACAAACGCGTCCCATCCTTCTTTGTCCACGAAGTTCCACTGTTCAGTGGATGTCTTCTTCCTCTTGTCAGCTTCTTTTATGTATTATCGGGTGAGATTTGTCCTATAGTTCCTTAGGACTCTCCCACAGCGTTGCATCACGCATTTACGATGCAGCTTTTCATCCAATTCAAATATACTCTGCAAATTAGAACTGCTATTAACTAGTATCCAAAAAATTAGTAATCTATAAAAAAGAATTGCAAATTAATAATAACTCACGCATAAATCCTTCCATATTACGTCTTTCTTCTCCTTAGAAACTTTATGCCAAGAATCTATCTTACAATTGCAATGGCTACGAGTAACATACCCAAGATATGAAACAAATGAATTGCGATTCACACCAGATGCATTTCCTGCATCATCAAAATCCACAACAAGTTTGGGTCCATCGCCCTTTTGCGCTATTAACTTCTTCATCATAGTGATGCCCCTTCTCCTGTCAACTTTTTGGTGTTGCTGATCAAGTGCCTCAAGTCCTTCAGATGGTACATGTGCATCATCAACCTAAAATTTGACAAAATAAACACATTTACAAGATATAACTATAAATGGACATATAGATATAAATATATGATATATTATTAAAACTTACATTGTGAGGCGGCGCATTGATGTCCTCACCCTCATGGTAATCATCAGCACGATCATCAGGAGAATGCTCAACCATCTGAAAATTCACATTCACATTGTAAAGTTCACATTGTAAAGTAATTCAAATTGTAAAGTTCACATTCACATTGTAAAGTAATTCACATTGTAAAGTTCACATTATAAAGTAATTCACATTCACATTGTAAAGTTCACATTTAGAAAAATAAAACATATAAAAAAACATTGTATAAACATGCCTCTAATATTTTGATTTTTTATCAATTAACAATCCTTCATTGTGATCTCCGCGCACATACAAGTCATCATTAGCTTCAATATTTGCTGGTGTTGGCAACCCAAATGAGAATGGACTAGAGTCATCATACTTATCATAGTACTGTTCTTCATCTATAGGATCTTCAATGAATTGTCTTTTACCATGAAGAACAACCGACCATTTATCATTTGCAGGATCATCGATATAAAATACTTGTTTCGCATGTGATGCCAATATGAATGGTTCATCCTTCTCGCCAATCTTTTCAAAGTTCACTAAAGTGAAACCCAATTCATCCACTATAACTCCTTTGGTGTTATCAACCCAATTACATTTGAAGAATGGAATTCTGAAATCTATGTAGTCAAACTCCCATATGTCTTCAATGACACCGTAATATGACATTTTAGCTTCACATGGACTCTTATCCTTTGCACTTGCAAAAAACATAGTCGATGCTTGAAGGGTGACACCACTGTTTTGGACGACACTCTTATCATCTTGGCACTTTGTGTAATATGTGAATCCATTAATGTCATACCCTTCATAAGACATAACAATCAATTTTGGTTTAAAGGTGAGGCATTTGATAGTTTCAGTAATATCATCTGGTGTTTGAGATAGTTGATGTAAGACTTTATTTTCAAACCACTTAATAAATGTCTTGTAATGCTCTCTAGCAAGCCACATTGTATTGGCTCGAGGATATTGTCTCTTGATGAAATTGGTATGTTCCTCGATATAAACGTTCACTTCGTCCATGTTGTGTAAAATATACAAGTGACCTTGTTCCAACTGCTCACGGCTGATTACTTTCATACGTGATCCCAAAATTCCTTTTCCAAATTGCTCGTCAATATTCTTGTCATTATCAGGAGTGTCATTACCACTGAGAAAGTCATTGCAAAAATCCATAACCTCTCTCGCCACATAACCCTCACCACATAGTCCTTTTGAAATAATACACAATCATTCGGGCATGTGTGTATCTTCTTGGCATCCATTCCTATTGGGCACAACAATTTCTTTACCTGGTATGTTGAGATTGGTAGCTCATTTCCTTCAGGAAGCATTTCTTTCAACAAAGACAACAATGACGTGAAGCTTTTGTCGCTCCATCTATTGTTAGCTTTCAGCTTATACAATCTCAACACAGTGCTAAGCTTCGTAAGCTTACAACCTGTGTATAACGGTATCTCAGCATCATGCACAATGTTTCTAAACATGGGAGGTGGATCGGTGTGCTCTACCCCACAACTATCCATCATCGCATCAATGATGTCTACTGGAACTGGTTCATTCACATCTATGTCATTGTAGGCAATTTCTTCTTCCACACAAGCACTGTTATCGACATCCACTGGTTTCAGGTTTGAAATCTCTCCATGCCAGTGCCATTCTGTATAGCCTTGTATAATCTCGTTGCACATGACATGACTTTTGATTTCATCACCAGTGTTGACTTTCAAGTTGTTACCGCAATGCCTACATGGACAGTAGAACCTATCTCCAGGTTGTTTCCTATGTTCCTCGGCAAATCTAATAAATTGGTCAAGACCAGAAATAAACTCCGGGGTGTAGCGATTGCGAATGGACATCCATGATCTATCCATTCTATGATCAAAGAGAAAACAAGTATATATTACAATAAAATATACATGTGCTGTCATTCTTATATATAATAAATGTGTACCACCTATCCCATTCTGGAACACCTAATCTCACTAGTAAGTGTATAATGTGTATTGGGTTTTCCAGAAAATTTCGGCAGCATTTCCCCGCTGTTCTCCAAGTACATATGTACTTAGAGAACAAACGGGGAAATGCTACCGAAATTTTCTCGAAAACCCAATACACATTATACACTTACATCCTAAGTGAGATTAGGTGTTCAAGAATAGTCCCAAACCGGGGACTATCCAAGATTTACTCCTAATGAGTAAATATTGGACGGGTTTCTAGGCCAACAAATACATGTGTTGTCATTCTTATATATAATAAATATGTACCACCTATCCCATTCTTGAACACCTAATCTCACTAGTAAGTGTATAATGTGTATTGGGTTTTCCAGAAAATTTCGGCAGCATTTCCCCACTGTACTCCAAGTACATATGTACTTAGAGAACAAACGGGGAAATGCTACCGAAATTTTCTCGAAAACCCAATACACATTATACACTTACATCCTAAGTGAGATTAGGTGTTCAAGAACAGTCCCAAACCGGGGACTATCCAAGATTTACTCCTAATGAGTAAATCTTGGATGGGTTTCTAGGCCAACAAATACATGTGTTGTCATTCTTATACCTACAATCCTAGTTCTTCAAGTTAGGGTGATTATTGATGTCTTTAAAAGCATGATTGGAAATTTAGGGAAAAGTTCATCATTTACATTCCAAGCATGTCACATGTGTGCATTACAGTTCATCATTAAGTAAGAAGGGTGATTAGGATTCTCAATATACTCAACAATGAAACCATTAGTAACCATTGCAAATGAAACCATTCTCAATATACTCAATATCTACCAAAATGTTGGACCAAAACCATTGCAAATGGATCCTAAGAAAACCCAGTTTGTGATTGTGTGTACATGGCATGATGCAGAATTCTCAAGAAATCAGGAGAACTCTAGGCTATAACATTATTAACTACCTTTAAGTATAGTAATCTGACTACATTGTAGATTATCATCAATAATCATTTCAATTTTGCAATAGAATGTTCTAACCAAATTAGTACCTAAACCCTAAACACAAATAAGTAAATAACTTTAAAAAAAAATAAAAAAATGCCCAGCAGTTGCTTGGGCGTGCCTTGGCACCGCCCAAGCAGCCGCCAGAGCAGAGGAAGAAGGAAGAAGGTAGGGCGGGCATACCTTGAGGGCAGAGGAGAGCAGCGGCCGGAGCAAGACCTAGCAGCAGCTGGCAGCCGGCACCGGCGGCGAGGAGAGAAGATGAGCGGCGACGAAGGCGGCGAGGAGAGCACAACAGCCACCGGTGGGGGTGGCTGCAAGGAGAGGAGAAGCGCCGGCGAGGAGCGGCGGCGGAAGGGAGAGCAGTAGGAGTGGCGGAGAGGGCGCCAACGGCGAGTGGTGGTGGCACAGGGGAGCAACGGCGGCCGGGGCAACGACGGTGGCGATGAGGGGGAGTAGAATCGCCAGACCTAGCAGCTAGACTCGCAATGAAATAGAGAACAATGGGGAAAAGTTATGTTTGTGGGGCTATTAACTGTACCATAGGCGTCGATTATTCAAAACAACCGACACACTAACAGTGTCGGTTCTGAACAACAACCGACACCTATACTTGATTATAGTCATTGGTTTTAAGCTACACAAAAACCGACGTCTATATTCATATGCCGATTAAAAAAAATCGTTCTCGATTTATGACCATAGTCGTCGGTTTCTACTTCAAACCGACGCTTAAAGGGTGTGAAAAATTCCCCGCGGACAACGCGGGAAAACTCATAAGCGTCGGTAGTTGTAGTAAAACCGACGACCAAAATGTGCCCAATTTCTGTCTCGCGAATAACCTTTAGTTGTCGGTTTTTTATTTATCAACCGACGCCATATGTCAAATTTTGGAGGTAATTTGTTTTGCTGGAAATTTTGGATTTGGCAGTTAATTTTAGGTGTCATTTTTTTTATTAAGTAACCGACACTTAATAAAAGCGGTACCCGTGTCTGGTCGCCCTTCATAGATTGGATGTCGGTTTATGTTATCAACCGACATTGTAGAGTTTAGGTGTCGGTTTAGTTATACAACCGACACCTTGAAAAGTGACTTTATAAGCCATTTCTGTAGTAGTGTATGATGTATAATCGATGAAATGAAGAAAATCAATATGAAAAATAAGAAATCTTTAATATCATAGAGTATGTGGTTCCTATAAAATGCTTAGGTATTGTTTTTGCTTCTCTAGCGCACTGACAATTGCTTCTAGTATAAATATGTCAAAAGTATTTATTATTCCTACTAACAAATATGCAAATATCCTAATTATGTAACCAATTATGGATAACATGTAATATCTTCCGAATTAATAATATAGAGTAATATAAATTCTATATGAGATATAATCTTATTAATAAGTAAATATTCATAAACCTTGTCATAGAGGTCATCTAAATAGAAAGAAATAACTTTATAGGTATAAGTAGGATTAAAATGAAAATGGAAAGATACCACTATATAGATATAAGTTGGATTATAAAGAATGAATATTTTGTATGTGAGTAATGCTCCAAATTATTTGTATCACGAATATTTTTAGTGATTTTTAAATTAATAAAATGGATTTTAAGTCTTGGACACCATATAAATTCTTATTAGTTGTTTTGAAATGTGAACGTTTAAAAAATATGTTGTTCCTAAAGGCTTTTGGACATAACCAAAGTGCACCAATAAATTTACATGATGGATGAAGGGGATATTCCTTCAATTTGAATGATATCCTAATTAATTTTAGTGAGTTCCTAAAATATAGTTAGAGTTACAAGTGATAGCTGAGAATTTACTAGGAGACATCTTTCCACTAGGTCAAACGGTGTATGAAAACACTTGGGAACCTATACGTCATGTTATCCATTAGTTACCGATATAACATGAGAACCATTCAAATTATCCTTAGTCTGTCAGTAAACCCTTGAGAAACTCTTTACTAGGTTAATTATTTTGTTCTACATCCAAGGCACCCCTCCCACGTGCCCAAAATACGGGGCCCTAGTTGGATGCCAAAGGCCCCCTGAACATAGGAATGAAGATCTTCATTACAAACTAAGGTAGAGAGATAGTTAATTTTAAGGTCTCTATTTACTTTAAGACTTGTATGGTGAGTATTTTGGACCAACCAAATGAATTATTGATTGGTAAGTCCAAGTGGGTTTAGGAACAAATCATCATAGAATGTCTTAGTATACTTAAGGTGAAGTATTAGTATATGGTAAACAAATGACAATAATCCATGAGAAATGATTTATAGGAAAATGATTGATAATGGAAGTCAACAAGTTAGTTTTTAGTTGTTGCTCTCATCAATTGTTCTTTTATTCTCATTGTTAGTTTGATTTCAATTATCTAATCATTATTTTTATTTAAATTCTATGCAATTTTAATCTAATGCTCAAGATACTATAAGTTGAATTTTGTTCTAGTAATGTGGAGTTTTTTATTTTTGTGTACATAACCCACTCATTGAGTCGGTCGATCAACCTATGTTGTGAACTTTTTGGGTAAAAGTGAAGCTTGATGCATTGGTTTCAATTACTTTTCACCACTATTTTGTGGGCATTAATTGCATATATGTTCATTTTGAGATATATTTATGCATTGTTTTCTATCATTATCATGTGAATCATTACTACATCAAATATTTAACAATTTCACCTAATTATGCTAATTTATCATCTATGATTCAGACTTATGGTACTCTTACCTTGTTTCAAGCAACTTGAGCACTAAGTGAACATCTTGGTTCCACCAACCCCATCTGTCGGTGGTATCAACAAAGTATAGTTCTATAACAAGGAATTCGAGAATTATCAGTACTACCAAGGAGGCTATTGGTGCTACTGAGAGAGGCATCAATGCTATCAAAGTCAATATATGGTGCTACCAACTCAAAAACCAGGGAGCATCAGATTTTGAGAGTAATTATCTCAATGACACTAAATTGCATATTAGTGGTTTTGACTTCAATATCCTAGGAGCATCAAAACTCGTTGGTAGAAACTCGACGTCATCGACACATAATTTTGGTAGTACTGACACAATTTGAGAGAGTCATGTATGTTGGTATGTATGCCCAGAGAGCCAATGATATGATGATTGGAGTGTGGCATTAGATACCTAATTTGGTAATAATAAAGGTAATTCCCTCTATTATCTCTATCTCAATAATGAGATGAAGACACATACATAGTAGATTTCTAAAGAATGGTGATACACGATGACATATTTCTCCAGGTTGATGACCTAAACAATGAGATCATATGTATGATAAGAGTACATACATTCTTGTTATGTCCCTAGTCATATATTATTGTGGAAGCAAAATAGATGACAATAATACATAAGACCAAAGTGTGTATTGACTGATGACAAAGTCTCATTAGTCATGATATATGATATAAAGTCAAGAACATAGGTACATGTTAGAGAACAATGTATCCAATAGACCCACCATGAGAGTGATACATGGATACCATGGAATGGTAGTTAGAATCAACTTTCATAGTGATATTCATGATTGTGGTTCTTAGACCTGAAGTCACTACACTCATCACATGTTGTTTAATGTACTTAGACATCATCCAATGTAACCTTGAATAAGGGTTGCCATAAAGTTGATGCTCAGGTGCATTGTGAAATGTTGGGATTGAGTGTGAGTGATGTAGATGGGATTTGTCCCTCCTATAGGAGATCGATATCCATGCCTCTTGATAAGAGAGACTGAGAAATGTATGGCCACACTCATGCAATTCAATATGTGATATGTAAAATCACATGCATCTCAGACAGTCTGCTCTAGTTCAAAGAACATGGATTGAATGTTCAAGAGGAGGACGATTCCATGCCTCGAGTTCAATCCCAATATCAGAGACAAAGGAACTATATGATCATGGTAACACTAATCACGGATTGTAGGGTGAAGTTGTTCTCTAACTTTCCAAACTACTTAGATAACAATGATGTGTTGCTCGATACCAATCATTGCTTGTGATGTCATAATTGGTTATGGGCATTCAATGACAACATAATTTGGAACCTATAGGGTCACACACAAAGGATGCACTTGGAATAGGAGTTTATTCATGAATGATGTTTAACTTGATTACAAAAAGTGTTTAGGTATTCAATTGACTGTCTGAACTTTGAAGCGACCAGTGTAAGTGTTGAACCAATCAGTTGTAGTGTTAGGTCAATTTGAATCAATATTGGTTGAAGAATGCCTGAACTAGGTCATGAACTTATTGGTTCATGGTCCCAACCGATCGGTTCATATGATGAACCACTCAGTTCAATGGTCAATTTGATTTGATCAAGGATTAGTGTTGTCACCATGTTTCACATTAATTGTGCATTAATACTAATGTGATTCAGAATAAGAAACTACACAAACCGAACAATTTATGGAACGAACCAATCGGTCTGTGCACTAACCGACCGGTTGGGCATGCAAACCAACCAGTTTACCATCTGAAGATTTCACAAAAAATTCATGAATTCCATCCTTTTAACTCCCGCACAGACTAGGAACTGTGACCCTAGCCTCTTCTATAAATAGTGGGGTAGTGGGGGCTTCCCAGACATGAGAATTTTCTATGAAAATTATTATCCTCTTTGGTTGTGGTAACAAATAGAGAGACCGAGCAAGTCTTTCCCATTAAAGGAAGGGATAGAAAGGGAGAGACAATTGTGGGAGAGAAAATTGGTGCTAGTACACTGATGTTTGAAGGGACAACTCCTTCCTATTAGCTCTGGTAGTGCAACGTGGAGTTCCCAATGTTCTATGTAGACTACTCTAGAGGCGAGAAGTTTTTCCCCCTAGGAGAAAATGTCAACCGCAATCTGTGGTGTTGCAACAGGAAGCCGTTTGTGATGACTGCTGAAGTGCTGCTAAAGAAGGAGCATGTTGCTGCTTGGAGAAGAAGCATGCTACTACATCAAGAGTTGTCACTGGACTTGATCCATGACCAGGTATAACTCTTGTAGACCTTCTTTCCAATATACATCGTTATTGGTGCGATCTTGCTGATTGGGGATCAAGCTTTAAATTTTTGTTTCCACTACCTTATCTATCACACCAATTTCTCAACAATGTCAGTCAATGACTTGGTGCCACCGACACCCTGTTGATGGTATTTCCACCACAGAATTAGTTCAGATCTGAAATCAAGTCAGATCCAACAACCATGGATCAATGATGGACAAAGCCCCACTTAATGCCTAAGGGCAGTGCGACCGAAAGATCATATGACACTTATCATGTTCTTGAAAATTATAGAGAAGGGAGCAGAGGAGATCAAGGAGATAGCCATGACCAGACTCTTCGAGCACTTCTAGATGCCATATTTGTAGTTAGAATGTTGTAGATCTAGGTGTTCACCACAAGAGATTTCCGAGACAACTTCTCTAGGGGTTTTCACATTGGTTTTATAATGTTTAGCCTATTTTCTTCTCTTCCTTTCTTTGTACAATGATAACAATCAGGAGGGCTAAGCCCCATATTTTTTAGAACCTGAGAGTATCCCGATATTGTGGTTGAATTCGATGAATTGATAATTTATTTCCTTCATTTAGATGTGAATTTGTGATCTCCTTGTCATTTGTTTATGCTTGATCACCATAATCAAAGTACCAAACTACTAATTTCTTCAAGAGAGGGATTTAGAGTTGGACAAATCATAGATCCACATAGCCTATATTGCACCTCAGGAGAGGGATTACATCTATAAAAGTATAACCGAGATATTTTGATAATACACCTAACTAATTCCTAAACTGTTATTGGACTGATGTTTGTTTTACTCTAGATAGTGTATTACACTATGAGAGTGGGCAATACTTGCTATGTATCTTTAGTCCAGAGATAAGGGTGAATAATTATAAATGAAAGGGAATTTGAATATAGTGTATGCCATGGTGAAACCGCTAGTCCTAAGGAATCCATCCATTCTTGATCACAACTATTTTAATTAAAGTTTAATTCTTTTCTCTTAGTTATATAACAGTCAATCAACCCTTTTCTAAATCTAGCTGATTTGGACTTAGTAAATAGTTGTTGTAACATCCCTGACCTGGGTTATGCTTTAACCCTAGATGTTTTGTTTAATAAATATAATTATATGCTTTCTCTTATCTTTTGAAAAGTAATTAAGTCTCAAGAGGAACTTATGTTTCAATTTTTGTCCTTTTTGAATAATGTTGAAAACAATGTTTTGCCTATTTTGGACTAAAGTGCAAATTTCCCAAATTGAGGGGTTAACTTGCAAATGTTACATGATAAATGTTCCTCAAGTGTTGAAGCATCATAATAATGAAAATCATGTAGAGGTATGGCTACCACAAGCCTGAGCACCAATAAAGAGCTTATTAAGCAATGTTTGTGCATTAAAACCTAGTTTTGGTGTAATGTGCAATTTACCCAAAACCTAGGGTTCAATATGCAAAATACCACTTCTTAAGAGTCCCTAATGTTTCTTGGTATCAATTAGAGACAATAAAATCATAGGGGCATCGCATTTGAATCCCTTTGGGGGAGAGAGAATCTTGATATTAAAATAATCAAGTTTTAAGCATAATTGAAACCCTAATTCAATTTAATGCAAAAATAAATATATTAATGGAAGTGCCCTTCAGAAAAAAGTGTGATGGTTGAATTTTTATAAGTTTGGACGTCCTTGTTCCTTGCAAGGGCACCGAAATATCTAAAGTGAGTGGAGAGCCCACTCACATTAGTTAAAGAAAAAGTAATATCCACTCATTTTTGGATATTATTATTATATTGATTAAGGTGCTTAATTTGTTTTCTTTAATTCATGGATAAAGAAGAGGATTTTGAAGGATAGGATGATGGCTTCGTATGAAAGTAATTGAGGGGGATAAGTGGCACTAATTTGGGGAATCAAAAGATTTTTATAACACTTTCTCTCTCTTGAAATTCCCTTATATACACTCCATTTTTCACCCACATGAAAGGCATTTTTCGACTCTTCTTTCTTTACTTGCTTTTGTCGTGCACAAGGGAGATTAGGAGCAACAGGAGGACGTACCCCAACCTGTAGGTGAGCTCCTTAATCATCTTCAACCTTAATTTCATGGTGGAAATCAAAATTCAATGCTTATTTTCTTCTTTTCTCCATTCAATCTTCAACTTTAGCCAATCTTTTCACTCAAAGACTTGAGAACGGACCTTGGACAGTTGAGAAAGCTTCATTCACCATTTAGGACATGAAGATTGAATCTAGGATTCAACTTTAAAGGCGGGTTATATAACTTGAACCCTTAAATGTTATTATTGATTTCATGTCTTCATCATATGTTGAATTTTTCTTCTTTCCTAAAATTCCTTTTGATTAGTTGATGAAATCATCATAAGAATCACAGTAATTTTTTAAGGTTTGAATCTTGAAGATTATGATGTCATCTTAGCACACACCTCAATAAAAATCATGTGCAAACAGTTTCAACTTGATGACCAAACGATCTCAAGACCGTTTGAGGTCAAATGGTCTCAAGATCGTTTGGGGTCAATTGTTGATGTAGTTGGATGAAGATCCAATGGTTATAATTGATTTAATGATAATGGTTTCAAGAATGGATGATCCATTGATTACAAACCCTAATCGGATTGATTGGTTGAAACCCTAAATTGATTGAGCCGATTTCTATGTTGAATGGCTCAAACGGTCTCAAGACTGTTTGAGGGCAAACGGTCTCAAGACCATTTAAGAGCAAATGGTCTCAACCCTAAATTCCCAAATGGTCTCAAGACCATTTGGAGGGAAAACGGTCTCAAAACTGTTTGAAGGTGAAGGAGGTCAAAACTGTTTGAAGGTTCAAAAGTATTAAAACCGTTTGGAGACCTAATAGTCTCAAAGCTATGAAAGATTAATTAACCCTATGATTGTTAATGATGTTTATGAAAGATAATAACAATGGTTGTATCTTTAAGGTACTAGGGTGATTAGTACCCTTTGAGGGGTTAATCTTTGATGCTTATGGAAGCAATATTTCAACACACTATGCTAACCCTAAATGTATGTACTTGAATGAAGGATTGACCTAATCAAATCAAGTTTGAAGTAATCAACATCCAAGAGAGGATGAGAGAGAGAGAGGAATTCATACATGTATAATAATCATGTAGTGGTTAAGCCTCAACACTTTCAATAGGAATAAAATATGTAATTAGGATATGATCCTTGATAAAGAGATCATGAAACCCTAATTGAGAATGTTGATGAGCCCTAACCCTAATTTAGGGCAATGCTAGGTGAAACCCTAATCTAGGGTAATGGTGTAGCCCTAATATAGGGTGATGATATGAGAAATCCCAATTCATGGTAATATAATGAAAAACCCTAATTTAAGAGGATGCTTCATGAAACCCTAATTTCGGGTAAAGTTACATGAAACCGTAATTTGGGGAAAAGTTATAAGGAATCTTAATTCAAGATAATGATGTGTGAAACCCTAATCAAGGGCGATGTCATGTGAAACCCTAATCAAGGGTGATGTCATGTGAAACCCTAATTAAGGGTGATGTCATGTGAAACCCTAATGCAGTGATGTGAAACCCTAATCAAGGATGATGCCATGTGAAACCCTAATTAAGGGTGATGTCATGTGAAACCCTAATGCAGTGATGTGATGTGAAACCCTAATCAAGGATGATGCCATGTGAAACCCTAATGTAGTGATGTGATGTGAAACCCTAATGCAGTGATGTGATGTGAAACTCTAATCTAGGGTGATGCTATGTAATGCTATATGAAACCCTACCCTAATATATGGTGAAGGTAAGTGAAACCCTAATTTTGGGTTATAGTGCATATAACCCTAATCTTGGGTAATATGATGATAAACCATAACCCTAATTTTGGGTAATGGGATGAGTATCCCTAATTGACATGAATTTAGGAAACCCTAACCCTAATGAGTGAATAGTAATGCCACCATTACATTGCATAGTGCTGATATGTAATTGATATAACTGTTATCATGTGTACTAATCATGTAGGTATCATGAGATGTTGGACATAGACAGGTATGAGCTATGATGTTTTATTATTGAAATTGTTTTATGGGCCTTGTGAGCCATAATGTGCTTTGTTGCCTAGTGAGAGATAACAAGAAATTAAATGGGCTTTGAGAACCATGTGAGATGCTTATGTGGCAAGTATCATGTTTACCTCGTTCAGATGACCTGAAGGTATTAATTACCTGATAAGTGGTAACAAGTGTTCTTTAATGAACTGAGGGTTTGAATACCCATATTCCATAATCATGATGATGAGATGTTAAGGGATGAGAATGCCCCTAATGTGATAAGGGATTGAGATCCCAATGTTTTATAAAGCTTTGAAAAGTACTTGATAGAAGTATTACTCATTCTTTGTAGCATTTGTTATAATAATTTATTTTTGAAAACCTGAATGATGCTAAAAGAATATGGTAATGTACTTAATTAATCAAGTGAAATCTTATCATGTAGATCCATGGCCATAGATCCATCATCATTAGTAGTTGGTGATGGTGAAACAGGTTTTCCTACGGGATCTCCTAGAGGGCATACTGTTGAGTATGTGGGGGTTATGGGCGTGAATATCCTTACGCCCTAATGGAGGAATTGATGTGAGATAAACATTAAATCTCTCAATCCTTCATTATATATGTCAGGATGGATGTATCATTAATCTCCTGATGCCGAGATGGATGTATCACGAATCTCTTAATAATGTTAATGTCGGATCGATGTGAGATAAACATGAAATATCTCGATTGCAAAGAGAGTACAGCTGCCTCTGTAACTCTATAATGAAGTTGCCAGTATACCCTGGAAAGCTATTTAGCAGAGACACAAGATGTCCTGCATTTTGTACTCACACTGACTGAGGAAGATGAGGTCAAGGAAATCCAGCTCTTCCTTGACCTATGTATGGCACCAATTTCAACTTCGCAATGGTCGGTTGGAGTATGAGCGGTATACCTCATCTCCTCAGGGCTTAAGTATGATTGTAAAATGTAATCAGCCATGCATCGTATTTGCTTAAAGTTGAAATACGATAATCATTGGTTTATGTTACCTTGTTTAGCATATCCTAGATGGATAAATTTTATACATGTTCTTCATTTCCTTATTGGATAAGTGGCATGCTTATTTATTAAGTTATAGCTAAAATGCTTTGAATAAGAATATTACTCTAATCTATTTAGACATTGATTTATCTACTATTGAATATATATGATTCCTCTGCTCAGTTTTATTCTATTAATCTGCAATAATAATGTTTCTGGCCGAGAGTTATATATCTCTCTAGGACAATTTCAATTGTCTCGCCCCTGTGGAATCCAACTTTTTAGGTAGACACAGAAGAAGAGGCAGAAACCCTATTGCAGGGGAAGAGTAGCAGCAGCAGCAACAGGGACAATAGTGATATTCCAGGTGGAGGCACTGGCTGTCATGTTTTGTATAGAGAGTCATATGTGTCGTATTTGTACTCTCAGGTCCTCGGAGTTAGTAGTTAGTACTTTTAATGAATCGATCTAAGGTTTTGGCTCGATGCCTCGAGGTTCTTATGCTGCCTATGTATAGTTTTAACAGAGTAGTTGTTGCTTGTAATCCTCAAGAAGGGACGGTACAGGATATGTGCTTATGAACTAGGATGTAAATAAAATACATTGGTTCTTGATAAAAGAGTTTTCCTGTGTTTGGATCTCTTTGTAAATGGTTTTAATTTTTAGTGATTTTTTAGTAATCCGCTGCTTATGTTTAATTCTGCAATTAATTACACTGTGACAGTCTGATTTGGTGTCGGGTCATCTCAGTTTAGTGGTATCAGAGCTCTAGGTTCACTGAGTCTACAGAGACATAGGATTAAGGTTGTTGAGTTTATTCTAGTATCTTCCAGTATATCTGATAGTGTATTTTGCTCATATAGGAGGAGAGGAAGAACTTAAAGATGTATGGATCACACGAAGAACATGATGCTGAGAGCAGTGTTGCTGCACCAAGAAGAGGTGCAAGGGACCAGACTAGGGATGAACCAGTACCTGAACATCCCCAGCTTAACCAAGCTGTACTGGAGAACCCAACTTTCCATGATTTGTTTGGGCAGTTCATGGCAACCATGATGCATATGGCATATAGGATGCCACCACCTACACCTAGGGCACCAGTCCATAATGAAGGATAGGGAGCCGGCAAGACTTTCGAATGACTTCAACGGGTTGGAGCCACAGATTATGCTAGTACAACTGATCCAGCAGATGTAGATATGTGGCTGACTAAGCTGGAGAAGGCCTTTAGAATCCTCAATATCCCTGAAGCAGAGAAGGTGAGGCATGCAGTGTACCTTCTAAAAGGGAGTGATGGTCACTTGTGGACAATAGAAGAGGGCAAGAGGCCAAGTGTTGAAATCGGATGGGTAGAATTCTGATGAGAATTTGTCAATAGATACTTCCCCAAGACATATCTAGATGAGAAGATCTCTCAGTTTGAGAGGATAAGCAAGGACCAATGAACATTAGCAAGTATGAAGCTAAGTTCATGGAGATTTTGCAGTTCTATCTGCATATGGCAACTACTGAAGAAGAGAGAATTTGGAATTTTGAGAAGGGGATGAACGCTGATTTGACCACTCATGTGTCTGCCTTAGAGAACAGGGAGAGGTTCACCACCTTTGTGGAGTCCGTGAGATGGATAGAAAGGTCAGTGATTGAGAAGCGTCAGACTAAGAGTAAGAAGGTGTATACTCAGTTTCAAGGACAGAGGTCTGAAAGTTCTAAGAAATCAAGATTTTCTACACCAATAGCACTACCAAGATTCAATACCCAGATGCAAAGGACGTCAAATAGGGGTAGAGGTCGTAGTTTACCACCAGAGGGATCCCACAGATCAGCATCAGTGTCATTAATAGGACCACCTAGGCCACAGAGGGAGACCATAGGTTGTTTTATATGTGGAAAGATGGGGCATTTGATGCAAGATAGTCGAGCTAGAGATGCAAGTGTGACTCAACCTCAGAGGCAGAGTCAGCAAGGCTTTCAAAGGTGATAGTTTTCAAGTGGCACTAGAGGATGTGGACAAGTGTCCCAAGTTGGTTCGTCGACACCCAACAACTGAGCACAGGGTAAACAGCAAGCAACGATGAGATTCTATGCGATGAATCAACCTGAAGTAGTAGTCCCTCGAGTTGTGATAGGTCAGATGGAACTATTTCATTCTGATATGTCTTCATCCTACTTTGTATCTTTTTTTATTGATTCGGGTGCTACACATTCCTTTATCAATCGAGGAGTGATCCTTGACTGCAATATGACTGTCAGTCATAGAGCAGATAGTTTGTTGTTAGAAACCCCTTTGTTGGGATTTGTAGTGTTGCAGGAGGTGTGTTCTCCCTACATTCTTTCCTTCTCTAAACACCACTTTCAGGTGGATATTATACCACTTGAGATGCACGGGTTCGATATAATCCTTGGGATGGACACCCTAGAAAAGTATAAGGTTGTCTTGGATTGTGATTCCAAGCAAGCTATGTTCGCAGATGACGGTGATACATAGATCTTTCAGGGAGATAGAAAGATTCTTCCAACCTGTCTAGTGTCATCTATGGTAGATGAGAAGTTGATGAGACAAGGATGCTTTGCATTCTTGGCACATGTGGTAGATACCACAATGGAGAGCCCTAATCTTTCTAAAGTTCTGATAGTTAGGGAGTTTGAAGATGTGTTCCCTAAGGAATTTTCAGGTGTTCCTCTGCCCTGAGAGATTTATTTTGAGATTAATCTAATCTTGGGCACGCAACCAATAGCACAAACACCGTATAGAATGGTACCTACTGAGATGTAAGAGCTCAAGAAACAATTGTAGGAGTTGCTTGAGAAAGGTTTTATCCGACCGAGTACTTCACCATGGGGTGCTCCAATTCTCTTTGCTAAGAATAAGGATGGATCGATGCAGTTATGCATTGATTACAGACAATTGAATAAGTAACCATAAAGAACAAGTATCCTCTACCAAGGATAGATGACCTATTTGATCAGTTGCATGGTGCAACTATCTTCTCTAAGATAGATCTGAGGTCAGGATATCATCAGTTGTGTATCAAGAAGAGTGACATACCTAAGTCTGCCTTTAGGACAAGGTATGGTCACTATGAGTTCATAGTTATTTCGTTTGGACTAACTAATGCACCAGTTGCATTCATGGAACTCATGAATAGAATCTTCTGGCCTTTTCTTGATCAGTTCATAGTAGTCTTCATAGATGACATCTTGATATATAGTAGAGATGCTCAACAGCATGAGAAGCACCTCCGTCAGGCTTTTACTTTGCTAAGAGAGCATAAGTTGTATGCTAAGTTTAGTAAAAGTGAGTTCCGGTTACCAGAAGTTTCTTTTTTAGGACATGTAATATCTGCCTTAGGTATCCGTGTTGATCCTAAGAAGGTAGAATATGTCCTGCAATGGGAATAGCCAAAGACACCAACAGAGATACGCAGTTTCCTAGGAATGGCAGGCTATTACAGGAGGTTCATTAAGAACTTCAGTTCTATAGCTTTACCCCTAACCAAGTTTACCAGGAAGGAGGTTCCTTTTGTCTGGAATGACAAATGTCAACATTCTTTCTAGATGTTGAAAGAAAAGTTAACAAGTGCACCTGTGTTGGTGTTACCTGAGAAAGGGAAGGGGTACATAGTTTTCTATGATGCATCTAAGAATGGTCTAGGATGTGTGTTGATGTAGGATAATCAAGTGATTTCTTTTGCCTCTCGACAGCTTAAGAAATACAAGGAGAATTATCCAACACATGATCTAGTGCTAGCTGTTGTGGTCCATGCTTTGAAGATCTGGAGACATTATCTTTATGGAGAAACATTCCAGATTTTCACAGACTATAAGAATCTAAAATATATTTTCTCACAACATGAGACAACACCGTTGGATGGAGTTAATCAAGGACTACGATTGTACAATTGATTATCATCCAGGGAAGGCTAATGTAGTGGTTGATGCATTAAGTAGGAAATCATCATCACCGGCCTTAGATAAAGCACAGTTGAACTCCTTAGTGTGCTCTAAAAGAAATATTCTTATCTCCTTGAGGCAAAACAATGTACAGCTTAAGGTATCATTGTTAGCCAGGCTGTTAGCTGAGATGCAAGTGAAACCTACTCTGAGACAGCAGATTAAAGAAGCACAACAAGTTGATACTATGGTTCAGCAGATCAAGTTAGAGTATGGTAGTGAGAAACGGGATGGCTTTCATGAGTTAGAGGATTTGGTAGTATGTTACCATAGTAGGATGGTAGTACCTAATGCCAATGACTTAAGGAAGTTAATCTTGGAGGAAGCTCATTCTTCAATGTATGCAATGCATCCAGGGAGCACCAAAATGTATCGTAACTTGAAGGATATGTATTGGTGGCTAGGATTGAAGAAGGATGTAGCTGAGTTTGTTATGTGGTGTCCTGTGTGTCAGCAAGTTAAAGCTGAACATCAAAATCCCTCAAGAACAATGCAACCTTTACCTATACCACAGTGGAAATGGAATCATGTGACCATGGACTTTTTGGTTGGTTTGCCTAGAACAACCAAAGGTCATGATTCCATATGGGTGATAGTTGATATGTTGACTAAGACATCACATTTCCTTCATGTCAAAACAACCTACACTGTTGAGACGCCTGCACAGATATATATACATGAGATAGTGCAGTTGCATAGGGTTCTAGCTACTATTATTTCTGATAAAGGTCCCCAGTTCATGAGTCATTTTTGGGAACGACTACATAAACCTTTGGGTACGCAGTTAAGGTTTAGTACAGCCTTTTACCCATAGACAAATGGACAATCTGAAAGGACCATACAAACCTTGGAGGATTTTCTTAGGGCATGTGTCCTTCAATTTGTAGGAAGTTGGGATCTACACCTGAGCTTGATAGAATTTTCTTACAATAATAGCTATTAGTACAGTATTGATATGGCACCATATGAAGCATTATATGGTATACATTGTAGATCTCCTTTATGTTGGTATGAAACAGGAGAAAATCAACTTTTAGGTCCTGAGCTTGTATAGTAGACATCTAAGAAGATTAAAGTAATACAACAACAATTAAAGACTGCACAGGATAGACAGAAGTCGTACGCCGACAAACGGTGAAGACCTTTAGAATTCCAAGTTGGAGATAGAGTATATCTCAAGGTCTCACCTTGGAAAGGTGTCCTTAGATTTGGAAAGAAAGGAAAGTTAGCTCCTAGATTTATGGGGCCTTATCCAATCATTGAACGGATTGGAAAGGTAGCCTATAAGATGGAGTTACCACCTGAACTGCATAAGTCGCATCCAGTGTTTCATATCTCCATGCTGAGAAATTGTCATCCTGACATAGAGTTAGTTTTGCAACCTGTGGAGGTAGAATTAAATGATGATATATCATATGTTGAAGGACCTGTGATGACCCTTGATAAAAGAATTAAAAAGCTAAAAAAGAAAGACATATGTCTTGTGAAAGTTCTCTGGCATCACCATGGCATTGAAGAATCTATGTGGGAGCTAGAGGAAGAGATGAGGAGGAAGTACCCTTCTTTTTTCTCTTGATGATTTCGGGGACGAAATCCCTATTAGGGGTGGATAATTTGTAACATCCCTGACATGGGTTATGCTTTAACCCAAGATGTTTTGTTTAAGAAAGATAATTATATGCTTGATCTTATCTTTTGAAAAGTGATTAAGGCTCAAGAGGAACTTATGTTTCAATTTTTGTCCTTTTTGAATAATGTTGAAACCAACGTTTTTCCTATTTTGGACTAAAGTGCAAATTTCCCAAATTGAGGGGTTAACTTGCAAATGTTACATGATAAATGTTCCTCAAGTGTTGAATCATCATAAGAATGAAAATGATGTAAAGGTATGGCTACTACAAGCCTGAACACCAAGAAAGAGCTTATTAAGCAATGTTTGTGCATTAAAACCTAGTTTTGGTGTAATGTGCAATTTACCCAAAACCTAGGGTTCAATATGAAAAATACCACTTCTTAAGAGTCCCTAATGTTTCTTGGTATCAATTAGAGATAAGAAAATCCGAGGGGAATCTCATTTGAATCCCTTTGGGGGAGAGAGAATATTGATATTAAAATAATCAAGTTTTAAGCATAATTGAAACCCTAATTCAATTTAATGCAAAAATAAATATATTAATGGAAGTGCCCTTCAACCAAAAGTGTGATGGTTGAATTTGTATAAATTTGGAAGTCCTTGTGCCTTGCAATGGCACCAAAATATCTAAAGTGAGTGGAGAGCCCACTCACATTAGTTAAAGAACAAGTAATATCCACTCATTTTTGGATATTATTATTATTTTGATTAAGGTGCTTAATTTTTTTCTTTAATTCATGGATAAAGAAGAGTATTTTGAAGGTTAGTATGATGTCTTCGTATGGAAGGAAGTGAGGGGGATAAGTGGCATTAATTTGGGGAATTAAAAGATTTTTATAGCACTTTCTCTCTCTCTTGAAATTCCCTTATATACACTCCATTTTTCACCCACATGAAAGGCTTTTTTTGACTCTTCTTTCTTTCCTTTCTTTGGCCTGCACAAGGGATCTTAGGAGCAATAGGAGGACGTACCCCAACCTGTAGGTGAGCTCCTTAATCATCTTCAACCTTGATTTCATGGTGGAAATCGAAATTCAATGCTTATTTTCTTCTTTTCTGCATTCAATCTTCAACTTTAGCCAATCTTTTCACTCAAAGACTTGAGAACGGACCTTGGACAGTTGAGAAAGCTTCATTCACCATTGAGGACGTGAATCTTGAAGCTTGGATTCAACTTTGAAGGTGGGTTATATAACCTGAACCCTTAAATGTTATTATTGATTTCATTTCTTCATCATATGTTGAATCTTTCTTCTTTCCTGAAATTCCTTTTGATTAGTTGATGAAATCACCATAAGAATCATAGTAATTTTCGAAGGTTTGAAGCTTGAACATGATGATGTCATCTTAGTACACACCTCAATAAAAATCATGTGCAAACGGTTTCAACTTGATGACCAAACGATCTCAAGACCGTTTGAGGTCAAACGGTCTCAAGATCATTTGGGGTCAATTGCTGATGTAGTTGGATGAAGATCCAATGGTTCCAATTGATTTAATTATAATGGTTTCAAGAATGGATGATCCATTGATTACAAACCCTAACCGTATTTATTGGTTGAAATCCTAAATTGATTGAGTCAATTTCTATGTTGAATGGCTCAAACGGTCTCAAGACCATTTGAGGGCAAACCGTCTCAAGACCATTTAAGGTCAAACGGTCTCAAGACCATTTGAGGTCAAGAGGAGTCATGGATGGATGGAGATCTAAGGGTTAGAAGTTGATCTACTTTCAATGATCTTAATGTTGGATGGTTCAGTGAGTGGAAACCCTAAATCGATTGATTAAGAAACCCTAATTGATCCATTCGGTTTCGTGGTTTGGACCAAATGGTCTTGAGACCGTTTGGAGGGCAAACGGTCTCAAAACCATTTGATGTTCAACTGGTTTCAATGATGGGTTGTTCATTCAGTTACAAGGTTATTTTGATCAAACAGTTTCAAGGGTTGAAGGCACTAAACGGTTTCAAAACCGTTTAAGAGCAAACGATCTCAACCCTAGATGCCCAAATGGTCTCAAGACCGTTTGGAGGGCAAACGGGCTCAAAACCATTTGAAGGTCAAGGAGGTCAAAACCGTTTGAAGGTTTAAAAGTATTAAAACCGTTTAGAGACCTAATAGTCTCAAAGATATGAAATATTAATTAACCCTATGATTGTTAATGATGTTTATCAAAGATAATAACAATGGTCGTATCTTTAAGGTACTAGGGTGATTAGTAACCTTTGAGGGGTTAACCTTTGATGCTTATGGAAGCAATATCTCAACACACTATGTTAACCCTAAATGTATGTACTTGAATGAAGGGTTGACCTAATCAAATCAAGTTTTAAGTAATCAACATCTAAGAGAGGATGAGAGAGAGAGGAATTCATACATGTATAATAATCATGTAGTGGTTAAGCCTCAACACTTTCAATGTGAATAAAATATGTAATTAGGATATGATCCTTGATAAAGAGATCATGAAACCCTAATTGAGAAGGTTGATGAGCCCTAACCCTAATTTAGGGTAATGCTAGGTGAAACCCTAATCTAGGGTAATGGTGTAACCCTAATCTAGGGTGATGATATGAGAAATCCCAATTCAGGGTAATATAATGAAAAACCCTAATTTAAGAGGATGCTTCATGAAACCCTAATTTCGGGTAAAGTTACATTAAATCCTAATTTGGGGAAAGTTATAAGGAACCTTAATTCAAGATAATGATGTTTGAAACCCTAATCAAGGGTGATGTCATGTGAAACCCTAATCAAGGGTGATGTCATGTGAAACTCTAATTAAGGGTGATGTCATGTAAAACCCTAATGCAGTGATGTGATGTGAAACCCTAATCAAGGAGGATGCCATGTGAAACCCTAATGCAGTAATGTGATGTGAAACCCTAATGCAGTGATGTGGTGTGAAACTCTAATCCAGGGTGATGCTATGTAATGCTATATGAAACCCTACCCTAATATAGGGTGAAGGTATGTGAAACCCAAATTTTGGGTTATAGTGCATATAACCCTAATCTTGGGTAATATGATGATAAACCATAACCCTAATTTTGGGTAATGGGATGAGTATCCCTAATTGACATGAATTTGGGAAACCCCAACCCTAATGAGTGAATAGTGATGCTACCATTACATTGCATAGTGCTGATATGTAATTGATATAACTATTATCATGTGTACTAATCATGGAGGTATCATGAGATGTTGGACATAGCCAGGTATGAGCTATGATGTTTTATTATTGAAATTGTTTTATGGACCTTGTAAGCCATAATATGCTTTGTTGCCTAGTGAGAGGTAATAAGAAATTAAATGGGCTTTGAGAGCCATGTGAGATGCTTATGTAGCAAGTATCATGTTTACCTTAGTCAGATGACCTGAAGGTATTAGTTACCTGATAAGTGGTAACAAGTGTTCTTTAATGAACTGAGGGTTTGAATACCCATATTCCATAATCTTGATGTTAAGGGATGAGAATGCCCCTGATGTGACAAGGGATTGAGATCCCAATGTTTTATAAAGCTTTGAAAAGTACTTGATAGAAGTATTACTCATTCTTTGTAGCATTTGTTATAATAATTTATGTTTGAAAACCTGATTGATGCTAAATGAATATGGTAATGTACTTAATTAATCAAGTGAAATCTTATCATGTAGATCCCTGGCCATAGATCCATCATCTTTAGTAGTTGGTGATGGTGAAATAGGTTTTCCTACGGGATCTCCTGGAGGGCATACTATTGAGTATGTGGGGGTTATGGGCTTGAATATCCTTACGCCCTAATGAAGGAATTGATGTGAGATAAACATTAAATCTCTCAATCCTTCATTTACATGTCGGGATGGATGTATCACTAATATCCTGATGCTGGGATGGATGTATCATGAATCTCCCGATAATGTTAATGCTGGATCAATGTGAGATAAACATGAAATCTATCGATTGCGAAGAGAGTACAGCTGCCACTATAACTCTATAGCAAAGTTGCTAGTTGTAATGCCTGGGCCCACTGCCCAAGGCTCTAATAGAGTTTCAGGAATGACGATTGGCCCCACGGACCACCACTAGCCTTAACTGTGTGCTTTATTCTCACTCACGCACAAGCCATGATCAACTTCCCGACTGGTCACCCATCCTAGTACTACTCCAAGTTGAGCACAGTTAACTATGGAGTTCTTTAGTAATGGGCCCCGAAAAAGGAGGTGCACCTTGGTGATATGGGTTGTAACATCTCTGACCTGGGTTGTGTTAACCCTAGATGTTTTTCTTAATGAGGTTGATTATATGCTTGCTCATATATTTTGAAAAGTGATTATGGCTCAAGAGGAACTTATATTAAAATTTTAGTCCTTTTTGAATAATGTTGAAACAATGTTTTACTTGTTTTGGACTAAAATGCAAATTACCCAAGTTGAGGGGTTAAATTGCAAATGTTACATGGTAAAATGTTCCTCAAAGGTTGAAGCATCATAGGAATGAGTATGATGCAGTAGTATGGTTTCCACAAGCTTGAGTACCAAGATAGAGCTTGCTGAGCAATCTTTGTGCATTAAAACCTAGTTTTGGTGTAATGTGCAATTTACCCAAAACCTAGGGTTCAATATGCAAAATACCACCTCTAGAGGGTCCCTCATGATTCTTGTCATCATGTAGAGAAAATAATTTGAGAGGGGCGCCTCATTCAAATCATTTTGGAAGAGAGAGAATCTTGACATTAAAATAATCAAGATTTAAGCATAATTGAAACCCTAATTCAATTTAATGCAAAAAAAATAAATATGTTAATTGAAGTGCCCTTCAATCAAAAATGAGATGGTTGAAATTAGATAAGTTTGGACGTCCTTATGCATTGCAAAGGCCATGAAAATATCTAAGTGAGTGGAGATCCCACTCACATTAGTTAATTGAAAGTAATATCCACTAAAAATGGGATATTAGTATTATATGAATTAAGGTACTTAATTGCTTTTCCTTTAATTCAAGGATAATGAAGAAGAATTAAAGGAAAAGGAGGATTCCTTCGTATGCAAGGAGTAGAGGGGGTTAAGTGGCACTATTTTGGGGAGTTGAAGGATTGCTTTCAGCTTTCTCTCTCTTGAAATTCCTTTATATACACTTCATTTCTAACTCAACCAAGGACACATTTTCGGATTTTCTTTCACTCTTTGTTTTAAAAACGACCAAGGGTGCTTAGGAGAAACAGGAGGACGACCCCCAACCTGTAGGTAAGCTCCATGATCTCCTTTCACCTTGATTTCATGGTGAAAATCACAAATCAATGCTTGGTTTCTTCTTTTCTCCATGCAATCTTCAATCCTAGCCAATCCTTTTCACTCAAAGAGTTGAGCACGAGCTTGGGATAGTTGAGAAAGCTTCTTCCACCATTAAAGACGTGGAGGTTGGAGATTTGAAGCATTCTTTAAAGATGGGTTATATAACTTCAATCCAATTACATCATTATTCAATTCCAATTTTACAAGTTATGTTGATTTCTCCTTCTTCTTGAATAATTGCTTGTTGTAATGGATGATTCTATGAAATTAGTAATAATGTGAAACTTAGAAATGAAGGTAGATGATGATGACATCATCTTGAAAACTTTTCCCAAAATTGAAACTCCAATCGGTTTCCAATAAAATTGGTCAATCGGTTTCACCAAACTGTTTGGTGACCAAATGGTTTGCAAACCGTTTGAGGGATTGGGTTCAAAACCGTTTGGGATAGTTGACCATTTGGATTGAGTTGATCATTTTGATTGAGTTGACCATTTGAATTGAGTTGACCATTTGGATCTGAGTTGACGGTTTGGATTTGAGTAGACCGTTTCGAAAGAAACGGTTTCTAAACCATTTGATGATTAACAATCTTCAAGATCGTTTGGTGTTTAGGGTTTCCAAAACTGATTGAATGGAAACAGTTTTCAAAAACATTTGAGGTTGAGACCAAGACCGTTTGAGGTCAGGTCATGCCAAGGTTAAATGGTGATTCAATGGTTCAACTGAAGAGTGATTCAATGGTTCAATTGATGGGTGGTTTAATGATTGAAACCCTGAATTGATTTGGTTGATGGAAACCCTAATTGGTCCATTCGGTTTTGAGAAGGTTTGGACCAAACGGTCTCATGACTATTTTAGATCAAATGGTCTCAAACTATTTGGAGATCCAAGTGGTTTCAAGATTGATTTGTTCATACGGTTTCAATGTACTTTTGCTTAAATAGTTTCAAGGGCTAGTTGCCCAAACGGTTTCAAACCGTTTGAGATCCAATTTCTTCAAGTCCATTTGAAGATTGAGGTGCTTCAAGACCATTTGAAGGTCAAGGAACTTCAAGACCCCTTTAAGGTTTAATTGACTCAAACCATGTAAGTACAATTAACCCCATGATTGTTGATGATGTTTATCAAAGGTAATTACAATGGTTGTACCTTCAAGATACTTAAGTAGTTAGTAACTTTTGAATGGTTAACCTTTGATGCTTATGGAAGCAATGACTTGATACAATATGTAATTAGGGTATGATCATGAAACCCTAATTGAGAAGGGTGATGAACCCTAACCCTAATCTAGGGAAATGTTAAGTATAACCCTAATCAAGGGTGATGTGTAACCATAATTTATGGTAATGTTATAAGAAACCCTAATTTAAGGGAATGGTTCATGAAAACCCTAATTTTTGGGTAAAGCTGCAGGAAACCCTAATTTTAAGGGAAATGTTATAAGAAGCCTTAATTCAAGGCAAGAACGTAATGTGGAACCCTGCTACAGGGTAATGTGACATGAAACTCTAATTCAAGGTGATGTTATGTAATGATATGTGAAACCTTAATATGAAATCCTAACCCTGATATAGGGTAAAGGTATGTGAAACCCTAACATTGGGTTATAGTGTAAGAAACCCTAATTTTGGACAATATGATGATAAACCCTAACCCTAATGTGGGTAATGGGATGATTATTCCTAATTGACATAAATTGAGAAACCCTAACCCTAAAAAGGGTATAAGTGGTGTTACTTTGTATAGCATGGTGCTAAAATGTAATTGATATAACTGTTATCAAGTGTACTAACCATGCATGTATCATGAGATGATGGGCATAGCCAGGTATGAGCTATGATGTTTCATTTATTGTTGTTATTGGGCCTTGTGAGCCATAATATGCTTTGTTACCTAGTGAGAGGTAATAAGAGATTAAATGGGATTTGAGAGCCATGTGAGATGCTTGTGTAACAAATATCATGTTTACCTTGGTCAGATGACCTAAAGGTGTTTAGTTACCTGATAAGTGGTAACAAATGTTCTTTGATGAACTGAGGGTTTGGATACCCATATTCCATAATCACGATGATGAGATTGTTAAGAAATGAGAAAGCACCTGATGAGATGAGGGATTAATATCCCAATACTTCAATGAGATTTGAATAGTACTTGATGAAAGTATTACACATTCTTTGTAGCAAATATCATAGTAATTGATGTTTGGAAACTTTCTTGATGCTAAAAGAATATGGTAATACATCTAATTAATCAAGTGATATCATATAATGTAGTTTCCCTGACCACAGATCCATCAGCGTCAGAATTTGCTAAATGGTGAAATGAGTTAAACTCAGAACGCATATTTTTGAATATGTGGGGGTAATTGAGCAATTATATCCTCATGCCCCATAGGAATGGCTACGGGCTATATCCTATGAACGGGATTGGTTACGGACCATACCCTAGTATGAGTATGGCTACGGGCCATGACTCCATGATATAATACCAGGCATTGGCTACGGGCCATAACCCTGAAGAGAGTATATGATGCGGGCTATCACTCTATAGTGAAGATGCCAACATACCCTGGCAAGCTAATTGTAGTTTGACACATGATGTCTCTGCCATATAATCTCACACTGACCAAGAAAGATGAGGTCTTGGAGTCTGGCTCTTCCATTGACCTTGTGTGGTACCGATGCTTAACGTAATCATGGTCGGTTGGAGTATGAATGGTATACTTCATCTCTTCCTGGCATTAAGTATGATTGTAAAATGTAATCAGCCATGTAACATATTTGCACAAGGTTGAAATACGAGAATCATTGGTTGATGTTACCCTACTTAGCATATCCTAGAAGGATAGATGGTGTACATGTGCTTTAATTCCTTATTGGATAAATGATATGTTGTTTTATCAAGTTATAGTTGAAATGCTTTTAATAAGAATACTTCTCTAATCTATTTAGACATTAATCTATCTACTATTGAATATATAATTCCTCTGTACAATTTTATTCAATTAAACTACAATAATAATATTTTGGCAGAGAGTTATATCTCTCGTTGGGGCAATTTACAATTGTCTCACCCCGTGGGATCCAACTTTTTAGGTGGACGCAGTCGAGGGAACAGAAACCCTAGAGCAGGGGACGAGCAGCAACAACAACAACATGAACAACAATGATTTTATCAGGTGGAGACATTGGCTGTCAAGTCTTGTATATGTGTAAATATAGTCCTATGTGTCGTCTCTGTACTCTCAGGTCCTTGGAGTCAGTAGTTAGTTTAATGAAACGATATGAGATTTTAGCTTGATGCCTCAATGTTTTTATGCTGCCTGTATATAGTTTTAACAGGGAAGTTGATGCTTGTAACCTCGAGAAGGAATGGTACAAGAGATGTACTTATGAACCAGTAATTGAATTACCTTGGTTCTTTTTGAAAGAGTTTTCCAATGTATGGATCTCTTTGTAAAAAGTTTTAATTTTTAGTGATTTTTAGTAATTTTGCTGCTAACAAATGCTTCTCCTTAGTTAATGGTGTTTTCTTGAGTTGGATGCCACAAGTTTAGTGGTATCAGAGCTCTAGGTTTGTTGAGTCTACAGATACATAGGATTAAGGTTGTTGAGTCTATTCTAAGTGTCTTCCCGTTTATCTGATAGTATCTTCTACTCATATAGGAGAAGAAGAACTTGAAGATGTCTGGATCACATGAAGAACATGTTGCTGAGAGTAGCATTGCTGCACTAGGAGGAGGTCCAAGGGATCAAGCTAGGGAGGAGCCAGTACCTGAACATCCCCAATTTGACCCAACTATGATAGAGAATCCAGCCTTCCATACCCTGTTTGGCTAGTTTACAGTGACTATGACACACATGGCTGATAGGATGCCACCACCTACACCAAGGGCACCAACCCACCATGATGGACATGGAGCCGGCAAGACTTTTGAAAGACTTTGTCGTGTTGGAGCCATAGATTATACTGGTACAGCTGATCCAGCAGATGTTGATTTGTGGCTGACAGAGCTGGAGAAGGCTTTCAGGATCCTTGACATTCCTCAAGCTGAGAAGGTGAGACATGTTGTGTACCTTCTAAAGGGGAGTGTTGGCCATTGGTGGATGATAGAGGAGGGTAAGAGGCCATGTGTAGAAGTCGGATGGGAGGAATTTCGATGAGAATTCATCATTATATACTTCCGTAAGACATATCTAGATGAGAAGATCTCTCAATTTGAGAAGATCAGGCAAGGACAGATGAACATTAGCAAGTATGAGGCTAAGTTCATGGAGCTTTTGCAGTTTTGTCCGCATATGGAAGCTAATGATGAGGAAAGAATCTGGCATTTTGAGAAGGGATTAAACACTGAGTTGACCACTCATGTGTCTGCTCTAGAGAACAAGGAGAGGTTTGCTACTTTTTTGGAGTCCGTGAGGAGGATAGAAAGGGTTGTAATTGAGAAGCGACAGACCAGTGGTAAGAAGGTGTATGCTCAGTTCCAAGGACAAAGGTCTGAGGGATTTAAGAAGCCAAGGTTTTCTACACTGGCAGCACCATCAAGATTCAATCCCCAGACATAGTGGACGTCAAGTAGGGTTAGGGGCTGTAGTTTTGTTCCGAATAGATCCCCCAGCACAGCATCAATATTGGTGACTGGACCTCAAAAACCTTATCCTAAGACCAGGATTTGTCACCAGTGCAGACAAGTTAGACATCTGGCAAGGGATTGTCCAGCTGGGAACATAATAGTGACTCAACCCCAGAGGTAGAGTCATCAAGACTCACAAAGGAGACAGTTTTCTAGTAACACTAGAGGACGTGGACAAGCGTCCCAAGCTGGTTCATCAACACCCAATAATCGAGCACAGGGTCAACAACAAGCAACTGCGAGGTTCTATGCAATGAATCAACCTCATGCAGTGGTTAACCCTTGAGTTGTGACAGGTCAAATGGAACAATTTTAATCTAATATGTCTACATCATGCTTCGTATCTATTTTAATTGATCTGGGTGCTATGCATTCCTTCATCACTAGAGAAGTGATTTTTGACTGCAATATGACAGTTGGTCATAGGGCATAGAGTTTGATGTTGCAAACTCCTTTGATGGGTTCTGCAGTGTTGCGGGAGGTGTGTTCTCCCTTCATTCTTTCTTTTTCTGAACATCATATTCATGTGGATCTTATATCACTTGAGATGCACGGGTTTGATATAATTCTTGGAATGGACACCCTAGAAAAGTATAAGGTTGTCTTGGATTGTGAGTCCAAGCAAGTTGTGTTCACAGATGATGGTGACACATGGATCTTTCAGGGAGACAGAAAGATTCTTCCAACTTGTCTTGTGTCAGCTATGATAGCTGAAAAGCTGATGAGACAAGGATGCTTTGCATTCTTGGCACTTGTGGTAGACACCACAATGGAGAGTTCTAATCCTTCTGAAGTTCCAATAGTTAGGGAATTTGAAGATGTGTTTCCTGAGGAACTTCTAGGTGTACCTCCGCCCCGAGAGATTGATTTTGAGATTAATCTAGTCCCAGACATGCAACCAATAGCACAAACATCGTATAGAATGGCACCTGCTGAGATGGCAGAACTCAAGAAACAACTACAGTAGTTTCTTGAGAAAGGTTTTATCTGACCGAGTACTTCACCATGGGGTGCTCCGGTTCTCTTTGTTAAAAAGAAGGATGGGTCGATGCGGTTATGAATTGACTACAGACAATTGAATAAAGTAACTATAAAGAACAAGTATTCTCTACCAAGGATAGATGACCTCTTTGATCAGTTGTGTGGTGCAACTATCTTCTCTAAGATAGATCTGAGATCAGGATACCATCAGTTGCATATTAAGGAGGGTGACATACCTAAGTCTACCTTTAGGACAAGGTATGGTCACTATGAGTTCATAGTTATGTCGTTTGGACTAACTAATGCACCAGCTGCATTTATGGATCTCATGAATAGAATCTTTCGACCTTTTCTTGATCAGTTTATAGTAGTCTTCATAGATGACATCTTGATCTACAGTAGAGATGCTCAACAACATGAGCAGCACCTTCGTCAAGCTTTAACTTTACTAAGAGAGCATAAGTTGTATGCTAAGTTTAGCAAATGTGAGTTCTGGTTACTGGAAGTTTCTTTTCTATGACACATAATATCTTCCTCAGGTATCCGTGTTGATCCTAAGAAGGTAGAATCTATCCTGCAATGGGAGCAGCCAAAGACACCAACAGAGATATGTAGTTTCCTAGGACTGGCAGGCTATTACAGGAGGTTCATTAAGAACTTCAGTTCAATAGCTTTACCCCTAACCAAGTTGACCAGGAAAGAGGTTCCTTTTGTCTGGAATGACAAGTGTCAACATTCCTTCCAGCTGTTGAAAGATAGGTTAACAAGTACAACTTTGCTGGTGTTACCTGAGCAAGGAAAGGGGTACATAGTTTTCTATGATGCATCTAAGAATGGACTACGATGTGTGTTGCTGCAGGATAATCAAGTGATTTCTTTTGCCTCTCGACATCTTAAGAAACACGAGGAGAATTATCTAACACATGATCTAGAGCTAGCTACTGTAGTCCATGCTCTGAAGATCTGGAGACATTATCTCTATGGAGAAACATTCCAGATTTTCACAGACCACAAGAATTTAAAATATATCTTCTCTCAACATGAGTTGAATATGAGACAATGCCGCTGGATGGAGTTAATCAAGGACTATGATTGTACAATTGATTATCATCCAGGGAAGGCTAATGTAGTGGCTGATGCACTAAGTAGGAAATCATCATCACCAGCCCTAGATAAAGCACAGATGAACTCCTTAGTGTGCTCTAAGAGAGATATGCTTATCTCCTTGAGGCAAAATAATGTATAGCTTAAAGTAGCATTGTTAGCTGGATTGTTAGATGAGATGCACATAAAACCTACTCTGAGACAGCAGATTAAAGAAGCACAGCAAGTTGATATTGTGGTTCAGCAAATTAGGTCAGAGTATGGTAGTGAGAAACGGGATGGATTCCATGAGTCAGAGGATCAAGTAGTTTGTTACCATGGTATGATGGTAGTACCTGATGCCAATGACTTAATGAAGTTAGTCTTTGAGGAGGCTCATTCTTCAATGTATGCAATGCATCCAGGGAGCACCAAAATGTATCGTAACTTGAAGGATATGTATTGGTGGCCAGGATTGAAGAAGGATGTAGCTGAGTTTGTTATGCGGTGTCCGGTGTGTCAGTAGGTCAACACTGAACATCAAAAGCCTACAGGAACAATGCAACCTTTGCCTATACCATAGTGGAAGTGGGATCATGTGACCATGGACTTTGTGGTTGGTTTTCCTAGAACAACCAAAGGTCATGATTCCATATGGGTGATAGTTGATAGGTTGACTAAGACAACATATTTCCTACCTGTCAAAACAACCTACACTGATGAGAAGCTTGCACAGATTTATGTAGATGAGATAGTGTGGTTGCACAGGGTTCCAGCTTCTGTTGTTTCTGATAGAGGTCCCCAATTCATGAGTCAGTTTTGGGAACGACTACATAAAGCTTTGGGTACATAGTTAAGGTTTAGTACTTCCTTTCACCCTTAGATAGATGGATAGTCTGAAAGAACCATACAAACTTTGGAGGATTTGCTTAGGGCATGTGTCCTTCAATTTGTAGGAAGTTGGGATCTACACCTGAGTTTGATAGAATTTGCTTATAAAAAATAGCTATCAACACAGTATTGATATGGAACCATATGAAGCATTATATGGTAGATGTGGTAGATCTCCTTTGTGTTGGTATGAAACATGAGAAAATCAACTTTTGGGTCCTGAGTTAGTACATTAGACAACTGAGAAGATTAAAGTAATACAACAACAATTAAAGACTGCACAGGATAGACAAAGTCATACGCTGACAAATGGTGAAGACCTTTAGAATTCCATGTTGGAGACAAAGTATATCTCAAGGTCTCACCTTGGAAAGGTGTTCTTAGATTTGGAAGGAAAGGGAAGTTAGCTCCTAGATTTATGGGGCCTTATCCAATCATTGAACGGATTGGAAAGGTAGCCTATAAGTTGGAGTTACCACCTGAGTTGCATAAGTTGCATTCAGTGTTCCATATCTCCATACTGAGAAAGTGTCATCCTGACACAGAGTTGGTTTTGCAACCTATGGAGGTAGAAGTAAATGATGATGTATCATATGTTGAAGGACATGTGATGATCCTTGATAAAAGAATTAAAAAGTTGAAAAAGAAAGACATATGTCTTGTAAAAGTTCTCTAGCATCATCGTGGCATTGAAGAAGCTATGTGGTAACTAGAGGAAGAGATGAGGAGGAATTACCCTTCTCTTTTCTCTTAATGTTTTCGTTGATGATTTCGGGGACGAAATCCCTATTAGGGGTGGATAATTTGTAACATCCCTGACCTGGGTTATGTGTTAACCCTAGATGTTTTACTTAATGAGGTTGATTATATGCTTTCTCATATATTTTGAAAAGTAATTAAGGCTCAAGAGGAACTTATATTTCAATTTTAGTCCTTTTTGAATAATGTTGAAACAATGTTTTACTTGTTTTGGACTAAAATGTAAATTACCCAAGTTGAGGGGTTAAATTGCAAATGTTACATGGTAAAATGTTCCGCAGAGGTTGAAGCATCATAGGAATGAGTATGATGCAGTGGTATGGCTTCCACAAGCTTGAGCACCAAGATAGAGCTTGCTGAGCAATCTTTGTGCATTAAAACCTAGTTTTGGTGTAATGTGCAATTTACCCAAAACCTAGGGTTCAATATGCAAAATACCACCTCTAGAGGGTCCCTAATTATTCTTGACATCATGTAGAGAAAATAATTTGAGAGGGGCGCCTCATTCGAATCATTTTTGAAGAGAGAGAATCTTGACATTAAAATAATCAAGATTTAAGCATAATTGAAACCCTAATTCAATTTAATGCAAAAACAATAAATATGTTAATTGAAATGCCCTTCAACCAAAAATGAGATGGTTTAAATTATATAAGTGTGGACGTCCTTATGCCTTGCAAAGGCCACAAAAATATATGAGTGAGTGGAGAGCCCACTCACATTAGTTAATTGAAAGTAATATCCACTAAAAATGGGATATTAGTATTATATGAATTAAGGTGCTTAATTTCTTTTACTTTAATTCAAGGATAATGAAGAAGAATTAAAGGAAAAGGAGGATGCCTTCGTATGCAAGGAGTATAGGGGGTTAAGTGGCACTATTTTGGGGAGTTGAATGATTGCTTTTCAACTTTCTCTCTCTTGAAATTCCTTTATATACACTTCATTTCCCACTCAACCAAGGACTCTTTTTCGGATTTTCTTTCACCCTTTGTTTGCAAAACGACCAAGGGAGCTTAGGAGAAACAGGAGGATGACCCCCAACCTGTAGGTAAGCTCCATGATCTCCTTTCACCTTGATTTCATGGTGAAAATCACAAATCAATGCTTGATTTCTTCTTTTCTCCATGCAATCTTCAATCCTAGCCAATCCTTTTCACTCAAAGAGTTGAGCACGAGCTTGGGATAGTTGAGAAAGCTTCTTACACCATTAAATACGTGGATTTTGGAGCTTTGAAGTATTCTTTGAATGCAGGTTATATAACTTCAACCCAATTACATCATTATTCAATTACAATTTTACAAGTTATGTTGATTTCTCCTTCTTCTTGAATAATTGCTTGTTTTAATGGATGATTCTATGGAATCAATAATAATTTGAACCTTAGAAATGAATTTAGATGATGATGACATCATCTTGGACACTTTTCCCAAAATTGCAACTCCAATTGGTTTCCAATAAAATTGGTCAATCGGTTTCACCAAACCATTTGGTGACCAAACTGTTTGCAAACCGTTTGAGGGATTGGGTTCAAAACCATTTGGGATAGTTGACTGTTTGGATTGAGTTGACCATTTGGATTTGAGTTGATCATTTGGATTTGATTTGACCGTTTGGATTGAGTTGACCATTTGGATTTGAGTTGATCATTTGGATTTGAGTTGACCGTTTGGAAAGAAATGGTTTCTAAACTATTTGATGATTAACGATCTTCAAGATCATTTGGTGTTTAGGGTTTCCAAAACCAATTGAATGGAAACAGTTTTCAAAACTTTTTGAGGTTGAGACCAAGACCGTTTGAGGTTAGGTCAAGCCAAGTCTAAATGGTGATTCAATGGTTCAATTGAAGAGTGATTCAATGGTTCAATTGATGGGTGGTTCAATGATTGAAACCCTGAATCGATTTGGTTGATGGAAACCCTAATTGGTCCATTAGGTTTTGAGAAGGTTTGGACCAAACGGTCTCAAGACCATTTGAGATCAAATGGTCTCAAACCGTTTGGAGATCCAAGTGGTTTCAAGAGTGATTTGTTCATACGGTTTCAATGTACTTTTGCTTAAACGATTTCAAGGGCTAGTTGCCCAAACGGTTTCAAACCGTTTGAGATCCAATTTCTTCAAGACCGTTTGAAGATTGGGGTGCTTCAAGATCGTTTGAATTTCAATGCACTTCAAGACCCCTTGATGGTTAAATTGACTCAAACCATGTAAGTACAACTAACCCCATGATTGTTGATAATGTTTATCAAAGGTAATTACAATGGTTGTACCTTCAAGATACTTAAGTAGTTAGTACCTTTTGAATGGTTAACCTTTGATGCTTATGGAAGCAATGACTCGATACAATATGTAATTAGGGTATGATCCTTGATAGAGAGATCATGAAACCCTAATTGAGAAGGGTGATGAACCCTAACCCTAATCTAGGGCAATGTTAAGTATAACCCTAATCTAGGGTGATGTGTAACCATAATTTAGGGTAATATTATAAGAAACTCTAATTTAAGGGAATGCTTCATGAAAACCCTAATTTTTGGGTAAAGCTACATGAAACCCTAATTTTAACGGAAATCTTATAAGAAGCCTTAATTCAAGGCAAGAATGTAATGTGGAACCCTGATACATGGTAATGTGACATGAAACTCTAATTCAAGGTGATGCTATGTAATGATATGTGAAACCTTGATATGAAATCCTAACCTTGATATTGGGTAAAGGTATGTGAAACCCTAACCTTGGGTTATAGTGTAAGAAACCCTAATTTTGGACAATATGATGATAAACCCTAACCCTAATGTGGGTAATGGGATGATTATTCCTTATTGACATGAATTGAGAAACCCTAACCTTAAAAAGGGTATAAGTGTTGTTACTTTGTATAGCATGGTGCTAAAATGTAATTGATATAACTGTTATCAAGTGTACTAACCATGCAGGTATCATGAGATGATGGGCATAGCCAGGTATGAGCTATGATGTTTCATTTATTGTTGTTATTGGGCCTTGTCAGCCATAATATGGTTTTTTGCCTAGTGAGAGGTAACACGAGATTAAATGGGCTTTGAGAGCCATGTGAGATGCTTGTGTAACAAGTATCATGTTTACCTTGGTCAGATGACCTGAAGGTGTTTAGTTACATGGTAAGTGGTAACAAATGTTCTTTGATGAACTGAGGGTTTGAATACCCATATTCCATAATCACAATGATGAGATTGTTAAGAAATGAGAAACCACCTCATGAGATGAGGGATTAAGATCCCAATACTTCAATGAGATTTGAATAGTACTTGATGAAAGTATTACACATTCTTTGTGTCAATTATCATAGTAATTGATGTTTGGAAACTTGCTTGATGCTAAAATAATATGGTAATACATCTAATTAATCAAATGATATCATATAATGTAGTTTCCCTGACGATAGATCCATCAGCGTCAGAATTTGCTGATGGTGAAACGAGTTAAACTCAGAACGCATATTTTTGAATATGTGGGGGTAATTGGGCAATTATATCCTCATGCCCCATAGGAATGGCTACGGGCTATATCCTATGAATGGGATTGGTTACGGACCATACCCTAGTATGAGTATGGCTACGAGCCATGACTCCATGATATAATACTAGACATTGGCTACGGGCCATAACCCTGAAGAGAGTATATGCTACGGGCTATCACTCTATAGCGAAGATGCCAATATACCCTGGGAAGCTAATTGCAGTTTGACACATGATGTGTCTTCCATATAATCTCGCACTGACCGAGAAAGATGAGGTGTTGGAGTCCAACTCTTCCATTGACCTTGTGTGGTACCAATGCTTAACGTAATCGTGGTCAGTTGGAGTATGAATGATATACTTCATCTCTTTAGGGCATTAAGTATGACTGTAAAATGTAATCAGCCGTGTAACATATTTGCACAAGGTTGAAATACGAGAATCATTGGTTGATGTTACCCTGCTTAGCATATCCTAGAAAGGATAGATGTTGTACATGTGCTTTAATTCCTTATTGGATAAATGATATGTTGTTTTATCAAGTTATAGATGAAATGCTTTGAATAAGAATATTGTTCTAATCTATTTAGACATTAATCTATCTATTGTTGAATATATAATTCCTCTATACAGTTTTATTCAATTAAACTGCAATAATAATGTTTTGGCGGAGAGTTATATCTCTCGCTGGGGCAATTTACAATTGTCCCACCCCCGTCGGATCCAAATTTTTAGGTGGACGTGAACGTGGACGAGGGAGCAGAAACCCTAGAGCAGGGGAAGAGCAGCAACAGCAACAACAGGAACAGCAGTGATTTTCTCAGGTGGAGACATTGGCTGTCAAGTCTTGTATATGTGTAAATAGAATCCTATGTGTCGTCTCTGTACTCTCAGGTTCTTGGAGTCAGTAGTTAGTTTAATGAAATGATCTGAGATTTTGGCTTGATGTCTTAATGTTTTTATACTGCATGTATATAGTTTTAACAGGGAAGTTGATGCTTGTAACCTCGAGAAGGAATGCTACAAGAAATGTACTTGTGAACAAGAATGTAATTGAATTACCTTGGTTCTTTTTGAAAGAGTTTTCAAATGTATGGATATCTTTGTAAAAAGTTTTAATTTTTAGTGATTTTCAATAATTGTTCTATTGACAAACTCTTCCTCTTAGTTAATGGTGTTTTCATGAGTTGGATGCTACATGGGTAGTCCAATCATTCCTTTTAAGATCATGTTATCCGAGGTCTCAAATCATGGGATGTTACAATCTCCCCCACTTAGACTCTTGACGTCCTCGTCAAGTCTCAACTATAAGGCCTCATAATCTCTTCCCCATTTCAGTGCAGACCCACAATGGCCCATGGACACCCAGCTCCCAATCATGGAATACCAGCACAAGGGTGTCTACGTCAGCCATGGACAGCCCTTTCCTACATGTCTAGACCGCATGGCTCAATAATGGCATGCCATTCCCATGTGGGCCCACCTACTGGAGGGGTTATGGCTCTGATACCATTTGTAAACGCCCAGACCCACTTCCCAAGACTCTAGTAGAGTTTCAGGAATGACGATTGTCCCCAAAGACCACCACTAGCCTTAACTGCGTGCTTTGTCCTCACTCACGCGCATGCCAGGATTAACTTCCCTACAGGTCTCCCATCTCAGTACTACTCCAAGCTGAGCACGCTTAACTATGGAGTTCTTAGTGATGGGCTCCCAAAAAAGGAGGTGCAACTTAGTGATATGGGTAGTCCAATCATTCCTTTTAAGATCATGTTATCTGAGGTCTCAAATCTTGGGATGTTACACCAGTATACCCTGGAAAGCTATTTAGCAGAGACACAAGATGTCCTGCATTTTGTACTCACACTGAATGAGGAAGATGAGGTCATGGAAATCTGGCTCTTCCTTGACCTATGTATGGCACCAATTTCGACTTCACAATGATCGGTTGGAGTATGAGCGGTATACCTCATCTCCTTAGGGCTTAAGTATGATTGTAAAATGTAATCAGCCGTGCAGCGTATTTGCTTAAAGTTGAAATACGAGAATCATTGGTTTATGTTACCTTGTTTAGAATATCCTAGATGGATAAATGTTATACATGTTCTTCATTTCCTTATTGGATAAGTGACATGCTGCTTTATTAAGTTATAGCTAAAATGCTTTGAATAAGATTATTGCTCTAATCTGTTTAGACATTGATTTATCTGTTGTTGAATATATATGATTCCTCTGCTCAGTTTTATTCTATTAAATGCAATAATAATGTTTATGGCGGAGAGTTATATCTCTTGCTGGGACAATTTCAATTGTCTCACCCCCGTGGAATCCAACTTTTTAGGTAGACACAGAAGAAGAGGCAGAAACCCTATTACAGGGGAAGAGCAGCAGCAACAACAGGGACAACAGTGATATTCCAGGTGGAGGCACTGGCTATAATGTTTTGTATAGAGAGTCATATGTGTCATCTCTATACTCTCAGGTCCTCGGAGTTAGTAGTTAGTACTTTTAATGAATCGGTCTGAGGTTTTGGCTTGATGCCTCGAGGTTCTTATACTGCCTATGTATAGTTTTAACAGAGCAGTTGTTGCTTGTAATCCTCGAGAAGGGACGGTACAGGATATGTACTTATGAACCAGGATGTAAATAAAATACATTAGCTCTTGATAAAATATTTTTCCTGTGTTTGGATCTCTTTGTAAATGGTTTTAGTTTTTAGTGAATTTTCAATAATTTGTTGCTTATGTTTAATTCCACAATTAATTACATTGTGACAGTATGATTTGGTGTCGGGTCGTCTCAGTTGTATTTGGTGAATGTTTCTTTGAGTTTGAAACTTGGGCCTCATAGGTCTATATCACACGATGCATGCACTTTTGTTTTACGTGCACAACTTAAGCATGTCAAGTTTTTGGCACCATTTCCATGGAAATGACAATACCAACACTACGAATCTTGTGATCAGTCACTCTAAGCCATTTTGTCTTTTTATTTACTTTGAATCTTTTATTTGGCAGCAAAGCATAATTAAAAAAATCTTTTGCCATTTCACTAGTGCTAGTGTCTCACATTATTGATTTAATTTTTAGGTACTAGTGTGTGGTTCACACTCAAACAACAGATTATAGAGAATCCACTCCAATGAGTGTAGATCTGGAGAAGATCTTGCATAAGACGTGAGAGTTTGGGGTTTTAGCTGAGAAGTTCATTCAAATTCCACCACCAAAGCAAGAGCAAGAGTAAACTATAGTTATGGACCTAAACAACGAGGACTGTGTGAAGGACATTCCTAAAGAATAAATAATCTGGGAGAAGATATAGGAATCTTTATCCACAATGAAGCTTAGGCCAATTAAACCTCAGTCAGTGAACGTTGAAAGCTCTAAAATCGATACAAGACTGATGGCACTAATAAGTCTCAGTCATTCTACGGGCACAACTTGAAGGATCCAATGACGCATTTAAATAACTTTGTGGAGATATGTGAAATGCTGAAGCTCGATAGAATCCAACCACTATGATTTATCTGAATCTTTTCTCATATTCATTGTTAGATAAAGCCAAGGCTTGGTTTCTTATCCTACCTCCATAGTCAATCAAAATCTATGATGAGATGATAGATTCTTTGTTTGAGAGATATTTCCACCATAGAAGACAAACAATTTGGTGGGGAAAATCTATAGTTTCAAGTAACATGCTGAAGAATCTTATTCAGAAGATTGGGAGAGATTTTAGAATATGCTTAGGAAATTCCTTCATCATTTTATTGGTCTACATGTAGCAAAGACATCCTATTATGGCCTACATAAAGGGGAGAGGGCTACTCTTGACAATGCAAGGACATGATTCTTCTTGAATAACAAGGCTGTAAGATGTCACAAGATCTTGAAGAACATGGGTAAGAACAAATCCCAAGGGAGGAGAAAGAAGCCCCAACAACAATCAAGAGTGATATGAAGTCAAGAAAGATCACAAAACTTAAACCTCAAATGGACGTACTCACAATGAAGCTTGATCATAAATCTGGCACCTCATCTAAAGGTGAAGAAGAGGAGTGCATGTACATGTGGCAACAAAATAATAGGGAAAACAATGAATAGTCATGGCATCAAGATCCTAAATTCTCTTAGAAGGATCCCAATAATTTTCAGCAAGACCCATCACAAGCACAATAGCATTATTAAGGCTGCCCTTCACAACAATGTCAGTATGATATGAGTTCTAGTAAGATGGATAAGATTGAAGACATGATGAGAAAACTTATGAATCAAAATGAGGCTTTTCTGGACAAATCCAAATGAGATCAGTAGAATCAAGGGGTTCAGTTCTACAATATTGAAAATCAAATCTCTCCATTAGCAGTGGAGATGGCATCCATAAAGAAGCCCACTCAGCAGGGATTCCCTGGAAACACAAAGGCATATCATTAACATCATCAAGTAAACTAAGTCTGTATTTTCAAGAAAATAGAGAATGTTATTGAGGAGACACCAAATCAACATACTCTAAAGCTAGAATGTGTTTATGTGCCACAAGTCCCAATTCCCAAAAGCTTGTATGGAAGAACAGGGGGATGTAGAGTAGATGCGGATTATTCACACGCATGCACCTTAGTCAATACAATGTCTGTAGAGAATGACAAGGACACCCCATCAACACTGACATTACAAGACAAGGAACTTCAAGAATCCACCATTACTATGTCCATGTTCCTAGAGCCAGAGGAGGTGCCAGTGCAATAAGAGCATGTGAATGTTCTACTTAGTGGTGAAGTAGTCACATTCAATATGAAGGCACACATAATTGAGAAGGAGCAGCCATAGGTCACCCCATTTATAGGATACATGCGAGATTCTGACCCAAAAGGCAGTGTTGATGCAGTCTTAGGGGAGGAAATCCCCAATATGTCATACATTCCTCCACATAGCATGTAGAGAAGCCACATGTGCCATTCTCGAATAGTCTAAAACTAGGAAAGGAGGACAAGAAATTAAAGAAATTTATAGATGTCTTTTGAAAGATCCACATCAACATCCTACTTGTGGAGGTGGTTGAACAAATTCCTACATATGGAAAAATTTTGAAGAATATTAACAACAAGAATAGATGAATAAAAGATATTAATGTCATGTGTGTTGATGAAGTGGATAGTGCTCTAATACAGAGAAGGCTATTGAAAAAGAGAAAGAACCCATGATGTTTCTACATCCCTTGTTCCATTGGAAGCAAATAATTCCAAAATGCACTATGTGAATCTAGGGCAAGAATATATCGCATGCCTCTCTACCTTTCAGAAGGTGGGATTGAAGAAACCAATAATGACTTTCATGAAAATCTAGTTAGTAGATGGGTCAGTTGTAAGGCCCTATAAGATATGCAAGGATGTTTAGTTAAATTCAAAAAAATTATCTATCATGTAGACTTTGTGGTTATGGATATGCAAGAGATGCAAAGATCTGAGATATTATTAGGAAGGATGTTCTCAGATATGACTGATGTGTTTCCAGGGGTAGATGATATTTGACATTGGAAACAACTGATCATAGAGTGGAGTTCAAACTTCTAGATGATTCGTCACCACCATCTTGTGATAACCCAAGATGAAGATAAGCATCTTGTTGAACCTATGACATTAAACAAGGACACTTATGAGAGGAAACCATTTTCATTTATATTATTAAATTGTTTTTAGGTCTTTTCATTAGTTATAGTTTGTATTTCTTAAAGGGGATGTTTAGTTGATGCAATAAAGGTGCCTTGATGTGTTTTGTATGATGTGCAAAAACTTACAGTGTTAATACTACCAATGTCAACATGGTAGTATCGACCATGTTATATGAATCAACAAGGTTTTATAGAAATTTTGGTACCATCGACGGGCAAGTCAGTGGCACCAAATCCTTATCAGCAGGGACTTAGTGAGAAATAATCATGCTGGTAGCATTGACATAATCATCGGTAGCATTGATGATTTTCTAGCAAAATCACATGGATATAGAAAATAATTGTTGATATTGTTGTGAGGTTGCTCCGTGGCACTGACCCATCCTACTCAAAGATGACAAGGAACAACACAACCCAGTACCACCAAAATCCTAGTCAGTGGCACTGACATTTTTAGATGACACCCCTGAAGCTACATGAAATCAAGCCTCGATACCATTGAGATCCATATCGGAAGTACCAACATCTCATTCAATCACATCTATGCATGGTTTCAGTGGCACCGAACAAGAGAGAAGGGGTGACCCAAAGTTCAGTTGGGTACCACTGACATAGAAGACCATCTCTGTGACACTAACACCAACTATCATGATCCTTCACATCCAACAGTCGGTGGCACCAATTCATGCATGTGGTATTCAGGAGTCAGTCCTACATACTCAAGTTGGTATCTGACATAAGAAATATGTGGGTTAGTGTATGGATGACCCCAAGCCATCAATATCAACAACTAGCTCTGAGACGCCCATAGATAACATTCCTTCGGTACCACCGACACAAAGTGTCAGAAGCACCGACACATCCACGAGCATGCACTTCTTTAGTTGTAAAAGGGGAGGTAATGGGTTGTCTCAAATCACATCCAAGATCTCCCCTCTCACTCTAAAGTTTCAAGAAGGCCATCAGAGGTTACTAGAGCTTTCTAGAAATTCAGAGTCTTCACCTAGCTCTTTTTTTCACCTCTCGCTTCTTTTCTTCATGGAGATGGCAGCCTGTTGACAAGACCCATCCACAACACATCCGATCAGTTGTTCCTTAAGACCTATAGGATTTCTTTTTCAAATGAGGGGCAAAAGAAGCATCTATGTTGCTTTTCCGAGGAGGGACCTCATATTAACTTGGTATGGGGACCACACTTTCCTAGTTGAAGATGGCTTCACTAACAACCTCCAATGAGTCTGTACCAGGAAGGGAGTGGTGGGAGATCACCCATTCTTCAGTCATTGACCCACTTACCAAGAGAACATCTGTGAGTTTCTCATCGCGTTGGAGGTTTGTTGCATCCCTAAGCATAGGGAAGGATGAGAAGATGACTGGGTCAAGTTTAGGTTATACAACTCCAAGCATTATCTCACCTTGGCAAAGTTCAACTCCATCTATGGATGATATATGAGTGAGGCACTCTTTATGTCAAATGATTTTGAATTCATCTTGGAATGGAGATAGATGAAAACACTACCTTAGAGATTTGTCATCAAATCAATCTTCAGTGATGGACATCAAGCATCCCTTCACCCACATTCTTCATTGATACCTGAAAATCACCATCTTCTCTAGGTTGACACAAGGGCAAGGGAAGGTCCAACAGGCAGACCTGTATGTCCTTTGGTCATTCTTGACCTTGGGAAAGGAGATTTTCGATATTGGTTTGTTCTTCCTTCTACACATGATGACAATGAAGATGCAAGTTCAGAGAAACCACAATTCACTTTGGGGCTTACTTACACCACTAGATATGTACCTCAACCTCGACCTCTCCAAGTCCAACACCCTGAAGATGACATCAACATTTGATTTCAAGCACTTCAAGTGGGCCCACATCATCACTAAGAATCTAGGAAGGTGTATGCCCACTACACCATAGACAATTAGATAAAGGAAAGGGCTCCCCCTGAACCCATCTTCTATCTATGGGTAGTGCACTGCTTTTTATGGCCTACTGAGGATGCATGTCATACTAGAGGTAGAAGATGTCAGAGGAGAAGAAGAAGAGGAGAAGGAGGATGAGAAGGAAGAATAGGATGTTAGGATTTTGTCTCTTATCCTAATTGGATAAGAAATAATATCTAACAATATTAGGGAAGTGCAATTAATGTTAGACTTGGAGTCCAAGACAATATTTCCTTATAATTTTGTATTGTCGTTCCTAATCCCTATAGAATTGTTGTATCCTCTTGTATTCTCTAATCGGGAGTCCCTATCTATAAATAGGGATAGACACCGATGGATATTGTGTGCCAAAAGAGCATTGATGTGTGGGGGTTCCAACGTGTGGTAACTTCGGGTGTGCCAACTTAGGACAACATCGTGTGTCAAAACGGGAAGACACAAAGGATAGCCAAAGGGGAGAGAGAACGAGGGTGGGTTATGAAATTCTATTGTGGGCATGGGATTGTGAGGGAGCGACAATCCTTGTAATCTTCTTGGAGTTTCTTAATATAATTATGCAATCTTCTTCGCCAATCATGTTCTCTACTTGGTTATTTATTTGGTGGTTACTGGCTTTGTTGACGTGGGCAGTCGTGACTTTTATTGTGCATGCTTGGGCTATATCTCATGTGGGGTTTTTATTGGGCTTGAAGCTTCCACAAATCTCTTAAAGTGGTATAAGAGCAAGGTTCATACGAGACGATAAAAAAGCATTGGAAGCACCAAAAAGCATGATGACGTCGACAACTACTGCTGGAGGCCATCTGGTAGAAAATCTTAATGGCAACATCATGGAATCAGGTGGGCGTGCATCTACTGGTTGTGAAATATCAATGTGAGGTGAAGTTATGTTATCTACTTGCAAGGGGCAAGCGGCCATGGAGGCTACCTGGTTCTATCGACTGGTTGGATTTTTTCTAACCAAAAGAGGAGCGGCTGATGAGAGGTCTACCGAATCGGAAGGTGTAGATGAAGTAGTAGCATGGGTGGCAAGTGTCATGAACCTGAAGATTGCTACATGTATTCAACTCTCACAGGTAGTCTGGTGTGAGATTGCAAACTTGGCTACAAATTTCAACAGATGCAGAGGTGAATCTGTCAACTATTGGAAAGAGGAAGTCGTGGTTGGACCAACCACGTAGTGTCTTCTAGTGGGTGTGACTAAAAGAAGACACAACCCTATGGCATGGGGGCCAAAGGTGCGAAGGATGTGGTTCTTTCAACTGCAGGTGGAGGTGGTGCAGTTTCTCAAACTGTATAATATGAGGAGCTCTCACATGAAGGGTCTGGACAGTCATGTCTGGACACACACTCCATGCAGGCGTGCATGGTGATACACTTCTGGAAATAGGAGCAACTTCTGAGAGCGGAAGCATAGAAGAAGAATGGGAGCAGACTTCTTGGAGGAGCAACTTCAGCGGATAAGATTCAAGGTGGAGGTTGTTAGGATTTTGTCTCTTATCCTAATTGGATAAGAAATAATATCTAACAATATTAGAGAAGTGCAATTAATGTTAGACTTGGAGTCCAAGACATTATTTCCTTATCTTTTTGTATTGCCATTCCTAATCCCTATAGAATTGTCGTATCCTCTTGTATTCTCTAACTGGGAGTCCCTATCTATAAATAGGGATAGACACTGATGGATATTGTGTGCCAAAAGAGCACCGATGTGTGGGGGTTCCAACGTGTGGTAACTTCGGGTGTGCCAACATAGGACAACATCGTGTGTCAAAATGGGAAGCCATAAAGGATAGCCAAAGGGGAGAGAGAATGAGAGTGGGTTACAAAATTCTATTGTGGGCATGGGATTGTGAGGGAGCGACAATCCTTGTAATCTTCTTGGAGTTTCTTAATATAATTTTGCGGTCTTCTTCGCTAATCATGTTCTCTACTTGGTTATTTATTTGGTGGTTACTAGCTTTATCGATGTGGGCGGTCGTGACTTTTGTTGTGCATGCTTGGGATGTATCTTATGTGGGGGTTTTCTTGGGCTTGAAGCTTTCGCAAATCTCTTCAGATGAGGCATCCATGCCCTATACATTTCTCAACACTTACACCACATCCCCCACTGATATACACCCTTGAGATCCACAACTCCAACACCTCCAACCTTGAGAGATTCATTATCCATGCAGGGCATGTACGGTATGTTGTAGTCTCTTTAGTAGGGGTAAAAGTAGCAGTGAACCACCCTAAATTAGATTCAGTGTTCAGGAGCAACTAATTCAACAACAACATTCTATCTACAAAAATAAGCATCTTCTCTTGGTCAACCAGAAGAACATCCACACTCACCTACAACACATTGAGTACCATCAACAACCACTCTATGACCACTGCTAGAGTCAAGGGAACTTTGCCTTCTATCCTCAGCCAATTGTCATTTCAATCAACCTTCCACAGTTTACTAGAACATCCTACCCACCAGATCTACAGATACCACCGAGAATATTTCACCCACTACCTTCATTCTAAGTATCGGGTACCATGTTCCACCTCTTAGTTTGATTTTTTACTATGAGTACATTAGTGAATTTCAAGCTTAGGGGGGTTATGGAACATATTTATCTTGCATTATTTTCTATCTTATTTATTTTTCCTTGTTTCATGTGGTAGGATCCACAATCTATCTAGTGTAATTTTGGAGCTTAGTTTATCATGATTGCATCATATCATTAAGAATGATGTGTTTCTTTCTCTTACAATGGATCTAAAAAGGATCAATTTTTCATAAAAATTAAAAATTGTTGCTTAAATGTTCTATCTTTTAAGCTTATTTGTAAAGTCTAAGACAACACCAAGTGGAGGAAGTGTTTGGGCTAGTCAGCTTGAGGACATCTTATATGAATGAAAATCTTAAGTTATCCAAGACTTGTGTATGATGACGAGGTTTGAGACAAAACCAACCAAATAAGTAACATGATCTTAAATGGGAATTTTAGAAAGAAAATCTAAAGTCACCCTATACATAGGTTGATAGTAGAGGGATATATCATAGTTAATAAATACATTATCTCCTAGTCATGTGATTCCATCCACCTTTCATGATATTTCATTCACCGCCACAAGATGATCAGGTAATCTAAATTGTTTCCTCCTAACTTTATTGCATAGAACATTAGGTAGCATGTTATTTAGTTTCTTTCCAAGTTCATTAGAAAACAAAAATATAAAGATCTTCACATCATTTTATTTAGTTGAGAAAAATGTGCATAACAATTTCTACATAGATTGCAATTTCTTTTGCATCATTTTGCATATTGTGTAACATATATCTATTTAGCTTTATTCTCCACAAATAAAAAGTAAAATGATCTACACCTGTATCCCTCCAAATGCAAAAAAGAGAGAGGAAGAAACAAATGATGTATGGTGAACGAAGCTTGAGCATTAATCATGAATCATGCTAAAATAAGAGGGCATGGAAAAGAAAGAAGAGGGAGAAAAAGATACCTTGAACTCAATCTGAATTTTCTTCAAGAGTGAAAATAGCTTAAATGTGTGCATCCTTTCCTTCTACACACACTCATCATTAGGATAAGAAATTTAGTGCATTCATCATCCCACCATAATAGTAGGCATTGGGAGTCTTGCATTTTCATTCCATATATTATGTCGGCGATCTTTTATTCCTGCATAAACAATTGGATCTTACTTGTGATTCTTATAAATAGCCACCTATTACATTTCCACCCTATTCTATGCATGGTAGGCCACATATATGATTGGTTCCCTCATCCATTCCTATATGGGGAACTACTTCCAACATCGTTGTGTAGGTAGATCATAGCAATGTATATAGGAGAATCAAATTGTGCATCAAGTGTATGCCCTATTGACTATGATATTAACTGCTCCATATTAATAGTGTTTCATTATCTTAGTGTGGACATCTTTAGTGAACATTTTTTATCACTTCAGTGTAGTTATATGCTTAGTGGTTGGTAAGGGCCAGTTCGGGACCGTTACGTGGGGGTCCTTGAGAAAAGTAATTCATAAGATTTGTCTTCTTGCTGACTCTTTTAAATAGATCCAAAGTAGTGTTGCTCGAGGGCAAGCAACATTCAATCTTAGGGTATTTTGATGCATTGGTTTTTAGTCACTATTCACAGACTATTTTCTAGGTATTAATTGCATATATGTTCATTTTGAGATGTGTTTATGCATTATTTTCTATCATACGCCTGTGAATCTTTACTGCATCAAATATTTAGTAATTATACTAAATCATGCTAGTTTATCATCTATAATTAGGACTTATGGTATTTTCCCCTTGTTTTAGGAAACTTGATCACTGAGTGGACATCTCTATGCCACCGAACCATATGTCAATTGTACTGATAATACAAAGTTCTACTACAACAAAATTGAGAAATCTTTGTACTATCAAGAAGGCTCTCAGTGCTACTGAGAGAGGCATCAATGCTAACAAAGTTAACAGTCAGTGCTACTAATTCATGGTCCATGGAGCATCATATTTTGAGAATAATTATCTCAATGTGACTGACTTGCATGTCAATTATACCTACTTCAGCATCTGATGAGCATCAGAACTCAAGGATAGAAACTCAGTGCTATCGACACATAATGTCGGTAGTACCGACACAGTTCAAGAGAGTCAACTCAGCCAATGACTCGGTGCAACTGACACCCTGTCAGTTGTAATGACTCTACATGATTAGTTGAGATCTAAAATCTGTTGGCTAAATGGACATCTGTAAACCCCTTTGTTTTGATAATGACAAACATTTCATTCTTGTTGATCTAATGGGCTACTTGAGTGTTGCAGGAATAAGGTGGATGACAAAGCACTAGGGAATCTATATGCTTGAATGATTGTAAATGTCATGAAATGTAATCAATTGTAAACTTGTACAAATATATAATGTACAAGTACTTAGACTTCATGTAAATCAAGCGTTAGATCTTCCCCAGCTAAACACCACATTTAGATAGGTCATCCCCTTCAATAGTGTCACATATGCACACTCATATACACACTTAATGTCTTCATTTGAAACATTGAAACAGGGTCCATCTCGGTCGACAAAATCCTCGACCGAGACACTCTCGGTGGACAATCTTCTCGACCGAGAAAGACCCAAGTAGCCGTTAGACACAGCTGACAAGGTAGTTGGTAGTTGGAGATAAAAGTTGCAAACACTTGATCTAGAGAGCCTGTCGGTCGACAAAACGTCGACCGAGTAGGAGTCTCGGTCGACCATTTCTCGACCGAGATGATCTCTGACAGCAACTGCAGAATTAATTAACTAGCCATTGTTAAAGCAACTAACTTATATCTAACGGCTAGTTAAGCACTTAGAAACCCCTAGAAAGTGTCTAGAACGTCCTTAAGCACTTGTAGGACATTCCTATAAATAGGACATGCCTTAGGACACCTAAACTCACTTGATCACACACTTGAGCAATCTGTTTGTGAGCAATTAAGCATATTGGCAATTGGCTACTTCCTCTCTTAGCTCAAATTTTGTGTCCTATAGGCTAGCATCTCCTATCCGTAGCAATCAAAATTCCATACACATTGGTTAGGAGATCTATACACTTGATCTAGGCAAATCAAGCCTTGTTCTTCAAAGGATAAGTTGTAATTTCCATTTTCCTTTCTTGTTCACTATTATTGTTTGTACTCTCCTTGCTACTCCTAGGTTAGAGGCTGCGGATTGGAGAGGTTGAAAGATCTTCTTGGTGAAGAAGGAGACCTTGAACTACTTCAAGAAGGCTGGTGCAACGGGAGGTTACTTCTAAAGAGGAAGTCTACTTCAAGGGGGAGCTTGGAGTTACTTCAAGAAGGCTACCTCGGGTTGGTGCATCTACTTCAAGTGAAGGCTGTTCAAGGGGTGTAAGAAAGTATTGTATTTTGTGTAAATACTTGTGAAGGTAATAAAATTAATACTTTCAAAATCCCGGTTGGGTAAGCAACCGGGTAGTGGACTGACAACCTTAGTATTTGCTAAGGTTGGAACCACTCTAAACACTTGTCTCCTTCTTCCATTTTCAATTGTGTTTGTTTGAGTTAAATAATTTATTAAAATATTTAAAAACTCTATTCACCCCCCCTCTAGTGTTTTTCAATTGGTATCAGAGCAGGCTTCAAGGAACCCTAACAAGGTCTTGAAGAATGGGTGAGGGGGTGCTTAACAACCTTAACCTTGAAGGGACACTTGTTGCTAGACCTCCAGCATTTGATGGAACAAACTACACATATTGGAAGAGAAGGATGCAGTTCTACTTCCAAGGCATCAATTGGGACTTATGGCGGATGGTGTCAACCCCATACGAGCTTCCTCAAACACAATATGCAGAGTGGGATGCAAATACGGTAAAGTTGGCTCAAATGAATGCCAAAGCTGTAAGCATTTTATATTGTTCAATTTCAGTAGGAGAATTTAATAGGATATCAAACTGTGACACAGCCTATGACATTTGGCATAGACTATCCATAACTTATGAAGGTACAGTTCAAGTCAAGAATTCTAAGATTAGCATGCTTAAACAAAAGTTTGAACACTTCCGTATGGATCCAAATGAATCTATTAGTGAAATGTTTGCAAAATTCTCTTCTATTGTTAATGGTTTAAATGCCCTAGGAAAAACTGTTCTTGAAGAAGATCAGGTATCAAAAATCCTTCGATCACTTCCTCCTAAATACAAGCCAAAGGTGACAGCCATTAAAGAAGCTAATGACCTCACTCGACTGAAAATGGAGCAACTCATTGGCAATCAGAAGCTCATGAAGCAACCCTAGAAGAGGAAGAAAGAAGAGAACGTGAACTTCAGCAAGGAAAGAAGAAGGATGTGGCTCTAAAAGCTTCAAAGATAATCACACCAGAAAGTGAGGAGTCAAGTGAAGAAGAAGGAGAAGAAGCCTTGATTATCAATGGTAAGAAATATAAAAGATTTATATCTCTAGTTCTTCTTCTGCTCCTCCTAGGTGCTTTGAGTGTGGAAAGAAAGGACATTTCAAAAATGAATGTCCTAAAGCAAAGAAAGGAAAGAAAAGCTCACACAAGAAGAAGGGAGAAAAAGCCTATAAAGTTGCATGGGACGAGTCAAGTGAAAGTGAAAGCGGAGAAGAAAAGGTGGAATGTCTAATGGCAAGAGAAGATGATGAAGACTCTCAAGAGGTAAGCCTACTTGATCTTCCTAAAGAAGAATTAATTACTAGTTTACAAGAAACTCATGATAAGTATGTTGATGTCAAGAAGAAACTAAAGAAGGTTATCAAAACAAATGATGAGCTATATGCTAAATTAAATGATCTCTCTTCTGAAAAGAACAACATTGATCTTGAGAATTTGTCTTTAAAAACATCTTTAAATGACTGCACTAAAAAGCTACTCACTCTAGAAACAAACGTTGATCTTCTTTCTCAAGAAAAGACTGAATTGTTAGCTAAACTAAAAGACTTTCAGACTCAACCAATTCTGTGTAACCATCTAGACTATGACAATGTTGTAAAAGAAAAAGACTCCCTATTATCTGATTTAGATCAAGCTAGAAAAGATTTACACAAGAAGATGGATGACATTGCTAAGCTACAAAGAAACCTACATGAGTTAAGAAGAAAAGATATCCTTGACAACTTCTAAAAGCCTCCTCTAGTTTCAATGGAAGAAAAGGTTTGGGATATGCTCCAAAGAAAAATCAACCCAAAAGAACTCGGACTATGTTTGTACCTAAGAACACAATTCCTAGAAAGAGAAATGAAGTTGACTCTATTACTTGTCATTTTTGTCTACATCTTGGACATTATTCATTTTCATGCCCGTATAAGACCAATGATTCCTACTTAGTTTGGGTCCCAAAACCCCAAACTTAGTAGAGTCGAATGCAATTCAGTTGAGATATGATCAAACACTCAATTTTGCAATTCATATTGTCTTATCTCAACTTAATAAAAGGTTTTATGCATTATGGTAATTTTCTGAACTGCTGTACTGAAACAGAAATGTAGTCGGTCGAAGTATTGTCGACTGAAAATATAATCGGTCAAACTTTTGTCGACCGACCAGATGCCTGTAACAAATCAAAATCAATAGAAACTATTTTGGTCGAAAATTGGTCAACCGAGTAGAATTTTTGTTTTTCTTTGTTTCTTAATTTGTAATACAGCAACCTTCTCGATCGACAATCAGTCGACCGAGAAAGATGTCGGTCGAACAATTATCGACCGACTGAAGTTCTGATTCAGAATTTTTATACAGTCTGTACTTAAATGCCTCTAACCATATCGGACCATCACATGGGTACCAAAACCTACATTTTAATGCAGGATTGGGTGGTCGACAGTGGATGTTCCAAACACATGACTGGAAATAAGGATGCATTTCAAACTTTTGAAGAAAAGAAGAGTGGAACAGTCACTTTTGGAGATAACGGTAAAGGTAAAATCGTTGGAATAGGTAACATTGGTACAAACCTCGAAATAAAGAATGTTCTACTCGTTGATGGTTTGCACCATAACTTAATAAGTGTGAGTCAATTATGTGATAGTGGCTATGATGTTTTATTTAACAAAACCTGCTGCAAATTATTAATATAAAACACTAAAAATGTTGTCTATGAAGGAAAAATAGTTGGAAATCTTTATATTCTTAGACCTAACTCTATGAAATCTGTAGTAGGAAAATGCTTGCTTGCAAATGAGAATACTTTACAACTATGGCATAAAAAGCTAGGACATGCTAGTTCACATGTTATCAAAAAGTTAGTGAAATATGATCTTGTTCGTGGTTTGCCTACTTTATCCTTTGATCAAGTTGAAAATTGTGAACCATGTACATTGGGAAAGCAAACAAAAACCTCTTTTAAACCTAAACATGTACTTAGCACCAGTAGATCTTTAGAATTAATTCATATGGATTTATTTGGACCCATGAGGACACAATCTATCGGTGGCAAAAGATATTGTTTTGTTATTGTTGATGATTATAGTAGATATACATGGGTACATTTTATTGCAACCAAAGATGATACTATTCATGTTTTTATAAAATTTTGTTCCTTGATTGAAAATCTATTACAAAGCAAAATATGTACCATTACAAGTGATCATGGTGGAGAATTTGAAAATCATGTATTTGAAGAATTTTGCACATCTCAAGGGTACACTCACAATTTTTCTGCTCCACGCACTCCACAACAAAATGGTATAGTTGAAAGGAAAAATTGATCACTACAAGAAATGGCTAGAACTATGATGCTCGAACATACCACACCCAAAACCTTTTGGGCTGAAGCTGTAAACACCGCATGCTATGTGTTAAATAGAGTAACTGTTCACTCTCATTTGAAGAAAACTCCATATGAAATAATACATTCTAAGAAACCTAGAGTTGACTATTTTCATACCTTTGGATCTATATGTTATATCTTAAATACCAAAGATGATAGAGATAAGTTTGATTCTAAATCACACAAAGCATTCTTTTTGGGATATTCTACCTCTAGCAAAGCATTTAGAGTCTACAACACTATCTCTAGAAAAGTTGAGGAATCTATTCATGTCTCTTTTCATGAAGAGTCCAAATCAAAAAATCTAGAAATAATTGATCTTACTAATCAATTCAAAAACTTAAACATACCAAATGATAGTGAGAAAGATACTACAAACAATAACCAAGCTGAAACACAATCTATACCTAGACATATTAAGGATCATCCTCAAGAATTAATTATTGGAAATCCAAATGATAAAGTAAAAACTCGGTCTTCCTTTAAGGATGTCGCAAACATGGCTTTTGTTTCTATCATTGAACCTAAGAAGATATCTGAAGCTCTTAATGATGATTATTGGATAATAGCAATGCAAGAAGAATTAAACCAATTCACAAAAAAATGATGTATGGGATTTAGCTCCTAAACCACAAGATAAAACCATCATTGGAACTAAATGGGTTTTTAGAAATAAGCTCAATGAGGCAGGAGAAGTAATAAGGAATAAAGCTCGGTTAGTAGCACAAGGATATAATCAACAAGAAGGAATAGACTTTGATGAAACATATGCACTAGTAGCTAGACTTGAAGCTATTAGAATGTTACTAGCTATTGCTGCACATAAAAACATCAAACTCTACCAAATGGATGTAAAAAGTGCATTTCTAAACGGAATCATTCAAGAAGAAGTATATGTTGCCCAACCACCCGGTTTTGAAATACCAGAAAAAGGTGACTATGTTTATAAACTTAAGAAAGCACTTTATGGTTTAAAACAAGCACCTAGGAACTGGTATGAAAGGCTCAACACATATCTTTTTGATAATGGTTTTTCTATTGGAAATTCAGATTCTACTATATTTTTCAAAACATATACATCTAATTTTCTAGTTGTTCAAATATATGTTGATGACATTATTTTTGGAGCTTCAAATGAATCATTGTGCACACAATTTAGTGACATTATGCAAAAAGAATTTGAAATGAGCCTCATGGGTGAACTAACTTTCTTTCTTGGTTTCCAAATTAAACAAACGCCTGCCGGGATTTTTATAAGCCAAGAAAAGTATACTAAAGAACTCTTAAAACGTTTTGGGATGGATCAATGCAAACATGCTACTACTCCTATGGCCACTTCTATTAAAATTGATAAGGATGAAGATGGGGAACCTATTGATGATTCCTTATATAGAGCCATGATTGGTAGTTTGCTTTACTTAACTGCTTCTAGACCGGACATCATGTTTTCAGTTGGTCTTTGTGCTCGATTTCAATCACAACCTATGCACTCTCATTTTCAAGCAGTTAAACGAATTCTTTGATACTTAGCCGACACTACATGTTTTGGTTTATGGTATCCAAAAGGACAATCCTTGGATTTTAAAGCTTATACTGATGCTAATTATGCTGGTTGTCGACTTGATCGCAAGAGCACTAGTGGTGGCTGTTTCTTGTTAGGGAGAGCTTTAGTATCTTGGTTTAGCAAGAAACAAAACACAGTTGCCCTTTCTACAACTGAAGCTGAATATATGGCATCCGGATCTTGTTGTGCTCAAGTGCTTTATATGCAACAAGTATTAAACGATTATGGTTTTACCCTTTCATCTACACCTATCTTTTGTGACAACACAAGCGCTATAAACTTAGCACACAATCCTATTTTACACAGCAGAGCTAAACATATTGAAATCCGTCATCACTTCTTAAGGGATCATATTTCTAAAAATCATATTTCCCTTCATGATGTTGATACGGAAGATCAATTGGCTGATATTTTTACAAAACCACTTCCACTAGACCAATTCAACAAAATAAGGAACCAATTGCTTATCACTCCTTTGGAAGATGTTTTCTTTGATATTTGTGCTTCCTAACACTGTCGTCTATTTGCATCATTTTGGCTTTTAATTGACATCTTTGTCATTTAATTTGGTATTTGTTGGGACATCTAATTAAGGGGGAGTTTTGTTCTTAAAATGGATATCTTTTTGAAATGACAAAGGGGGAGAAATAAATATAAAACTTAATATTTGTGCAAAACTCAATCAATGAGTTTCATAAACTCTTGGCTTTACATTGAGAGTTGCTATATTCCCTAAAGAATTGGATTTCATGTTCCATAATTCATGGGGAATTATAAGCACACATTTTATAAACAAGAGAAGAAATTTCACAAAGGTACTCTTCAGGTATGAAACTCACATGTTTTTATACTTTCTTATTTTATATTTAGGAAATGTTTGTCATCTTCAAAAAGGGGGAGATTGTTGGCTAAATGGACATCTGTAAACCCCTTTGTTTTGATAATGACAAACATTTCATTCTTGTTGATCTAACGGGCTACTTGAGTGTTGCAGGAATAAGGTGGATGACAAAGCACTAGGGAATCTATATGCTTGAATGATTGTAAATGTCATGAAATATAATCAATTGTAAACTTGTACAAATATATAATGTACAAGTACTTAGACTTCATGTAAATCAAGCGTTAGATCTTCCCTAGCTAAACACCACATTTAGATAGGTCATCCCCTTCAATAGTGTCACATATGCACACTCATATACACACTTAATGTCTTCATTTGAAACATTGAAACAGGGTCCATCTCGGTCGACAAAATCCTCGACCAAGACACTCTCGGTCGACAATCTTCTCGACCGAGAAAGACCCAAGTAGCCGTTAGACACATCTGACAAGGTAGTTGGCAGTTGGAGATAAAAGTTGCAAACACTTGATCTAGAGAGCCTGTCGGTCGACAAAACGTCGACCGAGTAGGAGTCTCGGTCGACCATTTCTCGACCGAGATGATCTCTGACAGCAACTGCAGAATTAATTAACTAGTCGTTGTTAAAGCAACTAACTTATATCTAACGGCTAGTTAAGCACTTAGAAACCCCTAGAAAGTGTCTAGAACGTCCTTAAGCACTTGTAGGACATTCCTATAAATAGGACATGTCTTAGGACACCTAAACTCACTTGATCACACACTTGAGCAATCTTTGAGCATACATTTACATTGAGCAATCTGTTTGTGAGCAATTAAGCATATTGGCAATTGGCTACTTCCTCTCTTAGCTCAAATTTCGTGGCCTATAGGCTAGCATCTCCTATCCACAACAATCAAAATTCCATACACATTGGTTAGGAGATCTATACGCTTGATCTAGGAAAATCAAGCCTTGTGCTTCAAAGGATAAGTTGTAATTTCCATTTTCCTTTCTTGTTCACTATTATTGTTTGTACTCTCCTTGCTAATCCTAGGTTGGAGGCTGCGGATTGGAGAGGTTGGAAGATCTTCATGGTGAAGAAGGAGACCTTGAACTACTTCGAGAAGGTTGGTGCAACAGGAGGTTACTTCTAAAGAGGAAGGCTACTTCAAGGGGGAGCTTGGAGTTACTTCAAGAAGGCTACCTCAGGTTGGTGCATCTACTTCAAGTGAAGGTTGTTCAAGGGGTGTAAGAAAGTATTGTATTTTGTGTAAATCCTTGTGAAGGTAATAAAATTAATACTTTCAAAATCCCGGTTGGGTAAGCAACCGGGTAGTGGACTGACAACCTTAGTATTTTCTAAGGTTGGAACCACTCTAAACACTTGTATCCTTCTTCCATTTTCAATTGTGTTTGTTTGAGTTAAATAATTTATTAAAATATTTAAAAACTCTATTCACCCCCCCTCTAGTGTTTTCAAAATCAAGTTTGATTTAAGAGCCACAACTTACTGATGGCCAAAGCCCCACTTATGACCTAAAGGGAGTGCAGATGAAAGATCATATGATAGTTATCACGTTCTTATAAAGCACAGAGCTAGGAAAGGAGGATACAAAGGTGATAGCCCATAGCTCAAACACTTCAGGAATTCTAGAGGGCTGATTTTCTACTACAAAAAAGGTGTTCACTAGAGGGTCATCGAGACTAATTCTTCATGGATTTTCATATTGATTTTCTAATGTTTATCTAGTTTTCTTCCTCTTCCAATGTTTATACGATAATAGCGATCACATGGGGAGAAAACCCAAATTCCATAGGACTAGAGAGTAGCCCAATATTGCATTGTAATTGAATTTTATGAAATTATAATTTATTTACTTCATTATATATGTTAACCTATGATCTCCTCATTGATTTATTTATACTTGATCGCCATAATTAAAGTTACAAGCCACTAATTGATTCGGGAGAGGGACTAGGAGTTAGACAAATCATAGACCCTCATAGTTTATATCACCCCTCTAAAGAGGGCTTACAACTATGAAAATATAACCTAGAACTTTCAATAATGCCCTAACTACTTCTTAAACTGCTATGGGAGTGGGGTTTGTTTTAATGTACGTAGTGAGTTATGTTGTGGGAGTAGGTAATACTTGCTATGAGCCTTTAGTCCAGAGTAAAGGATGAATAATTATAAATGAAACAGAATTTGAATATAGTGTACACCGTGCTAAAACACTAGTACTGAGGAATCCATCCATTCTTAATCACAACCAATTTAGTTTAGGTTACTTCTTAGCTCTTAATTATAAAATAATTAATGAACCTTTTTTAGGTCTTGCTGATTCGATCTCAATAACTAGTAGTCATTGGTGAATGTTTTCCTGAGCTTGACACTCAGGCCTCATAGGCCTATATTACACAACGTATGCACTTGCATTTTACATGCACAAGTTAAGCACGTCATATCTCACGAAAAATAAAGAACAATTATGAGAATTATTCCCTAGTAGATGTCTCTTAGAGTTTCATTTAGTTCACTGAGTTATTTTTTAGAGGCTCAAGTCTACTCATTATCTCTTTAGTATATCCATATTAAGATAATTATGTATCATACAAGTGTTGCAAAGTTAGGATAATCATGTATCATACAAGTGTTGCAAAGTTAGGCTATGTGTAGAAATGTACTTATTCTTTTTCAGTATTAGAAAATGCTTTGAGTTACAAGTCAAGTGACTTTGTATAAGATGTAGTTAAAAATATCACTTATTAGTGGATTCTTTCTTAAAAGTAAATATGATTCCCAAATAATGTAGGTTTTCCTAAGAACTTTATAAAGAGTAAAGATTAACCAGACTAGTTTACTAGGCTCTAGTCCAATGCCCTATTGAGGTACTGGATTGGGAATAACATGATATGCTAGGACCATGGCCACAAATGTTCATTATCTTTTTCTATTCAATCTTCATGATGCAACCCATACCACATTTATTAAATACATGATTATATGGATACATTGACTATATGTTGGCTCTTATAGAGTTCTTTTAACAAAAAATAATGGGCCAAATTACTATTTCAAATTTATAAAATTTTAGTAATCTATTCTACATGGTTGTGAAGATACCATTAATGTTCACATTCCTTGATATTCTTTCTATTATAGAGTCAATTATATTTCAAAACATTTTTTAAAAATATATCACCAATTATTCTTACATTATAGAATGAAAATAACTATTCAATCATATAATATTCATGATAGGATATTAATACAAAATAAGTAAATCTAGGATTTATATTAGACAATTGGGAAGAAATAGTTGTGCATGTGATTAAACTAAAACTAAAAAGTCCCAAAGTCATACAAAATATTATGGTCTAAAAGTATTATATATTTAATCTGAATCCAAATGGCAAGAACAAAATTTCAAGTTCAAAGATCATTGGAGTAAATAAAGAATTGGAACAAATGATAATTGGGTTGATGGGTTATGGAATTGATAATTTAATTTGATTCAAGAAAATAATAAACTAAGATACAAAACTAAGTGAATATGTATCTTGAAGAGATTGAAGAGAAAAATAGAAACTACATACTTGACATTACCTTTAACGATAATTTTTAGTAATGATGCAATCAATCCATTGGTTCAAGTATTTTCTATCGTATAGATTCCAATTTTTTCATTAATGTTTCTCCACTATATAAAAATAGATTGGAATACAATAAAATAATTTTTATACAAATATATCCAATTCTAATCCCCATTCAAGATAGAAATCTGAACTATAATCATTTTCTACATTCTAGAGTTATAAATGAATTAGTTTTAGGTGATAAATTAGAATTTTCAAGTCTCCTTGTTAGCAACTATGAATCATGAAATTAGATAAATTAAACATGTCTATACATTTCTAGGTCACTTGGTACATAAAATTGTTGTTTGTCCTAGAAATACATGAAGGTCAAGGGGTTTTTTTGGTTGATATGATAATTCTCCAACAAAACTATGATAAATACAAGATAAACTTGAGAAAGAAGAAGTTTATAAGGAGAAAACTTCGGATTTGGAGAAACATCACCACTGGCTCATCACTCTGGGAAGAACTCTACCTACTGCATTTATGAAGCTCCTTCTTCTCCCAATATTTTACCCTCATTCTTCTCCTTCTTCTCCCTTCTCTTATTAGTCTAAGGAGTGGAAGGTAACACTCTAGATCCCATGGTTCTATTGATATATTTTGGAATAAATGAAAAAATTCCCTTGTGAAAACAACCTTGGCTGGTATATGTATTATTGTCTAGAAATACAATGATAGGGCATGTCACATGAGTGACAAGGCATGTTATATTGAGCAATATGAGGTGTCCTCTTTGCACCAAAATTGAAATTTAGCTTATACATGTATGGCATGGAGTTTCGTGGGGTTGACATACCATGTTATAGTTTAACAATGATAAATTACACAATGTGACATGATGTCTGAGGATTTACATGATGCATCATATTTGATTCTTGATGTTAATACCGATGGGCATTTATAGACATGAGACTCAATATATCCCTTGAGGAGAATGTCGTGTCTCTTGCTATTCTTTTGGTGAAGACTTTAATTATGGACATGGTGCACGAGGTGGTTGACGTGTTGTGGATAGACCTATGTTCTTTCTTATCTCTGACATTGGAAACATTGTGTTCTCATAGTGACACATTGTTTATCTATTTTATTCATCATTTCAACTCCATGTTATATTTTTGACAAATAATCAAGCCCCAAATTAGCGTCATCCATAACAAATGGATATAATTTCAAAGAGTAAGGGAACCTAGCTACTCATACATGATTAAACATGTGATATGTTGTTTGGGACATCTAGTCATCTTAGAGATGAGGAACTGTATACCTATGTAGACTAACTCACTAAAGGTGGTTGTCTGGTTGACTTAGCCTCTTTTGTGAGATATAGAAATTGAGTTTAATCTTCTGTGAGATATAGAAATTGAGTTTATTTTGTTTTACAAACTCTAAATGTTAGGATCCCATACTAGAGACCCAAATATTTATGAAATGTTTACTATTACAAATCACTTGTTAACAACCATTAATCAAACAAAGAAATGACACTTCAAAAAAATTATTTAAGAGAATTCTTTAGACTAATGATCCAGATTTATAATACCCATGTGGTTATTCATGTTGCATGACCAAAAATCTATATATTAAATTATCAATCATGTAAGACCAAATTTGCAAGATGAGGTGTAATGGATTCCCTTCTAAAGAAAAAAAGCAATGAATGGCTTATGTGTGTTCTGTGTCAATGAAAAAATTGCTCACTTGAATTTTACTCAAAGAAAAACATGAGAATCATGTAGTGCGTGTGATAAGACCACAAGAGAGAAGTTTACACATCCATTTACACTATAAATGACAGTTATAAAGTAGTAAAATGTAAATCACACGTGTGGAAAGCAATGAACACAACAATACATATTAGAAAACAAAAAGAAAAACACAAGGAAACTCAAAATGAACAATCCAAAATACTTACTTGATATTCCTTTCTTTTTGTTTTTTTGAAGGAAGGAAGAGTCACTTGTCCTTTATCCACGGGAGACGCCACCTCAGATATTGTCCCTGGCGTTGGTTTTTAGCATCTGACGAAAAATCTCATGTAATTTGCTTCATGTTATTGATGGTGGATGCAAGCCATACAATTTGCATTTATAGCCCTTTAATGGATGTGTCATGATTTTGCAAGAGGCTAGTCATCTCATTCGTGTGCCTAATAGAAAGTGGTCTCCATATTTATGTAACTTTTTATAGGATGGTTGTTTGTATCCCTATTTTTGGTTGGATTACAGCTGAATATTCCATGATAAATTTAAATGGTTTCCACCATCTAGAGTTGTATACGTCAAAGAAAGGATTGTTGTTGTGGTATTTCCTGAGATAGTTGTCATTTCTTATCACGATCCATTGGACTTAGCATGTTGCACTCATGTACATGACACATACAAGTACACATCTCACATTTCATCACATGCTGGATATCATTGACCCTTTTACAACTCAAGGCTATCAATTTAGCTTTCAAATGTGAACTAGAATCACTTAAAAGATGCCCATTCCTTGCACTAATCCTCTCATCTAACTTGCTAGATTGGTGTAGCATCATAATCTAAAAAGCTCACTAGCATAAATATAATTTTTCCTGAAAAACATCCACCAAGTACCACATGTACAAGGCACTCACATTATCACCCAACACACCATAGAGTATGTAGTCTGGTTCCACTCTAGTAGGTTGTCCATCAAGTTGTTATAAAATTATTTTATGATTGGGAATGTCTATCACACTTCTTGGTGGAAAGAATTTCTCTAGTGATGATGTGAGGAGTTTGTCCCACGTGGTGGTAGATCCTTTGTCAAGGTCTTGGATCCACTGAATTTCCCTTTCTCAGATCAAGAATGGAAATAGGTGAAGTTGCAACTCACAATCATTTGTCCCATTAACTTCATGGTGTCATGAACCTAAAGAAGTTGGTGATATGCATATTCATATTTTTTGGTGCAAGACCCAAATAAGTTATATTAAACAATACCAATTAAAACATGGGTCTAAATGGTGTTTCCACCGTTGGCCAAACAATGTTTGAATCTAAGGCTTATTGAGCACGAAGTGCAATTTAGTCCATCAATATCTTGATAAATGCTAAGGGAATTGTAATTTCAAATATTTGTACATTTGGAGAAGGATCTCTTATCCTTCTTCTCCTTGTAATTTTCCCACTCAGAGACAATTTCTCCATATTATCTAAACTTAGGAACAAAACTTTAACGCTCGATCTTGTTCCAACCATACCATTTGTCTTGAAGAGATGGAAAAATATTTATTAATAACAAAAAAAATACTTAAACTCTTACAAATAACTTTTGCAACATAATAAAGGAAAATAAAAGTTCTCCAAAAATAATATGAATCCCTGACAACAACATTAAAAAATAGCAAAGTGTGCATGCAAATAAATTAATACTACAAAAGAACAATATCAATCATAATAGTACATATCAAAAGTAGTATAAATTGAACTTTTACTTAGTTACATCAAACAATATTTTCTACCATATAATACAATACAATGTGTGATAATTATAAAACACCTTCACACGGTATTATAAAAAAATGAGATGTCAATTATTTCTTGATGGCAAAGTCAAATATCATTAGGATCACATGTTTTTGAGTTGATGATATGTTATATTTTAAGAAAATACGAGCCTAAGTTACAAAGCCAAGTGACTATGATCATAGAGAGATTCAAGTGCATTTCAGACTTTGTATGCTTGAAGTCAGCTTTAAACACATACATGATTTAATCATGCAACCATCCCATTAATTCAAGTATTTTCTATGTCACTGATCTTTAGAATTTTGTTTTAAATGTTTTTATAAACAAAATAACAATATATTAGAAGATAATAAAATGATTTTGATCCAAAATCATTCTATTCAGATCCATTATTTGAAGTTGGAATCCTATCTCTATTAATTAATAAATACTCAAGTTACAATAAATTAGTTTAGTTTAAAAAATAATAAATTTCAACTATATCTAACAAGAAAAACCACTAAAATAGATCTAAGGGTGATTACTCCCAAAAAAGGCATTTCAATATGAATGGAAATGGATATACAGTATAATCACAATATTAGATAAATTAAATATGAATAAATGTTTCTGGGTCTCTTAAAAATGAAAATTACTATTCATACCAAATACAATTGATGATCAAGATGTCTCATGGTGGAGATTGAATAGAGATAGAAGAAATTTAGAAGGTAAAGAACTTGTGTTTACATGAAACTCCATAGATAGGTCATCACTATGGAAAAAACTCCACCTACTACACTTGTGATGTTCTTTTTTCTTCATCTCTTACTCCCTAGACTTGTTCTCCTTCTTCTTTCTTTCCTTCTCCATCCATGGGAGTGGGAGGTCACTCTATAGATCCTAGGAGTCATTTGAAATGATTTAAAAATAAACCAATAAACAAATGGCCACATAAAACAACGTCGGTTGCATTTTGTATGTTTGTTTTGAAATAGCGCGACACAAAATGTACCATGAATTATACGATGTGTTGACTATGAAACAAAATTAAAATATTGAAATAACTATTTGGTAGAGCGTCACACATGATCAAAACATTGTATTACATTTGAAAACTAGGAAGTGTGCTGAATGAACAATGTTTTCATGGATTGACAATATGTGTTATCTTCAGTTGTTGCTTCTACAAATTGCTGGAATTCATAGTTCCCATGGGCGACATGCCGTATCACCTAATGCTTTTCTCTGTGAAGACTCTAATGATGGACATGTGTAATGTGAATTACACGTTGTTCTACATTCTTTCTCTTTAACATTGGACATGTTGTGTGACATGAAACTTGTGATATATTCCTTTTTTTTGAACATTTTGGCCGGATTTAAGAGCGATCTTACTACTTGATGTATCTAGTTTATATGACTAGAAGTCTACAATAAATGAGAAGAATTTCGTCTAAAATACTATATATTACAAGCTAATACACACCTAACATGATAAAAAAATAGGATGAGTACATGAATTTAGGTTGAGCGATGTAGTAGGAAATGCAATTATCAACAATAACCTTGATGATGGATTTTTTTTAAAATTTCATAGAGAAGATGCAAAGAATATACAAATGATGTTCTTACCGGGACTCAATCTTGATGTTTTTTAATCTCTACAATATATTAGATAAATAGAGATTTAAACACTATATAGTACAAAGAATCATTCAACCGCTACTTTTGTTAATGGTTGCCAATGGCTATTTCACTCATAAGGTAGGATGTTAATTTATTGTGGGATAGAGGTTTTAGGTGTTAGAGGAAAACGAAAGAAAATGATAGATATTTTATTGCAAAGATAAACAAATCATGAAAAAATGATGCAAAGGGAAATGAACTTTTTTATATGATTGTTTAGGTGAGAAGAAACAAACAAAATCTAGGAGAATTGTGTTAGTTAAAAAACTACCCTTGAAAATTTTCTTTGATATCATAATTCATATTGCTAGAAATTTTTTCTGCTGACATAGTGGATTATTCTAACAACCTGACTTTTCTCGCTCCTCTATTGAAATCCTTCTCTCTCATAAAGTGGTCTTGTATTCAATTTAATACCAATTTCATAGAGAAAGTTTTGTGACACCTCTATTGGATCACATCAATGTGCTTTTTTGCAAGGTTTGACATCAATTAGAAATGTTAAACACAATGGCATACTTTAATTAATTAGCATCTTGCAACTAATCTTGAACCTTTCTAGTGTAATATCCTTGTTCTAAAATATACTCCATAGGGTAGGAGGTTCAATGGCGAATGCATAGACACAAAAATTGTCTCGATTGGATATTCAGAGCTTGAGATATTGCCTTTCAAAAACGTACTCAATTGCACCTGTTTTCATCTTTTAAATGAGTTTTGTTTCAGATAAGGGCTTCATCGGCCCAGGCCCACTAGCCTCTCCTTCCTTCTTTCCTCTTTGGGCAGGACCTAGAGGGCACGGGAAGAGCTCTCGTCCTCGTTACAATACAGATTGGGCAATGAGGAGCTCGAAGGTCCACCCCACGTGTTAAACCACAGCTCTCCCACACATCGGAAATATTTGAAACACCATTAATCTATCTTTGTCCATTACCCGGTCGCTACATATCTCATCTCTCCTCCTTCGTGCCTTCTCTGATGCGGATTGGGCTGGTGCGCGCTTGACCGTCGATCAACTAAGTGGTTATGAGATATTTTTTGGTGGCAATTTAGTATCATGGGCAGCTCGAAAACAAAGGACGATTTCTCGTTCATCTACTGAATTGGAATACAAGGCTTTAGCAAATACAACAGCCGAATTAATTTGACTCCGATCCTTATTACAAGAATTGAGCTTTCATCTTCCCGAGCCACCCATTCTTTGGTGCGACAACTTAAGAGCCACGTATCTCACGACTAATCTAATTTTTCATGCTCGCACTAAATATATGGAAATTAACTTTCACTTTGTACATAAACAAGTTGCTTCAAAACTTCTACAAGTTCGGTATTATTTTACAAAGGAACAAATTGTAGACATTTTTACAAAGCCTTTACCCGTCTCAAGATTTTCGTCACTGTGTAGCAAGTTACGGCTGTTTGGTAGAGACACGCCTGACTTGAGGGGAGTGTTAAACCACAGCTCTCCCACGCATAAGAAATATTTGAAACGACACCAACTAATTCGGAAGAAATATCTGCCAGTGATCTGGAGTTCATGCGGCTGCACATCCGAACAATCAGGCGTAGTGGTTGTTATGCCACTTCTCACTTGACGATTATCTTCTGTAAATCATATAGCTGTACGTTGTTAATGTAAAGTGTGTGAAAACTGAAAAGCAATTAATCCTTTCTTTCAACTCCACGATAGAGCAAACCTAGGCTCCTGGTTCTTTATAAACCCCTCTACCCTTGTTCCTCTTCTCTTCTTTTCTCTTTGCTTTCCGTTCTGTCTCCTTCTTGCTTCACACCCAGAATCTTCCCCTTGTTACTCCGTTCGGCTGCCACCGCTAATGGGAAGCAAGTGTTCCGCCTCTCCGCGACTCCAGGGCACAGTTGGCCCTCCGATGCCTCGTCGCCCCTTCTCCGCACCCGGGTTGGCCTCCGGCCCCCTTTCTCCACCGCGCCTACCTCCCAATCACCTCCCCTTCCCGTTCAGGTGCAGCGCCGAAGAGGCCCTCCTTTGGGCCGCTGGTAACGCCGGCTAGACCTTGAGACCTAACCGATCACCTACGGCGTCCCTGGAGGCCACCCGAGCCCTTTCGCCTCTGCTTCCCATCTCAGGTCCGCGCTTGGGGACACGGTGAGTGCAGCGGCGAACTGGGAGCAAGGAGGAGGCGACATCCCCTGTTTGACCTCTGTTCCTACGGGCGAAGCAGAGGAATTGCGTAAAGGGGAGTCGCGCCCCCCAGCGCAGTGGATGCGGAAGGTGGCTAAACGCCCTTGGCAGTTGAATCCGCGCGTCGGCGACTGGTGACCGTGACTCGGAGAGTTGGGGGCAGTTTGGTGGCCACCGTATTCCAAACGGACCAGACACAAGAGCAAGGTAGAGCCGCTGACCGTCAGATTGTCTGTCAGCAGGCCGGATCACAAATGAAATAAAGGTAACGCTTGCTCATTTCTCCTTAGTTTTTAATCAAGATCTTCGAAAAATGATAACTCTGTACTCCTTTGGCCAAATCTAACATGTAATATATGAAAATCAATCAGCTCAGTGAGATCAACACAATGGAATTGTATCAGACCCTAATTTCAATGATTGTTCTCCAGATTTCTTAGATATACTGACTTCATGTATAATAAAGACTATGAATGTATCATTATGATATAGCTTGAACCTTTAATGCACTTTGGCACTCTTTCTCACTAATTCAATGATCCTTATACATCTTGAAACTCCATGAATATCCTAATCACCCCTTTTGACACTTAATGCTTGAAAGTGACCCTTTATGTTGATACTTACATGGACTTGATTCAAATGCTACGTTGACCTTCTTTGTGCATCAAACCCCCTCCTACTCTAGAAATCTTTAACTCCATTATGTCTTGAAGACCCTAATGCATGAATTCACTCTATCATATGGTATGATGAGATATGTGCTCAAATCCACTCGTTATGACATTGTACGCCCATATATGACGAGTCTGCTATGCTTGTGCCCTAATCTCAGTGTGAATCTTATTGCTATGCTCTCCCCTCTTAAATCAGATTTGATCCTTGTATTCTTGATATCTTGTTGTGGATGTCCACCTAAGTCTTATCTGGACCCCTAATGGCACATGAACTATGTTGACGCTTTCATGTATGTTGAAATGTTGATAGACAAGGTTGGAATTTGATAACTACACCCAAGGGAACATTGATCGGCCTAAATCGTGCGTCCAAAAGGAGCAGATTTGAAGTAGTCAGACTTTTAAATAACCCGACTCTTAGGCCCCACAACGATGACGGGGTCCGAAGTAGCGATCGGGGTCAAACCATAGGGACAAGGGTGGTCGTGTTAAAAACACGGAATCAACACTCTACAGCCCGGTAAAAGAAGGGTAAGAAAATGTTCCCAAGGGAACGATAGATCGAGAACGGTAAAAATAATAGACTAAAGGGAAACAAAAATACCACAAGGGGCGTTGTAAAGAAAAATCTATCTCCAACCGGAGTTACGAGGAAGATTTAAGGTTTTGGCATTTATCAATTTTTAGGGATTTTGTGTAACAGAACCTGAGGAGATAACACTATTGCCTCGATAAGGAATGAAGGAGGAAAGCTTAGGCATAACAAGCGGTAGAAGAAAACATCCAGTACCCCTTCTCTCGAAGAGGGTACCTCCAACTAAGCACCAACACCCTCTCTCAAAGGTGGTGGACTTGGGTTGGAGCGGAAAGATAACTGAAGCAACTCTGACCCTGGGTACTCTCGTACTCCCTGATCGGACCAAACGCTAGAGTTACAACACCTCTCTCGAGGGAGTTGAAATGGGAAACACGATTCGATAGCTAGTCAAAACATGATCCAAGCATACAACTAGAGTTCATATGTTAAAAGCAATCATCCAACAAAAAGGGACCAAACTTAGAGTAATAGGTATAGAAACTCCACTAATTCCATTAGCAAGAGCATTGTATAAAAGGGTTAGTTACATTGCATAAATGAAGAAAGTAAATGATAGAAAAAGGGAAGATAGGTATCGTCTCCTTGATTTAGGAGGGCGACATACCGCAGCAGACCCCCTAAGGTGCCTCTAGCCCGATATCGAGCGGGAGCTCTGGCCGACATGCTCGTGTCGAGCGGACAGTCTTGTCGGGTGGTATGTCGTGACGGACAAGCATATCGGTCAAGGCACCCTCCCCAATACGGTCGTGGTCAGGATACCACCCTCTTGGGCGACACACCATGACGGGTGTTCCGTATCAGGACAGATATCGTGTCGGGCAAGAGACGACTTAGGGTATCGGGTGTAGAGGCGAGCCGTCTCAGGCAGGGATCCATCTAGGAACCTGACGCATCAGGTGGCCTCCTTGGTCGATATCTGGCTGCTGCGACTACCAGGACGGATTCTAAGTGAACCACTCCCGCCCCTCTCAGGTTGGGGAAGTGCTCACCTAGTATCGCCTGGCATGCCTCTGGGACGTGACACACTAGCTCCAGATGCTTTCCAAAGTTAGCCTTCGCGAGATTCTGACCCATCCCATCGGGGTCCTATAGCTTCTATTTATAGGAAACAATTGAAGAAGTTGCGGATCTCCGAGCGCCACGTACCCGTTATCTGCTCCGCATACGTGGCTTCAGGGATGATTGATTCGTGCGTGTCATCTGGCGTAGCTTGGCTATCACATGCTGGGTTATGAAGGTATCGGGCGCGACGGGCGGTCGCTTCCGGAAAGTGGCTCGTATTGCGCGACATGCCATAACGAGCTGATTAGTCAAGGCGGGAAGAGCTCTCTGTTGGGTAAATGGCGTATCGTCCGTTAGTGACCGCACCACGCGACATGCCCATGTCGGATTGTACCCCTATCGGCCAGCGTCCGCGATGGGTAGTGGACGTGTCGTGCGGCTAGTAAAAGGCTGATTCTTTGTAAGTGGGTCGGGATGGGCCATTTTGCTGATTTTGAGTGGAAAAGCGAGGAAAACTCTGTAAAAGATGATAAAAATGAGTTAAGAGCATAGTGTGACTTATTTATTCAATAACATGACAAAATGGAGAGGAAAACAGTTTAAAAGGGCAGTTTTGATAACAAAATATAGGCCATAAATACCACAAAAATGGGTGTTATCAACTCCCCCAAACTTAGCATTTTGATTGTCCTCAATCAATTTTAAAATTTGGTTTGTGACACTTCTTCTTAGCCCGATATAGTTTTCAGACAAGGGGTTCGAGCGAGTATTGAGATGTCTTAAAGAGAATATTGCCCGACCATGAACAACAAACTTTATTTTTCCTACCTTATTTAAGCAAAATTTCCTCTTCAGCTTCGGCGAGACTTGGGTGCATGATTTTGAAGTTAGCTTTCACACCAAATAGCTTTTGGGAATAGAAAGTTGTGTTTTTGGGTAGGTTTAAGGATTTTTGGGTTTTTTTTTCCTTGTTTCCCATCAGTCCATCCAGGTACGGGTCCGTTAACGGGCAAGTGGTCCCTGCAGTCCAAGCCAGTTGGCCTTAGAGCAGTGATTTCACATCCTACGTACCACTGCCCCAGATCTACCATGCCTAAAGATGGGTACTTTTAGAAAGACAAGAGTGTATTTTTTTTTGGCACAACTCTCATGCTTTTATTCACTCTCATAAGGCTTTTCTCTCTTTTTGGGGTTTTGTTGGGTAAGGGAAAACAAGAGAAATTTTTGTTGTTTGGGCAGCTTTTTCCTTCTGAATACACATCTCTTAGCTGTTGCGTTATTTTTCAATTTTTTTGGCGTGGAAAGTCATAGTCTTTTGTCATTTTGAGAATACATTTTCAGAAAGAGCATAGCAAAAACCTGCACCACCTTAGACACAGAGAAAATAAGTTGGAAAGAAGTCGTATCAGGTTTTTACTATAGAGTGTCTTTGTACAATTGTATAGAGACAAAATTTTGTATATGTGAAATTTTTGTGTCAAGCATGTATATGTATATTTACACAGGTTATTTTATAGGAAAAGGAACAAAAGTTAAAATTTGGAGAGCTTTTAGTACCTCCCTCACTGATACATAGTACCCCCCCCAAACTTACCCCACACTCTGTCCCAGAGTTGTGAGATAGATAAGGTAGGGTGATGTTAACTCAGTGAGGGTTAGTAGGTGAGCGCGCCTTTGCCAGATAGAAGCTCCCACACATATTCTCCGCATTTGCTATGATATTCGATGTGGTGGAGCTGGTCAGGCATTTCCTGGTTAGATATCCATTCCAGCACGAAGATGCCACAGTCATTGGATAGTGGAATTTGTTGTGGACTGCGGTGGCAGAACTGGAGCTCGTGCCATTTGCTTGATGTTGTCTCCAGGAATGGTTGGATCAGTGTCGCCACCTCATCATAATATTTTCATACTAAGTGCTCTAGGGGTGTCAACACTGTCGACGTACACTGTACTGGATGATCTTTGTTGCCATCTGAGTTGTTGTAGAAGATTCCTACTCGTGGGCGAGTGTACATCGTCAGGAGCATCCAATGGTTGTAATGCAGGATAGGCAGGTAGATGACACGTGGCATCTTGCTCTGTAACTCTGCCAGAAAAGATTGTTTCGCTCCTGACTCATCAGCAAGGCAGATGTCATTGAACATCATTGGATTGGCTATGTATGCGTGTTCAAACTTTCTTTGTAGTATCTGGATGTAGGCGGCCGCCAGTGATATCGCCAAACATCCTTCTTCTTTCACCATGTCCCTTAAGTCATCAACTGGGACTATGACACTACCTGCCTCATAAATGATGTCTGTGGGGGTAGAGTCAGCTAATTTCTGGAGAACTTCATTGACCTGCTCCTGTGTGAGTGTAGAATACGAGAAACAGTCGAAGTTGTTGATCATTTCCTCTGAGGTTTCAAGCGAAGCGGGGTCTTCATTTCCGCATACTTCCCGCAGGATTTCTAACCGCTTTCCTGCCCCGTAAACGTATGCGTCTATCTCAGCTTCTATTTCTGGAGTGCTGTCGGGTTGCGAGGATTTGTCTTCTTGGTCACTATTCAACAACTTGTCTGGTATCCCCGCATCTTGGAAGTAGCGCTTGTCTTTGATCAGCAACAAGGAGTAAGTGCTCCTGAGATGGAAGAAATCTTAGCCCTGGAGATGCCGTATGTTTCCAAAGATGTTGAGCAGCACCATGGCATGCAAGACGACAAGGGCGCTATTCCCACTTCCTAATTCTGTTTGGATGGGGAAGTCTCTGATAGAGAAGAAGTTCCAAACACTGCTATGACGTTGGACTCCTTGCTTGATAACTCAGAGAAGACGCAGCTAGAGAAGCCTGAGACATTTGTCCTCTGGGTGAGTGAAGATGTGTCCTGAGCATGGGACCTCCTCGTTGCAGCAGCTGAAGAGTTGGACGTCATGGTTCCGGAGGTCTGCCACGCATAGGAACCAGTTACTGCGGTGCTTGAACGGGGCCAACACGAGGTTCATGTTGTGTTCTTAAATCTACCGCAGCATGTTGGCCACCGCAACAGAGTCGGATGCTCCCATCATCAACCTTCTTGCCAAGGTCGAGGTGGCATTATATATTGTCTGCCGGCCTGTCCTAGTGCTGATATTCTCGACTATTGCACCCTCCAGGACCCTGAATAGTTTTTTTCCAATGATGGCTGGCGAGCGGAACATGCTTCTTAGCGTTCCCCATCGTACGGAGAAGTAGTCGTTGCTCCAGACGAAATCTTCTTCATCAGCCTGCGACCTCAGGACCTTGTTCAATAGTTTTTGGTCCCTGATCGTCAGGTATCCGATGGCCCTTCTGTCGAAGTCGGCCATCTCGAAGGAAAGTATCTCCGACGACGCAGAAAATGCATCTGCCGTCGAGCTTTTTCCTCTAGGGGGATGTATTTTATTAGCGGCGTAGATGTCCCCCCCTCTCCCTCTGATTCATCAGAAGAGTCCTCCCCGATGCTGATTGATTCATCGTTGTCTTCAGCTTCGTCCAGGGGGGACCAAGGGAGTGACTTCTTGCATGCCGCGGGAGCTCGCTTGTCCTGCTGGAGCTCCGTCGACTGACTTGTGCGTCGTCTCTTCCTTGGGCGTTGTGGATGGCCCGCTGGAGGAGGAAGTGGACGACATATTGGGTGAGGATGATGATGAGGAAGGTTGGGAGCCTAAGCCAGGAGGTGATTGAGATCTCCTTGGCTGCCTCAAATGCGGATGGTCATCCCTCATGTTCAGCCTCTCCTCGATCACATCAAGGCATTGGAGGGCCTGCTACAACGTCTTGTTGAGTGCCTCTAGTTGGCCAGGAAGGCCAAATAGAGTCAGAAGTTGCCACTCCTGGTTGTTTAGCCTCTGCTGGAAAATAGAAAACTTGTGGATAAGCGAAGCAAAAGTAGCTGTGTCGCTGCCTGTTACCTCCCACAAGTGGTTGAATTCTTGACCCAACATCTGTCCCAGTGATGGAGGGGCTGCATCAGATCTCCCGCTTGTCCTCGTGACACTCCTCACGCATGAAGTTCGACCTGACGAGTGTGTTGCCTCACTCGAGGTTGTATCCATTTGGATTGTTCGTGAGGGCGTCTCTTCAGGGTGAGGCGTCAGCACTTTCACGGCTGTCTCTGCCTTGCCTGTTTGTGGTGGTGGAGAAGGGCGGGGTGTGGGTGGTTGTTGCTCCACCTCTCTATTGTCGGCGACCTCCTCTACAGCTACCACTGGAGACACTGACAGCGACGTCAGCATGGGCTGCACAACCCTGAGCTCCATCTCGAGGATCTCAGCGAACGCCCCATTGCTGGCTTCCGGCTGCACCATTTCCTCCACCTCTAAAGGTGCAATTGAAGTCTCGGGAGCTGCGACTGTCTCTCCCACGATAGCTTCCCTCGGGGGTATTATCATTGTCTCAGCCCCGGTTGTCTCGGCGACCTCCACGATCGCTGTCACTTCTGCAGCTGTGACAGTTGTTGTGGCGACCGCGACTGGTATGGAAGTAGTGACGACAACTCTATTAGTGGTTGTCGCCAGTTGCACTGGGGCGGTGGGTGGCTTGGCAGGAACTGAGGAAGATTTGCCCTGTCGGGCATCGAGAGGGACATGTCTTTCTGTCATGGCTGCCCTCTCTTGTATCCTCGTGGTGGCGGCATAGGCGGCTTCGACTACCACAACTTCAATCTCTGCTGTGGTGAAGACCAGCTTTTTTGCGTCGTAGCTGGCGTAGCGTGGGAGCAAAAGGAGGGTGTTTATTCTTGCGAACTTATAGAAGTAGCATCGCCCCTCCTTTCTGATGATGCTGGCCCTCATTAGGAACTTGAGGTATATCTTCTCGTCACCCCTTGTCCTTGAGAGGCTATGCGGTTCCTTTGGGTATCCTAACCCTACCGCAATCAGGTTCACCAATCTGCCCATGTTGTAGTCTTTGGTGGTCTCCTTTATTGGATGAAGACGATTAAGGAGGAACCACCCCAGATTGATCGTGCGGCCTTCCATCATATGCCATATGAGGTGGAGCTCTTTAGTGTAAAGATTGCTCAATTCATACTTGCGGAAGAGTAGGCACGCCACAATTTTGTGCTCTATCCTCTAGAAACAGGAGTGCACTACCACCACCTTGCTTCCCGGCTTGAATGCTGACTCACCGGTTAGCTTTCTCCAGAGCTCGACCGGGTTGAACCCGTTGCCTTCGGTGATTCTGACACCGTTGTTGGGAAGTTCTTTTTCTGCTTCGCTGGAAGAGAAGATTTCATTGAGCAACTTCTTTGATATGTCGTGCTCAACATTATACAGTCGTCCTTGTAGTCTGTCCGCTCCACCAAATCTGTCAATTTCATCTGGTCTTTCTGTACCTGGCGGAGAGATGACATGAACTCCTTTGTGAGCTCTGTGTAGGAGGTGGATTGGCTGAAGCAGATCTTCCTCAGCCCAGCTACCGCTAGGACATTTTCCAGCCTGTCAAAAATGCCTATCTGGTGGAAGGACGACTGATGGCAGAATCTGCTTGGTCTGCAGACCTTGGCTGCCAGTTCTGTGTACCGCCGCCTGTGCTCATCGTATCTGGGCACGAACCTGCCTGGTGAGTGATCTTAAGGTTTAGGTTTGGCCGCCATGGTTGAAATAGTTGTTGGGGCTGTTTCTTCTTCCATTCTAGGTCTCTTCTCGGCAGCGGATGGCCCAGCTGCATCGAGATTCGGGCGTTTCTGCCCAAATGTACTGGCTTCTGCTGTGGCCTCAGTGTTGATCCTCCGGCCTTGTTCGTCTACTTGGATGACAGTTTGCTTGGTGCGAGCCATTTCTATTATCATAAAGCAAAAGTTTAGTAAGCATCAATTTTACTAAATTATTCACCTCACCCGATATCGGGCAGCGGGGGTGTGTCGCCTGATATCAGACAGGTGATATATTTGAAAACCGACTAACAAAACCTGATAGAGATAAGTCGATATCGGTCATAACTAACAAAATTGAGATAGCCCAACACGGTCTTTAATAGGTAAAATGCAAAATTAGTTGCACGATAAGTCAAAACAAAATGTTGGCTCGATATAAGTACTGCTCGATACAATCGTATCGGGCAAAAAAGCTGGACGATGTGGTACTTTGCCCGATATGCCTGTGTTGGGCGGTATGAAGTTGGACCGATACCGCCACAAGGCTATCATGCAACACCGGGCATCACCACGAACAACTATCCTGCCCAATACGATCTCTCTAAAAAAGGGTTTCGCCCGACACTTTGCAAAATGTGAGGCGACACAAGATAAAATTATTAAGAACAAAACTGGGCTACATGTGTATCGCCCGATATAAGGTATCATGCGGGCGCGCGATAGAAGTGCATCACACGATGCGGTAGGTTACCCGACACAAGCGTATGACGGGCGACACAAAACAAAAAAAGAAAAAAAGAACCAAAGCCATGTGTCTGATACGAGATCCGCGACACGAGGAGCGTGTCGGGTAAGCTAAGCGATAAGCGTATCGTGTTATACCTTTATCTTCTGAAGGTAGTTGCGTGACATGGGAGCAGAAGCAAGGCTGGCCGATACGAGAGCAAAGTGAGAGTAAATGCGCGATACAAGAGTAGGTGAGAAAGTAAATGCCAGTGCTCGACATGGTTAAACCAACGTTACTATATATAGCAATCGAGGACGGGGGTAAAACGGGTAAAAGTGGGGCACGTATCGCCCGAGGAGAGACAAGTCATTCCCGAGACGAGTAGTAAAATCAGTCTAATCCGTCTAATCGAAGGTCATTTAGCTATGATGCCTGATACGACACGCTCGGTGTATCGCGCGACACGAGCTCATCGTTAACGTCTGATGGCTGATATCAAAGCCCGATATGGGCGTGTCGCGCGGCTCCCGGGATCTTGCCCGACACAACTTTGCCACCAAAGATGCCCGATAAGGTAGGAGAGCTTGGTATCATTCAAGGCATCTCAGCCCGATAGCAAGCTTCAAAGAAGAATAAAACAAGGTAAGAGATGAAAAACTAAAACTAAAGAAAAAGGAAAAAGCAATTGATGGGTAAAACATCACTGGCCTAAAGTGAAACTCCCAGCCTTAGATAGTATTACTCATCAACGCTCATAAAACCAAGCGGTGGCCCATAAAATGGGGGAGTATGAGCATGTGGCGCATGTACTGACTCAGGCTTTATTACAATCGTAATGTTCATAATGTTTTTCTTGTAGGAAGGGAAATAACGTCCTATTCTAAGAAAAGTAAAGACTCGGGCTACCTCCCGAGGAGCATTGTAGTTAATGTCGTCAGCTCGATAGCTTTAGATCCCTTCACTTTGTGTCTTCAGTTGCTTCAGCATCCTGCAAGCTTATTTCTGATCTTCTCACGAACGCTTCATCTTCATAGTACCTTTTCACTTTGTGCCCGTTCAATGGAAAAACCTTTGTTGGATTGTCTTTGTCATACAGCTCCATCATTCCTAATGGATATATCTTTGCCACGGTGAAGGGTCCAGACCACCTCGTTTGCATCTTACCTAGAAAAAGACGGATAGAGGATTTAAATAATTAAACCTTATCACCTTCACTCACATCCTTTTTCTTCAGGTGGGCATCATGCCACACCTTGGTCCTCTGCCTGTAAATCCTTGCATTTTCGTATGCATGTATTATTAGCTCTTTGAGCTCATGTAGCTGCATATATCTCTTTTCCCCTGCCTTCTCTAGGTCCATATTTAGAAACTTAATTGCCCAAAGAGCCTTGTATTCAAGCTCTAAGGGTAGATGACAAGATTTCCCATAAATCAAGTTGTAAGGCGTAGTGCCAATGGGTGCCTTGTATGTAGTTCTATAAGCCCAAAGAGCATCGTCGAGCTTCATCGACCAGTCTTTCTGCGTGCGACTGACACTCTTTTCTAATATTTGCTTAATCTATCTATTTGAAACCTCCACCTGCCCAGAGGTTTGAGGGTGATATGGTCTAGCAACTTTGTGCTTGACCCCATACTTCCTTAGAAGTGCTTCAAACTGTTTCTCCCCAAAATGTGATCCGCCATTGCTTATCATAGTACGGGGGTACTCCAAAGTGAGGAAAGATAGTTTTCTCAAACAGCTTGATCACAGACTTGGAGTTGCAAGTTTGGGTGGCAACAACTTCCACCCATTTAGACACGTAGTCCCTTGGGGGAAAAGGACCCATGTAGTCTACTCCCCAGACGTCAAAGATCTCGACTTCAACCCAGTTGTCCATAGACATCTCGTTCCTTCTTCCAATATTTTTGGTTGATTGGCATTCTTTACAAACTTTTACATAATCAACAACATCCTTGAACAACGAAGGCCAGTAAAATCCTGATTGCAACACCTTAGCATCAGTCCGTTCACTCCCCAGATGTCCTCCATAGGGTGAGGCATGGTATTTCCTCAGAATGTTTGGCACTTCTTCCTCAGGAATACACCTTCTATACAGATTATCCACACATCTTCTAAAGAGAAGGGGATCATCCCAATAGTAATTCTTTATGTCAGAAAAGAGTTTCTTATTTTGATAGTATGTTATTTCCGGAGGAAACTCCCCACAAGCAAGGTAGTTACAAATATCCACAAACCATGGCAAACTCTGATCTCTGGCTTCTACCATTAGCAAGGCCTCATCTGCATAGTTATCATTGATAGGTGGCTCCTTCTTGTCTTTGACTGTAATCCTTGACAAGTGGTCGGCGACTATGTTTTCCGCACCTTTCTTACCAATGATCTCATGATCGAACTCCTGGAGTAGTAAAGCCCACCTTAGCAGCTTGAGCTTAGTGTCCTTTTTCTGCATCAAGTATCGTATCGCCCCATGGTCGGTGTAGACCTTTACCTTTGTTCCAATCAGATAAGATCTAAATTTGTAGAAAGGTGAAAACAATCGCAAGTATTTCCTTCTCTGTTGTCGTGTAATTTACCTGTGCTTCGTCAAGAGTACGACTAGCATAGCAAATGACATAGTGCCTCTTGTTCTTCTTCTATCCCAGGACTGCCCCTATGACATAGTCACTGGCATCGCACATTAGCTCAAAGGGTAGCTCCCAATCCGGAGCTTGAAGGATAGGTGGAGAAACAAGTGCATCTTTCAAAGCCTGAAAAGCTATCCTTAACCAGAAGAATTGACAAAGGTTTTGAGATCTTCGAAAAGTCTTTTATGAATCTTCGATAATAACCAGTGTGTCCGAGAAAACTTCACACTCCAGTTACCGACATAGGTGGAGGTAGTCTAGAGATAGCTTCAACCTTGCTCACATCTACCTCGATACCTCTTTTTGAGACTTTATGACCTAGCACTATGCCCTCTTGTACCATGAAGTGGCACTTCTCCCAGTTGAGGGCCAAATTCTTTTCTTCACAATGTTGCAGGACTAAAGATAGGTTTTTCAGACAAGCATCGAAGTCTTTCCCATAGACAGAAAAATCATCCATAAAAACTTCTACGATGTCTTCCAGAAAATCCAAAAACATCGAGATCATGCAACGCTGGAATGTTGCCGGAGCATTGCACAACCCAAACGGCATTCTTCAGAAAGAATAAGTGCCATAGAGACAAGTGAAAGTGGTTTTTTCCTGGTCGTCCGGTAAAATAGGGACTTGATAAAACCCAGAATAACCATCTAAAAAGCAAAAATAATCATGATGCGCTAATCTCTGTAGAACTTGGTCGATGAAGGGAAGCAGGTAATGATCTTTCTTTGTGGCTTGATTCAGCTTCCGATAATCTATGCACATTCTCCATCCGGTGATAGTCCGGACCGCTACTTCATTGCCTTTGTCACCTTTCACAACTGTCATGCCTCCTTTCTTTGGTACAACATGGATGGGACTTACCCAGTTGCTATCGCTGATTGGGTAGATAATTCCTGCATCCCTCGGTTTGATCACTTCCTTCTTCACAACCTCTTTTAACATCTGGTTCAACTTTCTCTAGGGTTGGACCTAGGGTTTAGCGGATTCTTCCAAATTTATGCGGTGCATGCATAGAGCAGGGCTAAGCCCCTTGATATCCTCCACCGAATAGCCTATAGCTTGCTTATGGAGCCTCAACTCCTCGAGAAGTATTTCCAATTGTTCTTTCGTCGGACTGACATTAACTATGACTAGATTTCTTCCTTCTTGATCTAGAAACTCATACCTTAAACCTTCTGGCAGCTGTTTCAGCTCTGGCTTGGTCTTAGGTGCCTTTTCTTCTTCTGGTGTCATTTCCAAAGAAGCAAACTTGACTGTCTCTATAACTTCCTCCTCATCGCTTAGATCTTCATCATTCTGATTTAGGTAATCAAGGATCTCGACAACCTTAGGATCTTCGGAATCAGAGTCATGATTGTTCAACGCCCTCATAAGAGGGTCTACCATTGCGATATCTTCTTCTACTTCTTCACAAAATTGGTTGTAGCTATCCACGAAGTAAGCAGATTCTAACAGGGACAGTCCCTTCATAGCATCCTTCACCTTGAAACCTATGTGATCATTTCTGACCCTCAGAGTGATGATTCCTTCAGCGACATCAATCAATGCCCTACCGGTTGCTAAGAAAGGACGTCCAAAGATGATAGGGCATTTAGGGTCTTCAACAGTGTCAATGACAACAATATCACAAGGAATGAAGAATCTTCCGACACGAATCGGAACATCTTCAATGACTCCCACAGGCCTTTTTGAAGGTGTGGTCTGCCAACTCGATCCTCATGTTGGTCCTGACCATATCAGTTAATCCCAATCATTGTGTGAGGGTCAAGGGCATAAGGCTTATACTAGCCCCTAAATCAGTAAGACCCTTCCGCTCGACGTTATCTCCAACAACAAAAGGAATAGTAAAGGCTCCAGGATCCTTCTTCTTGGTAGGTAAATCCACCTTCACGAAGGTAGTAGACATACTGGCTAGGTGTACCGTCTCAACCCTTCCTCCTTTTTTTTTCTTGGGGATCAAATCCTAGAAAAACTTGGCGTAGGCTGGCATTTCTTCCAAAGCATCCAGAAATGGCACTTTGAGGTGAAGCTTTTTCACCGACTCCATAAACCTTTCACATCTCTTTTTAAGATGTGCCTTTATGAGCTTGTAAGGGAACGACAATCTTGGAGAGTAAAGACTTCTTTTACCGAATAGGTCCTCCATAGGTTCTGATTCTGGCTCCCTGACATGAGCTCGTAGGTTCTCTCCTTTAGCTGGGTTCTCTGCCGCAACCCTTGGTTCAGGGTCTTTAGGCCTGGCTGATTCAGGGCGTTCTACTATCCTTCCGGACCTGAGTACCGCCATTTTGGCAGACTCCATGGTGGATGGTATCTTACCCGAAGGATTCTTCATCAACTCGGCCATTTGAGCAAGCTGCTGGTCTATCTGACGTTGATGCATTTGCATATCTGCCGTTTGGACCTGCATCGTATTCAGATAGCCTGAGTTGGACAGCGCACTTTGTGCCAACTGATTGTTTATAGTATCTTGTCTCTTGATAAAGTCGAACAATTGGACCACTAAGTCCGGTTGACCAAAGTTCTTTTCCTGACTCTGCTCTTTAGCTTGTCCCTGGCCTTGGCTAGGGTTAGCAACTTGGCAGTTTTGGTACTTCCCTTGCCCTTGAAAGTTTGCCTTGCTTGATTGAAAATTGGTGGTTCTGGTGTACTGACCTTGTCCGCCTCTTTTCTCGAAACCTTGTGGTTGCTTGGGTGGATTATTCAAATGATGCGAGTTTTCTGCAGCATCTTTGTTGCCATAACTAAAACCAAGATGGTCCGGTGTTTTGAAGTTGACAAAAGAAACATTCTTCGCTTCCTCTTCTTCAAATTCTCTTTCACTTGACTTGTCAGGTCGGGTGTAAATGCAGTTATCAATACCGTGTCCACCTTCTCCGCAAGTGACACACTTCATCACCTTCTCTATCTGGTTCTTTCCTTTCCCTCCTGATTCCTTTAACTGTCTAACATCAGTGGCTATCTTTTGGATCTGAATGGTGATTGCTTCAAGAGCCTTGGATTCGACCGACGGTCCTTCATTAGCGGCTTTCTTAGCATACCCTCTATCAGTCCTATCGTAGTCAGTCCCGGCTTGTAGTTCAGCCATGTTTTCAATGATCTTTTTAGACCTACTGGGCTTCTTCCCAAGAGAGTTGCTTCCTGCAGTTGCATTTAGCGATACTCTTTCTTCAGGAGTCAGACCATTATAGAATGTTGTTATCAGGAAACCCTTCTTGTAGTTGTGGTGAGGGCAGTCTCTCTGATACTCCTAGTATCTCTCCCAGGCTTCATGCAGGTTTTCTCCTGGCCTCTGGGTGAAAGATGTGATCTTCTTCCTGTTCCTAATGGTCTTCTCTATAGGGTAGAACTTGTTTACGAAAGCATCCGCTAAAGAATTCCATCCATTTAGAGATTGATGTGGCAGTCCAAGGTACCATGACAGTGCCTCGTCCTCCAAAGAGAAAATGAAACCCTTGCAGTAGATCACTTCTTGTGGCACTCCTCTCATTTTGATGGTATCACATATATTTTTGAAAGCATCGAGGTGATGGTAGGGGTTGTCATTCTTGGAACTTCCCCTAAAGCTTTTATTTTGAATCATGGAGATCACGACTGGCTTCAACTCAAAGTTCACAACATCAAACCTTGGGATCACAACTGGGCATCTTGGGTTGTTGGCCTTCGTGGCTGGCAACTCCTAGAGGGTCTTTTCTTCTTTGTCGGAATCTTCACTGTTGCTGTTCCTATGATTCTGCTCTTGATTATGATGATTCCTTCTGTGCCTACGACGAGGACGACATCTCTCGTGATGATGATCATCCCCAAGTTGTTCTGATTTAGGTTCTTCTAGCTCTTCATGTAAATGATCGTTATTGTAACGGTCATCGTTCCCATGTGGAGGTGGTCGCGGTCCAACTCTAGCATTTTGCTCATCCTCGGAAAGAGGTGGTTCCACGCAAGGTGGCATGATGAACGGTGCTCAACCGAGCAGAGTGCTTCTTCCCTAAGTACCTGAATAGAATGTATAATCGAGTTAGAAAACTTGTGTTAAAGAAACGAACTATTCTGTACACATTCAGGTTAGAAGACTAAAAGAAACTGTGCTGTCAAGATTATTACTAAGTTTGAGGCACGGGAGTGTAGTTAGTGGATTCGGGTTCGTTAATAGTACCGTTTTGCCTTGTCCCCGGCAGCGGCGCCAAAAAGTTGACCGGCCTAAATCGCGTGTCCAAAAGGAGTGGATTTGAAGTAGTCAGACTATTAAATAACCTGACTCTTAGGCCCCCGCAACGATGACGGGGTCCGAAGTAGAGATCGGGGTCGAACCACAGGGACAAGGGTGGTCATGTTAAAAATGCGGAATCAACACTCTACACTTCAGTAAAAGAAGGGTAAGAAAATGTTCCCAAGGGAACGGTAGATCGAGAATAGTAAAAATAACAGACTAAAGGGAAACAAAAATACCACAAGGGGCGTTGTAAAGAAAAAGATATCTCCAACTGGAGTTACGAGGAAGATTTAAGGTTTTGGAATTTATCAATTTTTAGGGGTTTTGTGTAACAGAACCTGAGGAGATAACACTATTGCCTCGATAAGGAACAAAGGAGGAAAGCTTAGGCATAACAAGCGGCAGCAGAAAACATCCAATACCCCTTCTCTCGAAGAGGGTAACTCCAACTAAGCACCAACACCCTCTCTCAAAGGTGGTGGACTTGGGTTGGAGCGGAAAGATAACTGAAGCAACTCCAACCCTGGGTACTCTCGTACTCCCTAATCAGACCAAACGCTGGAGTTACAATACCTCTCTCGAGGGAGTTGAAATGGGAAACACGATTCGATAGCTAGTCAAAACATGATCCAAGCATACAACTAGAGTTCGGATGTTAAAAGCAATCATCCAACAAAAAGGGACCAAACTTAGAGCAATAGGTATAGAAACTCCACTAATTCCATTAGTAAGAGCATTGTATAAAAGGGTTAGTTACATTGCGTAAATGAAGAAAGTAAATGACAGAAAAAGGGAAGATAGTTATCGCCTCCTTGATTTAGGAGGGCGACATACAACAGAAGACCCCCTAAGGTGCCTCTAACCTGATGTCAGGCGGGAGATCTGGCCGACATGCTCGTGTCGGGCGGTATGCCGTGACGGACAAGCATATCGGTCAAGGCACCCTCCCCGATACGGCCGTGGTCAGGATACCACCCTCTTGGGCGACACACCATGACGAGTGTTCTGTATCAGGACCGATATCGTGTCAGGCAAGAGACGACTTAGGGTATCGGGTTCCTTGTATCGGGTGTAGAGGCGAGCCATCTCGGGCAGGGATCCATCTAGGAACCCGACGCATCGGGTGGCCTCCTTGGTCAATATCTGGTTACTGCGGCTACTGGGACGGATTCTAAGTGAACCACTCCCGCCCCTCTCGGGTTGGGGAAGTGCTCACCTAGTATCACCCAGAACGCCTCTGGGACGCAACACACTAGCTCCAGATGCTTTCCAAAGTTAGTCTTCATGAGATTTTGACCCGTCCCATCGGGGTCATGTAGCTGCTATTTATAGGCAGTGGTTGAAGAAGTTGTGGATCTCCGAGCACCACGTACCCGTTATCTGCTCCGCATACGTGGCTTTGGGGATGATTAACACGTGCGGTCATCCGACGTAGCTTGGCTATCGCGTGTCGAGTTACAAAGGTATCGGGCGCGACGGGCGGTTGCTTCCGGTGAGTGGCTCGTATCGCGCGACATGCCATAACGGGCTGATTAGTCGAGGCAGGCAGAGCTCTCTATCGGGTAAATGGTGTATCGCCCGTCAGTGACCGCACCGCGTGACACGCTCGTGTCATATTGTACCCCTATCGGCCAGTGTCCACGACGGGTAGTGGACATGTCGTGCAGCTAGTAAAAGGATGATTCTTTGTAAGTGGGCCAGGACGGGCCGTTTTGCTGATTTTGAGTGGAAAAGCGAGGAAAGCTCTATAAAAGATGATAAAAATGAGTTAAGAGCATAGTGTGACTTATTTATTCAATAACATGACAAAATGGAGAGGAAAACAGTTTAAAAGGGCAGTTTTGATAATGAAATATGGGCCATAAATACCACAAAAATGGGTGTTATCAGACATCCACCTATAACTGAATGTGATCCTTATAATTTTGCTGATATAATCCATTGTTTATGCTTGGGCCTCTTGAATTGATGGAACATGGCCCTTCTTGCCCTATTATGAGTCTTTAAACCGAAATGCAAGTAAGTGACTTAAATCATGTAATGGCCATATAAGATGAATGTAACCTCAAAATGACATGAAACTCGAACAAAACCTTCTTGATGACCTGTAGTTTAGTAAAAGATCATCAAACCCCTAAGTAACCAACTTTAATCCTAACTTGGCCAAAACTCTAAAATGAAGCTAGTTAGGGTTAATGATGAGAATCCAATGCATGTACGTAATCTTATTGTTAATCAGGTTTGCATTGTGATCTAGATGGTCAATGATAAGTTTAGAATCTCTAAATTAGGTACATGATTTAATAATTATATGACTATGGATTTCTTGCTTGAAATGTAATACATATGTATGCCTGTTTACTTGCTCAAATATTGCCATGTAGTATTCTAGTAGGTACTCGATGATTGTCTTGTATCGTTGTTTTGTAACTTACAAACATAATATATTGAAACTCCATTATAGAAATGTTGAAATTGGGTTAGCTCTTGGCAATGGCCTCGAGGTACCTCATGTATAGAAGGGTTAGCTCTTGGCAATGGCCTTGAGGTCCCTCACGTATACAAGGGTTAGCTAATCTTGAGCACCCTTACGGATCCTTCCAATGGGAAGTTGATCAAAGGCCTTATGATACATGATATTGATGGTATAATTGTAGTAATATGACATAAAACATGGGCTCTCACTTTTCTAAGCACTTAACTTGTTTATTCTTGCTCGTTTACTTCTGCAAGTCTTTTCAAATTATGCAAAACTTAATATATATATCTTTCAGCCCTGTACTCGACACCTCGTGTGCTTGACCCGCCTTGTTTCACATATTTAATAGGTTCAGAGATGGCTAGAAGTTGATGGGATTGGTGAGCTATGTCTGTTGTTCTTTTTGTTAGATCCCTAGTATATATGAGCAGACTTGTGAAAATGTATTCTTGAATATGTAATTGAAAGCTTGTAATAAATAATGTGGCTTAATATATCTTGTTGATTGTTGAGATCATGTTGTTGCTTGTATCTTGTTATATGTTCATGTATGCTAAGCATTTCACACTTCCTCATGTTGTGTTTGGTATTCGTTTGGTTAATGGGATTGGGATTCTGGTTCTGTGACAATTATGTTTTTGCAACCCATTTTATGCCGTAAGCTAGTGACATTTCCATCTTTAGTGCAAATGATCTATGTAGGTGTATGCTCTTTGGAAAGTTTGCAATGAGTACTATAATATTATCTGAAATACAAAACATTGAGTTAGTAAAAAAAGAGAAAAATATGCCATTATGAAAAATTCCCAAGTTTAAATTTATATGTTGATTGATTACTTAATTATTTATGATCATAATGCCTCCATAAGGTCTAATATCTGTTGTCCATCATAAATAAGTTCCCAAATAAAGTGTTTTTGATTGTGAAATCCTTTTTTTGGAGTAATCTTGGCCTATGTGGTAATCACAATGATATTTGGATTTATTCTAAACCAAACAATATGGTTTTAGTTTTTCTTTCATAGTATCTAATACCAAAAGTGAACAACTCTCTCTCTCTAGTCTCCCCGCTCCCCCTTCTCTCTAGGTTTCCCGACGGCTGCCGCTGGGGGGGAGGGGCGCTTCCCCGACGTCTTCCTCCCCCCTGGCCTCCCTGTGTTCTGCTACCTCTGGTGGAAGTGGCGAGCGATTCAACTGTGATAGAGATGGTTCGCGGTCTGTGCTTGAAGAGTAGGAGGGGTTGGCGAGGGGTTTTCGGCTTCCCCCTTTTGCTCTTCCTGTTCAAGTGAGGAAAAGGTGGACGAGATAGAGCTAGGCGGCGTGCAATGGAGGTTCAAAGCTGGATCTAGATCTGGCGGTGGAGCGGCAGAGTCGACTTGATCGACACCCTTCTAGCTGATTGGAGGTTAGAGGGAGTGGAATCGTCTTCTCCCAACGTTCAGCGATCTGGCGGTTCCTTCAGGTCGCGACCTAGTTGATCTCGCGCCCTTCTTCCTCCCTTCCCCGATGAGAGTCTGATGGAAGAGTGCTTGCGGGTATCATGGCCTCTCTTGGACCCTGCTAGGTTTCCTGACGGCGTGTGAAGCTGGCCTTGGGGCCCCACATGGCTGTTCGGGGACAGCTTGTGGCGGTTTAGCTGGTATCTGCGATGGTTTAGCTGGACATTCAGTAGGTGGCCTTTGGCCCCAGCGTGGTGGTCTCCTCGCGACACATCAAGCTGACGGGTGGTGGTGGATGCCTGCTGGGCATCTGCTGACCACCGACGTCCACGATAGTGAAATCCATGCCTGCGGGAGCTCAGCTAGTTCGTTGGCGCAGGGGTCGTCTTCGGCCATTCGATCCCAGGAGGTTCTCTGTAGGTGTGGCTGTTGTCTGTTGTGGTGAGGGTGGCGCCCTTAAGGTGTTCGACAAATGCTTCTCTGGGTTGCTCCTGATCTAGACTACAACAAGGTGCTGGTTGGGTCGCTTCCTGTGTCCCCCTTCCTTGCTATGTGTAGGAACACTCCTAGGGTGTTTTGGTTGTTAGGTCTATTGCAGGACATCAACAGATTGGTGCCTGGTTCGGATGCTAGTTGAACCCCAAATTCTTGGCATAGGACCACACATTGTGGGTGCTTCCATTAGACAGTTGGCACCGTGCCAAGAAGGAAAGGTTGTTTCAAACATCTTAGCCTTGCAGCTCTCTGTTAATAGATCGTGATGGGTCTGGCGATTTGGGAAGATCTGATGCTAGTGATACTGGTCCAGGCAGGGCACCCTGGTTGTAACATCCCTGGCCTGGGTTATGCTTTAACCCTAGGTGTTTTGATTAAGAAAGATGATTATATGTTTAATCTCATCTTGTGAAAAGTAATTAGGGCTCATGAGGAACTTATGTTTCAATTTTGGTCCTGTTTGAACAATGTTGAAGCAATGATTTCTTACTTTGGACTAAAGTACAAATTACCCAAGTTGAGGGGTTAACTTGCAAATTGCACATGATAAGATGTTCCTCTGATGTTGAGACATCATAAGGATGAATATGATGTAGTAGTATGGTTTCTACAAGCCTGGACACCAAGATAGAGCTTGTTGGACAATGTTGTGCATTAAAACCTAGTTTTGGAGTAAAGTGCAATTTACCCAAAATCTAGGGTTCAATATGCAAATTACCACTTCAATAAGGTCCTTAATGTTTCTTGGCATCATGTATAGCAAAGAAAATTAGAGGGACTCCTCATTTGAACTAAGTTGGAGGAGAGAGAATCTTGACATTAAAATAATCAAGAATAATGCCTAATTGAAACCCTAATTCGATTTAGGGCAAAAATGAATAAAAAATAATTGAAGGGCTTTCAACCAAAATGTTTTGGGTTGATTTTGAATAAGGATGGAAGTTCCTTTGCTAATATAAGGAACGAAAATATCTTAAGTAGGTGAAATTCCACTCACCTTATTATAAAGAAAAGTAATTTCCACTCACATATGGGATATTAATATAATAAGCATTAAGGTGCTTAATTTGCTTTTCTTTAAATTGAGTATAATGAAGGGGAATAAAAGGAAAAGGAAGGTGCCTCGTATCCATGGAATTGAGGGGGAAGAGGCGGCCATAATTTTTGGATTAATTGGATTTTTATAAGGCATTTTCTCTCTCATCAATTTCCTTATAAAAGTGCCTTTTCCAAATGAATTGAAAGGCTTTTTCGGCCCTTTCTTCTTCCTTTGCTTGGGATGAGCTCAAGGGGACTTAGGAGCAACAGGAGGACGAGCCCAAACCTGTTGGTAAGCTTCTTGACCCTCGTTCTTCATGATTTCATGGTGGAAATCGAAAATAAATTATGGATTCCTTCTTATTTCGATCTCCTCTTCAACCCTAGCCAACTTTTGCAATCAAAAGCTTGAGGACGAGCCTAGGGGGAGTTGCTAGAGCTTCATCCACCATTGATGGCGTGATCTTGGAGCTTTGGAGCTCAATTGGAGGCGGTTTTTATAACTTAAACCCTCAAACATTGCTATTGCATCAATCTTCTATGCTTTGTTGATTGATTTCTTCAATTTTATACACTTTTGTTTCTTTGCTGCAAATTCCATCAAGAACGGTTGCTGTTCTTGGGTGCACGAAGGAAGATGATGATGGAATCATCATAATAAAGCACCTCACCAAATATCTTGGGAGAAAACGATCTCAAAAGTTGGGACCAAATGGTTTCACCAAAACCATTTGGTGACCAAACGGGTTGCAAACCGTTTGGTGGAAAACGGGTTCAAACCCATTTGAAGGAGTTGAACAAGCGTTAGCCGTTTGGGAATCTCGTTCCTAATTATGTAGGATAATGACCCTCCAAATTTTATGGGTTAACTCCAAAGGAATCATAGGTTGAAGGCCAATCAATTAGACAAATCGAATTGAATTAAGTGCTGATTTGCAACCTGAATAACTTGACCTGCTTGGGAAAACGGGTTCAAGACCGTTTGAGATGGTTGACCAAGCGTTTACCGTTTGGGATTCATGTTCATAATGATGTTGGTTAATGACCATCCAAATTTGAGGGGTTAAATCCTAAGGAATCATAGGTTGAAGGCTAATCAATTAGGAAAACCTAATTGGATTAAGTGCTGATTTTCAACCTGATTAACTTGACCTGCTTGGGAAAACGGGTTCAAGACCGTTTGAGTGAGTTGACCAAGCGTTTACCGTTTGGGAATCTCGTTCCTAATTATGTAGGCTAATGACCCTCCAAATTTGAGGGGTTAACTCCCAAGGAATCGTGAGTTGAAGGCTATTCAATTAGTCAAACCCTAATTGAAAACAGTGCTGAAATTCCAATGAGTTAAGTTGAGATTTTGGGTTGGTTAGCCCAAACGGGTTCAAGACCGTTTGGGGATAATCCAAACGGGTTCAAAACCGTTTGGGGATCACCCCAAGACCGTTTGGAGGTCTGGGGTCAAGTATAGTTGATCAATTGAAGGTCCAAAGGTACCAAATCATACTGCAACTCAATGCTGATTTGTTGATCAACTCGATACACCAATCCATGATGAATTTTCACTAAAGTCCAAAGGTTGGATGAGCCAAACGGTCTCAATACCATTTGGAGCTCATCCAAACGGTCTCAAGACCTTTTGGTGGTCACCCAAGACCGTTTTGAGGTCTAGGGTTGAGTATGGTTAGGTGTTTGAAGGTCTAAAGGTACTAAGCTGATATACAATGCAATGTTGATTTGGTGATCAATCCAATGAACCAAACCCCAATTGGATTGCTTCGATTTGAGTGATACGATGGGCAAATGGTCTCAAGACCGTTTGGAGGTCATCCAAACGACCTCAAGACCGTTTGGGGTCAGGTCATACCCAATTTGGATGATGGTTCAATGGTTTCAAAGCAACTAGTCTTACATTGATTAGTGTTGTTGAATCATCGATTCCAAACCCTAATTCAATTGAATCAAACCCTAATTGATGATCAATTGAGGGTCAATTGAGGGTCAAATTAGTTGAAGGTTGACTTATCAAACTCAATTTAAGTATGAATATAGGTCCAATTGATGATTGGTTCCATGAATTCAATGATTGAAGGAATCAACATTGGAAACCCTAATTCAATTGGATACCTCATGTTATTGAAGGTCCAATTGATCAAACCTTTTTGGAAACCTAATGTAATTAGGTGAGAGATACCTTAATGGTACTAATTAAGAATGCATAACTAATGCATGGATCCAATACATGATGAAAACCCTAATTGAGGTTGATTCCATGTATAACCCTAATAAGAGGTTGTCTACATGTGAAATCAGTAATTAGGATGAATAGTAAACCCTAAGTTGAGGGTGTATCCAAGTGAAACCCTAGTTGAGGGTGTATCCATGTGAAATCCTAATTGAGGGTGATTTCATGAGAAAACCTAATTGGGAATGATTATTAAACCCTAATTATGGGCAATGTGATATGAAATCCCTAATGAAGGGTGATGCTATATACAATCTCTATTCTAAAGAAGGGAGATGGTATGTGAAACCCTAATCCCTAATGAAAGAATAGAATTCATACTTGAATATGATTTATGAGGTGAACCCCTATGGCACGACCGTGCAAGGTAGCACGGCCGTGGTGGATTTCACTTTGCACGACCATGCAAGGTAGCACGGCCGTGGTGGCTTCCCTTTGCACGGCCGTTCTTGGTTACACGGCTGTGGTGCTCTATGCTAGACTTAGAGCTGAATTGAAAGTGATCTAACATGGTCGTTTTGTTAATTTCCAACCTATGGATGAGAGAGAAACTCATACCTTGTGATGATAATCATTTAATGATACATGATGAATGTAATAAGTATGAATGAATACTTAGGATATCAATGAATGCTCCCAGAGGAGTGTAGCAATAAATTAGGGTTGGAGTGATAATACAAATATGAAACCCTAATTGATAAGAAAGGAAAATCCTAACCCTAGCTTTGGGTAAAAGGATGAAAAGCCCCAATTGATGGTAAACCCTAACCCTGGTAAGGGAATAGTGGTGTTACCCTATATTGCATGATGTGTTGTGAACTTGATAAGTCTATTATCATGTGTGACAATCATGCAGGTCTCATGGGTGATGATCATAGCCATGTATGAGCTATGATGTATGATTGATAAGAGTTGATTGGCCATATGTGCCATTATGTTTTTGTTACTTAGAAAGAAGTAACAAAATTAGTATGGGCTTGTAAGCCTTGTGAATAAAGTTGTTGCCTAGTGAGAGGTGACAAAATGTGAATGGACTTGTAAGCCTTGTGAATAAAGTTGTTGCCTAGTGAGAGGTGACAAAATGTGAATGGCCTTGTGAGCCATGTGAATAAAGTTGTTGCATAGTGAGAGGTGACAAGATGTGAATGGCTTTTGAGCCATGTGAATAAAGTTGTTGCCTAGTGAGAGGTGACAAGATGTGAATGGCTTTTGAGCCATGTGAATAAGTATATGATGGAAGTGGTACATGTCTCTTTATAGCATTTGTCTAAATACAATATGTTTGAGGACTTGACTGATGCTAAAAGAATATGATAATGTACTTAATTAATCAAGTGAAATCTATTCATGTAGTGCTCTGACCATAGATCCATCATCGTCAGGAATAGGTGATGGTGAAACAGGTTGCTCCGCGGCATATCCTGGATTTCATATATTTTTGAATATACGGGGGTCAATGGGCGAAAATATCCTTACGTCCTCTTGAAGTGATTGTGAGGAGGTAAACAAGAAACCTCTCAAATCCTTCATGAATAGGTCAGGATAGATGTATCACTAATCTCCCGATGATTGGGCCAGATGTTGTACACATCCCCCAATGTTTTGTCGGGTCGACGGAGATAAACATGAAATCTCTCGATTGCCGACGAGAGTGCAGTTGACGCTGTAACTCTGTAGCGAAGTTGCCAGTATACCCTGGAAAGCTACGTTAGCAGAGACACGAGATGTCCTACATTTTGTCTCGCACTGACCGAGACGTGGGAGGTCTTGGAAGCCGACTCTTCCCTAGACCTATGTATGGTACCAGTTTTGACTTCGCAATGGCCGGTTGGAGTATGAGCGGTATAACTCATCTCCTCAGAGCTTAAATATGATTGTAAAATGTAATCAGCCGTATAGCATGTTTGCTTAAGGATTGAATACGGAGATTCATTGGCTGATGTTGCATTTCTTTGTGCATTCCTTAGCGGATAAATGTTATTTATGTTTCTTTATATTCTCTGCAAAGTAGACAGATGAATTACTTATCTACCATGGGTAGATGCAATACTCTCCTTGAGAATAGGAGATTATCTTATTCTGTTCTATGATGAATAATTCTTCCTGATAAGGTAAAAGTAACCCCTGCTCAGTTTTAATTTAATAAACTGCAATAACAATGTTTTGGCGGAGAGTTATATCTCTCGCTGGGGCAATTTTTCAATTGTCTCACCCCCGTGGGAAACATTTTTAGGTATGCATGGGAGGCATGGCAGGAAATCCCTAAGATCAGAAAAAGAATAGCAACAACAACAACAACAAGGACAGCAATCAGATCTCAGGTGGAGATATTGTCTGTCAAGTCATATAGATAGTAGTCCTATGTGTCGTCTCTGTACTCTCAGGTCCTCAGAGTTTTAAATGATTTAATCGGAGTTTTGGCATAGTGCCTCAAAGTTTTTATACCGCCTGTGTATATCTGTAACAGGGTAGTCAATGTTGTAATCCTTAAAAAGGAATTGTACAAGCTGTGTACTTGTAAACCAGGATGAAATGGAAACACTTTGGTTCTTGGTTAAAGAGTTTTCCTGTGAATGGATCTCTTTGCAAATGGTTTTAAATTTTTAGTGATTTTCAGTAATTCCGCTGCAAATGATTTGCTTCCGCATGTTTTATTATTGTTAATGGCACTTGTTATCTTAACGATGGCAAGTGTCATTACACTGGTGGTCGTTTGTTGCAACCTATAGTTACTTTTTGTGGGTGGGCTTATTGTATGTATCTACATGTTGTGTTCAATCGCTCTCCTGGTAGGAATGTCTGGTTTTAGTCTTGTTAGTTTGATGTTCTTCTCTGTTCCTGGTTTCTTTAGGTCTAGTGTAATACCCCCTGTGTGGGGTATAAGATCCTTGGTCAAGCTCTTTAGCTCCTGTTCATGTAAGGGGTACTCAGTGCCCAAAGTTTTGGATTATAGTAACACGCTTTTTGACTGACAAAAAAAACAATATGGTTTCAACAAGTGAACCTTTAGAGGTATAATGACTGATCATATCAGGATAAACATGTTGATCAACTACACCCCTACATCAATGCGTTACTAGCCATCTACAATTTTTATTATGTTTTTGTTCTTTGAGATAATTATGTTTTATGTATAATATGTTTAAATTAGTATTTTGCTGAATACTTATGGGAAATTGTATAAATTTTGATGATGGATTTTTTTTGATTTCATATAGAAACTTGGATATGAGGTCAAAATTAATCCATATGAGTAAAGTTTTATCATATAGCAAGACTAAATCAGCTACAATTGATGACATTGAGATATATGGATGGTGATTGAATACTGTTAAGAATTTTATAAAAGAGGGTCTATATGCTTTTAAGGTGACATTTTATCATGTCATTAGGATTATTTGATCATAACTACTTATGATTTAGATATTCACTACCTGAACATCATCATTTCTTTGAATCTGATAGCTTATACAAAATTAATCATGTGTTTTCTCTATAATTTAAGATAACAAGTGGTGTGGGAGCATGTACAGTGCCCCTAAATTACTATGAAAATGAATTCTACGATATCTGATGGTTAACATACATATAGTTTTACCTCAATATAACTAGATTCCATGGTTGCAGACCACATTCCTTACAAGGTAGATTCTCAATGTGGCATCCCCGCTTGGTGTTTCTTAATACACAATCTTGAATTTACTTTTGCTACACACGAAAATATGAGGGAAATTTATCTATACTTTTACCTTATGGAGGATGAGAAATAATAGTTTGCCAAAGAAGTTTATTTGTTAGTTTGAATATCCATGGAGGCTTTGACTATTGATTTCTATAATGTCTAGATGCAATCATGATGATTGTATTTATGGTTGAAATTTGGATGAGAAAATGTATTGACATATGATTATGTATATTTTTTATGTTTATATTGAGGTTTTGTAGGCGTTGTTTGTGCTTGATCTCATGTAGTATAGGTAGTATCTTGATTTTGAAGAAATGTAGTTTTCCATATCCTTTCAATAAAACTAATAAGAGGTCAATTTTACATGGACTTGGAATATGCAATCATACTAGATGTTTTTATCTGGGTATAAGCATGAGTTTATATGCAAAATAATTTTATGGGATACCAACCCATTATGTTCCAATAATTATTGTACATGGAAGATAATCTTAGTATATTCAAGAAAAACACCTATCATGAAGTTGATCTCAGGCTATGTGTGAGTGAGGAAAAAGCATGCAACCAAGGCAAGTGGTGGTCTATGGGGCCAATCATCATTCCTAAAACTCTACTAGAGCCTTGAAAGTGGGCCTGAGTTTTTCAGAAGGTCAGAGTACCTAACTTCCAAAATATATGAAATTCAAAAATATGCGCATGACAATATACATGACGATGAGTTCCTAGATAGAATACTTCTAGGTATATGAATTGAGTCACCTAGTATGTGGATCCTTTTATAATGTTGTAACCTATATTTCCTATGATAATATATACCGCTAGAGGAAGAGGCATTTGAATATATGCATTCTGATATAGGTTTGACATCCCAAAAACCTAGATGATGTATGTGATGTGTGATCTCCATGATGAGACTCATAGTCATGTTAGTGGTTTCAAGTGAAAGGAATCTAGTGGTTGCCCTTGTTTTTGATAGTTGGGTAAAAGTTTTATATGGGTAGATGTTGGTGGTTAACACCTCTTTCCTTGATATAGAGGGGTCTTAGTTTGAGTGGCTTGTCTTGCAAAGCTCTTTTTAGCTACAAGTGAAATAACTAATAAACCTTGATGTTGATTATAACATTGTCCTCAAGGTTTCATGATGCATGAAATAATCTCACTAGAGGTTCATAACTTGATATATGTTTACAAAGAGATCATTCAGATTGGTGATAATAGTCCATCATCTAAAAGGTGGAATCATATTTGGAACTGGTATGGTCCAGAAAGAATTAAAGCAATTATGTACCTCATCTAATATGTGTCCAATCTGTCTCCATGAAGTTGAAGATGTTATTCATGTCATGAGGAACTGTGATGATGCTAGAGAGATTTGGATGAGGTTAGAAGCCGATACACTAGAATGACTTCTTCCATAGTGATTGCAACAACCAGATTATGAGTAACATAAAGAATCTGAATGAGGGGTGGTCGACCACTTTTGGAGTCTCTTTGTGGAAAATTTGGAGAAATCATAACAGTTGGGTTTTCTAGGAGACTAGATAGAATGTTGATAAAATGTTAGGGGCCATTAAGAACAGAGTGAATGATATTACTTCTATGAAAGTGATGGAAGAAAGAGTTAAGGGAAAACACAGTATAACTGATGTTCTGATTGGTTGGGTTCCTCCATAAGAGTGGTGGATCAAGGCTAATGTTGATGGGGTTGTCGACAAATTTAATCGAAATGTTGTTGTTGCTGGTCTTAGTAGAAATCATAATGGAGAGTGGTTAGAAGGCTTTGTCTTTAATATAGGTATCTATTCTGTGTTGAAGGCTTAACTTTGGGGTATCATTGAAGGAATCAGTATGACCTAGAGATCAAGTTACATGAGGGTTATCATTGAGATGGATTCCCAAGTTACTATGGAGGCTATCAATGGTACCAAGGATCTGATTAACGACTGCAAACCTCTCATTAGCATGATTAAGAGTTTTATTTGCAGGGATTGGGCCATCAAAGTTCAACATACTTATAGAGAAGCTAACAAGGTTACTGATATGATGACCAACCTGGCTTTTAAAAGCAATCTTGGTCTGCATCAGTTAAAGGACCCCCAATCTGAGATTGTTGGAATTCTCAATTTAGACAGATCTGGATACAAACTTAGTCATAGTATTAGTAATCTAGATGTTTATATTTCTGTCTATGCGTTGTTTGTTTTGCTTATTGTTGTGATCATGTAAGTGTTTTTCTTTAGCTTGCAAGGAAGGAGCGGGATGAACAGAATGCCCTTCGACTTTTATAAAAAAAGTCGTTATTGTAAGCTCGACCTAATATGAAGTTGTGCCTCACATGAGAGATAAAAGTTTTAAATTATGATCTTGATATGGTGATGCCTTTGGGATCTTAATTTGAATAATCATGGTGTATATGGTGCGTCAAGCTAGATGTGTACACACTAGCCCACTAAGGGTGGCTAGATGCACTCCACGAGACTCGAACACATGGGAGGGAACTTTTGAAATTTGTATTGGCCCTAACCAAGTCGATCACAAAACCAAACAAGTCACCCGCAAGCACATGGGGTACTGTTGTAGTATAGGTGATTGGCAAGAATAGGGGTCGGTCCTCAGGGATAGAGGGGGCACTAGAGCTAGACTAGTGTTGGCTATGTTCCTAGTGTGGAGATTAGGGTTTAAGGGTTTAAAAGGGTTTGTTTGGTGATTAATCTAAATGGACAAGCAAGAAAGGCATAATTAAACCTAAGTTATCTTAAAGATAGATTACCCTAAGAAAGTTGAATCTAAGCAACTAGGTTAAGCAATTAGCTAAGGGAGAGAAAGATGAACTACACTACTCTAGTAAGGCAAGAAGTAATTTAGAGACTAAGTTGACCACTAGAGTGGGCAAGAACCTAAGTTAACACTAAAGAGCAAAACTAAGCAATTAACTAGATTAAGTAAAAGCAACTATACTAGAATAGCATGAACAAGCAAGCATAGCAAATTGAGTTTTAAACAATTTGATTAAGGTAGGTGGGCCGTTTGGGGATGTAACTTTGATATTATTTGAGGGAGGTTATTGGAAAATCATGATTCTCATTTTACATCTATATTAACAAACCGAACAATAAGGCAAATGCTATTAGAATGTACCCTATACTACTAGTGGAAGACTAGGGTTACGTGTAACTCTAATAGGATTAGCCAAATCTAGGTTTCTAGGATAAGTGGTATTGAGAAATTGAGGGCCGATGGTAGAGATGGGAGTAGAGATGAGGGTATTTAACCCCATGCCACTAGCCATTCTAGCCTTTATAAAACCCTAGGCAATCACATCAATTCCACTTATACTAGTAACTTAGGTCTCATACCAAGTAGTAGGGGAGGGGGTAGGCATGTAGGAACAAAGGGGACTAGCTAGGGATCCCCTATTGGGACCTAGGAGTCATACAAATGATTTCCACATGCATCCCAATTCCACTAGACACATGGTATCATCATGCACTATCAACCAATCAATTCATAAAAAAAGCATAAATCACAAGCATGGAAATGGGATAAGAGACAAAAGCATGGAGTAATCATCATAGATAAAAATGAGTTCATTACAAGCCAAAATTCCTCAAACATGGTATCAAAGTCACATTTTATCCCCAAACAGCCCACCACTAGGGGCTTAGCTATACATTGTCAAAGAAATGGCAAAAGAAAGGGGAAGAAACTCCATGGAGCTCAGGGAAGTATCCTTCTTCTTCACCTCCTTGTACTGGGGATGTCCTCTCTCCTCCAAGGGTGCATATGAGCATGAAGAGATGATGGATAATGGAGGAAAACCTAGAAAACTAGGTTTCCAAGGTGAAATGGAAATGGAAATGGTGGGTGGAGAGCATAAATGCAAGGGAAATGCACTAAATGCTCAAGGGGAGGAGTAATGGAGGCTAGGAGTATCTAGGGAAGCTAACCTGGTGTTGTGTCTACCACCCATGTATATATAGGTAGTGGTGGAAGCACTAGGGTAAGTAGGGGTATTGTGGGAAAATCAGTGTAAAAAGTGGTAGGTTTTGGGTGGCAACACAGTCATGTTGATGAGCCACGACCGTGGTAGGGGTAGATGGGAACGGTCATAGAGCTTGGACCCAGGCGTGTTGTGGAAGGGTGGTAAAAGTGCCAAGTGAGGGGTGGCCACGGCCGTGGCGGAATGCCACGGTCGTGTTGGGTGAGTAGCACCATGACCATGTTGGGTAACACGACCATTTTGGAGGAGGAGGACTTGGTCGTGGGGTAGCAACATGTGCAAGTCGATCTTCAGCGGCCACAATCATGGTGAATTCGGTGTGACTCTTTGTTGATTCTGGGGTTCTTACGCTAAATTCCAACGATCGTTGTGGGGAGCCACGTCCGTTTTCTCCTCTGTTGGCCATGACTGTGCTGATGGCCACGACTGTGGCATCTTCAATGTGCCACGACCGTACTGAGGGGACACGACCGTGGTATGTTGGGGTAGTTCCATGTTGAATCTGGCACTTCTTTGCCAAAAAATACACGACCGTGGGGGTATGCCCACGACCGTTTTGTGGCCTGCATCAGTCAATTGAACTTCAAACTTCATCATTCATGGATTTCTTTGCTTGATGTCAATCCTTGGACATTGGAGGTAGTTTGAGGGAGCTTTTGGGGCCTTCTTTGGACCCCTCCATGATTAGAGGAGACCTAGGACTCCTTCCTTCTCTCTCATTCCCCTAATCATGGTCCAAGTACCTAAAAATGATGAAAAAAACATCCATAAGCTCATTTGGCAGTGATAAACATATTAGGGGAAATAGCTTGTAATCTAACATCTTTAGACGTGATTTAAGTACAAAATGGCACAAGATGGAGCCCTAAAATAGGACTACATCACCACCCCAAACTTAAAACATACTTTTCCTCAAGTATGCTCTAACTTAATCTCCCTTTTAGTTTTCATTCAATACACAAGAATGTCAAATGCATAGCAATAGAAAATTATTGACTACATGGTCTTCGAAGTGACTAAGTGCATGTATTCCACATCTCTCCTTTCCTCTTTCACAAACCAATCATGAAATGAGAACTGAGCATACAATCTTCAAATATAAAGCATAGAAAACACAAGTTGTCCATATGTCCTTCATGTTATTCTGGGTAATCCGTTTCAGGTTGGTGTTAATCAATGATGACTAGGAGTATTGTTTCACTTTCATGCATTCACTCTTATGCTGCAAACCCCACTAGATGACCCACTTGGATGTAGAAAAGGGTAAAGTGAGCTAGATTTGATGTTTTCTAGGTCAATGGATGTGAAAAAGGAAGAAAGGATTGCGGTAAGATTTTGGAGTACTTTTACACACTCATCTTTTCTTTATTTGAATGCTCTTAAACAGGAGCATCCTTTTATTTTGTTTTTGCTTTTCTTTTTCTTTTCCCTTGGTGTAGATAGGACATATGGTGGATAGAGTGAAGTAGGGAGGTGGAGATGTGGCCACCCCAAACTTTTGGGGGTGGCCACGGCTGCTATGTGCACTTTGGCATCTTTTCATGAGGCGAAGAGGTATGAAGATGGTGAAAGAAAAGTCGGATCCAAAGGGGGGTCATTAGTGTAGTCTTCAACATAAGATCTCCTGCATGAAAGCTAATCCAACACTTCATCAAATGATATCACACCACATGATAGAGTAACATGACATTCCCATTTCTACCAAGTGATTCCATGGGCTTTAAGCATTTGTAGCTTGCTCAATTCACAAAACAACCAAAACATTCACAAACTTAAGAGAGGTGGTGCACATGTAAAGAGTCATCAAACAAGACCATATAGCAATACAATCTAAGAAAATAGCATGCATTTGTCAAAGGATTAAAAATTTCATTTTCGGCAATGGAGATTAAGTTAAAACATGCTTTTTGGGCAAGAACATTCAAGCTTGGGAAAAATTGGCCAAAATGGTGCCAATTTTCCTTCAATCACATCTTAACTTGCATTGTTGAACTTAAAATAGTAAAGCAAGCAAGTCTTACCTAAAACATGCAAAAATCACAAAAAATCTACTTGATATGCACTGCATGGTAAAAAGGAGCAAAAGTTTGAAAAATTAGGCAAAAATGCAAAAAAGCAACTACATGTTATGCAATGATACAATCAAAAACAATAATAAGAAAAACTAAACTAGATAGCACAGGTGGAAAAAAATCATAGAGAGATAGAGGGTGGTGCGTACCTCCCTACCCATCCCAAACTTTAGAATCATGTTGTCCTCAACATGAAACTATAGTGTAGGGTAGATAGGGGAAGTGTCATGGTTGTTGTGGTTGCTGGTCAGATGAGTGAGGAGGGTCCGGATGAGGAGCTGAAGCAGGAGTTGAGCCTACAGGAGGATACTGGTAGTAATGTCCGCAGTAGTCATCCTGGGGTGGAGGGTATGTCTCTAGATATCCAACTATGCCACCCCAAAAATCTCCACCCCATTCGGGGTCTCTCGCTGCTTAGGCATGGTGGTAGTGATACAAGTGGTGACCTGGTGGTGCATTTGTTGTTGGTCTTGCCACATGTATTGCTGGATAAGATGCATATCACTTTGTGTCTTCTGAATACCCTCAAGTTGCGCCTGGATGGTGGACATGTCATAGGCATTTGTTGAGGGCTATTGCAGCTGGGATGTTCCTTCATCCCTCCTTCTTGTTCTTCGGGGCTGCCTGTTTCCTTCAGTTTCTTATTCCTGCCCTTGCACATTTGATTCAACCATCTCTTCTTGTGCGGCAGTGGCTCCCCTAGTATATCTTTCTCTTGGGTTGTCTTGCTGCCACTTCAACAATTTGTCCTCCAGTTTGTAGAGGATTCCCAACAAAGAAAGTAGTGGCACAGAGTGGTAAGGAAACTCAAGCTCAAAATTAGGGACACTAGTTGTATAATAGATCATCCTTTTATCCATGACTTTGATAGTGTGGGAGCGGATTAGATAGTTCAGGTCAACAAGATCAATCCCACTCATGTCCTCCATTCCAGAGAGATCATACCCCAAAGCATATGCAATTGAGGTTACCAACCCACCCATAACAAAAGGTGTTTTACTTTTGATGGGTATGGTCCTCATATGATCAATTAACAATTTTCTAAGGTCTATAAAACACTTGCGGTGCATTTCTATCAAGACAAACATATCTTTCTATGAAATCAAGCCTTGATTGTCATAACGCCCCACAATGGTGTTAGCTAAGACTTTTTGCACATAATGGAATAGCGGGTTACTTATGGCAGTATTTTTGATCTCCCTACAAAGTAGTCCTCGCTGCCTGTCGAAAGCTTCCAGAAATGTACATAGATGAAATCAACTTTCTTTTTAAGTAGGCCATCATCCATCTTTTTGGCCTCTTCTGGATTGGTAGCAAAAACAAAGTTCAACTTTGTTGATGTGAGAGTGTGCATGTTGCCCATCATGGCAAACTTAATAGCTTATTGTCCTCTCACCTTTGTCTTTTCAAGTGTGGCAAAGAATTCCCGAGTCAAAGTGGTGTAAGTCTTTTGGGGTGTGAAAAGAATGTTCCACAACCCCATTTCCTTTAAACATCCTTCCACCGCTTCTTTGATCCCTAGGTCATCAATAACTTTCTCACACCCATATCTGGTGGGGACGAATCTCCTTGTCTTGCATTCCGGGTATGTGAGAGAGATTTTTCTTTGCCTGTGTCCTCTGCCATAGGACACTCCTGTAGGGGCCTTTCATAAGGCCTTCAAAAGTTCCAGAACATCCTCTTCCTCAGGCATCAGCTCTACCTCTTCCTCCTCACTTCCATCTTGATCTTCCTCCATTCTATAAGATTGGGACCCCGAACTCATGTCAAGGTTGTACCAATGTTCATACTGTTCTTCATCCCGACACAACTACCACATAGGTCTTGGCTGATCACTACGCTCTGCCGCCGTGTGAGACTTTGAGTGGCGTGCAGGCGTAGGCCTTAGCGGCCGCTTTGACGATGATGGTACTACTTTTGATTTCTGCCCTTTCTTTGCAATCATCGGCTCTACTTCATCGATCAAGTCATCCAGATTTTCCTTAGACCCCTCTTCTTCTTCTTCATCCCCCTCATATGTCACATCGGTGATGTGGTGGCTGTCAGATGAATGGGAGCGAGGTGCACTCACTGATTGTGAGCGATGAAGGGATTGGTATGTGGAGGTGGTTGGGGAGGGGGAGTGTGAGGGCATAGAAACATTGAAGGAGGCATTTTTGGAGCATTGCTTTCCTTCAGTGATAATGTTGGCCCCCTTGGTTATTGCCTTCCCAATTTTCTTCATGGTTGGGCTAAAAAAGGGAGATGAAATTCAGATTTTGGTGTAGGGGGTGGTATGGATGCGGATTTATGTGTAGAATGGAAGGAGAAGGAGGTTTATATGGTGGATAAGGGGTTTGTTGTGGATATGGGAGAGAGATGGAGGGTTTATGTGGAGGTTTAGGGGAGGGGGGCTGTTGGGCAGATTGGAGATGAAGGTGGAGATGGAGGGACGATTGAGAGAAAAAATGTAGTAGAAATGGAAGGGGGATGGCTGGGGAATGATTTGGTATTGATTGGGGGTTGATTGGGGGTGTTTTGAGGTGTTGGAGGTGGAGAATGGTGGAGGGTGAGGTAGTTGTGTGCCGCCACAGTCGTGCAACTGAGGTAGAAGAAGAAATGAAGAGGGGGGTCGGGTTTTGATGTTAAAAGCTATATTTTTTTCCTAGATTGGGTCAGGCCACAGTCATGGCTAGGGCTTGGTAGAACGGCCCTGGCTGGGTGTAACGGTCGTGTTGTTGATGTAGAATGCTTCCCCCTGACCTTGCCACGGTCATGGTCCTAAGCCATGATCGTGGCTATGCTTCTTCAACACGACTGTGGTGGGAGGCCACAGTTGTGGCCATTCGTCCAAAAGAACTTAACATTCTCTGCCACTTTGATGAAATAAAACCCACAACTGTGGTGGGAGGCCACATCCATGGTTTTCCACTTTTGGCACGTCTGTGGTCGAGCTCCATGGCCATTCTGGGGGCAATCTTTCAATTTTCTCAATTCAAAATACAAGAACTTCGTTTGTCTTTGGCATTCTACCACAAAATTTCTTTAATGACCATGACTCAACTTTAGTCCTCTCTCTCTAATGCCTAACACCTACCATGTCATAAAAACTCAAAGAAAAACTATTAGACACAAGTGTGTGTGTGTATTTGTGGAAAATAAAACAAAAGTATCAAAAAGTAAGGTTCGAGAATCTCAAACCACATGGGTTGCCTCCCACTAGCGCTAACTTTTACGCCTTCAGCCGGGCTTATTAATTCTTGACTTATTTCACTTCTTTAGGATCATCAAGGCATCCTTATAGTATATCTCTTTCTCATCTGATTCCAAGCACATCTCTTCATCGGGTTGTTATTCTTCTACAAGCATCACAATATCAAAACTTTGATTAGCCTTGTCCAGGCCTACTTCCACCACTAGTTTCAATCTTTGTCCATTGACGACAAACTCTTTTGATCCTTCTTTCTCACATATCACAACTGCCCAAGATGGGTACACTTTCTTGATAAGATAAGGTCCTTCCCATCTAGATCAGAGTTTTCTGGGAAAGAACTTCATTCTTGAATTGTACAGCCATACCCACTTTTCGGGTTCAAATTCCTTCTTTTTGATCATCTTATCATGAAGAAACTTAGTCCTCTCCTTATATCTCTTAGACATGTCATACACCTCATGACGCATTTCCTCCAACTCATTCAGTTGAAACTTCCTTTTCATTCCCACATTTTCTCCATCAAGATCCATAGTTTTGAAAGCCCATAATGCCTTGTGTTGCATTTCAACTGACAAATGGCAGTTTTTTCCATAGACGAGCTTGAATGGTGTAGTGCCAATCAGGGCTTTCTATGTAGTCTGGTATGCCCATAAAGCTTCATTTAGATGGAGTGACCAGTCCTTGCGGTCTGGTCTCACTATTTTCTCTAGGATGAGCTTTATCTCCTGATTGGCCAACTCAACTTGGCCAATAGTTTGAGGGTGATGTGGCGTGGCTACTCGACGGTATACTCCATGCTTCTTGAGCAACCATTCAAAAGTGCGGTGAATGAAGTGACTTCCTCCATCACTAATCATGGCCCTTGGGATGCCAAAATGGCTAAAAATGTTTGATTCACAAAGTCACAGACCACCTTATGGTCATTCGTTCGTGTTGCAATAGCCTCGATCCACTTTGACACGTAGTCCACAGTGACTAAAATGTAGACATACCTAAAGGAAGGAGGGAAAGGACCCATGAAGTCAATTCCCCATACATCAAACACTTCCACCACAAGAATGGGTGATAGAGGCATCATGTCCCTTTTGGAGATAGTGCCCACTTTTTGACACTTCAAGCAACTTTTACAAAATTCATGGGAATTTTTGAACTAGGATGGCCAATAAACCCACTTTGGAGAACCTTTGCGGCCATGCATTTTCCTCCAAAATGGCCTCCACATATTCCGAAATGGCACACATATAGGATTTCTTACTGTTCTATTTCCAGAACACATCTCCATATGAGCTGATCGGGGAAATATTTGAAGAGGTGAGGGTCATCCCAAGCATAATTCTTGACCATAGCAAACAACCTTTTACTTTCCTCCCTTGTCCATGTGCTAGGTATCCTCCCACTACCCAAGAAATTGGCTATATGTTGATACCATGGCCTTTGAGTGGATGAAAGAAGGAAGAGTTATTCATGTGGCATCGTTTCCTTGATTCAACTTGTATCATCAAAGGGCTTGTAAATTCCGGAGAGATGGTTGACAACACCATTTTCCACTCCCTTCTTGTCTACAATCTCCACATCAAACTCTTGAAGCAATAGGATCCATCTAATCAGCCTTGGCTTTGAATCTTTCTTTGACATGAGGTACTTTAGTGCAGCGTGGTTCATGTATATCACTACTTTGTTTTGCAAAATATATGATCGGAATTTGTCAAGAGCGAAGATGACTGCAAGCAACTCTTTCTCGGTTGTTGTGTAATTTGTTTGAGATTTGTCTAAAGTCTTGCTCGCGTACTAGATAGCATGTGGAATGTGGCCAACTCTTTGGCCCAACACATCCCCCACTTCCATGTCGGATGCATCTGTCATAATCTTGAATGGCAAAGAGAAATCTGGGGGTTGCATGATAGGAGCAGAAACTAGTCTTTCCTTCAAGTGGTTGAAAGCTTCAATGCACTTATCATCAAAATGAAATTCAACATCCTTCTCAAGTAAATGACATAGAGGTCTTGAGATTTTATTGAAATCCTTGATGAAGTGACAGTAGAAACCTACATGTCCCAAGAAAGACCGAACATGTCTTACGGTGGAAGGAATGGTGAGAGTAGAAATGAGGCCCACCTTGGCCTTATCAACTTCAATTCCATCCTTTGAAACTCAGTGGCCTAGAAAAATGCCTTCGGGCACCATGAAGTGACTCTTTTCCCAAGATATCACTAGGCGAACCTTCATGCATCTCTCAAGAACAGTAGCCAAATGTAGCAAACACTCATCAAATGTATTACCAAAAACTAAGAAATCATCCATGAACACTTCTAACATGAATCAAGCATATCTGCAAAAATTGAGGTCACACATCTCTGAAATGTAGAAGGGGAATTACACAATCCAAATGGCATTCTCCGGTAGGAAAATGTACCACTTGGGCAGGTGAATGTTGTCTTCTCTTGATCTGTAGGATGCACAACAATTTGGAAGTATCCAAAATACCCATCAAGGAAACAATAGAAGCTTTGCTCCACTAGCCTCTCTAGAATCTGGTCAAAGAATGGGAGAGGGTACTGGTCCTTTTTGGTCTTTTCATTTAACTTTTGATAGTCAACACACATTCTCCACTTTGATTGTTCTCTAACCGGTATAAGCTCACCATCCGCATTTTATGCTACAGTGATCCCACCTTTCTTAGGCACAACCTGGATGGGGCTCACCCATGTACTATCAAAAATGGGGTAGATTATCCTTACATCAAGCAATTTCACAACCTCTTGGGTCACAACCTCTTTCAGCTTTGGGTTCAACTACCTTTTCATTTGGTGGGTCTTCTTTGCATCATCCTCAAGATAGATCCTGTATACATAGATGGAAGGATCAATACCCCTCAAGTCATCTATAGACCATCTAATGGCTTGGATGTTCTTCTTCAAGACTTTCATCAATGCCTCCTCTTGTTCTGGCGAGAGAATGGAGGAAATGATCACCGGGAGGGTGTCATTTGCCCCTAGAAAAGCATACTTCAATCCTTCTGGGAGTGACATCAACTCAAGAGTTGGAGGTTCTTCAAGGGAGTTCTTTAATGGTTCAGAAATAGAAGGGTTGTATTCACTTGCAGCCACCAAGGCTAGCTCATTCTCTTCATAATCTTCATCATCATCATTGGGGAACTCAACTATTGTCTCTAGACCTCTACCTTAAGTGGCAGTTTGAATCCACATAGATAGGCATTCCTCCACAATTTCATCTAGGCACTCAATGAGATAGCAATCTTCTTCAGTGGCCCCTGTTACCTCAGCTGTGGCTGAAGATTTAAAGATGTTCAACAGGATCTTCATGTGAATGAATGTCACATACATCGTTGACGTGGGATTTTATCGCACTAACAAACTCACTCGAGGTTGAAATCCTCGACCTTTTACCAAAACCAAAGGCAATAATACCACCCGCAAGCGGATGAGTCTTATCGCAGTATAGTTAAGGGTTGAACAAAAAGGACAACATTTTTAAGAATCCTTGTCAGTCTAGTCTAGTTCGAGTTAAGGCTAATATTTAAAACGATTGGTTGATTTGAGGTTAATTAAACTACTTGAAAGAAAGTAAAAGCTGAATTAAAGTTGGATTAAGAGCAATGATATGGAATCACTGGGATGGTATCGGGTTTCACCACCACTACACATGCAAACATAATCAATCACAAACAATCTAGGAAAGATATATCAATCCAAAAAGAGCTGCTGCAGTACCCCCCGTTAGGGCATTAGGTTCGTGTAAGCATCACCTTAGGCATCATATGTCTCGTCACCAATCAGATCACTTACTTACGGATATGAAGAAATCCATTCTATTTCTAGTTTGGGAGTCAACCACATTAATCGATAAGCAAGCATGTGATAGATCTAAAAACTAACAACGACGATAAACAAAGACGATACAAAATCCAACTAAGGTTGTGGTCCTCCCTAAGGGATGTTTAGATCACAGAAGCATCACCGTAGGCTAGATGTCTCGTCCCCTAACAGATCATACACTTATGACCTCAAGGAATCTTATCAGAAGTTCTCGTCAAAGAGTCAAACTTTGTAAACCGCCATTCCGTCCCACATATAGAAGATTTCACAATATAGGAAAGAACAAGATGAAAGTAGGCATATAATCAACTACAAACGTACCAACTAACAACAAAATGGAAATTTATATACATTTCCATGGAGAGTTTAACAAAAGAACATGATTTTCATGAGCAGCGGGGCTAGTCCCCGTACCCCATTGAAAAGGTACTACTCGCTCATGATGTGAGAAATAAGAAGAATGAGAAAGAGAGAGAAATCCACCATGAACTTGGTGCAGAAGGTAGTCACAGCTTGGTGAAGAGGATATAACCTTCTACGTCATGTCGGAGAAGATCTGGACGCAAACGGGAGTTGCCAAGATAGACCGGACAGTCTCCCTCACTCTGTCTTCCTTCTCTCTTCAGCTTCCTTGGTTGCAACACGGGCAGTAGGTGGAATGAAACTGGCATGAATGGCACTGGATTTGGATCAAACCTGTGTACAGGCAGCCTGTTGGCATCCCAGAACCGATGTGCAAATGAGGACCCTTGTGGTCCTATTTATAGGCTCAGGTTGGGGTCTTCACATTTTTGGTGTGAAACCCTCTCAAACAGTTTTAAGTCTTCTAATGAGTCCAAATGGTCTTGTATTAGTAATGACCAAACGGTCTGTAGCCTTGTGGTCTTGCGCCTCTCAGTTTTGAGATCGTGAGAGGCCTCTCGGTCTTGAGACCGTGAGAGGCCTCATGGTCTTGAAACTGTGAGAGGCCTCACGGTCTTCGTAATATGCTTCTCCTTCAGTTTGCAAGTGCACACCCTTTTTCATTTGGTTTGGAAACCGATAGACCTCCAAACGGTTTGCAGATGAACTAAAAGGCCAAACGGTCTCGTAGTGCCTCCTCCAAATGGTCTGTAGACCGTTTGCTATCAAACGATTTCGGCTGCTCGATTGACCAAATGGTCTGGGATCGTTTGGTTGGTGGTGACGGCGTGGCAGTGTAGCAGATCGTGGGGGTGATGCTACTGCGATGGATCAAGTTGTAGTGCTGACGGTGGAGGGAGGCAGTGGTGGAACTGTTGTGCGTTCAGTGTTGAGGAAGATAGCAAGGGCGCCCGACCTGGTTGTCGCAGGTAGGCGGTAGAGGTGCGGTGGATGGTTGGTAATGGCAGGGTCAAGAAGAAGGAGGGAAGTAGTGGTGGAAGTAGGTCCGGCGGCATGGACATGGTTTCCAGAGGTAGGAGACGACGCGCCACAGCTGTGGTGAGGCACCACGGTCATGGTAATGATGCAGTCCCACAGTCGTGCCACCTTGCACGGGCGTGGTGGGTGAGAAATAGGGCTCTAATGGCGTTGTGACACAGTCGTGGTGTGACACCACAGTCGTGGTGAGGCTATTGCCCCCATGGATGTGCTACCTTGCACGGGCATGGAAGGAGAGAGAGATTCGATGCAGGTGGGGTGCCACGATCGTGGCTCAGTGACCACGATCATGGCGAGTGAGAGCTCAGGCATTGGGGATGATCCACCACAGTCGTGGCCGCACCACACGGTCATGGTGATGATAGTAGACCACGATCATTTTGAACCACCATGGCCGTGGTTAAGACTCAGCTTCGAGGTCTTGAATTCATGCACTGCTCGATCCCTCGTGGCTAGATTATGCCTTCAATCGATATCTGCTGCTCAAACGGTCTTGAGACCGAACGGCTCAAACGGTCTTGAGACCGAATGGGTTCAATCAGCTTGGTTAGATCGATTGGTCAGAATTAAGGGTCAGGGAAGGTAGATCCCAGCTGATTGTTCAACTTTATCAAGACCTATATCAAATCAATCATAATTTCTGTTAAAATCATGATAATTGGATCAATTGAGTAATGTTGTATATTATGATGCGTTTTGATATTTAATGAGTGAAATTAAATGTGTTGAGTTGAATTTGTCCAAAAATGATAATTGAATTCCCTGGTGAATATGCATTCATCAAAACACCCCGAACTTAAACGTTGCTCGTCCTCGAGTAACACAAAATCTGAAACAGTCGCCAAAAGAATACTTTCGACTCATGTGATTGCTTCATCTTTACATCACGAATATTTTCTTTCTGCTCAATATGACTCAGTATCTCAACCTCCTGAGACCACTAAACACATCTTACCATATCTTCGTTCCTGAGTTCATTTTCTAAAATCACTTCCTCCTCACTTTTTCCAACAACAAGCATGTCAAAGAGTTTTGTAAGAGTCCAGAGACACCCGTGGAACAACAAGTGTGCATTTGATCTGACATTGGTGTTTTTCAGGATAGTGGAGGCAATCATTGTGCCATTAGGTAGAAAAGGGAGTGAATGATGGTATGGAAGGAAGAAATAAATCTCTCCTCTATTCGACGAGAGATTTTTATTTTATGATTTGCAATTTCATTTATTGCATTTTTTGTGCAAATCTCTCCTCTATTTGACTCGAGATTGCATTTTTTGTGTGTGCACATTGTCATCTTTTTGTTTGCAAATCTCTCCTCTATTCGACTCTAGATTGCATTTTTGGTGGTACGCCCCTGTTTATTTGTTAGGGGTATGGAAGAAGCGGATAAAGAGGGAAGTGGTGTGCCACCCCAAACTTAGGGTTTGGCACAATTTTGGCTATTTTTATTTATTTTTGATGAATGGAGGGATATGAAGATGATAGAAGAGGTGTAGAAGAGAGTTCAGATCAGAATGCAACTTGATTTACAATTCAGTGCACCGGGTTGTTCTCTTTATCGTACTCTGCTCAAATAATGACTTGATGAGGATCCAGTGGAGATTCCATGTTGTTGTTCCACTAGTAAGTTAGGAAGCACGCCATGTTTGATCCCTATTAGTTTGACAGATGCTTATCATTTTTGCATAAGAATCATGATGTTAGGAATCATAAGCTTCACAAGATGATTTCAATCAAAAGGCTTGTTTCAAAAAGTGGTCCTTTTGAGGATCTACTTCGAATAAGGAGAGTATAATGATTCAAAATGCATAGAAGGATAGTTAGTGACTTTTAGTGAAACAAGGAAGTGTCAAAAATTCATCAAGTATCTGTTCAAATTCTTTGAAAGCTTTAAAACTTTAAAACTTTGAAAATTTATTTGAAAATTTTGAAAAATTTTGGTCAGAAATGCGGAGATGTCAAAAATGCGACGATGAAAGTCTAAGACTGATTTAGATGGGTGAAGGTGGAAAGTAAGATACATAGCACCCACCCTCCACCTCGAACTTAGAGATTTTCTCATCTTGAGCAAACCCTAAATCTAAGACGGAGGGGAAAATTCATGCCAGAATGACCACAAGATGTGGTTGCGTTCCAAACAACGTGCATCCTCTTATCTAAAAATCTCAAAGGTAAATAGCAATTAGATCTTAAAATAACATCTTGCGATGCAAATTTTATTTAATGAAAAATTAACTAGAAGGTAAAAGCACAATTGAAGAATCATTCTCATATGAAAAGAGAAGTAAAATGAACTTATTGGTCGGGTTGCCTCCCGACAAGCGCCTTTGTTTTATGTCGATAGCTCGACTGAGCCCTTTAGCTTTTACGATGGATCCTTTAGATTGGTGGGTTCCAGCATTGCTTTAGTGCCTATGTCATTTGAGGTGAAATATCTCTTTAAGCGGTGACCATTTGTTACAAATTCACCTGACTTTTCACTCCATAATGAGAAGGAACCATGTGGGGAGATGCTCTTGATGATATATGGTCCAGACCAGTATGAGCGGAGTTTTCCTGAGAATAACTTCAACCTTGAGTTGAATAGAAAAACTTGGTCTCCCACTTGTATGTCTTTTCTTTTTAGATGTCCATCGTGCCAAAGTTGTGTGCGTTCTTTGTAGATTCGTGCATTCTCATAAGCTGTCATCCTGAGTTCATCCAACTCTTGGAGTTGCAGAATCCTGGCTTGGCCAGCTTCTTTCATATCAAAGTTTAGTTGTTTAATTGCCCACCATGCCTTGTGTTCCAGTTCGACTGGCAGGTGGCAAGCCTTTCCATATATTAATTGAAAAGATGTAGTCTCAATGGGAGTTTTATAAGCAGTTCGATAAGCCCATAAGGTGTCGTTGATTTTTGTTGACCAATCCTTTCGATTACGACCTATAATTTTTTCCAGAATAGACTTTAGTTGAAGGTTAGAGATCTCTACATGTCCACTTGTTTGTGGATGGTAAGGCAAGGCTACCTTATGTGTTACACCGTATTTTCTCAGTAAAGCTTCAAAGCTTCTTTCAAGGAAGTGGGACCCTCCATCAGATATCACGGTTCGTGGCACTCCAAAATGGGGGAAAATAATATCTTTGAATAATTTGATGACGGGTTTGGAATCACTAGTGATGGTTGGTATAGCTTCAACCCATTTTGAGATGTAGTCTACCACCACTAGGATGTATGAAAATCCATGAGAAGTTGGGAATGGACCCATGTAGTCCACCCCCATACATGGAATATCTCTACTTCTTGCCATAGATTCAACATCATCTCATCCCTCTTTGTTATATTGCCTGATCTTTGACATTTGTCACATGACAGGACAAAGTCATAGGAATCCTTGGATATGGTTGGCCAGAAGAATCCACATTGCAAAACCTTAAAGTCAGTCTTTTTAGAGCTCATATGTCCTCCCACTGGTCCTGAGTGATATTGTTCCAAAATATGGTGAGCTTCTTCTTCGGAGATACATCGTCGATACAGACCATCAGCACATAGTTTAAAGAGATATGGCTCATCCCAGTGATATTGCTTCACATCATGCATGAACTTCTTCAGTGCATTCCCAGTGCATTGGGGATGGATAACCCCAGTAGCGAGGTAGTTCACAAAATCCGAGGACCATGGTATAGCTTCTGAGACCTTCATTAGTTGATCATCCGGAAGGGAGTCACTGATCGGAATCTTCTCAGTATCCAGAGTGTGGATGCGGCTGAGGTGGTCTGCTACAACATTCTCTGTACCCTTTTTATCTCTTATCTCTAAATCAAATTCTTGTAATAGGAGGATCCATCTAATCAACTTGGGTTTTTCATCTTTCGTTGCCAGAAGGTAACGAATGGCAGCGTGGTCTGTGTAGACAATGACCTTCGAACCGATTAGATAGGATCTGAACTTGTCAAAGGCATACACGACTGCTAGAAGTTCTTTCTCAGTAGTATCATAATTCCTCTGGGCTTCATCGAGAGTTTTCGATGCATAATAGATCACATAATGTTTCTTCTCTATATATTGCCCTAAAACAACGCCCACAACATAGTCACTAGCATCGCACATAATTTCAAAAGGGTGGTCCCAGTCGAGAGCTCTAATGATGGGTGTTGTTGTGAGAGCCTGCTTTAGTGTGTTGAAACTTTTGACACATTCTTCGTCGAAATTAAATTCAACATCTTTTAATAACAAATTTGTCATTGGCTTCGTTATCTTGGAAAAGTCATTTATGAATCTTCTGTAAAATCCTACATGACCTAGGAAAGCACGGATTTCTTTTACATTTGTTGGGATAACCAGTTTAGAAATCACTTCAATCTTGGCTTTATCTACTTCAATTCCTCTATTGCTGACCCTATGACCAAGGACAATGCCTTCCTTTACCATAAAGTGGCACTTTTCCCAATTCAACACAAGATGTACTTCTTCACAACGTTTGAGGACTAGGGAGAGGTGCTTTAGACACGGATCGAATGAATCTCCATATATAGAAAAATCATCCATGAAAACCTCCATAATTGTTTCAGTAAGACCATCGAATATGGAAGCCATGCAACGCTGGAAAGTTGCGGGTGCATTACAGAGACCAAATGGCATTCTTTTAAATGCATATGTTTCGAATGGGCAGGTAAAGGTTGTTTTCTCTTGGTCATCTGGATGTATGGGTATTTGATAGAATCTAGAGTAACCGTCAAGATGACAGAAATATTCTAGGTGAGCCAACCTTTCTAGCACTTGATCAAGGAAAGGCATTGGAAAATGATCTTTTCGAGTTGCCTTGTTTAATTTTCTATAATCTATGCACATCCTCCACCATGTGACTGTTCGAGTGGGGATGAGTTCATGGTTTTCATTCCATATAACAATTGTTCTACCTTTCTTCGGGACTACATGCACTGGACTCACCCATGGCAAATCTGAGATCGGATAGATTATTCCGGCTGTGAGCAGTTTAATGACCTCGCGACGGACCACCTCCTTCATATTTGGATTCAATTTCTATTGATGCTCAATAGTAGGCTTATGATCTTCCATCATGGGGATCTTGTGCATACACAATGCTTGACTGACCCAGTGAGATCACTCATTTTATAGCTGATGGCTTTCTTTCTTGCCCTTAATTCTTTCAGGAGTTTATTTTCTTATTTAGCTATTAGATCGAAGTTTATAATAATTGGGCAAACCTTGAGATCATCTAAAAACACGTACTTCAATCCTTTGGGCAGGGGCTTCATTTTGGGAGCCTTTGGTTTTTCACATATTTCTTCTGTAGTTTCCATAGCTTTGAGTTCTTCACTAGTGGCTTCAACATCTTCTTTAGCGGAGTCAAGGGATTCGACACAATCTTTTACTTGTTCGTCAATTGGTTGATCAACTGATGGATTCGTTAGAGCAACTTCTAAAGGATCATCTAATTCATGATGCTCTTGAGTCAGAAGTGACATTTTCTCAATGCAGTCAATCAGATATACTTCTTCTTGCATACTTGGTCTTCTCATACTTTCAAAAACCTTGAATTCGAGAGTTTCTTTGCCTAATCTGAGCAGTAAGGTACCAGCTTCAACATCGATTAGGGCTCTTGTAGTGGCAAGGAATGGATGACCAAAGATGAGAGGATATCTGGCATCTTCTTTTATGTCCATAATGAAAAAGTCGCATGGAACATATGTGTCCTTGCCTACCTTGATCGGGACATCTTTGAGGATTCCTAACGGACGTTTTATCAAATTGTCTGCAAGCTGTATAGTCATGCCAGTAGGAAGCAATTATGCAAACCCTAGTCTTTTGCATAGGCTAAGTGGCATAATAGAGATGCTTGCACTGAGATCTGCCAATCCTTTCTTGCATGATGAGTCACCAATGTGACATGAAATTCCAAAGGATCCCGAGTCTTTTTATTTCTTGGGCATCTTGCTCAATATGATATCAGATGTAGTTGTAGCCAGTTTTACTATCTCATACTCTTCTGTTATATACTTCTTGGTGAGGAGTGACTTTAAGTACTTTGTCCATGCTGGTATCTTGGCTAGAGCATCTAAAAAGGGTATATCAACATGAAGTTTCTTCATAGCTTCTTTAAACTTATTAAATATGGTATCAAGCTTTGTTTGCCTTAGATGAGCTGGAAAAGGTATACGAGGTTTGTATATAGGGATATCAGGTTCTGGAGTTTCAGTTTCTTCGTCTTCTTGAGAAGGCTTCTCAAAATTTCCTTTTTCTAACTTATCATCAATTACGGGTTCCTTTGGTTGTGATTCAGGAGTTGTTGAATCTTGTATGATCACAAGTTCGTCCTCATCTGTCACAACCACCTGTGGCTTGACAGGAGGATCATAATAGTATTTTCCTGACCTAGTGGTGACCGCCTTTAGTTGTTCTGGATGCTTAGGATTATTCTCGGGCTGGCCAACAAAAACTCCAGCAGGTGGCTTTATGCTAGCTGCGAGTTGAGCTAATTGAGATTCAATAGCCTTCTGTTGAGCTTGTTGGTTAGCTATCATGGTTTCTTGAGTTTGCAACATCTTTTCAATGGCTGATAGCTTGTCATCAGGAGAAGCTAGACCTGCTTGTTGTCCTTGTTGTTAATAAGGAACCTGGTTCAGACTCTAGTACTGGGAGTTGTTTTGATAATTATTGAGATTCCTATTCTAAAAGTTTCCCTTGAAATTTCCTTGATTTCCAAAATTCTATTGTTGATTGCAGTGGAATCCAGGTGGGTTTCTGTGGGCTCTGATCTCCAAAGTCCGAGATGAACACATGAAATTCGAAGTAAACATAGCGGAAGCGATTCGTTTAGCAGCGGAATACCAAAAATCGGCGAAAAATAAAACTTTTTGAGATAAGACATTGAAACCATAAAAACTCCTTTCATAGATTCAAGATAAACTGTTTACATCTCTGTTTATTACTTCTTGAGTAATTATACACAACATGCTACAAAATCTCAAGAGACGAATCAAAACTCAGACCATGACTCCAAGGACCTGAGAGTACAGAGGACGCATAGGACTGACTATCTATCGATATAACTCAGCAGTCTGAATCTCCACCTGAGATTTATTGCTGCTGCTGATACTGGTCACCTGGAGATTGGTCCCTTCGTCCTTGGCGACCACATAAAAAGTTGAAATCTACGGGGTGAGACAATTTTAAATAATTGTCCCAGCGGGAGTTACAACCCTTCGCCAGAAACATGATTATTACAGAATAAGAGAATAACAGTACACAAAGAAGTCATATATATTTTAGGAGTAGTTAGAACAATGTTTCACAGATTGTAATATATTCCTCCTACTAGAAGTAAAGCATCTCTAAGATAAACCCACATATCACTTTTATTTTAGAAATAAAAGGACATGTATAACATCTATTTATTATAAATCCATCATCACCACACTGGCTCTCTTCAGGCTTATATCATATATCCATCACCTGGCATTATAATAAGGGATATCATGGCCTGTAGAAATACCCTTTCCTACAAGGTGTTAGGATTCCAAATCCACAACATAACTGTATGATTAATACACATGAAATCATACTTAACCATACTCAAGTGACACAAGGGTTATTTACATTCATCACCCATAAGTCTGCAATTAAGCCTTTCATAGGATTATCTTGTAATAGAACTTCACATAGTAACACTCTATATCAGGATCACATTTCATAATTTAACATAGGGATATCAATCCCTAAACATCTTATCACTAAGAATCCGGAAAGTGAGATTCCAAACCCCTGAACTAATTATAACATTTATTACCAACAACATATTATTTTATCTGGTCATCTAAATAATATGACCTTTGATGAACATCAGCGCATATTACTCATGACTCATTCAACCTATCAAACTCATAAGTTATCACTTATCAGATAACATACATGTTCTTAAATATTAAACATTAGCATAACAACTAAGAAAGAAGGATATTGAATGTAACAAGTCTAACTTACATCAATTATCATTTCTCAATTCTCTCATCACAAATTATCTATTAAGCATGACCTTGATGGTACTCATGGCTCTCACAACCCATCAATCTCATAAGATACCACTAACAAGGCACCATGATATATCACTATTCATAAAGCTAACAACATGCTTTCAATGAATATAGCATCTTCATACATACCTGGATATGATCATCCTCATATAGGAACCTACATGGTCAATTCAACTGATAACAATAAATAACTCATTTAAAGAAGTTGTATCTCCCTACTCTTACAAGAGCTAGGTTTCCCTGGTTTTCATCAAATAGTGTTTTAAGGCACACATTACATGCCCTCACCCTAGAATCAGGGTTTACTATTCACATTACATGTCATCACCCTTGAAGTTAGGGTTTACTACTCACATTACATGAAGTGAACTCATATCATCATCATGTATGAGAAAACATCACCTTTGGTGCTCTCAGGTTAGGTTAAGATTCATCAATTATCATAGTTAGGGTTTCCATGATTTCACATAGTGGATCATACCCTATTCATGCACATTCATGTATATTGAAGGTATTTTACTTGAGTTTCCACCATAATTGGTACCTTCTCTCTCCTCTAACTAGTAGATGGTGATTACACCACTCTAGATTAGGTTGGGTTAAATCCTCATTGACTAACACAAGTCAACACATCACCATCATGTGATTAGGTTTTGATTAAAACAAGGTATCACTCAATTGAACCCATTTAAGTTGAAACGAGTGTGAACCCATTTGGATTGAAACGAGTGTGAACCCATTTGAGTTGAAATGGGTGTGGACTCGTTTGAGTTGAAATGGGTGTGAACCCATTTGGATTGAAATGGGTGTGGACTCGTTTGAGTTGAAACGGGTGTGAACCCATTTGGATTGAAACGGGTGTGGACTCGTTTGAGTTGAAACGGGTGTGAACCCATTTGAGTTGAAATGGGTGTGGACTCGTTTGAGTTGAAACGGGTGTGAACCCATTTGAGCCTAAACGAGTGTGGACCCGTTTGAGCCTAAACGAGTGTCAACCCATTTGAGCCTAAACGAGTGTGGTCATGAAAGGTGACATAAAGGTTATGATAGAATAGGATATCTTTTGTTGAAGCCTTCAATTGGCCCAAGCCATGTTAACTACTTACAAATTGAGTCAATTAAGATGAGCCTCAAACAATTGGACACCAATTTGACCTTCAATTGGAAGCCAATTAGAGTTAAGTCTAACTCAATTAAGGTTTCTAATCGGCTAATCATCAATTTTCAACAATGTGAATCAACTCAAGGTTGAACCTATCAATTGAACTCTAATTGGGCCCAAACTTGGCCAAAACGGTCTTGAGATCGTTTGGATGACCTCCAAACGATCTTGAGACTGTTTGCCCAAAGTTTGACCAAAAACCAAGTCGGTTGGATTAGGGTTGAACTTGAATTAGGTCTAAAATCAGCATTTTTATCGATTCAACAACTTATTACAATTGGACCCTCAACCCATCAAATTACCTCAACTTTAGACCTTCAAACGGTCTTGAGTTGTGCCCAAACGGTCTTGAGACCATTTGAAGGAACCCCCAAACGAACTTGAGACCGTTTGGGTCCTTCAACCCAAAACTCAACAAAATCTATATATGAAAACAACAATTTCAGCCTGATTAGGGTTAGGATGTTGAAGTGCCTTCAACTCTCAATTGGTTAAGAATTTAACTTTGATTCTTTGCAGGAATGAAATTCAACATATTATGAACAGGAATCGCAAACGTTCAATGCTTGGTCAACTCATTCAGATGGGTTGAACCCGTTTGCCCAAAACGTTTAAGTTAATAAGTTTGGAAAAATCAGCACTTAATTCAATTCGATTGCCTAATTGATTGGCCTTCAACCTATGATTCCTTTAGAGTTAACCCCTAAAATTTGGTGGGTCATTAGCCTACATGATTACGAACAGGAATCCCAAACGGTCAATGCTTGGTCAACGCCCTCGAATGGGTTGAACCCGTTTGCTCCAACCGACCATGTGAACCCGTTTGCCCTTCAAACGGTTTGGTCAGAGGGGGGGGGGAACATGACCGTTTGATAAAGTAACTTTGGTAATCACGCTCACCTTCTTCAACCTCTATCAAGGTCGGTTATTCCACCGTTTTACTTGCAAAGTGCAAGGAAGAAGGGGTAGAAGAAGAACTAAGTACTAGAATTGCAAGAACAAAACATGCATATAAAGTGTAGAGTTTAGAATTATAAAACCTGCCTTAAACGATGTTCTTGGAGCTCCAAGATTCCAAGCTTCAAGCCTCTAATGGCATCTTGAACTCCACAACTTGGTCAAGGGTGATTCCTCCAAAGAAAGGTAGGAATGGATGGCTAGAACAAGAAAACTAAGTGAGTTATCCACAAAACCAAGCTTGCAGATGAATTCACCCAAGAATCTGAGCTTGAAGATGGTTCTTCTCACCTTAGAACTACTTGGTCGCCTCCCTGAGCTCCAGAGCTTGTCTTAGACGTTTTGAGAAAGAAGAGAAGTGAAGAGAAATGAAGGATCGTTCACTTGGTTTACAAGGAAAAGGGCTTATATACTTTAGGCCATTTTACACCATGAGGACCTCTAAAGCATGGAATTTTCATCTAAGTCCCTCCTTGCTTATTAGGCACGTACAAGCCATCCAAACTTAAACCAAGTTCATCAAAGCTCAAGATCTAAGGGTAGAAAAGATCAACTTTCAACTAGGGTACACATATGAAGGTCTTCATACACATACAGGGTGGATTTTATGCACAAAGATCACTTTTCTTTTCTGATTATTTATTGATGCATCTCTTTCATCATTTCTACTCTAAATGGTGCCAAGAGTCATATAAGATGCTATAGAAGGTGTACTTTACAAGTTTCACCCATAATTTGGGTAAATTGCACTTTACTCCAAGTTAGGGTTTTTAAGCACCAGGATCATTCCACAAGCTGCATCTGAATGCCCAAGCTTGGAAAATCCATCATGCCTCATCATATTCACTCTTATGATGTTCATCATCAAAGGTACATCTTAACCTGTGAACTCTATAAGTTAAACCTCTTAACTGGATAATTGCACATAGGTCCCTGCATTGCAAAACAATACTACAACATTGTTCCTAGGGGACAGGAATGGAAACATATGTTCCTTAGGAGCTTTTATTACATGATAAAAGATAATAACATGTGTTTAATTACATATTCAGGAAAAACTTCTAGGGTTAGGTTATAACCCAGGTCAGGGATGTTACAAATTATAAACCCCTAACAAGGATTTCGTCCTCGAAATCCCAGGGAAAGGAAGAACAGATTGATCTTTATGATGATATTATGGGTTTGTAATTCGTACAAAGTCCCTTTTGTTAATTACTTCTTATCATTGTTTATGATTGTATAAAGCATAAACCCCTAACATAAGGTGTCCATACTTTTTGAAAGGAAAAAGCATAAAATAACATTCTTCCAATATTACTCAAGAATGCTTACCATCAGAGGAACATACATATCTTAACACAGATATTTTACTCAGTATATTGTCTCAAAGGTTTCACTGAAGGAGTTCATTGAGTATGCTTACTAAGTAGTTACTGAGGAAATTCACCAAGTATATTCACTAAGTTTGTTCACTAAGTTTTCACCGAGGAAATTCACTGAGTATATTCACTAAGCATTCACTGAGTATGTTCACTGAGCATATTCACTAAGTATTCACTGAGTATATTCACTAAGAATATTCACTAAGTATTCACTGAGTATATTCACTGAGCATATTCACTAAGTATTCACTAAGTATTCACTGAGTATATTCACTGAGCATATTCACTAAGTATATTCACTAAGTATTCACTGAGTATATTCACTGAGCATATTCACTAAGTATTCACTGAGTATATTCACTGAGCATATTCACTAAGTATTCACTGAGTATATTCACTAATCATATTCACTAAGTATTCACTAAGTATTCACTGAGTATATTTACTAAGCATATTCACTAAGTATTCACTAAGTATTCACTGAGTATATTCACTGAGCATATTCACTAAGTATTCACTGAGTATATTCACTGAGCATATTCACTAAGTATTCACTAAGTATTCACTGAGTATATTCATTAAGCACATTCACTAAGTATTCACTAAGTATTCACTGAGTATATTCATTGAGCATATTCACTAAGTATATTCACTAAGTATTCACTGAGTATATTCACTGAGCATATTCACTAAGTATTCACTGAGTATATTCACTGAGCATATTCACTAAGTATTCACTGAGTATATTCACTAAGCATATTCACTCAGTATTCACTAAGTATTCACTGAGTATATTCACTAAGCATATTCACTAAGTATTCACTGAGTATATTCACTGAGCATATTCACTAAGTATTCACTGAGTATATTCACTGAGCATACTCACTAAGTATTCACTGAGTATATTCACTAAGAATGTTCACTAAGTATTCACTAAGTATTCACTGAGTATATTCACTGAGCATATTCACTAAGTATTCACTAAGTATATTCACTGAGCATATTCACTAAGTATTCACTGAGCTTTTCTTATTTAATTTTTCCTTATACTTGATGCGATGATTTTGAGTCGCATTTATAGACCTATTTCATATGTGTTTTGTGCTCTAATTACTCATTTTCATGGATAATATTACATAATTTACTTAATTTGGTCTTTGCCATCATATTATATCAAATCCCCTTTGTTTTACTATTTTGAGCATTATTTATCATAATATTATTATATGTGTGGATTTACTTGGTCTTGTTGTGAAATTTCAGGAAAAACAAGTATTTGCTTCCGTCGATACCATCGACGGAAGTCGATACCATCGACCAAGACATAGGTTGCTAGCCGAGAAGAGCAGCACAGAGTCAATACCATCGACCCAAGTCGATGCCATTGACACATGGAGAGCTACAACGTCGCTAAACGACAACAACCGACGCTAAAGAGAGTCGATACAATCGACACCCAAGTCGATGGTATCAAGATGACCACAGGCGCTCAGAATAAAAGCAAGGAAAGCTGCCGCTAATCCGCTGGGTCGATACCATCGACCCGCGTCGATGGTATCGACGCCGGCAGATATGCGTTGGATCTGTTTTGATCTCGATCGGACGGCTGTTGTTATTTGACGACCTAATTAGGGACTTATACCTAATGACGGCCGCCCAGACGAAAAGATCATCTCATTTTTTATTGCACGAGTGCCGAGGAGGAGAAAAAGGAGAACGGAGGCCGAGAAGCTCATCCCGGGTGATTCGGACGCTGCCGAAGACGATTTCCACCACCGACAGGCGGGGAAGCTCGTGTTCTACGCCAAGGATCCACCGGTTCTTCTCCGTTCAGGGGTTTTCCCATTTATTTCCCGTTTTTCTTATGAATTCCCCAATTTCTACCATGTATTCGTGTGAGATGAACATGAGAGGCTAAAACCCTCAATCTTTAGGACCGGGAGTAGCCCGGGAATGCATTGTATGACATTGTTATATCAATAATTCATATTTCTCTCTCAAATCCGTGGTATAGATTCGTTTTCTCCATTTCTATTGTTATGCTTGATCACCATAATAATAATTTAACACCCTTAATCACTTCGATAGAAGGATTAACGGTTGAAAAGAGACGAATTCTACATTAATCAATAAAACCCTTGACAAAGGAGTTGTAAAATTAATGGTGGGAACTGAGGGACCGTTTATAATGCACTTAGTTTAGGGGAATGATTACTACGACGGTGGAAACAACCTAAGCCTAAGTAGTGAATTACACCACGACAGGGGGTAATTCTCATTTCAGGCCACTACCCGGATAGAGAGAGAAGTGTGAGGAATTATATGAATCCTAATACAATGTTGACCCGCAGTGAAACCGCCATCCTAAAGATATCCCTTTGAATTGATTAAATTAACCTTTAATCGATTGTTTTCTTTGTTTGATTTTTATTTTCTTTTAATTTCAACAACAAAACCCTATTTTGTTAATCGGTCTAGCTGATTGCGATTAGTTAGTAGAAGTCTCCAATAATTCACGTATCCCTGAGTTCGACTCGGGCCTCACAAGGCCTATATTACTCGACGCGTATACTTGCGTTTAAGCGCGTAGTAAAATACACGTCAAGTTTTTGGCGCCGTTGCCGGGGATACGGCGAATTATTGGCACTTTGAGTGCTAAGAGCGGCCACTCTAGGCCACATTTTTTTTAATTTATTTTAAAACAATTTCAAAAATTCCTTTATTTCTCTATAATTGTGTTGACTCGTTCAAAGCATTGTACTGAACCCCTATTTCCATATTTTGAGGTACTTTGCATGGTGCACACACGTAGTCGAGACTACGCGAATCGCACACCTGAGGTTCCATCTACGGGACCAGAGGACGAGGACTACTACAAGCAGGAGCACCAAAGTGATATAAATTCTGAATCTGAGCAAGAACAAGAAGAAGCAATGGCTGAAGCACAGACAATATGGGAGAAGATCAAGGCGTCTTCTTCCTCAGCATCAAAGGGGCCTATAAAGAAACATGGGCTAAACATACCTACATACAAGATCGACCCGACACTGATTAACTTGGTCAAATCCAACGCATTTCACGGATTGAAAAATGAAGATCCAGTGGCCCACATCAGCCAGTTCGTGGAGAACTGTGATATGGTGAAGATAGATCGATTTCCACAGGATGTGCTCTACCTCAAGTTATTCCCGAGTTCCTTGGCTGGAGTGGCAAGAGAGTGGCTTCATAACCTCGACGAAGAGTTTGTTGAATCATGGGATCACATGGTAGAGGTTTTCTTCGAGAGGTTCTTCCCTCCTGAGAAGACCAATGATATGATCCGGAAGATCCACAATTTCACCCAACAGGCGGGTGAAACTTATTCTGAGACTTGGGAGCGATTCCAAGTCATGTTGAGGAGATGTCCACATCATGGATTGGACAAGGAGACACAAGTGAAGATCTTCTACTTTGCTCTCTCCGAGCATGATAGAAGCAACCTGGACTCGGCTGGTTCTGGATTTTTCTTAAATAACACCGATAGAAGATGCTGGGAAATACTGAAAAACATGGCTAGGAAACAGTCATGGGGTGATAGAGGGGCTGTGGAACATGTCAAGGCTACTGGTGAATCCAGAATAGTGAGGGAGCTGAATGCCAAGTTAGATTTTCTAGCCAAGAAGGTGCTAACTAAGGAGGATGCATCTGATGATGGGGAGGCCCAAGTGAAATTCATGCAACAACAGGGCTATAGAAACAATGACTATGCATGGAGGAAAGATAAAAAGTTTTCATGGAAGGATCCGAACAATTTTCTATAGGATCCAGATGCCAAGCCACAGCAAAAAGCCGAGGACAAGAACACTGAATTACTAACTCAAATGGTCCAGCAAAACCAAGAGATGATGGCCATGTTTGGAAAACAATTGCAATCTCAAGGTGATATTCTAACCAAGTTTGGGCAGATGCTGCAAAGCCATGGAGCACAAATGCGGGCATTAGAGACCACCGTGGCACAGATTTCAAGTGAAGTGGCGGCCATTAAGCACGCCAATCAACAGAAACCGGCTGAGATTGCGAATGTGCCACAAGCACATCATCAGGTCAAATACATGTCTGTGGTAAGCACTGAGGAGGAATCTCAGGTGAAGAAGCTGTAGAAGAAAGAAAGATGACTTTCAATGTGAACACAACACCGGAGATACCATATCCACACACGTACTATGGATTTCCGGGCAGAAACCCTTTCTTCAGAAAATCACAAAGAGTTGTGAATACTGTATCTCCACCATGTAGGCAAGATGAAGAAGTGCAAGTTGTTTGTGCATGTGCAGAGACAGAAAATGTGAAAGAGAATCCACAACAAGCTGCTACCATTGAGGATATCTCGTCAAGGCCCACGTCCGAGGGAATGATTGAAGCAAGCTTAGGAAAGGTACCCCCGAAAAGCGCGTATGTGCCACCTCACAGGCGTGTTGATGCAGCTGATGTTTCAGATCCAGCCAAATCTAAGTCGAAGAAAGAGCATCGTCATTTTAAGAAATTCCTAGAGATATTTCGAAAACTCCACATCAATATTCCCTTAGTGGAGATGATCGAGAAAGTACCCACCTATGGGAGGTTCATCAAGGAAATCATCAATAAGAAGAGGCGGATAAAAGACGATGAAATTTATTGGATGAATGAGACAGTGAGCTCTATGATTCACGGGAGCTCACCAAAGAAGAGAAAGGACCCAGGAGGTTTTTACATACCGTGCTCAATAGGTGGTCAACATTTTCCAAAAGCACAATGTGATTCTGGCGCTAGCATAAATCTCATGCCTTTGGCGACATTTCAGAAGCTGGGGTTAAAAGAGATAAAGAAGTTGGCTGCAACAATTGAATTGGCAGATGGGTCTACCGTGAGACCCTATGGAGTATGTGAAGATGTTCTCGTCAAAGTGGATAGATTCATATTTCCTGTGGACTTTGTCGTCATGGATATGCCACCACTCCAAAGTTGTGACATTCTCCTAGGAAGACCGTTTCAAGCAACGACAGAGGTTGTGACTGCCTTAGGGAGGGGTACTTTGTCTTTGGGCATTGGAGGAGATCGTGTTGAATTCAAATTACCGAATGATCCTCTAAGTGCAGTCCCCAAGGTGAAAAGATGATGACTGTCATCAGTCCAGCCTAAGACGTTAAAGAAGGGCGCTTGTTGGGAGGCAACCCAACCATTGGTACATTAGGATAGTTTAGTTATAGTCGTAGATTGCTTTTATTTCGTTTAAATTTTAGTGTAAAGAAGATACCTTGATCCGTTTGTTTGATGTGCAGGCACAGGCAGGGTCGATACCATCGACACACTGGTCGATGGTATCGACATGGGTTCAGGTTGACAGCTGCAAAAATCGCACTGAGTCGATACTATCAACGGTCCTGTCGATGGTATCGACATACCTACAGGCAGGCTGCGCAATAAAGGTCGATGGTATCGACATGCCAGTCGATACCATCGAGATCTCTGGAGATTTTCAGAAGAAATTGACTCAGTGGAGTCGATACCATCGACGGGTGTGTCGATGGTATCGACATTTTCAGGTGATAAAGGCGGCGGCCGGACTCGCGAGGCAGTTGCCCTAATCAGCGAGTCGATACCATCAACTTCCGTCGATGGTATCGACGGGCACACAGCAGTGTCGGTGTCAGTTATTCAAGACAGGGTTATTGGACAAATGAAGTCACATCATCCAGAGCAAATCCGGACCCCACGACCCTGGCAGTACCCACCTCCACCACCATTGGACTGATCTGGTATCACTGTTCCACCTTTAAGTTGGTTTTTGACTATGAGGCCATAGTCGAATTCAAGCTTAGGGGGGTGGCTGGAACAGCTCTATCTTTTATCTTTTCTTTAGTTGTTTTTAGTTTTTGCTTTGTTATTTGTTCTTGCAATTTTAGTTTGTTTAGGATCCACATCTATCTAGTGTAATCGTGGATGTCTTAATTGTCATCTCGCTGTTTTCATGGGAAATTTAAGGGAATTTAAAAATTTCTGTGTCTTTTGGATAGCTTAACTTGGTTGTCCTTGGGGAACTTGTCCTATGAAAATGATTGATTATGTCAACTTTGAAGCAATATGTCACACCCACACCCCCATTGACTCATGAAAAGTGGATAGTAACGGTTGTTTGAGCCTAACCTAATCAAATGGTAATGAGACCTTAATTGGATATAAGAGAAAGAACCTTTTGAACTACTACACATGTCAGTAAGGAGGGACACATGATATTTTTCTAAGGTTCAGTAACTTAATCTTGTGATCATTCCACTTCATATTTTTCCATAATCTACCAAAGAATTGGAAGTAAAGTACAGTTTTAATCTTTTCTTGCGTGCATAGCATGTAGATAGGATTTGCATTGTTATTTTCATACTTTTGCATAAAACGAAAAAAAATGTATAGTGATTCATGCACATTACCTTTAGGTGCATGTCATGTAGTTGCACTCATAACTTTCATGATTTTCACGCATAAGTACACCATGTACCTCAGGTTGTCTTAAAAAGTGATCTAAATTGTTCCATATCCTCAAAATAATGCAAAGATTTCCAATCGTGAAGAAAATGGCCTTACACATGTATCTCTAAGCAATTATGGATATGTGGGCTAAGAAAAAAAATAATAAAAAAAAATTTCTAAAAATCTGAAAAAATTGAAAAAAAGAAAAAAAAAAGAGAGAATTTAGAAGGAAATGGAATAAGAGGGAGAAAGGAACATGATATCACTTGCATACCAGGGAAATTGAGTACATGATGTGGCTTAATTAGATTTCCATCTCATTTTGAGGTGGAAGGTTAGTGCATGCATCATTCCACCCAATTTTAAGCATTAGGGCATTTTTAATGTGCATTCACATCATTTAGGGCATTTTGTTTTATGCATTTTGAAACTGTGTAATACTTCCAAATTCTTCCATGAACCACCCATTCCATCCACCCGTTGCTCGGATTGGTAGGCCACCGTGATTTTCTCCTCACTCATGTTTATCAGGAGAACTGCTTCCATGTAGATGGTAGTTAGGGCGAGCAACGTAGTGTAGGCGATCACAAGATGCACCAATGCTGAATCGGCAAATTTTATTATGTTAACTGCCTTATGTGATAGTGTTCATCGGTTTGAAGGATAATTTCTTTTATTGATGATTATTGTCGCCTGTAGGGTAATTACTGTTCTGTGATTAGGAAAGGCCGGTTTGAGAACGTTCAGTGGGAGTCATGGGATGTGGGGTGATGTGTTGATTTTTATTTGACATCTGCAATCCTATTCTAAGGATTAGTTGCTCGAGGGCGAGCAATGTTTAAGCTTAGGAGAGTTTGATGCGATGATTTTGAGTCGCATTTATAGACCTATTTCATATGTGTTTTGTGCTCTAATTACTCATTTTCATGGATAATATTGCATAATTTACTTAATTTGGTCTTTGCCATCATATTATATCAAATCCCCTTTGTTTTACTATTTTGAGCATTATTTATCATAATATTATTATATGTGTGGATTTACTTGGTCTTGTTGTGAAATTTCAGGAAAAACAAGTATTTGCTTCTGTCGATACCATCGACGGAAGTCGATACCATCGACCAAGCCACAGGTTGCTAGCCGAGAAGAGCAGCACAGAGTCGATACCATCGACCCAAGTCGATGCCATCGACACATGGAGAGCTACAGCGTCGCTAAACGACAACAACCGACGCTAAAGAGAGTCGATACCATCGACACCCAAGTCGATGGTACCGAGATGACCACAGGCGCTCAGAATAAAAGCAAGGAAAGCTGCCGCTAATCCGCTGGGTCGATACCATCGACCCACGTTGATGGTATCGACGCCGACAGATATGTGTTGGATCTGTTTTGATCTCGATCGGACGGCTGTTGTTATTTGACGACCTAATTAGGGACTTATACCTAATGACGGCCGCCCAGACGAAAAGATCATCTCATTTTTGATTGCACAAGTGACGAGGAGGAGAAAAAGGAGAACGGAGGCCGAGAAGCTCATCCCGGGTGATTCAGACGCTGCCGAAGACGATTTCCACCACCGACAGGCGGGGAAGCTCGTGTTCTACGCCAAGGATCCACCGGTTCTTCTCCGTTCAGGGGTTTTCCCATTTATTTCCCGTTTTTCTTATGAATTCCCCAATTTCTACCATGTATTCATGTGAGATGAACATGAGAGGCTAAAACCCTCAATCTTTAGGACCGGGAGTAGCCCGGGAATGCATTGTATGACATTTTTATATCAATAATTCATATTTCTCTCTCAAATCCGTGGTATAGATTCGTTTTCTCCATTTCTATTGTTATGCTTGATCACCATAATAATAATTTAACACCCTTAATCACTTCGACAGAAGGATTAACGGTTGAAAAGAGACGAATTCTACATTAATCAATAAAACCCTTGACAAAGGAGTTGTAAAATTAATGGTGGGAACTGAGGGACCGTTTATAATGCACTTAGTTTAGGGGAATGATTACTACGACGGTGGAATCAACCTAAACCTAAGTAGTGAATTACACCACGACAGTGGGTAATTCTCATTTCAGGCCACTACCCGGATAGAGAGAGAAGTGTGAGGAATTATATGAAAGCTAATACAATGTTGACCCACGGTGAAACCGCCATCCTAAAGATATCCCTTTGAATTGATTAAATTAACCTTTAATCGATTGTTTTCTTTGTTTGATTTTTATTTTCTTTTAATTTCAACAACAAAACCCTATTTTGTTAATCGGTCTAGCTGATTGCGATTAGTTAGTAGAAGTCTCCAATAATTCACGTATCCCTGAGTTCGACTCGGGCCTCACAAGGCCTATATTACTCGACGTGTATACTTGCGTTTAAGCACGTAGTAAAATACACGTCAATACTCTCTAGATTGTTATAGAATAATTACTTGATCAGAGTAATCAAAAGATAACAATCTAGGAGTTTCATACTTGCCTTATCTACAATAACTATATACCTGGCCAGGGTATATAAGTATTGAGATTAGGTAGTATGTATTTTACTTATCAACATATTCCTCGTTCTTCATATCATTATACACACAGAATTTACCATACTAGATTATTCTTCAGGTATCACATCTATATTTCATCCTTTTCATACAAAGTTAAGGGAGATTATAAATTGTTTTAAAGAATACTGAGTAAGATACACGTTCTTATCTCCCTTGTGTTCTTCCAGGACCTAGTCAAGGAATTCAGAAGAAGCAAAATTACATATTTTTAACACATAGAATCCTGATATGTAATATTAAAACAAAACTTATTTCATCTGACCTGTATGGCATGTTTGTCCACGTCCTCTATTATTATAGAGCCTCCCTTTTGAGCCTTGCAGACTCTGTCCTTGGGGCTGAGTCATTATTGTATTCCTGTCTGGACAATCCCTTGCCAGGTGTCCCGGCTGTCTACATAGGTAACAGATCCTGGGTGCAAAATGTCTATACGATCCAGTTACCGATGCTGATGCTATGTCGGAGGGTCCTCTTGGAATACTACTATGATCCCTACTTCCACTTGACACCCATTGTGTCTGGGTAGAAAATCCTGACAAAGCTGATGGTGTAGAAAATCTTGGTTTCTTAAAACTTTCAGGCCCTTATTCTTGAGGCTGGGTGTACATCTTCTTACTACTTGTCTGTTGTTTCATGGTTTCTGACCTCTCTATCCTTCTTACTGACTCCACAAAGGTGGCAAACCTTTCTCTATTCTCTAGAGCAGATGCATGAGTGGCTAGTTCAGATTTCAAACCCTTTTCAAAATGTCGAATTCTTTCTTCATCGGTAACTGCCATTTGTGGACAAAACCGTAGTAACTCCATGAACTTAGCTTCATACTCACTAACGTTCATGTGTCCTTGTGTGATATTCTCAAATTGAGAGATCTTCTCATCTAGATACGTCTTAGGGAAGTATCTATTGACGAATTCTCGTCGGAAAACCTCCCATCCTATTTCTTCGCCTGGTCTCTTATCCTCCTCTATCATCCACCAATTACCAGCACTCCCTTTTAGGAGGTATACCGCATGTTTTACCTTTTCAGCTTCAGGAATATCAAGGATCCTGAAAGACTTTTCCAGCTCTGTCAACCATAGATCAGCATCTGCTGGGTCAGATGTACCAGCATAGTCTATGGCTCCCACCCGGCAAAGTCTCTCGAAAGTCTTGCCAGCTCCATTACCTTCCTGATGGGCTGGTACCCTAGGTGCATATGGTGGCACCCTATCTGCTATGTGTGTTATGGCTGTCAGAAAATTATCAAATAAGGCATGGACAGCTGGGTTTTCTATTTCAGCTGGGTCAAACTGGGGTGGCTCCCTGGGTTGCTCAGGTAAGGGTTGCTCCATTTCTGGGTGCCTGACACCTCCCTATGGTACAACAACGCTACTTTCCGCCACCTACTCTTCATGTGGCTCAGACATCCTTATATATCTTCTCCTCCTGAGGAGCAGAAGGTTCTATTAGATAAGGAAGGAACACTAAGGATAGACTCGACATCCTAAGTCCTATGTCTCTGTAGACTCAGCGAACCTAGAGCTCTGATACTACTAATTGTGGGCTCTGATCTCCAAAGTCCGAGATGAACACATGAACTTTGAAGTAAACATAGAGGAAGCGATTCGTTTAGCAGCTGAATACCAAAAATCGGCGAAAAATAAAACTTTTTGAGATAAGACATTGAAACCATAAAAACTCCTTTCATAGATTCAAGATAAACTGTTTACATCTCTGTTAATTACTTCTTGAGTAATTATACACAGCATGCTACAAAATCTCAAGAGACGAATCAAAACTCAGACCATGACTCCAAGGACCTGAGAGTACAGAGGACGCATAGGACTGACTATCTATCTATATAACTCAGCAGTCTGAATCTCCACCTGAGATTTACTGCTGCTCCGGGTGCTGCTGCTGCTGATACTGGTCACCTGGAGTTTGGTCCCTTCGTCCTTGGAGACCACCTAAAAAGTTGAAATCTAGGGGGTGAGACAATTTTAAATAATTGTCCCAATGGGAGTTATAACCCTTCGCCAGAAACATGATTATTACAGAATAAGAGAATAACAGTACACAAAGAAGTCATATATATTTTAGGAGTAGTTAGAACAATGTTTCACAGATTGTAATCTATTCCTCCTACTAGAAGTAAAGCATCTCTAAGATAAACCCACATATCACTTTTCTTTTAGAAATAAAAGGACATGTATAACATCTATTTATTATAAATCCATCATCACCACACTGGCTCTCTTCAGACTTATATTATATATCCATCACCTGGTATTATAATAAGGGATATCATGGCCTGTAGCCATACCCTTTCCTACAAGGTGTCAGGATTCCAAATCCACAACATAACTGTATGATTAATACACATGAAATCATACTTAACCATACTCAAGTGACACAAGGGTTATTTACATTCATCACCCATAAGTCTGCAGTTAAGCCTTTCATAGGATTATCTTGTAATAGAACTTCACATAGTAAGACTCTATATCAGGATCACATTTCATAATTTAACATAGGGATATCAATCCCTAAACATCTTATCACTAAGAATCCGGAAAGTGAGAGTCCAAACCCCTGAACTAATTATGACATTTATTACCAACAACATATTATTTTATCTGGTCATCTAAATAATATGACCTTTGATGAACATCAGCGCATATTACTCATGACTCATTCAACCTATCAAACTCATAAGTTATCATTTATCAGATAACATACATGTTCTTAAATATTAAACATTAGCATAGCAGCTAAGAAAGAAGGATACTGAATGTAACAAGTCTAACTTACATCAATTATCATTTCTCAATTCTCTCATCACAAGTCATCTGTTAAGCATGACCTTGATGGTACTCATGGCTCTCACATCCCATCAATCTCATAAGATACCACTAACAAGGCACCAAGATATATCACTATTCATAAAGCTAACAACATGCTTTCAATGAATATAGCATCTTCATCCATACCTTGATATGATCATCCTCATATAGGAACCTACATGGTCAATTCAACTGATAACAATAAATAACTCATTTAAAGAAGTTGTATCTCCCTACTCTTACAAGATCTAGGTTTCCCTGGTTTTCATCAAATAGTGTTTTAAGGCACACATTACATGCCCTCACCCTAGAATCAGGGTTTACTATTCACATTACATGTCATCACCCTTGAAGTTAGGGTTTATTACTCACATTACATGAATTGAACTCATATCATCATCATGTATGAGAAAACATCACCTTTGGTGCTCTCAGGTTAGGTTAAGATTCATCAATTATCATAGTTAGGGTTTCCATGATTTCACATAGTGGATCATACCCTATTCAAGCACATTCATGTATATTGAAGGTATTTTACTTGAGTTTCCACCATAATTGGTACCTTCTCTCTCCTCTAACTAGTAGATGGTGATTACACCACTCTATATTAGGCTGGGTTAACTCCTCATTGACTAACACAAGTCAACACATCACCATCATGTGATTAGGTTTTGATTAAAACAAGGTATCACTCAATTGAACCCATTTAAGTTGAAACGAGTGTGAACCCATTTGGATTGAAATGAGTGTGAACCCATTTGAGTTGAAACAGGTGTGGACTCGTTTGAGTTGAAACAGGTGTGAACCCATTTGGATTGAAACGGGTGTGGACTCGTTTGAGTTGAAACGGGTGTGAACCCATTTGGATTGAAACGGGTGTGGACTCGTTTGAGTTGAAACGGGTGTGAACCCATTTGAGTTGAAATGGGTGTGGACTCATTTGAGTTGAAACAGGTGTGAACCCATTTGAGCCTAAACGAGTGTGGACCCGTTTGAGCCTAAACGAGTGTCAACCCATTTGAGCCTAAACGAGTGTGGTCATGAAAGGTGACATAAAGGTTATGATAGAATAGGATATCTTTTGTTGAAGCCTTCAATTGGCCCAACCCATGTTAACTACTTACAAATTGAGTCAATTAAGATGAGCCTCAAACAATTGGAAACAAATTTGACCTTCAATTGGAAGCCAATTAGAGTTAAGTTTAACTCAATTAAGGTTTCTAATCGGCTAATCATCAATTTTCAACAATGTGAATCAACTCAAGGTTGAACCTATCAATTGAACTCTAATTGGGCCCAAACTTGGCCAAAACGGTCTTGAGATCGTTTGGATGACCTTCAAAAGATCTTGAGACCGTTTTCCCAAAGTTTGACCAAAAACCAAGTCGGTTCGATTAGGGTTGAACTTGAATTAGGTCTAAAATCAGCATTTTTATCGATTCAACAACTTATTACAATTGAACCCTCAACCCATCAAATTACCTCAACTTTAGACCTTCAAACGGTCTTGAGTTGTGCCCAAACGGTCTTGAGACCATTTGGAGGAACCCCCAAATGATCTTGAGACCGTTTGGGTCCTTCAACCCAAAACTCAACAAAATCTATATATGAAAACAGCAATTTCAGCCCGATTAGGGTTAGGATGTTGAAGTGCCTTCAACTCTCAATTGGTTAAGAATTTAACTTTGATTCTTTGCAGGAATGAAATTCAACATATTATGAACAGGAATCTCAAACGATCAATGCTTGGTCAACTCATTCAAATGGGTTGAACCCGTTTGCCCAAAAAGTTCAAGTTAGTCAGTTTGGAAAAATCAACACTTAATTCAATTCGATTGCCTAATTGATTGGACTTCAACCTACGATTCCTTTGGAGTTAACCCCTCAAATTTGGTGGGTCATTAGCCTACATGATTATGAACAGGAATCCCAAACGGTCAATGCTTGGTCAACGCCCTCAAATGGGTTGAACCCGTTTGCTCCAACCGACCATGTGAACCCGTTTGCCCTTCAAACGGTTTGGTCAGGGGGGGGGGGACATGACCATTTGATAAAGTAACTTTGGTAATCACGCCCACCTTCTTCAACCTCTATCAAGGTCGGTTATTCCACCGTTTTACTTGCAAAGTGCAAGGAAGAAGGGGTAGAAGAAGAACTAAGTACTAGAATTGCAAGAACAAAACATGCATATAAAGTGTAGAGTTTAGAATTATAAAACCCACCTTAAACGATGTTCTTGGAGCTCCAAGATTCCAAGCTTCAAGCCTCTAATGGAGTCTTGAACTCCACAACTTGGTCAAGGGTGATTCCTCCAAAGAAAGGTAGGAATGGATGGCTAGAACAAGAAAACTAAGTGAGTTATCCACAAAACCAAGCTTGCATGATGAATTCACCCAAGAATCCGAGCTTGAAGATGGTTCTTCTCACCTTAGAACTACTTGGTCGCCTCCCTGAGCTCCAGATATTGTCTTAGACGTTTTGAGAAAGAAGAGAAGTGAAGAGAAATGAAGGATCGTTCACTTGGTTTACAAGGAAAAGGGCTTATATACTTTAGGCCATTTTACACCATGAGGACCTCTAAAGCATGGAATTTTCATCTAAGTCCCTCCTTGCTTATTAGGCACATACATGCCATCCAAACTTAAACCAAGTTCATCAAATCTCAAGATATAAGGGTAGAAAAGATCAACTTTCAACTAGGGTACACATATGAAGGTCTTCATACACATACAGGGTGAATTTTATGCACAAAGATCACTTTTCTTTTCTGATTATTTATTGATGCATCTATTTCATCATTTCTACTCTAAATGGTGCCAAGAGTCATATAAGATGCTCTAGAAGGTGTACTTTACAAGTTTCACCCATAATTTGGGTAAATTGCACTTTACTCCAAGTTAGGGTTTTTAAGCACCAGGATCATTCCACAAGCTGCATCTGAATGCCCAAGCTTGGAAAATCCATCATGCCTCATCATATTCACTCTTATGATGTTCATCATCAAAGGTACATCTTAACCTGTGAACTCTGTAAGTTAAACCTCTTAATTGGATAATTGCACATAGGTCCCTACATTGCAAAACAATACTACAACATTGTTCCTAGGGGACAGGAATGGAAACATATGTTCCTTAGGAGATTTTATTACATGCTAAAAGATAATTACATGTGTTTAAGTACATATTCAGGCAAAACTTCTAGGGTTAGGTTATAACCCAGGTCAGGGATGTTATAGTTTCTTTGTTGATTGTTCGAACCAAATTGATGCGAGTTTACTGCTCCAGAGGGGTTTCCATATTGAAAACCTGGATGGTTCCTATTCTGATTCGGATTGTAATACCCTTGACCAGGAATGGTGTTGACAACATTCAGATTTTCCATTTGACTGTTGTCTCCTTGTCCACATGTGTTGCTTAGGACAACATCATAGAGAACACTGCATGATAAAGTGGAATGATCGGTACTTTTACATGCTTCAAAAAATAGTGACGCGGACTTGATCTGTTCTGGTTGTTGAAGGGGTGGACGTCCTCTTCCAATAGCAGCAAGTGAGGATTCAATATGGTCTTGCTTGGCAACTAAGAGTTTTAGTGTCTCAACGATAAATTTGTACTTAGGTGTCGCTTCATCCATAGCCACTTTCAACACTCCTTTACCTACAGACCTACCCCAATTTGCTTAGTTTTCAGCTCTGAGGGTGACAACCCTCCATGCGCTATCATAGCTTTGACGCATGAAGTTTCCTCCAGATGAGGAATCTAGAAACCTCTTAATATCGTCATCCACACCCTTGTAGAAGATCTCGATGAGTTGATTCTTAGGGATGCCATGATGTGGACATTTTCATAGAAGCTCCTTATATCGGTCCTACACCTCAGCAAGGGTTTCTCTAGGGGCTTGAGTAAGCATGGTTATTTTTCCCCTAATTTCATAAGTGAGAGATGGAGGATAGAACTTTTCCAGAAAAACATTCTACAGTTGTTCCCATGTGGTGATATGTTCACATTGTAAAGAGTTGTACCAACTTATGGCTCTATCGGCAGGAGAATACTTGAATAGACTAAGTCGGATGGCATCATCGGACACTCCATTTTGTTTTGTCATAGCACATAGATCGATGAATCTCAGAAGGTGTTCTTGACTATCTTCACCTTGTTTGCCATAGAATGAGTTGTTTTGGAGCAAGGTGATCCAATGTGCTCATATCTTGAAATTCAGAGCATGGATGGGAGGAGGTAGGACTGGGTGATGTACATCAACAACTTTAGGGATTGAGAACTCCCTAAGATCCTTTTGCAGTTTTGCTGCCTGTGCTGCTAGGATTTCCTATTGAAACATAGCCATGGCTTCTTGCATGAGCCTTTCTCTCTGTGCATTGATGGCTTGATCCACTCTTCGGGCTACTTCCTCTTCCTGAGCCATCCTTTCTTGATTTTCTCTATTCTGACGATGAAAATTTTTGTCTATCTCGGGATCAAAGCTCACTGTTAGTCCGGGGCTATCCGAACGGTGCATGCACTATGCCTTGGGTTGTACCTAAATTAGAAATATTTTGAAAGTGAGAACCACAGAGTAAAGTCAAATTTCAAGTAGATGATCGATTGTGTCAAATGAAAAAGCAAAATCCTAAATTAGTCTTAAAAGAACTAGATTTGACTAACTGATTCCGTTGTCCCAGGCAACGACGCTAGAATTTGACATGGGATTTTATCGCACTAACAAACTCACTCGAGGTTGAAATCCTCGACCTTTTACCAAAACCAAAGTGCAATAATACCACCCGCAAGCGTACGAGTCTTATCGCAGTATAGTTAAGGGTCGAACCTAAAGGACAACGTTTTTAAGAATCCTTGTCAGTCTAGTCTAGTTTGAGTTAAGGCTAATATTTAAAATGATTGGTTGATTTGAGGTTAATTAAACTACTTGCAAGAAAGTAAAAGCTGAATTAAAGTTGGATTAAGAGCAATGATATGGAATCACTGGGATGGTATCAGGTTTCACCACCACTACACACGCAAACACAATCAATCACAAACAATCCAGGCAAGATATATCAATCCAAAAAGAGCTGTTGCAGTACCCCCGTTAGGGCGTTAGGTTCGCGTAAGCATCACCTTAGGCATCAGATGTCTCATCACCAACCATATCACTTACTTACAGATCCAAAGAAATCCCATTCTATTTCTAGTTTGGGAGTCAACTGCATTAATTGATAAGCAAGCAGGTGATAGATCTACAAACTAACATCGACGATAAACAAAGATGATACAAAATCCAACTAAGGTTTTGGTCCTCCCTGAGGGATGTTTAGATCACAGAAGCATCACCGTAGGCTAGATATCTCATCCCCTAATGGATCATACAATTATGACCTCAAGGAATCTTACCAGAAGTTCTCATCAAAGAGTCAAACTTTGTAAACCGCCATTCTGTCCCATATATAGAAGATTTCACAATATAGGAAAGAACAAGATGAAAGCAGGCAGATAATCAACTACAAACGTACCAACTAACAACGAAATGGAAAGTTATATACATTGCCATGGAGAGTTTAACAAAAGAACATGATTTGCATGGGAAGCGGAGCTAGTCCCCACACCCCAGCGAAAAGGTACTACTCGCTCATGATGCGAGAAATAAGAAGAATGAGAAAGAGAGAGAAATCCACCATGAACTCAGTGCAGAAGGTAGTCATAGCTTGGTGAAGAGGATACAACCTTATACGTCATTTAGAAGTAGATTTGGACTCGAACGGGAGTTGCCAAGATAGACCAGACAGTCTCCCTCGCTCTGTCTTCCTTCTCTCTTCAACCTCATTGGTTGCAACACATGCAGTAGGTGGAATGAAACTGGTGTGAATGGCACTGGATTTGGATCAGACCTGTGTATAGGTAGCCTGTCGACATCCCATAACCGATGTGCAAATGAGGACCCTTGTGGTCCTATTTATAGGCTCAGGTTGGGGTCTTCACGTTTTTGGTGTGAAACCCTCTCAAATGGTTTTAAGTCTTCTAATGAGTCCAAACGGTCTTGTATCAGTACTAACCAAACGGTCTATAGACATGCGGTCTTGCGCCTCTCGGTTTTGAGACCGTGAGAGGCCTCACGGTCTTTATATTATGTTGCTCCTTCAGTTTTCAAGTGCATGCCCTTTTTCATTTGGTTTGGAAACCGATAGACCTCCAAACGGTTTGCAGGTGAACTAAAAGACCAAACGGTCTCGTAGTGCCTCCTCCAAACAGTCTGTAGACTGTTTGCTATCAAATGATTTCATCTGCTCGATTGACCAAATGGTCTGGGATCATTTGTTTGGTGGTGACGGCATGGTAGTGTAGCAGATGGTGGGGGTGATGCTACTATGATGGATCAAGTTCCAGTGCTGACGGTGGAGGGAGGCGGCAGTGGAACTGCTGTGCGTTCGGTGTTGAGGAAGGTAGCAAGGGCACCCGACCTGGTTGTCGCAGGTAGGCGGCGGAGGTGCGGTGGCTGGTTGGTAATGGCAGGGTCAAGAAGAAGGAGGGTAGAGGTGGTGGAAGCAGGTCCGACGACATGGACAGGGTTGCCAAAGGTAGGAGATGACGCGTCACGGCCATGGTGAGGCACCACGGTCATGGTAATGGTGCAGTCCCACGGTCGTGCCGCCTTGCACGGGCGTGGTGGGTGAGAAATAGGGCTTTGATGGAATTGTGCCATGGCCGTGGCATGACACCACAGTCGTGGTGAGGCTACTGCCCCACGGACGTGTTGCCTTGCATGGGGCGTGGTGGGAGAGAGAGAGTCGATGTAGGTGGGGTGCCACGGTCGTGGCTCGGTGACCACAATCGTGGCGAGTGAGAGCTCAGGTGTTGGGGATCATCCACCATGGTCGTGGCTGCACCACACGGTTGTGGCTGCACCACACGGTTGTGGATGCACCACACAGCCGTGGATGCACCACACGGTCGTGGTGATGATAGTAGACCACAGTCATTTTGAGCCACCATGGCCGTGGTTAAGACTCGGCTTCGAGGTCTTGAATTCATGCACTGCTTGATCCCTCATGGCTGGATTATGCCTTCAATCGATATCTGCTGCTCAAACGGTCTTGAGACCGAATGGGCTCAAATGGTCTTGAGATCGATTGGGCTCAAATGGTCTTGAGACCGAATGGGCTCAAACGTTCTTGAGATCGAATGGGCTCAATTGGTCTTGAGACCGAATGGGTTCAATCGGATTGGTTAGATCGATTGGTAAGAACCAAGGGTGAGGGAAGGTAGATCCTAGCTGATTGTTCAACTTTATCAAGACCTGCATCAAATCAATCATAATTTTAGTTAAAATCATGATAATTGGATCAATTGAGTAATGTTGCATATTATGATGCGTTTTTATATTTAATGAGTGAAATTAAATGTGTTGAGTTGAATTTGTCCAAAAATGATAATTGAATTCCCTAGTGAATATGCATTCATTAATCGTACTGGTCCTCACATGAATTACCACATCCACTGTGGCAGGAAAAGCCTCCCCAAGATGATAGGAACCCTCGCGTCTTTTTCCATGTCTAAAACAATGAAATCGATAGGGAAGAAAGCAGAGGTCTCATCATCAAGCCTCTCACACACATCATCCACACACCCTCTAGGCATCTTTACCGATCTGTCAGCCAACTGTAAAGTACAATGAGCTGGACTCAATTGCCCCATTTGTAGCTCAGAAACCACATCATACGACATTAGGTTGATGCTAGAACCCAAGTCTAAGAGAGCTTGGGCTATGCGATGTGCCCCAATGTAGCATGAGATGATAGGAGCACCGAGATCTTTTCTTTTCCTTGGCATGGTGTGCTGCAAAATTGAGCTCACTTGCTCAGTGAGCTTGACTTTCTTTGGGGTCCTCCCCGTGGTCTTTCTCTTGAAGGTGCATAGATCTTTCAACAACTTAGCATAAGAAGGGATTTGCTTCACTGCATCAAGCAAAGGAATGTTGATTTTCACATGTTTGAAAGTCTTAAGGATGTCTTTAGTATGCTTCTTTCTTCTCCTCTTAGCATAAGGCTCCTTAAGAGCCTCAAAAAACGGGGGCATTTGAGACCCCACATGGTTCAGATCAACAATGTCATCAACAAGAATCACAGGAATCACAATATCAACACCTGGTATCACAATATCAACTCTGGATCTCGTCACAGTATCTTCAGGCTGTATTTCAGTACCAACTCATGTATTTTTAGTATCACCACTGTCAACAACAATGGTAGCATGGGGGTTCTCCAATGTCTGACCACTCCTCAGAACAGTCACTACCTTCACATGCTCGTGGGTAGTGGAGGAAGAGGCTTGTAGAGGTGGTTGTGGATGTTGGGGTGGTGGTGGCCTTTGGTGAGGTGAATTTGGGTTTTGGAGGATGAACTACAATTTTGGTTGTTGTAGTGGCTGTTGTTGTTGTGGATGTGAGTGGTATTGCAGGGGTGGCTGTTGATATGGATGAGGTGGAGGTGGAGCATATTGGTAGTTAAGAGGTGCATGAGGAGGTGGTGGAGCATAGGGGTTTGACAGTGCTTGGTATGACGACAGAGCATATGAACTTGGAGTGTTCCCTAGGAAAGTACCATCATTATTTGGGTTGGGTAGTGGTTGAGATGGAAGTCTTCCTTCTTCCCTACTAGTAAGAGAGAGAGAGAGATATGATCTAGTCTTTTCTCAAGGCGGTTGGTGGACTTCCCTTGTGAGGTCACATCCTTCTTCACATCATCCAAACTTCTTAACCTTCCAAGCACCTTCTCTTCAAACTGTGAACTATAGTGTGGCTTCTACTGCCCTTGTCCTTGTCCATCCCCATTTTTTTTCTTCCAAGAAAAATTTGGATGGTTCCTCCACTCGAGAATATAGGTGTTGGACATGGGGTCTTGATTGTTTCGGCTGCCAAAGGAGTGCAAAGCATTCACTTCCTCATCAACAGAATCAACTGCCATGGTGGGTTGGCTAGGAGAGCCACCATCTTGGTTCTTCATCATCTTCATCATATCCACCATCATTTTCATCATATCGAGGTCGGCAACATTGCGGGTTGGAGCCATGGAAGAAGTTGGAGGGATTTAGTTTTGGCCACAATGCTCCCCTTTTGTAGAAGCACGATGGCATGCGTTTTCAGAAAGATGCTCGAACAAAGGCCACAATTCCTCAGGTGGCTTTGCCATAAAAGTACCTCTACATGAGGAGTCGACATTGTTTTGGCTATGTTCTTCAAGCCTGGTGTAGAAAACTTGAACTAGTTGCCACAATGGCACTTCATGGTGAGGGCAATCATGGAGATGTTTTTGGAATCTCTCCCACGCCTCGTAGAAGGGTTCATTCTCCTTCTGGGTAAAGGAATTGATACATCTTCTTATATAGGACAACTTAGCAATCGGGAAGAACTTCTTGAGGAATTCAATCTTGACTTCATTTCATGTCACCAGTTTTGGCTTTGACACATACCACTCTTTAGCTTTTTCTTTTAGGGAGAACGGAAAGAGGGTTCTCCAGATGGAGTCGTTGGTGGCGGTGGGGGTATGAAAAGTGGAGCACGTCTCAAGGAATGCATTGATGTGATGATAGAGATTTTCATTCTCCATCCCATAGTAGGTGGGGAGGAGTCCAAGGTATGTGGGTGGAATGGAGAACTGTTGACCCGATATTTGGTCAACTAGGGTGGCGATGGGTGAATTGTAGTTCCCCGGGGTGAAATACTCATGGAGTGGGCGGTGCTGCGGTGGAGGTGGTTGAGCATCCGCATGAGGGTTGTTTTCTGCCATCTCAACTTCTTGGTGTTGGTTGCAGTGACTTTGGCATCTCCTTCTACCCATCTTGGGGCCGTATAACACCAAGTCGATACAAGTGGAACACGTGTGGCGCTTGCATAACTGTCACCTGCACAATACACAAACAAGAAACAAGAAACCAAGTTAGAATGGCAATATGCAAAAGTGAAAAAAGAATAAAGAATAGAAATGATGAGGTCAAAAGGAAAGGCTAAGCTACACTAACTAGCTAGGCTGAGCTCCTCTATCCCCGACAATGGTGCCAGAAAGCTTGGTGCGTCAAGCCATAGGTGTATACACTAGCCAACTAAGGGTGGCTAGATGAACTCCACGAGACTCATACACAGGAGAGAACTTTCAAAATTTGTATTGGCCCTAACCAAGCCGATCACAAAACCAAACAAGTCACCCACAAGCACATGGGGTACTATTGTAGTATAGGTGATTGGCAAGAATAGGGGTCGGTCCTCAGGGATAGAGGGGGCACTAGAGCTAGACTAGTGTTGGCTATGTTCCTAGTGCGGAGATCAGGGTTTAAGGGTTTTAAAAGGGTTTGTTTGGTGATTAATCTAAATGGACAAGCAAGAAAGGTGGAATTAAACCTAAGTTATCTTAAAGCTAGCTTACCTTAAGCAAGTTGAATCTAAGAAACTAGGTTAAGCAATTAGCTAAGCGAGACCAAGATGAACTACACTACTCTAGAAAGGCAAGAAGTAATTTAGAGACTAAGTTAACCACTAGAGTGGGAAAGAACCTAAGTTAACACTAAAGATCAAAACTAAGCAAATAACTAGATTAAGCAAAAGCAACTAAACTAGACTAGCATGAACAAGCAAGCAGAGAAAATTGAGTTTTAAACAAGTTGATTAAGGTAGGTGGGCCATTTGGAAATGTAACTTTGATATTAGTTGAGGGAGGTTATTGGAAAAGCATGGTTCTCATTTTACATCTAGATTACCAAACCGAACAATAAGGCAAATGCTATTAGAATGTACCCTATACTACTAGTGGAAGACTAGGGTTAGGTGTAACTCTAATAGGATTAGCCAAATCTAGGTTTCTAGGATAAGTGGTATTGAGAAATTAAGGGCCGAGGGTAGAGATGGGAGTAGAGATGAGGGTATTTAACCTATCACACATGCATCCCATGATTTACCACTAATCATGAAATGTGGGCATGACTAGAGGATTTAATGTAACACACAAATCACCCTTAACTTTGTCTTTTCTTAATCACTTAAAATTTACCTAAAGGAGAATCTCATAATTTGGATAATACTGAAGTCTTACTTAAACTTGAGGAAGAAAACTTACTATTTCTAAATCTTGAAGGATGCCTCAAAGTTTAAACAACATATTGCATATTACTTGTGGAATATAAAGTGCAATAGTTAATTGAAAACTAAACTACACATTACATTTCATTCTCTCTCTCTATCATACCACGTGCCCAAGGACAAAGGGGAAAGGACTAAGAGACCTCTAACTAACTACGAACTACCTTCTATGTACTTGGGTGATACGGTCCTTCAGCTTCCTTGTGCTAATGTTGACTTGAAAAATGTTTTAGTAGCTTGGTGAGCTACTGGCTCAATAAATAGAATTTCACCCAACCATTTCAGATAACTCATTTTTTGTTTATTAATTGGTATAAAATTCAAGATAATACTATAATGAGCAGATTTAAACAACATAATTTAAACAACAGGAGATGTCAACATTTCATTAAGATAAAAACTGTTGCAAAGCTGTAGATACAATTAAATAATAGAGGATACTAGAATTTCATTTAAAGGACAACTGCTGTGAAACTAACTCAAATCTTTCTTAACTCTTTAACTTGTAAGAAACTCTATGAACATATATGAACATATTTTATCTTATGCCCTGATCATATGCAGTGTACTCTACATATGAAGACTCATAGCGAACTATGATCCCACTGTACAAGACTTAGTTGACACCCTGGGATAGCTAAGTCTGACTACTCTCCTGGTCTGTAATAGGGAAACTAGCTCTCTGGCCTCAACACTCCTATGGTGCCGTAAACTGGACTCCTCCTCTAACTTGAGCACACAGGCAGAGAGTCAAGCGGTGCCACCATGACTTCTGGTTGGTATTGGACATGCTTTTCTGTACTCCAGTGCCACCAAGACTTCTGGTTAATGTTGGACACTGTAAACTGCTCTCTAGTGCCACCAGGACAACCCTAGGTTGATTCCAAGAAAATGGGAAATGGTGTTTATAGGGTTTGGTAATAATAATTCTGAGGAAAATACCTAAATAGGTTATGTGGAAAGAACACTATCCCTAATCTTAGGGCAGGCTACTCTTACTAAGTATGCATGATTAAAAGCTTGAGACTGTTTCCTCTCTTGGTTATTCTTGTAATGATAATCTTATAGATTAATGGAATATTATAGATTGTGAGTGCTATGCAGATGATTAATTAATGTAAAGAGGGGTATATGAACCTTGATAAGGGAACACATGAAATATGAACATGTGAATATGTAGACTTGGTTATTATGAATAATGCATAACCTTATACATTTCAATTTGTGAGAGGAAGTGCAATTAGAAGGATGAAAAGATAAATGATGCATGGGAACCCTATGTTGTTAAGTAGGAAATCTAATCTTCTTCAAGAAGACATGTGGTGCATGGTGTTCTTTTCTTAAAAAGTAATTAATGTATTGAGATATATTCTGCTTCTATTTTTATAAAGATAACCTTGCAAGTGAGATGGATGTCATAGATAATGATTGCTATAGTTGCTATGGTGCACAAATGATGTAGCACAAGTGATGCTTGGAATGGGTAATGCCTATATGCACGATAAATCATGTTGAGATAATAATGAATCACAATGATGTTGGACACACTTTTCCGACCCCCATATACTGGGCACTGCCAGGGTTAGGTTGTTTCACCCCTAAGGCGCAAACCTCACAAAGGGGTTCTACGGTGTCAGTGCCCTTAAGTCTATTATTTTATTAAACCTAGAAAACTCTTACTACATTGTACCTTTTCCTTGTGTATACTCGACTCTGGTACTTCTAGGGTACCACGTCTATTTACTTGAGCTTTATAATACAACATACTGTACTTGCTGGCAGTTTAAAATTCTTAAATATCAAAAATTCATGTCAACTTGGCACATATACACTAAATTCATGCAATTGAACGTCTTAATACACTGATAAGAGTAAATTACTCAACAATTGAGAAATCGTCAGTAGCATCTGTAATTTATCTGATATTCCTCGAAAAATGTGCACATTAACCCAAATCCTGGTTTGTGAATCACCTAACTCAATTAAGAGTTAATTATTTATCATGAAACAAATTATTAATAATAATTGAGGATTTCTAATAATATCTCAGAGAAGTGGGCCAATTCGTGTAAATATTAAACCACTCTCATTAAACATAGTAGAAAGCATGCAACTAGGGTTTTCATCTAACTTTCCATTTCATCATCATTTCCTTGAAATCGTGCATCTGATAAATTTCTAAAAATATGTACTGCCTGGGTTTATACCCAAACCATACCGTTATTGATCGTGTCCTACTGATTTCAACATTCAAACTGAGAAATTTAGGTTTCGATTAGCCATGCAATTCCACTGGTCCAAACCACACTGATCGGATAATAAACTAGATCATTCAAAAGCGTAAAGAAGCGAACCGTGAAATAAAAAGTCAGGCGACGCAAATACTGCACAACACCTGATAACTGTTGTTATCAGTGAAAAATGTGCAATTAACCAAAAATTTCCAATTTCCAGAGTTAAATCTTACATAGTGAGTGAAATTCTACTCATAGTGGTTCAGGATGTCCGAATTCGTCCGGAAATGCATCCAAAGCCTGTTTCCGGGCAATTTTTGGGTTGTCTTCAACCTTGCAATTTCCTTGTTTACTGTTCTGTTGCACACAACAACTTCCCGTTCAAGCACAGGTTGACAGAAGGAGCCCAAATGATGGCTGAACTTGGCTAGAAGCTGCAACTTCACACTTGGACCTCCAAGACGGAGCTCAAGGTAGCTTTTTCCCTACTGTTGGGCGGCCCAAGGTGGCCTAGCTGCTACTGCCACAACAGCTTGCTACTATAAGCTAGCCGCATGCCAAGGTGTAGGGTAGCTGGGCTGCAGGTGGCTAAAGGAGGAAGGAGAGGAGGAAGAAGAAAGGAAGAAGGAAAGAAGAAGAGAGGAGGTGGTAGCTGGAAAATGGAGCTCCTAAGCTACTCTACAAATTGCCCGATTGGGCCTAGTTTGTGCCGCTACAGTGCCCACTTCAAGAAATGCTCGTAGAGGGGATAAGGGAAACAAAAAGGAAAAAGGATTATAAAGCTAAAATCTTGGAAAAATTGCAAATTCGACCCTGTAAATTGAAAAGGTCGTAACTTTCGCCTCGTAGGTCCAAATCTAGCAGTTTCTTTTGCAACTTATCAAGAACAAGATCCACTACAACCCCAAGGTGAGAAATCATGCTAATTATCTTGTTTCATATAATCAAAGCACTAATTGCATCTTGAGCACTTAACTTAGCTTAATCAACATAATGATGTTATGATCATTGTACTTACTAGTTAACATTGAAACGGGTCATAACAATCTCCCTCCCTTATAAGAATTTCATCTTGAAGTTTCTAAAATAAAAAAGGAAACTTGTTACGTATCTCAGACTCAAGCTCCCATGTGGCTTCCTCTAGGTTATGGTTCCTCCATAAAACTTTCACTAATGGTATCTCACGATTCTTGAGCTTCTTGATCCTACGATCAACTATCTGAACATGTTCTTCAACATAGGACACATATGATCTGAGCTGTACAGGTTATGGGTCCACTATCTTCTCTGTACCAGGGTAACACTTCTTCAACATTGATACATGAAACACATCATGTAGATTAGCCAACTCAGATGGCAAATCCAACCTATATGCTACAAGTCCAATCCTCTCAATGATAGGATATGGGCCCATAAACCTAGTAGTCAGTTTGCCTCTCTTGCCAAACCTCAACACTCCTTTCCATGGTGAAACTTTCAAATACACTTCATCACCAACCTCAAACTCAAGAGGTCTACATCTCTTATCAACGTAACTCTTTTTCCAGTCCTGTGCAGATTTCAACTGTTCTCTAGTCACTGTAATCTTTTCTGTAGTCAAATCCACTATCTCTGGTCCAAGAATCTCTTTTTCACCAACCTCATACAAACATACGGGTGATCTACACTTTCTTCCATATAGAGCTTCATACGGGGCCATACCAAGACTAGAATGGTGACTATTGTTGTATGCAAACTCTATAAGGCTCAAGTCTTCTTCCCAACTTCCACTGAAATACAAGATACATGATCTCAACATGTCCTCAAGAGTCTGAATGGTCCTCTTTGACTGACCATCCATCTGTGGGTGAAAAGCTATACTGAATCTTAACTTTATACCCAAAGCACGATACAACTGATTCCAAAACCTAGATGTGAACTTAGGATCTCTATCTATTATAATTAAAACTGGAATACCATGCAACCTGACTATCTCATCCACGTATATCTTAGCCAACTTTAGGACATCAAAGGTTGAATTAACAGGAAGAAAGTGAGCATATTTAGTCAGTCTATCCATAATCACCCATATCGAGTCACAACCTCTAGGTGTCCTGGGCAACCCTATCATAAAATCCATTATGATATGTTCCCACTTCCACTCTGGCATAGGAAGAGATTGCAAGGTACCTGCAGGTTTTTGATGCTCAGTCTTAACCTGTTGGCACACACTACATCTAGCCACGTACTCAGCTACATCCTTTTTCATACCTGACCACCAGTACAACTCCTTAAGATTCCTATACATCTTAGTGTTGCCTGGATGCATAGCATACATTGATGCATGTGCTTCCTTAAGAATCTATTCTATCAAATCACTATCTCCAGGTACACACATCCTGTCATGCTGATACAACAAACCATCATCTGAAAACCTGAACTCTGGTCTCCTTCCCTTTGTCATATACTGCATGATTTGCTATAACTCACTGTCACTCTACTGAAGTTCCTTGATATGATCATAAAAAGTAGGCTTCACTTGCATCTATGCAATCAAACCACTATGCTCTTTCACCCCTAAGTCTAAGTTCAACTTCCATATTTCTACTAGAAGGTCTCTCTTGAAACATGCCATAGAGAATTCATCAGCTATTGAACTTGACTTTCTGCTCAGGGCATCTGCAACCACATTCAATTTACCAGGATGACAATTTGTCACATCATAATCCTTGATCAATTCTAACCATCTCCGCTATCTAAGATTCAAATCCTTCTTGGTGAAGATATATTTCAAGCTCTTATGATCTGTAAACACTTGGCATGCCTCACCATAAAGATAGTAACACCATGTCATAAGAGCATGAACTACAACAACTAACTCCAAATCATGTATCAGATAATTCTCCTCATTTTTTTTAAGCTGTCTAGATGCATAAGCTACTACTTTGCCTTCCTGCATCAACACACAACCTAAACCTCTCCTGGAAGCATCACAAAACACTATGTAGCCCTTATCTGCCTCAGGCAAGATCATCATTGGTGCTTTAGTCAACTTCTTCTTCAAAATCTAAAAAATCTTCTCACAGTTGTCTGACCAGATAAACAATGCATTCTTTCTCGTTAAGTGTGTTAGAGGTGACACTACAACACTACAGTTCTGGATTAACCTTCTGTAGTAACCTGCCAATCCTAAGAAGCTTCTGATCTCAGTGGAAGTTTTGGGCTGCTCCCACTATAGAACAAACTCCAATTTCTTAGGGTCAACACTTATTCCATCTCTTGAGATGACATGTCCAAGAAAAGACACCTCAGCTAACCAGAACTCACACTTACTAAACTTAGTATATAATTGATGTTGTCTCAACAACTGTAATGCTATCCTCATATGTTGCTCATGTTGCTCATCATCTCTGGAGTAAATTTGAATGTCATCTATGAAAACTACTATGAATTGATCCAAGAACGGCTTGAAAATCCAATTCATCATATCCATGAAATTTGTTGGGGCATTAGTCAGTCCAAACGACATGACCAGAAACTCATAATGCTCGTATCTTGTTCTGAAAGCTGACTTAGGAATATATGAAGCCTTTATCCTCAACTGATGATATCCAGATCTCAAATCTATCTTAGAAACGATCATTGCTCCACACAACTGATCAAATAGATCATCTATCCTTGGCAACATGTACTTATTCTTGATGGTGATCTTATTCAACTGTCTGTAGTCTATACATAATCTCATAGTACCATCTTTCTTCTTCACAAACAAGACTGGAGATCCCCATGGTGAAGAACTAGGTCAAATGAAACCCTTACCCAATAATTCCTATAACTGGATCTTGAGTTCCTTCAACTCAGCAGGTGCCATTCTGTAAGCTGGCAGCGCTATAGGCTGACTATCTGGCAAAACCTGGGTCTCAAAGTCTATCTCTCTTTCAAGAGGTAGATGTAATGACCCTAACCTGGGTTATGAGTTAACCCTATTTGTTTTGGCTAAGTAAGTTTCTTATAAATTTAATATAATCCTCTAAGGTATTTTGTTATCATGTGACACACTTATGTTCCAAGTTTGGTCCTGATTGAATGTTGTTTGAGCAATGTTCCTTTATTTTGGACCAAAGTGCAATTTACCCAAATTGAGGGGATATAAAGAAAAATTTCACATGTTGAATGTACCCCATGTGTTTTAGCATCATAAGAGAGAGATTTATGATAAGGGGCGTCTTGTGGAAAGCCTAAATTTCAAGTTGCAACTTGTTTGAATAATGCTAGTGCATTGTGCACCAATTTTGGTACAAATTGTAATTTACGCAAAACGTAGGGTTTATATGCAAATTACCACCTCTAGAGTATTCCTACGTCCTCTATGTATCATTTATAGGAGAGATAATGAATGATACACCATGTTTTAATCATTTATGATTGGTAGTATTCTTGGTGATGAAAAGACCAAGAAAAAGGGTTGAATATGAAACCTTAACTTGAGTTGTATCAAGTTGAAAAGCTTATATATGAGTGCCTATCGGACAAGGAGCCATAGGAGGAGCCTCATATCGGTTTCTAGACTCTTGGAAAAGGCCATGATGTGCAAACCACCTCAAGGAGGTGAAGGGTATCGGTTTACAACTTCCTTATAAAAGTTGTATCGGGTTGTGAATAAAGTGATGATTTTGTTGATATATTTTATTCAAAGAGATAAGTAATGGACGAAATTTCATCCCTGGATTATCCTCAAGAGTTTTTCATGTCAAGATAAATGTTAATGCATGCATGTACACGTGTCACCCATGCATGGACACGTGGCACCTAGTAGCTCAAATTGATGACACCTCATTTTCACACTTCTTCATGAACAACAAGTATATATACCCCTTCTTTCACCCCTTAGTGAACTTTTTCGAATTCTACCACTTCCTTTCTCTTAGATATCATGCATAGGGTCCTTGTATAATGCAGGAGTGAATTGTTATCATGAATATGGCCTTGGGTATCGTCCATATCAAGTTCATATCGGCCAAGCAAGGTGATATCGGCCTAGTAAGGTGATATCGGCCATAGTGGAGTATTTTGACCTCAAGTGAGGGGGATATCGGCCAAGAGTGGTGCCATATCATGCATAAGGAGTGGGATATCGTGCAAAGGTGCTAGAGCAAGAAGGAGCTCAATACGTAACCCTAAGGTGAGTCCATGATCATCTTCAACCTTGGATTGAAGCATGGTTTTACGGTTTTGATCTTCTTTTCTTTTCTTCTTCACCAATTTCTTATCCATGGTGATTCCTTGTATATGAAGGAGTTGTGAACGAGCCTTTGACTTTTTATAAGTCATCTTCAACCTTGGGAACGTGAAGCTTTGGAGCTTGGAGCTTTGAAGTTGTTCTTGAGGCGGGTTATATAACTTGAACTAAACCATGTTATTATTCATCACCTAAATTGCTATACTTAATGAACTACTTTTAATTCTAAATTTTTTTAAAATAGTTGATGATATTATGAGTTATAGTAGTTTCTTAGACCTTTTTCCATGAACAATAACAGTTAGAATGAAGGTCTAGACTTGAAGATGATGATATCACCTTATAAAAGTGATATCGGGTTCAAGCACACAAGCATGCACCTCTAACCCGATATGGTGATGCAGATACTTCACTAAAATGATATGGTTATAAGTTTATACCTTCTTGCATGATATGGGGGTGTAGTATACACCTCTTGTACGATATGAGGTCAAGTATACACCATAAAAATGATATGGTGTGAAGCATACACACACACCTCTCTGCCTGATATGATGTGAAGCACACACACACCTCTCTGCCCGATATGGTGTGAAACACACATACACCTCAAAAGTGATATGGAAGCACACATACACCTCAAACCCAATATGGAAGCATACATATACCTCAAGGGTGATATGGTAAGCATACATACACCTCTAAAGTGATATGGGTAGCAAGCACACACCTCATACCCGATATGGTGGAAGCACCTCAAAACCCATATGAAGGAAAACAACTTAGATGCAATGTACTTGATGAAGTAACAAATGAAGTGTCTTATATCAAGTCATACATTAAGAGGTATGGAGTTTAATGAATATTGATTAAGTAGGCTAATGAACCTTGAAGGAAAGGTTGAGCCAACTTAATAAAGTATGAAGTAATCAACATCCTAGTGAGGATGAAAGAGAAACTCATACTTCTGTGATAATCATGAAATGAGCATACATTGATACTCCTAATATGTGTGGAGACTGAATTAGGGTTTGATTCTTGATGAGTGTACTTGAAAACCCTAGATGGTTTTATAAGAGAAAGCTTAACCCTAATGAAGGGTAATGATAATATTTGAAATTATAATCTATACTACTATAAAAAAAGTGAATAAGTTCTATTATTTACAATTGTGCCATTTTCAGTTGTTCAGAAGCCTTCCAACCAATAAGATTGCAGCATTTTTGAAATGTTGTCTTCTCCTCAACTCTCTCTCCTCTCACAAATTTTCACCCCCTTTTCTGTCCTTTTTAGTTAAATGTTTTCTCTTCCATTCAGTTTCTCAACAATACCACGTCCTCTCCAAAATGTTATGCCGTGAGAACCGCACAGTTGTGTATCCCACGCGTTGCCTGCCATTCCAACCAACGACTTACAATCATGTCCCACCACTTGCTTCACGTTTATGAAAATATTAGATCGTGGGTCGGATGTTGCGTTCCTTTTGGCGGTCTACATGTTGAGAAACTTGAACTTTGTTGGCTGTGGCACAGAGATGTAAAGGGCATGTAGAAGTTAAACCGCTGGGAAACTCCGTCTATATAACATCCCTTCCACCACTTGGATTCACCGTCCAGTTTGTCCAGTTTCTTCAGTAGTTGATACTCATACCCAACTTGAACTAACATTCTCGCTGTAAGCAGACAGTCCAGGTGTTAGGATTCATCCCTACGTTGTTTACTTGCTGTCCAAAATCTTGCTGGCTACGATCCAGTGGCTATCTTAAGAAGGAAGCGAGACGTTCTTATTCTAAACAGGTCAAAATCTCTTCACCTTTTCTTATTCCTTAGTTTAATTCTCTTGTAAAGTATGTAAGTTTTTTGTGGCTTATGTAACTGATATTTCTTTGTCACACTTTTCTTTTGCATGTTCCGTTATCTGGTAAGGGACGAATGGTGGAGGATGATTCAGAGAATCTCAAGTTCGAACTTTATGATGACAATCTATGCCCAACTCCATCGGAGACCTGACAAGAAGGGTGTGGATAGAATGGTGAGGCCATCGTGGCTGCTACCTTTAGTCGATGTTGAGCCGAGATGAGAGCAGGGAGGAGGCGTAAAGTACTGCAAATAGCAATGGCAATAGCACAACAACTCGCTGCACATATTGTTACGGTGCCTTAGGTAGCAATAACAACCAGCAATGAGCTCGGACTATTTTCAGTACAACTAGCAGTAATATGGTATATAACTATATACACAAGTGGAGCATAGTTCATTAGCAAAGACATCATCATTCTCAATTGTACTTCTCTTCTTTGCAAGGGTGAACTTTATACTTTTCATTTTAAATTTATGTCTTCCAAACGACATTCATGCATTTTGTCTCTGATTTCTTATCAATATTTAATTTGTTTACCAACATAAATCCTATGTTAATTGGAACTCTATGTGCCCGCAATTTGTACAAAACAGTGAAACCACTGTTTGTAGGCATAGGGAAAAAAATCGTCAGACCTTCACCGTACAATGGACAACTAAACTAGCACGTAAGACAAAATAATTACAAACATTAGCTACATAGGTAACTTGTGTAAATTTGTAGTTATAAGGAAAACTATTTGCATTTTGCTTTTATCTTGGAGTCGTGTCAACATCTTCTCAAACGTCAGCATATGGTTTCATATTACTTTCAATTATAGATCATTTCATGACTATTTTATTGATCGGAACCATCCAAATAACTACTTCATCATAATGCAACGGGGAACTCCTTCAAATGTCGTAATGGAAATTACTCAAACTAAACTATGTCCATCGTCCACTGGTCCCCACTCTGTCTCTCTCCCTCCTCATAATGACGCAACAAATTCTTTATTCCACCTTCTTATTTCTCACCCCACTCTTGTGATAACTTTAAAGATTGCCGCAAGATGATAAACATTAGGTGACCGTTCAGTTTTCTAGAATTACTATTAACAGAAACCATGTCCCTCTCCCTGGTCCCTTTCTCTCACCCCCTTTCTCTCCAAAGCGACACAATAAATTATAATGCATGTCTTCCTTCCTATTTCTTATTTGACAATCCAAGAAACGATTGCCTATTATATAGATAGTCTAAATCAGTTTCATTAAAAATGAAAGTCTGAACATCTTTCTCCCAAAAAGGTAGTTCCACATTTTTAATTTTTTTCTTACCTTATGTTTAAACTCAAAAATTTTATTCAGGTTCACCATTTTCTTGTAATCTACACACTTATGTATATGAGTTTCTTTAATGACTACAAATAGATCAATTTATCTTCTCTCATATACATGTATAGTTAACTGAAAATTCAAATATCAAATATTAATAAAAAAATAGTGCATGCAAGTTATGATTATCAATAGTTGACTAAAAAGAGTTTGTATTATCAATTATAATGATATAATCAAATAATTTTATTTTCCAAATTTTTCTATCAAATTTCTTACACTCTTCTTAACATTCTTACTCAATTTTATGCAAATTTTTACCAATGACTTATCACTCTCCCACTTGCCTAAAAGACTATTCTTCTCATTCACTTTATGTCTCCTTCAATCAGCCCAAATATTTCTCTCTCTAGCCACCATTGTTTAATTTACATCTCTATAGATTATGGTTTATTGTTTCATTTCCCTTGATTAATGCAAATTTTCATGAAGTAGTTTGTTACAAAATAAGAACCATTAATTATATATGATGTTGTGACATTAATTATCCACCAACATGATACAACATCAATCAATTTTATTTTTGTTAGAATTTATATCCCCTCACATAATCTATACTACTATAAAAAGAAGGAGCTATTAGCATAAGTAACAAACAATGAAGATGAATTGATACAGGAATGTATATACAATCTGAAGAGGGAGTTGTTAAATAATTTACAACAACTAACAATTGCCTTGTTCCATTTCAGAACTCTATGTTCTCCTTGACTCAATTTCTTCTCTCCTATTTTCAAGGAAGTTTCATTACAAAATATCCTCACCATCCGCTAACTACGGTCCCTACTACTTTTTCATCCCACTCTCTTTCCCTAACACATGATTTCCAACTATTCTACACGCTCAACCCCCTTCCTCGCTCCCGCATTGACATGCACACACACACTCTCTCCTCTTAATCGGCGTTTAACTTTAACAACTTCAATCCTAATCTCCTCCTCTCTCTTTACTCCCTACCCTCTCTGTTCTTTATTCTATAAACGACATTGTTATGATATCTTTTATGACTCTCACTCTTTAGTAATCGATTTCTCTAATGTGATGAGCATCTCTCTTTTCATTGACAATGGTAATCAGTGTATTTTGTGAAACGGAAATGAAAAACACTCTAATGAGCATTCATATCGGATATCCCCATATTTTTTGTTCACTCTCTCGTCCTTTTATATTGGTATATGGTTCCTCATATATTCCACCGCTCTTGCCGACGGAAAAACTTCCACATCTTTTAGTTCTCTGAAAAACTCCCACTTTGTCTCCCTCTACAACTTCACCAATCAAAGGCAGTATACAAGAAACGGAATTAAGAATGCATAGAGAAGTGCATGAATATGTTTGGTAGGAGGGAGCATTTGATTAATTTGACCAATTATGATTAATTTTGTTCGGTTAAATGGTTAATTTGTAGTTTAATATTTTAACCATTAGCCTAACTGAATTAGTATCAATTAATTTGATTATAGTTAATAAGTTAAGGAAGTTAGGTCGGTTAATTTGGTTAATCAAATAACATTTTTTGAATGATATTATGTGAAATTACTCATAAAGTTTTGAACTATTATTATATTAGAGTAATATTGTCAAATAAATATAGTGTTTTAGAATTCATCAAAATATGATTAATATATAAATGTAGCCATTTTTGAAATTAAAATACAACTATATATGTGAAGATCGATGAAATTTTATGTGAAGAATGATGAAATTTTGACACTTATCCAACACTTCATAAAAAAATAATTACTAATGTACAAACTACATTTCTTATATTAGATACATATTTTGATAAAATTGTAGTATAATTAATTTTTTATTAATATTATTGTTCACGTGCATGGGCACGTGTGTGTTCACTAGTTGGTTAATAAAGGGGAAACCTTAACCATATTGAAACCATGCTGGTAGGATGAGATAATGAGCATAGTTAAGTATGAGCTATGATGTTGCATAAAATACAATTTTATGGGCCTTGTGAGCCATGTGATTAGTTGTTTCCTAGTGAGAGGTGACAAGATATTTAATGGGCCTTGCGAGCCATGTGATTAGTTATTGCCTAGTGAGAGGTGACAAGATGTTTAATGGGCCTTGTGAGCCATGAGAATAGTTGTTGCTAGAGACAGGTAACAAGATGTTTATAACAGTTTCAGGAAGAAATGATAATGTTCAAAATAAACAAGGAAATGGAAACTTAGTAACATAATAATAATAATAAATGGATATAATAATAATAATGAAATCTTTATCATACATGCTTTATGCTTATAGCTAAATAAGGGCTATAATGTTTTGAATATGCTTAAAGGAGATAATAGGAATACTTGTATTATATAAAGGATGTGAATAAGTATGCTGGCTTGGCCAAGGTACTACCTAGTAAAGGTGATGTGATATTCAGTGATGAGATGTATAGGATTGGCATAGTCCAATGCCTGGAATAGATGCACATGATTGGCATAGTCCAATGCCTAGAATAGATGGATAGGATTGGCATAGTCCAATACCTGGAATAAAACTACAAGATTGGGATAACCCAATGCCTAGATGCAACACTTACATGATTAGAATAATACAATACCTGGAATAAAACTACAAGATTGGGATAACCTGATGCCTGGATGCAACACTCACATGATTGGCATAGTCCAATACCTAGAATAAAACTACAGGGTTGGGATAACCCGATGCCTGTATGAAACACTTACATGATTGGCATAATCCAATACCTAGAATAAAACTACAAGATTGGGATAACCCGATGCCTGGATGCAACACTCATAGGATTGTCATAGTCCAATGCCTGGAATAAAACTACAAGATTGGGATAACCCGACGCCTAGATGCAGAACTCACAGGATTGGCATAGTCCAATGCCTGGCTGTTAATCACAAGATTGGTAATAACCCAATGCTTGACTATTATCACAGGGTTGGTAATAACCCAACACTTGGATGTTATCACAGGATTGGTAATAACCCAATACCTGGCTGTAATATCATAGGATCGACATAGTCCAATACCTGGAATAGTTGCACAGGATTGGCATAGTCCAATGCCTAGAATAACCTCATAGGATTGACAAAGCCAATACCTGGACAGATTATGATGATGTATATTCACATGACTGGTACAATTCAATATCTGGTTAGCAGATTAGCTGAGGGCAATAGATATAAATGAGAATGATTCATGGATGCCATACCATGATAATGAGTATCACATGATAAGCTTGAGATGTTGATATAGTATGATGGGTAAAAGATATACATGTTCTTCATATTCCTTATAAAGTGAATAGATGATTTACTGCTCTATCACAGATAGTTGCTTTGCTTTAAAAGATGAGAATGTTCTAAACTTCTTATCCTCTGCATAGTTTAATACTATTTAACTGTGATAATAACATTGTTGGCGGAGAGTTATATCTCTCACTGGGACAATTGTCTCACCCCGTGGGATCCACATTTTTTTTAGGTGGACGTGCACGAGGGGGGTGGAGACCGTACTGTAGAGGGAGAACATCATCAGTAGAAACAGCAATGACAACTCAAGTTGAGTGTACTGTCTGTCGTGTCTTGTATACAGAAGTCCTATGTATCATCTCTGTACTCTCAGGTCCTTAGATTTGGTATGTGTTAGTTTTATGAACAATCTGAGATTTTGTCTTGTATGCCTCAAGGTTTGATGTTGCTTTAAGTATATGTTTTGAGAAAGCAACGGTTATATGTTATCCTCGAGAAGAGATGGTACAGTGTATGTACAATATGATCAATGATGAATACCAAGTTTTGGTTCTTCCTTAAGGAGTTATCTTGGAAATGGATCTCTTTACAAAATGGTTTTAATTTTTAGTGATTTTTGTTAATCCACTACTTATGATTATTCCACATATTTAGCAACGATTTAGCTGTCAGTTTGGTGGTGGTCGTTACAGTAGACCTGATAACTCATCTGGAAAAACATATGGGAACTCATAGACCACTGGAACATCCCATAAACTGATTGTGCTCTTCTCTTCTCTAGTATCCACTACATGTGCCAAGAATGCCTCACAACCTTTCTGCAACATCTTATCAGCTATAACAAATGATATGATACACGTAGGCAAAACTTTCCTGTCTCTAGAAAAGACACAAGAAAATTCACCCTGTTGAAAGACAACCTCCTTCTTCCAACAGTCGAGCTGAACTCAATACATCTCTAAGAAATCCATACTCAAGATAACATGGAAAGAGTTAATATCTAGGGGTATAAGGTTAACCGCAATGGTGTAACCACCAAAGGTCAACAAACATCCGGGACAAAACTCTATGAGCACTGTCGGTTCACCTAACGGAACCCTCAACAACAACTCAACTGATAACTCCTCGGTTAACAGGTTAAGCTCACAAGCTAAATAACTCTGTATAAATGAGTGAGTAGCACACAAATCTATCAAAACTATAAATGAAATGCTATTAAAGAAAATCATTTCTCCTGTAATTACTCGAGAAGAAACTATACCTTCTTGTGGTGTCAAAGAGAAGAAACATCCTAAAGCTCTTCCTCTCCCAAGGTGTCCTCGTTGTCCTTCCCTAGCATTGGGTGTTGCACCACCTCGGGAAACTTAAGCTATAGAGGAACCGGGTCCTCCAACTGGAGACTATCTCGAGACATTCTGGTACTGTGACTGAGAATCCTATAATGCTGACTGCTGTAACTGGGGACATTGCCTTCTAAAGTGTCCAACCTGTCCACAGTTGTGACAACCCTGAACATCTGCACCCCAACACTGACCAAAGTGTGACTTCCCATAGATATCACACCTTGGTACCTCTCTCCTTGGCGGACCTGTCACTGAAACCAATGATCTAGAAGACCTAGTAGGAGGTGTCCATGTAGACTGTGTACCCCATCTTCCGGAATTGGGTCTTCCTCCACTTGATGAAAAACTAGATCCTTGTCTCCCAAAACAGCCAAGTCATCGTCCTATCTTTGAAAAGAAACCACCACCACCTCTATATCCACCACTACTTTGTCCCCTTCTAATAAAGTCTCTAGATCTTTTCTTACTCTCAGTCTGCTTATCAGCATTAATTGACTCTTCTACACGTCTCGCTGCTTCCACAAATTCCCCAATGTTTTCTCTATCTCTTCGACCCATGGCTGAAATGGTGTGTCTAATCTATGATCTTAATCCTTCTTGAAATCTTCTACACTTTTCTACATTATCAGGAACAAGTTGCAGATAGAAATTTGCCAACCTTGTGAAATGTGCCTCGTATTCACCAATTGTCATACTTCCTTGTCTGATATTCTGCAGGTATCTTATTTTCTCACTCAGGAAGGTAGGTGGGTAATACTTAAGATGGAATTCATCAATGTAATCCATCCATGTCAATACCGTGTCCCTCCTTTTATCTTCCACTCCACGCTAGCAGAGCTCTGCATCACCTTTAAGCAAATAAACTACGTGATTGATTTGTCTTTCCTCAGACAGCTCCATTAGACAGAACACTTTCTCTATCTGCCTCAACCATTCATTTGCCACTATAGGTTCTGTAGTTCTAGTGAACTCAATACCTCCAAGCTTCTTAACCAGTTCATATGATCTCATCAAATCCTTGCTACTCGAGGTAGAAGCTCATCTATCTGACTTATATTTTTCCTTGGTCTCAAGAAACATTCTGTACATTCTCGCTACCTCATCCACCTCTTCACTACCACCTGGACCCATTACTTGAGGATCAGGTCCAATGTGGCTCTCAGCTTGGTCCTTATGACCACGTCCTCTTTCTGCCATCTGTAATGGTATAACAGAACATTTCCTGTTAGAAAACTGCAGTTAGAAGGAAAACACCTAAGTCCTAATCCTATTGGTGTCTTATCATCCCCTGACCTTGACTTAGAGTAACTATGTACTCAACCTATGCTCTGATTCCAAATGCTATCACACTCACATCCCACGATTTACCACTAATCATGAAATGTGGGCATGACTAGAGGATTTAACGTAACACAAAAATCATCCTTAACTTTGTCTTTTCTTAATCACTTAAAATTTACCTAAAGGAGAATCTCATAATTTAGACAATACTAAAGTCTTACTTCAACTTGCAGAAGCAAACTTACTGTTTCTAAATATTGAAGTATACCTGTGCGCTCCGATCTCCAAACTTCGAATTAATCCCGATTTAAACATGTGCGGAAGCAATCGTTAAACAGCGGAAGACAAAAATCATGGGAAATTAAAACTTTTTGAGACAAGAGCTTGAAACCACAAACCTTTTCCATAGAAAAAGGATTTAACTGTTTACATCACTGACAATTACTTCTTGAGTAATTATATACAACATGATACAAAACTTCTCAAGAGTTCATACTCAAAACACTCCAGGACCTGAGAGTACAGAGGACACATAGGACTTGACTCTAAACTACACCATGAAGCAGGCTAGATCTCCACCTGAGATATTTACTGCTCCTGATGCTGCTGTTGCTGGGATTGGTCACCTGAGTTCTTATTCCTCCGTCTTCGACGACCACCTAAAAAGTAGAAGTCTACGGGGTGAGACAATTATACATAATTGCCCCAGCGAGAGTTATAACTCTCCACTAGAAGTTTTATAAACAAAGCAGGGAATAACTAAAGCAATTAAAGCCTTCAAGATATTCACTAGCAGTTCTGATAATAAGCAAGAGTTCGATCAATATCAAAATATGAGAACATCTATACTACTCAAGGTAACATGAATCAAATAACTCGTAGATAACTCTTAACAGATATACTACGCTGTTGATTATGTTTTCAAACATTATTATGCCCTGTGGAGATGAGGCATACCACTCATACTCCAACTGATCGCTAAGAAGTCACATCCGTATCATACATAGGTCATTAAAAGAGCCAGATTCTTATGACCTCATCTTCCTCAGTCAGTTAGAGGATTGATTGTTTGACATCTGGCAGGATGTCTTTATAATAGCTCACCAGGGTACTCTGGTCCTTCGCTATTTTTAGAGTTACAGTGGCATTCTGTACTCTCTTCGCTATCGGAAGATTTCTTGTTTATCTTTCACCGATACGGTATTTGTGTCTTTAAGGGAGTGTAGAGATACATCTCACCTTTAGGACTTTATGGTGGGGTCTGATGGACTACTAGAATCTACATCATCCTCTCACCCGTTATTTTATAGTGAAGGTATGACGGACTACAAGAATCTACATCAAATACCTACACTAGGATGTAAGGTTCTACACATCCATGTACCCCACATACTCAAAAGTATGTGATCCAGGAGTTCCCTTAGGAAAACCTGTTTCACCATCATTTAGACTCTGACAATGATGGATCTATGATCAGGGCTCTACATTTCACTTGATTAGTTAGGTACATTCAGTATTCTTATCATCATACAATAACACAGCTATATATGAGAATACTAAAATGTAGCAGGCCTAACTTATCACAATCATTGGTTAATTCATCTCAAGTCATTTGTCAAGCATGACCTTGATAACATTTATGGCTCTTACAGTCCATAAATCACAAAAGATGTCACTTAACAGTACATCAAGATGATTCATCATTCATAAAGCTTAAGATATGCTTTCAATGAATGTAACATGGTATTCCACACCTGGGTGTGACCATCATCTCATAATAACCTGCATGGTTAATTTAACAGATAATAGTAAACAATTCAACAATTAGGGTTTACTATTCATCTTTCATGTCATCACCCTAAAATTAGGGTTTACTATTCACACCATGGTGAATTGTACTCATTACATCATCATGTAAGAGAAACATCATCATTAAGACTCTTAATTAAGATTAAGATCCATTAGATATCATAATTAGAGTTTCCATGACCTCACATAGGTGGGTCATTCCCTAATCATGCACATTCATGTGTATTTGAAGTATCTTACTAGAGTTTCCTCCTAAAAAGGGTACTTTCTCTCTCTAGGATACTTTCTCTCTCTAGAAATACTTTCTCTCTCCTCTCACTAGTAGATGGTGACAACACCACTCTAGATCGGGTTGAGATAAGTCTCCATTGACTAACATAAGCCAAAACATCAACATCATGTGATTAGGGTTTGATTAGAACAAGGTTTTATCCCTTTAGACCCCTCAAGGGTATTTTGGTAATTTGATACATGATTACCATCATGGTTTAACTCACTAATCACATAGTCCCTTAATGACCTTGGTTACCATTAGGGTTTAGATTGAATCATCATTGAACTAATTACATCATCAAATGGTTAAGTACAAACCATCACCAATCTCCAAACGGTTTCAACCTTTAAATGGTTTCAACCACCCAAACGGTCTTGAGACCGTTTGACCCCAAATGGTCTTGAGACCGTTTGGATCCAAACGGTCTTGAGACCGTTTTGAGGTGAAGACCGTTTGGAAGGGTTGACTTCCAAACCGTTTGGAGCTTCAATCGGTTTGAGGTCGTTTGGACCAATCGACCTTGAGGTCGTTTGAGCCCAAACGGTCTTGAGGTCGTTTGAGCCCAAACGGTCTTGAGACCGTTTGGCCCCAAACGGTCTTGAGACCGTTTGGTCTCAAACGGTCTTGAGACCGTTTGGACCTCCAAAGGGGTTCAAAAGTCACCAATGTTCATGGATATGTGTGTTGAAGCCCTCATTTGATCAAAGCTATGCTAACCACTTATAAATTGAGTCAATTAGGGTTAGACTTAGTCACTTAATCATCAAATTGACCCTCAATTGTAAGCCAATTAGGGTTCAATCGTTCTCAATTAGGGTTTCAAGTTGATTGGTCATCAATGTTCAACAATGTGAATCAATTCAAGGTTGAACCTATCAATTGACCTTCAATTGGGCTCAAACTTGGCCCAAACGGTCTTGAGGTCATTTGGACATCATCCAAACGGTCTTGAGACCGTTTGCCCAAAGTTTGACCAAAATCCAAGTCGTTTTGACTAAGGTTGAAGTCCAATTAGGTCAAAATCAGCAATTTTCAACAATTCATCAATTCCCTACAATTGGACCCTCAAACCATTAGATTAACTCAACCCTAGACCTTCAAACGGTCTTGGGTTGTGCCCAAACGGTCTTAGGACCGTTTGGAGGAATCCCCAAATGGTCTTGAGACCGTTTGGGTCCTTCAACCCAAAACTCAACAAGATCTATGTTCCAAATCAGCACTTTTTCACCCGATTAGGGTTTCATGTTGAAGTGGCTTCAACTCCCAAATGGTTAAGAATTAGACTTTGATTCTTTGCAGAGATGAAATTCAATATATTAGGAACAGACCCGCAAACGGTCATCCCTTGGTCAACTCTTTCAAACGGTCTTGAGACCGTTTCAATCCAAACGGTCTTGCAAGACCGTTTGAGAGCAAACGGTTTTAAACCGTTTGAACCCAAACGGTTTGCAACAGTTTGGACCAAAAGGGTCCAAGGTCGTTTGAAAAAGTAACATAGGGAATCACGCCCCTAATCTTCAACCTCTTGCAAGGTCAGTTTCTCCACTGATTTGCTTGCAAACGTGCAAGGAAGAAGGGAGGTAGAAGGAGAATTTACCAAGCAAATTGCAAGAATTGAGCATACATATAAAGCATAAGTTTAGAGTTATAAAACCCGCCTAAAGGTTGATCTTAGAGCTCCAAGCCTTCAAGCTCCAAGCTTTAATGGCGTCCTTGAGCTTCCACAACTTGGTCAGAGGTGAATTCTCCAAAGAAACGTTGGTTTGGTTGGCTAGAACAAGAAAACTAAGTAAGCTAACCATAAAACCAACCTTAGAAAGTGAATTCCTCCATGAATTCGAGCTAGAAGGTGGGATTCTCTTACCTAGAACAGGTTGGTCGTCCCCCCCTGAGCTCCATATCTGTCCTTGGTCGTTTGAGCAAGGAAGGAAGAGAAGTGAAGGAAAGAAAATTCGTTCATTTAATTGCAAGGGAAAAGGGCTTATATACTTTAGCCTCTTTTACACTCTAAGGACCTCACAAGATTGGAAATCACATCTAGGCCCCTCCTTGCTCAAAGGCACGTCCAAACTCATCTATCCTTGTACAAATCTCATAAAATCTCAAGATCTAAGGGTAAAGGAATCCAACCTTCAACTAGGGTACATACATGAAAGGGTTTTATACCCATTTTTAGGTGATTTCTATCACAAGGATCATTTTTCTCATCTGATTATTAAATGATGTATCCCTTTCATCATTTCTACTCTAAATGATGACAAGAGTCATAAAAGATGTTCTAGATGGTGAAAATTACAAGTTGGACCCCTCAATTTGGGTAAATTGCATTTTACCCCAAATTAGGGTTTCTAAGCATGGGGATTGCTTCCACAGCTGCACCTTGGTGCTCAAGCTTGGGAAATCCCTCAAACTTCATCATAGACATCTTCATGATGTCTCAACATCAAAGGAACATCTTGTCTTGTGAATTTTGCAAGTTTAACCCTTAAACTAGGTAATTTGCACATAAGTCCCTGCATACAACACAATGCTACAACTTTATACAAAAAGGAGCAAAATTGAAAGTAAATGTTCCTGAGGAACTTAATTACATGCCAGGGAGTGTTCACAAGTATATTAATTACATATTTAGGCAAAACTTCCAGGGTTAGGTCATAACCCAGGTCAGGGGTGTTACAAATTCTTTACCCCTTCAAAAGGATTTCGTCCCCAAAATCGATAAAGCATATTATAAGAAAAGAGCAGGATATTTTCTTCTCATTTCATCTTCTAGTTCCCAAGTGGCTTCTTCAACACCACGATGGTTCCAGAGAACTTTTACAAGGCTTATATCCTTCTTCTTTAACTTTTTAGTTCTGTTATCGAGGATTGACACTGGTCCCTCCTCATACGTTATATCTTCATTCAATTCTACCTCCATAGGTTGTAGAACTGACTCGGTATCTGGATGACATTTCCTCAGCATGGAAATGTGAAACACAGGGTGCAGCTTCTGCAACTCCAGAGGTAACTCTAGTCTATAGGCCACCTTTCCAACTTTTTCAACAATTGGATAAGGTCCCATAAATCTAGGAGCTAACTTTCCTTTCTTCCCAAAACGAAGGACTCCTTTCCAAGGTGAGACCTTGAGATACACTCTGTCTCCATCCTGGAATTCTAGGGGTCTACGACGTTTATCGGCATATGATTTCTGTCTATCTTGTGCAGTCTTAAGCTGTTGTTGTATTACTTTAATCTTTTCTGTAGTTTGCTGCACAAGATCAGGGCCTAACAACTGGTGCTCACCAGTTTCATACCAACACAAGGGTGATCTAAAATGTCTACCATATAAGGCTTCATATGGTGCCATATCAATGCTATGTTGATAGCTATTGTTATAGGAAAACTCTATCAAGCTTAGATGTAGATCCCAACTCCCGGTAAACTGGAGAGCACATGCTCTCAACAGATCTTCTAAGGTCTGTATAGTCCTTTCTGACTGTCCATCAGTCTGAGGATGAAAGGCTGTACTAAACCTTAGCTTGGTGCCTAGGGCTCTGTGTAACTGTTCCCAAAAGCGACTTGTAAACTGGGGACCTCTGTCAGAAACTATAGTGACAGGAACTCCGTGCAAACGCACTATCTCTTAGACATATATCTGGGATAACCTTTCAGCAGTATAGGTTGTTTTGACAGGTAAGAAATGCGCTGTCTTTGTCAACCTATCAACAAATACCCAAATGGAATCATGTCCTTTGTTTGTCCTGGGTAGGCCAACAACAAAGTCCATGGTCACATGGTCCCACTTCCACTGTGGTATGGGTAAGGGTTGCATTGTCCCTGCAGGTTTCTGGTGTTCAGCCTTGACCTGCTGACACACAGGACACCTCAGAACAAACTCAGCTACATCCTTCTTCATCCCAGGCCACCAATACATATCCTTCAAGTTTCGATACATCTTGGTGCTCCCTGGATGCATAGCATACATTGAAGAATGAGCTTCTTCCAGGACTAATTTCCTTAGGTTATCCACATCTGGCACTATCATCCTCCCATGATAGCATGCCACCTGGTCATCTGACTCATGAAAACCTTCTCGCTTCTCATCACCCAACTCAGATCTAATCTGTTGTACAAAAGCATCTACTTGTTGTGCCTCCTTTATCTGTTCTCTTAAGGTAGGTTTAATCTGCATCTCAGCTAACAAACCAGCTAACAATGATGCCTTCAACTGCACATTGTCATGCCTTAAAGAGATAAGCATATCTCTTCTAGAGCATACTAAGGAACTTAGTTGTGCTCTATCCATGGTTGATGTTGTTGATTTCCTACTCAAGGCATCTGCAACCACATTGGCCTTGCCCGGATGGTAATCAATCATACAATCGTAGTCCTTGATTAACTCCATCCAGCGACGTAGCCTCATATTAAGCTCATGCTGAGTGAAGATGTACTTAAGGTTCTTGTGGTCTGTGAAAATCTGGAAAGTTTCTCCATAAAGATAATGTCTCCAGATTTTCAAAGCATGTACCATAGCAGCTAACTCTAGATCGTGTGTCAGATAATTCTCCTCGTGTTTCTTAAGCTGTCGGGAAGCAAAAGAAATCACTTGTTTATCCTGCATCAACACACATCCAAGTCCATTCTTGGAGGCATCACAAAAGATTATATATTCCTTTCCTTGCTCAGGTAACACAAGCACAGGTGCACTTGTCAACCTCTCCTTCAACAGCTGAAAAGACTGTTGACACTTATCACTCCAAGCAAAAGGAACATCCTTCCAGGTTAACTTGGTTAAAGGTAAGGCTATAGAACTAAAATTCTTAATAAACCTTCGATAGTAACCAGCTAACCCCAAGAAACTTCTAATCTCCGTCGGTGTCTTCGGTTGTTCCCACTGCAGAACAGATTCTACCTTTGCAGGGTCAACACGAATTCCCGAGGCAGATACCACATGTCCAAGGAAAGACACTTCAGATAACCAAAACTCGCACTTGCTAAACTTAGCGTATAGCTTATGCTCTCTTAGCAAGGTCAAAGTCTGGAAAAGGTGTTGCTCATGCTGCTGAGCATCCTTACTATAAATCAGTATGTCATCTATGAAGACGACAACACACTGATCAAGGAAAGGTCGAAAGACTCTATTCATGAGTTCCATGAATGCAGCCGGTGCATTGGTTAGTCCAAACGACATAACCATGAACTCATAGTGACCATATCTTGTCCTAAAGGCAGACTTAGATATGTCACTGTCCTTAATGCGGAGTTGATGATATCCAGACCTTAAGTCTATCTTAGAGAAGACTGTTGCACCACGCAACTGGTCGAAAAGATCATCAATCCTCGGCAAAGGATACTTATTCTTTATCGTTACTTTATTGAGTTGTCTATAATCAATGCACAACCGCATCGATCCATCTTTCTTTTTAACAAACAAAACCGGAGCACCCCAAGGTGAGGTACTCGGTCGGATGAAACCCTTCTCAAGTAACTCTTGAAGCTGTTTCTTGAGTTCTGCCATCTCAGCAGGCGCCATCCTATACGGAGTCTGGGCTATGGGTTTCGTATCTGGGACCAAATTGATCTCAAAATCAATTTCCCGGGGTGGTGGTATACCAGGAAGTTCTTCGGGAAACACATCCTCGAATTCCCTAACTATCAGAACTTCAGCAGGGTTGGATCTCTCATTGGTAACATCTACCACATGGGCTAAGAATGCGTAGCATCCTTGCCTCATCAACTTATCAGCAACCATAGCTGATACAAGATAGGTGGGCAGAATCTTTCTTTCACCTTGAAAGATCCATGTGTTGCTTTCATCAGCAAACACTGCCAACTTGGACTCACAATCCAAGACAACTCGATACCTTTCCAAGGTATCCATCCCTAGGATTATATCAAATCCTTGCATATCAAGTGGTATAAGATCCACTTGAATGCGATACTTAGAAAATAAAAGTACGCAGGGAGAGCATACTTCTTGCAGAACAACAGACCCACTCAACGGAGTCTCCAACAACAACTTATCTGCCCTATGACTAGTTGTCATATTGCAGTTACGAATCACTCTTCGAGTGATGAAAGAGTGCGTAGCACCCGGGTCAATCAGAACAGATACTACACAAGATTTAGACCTATCAGAATATAAAAGTTCCATCTGACCTGTCACCACTTGTGGATTGACCACTGCCTCTGGTGGGTTCATGGCATAGAACCTCGCCGTAGCCTGTTGTTGAGGTGGTGCTGATGATCCAGCTTGAGATGCTTGTCCACGTCCTCGAGCTGCTCCTTGATGTTGTCTATTCTGAGATCCCTGTTGATTCTGTCTCGGGGTTTGTTGTGTCACACTGACAGCCCTAGAACGGCAATCCTTCATCAAGTGTCCCACCTTACCACAGTTGTAGCAACTCTTCTCCTGTTGCTGTGGTCTGGGTGGTCCAGTAACTGACACAGATGCAGAACTGTGCATCCCTTGAAGCGGTTGACTTCGTCCTCTACCTCTGCTTGGTGTCCATTGAGTTTGAAAACTCGATCTGGGTGGTGGAGGGTTAGGTGCAGAGAATTTAGGTTTCTTGGAATCCCTAGATGAAGAACCCTGGAACTGTGGATATCTTTTATGGGTTTGTCTTTTCTCAACCACAGATCTCTCTATCCTTCGGACTGACTCAACGAAGGTAGAGAATCTCTCTCGGTTCTCTAAGGCAGACACTGGGGTAGACATGTCAGCATTCAACCCCTTCTCAAATCTCCTGATTCTTTCTTCTTCTGTGGCAGCCATGTGCGGACAAAACCGCAACAACTCCATGAACTTAGCTTCGTACTCGCTAATGTTCATCATACCCTATCTCAGTCTCTCAAACTGAGAGATCTTCTCGTCTAGGAAGGTCTTTGGGAAATACCTTTGAACAAATTCCCACCGAAAGTCTTCCCACGAGATCTCTATTCCAGGTCTCTTCTGCTCTTCCATGGTCCACCAGTGACCAACACTTCCTTTGAGAAGATAGACAGCATGTCTAACCTTCTCAGCTTCAGGGATGTTGAGGATCCTGAAAACCTTCTCCAGCTCTGTCAACCACAGATCAGCATCTGCGGGGTCAGCAGTCCCATGGTACTCGGTAGCTCCGACACGACGTAGTCGCTCGAACGTCTTCCCGATACCTTGCCCCTCTGGTTGGACAGGTGCCCTAGGTGCAGGCATAGGCAACCTGTCAGTTATATGTGTCACGGCAGTCATGAACTGCCCAAACATTGTCTGGACTGCTGGGTTACCCATGTCAACTGGGTCAAACTGGGGTGGCTCCCTAGGTTGTTCTGGTACAGGCTGTTCCACCCCTGGTACTCCTGCACCGCCTTGAGGTGCACTGGCACTACTTTCTTCCACATACTCATCATGTGGCTCTGACATCTTAAGTATCTTCTTCTCCTGAGGAGTAGAAGATTCTATTAGACAAGGAAGGAACACTAAAGATAGACTCGACTTCCTAAGTCCTATGCCTCTGTAGACTCGGCGAACCTAGAGCTCTGATACCACTTAATTGGGGGCTCCGATCTCCAAACTTCGAATTAATCCCGATTTAAACATGTGCGGAAGCAATCGTTAAATAGCGGAAGACAAAAATCACGGGAAATTAAAACTTTTCGACACAAGAGCTTGAAACCACAAACCTTTTCCATAGAAAAAGGATTTAACTGTTTACATCACTGATAATTACTTCTTGAGTAATTATATACAACATGATACAAAACTTCTCAAGAGTTCATACTCAAAACACTCCAGGACCTGAGAGTACAGAGGACACATAGGACTTGACTCTAAACTACACCATGAAGCAGGCTAGATCTCCACCTGAGATATTTACTGCTCCTGATGCTGCTGTTGCTGGGATTGGTCACCTGAGTTCTTATTCCTCCGTCTTCGACGACCACCTAAAAAGTAGAAGTCTACGGGGTGAGACAATTATACATAATTGCCCCAGCGAGAGTTATAACTCTCCACTAGAAGCTTTATAAACAAAGTAGGGAATAACTAAAGCAATTAAAGCCTTCAAGATATTCACTAGCAGTTCTGATAATAAGCAAGAGTTCGATCAATATCAAAATATGAGAACATCTATACTACTCAAGGTAACATCAATCAAATAACTCGTAGATAACTCTTAACAGATATACTACGCTGTTGATTATGTTTTCAAACATTATTATGCCCTGTAGAGATGAGGCATACCACTCATACTCCAACTGATCGCTAAGAAGTCACATCAGTATCATACATAGGTCATTAAAAGAGCCGGATTCTTATGACCTCATCTTCCTCAGTCAGTTAGAGGATTGATTGTTTGACATCTGGCGGGATGTCTTTATAATAGCTCACCAGGGTACTCTGGTCCTTCGCTATTTTTAGAGTTACAGTGGCATTCTGTACTCTCTTCGCTATCGGAAGATTTCTTGTTTATCTTTCACCGATACAGTATTTGTGTCTTTAAGGGAGTGTAGAGATACATCTCACCTTTAGGACTTTATGGTGGGGTCTGATGGACTACTAGAATCTACATCATCCTCTCACCCGTTCTTTTATAGTGAAGGTATGACGGACTACAAGAATCTACATCAAATACCTACACTAGGATGTAAGGTTCTACACATCCATGTACCCCACATACTCAAAAGTATGTGATCCAGGAGTTCCCTTAGGAAAACCTGTTTCACCATCATTTAGACTCTGACAATGATGGATCTATGATCAGGGCTCTACATTTCACTTGATTAGTTAGGTACATTCAGTATTCTTATCATCATACAATAACACAGCTATATATGAGAATACTAAAATGTAGCAGGCCTAACTTATCACAATCATTGGTTAATTCATCTCAAGTCATTTGTCAAGCATGACCTTGATAACATTTATGGCTCTTACAGTCCATAAATCACAAAAGATGTCACTTAACAGTACATCAAGATGATTCATCATTCATAAAGCTTAAGATATGCTTTCAATGAATGTAACATGGTATTCCACACCTGGGTGTGACCATCATCTCATAATAACCTGCATGGTTAATTTAACAGATAATAGTAAACAATTCAACAATTAGGGTTTACTATTCATCTTTCATGTCATCACCCTAAAATTAGGGTTTACTATTCACACCATGGTGAATTGTACTCATTACATCATCATGTAAGAGAAACATCATCATTAAGACTCTTAATTAAGATTAAGATCCATTAGATATCATAATTAGAGTTTCCATGACCTCACATAGGTGGGTCATTCCCTAATCATGCACATTCATGTGTATTTGAAGTATCTTACTAGAGTTTCCTCCTAAAAAGGGTACTTTCTCTCTCTAGGATACTTTCTCTCTCTAGAAATACTTTCTCTCTCCTCTCACTAGTAGATGGTGACAACACCACTCTAGATCGGGTTGAGATAAGTCTCCATTGACTAACATAAGCCAAAACATCAACATCATGTGATTAGGGTTTGATTAGAACAAGGTTTTATCCCTTTAGACCCCTCAAGGGTATTTTGGTAATTTGCTACATGATTACCATCATGGTTTAACTCACTAATCACATAGTCCCTTAATGACCTTGGTTACCATTAGGGTTTAGATTGAATCATCATTGAACTAATTACATCATCAAATGGTTAAGTACAAACCATCACCAATCTCCAAACGGTTTCAACCTTTAAACGGTTTCAACCACCCAAACGGTCTTGAGACCGTTTGACCCCAAACGGTCTTGAGACCGTTTGGATCCAAACGGTCTTGAGACCATTTGGAGGTGAAGACCATTTGGAAGGGTTGACTTCCAAACCGTTTGGAGCTTCAATCGGTTTGAGGTCGTTCGGACCAATCGACCTTGAGGTCGTTTGAGCCCAAACGGTCTTGAGGTCGTTTGAGCCCAAACGGTCTTGAGACCGTTTGGCCCCAAATGGTATTGAGACCGTTTGGTCTCAAACGGTCTTGAGACCGTTTGGATCCAAACGGTCTTGAGACCGTTTGGTCCAAATGGGCTCAAACCGTTTGGACCTCCAAAGGGGTTCAAAAGTCACCAATGTTCATGGATATGTGTGTTGAAGCCCTCATTTGATCAAAGCTATGCTAACCACTTATAAATTGAGTCAATTAGGGTTAGACTTAGTCACTTAATCATCAAATTGACCCTCAATTGTAAGCCAATTAGGGTTCAATCGTTTTCAATTAGGGTTTCAAGTTGATTGGTCATCAATGTTCAACAATGTGAATCAATTCAAGGTTGAACCTATCAATTGACCTTCAATTGGGCTCAAACTTGGCCCAAACGGTCTTGAGGTCGTTTGGACATCATCCAAACGGTCTTGAGACAGTTTGCCCAAAGTTTGACCAAAATCCAAGTCGTTTTGACTAAGGTTGAAGTCCAATTAGGTCAAAATCAGCAATTTTCAACAATTCATCAATTCCCTACAATTGGACCCTCAAACCATTAGATTAACTCAACCCTAGACCTTCAAACGGTCTTGGGTTGTGCCCAAACGGTCTTAGGACCGTTTGGAGGAATCCCCAAACGGTCTTGAGACCGTTTGGGTCCTTCAACCCAAAACTCAACAAGATCTATGTTCCAAATCAGCACTTTTTCACTCGATTAGGGTTTCATGTTGAAGTGGCTTCAACTCCCAAATGGTTAAGAATTAGACTTTGATTCTTTGCAGAGATGAAATTCAATATATTAGGAACAGACCCTCAAACGGTCGTCCCTTGGTCAACTCTTTCAAATGGTCTTGAGACCGTTTCAATCCAAACGGTCTTGCAAGACCGTTTGAGAGCAAACGGTTTGAAACCGTTTGAACCCAAACGGTTTGCAACCGTTTGGACCAAAAGGGTCCAAGGTCGTTTGAAAAAGTAACATAGGGAATCACGCCCCTCATCTTCAACCTCTTGCAAGGTTGGTTTCTCCACTGATTTGCTTGCAAACGTGCAAGGAAGAAGGGAGGTAGAAGGAGAATTTACCAAGCAAATTGCAAGAATTGAGCATACATATAAAGCATAAGTTTAGAGTTATAAAACCCGCCTAAAGGTTGATCTTAGAGATCCAAGCCTTCAAGCTCCAAGCTTTAATGGCGTCCTTGAGCTTCCACAACTTGGTCAGAGGTGAATTCTCCAAGGAAACGTTGGTTTGGTTGGCTAGAATAAGAAAACTAAGTAAGCTAACCATAAAACCAACCTTAGAAAGTGAATTCCTCCATGAATTCGAGCTAGAAGGTGGGGTTCTCTTACCTAGAACAGGTTGGTCGTCCCCCCCCTAAGCTCCAGAGCTGTCCTTGTTCGTTTGAGCAAGGAAGGAAGAGAAGTGAAGGAAAGAAAATTCGTTCACTTAATTGCAAGGGAAAAGGGCTTATATACTTTAGCCTCTTTTACACTCTAAGGACCTCACAAGATTGGAAATCACATCTAGGCCCCTCCTTGCTCAAAGGCACGTCCAAACTCATCTATCCTTGTACAAATCTCATAAAATCTCAAGATCTAAGGGTAAAGGAATCCAACCTTCAACTAGGGTACATACATGAAAGGGTTTTATACCCATTTTTAGGTGATTTCTATCACAAGGATCATTTTTCTCATCTGATTATTAAATGATGTATCCCTTTCATCATTTCTACTCTAAATGATGACAAGAGTCATAAAAGATGTTCTATATGGTGAAAATTACAAGTTGGACCCCTCAATTCGGGTAAATTGCATTTTACCCCAAATTAGGGTTTCTAAGCATGGGGATTGCTTCCACAGCTGCACCTTGGTGCTCAAGCTTGGGAAATCCCTCAAACTTCATCATAGACATCTTCATGATGTCTCAACATCAAAGGAACATCTTATCTTGTGAATTTTGCAAGTTTAACCCTTAAACTGGGTAATTTGCACATAAGTCCCTGCATACAACACAATGCTACAACTTTATACAAAAAGGAGCAAAATTGAAAGTAAATGTTCCTGAGGAACTTAATTACATGCCAGGGAGTGTTCACAAGTATATTAATTACATATTTAGGCAAAACTTCCAGGGTTAGGTCATAACCCAGGTCAGGGGTGTTACAATACCTTAGAGTTTAAACAACATATTACATCTTACTTGTGGAATATAAAGTGCAACAGTTAATTGAAAACTAAACTACATATTGCATTTCATTCTCTCTTTCTCTACCATACCACATGCCCAAGGACCGAGGGAAAAGGACTAAGAGACCTATAACTAACTACGAACTACCTTCCATGTACTTGGGTGATACGATCCTTCAGTTTCCTCATGCTGACACTGACTTGAAAAATGTTTCAGTAGGTTGGTGAGCTAGTGGCTCAGTGAATAGAATTTCACTCAACCATTTTAGATAACTCATTTTATGTTTATTAATTGGAATAAAATTCAAGATAATACTATACTGAGTAGATTTAAACAACATAATTTAAACAACAGGAGATGTCAACATTTCATTAAGATAACAACTACTGCAAAGATGTAGATATAATTAAATAACAGAGAATACTAGAATTTCATTTAAAGGACAACTACTGTGAAACTAACTCAAATCTTTCTTAACTCTTTAACTTGTAAGAAACTCTATGAACCTATATGAACATATTTTATCTTATGCCTTGATCATATGTAGTGTACTCTACATATGAAGACTCATAGCGAACTGCGATCCCATCGTACAAGACTTAACCGACACCCCGAGATAGCTAAGTCTGACTACTCTCCTGGTCTGCAATAGGGAAACAGGCTCTCTGGCCTCGACATTCCTATGGTGCCATAAACTGGTCTCCTCCTCTAACCTGAGCACATAGGCAGAGAGTCAAGCTGTGCCACCAGGACTTCTGGTTGGTGTTGGACACGCTTTTCTGTACTCCAGTGCCACCAGGACTTCTAGTTAATGTTGGACACTGTAAACTGCTCTCTAGTGCCACCATGACTTCTGGTTAATGTTGGATAGTACAAATTGTACTCTCGTGCCACCAAGACTTCTGGTTGATGTTGGACATGCTTTTCTGACCCCCCGTATATTGGGCACTGCCAGGGTTAGGTCGTTTCACCCCTAAGATGCAGACCTCACAAAGGGGTTCTACAGTGTTAGGGCCCTTAAGTCTATTATTTTATTAAACCTAGAAAACTCTTACTACATTGTACCTTTTCCTTGTGTATACTCGACTCTGGTACTTCTAGGGTACCACGTCTATTTACTTGAGCTTTATAATACAACATATTGTACTTGCCGACAGTTTAAAATTCTTAAATATCAAAAATTCATGTCAACTTGGCACATATACACTAAATTCATGCAATTGAATGTCTTAATACACTGATAAGAGTAAATTACTCAACAATTGAGAAATCGTTAGTAGCATTTGTAATTTATCTGAAATTACTTGAAAAATGTGCACATTAACCCAAATCCTAGTTTGTGCATCACCTAACTCAATTAAGAGTTAATTATTTATCATGACACAAATTATTAATAATAATTGAGGATTTCTAATAATATCTCAGAGAAGTAGGCCAATTCATGTAAATATTAAACCACTCTCATTAAACATAGTAGAAAGCATGCAACTAGGGTTTTCATCTAACTTTCCATGTCATCATGATTTCCTTGAAATCGTGCATCTGATAAATTTCTAAAATCTGTACTGTCTGGGTTTATACCCAAACCATACCATTATTGGTCATGTGCTACTAATTTCAACATTCAAGCTGAGAAATTTAGGTATCGATTAACCATGCAATTCCAGTGGTCCAAACCACACTGATCGGATAATAAACTAGATCATTCAAAAGCGTAAAGAAGCGAATCATGAAATAAAAAGTCAGGCGACGCAAATACTGCACAACGCATGATAACTGTTGTTATCAGTGAAAAACACACAATTAACCAAAAATTTCGAATTTCCAGAGTTAAATTTTGCATAGTGAGTGAAATTCTACTCATAGTGGTTCAGGATGTCCGAATTCATCTGGAAATGTGTCCAGATCCTATTTCCGAGCGATTTTTGGGTTGTCTTCAACCTTGGAATTTCCTTGTTTACTGTACTGTTGCACACAATAACTTCTCATTCAAGCATAGGTTGACGGAAGGAGCCCAAACGATGGCTAAACTTAGCTAGAAGTTGTAGCTTCACACTTGGACCTCCAAGACAGAGCTCAAGGTAGCTTTTTCCCTTCTACTGGGCAGCCTAAGGTGGCCTAGCTGCTGCTGCCACAGTAGCTTATTGTTGTAAGCTGGCCATAGGTCAAGGTGTAGGGTGGCTGGGCTGCAGGTGGCTAAAGGAGGAAGGAGAGGAGGAACAAGAAAGGAAGAAGGAAAGAAGAATAGAGGAGGTGGTAGCTGGAAAACAGAGCTCCCGAGCTCCTCTACAAATCGCCCAATCGGGCCTAGTTTGTGCCACTACAGTGCCCTCTCCAAGTGGTTCTCATAGAGGGGATAAGGGAAATGAAAAGGAAAAAGGATTATAAATCTAAAAACTTGGAAAAATTGCAAATTCGACCCTAGAAATTGAAAAGGTCACAACTTTCGCCTCGTAGGTCCAAATATAGCGATTTCTTTTGCAAGTTATCAAGTGCGAGATCCACTACAACCGCAAGGAGAGAAATCATGATAATTATCTTGTTTCAACTAATCAAAGAACTAATTGCATCTTGAGAACTTAACTTAGCTTAATCAACATAATGATGTTATGATCATTGTACTTACTAGTTAACATTGAAACAGGTCATAACATAACCTCATGCCACTAGCCATTCTAGCCTTTAGAAAACCCTAGGAAATCACATCAATCCCACTTAAACTAGTAACTAAGGTCTCATACCAAGTAGTAGGACAGGGGGTAGGCATGTAGGAACAAAGGGGACTAGCTAGGGATCCCCTATTGGGACCTAGGAGTCATACCAAAGATTGCCGCATGCATCCCAATTACCCTAGACACATGATATCATCAAGCACTATCAACCAAGCAATTCATAGAAAAAAGCATAATTCACAAGCATGGCAATGGGATACGAGAAAAAAGTATGGAGTAATCATCATAGATAAAAATGAGTTCATTACAACACAAATTTCCCCCAATATGGTATCAAAGTCACATTTTATCCACAAACAACCCACAACTAGGGGCTTTTTTTTTGGTGAACCTAGCGTGGGTCTCCTTTTCCATTAAAGCAAAAAAAGTTGAGTATGTACAATGCTTAGGGACAAGCCCAAAAGAAAAAGAACAAAAAAAAGACATCTAAGCAAACTGTACATCAATCAAGAAGCAATTTGGTATCTATACAAACTTGCTTCCAAATCTCCAAATGATTTCTACTGAAGCCACAGAAAACTCTTTGATTCCTTTCCTGCCAGATCTTCTGTAGGACAAAACCAGATGTATATTTCCTCATCTCTGAATACCCCAAAATCTCCTCTAGCCACCAGGGTTTAACCCCATACTCCAAATGGAACTAGTGCCAAATCTTCGCAGAGAAAGAACACTTGAAAAAAATATGTTCACTATCTTCAATATCAGAGCAACATAGGACACATATTGAAGCTAAACAAAAACCAATCTTCTTGAGATATTCACAAGTGGGAAGTTTCTTCAAGAAACACTTCCAGAGAAACATAGAACAACTTCTAGGAAACTTCGATTTCCACACCCAATCTGCCCACTTGACATTCGTATTAGCCTTCCTAACTATCTCCCAACCATCTTTCAACCTGAAAGATTTTTTACCTTTAAACACTATAGCATCCTCCAAACTACTCAGCTTCTTCATACTGCCAATAGCAGCAATAATGCTACCAACACCTCTAATATCAGGCAGACTCCAATCAGCATCCAAAACACAATCAGCAATGCAACAGTAGGATCCTTTGCCCATGCGGAGCACAAGATGACCATCACAGACATCCAAAAGGGATTTCCTGTTATACAGCCAAGGATCATGCCAAAACAGAAATCTTTTACCGTTTCCCACCACAAAATCAATATGAACTTTGAGCAGATTTCTGACAGAGAGCAGTTTTCTCATCATCCAGTTGGTCGAGGATTTACACCCAATCGACCAGACAGAAGCTTCTTTAATGTATTTCTCGTGCAACCACTTGACCCACAGGGTCTCCTTGCTACTGGCCACATCCCACAGATTTTTAAGAATCCCTGCCTTCGACCAGTCACCAACCAACCACACTCCCAAACCTCCTTCCTTCCTAGGTTTACAGATCTGTTCCCAGGAGATCGTATGAATATGCTTTTGATTCTCAGTGTCCCCCCAAATAAAATTCCTCATGTATCTTTCAATATCCAACACAACTTCTTTGGGAAGAGGAAACGTGGCTGACCAAAAGATATGAAAACTGGAAAGGGTCGAGATGACAAGTTCAACCCTCCCAGCAGCAGATAGGAGCTTCCCTTTCCAAGCCTCCAATCTCCTTTTAATCTTCTCAACAATAGGACCACACATAGCTTTGGTAAGACGTCCAGTGAACAAGGGGAGACCCAAGTATCTGACAGGTAGCTGCTGTCTTTTAACCCCAAGCAAATTCTCCAGATCATCAGCAACATGATCAGCACTTTTGCTAAGAAACAACTGACTCTTCAGAGTATTAAGCTTCAGACCCGACAGAAGACTAAAGGAATCCAAAACTTTCGCAAGCTCTTTGGCATTGTCCACATCAGCCTTAGTGAATAATAATAGATCATCTGCAAAGATGATATGAGAAACCCCAAAATTATCAGAAGCTTTACACGGAATAATAGCTTTAGACTTCACAGCAGCATCCATAAGAGAGGTGAAACCCTGCATTTCAATCACAAAGAGGTATGGAGCTAACGGGTCCCCCTGTCTGACCCCATTAGAGGCATCAAAAGGGTTGGAAGGAATACCATTGACTAAGATTTGAAAAGAGGCCGAATTGAAGCAAGACCAAATCCAGTTAATCCAGCAAATGGGGAACTTCATTTTCTCCATAATGATCATCACATAATCTCTCCTAATAGAGTCATAAGCCTTTGATAAATCAGCTTTAAGACAAAGCAAGGGAGGCCCATTAGTATTAGGGAAAGAACTCAGGATCTCATTTGCCAACAAAATGGCATCAGTTATACCTCTACCCTTGACAAAGGCCATCTAATTCTTTGAGATAAGCTCAGGGAAAACATCTTTCAACCTATTCGCCATAATCTTAGTAATCATCTTAAAAATGACATTGCAAAGGGATATAGGACGAAAGTCCTTGAGACAAGAAGCACCTTGGACTTTCGGGATCAAAGTAATAAATGATCTATTGCATTCATGTAGGAGCTTGCCAGTATCAAAAAAGCTCAGGACAACTTTGCTCACCTCATCACCAATAATCGACCAGCAAGATTTAAAGAAGGCCCCATTAAAACCGTCTGGCCCAGGGGCTTTATCACCACTCATGTGCCTCACCACAGAGTCCACCTCCTCCCTCGTGACCCATCTGCTCAACAAAGTGATTTGATTCTCAGAAAGAAGCGGCAGCTCCCAATTAGCATTCCAATCTACCACAGATTTATCAGCAGCATTAAACAAATTCTTGTAGAAACCAACAGCATGTTCAGTAATCCCTTCCTCGTCATTAATAATAGAATCACCTTCCTGAAGAAAGAAGATACCATTATGAATTCTTCTAGTTTTGAGGGATGTATAGAAGAATGAGGAGTTTCTATCCCCCTCCTTAAGCCATATCGATCTAGACTTTTGTCTAATGAAAACCTCTTCATCCAAGGTAGCCTTACTGAGTTTTCTCCTTAATTCTGCAAGGTCAACATGAAGGGCAAGGACGTCAGGATTAGCCTCAATAGATTTCACCTTGAGCAGCACCTCAGCTTCCACCTCCTTCACCTTAGATAAAAAATTACCAACATGATCCTTATTCCATTTCAACAAAGCACCCTTAACAGCATTCAACTTCCGATAAACTCTGAACATAGGAGCTCCCACAACATTGGTGTTTTTCCAAGCCTCTTCCACCACCTCCCGAAACCCAGGCTGAGCAATCCAACAGTTAATGAATCTAAAAGGGGTGCCCTTTTTATTTTTAGTTTGAAGATGTAGAGAGAGCAAGCTATGATCACTGATGGAATTAGGAACCACCTCTCCCCAAATGGCAGGAAATAAGGCAAGGAAACCACTATCACAAAAAATTCTGTCAATTTTAGAGAAAGTGCTTACCCCCTTCTTACTATGACTGTCCCATGTGTAGAAAGGCCCTTTAGAAGAAATTTCAATAAGACCAGTAGCCTCAAGACAAGCATTAAACTCCCTCATACTCCTATTAGACGGAGGTTGCTTCCCAAGCCTCTCAGAAGGATACCTCACTGCATTAAAGTCACCAAGAACACACCAAGCGAGCCCCTTCACCCGACAAAGACTGTTCAGGGCCTCCCAAAGATTTCCTCTGTCACCATCGTCATTAGAACCGTATACAGCAGAAAGATAGAAAACTCTTTCTCCCACTCAGGAAATCAACCTGACAATGAACAATCTGATCATTATTAAACAACATATTGATATGTATGTCTGGATCATTCCAAAGCACCATGATCCTAGTATAGGTGTAATGATCCTCATTAGATATATATGAGGCACCACTCCAAAGATCTTCCACAATATCACTAAGATCTTCCTTCTTTGTTCTGGTTTCCAACACAATACGAATGTCTGACTTCATTCTCCCAAGCTCCCCACGAATGCGAGGTAGTTTATTATGAATACCCCTCACATTCCACGCACTGATAGAGAAGTGTTTATCCATAAGGAATTGGAAGAACCTCCTCATCCGCACTGCCATCTCCACCTTCACTGTCTCCCATATTTGCAAGAAGTGAGAATTTGTTAGAACTAGGGGAAAGAACAATGTTCCTAACCACAGAAACTGGTTTTGCTGCCACCCTTGGAGGGGACTTCGACCTTTTCCTTTGTAACTCCCATTCCGGAGATGGAGAGGGAGTTATAATGGTAGCTTGTTCACTTCTTCTTTCCACCACTAGCTGGTCAGCATTGGCAGTCCTTCTCACTAATTCAGGAACAGGAACCATGTCCTCCACTGCATCGCTAAAGACCTCCCCATCCTCTTCAGCAGAAGGATTACTCATCAACTTCTTCTTTGGCACCCAAACCTGCTTCAGCAGAGGAGAGACCATCTGGACTTCAGGGGTCTTCCCATTTGCTTCTCGCTGTCGACAGAGCCCATGCTCATGACCAAAACTTCCACAATCCTTACATACAGTAGGCTTCCATTCATATTCAAATCGAACAACGTCCATCTGCCCATCTTCGCACTGCATTTCAAGGAACTCAGGGAAAGAGAACTCCGCATCCACAAGAACCTGCAATCTCGCATACTCCAGCCGAGTCATGTCCTCCGTTAATTTGTCAGTACGCAACGGTTTCCCCAAGTAGGAACCAATCTTCTCAAACATTTCCTCATCCCAAAGCTCAAGAGGTAGATCATGGATTTTAAGCCATATCGGGATCTCAGACAACTTCACCTTCTCCATTGGCTCCCCTCTCTCCCATTTTTTCAGAATCAGGGGCTTGCCGGCAATGAACTAGGGACCTCCTTCTATCGCAATAGACAGATCCTCCTCATTTGTGAACAGAAGAATAAAAAACCCCTTTCCCCTCGACTTAATCTCCAGGGAACCCTTCAACTTCCACATCTGAGCAAGGAACCTCACCAACGACGCCCAGTGCGGAGTAAGACCCACAATGTACCCCACATCAGCCAACTTCCACTTCTGAACATTCCTATCTGCTATGGACGATGGATATATTAATTTGCCATTCTCCATTTGGATGTCCACCTTCTTAAACGATCTGTCCCCGGAATCCACCTTCAATGTTACCAGATCCGCCCATGTTTTCGGCTGAGATGAGACCCCGATGGAGCCAAATCTAATGTTTCCCCATTTCCCCGGATCTTTGATCTTCAACACGTTACTCAGATCAACTACATTACCACCCTGAGCAGCTTCGGGGACTTTAGAGGTATGACTAGATGAGGCATCCCCCTCCGCCGTCAAAGTCGCCCCCCCCAATCGCCTTCGGAATCGCCCTGTCGCCCGTCATCTCAAAAATTCGCACTCTTAGTGCCACCAGCAGACTTTTCACACAACTAGGGGCTTAGCTATACATAGCCAAAGAAATGGCAAAAGAAAGGGGAAGAAGGGGAACAAACTCCATGGATCTTGGGGAAGTAGCCTTCTTATTCACCTCCTTGCTACTGGGGACGTCCTCTCTCCTCCAAGGGTGCAGATGAGCATGAAGAGATGAGAGATTATGGAGGAAAACCTAGAAAACTAGGTTTCCAAGGTGAAATGGAAATGGTGGGTGGAGAGCATAAATGCAAGGGAAATGCACTAAATGCTCAAGGGGAGGAGTAATGGAGGCTAGTAGCATCTAGGGAACCTAACCTAGTGTTGTGTCTACCACCCATGTATATATAGGTAGTGGTGGAAACTCTAGGGTAAGTAGGGGTATTGTTGGAAAATCACTATAAAAAGTGGTAGGTTTTGGGTGGAAACATAGCCGTGTTGATGATCCATGATCGTGGTAGGGGTAGATGGGAACAGTCATAGAGCTTGGACACGAGCGTGTTATGGAAGGGTGGTGAAAGTGCCAAGTGAGGGGTGGCCACGGCCGTGGCAGAGTGCCAGAGTTGTGTTGGGTGAGTAGCACCATGGCCGTTTTGGGTAACATGGCCATTTTGGAGGAGGAGACTTGGTCGTGGGGTAGAAACATGGGCGAGTCGATCTTCAGTGGCCATGGTCGTAATGGAGGGCCACGGTCTTAGCAAATTGGGTGTGACTCTCTGTTGATTCTAGGGTTCTTGCACTAAATTCCAACAGTCATTGTGGGGAACCATGACCATTTTCTCCTCTGCTGGCCACGACCGTGCTGATGGCCATGGTCGTGGTGTCTTCAATGTGCCACGACCGTGCTAATGGGACACGCCTGTGGTATGTTGGGGTAGTTCCCTGTTGAATCTGGTACTTCTTTGCCAAAAAAGACACGACTGTGGGGGTATGCCCACGGCCGTTTTGTGGCCTGCATCAGTCAATTGAACTTCAAACTTCATCATTCATGGATTTCTTTGTTTGATGTCGATCCTTGGCCATTGGAGGTAGTTTGAGGGGTCGTTTGGGGCCTTCGTTGGACCCCTCCATGAGTAGAGGAGCCCTAGGACTCCTTCCTTCTCTCTAATTCACCCTAATTATGGTCCAAGTACTTGAAAATGATGCAAAGAACATCCATACGCACATTTGGCAGTGATAAACATATTGCGGGAAATAGCTTGTAATCTAACATGTTTAGATGCGATTTAAGTACAAAATGGCACAAGATGGAGCCCTAAAATAGAGTTACATCACCACCCCAAACTTAAACCATACTTGTCCTAAAGTATGATCTAAATTAATCTCCCTTTTTAATTTTCATTCAATACACAAGAATGGCAAATGCATAGCAATAGAAAATTATTGACTACATGGTCTTAGAAGTGACTAAGTGCATGTATTCCACCTCTCTCCTTTCCTCTTTCACAAACCAATCATGAAATGAGCACCGAGCATACAAAATTCAAATATAAAGCATAGAGAACACAAGTTGTCCATATGTCCTTCATGTTATTCTGGGTAATCCATTTCATGTTGGTGTTAATCAATGATGACTAGGAGTATTGTTTCGCTTTCATGCATTCACTCTTATGCTGCAAACCCCACTAGATGACCCACTTGGCTATAGAAAAGGGTAAAGTGAGCTAGATTTGATGTTTTCTAGCTCAATGTGTGTGAAAAAGGAAGAAAGGATTGCGGTAAGATTTTGGAGTACTTTTACACACTCATCTTTTCTTTATTTTAATGCTCTTAATAGGAGCATCCTTTTATTTTATTTTTGATTTTCTTTTTCTTTTCCCTTGGTGTAGATAGGGCATATGGTGGATAGAGTGAAGTGGGGAGGTGGAGATGTGGCCACCCCAAACTTTTGGGGGTGGCCACAGCTGCTATGTGCACTTTGACATCTTTTCATGAGGCGGAGAGGTATGTAGATGGTGAAAGAAAAGTCAGATCCAAAGGGGGTCATTAGTGTAGTCTTCAACATAATATCTCCTACATGAAAGATAATCCAACACTTCATCAAATGATATCACACCACATGATAGAGCAACATGACATTCACATTTCTACCAAGTGATTCCATGGGCTTTAAGTGTTTGTAGCTTGCTCAATTCAGAAAACAACCAAAACATTCACAAACTTAAGAGAGGTGGTGCACATGTAAAGAGTCATCAAATAAGACCATATAGTAATAAAATCTAAGAAAATAGCATGCATTTGTCAAAGGATTAAAAAATTCATTTCCAATAATGGAGATTAAGTCAAAACATGATTTTTGGACAAGAACATTCAAGCTTGGAAAAAATTGGCCAAAATGGTGCCAATTTTCCTTCAATCACATCTTAACCTGCATTATTGAACTTAAAATAGTAAAGCAAGCAAGTCTTATCTAAAACATGCAAAAATTACCAAAAATCTACCTGATATGAAATGCATGGTAAAAAGGAGCAAATTTTTGAATAATTAGGCAAAAATGCAAGAAAGCAACTACATGCTATGCAAACATGCAATAAAAATCAATAGAAAGAAAACTAAACTAGATAACACAGGTGGAACAAAATCATAGAGAGATAGAGGGTGGTGCCTATCGCCCTACCCACCCCAAACTTTTGAATCATGCTATATTCAACATGAAACTATAGTGTAGGGTAGATAGGGGAAGTGTCACGACTGTTGGTCAGATGAGTGAGGAGGAGGAGGAGTTGAAGTAGGAGCTGAGCCTGTAGGAGGATACTAATAATAATGTCCCCAGTAGTCATCCTGGGGTGGAGGATATGTCTATGGATATCCATCTATGACACCCCAAAAATCTCCACCCCATTCGAGGTTTCTTGCTGCTTGGGCATGGTGGTAGTGATACAAGTGGTTGACCTGGTGGTGCATTTGTTGTTGGTCTTGCCACTTGTATTGTTGGATAACCTACATATCACTTTGTGTCTTCTGAATACCCTCAAGTTGTGCCTGGATGGTGGACATGTCGTAGGCGTTTGTTGAGGGCTACTGCAGTTGGGATGTTCCTTCATCCCTCCTTCTTGTTCTTTGGGGCTGCATGTTTCCTTTAGTTTCTTATTCCTGACCTTACACATTTGATTCAGCCATCTCTTCTTGTGCGACAGTGGCTCCCCTAGTATATCTTTCTCTTGGGTTGTCTTGCTGCCACTTCAACACTTGGTATATTTTCAGATTGATATAGCAATGTGGTAATTGAAATTTGTATTTTTATTGGTATATCCTATTGATCTAAAATTTTAAATGTAGTTGGGAAACTCCATTATAGACATATTATTAAATTATAGTAATTTTTGGATGATGTTTGATCTCTACAGAGAGGGGTGTCATTCGAGTTCTGTGAAGGACCAACTCGACCGATCATGCTGCAGACTGAAATATAGAAGTGTAGTATCTGATTTTTAGTTATTTATTGGTAAGTCCAAATGATCTAAAAATTTTAATGTTTCTTATAAACTCAATTTCAGACATTGGATTAAAGTATAATAATTTTTAGATGATTTTTGAGTTCTAAAAAGTGTGGTGTCGGTCGAGTTTATAACTCAGCGGAGCAACTAGTATGAGCAAAATAAAAATACAATGAAGGGCTTGTTTACAATTGTTCTAAGCACCTCAATTCATCTATATGACTAACCTAACACACAAGGATCTCTCATAACTTGTCATTCATATCAAAGAAATGAAATTATAGAGAGAGAGGAGAGTTAGGGTTTTGAGAAAAGAAAGAGGTGGAGATGTTGACCTAGGGTTTCTTTATCCAAGATGCGATGAAATCAAGTAAGTTTATCTTCTTTGCATAGCATTTCATAGTGAATATTCTCTCACATGTCAAGATTCCATCCATATTCTAATTTGATTCAAAATTACATCAAATCTCCCACTTTTCTCACTCTTTCTATTCTAATCCCCATTTCTAGGGGTTTTGAGTTGAGAGGAGAAAGAATTGGATTCATTTTCTAGAGTTTGATTGGGTTTCTAAAAATTTAGAGGTTGACCTACATTTTTAAGGTGCTTGGAACCTAAGGTGAGTGTTTCTCTCCTTCCTAAGCTCTGTATTCATGTTGAAATCTCAATTCTATCTGGCTAAAATAATCAGAAACCTTGCTTGTATATGTATGTGATGATTATTGATTTGGAAAAGATATTGGGGGATCCAATTCTACCGATTTTGATTATTTCTCATTGTTTGGAACTTGATTAGTTCTTGATATATTGGTTGAGGATCTATGGGTAATCATATGGGTAGATGACTATGCTATTTCATGTGAATTTTACCTAAAAATCAGCCCAATGACCGATATGCTTGGAATTGAATTGACATGTATAAAATCATATTTGAATTGTACTAGATTGCATTATACAAGTGTATTGTTGAATGATAATGGAATTGAATATAATATATGTATAATGATCCGTATGATGTGACCACATATCCTGATTAGGGTTTGTTTTGAGGAAGTGAATCAAATGAATCAATTAATCAATGTACTTATGATTGATGAATGGAATATGTGAAAATGGAAACTAGGGTTTCCATGTGTGTGAATAGCACTAATGAACCTCTATGCATCATTATGAAATTACTCAGTGATATGGTTCTTATGATGTGTTGAACTAAGGGTGACTTCTTGAAAACCCTAGATGTTTAGTATTAAGACGAGTATGATTGATGAAGCTAGAACTTGTATATGATGTTGTAAATGTGATGACATGCTAAATGTAAGTGTTAATACTTTAATTAAATATGACGAGTCTTACTAATATGATCTAAGCCTAATGCATCTGTTTTAGTACAATTTATGGAATAACAAGTATCCCTCATATGAATGTGGGTCCTTTTATACAAGTTACATAATAGTAATTTGTGAAAGATGATTAGATATTATGATGTATGAAGATGTAACCTAAACCATTCTTTTAAGCTAAAATGATTAGTATAACAAAGAATTATTACTATCGATTATGGAAATGGCATTAGTAGTCAATGACATGGTACACTTATCTAAATATAAGAGACAATATGAACAATATGTACTTAATGGTGATTGAAAGTTAAAGATGAAACTAATGAAGTTAGTATGATGAAGTATTTTATCTTTCATTTTAATTACATGTGTCTTAACCCAAATTAAATGAAATATACTAAGAGCTGGACTTTGATAAATGTTAAGTAGAAGAGAAGAATTGTATGTAAAGTGAATCAAGAAAGATTGGTCTGAATAATGTAATGAACATGAATTGAAAGAAGTTGAGACTACAAAATATAAAATGAAGGAAAAAGATGGGAATTAGTAGATAATTCTAAGAATGTAACTCTTACCCTAAAATGATGAGTTTGGTGATGCTAGTGAATGACAATCTCAAATGAGGGATTAAGGGATGCACATAACTATAGTTGAATTCAACTAAAAGATGAAATTCAAGAATTTGAATTGATATATAAGAATGTGTTCCTGAATTGTGACTTGTACTCTGAGAATGGACAAATAGTGCAAACTTCAAATGATAGTCAACATGTTCTGATTAGTAACCCCATCTGAAGAATGTGAAATAAAAGAAGAAGAGAACTAAATCTGTTATGCTTGTATATGCATGAAATCTATTTGCATGTATTGATATTGGATGGAACAAGCATATGTTGTATGATAAATCTATTCTGAGTATGATGAATGATACATGATATCTATATGCTTTTATTGTTGCTAATTCTAATGCCTCTGCTAATATTTGTTAAGAGCTGTGATATACAATGAATTGATAAGAAATATGTTGAAATTGAATTTATATGAATTCCTTACATTTGAGAAACCCTGATAAGGGTAAATGATGCATAATGAGACTATGTCTAGGGTTGAAAGCCCACTGATGATGATAAAACCCTGATGGGGTAAATGCTAGACAATAAGATTATGTCTCGGGATGAAAGCCCACTATTGATGATTTCTATGAGATGATGTAGAAGATAGAAATAATCATATGTGTTGTAATATATAGATTTATTGTGCTTCTTACTTTGATCATTGTCCTTATTGATAAACTTAATATGTTTCATGTTATTCTAGTTACGTGAGAATACACAGATATGATATATGATGTTTTGAATTCTTTTAAGATGAGTAAAAGAGATTAATAACAAGTGAAATGATGGAACATCTAGTTAGGTGCCTTGAACACCGTGAGTTTCCCCCAAGGACCACACTGGGGAAACAAAATAGATCTACTTGTAGTAATTGATGAAATATGAGAAGGATTTCCAGAGTGTGAATCGAGACCTTAAAGGTTAGACCACCAGGATTTAGGAGTGAGTCATCTAGAGTGGCTCTGGACCTAAATCCTTGATGTGAAAGTCTATGTCTAGATGGAATAGACTCTAATAAAATGAAATATGTGAAATGTGAAAATATGTGAAATACTATGATATGTGATATACTATTTTGTTGGTTCCTATCTCGTGTACCAGAGATGAGGACGTGGGCCTCTTTAGGCAACCTTGAGGTGGCCATGATCTGTTGTTGATATCTTAGGGTGACCGACTAAACCCTAAGATAGTGACGGTGAGTCGTTGACATGAGAATCAGGCATGGTGACATCTACTTGGTGAGGTACAAGCCAAGTAGTTTCAGGGCAAATAAATAAAAGATGATAAGTCATGTAGAACATGATTTGAATGGTTGTTACATTCCTTTTAATGCTACTTGATGATTTGTCATTATTGATTATGCTTCTTGTTGTGGAAAGTAATCATGTTGCTATGGACATTTTCTATTTCATATTATGATATGTCATGTTGATAAGTTATAAATGATGGGATTTATATCCATTCTGAATATGAGTTGGATTTCTTGCTATTTGATAGTATTGTTTGGTAGATATGTATTATGTATACTTTAGCTTCAGGACTGTAGGATGTGTTCCTAGTCTGGCTGGTGGAGTGTCACAAGGATAATGTTATTGTTATGTATTCATTCAAAATGCTTAGAACTTGACTTATTGCTCATTCAGTAGGATTATTAATTTGAACTAAGAAGTATCTACTGATTTGTTCATAGACACACTCTAAAAGATGTTTCAAAGTTATAATTGGTTTAAGTGATTACCTTATCTGTTGGATTAGATTACCATTACAAGATAGATTTGACTTGTGATAGAACTATCTAGTAGACTTTTCAATATCTACATGTTTCTGTTAAGTTTATTTTACTTAATCTGATGTTGATGCATGTACCTAGCTTGAGTGGGAGGTATCCACTCACTGGGACTCTATATGAGTCTCATGAGGTTGTTTCAAATGTTTTTAGGTATAATTCTATCCAAGGGATAGGTCGTGACAAAGAAGATATAAATACCATAATCTAGATAGATTAGAATGTCCTTGTACTCTCTCTTTCTCATGATGGGTTGCAGACTAAGTTTGTTCATTAATGTACATGTACCTGATGTAAATTGAACCACATATGAGAATAAGATTCGATTTTGGTTTTAATGGGTTTGAATAATATTTGTGATATCTAAATGTGATGTCCTTGATGTGACATTGATTTATGGATTTGTGAAGAAAGAAGAAGGAAAGATTTATCTGTATTTTTCGTATATTGTTTAATTGCCTTTGTTGAGAATTCATTGTTTTATTTCATAATCTGGGTTTAGGTTTTGGGATTATCTATAATGGTTGGTATTTATGATGATCAAAAGAGTGGGTCCCAAGAACTTTCCTTCAAAGATATTTCCAAGTGAGTCACAATTATTACTACAGTTACATTAAAGGATCAATAATCTTGTTTCGTGGCATTTTTTCATGTCTGTGGAGATGAATAATATGATTTTCAAGTCACTTTTGAATTTTGAGGTTGAATATTCAATTGATTCATAAATGGATCCAAGTGGATTAATAATGAATCATGAGTTGCATTAGGATCAAAAGAAGTTCTCTTGGACTTGGTTGATCAAGATTCAATGATTAAGTGCATTTAATTCAACATTTTTGCACATACTTATTAATTACATTAGTGTTAAGCATTTTACATGCATGCATTTTGGGTCAACTACACCTATGATTGCACATCATGATTGTATGGACACCCCTTCTACCTCCTTTGACAGGGGATTTAAAGTCAAGAACTTAGCCTATATCTATTCCTCTACTCCAATCACCCAATATATCTCTAGACTATTTGAGTATTTCCTAGCAACATAGTGTGAAACTCCCCATAAGCCCCTAAAATGTGATAGCCCCCTCCAAATTTTCCTCTTACCACAAAACACATTATAGTGATGGAGCTAGATCTACATGTAGACAAACTGGTCACTGCTTCTAGTCCCTGACAAGCCTTGGCTCCTTCAAGATCACTACAACAGTTTTCAAACCACCACTACTCATCAACGTTGCTATGTAAGGAAAAGATCCATATTTCTTTCCCAGGCACCTGTTAAACCCAATGAGTTGTATGGTTGCCAATCTAACTCTCTCCAACCTCATAATGAAATTATATTTTCGTGAGACCTCTACCATGACTTCAAGAAATGGAAGATCAAGAAGAACACCCTTCTTCATGTTGCCTACTCCCTTTTCCATCTACAATTGCAATCTTAGTTTGCAAGCAACTGTAAAGGATGCTGCTACTACCCCATCCAACCCTACAACTAGTTGGTGGCGATTGGGGGTTGGGGGTGAGAATTTTGGGCCACACCATCCTCTTCACTTAAGTCTTGCAACCACCCTTGATGCAGATCCAGAGGCATATGTAGCAAGGATAGAAATAATTGGGTCCTCTCACCCATCTCTTCCTCCATGATAAATGACTCATCGAGGAGATGATGCAGAGCCATGTACCTACCCTAGTGGCTCATCTCCAACCAACAACCAAGATAAGGAATACACCCTAAGATCATCAAGATGAGGCCTAATTGTTTTTTTGAGATTGTTGGTGATTGATCTGGGGTGGCACACACATGATATCGAAGCATAAAGCATGGGGATTAGAGGGCAATGTTAGGCGACTTGCAATTTTTTTTCTCCCATAGTCCATCATCCAACATTAAGGGAAAGTGGTGGGGGGAGTGGGTGGACTCTAATGATGGACTGGTCCTAGTGGGGGCAGACTTTAGCCCAAGTGGTAGGTTTTTGGCCATCAACTTGGAGCCCAACAATGGCCCCAAATCTATGAGGGTAATAATCCATATCTTTTCATCCTTGATTTAGCTTTATCTTTCTTAAACACAAGATTTACCAAATCATGACAAAGTTATTTACCAAATCCCTACCTATTTCTCTTGGTGGCTTGGAGCTTCACTCAGCTATAGAAGGTTCTTCATATGATTTTTTGGCCTCCTGGGTTCAATCTTGAGTGCTCTAAGATCATATTTTGTGAGGCAGCATGATTTGCTGTATGGACTCTAATTTTGATAGTGCTTTAGATTGTCTTTGTGTCACTATCCTAATTTTTGACCTTACTAGATTTTCTAACAAGGACATTGTCCCCCTAGAGCCCAAATGCTTTGGAGAGTGCCCTGTTTAGCAAAATTATTAATGACATTGAAGTTAAGTTTGTGGTGTCTGCTAGACAAAAAGTAGTTTTTGGGAGTCTACAAGCTAATCATGCTCAATACTTTATCCTTGATATTCCCATTGCTGAATTAGGCATGCATATGCCACCAGTGGAGTATCATACTACCCTTAGGTATCGTCTTATGATCCCTTTATTTCTAGTTGATGATATATGTCCATTTTTTGTAAGACATGTTTGGATACTTTGGGTGAGCATGCAGTACATTGTAGAGATCTACCTAGCTTCAAGTATAGACACGATCTTGTATGTGATGTTCTCTATAACATACTCAGACATGCATGTATTGCTACTAAGAAAGAGGAATCTGTTAACTTTGATTGATCCACATGAGGGGAGATCATCACTTAGACCATTTTGTATCTTAAATTTTAGATGATTTGAAGGGAAGCATGCATAAAGCTAGGAAAGCTTGACCCAATAGACCCAATACAGTACAATTTTTGACCTGACACAAAACGATCCAAAATTTTCTTCTTTCTTAGATTCCATTATAATATTTAATTTCATGACTTCTAAAAATTAAACCTACAATCGACCCGAAAATGACCTGAAAACCCGAGTTTCCACCCCTAAGCATGCATGTGTGGATCTGATTAGGGTTTCCCTACTTGTGGGCCAGAGGGGTGGATCATTCACTACAAGACAATCTGCTCTCATTGATGCCTCAACAAAGTATCTAAGCATGAAAAAGTGTGCATCAATAATCAACACATTTTTATACCTTTTAAGTTTGGAACTTTTGGTTTCTTCATACTAGAGGCCAAACTTCTCAAGAGGGTTAACAACTATGCATAGTAATTTAATGTCCCCCAGTTTATGGATGTAGTGTTTTTGAGGATTGGTTAAAGGGTTGGCGACACAACTTGTTACCTATCTGCCTTCCATTTCAATGTAGTTTTAAACTTTAGACAAACACTAACATATAGATAAAAAATTACATTCTAAGATATATGAAACAATGGATAATAGATTATTTATGTATTATGTTGATATATACTCTACTTTTGAAAATTCTAATTGCTTTCATATGCTAAAATTGAATTAATATTGACAAAATCCATCCTATATCTATTGATAAGTAATCCTTAGTACATTTTATACAAGTTTGGAGCTTAATCACCTTTCATGCACTTATGATGACCAAATCATGAATAACATGACCATTATGTGAACATCTAATACTAGGACTTTGATCGTTAGCAAATATCAATCTAATGTTGTATCAAAAACCACCTTCCCTCAAAATCAATAGATTTTGATAATGAAGGACACAAAATCTACTATTATCATGAATTTCTCTATATTAGGTCTTTTTACATTAACATGTAATACAATTCTTTAAGTCTCACAAGAAACATAGAAAATATATAAGACCTTAGGAAAATATGAATTTTGAACCAAACCCTTATAATGCCCTATTCATCATTGTGATGATCTTAATGATGATTTTGTAATGCATCGAGCAACATGCTATAGGCCAAAAGTCAACAAGAGAAGTAATAATCTCTTTCTTTGGTATGAGAGTCAGAAAAACATAGTCTATCTATCTACAAATTTTTCCTCCATTGAAAAACTAGGTAATAGATCGAATGAAATCAAATTTTGATGATGTTCCCATTTGATCTATAAAAAAATCTATTGAAGCCAACCGATCTTGGGTTTTTCTACGCACCTATACTCCATATAGCTTTCTTAGTTCATCCTTAGTAAATACCAGACATAGAAAATCATTATCCTCATCTTCGATCTTCTTTTTCCATAGCTGCTCTTCAAATTCTATACAATTTTGTTCCTAGTTGCATAGCTTCTTAAAGAAATCATTAGTTTCATTGATCACAACATCAGGGATATTGATGATTACTCCATCAGAGTCATATAGTTTGGTGATAGAGTTTAAAGCCTCCATCCTCTTAACTACATATTGGTATAGTCAAGTATTTTTATCACCATTCTCAATCCATTCCAATCTACTTCATTGCCGATAATAGTTCTCTTCTTCTTTCTCTAGCATTTGAATCTAGCATAGGTTATTTTTTCTACGTTAATAAGACCATCATCAAGGGGATGTCTTCTTGAAGCTTTTGCAATGTCATCCACTTCTTGTTTCTTGCTCATTAACAAACTTCTTCACCTAAGTTTTCAGTTTTAGTTTCACTTTCTTCAACTTCATGTTGAAAGAGTATAAGGGGTTACCCCCAACTTGTGACCAAGCTTCTTCTATGAAGTTGATACATCATAGCCAATCTTGCCAAAAATTTAAGAATCTAAATGGACTCTTGTTGCAAATTATTTTGGTTAGGTCCACATTAATAGCCGAATGATTTGAGAAGTTTGTTGTGATTATCTTTAATTTCGATCTTGGAAATTTGGTGAGCCATTCATCATTATCAAGGGATCTATCAAGCTTACATGCCACTCTCTTCAAGTTTTTCTAGTATGTTTCTCCATATAAATTGTTACAACCCCAATTTTTGGGTTCATTGGGTGAGAAATGTAATTTATCATATTAAAGATATTTGAACAAATAATGATATAATTTTATTGGAATAAATGAGTTTCGTTTAAAATAGCCTTGTTGTTTTATTTGTGGGATTTATTGGCTATTGGGCCCAATAACAAGGAAAAGGCAAAAGAAACTCCATTATTAATAGGAAATGGAGAAAAGAAAAATGTAGAAACCTCAAGAAGGCAATAGAGTGTAATCCAAATGTGGATTTCATGCCTCTTGGGTTCCTTTGGTCCCAAGGAGTCCAAAATTGCAAAGATAAAGCAATAAGAAAAGAAAAGATCAATTAGATATTTCTTTATTGAGAAAGAAATTCAAAACAATGATAAAATGTGGAAAATAAGTGGGGAGAGGCATAATTGAGTTAACCTTGGTGGATTTTCGTATCCATGAGGTTTCTAATATTAAAAGGAATTCCAATGAGGAAAATAAAAAGAAAGATAAAGAGAAATCCTCAAAAAGAGATATTTTAATAAGACATAAACAAGATAATGTGAAATAATGAATATAGATGCATCTAGAAGGATAATAAGTATCCTTAATGCGGAATTTCGAAATATTTGAGTTTCTTGGTGTCCAAAGAGCCCCAATGGAGAAAAAGAAAGAGAAAATACCAAAAATAGAAAATAAGAGAATAATATGATGCATAATGAATGATTTTTGCAGCATTGTTTAAAAGGAAGTAATTTCTATTAAAAGAAAATAGAAATTCATGCCAATGGATTAAAAAGCAAGAATAAAGAGAATAGGTGAGAGGAATTTCGAATTCCTAAATATCCGAATAATAAAGAATATCAAGAGGATTATTAAGAGAGAGAAGCTTGATTTTTCATGGAGGAATCAGATTCCTAGTAGGAAAGGACCTTGTTTCTTCATGAGCAAGCATCATAGGGCGTTGTTACCCTCATATATAAAAGGAGAGAGAGCCCTGGGCCAAGTCTAGGAGAGAGATCCCACATACCCTCCTTTCTTCTTATTCTTCTTCTTCTTCTTCTTCTTCTTCTTGTTTTTGGCATATAAACCCTAACTAACAAGAATGACGTGAATCAGAAGCCATGAGGCGACAAGATGGAGTACGTGGAAATTTTGATGCTTCGTGATGGCAGGAAGTAGCTTCACCATCAAAGTCATGCCCTGATAAAGGTGCAACAGTGGCTGGTTGGCAGTGGTAAGGGCTGCAAGACGTAGGTCGGTTGCTCCTAACCTAGCCACATATGCCACACACTAGGTGGCGCCCCAGGTGCGGATGAAGGCGACGATGCTAGGGCAAGGGGTGGCGGCAGCTGTCGGGGTCTGAGGGAGAGAGAAACAGCCGCCCAGGTCACACCTAGGGCTGTGCTCAACGGAAGCAGGAGCAGCAAGAGGTTGATGACAACTTGTTGTCCGATTGGATGGATATACCCCCCAGGGTATGAAGCGCCGACCAACATAAGGGAGGGTAGAACGGACATTGTGAAATGTTTCTGTTCAAGTCAAGCAACGTTGCATGATAAAGGCTATGTGGAGCCTCCCTATTGGCCAAAGACTCTTGTACTTTCTTGATGGGATATTTTGATTGATTGGACTATTCATTCTCAATTCAACCTAACATGTATGTGGTTACGCTTATGACTACCCGAATTATTTTTTCGGGGATTTTGTCGATGTTTCCATCGTGGCTTGAATTAAACTATTGGATGAATTTAATTCATGCAAACTATAATGTGGATATGACTATCACCTAAGATATGTGCCTACTAACTCAGATCCTAGTCCCCTCTATAGCTTGATAGATTGACCTAGTATATGCCTACCGATGGGGTAGGTCCATCAGGTCATTGGATGACTTAGTACATGGCTACCAATGGGGTAGGACCATCAAGTCACCTTGAGTCAGGGATCGGATTACCTTTAAGTAGGGCCATGTGACTCTATAACCCTAAGTATTGGCTACCTATAAGGTAGGGCCATGGGGGTAAGGATCTACCATGTGAGAGAGGTAGTATCCATGTCCACTGCAGGGACAACACAGAGATAGGGGATAGGTAAGGATTGAGTAGTGTTGCTTAAAACATAATCTTGAATGTTAAATGATAATTGGTTGATTACATTGCTATCATAGTTGCACAATTTTTGTAATCCCCCACATGCCAACTTTATGCTGACCGACATTTTGCTTATTGGCGTTTTAGGTACAACAATTGAAAGAATGAACAGTAAAGTGACACATTGTGGAAATAAGAAATAAAGTACAAGGAGGATTAGATAGAATGAATCCAGGCTGTGGATAGAATAGCTTACCAAAGTTTTAGAAAGGTATACAAGGCTTTATTTATACCAATTTTCAGTTTAGTTGGTAAAATTTGATAATTGTTATTGATTATTTGTCGAACCTTTGATCTTGTTAATTGGGATAATGGCACCGACCTTTTGGTTTCCCTTAATTGGGGGTTACCGGGAGGCGGGGTCATTACATTTGGTATCAGAGCATAGGTTCCTCATTTAATATTTAATAATTATTAAATTTTACAAATTCCATAGAACCCAAGGGAGTTATTAGAGGATTTTATGAAAGATAGAGGTGTCTAGAGAAGGATCACATCTGGGGGCTGGTAAGATTTTCCTCCGCACCGCTAGTCGAAATATGAGGACTCCTGGATTAGTGTGACTACCTGGCCGATGTCTTAGGACTTGACTCGAAATAAGACACTTGTAGGACTCTCTCATCTTGTTCATCCCTTCTCACCTCAAATGCTGTTAAGGATTATAAGGATTAGGGTTTTCTCTCTTTTCCTCACCCTCTTGAGGTATGGGTAAGGTTGATAAGGTTTAAGGAATCCTCCACCAAATTAATAAAAAGCATGTAAATAAGATGTCACAAACATAAGCTTGATAGATTAAGCATAAAAAAATAGATACATGCTTAGGTCGTATGAAATAAGTTGTCATGCCCTCAGGAGAGACCTGAGGTTAGACCTTCTTGACAGGAGGATAAGTAAGAGAGAGTTAGTCTTGGAGGAAGAGATCTCCATTAAAGTAGAGACCTGGCACATCCTCTGAGGATGATGTTAACCCTAACTCTAAGTGAAGGTTAGAGAGAGTGTTGACATGAGGAGTTAGATGTCATAGTTGACCGAGTGTTTGGGATGGACATGCCTTGGGATGCCATACGAGCCATGAGAGGTTAGATAACCTAGTACCTTTGGTGACCCAACCCTAGAAAGGATCGTGCATGTTAGAGTGAAGGATAACTCCTTCATTGATGAGGTTAGTGAAGAACCTATAGAAACCCTATGGGCTTATGCAAGTAGGAGATAACATGCACCCAGAGTACGTCAGTGGTACGACAGTAGGTTGAAACCCTAGCCAGTAAGTATGATGGATAGCTTATGAGATAATCATAAAGAGCTATGAATAACCTCAAGCAAACGTAAGTTTGAAACATAGGCTTCACCCACGTAGAGGTGTGGTTGTGAGCTTGATCCTTCATGGAGAGAGGACCTATAGTAGTAAGGTTAGATGTGGAGTTATCTCGAGAGAGAGAAAGCAGGACCCAAGAAAGAAGGTTGGAAGCTTAGATTCTGAGACATGAGGAAAAATGGAGGGTTGAGGATGATGCGACCTAAGTGGATGATAGTGGTTGTCTCATGCTTAACCCCTAGAGGCTGATGATATCTTGGTGGCCTTTAGAGGAACCCAACCCTAGAGAGAGGATGATTCTTCTGGTACCTATGTGCCTATGGGATAAGTGTTTACCTATTGAGATGAGATAAAGAGTGCCTTAGACCCTGAGGAGGTTTAAGTAACCAGTTGTGAGGCTTTATACCTAGTTGGTTGTCCTTAAAGAGGACTCAACTCTGAGGTGTTTCTCATATAAAAGGATCATGGGAGTACATGACATACCTTGGACATGCTTGATTCGTGGTTAAGAGATTGAGCATGCAGTTGGACACCCAAAGGTGAACCTAGGGTTCCTAAACCTAAGAGGGGAAGTAGTGTACCTGATACTCATGATGAGATTTGAGTCTCTATAGTTTCGAGCATGGTACTCCTCATGAGTAGAGGAAAAGGGAACCCCTTAAGTTAAAGGTATGTTTGATGAACCCCTTACAACTAAGTTGGTCTAATGTTGAGTATGAGAACAAGGGTGACCTAGCATGGTTTTGTAGGTGTCTGCTTGTGCCTTAGTAGATTGCTAGGGCTAAGTATGCTTATGTGGATGTAGACCCTAATCATAAGGATGCTTATGACCTTTGTTATCAAGGTGTAGTGTCCTCCCATCCTGGGAGAGGGACCCTTTTGTAGGGTGTATACCAATTTTTTTGGTTTTGAGGTAACCTAAAGAGGTTTCATAGGATCTTGAGAAGCTAAGTGAAGAGTACATGGTAATAGAATGCACCTGTAGACCCATAGTTAACCATCTCTAAGTGAATGTGGATGAGTTACCATGGAGGTAACCGGTATGGGGCCCGACCAGGGTAGGAAGGTTGCCATGACCCCTATGAAAGGATTGGAGTCAGCCATGAATGCAGAGAGAGAGAGATGATGAAGGTTTGGGTAAGGTTCTAAGTTGAACATGCACTATGCTAGAATCCTAAGTCTATCCTAGGGTCAGGTAGGGATAAGACTGATGGAAGTAGGAGTTGCCTAATTCCCTAGTTGCACATGACCATAGGGTCGGGAGGTAACAACTATCATTTTCTAAGGGCCATGGGTTAGGAGATTGATCACCTTCATAAACTCATGAGACCCAAAGGGAAGATGAGTAGGGCACTCTCTGGATGCATAAGGGAAGAGGGATGACCCCTAAAGTGTCGACACCCTATAGACCAAGAGGAGATGACCAAGGAATGTGTGTGGACCTAAGTAGGTTCGAAACCCGTTTTCCATGGAAGTAACTTTGATATCATGATGTTTGTGATGAAGAGACATAAGTTGCACGTTTCAACTTAGATTTGAAGGTGTACTGGCAAGGTGGGATATACCATCTCTACTTTTGGAATAGGAAGAACTCTGTATTTGGACGGCCGCCAAATGCTTATTTCCTCTTGTTATGGGAGTGAGAGATAGGACAATATGTATGCCTTACACCAAGGATAAAGATGATGTGAGTTGGAACGTTGCTATGAGGTATGAGGAGAGAGATGATAACATACCCTTGCAAAGTGAACGATAGGTACAAATGATAAGAGTATTAAGGTAATCATCTTGTGAGAATGTTTTTTCATGAGCTATGTGGAATTTGCAAGTGATACAAGTGTGATAACCAAGAGGATGAGCTCTGAGTGTTCTGATGAAGATAGACTTAGAGTTTGAGATGAGATGATAAGTGGAATACATGGAAGTGTATGTATTCAACATTACCTAATACGTAAGGATGTGAAGTGGTAATGGATGCTCTGGTGGAGATATAGCCACCTAGTTTGGCTGGAGGCTAGAAGAGGTTATTAGGTTAATGCTCAGTTGGAAAGGAGATAAGTTTAGCTAACCCTCATATGTAACAATATCGGTTGATTAAGATGATGGTTGTTTTGTTAGCCAGCCTAGTCCTTAAAGCCATAAAAGGATGGTTGTAGAACCTCAGAAACACTTCTTTGGATAGGAAGGTAATAAAACCCTGATGAGAGTGGTTTAGGGATTCTGAGGAATTGATCTTGAGGAATCATGACATACAAGAGAGCATGGTTTTAAGATCACCATACACCATGATACTATAAAGATAGTAAGTGACAGTAGTACTTTGGATGCTTAAGATGAAGTTGCATGTGGTATGTGGCCATGCAAGCTAAGAGGTGAAGGACAAACACCAGTAACCCAGTGCATTGATATAAAGGATAAAGAGTCCCTGAGAGGGAATGGGAGTTCATTACTATGAATGCTGTGGTAAGTATCCCCTAGACCAAGGAAGGTCAAGATGTAATATGGGTTATAGTAGATCGCCTTACCTAGATGACATGAGAGAGAAAGAGTATTGTCAAGGGACAGATCGGGTTGAACTACTTATAAGATAGAGAGATGGTTCAACTATACCATGATGTGAGCTCAAAAGTTTGTGAGTATCACCTAAAGGCTCACTTCTATAAGGTGGAAGTGGATACATGAAGAACTCAATGTCAGTACAGTTTATCACCCCATACTAATGGTCAGTATGATCCAGACTAGAGGGTCTGATGAGAGCATGTGTGCTCATTCAGGGTGATACATAGAGATAGTTCTTAAGATGTGATGTTAACCACCATAGCATTTATCGATATGCAAGAAGTTCTATAAGGAGGTTGTGTCGGTCACCACTTCATTACGATGATGTTGGTGAAGGAGGCCTTGCGAAGGTCAGAAAAGAACCATAGTGTGTGCAGATGAAGTCGCTTTGATCGTGCAATGGCTGAGAGAGAGATCCCAGAGGCGACATGAGTCGTGAGCTGATGCAAAGCAGATTGACATGCAGTTCATTGTGAGAGAGTATGTGATGTGAAAATCTGATCCCTCTAAGTTACAGCTGAGAAAGTTGAGTCCCCGATATATGGGTCCATTTGAGATAGATTGGTGGAGATGGTTGTGTTTAGCCTTACCCCTCAGGATAACATGACGTATAATGTGTTCCACGAGTCTGATCTAGAGCACAATGTGAGGTACCCAAGCCATGTGTTGAGCCATGAACCTATTCAGCTTTTGGGAGGCTGAAATATCCTGAGTCACCTATGAGGGTACGATATACCAAGGTAAGAAAGAACTCATATGGAAGAATATGAGATGATGAAGGTTCTTGGGAAGCACCATGGAAAGGGTGAAGCCACATGGGAGCCCTGATGGACATAAGAAAGGATTATCCTGAATTGTTTGTTTGCTTGATGGAATTTTGAGGAAAAAATTCTTATAAGAGAGGAAGGATGTTACAACCCCAATTTTTGGGTTCATTTGGTGAGAAATGTAATTTCTCATATTAAAGATATTTGAAAAAATAATGATATAATTTGTTTGGAATAAATGAGTTTTGTTTAAAATAGCCTTGTTGTTTTATTTGTGGGCTTTATTGGCTATTGGGCCCAATAATAAGGAAAAGGCAAAAGAAACTCCATTATTAATAGGAAATGGAGAAAAGAAAAATGTAGAAACCTCAAGAAGGCAATAGAGTGTAATCCAAAGGTGGATTTCGTGCCTCTTGGGTTCCTTTGGTCCCAAGGAGTCCAAAATTGCAAAGATAAAACAATAAGAAAAGAAAAGATCAATTAGTTATTTCTTTATTGAGAAAGAAATTGAAAAGAATGATAAAATGTGAAAAATAAGTGGGGAGAGGCATAATTGAGTTATCCTTGGTGTATTTTCGTATCCATGAGGTTTCTAATATTAAAAGGAATGCCAATGAGGAAAATAAAAAGAAAGATAAAGAGAAATCCTCAAAAAGAGATATTTTAATAAGACATAAACAAGATAATGTGAAATAATGAATATAGATGCATCTAGAAGGACAATAAGTATCCTTAATGAGGAATTTCGAAATATTTGAGTTTCTTGGGGTCCAAGGAGCCCCAATGGAGAAAACGAAAGAGAAAATACCAAAAATAGAAAATAAGAGAATAACATGATGCATAATGAATGATTTTTGTAGAATTGTTTAAAAGGAAGTAATTTCTATTAAAAGAAAATAGAAATTCGTATCAATGGATTAAAAAGCAAGAATAAAGAGAATATGTGAGAGGAATTTTGAATTCCTAAATATCCAAATAATGAAGAATATCAAAAGGATTATTAAGAGACAAAAGCTTGCTTTTTCATGGAGGAATCAGATTCTTAGTAGGAAAGGACCTTGTTTATTCATGAGCAAGCATCGTAGGGTGTTGTTACCCTCATCTATAAAAGGAGAGAGAGCCTTGGGCCGAGTCAAGGAAAGAGATCCCACATACTCTCCTTTCTTTTTTTCTTCTTCTTCTTCTTCTTCTTCTTCTTCTTGTTTTTGGCATATAAACCCTAACTAACAAGAACGACGTGAATCGGAAGCCATGAGGCAGCAAGAAGGAGTGTGAGGGAAGCCTGATGCTTTGTGATGGCATGTAGTAGCTTCTCCATCAAAGTCGTGCCCTAATAAAGGTGCAACAACGGCTAGTTGGTGGCAGCAAGGGCTACAAGACGTAGGTCGGTTGCTCCTGACATAGCCACGTAGGCCACGCACTGGGCGGCGCCCCAGGTGCGGATGAAGGCAGTGAGGAGGGCGAGGGGTGGAAGCAGCTCTCGGGGTCTAAGGGAGAGAGAAACAGATGCCCAGGTCATGCCTAGGGCTGCGCTCGATGGAAGCAGGAGTAGAAAGAGGTTGAAGACAACCTGTTGGCCGATTGGATGGATATACACCCCGGGGTATGAAGCGCCGACCAACTTAAGGGAGGGCAGAATGAACATTTCGAAATGTTTCTGATCAAGTCAAGCAACGTTGCATGATAAAGGCTACATGGAGCCTCCCTATTGGCCAAATAATATTGTACTTGCTTGATGGGATATTTTGATTGATTGGACTATTCTATCTCAATTCAGCCTAACAGGTATGTGGTTACGCTTATGACTACCCGAATTAGTTTTCCGAGGATTTTGTTGATGTTTCCATTGTGGCTTGAATTAAACTGTTGGATGAATTTAATTCATGCAAACTATAATGTGGATATGACTATCACCTAAGATATGTGCCTACAAACTCAGATCCTAGTCCCCTATGTAGCTTGATAGATTGACCTAGTATATAGCTACCAATGGGGTAGGTCCATTAGGTCATTGGATGACTTAGTACATGGCTACCAATGGGGTAGGACCATCAAGTCACCTTGAGTCAGGGATTGGACTACCTTTGGGTAGGGCCATGCGACTCTATAACCCTAAGTATTGGATACCTGTAAGGTAGGGCCATGGGGGTAAGGATCTACTATGTGAGAGAGGTAGTATCCATGTCCACTGCAGGGACAACACAAAGATAAGGGATAGGTAAGGATTGAGTAGTATTGCTTAAAATGTAATCTTGAATGTTAAATGATAATTGGTTGATTACATTGCTATCATAGTTGCACAATTTTTGTTATCCCCCACATGCCAGCTTTATGCTGACCGACATTTTGTTTATCGGCATTTTAGGTACAACAATTGAAAGAACAAATAGTAAAGTGACACATTGTGGAAATAAGAAATAAAGTGCAAGGAGGATTAGATAGAATGAATCCAGGCTGTGGATAGAATAGCTTACCAAAGTTTTAAAAAGGTATGCAAGGTTTTATTTTATACCAATTTTCAGTTTAGTTGGTAAAATTTGATAATTGTTATTGATTATTTGTCGAACCTTTGATCCTGTTAATTGGGATAATGACACTGACCTTTTGGTCTCCCTTAATTGGGGGTTACCAGGAGGCGGGATCGTTACATAAATAATTCTCCACCCACCGTAGGTAGTTCTACGAGCTCAACATTGTCATCATTGGGTACCTCTCTTCCACGAGATTTCTCCACTTTTCCTGATGTTGTTGAAGTCTCTAATCACTAGCCAAGGCTCCTCTATTGAGTGAGCTAGTTCCTACAATTTCTCCCATAGACTTACTCTATCGTGCATTAGGTTTATAACATACACTCGAGTGACTTTGATTGACAAGCCTCATGTATTCCAACAATGGACACTTATTTGTTGGTCATCCATGTCAAAAACAAAAATATCCCAGGTTTTAGGGTTCCATCCTAAGAAAATTCTTCTATTGTTATCGTGGAGATGATTAGATTTGAAGATCCAACCTTTTGGGAGAAGTCTTATCATTGACTCTTTGTTATGCCTATTGATTTTCATTTCCACCAAAATAAAAATAGAAGCATTTGTGATGATAGTCACCTTTATCACCTCCCTTTTTTTACAAAGTTTCCCTAAACCACATACTTTTTCATGTAGAAGGTCATTAATGGATCCTTCTAGAGAATAGGGTTTTGCTTGGACCCTCCATTCTAGCACTGCTTCCACCATTAGGGTTATCCTTGTATTTTTGGTTTCAAGTCCTCTCTTTCGATTTGCTTCTTGTTGGGATTGGATTCTACCTCCTCGAATAGGAGTCATACTAGGTATTTGAAATTTCACCTTCCTCTAGATTCATAGGCTCCTATGAGTTTGAGTATTTTAGTAACCCAAAGCTATTATTGACTGGGACCTTAGGTTGTTTCTCCAGTGCAAGATTCTCATGTTGTTTCTTTGATGCAAGTTTCTCAGGGATTTTCTTCTTTCTGTTGACCTCCTTCCACTATTGTGCCGAAACCTTTTATTGTGTCTTCTAAGGTTCATTTTGTTTCGGTTTCAATGGACAATCATCATCACCATGACCAAACACCTTTCAATCCACAATCCTATTCAATATGTGCTCATAATGGATCTTAACAACACTTGCTTCATGACCAAGCATGATGACCCATATTTCCTTGGGTGATTCTTCATTTGCTTCAAGCTCCATCAATGCTCAAGCTTCTCCTAGGGATTCCTAGTTAATCGATCAATAATCAACACATAAGAATTTGCATACCTTACTAGCTATGATCCCTACTGCTTTCTCTGACCAATTTCATCCCATGCTAGAAATAGTTATCTAGATTGGTAACATGCTAAACCAATCTTTCTTTAGATCACCCCACCTTAAAATCTTATATGACCACCAATCTGTACTCAAATCATCTCAATCCCATGTTTATGACAACCTGCTTATCCTCTCTATTATTGAATCTAATTAGGAAGAACTTATCTAGTTTGGAGTACAGATCCAAGCCTCCTTTTGGCTTCCAGACCCTATGTATCCATGCTATATGGTGTTGATATAAGGGATGCTTATCCCTTCCATAGATCAATGTAGTATGATCCCATGATTGTTCCATATATGTATAGGTTTTATCATCGATGGTAATGAATTGTTTCCCATCTATCTTCACTAGTAGGGCAAATTCAAGTTGTTTGAAGTTCTCAGCTTGTCCAAAAACTTTATCCCATGGATTCTTCATTCCTTGTTGATCCATCCTTGAATCACTTGTTCATATTCTAGATGGAGAAAGGTGGAGGCCCCTCCCCAGTTCATGGGGTTGCATCACCTTCCTAATCACTGCCGATCACCAAAGCCACCTTAAAACCCTAGGTGGATGCTTGTTGTATGTGTGCATATGTGTCTATGTTTTTCTTACCTGAACCTTTATATATTTATGCTTGTTTACTTGCTCAATTATTTCCATGTGATGTTGTTGTGTTATACTCAATGTTTTGTCTTGTTGGGTTTGTAACTTGAATACACAATATAGATCTCTATTATACAAACCTTGTACACATTCTTGTAGTCTTGGGGTAAGGATAAGATGTTGAGAATATTACTTGAGTTGTCAAGATAGGGCAAACCTTGTTAACAAACACTTTTTTGCTCAATGACTTAGGTCATTTGAGGCCTGTCACGTAGATATAGAGTTAGCTAATCTTGAGCATGCTTACAAACCCTTTCTATGGGAAGCTGGTCAATGGCCTTACGATACATGATATTGTTGGTGTAATTGAAGTAAATCGATGAAAACATGGGTTCTCACTTTAAAACTAATTCACTCATTTATTTCTCATTCATTTACTTCTAAAAATCTTTTCAAACTAAGAAAAGCTTATGTATATGTATATTTTTCCATGTACTCAACACCTTGTGTGTTGACCTACTTGTTTCACATATGTTTTAAGTTTAGAGATAGCTCGAATGGTGATGGCTTGTGAGCAGGTGCTCAGGTGCACTTTTGTAAAATCCTAGCTAGCGCACATGATCAGACTTGTTGGATCTTAAACCTGTAACTGGAATTGTGCAAGAAATGATGTTATTATTAATATACTTGTTGAATGTTTAGATTATGCTCATGGTTTCATATTGTAATTCATTTACGTTTGCAAAGCATTTCACAATTCCACATGTTGACTTTGGTATTCATTTGGTTAGTAGGGTTGAGATTCTGGCTCTGTGACACTATTCATGGACACTTAACGTCATAACCACTAGCTAATCGAAAACACATCTACTAAAAGAAATTTGATAATCTATAGTATATAGGTGCTACAAATGATTTAGGAACCTCTAATCCCATATATATTAATATGTCATATGTAGGATATAATAGAGAAAGACTCAAGGATTATATTTCAATTATTGGGAAATTACATCGAAACAGAAGACAAGCGGGCAACAAGCTGCGCCGCTAGTCCTTTCTGGATGGAAAAGCCAATCCTTTGAAACACTACATCCATACACTTAGGAGACATTACGTTACTATTCATAACTTTTTGGACCCTCTTCAGTAGCTCCACAACTTCTGGTGCTAAGAATCCAAAAGTATCAAAAGCAAACGGGATAAAGGTGTGTTGATTCTCAATACATGCTTTCTCATGCTTGGCTACTTTGGCTGAAGCAGCTTTAAGAACAACATGTCCTGCTGTAAAAGTCCCACTTCTCAATCCCACTAACGGAGAAACCCCTGTCAGATCCACACATGTATGTTTTCCTCCTATCCATCCAAAAATCAAAACATCAGCAGGTCTAAGTGTCGACCTCCCCTCTAGTGGATCAGTTAGAAAGTTCACTGGTGCCTCTTTCTTAGCAGCAACACCTGCACGTCTGAGAACATCAAAGAGAACATCTCTAACAAGATATGTCCAGTTTGTCGTAAGGCGTGTCTGGACTCTTTTGGGGAGCATGCGGTTCATTGCAGGGAACTTCCAGGTTGTTTAAGGGTTGTACTAGCGATTGCTAAACAATGGAGAGGATATAAGAGATTTGTTTGTTTAAGGGTTGAACTAGCAATTGCTAAACAATGGAGGGTTTGAAGAGGTTGGTGAGAAATAAAATGTATAGATTTTATACACAACTTTGAGAAATGCTAATCTGCATAGTATTACACAAAAAAGAGATGAGAAAATTCAAGATAGTGCATCAAAACATAGGAAGACACACTGTGTTATAATAAACTCAATTTGTGGAGGTATTAATATGAATGTATAGGATCTTATCATTTATGTATGAATATGATACACATGAAATATATATAATATGTTATGTAGTATGATTTTTTTTGTATTAGACTTTGGTGTTTAGATCCACCACATTCGACACAGAGTTGAGTATATTCCAAACTGAGAAGTCAATTCTTTTCTCATCTGTAGAGTAGAGGTAGGGGAAAAGAAGTTTATCCTACAAGGGAATCTAATACATGATATTTCTATGAAAGGAACTACCTAATAGATCAGCAAGTTGTACCCTATTTATGTCAAGCAACACTAAGGTGTAAGTGTTAGGAAACCAACTTTAATGGTTTGTGCTAGCATTAGTGTGTAGGATGCCTTGAGTTTGATTCTTGTGTTGGGCATCTTAAACTTTAACTGACTGACTTCATTTTGTGAAGTCAGTGAATAAACTAAAAAAGTAGGAATGGGAAAACCTAGGGGTATTGGGCACTGCGACATAGGTGATGCCAGGGAGATAGACCCTAGAGTGGATCGAGTACATCAGAATCATCAAGATTGCAAGCATGATGTTGGGCCCCCCATGGAAAATGGGGATACAACAACCGCTGACAGGGAACACACTCATTCCATGGGTCTTTCCATCCCAAAAATTGGGTTGGATCTGTAGTTCTTTGGAATGAGAGGTGGACAGATTGTGGATGCCTCATCAAATGGGAAAATTAGTAATTTATATAATGCTTATGACACTAAAGGCCTACTTGATTCATCTTATACTCTCATATAATCTTATGACATGGAAAGATGACTGTATTGAATGTTTTTGACCTAATATGATTTGATGTGATCTTGCATGATTAAACCTTGATGAATGTTTCAATTTCATTCTTTCCTAACTGCAACATAGATATGATATGACCTTTGTATCTAATCTAATGTGGATGGTTCTCTTAGGTGTAGGACTTAATGTTGAGGTATGTTGTAAGGCCCCTAAACTTGATTAATGATTTGAATAAGATTAATTATCATAATTTAATTCTTATAACCCTAATATAACCTTGTCATATGCTTTTAAATCATAATAAAAGATTAAGTTTGAAATTTGGTCCAATTTGGACACTATTTGAGCAAGTTATGCAATTTTATGCACATTTTGGACTTTTCTACAATTTACCCAATTGAGAGATTTTCTTAGCAATTTATCACTTGCATTATGTTCCTTGGATATTATATCATCATTATTGAGCTTTTTGAGTCATGTGTTACCTATTTAAACCTTGGTTTGAAGGTGTTTTCCTCACGGGTATATTAGGGTTTACCCCTTCATGGATGAGCTACCTTTAGTAGCTATCAACTAATGAATTATTTGATTGGCTTGGAAATTCGACAAAGTAAATCTAATCAGGTTTATATGGACAGTGGGGGAGCTTCTTGTGTATGTGCTTTTATATTGTTAATAGATTAAGGCCATGGACACTTGGAAAGATACTAGAACTTCAACTTTTTCTTTTTCTTTATCTTAAAGTATCATATACTTATCCCTAAGCACCCAAATGAGTCATTTTCTCTCCACCACTTCCCTCCTTATATGAACCTCATTCTCCCTCTATTCTTCTACAAATTTCCTATCCAAGGAATAAGAAAGAGGGGATCTTCTTGGAAAACGAATCTAGGGTTGCAATCGACTTCATTTTAGGGTTTGAAAAGCTTCCTTCTAGTGATATTGACCTAAAAGAGTAATAATCACCTTCTTTCCTTCCTAGTACCTTTATCCAGGTTGGAAACTTTCTGTTCCATGGTAGAAATTTCTTTAAATCTCTAAAACCCTACCTTTCTTGCTCCTTATGCTTAGGGTTTGCTCATTTGATGAAGAAAGGTGCTAGATGGACGAGTTCACAGGTTATGCTTGGATTTCCTACCCTACCTGCTTGTGTTTTCTTCTGTTTTGGAGGTTATCTTCTAATTAGAGGCAAGTTTTATAACTTGCTCCATGTTTATTGCTTACCATTAGCTTGCTAGCTCATGTTCTTGCTTTTAAATGATGATCCATGCACTAAAATGCTATGATTGACTTGGATTTTGATTTTTATAATATTCCCTATTTTGATTTTAGTTCTAGATGAACCTATGATCATTTGTACGTTATTTCTAAGGTATAATATGACTTGTATTAGGTTAGTTTGATAACCTATGGTGCTAAGCACCTATCAACCAATGGCCAATTTTAGGCTTTTAAGTTGTTTTCTTCAATAAACCCATGACCCAATGATGGTACCATTGCAACAACCCTATGGTGTTGTCTTCATGACAATTGATGGTGGTGACCAAGGGTGTCAACTTACGTTCACCCCTTAGGTCATGTTTGTTGGCTAAATTGGACATTATTATAATCCCTTTGTTTTGATGATGACAAACATTTCATTCTTGTGGATCTAACGTGCTACTTGAGTGTTGCAGGAACTAGGTGGATGACACAACTTTGGAAGATCTAAATGCGCACAATGTGTTATTTGCATGATTGTAATCAAATGTAAAATCTTGTACAAGATATATAATGTACAAGTACTTAGACATCATGTAAATCAAGAGTTAGATCTTCCCTAACAAATCACAACACTTAGATAGGTCATCCCCTACAATAGTGTCATAACTGCACACTCATACACACACTCAGTACTTAGTTTAAAACATTGAACCAGGGTCAATCTTGGTCGACAAACTTCTCGACCGAGACACTCTCGATCGACAAACTCTTCGACTGATAATGACCCAGGTAGTCGTTAGACACAGTAGACAAAGTAGTTGGGAGTTGGATCAGAACGTTATATACACTTGACTCCAGACAATCCCTCGGTCAACAAAACTTCGACCGACTGGGATCTCGGTCGACAATTCCGCGACCGAAAATGTCTTTGTCTGTACTTTTCAGGATTAATTAACTAGCCATTGTTAGTGCAACTAATGGATACCTAACGGCTAGTTGAGCACTTAGAACCCCCTAGAAAGTGTCTAGAATGTCCTTAAGCATCCATAGGCCATTCCTATAAATAGGACAAGCCATAGGACACCCAAAGTACACTTGTGCAACACTTGAGCATATACTTACAATTGGCTATTCATTCTTGTGAGCAATAGAGCAATTCCAACGATTGGCTATTCATTCCCATTGCTCCAATTTCATGTCCTATAGGCTAGCATCTCCTACCCACAACACTTACGCTTTCATATACATTGGTTAGGAGATCAAAATGCTTGATATAGGAAATCAAGCCTTGTGCTACAACGGTATTGTAATTTCTTTTTTTCCTTCTTGTTCCTTTATATCTTTTGTACTCTCCTTGCTACTCCTAGGGTTGGAGGCTGCAGATTGGAGAGGGTTTGACTTCTCAGGTGGAGAAGGGTCTTCTCGGTAGAGAAGGTGGACTTTGGACTACTTCAAGAAGGCTGTATCAACGAGAAGGTACTTCAAGAGGAAGGCTACTTCAAGGGGAGCTTGAGGTTACTTCAAGGAAGACTGCTTCTAGATTGGTGAGACTACTTCTAGGTGAAGGTTGTCCGAAGGGTTTGGTGGAAGTATTGTAATTTTATGTAATATCCTTGCGAGGTAATAAAAATTAATACTTTCAAAATCCCGGTTGGGTAAGCAACCGGGTAGTGGATTGACTACCTTAGTATTTGCTAAGGTTGGAACCACTCTAAATCCTTGTCCCCTTGTCCAATATTTTTGTGGTTGCTTACTTTGGTTGAATTATTTATGAAATATCCATAAAACCCTATTCACCCCCCTCTAGTGGTTTTTCAATTGGTATCAGAGCAGGCTTCAAGGAGCTCTAATCAAGTCTTGAAGAATGGGTGACGGGTTGCTCAACAACCTCAACTTGGAAGGAACACTTGTGGCTAGGCCTCCAGCTTTTAATGGCACTAACTATACCTACTAGAAGAGGAGGATGCAATTTTACTTCCAAGGGATCAGTTGGGACTTATGGAGAATGGTATCAACTCCTTACAAACTTCCTCAAATGGAGTATGCAAATTGGGATGTCAATACGGTAAAGTCTGCCCAAATGAATGCAAAGCTGTAAGTATACTTTATTGCTCAATTTCCGTTGGTGAGTTTCATAGAATATCAAATTGTGAAACAACTTATGAGATATGGCATAGATTGTCTATAACATATGAAGGAACTGTTCAAGTTAAAAATTCTAAAATCGGAAAGCTTAAATAGAAATTTGAACAATTTCAAATGGATCAAAATGAATCTATTAGTGAAATGTATGCATAATTTTCTTCTATTGTAAATGGTTTGAATGCTTTAGGCAAAGTGATTAGTGAGGAAGACCAGGTGTCAAAGATTCTTAGATCCCTTCCTCCCAAGTATAATCCCAAAGTGACTGCCATTGAAGAAGCAAATGACCTCACCCGACTAAGGATGGAGCAACTCATTGACAACCTAGAAGCACATGAGGCAACTTTAGAAGAGGAAGAAAGACGAGACTGTGAACTTTAACAAGGAAAAAGAAGGACATTACATTCAAAGCATCAACCAAGATTAGTCATGACACAAGTGAAGATGATAGTGAAGAAGAAACTCTCATTGTAAACGGTAAGCAGTATAAAAGTTTTAAAACTAACAAAACTTCTAGTGTTTCTTCTTCCAGGTGCTTTGAATGTGGCAAAAAGGGACACATGAAAGGTGATTGTCCAAAACTCAAGAAAGGGAAGAAATCATCTCACAAAAAGAAAGAAAGAGCATATAATGTTGCATGGGATGATTCAAGTGATGATAGTGATGATGAAAAAGAAGAAGTAGAATGTCTTATTGCTACAACAAATGAAGAAGAAGAAGAAGAAGTGGTAAGTCTTTTTGATCTACCAAAATAAGATCTAATTGCTAGTCTTCAAGATACACATGAGAAATATATTGAGTGCAAGAAGAAATTTAAGAAATCAAATAAAGTAAATGATGAGTTAAATGCTAAACTTCTTGCTCTCACATCTGAAATTGAAGATTATGATGTTAAGCTAAAATCTATAGAAGCAAATTGCAATCTTCTTTCCCTAAAAAAGTTAAACTTGCAAACTCAAGTAAATGATCTTCAAAAACAACCTGTTTTGTGTACACATATAGATTATGATATAATTGTGAAAGAAAGAGATTCTTTGTTATCTAATCTAGATCAAGAAAAATTAGATATCAAGAAGAAAATAGATGAGATTATGAAGTTACAACAAAAAGTGAGTAGCTTGAGTAACAATAATATTCTTGATAATATCTTAAATGATTCTTATCGTCAAATTGGAAGAAGAGGACTAGGTTATAAGACTAAGGGAAAATCTTATCAAAAACCTAGTTGGAGAAGGACACAAGCGCTAAAGAATCAATCCATGTATGTACCCAAGAACAATTCAACTCCTAGAAAGAGAAATGAGATTGACTCTATTAGTTGTCATTATTGCTTGCATTTTGGACACTACTCTTTTTCATGCCCATACAAGAAAAGGATTGATGATCTAGCTTGGGTTCCTAAAACTTAGAAGTTTAAATTTGACTAATTGAGATTTGACCTAAACTAATTCTTGATATACAAATGTCATATCTCAACACAATCAAGCTTTAACTTTCATATTCTTGATTTACTTGGAAACAATTACTGAAAACAATTCTAAAACAGTACAGAAACTTTCTCGGTCAAGAAATGGTTCGACCGAGAACATTATCGGTCGAGAAATAGTTGACTGAGCAGGTTACTATTTTCAAGTTTGCAATAAATCTGATAAAACCTGTACAAACAGCAGCATTCTCGGCCGAGAAAAACATCGACCGAGATAAATTCGGTCGACAAACAGTTCGACCGAATCAAGTTCTGCTGTACCTGTTTTCAATTAATCTAGTTTGTTATCAATTTGTTATTAATGATTGATTTAATATGCAAATCAAGTACACATCTTGGAGACCATATTTGAAACAAGACATATTGATCTTTTTGCATCATGAATTAAGATATTATATTATGAATATGAAATCCTTAAACATATTGCAAAAGTGTTATATGAAGACTGGTTTTGAACAAACCTTATTCATTGATTGAAAAAGTTTATTAAGCCTGTTCATGATTTGTCTTAAAATTGAAAATCCATGAATCATGAATGAGATTATTTTGGTTTACATGGTTTAAAATTGAAAATTATGCATCATGATTGGTATAATCAAGGAAATTACTGTTTTATCATAGTCCACATGGTTTATCCTAAGTATTTCTTGGTCTATCTATATAGGAACCATGTGTATTAAAATTTAAATGGTCATAATCATTGTATTTCATGAAGTTACATGCTTCCATCTTGATCATTGTATTGTGGATATACTTGTACTGTTCTATCATAATTATTGTGCCATAATCATTATGTTTTCATTGGTTTGTCTACAATATTCTTTGATCCATATATACAAACCATGAATCGATATTGTTTTTTATCATTGTGATTCAGCACATTAGAAGATGCCATTTTGCATGAACAGTAAAACTTCATGGCACAAATGCATTTTAAATTGAAAATATGCATAAATTATACTTCACATATAAGTGTTCAAATTGGAAATCTGCAGAAATTGCCTCTTGGTTGAAATCAAGTTTGACCAAGGGGCGCTATGGTCGAAGTCAAGGTCGACCTAAAATAAGCTTGACAAAATGCTTATCTGTACATCATTTTACTACACTTAATCTTAGTATCTTGATTCAAAATGTGTTTATCATATTGAAAACATAATTTTAGTGCATAAAAGGTCAACTTATTATGATCTAATATTGATTGTGATCTTAGAATCCTTAAATTATCTATAAGATTAACGGGGAGCTCACACAAACTATATTGATTACAAGATTAAGAAGCTTACAAAAAAAAACTTTGTACACATCATTTGAGAGTTTGTTATGACCTTAGTATCCTTAAAAGTAGTTTTGGTTATGAAAAACAAAGAAATTTACAATATTCATGAATATGACATATATCTTGTTCTTAATGGAATTCTCTAAACAAATTTGGGCTTAACATCTCATGTATTTGGTTAGAGATACATACATTTATTCTACTATAAGCTTAAAGGATTCTCATGTCATTTTCAGGGCTTAACATCCCTTGTAAAATGGATGAGAAATCAAAATACATATGCCATGAACTTAAAAGGAACTCATATCATTTCAAGGCTTAACATCCTTTGCAAATGATTGAGAAATAAATTGTGGATAAATTTAACATTGATTGGTTTGCATTAATCCCTTGATTTTAAATTGAATATCTCTTTAAGGGGGAGCATAGCATAAAATTAAGGGGGAGAAATAATGATTACCTTGGATATCTTTTTGAAATGACAAAGGGGGAGAAATAATATAAAATCAAAAACATAAAATAAAATGAGTTTCATAATATCTCGGCCAGCACCCACTTGCAAAACAAGAATGGATACAAAAGGTAAACTTCAGGTATGAAACTCATATGATTTATATTTCCTTATTTTATATTTAGGAAATGTTTGTCATCTTCAAGAAGGGGGAGATTGTTGGCTAAATTGGACATTATTATAATCCCTTTGTTTTGATGATGACAAAAATTTCATTCTTGTGGATCTAACGTGCTACTTGAGTGTTGCAGGAACTAGGTGGATGACACAACTTTGGAAGATCTAAATGCGCACAATGTGTTAATTTCATGATTGTAATCAAATGTAAAATCTTGTACAAGATATATAATGTACAAGTACTTAGACATCATGTAAATCAAGCGTTAGATCTTCCCTAACAAATCACAACACTTAGATAGGTCATCCCATACAATAGTGTCATAACTACACACTCATACACACACTCAATACTTAGTTTAAAACATTGAACCAGGGTCAATCTCGGTCGACAAACTTCTCGACCGAGACACTCTCGGTCGACAAACTCGTCGACCGAGAATGACCCAGGTAGCCGTTAAACACAACAAACAAAGTAGTTGGGAGTTGGATCAGAATGTTATATACACTTGACTCCAGACAGTCCCTCGGTCGACAAAATTTCGACTGACTGGGATCTCAGTCGACAATTCCTCGACCGAAAATGTCTCTATCTGCACTTTTTAGGATTAATTAACTAGTCATTGTTAGTGCAACTAATGGATACCTAACGACTAGTTGAGCACTTAGAACCCCCTAAAAAGTGTCTAGAACATCCTTAAGCATCCATAGGCCATTCCTATAAATAGGACAAGCCATAGGACACCCAAAGTACACTTGTGCAACACTTGAGCATATAGTTACAATTGGCTATTCATTCTTGTGAGCAATAGAGCAATTCCAACAATTGGCTATTCATTCCCATTGCTCCAATTTCTTGTCCTATAGGCTAGCATCTCCTACCCACATCACTTACACTTTCATATACATTGGTTAGGAGATCAAAGCGCTTGATATAGGAAATCAAGCCTTGTGCTACAACGATATTGTAATTTTTGTTTTTCCTTCTTGTTCCTTTAAATCTTTTGTACTCTCCTTGCTACTCCTAGGGTTGGAGGCTGCGGATTGGAGAGGGTTTGACTTCTCAGGTGGAGAAGGGTCTTCTCAGTAGAGAAGGTGGACTTTGGACTACTTCAAGAAGGCTGTCTCAACGGGAAGCTACTTCAAGAGGAAGGCTACTTCAAGGGGAGCTTGAGGTTACTTCAAGGAAGACTTCTTTGAGGTTGGTGAGACTACTTCTAGGTGAAGGCTGTCCGAAGGGTTTGGTGAAAGTATTGTAATTTTATGTAATATCCTTGCGAGGTAATAAAAATTAATACTTTCAAAATCCCAATTGGGTAAGCAATCGGGTAGTGGATTGACTGCCTTAGTATTTGCTAAGGTTGGAACCACTCTAAATCCTTGTCCCCTTGTCCAATATTTTTGTGGTTGCTTACTTTGGTGGAATTATTTATAAAATATCCATAAAACCCTATTCACCCCCCTCTAGTGGTTTTTCAATGTTTTGGCCTAATTATAAGCTTAGTGATCAACAACTAAGTACCTTAATGATGCTATCAATCAATGGTGACATTAGCTTGATATTCGATGGTGATTAATGAATATAGTGCTGATCTAACAACCTATGGTGACTTAATGGTCACCAATGATGGTGGATCATGTCTCCACAACCTATGGCGAGTTAATAATATAGTTGTAGCATCAATTAATTCTTAGACCAATGGTTTCTTGGGTCACTTGATGCAGTGGTCGGACCGATACTCTAATTGATGGTTTTAACATATGAACTTGACCCAATGGTCAAGATCTAATGTTTATTCCTCCAATAAAGTGGAATGATGGCTAATGTAATATGTTGGTCCTAGTAATGTGATATATATGGTTTACTTTATATGATCAACTTATGGAGCTTACTTGTTGACAATGGATGGCTTGTTTTAAATGAACAGTCGATTGTGGGTTTTACCCTACTCTCAACAGAATGCTTATTGTTGTTAATCAAAGGATGTCTAGGGTTAAATGGTGAGTTTTATAGATCACAACCAAATAACATTATAGATGATCCATTCAAGGTGTTTACTTATGTAAACGACCAATGGCTTTACCTTTTCAACATTTCATGGTTAGAAGTTGATGCCTTAATATTCCTATTGTTTTGGGTGAAACATGTAGTGTAATGTTATGATTGAAGTGATGATAATTTGATGGTTCAATGCATTATACTTGTACTGTTACCCTTTCCCTCGTATGATTATTATTTATAACCACCATAATGAATTAATGAGTAACCCTAATGAGGTATAGCTTATTATACCTAGCTTTAATATAACTAAATGATGGTAATTGGTATGAATAGTCTTGAATGACTAATACAATCAAGGAGTACTCTGTTACTATTGTTGAAACCCTAGTATGCTATAACCCGATGGTTACACCTTGATTTATGTGTGGGTTCATACTTGAGAATAGTATGGAATGTGATGGTGATGCTTCACCTTATGCATCCATGATCTAATGGGATGTCGTGAGTTAGGGTTTGGGTATAAGTGTTGATTAGTAACATTAATATAATTTATATTGTTGAACCTAACTCTAATACAAATAGATAAAGATGAGTATTCATGTTTAACATTCTTATATGATGGAATGATGGTGGAATAACATCCTAAATATGATCATAACATTAATATGTTAATTGGTAGTTATCATAGCAACATGGTTGATACTTTCTTATGCTAAACATGTGCATTATGAATATGATGAGCATTAATCATATCTAGATTCCTTGCATGTTAATGTAATAAAGGAATGTTCTTAATGAATATAACCCTACTATGATTGTTTATGAATATCTCCTGGCTCATTAATGCAATATTGTGTTGATCCGGTGTATTATATGTAAGTGATGTTGTTGAGCCTTGTTATAAGGCAAGCAAAGATAATGATGATCTTGTAGGTAATCATATGATGGTCTTAATGTCCTTTGGGCATGGTTGAGCCTTGAATGAGGTGTAATCCTCTTATGTTAATAAGGGTTGATACTTTATGATATTGTGAAAAGGATTTATATCCTGTGATATTATGATGGTCTTAATGACCTTTGGGCATGGTTGAGCCCTGAATGAGGTGTAATCCTCTTGTGTTGATAAGGGTTGACACCCTGTGATATTATGAAAAGGATTTATATCTTGTGATAGTATGATGACTAGTGTGGTCTCATGAATGACAAGTGAATAGTACCATGTGATGATGAGATGAGAAATTACGTTCCCCACATTTTAAATCTTTTAAAAGTTGTGATATTTATATGCTTGCTAGAAGTGAATTAGGGTTTGTATGTCCACTTGTTTGATGCAGCCTTAATTCACCCAATTGGCATAACTAATCAAGTACAACTCTAATCATGTAGTGACATGTGCCGTAGAGCCATCTTCAATGTCAGAACTTCCTGGATGGTTAAATGAGTATTCCTAAGGGAAACTCAGAGTGCATACTATTGAGTATGTGGCAAGTTGAGGATATATCCTTGTCATCCACAATGCAAGTTGTGAAGGATGACGATGGTCATGCCTCATACATCTGATGTGATTTAGGAAAACTGCGGTTGTACCTCGGATTAGAGGGTTTTGTATACCTTAGTTTCTAGTGTTGTGACCTATACCAAGGGCAGACTAGTGGTTAGTAGCTTGACTATATGTCACTGTGGTGGTAGCTTTGACTTATATGTCACTGCCTTTTTACTTGTACTAACTGAGGGGAAGAGATCTTAGGATACCGACACTCCTAAATCTTATACGGAACCAAGTATCCCTTCACAGGGGTCGGTTGGACTTTGGATGGTATGATTCAAATTCCCCAGGGAATAATAAAAGATGTAAAATGGCCGTGTAGCAAATCTATTTAGGGTTATACACAACACTTCATATTGGATGATAGCCCTTGTTTGCTTTCTTTTCACTGAGATCATGTATAGTACAATAAGAGATAATAGATATGCTTATACTGTAGTTATGCTCATGTTGTAAACATGCTGATGTTGTCTAATATACTAACACTAATGGTTAAGATGTTGCTCCTAGCTATGTTTAATATTGCCAGCCATGCCTGTAACATCCCTGACCTGGGTTAATCCTTAACCCTAGATGTTTTGCTTAAGAAAGTCATTTATTTTCTTGCTTTTATATTTTGAAAAATAATTAAGGCTCAAGAGGAACTTATGTTTCAATTTTAGTCCTTTTAGAATAATGTTGAAATAATGTTTTGTCTGTTTTGGATTAAAGTGTAAATTACCTAAGTTGAGGGGTTAACTTGCAAATGTAACATGATAAAATGTTCCTCAAGTGTTTAAGAATCATAAGAATGAAAATGATGGAGAGGTATGGCTTCCACAATCCTGAGTATCAAGAAAGAACTTGTTGAGCAATGTTGTGCATTAAAACCTAGTTTTGGGGTAATGTGCAATTTACCCAAAACCTAGGGTTCAATATGCAAAATACCACTTCTAGAGAGTGCCTCATGTTTCTTGGAATCATGTAGAGAATAAATAAAATGAGAGGGGAATCTCATTTGAATCACTTTGGAGGAGAGAGAATCTTGATATTAAAATAATCAAGATTTAAGCATAATTGAAACCCTAATTCAATTTAATGCAAAAATAAACATAATAATTGAATTTCCCTTCAACCAAAAATGGGATGGTTGAATTTTTATTAGTGTGGACGACCTTGTGTCTTGCAAAGTCCACGAAATATCTAAAGTGAGTCGAGATCCCACTCACATTAGTAAAAGGAAAAGTAATATCCACTCAATTTTGGATATTATTATTATAATGGTTAAGGTGCTTAATTTGGTTTCTTTTAATTCATGGATAATGAAGAAGAATTACAAGGTGGGGGATATGTATTCGTATGAAAGGGATGGAGGGGAGTATGTGGCACCAATTTTGGGAGTTAAAGGATTATTATATCACTTTCTCTCTCATTGAAATTCCCTTATAAACATCTCATTTTCAACTCAAATGAAAGGCTTTTTCGACCCTTCTTTATTTCCTTGATTTGGTTGAACACAAAGGGGCTTAGGAGCAACAATAGGACGTGCCCCAACCTGTAGGTAAGCTACATAGTCATCTTCAACCTTGATTTCATGGTAAAAAACAAAATTCAATGCTTAATTTCTTCTTTTCTTCATTCAATCTTCAACCTTAGCCATTCATTTCAATCAAAGACTTGAGAACGAGCCTTGGGAGGTTGAGAGAGATTCATTCACCATTAAAGACGTGAAGCTTGAAGCTTGGATTCAACTTTGAAGGCGGGTTATATAACTTGAAACCTTGAATGTTATTATTGATTTCATTTCTTCATCATATGTTGATTCTTTCTTCATTCTCAAAATTTCATTTTATTAGTTGTTGAAATTACCACAAGAATCACATCAAATTTCGAAGGTCTAGATCTTGAAGATGATGATGTCATCTTAAGCACACACCTCAACAAAGTACATGAGCAAATGGTTTCAACATTGGAACCAATCGGTTTCAAGATCGATTGAAACCAAACAGTCTCAAGACCATTTGGGAGTAATCGGTCTCAAGACCATTTGAGATCAAACTGTCTCAACCCATTTGGAGGATTAATGCTTATGAGTATGGATGATGATCCAATAATACCAATTGTTTTGATTTTAAAGGTTCCATGTATGGATGATCCACTAATTTCAAACCCTAATCGATTGAATTGATTGGAGCCTTAATGGATGGAATTGATCAAGACCGAATGCGTAAAACCATTCAAGACTGAATGGGTAAAACCATTCAAGATTGAATGGGTAAACTTGATTAAGACCAAATGGGTAAAATCAATTAAGACCAAATGGGTAAAATCAATCAAGACCAAATGGGTAAATGTGATCAAGACCGAATGGGTAAAATCAATCATGATCAAATGGGTAAAGTTGATCAAGATCAAATGGATCTTCAAAACCATTTGGTCATGTTGACTGTTAGAGAGAGTTGACCGAATGGAGGTCAAGCACCTCAAGACCGAATGGAGGTCAAGCACCTCAAAACCATATGGAGGTCAAGTACCTCAAAACCGTATGGAGGTCAAGTACCTCAAGACCGTTTGAAGGTTCAAAGGTAACAAAACCATTTGGAAATTTAATAGTTTCAAATTTATGAAAGAACAATTAATCCATTGATTGTTAAATAGCATATATTCAAGTTAAATCCATTGGTTGTACCTCTAAAGTACATAGATGATTAGTACCTTTAGAGTGGTTAACCTTTGATGCTTATGGAAGAAATGACTTAATACACTATGCTAACCCTTCATTCAAATTGATTTAACCTAATCTAGTCAAGATTGGAGTAATTAATATCCTAGACAGGATGAGAGAGAGAAATCTATACATGAATTATAATCATGTAATGGTTAAACCTCAACACTCTCAACATGAATAAAATATGTAATTAGGGTATGATTCATTATAAAGAGATAATGAGACCCTAATTGAAAAGATTGATGAGTCCTAACCCTAATTTAGGGCAATGCTACATGAAACCCTAATATAGGGTAATGATGTAACCCTAATATAGGGTGATGATGAAAGAAATCCTAATTTAGGGTAATATAATGAAAAACCCTAATTCAAGGGGATGCTTTATGAAACTCTAATTTGGGGAAAAGTTATAGTGAACTTTAATTAAGAGTGAAGTCACGTGAAACCCTAACCTAGGGTGATGTTATGTTAAACCCTAACCTAGGGTGATGTTATGTAAACCCTAATGGATAAAGATGGGAAATCCTATCCCTAATAATGGAATAGTGATTAATATATTGATATGTGAAACACCTAAGGTGGTTGTTAATGGATGACCTTATATTAATAATGCCTTAACTCGAGGTGAGTCCATATAATTGACAATGGTTGGATATTTTAAAAAAGTGACTTGTGATCAATAAATTACATGATAAATATGATGAACTGGTGCATGTAGTATTAGGATGGGAGATACCCTAATACATGATAAGTTGATGAACTTAAGATAAAGGTGATGAGGGAAGTGATATATCAAGACATGATAGATATCACATCGAACACCTCAAGTTTGATACACCTTGATGTATTCTAAATCCAATATACTTGGATGAGTAACACTTGAAGTGTGTTATGTTAATTATTACATTAAGATGTAATGAGTTTAATGCACCTTGATAAGTCATGGCTAACATACCTCAGAAAGGGTTAAGACAAGATGATAAAGTATGATGTAATCATACTCTTGTATGGATGAGAAAGAAACTCATACCTTGTGTTGATAATCATTTAGTGGTAAATGATGAGAATAAATAAGTATGATTGAATACTTATGATAACAATGTATTCTCCTAGATGTGTGAAGCACTAAATTGGGGTCTGGATCAATAATATGAACATGTGAAACCCTAATTTTTGGTAAAGCTACATGAAACCCTAATTTGAGGGGAAATATTATAAGGAACCTTAATACAAGGTAAGGATGTAATGTAAAACCTTGATATAGGGTAATGTGATATGAAACCCTAATCCAGGGTGATGCTATGTATTATGAAACCCTAATTTGAAAATCAAGCCCTTATTTGTGTTAGGGTATGAGTAACCCTGATTGATATGATTAGGGAAACCCTAATCCTAATAAGGGTATAGGTGGTGTTACTTTGAATTGCATGGTGCTAAAATGTAATTGATATAACTGCTGCCAAGTGTACTAACCATGTAGGTATCATGAGATGATGTGCATAGCCAGGTATGAGCTATGATGTTTCATTTATTATTGTTAGTGGGCCTTGTGATCCATAACATGCTTTGTTTCCTAGTAAGAAGTAATAAGAGTTGAAATGGTCTGTGAGCCATGTAAGATGCTTGTGAAGAAAGTATCATGATTACCTTGGTCAGATGACTTGAAGTTGTTTTAGTTACCTTATAAGTGGTATCAAGAGTTCTTTGATGAACTGAGTATTTGAATACCCATATTCCTAAATCATGATGATGAATTTGTGAATGGATGAGAATGCTACTGATGAGATAAGGGATTGAGATGCCAATGCTTCATAAAGTTTTGAAGAGTACTTGTTGAAATAATTATATATTCTTTGAAGCATTTGTTATGATAATTCATGTGTGATAACTTGACTGATGCTAAAAGAATATAGTAATGTACTTAATTAATCAAGTGATATCGTATAATGTAGTTGTCGTGACCACAAATCCATCAACGTCAAAATTTGCTGAATGGTGAAATGGGTTGCTCCGCGACATAACTCGGACAACATACTTTAGAGTATGTGGGGGTAATGGGTGAACATATCCTTACGCCCCATAGGAATGGCTTCGGGCCATGTCCTATGCATGGGATTGGTTATGGACCATACCCCAATAAGAGTATGGCTACGTGCCATGACTCCACAATATAATACTAGGCATTGGATATGGGCCATATCCTAAAGAGAGTATATGCTACGGGCTATAACTCTATAGCGAAGATGTCAATATACCTTGGAAAGGTATTTGTAGTTTGACACATGATGACTCTGCCATATAATCTCGTACTGACCGAGAAGGTTGAGGTCTTGGATTTCGGCTCTTCCATTGACCTTGTGTGGTACCGATGCTTAACGTAGTTGTGGTCGGTTGGAGTATGAGTGGTATACCTCATCTCCTCAGGGCTTAAGTATGATTGTAAAATGTAATCAACCATGTAGCGTATTTTCTTAAGGTTGAAATACGAAAATCATTGGTTGATGTTATCTTGCTTAGCATATCCTTGATGGATAAATGTTATACATGTTATTCATATTCCTTATTGGATAAGTGACATGCTGCTTTATTAAGTTATAGCTAAAACGCTTTGAATAAGAATATTGCACTAACCTATTTAGACATTAATTTAACTGCTGTTGAATATATATGATTCCTCTGCTCAATTTTATTCTAATAAACTGCAATAATAATGTTTCTGGCGGAGAGTTATATCTCTCATTGGGACAATTTTCAATTGTCTCACCCCCGTGGGATACAACTTTTTAGGTAGACGCGGAGGAAGAGGCAGAAACCCTACAGCAGGGGAAGAGCAGCAACAGCAGTAGGGATAGTAGTGAATTCTCAGGTGGAGACACTAGCTGTCATGTCTTATATATATAGAGTCCTATGTGTCGTCTCTGTACTCTTAGGTCCTCAGAGTCAGTAGTTAGTTTAATGAATCGATCTGAGATTTTGGCTTGATGCCTCGAGGTTCTTATATTGCCTATATAGAGTTTTAACAGGGTAGTTGATGGTTGTAATCCTCAAGAAGAGATTATACTGGACATGTACTTGTGAACCAGAATGTTATTGAGATACTTTGGTTCTTTTTAAAAGAGTTTTCCAGTGTATGGTTCTCTTTGTAAATGGTTTTAATTTTTAGTGATTTTTAGTAATCCGCTATGAATGAACGCTTTCGCTTAAGTAAATCATGTTTTTGTGATTTGTATGCCACAATTTAGTTGTATCAGAGCTCTAGGTTCACTGAGTCTATAGAGACGTAGTATTAAGGTTGTTGAGTTTGTTCTAGTGTCTTCCAGTTTATCTTTTTTTTTGAAGTTTTCTTCCAATTTATCTGATAGTGTCTTCTACTCGTATAGGAGAAGAAGAACTTAAAGATGTCTGGATCACACGAAGAACATGCTTCTGAGAGAAGTAATGTTGCTCCAACAGAAGGTGCAAGGGACCAGGCGAGAGAAGAACGACTACCTGAGAACCCCCAGGATGATCCAACTATGATATAGAATCCTTCTTTTAGTATCACTATTGGGCATGTTAGGACTGAAATAATGCGTATAGTGGACCATGTATTAGCAATACAACCTAGATTACTAGCCCCCAATGATAAAGTTTTAGATTCCAATAGGATTTTTGATCAACATCAGCATGTTGAAGCAATAGAAAATGTTAGAAGAAATAGTTTACAACATAAAAGAAGAATCTGCCACAGGTGTGGGAAGCCAAGACATTTTAGAAAAAATTGTCTAGCAAAGAATAAGGAAGAGAGAATCAAGAAGAGGCCTAACCAAACCCAGGAACAGAGGCCTTGTAGTTCCAAAAAGGGAAAGTTTTTGGTACCACTAGTACAACCAATGTCTAATACACCAAGGCAATGGCTACCCAGAAGGGGTAAAGGACCATCTATGCCACAGTGGGAGAATAGAAACTGTTATAAATATTGGAAGATGGGACATATGATGAAAGATTATTGGGCTAGAGATGTGAGTGTAACCCAGCCACTAAGACAGAGTCAGCAGGACTCTCATAGGCAGTGGTCTAGTAGTGGCACCCAAGGACGTGGATAGGCATCCCAAGCTGGCTCATATGCATACAATACCCAAAAGCGTAGTCGTCAACTAGCAACGACAAGATTCTATGAAAAGAATCAGCTTGAGGCTGTGACCAATCCGCGAGTCAAAAATAGGTCAGATGAAATAATATCATTTTGATATATCATTTTATAATTTTTTTATGAGTTAAAAGTGAAAAAGTAATTATTGTCGAGCTTCCCTCAATTAGTCCTATGAGGACACAAGGAAGATGAGGATTTATGTTTTGTTTAGTATTATTTTAAAATGCTCTATTATCGCTCTTATCTGTGAAAGAGGATAAAATATAGAAGTGATGCTTGGTGAAAATCCAGGTATATTAAATCCTATGTATATAATGACATGAAAAGTAAGGAATATGATAGTACACAAAGTGCATACAACCTAATCTCAATATTTGTATACCCTGTCCAGGTATTCAACTATTGAAGATAAGGTGAGTATGGAACTCCTAGATTGTCATCTTTCTGATTACCCTGATCAAGTAGTCATTATGAGACAATCTAATGAGTATAATGAAACTGGAAATATGGTATGGACATTTGTATCACATCCTAAGTTTAATAAAATGGAATCTGAGATGATCTCAGATCAATCTATGTATATGAGGAAATGAAGAGTATAATCCTCATAAGATGAAAATGAGGACAAGAGAGGTGATCCCTATTTGATAAACTTTGTTTGTATAGTAAATATCTTTTCCCATAATGTGGAAATGGGAAATGTGATGAAATCAAAAAATGTTCATGAACATGTCAGACAATAAAAAAGGAAGGAATAATGATATGTAATCATGCTTATAATTCCAATACTAATGGCAAGGAATCTAGGATGAAACAAGAGTCAATAACTCATGAACAGCTGAAAGTTCATATAATAATTAGAGAGGATGATAATCTCTTCTCTTTAATAAACAACCCTGGGTGATGATGGGGTGATATGAGGAATGTATTTCCTTATGCTCTTTCCTTTTTGGGACATAAAAATCAAGTGAGTCTTATGACACTTCATGTGCATGAGTTAAAAATGTTCAATTAATGGATACCCAGAAAAGTATCAGTTTGTCTTGGACTTTGGTTCCAAGATAAAGATATGTGTAACAAGTAATGTCCCAAGAAGAAAGAAAAATGAGGATGTGATGTGTTTTCAACATATATGACATATACCAAGGTAAGAAATTATGTTATATAAGAAATATCAGGTGGGATGAGGAAGTAAAAGCATAACTCTTAATCAGATGATTAATATTAGTTACCTGGAATGGCCAATTGAGAAATCAGTTTAGTTACATAAAATAGTACATACGTCATATGTTAGGGGTTTATGCTCTGCATAAACATAACATCGATAAGGATGTACTAATTGAAGGAGCAATTGTAATTATTGTGGAAAATTTTATCAAGATAAAAATAATTCCATAAGAATACCCCTATCTAGACCTGTTAAAGCAACTTATATATAATCTAGAGATATCTCTAAGATAAGTTCTTAATTGACAAGTAACCTTTCCTTATAAAAAGGAATATGTATAACTAATGAGATAGTTGGTACAATTAATAAGAAAGATTCGTGTTGTGCCAGTAGATTGGATGGCACAACAGATGTATGGTAAAACTTGTAATCCCAAGTGGGTGACAGAACGTAACTCTGGACATTCCTTGGGAGTGGAATACTAAACTAAATAAGAAATATGGAACAACCCTGTATTAATTAAAGTTCTATGGTATCTCCATGAAATTAAGATGTTATGTGGAGATTTGATGATATGATGAATGAATAATATCTGTCTCTCCTTTTCCTGGGATTTTGGTGGACGAAATCCTTGTTAGGGGTTTATAATTGTAACATCCCTGACCTGGGTTAAGCCTTAACCCTAGATGTTTTTATTAATAAAGTCATTTATTTTACTTCTTTTATCTTTTGAAAAATAATTAAGGATCAAGAGGAACTTATGTTTCAATTTTAGTCCTTTTAGAATAATGTTGAAACAATGTTTTGCCAGTTTTGGACTAAAGTGCAAATTACCCAAGTTGAGGGGTTAACTTGCAAATGTTACATGATAAAATGTTCCTCAAGTGTTTAAGCATCATAAGAATGAAAATGATGGAGAGGTATGGCTTCCACAAGCCTGAGTATCAAGAAAGAACTTGTTGAGCAATGTTGTGCATTAAAACCTCGTTTTGGTGTAATGTGCAATTTACCCAAAACCTAGGGTTCAATATGAAAAATACCACTTCTAGAGAGTCCCTCATGTTTCTTGGCATCATGTAGAGAAAATAAAATGAGAGGGGCGTCTCATTTGAATCACTTTGGAGGAGAGAGAATCTTGATATTAAAATAATCAAGATTTAAGCATAATTGAAACCCTAATTCAATTTAATGCGAAAATAAAGATAATAATTGAATTTCCCTTCAACCAAAAATGGGATGGTTGAATTTGTATTAGTTTGTAAGACCTTGTTCCTTGAGAAGGCCACGAAATATATAAAGTGAGTGGAGAGCCCACTCACATTAGTAAAAGGAAAAGTAATATCCACTCAATTTTGGATATTATTATTATAATGGTTAAGGTGCTTAATTTGCTTTATTTTAATTCATGTATAATGAAGAAGAATTGAAAGGTGGGGGATATGGATTCATATTCAAGGGATGGAGGGGAGTATGTGGCACCAATTTTGGTAGCTAAAGGATTATTATTCACTTTCTCTCTTCTCATTTCCAACTCAAATGAAAGGCTTTTTCGACCCTTCTTTCTTTCCTTGCTTTGTTTGAACACAAAGAAGCTTAGGTGCAACAGGAGTACGTGACCCAACCTGTAGGTAATCTCCATAGTCATCTTCAACCTTGATTTCATGGTAAAAATCTAAATTCAATGCTTAATTTCTTCTTTTCTTCATTCAATCTTCAACCTTAGCCATTCATTTCACTCAAAGACTTGAGAACGAGCCTTGGGAGGTTGAGAGAGCTTCATTCACCATTAAAGACGTGAAGCTTGAAGCTTGGATTCAACTTTGAAGGTGGGTTACATAACTTGAAACCTTGAATGTTATTATTGATTTCATTTCTTCATCATATGTTGATTCTTTCTTCATTCTCGAAATTTCATTTGATTAGTTGTTGAAATTACCACAAGAATCACATCAAATTTCATAGGTCTATAGCTTGAATATGATGATGTCATCTTAAGCACACACATCAACAAAATACATGAGCAAACGGTTTCAACATTGGAACTAATCAGTTTCAAGATCGATTGAAACCAAACGGTCTCAAGACCGTTTGGGAGTAAACGGTCTCAAGATCATTTGAGATCAAATGGTCTCAAACCATTTGGAGGATTAATGCTGATGAGGATGGATTATGATCCAATGATATTGATTGTTTTGATTTTAAAGGTTCCATGTATGGATGATCCACTAATTTCAAACCCTAATCGATTGAATTGATTGAAGCCTTAATTGATGGAATTGATCAAGATCGAATGGGTAAAACCATTCAAGACCGAATGGGTAAAACCATTCAAGACCGAATGGGTAAACTTGATTAAGACCGAATGGGTAAAATAAATTATGACCAAATGGGTAAAATCAATCAAGACCGAATGGGTAAAAGTGATTAAGACCGAATGGGTAAAATCAATCAAGATCGAATAGGAAAAGTTGATCAAGATCGAATGGATCTTCAAAACCGTTTGGTCATGTTGACCGTTTTGGAGAGTTGACCGAATGGAGGTCAAGCACCTCAAGACCGAATGGATGTCAAGAACCTTAAGGCTGAATGGAGGTCAAGCACCTCCAAACCGTATGGAGGTCAAGAACCTCAAAACCGTATGGAGGTTAAACACCTCAAAACCGTATGGAGGTCAAGTACCTCAAGACCGTTTGAAGCTTCAAAAGTAACAAAACCGTTTGGAAATTTAATAGTTTCAAATTTATGAAAGACCAATTAATCCCTTGATTGTTAAATAGCATATATTCAAGTTAAATCCAGTGGTTGTACCTCTAAAGTACTTAGATGATTAGTACCTTTAGAGTGGTAAACCTTTGATTCTTATGGAAGCAATGAATTAATACACTATGCTAACCCTTCATTCAAATTGATTTAACCTAATCTAGTCAAGCTTGGAGTAATTAATATCCTAGAGAGGATGAGAGAGAGAGAGAGAAATCTATACATGAATGATAATCATGTAATGGTTAAACCTCAACAATCTCAAAATGAATAAAATAGGTAATTAGGGTATGATTCTTTATAAAGAGATTATGAGACCCTAATTGAAAAGATTGATGAGTCCTAACCCTAATTCAGGGAAATGCTACATGAAACCCTAATCTAGGGTAATGATGTAACCCTAATATAGGGTGATTATATAAGAAATCCTAATTTAGGATAATATAATGAAAAACCCTAATTCAAGAGGATGCTTTATGAAACTCTAATTTGGGGAAAAGTTATAGTGAACTTTAATCAAGAGTGAAGTCATGTGAAACCCTAACCTAGGGTGATGTTATGTGAAACCCTAACCTAGGGTGATGTTATGTAAACCCTAATGGATAAAGATGGGAAATCCTATCCCTAATAATGGAATAGTGATTAATATATTGATATGTGAAACACCTAAGGTGGTTTTTAATGGATGACCTTATATTAATAATGCCTTAACTCGAGATGAGTCCATATAATTGATAGTGGTTGCATATTTTAAACAAGTGACTTGTGATCAATACATTACATGATAAATATGATGAACTGGTGCATGTAGTATTAGGATGGGAGATACCCTAATACAAGATAAGTTAATGAACTTAAGATAAAGGTGATGAGGGAAGTGATATATCAAGACATGATAGATATCACATCCAACACCTCAAGTTTGATACACCTTAATGTATTCTAAATCCAATATACTTGGATGAGTAACACTTGAAGTGTGTTATGTTAATTGTTACATTAAGATGTAATGAGTTTAATGCACCTTGATAAGTGAAGGCTAACATACTTGAGAAAGGGTTAAGCCAAGATGATAAAGTATGATGTAATCATACTCTTGTATGGATTAGAAAGAAACTCATACCTTGTGTTGATAATCATTTAGTGGTAAATGATGAGAATAAATAAGTATGATTGAATACTTATGATAACAATGTATGCTCCTAGATGTGTGAAGCACTGAATTGAGGTCTGCATCAATAATATGAACATGTGAAACCCTAATTTTTGGTAAAGCTACATGAAACCCTAATTTTAGGGGAAATATTATAAGGAACCTTAATACAAGGTAAGGATGTAATGTAAAACCCTGATACGGGGTAATGTGATATGAAACCCTAATCCATGGTGATGCTATGTATTATGAAACCCTAATTTGAAAATCTAGCCCTAATTTGTATAAGGGGATGAGTAACCCTGATTGATATGATTTGGGAAACCCTAATCCTAATAAGGGTATAGGTGGTGTTACTTTGAATTGCATGGTGCTAAAATGTAATTGATATAATTGTTGCCAAGTGTACTAACCATGCAGGTATCATGAGATGATGAGCATAGCCAGGTATGAGCTATGATGTTTCATTTATTATTGTTAATGGGCCTTGTGAGCCATAACATGCTTTGTTGCCTAGTAAAAAGTAACAAGAGATGAAATGGGGTTTGTGAGCCATGTAAGATGCTTGTGAAGAAAGTATCATGTTTACCTTGGTTAGATGACTTGAAGGTGTTTTAGTTACTTGATAAGTGGTAACAAGAGTTCTTTGATGAACTGAGGGTTTGAATACCCATATTCCTAAATCATGATGATGAATTTGTGAATGGATGAGAATGCTACTGATGAGATAAGGGATTGAGATCCCAATGCTTCATAAAGTTTTGAAGAGTACTTGATGAAAGAATTATATATTGTTTGAAGCATTTATTATGATAATTCATGTGTGATAAATTGACTGATGCTAAAAGAATATAGTAATGTACTTAATTAATCAAGTGATATCGCATAATGTAGTTTCCTTGACCACAAATACATCATCGTCAGAATTTGATGAATGGTGAAACGGGTTGCTCCGCGGCATAACCCGGACAACATACTTTAGAGTATGTGGGGGTAATGGGAGAACATATCCTTATGCCCCATAGGAATGGCTTCAGGCCATGTCCTATGCATGGGATTGGTTACGGACCATACCCCAATATGAGTATGGCTACAGGCCATGACTCCACAATATAACACCAGGCATTGGCTATGAGCCATATCCTGAAGAGAGTATATTCTACAGGCTATAACTCTATAGCGAAGATGCCAATATACCTTGGCAAGCTATTTGCAGTTTGACACATGATGTCTCTACCATATAATCTCATACTAACCGAGAAGGTTGAGGTCTTGGATTCGGGATCTTCCATTGACCTTGTGTGGTACCGATGCTTAACGTAGTCGTGGTCGGTTGGAGTATGAGTGGTATACCTCATCTCCTCAGGGCTTAAGTATGATTGTAAAATGTAATCAGCCGTGTAGCGTATTTTCTTAAGGTTGAAATACGAAAATCATTGGTTGATGTTATCTTGCTTAGCATATCCTTGATGGATAAATGTTATACATGTTATTCATATTCCTTATTAGATAAGTGACATGCTGCTTTATTAAGTTATAGCTGAAACACTTTGAATAAGATTATTGCTCTAACATGTTTAGACATTAATTTAACTACTATTAAATATATATGATTCCTCTGCTCAGTTTTATTCTAATAAACTGCAATAATAATGTTTCTGGAGGAGAGCTATATCTCTCACTGGGACAATTTTCAATTGTCTCACCCCCGTGGGATCCAACTTTTTAGGTAGACATGGAGGAAGAGGCAGAAACCCTACAGCAGGGGAAAAGAAGCAACAATAGTAGGGATAGCAGTGAATTCTCAGGTGGAGACACTGGCTGTCATGTCTTATATATATAGAGTCCTATGTGTCGTCTCTGTACTCTTAGGTCCTCAGAGTCAGTAGTTAGTTTAATGAATCAATATGAGATTTTGGCTTGATGCCTCGAGGTTCTTATACTGCCTATGTAGAGTTTTAACAGGGCAATTGATGCTTGTAATCCTCGAGAAGAGATGATATTGGACATGTACTTGAGAACCATAATGTAATTGAGATACTTTGGTTCTTTTTGAAAGATTTTTCCAATGTATGGATCTTTTTGTAAATGGTTTTAATTTTTAGTGATTTTCAGTAATCCGATGTGAATGAATGCTTCTTCTTAAGTAAATCATGTTTTTGTGATTTGTATGCCACAATGCCTATGTAATTTGAAATGCTTAAACTGCTAATCATGCCTATGTAGTTCATTATGTTATGATGTTAGTTCTACTTATGATATAGATCTGTTCCCTTGATTTGATATGCTAATATTGATAGCCATGTTACGTTACTAGACATATTCATGTTGTCAGGGATGCTTATGCTACTAGATTGCTTGTGCTGTTAGAAAGGAATATGATTATAGTCAGATTAATGACAATGATTGTTATTAGGTGTAATTTGATGATATTTGAGTAGATATCTATCCAAAGAAATGGATTTATTGGTTATCTATATATGCATTGATGATCATACTTGTTGCTAAGATTAATTGCTTAATCGATTTGTCATACTTGAACTGTTCAATCTGTTCAATTGATTATTAAATACTCCAACTGCTTAGTTATCTACTATTTAAAATGTTGTAATCAATACGCATTGTTGGAGGTTATATCTCTTACTGGGACATAGGTCTCACCCTTGTGGTTCGCCACATCTTTTTAGGTAATCTGAAGTGACAAAAATAAACATGTGGCAGTAAAGAAGAGCTATAGTAATGAATCTTTGAGAAAGTTGATTAGATGTCTAGTGTGTCCTAGATTCATCCCTATACTCTCATGTCCGGGTGAGAAAAAAATTATATATGGTTTTTCAAAATAATTAGGCTTTTGTTAGCATATTAATGCTTGTTTGTGTGGCATATACACATATTGTTCTATTGTGTATATATGTTGTGGCTAAGGCGATATAACAATTTGTATCAAATTCTTGGCATAGTATGGATATAAGAAAGATGTTGGGTTCTTATGCAAATGTTTCTGAGAAGGTGCTGACGTTGAAATCAGTTTTAATTTACCCATATTTTTGGGTATGTGATTGTAGTGATCGATTGTGCTTTATGTTTTGAGTAATCTTGTTTAGTGTAATAGGTTATCACAAGTTGGTATCAGAGCTTTTGGTTCACTGAGTCTACTGGGACACTAGGACTTAGGACTAGGATGATGTCAAAATTAGGAATATGACATAAAAATATGGTGCATACTACCTAATCTCAATATTTGGGTTCCCTGGCCAGGTATTCAATTATTGAATAAAGGTAAGTATGGAACTCTTAGATTGTTATCTTTCTAATTACTCTAATCAAGTAATCATTTTGAGACAATATAAAGAGCATAATGAATAAGAAATTATGGTGTGAATATCTCAATCATACCTTAAAGAAGATGAGAATTGCATCATAATCTATCAAAACTTGAATGTTTGGTAGCTAAAGAGAAAGACACAACACGAAGAAATCTAAATTTGAATACAAATAAGCAAAAGAGGAGTTCCTGAAGATTTGATTCAAGAAGATAATAAAGCAAAAGATAGATAAGTCTATGTTTATAAAGGGATTCAAGGTATGAAATCCACATAAGATGGAGAGAACTCTGATGATAAGTACAAAATGAGAAGATAAATGAGAACAATGACAAAGGAATAAGGTGGAACCTGATTTAATCTCAGACCAACCTATGTGTGTAAGAAAGTGTTAATGTAAAATAAGCATGGCGTTTGAAAGAAATTAAGACAGATGATCCATGTTTAATGAAGAAAATGTGGAATATGGTGATTTACCTGTTGATAAGTGGCTAAAAACATAATAAAATAAGAGAACATACCCAAGTGTGATAAGTAGTCATCAAGGAAGGAGTAATGAGATATGTTAATCATGATGATTCCTATTCTAATGGCAAGGAACCCAGAATGAAAAAGGTAAAATGATACATAAGAAGTTGTAACCTACATAATGAAAAATAGAATTGGTTACCTTTCTGCTAGTGACCCTTGAAAAATAATTCTATGGTATGGGAAGTGTGTTTCCCTTTGTGTCTTTTTATAACATCCCAGGATTTGAGGCCTTAAATAAGTTGATCTTAAAAGGAATGATCGGACTACCCATATCACCAAGGTTCACCAACTTTTTCGGGAGCCCATCACTAAGAACTCCATAGTTAAGTGTGCTCATCTTGGAGTAGTACTGGGAGACGGGGTCGTTACAATTGGTATCAGAGCGAAGGTTCCTCACGTAATCTTTAATAATTATTAAATTTTACAAATTCCATAGAACCCAAGGGAGTTATTAGAGGATTATCCGAAAGACAGAGGTGTCTAGAAAAGGATCACGACCGGAGGCTGGCAATATTTTCCTCCGCACCGCTAGTCAGAATATGAGGACTCCCGGATCCATGTGACTGCCTGGCCAAAGTCTTAGGGTATGAATCGAAATAAGACACCTTTAGGACTCTCTCATCTTGTTCATCCCTTCTCAACTCAAATTCTATTAAGTATCTTAAGGATTAGGGTTTTCTCTCTTTCCCTCACCCTCTTGAGGTATGGGTAAGGTAGATAAGGATTAAGGAATCCTCAACCAAATTAATAAAAAGCATGTAAATAAGATGTCATCGACATAAGCTTAATAGAGTAAGCGTAAAGGAATAGATACATGCTTAGGTCATACGACACGAGTTGTCTTTGCCCTCAGGAGAGACCTGAGGCAAGACCTACTTATCAGGAGGATGAGTAGAGAAATTTAGTCTTGGAGGTAGAGATCTCCATTAAAAGTAGAGACCTAGCACATCCTCTGAGGATGATGTTAACCCTAACCCTAAGTGAAGGTTAGAGAGATATATGACATGATGAGTTAGATGTCATGGTTGACCAGGTGTTTGGTCAGATATGCCTTGGGATTGCCATACGAGCCATGAGAGGTTGGATAACCTAGTACCTTTGGCAACCGAACCCTGGGAAGGGTCGTGCAGGTTTGAGCGAAGGATAGCTCCTTCATGTATGAGGTTAGAGAAGAACCTATAGAAACCTTAGGGGCTATTGCAAGTAGGGTATAGCTTGCACCCAGAGTGCGTCAATAGTGCTGATAGTAGGTTGAAACCTTGGTCAAGGGAGTATGTTGGATAGCTTATGTGATAAACATAAAGAGCTAAGGATAATCTTGAGCTAAACATGAGTTGAGCAAAGGCTTCACCCAGGTAGGGATATGCTGGTAAGCCTGATCCAACTTCATGTAGTGAGGCTGGATGTGGATTTAGATCTAGAGAGAGAAAGTAGGACCCAAGAAAGAAGGTTGGAAGCTTAGATTATGAGAAATGAGGAATAGTGGGGAGTCGAGGATGATGCGACCTAAGTGGATGATAGTGGATGCTTCTAGCACTTATGGTATAAGTGATTACCTGCTGGATGAGATAAAGAGTGCTTTAGACCCAGAGGAGGTTTAAGTAACCAGTTGTGAGGCTTTATACCTAGTTGGTTGTCTTGGAAGAGGACTCAACTCCGAAGTGTTGCTCGGGTAGAAGGATCATGGAAGTACATGACATACCTTGGACATGCTTGATTCGTGGTTAAGAGATTGAGCATGTAGTTGGACACCCAAAGGTGAACCTAGGGTTCCTAGGCGTAAGAGGGGAAGCCATGTACCCAATGCTCATGATGAGATTTGAGTCTCTATAGTTTCGAGCATGGTACTCCTCATGTGTAGTGGTAAAGGAAACCCCTTAAATTAAGGGTATGTTTGATGAACCCCTCACAACTAAGTTGGTCTAATGTTGAGGATGAGAACAAGTGTGACCTAGAATGGTTTGGTAAGTGTCTTCTTGTACCTTAGTATCTTGCTAGGGATAAGAATGCTCATGTGGATGTATACCCTAAACATAAGGATGTTTGTGACTATTGTTATCAATGTATAGTTTCCTCCCATCCCGGGAGAGGGACCTTTTGTAGGGTGTATACTAGTTTTGTTGAGGTTTCAGAGGATCTTGAGAAGCTAAGTGAAGAGTACATGGCATGAGAATGAACCTACAAACCCATAGATAACCATCTCTATGTGCATGTGGAGGGGTTACCATGGAGGTAACCGGTATGGGGCCTGATCAAGGTAGGTAGGTCGCCATGATCCCTGAGAAAGGATGAAAGACAACCCAAGAATGCAGAGAGTGATGATGAAGGATTGGGTAAGGTTCTAAGTTGAAAATGTACTATGATATAATCCTAAGTCTATCCTAGGGTCAGGTAGGGATAAGACTGATGGAAGTAGGAGTTTCCTAATTCCCTAGTTGCACATGACCATAGGGTCGGGAGGTAACAACTATAATTGTCTGAGGGCCATGGGTTAGGAGATTGATCACCTTCATGAACTCATGGGACCCAAAGGGCAGATGAGTAGGGCACTCTCTGATGCATGAGGGAAGAGGGATGACCCCAAAAGTGTTGGCTCCCTATAGACCTGGAGGAGATGACCAAGGATTGTGTGGTGACCCAAGTAGGTTCGAGACTAGTTTTCCATGGAAGTAACTTTGATATCGAGATGATTGTGATGTAGAGACATAAGTTGCACGTTTAAACTTAGATTTGAAGGTGTATTGGTGATGTGGGTTGTACCATCTCTACTCTTAGAATAGGAAGAACTCTATATTTGGACGGCCGCCAAATGCTTATTTCTTCTTGTTATGGGAGTGAGAGATAGGACAATACACATACCATACACCAAGGGTAAAGATGACATGAGTTTGAATATTGCTATAAGGAATGAGGACAGAGATGATAAAGTGTCCTGGTGGAGTGAATGATACATGGACAGGTACAAACGATAAAAGTATTAAGATAATTACCTTGTAAGGATGTTCCTAGTATAAGCTTTGTGGAATTTCCAAGTTATATAAGGTTGAGTTTGATCACCAGGTGGATGAGCTCAGAGTTTCTTGATGAAGATAAACTTAGAGTTTGAGATGAGATGATAAGCATAATACATGGAGGATGAAAGGCGGTAATGAATGCTCTAGTTGAGATATAGTTGCCTAGTTTATCTGGAAGCTAGAAGAAGTTGAGGTTGCTAGGCTAATCTTAAGTGGAGGAAAAGAGATAAGTTTGGCTAACACCCAGATGTATCTATAGCAGTTAATCAAGTTAATGGTTGTCTGGTTAGCCAGCCTAGTCCTTGATGTGTTAGAAGGATGGTTGTAGAACCTCAGATACACTTCTTTGGATAGGAAGGTAATAAAACCCTGATGAGAGTGGTTTAGGGTTTCTGAGGAATCAATCTTGAGGAATCATGATATATAGGAAATCATGATTTTAAGATCACCACACACTGTGAAACTACAAAGAAAGTAAGTAATAGTAGCACTTTGGATGCTTAAAACAAAGTTGCATGTAGCATGTGGCCATGCAAGGTAGGAGGCGAAGGACGAACACCAGTAACCCAGTACATGGATATAAAGTATAAAGAGTTCCCGAGAGGGAATGGGAGTTCTTCACTGTGGATTTTGTGAGTCTCTCCTGGACCAAGGAAGGTCGAGATCCAATATGGTTTATGGTAGATCGCCTTACCTGGATGACATGAGAAAGGAAGAGTACTGTCATGAGATAGATTCAGTTGAACTACTTAAGAGAGAAGATGGTTCAACAACACCATGATGCAAGTTCAAAAGTTCTTGGGTATGACCAAGGTTCACTTCCATAAGGTGGAAGTAGATACATGAAGAACTCAAAAATAGTACAGTTTATCACCCCATACTAATGGACAATATGATCCAGACTAGAGGGTCTAATGAGAGCATGTGTGCTCATTCAGGGTGATACATAGAGACATTTCTTAAGATGTGATGTTACCACCATAGCCTTTATCGGGATGCAAGAAGTTCTATAAGGAGGTTGTATCCGTCACCACTTCATTATGATGATGTTGGTGAAGGAGGCCTCGCGAAGGTCAGAAAAGAACCACAATGTGTGCAGATAAAGTCACGTGATCATGCAATGGCTGAGAGAGAGCTAAAGGGTGACATGAGTCATGAGTTGATGAAAAGCAGACTGACATGCAGTTCACTGTTGGAGAATATAATGTGAAAATCCGACCCCTCTGAGCTATAGCTGAGAAAGCTGAGTCCCCGATATATGGGTCCATTTGAGATGGATTGGTGGAGAAGGTCATGTTTAACCTTACCTCTCAGGATAAAATGATGTATAATGTATTACATGAGTCCGATCTAGAGAACTATGTGAGGTACCCAAGCCATGTGTTGAGCCCTGAACCTATTCATCTTTTGAGAGGCTGAAATGTCCTGAGTCACCTATGAGAGTATGATGTACCAAGGTGAGAAAGAACTCAAATGGAAGAATATGAGATGATGAAGGTTCTTGGGAAGCACCATGAAAAGGGTGAAGCCACATGGGAGCCATGATGGACATATGAAAGGCTTATCCTGTTTGTTTGCTTGCTTGATGGAATTTTGAGGGCAAAATTCTTATAAGAGGGGAAGGATGTTACAACCCCAATTTTTGGGTTTATTTGGTGAGAAATGTAATTTTTCATATTAAGGATATTTGAACAAATAATGATATAATTTGGTTTGAATAAATGGATTTTGTTTATAATAGCCTTGATGTTTGTGTTGTGGGCTTTATTGGCTATTGGGCCCAAATAACAAGAAAATTCAATTAGTGAATGAATAATTGAATATTTGAGAAAAGAAAAATGTGGAAACCTCTAGAAGGCAAATCCAAAGAGGGATTTCGTGCCACTTGGGTTCCAAGGAATCCAAAGTTGCATAAAGAGTGTAATAAGAAAATAAAATATCAATTAAGTATTTCTTTATTAAGAAAGAAATTGAAAATATTGATGAAATGTGGAAAATAAGTGAAAAGAGGTATAATTGAGTAATCCTTGGTGGAATTTCGTATCCCAAGGATTCCTAATGTTGAAAGGAATACCAATGAGGAAAATAAAAGAGAAATAAAGAGAAAACCTCAAAAAGAGATATTTTAATGAGAAATAAACAAAGATAATGAGAAATAAGCATATTGATGCATCTAGAAGGATAATGAGTATCCAATAAAAAGGATTTCGAAATAATAGAGTGCCTTGGGATCCAAAGAGTCCAAATGAAGGAAGAGGAAAGAGAAAATACCAATAAAGTCAAATAAAAGGATAATGTGATGCTTAATGAATGAATTTCGTGGCATTATTAAAAAGGAAAGTATTTTCTATTAAAAAGGGAAAACATGATTCCATGACAAATAATTAAAAGGCAAGTATAAACGAGGATAAGGGAGAAGATTTTCGTATTTCTATTTAGCCAAGAAATAAGGAATATTAAAGAGATGTTTAGGAGAGAGAGAAAGGGGAACTTGCTTCATGATGAAGAAATCCAATTCCTAATGGGAAAGGACTCTGTTTCTTCAAGGGCAAGTATGTCAGGGCATGGATACTCTTCCCTATATAAAGGGGTAGATCCCTAGTTCGGGCCCATGGATATCCCACACATCTCCCTCTCACTTACCTATATTCTTCTTCCATGACCTTGTCTTCAACCCTAAGTCACATGGTTGGTGTTCTTCCTGAAGCGATGGGGAGCTGTGGGTCACCTTGATGAAGGTTGGACGTCCCCCGATGACCTGAGGACGGTCGACTATCTTCCCCAAGCCCTCAACCTCCCACGCTAACCTGCAGCAGGTCTGCACGACTAGGTGAGAGTCACGGGCTTGGGCACACTAGAGCGGCCACCATGGCCGTGAAGAAGAAGCGCCCTGGGCCTGGCGGAGGTCGACGGAGGAGGGGCGGCAGTTTTCGGCCACCCTCGGGCTTTGGAGTTGAGGGGGTGAACCCCCGGAGTCGACGGACGTCGATCGCAGCGCTAGGGCGCGCGGGGGAAGAAATGACCGATGTTTGACAGATATACCCTCGGCGTAACAAAGGACGAGCTACTTAAGTGGAGGGCAAAATAGTCTTTTCGTTATGTTTTCAAGCAAGCCGAGCAACATTGCATGTTAAAGGCTATGTGGCGCCTCCCCATTGGCCCAAGTGAGGTATTTCCTCTGAAAATCATAACTCTTTCATAGTAGCTCGGATGACAAAAATTTATACATGAATTTTGTTCAGGAAAACGAGGGGAATCCAATAAAAATATAATTGGAGCCTGATTCTTCTTGCAATTCGAAAAGGAATGGAAGTTGTTAACTTTAGTGTAATAGTGATTAAGAAACCCTATTTGGATATGATTAATGTGATTAGTAGGGTTGAATTGATGGTTAAAGTTGATATTAATGTGTTAATCATAAAGAGATACATTAAGATCGAAAAAGATGAATTTTGCACGTAATTAGTTAATTTAGAGTTCATTTGCATGAATATACTTTAATGGGCATTGAAACCCTAATGTTGGAAAATTTGACTCTTAATGACATTAATTATTCAAATTTGTAAATAAAGTTAAGGGATGATGATTTTAAGCTATTTCGAACATTAAAGTTCCTAATTGTGGTTAAATACCCTAAATGTAGTAATTAGGGTTTTCTAATGAATAAAAGATAGAATTAATAGTAAATCAAGTTCATATGTGAATTAGACTATAATGAACTTTGAATTGATGATAAATGAGCATAATGATCTTGTCATGGATTAAAAGGATAAAAAATACCTTTAATGTAAAAGAGGATTAATGGACTTATTTAATGGTTAAATATGCCTTTAATCCAAAATTGAGGATTAGATGTTGAAATAATTAGGGTTGGTGTTCAATTGCGTTAAATTAGGGTTTGAAATAGTAAAAGATGAAGGGAAACCCTAACTACAATGGAAACCCTAAAAGTGGACTAGAAACCCTAGGAAGCGAGCTAGATTTAATAGATCTTAATGACATGAGTAATAAAAGGAAATTGTATAATTGTTTCAGGATCTTATTGAATGCTTGCTTGCCTATTGATTGATTGGACTATTTCTGTCTGTGATCAACTTGACAGGTATGTGGTTACGCTTATGATTATCCCGCATTAGTTTTTCGAGGATTTTATCGATGTTTACATCGTGGCTTGAATTAATTGTTGGATAAATTTAATTCATGCAAATTATAATGTGAATATGACTATCACATAAGAGATGTGCCTACTAGCTCAGATCCTAGTCCCCTCTGTAGCTTAATGGGTTGACCTAGTACATGGATACCAATGGGGTAGGCCCATCAGGTCATCGAATGACTTAGTACATGGCTACCAATGGGGTAGGACCATCAAGTCACTTGGAGTCAGAGATTGGACTACCTATGGGTAGTGCCATGCGACTCAACCCTAAATATTGATCTACCTATTAGGTAGGATCATGCAGGGTTTAATAAGGATCTACCTAGGGAGAGGTAGTATCTTAGTACACTATAGGGACAACACAGAGATAGGGGATAGGAAAGGATTGAGTAGTATGGTTTAAAATGTAGTCTTGGATGTTAAATGATAATTGGTTGATTACTTTGTTATTATAGTTGCACGATTATTGTTTCCCCCACATACCAGCTTCTTGCTGACCGACGTTTTGTTTGTTAGCATTTTAGGTACAATGAAAAGAACAAACAGTAAAGTGGCATATGTGGAATTAAATGAGAATTAACACACATAGGAGGATTAGTTAGATTAGTATCTTCATGGTTAGAATTTTAGAAATCCCAGTTTTAAAAAGGTAAGCAAAGTTTGTATTTTACCATATTTCAGTATAGTTGGTAGAATTTAATAATTGTTAATGATTATTTGTCGAACCTTTGATCCGGGTTATTAGATAACAGCTCTGATCTCTTGGTCTCCCTTAAGTGGGGGTTACTGGAGACGGGGTCGTTACACTTTCCTTTCTAGGGCACAACTTTCAAGTGGATCACTGCCACTTGGTACGTGTGGATTCGTTGCAAACATGAGGGTGGATAGATTATTATAGCATAAGGTTGCTTAGACTATGGTTCCAAGATCATAAAGTTTGTGATGAGTTTGCTTTTCAGCCTTCCAATAATTTGGGAGACTCCTCTTATATGTTTTGAAATTTATTATGTTGGTAAAAGTAGATGAGATAAGGATGTGAGTTTCTTATAGCACATGAGGTGGACACCAAGGTGATGAATCCTAGTATCCAAGATGTATCAACAGTATGGGAAGTATGTGAAGGTTGGAGATGTTTACTAAATGAACATATCAAGTATTCCTCCCCCTTAAAGAGAGGGAGAGAGAGTTGATGATGAACCTCTAAATGTTGTTTGGAAGGAAAAACAAAAGTGATTGTTTAATGTTGTGTATGGTTCAATGATAGCTAGGAAAGACCACTATCAAGGATATATGCTTTGATGGTCAATAGATATGTGATACCGTGTTCCTTTAAGATAAACCTATGATCAAATATCAATGTATAAGAGTTAGATTGGATGACATAATTCACATGACCATGATGAGTTTAGAGTTATGTCCTTTAGACTAACCAATGTACAAATAGAATTTATGAATAGGAGGAACAGAGTGTTCCACTCATGTCATACAAGTTATAACAAGCTTTGAATGATGACATGTCAAAGTATATCAAATATGGTCAAAATTATGATCAATATTTCTTCAAAAACCTTAGGGTTGCCGAAGCAGCAATAGCTATGAGACAAGTTGAACAAGAGTGAGATGGGGATGATTAAATGTCTTTATGGGATCATGATATGTCTTGTAAGTAGGTTGTGTAAATCCTAGTAAGGGGAAGATAGTGTTGTTGTTTCACCCCTAATAAGGTTGAGTAGGAATGATGTTTCCTTGTATGGAATGACAGGTGCCAGTGTCATCATTTTTTTTAATACTGAAAAAGAACTGACAAGTGTTCCAGTGTCAGTGTATCTAGAAAAAAAAGGATGGATACATTACTTTTTTAATGCTTCAAGGAATGGTATGGGACACATGCCATGATTGGTAAAAATCTAGCAAGTATGACTTTTGAGTAATGTGTTGATACAATAGATATAATTTTTGGAGGATAGCTATAATTTAAAGTTTAACATTACTACTAGAGTACAAATGACACAACAAGTTTCTACATTCCATATTGAGAATGTCTTCTTAGGTGGGGGTTTTTGTGCTGACCCAAGATGAGATATGTATGAATGATGTGACATCACCATGATATGCAAGTAAACATGTGAAGGTAATAGGATGAGGTGCAAAGGAAGTACCCGTCTTTGTTTACGTTGGATTTCGGGGGCAAAATCCCTATTAGGGGTTTATAGTTGTAAGGCCCCTAAACTTGATTAAAGAGTTGAATAAGATTAATTATCATAATAGAATTCTTATAACCCTAATATAACCTTGTGATATGCTTTGAAGTCATAATACAAGATTAAGTTTCAAATTTGGTCCAATTTGGACACTGTTTGAGCAAGTTATGCAATTTTATGCACAATTTGGACTTTTCTACAATTTACCCAATTGAGAGGTTTTCTTTGCAATTTATAACTTGAATTATTCATTGGATATTCTCTCATCATTCTTGAGCTTTTTGAGCCATGGGGTGCCTATTTAAACCTTGATTTGAATGTGTTTTCCTCAAGGGTATTTTAGGGTTTACCCCTTCATGGATGTGCTACCTTTAGTAGCTATCAACTAATGAATTATTTGATTGGCTTGGAAATTAGACAAAGGAAAGAAAAAAAGGTCAATATGGAAGGTGGGGGAGATTCTTGTGTGTGTTCTTGTATATTCTTAATAGTTTAAGGCCATGGACACTTGGAAATATACTAGAACTTCAACTTTTTCTTTTTCTTTATCTTAAAGTTTCATATACTAATCCCTAAGCACCCAAACGAGCCATTTTCTCTCCACCACTTCCCTCCTTCTATAAACCTCATTCTCCCTCTATGCTTCTGTGAATTTCCTATCCAAGTAATAAGAAGGAGGGGATCTTCTTGGAAAAAGAATCTAGGGTTGCAATTGACTTCCTTTTAGGGTTTGAAAAGCTTCCTTCTAGTGATCTTGACCTAAAAGAGTAAGAATCCCCTTATTTCCTACATTTATTTATTTGTTATCCTTCTTCCTACCTTTCTCCAGGTCGGAACCTTTCTGTTCCATGGAAGAATTGCTCTAAAGTTCTAAAACCCTACCTTTCTTACTCCTAAAGCTTAGGGTTTGCTCATTTGATGAAGAAAGGTGCTAGATGGACGAGTTCACAGCTTATGCTTGGATTTCCTACCCTACCCGCTCGTGTTTTCTTCTGTTAGGGAGTTTATCTTCTAATTAGAGGCATGTTTTATAACTTACTCCACGTTTATTTCTTACCATAAGCTTGCTAGCTCATGTTCTTTCTTTTAAATGATGATCCATGCACTAAAAAGCTATGATTGACTTGGATTTCGATTTTTATAATATTCCCTGTTATGATTTCAATTCTAGATGAACCTGTGATCATTTTTACATTATTTATAAGGTATAATATGACTTGGATCAGGTTGATTTGACAACCTATGGTGCTAAGCACCTATCAACCAATGGTCAATTTTAGGGTTTTAAGTTGATTTCTTCTATAAACCCATGACCCGATGATGGTACCATTGCAACAACCCTATGGTGTTGTCTTCATGACAATTGATGGCTGTTACCAAGGGTGTAAAATTATTTTCACCCCTTAGGTCATGTTTTGGCCTAATTATAAGCTTAATTTTCAACAAGTAAGTACCCTAATGATGCTATCAATCAATGGTGACATTAGCTTGATATTCGATGGCGATTAATGAATATAGTGCTGATCTAACAATATATGGTGACTTAATAGTCACTAATGATGGTGAATTAGATCTCCACAACATATGGTGAGTTAATAATATAGTTGTAGCATCGATTAAGCCTTAGACCAATGGTTTCTTTGGCCACTTGATGCAATGGTCGGACCTATACTGTAATTGATGGTTTTAACATATGAACTTGACCCAATGGTGAAGATCTAATGGTTATTCTTCCAATAAAGTGGAATGATGGATAATGTAATATGTTGGTCCTAATAATGTGATTTATATTGTTTCCTTTATATGATCAACTTAAGGAGCTTACTTGTTGACAATGGATGGCTTGTTTTAAATGAACAGTCGATTGTGGGCTTTACCCTACTCTCAACAGAACCCTTATTGTTGTTAATCAAAGGATGTCTAGGGTTAAATGGTTACTTTTATAGATCACAACTCAATAACATTATAGATGATTCATTCAAGGTGTTTACTTATATAAATGACCAATGGCTTTACCTTTTCAACATTTCATGGTTAGAAGTTGATGCCTCACTATTCCCATTGTTTTCGGTGAAGCGTGTAGTGTAATGTTATGATTCCAATGATGAGAATTTGATGGTTCAATTCCTTAAACTTGTGGTATTACCCTTTCCCTCATATGATTATGATTTATAATCACCATATTGAATTAATGGGTAACCCTAATGAGGTATAGCTTGTTATACCTAGCTTTAATATACCTAAATGATGGTAATTGGGTATGAATAGTCCTTGAATGAGTAATACAATCATGGAGTACTCTGTTACTATTGTTGAAACCCTAGTATGCTATAACTTTATGGTTACACCTTGATTTATGTGTGGGTTCATACTTGAGAATAGTATAGAATGTGATGGTTATGCTTCACCTTATGCATCCATGATCTAATGGGATGTCGTGAGTTAGGGTTTAGGTATAAGTGTTGATTAGTAACATTAATATAATTTATCTGGTTAAACCTAACTCTAATGCAAATAGATAAAGATGAATATTCATGTTTAACATTCTTATATTATGGAATGATGGTGGAATAACCTCCTTAATATGATCATAACCTTAATATGTTAATCGGTGGTTATCATAGCCACATGGTTGATACTTTCTATGCTAAACATGTGCATTATGAATATGATGAGTGTTAATCATATCTAGATTCCTAGCATGTTAATGTAATAAAGGAATGTTCTTAATGTTAATATAACCTTGCTATGAGTGTTTATGAATACCTCCTAGCTATTTAATGCAATATTGTGTTGATTTGGTGTATTATATGTAAGTGATGTTGTTGAGCCTTGTTATAAGGCATGCAAAGATAATGATGATCTTGTAGGGAAGAGTATGATGATCTTAATGACCTTTGGGCATGGTTGATCCCTGAATGAGGTGTAATCCTCTTGTGTTGATAAGGGTTGATACCTTGTGATATTGTGAAAAGGATTTATATCATGTGATAGTATGATGGTCTTAATGACCATTGGGCATGGTTGAGCCCTGAATGAGGTGTAATCCTATTGTGTTGATAAGGGTTGATACCCTATGATATTATGAAAAGGACTTATATCTTGTGATAGTATGATGACTAGTGTGGTCTCATGAATGGCAAGTGAATAGTACCATGTGATGATGAGATGAGAAATTATGTTCCACACATATTATATATTTTAAAAGTTGTGATATTTATATGCTTTCCAGAAGTGAATTAGGGTTTGTATGTCCACTTGTTTGATGCAACCTTAATTCATCCAATTGGCATAACTAATCAAGTGCAACTCTAATCATGTAGTTCCCTATGCCATAGAGCCATCTTTAGTGTCATAACTTACTGGATGGTGAAACAAGTATTCCTAAGGGAAACTCAGAGCATATACTGTTAAGTATGTGGGGGTGGCAAGTTGAGGATATATCCTTGTCATCCACAATGCAGGTTGTGGAGGATGGCTATGGTCATGCCTTATACATCTGATGTGATTGAGGACACCTGCGGTTGTACCTCGGATTAGAATGTCACTGCCTTTTTACTCGTACTAACTGAGGGGAAGAGATCTTAGGATACCAACACTCCTAGATCTTGTATGGAACTGAATAGCCCTTCACTGGGGTCGGTTGGACTTTGGATGGTACGATTCAAATTCCCAAGGGCATAATAAAAGATGTAAGATAGTCATGTAGCATATCTGTTTAGGGTTATACACAACACTTCATATTGGATGATAACCCTTGTTTGCTTTCTTTTTATTGAGATCATGTATAGTATAATAAGTGATAATAGATATGCTTATGTTGTAGTTATGCTCATGTTGTAAACATTCTTATGTTGTCAAATATACTGACAGTGATGGTTAAGATACTGCTGCTAGATATGTTTAATATTGCTAGCCATGCCTATGTAATTAGACATGCTTAAATTTCTAATCATGCCTATGTAGTTCATTGTGTTATGATGTTAGTTCTACTTATGATATAGATATGCTCCATTTATTTGAGATGCCAATATTGATAGCCATGTTATTTTACTAGACATATTCATGATGTCAGGGATGCTTATGCTACTAGATTGCTTGTGCTGTTAGCAAGGAATATGATGATAGTCAGATTCATGATAATGATTGTTATTAGATGCAATTTGATGATATTTGAGTAGATATCTATCCAACGAAATGGATTTATTTGTTATCTATATATGCATTGATGATCATACTTGTTGCTAATATTAATTGCTTAATATGTTTAGCATACTTGAAGTGTTCAATATGTTCAAGTGATTATTAAATACTCCAACTGCTTAGTTATCTACTATTTAAAATATGTAATTAATAAGCATTGTTGGAGGTTATATCTCTTGCTGGGACATGGGTCTCACCCTTGTGGTTCACCACATCATTATAGGTAATCTGAAGTGACAAAAACAAACTTGTGGCAGAAAAGAGGAGCTAAAGTAATGAATCTTTGAGAAAGTTGATTAGATATCTTATGTGTCCTAAAGTCATCCCTGTACTCTCAGGTCTGGGTGAGAAAAGTTTTGTATATGGTGTTTCAAACGATTTAGACTTTTGTTAGCATATTAATGCTTGTTTGTGTGGCATATACGAATATTGTTCTCCTGTGTATTTATGTTGTGGCTAAGGCGATAGAATAGTTTGTATCAAATTATTGGCATAGTATGGATGTAAGAAATATGTCGGGCTCTTATGCAAATGTTTCTGAGAAGGTGCTGACGTTGAAATTGGTTTTAATTTACCCATATTTTTGGGTATGTGATTATAGCGATCGATTGTTCTTTATGTTTTGAGTAATATCATTTAGTTTAATGGGTTATCACATATGTACTCTATAGAATCATGATATGCATGTTTGGAACTTTGGAAACTATGTTAGAACTAAATGAAACCTAGATCTAGGGAAACATCCACATGATTCATCTGATGTTTCAATTATCAATGCCTCTTTTGATCTAAGACCCTATTATTCCCTTTTATATCATAGGTCCTTGTTGGATTGGTCCTTCTCTAGGAATCTCACTCATAAATAATAACTTGTACTCTATCTAGCAAGGTATGCTTAATCTTTTATCCCTACTATGTTATTGTCTTGTTTGTATGTATTCTCGTATGAATGCTTGGCTAGATAATTACTTGTTTGAGCTAATGTTCCCTATGAATACTACTTTCATGTTGACTATAGTATGTTGATAAACCTTGAACATAGAATATATAAATCCATTGTACAACCTTGTGTACCTTCCTGAATTCTAGGGGTAAGGGAACAAGGAACAAATGAAATAGGGTTAGCTCATTGGATTTGGTCTTGAAGTCCCTCATGTAGAAATAGGGAGCCTAAATGCCCCTCATGGACCCTTACTTAAGAATTGGTCAAAGTCCTGTGTAGATATAATGGATAAAGAAACTAAAACATTCTTTATATAGAAGAATGTCGTTATGTGTTCTCACCTTATTTCTACCTCTTGCTTATTATGATATATTTAGCCTAGCAACTTTTATATACTCTTAAACTGTTTACATGCCTTTTCATAGCAAACTCAATGCACTCACATTGATATATTTTGCTTAATGAACTTGTAGTTTCCAAATGAATATCCGATGCACCTAAGGCTCTAAGATCATAAATGAAACACCAATGGGGTGTTCTTGATATAGAAATGGGTACATATCTCTTATCTCCATGATTAATATCTTGTTATCTCTTAGTGTTATTGCCTTTTCATATATTCTGCTTGTATGAAACTATGTGTCATTCTAGGGATAGGCACCCAAGTCCACTTACCTTTGGCTATGTGGCCATTAGGAGTGTTGGACTTAGGGTAACAAATAGTTTCGTGACAGTTTAACTTGCAATTCAACTCATTCCAACATTCCTGAATCCCTCCTTCAAAGCCTTGTGCCTCCACTCGAAATGAGTTATTGAATCCTAGGATCTTGATGGTCTTTGTAGCTTTACACCACTTATCCAAGGTTCTACTATAGAAAGAACTTTGGGTTTGTATTGATTGAAATATTCCTTGAGTATCCATCGAGTTTCAAACTTTTCTATTCCTCTTATATTCCAAGACATGATATCCTACATTTGTAGACAAAATACATATTATAGTTTAGGCATGGTCTACTAGAGCTTGGTTCTCCTTATCTTCACTCCTTATTATTCCATCTTTGTCTCCTAATCTGGCTACACTATCCATTTCTTGTCTAATGTTTTCGACCTCCTTTGTGCCATTTCTTGGGCCCCTTCATAATGATTTAGTCGGGGGTGTTATGTGGACTCTGCCATTGCACTTAATTTTCATACCATTTCATTTTTTTGTTTTCTGAGGTGGGGATTGTAATGATTGCTTTGTTGATCTCAGCTATATGACCAGGAAAGATCTCCTCTACTTCTTTTTAGAAGTTACCAACATTGGCAATTGGGATATCTACAATGTCAACACTTATCACTTCCACTACCTCATCTACATCTGGGTTAAAGGTCACATGTGCGTCCTTTGACTACACAATAGGTGCCAATGTATATTTCTGCATGTTTGCGACATCTCCTAGAACTTCTTTGGTGTTGTCCCTCGTAGTCATATAGTTTACATGCTTCTTCTTCTTCCACACTTTATCTGGCCGCTTAACAAAGTTTTGGGTTCACTTCGGTAATGCACTGTTTAGTATCCTTTTCATGATGTGTGCCTTGATTTTCCTCGATGCCAAGAGAGGAGAACCTGTTATTGTGGTTTGGATTAGTAATGTATTCTATTTTCTCAATGTGTTTTCATCTACTTCCTCTTCGCTTTTGGGTTTTCATATTCTAAGATATTTAGCCGTCTCATGTCCCTGGATTCTATTCTTCCTCCTACCTGGACCGTCTTCCTCTACTATGATGTTTCCTTAAGACCTACATTCCTTTGAGATGTGTCCCTCTTTGCTTCATATGGCACATGCCCATGAGAACCCTTCATAGATCACCTTGTGCTCAACCCCGTTAATAAGGAATAGCTGGAATAAAAGGTCTTGTTGTATACAATTCTAAGGCTAGTCTTGCAAACTTGCTTTGTGACTGGTTAGTCGTATGTGTGTCAACTTTTATGAGTCTACCCAGGGCCAAACCTATGTACTTGAACATAGTAGGGATGTACATGTGAAGTGGTAGGTTTAGGATTTGTACCCATGATACAAACAGTTTAGGAACTTCTTCTTTTGTCTTAAAGGTGGGATACCAGTCCCAGACCAGAAGGTTGAGCCCAAATATCTTCCATGGAACTCCTGTAAGAGCTATCTCATAATTTTACTGACATGACAGTTGGACAAAAATTTCCTAAGTGAAGCTTGTACATGTTAAAGCATCCTGATATCTGCATAGGTGATTTATGTTATCTCACATCATCATATATACTATGTCAGATCTAAGCAGATGAACTACCACAACAAACTTCCATGTATTTATGAGAACATATTCTTCTTTTGGCATGATTGATAGAGCTGGTATACCATCAAAACTTTAGCCAGAGTTACATCTTTGACTGACATGCCTTATTTGAAAAACTACTCTAGAAAAGAGTCATTCCAATTGGTGATGTAACTCCTAGAGACTACATTATGAAGGATAGTGTATTTCTATGATTAGCTTCCCCATGGAGGGTGGGGTATCTATATTAGGGTTTATGACCACCTCTATTTCATCTCAACAAGTAGCTGCCATTATTCCCTCCACATGTGTGCTACCACGACTCAATATTTTTTAGGGTATGATAAAAGAGTGTCATCATGAATTTATTACATACGTGTAAGCTAGGTCACATGTACATTTTAGGGCACCAAGTAAGTACTTGGATCCATACATGGTAAACTAAGAGTATTAGCATGAGATATTGGTCCAGTAGAGTACAAATCTCAGTTAGGTTACTAATCTTAAAGTACAATCATTCCATGATGATGGATTAGGCCAACATTGTATAAATGAGCATGTTGTATGAGATAAGCATACAAAAAGGATTGTCTTTAGATCAAAACTAGTTATGATAGGTCAAGATAAAACCAGAGTACATATAGATGGTCCAAGGCATGATATTTATATTTACCATGAAGAATGGTTATTTATTTACATGGATATAGGTTAAATATCATTAATCATACATATTAAGCATGGTAGGTTTTGATTAACCCCTTAACAGTCATAAAGGAGATGTTTGTAGCAAAATAGTAGAAATGGTACAAAATCAATGTTATATAATTGAATGACTAGCAAGTTGATGTTTTTTTGATCAAATTAATATATAACATCATAGGTTTTTCTTTATGGGCTAGGGAGATATGGGGATTTGAAGTTTAACATGCAAAAATTTGGTTTTTCACAGAGTTTCACCTTGATGGGCTGAGGAACAACTAACGCACAAAGGAGGGCACACTTCGCTCCACCAACAATAGTGGATGACAATTGTGTGTGGGTGTGCGAGATGGGGAGCATCAAGCATTGCCCTATGGCAAGAACTGGTGACTTTGAGAGGTCGGGTAGTGGCTATGGCATCCACGCACAATCAAACTTTCCTTGTGTGTACAATTTCCATGTAGGCGGGGAGGCGCACGCCCGATGTGTAGGAAATCAAGATGATAGATAAGGAAGTAGAAACAAAAATTTAAATATTGATTCCCCTAGACAATGAGACTGCGTCAACAACAATGTATGTAGGAAGGAAAGATTGTAAGGTTATACCTTGTCCTGGAGAAAGTCCAATGACATTACCCTTGTAGTAGCATCCTGCTTCTTCTTCCTCAGGCAACGACTGTCTCCTTTTTCAATAGAAACTCTCAAACAATTGTCTCCACCGACCTCCCGGTGTAGCACCATATATAGTTATTGATGGTGTCCTCCAAGCAGAAGACAACGAGCTCCCATCTCTAGAGTAGTCCACGTGGACCACTGGGAACTCCATGTTGCACTACCAAAACCAAAGGGAAGGACCTTTCTCTTTTGAATGTCAACCTACTAGAGTTGATACACTCTCCCACAATTGTCACTCCCTTGCTATCCCTCCCCTTATCAGGTAGGACTTACTCAGGCTCTCTATTGGGTACCACAACTAGAGAAGACAACAATTCTTAGAGAAACTATTGTGTTACGAGAAGCCCCTAATATCCCTCTATTAATATGAGAGGTCAGGGTCAGGGTCAGGGTTCCCAATCTATGCGAGATTTGAAAGGTTTCATGAATTTTCCAGAACTTGTGCATAGTGAACCAGTCAATTTGCACACCCAACCGGTCAATTGGTGTGCGAGATGGTTGGTTCGCTTGGCAAACTGGTTGGTTCGTGTAGTTTCCTATTCTGAATCAAATTGGTAATCAATGCATAATTATTTCCAAACATGACTTCAACATCAATCCTTGATCCAATTGAATTAATAACCAAATGGGGCAGTTCATCCCATGAACCGCTCAGTTGGGATATGTGAAACTATCAGTTCACTATGTGAACCCGTTGTTTCACTCCATGGTTTAGCCATTGATCGGCAAATGTTGATTCCCATTGACTTGACACTCCAACTAATTGGTTCACTACCCAACCGGTCCATTGGTAGTGTGAACCGGTCGACTTAGTGTCTAGTCAGTCAATTTTGAACCTCAATTATTTAATTGAATACCTAAAACCTTTAGTAATCAAAATAAACATCATTCATAAATATACTCCTTTAATCCAAGTATATCCTATGCATGTGACCCTATATGTCGAAAATTACATTGGTAGTGAATGTCCATAACTAACTTATGACATCACAAGCAAAGAGCAGCATCTCAAAACACATCATTGCTGCCAAAGTAATTTAGAAAATTGGAGAACAACTTCAACCTACAATTCATGATGAATGATATCGTGAGTGTATAGTTCCTTTGTCTCTGATATCTAGATTGAACTTGAGGCATGAAATTGTCATCCTCTTAATATTCAATCCATGTTCCTTGAACTAGAGCAGTCTATTTGAGATGCACGTGAGCTAACATATCACATATTGAGTCACATGAGTATGGTCATACATTTCTTAGTCTCGCTTATCAAGAGGCCATGGATATCAATCTCTTGTAGGAGGGAGAAATCCCATCTACATCACTCACACTCTATCCTCATGTGTCACAATGCATCCAAGCACCATCTTTATGGCAACCCTTATTCAGGATCACATTGGATGATGTCAAAGTACATTAACAACATGTGATGAATGTAGTGACTTCAGGCCTAAGAAACACAATCACCACTGTCACTATGAGAGATGATTCTGACTACCATTCCATGGTCTCCATGTATCACTCTCATGGTTAGTCTGTCTGATACACTATTCTCTAACATGTACCTATGTGCTTGACTTGATATCATATGTTATGACTAATAAGACTCAATCAGAAGTCAACACACACTCTACTCTTATGTATTATTGTTGTATATTTTGCTTCCATAATAATATCTGACTAGGGACATAACATGAATGTATGTACTCTTATCCTACATATGATATCATTGTTTAGGTCCTTAACATGAAGACATATGTCATTGGGTAACATCATTCTTTAGACATCTTCTTATGTTTGTGTCATCATCTCATGACTGATACAAACATAATAGATAGAATTATCTTTTTATTATCAAATCAAGTATTTAATGCCACATTTCAATCATCATAGGATTGGATCTATGGGCAAACATACCAACAGACTCTTACTTGCACTTAGAGCCAATCACCCACAAATCTTATTTCGAGTGAACTCAACATGTCCACAATGTTTCTGCTACACTAGCGCTTTTATAGTAGGTTAGGAACATTTTCTTCAAGACCATATTTTGCAAGTTTCACATCTCTTTACTGTATGAATTCTCGTATGAGTTGGAAGTGCCATAGTATGCTATCTGGGATTCCCAACCTATTTAGTAGCTCCATTATTGTCATCAGTATTTCTACCATGTCATCAATGGTTGGGACCTCCCACAAGTTCACCCATATGAACTTATGGATCCATACAATATCCTTATCTATACTCATAACACCAAGATACTTGACTTCTTTTGTAGATCGACTATCTCTTACTCAGAATTCTTCCAACTTACAGTTCTATTTAAAGTTCAAACATAAATTTAGATTGCAATCATTAATTTTATTTGTCATTTCAGAGCTTGCATGAATGTAACCCTTTACACCCAACTCATCCTTATTACCATAACCAAGGAACTAATCCTTTTCTGTGCTTCTCAAGGACTTAAGGATGTTCTTTATGGTAGTCCAATGACCTTCATTGGAATCTAACATATACCCTCTCATCATATCCAATACATACAAGGTTCCTAGATAGGTATATATATCCCCTCATCATGTATAATACATTTGAGATAACCAAATATTCTCTCATCATGTCCAATGCATATGAGACAATGAGATACATAATTGTAACATCTTGAGATTTGAGGCCTCAAATAAAATGATCTTAAAAGTAATGATTGGACTACCCATATCACCAAGGTGCACCTCCTTTTTAGGGATCCTATCACTAAAACACTCTATAGTTAAGCGTGCTCAGCTTGGAGTAGTACTAGGATGGGTGACCCATCGGGAAGTTAATCCTTGTTTGTGCATGAGTGAGGACAAAGCACATAGTTAAGTCTAGTGGTGGTTTGTGGGGACATTCACCATAAATAAAACTATACTAGAGCCTTGGGCAGTGGGTGCAGGTGTTAAAAATTGGTTTTAGAGCCAATTCCCCTCTAGTAGGTGGGGGATACTTTGGTCTATGGCATGCCAGTCTTTCAATCATGTGCTCCAGGCATGATGGAAAAGGCTATCCTAGTTGATATGTAGTGAAATGGGAATTGATTATGAGGCCATATAGTTGAGCCTTGATGAGGACATCAAGAGTCTAAGTGGGGGAGATTGTAATGTCCCAAGATTTGAGGGATCAAATAAAATGATCTTAAAAGGAATGATTGGACTACCCAAATAACCAAGGTGCACCTCCTTTTTAGGGAGACCATCACTAAAGAACTCCATAGTTAAGCATGCTCAAGTTGTTAAGGCTGTTGGTGGTCTACGGGGCCAATCATCATTCTTAAATCTCTATAAGAGCCTTGGGTAGTGCGCCTAGGCATTATAATAACATTGTATTCAAGATATATCCAATTGCGGATGCATATGGCATCTATGCATGCGTTCCTATCCTTCACAAGAATTGGGACACTAGGCTCTTGATAGACTAACTCCATGGAACATGGACACGTTTTCTCTCATTGGGTCTTGCATACTGCACTCCTTTATCATCTTGCCAATGTATGTTCTCTTTCTTAGGTCAATAAACTTTCTAGATCTATCTCTATAGATCTCAATCCCTATCACATAGGATGTCTTTCCTAAACCCTTCATAGAGAAGGTGCTTCCAGCCAGGTTTTAACACTTACAGGATAAGGACATTATTCCCCATCATCACGTGGATATAAATATGCTCCCACTAAATATTTTTTAATAACATATTCCATCTTCATTCTGACTCAAGTCAAACTCTTTGACTGTCTTGACAAAAAGAAGATTCTAGCTTTGACATGCTTGCTTCAATCCACATATTGACCTTTCTGGCTTTCAAACTTTATTTTCAATATTGGATTTATAAAACCTTTAGGGTGTGTCACACACACATCCTCATAATTATTATAGTTAAGAAATGAAATTTTAACATCCATATGCCAAATCTCATAGTCTTACTAAGCTGCAATTGCAAGCATGATCTTAGTGGATTTAACCATGGCAACTGATGAAATATTTCATCATGTTCAACCCCTTGAACTTTTTTGAAACTCTTTGCACCCAATCTATCCTTCCATGTTGGTATCCTCTCAAAGATCTAAATGCACCCAATGGGTTCTACCCATTTAGGTGGATCCATTAAGGTCATACCTTGTTGGTTTACATAGACTCCATCTTGGATCTCATGGACTCAAGCCATGCTTCAGATTCTGGTCCCTCAATGGCTTCTAGGTAGGTTGTTGACTCATCATGTATGACCAACTCACTTCCTTTTGAGCCATAAGATGTCTTAATCTTTCAAGCTCAATGTGTGTTCTACTAGAACTATGTGTCTTGTGTGCTACATAAGGAACTTGAGATTCCACAACAACTTGTGATTCTCCATATTCCTAATGTACCTCTTTTAGGTTCAATGCTTTCTTGTTTTTCTCGAACATTTTGAGTTCTAATTTTCTCCCACTAATTCCTTTGGAACTAATTTTCTCTTTAGGAATACATCCATCCTGACAACAAGCACTTTGTTGTTGGATTGGAACAAGAGTAGTATTCAACAAAATAACATTTATGTGATTTTGGGCAAAGCTTTTCAAGAAACTATTTTCTTATATAAGCCTTCAATCCTAATCTTTATAAAAGACATATCAGGACACCTCCCAAGCCATATCTCATATGGTGTCTTTTGAACCATTTTAAATACACCATTTTAGTATAAAGCATGTGCCAAAAGAAATGGGAAGATAAGCTAGATTTAATTGATAATCACACCTTCACTAACAGGGTGTGATTTCTTGTTTTTGATACACTCTCATGATACACTATCATTGTGATTCAGGTGGATCTTATCATGATACATCATCATGATCTCCCAAAAGGTTCTCAAACTCTTGGTTTAAAATATTTCAACATCGATCATATAGAAGTATCTTAATACTTTTACCAAGTAAGTTACATACTTCATTCACAATCTCCTTGAACAGTTCAAAAAATTCATACATGTATTTCATTAAATATAAATTTCATATCTACTGATAACATCAACAAACATAATGAGGTACTAGTAACTACCTTTAGCATTTGTTAAAAAAGGTCTATATACATTAATATGTACGAGCCCTAATAGAACAGTCACTCTCCCACTATGTCTAGTGAAGTTTCTTTTGTCATATTTCACAACAAATAATATATGAATGTCTCTATTGGTTCAATAACCAAAAGAGTCTAGATAACCATCATATAGATTTTAGAAATGCATTTCTGATTTATGTGCTCTAGATGACACCGCTGTAGGTATTCATTGTTTAAGTTATCAAGTCATTCAATAAATGTTTCATACACATTTGTATCTAAAACTATCATGCATAGTTTATAAGACATAGGACTTTGCCATATAAGATCTCATCTTATAAAATGATGCATGAATATGTTATTGCCCATACAATCCACATGATGTTTTCATTAATGGAAAGTACATAATAGCAATTCAATAGTTCTATTATATGCCCATGAATTAAAAATTACAACTGTATTGGCAACAACCCTTTCTCCATATAGTTCTATCTTACTTCTTATTGGGTCATGAAGTAGAGAACTCTATCTCTTACTTCTTCCTTTAAGTGTAAAGGACATGTTCCTTTTGCACTTACCCTTCTCCTTATCTTGAGTGTTGAAGACTTGGACTTTAGCTTGCCTCAAAACTCTTCTTGGCCTTGCCTTTTCACTTGGACTAGTTCCACTAATCACCATCACATATTTTTCCTTATTCATTCTTGCTTGGGCATAAACATGCCAAGTAGTTTTGAAAGCAGTTTAGTCAAGTTACTCAAGTAGTAACACTTGATGAACTGGCTGTATGATTCAGTAAACGCTTATAGAATCATATCTATAATGAACTCTTAACCTAATAGAAATCCCAATATCTCCATATGCCCAATCATATTGAACACATGAGGCTCTATAAGATCTCCCTCTGTTAGTTTGCACTCAAACAATTCTTTGGAGACATTATACCTTTCATTCTTTACATGATTCTTTAAGATGTGTTACCATCTCAAGAATGTCTATGAATTCATACTGCTCATGCAACTCATTGTTCATACAAAATAGCACAAGGTACTTAATGTCTATGAAATCATTGGCGTGCTTCAAATAAGCATCCATTTCATTGTTAGGTGCATTATGAGCGGGTTCCTTTGGCACTGGTATTTCAATGAGATAGAGCTTTCGTTCACTAGTGAGAACACTTCTCAAAGACCTAAATCAGACCTGGAGGATTATCCCATTTTGTCCTTCTCAAGGACAAATTGCAATAAAAACATGATTGTGTTTGACATTTGATTCTACAAAGAAATATTACAACTTTTTCAAAATATTTTTGATTTGATAAGTTAACAATATAAAATTTGGCCTTTAATTAATTATCACTCCCCCTATTTTGTTCAAATTGATATCCCTCACAACCAATTTGAAAGATTGTAGTGTATAACCTTCTAGTGAGCTAAGATCCAAAATAATAAAGTCAATACCCCACCAACATTGGAGCTCATGACCAATTATTAAGGTAGGCAACATTGTCAATTGCATCTCATGCAACTCTTGGATAGATGGCGTGCACAATTCCTTGTCACAATCCATCTGAATTATTCTAGGCACTTAATGCTATTAAGGTCACCTAGTTAGGCCTGACGCATAAGACAACATAATATAATATACACCCTCCTCGGACAAACCTACATATCTACCATCATACTTCCATGAGATAGACAACACACCACACTAGGGCGTGCCCACATTTTAATGTATGCTGCTTATGGAAAGCATCTAAGACTTAATATTATATTGTGGGATTTTATATATAAATACATACTCAATCACCACATACTTAGTACGGATCATATACATTCTATATATGAAAATAAGAACATGCAATAATTAAAACACATAATAGATGTTTATGTCCATAAGTTTGTAATTCCTTGGAGCCATAAGGAATTACTACCACCAAGGGTCCACATCATATGCAACCTACTGTGATGAAGATCTGTGTTAGAACCAATCTAGGTTGATCAGTTCAACTCTTGAATCTGTCAAGTCAGCTCGCCTCTAGGTCGCGTGGTTGGTCTCTTGAAGCAGTCATTTGGTTCGAGGTTCAACTAATGTTTGGACTCCTCCAGGTGGTCGATTGTGCCACCAGTCAATCGGATCATCCTCATGTCATCCAACTTCCTCAATCCTCCTATTGATCGGTTCGTCTGGTGAAGAATGTCTTTTCATGGCAAAACATAAACTAAAACTATCCTATTTCTTATTACATTGTATAAGGGAAAACCTTAAATTACATTCGAGGTAAAATAGGAAGAAGAACATTAATTTACATTTATAAAGGAGAGAGGTGCAATATGCAAACCAAGATATAAAAAATAATAAATAACCACAACCATGCATAGATCTAGGGTTATTGGCCATAACCATGCTTCACATCCACCATCAAAATAAATTTTAGGGCGACACATCTGAATTTCATATGTATATATATGCTTGTGAATCGGATGTGGTAATTCATAAGATATGCACATTAACAAGTTTAATATTTGCATCATATGCAATAAATAAATCCGATCATATTGATTTAAATACCAAATACACCATAAATTGATGTAGCTCTAATACCGCTACAGGGAAATCCGGGTGATAGATTTGGTAGAAGAAACAAAAACTTAAAGCCTGATTACCCTAGATAGAAACATCACGTCAAAAACAATATATCTAGGAAGGGAAGGTTGCAAGATTATACCTAGACGTGGAATAAGTCCAACGACACTACCCTTGTAGTAGCACCATGCTTCTTCTTCTTCGGGTAGCAACTCACTCCTTTTTCAACAACAACACTCAAATAATCATCTTTACCAGCCTCCTGGTGCAACACCACATGCATCGGTTGACGATGCCCTCCTAGTAGTAGAGAACAACCTCTTGCCTCTAGAGCAATCCACGTAAACCACCAAGAACTATGCTACCAGAGCCAACATGAAGGAGTTATCTCTTTTGAATGTGGACTTGCTCAGGCTCTTTGTTATCCACCGCAACTAGAGTTGACAACAATTGTTAGAGAAATTGTTGTATTATGAGAATCCCCTAGTAACCCTCTATTCATACGAGAGGCCAGGGTCAGGGTTCTTAGTCTATGTGAGAATTGAAAGGGCCATTCACAAATTTTCCAAAACCTGCGTACGTGGAATCTATCAGTTTGCACACCCAACATGTCAGTTGGTATGCGAGCTGGTCAGTTCACTAGGGTAATCGGCCGGTTCATGCGGTTTCCTATTATGAATCAAATTGGTAATCAATGCACAATTAATACCAAACATGACATCAACATCAATCCTTGATCCAAATGAATTGGCAACCGAATTGGGAGGTTCATCCCATGAACTGGTTGGTTGGGATACGTGAACCACCCAGTTCACTATGTGAATCTATTGTTTCACTCCCTAGTTCATCCATTGATCATCCAATGTTCATTCCCATTGACTTGACACTCCAACTGATTAGTTCACTTCCCAACCTATCAGTTGACAGTGTGAAATGGTTGGTTCAGAGTCCAGTCAGTCAATTTTGAACCTCACTTGTTTAATTGGATACCTAAACAACTTTACTAATTAAATTAAAGATCATTCACGAATATACTCCTCTAATCCAAGTGTATCCTATGCATGTGACCCTATAGGTCTAGAATTACATTGGTAGTGAATGCCTATAACTAACTTATGACATAACAATCAAAGAGAGGTATCTAGCAACACATCATTGCTACCCAAATAATTCATAAAATTGGAGAACAACTTCAACGTACATTTCATGATCAATGTTACTGTGATCATACAATTCCTTTATCTATGATATCCAGATTTAACTTGAGGCATGGAATCACCATCCTGTCAACATTTAATCCATGTTCCTTGAACTAGAGTAGACTGTCTGGGATGCAGCGCTCCCATATCACATATTGAGTTAAATGAGCACAGCCATACATTTCTCAGTCTCGCTTATCAAGAGGCCGTGGATATCCATCTTCCGTAGAAGAGACAAATCCCATCCACACCACTCACACTCTATCCCCTTGTGTCATAGTGCACCCAAGCACCACCTTTCTGGTAACCCTTATTCAAAATCACGTTGGATAATGCCAAAGTACATGAACAACATGTGATGAATGTAGTGACTTCAGATCTAAGAACCGTAATCACCACACCACTATGAGAGATGATTTTTATTACCATTCCATGGTCTCCATGTATCAGTCTCATGGTGGGTTTGTTCAATACACTATTATATAACATGTACCTATGCGCTTGACTTGATATGACATATGTCATTGGGTAACATCATTCTTCAGACATCTACTTATATTTGTGTCATCATCTCATGACTAAGACAAATCAAATAGATGGAATTACCTTTATTATTATCAAACTATGTATTTAATGCCTCATTCCCATCATCATATGATTGTCTCTCTAGGTATACATACAACACGACATTTTTTGCACGATGTGATTCGCCGATAAGCACCCACATGGCAGAGTGAGAATGAAAGGTGAGAGGTTGTGGGGGAGAGAGAGAGAGAGAAATCAATCTGGCATGTATGGTGTAGGTCTTAGTGGCATGTCTCTGAGTTGTCATTGGCCTCCTGAAACCAACGTGACAAAGAACGAGCAAGGCCAAGTGGAGAAGAGGAAGTGGTGCTCATGAACACATGATCAGTGTCGTTAGCCTTCGATTTGATGGCTTGCAAGTCTTTCACCTTCCTTATATCTTGGGTTTGAAACCCTCCTGCTTCACTACAACAATGCGTAGAGGGGAAAAGAGAGGAGGTGAGGCCAAGGCAATGGTCTGGGAGGCAAGAGGGGAGAAAAATAGATTGAGTAGGGATTTTATAGGAGGTGGGAGGGTGAAAGGGTAGGGTTGCTAGGTTTTCAGGGCTGCCGGACGAAAGTGAAGAAGTGGGCACCTCTCTTTCCCCCGGCCCTGGCCCTCTTGTGGCTCATTGGTGTTTGGCATGTGTCAATGGGAAAAAGAAAGACCTAGAGGAGCAGTGGTCATGGAGAAAAGAGGAGAGGTGGGTTAGGTGGTACAAGAACAAAGTTGTGGCCTACTATTGTTTCCATCAGAGCAGACGTGAGGTGGGGGATGCTCTCACGACCAAAAGATCTTCCCATGCTCCATGGCATGTGGATACAACAACCCACAATGGACCTGGTCAGGGTAAGGAGTTGGAAAATAAGAAAAAAGGGGAAAAGATGGGTAAACCTGGGGTTTCTAAGGCAAGCTTACAAAATTGGCGATACCTCCCAAATCCATGCTCAGATTGGGATGAAATTTGGATCATTCAATTTTTAAAATCACCTCCCATAAGACCGTCCTGGTTTGAGTTTGACAAAAAAAGGGTTTCAAAAAGTAGAACAAGAAGTTTAAGCATATGATGAGTGAAACATAGTTCATGTATTCACTTAAATATCATAGCCAATTCTGTATAAAAATTCACCCAATGAAGCCTTAAAATGTGTCAAGTCATGGAATATAGGACAACAATTAGGGAAAAGGGCAAGCTAGAGTTTAGAGATTATATATACACTTAGGTAGGAAAGTCCAACCCATGACATCCTCCCCTCTTTAAAAAGAAATTTTGTGTCATTAATCAAGATTGGGTTTCATATTCAATATCACAATCAAAATATTTCAAAATCAAGAAATTGAGCAACAATATTATAGCATATCTCATTGATCATAAAGTCTAGAAAGATCAACAAATGCGTAACAAATTTGGAGAGATCATCCTAGACATCACCAAGTTGGAGAGAGAACATTTTTTAAGGAAAAAATAGAGTTCTTGCATCAAGAGTACAACATGACTTCCAATACCATCATTTAGGATTTTAGATTCTACATCGGCCTAGGTGGGGGTTATATAGCCATGATTGATATTTCATATTTCAATAATTTGAGACAAACATCATATTTCAACATAGTGATTTCATGCTTCAAAATCTATGGAAGGGTCCACCCTAGTCCTCATGGAGCTTAACCTTAAGTCATAAATTGAGGGAGTTAACATAACCATCATTGTACAATTTCAAGATTTGGGAACACATAAGTCATTAATCATATATCAACGGTGATACCAAGATCCATATAAGGAGATCATAGGAGTCTAATCAAAATCAAGATCAATAATCATGGGTTAAGATTTTATAAATCAATGTCAAGAGTCAAGTTTGGACATCAAAGTCATATGTCCAAATATTTTGAAGCTAGGATTTTGATTCCTATCTTAGACCTTATGGGTGATCATCCATCCATACAGAAAAATTGAGCAATACTCAAGCAACCCCTTTTGTATCAACATCAAATTTTATTGTCATGTATTTGAGGTTGATGGATGATCTAGACCTAGGTCTTTCTAGGAACTTAACCACTAACTATAGTCAATGTCAACATGTGTCAAGATAGTTATAAAATTGTGATTATGATTGAGTATCAATATCATCATGGAGTCAACCTATTAGAGACTTAGATCAAGAAATCAGAATTGTATGAAAGGGGTTACTTTTCCAAACTCTAAATGAATCATCGAGATGAAAATTTAGAGGTAGTAATAATAGATATGTGACCTAATTAAGGGGAGTCATAAGTCAACTACCACCCTAATCCAACACATTAGTCCATATTAATCATGAGTCATCAATCATATCCAAACAGGGTGTGTATCAACTATTAAATCATATTTTACAAGATCAGAAGTCCAACATCAAGATCATTAATAGGGCAACCATATTTCAAGATTTTGTGAGGTCGAGGCCATAATTGCATTCCCTTCCTTTCATGGTTAAGCTAAGGGTATATTTTGGAAATCGAGAGGTCAAATTGGAGAACCCAAGAGTTTGAGTATAATAGTGCAAGATTGAGATCTTGGTCTATCGAAATATTCAAATCAAGCCTACAAAGAAAAACAATGGTTAATAGGGGATTTTCATCTTGTAACAGGTCTTCACATAAGTTCTAGGGGCCCAAAGGTATAGTCATTTAGTGGCATGATCATGGTACATATCAAATACGGAAAGTTTGCTTAACCATGTTTGAGATTTGATCAACAATAGGGAAACATGGGTTTAATCATTAGGGACCTCATCAAACATGAGGTGTAAAACGTGAGTCCCACCTTATTTCTTCATATTAAGAATTTACCTCAAACATAGAAAGAACTTATATCTGATTTGGTACCATTGAGTTTGCATGAGTACCTCACTTTCAAAAGTACTTTCTTACATTGAATATGGTTTGCAATTTAAGACCAGATCATGGAATATTTCATATTAATAAAGTTCCATGTTTTCAAAGGAGTTTTAAATTTCTCATTCATAAGCTACCCATAATAGGGATGTCATGTGATTAATAATCAAGAGAGAAGAATCACATGAGGAGATAAGAAGACTAACTAATCATTTACTTGGGTGTCATAGGTGATCCATAGAGAAGAGATGAGATGCTAGAAGACTCTCTAAGCTTTTAAGGAAAGGATTTTATTCCTCCCTGAGTTCTTAAGATGTGTTATGACTTAAACATATATAGAGGCCTATGTGAATGGCTCTGATACCATTTTGTCACAGAACTATTTACTACCCTAAGTCCACACTCCTAATGGCTGCATAGACAGAGGCAAGTGGACTTGGGTGTCCGTCCCTATAATGCCACATAGTTTTGCACACGCAGAATACATGAAAAGGCAATAACTACACTAGGATATGACAAGATATTAAACATGGAGATAATATATATGTACCCATATCTATATCAAGTATACCCCATTGGTGTTTCATTTCTGATATTAGAGTCTTGAGTGCAATAGATCTTCACTTGGCAACTACAAATTTGATAAACAAAATATATCAATGCGAGTGCATTGAGTACGCTATGAAAAGGCATGTAAATAGTTTAAGAGTATATAAAAGTTTCTTGGATAGAAACATGATAATAAGCAAGAGGTAGAAACAAGGTGAGCAAACTTAACAACATTCTTCTATATAAATCATGTTTTAGGTTTCTTTACCCATTATGTAAACATAGGCCTTTGACGAATTCACAAGGAAGGTTCGTGATGAGCATATATGCTCCCTATTTCTAGATGAGGGATCTCAAAACCAAAGTCAATGAACTAACTCTATTTCATTCGTGCCTTGTGCCCTTGCCGTAAGAATTTAGGTAGGTACTTAAGGCAATATAATGGATTTATGTATGTTATGTTCAAGGTTTATCAACATACTATAGTCAACATGAAAGTAGTATTCATAGGGAACAATAGCTCAAACAAGTAATTATTTGTCCAAGCATTCATACTTGCATACATATAAACAAGCCAATATCATAGTAGGGTCAAGAGATTTAGTGTACCTTGTGAGTAGAGTAGAAGTTATGATTCATGAGTGAGATTCCTAGAGAAGGCTCAAGCCAACAAGGACCTATGATATAAAAGACTTAATAGGGTCTTAGATCAATAGTGGAATTGATAATCTAAACATAATATGAGTCATGTTGATGTTTCCCTAGATCTAGGTTTCACTTAGTTCAAACATATTTTCCAAAGTTCCAAACATGCATATAATGATTCTACAGAGTACACACATCAACATTAAGTCCTACACCTAAGAGAAACATTCACATTAGATTATATACAAAGGTCATATTTTCTATGAGTTGGAGTTAGGGAAGCATGAAATTTAAACATTCATCAAGGTTTAATCATGCAAGATCACATCAAATCATATTAGTTGAACATCATTCAATATAGTCATCTTTCCATGTCATAAGATCATATGAGAGTATAAGATGGATCAAGTAGGCCTCTAGTGTCACAAGAATGATAGAAATCACTGATTTTAAGTAATTAGGGTATGATATAAGAGTGTCCTCATGATTTTGTTACATCCATGTAAGCTAAGTTACATGTGCAAATTAGAGCACCAAGTAAGTACTTGAGGCCATACATGGTAAACTAAGAGTATTATCATGAGATATTGGTCTAGTAGAGTACAAAGCTCAATTAGGTTAATGATCTCGAAGTACAATCATTCCATGATGATAGATTAGGGAAAGTTGTATAAATGAGCAAATTGTATCATATAAGCATACAAGAAGGACCGTCTTTAGATTGACACTAGTTATGACAGGCCAAGATAAAACCAGGGTACATATAGATGGTCTAAGGAAAGATATTTACATTTATTGATTTACATGGATATAGGCTCAAAGGTCATTTATCATACATATCAAGCATGGTAGGTGTTGATTAACCCCTCAGAGGTCATATAGGAGATGTTTTTAGCAAATAGTACAAGATGGGATAAAGAGAGGCATTCTCTCCTCCTCTCCCACACCCGTGATGGAGACCGAACGTCCGGGAGGGTGGTAAAACAAGACGGCAAATAGTACAAGATGGTACAAAATTAGTGTTATATAACTACATGACTAGGAAGATTACATATTCCTGATCAAAATCATATAGATCATCATAGGGATTGTGTAAGGGTCTAGGGATATATGGGGATTTGGAGACTAACATACAAAAACCCAAATTTTAGAAAGTTTTACCCTGATGGGCTAAGGAACAACTGACCCACGAAGATTGGCATGCTCCACTCCACCAAAAGTGGTGGACGAGGGTCATGTGCAGGTGTACAAGATGGGGAGCATCGAGCGCCAACCTATAGTAAGAGCGAATGACTTTAAGAGGTCAGGGACCGACTACGACATCTGCACATGGTCAAGCTTTCCTCGTCGGTGTTGTCACCACACAAGCGGGAGGTGTGGGCCCAGTGCTTATGACATGATGTGATTCACTAATAAGCACCCATGTGGTGGAGCGAGAAAGAAAGGTGAGAGGTTGTGGGAGCGAGAGAGAAAGAGAGAGCACAAGCATGAGAGAGAGGGAGAGAGGACAAGCTGGCGTGTGTGGTGTGGGTCCTAGTGGAATGTCTATGAGTTTCCATTAGCCTCCTGATGCTAGTGTGGTAGAGAATAAACAAGGATGATAGGGGAAGAGGATGTGGTGCTCGTGAACACATGATCTGTGTTGTTAGCCTTTGATTTGACAGCTTGCGACTCATCATCTTCCCCTCATCTAGGGTTTGAAACCCTGATGCTTCCTACAACGATGCATAGAGGGGAAAAGAGAGGGGGAGAGACCAAGGCAATGGCCTGGTAGGCAATAGGGGAGATGAGCATATCGAGTAGGGCTTTTATAGGAGGTGAGAGGGTGTGAGGGGAGGGTTTCTAGGTTTTGAAGGGCTGACAGCCAAAAGTGAAGAAGTGGGAACCTCTCTTGCCCCCTCCTTAGCTTCCTCACAGCTCATTGGTTTTGAGTGGGAGTCAAGGGGAAAAAGAAATACCTAGAGGAGAAGTGGTCATGGAGAAAAGAGGAGAGGTGGGTTAGGTGGAACAATAATAATGTTGCGGCCTGATGTTGTGTGCAATAGAGCAGACATGAGGTAGGGGATGGTCTTGTGACCATAGGATCCTCCCATGATTTGTGGCGTGTGGATCCAACATCCCATAGAGGATCCATATGGGGTAAGAAGTTAGAGAATAAGAAAAAAGGGGAAAAGAAGGGTAAAGCTAGGGTTTCTAAGGCAAGCTTATGGAATTGGACATATCTCCAACATCCATGCTCAGATTAACATGATGGTTTGAGGGTAGGAAATCGGAAAAAAGGGGGTTAAAAAGGAGAACAAGAAGTTTAAGAATATGATGATTGGAATATAGTTCATGTATTCACTTAGATGTCACAGGAAATTCTATAAAGACAAAAAAAATCACCTAATTAAGCCTCAAATATGTCAAGTCATTAAATATAGGACAACAATTAGGAAAAAATGCAAGGTAGATTTTAGATATTATATATACATAGGTAGGAATGTCCAGTGCATCACATAAGCATCATTAATTATTACAGACAGTTTGTTACCTGTTGCATTAACAATCATACCCTAGTTACTTTTATCTATACAAACCCACATATCAATGTCAAAAGTATTCTATGGAAACACTTAATTAGGATGATGGGGAAAAACTTCTCAATGCCCTAGATTTCTCTAGCTTACTTTAATACTACTATTCATCCAGTAAAACAAAGCAAAACCAAGTATTATAATTATTCTAAAGCAAGATTGATCTAGGAAATTTTGCTGGAAGCGGGCTTATCTGACTTGGGTTTCTCTGAACCCAATTTTACTTTAAAATGAGGTGCACTGCAACAAAGACTAGATCATGCAATTGATAAGGACTACTTTATCCAATCTTATCTACAAATCATTGTGGAACACTTACCTCGAACCCCTTCAGATGATTGTCCACTGTTGGTCAAATATACAATTAGAAATGATAAATAACAATTTTTGATAACAAAAGTAGCCTGGTGACATGATAGGAAATTCAAAAATTTGTTGGACATGAACTGGAATCACATTGTCAAATTTAATGAAGAACTTACTAAGTCTAAAGGAGCTATCATCTATAGGGATAGAAACCATTCTCATCACAGAAGTAGGAACAAAGAATGGTTGCTAAGAAATATCAGCCTACTTGAAAAAGTATTGACCTCATGCTATAATCCCATCACTGATGGCATCTATTTAGATATGAAGCTGAGCTTGAAAAAATTCCCCAACTATAGGAATAAGAATTGAATCAAAAAATCCATAGCAACTGACTCAATGCATATGTCAACACAAAACATTTCAATGCCTATATCAAACAACGTAAGAGATTGAACATTATTTCTAGGTTCAAGAACATGGATAGTGAATGGATTAGTGAACAAGAAAAACTCAAATGCCTTGTGCATAGTCATTTCCACAACCTACTGTTTGAAACATAAAACTTCATTAATAGCATAATAAACCTGATACCTGGGAACTTCATGAGACTAAGCCAGTCTAGCTAAGAATCATTGAGGGAATGACACAAGAGAGGGAGGTGTACAATATTCTCAACAACATGAATCTATACAAGGCGACATGCTCAGATGGTATCAATGGATTTTTTGGGTTCTAAATTGGGACAAAGTATGCAGATATGTAATGAATATAGTGAATAATGCTCTCAATAGAGACACTCTAAGTAATAGTCTTTGTGATTCAAGTATTGTACTGATACCAAAGGTTCCTATCCTGAATCATGTGAGAAGTTGCATCCCATATCTCTAAACAACACATTTGTTAAACTTATCTTGAAGTTTGTTGTGGAATTCCTAAAAGCTCAAATACCAGACTAGATATCCCAAGCTCAATTACAGATTAACTGATGTAGCTCAGGAGGTGATACATACGAGAAAAGGATAAAGGGAGCAAAATGCATGGCCATCAAGGTCGATTTATCCAAAGCATATGATAGGTTGTCATGGTAGTTCATCCGAGATACTTCGGGAAAGTTGGAGCTTCCACTCAACATTACAACTTACATAATGAATTCCATTACAATAGATGTTTGCTTGGTCCTATGGAACAAAGATAGCACCAAATCATTCAAGGTAGACATGGACTATGGTAGGAAGTCCCTCTAGCCCCATGCATATTTATTCTATGTGTAGAACGACTCAATCAAATGATTGATGATCTCGTATTGCAAGGTGAATGGAAGCCCATCACTCTAGGATAGAGTGGCATCAAACTGTCCCACTTATGTTTCATGGATGATTTTTTTCTCTTTAGTAAAGCATCAAGTAGATAGATGTAGACTATAAGAAATTGTTTTAGGAGATTTAAGAAAACATTTGGCCAAGCCATCTCTGTCAAGAAGATGTAGATCTTCTATGCTGCTAGTGTACCAAGAAGAACTAGAAGAAAGGTGAATAGGATATGTGAGTTCAAAGAAATAGATGATCTGGGAAAATACCTAGGTATACCAATCATTTGCTCCAAGGTTACAAGGAGAACCTATGCCAAAATTCTAGACTGAGTCAAATCAAGAATAAATGGTTGGGCATCCAAATGTGTATTCCTTGTTGGTCATTGTTGCCTGGTGAAATCTACACTCTCAACCATTCCCACATACACCATGCAGACAACACTGATCCCCTAGAGTTTATGAAACCATATCTAAAATAGCATTAGAAGATTCCTCTAGGGAGGTAATCACAAAGCCAACCCAATGTCCATGGTAGCTTGGGACAAGGTGACAAACAACAAGATGGATGGAGGTTTAGGCATACTTACAATGAGAGAGTGAAACAGTGCACTTCTAATGAAAAACATTTGGGAAGTAGCAACCCAGAGGAAGACCATATGGTGTAAGTTCATGGCCTTCAAGTACGAACCTTACTCACAAGGAGATCACTAATACCTCAAGATTGGTGAGGGTGGTGTTGATGGGGAATTTATTCATTGAGGAACATTTCTATACTCAGTTGAAGAATGTGCAATCGAAAAGCTTTTGGAATGACAAATGGACCCAGAAGAATAAAAACTTGCCTACATAGCCATGAAAGAGATTTTGAAAGAAATCTTAGACCTCTGAGTAGATAGTAAAATTATTGATATATGAGTATGGACAAAGACTTTCTGAGATCCTAACTTTCGGATGCACATGTCACTTATATCATGGATATCGATCCCTCTAGAAAATCTGACATAAATGATATGAAACTATGGACAACTTATGAGAATGACTAGTATTCAACTAGTTCAACCTATTATGTACTCCGCACACACAAGGACAACAAAGTGGAGGGTGAATGGGATACAATGTTGAAAACAAACATGAATGACAAAGTCAAGTTTTTCATGTGGCTCTTAATGCATGATGTGATTCTTACAAATAGCAGGTGTGCCCAAAGGTACATCACTACTGATAAAACATGTGAGAGGTGTGTGGAACATGAGGAGTACAACCTTCTTGCAATCTTAGACTACAAACATATGGAGAAGTTAGGAAAGTAATATTGAAAGATCATTTGACTAGTGACTTCTCAAAAGTCAATTATTTTCTCATCTATAGATGAGTGGTATGGAAATGAAGTTCTTCCTATAAGAGAATCTAGTACATGATATATGTCTATGAAGGGTATTCCTAAATGATCCAACAAGGTGTGACCTATTTGTATCAAGAAACATTAAGGTGTGTGTTAAAGGACTAACTTTAATGGAACTTGAGTGTGGGGAATATGGGCAATTGAGGTAGAACTGTCCACAAGTTTAATAAGGTTTTCCATGAACAACCACAATTGTGAGGATCTATCCCCCAATTAAACTTGAACTAATGATTAGGAAAAATCCTTAGGTTTGCCCACCATAGTTCTAGAAACATCATTATACCAATTGAAAATTCTAAACAAATAAAACCACATGAAGATTTAGTTATAAGAAATCATCACATAATCTTACATAATGTCTTGTATAAGCGTACTAAGCCTCATCTGAATCATTCTAAGAGTATACATGATAGTGAACAATTGACACCTATATTTATCTATTTCATCAAAAGTATTACATGATGATCATTAGTCATGAAAGTATAGTTGTGTAAGATGACCGATTCACTTTACAACTTGTCATCATAAAGAACCACCAATGGGAAATTATCTATCATATGCATCATCAACTACCCAACCATTAATTAAGAAAGTGAGAGTACATGGACACTCTATACTTGACTATATCATTGTATGTTACATATTAATAAACATGTTTCTACCACATCAACATACTACAAGATGTGGATAGCAATGAGGGTGAGACTCCTATCCCATTAATGTGATATAATAACTAATAAGTTTTTATGCTTACAAACACACTATTTAAATGGATGATTATATTACATTAAACAACAAGTATAAATATCTCATCAAGATGCATACCCCAAAATATGCAATATCAGAGTGAACTCACAATACTTGCATGTGTGGAAGAGTAAGAAAATAATACAATCTGATTTGCTATGTAAGCCTTGAACATGTATTCTACATGAGCCAATTACTTTTTTCATCATTAGTTCTTAGCATTACTGGTTTCCATAGGAAACCCCAACCATGCACATCCATATCCATTATAGGTTCCAAAGACATAACCTTTAGTCACTGAAAAACCAACCTAGGTGCCAAAGACACAACCTTAAATCACTGAAAAACCAAGATAGGTGCAAAAGAAAAAACCTTCATTGAGCACAACCAACTTAGGTGCGAAAGACACAACCTTTTATCATCACAACCAACATAGGTGCTAAAGACACAACATCCAACCACCTGAACCAACATAACTATCAAAGATACAACCTTAAACCACCACAACAAACATAGGGGCCAAAGACATTGCCTTTGGCCACCACAACCAACATAGGTACCAAAGACATTGCATCTGGTCATCACAACTGACATAGGTTCCAAAGATACAACTTTTAGTCACCACAACAAACATAGGTTCCCATGGCACAACCTTTGGTCACCACATCCAACATAGGTACTAAATACACAACCTTTAGTAACCATAACAAACATAGGTATTAAAGAAAAAAGCTTCTATCTGGCAACCAACATAGGTTCCAAAGACACAATATTTAGTCACCACAACCAACATAGGTTCCAAATACACAACATTTCAATCACCACAACCAACATAGGTGTAAGAGACACAACCTTTGACCACCACATCAAACATAGGTTCTGACACAACCTTCAACCACTACAACCAAAATAGGTGCTAAAGACACAACATGTGACAAAATGGAATTTAGCATAAGTATGATGAAATTACAATTTTGCCCAATTTATGTTCACTCCTGATCTCAAATCATTTTTCTTGTCTTCATAATCATTGTTGATACTCACGATCAAAATATGGTGATCAATGTAGTTTTTATACACATTATAACATCTTAAATTTGATTAATTCATCTTTTTGTCCAATGAAGTGATGTGACAAAATGGAATTTTGCATAAGTATGATGAAATTACAATTTTACCCAAATTATGTTCACTCATGATCTCTAATCATTTTTCTTGTCTTCATATTCATTGTTGATACTCACGATCAAAATATGGTGATCAATGTAGTTTTTATACACATTATAACATCTTAAATTTGATTAATTCATCCTTTTGTCCAATGAAGTAATTTTGTCCATAAAAATTCATTTTCTAGTCCTCAAACTTTTTATAAAGACTCTCCACGTTTTTCTGAGGCTTTGGTCCAAATTTGAGAACAATTGGACATTCCTACTATTTACTATGATTTCTTGAAGTTTATATGTTGAAAATCCTTTTATTTGCCTTTTGTTTGCCCCTTTTCCACCATAGCGATCCAGGGCTCGCTTGGGGGGACGAACCTCAGCCCTTAGATCAGGCCCACGTAGATTCAGGCCGAATCAAGCAACCACTAACTCATCTCCTACCTCTCGTAATCAGCGGGGAGGAGTTAAGGAGGACCGAGACTTGCAAATCGCTCGAATAAGACCCGATTCAAATTTCTAACCGAACAAATCTCTTAGTCTCATAATTTCACGCTCAATGAGCCCTTATTTGACCATATTTATTGTGTAATTACTCCCTCCTCAGGAGTTTCTTTCTTTCTCCTCTCCGTCGGCGGCCTTAGCCATTTCCAAAACTCGAGCTAGCCAAACCCTAGTCCCCAGTGCTATATAAATACCGCTCTAGATCCGTCGTCACCCCACCAAGAGAACCTACCACTTTTCGTGCTCTTTCTTAGCCTCGAGCACCCCCAACCACCTCCTGCTATTGTCCTGTTGCTTGTGTGGTGCCGCCGCATAGCCCACTCTGGGTGTGCCTCATCCACACTTCCTCTCCCAGATCTGCAATCACCACCACCTCCATGAAGTCAAGGCGAGCTGGGACGACTTTCTCATATCTTTGCTCGGTCCCTGCTACTCCCAAAGACACCCTTTCCGGAGAGGTCCTCCACCTCTATTGCAGGCTCACATGAGTACTGCCCGAAGAGGAGAAGGTCCCCAGACCGCTTGGTCCAAGAAGGACCCAAGCAGGTCCAAGGCTCAGTGAACCGGCCACTCAAGAGTGTGAACCAGCCCTTTTAGCCTCTGAACTAGACCGCCAAGCAAGGAGGCTTCCTCGACTATGTGGACAAATCTCAGTCATCCTTTACACATCAAATGGTCCTCTTTTTTTGATGAAAGCTATTTTGCCTCCTCTCTGCTCGAAATTGCAACAAATGATCAGATCTTGTTTTAATTGTAGAAAATACATCCTAGCTCCAAATATTATGAAAAAGTAGTCAATCTTGATTAGAAAAATTCAATGAATCCATTAAAAATACTTTTGAAGCCTGATCCTAAATGATTCTCACTGATATCCCTAGATCATACACTCTTGCTCATTTAATTTGTCATATGGCTCAATAATGACGTTTAATCTTTGAAAACCCTATATTTGGACTCTGATGATATTTTGTAACCTAGATATGGTCTATTTGAATCATCTACTCTTGAAAGTGAATTATTAGTGATCTAGATCTATTTATTTGATTCAATCTTGATTATAATGAATAATGAGTAATCTTGATATTGATCTAAATCTTACAAAACCTTGGTATATTCTTGAACCATCAATATGATCCTGAATTCCAATTATACTAAGTATGATGATGATGATTTAGAAATTTGATGATGACTTGGATAATGATCATAAATTAGGGTTAAACATATGATCCTAGAAAACCTAGGTAAGTCATTCACACTCGAATATATTGTATACTTGAAATAATGTTGAACATATTGAAATATTGATTATAAGTGGATGACCTAACCCCAAGGTTGACCTAGGAAAGTGTAACCCTAATCTCGAATATTGAAACATGATTTCCAAATATCTTGATCTTGACCCTTGATCCAAACATTGTGTTTTAGGATCTAACTCGAAGGGTCGACCTATTACTAGATGATATGTGCTCGAAATCTTCGGTGAAAGGTATGCTATTATATAACTCCTCATTGATTGTATTGAAGATACTTTTATGTATCTCTTGATTGTATACTTGGCTATTTATTTAGATGAGCTATTGTTCCCTATGATTAGTCTTCTATTTTTCTATACCATATTTTGAAAAACATTAAAACATAAATTGCATGCCCATTATGACTGACCGTATATTGATAATGATGATGATATTGATAATGTTGATAATGTTGATATTGAGTACAACAACCCCCTCATTTAGAGGTGGGACTTGTACATTGGCCTCCTATGTTCCTATGGTGAGAAGGAGCCCAGTGACTTACCCCATCGCGTTGGGGCGATAAAGCCACACAAAAATATATAAGCATGCTTCTCGAATTACAACATAATGGGAACTCGTAATAAAAATTGAATCGTTGAATAACAACCTTTTTGTCGAATGATATTGAATGTTTGGAAATCGTTTGTTATACTTTGAAATATAAGTCCTGCCAAGTATACTTATTTTCTTATAAACTTTTTTTCTTGATTTTGATAGCGTACCGTGCAATTGCATGATTGTGTCTTGATTTTCTTGATTTTAGGCATTACAAATGGAAAATTGAATAAGATCTATTCCGCACTCATACACACTGATGACAAAGATAAATTGGATATATCTCTATATTGGGTTAGTTTGTTATTTAATTATCCAGTTTTTGAGTTATTTATTTCTAATTGTATATGCCCGTGTGATTGATCTTATTGGGACACTGAGGGACGGGCACTTCAATCCTTTTTCTACTATCTAGGTAGTAGGATTGGGAGTGGGGTAAGAATGGTTCCGTGACAGTTGGTATCAGAGCTTACACACTCCCATATACTTTAAGTAAATAATTTCTCAAGTCTTTTACATCTAAGAAACCCTAAAGTCCATAATGGTGAAAATTGAGGTGTCTAGGCTCATGGTCCTGGCATAATTTCTCCTATCTGTCTTCACGGTGGCTGAGATCCCCCGCTCTACCTGGCCTCAATTGATCCAGAACTGGACCTAAAGGTTCTCTTGTGAAACCTTAGAGAGTCTTCTAGCATCTCATCTCTTCTTTAAGGACAATCCTAAGTCACCCATGTAGATGAAGATTAGGTAGTCTTCTCATCTCCTCATGTGGTCCTTCCTTGTGACCTTATACCACATGATGTCTCGATTATGGGTAGCTTAAGCATGGGAATTGCTAAATCTTGAAAGCTGATACCATGATCTGACCTTAGTATGAAAACTCGATTTTGATCAATAAAAACTTTGAAATGAAATACTCATGCTTGACCCTTCATGAAAAACCTGATTTAATCAAAATTAGACTACATGCTCCCTATGTTTGATGTAAACTATAAAAATTATGATTTGGTGAAATGAGGGTGACTTAAACTTTATACCTCATTGCTGATGAGGTCTTGATTTGATTAATATCCATGTTGCCCTATTGTTGATTAAACCTCAAACATAGTTAAGCAAACTCTTTTTCCCAATTGGATGCCCATCATGACTATGCTATAAAATTGACTAATTCTAGGACTCACAAAATCATGATGTAAGACCCTGATGCAAAAACCAATTTCTCTATTGACTATTGATTCCTTTTGCAATCTCGATTTTGATATGATGATGATGGGCTAGATTTTGCACTATTTTGCTCTAATTCCTCGAATGTTAAATTAAAATCCTTGATTTCCAAATTATATCACTACCTTGATCATGAAAGAAAGAATTCCAAATCTTGACACTATTGACCTATTATCTGGAATTTTGATCTTATGACCTTGATATATACTATCTAATCATGGATACTCTCGCTATTTGAATAAGCTCAATTGATAATGACTAATGTTGGTAATGTGCCACATTAGGGTGGTAGTTGACTCATGACTCCCCTAACCTAGGTCACATCCCCATCACGACTACCTCTATGTTTTCATCCTATTGATTATTAAGAGTTTGGAAAGGTATCTCCTTTCACCCGATTTTGGATTGGTTGACCTAAGCCTAATAGGTTAAAACCATGGTTGATACTCGATCTAAATATTGATTGGATAATGACCTTGGCATATGACAATATTGACTATAGCTTGAGGTTGACTTCCTAGATAGACCTAGGTCTAGATCATTCATCAACCTTGAAAACCATGATAATGAAAGTTTGACATGTTGATCAAATATTTCTTGAATATTATTGCTAGAAATTGAATATAGATGAGTGATCTCCCCTAAGTTCTAAACAGGAATATAAACCCTAGCTTTTAAATATATATACATATGATCAAATTTTGGACCTATAACTTTTGATGCTTAAAATCTCGACTCTTGATATTGATTATAGAATTATGATTCATGATTATCAAATATCAATAATGATACAAATCCTATGTTCACATTATTTGGATCTACAGATCATACTAGATATATGACTAATGACTTCAAAATCCCAAATTTTGAAATTTTTGAAATGATGACTATTTTGACTTCTTGATTTATGACTTAGGGTTTAGCTCTCATTAGGACTAGGGTGGGACATCCCAATGATTTTGAGCTCAAAAATCATGATATTGAAAGTATGATGTGGTCTTGAAATGTTGAAATATGAAATCTCAAATCATGGACGTATAACCCCCACCTAGGCCAATGGAGAAGCTAGGACCCTGAATTATTGGGATAGAAAGTTACCTTGTACACTTGATTTAAGATCTCTATTTTTTCTTGAATTAAAATATGATCTCTCCAAATTTGTGATCAATAAGATTCTTTCTATATTTGTGACCCATATGATGACTTTGAATGATTATGTTTTGACCTTGATACCCAATTGCTCGATGATGAAATAATGTTAGTACCAAGTTGATTATGATATGGAATATGGAATCTCAATTGTGGTTTTTTGGGACTAATTGAAGCTTGAGAACATGATGTTGATTACATAGTTGAGGATGTTCTAATAATTGCTGATATTATCTGGATTTGAATAATTCTAATTTTGAGGATATTTTTGAATTTTGGGGACAAAATTCCTTTTTAAGGAGGGAAGGATGTGACAAAATGGAATTTTGCATAAGTATGATGAAATTACAATTTTTCCCAATTTATGTTCACTCATGATCTCAAATCATTTTTCTTGTCTTCAGAATCATTGTTGATACTCACGATCAAAATATAATGATCAATGTAGTTTTTATACACATTATAACATCTTAAATTTGATTAATTCCTCTTTTTGTCCAATGAAGTAATTTTGTCCATCAAACTTCATTTTCTAGTCCTCAAACTTTTTATAAAGATTCTCCACGTTTTTTTGAGGCTTTGGTCCAAATTTGGGAACAATTGGACATTTTTGCTATTTACTATGATTTCTTGAAGTTTATATGTTGAAAATCCTTTTATTTGCCTTTTGTTTGCCCCTTTTCCACCTCAGCGATCCAGGGCTCGCTTGGGGGGACAAACCCCAGCCCTTAGATCAGGCCCACATAGATTCAGGCCGAATCAAGCAGCCACTAACTCATCTCCTACATCCCACAATCAGCAGGGAGGAGTTAAGGAGGACCGAGACTTGCAAATCGCTCGAATAAGACCTGATTCAAATTTCTAACCGAGAAAATCTCTTAGTCTCGTCATTTCACTCTCAATGAGCCCTTGTTTGACCATATTTATTGTTTCGTTACTCCCTCCTCAGGAGTTTCTTTCTTTCTCCTCTCCGTCGGCGGCCTTAGCCATTTCCAAAACTCGAGCTAGACAAACCCTAGTCCCCAGTGCTATATAAATACCCCTCTAGATCTGTCGTCACCCCACCAAGAGAACCCACCACTTTTCGTGCTCTTTCTTGGCCTTGAGTACCCCCAACCACCTCCTGCTATTGTCCTATTGCTTTTGTGGTGCCTCCGCACAGCCCACTCTGGGCGTGCCTCATCCACACTTCCTCTCCCAGATCTGCAATCACCACCACCTCCGTGAAGTCAAGGCGAGCTGGGATGGCTTTCTCGTATCTTTGCTCGGTCCCTGCTACTCCCAATGACCCCCTTTATGGCAAGGTCCTCTGCCTCTATTGCAGGCTCACACGAGTACTGTCCAAAGAGGAGAAGGTCCCCAGACCGCTTGGTCCAAGAAGGACCCAAGCAGATCTAAGGCTCAGTCAAATCACCAGTGAACCGGCCACTCAAGAGTGTGAACCAGCCCTTTTAGCCTCTGGACTAGACCGCCAAGTAAGGAAGCTTCCTCGCCTATGTGGACAAATCTCGGTCATCCTTTACACATCAAATGGTCCCCTTTTTTTGATGAAAGGTATTTTGCCGCCTCTCTGCTCGAAATTGCAACAAATGATCAGATCTTGTTTTAATTGTAGAAAATACATCCTAGCTCCAAATATTATGAAAAAGTAGTCAATCTTGATTAGAAAAATCCAGTGAATCCATTAAAATTACTTTTGAAGCCTGATCCTAAATGATGCTCACTGATATACCTAGATCATACACTCTTTCTCATTTGATTTGTCATATGGCTCAATAATGACGTTTAATCTTTGAAAACCCTATATTTGGACTCTGATGATATTTTGTAACCTAGATCTGGTCTATTTGAATCATCTACTCTTGAAAGTGAATTATTAGTGATATAGATCTATTTATTTGATTCAATCTTGATTATAACGAATAATGAGTAATCTTGATATTGATCTAAATCTTACAAAACCTTGGTATATTCTTGAACCATCAATATGATCCTGAATTCCAATTATACTAAGTATGATGATGATGATTTAGAAATTTGATGATGACTTGGATAATGATCATAAATTAGGGTTAAACATATGATCCTAGAAAACCTAGGTAAGTCATTCACACTCGAATATATTGTATACTTGAAATAATGTTGAACATATTGAAATATTGATTATAAGTGGATGACCTAACCCCAAGGTTGACCTAGGAAAGTGTAACCCAAATCTCAAATATTGAAACATGATTTCAAAATATCTTGATCTTGACCCTTGATCCAAACATTATGTTTTAGGATCTAACTCGAATGGTCGACCTATTACTAGATGATATGTACTCGAAATCTTCAGTGAAAGGTACACAATTATATAACTCCTCATTGATTGTATACTTGGCTATTTATTTGGATGGGCTATTGTTCCCTATGATTAGTCTTCTTTTTTTCTATACCATATTTTGAAAAACATTAAAACATAAATTGCATGCCCATTATGACTGACCGTATACTGATAATGATGATGATATTGATAATGTTGATATTGAGTACAACAACCCCCTCATTTAGAGGTGGGACTTGTACATTGGCCTCCTATGTTCCTATGGTGAGAAGGAGCCCAGTGACTTACCCCATCGCGTTGGGGTGATAAAGTCACACAAAAATATATAAGCATGCTTCTCGAATTACAACATAATGGGAACTCGTAATAAAAATTGAATCGTTGAATAACAACCTTTTTGTCGAATGATATTGAATGTTTGGAAATCATTTGTTATACTTTGAAATATAAGTCCTGCCAAGTATACTTATTTTCTTATAAACTATTTTGCTTGATTTTGATAGCGTACCGTGCAATTGCATCATTGTGTTTTGATTTTCTTGATTTTAGGCATTACAAATGGAATATTGAATAAGATCTATTCCACACTCATACACTCTGATGACAAAGATAAATTGGATATATCTCCATATTGGGTTAGTTTGTTATTCAATAATCCATTTTTTGAGTTATTTATTTCTTATTGTATATGCCAGTGTGATTGATCTTATTGAGCCACTCGGGACGGACGCTTCAATCCTTTTTCTACTGTCTAGGCAGTAGGATTGGGATTGGGGTATGAATGGTTCCCTGATAGTTGGTATCAGAGCTTACACACTCCCATATACTTTAAGTAAATAATTTCTCAAGTCTTTTACATCCAAGAAACCCTAAAGTCCATAATGGTGAAAATTGAGGTGTCTAGGCTCGTGGTCCTGGCATAATTTTTCCTATCCATCTTCACGGTGGCTGAGATCCCCCACTCTACCTGGCCTCAATTGATCCAGAACTGGACCTAAAGGTTCTCTTGTGAAACCTTAGAGAGTCTTCTAGAATCTCATCTCTTCTTTAAGGACAATCCTAAGCCAACCATGTAGATGAAGATTAGGTAGTCTTCTCATCTCCTCATGTGGTCCTTCCTTGTGACCTTATACCACATGATGTCTCGATTATGGGTAGCTTAAGCATGGGAATTGCTAAATCTTGAAAGTTGATACCATGATCTGACCTTAGTATGAAAACTCGATTTTGATCAATAAAAACTTTGAAATGAAATACTCATGCTTGACCCTTCATGAAAAACCCGATTTAATCAAAATTAGACTACATGCTCCCTATGTTTGACGTAAACTGTAAAAATTATGATTTGGTGAAATAAGGGTGACTTAAACTTTATACCTCATTGCTGATGAGGTCTCGATTTGATAAGTATACATGTTGCCCTATTTTTGATTAAACCTCAAACATATTTAAGCAAACTCTTTTTCCCAATTGGATGCCCATCATGACTATGCTATCAAATTGACTAATTCTAGGACTCACAAAATCATGATGTAAGACCATGATGCAAAAAGCAATTTCTCTATTGACTATTGATGCCTTTTGCAATCTCGATTTTGATATGATGATGATGGGCTAGATTTTGCACTATTATGCTCTAATTCCTCGAATGTCAAATTAAAATCCTCGATTTCCAAATTATATCACTACCTTGACCATGAAAGAAAGAATTGCAAATCTTGACACTATTGACCTATTATCTTGAATTTTGATCTTATGACCTTGATATATACTATCTAATCATGGATGCTCTCCCTATTTGAATAAGCTCAATAATGGTTGATACTCGATCTAAATATTGATTTGATAATGAGCTTGACATATGACAATATTGACTATAGCTTGAGGTTGACTTCCTAGATAGACCTAGGTCTAGATCATTCATCAACCTTGAAAACCATGATAATGAAATTTTGACATGTTGATCAAATATTGCTTGAATATTATTGCTAGAAATTGAATATAGATGAGTGATCTCCTCTAAGTTCTAAACAGGAATATAAACCCTAGCTTTGAAATATATATACATATGATCAAATTTTGGACCTATAACTTTTGATGCTTAAAATCTCAACTCTTGATATTGATTATAGAATTGTGACTCATGATTATCAAATCTCAATAATGATACAAATCCTATGTTCACATTATTTGGATCTACAGATCATACTAGATATATGAATAATGACTTCAAAATCCCAAATTTTGAAAATTTTGAAATGATGACTATTTTGACTTCTTGATTTATGACTTAGGGTTTAGCTCTCATTAGGACTAGGGTGGGACATCCCAGTGATTTTGAGCTCAAAAATCATGATATTGAAAGTATGATGTGGTCTTGAAATGTTGAAATATGAAATCTCAAATCATGGACGTATAACCCCCACCTAGGCCAATGGAGAAGCTAGGACCCTAAATTATTGGGATAGAAAGTTACCTTGTACACTTGATTTAAGATCTCTATTTTTTCTTGACTTAAAATATGATCTCTCCAAATTTGTGATCAATAAGATTCTTTCTATATTTGTGACCCATATGATGACTTTGAATGATTATGTTTTGACCTTGATACCCAATTGCTCGATGATGAAATAATGTTAGTACCAAGTTGATTATGATATGGAATATGGAATCTCAATTGTGTCTTTTGGGACTAATTGAAGATTGAGGACATGATGTTGATTACATAGTTGAGGATGTTCTAATAATTGATGATATTATCTGGATTTGAATAATTCTAATTTTGAGGATATTTTTGAATTTTGGGGACAAAATTCCTTTTTAAGGAGGGAAGCATGTGACAAAATGGAATGTTGCATAAGTATGATGAACTTATGTATAAGATTTAAATAATTTGATAAAGAGTTGTAGAAGTAAAGGAATGAAAATAAACAAGTAAAGTATTTAGAAAAATCAGAGACCATGGTTTGTATCACTTTAGTACAATTATGTTGATATTTTCATATATCACAAGACCTTTGACCAACTTCGCATTGGAAGGATCTGTAAGGGTGTTCAAGATTAGCAAACCCTTTTATCGACATGGTCTACCCTATCTTGACAACTCAAGTAGGGATCTAAGCCTTATGTACTGACCCTGAGAGTATAGGAAGGTGCAAAAGGTTTGTACATGGAGTTTTATATTCTGTTTGCAAGTTATAAAATTATTTGGACAAAGCAAAGAGTACAAAACTGAAATACTACATGGCAATACCCAAGAAAATAAACAAGTATACATAGATATGAAGTTTTCAAGAATGAAGGGTATAATCATATGATTATTAAAGGTTGTACCTGATTCAAAGATTTATTACCTACCCTTGAACATCTAGATCATAAGAATCCACCTGATTAAGAACAAGATTACATGCATGTGTTGGATTCTCATTGTTAACCCCAACTAGCTTCATTTTAGGGTTTTGGCCAAGTTAGGTTGAAGTTATTCTTTAGTACATTTGATGATCTTATACATGTCTATAGTCCATCATGAAGATGTAGTTCAAGTTTGATGTCACATATAGGTCCCATCTATTTTATATGAATACTTCAAGATTTATGTCACTTAAACACATTATAGGGTCAAAAGACTCACAATAGAGTAGCAATTGCCAAGGATCATCAAGACATGAGAACCAAGCATTAAAGGTGGTTTAGATCAGTAAGACTAGGACATATGAAACATATTCAAATATAGGTGTATTTCTCCTAGGGTCTAGGCATCAAATTCCAAACTAGGTATCAACATTTTAATATACAATCAATATACAACATATTAGATGCCTAATATTAGGTTCCAAAATATAACCCAAGTGGGACATCCACACCAAAGGGTACACAACTATTAGAGTGAACTCTAATTAGATGGGGAGAGTACATCATTTATATCCATATCACTATAAGGGAACATGATAGACAACTAAACCAAACATGTCTTGTTAGGTTCTAAAGGGTTTTTTGTGAGTTACATGCAACATCATCATACAAAAGAGGAACATCATGATCATTAATTTATTGTAAGGCATAAGGTTACTAACTTCAAGTATAGAAAGGAGCTGGATACACAAAGTACGTCAAATGTAACATTCAGATCAAGTATATTCAAGCATAAACATGAAGTGGTCATATTCAAGCATTAAGTGTCATATAGAACAAGATAAGAGAAACGAAGAAAATGTGGTGATAATAGTGTCATAAGGGACTTAGCTTACTGATTTTTTGGTTCGTTAGCATTAATCAACCTTAAGGTTCCTAGCATAGGGCGATTATGAGTTCAAAATTTTCTAAAAGTACATATATGTTACTAATTTGATTACTAGGAGGTAGGTTGAGCAAAGTCTCTTACATAATGATGCATTAGATGTGGTCAAAATAGTCAAAGATTACAATTTAAGCAAAATAGGGATGTTGTAAGGGATTTTAGGGTATGTAAGTGTGTCCAATGGTTAGACACCATTGTGGTGATGAATTTGATTTGTAAATTAGCCTAATTTAGCTTTATGATGAGGAAGTTATGATTTTTGGAAGATTTTGTACTAGATCTATATGGAATAAGGGATAGACATTTATGATGGGATTTATTTCATGGTGGTTGCCATGAACCCATGATGCATGATCTACATTCCACCCTATGTGCTAGGAGGAGAATGGGAGGGGGGGATAGATACATGGCGTTGTCATATTGTTCCAAAAGTGGACCACTGATGATTGGCTTCTGCCCCAACATGC